>JANFAM010000010.1:18095000-20608750 GCA_024362665.1 Prunus padus | reverse complement strand
TTTTTGCTTTTGACTTCTTCTTCTACTTTAATGTGTCATGTGTTCAATCCCAAGTGGAAGTGTGATGAATTGTTAATTTGGCAAATTGTACTTTCTTCCTCTTTCAGTAGTGTAATTGAAATTTAAAATCTATCGATTGAAGTAGATTTGCAACTTGCAATAGCTTTGTGCTTTTTTCATGACTTTTAAAGCAAACTTTCTCAAGAGATTCTTCAATAAATATTTTATGTTAAGGATTCGTTACATATTTCTAATCTTGGCGTTGAATTGCATCTTCATTTATTAAATGCATTGGTAGTCTCTTAAATGCAATCAAACGACTAATATTAGAAGTATGTAACCAATCCTTAACTTAAATACTTATTGGAGAATGCCCTAACTTTATTATAAGATTTTGGTTGATGCAGTATATTCTATCTGTTAGAGGCTTCTTCACAAATCACAATGAAAAATATTACTAGCTAAAATCCATTCATATTAAACTGATTGGAAAAATATCGTAACACAAAGATATGGGTGTTGAAGACATGAGAGAAGGAAGGAAGATAAGTCAAAAGAGTTCATAGAGGAGACGTAAAGAACAATTCAAGGAAAAAAACATATTGTAGATAATGTGGCATATCCACAAGCATTTGATTAGTTGAATGGTCCAAATTTTATGAAATGCAGATAAATGTACTATCTCTAAATACATACACTACAAGAAAATAGGCCTTAGTTGACACTTCATAGTTGACGCTTGTTCAAAAACCATCAACTATTCTACTAAACCTTGACACTTTTTAATAAACGTCAATTATATACCAATGTTTCTTGACGTTTGATAAAAAACGTCAATTAAAGGCCTCTATACCTGACACTTCTTAATAACCATCAAGGAAAACCCCTTATAGTTGACGCTTATTATTATTATTTTTTAAAATGGCGAGAGTTCGCTCCAAATGTTGTAGTGTTCCGCCCTGTTCTTTTATCTTTTGTTTTTGGTTGAACTCCTCGTTCTAAAACCCAAAATGTAAGCCCTAGGTTTTTCCACTTTTGTTTTCTACTCTGAAATTGGAAACACAAATCAAAAGAGGAAAACGTTTTGAATCGCAAATCTTAGTGGGTTCTTGCTCTGATGGTTGGGGCGGCCATGACAGCCCTACACTGTACCATGTCTCTTCCTAGATTTGAAGCCACCATGTCTCTTCCTAGATCTGATGCCACCATGTCTCTCTCTCTCTCTTTCCAGGATCTAACGCCATGACAACCCCTATCCTCTCTCTTTCTCTCGCATTACTCTCTTTGTTGAACCAACTAACCACCGATAACCATCGTAGCCAAAATCTAGATCTGCGTCTTTAGTGTTACTTTTTAGATTCATAGGTTTTGAGTTTCCTAGTTTGCAGTCCTACCACTGGAGATTGACGACAAGGAACGACATCGCCCTCTGCCAAAAGATAATTTTAATTATTCAAGGTTTGAGTTTTCTAATTTATATCGTAAGTTTTAGGTTTTAATTTTGGGCTATGGTCTGTGCAGGTTTTCAACTTTTAATTTCTATTTGGACCATTAATTTGGAGACAATGTGAGGATTTCATATTTGTTTTTGAACTAGATGCAGATTTGGTTATGTTAGTTTAATTTTTAGTTTACTGCTGCATTCATACATTTTTAGTTTTTTCATTTTCCGTTTGATTTTTTAATTTTTCTGAGTTGGTTCTTGTGTCTAGAAGTTGCATCTTGTTTTCTTATTATGATTCCTGAATGTGCTATTATGTCTGTTTTAAGCCTCTGTTTTTCTGGGCTCTAGGTGTTTGCTTTGTTTAGCCCGGTTTCTTCTGTTTTCTGTGGTTTTTGCTTTCATTTGTAGTCTTGGTCGTGAGTTGGGGGGGTTTGAGGATTTCTCATTCTCCTGTAGCCCCATTGATTTATTAATATAATCTTCATTTCTATTTTTAAAAAAAATTGTGCTATGATGTCTGTGGGGTGATGAGAATAATATGTGAATATTACTCTTAAGGTATTTTCTTTAATTAGAAAACCTACTTAATTGAGATTGATTTTGGAAGCTTGTTATGATTGATATTTTTCTTTCTTGTCAGTATTCTACTAAATGCTTGTGAAGGTTGCCTCTTTTTTGGGGTTTTAATGAAAGCTACTTAACGGCCAAATTATAAAAGCCTCTGTTAGTTTCTTTAATTTCCTTTAGTCTCTGCAATTTTGATGTTATACTGGTTCTATATTTCTTTCTAGTCTATAGATTCATTCACCTTTTTCTTTTGCTTTGTTTGATATTTTGGTTGAACCATTGGCAAGTGTTATTGCTAACTAAGTGTTATTGTTTTCTAGTTGAATTCCATAACATGTGGTCAAAATGTAGGTTTTTCAATTTGTATGGAGATTTGTTTTTCATAGCCAATTTAGTCCTTGTAGCTTTTTCCCAAACTCTTTGTAGTTGTGAGGAATCTGGATCATGTGGATAACCTCTCCCTCTCACTCCCTGCCTCTTACCATTTCCTTTTCCTCAAAACAATCCAAGCCTATGTTTGAATACTCTAAATTAGTATAAGTGATTTTGTGTTATTTTGCATGTATAAGTTTATGCAAATCTCTATCTCGAACAAAGTACAGGTTGCTTGACATCTATGTATTTGGATAGGATCCTTGGTAGAAAGTACATCAATGTGCTCATATTTGACAAATGTTTTTTGATCCTGTAGGAAAGAAATAACTAAATGGGTTGGCGCTTGGACTAGCATAATCTCAAAGTTTGGTTTAATTTGGATTTGTGCATTTGTTATGTTCTAAAGGCGTATTGCTGCTGCATTTGTTATGCTTTGAATGTTTACGTATTTGTGATTTCCAGTTTGGCTGCTACATTTGTTATCTTCTGAAACATGCAGGTATTGAATGGTCTTGGATTTGCTAATATAGGTATTTGATTTTAATTTATTTTAGTATACTAACAAATTTAATGATTTTTCCTGCTTCATTTGAGCATGCAGATGCTTCCATGACTTGTTTTTGTCAAGAGACTGTGATTCTCTTCTCTTCCCACAAATCTAATGTTCTCTTGGCAGATTTCTCTCACTATTTGTTTTTGGTAAGTATGTGAGTATTTGTTAATAGAAAAAGAATACATAAATCAAGGTGGTATACTAAATATTTTGATACTCCTGCATACACTTTTCAATACCCAATTTTTCTGTTTCTCTAACAATTGAATATTTGATGAATTCGATCTAATTTGGAATGGGTTTGTTTGGAGGTTTGGGTCAGATTTTTGTAATATTGAATTTGCAAGACCTGCTCGTACGGTCCCTAAACCTGTTAGCTAATCTTTGCTCCTCTGGCTAGTCCACTCACTTTACTCTTTGGGTTAGATTTTCTTGAAATGATGGGCTGCTTTGATAAATTTATGTATAACGAAACTGAAATCAGTTGCCCAATTCCTCATGTGTACATCTACATAGGAAGCGCTACTTATTACTTCCTCGCTCATGCTTACCATCCTAGGTATTGTCTACCCTTCCTGTATGTGAGTTTTAAATTTTCATCATTATATATGTTATTGAACATAAGAGATTATTTAAGGCACATCATCAATTATCTGAATTCTGCTTAGTCTTAGTTCCATGTGTATTAATTAACTCTTTAATTCATACGTTTTCATCTTAGCAGATTGATGTGATTAGTGCGGCTCATACCACAAAGGCAATCTTAGGCTCATCAAGGAAAGCTGAGCTTCCAAGTGACAAGTTCTATATAGTTTGAGACCTACACTTACTGGATATTAGATCATTTGGTTTATTTCCCTATGTTTATATGTTTTTAATATCATTTGCCTGGATAGTTGACATGTTATAACATTTTTATAGTGCTGAATATTTATATATAAAATAAATTTATTTTAGTGGATGTGAGATTTCAGTTTGTTGCTTTATATAATTATTTAGCAATTTAATTATTTCTTTGCACCTTTTGTTTACAAAGCTTTAATGTTCTTTTTCAGTCATAGTATTCATGACGGCTAAAAACCATCAAGAAACAACTCTTTAAGTATAAAAAAAATATTTGTTGATAGTTAAAAAGCGTCAAGAGAAGGAAATCCTGATGGGTTTGTGACGTTTCATAACCGTCAGGAAACATTAAATTTTGACGGATAATAAGCGTCAAGAAAGGGGATATCCCTTTCCTGACAGTGGCATCCGTGACGCTTTCCGAGCCGTCAACTAATGGCTATCTTGACGCTTTTTAGCCGTCAGTAAAGGGTGTTTTTCTTGTAGTGATAGGCTCGGATCCCTTTTATAACATCTACTAATTTCATTATTGATTACATATCTAATAAAGATGGAGGTTATAGATTCTACGTCTACAGTAGATATTATCAATAAATGAACCATTGAATCATTGAATGGTAGTTGGTTGGTGCCTCTTGTTGGTGAAGAAGTAAAAAAAACTATATGGCGAACATCAAGGCAAACAGGTTTATGAATCAGGAAATTCCTGAACAATTTTTTTTTGGTCGAAAAAAGTCCTGAACTTAAGCCTATGCCCTGGAGATTTTTATTATTATTATTATTATTTATTTTCAGAATACTAGGTTATTATTACGAATATGACCTTAACCTCAGTGGTGCTCTGCAGTTTTTGGTTGTTTTGATTAGCAGGATGCTTCTTCATGATGAAGTTTTTGCCATTTTGTGGCCTATGTAATTCTTTAGATTATCACAAAGATCATTACCGTCCATCCAACAATTTGCTAGATTATCACAAAGATCATTACAGTCCAACAATATGCTTGATGACAACCGACAAGTCTGCCAACAAGGTCGAATCCCTATGACATATTGGCAGTGTGTGTATGAAAATTCTTATCTCCTTCCTAATTTAGGCGAACATTACAAAAAAAAAATGGTTCGTTTCAAAATATTGTATAGTTTTTTAACTCCATAATATTTTAAAGAGTATAGCTGCACACGACTATACTTTTAAAATATTCAAAAAGAGTATAGCTGCTCGGCTATACTCTTTAAATTTATTTTAGGGTTTAGGGTTAAAAGACCATTTTAGCTCATTATTCTAGAATTATTTCTTCAATTATTTTATTTATACAAGCGATATCAAAACTCAAAATATTAAAACCAGTGGGATATGGGACACGTATCCTTTTTGTAGGGTACATCAACTTTGACAAAGTAAATCCCACAGGGACCCTAATGGTTTGTCTAAGATTAGATGGCATAAGTTCAAATCACTGTGGTGGTGGTAAGCATTATCTTATGTAACTTACTAAGCAACAAATCATATTTGGTTGGCCATGTTCAATAGGTCAACTCTGCGATAACAAGTATTGCTTGTGCAGAGTTTTACCCTCCATTTGGATAAGGGAAAATGATTCGGAATTTAGCTAAAAGTCGGGAATTTAAGAGGAGAAATTGACAATTTCCTTGTTTGGCAACTTAAGTGCAGAATTTATTAAATGACACGTGGAAAAAATCGTG
This sequence comes from Prunus padus, assembly GCA_024362665.1. NCBI lineage: Eukaryota > Viridiplantae > Streptophyta > Magnoliopsida > Rosales > Rosaceae > Prunus > Prunus padus. Next base: position 20,603,264 of record JANFAM010000010.1, on the reverse strand, counting down.
GAAACTGGGGCATCAAATTCCCAAGTTTAATTTCCACCAAAATAGGCGTCATTTCACAATTTCCATAGTGCTATTTACAAAATTCGACATACAGAAATTCAAACACTGAAATCTTCAATTGCCAGAAATTGAAATGATGGAAATCTAAATTCCGTCATTTTAGAATTCTATGTAAATTTTCAATTCCGTCATCCAAACGGATGGAACTATGGTTTTATAAATGGCCTAGTGCGTTTGGATGAAGAAATTTAAAAGTACAAAGGATTTCATAAATGACAGAATTTAAAAGGACGGAAATTAATGTTCTAGAATTTGTAAAGTTTCTTGTGTGGGTAATGGATTTAAAACACGAAATTTAACTTTTATTTGTAAAGTTATCTTTTTTTAAAACTCAATTTCTCTTGGAATTTTAGAAATGACGACTTTTATATAGAATTTAAAGTTGAGATTTATGACCTCCAAATTCCATGTTTTTTTTCCCACGCAGAATTTCTAAATTTCAATATATTTTTTTATCCAAACACGGAAATTGGATCATGTCAATTTAGATATTCTGAATTTTGTCAAAATCCCTATTTCTTTTCTAAATTCAGTTATTTCCTGGATTAGGAACTTATATGGGCCTCTTTGCCTTGTTCTCCATATAGTGTGACTCTTGGAAGTTTAAGGTATCTAAAATGAGGCAGCATTGATACTTATTATGTTGCCATTTTTTTTTTATAAAGAAAAACAAAAGAAAAAGAGTTTGAATTCTGCTGCAACATCCTTGATCCCAACATTTGTAGATCTTCATAATCAACCTTATTATAAGCTTCACCTCTCTGTGAAATGTGTGGCAAGACGGATAAACGGGCATTTGACTAGTCGATAGTTTCAGTTTTGTGTTGATTTTGGATATTTGGGACCATTAAGTTTGCAGATGTAAAGAAACCCCAATGTTTTTCTAGCTTAGAATATGTGGAGGCCAGATCAAGCATACAAGGATCACTCTTTCGGAAATTTGAATTAACCAGCTTGAAGAAGCATTAAAATATCACTTAGGAGCTGCTATAGGATCAAAACTACCAGCCATAGCAAATAATGAAGGGTCAGGTTTTTGAGATTCATAACAAAAACTAATGTCATGAAACTTCAAAATTAAAAATTTGATGAGCAGCAATATAAGGGCCTTAACTGTCCATAATACATAAGCTTTTTTTTGGTCAATCAATAATACATAAGCTGACACACTACCTTTCATCCTGGAAAGCTTAAAACCCCCTTACATAAATCACCAGTCATAAAATTTTGTTCTATCATCTTGGCCCTGAAAGCCGAATGTCTGACATGAGTACATCACTGTTGTAATTACTGAGTCCAGATGATGAAGTAGCGTCTTTGCTGCTCCATTGCAAGACACTAAAACGAGGGCCTGACACAGAGGGGGATATCGGAGGTGGGGGTAAAGTACAAAGACCTTCAAGCATTTGGATAACTTTAGTCATTGGGGGTCTTAGTTGCATCTCATCTTGAATACACCATAACGCAACTTTAATTGCACTTACAACTCTTTCATCATTTTCATTAACATCTAGATTTGGATCAAGGAACTGTTTCATATTTCCCTCTTCCAACAGCTTAAAGGCATAAGAAGGAAAGTGGCCTTTTGCGGAACTGTCCCCTGGATCAAAATTCCTCTTTCCACCAATGATCTCAAGCAAGACCATCCCATAACTGTATACATCACTCTTCTCGGATATGGCATAATTGGTGATCCATTCTGGTGCAAGGTACCCTCTTGTGCCCCTCAGCGTCGTATGTACACCGCTTTCCTCCCGGTTCATTAGCTTGGACAAACCAAAATCTGAAACTTTGGCAACAAAATTGTCATCAAGAAGAACATTTTCAGGTTTTATATCACAATGGACAATCTTTTCTTCACACTCTTCATGGAGATAAGCCAACCCCTTTGCTGTCCCCAAGGCAATACTGAATCTTGTATTCCAATCTAACGATTCATCCTTTTTGTTGTTCTTGAATATCCATTTATCTAAAGACCCTTTACCCATGTACTCATAAACAAGAAGTCTGTGAGGCCCTTCTGCACAGAAACCTCTGAGCTTGACCAGATGGACATGACGAATTTTCCCAATAATAGCGACTTCAGCTCTAAACTCTTTCTTCCCCTGGCCAACGCCCTCCAATTTTTTCACAGCCAGTTGGATGCCATCCGGAAGCACACCTAGGTAGACTGAACCAAACCCTCCTTGGCCAATTTTGTTGGAGAAATTTTTAGTTGCTCTGCTAAGATCGCCGTAAGTGAAGCGAATAGGCATTCCAGAAAGACTGTCCAAGAACTTATCCTCTTCCAAGATTTCTTGGGAATATTCCAATAGTCTCATCCTGCGGTAGTACCAGAATCCTACATAAACTAGACCAACAATAAGCAAGATTGTTGCAACCAAAATGACCATGAGTAATAAAATGTGCTTGCTTTTATTTCCCTTGCCTTCCTTTACAGGGCTTACTCCATCCCTCAAGGCCTTCATAAAAGAGATATATCCAGTGGAATTTGCAGCGGAGCGTTCAAAACTTCCTACCCGGTCAAACAGAAAACAATGTCCGGAACTGTTTTCGAAGAACAGCACAAGGCAAGAACAATCACTAAGGCAAGCTTCTTTGCAGGAACTCAGATTGGATTTCAGAGAGGGTGTGCTAAAACCAAGTGCAAAGTAATCAAGCTTCTCACCAACGTATAAGAGCTCCACTGAACTTTTGGAGGTATTACAGGTTGGGAGTGCTTGAGGTTTGCAATTAAAGCGTGAGGTGAGAAGTGAAGGGCATTGGCACCAATTCTCAAAATAGCACACATAGTAGGGGTCACAAGGCTCAGGAGTGCTGCATGAACTTTGTGGGATCTTAGTTGCTTCAGCAGCAACAGACTTTCCCTTTTGAAAATTGTAGAACGATATTATACCATCAGATCCTAAAACAGCAGCCCAGAAGGCATTTGGATCCTTATTGTCAGAGAAGACAAATTGCCAAAGTAAGGATCCATTTGCACCATAGAAATTCCATGAATTGGACACCAGAGACAAAGAATGAATCTTGCCACTGACATTGTTATTGCTTTTCCTGCTGTCATCTGCCATGGACCAATAGAGTTGTGGAGTTTGATATCCTGCATATAAGACCAGCTCCCCCGACTGAATTTCAAGATAATGAGACACGTTATTGCGATTGCGAAAACTTTTGAGCTTCATTCCTTCTGAGAACTCCTGGCCAGGTAAAAGAGTGTCAGTAGGATGGCTAAAACTCTGCCAAAGAATGCTTCCTTTGTCACCAAGCAATACCAAGTTTCCTGAATCCTGCAATTGCATGGCTGAAACTACTTCTCCTGTTGTGTTTGTAGACCAAACCAAATCGTTACTGCTTCTCAAGTAGGCGTTCCCATTTTTGTCAAAGGAAAACTTATCAGAATTTGAAATTAGTAAGCCTCTATTAGCAGTCCAGACCACTTTAGAAGTGCCCAAGTGTATGACTACAAGTAAATACAACTTGACATCAAGGGCTTGGTAGAATCCTAAGGCGAAAGCAGAGTTGTTGGATAGCAGGAACAGCCCCCCATTATCACTCCAATCCATCTGAGATGCCTGGAACCCAGGATAAATCCGATCAATATGTTGTTGGCCGGCTATGCAGGTTTTGAACACGAGGAGGAGGAGACATAAACACAAGTTTCTCAATTGGAACAAAGCCATAATTAACTTCACCAATTCCCTGGACTTGCCTAAATTGGGTCCAAAATTGTTGTTCTTTACCACAATTTCAGGGCTTGGGGAAAATTAATGTGAAAAACCATATAAAAAAAGGAAAAAGCAGAGACCCTGGAAATTTCTCTGTGTTTAGCTGTATGGCTAAGATTGAATTGCTGGGACCTGATACACCTAACACCAAAAAACGAAAAGAAAAAAAAGCAAAGAAAGATCAACGTGAAGTTGAAAAATGATTCAACCTATGAGAGGTATGAACACAAAGTAGTCCAATTTCATAAAGTTCAGTCAGATGGAGTGAAGCAGCAAACAAGGAAGAAAAATTTTCTACCACAAACTATATCTTATGCATGTAAAGGAAAAGCAAATACAGCAACAAAATTCACGACAAACAAACTACAAAAGTAGGAGAATCATTGTTGATAGTTGATGGGTTTTCTTTGCTGACAGTGTGAAAATCTATAACCAGGCAAAACACAGCAGAAAAGAATATGACTGACCACATTTCTTGGTAGCAGAAACGAATGGATTTGCAGATGTAGGTTCTTGCAGGGAATATTGATCGAATCTATGTGCTTCTCCCGGTTTGCAAGAGAGTGAGTGAAGGAGAGGGAGGAAATGGAAGGGCAGATCGTAATATAATTATGTTTTTGCTGTGTGTACACCATTTGTCCACAACTCTCATGCTCTGCTTCTTTTTTTTTTTCATTGTTTTTCAAAGTAAAAAGTATAAATTGCACGTGTTCAAACGTCTTTGTAAATTGTAGGTGTGAACATTAATGCCATGGTTGTGACTCGTCGAAAAAGTAGTCTTTGCATTGGTGTCCTCATGTCTGTGTGGTTTTTGTATACTTTCCCATCATTTTCTTTAAGTTTTTTTCATCCCTATTGTTATTAAGGTTAATTGGGTAAGTTGCTCTCTAGACATGATGTAAAGAATGGACACATGGAGAAAATTTCATTTCTACTCAATATCTTTTTGAGTTTCGATTTAATGACAACTTTTTTCGACGAGTCGCATTATTTATTGACATAATCTTTTATTTAGTGTAAGATTTTGGGTTATCTTATATTTAAAACCTAAAATCTTAAGTGTGTCACATTAATAAATAAAAAGAAAATCTTCTTCACACATGCATCTTTTATTTATTTATTTTTTTAAAGTGTTGTTTTCTTGTCAAATTTCAGTGCTGTTATTTTATTCATTAAAATTTTTAATTGAAAGTGTTTTTCTTTTATTAAAAGAGTGACAATTGAAAAAAAAGAAAGAAGGACTTTTCACAAATAACCCCATTCTAACATGACATATTATATAAAACTTCTTATAAAGCCTATTTGGACGTGTCTTTTTTTTATTGGATCTTAGTGTGTTAAAATTTTCTAAGAACTAATTAGAAAATGACAAGTGACTAATTTTGAGTTTTTCTATCCAAATAAATTTTATATGGGTATTTATATAATATATCATGCTAAAATAGGTTTATTTGTAAAAACCTAAAAAAAGAAGCCGAGTGTTTTTTTAAAACTGATTTTAATTTTAATTTAAACCATTTTATTATTACCTATGATCTTCCTCTCTTGGTCACCTCTCTCATCTTGTTATCTCCCTCTCTTTCAAGGATACCAGGTCAATGGTGTCCCAAACAAATAGCACAACGACAGCTGTCCATAAATTTAGAAATTTGGAGGACAGAGAGAGAGATTGGAAGGGTAGTTGTCCAACTTGTCCTTGTGTTATTATTGGGTTTGAATACCATTACCTGGCAAGGGAAGTTTTTCTCAAACATGCGGTCCTTGAACTTATTAAAAATCTTTATTTTAGTCGTTTAACTCTCAAATCAATCAATATCAGCCTTCATCTTTTAATCGGTACAATTTTCGTTAAAATTTGTTACGTGTCATCACGTGACCAACTTTGTTTTAGTCGGTTTTGTTTCAGGTTTATTGTCTTTTAAATGTCTCTGAAACGTGGTACACCAAGACTAGGAAAACTTGTATCAGATATTAAATGCCTATCACAAGTCTCAGTCGCTTTAAAGGGAATAGTTTGCCCTGCATGGAAAGCAAACACTTGTGAAATATCTTTGGATGACCAAACTCCAGCCCACCTTCAAGAAAACTTTTATTCTTAAAAATGTCTAGTAATATGGACTTAATCAAGTTGATTAAATGGATGCGCTTATTTACTCTATAATCGAACTCGAATTCCCTTCTCCATAGTTTAGATTGAATTAAAGTAGAATATCGCTGTATCGGAAAATGTATAACATCCTTGTCAAGCTAAGATCTACATTCACCATTATTTCCACAAGCATAAACAAATACTTCTAGAAGGCCTCGCTCCTCAACCAGATTGGGTTAATATTTAACTGTAGTAAGATCACCACATCACTAATAAAGAGAAATACATCAAAAAACCAAATGGCCTTCAGGTAATATTTTTAAATAAACATATACGAATTATAACAGGAGTGAATCAAATTTTAGTGCTTGGTACCAAGCTACAACAAAGATCCGATAGGGATGCAATTTTATGAGTAGTGCCATAAAACTGGTTGACTGCGATTGGTTCAGGTGCCATAATTTTCATGAAAATATTGTCCTACTAGTTCATGAAAGAAACAATCCATCGATGATGATCCATTGCTTGTAAGGATCCATTTGCACCATTGAAATTCCATGAATTGGACACCAGAGACAAAGAACGAATCTTGCCACCGACATTGTTACCAGAGTTGTTGAGACATCACCGAAATCCCTATAGTTTAGGTTGATTGATTTACAATTGAATCTGTATATTTGTTGCCTTAGTAATACAAATGACTTCTTGTATTTGCTCCTTGATGAGTTCCTTAATTCTAGGATCACCACTGTATAAATATGATTGACGTTGTAATGAGAAAGTATTCTGGTTGAATCAAAATATTAGCCTATTCCTTTTTTTCACGGTATCAGAGCAGGGATCCCAACCCTAGCTCTCCTTTTTTGCATAGCCGCCTCTTTCTCTATCATGGGTGACGACTCAACCAAACAAAATTCTTCCAAGGATGGAAGCAACAACGATACTTCCAGTCCCTTTTTTATTCATCATTCAGACCATCCAGGAATGGTCATTGTTTCCAAGCTTTTGAATGGAGATAACTATGGGACATGGTGTCGTTCCATCAGGATCTCTCTGAGTGCCAAGAATAAACTTGGTTTTGTTGACGGATCTGTCAAAAGGCCATCAGTGAAAACTGATCCAGAAAGTTTTTCTCTATGGCGGCGCTGCAATGACATGGTCCTATCTTGGATCCTGAACTCACTCGAACAAGATATAGCCGATAGCGTGATTTATTCAGACACAGCCCATGATATCTAGCAGGACCTTGTGGAACGTTTCTCCCAAAGCAACGCACCCAGGGTTTTCCAAATCCAGCGTGACATAGCTTCACTTACTCAAGATCAGATGACTGTCACTGCTACTACACAAAGTTGAAAGGTCTCTGGGATGAATTAGCATCATACAACAATGTCTCTCCTTGTAGCTGTGGGGCAATGAAGACTCATGCTGAACAAGAAGAACGAAACAAAATTATGCAGTTCCTCATGGGACTCAATGAGTCCTATGCTGCTGCTCGTGGAAAAATATTGCTCATGCAACCCTTGCCTGCATTTCGCAAGACATATTCCCTAATTTCCCAAGAAGAGAAACAACGGGAATTGAGATCCTCCCGACCAGTTGTGGAGACTGCGGCCATGGTGGTTCGACAGAGTCAAAGAACTCCCAATCCAAATCGTAGGCCTTTCCATTGCTCATATTGTGACGTTGACCATCACACCGTTGAGACATGCTGGAAATTGAATGGTTACCCTCCAGGCCATCGCCTCCACAAGTCCAAGAAAGCTAATGGGAATGGCAATCATGACAAACATGGGGCTGCATCCTTCTTGGCTAACCATGTGACTTATAGTCTTACCTTGCAAGAATTACAAGCTGCTGTACCTAATCTTTCTGAGACACAATACCAACAAATGCTTTCCATGATGAATGCGAAGATGAATGACCAGCCACCGTCCCAGGCAAACGCTTCTGCTCTGTCATCCAGGTTTGTCAAGGTCGAGTTTGCCCTTACATAAATGCATAATCGATAGTGGGGCAACCAATCACATCACTTCATCTTCGCATTCACTTGCTTCTAAAGGCTCAAATTCTTCAATGTCGCATGTTGTCTTGCCTAGTGGTGAAAAGGCTCCTATACCTTCTACTGGGACTTTATCTTTAAATTCACAAGTTCATTTGAGAGCTGTTTTACATGTCCCTTCTTTCAAGGTCAATCTTATGTCCGTAAGCAAACTTACAAGAGGATTGAATTGTTCAGTGACTTTTTTCCTACTTGGTGCATTTTGCAGGATTTGGCTACGAAGACGACGATTGGTTTGGGTAAACAAAGTGGGGGTCTCTATCACCTTGTGGCGTTGGCCTCTGCAAACTCAGCTTCCAAACCCCAATCTTCCTGCAGCCTTGTCACCACCTCTACCCATTTATGGCATCGGTGTTTGGGCCATTTATCTTCATCTCGTTTACAATTTATGGCTAAAACTATGTTACATTTTCCCTTTAATTCAAATAATATTTGTGATGTTTGTCCTTTGGCCAAACAAACTCGTTTACCTTTCAACACTAGTTCTATTTCAACTACAAAGCCTTTTTCTCTTGTTCATTGTGACATTTGGGGGCCTTATAAACTTGCCTCACTCTGGGGCACGTTACTTCTTAATAGTGGTTGATGATTATTCACGGTTCACTTGGATTTTTCTCATGCACCATAAAAGTGAAACACAAAGTCTACTTAAATCTTTTTTTTGTTTTGTTCAAACCCAATTTCATTCTCAAGTGCAACAAATCTGTGCTGATAATGGGGGAGAGTTTATTTCTATGCGTGAGTTTTTCAGGGATAATGGGATAATTTTTCAACACTCTTGTGTTTCCACACCACAACAAAATGGTGTCGTGGAACGCAAGCATCGGCATAGTCTTGAGACGGCTAGGGCATTACGTTTTCAATCTCATCTCCCACTTCATTTTTGGGGTGAATGTGTCCTCACAGCCGCTTATTTAATCAATAGATTCCCTACACCTATTCTTTCACACAAAACCCCATATGAGATGCTGTATGCTAAGCCTCCTTATTCACACATGAGAGTTTTCGGTTGTCTCGCTTATTCAACTTATATCAACCCATCTCATAAATTTGCTTCCCGCGCCAAGAGATGTGTTTTCATTGGACAAAAGGCTTATAAATTATATGACCTTGATACCCGCAAACTCTTCACTAGTAGAGATGTCATCTTCCATGAGGATTCTTTCCCATACCAATCACTGCCCCACCAATCTTCCACCACAACAACATCTGTTTTACCTCTTCTTATCTATGATACGCCAATCAGCCCATCACCCAGCCAAGATATCACCAACCAAGATCCCACCAATCAAGATACCACCAATCAAGATCCACCAACATCACCTCTTCCAAACCATGAACCGCTTATCACCTCAGACCGAAAACCGCCAATTTCTTCTCCACCACCAGTTTCCGCACCACCTTTGTGACAATCCCATCGCCATAAGACACCTTCTGTTCTTCTCAAAGATTATGTTTGTTCACAGGTGACGATGCCCCCACATGACCCTATGTCGTCTTCCTCGCCAAGTCACCCTAAAGGTACTTATTATCCTCTTTGTAATTATTTGTCTTACCAGCGCTATTCACGGTCACATCTCTCTTTTATTGCCAACATTAGTAGAAGCATGGAACCCCACTCTTTTGCAGAGGTGGTACTTGATCCCCATTGGAAAGAAGCCATGGATTCAGAACTACAGGTTTTAGAGTCCAACCACACTTGGACCATCACCACTCTTCCTCCTGGCAAAGAACCCATTGGTTGCAAATGGGTCTATAAAATCAAGCATCGCTCAGACGGATCCATTGAGCGTTACAAGGCTCGTTTAGTGGCTAAAAGGGTACACCCGCATGCAGAGGGCATTGACTATCACGACACTTTCTCTCCCACCGCAAAAATGGTCACTGTTCGGTGTATTCTTGCTCTTGCCGCTGTCCACAATTGGTCACTTCACCAACTCGACGTGCACAATGCTTTTCTTCATGGGGATCTCCATGAGGAAATCTATATGTCTCTACCTCCTGGTTGCCGCGACAGGGGAGAATTTGGTATGTCGCCTCAACAAGTCTCTGTATGGTTTAAAACAGGCATCTCGATAGTGGTTTGCAAAGTTTTCGAAGCCATACAAGCTGCATGCTACATCCAATCCAAAGCTGATTATTCACTCTTCACTTGCAAAAAGGGAAGTCTTTTACACTCTCTTAATTTATGTCGATGACATTCGACACAGGAAATAATGTAGCTGCGATTAATTCTCTCAAACAGTTTTTGCACACTCGATTCCGCATCAAAGACCTTGGTGATTTGAAGTACTTTTTAGGGATTAAAGTGTCTCGTTCTAAGCAAGGTATATGCATTTCCCAGAGGAAATACACTTTGGAGATTCTCAAAGATGCGGGCATTTTGGGAGCACGACCAGTGAGTTTTCCCATGGAACAAAACATCAAGCTCTCAAATGAAGGGGAGATACTCAAGGACCCGGCTAAGTATAGAAGGCTCGTGGGATGTTTAATCTACTTGACGATCACACGACCCGATATCACATATGCTGTACATGTGCTCAGCAGGTTTATGCATGAGCCACGCATCCCACGTATGGATGCAGCTCTTCGAATCTTGAGATACCTTAAATACACTCCAGGCCAAGGAATACTCTTTCCAACACAAGATGAATTAAAGTTGAAGGCGTTTTGTGATTCTGATTGGGCGGGGTGTCCGACGACTCGCATGTCGACCACAGGTTACTGTATGTTTCTAGGAAACTCGTTGATCTCTTGGAGGACAAGGAGACAGAAGACTGTGTCTCTTTCTTCAGCAGAAGCTGAATATAGAGCCATGGCTAGCACATGTTGTGAGCTCTCTTGGTTGCGGTGTCTATTACAAGACTTGCAACTAACACATTCAGAACCAGTCACACTACATTGTGACAACCAAGCTGCACTACATATAGCTGCTAATCCGGTTTTTCACGAAAGAACAAGGCATATTGAGATGGATTGCCATTTCATTAGAGACAAGATCCAGGATGGTTCCATAGTTACAAAACATGTTTCTTCCTCACAACAGGTGGCGGACATCCTGACAAAGCCTTTAGGAAAAGAAGGATTTTCAACAATGCTGTGCAAGTTGGGAGTTCTTGACATCCACTCTCCAACTTGAGGGGGAGTGTTGAGACATCACCGAAATCCCTATAGTTTAGGTTGATTGATTTACAATTGATTCTGTATATTTGTTGCCTTAGTAGTACAGCTGACTTCTTGTATTTGCTCCTTGATGAGTTCCTTAATTCTAGGATCACCATTGCATAAATATGATTGACGTTGTAATGAGAAAGTATTCTGGTTGAATCAAAATATTAGCCTATTCCTTTTTTACAAGAGTGTCAGTAGGATGGCTAAAACTCTAACCACATACTTCTATCACATAAAGATAAGAGAGAAATCAAATTTTATTGCTTGTTGTTAACTCGCAAGTGCACGAGGCGTTGGATAGTATAGCTTGTGTAAGTACGAGGTCGATCCCACGAGAATTGATGATAGATTGATTCAATTTGATTCCCTGCACAAAACAGAAATGAAAAGAAAATAAATAAAACAAGAAAGAAAGAAAAGAAATTGACTCAAGCAAATTAGTTACCAAGTTCAATTCAGATTCACAGATTGATTCTAGCTAAAGTATGATTAAGCCATGGTGTCTGGTCCTAACCTTGTATTTCTAATTCCCTAATTAGATCCTTTTGTCGAACCTAAATTAAGCATTAGAAATCCATTAAGCAAAGAAGAATGTTTTAAACAACCAAGCATGTATCTAATCCCTGTTGTCGAATGTCCATACATACTCTTCCTATTCATAGTTCAATTTGAATTAATGCATGGTGTCTACTCTTAATTCAAAGCAAGATAGCTAACATACAAGTTTTAATGGTGATCACTCAATCAAACAAGCATATTAACTTATAAGCATAATGAATAAGAACAAGAACTATAATTGAAATTTGAAAACTAATTAAACTTGAAAACTTGAGAAAAGAATTTACATTACAATGAAAAATAAATTACAACTAAGAAAAACTTAAAGGAAAATTTAGCAAAAGGATTTTGTTACAATAATTGAGAACTAAAAAGGAAAACTAAGAGAATTTGAGGGAGAGAAGGGAGAGGAGCTCTAGAGAGATGTTTGAGAGCTCCCCCCCTTGGGGTGTGTTTACAAGCTTGGAGAAACTCACTATTTATAGGCCTAGGGGAAGTATAAATCTGATTATACAATTGAGTTTACTAACCACACTCACTTCACCAACATACACCACTCAATTCACCAACTTTACCTAACTTCCCCACTAAAATGATTAGCTCATGCATGACAATGCATTGCAGTCAGCTTGTGGGCTCGATTTGGGCTTGTTCCTTCACTCTAACAAATCTGGAAAAATATGGATCTTGAAGCTCTTTGTCTTATCTTTCCAAGCATATGCAGCCCAACTCAAGGAAAAATCGGGAAGGCCTTCAAAAGTCATTTTTGGCCCAGTAACGCAGATCCTGCCGATTTTGACCTTAAGTTGCCCAAACTTGCATAACTTCATCTAGAAGACTCGGAATCATGAACCTTAAAATGCTACAGAAACTAGACTTCCGTATCTTTCCAATGGTGTATGGCTCATTATCTGGTTCTTCTTGAGCAAGTACAGTCCAATCCGTGAAGTTGACTGATCTGCAGACACCGTTTTGAGCTAACTTGACTCCAAAATGCATTAAATGAGTCCCAAACTTATTACACTGAAACAAACACAAAATTGATTAAAAGCACAAGTTTAACTCAAAAACATAACCAAATCATAAGTTAGAAGGGTACAAAATGATATGTAATTATGCACCGATCACTTGTTACAACAAAGATCCGTTTAGGGATGCAATTTATATTAGTACAACATAGATCTGATTGTGGTATTGAGTACCATTTTTTTATTACTACATACTAATTCCCGATATCGGACAATCTTTTTTCCCGTGCATGATTATTTCCCAAAGTCCAAAGTCCAAAGTCCTCCACTCATGGCCCATTTTTAAACCCCATATTGTGGTGGACTGCCGCGAATGGTTCAGTGATACTAGTGCCATAATTTTCATCGAAACATTGCCCTACTAGTTCATGAAAGAAACAATCCATCAATGATGATCCATTGCTTGATATTGCAGATATTATCGGAGGCTCGATATCACCAGCAAGACCATTACCAAATGAATTAACATGATCTTGGCCGCCTGCAGCTTTTGAGTAATTTGACATTAAGATGCTTTTCCAGGCTCTCAATATGTCGAGGCATTGTGGTGTGTTTTGTCCAAATAATTGATCAGTCGGCCCAAAGTCCTTATTGTGACCTAATAATATTGATGAGGCAGCAGAAATATCATTATTGTTATAAGGATGACAAGCTTGTTTGTGTAATTCTGAATCTCTCACAAATCTGGCTTCTGCTTGAAGCCTGGCACTTTCCCACTGAGCTATGTGGTTGAGGTTTGAGCCGGTCTTTGGGTCATCAGTTGAACCATTGGCGAAGCCAAAGATGGTAGTCTTAGGCTTGTGGGTTGCAGGGTCATAGCCTTTCAAGGCCAGTCGTTTCTGTTCAGATTTGAAGGTGTGTTTATGATTTTGGTAAATCGGGCAAGGCGAAAAGCAATAAAACAGTGTTTTGGAGAGGATGGATCAGCTCGATGTAGCTGCCCAATTATACTACTGTTGCAATTGTAATTGCTTGATATTATTTGAAGAAGAATTAACTGACTCTCACTGAGCTCAGCTATGTATGCTTGTATTTATAGATGGCAAAAACGGTTACATCCAGATCTTACAAAATAGATCTGCCAATGTGTATATGACACTTGGCTAATTCCTATTGACTATTTGAGTCACACAAAATTCTCATAACATAAAGGAATCTAAGCTGTTACTTAGACATTCCAGCTGTAAATGGTAAAAATATAAAAGTAAATTAGTAAAACTACTTTACACATCAACAGTTTCTTGAGACGAGAGTGCCGGTAGTTCTTGACCTCGTTGTCGGTTCTCTTTGGTAAGTGCGCAGCAATAGCCAACCACCTAGCTCACATACATGGAACACAATATCGGTATCCTAATTAAAGTGAGTTTATATATATATATATATAATATCCAAAATAATCCTAACAAAAGAGCAGTACATCCCAAACATTATAGAGATTGTTTGAGAAACCCATCCCCGTTTGGTAAACTATGAGAAAATCTCTTATTGTTAAAAATTGCTGTGAGAGAAAGCTATAAGGGAAAGCAACTAATGATGTGCTTTCATTTTCTGATTATGCAGGAATCAGTTTCGAAGAGACGTTGGGTTTAATGATTTTGCAGGAATCAGTACCAATAACACTTTTAACAAAAAGTTTACCAAACGCCAAACTGTTTTCTCTCACAGCAAATCTGACAGTGATTATTTTTACAGCACAACAATGACAAACTAGCCCTTACTCGATATTATATTCTTGATAATAGATTAGTGTACAGTATTAGGTAATGCAAATTGGTACGGTATGTAATAGTAACACCTCGGATTCAATTGCTTATATTTGGTGAAACCCTTTTTGTACTATTTTTCATGAGTTCCAAAGCTAGCATGTAATGTACTCCACCTCATGACGATACATCGATCAAAATGGCTAAACACTCTCTAGTAGATAATATATTATGATAAAGTTTGGCAAAAAGAAAAATAAGAGAGAATTCAGAGTACTTGGGATGAGACATGAGAGTACAATCTAAAATGCATATATGCGTATGTTCGCACCAAAAATCGCATTTTTGCCCTGGAATTGGAGACATTGCGTTATGAACAAGAATTGGCCAAAATCATGGCCAAGCATGATCAAGCATCAACTGCAGTCAGCCACATTTTGTCCGATGACCATTTACTTTGCTCAAATGAAGTTTCTTTCTTCTTGAAAGTTGTTCATTTGGGTGTCTATTATCACGTGTCCAAATTTGGCAGCCATTGGATAAGTATTGAAACCTCAAAGAGATAAACACTGAAGCCTGTTCAAAAGACATGTCAGCATCAGTCGACTGAAGTGAGCTACATTCTGTCCGATGAGGCATGTAGAGTGCTCGAATAAGTTTGCTTTCTTCATGAAAGATGTTTGGAAAGATGTCTACTATGTCGTGTCCGAATTTGGGAGCATTTGGATAACTGTAGCCTGTCATACTCATGTCCGAAGAGAAGCCTGTTCAAAGGCAATTTCTGTATCAGTCAACTGCAGTCAGCTACATTATGTCCGATGAGGGACTTAGAGCCAGTTTGGCATTGCTGTGCTATGAAAATAATCGCTGTCAGAATTGCTGTGAGGGAAATCAGCTGTGAGAGAAAGCAGTTTGGCGTTTGGTAAACTTTTTGTTAGAAGTGTTGTTAGTACTAATTTTCGCATAATCAGAAAATAATTCCCGCATAATGATTAAACCCAGCACCTCTTCGAAACTGATTCCTGCATAATCAGAAAATGAAAGCACCTCATTAGCTGTTTTCCCGTATAACTTTCTCTCACAGCAATTTCTAACAATAAGTGATTTTCTCATAGTTTACCAAACGAGCTGGGCTTCTTAAATTTTTTTAAAAATCACTTATCACTCCAAATAAGCAATGCCAAACTGGCACTTAGAGTATCCGAATGAGTTTGCTTTCTTCATGAAAGATGTTCGGACAGATGTGTACTATGTTGTATCTGAATTTGGGAGCATTGGGATAAATATTGAATCCTCAAAAAAGACAAACACTGAAGCTGGTTCAGGCTGCAGTCCAGTGATTATCAGTCAGAGGGAATCCTGTCCGATAGGCCCCTTCCACTACTCGAAAGAGGTTCACTTCTTCATAAGAGTTGTTCCTCCCAATGTGTACTATGTCGTGTCCGAATTTGGGAGCATTTGGATAAGTATTGAATCCTCAGACAGACAAACATTGAAGCTGGTTCAGGTTGCAGTCCTATGACCGTCAGTCAAGATGAATTGTGTCCAAAGGCAATCTTCCACTTCTCAAATGAGGATCTCTTCTTCATGAGAATTGTTCTCCCTGATGTCTAGTATAACATATCCAAAAATGGGAGTATTTGGATCAGTGTAGCATTTCCAGACTCATGCCCCAAGAGGAGCCATGCAAACTGTCAACCAACTTTCATTAGTTACATGAATGGAGAAATTAAGCCATGACGTGGGAGCTTGGTTTGAATTGACAGGAAGCTACTTACTCATTCCAACAGAGAAACCCACGGGTGCACATGCTTCTTTATTCTAATATTATGCTTTATGAGTTTTGTTAAAGAAGGTATGGGTAGCCAGCATAAAGAAATAATAAGGTATAAAGTGACACCTCATGTGCACCAATCAGGGAGGAGAGAGGGAATAAAATAAATATGAAGGGGCAAGTTGTGTTCTCAATATATTATTTTATCATACTGGCCAGGAAATCTTCAACTAATATTTCTTTCACACTTGTGGATCAATTTACGAGGGCAAAAGCTGCAAGTGACAGGAGGCCATACTCAAAGTACCATCCAAGCAGCGTCATCAGTGGGATTTTTTGCTTATAAGTATGAAAGCCCCATGACAGCAAAACGGACACACAACTTCAGCCAAAAGCCAGACTCAACATCTCAAAATCAAGACTCAATGTCTTAGATTCAACCTCTTGCAAAGTGTCTCTGCAGACAAAGCCAAGTCTTGAATCAACTCCCTTCGCTTTCTTTGAGTTCCCAGTTGACAACTCCTTGTTGGAACTCTATTCTTTTCCCAAACACATAGCTCTATCTAATTCCTAGTTAAAAACTCCTGATTGGAATAACATTGCCATTGTTTGTAACCTATATGCTCTGCCAGCAACGCTTGGTATGATTTGATAGTTGGTTTCAATTTCCAGCTCACCAATTTCAAAACAAGCTTCCTATATGCAGTACGGGCCAGTTTCTGGCTGCAGATATTTCATTGTATTTACTTTTTCAGTACAATAATGTGTTCCTCGGACAACCAGTGTCCAACGAACAACCATTGTATTTACTTTCTGTCCGTTTCACTTTCCATGTATTTGATAACATATTGTACTAGATAAATATTAAAGTCCTTAGTACTCAAGGCATAGAAAAGAACTTTATTGGGTATGTTTCCCCTCCCAATTCTCAATCACTTGATTATTAGTCATTTATTTGGCTCGCAATTTATTATCTACAATCTCAGTCTGTTAGAGTTCTCACTGCCAACAGTGGCACGCTCGCAACCGCATTCACAACACAAACACCGGCGACCATCCACGCATGGTCGTTGGGTTTCAGGGGCACAAACAGCGTATAAATCAAAATATTGCATGCGATGTACTTACCTGTTGCCTAAAAGAGCATGAAGTTGAATGATGGTTTGGTCTTCCTGCAAACTAAAATTTCCCCTCTTAATATCAGGTCGTAGGTAGTTTCTCCATCTTAGCCTACAGCTCTTCCCGCATCTTTGAAGACCTATTATCATTACATATGTTTTATTTATTTTAAAAACAGACCAAGTTCCAAAAAAAACCCTAGTCGTAACATTTATTGACTTCCGACCCCAAAAAAAAACATTTATTGACCGTGTCCAAATATGAGCTAACAAATATGTTACCCAAAACTCCCGTAAAAAGAAATATATGTAATTGATTGGAAAGCTATGAAAGAAGAGTTAGTTATAGAAATTGACCAGCTTTCTCGAGGCAAGGATTGCCAATTTCAGGACCATGTTTTTGAACGAAAGCTAAGAGCTTTTGGTCATCACCGAGTCCATGGACCTTTCTTCATGCCGGACGACACAACACAGTCATGAGTAGACTTTCCCATGTCTCTCTAAAAGAGTAGTTAAGAAGAGAGAAAAAAGGAACTTCAATGAGTACTAGCGAGAAGATTGAGAGTGAGAAGATAGGCACAGACTACCCAAATTGGACTGAAAGAATTTGATCGCTGCAACCGAGATTGATCACTATTTTATATTGGGACTAAAATAATGTTAATTTATTACTTGCTACGGAACGACACCTTGTGATTGAAGACGAAAATATTTGTTGTTGGGTTCCCAGTAGGAATTGGCTTGCGATTCCCTCTTGACCTAGGATGCCCAACCTGTATAAATGCAGGGCTCCTCTTCGCTCTTCTACAAATTGCAAACTTTACTTCTCTACTTTCTTGCTTGAGAGAGATCTTGGAGAATTTGTACTGGGTGTCGAAAAGAGGAGTTGCCGTGCATCCCAAGATAAGTCGAGCACGTATACATTTTTTTATTCTTTGTCTTTTCTTTTTCGTGGGGAGGACCAGCTGGGTGGGACCTGGTTGATTGTCGTCGTGACTGGCATCCGAAGACAGCGGGAGTGGTGGTGGTTGTTGGTGGCTGCCGAAGGGGCTGGCTGGTTGCGTCGCAACCTTGTTGGCTGTGGTGGTGGGGACCTGGGCCGTGTCTTGGAAGGCCAACATGGCGTGCTGGAGCTAGTCTGGGCTTGGGCCAGTGCTGGATGTTTGGGCCGTGCAGCAATTCCTTTTTCTTTTTTTTAGGTTGCAGGTTCGGTCGGGAGTGAATGGGCTGTAGGGGTCGTTGGGCTTGGGTTGTTGTGCGCAGCGGGCCTGGCTTTGTACTTGCTGCCCCATGCAGCTTGGGCTGTGAGCTTGCAGCTTAGGCTTTATTTTTTATTTTTTTATTCTGACTTGCAGAATTTTCTTTTCATCTTGCAGTTGTCTAGTCATCTTGTCTTCTGAAGATGGTAGTAGGTCACCGAGCTCTCAAGTGCCTTAGTATCTGTGGGGAGGTTCCAAAGTGCACAAGAAGAGGTTTGTGGCTAATTTGCACCGTGTGACGTCTGAAGCTCAGTTCCAGAAGTGGCGGGCCACTTATGCCTCTACCATTCCTGATGACATGCATGTAAAGCTGATGGAGCCTTTGACTGACGATATGCCTTGTTTGGATGCGAATGATCCAGATTCTAGGATCATCACCTTCCGTCCCTTTTATTTTTCCTTGGGCTTCACGTTCCCATTGTCAAACCTTTTTAAGGAGGTGTTCTGCGCCATGGAGTGTGCTCCGAGTTAGTGTACGTCGAACTTTTATCAGGCGATCATGTGTTTTGAGAATTTGAGCATTTTCTTCAAGTTGGAGATGACAATGCGAGAGTTTTTCTACTTCTTCGAAGTGAGGCGCTACAAGAAGTATGCTCAAGTTCGCATCTGCCATACCAAGTTGTTTGACAACTTCAGCCAAGGAGATCACGTGTGGCATGACAATGTGCTAGAAGTCAGCGGACGGTGCGAAGGCAATGTGGGCGATGGTCCACTTGTTCCCATCACCTACTGCAACGGTACGTCATATTATTGTTTTGATATGTTTCCTTTTTATTTGAATTTCTTGAAGTGTGACTGACTAACTTCTGTCTTTTGCTTGTAGTGAATGACATTTGCAAGAGGTTGGAACTTGGGCGGACATGGCTAAGGTCGGTGGGCTCTAAACATCCCCTTAAGGTTTCGCAAGTGGCGTCATTGTTGAGAAAGTATCGGGAGGAAGTCGGTGGACTGCCCCCGCCCAAGACATCAAGAGATGGAAGTAGAATGATGGCTGATGTCAAGTCTTCAAGAAATGAAGCTGCTTCTTCCCGGGCGAAGGACGTGTCTCCATTGAGGAAGAAGCCAAAGTTCCCTTCGATGAGAAGACACAAGCAGGATTTGCTCCCCTTCATCTGCTAGGGTTAAGCACCTCATCTCGCCGGCACAACAAGAATATTGGCGGTATGCGAAATATTCGGGATGTTTCACTCAATTCCCATGCGGATGAGTTCGGAAAACGTGATTTGCTCCTTGAAGTGGTCTCGCTTGCGAACTAGTTCACTGCCGAGAGGCAAATAGATGTTGACATTCCTCTCCGAGGTTCGAGTCTGTTGCACCGGTCAAGGGATGGAGATCGAATCGGGAGGTTCCGCTCATCCGCCTAACCATCAAGATCTCGCTGTCGAGTCACGAGTAGTCAAGCGTGGAGTTGATTCCGCATCGTTGAGTCCTTTGGAGGTGAGGATACCGGGGCTAAGAAGGCGAGAGAGTCATCTGCTAGGGCGAAGGGTTCCTCTGCAACGCCATCGGCTGATCCCAAGGTGGACAAGTCCAGTCTTGCAGGGGATGTATGCGTGTCTGATCTACCGAAGACGAACTTCCAATCAAGCCCGTCTACTTGTGTCAAGCTGGTCGATCATATCCAATAGTTTAGCGATCTAGATACCTTTTCAAGTCTTTCCTTGGAAAAACAAAGGGAAGCGACAGTTCATTTGCTTAAAAATGAGTAGTTTTTTTTCCTGTTGAGGCCATTCAGAACTCATATGTTATTGCCCCCTCTTCTGCCCAGCTCAGTGAGTTGGAGAAGAAGAATGCTGACTTGACTAGCAAGTTCTCGGCCGAGCAGATCCGCTATGAAAAGAAGATGTCCGAATTAAGGGCGAAGATATCTGAGAGTTCCCTTGGAGAGAAGGATTCTGAACTTAGCTCTTCTACTGCTGACTTGTTAGTCGAAAAGATGCCTACTTCTGTCTTGAGTGCAAGAATGCTGACATCTCTCTCAGTTATGACAAGCTTCTTGCTAGATTTGGCGCTTATCACAAGTCTGCTAAAAAATCCAATCTTGAAACTATCACAGATGCATACAAGTTGGGCTACTTGGACTGCACGAATGAGACTGCTCCCTTATACGCCATTGGAGATGAAGACATCTAGGCGCTCTGTCCTGACTTGCTCCATGTTCAAAGTGAGCAGGTCAATGCTGCGAACATGGAGGGAATTGAAGAGCAGGCGCCCGAAGAGGCGATAGTAGAAGAGGATGGAGAAGAGGATGCCGCAGCTGATGAGATGGCGGCAGGTGTTGTGGAGCAGACAGGTGAAGCTGTTGAAGGCGTGGATGATTAGGTGGATGCCGAAGAGTCTGCAGATCAGGGATCTCCTGCCAGCGTCTCGGAGTAAATGAAGACTTCTTTATTTTTTCCAGCTTTTGTAGTATGCTTTCTTGTTTATAATAATTGGTCTTGTGTGACCATATTCTTTTTGTTGAACTTGGTAGGTTGGTCACTTTGCTATGAAAACTTCAGTTATTTCTTTAACTTCAATTTGCCTTGTGAACTGCTTGAGTAACCGGCTAGTGCTTTAGTTGTGCATCTCCCTTAGGATGTTTGAATGTTTACCTACTGCTTACTTGAAGGGTGCTCTTCTGCTCATTCTTCAGGATGCTTTGGCTGTCATGCCTCCTTTAGGAAACTGACAGGAACCTAGGGCCCCCTTGAGGGACTCCGGGCGAGTCCTGCATCTCCGGAATGACACTGTTATATGATCATCCTATCTCCCTTAGGAAATGGATAGGAACCTGGATCTCCCTTAGAAAATTCTCGGTGCATCCTACGTCTCCCGAAATATGCTTCTTACTGGCTACATCTCCCGAATGACCCTTTTTACTGGATGCGTCTCCCGAAGAACGTTGCTTATGGGCAACTTTATGATTATCCTACCTCTCTTAGGAAGCGGATAGGAACCTGGATCTCCTTTAGGAAATTCTTTGTGCACCCGCATCTCCCGAAGGACGCTTCTTATGTGCTACGTCGATTGAATGGCGCTTTGGTTGTCGCCATACGTCTCTCGAAGGATGATGCTTTTGGGCAACTATATGACTATCATACATCCCTTAGGAAACAGATAAGAACCTGAATCTCTCTTAGGAAATTCCCGGCGCACCCTGCGCCTCCCGAAGGACGCTTCTTGTGGGCTGCGTCTCCTGAATGATGCTTTTTAGTGACCATCCTGCCTCCCTTAGGAAACGGATAAGAACCTAGATCTCCCTTAGGAAATTCTCAGCACACCGTGTGTCTCCCGAAGGACGCTTCTGGAGGGCTGCGTCTTTCGAATGACTCTTTTAGTTGTCGTCCTGCGTCTCCCGTATGACGCTGCTTATGAGCAACTTTTTTTTTTGACACATTCTGGAATGAGAAATTGAACTTGCATTGATGTTCATAAGTTTACATCGCTTTATTCGAAATGGAAATAACTTAATAAAGAACCTGGAATTTCCACCAGTTGCTTATTTTCTTCAAAAATATGCAAGGCTCAGTCATCTGTTGGGAACTGAGCAGGTAGGAGGAAGCGTCAAGGATAATATCTTTGGAGGTGGCAGACATTCCATTGTCTTGGAATATCCTTCCCTTTCATGGTGTTAAGTGTATAGCTTTCTCTGCCTCGGACTGGCTGATCACGTAAGGGCCTTCCTAATTGGGTTTCATTTTCTTTGATCCTTGCCTTTGTGCGTTGATGAAAGTCTTTACGAGGATAAGGTCGCCCTTTTGAAATTGTCTCGACATTGACCCTTTTGTCATAGTAAGACTTCAACTGCTTGGTAGGAGGCAACTCGGACAATGGCTATCTCGCGTTTTCCTTAGAGTAGGTCGAGGTTGAGCTTATGGAGGGGACAGTGATCCGAGGAGGGATGATTGTTTCCGTCCCATAGGCGAGGGATGATTGCTTCGTCCCATAGTACTCTAGGGAGCTCATCTACCCATTTCCCTTCAACGCCTTCTAATCTCTTCTTTAGGCAGTCCAATATAATTTTGTTGGATACCTCGACTTGGCCATTGCCTTGCGGATACCTCGGGGTGGACAGGTGTTACTTGATGCCATATTTTGCAAAGAATGCAGTGATCGGCTTGCCAATGAACTGCAAGCCATTATCGGTAACTAACAATTGTGGGCAACCAAACCTGCAAATAATGTTTCTCCAGACAAATCGTTTCACATCGGCTTCTTTAGTAAATGATAAAGCTTCGGCCTCGATCCATTTAGTAAAGTACTCGATGGGGACCCACTAGATCAATGGCTCATTGCATGAATGGCAATGGACTGTTGCGGATGGTAAAATTCGGCAGTGCTGTTAGGAACTGATTTGTACCGTTAGCAGTGATCACATCTTTTGACATACTCCCTGGAGTCATGGTGCATGGTAGGCCAAAAGTAGCCTATATTTAGAGCCTTCTGGGCGAGTGACCTGCCCAGAGAGTGGTTGCCACACTCATCGTCTTGAATTTTGTAGAGGACCTCAAGTGTTTGAGGGTATTTTATGCCTGTGAGGTGAGGGCCGGAGTATGATCTGCGAATGAGCTTATCGTCTTGCATGTAGTATCTGAAGGATTTTCAAAACATTTTTGAGAAGTTCATTTGAATATTAAACATGCATTTAATCAAATTAATCGCAGCGAAGTTTATGGTGGATGTTTAAAATAAAAAACAATACTTCTTCCAAGTATCTTAAGCCATGAACATTGATATGATTTCATAAATGGAAATTTCAAGAGAAAGGATAAGATCTAATTACCCTTGAAGCAATTATATGAACCAATTTGTGTTTGGTCTTCTCTTGATGATTTCCTCTTTGTTGATCTCCTCTTTGATCTTTGATCTTTGCTCCTTGATCTTTCTCCTCCATGTGAGCCACAAAAGTATATGGCCTCTAAGTCTCCACACCAATGGAACCTTGAGATGAGAGGGAAGAATCTTGGGAATACAAGGATGCTAGTGCTAGATCCCCAAGACTTGGTTTCAATCTAAACCCCTTGAAAGATGAAAGTGTTTCACTCTTGAAAACTCTCTTTTATCTCTCTTTGATCTTCCAAACCTATTTGGTTGATGTTGGATTGTGTTTGTGTAATGAGCTTATGAAAGATAGCTTATGGAAACAATTCCCATACCCATTTACTTATGCATTTTCGGCCAAATCCCATTGGGCTTCCAAAATTGGGCCTTGTGACACTTAAACCATAATGTTTAGGTGTCTTAAGCCCTTGGGCTTAATACCCAACCATTTGGGCTTCCGTTAACTATTACCGAGGCCCAAATACTCTTTTACACATAGTAAATCATCCATATCAAATTGATCAAATTTATTTCCACAACATCATATGTATTTCTCAAAGTTAACCATTTAAGGTGTGCGATCCATTAGGTTCTAATTAGCATGGCAGTGGGAAAATATTAGAACTCTTTCTAACCAACTGAATTAAAACCCCTTTTAATTTTTCCTTTATATGGATTGATCACAATCAATCCTAGGACTTCCACGAACCAAGAGTGACATCTAGCAATATATCAAGGCTACCCATGCTAACGAGAATTGGTGAAGAACCTATTCAGTTGGAATTACAATGCAATACGGTCCTTCTCTTATACAATGTTTCATATCATATTATTAGGGTACGGATTGATTATGTCAAACCCCTAATATGATTTATAACCTCATATGATTCAATAGAACATGATTAAGAACAACTTTCTAAATCAAGCTCAAAATACTTTGGCCAAAGATTTCTTGAATCACATCTCGAAACATTCTCCTTCTTTATCGAAGGTAGAGATTCCTTATTGTACATTCACATGCCCCTATGATGAATTAAGAGATCCCAACAACACTTTAGACAAATCTTTTACGGCTTGCCTTTAAGAGCTATCTAAGATCAATAACGCATCATAGGACAACCATGATGCCTCGTGGTCTAAGGACTAATTTGCATTATTGCAACTATGAGTTCTCGTTTGACATGTAGATAAATACTCCATACGAGAACTACGGTTGACCGCGTTCATTGTACCCATTCACTAATGAGCACCCACATACTTGTATTAGTGTCATCTACACAAATGGTTTGAGACTAACCATCCTCCTAATTGAGCATACATAGTATGTGCTAATCTTGACGGTTTATCAATGCCCATTTGATAATCCTATGATTAGGAACATTTTGGGATACTATAGTAAGAGATTAAAGGTCTCCTAATCTAATCTTCTTTAGATTACTTTATCTCTTATTTAGCATTCCCTGGACATTTGTTACTTTAATTGTTGTAAAAGATAACAAATAAGTTTGCCCTTTATTATCATATACGAAATGTATTCTAAGGAGATTACATCAAATGTATTGGCTCTTAGGGCACATTTCTAACAGTATCTCGCGGCCTTCTGCTGGACCTTCCTAGCTTCGGACTTGTCCGTTGACAGATTTTCATTCACCAAGTAGTCGATGATGAGGTCTTGCCAACTAGGGTCTTCATCAATCTGCACTGTTCGGTTGACTCTATTTCTTCGTTGCTTAGTCGGTCAAGGTGTTCAACCGGGATGGAGCGTCTGAACTGGGTGTCCAGCACTGATCCAAGGCTCTCCAATGCATCTGCATTAGTGTTCTCTACCCATGGAACTTGTTGGATAATGTAAGTGGAGAATTCTTTCAAAAGTCCTTGGACTTTGTCGAGGTACTGGATCATTCTCGGATGCTTTTCCATATACTCGTTGAAGCTTGATTCATGATCAACTGGGAGTCTGAGTTGACGGCTAATCTCTTGATCGACAATTCTTTTGCTAGGTGCAATCCAGTGAGCAATGCCTCGTATTCTGCTTCGATGGGAATTAGTTCTTTGGGAGCAGGCTGCGGAGCGCCTTTCCTCATTATGAGGGTCGTCAGGTTGACCTTCTTGAGGGCCTAGCCTCTCGTGAACATTTCCTTGTAGGCCTAGGCTCGCGCGCGTTGGTCCATGAATTCAACCTAGATTGGATACTTCGTCGCTTGAAGTTTGGCTAGCGGATGCTTGCGACATGCTAGCTTGCTGGTCACGTTGTTGCTCAACCTGCTTGGGACCTCTCGAAATGCCAATCGGTACGTTCGTCCATTCTTCTCTCTTCGCCCTATTGCACACGGGCTAGGGTTTCGTTAGAAGTGTACGTGGTAGTGTATGTCGAGCGCGGCAGCAAAAGAGAGAATGATTGAAGTTGTTCCAAGATCGATGGCGTGATGGGAAGCTCTACCTTGTATGACGACGACGCCATGGTGGTGGCTAGATCTGGCCACTAGGCCTTGCGGTTGCAAGGAAGTTCCGGCAATGGAGTCGTGAGCTGGGATGACGAGGGCCACGGGCCGTGATGGAAATGGATGGCGGTTTTGAGGGGTTGCGAAGCTGCGGTGGTGGCGGGAGGGTCGTGAGGCTGCACTGTTGCGGCGCCATGGCTCCGTGTAACGTCGGCTGTGCCGTGGTCCCAGCCGATGTGCCTTGCGGCTGCGGTGTTGCTCCAACTGTGGAACTAGGTCGTGGTGCTACAACAAGGATTTTCTGCGAGTTCATGGCAACGATGGCGCCGTGAGGTGATGGTGCCACCATGTCGATAGCGGGATCGTCGGATTAGTGGGTTTAGGCAGTCACGGATTGAGCCATCGCGGCGGTCTTACTCCTCGTTTGTTTGCCTCTGGCCATTGTTGTTCGGAAAGCGTAAATTGAACGAAAATGAAGGAAATAAATTCCTTTCATTCAAGAGCACACGTTGAGTATAACTCGCGATCTCAATGAAAGCACCAATTGTTTGTGCAAATAATCTCTCGGGAGAATATTCGCTTCTAGATCCTTCGCCCTTTCAACTTCCTTCTCTCTCTTACTTGATTCCTGTAAAAAACATCGGAGTAAATA
The DNA here is from genome assembly GCA_024362665.1 of Prunus padus. Taxonomy (NCBI): domain Eukaryota; kingdom Viridiplantae; phylum Streptophyta; class Magnoliopsida; order Rosales; family Rosaceae; genus Prunus; species Prunus padus. The sequence continues at coordinate 20,576,821 of JANFAM010000010.1, read as the reverse complement.
GACCACACTTGAGGGGTGTTGGCCAAAAGCCCTCTGATGCCTAAGTTAGTTCAATTGAATCTAGGTGAAACAATAGCTAAGAAAGGGTACACAGATTTCTTTAGGGTGAGAACCGAGTGGCTGGAGCCGTGTGTGGAGGCTGGAGCCTTGTGGAGAAAAAAATGGAGAGAAGGGCGGTGTGAGAGAGAGAGAGAGAGAGAGAGAGAGAGAGAGAGAGAGAGAGAGAGAGAGAGAGAGAGAGTGTGTGTGTGTGTGTGTGTGTGTAGAGTTTTCTCGGGTAGAAATTGGATTGCCTTGAATGATGAATGAAGCTATATATTTATAAAAGCCTCGGAGGCCAGGGTTTTGCAAAGAATAAAACTCCTTATTAGGTAGGATTGAGTCCATTAGGGATTTAATTAAGATCAAATCTCCTAATTTGATAATGATAAAATCTAAATTGGTGGTATTATCTTATTAAATAAATATAATGTCCCATATTAAAGATATTATCCCTTTTTTTAGTATTAATTAATTGGCCAAATAAATGGGCACAATCAAATAACCTAAGGGATATTCTTCTTATCCACGTGGCGTCTTGTGATTAGAGATGAAAATATTTTCTACCACAATAATAAACCAAAAAATTAGCGTACTCCTCTTTGCCTCCTGTTTATGCCTGAAATTCTCGACCCATGAGGCCGGCCAAAAAAGGGCATCCCGTGGCCGAATCACCAGCTAGATAACAAACAAACTAAACGTGCCCTAGTATTCTTGTCCTTTCGGCCTAAACAAGAGGAAGGGTTAAGTCTAGAAGGCAAGCCCCTTCGACATGTACACTGTTTATGCCTAAAAAATTATCGGCCCTTTGAGCTGACTACACGGTGGTGTCCCTCAGCCAAATCGCCGGCCCAAGGCCAAATGTGCCCGTTCATCATTCGCTTTTTCAACCTGAGCAAGGAAAATAATCAAGTCCAAGAGACGGCCCTTGCAAAATGTCCACGGTCACGGTCATAGAATTCAGGGCCACACCGATGGCATCCATAGTATTCGGAGCCACGGCCACGGTGACACTAGCCGAAGTTGAGCAGTCTTTCCACCCCACGGCCAAAGAAAGAAAGCGAAGATGTTGCCACTTGTTGGAGTGGTTCCCACAGCTCATTTAATGAGTAATGACATTGACTGTGCACACGTAAATGGGTTGCCTATGGAAAGCCAGTAACTCACGCAAAGGGGAAGTCGTTGACTTTGCACAAAGAGCACGTGGGAAGAGGAGAAAAGATTAAAATAAACATATGGTGAGCAAATCGGGTTGGTAAACATAGGATATTAGTTTATGGGAAAAAGTCACCAACTGCCAACCTGAGGAATTCAATGCTTCTCCCAGCACGAGACATGGACCAACTATCATGGCTGCAATCAACTTTCATGGAAGTCACATCACCATACTTCCCATTTCCAGATGTTGCCCAAGCCACCTACTATCTCTAATCATATCCACGCCATGCAAGTTACCGCCTCGCTTAATTCTCCAAGGTTTCCTCTATAAATATCGAACCCCAACTGAATTCAAGAGATCTCTGACCATATAAGCCTCCTACGAAGCAGATTATCTATCCTTGTCATTTACTTTCCAAGCAATGCACTATCAATATGTTTACATGCTTTCTTAGGAGTAGTGGTGAAGTTAAGATCTCTCATTCATTAATATATCATACGACCCTTGAATTTTCAAGGCGCCGGAGCACCACCCCTATTACATTTCTGTCCACCCCATATATCAGACAGCCTTCGCAATCTAGCGAGGCGCTGGAGCACCATCCAAATCCACGACCACTTTCCACCATCAGCCCTAACTAATGGCCTTGTAGCTCAGGCCGTGAACCTGACGGCCGAGAACCGTTCCTCACTCGGCCACAATCGCTTTGGGCGAAGTCAGATCCAAACAGGCGCACTCCACCCATCCATTTACCATCCACATCATCTTCGAATGCACGGTAGACCGTGTTGCCACCCTCGCGCACACCCATTCAACACAAAGAAGGACGACCTGTGTTGACGTATATCCCCTCGGCCCGGAGCACCAGGGCATGAGATTTTGCGCAGTCAACACCTCCCAAGGCATCTTGTCCTATTCGACGTAAGAGCTGGCATATATTAGCATAATCCTCCTCATTTTAGGCATTTACGTCATTTTTTAGGTTCATAATCGTTTTGATTTTCGGCTTTATCTGCATTTCTTTTGGACTCGAACTCTCAAACTTTGGACCCTTATGAGTACTGTCTTAGGGGGAGCTTATTCAAGCAAATATTTCTTCAATACATAAGAGTTAGGTTATTCTTGTAAAACTTTTTGTGAACTGAACATCTAAGGCTTTTTACCTAGGTTGACCTTAGGTCATTTCATGCATTCATATCATACATGAAAAATTATTTTCTGTAAAAATATTGGCTAAGTATGAAAAATGATTTTTCGGAATAATCATTTTCTTAAGATAATTTTTGGCGGCTTTTATTCCTTACACATCAAACAAGAAAACTTAATTTTATGAGATTTTAGTATGAAGTATATATTGACTTAATGAGACATCATTTTTAGCCAAAATCGTACATTGCACTAAAACTGATTTTTCAAATTTTGATTTGATGGGAATTTGATTTTCGAGTATTTTTTTTTAATCCAAATGGGAGGTACTTCCTTATTTACGTTTTGAATTTAAGTAAATTGAGTAATATAAAAATAAATAAAAGTAAAAGAACATAGATGGATTCCGGGCATTTCATCGTACGGATGTTTTCGTTTTTTTTTTCTAGGATGGATGTCTGATAAGACATAATGTTTTTCATTCGAAAAATGCAGTGATTATTATTAATTGCCAACAAACTGGGCAGTTTCGATCTGAAGATACTTGAAGTATCGATATTCTTCGACAAAAACTTGCATGCAGCAGGCATGTTGTTTCAAGTTTCAACCTGTGGTGAAAATGATTTACTGCCAAGATTTTTAAAGACAAACGTTCAACTTATTGAATAATGGTGGTGGGCAACACGATAAGAACATTACAAGAGTTAAAAAACATATGTGAGTTTGGATGACAAATTTAAGAATACTAAATTTTTTTCGATGGATTAAGAATTTAAACAATAGTTTTTTAGTTAAATACCCTGTTCTACACTTAATCCTATTACAAAATCCTATACCATTTAATCTTTATAAACATACTCAAAATAAACTCAAAAATTGACAGCTATTGGTTTTTTGAATTCAACAGCTATATTGGAATACAGCTTTCACCTTTTGTCCAAAATAAACCCAAGCCATACGCAGCCCCTATAGAAAAGGTTGCGTTTTGTTCACCTTTAGCTTCAATTTTCTTCACAGGCTATATTCAACCGTCTCCGGCAATCTTCAATCGAAGTCCGTTTGACGCAGAGATCAGATCTGACCCGATTCGGCCTCGCGGCCATCTGTTGTTCTCTCTCTGCTACTTGATCTTTTGTTTCTCTATGTTAATTGATCTATGATTCTTATTATTACTCAGTCTCAAAATCGGGTATGTTCATCTTCATCTTTCTCTCCCAAAGATATTTTGGTGAGGGATTTCATTTGAAGTGACTCGCGAGGAAGAAGAAGAAGAAGCACCAGAGTAAGACATGGCCAAGAACGTCGGAATTCTCGCCGCCGACATCTACTTCCTTCCTACTTGTATTCAGCAGGTGACGATCCCTCGCACACTGTACATTTTCGTTTTTTTTTTTTCAATTTTGATTTTCAAAATTTTCAATTTATATATATATATATATATATATATATATAAATTTTAATTTGTGGAATTTCTGTTTTCGTTGCTTGGAGAAGTGAGAAAATGAGGAAACGGAAATAAAAAATCGTTTTGGATTTGTTTTTCGCTTGTTTTTGTTGATCAGGAAAAGAGAGAGAGAGAGAGAGAGAGAAAAGAGCTCAGCTGGTTAAGTAGTTGTTTTATTTTTTTGAAAAAAGAAAAAACGATTCTGAACTACTAGAAAATTTGATGAACTTCTTAGAGTTAATTTCAAACGATTCAAAATTTGTTCTGCGTTTTCGTTGATTTTTGCTTTGGGTTTCAATTTCATTTGTTTTTATGTTGATTATATGGATTTGATCTGGCGTTGGAGCTGGAGCTGTTTCTTGTTAACTCTCAAACTTTGGGTTTTCCTCCAATTTTAGTTTTGGAGTTGATTTTTTTATTCTCACAGGTTTGGTTAAATTTTGTTCTGTAATTTCCTTGATTTCACTTTACGATTTCCATAGCTAGTTTTTTCCTTGATTTCACTTTACAATTTCCATAGCTAGTTCAGTCTGGGATTTGGTTCAGAATATAATTTGATTTGTGTGCTGGTTCTTTCACAGGTTCTTATTGCAGCAAATAGTGCTTCAAAGGAGAAAACACAGGTTTGAATTGAATTCTTGTTTTACTATACAGCTAAGTTTTTAAAGTGATATATGCCATTGCATATGATGATTGTGATGTTGAGAATCAGCATTGACTCTCCACCACCTCTCCCTTCGTTTAATGCACATCACCAAATTGGATGAGTCGTATAGTCAAATATGCTGGAACTTTTGAGAAGTTTTGCGGACAGTTAGTTTTCAGACCCATTGTTTCCATAAAAGGAAGCTTAGCTACATTTTTGTGTATGCCCAGAACGTGGTGAATCTCGGGTGCCATTAATTTGTGAGAGAACATAAGTGTTGCTCTAAGTCAATGGTGCATAGGAAGTGGTGAGTAGGACTATCTTGTATCGATATCAACTCTAGTCTATTGCTTTTCTGACCCTGTACTTTGTTTTGGTTTCAATTTTTGAGGGTACGAAGGATCAATTAATTATCCAAATGAAATGATGTAGTTGATTTTGAGTGGTATGGAGTTGTACACTTTTATTGTACCTATTATGCAAATGAAATGATGTACTTGTTAACTTCCAGTTAGTGGTATGAACAGTTGTTATACTGTTCATACCCTATAACTGAGTTGATTTCTATGACATAGTATTACAAGTGTACTTCTATGACATAGTATTAATTAGGGGTGGGCATCTGGACCGGAAAACTGGAACACCGAACCGGACAGGGAGAAAAAAATCGGAAAAAAATCGGTTGACCAAAAAAGTCAACAAGCCGGATCGAAATCGGACCAAACCGATTTCGATTCCGGTTTCACACCGAGCCGCACCGGACCGGATCGGTTGCTGTTTTTTTATTTATTTATACGGATTTTTTAAATTTAATGCTATATTTTTAAGTTTATAATTAATATTTTTTCAAGTTTAACTTCAAAACATTTTCTATTGTATGAATTGGATCATTTGTAAATTTTCAAACCCAAAAATAACTTATTTATTATAATTTTTATTTTAAAAAAAATAAAAAAATCGGTTTAAAATCGGAATCGGTCAAAATTGGACCGGAACCGATCAGAATCGAACCGGCCAATTTTTTTTTAAAAATTCACTTAATCCGGATTGAATGAATAGTATTGGTTCTAGTGAGAGCTTGGAACCGGACAGGACCGGACCGCGCCTGCCCCTAGTATTAACAGATGTTTAGTAACAAAGCATGCTCTATATATAGCTGTGCACTTGAAGTTAACGATATGCATAATGTGATTTTTGCTAGGAAGATACTTCTATGACATAGTATTAACAGTGTACTTCTATGACATAGTATTAAAAATGTGTTTTTTTTCTTTTCTTGTAGAGGTATTTCCTTTTGCATTTGCGATTGTATCTGGTGAAACTGTGGACAATTGGAGATGGTTTCTGCAAAGAATATCGGATGTCTTGCTGGGCTTTTTTGGGTTTTTTGAGTTTTTTTGTATGAAATGGTATAAACAATGTTTTTTGTATGAAATAGTATTAACAATGTTTTTTATATGAAATGGTATTAACAATGTTTTTTGTATGAAATGGTATTAACAATGTTTTTTGTATAAAATTGTATTAACAATGTTTTTCTATGAAATGGTATTAACAATGTTTTTCTATGAAATGGTATTAACAATGTTTTTCTATGACATGGTATTACCAATGTTTTTCTATGACATGGTATTAACAATTTACTTCTATGACATTGTATTAACAATGTGCTTCTATGAAATGGTTTGCAGAGGTTCGGTGGAGAAGAAAGGGTCGTGGGGACATGCCCTTGGTGTTTTTTTTTTTTAAAAATTCAAATACTTAAGTTTGGGTTTTTTAAATAATCTGGGCTGGGCTTGTTTTGAGTTTTTGTATTGGGCTTCTTTTAAGTTAGTTAGTGGCAGTCATGTAATTTATAAGAACTTTAACACTCATTTTGTATGTAGTAAATGATTTTTGGGTATGTTTCTAAAGTCATATAGGGTTTTTGACAATTTTAGCTCCTATTTTGGATATAATACTAAAGCTCCCTTTAAACAAATGAGATTTAAAATTCTAAAATTTATAAATAATTTTTGTTTAGAAGTTAACTCAAATAAACACATAATGAAATTTAAATAGGAATGTTAGAATTCATGTTGGTGTCATATGTGTTAATGATGGTGGTAGTGGTATACTGGTGATAATGTGGTGGTCGGGTAGGGGCTATAATGGTGGTGGTGGTGGTCAGGTAGGGCGATAATGGTGGTGGTGGTGATTGTGGGTGAAGGTGATGATGGTGGCCATGTGGTATGATGATGGTGGTCATGCGATGACGGTGAACAAGGCGGCCGCGTAGGGCCTCCAAATTAGAAGGGTCCCCAATTTGTATAAACCTCTATATATACACACGTATGTTATTTTAAAAAAATTGTACTATATTAATATTATGTTAGATCCAAGTATTGTAAAAAAAAATCCCGATTATTCACCATAAAACTAAAACGGGAAATTCAACAAACGGCCCAATATTATTTAAACTTATAGCTTAAGTCAATTAACCTAGCTGAATGACAAATTTAATATATAAAAAAAAGTTAACCTAGTTGAATAAGGTAAGAAATAAAATACAAGGATGATCTGTTTAAGAGTTCATATAGCATAGCATATATCAGTTGAGGTTTCGACAAAAGAAAAAAAAAAGTAATTGAAGAAAGATTGAATGGCTTTGCTATGTTATCCATCGAAAAAGACATGGTAGAAAAATTTGATTATGTAAAGTTAATTGATACTTTTGCATCCAAAAATGCAAAATCAATGATATTTAAGTGATGTTTTGATGCATTTTGTAAAGTTGTTATGTGAATTACATATTGTTTGTTTCTTTTTTTAGGTTACAACTGTGACTTTGAGTTCATATAATTTTTTTAATTTTTAAATTATCGTAATAAATCACATAAATATATACAAAGGGTAGAAAATGCCACATTTTGGTGGTTCATCTAGGGCCTCCAAAACAATAGGACCACCATTAATGGTGGTGGTGGTGATTGTGGGTGAAGGTGATGATGGTGGTCATGTGGTATGATGACGGTGATCATGTGATTCAATGTCTCAAATTTTCCAACAACAAAAAAAAAAAGTCTAAAATTTGAAGTGTTTAATCAATTTTTAACATAAAATCCTTAATGAAAACTTTTATTTCAACTTAAGGACAAAATGAGAACTTATGAACAAATTTGGGTAGCCGCAAAATCCCTAGAAAAGAAAATTGTGAGTGGATGAGAAAACCTGAGTCATTCTAACCAATTCGATCCAACGACTAATCAATTTGATCCAACAGTTAAGAAATAGGGCCTCACCTAAGGACCATATATAAGGCCCTCATTAAGCTCCGCAAATAGCCTCCGCATTCAAGCCTTGCCGAGAGAATATGCTTGTGCTTACCCTCTTCACTTGGGCCAAAAATGGAAGGATACTAATCCATTGGACTTTGGGTTCTCTAGAGATTGGTGATAATGTGGGCCTTATATTGCAGCCCATTTCTTTTATTTTTACATATTTATCCAGAAAATAGTACACAAGTAGGTAGGTAGGTTGAGGACCGTTAGATGAAACTCTCCGATAATTGAAATCATAAATAAATCGGAAATTGTGACAAAAAAAGAAGTAAATGGGTGAGTAGTTGAGGACCGTTAGATGAAAACATGGGGATTCTATTCTCATCTCCCAATTTGCTGGGTTTTTATTTTAAAAAAACAATATTATATCATTTTAACAAAAATAATATTTAAATGTGCTAAATTTTGTCTGGTTTGAGTAATGGGGGACTTCTAGAAGCGATGGGTGGGTCGGACGGTTTAAAAAATATTATCCGTGAGCGTTTCACGCACAGGTGACAAGACGACCCTCGTCACTATTATCGAAAATAAAAATAACCAAAAATACATAATAAAATTATCATATTTATCCCAAGAAAAAAGAGATTAAAAATGATTAAGATGTTGTAAAGATAATGGCTTAGTCAGCCATTAACTTTTGCAGCCCACTATATTTGTTGATTAAAGAACTTGGTGCATGAATTGTCATTGCACACGCACATGTGCTAACATAGTTTTGCCTATAAAATATGGCTTTATTCTCATGTGTAATTGATAAAGCAAGACTCAATGAAAATATCAGAAGAGCATTCCTATCGCTATCTGAATTCTCTAAATTTTCTTCACAATTTTCTTTAGTTTTATAACACTTTATCAGCACGAATTTACTTTAAAAATACCAGCTGAATTCTCTGATGAAACCCAGATCTCTTAATTCTTTTCCTCTTTCCTCATCATCATCATCACAACCTCTGTTCCCCAAACAAGTTAATCCCACCACAGGCTCTACAATTTTCTACACTTTCCATGAAGCTCAGAACCTCACAATCTCACCTGATCTCTCTCAAACCCCACTGCTCATTCGGCTCCAAGGCAACCCTAGTTGCTCCTCCATGATCAGCAACTTCTTCGAGCTCGGCCCATGGCGTGTGAGGTTGCTATTGGGGATGGGCTCACATACCCAGAGATTCAGGTGGCTACCTATGCTGTGAATGCTTATTTCTCTGGTTTGATCAATGAGAAAGAGAGAAGGGAAAAATGGGATGTGAATCGGAGCCTGGTGGTTTTGCTTGGGCTTTGCTTCCGATATGAAAAACTAATAAGAAGAAACAACACCGAAAGGATGAGCTTCCCCTTATCTTTTCTATTATTTTATTATTTCTCTACATTATTTAATACATACCAAAGTTAGTGCAGGTGAACTGGTGACAGTGGAAAAGCAGGTGAACTGGTGACAGTGGAAAAGCAGAGGCATGGATTCAAACCTGCACAAAAACCACTTTAATATGATAATACACGTTGAAAAGTAGTTTTGGTTTAGTATATTATATTGGTAATATAATATGTTATATATCCTATACATATATATATAGTTAGTTCACGGTTTTGGTTTTGGTTTTGGCTTATAACTTTATGCTTACAGTTAAAAATATATGGTTTTACTATATATATATATATATAAATATATTTTATGGTTCACAAAAGTTTGATTAAATGATAACATGAACCATGGAGACTATTTAATTAGTTATCTCACCTTATAGGTATATGTTCATTTTGTTATGGATGGTTTCACCTTCTATTTAATTTTAGTGGAGCAGTTTTTATCCCCACATTTATTTTTAAGTGGAGTGGTTTTATCCCCACATTTATTTTATTACATATTTACTTTTATTTAAAAGTATGGAGTAGAATTAGTGCCCATACAAGGACATTTACTTTATCGTACATTTACTTTATTATTTAAAGTATGATGCGGGTTTATCGTGCATACCAGCAATTTATTTACAAGCAATTTATAGCAATTTATTTTATGAATTAATTGTGTGATATAATGAGTTCTACATCATACAGAGATCAGGACTAGAAGTTCCTTGATCCTCATCATACAACTACAACAGGACCTGACCTGAAGATCCTTGATGATGATAATGATATGAGAGCTGGCAGTCTCTCTAGTACTATATTTGTAAACAAGTGATCGGACCTGAAGATCCTTGATCCTTGAAATGTAAATAAGGACTTGAAGTTCCTTGATAATGTAACAGTACAGTATACGTGAAAAGTGCCGTACACGTGAATAGTAAATATATTGGCAAATGTATTATGAATAGTAACTGTATACGTGAATGGTGTCGTACATATGAATGGTAATTATACTGGCAAACGTACTGTATACATGAACAAAAAACGTATTCATGAATTAATGAATAGTACCGTATACATGAATAGTGACGTATGCATGAATAGTACTATTTTGGGTAAACAGTCACTATATACAAAAAGGAACCTGCAGTTCCTTAAACTCATGGATGAGCAGTTAAATTAGATGTCGGACGTTCCTCAATAACATGGACAATTATGTAAGGGCCTGAAGTCCCGAAGTATATATAGGAAATTATAAGAATGTCCATACCATGAGAATATGTGATTTGGCAAAATCTAATAGTATTGAGAACACGAAGTTCCAACAATTAAATGGACAACCCTTGAGGTATTATTGCAAGTTATGGCATACCACATATTTATTTGGTATAAGAAAATGATGAATTTATCAAAATTCGATTTTATCACAATCAACACCTTAAGGAAGAAATTTATTTTGTAAATTCCGGTTGTTAAGGATACACCGTGAAATGAGTAATATCAAGATAAACCTCAAAGGATGAAATGAGGCTCCCCATATTTTGTTGTATGATTTGGGTCGGAAACCCATGGATCTCAACATATCAGAAAACCCCGGACACGAAGTTACGGGTATATAGTAGTTAATGCTCTTCACCACTATATTGCAATATTATCATGGCTTTTCCTCAACTTATATTTCATGCCTACTTGAAAAAGGCAATTAAAATTCTGAGATTGTGTTTAACCCGAGGCCAGAAGTTCCGGCACACATTCATTAAAATATATAATTTTAGAGAATTACTGTGGTTATTTGAACCTATATGGCAAAAGGTTCCACACCGTCATTTTGAAAGGACGTAAAAATCACAAATGAAAGTTTAAGACTTTACCCAATTATTATTAACAGAAAGATAGCATACAACAGATAGATTATTTTTTCACCGCAAGAAATAAGCAGGCTTTGTAAAATCTATCAAGCTACATTATGGCTTAGAAGTTCCCGGAGAATGAGAACGGCGCTTCTCGAACTTAGCCATGAGCCTCTCATGGTCTTCAAGAATCTTTTCATTGGAACTCTGTAGCGTGTCGAGCTTTGTCTGCATACCCCAGGAATATGAGCTCACCATCATTGACAAAAAGACTTATTTTGATTTTTAAGGTTTTCAACCTCTTGCCGAGAATCTTGAAGCATTCTCAATCTCTTTTGACTTGGCAAGCAAGCGATTAGCCAAGTTGGAAACAGAAGCAGCACTCTGAATGCTAAATGCTATTGAGTCATCAATAGCCTCTTTGTTAGACCTTCCTGTTCATAATATCCCATCCATAGGAGTAATGAAATTCATAGCTACTATGATAGCAGTTGTATCATTCATCATCATGGAATCATTAACCGTGATATGACGGTTTTCGATACAAAGGATGGACGCCAGATTTGGGCGTCACGAGTTGTTTTGGGAGCAACGTTTAAATCAAAACGATTTGGGCGAGAAGAAGATGAAGCCATTTTGAAAAGGTTTCAAGGAAAGTTTTAGAAAAGGCTGAACTTTCAGAAAATGGAAGGAAGTTGAGTTGAAACACAATTACTCCAACCAGGCTTTAAAAAAGCAATATCTATAGGCGGAAATGTGGCAACGTTTCCATGATCCCAATATATTCTCGGATCCCAATATTTCATTTTCCAGTTTTCAAACTTCACGTGACATTCATTATGCATGTCGACACTCTAGGAGCCACAAGGACAATTATTTTCAAACCGATCTTCTTTCACAGATTTCACGGAGTCACTTTTTCAAAAGCATCTCGAGCACCTCACAAATTTCTGTAGTTAATTTGAGATTCACGGGATCAAACTGTTCTTCTAATTTGTGTATAAATATGTTACTAATGAAATTTCTTTGCAGAATACATCAAGTTTTCTCCATATCTAGTGATGCAATATCCACTTATTTTTCTTATCGGTGAGCCCTCAAGAAGCGAGACTATCTCTCGATCATCCGTTCAGAAGCGAGACTATCACGATCACGTTTCAGCAATGTCCGGGAACTATAGGGATATAACTAGATCATCAAGCGCCTCATTATATTTGCAGTGCCAATCCGAGCTTGAAAAATATTTGAGCAAGGTTTCTCTCACCGTCGGATGTAAGCAACATATGTATTATTTCATGTTTTATCGCTATTAGTATTCTGGTATTTTGCTCCTAATAGGTGACATTCGGTGACATATTCAGTGATGACAAAATGGGGAGATAAGACCGTTCCTGAAGAACGACATGCAAAGGACCATTCCAGAAGAATAGCTTGCAAATCATCTTGTATTATGACCATTCCAGAAGAATGGCTTGTATCATCCTGATATGTATTCATGAATTATTAATGCAAAATTTACAATTGCAAGTTGAATACATTGATAATACACTGCATAGATTAAAGTCTTAGAAAAGGAAAAAAATGAGCATAGCAGTGATCAATGAGATGCACGCCGAGTGCGTAACAAATGATATGGATTGGGGTCTCAGAAGGACAATCCATTAACATGTCAACATTAATGTAATGCACGCCTAATGCGTAGCAAATTGTATGGTTTATAGTTTCAGAAGGACAATTCATTGACATGTATGTATTAATCTATGGCATGCGTGAAGCATGATAGATATATGGGTTATAAAATGTTCCAACTCCCTGGATGGAGATTATCCACGCCCTATTTTAAATAACGCTCAATTGAAGGTTATGATCCACATTCTCACATAATTCCTCTTATAAGAGATGTATGTCTGGAAAAAGACAATGAAAGCCCCTGAAGTGGCTAGGGTACCCAAAGGCAAAGAAATGCTAATAATTGATGCATGCACATGCACATGAGAATGGTGGGATCATGAATTGATGAATGATAATTTTTGGTTTCAGAGTAGCTACTCAAATCATCAATGGGCGGTTTTGAATGGAACCACGTTCTGTCATTAAATGTTGACAAAATTATTGGCCAAAATGGAAAGAGGCAATTACAGATAAGAATGAACATGAAAGAACAAACCCATAGTACGAACCCCAAAGGGATGTTAACCCTGAAGGTTATACATGGGTGTTCAGAATAAAGAGGAATACACTCACCTTATATGACACAATGTTTCTGGTAGAAACAAGGAATGTTGAGGTTCTCCAGTTTTACAGATGCAATTGTGCCTTATTATTGCACATTTACGGAGACCAACATGCTATTTTTAAGGGTTATTAAATGCATGGAAGCATATCGCTAGAAGCGATTCCCTAAGATGTACAAGTAGGATAAATAGCTGGGTTAAAGCTATATAATGTGTCATGAAGTGTAATCCCTTAAATGAAATCCATGGAGGATTTAAATTACATGAAGCAAGTCCCTAAAGGACATCAAGCACAAATTTTGTACTCAATACTAATATTATTAAAGTGCCTCACTGAGTACATTTATTATGGTATGTTGCAACACATTAAAACTCCTGAAGAGTTAATATTAGGTTAAAACTCCTAAAGAGTTAATATATGGTTAAAACTCCTGAAGAGTTAATTCTTGGTTAGAACTCCTGAAGAGTTCACGAAATATCTATCTCGACATGAAGATTGAGAATTATGCCAACGAGATTCTTGCTTATACTAAGGAAGTATTGAAGCATTTTTATGTGGATTATCCGTTGGGCACTCAAATGCTTTTTCGGAAGAATACTGGACCGGACATTGTATTTTCCAGATAAAGCTCATCTCCATCACCACTACTTTGGGATGATGTGACACGTATTTGATACTATTTCCGCATAACACCGTATACGGGCTTATCCTATTAAAGTAAGCTTACAAATAGCCCCGGTTTTGTTGAATACGTGGACTTTGGAAATTTCTATGATTTACATAAATGGCTCACTGGAAATATATTTACTTACTCAACTAAAGAAATTTTTATTTATGGCTACACCTTCCACTTAGTGCGAAAAATTATCCCTCTAGAAAAATAATCATGAACTCATCAGGGGGAGATATTCATCAAGGGAGCATCTAGAAGTATGCTACATTGATACATGAGGACATCAAGAGATGTATGAAGACATCAATATTATTACTTTTCAGGGGGAGCATCCAACAATATTGCAAGATTGATGTCACTAGTAAAATCTTCACACACTATACTCTTTTTTCTTCGTCTAGGCTTTTTATCCCACTGGGTTTTTCATGACAAGGTTTTAACGAGGCAGTGTCAATGCCAACCATATTCATAAAGATGATCAGCATGAAAGATATTATGATAGCATCAGGGGGAGCGTGCCATCAATAAGGTCTTCACACACTGTACTCTTTTTCCTTCGTCCAGGTTTTTATCCTACTGGATTTTTCCTGGCAAGGTTTTAACGAGGTAGTGTCGCACGCGTGTCGGTGTTATATACACAGAATTTTATGTTACACATGGTTATGTACTCTTTTTCCCTTCGACCAGTTTTTATCCCACTGAGTTTTATTGGCAAGGTTTTTAATGAGGCATACTCCATACATTGTGGTCTCCAAGGGAGAGTGTTGTAAAGATAATGGCTTAGTCAACCATTAACTTTTGGAGCCCACTATATTTGTTGATTAAAGAACTTGGTACATGAATTGTCATTGCACACGCACATGTGCTAACAGCGTTTTGCCTATAAAATATGACTTCATTCTCATATGTAATTGATAGAGCAAGACTCAATGAAAATATCAGAAGAGCATTCCTATCGCTATTTAAATTCTCTAAATTCTCGCCACAATTTTCTTTAGTTTTAGAACATACGCTGCAAAATTAGCTTTTAATTGAGTGATTAGACAGGCATTAATCAAAAAAGCACGCCTACTTGTCTAGGCGTGGAGCTAATTCCTGACTGTTTTCTTGATAAATTTTGTGACGGTTTAATGAAAAGAATTTTTTTTTAATGCATTTTTTTTTGTTGCAAATTAATTTCTAATTCAAGTCAGTAATTTATGGATGCCCAAATAAGGGCAGTAGCTTTTAAGGGATGGGCTCTTGACTTGGTGTGTGCTGATTATTGTTGTAAATTTTCGGTCTCTTGTTAGTGTAAAGTGTTTACTGAATTTGGTGATTGTCCAAAAAGTGTCGGTGCAAATATAGGAAAGCTTCTTTTGGTGAAGTATTCTGGAGAAATACTTTGCGCGAACACATATATGCCAATGAATATATATAAATATGTCCAGTATTTTTATTTATTAGTGTTGTTATTATTTTTTCAGCAAAGTTGTATTCCCTGGTAAAAATGCTTAATTCATCCTCTTAGAAGTAAGATGGAGCTAGTTCTGTATAAAAGAAACTTAATTCTATAAGTTCAGTAATTGGAAGGTCTTGGGAAATAAATAGTAGCCGAATATTATTTGTTCTAGATAGATCTTGGTGGTTTCCTTCACATTTACAAGTATGGTAGACTTGCTAGAGGTGAGCTTGAACTTAGGATCTTTTTTTTTTTTTTTTTCTGGTAACGAGGGAAACCCCATGAACTATTCCCTTGTTGGTTACAAAGTCTCAGGGCAATCACCCATGAACAGCATATCCATGAACTATAAGTTTTCTTCAATTTGGCACCCTCGTGATTCCCAAACCCAGATTTTCTTCAAAATTTGCACTCCTGGTGATTCCATTTCAATTGATAGGTGCTTGCTTTGAACATTTCCAAAATAAATTTTTAACCATATCCCAGTTCGACAGGAGTAGAAAACAACACCTTAGAGAAACAACCTATTACCTTTCGAAAATAGACCAACACCTTAGAGAAAGCCCAGCCCGTAGAAAAATGTCCCATCACCTCAAAAATATCTCAGGAAACCTCCAGCACCTTGTCAAAACCAAGACAAACCCATGTGCACACAGGTTGCTCCCAGCACCTTGTCAAAACCAAGGCAAACCCATATGCACCCTTTAGACCAGCAATCTTACCCATTTCTTTCCTTAGCAAGCTTTGGTAGGAAAAACCAGGGAGAAAGCAAGAGGCTCCTCACCCAAAATGAAGAAGTCCAGCTGCAGGAAAACCTTGGAACCCCAAAATGCTTTATCCCAATGTGACTGGATTAAGAGGTTTTCACCAAAAGGGTTGAATCAAAGTAAGTAAAGGGAAATAAAGGAGAAGACTTGGCAAATTTGGAGGAGAACCAGCTAGGGCTCCTGGCCCTGAAGGGGCTTCCAGCGCCTATAAAAGCACCAACTGTTGGAGCGGAAAAATTCGGATCCTCCAACAAGTAATTTGATTTTCATGTTGAGAAGCGGACACCATCTTCGATCGTCACAATTGAGGGAGGGGGTACTGCAAGAAAACACTCCGACGCTCAAGTCGGTGTTCGTTCATGAGTCTTGCAATAGAATCAATCATAGATCTGCCCCTATCTTTGGGGGACTAATTGGCCTTTTATAGGCACTGTACCCTTGGACTCCAAGTCCCATATCCCTTATTTATCTCCATATTCCAAGGTAGTGGATATCATGTCACTTAATTTGTCACATCCGGGATCGCTCCGTAGAAGACGATATTGTCCGCTTTGGGCCGAGGCCCTCACGGTTTTGTTTACGGGAACTCACGAGCAACTTCCCGGTGGGTCACCCATCCTAGGATTGCTCTAAGCCACAACTCGCTTAACTTCGGAGTTCCCACAACTCCGGCCGAGCTCCCAAAAGGCCTCGTGTTAGTTAGAGACGTGTCCACACATATAAGGCACATCACCTCTCCCTCCTCGAGCGATGTGGGATTGCTCACCGTTCTTGCTTCACAAGACACGGGTCTTACAATCCACCCCCTTGGGGCCCAGGCCCTCGGCCGACACATTTCGGTGGTCGTGGCTCGATACCATTATGTCACGACCCGACTCCCTAACACGATATTGTCCGCTTTGGGCCTCCACCCTCACGGTTTTGTCACTGGGAACTCACGAGCAATATCTTCCCAAAGAGGTCATCCATCCCGGGATTGCTCCAGCGCCCACTCGCTTAACTTCGGAGTTCCTAAGAATCCGAAGTCGGTGAGCTCCCAAAAGGCCTCGTGCTATTTGGAGGCGGGCATGTACATATAAGGCTTACAGGATCCTCACTCCTAGGCGATGTGGGATCTTACAATCCACCCCTTAGGGGCCCGACGTTCTCGTCGGCACACTTCCGGCCAGGGAGTGGCTCGATACCAAATTGTCACATCCCGGATCGCTCGCCGTAGCACGATATTGTCCGCTTTGGGCCGAGGCCCTCACGGTTTTGTTTACAGGAACTCACGAGCAACTTCTGTGGGTCACCCATCCTAGGATTGCTCTAAGCCATAACTCGCTTAACCGGAGTTCCCACAACTCCGGCCGTGAGCTCCCAAAAGGCCTCGTGTTAGTTAGAGACGTGCCCACACATATAAGGCACATCACCTCTCCCTCCCCGAGCGATGTGGGATTGCTCACCGTTCTTGCTTCACAAGACACGAGTCTTACAATCCACCCCCCTTGGGGCCCAGCGTCCTCGCTGACACATTTCCGATCGGGGTCAGGCTCTGATACCATTATGTCACGACCCGACTCCCCTAACACGATATTGTCCGCTTTGGGCCTCCACCCTCACGGTTTTGTCACTGGGAACTCACGAGCAATATCTTCCGAGTAGGTCACCCATCCTGGGATTGCTCTAGCGCCCACTCGCTTAACTTCGAAGTTCCTAAGAATCCGAAGCCAGTGAGCTCCCAAAAGGCCTCGTGCTATTTGGAGGCGGGCATGTACATATAAGGCTTACAAGATCCTCACCCCTGGGCGATGTGGGATCTTACATAATTGCCTCCACTCCCCCAAGTTTAGGGTTCATGGAAAGTGGCTTGTTATGTGGGCCTTAATTTTTGCTCCCACACATGTCCCCTTTTCTCTCTCTAGACACGTGTCTCGGGTGTGGAGAGGGAAAACATTCTTTGTGGGAGTTCATTGCGTGTAACATTTTATGTGGTGACTTGTACGATCTTCGATCACAAGTATAAGTGGAGTTTCACGAGTACGGTTTTCAACCATGAATCTTATCTTCGATATTTAGCCATGAGTATGGTCTTTGACCATGAATATGATCTTCGATCACTAGTTCGAGTTTGGTCTCTAGTTGTATGATCTTCAACTATGTATTTGACTTTCAGTCAACTATGGTCTTCGACCATATGAGCATGTGAAATTTCATGGATATGATGGCCTTCGGCAATGAGTATGGTCTTCAACCTTAAGCTTGATCATCTTTGGATTTGGCCTTTGGCCAAGAGTTTGGTCTTCGACCATGAATTTGAATCTGCCTTCGACCACAAATATGGTATTCTACCATGATTTTGAATTTTTCCTTCGGCTACAAGTTTTGCTTTCAACATGGATTTGGCCTTCTGCCTTAAGTATGGTCTTCCACCAAGTTTTGTCTTCGACATGAATTTGGCCTTCAGCCACAAACATGGTCTGGACCACATGAATTTGATTTTCATTCACAATCATGGTCTTCGACCACTTGAATTTGACTTTCAGTCGTAAGCATGAGTTGAGTATTGGCACGCCCCCCATTGGTTTAGAGTGGATGTGTTCACTAACTACACACTGTGGCTCTCGTTCAGCCTCTATTTTGTCGTTAGTTGGGCTTCATAAATTGCCATACAGAAATAGGCTTATGGCTTATCTTGAGTGGTGCAGTAGCTACCCCCACCACGCAAATGCAGTCAAGAGGTTAACAGGCTGCCAAATTCTAACCACACGATAATAATGTTAATTTCATCAACAAAAATCAGTTTCAATGTATAGTAAAGTTTCACCATGTACGAATCAATACGTAGGCTTAGTAGTATCTAGATATTGAGCAGCATATGACTAGATTCGAATTCATGCGTTTTATAGAGCCATACATGCAACTGTTTTCATCTCCCAAATGCAAGAGGAATAAGTAAAATACCTTGACCTGTGTCAGATGTATATATAATCAATTTGAAAGCTTCTCATCATACGTCTTTGAGGCCATGGCTTCGCCAACAATAAAAAATTAGCTGTTTGTAAAATCGCACTAGACATACCATAAGCTCATGGGTCATAAGACCAGCATCATCATTCTTTTTCACTCAAATGCTAATAGCTTCGCTATTGGCTTGTAGCAAATCACGCAATTCACTGCTAAATTCCGACAGCGGCAATGTTTGAGCCCAAAGGGCATTGTGCCAGTCACCTTCGCTGGCCTTGATAAATATGCCTTTTGAACATTCTATATAAGAATCAATGACGTTAGCGCCGAAAAAACCATTTGCCAAGTTGTAATTTCAAAAGACATATATCATGTCCAAGCAGGCTTCAAGTGGAAAACAATAGCAAGTCATACTGTCGAGAAGATTGGTAATTTCTTCTTTCGCACATTTAGATAAATTCATATAATAATGCTGCAAATAGGCAATTTAAAGTAAATAATATAGGTATTTCTTATCTTGAGCGCAGTTGTGACTGGTTTCATATCTACAGCCAAGTGATTTACATGTACAATATAGCCATCACATGTGGCTCTCTTGGTTCTCTATATTCATTGTAATTTGTAACCATTCTAGTCACAAAGCATGCATGCCTCCAGCACAAGTTCATGGTGTACCTTCACTGCTGTGAATGATTAGAGGCGCTGGTATATGTTGAACAGTAGGTAATATCATGATCAATATTTCCTCCAGATTTCATAAACATAAAGTCCTATTCTCTTTCTTGGCCAAAGAGAAGTTTCGAATTCATTAAATCAAAAACTAATCAGAGGAATGAGAAGGATCTTATCTGTTAGGCAATTTATCTTCATTCCGAAAATGGAGTTTTGAATATCTTCATTGATAGGCTTTGAACTTCATATGCTCCTTACTTTTGCATTGTTTGTCTTCTGGATAGTTCTTTGCTAGCGATAAAGCTTTTCTCAGTCAAGAACTTTCGAGCAAAACATTATCTTTGAAAAACTCCTTTCTGAGAGTTCTGTCAATCATGAGTGTAAGTATTCAAAATCATCATGTGCAAGTAAGGATTTTAGAGGTCACGATACTTGAGCAATTCCAAATAGGAACATACTATTCTCATAAGCAAGAAAGATATGACAGGTGTGCGATTTCAAATATTGACATTTCTATGAAGGCATAGATGCCCCCAGCCCATGCCCACTGCGTGCCATCATAAGCATATACTTGTGTGGCCTATTAGTGTATGGCAGGGGCACATCTCCTAATGCAATTACGTGGGTTACTTAGCAAATTCGATGTGACTAGTGACATAGGCATATAAGTCTGTTTTTAACACACACACCACAAACAATTCTCAAATGTATACCACTGTAGTGTATGCCAATAAAATTCATGATGCAATATGCATTCGTTAAATGGGCATCCAGAGTCAAGGCATCATATAAGTGTAGTGGCTCAATGTTCTCTTTCTCTCTTTGTCAAAGAGAAACTAAGAATTGAATTCTAAACTTATCAAAATGAATGAGATAATTCTTATCTGTAAAGCCCATCAAAGTATTGCTACTCTGGCTCCTCTTTTTTCAAGAAATGCAATTTGAGCTCTGCCCTTCCTCGCACGTTGGGTTTTTCTTCTCTCTGGGCATCTTTCCCCTCCTTCTAGTCGGATCAGTGTGGACAATATGAGGACAAAATTCAGCCTATAATTGCATCCCAGATTTTGTGATAATAAAGAACCGCTTGCCCCCATTTCATCATCATTCAATGACATGTTGCGGCCTCATGTGCTACGGCAAGAGTCTTTTGCAGCGAACTTTGTGATACACCATTGTGGCTATTGCCCACACCTTCTCTGGTTCATTGCTTTAAGGACTTATCCCCATGCCCCCATTCAATTGGGTTGTCAGCCAATTCCAAGATTCACCGCTAAGTTCGAGGGTCGCCGTCTTTTCACATATCTCGCGGCTCATAGCTTGAAATCTCGCCATTTGCGCGTTGCGAATTCCAACCATCTGCGAGGAGTAGGAAGTGGGGATCAAATAGGCAACTATGATAGGACATGGCAATTAGATGACACAAGCACAAATCCCAAACATACCGCATTCAAGCACTGTGATTGATAACACAACATCTGTTCGTCAGTCATGGACGTGAGGTCGTTCTCTCCTAATGAGCTAGCAGGAGTGGGGGCACGAGGGACTTGCTGAGGTTGGGACGGTGTACTTGAGGCGGACACATTGGGTGAACCCAAGCCCAAAACGACCTGTGAAGCACGTCGGGATTTCTTCGCAGACCCAGAGGGCTCGGGCTCTTTTCCCGGCCTCCTTTCCCTACGGCCTGGGACCGGCAATGAGCGTAATGTTGACATATCTGACTGATCAGACTCAGAACCGGATGCGCAGTCCTCGGAGCTACTGTGTTGAGCTAACTCAGCCTCATTTTCTCGAAAGCTTGCCTGGATAAGAGAAGCTGAATCCTCGGCAAGTCTATTTCACGCAGGTTCGAGTCAGCCAAAGTGAACGGAAGGTAAGTCGCCGTATTATGAGCAAGAGAGAGACGAACGAGAGTCGCAGGATCGGCGAAGCGCGATATCCCACCCCGACCAGTCAAGTTCTCCTCCAACCAAGCGATCCGGTCATCGGGAATGAGATATCTTTTGTCCGAAGGAAGCGCTGCCAAAAGAAGAGGTTAGTTAGACCTGCAAAAACACAACACGCTATATTTCAAAGACGTAAATATGTATACCAGGTTTTGGGCCAAACGCCGACGGGATAGGCATGTTAGACATCTCAGCGCCCGCCCACTCCCGATGATTAAGAGAGGTTGGTTTTTCGATTACTTGGTGGAAGTGGGCTTACAAGTAAATACCTTTTCCCAGGACAGGAAGTAAAAAAGAAATAGTGACTTTCCCCTAACACAAGCCAAGTCGTAGAGGTAAATGAAATCCTTAAAGCTAAGGGACACACCCCACTTCAAACCGACGGCTAGAAATCCGGATATGAGAAGGTAAGAATTCGGGTTTAGTTGCATGGGGTGAAGACCCAGGAAGAACAGGAGCATATGAAAGAGGGGATGGAGCGGAAACCTAACATGCTCTAAGTGGGCCGGCGAGAGGATTAAGGAACCCCGAGGGATATCGGCACCAGTGTACATATTCGACCCTAGAGGAAGAGGACCGATTCCTACGTTGTCGGGAACACATCCTTTGGTACGAGCCTTAAGTATCTCATAGTTCGGTGGAATGCCACCGGACTTGGGCCAAATCTCGTGGCTCGACATGAACAAGAGCAAAGATGAAAATATTACTTACTGGGTGGTGGCAAGAACAAGAGCCCTTCGGCGGAATTCTCAAACACACAGAACACTCTCCTCTCCTTTCGCGCTTGGAGATAATATATGAGGAACAAGAGCAAATGGCTTTGTGAACGAATGTACCCCCATCAACCGAAATTTTATAGCATGGGCGAAGGTTGGGAAAGTAATTCACAGAAGTCACGGGAAAAGTATGTCAAAAGCAAAGATAAGGTTGGGTGTGGCCGGCTCAGATATTTGCCTTAGACTCTGACAACAAAGCCTGATCTGATATGACTACTCGAAATTATTTCTACCCAACGCATGCACTCCCCTGGTAGAAAGCTGCATGCACTTCGGAAAAGACAAAGGAGAGCAGCGAATGTAGGCAATAAGTAATGCAAAATGCACCTATGTAGCTAAGCATGTTCACTCCTTCACGCAAAGACTAGAGGACAAAAAGGCGTGAACACCTTGGATCGGTTGTGTGACCGAAGGCGCACGGGTCCGGAAGAACAGACTAAGAGGTATTGGGGCATGTACGGATAGCTGAAGCGGAGCACAAAAAAAAAAAAAAAAAAAGGGCGTGAACACCTTGGATCGGTTGTGAGACCGAAGGCGCACGGGTCCGGAAGAACAACTAAGAGGTATTGGGGCATGTACGGATAGCTGAAGCGAAGCACAAAAAAAGAAGGCGTGAACACCTTGGATCGGTTGTGTGACCGAAGGCGCACGGTGGGAAGAACAGACTAAGAGGTATTGGGGCATGTACGGATAGTCAAGCGCAGCACCAAAAAAAAAAAAAAGGGGCGTGAACACCTTGGATCGGTTGTGAGACCGAAGGCGCACTGGTCGGAAGAACAGACTAAGAGGTATTGGGGCCTGTATGGATAGTCAAGCGCAACACCAAACAAAAAAAAAAAAAAAAAAGGACGTGAACACCTTGGATCGATTGAGAGATCGAAGGCGCACGGGTCGGAAGGACTGACTAAGGGTATTGGCCTATGGGATCGGCCAGGAGAGAGAAACCAAGAGGCATGGGACCCACCGGATTGGCAAAAGCTCAAAACCAAGTAAGCATAGGATCGGCCAGAGAGAGAAACCAAGAGGCGGGGACCCATCGGATTGGCAAAAGCTCAAAACCAAGCAAGTAGGGGATCGGCCGGAGAGAGAAACCAAGAGGCATGGGACCCACCGGATTGGCAAAAGCTCAAAACCAAGTAAGCATGGGATCGGCCAGGAGAGAGAAACCAAGAGGCATGGGACCCATCGGATTGGCAAAAGCTCAAAACCAAGTAAGTATGGGATCGGCCAGGAGAGAGAAACCAAGAGGCATGGGACCCACGGATTGACAAAAGCTCAAAACCAAGTAAGTATGGGATCGGCCAGAGAGAGAAACCAAGAGGCATAGGACCCACCGGATTGGCAAAAGCTCAAAACCAAGTGGGGATGGGATCGGCCAGGAAAGAGAAACCAAGAGGTATGGGACCCACCGGATGGGCAAGAGCTCAAAACTAAGCGCACCCCAATTGTTGTTGGGATCGTCTATGAAAGAGAAAGCAAGGAGCATGGTGCAGAAAGAGGAAAATGCGCAGGGGCCCACCGGATCGGCAAAGGTGCATAAATCCATAACAAAGAAAAGGGTCCGTTTGCCATGGGATTGGCCGTGCGCATTTGGATACTCCACATGGGGATAACAGTCCACAGTTGAAGCTTGAAAAGTTGGCAATGTGCATGAAAATTCGTATTTGGAGATTTCACATGCAAGATGTGGAAGCGAACATGCGTGAGTTGATGATAGGCCAATAGGAATCACACTCTTGGGTTTGACCAACAAGCCCAAGAAAGAAAACGTATGGCTTATCTCGGGCTCACCATGAGCCCATCATGGCGACACGAGCCCAATCCGAAGAAATCATGTTCAAAGTACCACTTAGTTCATTTTTCCTCTCCACCCGAAGCGTAGAGAGGAAAAAGGGGGGCACTGTGGGGACCAAATCTCACGTGTCATAGATTAGCCCATATGCCACGATTAAAAGACGTGGGATTACCGAACTTCCTTCCCACTAGAGAAGCGTGGAGCGAGGAAGGCACAACCCAATCATCCAAACCCCATTACCACGAAGTGGAGGATGAATCTGTGAGAACTAGGGAAGTGGGGCTAAACCCAAGGACCTTAAGCCCTATAAAAACCCGGTTAGACCTACAAGCAAAGGTACGAGAAATCCAGTGGAACACTAAGAGTACATTGCACAAACACCGACTTGAGCGTCGGAGTGACTTTTGCAGGTCAAATGAGGAATACGCAACTAAGGATGAACGAATGTGGGCATATCAACGATTGGTAAAGATTTAGCTCCTCGGCAAAGCAAAGCTCAACGTCGACGAACAGATATCCTTGAACAAGTCTATTTCACTCGAGTTGAGTCAGCCAAAGTGAACGAAAGGTAAGTCGCCGTATTATGAGCGGTAGAGACGAGCGAGAGTCGCCGAGATCGGCGGCGCGCGATATCCCACACGACTAGTCAAGTTCTCCTCCAACCAAGCGATCCGGTCATCGGGAATGAGATATCTTTTGTCCGAAGGAAGCGCCGCCAAAAGATATCTCATTCCCGATGACCGGATCGCTTGGTTGGAGGAGAACTTGACTGGTCAGGTGGGATATCGCGCCGCCGATCCTGCGACTCTCGCTCGTCTCTCTATCGCTCGTAATATCTGGCGACTTACCTTCCGTTCACTTTGGCCGACTCAACCTGCGTGAAATAGACTTGTTCAAGGATATCTGTTCACGACGTTGAGCTTTGCTTTGCCGAGGAGGCATCTCCTACCTATCAACACAACACATCCAGAGAGCAAGCATCCCCTCTCACTCTGGAACCCTTCAATTTCGAGCCCTATTCTCCCATCTCCTTCCTCTTCCTCTTCGACAAAACACGCAAGAGCTTAACGAAGCTTTCGTCAAGTCAGGAAATGTGCTAAAACCACCCATCCTTCCACCTTCATCTTTCCCTCTATTCCCTCATCAAACCTTCCCAAAATTTCCTCTCCCCTTGCTTTGAACCTTTGTTTTTCATAGGAAATCCAAGCCTTCTCTCTCTAATGCTAAACTCATGAATGCTCAGCTCCCATGCCACAAGTTTCTCATGCCAAGCCAAAGTATTTATCTTTAAGCAATTGTTGGTTTTGTTGGTGAAGGAAGTCAAGGTGTTTCCTAAGGCTCTACGAACCTTTTGAAGCACTATTGGGGTCTGATTCTTGAACTCATACACAGGGGCAACTCCACATCATCTGTTCGCTTTTTCCAGCAGCCCAAGCCCATTTATCAAGCTGTTGGAACGAAAAAGCCCCTACACTAGGTATATCATATTTTGTTGTCAATAAAATTCATTCGTACCATCGAGTTTGTTTGTAAAGTAAATCCAACCCAGTCTATTTTGAAATCCTGGTTTCGTCTTTGATCCCAATATGTGTGGAGTTTTATCACAAAAGTTCTCGTCATTATTAGTAGTGGAACTACTCACTTATATATTATATTTGTTTAATCAAATGTCAGATGTGATATTTTCACATTCTTCAACAATAATTGTGTGGAATTATAACACAATCCCACCATGTCATGTATCCAAACCTCCTTTTTCAAAACTATACCACATTGCTTTGCGTGGCATGTGGACTATAACTTATGGAGTACACACGACGAGCTCTAGTGTACTCCGATTGAGCTTCTTTCTCGGTTAAGCGTCGTATTGGGCTGGAAATACATTTGGGCCCATTCTTGGATTTTTTGGGCCTCAACACCTAGTAATGGAG
The DNA here is from genome assembly GCA_024362665.1 of Prunus padus. Taxonomy (NCBI): domain Eukaryota; kingdom Viridiplantae; phylum Streptophyta; class Magnoliopsida; order Rosales; family Rosaceae; genus Prunus; species Prunus padus. Next base: position 20,550,694 of record JANFAM010000010.1, on the reverse strand, counting down.
AAATAATGAGTCGTACCCCTCAAAATTCATCTAGCAAATAAGATGTCATTTAGATTACAAACCAAACAGTCACGAGACAAACAATGCAATTTCGACATTAATTTATGCTTGTTTGCTTTCGACCAAGAAAAAAAATTATGCTTGTTTGCAAATTGAAAGATGAACAAATTTATATCTTAGTGATTTTCCTGATCTTTCCACACATCTTGTTGTTTCCATAAACTTCTTGTTTCCCTAAAGTTAATCCGTCGCACACAATTTTTCTTCTTTTCACAGGAGGGACTAAGAGAGAACGCCTCTGAGGCACCACTGGCAGAGCCAGCTAATGCTACGGCTTTCTAGCGTCTTTACCTCAGAAAATGGTTTGTTAAGAAGGAGAAGAAGCAGGATGAGGAGAGGAGAGAGAGAGAGAGAGAGAGAGAGAGAGAAGTAGAAGAAGAAAGAGAGAAAATTAAAAAAATGAAGAGAGGGAGAGAGACGGAGAGAATAAGAAGAGAGAGAAGAGAGAGCGCGGGGCAACCAAGAGAAAGAAAGAGAAAGAAAGAGAAAAGAATAAAAAAATAAAAAGAAGGATACATTGGGAAGCCGTGTACACGTGTCTAGCAAGAATCGTGAGAATCGCTTTAGAGCGGTTGTGAATGTATTTATGAGAACTCGTGAGAATCCTATCATGCTTTAGAGCGATTGTGAATGTATTTATGAGAACTAGTGTACACGTGTCTAGCAAGTATTGTGAGAATCCCGTCATGTTTCAATGTATGGATATATCATGTGTTTATGAGAACTCGTTTTTTATTAGTAAGTATAAAATGTAGAGCCAACTTTGAAGGAGTCAAATTTTTTTCCTAAAATATATCTATCGATGATTCCACTATTTATTAACTTTCTTTTCAGCTTTTAGGTGTAGCTTACGGGAGATAATATTTATGGGTTTACCATTTGGCTATTGGAGTTTCAAAATAACTTCCATTTCAGTATCGCTGTTGTGTAAAAAAAAATTAAAAAAAATAATCCATCCAAACGCTACAACATGATTATCCAAACTCATACACAGAAAACCAAAAATCACGATCAAAACAAAATTTCTAGCTACGCCACACGGTAACATAAGATTCGCAAATTGACAAATAAATTATCTGGACCCCTCGGATATGTCTGAAACCACCAGACGGTAACATAAGATTCACAAACTGACAAATAAATTATCTGGACCCCCTCTCATTTAGAGAGAGAGCCTTAGGGCTTCTACTCCATCGAGGAAGCCAAGCCCCCCCTCTGCGGGCGTCAGAATTTATTTTCTTAATTTTGTGCTGATGAAATGGTTAAATGGTTTCCAGTAAACACTGACATTTGGTGATGATATGATCAAATATTTAATGCTTTTAATTGGATTGACTCTTTGGTAGGATGATCATTGATCAATATTGTGTATTGGTGGCAAAGGAGCGTTGTGGAGTTTCAGCTCTTCATCAATGGATTTGAAAGCATTTATCCTACTGTCTGTGTCCACTGTCCACCAACTGGAAAAGGACTGGGATGTCTCACAACACATAATGTTTGTAATTCGAAAAATGCAGTGATTATTATTAAATGCCAACAATTTCGATCTGAAGATACTTTGAATTTGAAGTATACTTTGAAGTTTCGATATACGACAAAAACTTGCATGCAGCAGGCCCTCAACTGATTAGACGTGTTGTTTCAACCTTTGGTGAAAAACTTGCATGCAGCAGGCCCCTCCTCAACTGATTAGACGTGTTGTTTCAACCTTTGGTGAAAATGACATCGATATACGACAAAAAACTTGCATGCAGCAGGCCCCCTCAACTGATTAGACGTGTTGTTTCAACCTTTGGTGAAAATGACATCGATATACGACAAAAAACTTGCATGCAGCAGGCCCCTCAACTGATTAGACGTGTTGTTTCAACCTTTGGTGAAAATGACGTCGATATACGACGTGAGAATGATTTACTGCCAAGATTTTTAAAGACAAACGATCAACGGAAAATTCCACAGTGCACTTGGTCCTTGGATGCTCCACCTATTATGACCATTAGATGAGTCGTTGAGGCATGTGAGATAATCCACACCGTTGATTGTTGGTTATTGGTTAATTTGTTGCTGTAGGTAAAAAAAATAAACTAAATGCTCTCTCTACTATGCCAAATTTCACTTTCAGCAACACTACATAGACATCGGTAAAATGCAAAATCGATGCTATTAGTATATTAGGCATCGCTTTTTTAAATAACGATACTAAACATGTACAAAGACATCATCACGAATTTTTAGTTTTTATGGCGATGTGTTTGATTCCCCTTTAAGCATTAGCTGTCATAACCATAGATGTCTAAAGTGATTCGTCTTTTTTTTTTAAGAGAATCTCCAAAAGGGGGGGGTGTAAAGCAAGTGTATCTTAAATATACACACTTTGTCATTTGGAATCACCTACAATAGGCGAGTGTAAATGGTTGTAAAAATGCATCACAACCATGGAGATGCAAAGGTCTGAATGAATCACCTGCACTTTGTCGCTGAAATCAATTAAGCTTCAGTTTTCTGTTTAAAACTCTCTTCCATATTCTCTCTCCAAGGTTAGCAGAATTTTTCAAGAAGAACATGATGAAGGAATATGAGATGACAGATTTGGGCACTATGAGATATTTTCTTGGTATACAGGTTCAACAATCAAATGAGGGGATATTTATTTCTCAAGAGAAGTATGCTGAAAATCTGTTGAAAAAATTCAAAATGTTGAAGACCAAACCAATGGATACTCCAATGGCAATTAATTTAAAGCTTTCAAGTAATGATGGAGCACCAAGAGCCGATGCTTCTATGTATAGAAGTGTTGGCTCACTTATTTATTTATCTAATACAAGGCCAGATATAGTTCATGCGATTAGTGTTGTATCTCAATTCATGAATGATCCAAGTAATCATCATTTTGCTGCTGTTAAAAGAATACTAAGATATGTGCAAGGAACCAACGGATATGGCATCAAATATACACAAGAGAAAGAAAACATTTTAGTTGGGTTCACAGACGGTGATTGGGCTGGTGCAATTGATGATAGAAGAAGCACGTCTGGGCATGTGTTTTTCTTGGGAAGTAAAGCTATATCATGGTTGTCGAAGAAGCAAAGTACAGTGGCATTATCAACAGTGACGAGAATATATTTCAGCCACAAGTGCAGCATGTGAAGCGGTTTGGATTAGAAGAATATTAGCAGATCTTCGTCAAGAACAAAACATTCCAACAAAATTGTACTGTGATAACATGTCCACAATTGCCATGACAAAGAACCCAGTCTTTCATAGCAGGTCAAAGCACATAGAACTTCGTCATCATTTTATCGAGAAAATTAGTTGAAGGCGGAGAGATTGAATTGAAATTCTGTGGGTACCTGATGAGCAGATTGCAGACGTTTTACAAAAGCACTTCCAAGAGAGAAGTTCTACTATTTGAGAGAAAAGCTAAATGTTGCAGGACAAAATGCATTAAGAGGGAGTGTTAAACGTAATGCCTTTTCACCATGTGAAGTTGTATCAGTTAAGTAGAGTTGTGTCTCTTTAGAAGAGGTATGTTTAGGAAGAGTTGTATCTCTTTAGAAGTCTAAGATTGTGTCTGTAACTCTTGAAACTAATCCAAGAGTTATGTCTGTTATGAAAAGGTCTGAATGTTATTATAAATAGCCAATAGATGGCCTAGTGTCGTAATCAAGTTGTAATCAGTTTGAAATCAATAAAGCTTCAGTTTTCTATTTAAAACTCTCTTTCATATTCTCTCACATCCATCTTCCTCCAACATTCCTGCTGTCATCTACCCTGGACCAATAGAGTTGGGGAGTTTGATATCCTGCATATAAGACCACCTCCTGACTGAATTTCAAGATAATGAGACACGTTATTGTGATTGCGAAAAATTTTGAGCTTCATTCCTTCTGAGAACTCCTGGCCAGGTAAAAGAGTGTCAATAGGATGGCTAAAACTCTGCTAAAGAATGCTTCCTTTGTCTCCAACGCCAAGCAATACCAAGTTTCCTGAATCCTACAATTGCATGGCTGAAACTACTTCTCCTGTTGTGTTTGTAGACCAAACCAAATCGTCACTGCTTCTCAAGTAGGCATTCCCATTTTTGTCAAAGGCAAACTGATCAGAATTTGAAATTACTAAGCCTCTATTAGCAGTCCAGGACCACTTTAGAAGTGCCCAAGTGAATGACTACAAGTAAATACAACTTGACATCAAGGGCTTGGTAGAAGCCTAGGTCATCCACAGATAGCTTATTTTAGTCTTGTGCGTGTGTGCATGTGTTAAAAAAAAGTTTGTCACATACTATCACATGACCAATTTTATTGAAAGTTTTGAAGTAATGCAATGAGTGGGAACAAATTGATACGTGGACCAAAAGATTAATGACCCCATTAATTAATTTGAAAGTTTGAGAACTCAAATGACGACCTTTGAAAAGTTCATGTATCATTCAAGATAAAAGAAAATGCCCTTGAGATATGTAAAGTTAGTTTTAAGCGGTGCTTAATTCTAAAAATTATCCTTATGTAAATAACCAAACAAAGCATGTCCAAGGCACCTATACCAAAACCATACTTCATCTATCTGTTTCTCAGCACTGTCTCCACCCATCTTGAAAGCTTGACTGACTTTTCTTTCACTATCTGAGACAAAGTCCAAGTAGTAGAGTTTGCCCTTCCTAGTACCACAACCAATTTTCTTGATGCTAAGGATATCTTGGAAAACGCAATGAGTTGGCTAAAAGGTTACAGTACAATCCAAAGTCGTAGTAGTGTGGGCAACATATAATATATTCTGGTTCAAGAACGGAACAATCAACACAAAATCCAATTTGGGTGCTTCAGAGAAAGATAGAGAACCTTCCCAGGGGATGAGGTACCATTAGCATTAGACACCACCGACTGAGGATATTATGTGTGAAAGGTAATTTATCCAGGATCGAATGTTATACGGTCAGTCGCTCCTGAGTCAATGACTCATGTGTGTTTTCTAGATGAAGTATTTAAAACATAACCTTTGGTACATGTTGTGGCTATAGAGGCGATTCAGAAGGCTGGTGTAGCCAAAACAACATGACTTAAAAGATCTGTGTTTTAAAGATGTGTGGAGTGATTTGCTCATATTCTTCCGAGGAGCTTTAGAGTGGTCCTACCAATCACGGTACCTAATCAACTCGTAACAATGAGCACATGTATGTTTGTATCCTCTACGTGGGTGCGCTTCTTCTCTGGACGAGATCTCGAGGCCTTATTATGAGAAGATCCACTGTAGAAGTCTGCGACCCCTTTTGACGTTGAGCCACCATGATAGATGTTTCTTGAGCACCATTCATGGATATTCTTTGTTGAGCGTTTCTACGAACATAAACAAAAGTGCTATCAAAGTCGATTCGGATCTTAATTTATGCAGTATTTCCCCACGAACTTGATCAAACTTAGGGTCAAGGCCTACAAGGAAATGGTGGACGCAAAGACGATCAAGTTTTGTTTGTGTGCAATAATGTCGGCAAGACAGTGCATTCGGATAGGACTCTGATGGTCAATTTCTTGAAAGATTCCTTGCAACTGGCTATAGTATGTATGAACGGGTGCACCATTCTACTTGATAGTTAATGCCCATTTGTTCAGATACAAAAGGTAAGATTCATCTATGCCATCATAGTAGTTTTTTTTACGGCATCCTAGATTTCTTTGGCAGTACTTAACCGGATGAAATGACCCATTAATTCGGGAGACATGGAGTCGATTAGCCATCCCTTGACCCGAAAGTTCTCTGTACACCAATTGTGGTAGGTTGGAGATGTCTTCGCAAGTTTGAGAATGGCAGCGATTAGGTATCCCAATTTTTTCGCGTGCAACAATCTGCATCTTCATGACTTGAGACGATATCGCATAGTTGGTCTCATCCATGATGACTCGGTTAGGGAGCGGGGAGTTGTCACTCTGAATTGTGACAATTTGAGGGTTGGAGGTGGAAGATCCTCATGTGTGAGAGAGAGAGAGAGGGACGTTTGTTTGGCATCGCATAACTATATGAGATTTTGATATGGGTTTGTGTTTAGGGATTTGATAAGGGGATTTGATTTGAGAGTTTAGGAATTTGATCTATGATTGACCGCTCTGATGCCATGCTAAGAATAAGAATATGGTTTGAATATTTGGATGATTGTATTCTTCTCCGTAAGGAGGAATACATGGGTTTACAAGTGTGCTTTACAAGGAAATAGATACATGAATTAAATAGGAGAATATCTCTTAATTGTACAAGGATTGTCTACTATACTGAAAATGAAATAAATCACCTAATGAACTTAGAAAATAAATCTCCATAATTTGTTAGGTTAACTCACGCCAACATATTTAACCATCTACTGCTATCACATAAAGATAAGAGAGAAATAAAATTTTATTGCTTGTTACCAAGCTACAACAAAGATCCGTTTAGGGATGCAATTTTTATTAGTACAGCATAGATATTGAGTACCAATTTACAATACCTAGGAGTCGTACTACATACTAATTCCCGATATCGGACAATCTTTTTCCCTTGCATGATTATTTCCCAAAGTCCAAAGTCCTCCAAGCATGCCCCATTTTTAAACCCCATATTCTGGTGGACTGCCCTGAATGGTTCAGTGATACTAGTGCCATAATTTTCATCAAAACATTGCCCTACTGGTTCATGACAGAAACAGTCCATCAATGATGATCCATTGCTTGATATTGCAGATATTATCAGAGGCTCGAAATCACCAGCAAGACGATTACCAAATGAATTAACACGATCTTGGCCGCCTGCAGCTTTTGAGTAATTTGGCATTAAGATGCTTTCCCAGGCTGTCAATATGTCGAGGCATTGTGGTGTGTTTTGTCCAAATAATTGATCAGTCGGCCCAAAGTCCTTATTGTGACCTAATATTATTGATGAAGCAGCAGAAATGTCATTATTGTTATAAGGATGATAAACTTGTTTGTGTAATTCTGAATATCTCACAAATCTGGCTTCTGCTTGAAGCCTGGCACTTTCCCACTGAGCTATGTGGTTGAGGTTTGAGTCGGTCTTTGGGTCATCAGTTGAACCATTGGCGAAGCCAAAGATGGTAGTCTTAGGCTTGTGGGTTAGCCTTTCAAGGCCAGTCGTTTCTTGAGACGAGAGTGCCAGTAGTTCTTGACCTCGTTGTCTGTTCTCTTTGGTAAGTGCGCAGCAATAGCCGACCACCTAGCTCACATGGAACACAATATCGGTATCCTAAATAAAGTGAGTTTAAAAAAAAAAAATATTCCAAAAAATCCTAACAAAAGAGCAGTACATCCCAAACATACATATAATGTGTACACATATGCATATAGAAGTGATCTGTATAATATATAGAGATTGTTTGGTACCAGTTTAAATTTCTCATATACCTGGTACTGAGTCGATATTATATTCTTGATTATAGATTAGTGTACAGTATTACGTAATGTAAATTGGTACATTATGTAATAGTAACACCTCGAGTTCAATGTCGGAGTCAGAAATTCATGTCGTGGGCTTGTTAGACCATATGAAAGAAATAGACTTTGTATAATAAAATCGGAACACTAGGAAATAAATTGAAGGTTTGTTGTGCTAATTTGCACACAAGTGTTCTTTTTAAATTTCCATTATAAAAGTTTGAACATATAGGAAATGGCAAATATCTAAACAAAATATATAGAAAGCTCCATGGCATCAATTGGGGTTAAAAATTTTACTGGGCTGAGGTCAAAAGCAACAAATATACACATATATAAGTAAAAATATTTTAAAATAAAAAAATAGGAGAGGGGCTTGGGCCCACCCTGGTTCTTAGGTTGCTCTGCCACTGCTCGACTTGTGATGACATGTGTTGAACTTTCATTGATAAACTACTAGGTTTGTCTAGGTTTTATAAGCAATTACAGGGAGTCTCGTTATAGTCATTTTGATCGATGTATCGTCATGAGGTGGAGTATGGTTTCCTGAGTCTTGGACTACTTTTGGGTTATATTTATGTATTCATGGTGTAAAGCCGGTTCTCCTGGACCTGTAGTTCAAGCAATTTATAATTACCCACCCTGGATCTAATCTAAGCGTGGAGAAAAAAATGATTTAAAAATTCACAGTCCCGTTCTCCTGGACTGTAGTCTAAGGAGTTTGTGGTCACCCACTCTTGAATCTAATCTAAGGGTGGAGAAAAAACTTATTTCAAAATCCATATTTTTACTCTATTAGTTAAAAAACACATTTTCTGGAAAAAAAAACACAAAAAAGAAGAAGAAATAAATAAACAAAACACCTTCTGAAAACTTGGAGTGCAGCCGCTGTAGAGTTCGACCCCTTTATCACCTTCTGATTCTTCTGACATTGTGGATGGATTGTAAAAGAAAGAAGAGCCAATTTGGGTGTTATGACTTTTCTTGTTCTTCTTCACCACTTCGATTCAATTTTTCTGATTTGAAATCCTAGATTTGAATGATTGAGGAACCCAGATTTGAAATCATAGCTTTTCTTGCTCTTCTTCACCTTTGATTCAACACATCATTGATTTATCAACCAACCAATATCAATTGCCCTACAGCGGCTGCACTCCAAGTTTTCAGAACGTGTTTTGTTTCTTTCTTTCTTTCTTTTTTCCAGAAGATGTTTTAACTAATAGAGTAAAAATATGGATTTTAAAATAAGTTTTTCTCCATCTTTAGATTAGATCCAATGGTGGGTGAATACAAACTCGTTGGACTATAAGGGTCCAGGAGAACGGATATAATATTATTTTATATTATTTTCACTTATCCAAAATATATTTTCTGAAAAAAAAAAAAACAAGGTAAAACACTTTTTTGTTCTGTAGCTGGCTCGTTCTCTGGAAGCTTGTAACCGCAGCCCACAACCTGTGTGAGGTTTTGTCACGACATTGATTTCATGTTTTATCATTGCTGCCAGATTTATTTTGCAATTTTAATTGCAAGGTCTTAGATGAATTGGCATTCAAATAATTTGTCTAGTTCTTCTGAGTGTACCAAATAATCTCCTCTGATTCTTTCTTTGGTGACAGAATTTTTTTTCTTCTTTTGCTTAACCTCCATGAAACTCTAATACATTTTCATCTTTAATTTTCAGATATCATTTTCTTCGGTTTCAGATTGTAAACCACAGTAGATTTTCTTCCACTGTTGTGGTTTTCTTCTGGGTTACGGCCTCAGAGACCGTCCGAGATCAAGACTCGTTGGTCTCCGAGTGCGCAAGTGTCGTCGATTCGGGCTCCAGCCAGTTCTTAGCAATCACGGATGTCCAATATTAATGATGGGTTGGTCACACTTTTGGATGGAGGAGGCTGCGGGGGAAATGTTTTGTTTTGTTTTGTTTTGTTTCTTTTCAGAAAACGTATTTTGGGTAAGTGAAAAAAAACAATACAAAATAATATTATATGGATTTTTAAATCAGTTTTTTCTTCATGCTTATATTAGATCCAAGGGTGGATCTATAAATTCCTTAGACTACGGGGTCATACATAAATAAGAGTACTATCTAGTAGATAGTATATTATGATAAAGTTTGGCAGAAAGAAAAATAAGAGAGAATTCAGAGTACTTGGGATGAGACATGAGAGTACTATCTACAATGCATATATGCGTATAAATCAAAATATTGCATGTGATGTACTTACTTGTTGCCTAAAAGAGCATGAAGTTGAATGATGGTTTGGTCTTCCTGCAAACTGAAATTTCCCCTCTTGATATCTGGTCGTAGGTAGTTTCTCCATCTTAGCCTGCAGCTCTTCCCGCATCTTTGAAGACCTATTATCATTATATATGTTTTATTTTTATTTTTAAAACAGACCAAAAAAACCCTAGTCCTAACATTTATTGACTTCAAACCCCCAATAAAAACTTTTATTGACTGTGTCCAAATATGAGCTAACAAATATGTTACCCAAAACTCCCGTAAAAAGAAATATATGTAATTGATTGGAAACCTATTAAAGAAGAGTTAGTTATAGAAATTGACCAGCTTTCTGAGGCAAGGATTGCCAATTTCCATGACCATGTTTTTGAACGAAAGCTAAGAGCTTTTGGTCCTCCGCCGGAGTCCATGGACCTTTCTTCATGCCGGACGACGCAACACAGTGAATAGACTTTCCCATGTCTCTCTAAAAGAGTAGTTAAGAAGAGAAAGAAAAAGGAACTTCAATGAGTACTAGTGAGAAGCTTGAGAGTGATAAGATAGGCACAGACTACCCAAATTGGACTGAAAGAATTTGATCGCTGCAACCGAGAATGATCACTATTTATATTGGGACTAAAATAATGTTAATTTATTACGTGCTACGGAACGGCATCAACTTTTGCTCATCAACGAATGTGGAAACACGTCAATTTTTAATTACTTAAGATTTTCCCCTTTCAATTAAGGTACAATTAGATCTGTGTAGACGACAGCCGTACTTCTGCTCCATCAAGGAAGGTACCACCTTATACTGTAAACCTGTATTTAATTTAAGATTCATAATTTTGTGTTGGTGAAAAACTAACGGATATATCAGAACTTTTTAATTGGTGGAAATCCCAGATTGTTTCTCATACAAACATTACTCTTTTTCTATTTTTCTTTTTTCCCAAAAGGATGTAAAAATTTCCTTTTAATATACACTAACCCTTGACACGCGTATTGGGCCGGCAAGGCACAGTTTGTATATTTGAATCATGTCGGAACAAGGTAATTAGGCCCAATGGGCCAGCACGGCCCGTTCCGTTTAAAGCCCATTTATTAAATTACATTTATGTTAAAGAAAAATAATACATAATATTATTACATTTCTTCTGATCAACATTTCATTATTCGTTATTATTTTCTACCCAAAACTATATATATGCAGTACTCTTCATTAACGTTTGTCATAAATTGGGTCTCCTTAAGGTAAATGAAGAGAGATGAGAGATTCTTTCCTCCCCCTCTCCCGACTCTTCTCTCTTTCCTCTCTCCTCTTCCCCACACTCTGTATCTCTCCCTCTCTCACTCTTTGCCTCAATATTTCCATTCGGATTTCCTGAATCCGCATTAAAAAATTTCTTCTTCTTCATCAGCTATATTGCAATTTACATGTTTTTATTTTCTTTCCTTGTAATCATATTTAATTTTTTAGTTTATTAGTTAATTACTATTAATATCGTGAAAGGAAACTGGAGACTCCATTATTATGGCGAGGAGACTCCTGTATTTGTTAATTAATTTGGCGTTGAAATACAGTGTTTGCAGTTTGAAATCCATCTACATGCAGATGCAACTTCTTTATGTTGTCAGAAAAATGCTCCTGCTGGAAAAGTGAAAAGTACAGACAGAGGCATCATCGCTTAGTTATTTCCTTCATGATAATTTAATTTTCCATCTGCATTCGTATATTTGAATTATTTTATTGGGGTCAAAGGCCAACAACAGAACTAATGACAGATGTCTTGGGGGAGCATGTGCTATGACAGATGTCTAGCAAGTATGGACGCAATCGCTTTTGAGGTAGTCTACATTCTCAACCGCAAGTGGAAAAAGGAGTCTTACCTCCGATAGAGTCCCCCGTCCCCTAAGATCACATATCCGTAAACATAGGAAGAAGGCCGTCGGAACCTCAAGTTTGCATGTATCTCTCCTATCCTAATAGAACCCTAGCAAAGCCTAGAGAGCTCTAGAGAGAAACTCACCTAAAACGTGGGGTTACAATTTGAATTTGAATTTGAAAAGTACACATAAACGCCATTAAACTCAATAGAGAGAATAATCGAAATTTCAAAAACCCAAAAACTATAGGTGGAGAGAACACAATCAAAAATTTCACAAACCCAACCAAACCATAGGTGGAGAGAAAACAATAAAAAAATAAGAGAAAGTTTAACAAACCTTAATTAAGTGAGTGAACTCAATTGAAACTTGATAATATATATATTGAGAATAAGAGAATAAGTCACAAACATGATTGTAAGACCAAGAGGAAGTATGTTTTGTCTACCAAAAAAAGAGAAAAATGGGTGAAAAAGACTTAGATTTTAAGAATTGTGTTAAAAATATAATAATAATAATAATAATAGATATAGTAAATTCAAGAAGCCACATTTTTCCTAAAATATATCTATCGATGATTCCATAAGCCATAGTCATACGGAAAGATTGTATTTTGTTAACTTTTTCATTAAATGCAAGGGCAAAATTGTATTTTTGTATTCTTTTTAATTTCCACATTTTGAATATTATTTTCACCCAAAAAATAAAAACTAAAAAACCTTCTTCTATCCTCAGTCAAACAACATGGCGGGGGATTATGGCTAGTGTGGCGAGGATAGGAAGAAGGTTTTTTAGTTTTTAGTTTTTTATTTTTATTTTTTGGGTGAAATGAATATTTAAAAGGTGGAAATTAAAGATAATACAAAAATACCATTTTGCCCCTGCATTTAACAGAAAAGAGAACAAAATTGACGGCATGACCATTTGTCCTAATGAAACAGAAGTTGAAGGACCACGAGAACGATTTTGAAAATTGAGGGACCAAAATGCGAATCGAGTTAAGATTCAAGAACCATCTAAAAACCCTCAAATATTTAATTCTTTTAATTATTGGATTGGTTTTTGGTAGGATGATCAATATTGTTATCTTTTTCTTCTAGTGAAAGGCAATATTGTTTCTTTAGTCTGGTTCAGAGAATAGCGATAGAATTTTACTGGTAGGAAGCGCAACTAGTAAAAAACAGGGGCTATATGTCGTAGGGGATGTGGCCTTGTAAATGCACGTTTAATTATTTAGCAGTGGGGTATATTTCAATTCTTGTTAAAATCAGTTCTTACCATTCAATTTCTTCTGGTGAACATTTCATTATTCGTCATTATTTTCTACCCAAAACTATATATATGCAGTACTCTTCATTAACGTTTTTCATAAATTGGTCTCCTTAAGGTAAAAGAAGAGAGATGAGAGATTTTACTAATAGTTGTTGAACATATCACTAGTAAAAAATACCCTTGCGCGACCAAATTTTGCGGGACGAAACACAATTCGTCTCCCAAAGTCACTTTGCGCGACGAAACTCAAAACTTCGTCTCTCAAAATCTTGCGGGACTAAATTTTGCGCAACGAAACACACATTGTCGCACAAAGTCACTTTGCGCGACGACACAAAGAATACCTTTGTCCCGCAAAGTATTTACAAATAAAATAAAATTAAAATTTTTTTTTAAAAAATCTTTGACTTTGCGTGACGACACAAAATTGTTGCGCAAAGTGACTTTGCGCGACGAAAGAATAACTTCGTCCCGCAAAGTATTTAATAAATAAATAAATAAAATTATTTTTAAAAAATCTTTGACTTTGCGCGACGACACAAAATTGTCCCGCATAGTGACTTTGCGCAATGATTTTATGACTTCGTCCCGCAAAGTCTTCACAAAAATAAAAAAATTATTTTTAAAAATTTTTGTAAAGATTTTGTGGTATCCACTAGTCTAAATATTTTAAATTGACGATCAAATTAGTTCATTGTATTCATATAGGGTCAAGGTGTGTAGCTATAAAAAAATCATCAAAATTGAAGTTGAAATAACCGTTAAATCGTGATTTTTCGTTTATAACCGTCGAAAAGTTTTGTCACATTACTTGATCTCTGAATGTTTATTTTTTCCGATTTTTGGCGTATATGATCTCGAAGTATAAATAAACAAGTTTGACGGTTGGATCGTTGAAACTAGTTTTGTAGAATGTGTATGCCATCAAAACAATATATTCACTAACAATTAAGAGTTTATTTATACTTTCGTTAAATATAACATGAGATTTTGTGGTATCCACCAGTGTAAATATTTTAAATTGAAGATCAAATTCAGTCATTGTATTCATATAGGGTCAAGGAGTGTAGCTGTAAAAAATCATCAAAATCGGAGTTGAAATAACCGTTAAATCGTGATTTTTCGTTTATAACCGTCAAAAAGTTTTGTCACATTACTTGATCTCTGAATGTTTATTTTTTCCGATTTTTGGCGTATATGATCTCGAAGTATAAACAAACAAGTTTGATGGTTGGATCGTTGAAACTAGCTTCGTAGAATGCGTATGCCATCAAAACAATATATTCACTAACAATTAAGAGTTTATTTATACTTTTGTTAAATATAACATAAGATTTTGTGGTATCCACTAGTGTAAATATTTTAAATTGAAGATCAAATTCAGTTATTGTATTCATATAGGGTCAAGGAGTGTAGCTGTAAAAAATCATCAAAATCGAAGTTGAAATAACTGTTAAATTGTGATTTTTCATTTATAACTGTCGAAAAGTTTTGTCCCATTACTTGATCTCTGAATGTTTATTTTTTCCAATTTTTGGCGTAAAGTTACATTTTCAGTAAACGTCATAATGTAAACATGTGTCGGGCAAACCAATTAATATTTTTATTTAATTATACATTATAAATTTTAAGATATAGTTGTTTTCATAAGTTTTTATTATTTTTTGAAAACTTTGCTCAACGAATATCAATATTTTGTCGCCTTACCCTTATTTACTTATTTTTATATTTTATATTGTTAAACTAAAGTATTTATTGATTATTTATTATTTTCTTTGTGCGACGAATCCTTATTTATATTTTAAATCGTAAAATAAAATTATTTTTTATTATTCATAACAATTATTTTTATAAATATTGCGCAAAACTCTAAAAATTTGGGCGGGCACCAAAAATGGGACGCGGCATTTTTTTATAAAGATTTTGTGCGACCAAACAAGAACTTCACACGCAAAGTGATACGCAACCAAGAATTTGTCGCGCAAAATTCTAAAAATTTGGGCGGGCACCAAAAATGAGACGTGGGAATTTTTTTTTAAAGACTTTGCACGACCAAATAATAACTTCGTCACAAGAAAGTCTTTACGGTTTTTAAAACCAAAATAACTCCTCCACCATTTTCTCAATTTCTTTCTCTACTCTTACCTCTCCTATCTCTTTCCCTCTCCCCAAATCCGACCATTTTCTCTCACACTCACTCCTCTCACTTAATCTCTCATCTCTCTCTTCACTATCTCTCACTCTCACTCACTCTCTCATCTCTCTTTTCACTATCTCTCACTCACTCACTCACTCACTCACTCACTCACTCTCTCATCTCTCTTTTCACTATCTCTCACTCACTCACTCACTCACTCACTCACTCACTCACTCACTCACTCTCTCATCTCTCTTTTCACTATCTCTCACTCTAATTCGCTCACACTCACTTCTCCCTCTCATTCTCACTCACTCTCAATCTTGCCAAAAGGTACACTACAACACAGAAACCCTTCTATGACATCTGATTTGCATCATGGAAGGCATTTAATGACGCGAATCAGACGTCGTAACCCGCGTCGTCGAAAGGGGGGGTCATGGAAACTTTTTCAAAACACGACGCCTGTTCCGCGTCATGGAATGGGGTTTCAATGACGCGGTTCGTGTGTCGCCCTACTCTTTTCAAAACACGACGTCTGTTCTGCGTCATGGAATGGAGTTTCAATGACGCGGATCGTGTGTCGTTTTACGATTTTCAAAAAATGACGTCTATTCTGCGTCATGGAATGGAGTTTCAATGACGCGAAACGATTGTCGTCGTACTCTTTTCAAAACACGACGTTTGTTCCGCGTCATGGAATGGGGTTTCAATGACGCAGATCGCATGTCGTCCTACTCATTCCATGACGCGTGCTGGATGTCATGGATGAAGTTTTGATGACGTTAATTAGACGTCATTGAAATATGTTTCATGACACAATTCGGATGTCATTGAAATTCTTTAATTTTTTAAAAATAAAAAATCTAATATGTAAATATATCCCATCATTTTAATTATGCAAAAAGAAATTAATATATAGAAGCAAAAATGAAGACATAAAAGTAAAGTACTCTAAATTATATTTCTATTACTCAAAATGATTCTAGTACATTAAAATTGTCTTTAACTAATCCCACAAAGTCAATCCTATGAAGTTTGGGAAGATTTGATACTTGCACTGTCTAAAACAAAGTAAACATCCAAAAAGATGATCGTTTGAGAGGATGTGATGCTTCATGTCCAAAAGAGGGTTTAAATGGTACTAAAATAATTACAACCACACCTGCATTAAAACATAAGATCAGAAAATGAGAATGAAGGTCTAGAAATTACAAGCAAGCGTGAATGAAAATGATACAGGTCTGTAAATTCTTGGTCCAAATGGGAAATTTCATTTGATACAAATGTCTGCTAAATAAAACAAGAGGACTAATAGAATCCAACAAAACAAATTTTCAGGACCAAAAATTCTTAAATGAAGTTAACTGACCAAAAAACTAGAAGAGAAAACCAACACAATCTCCCATCATTTTAATTCTGCCATCACAAGTGTAAATCTGCCATTTATATGGACTGAAATAAAAGATATAGCCCATAGTAATCTGAACTGAAATGAAATTTGTTCAAACACAAATAACAATATTAGAAAGAAACCAATATCATATATGGCATTATATCCAAGCCCAAAAACTATTATAAACAAGCTTTAGTTTTGTTCAATTCTTTTAGGCTGGAACCTATCACCTCTCGAAATTCACTAAACATTCAGTTTTTTTTTAATTTTAAAGAAAAGACGATCAATTGCATAGAAGGTTAATTGGGGTTACAATCTTGAGAGAGGAGATCCTGAGCTCTATGGCCCATGACTCTAAAATTTGCAGTGGTGTTGCTAACTAACCATTCAGTTTAATTCAAAAGAATGTAAAACTTTTCATATCATAATTAGGCATAGAGATCTTCATCATACCAAAAATTCATTCAATTCAAAGTTAAGGAATCATGTCAAAGACTGAATTCAAAACAAACTAAGTTACAGACTTTTCTGTTTTTTGCAGCAAAACACTAACTTGGAAAAGTTACCATAAATTCAATTTAATTTTGATTTATATGAAAAAAGTTTTTAAATGTTCATTGAGATGTCTATTTTCTTATAACAAAAGTGTTTCCAAATTGAAACTGCAGCCCCTGTTTTTGACAGATTTTGTAGTCATACTTCAATTACCAAACTTAGGTATCAAACTTCAGCCAAATTACATGATATTAGAGGGCTTTTAATCCTGGATATGCATAGTTTAAAACCAAGTACTTATATCTCAAAACTAACCCACAACCTGTGCAAAACTAACAGTCAACGTGGGTAAAACAAACACACTTTCTGAAAATCTGAAACTTAACAACTTCTGCCCCTATTGTTTTTTTACCAAAACAAAACCCCAAAACACTTATGAAAAATCTTAAAAACAAGTATATAATTTGAATTCCTCTTGCTACTCAATTACAAGAATCAAAGTTTGAAAGACCAAAACCCAAAACTGAAAGTTGATAAAAAAAAAACTTGTAACATATAACGTGCCAATCAAAATGCAAATTCCACAAGCTTACTTCCAAACAAACCTTGAAAAATTTGGAGAGGACGTTGAAAAGAATATCTAACATAGAACATATCGCCATCTCTAAACCATCAATCTCTGTCAGATGCCAGCTGATATAAAGTCTCTGCAAAAAAATGTCCCCAAATTAGTGATTAGAACAAAATGACAAAAGATCGTGACTAAACAATATCATAAAATACACAGCATAACCCACCTCTAATGCTTCTGTAGTTGTACAAAAATCCGAAAGAGAGTACTATGGATGGAAGAATCAGACAGTAACCTATCGAGGATGACTTCATCCAACTTTTCAGAGCATGATATTGATGTAATACATGTTTTCATCACTTAAAGCACCTGACACAGTAAAGGTTATTAAAATTGGCATTCCCATCATAATCTACATTTACAATACAAATTGGGTCAAGTGTATAATAAATTAGACAACCAATTAATAGAGAAGATTAACTACCCACAAGAAGCCAAACACGCACACATTGTGATTCCCTACCAAGAAATGATGCATAATTGTTTTTGGATATGAATTCTTTACAGCCTATTTGGACTCACTTGTATCATCCTAGAAATAATCTTCAAAATGATGCTTTCAACTAAACTTCTTTTCTTTTCTTTTCTTTGATAAGAAACAGAATAACACTAATAAATGTATATGGTAGTATTACCCACTGAGCCAAGGTTTCTCAAAATAGCCTTAGAACAGAGGAAAAACCTGTTGAAGGATTTGGCTTATGGTCACCTTGTAAGCTGTTATGTGAACTTCTGTATGAAAAAATTCATTCCCCTTAACTCATTGTAAAATTTTCTTTTGGTACAAAGGATGCCTAATCACATTAAATTACAAAACTACCATTCCATGGAACTACCCCTGCATTAAAAAAAATTATATTTAACTATAAAGAGTCACCAACTTATCTTTATTTACTTTTCAAAGTGGACCAGTATGGCCTCCTTTTGAGGATTCAAAACATGGGACAAGGTTGCAAATTGAGACGGATAAAGTAGTAAAATTTTATGCACACATCTGTACATCCTTGACTGTTAGTTCATGACACCAGGCTTCACCTTTACTTTTATCTGTATGGTTTTCTGGATGGACATTTCTATTTTCCCATCAACTGAATGTAATCAAACGACTAATAGAATATACAGACGACTAAAATAGAGGCATATACAAATTCATAACAGCTTTTGTTGAAGATATGCTAAGATTGGACATAATATGGATACACGCCCAGGAAAAAAAAAGAATATGGATAAGATTATGATACAAATAATAGACCAGAAGGAGACTGATCATGAAGTTGTGCTATCAAAAGCTACCTTTGAACAAGATTCTTGAGGCCTCTATGACTTCCTCTAATTGAATCCATGTGCAAAATTCACAGAACCTTGGGTGAACTTTTAATTTCCTCATCTGCAAGATAATTAGAGAGAACAAACTGAAATGGAGATAACCATGGTACATACAAGACATAAATCCAAATCATAAAAGGTCTTGCCTTCAACATTAACTACTTCACCTGGATGACAGAAGACAATCAAACTCCAGTGCAGTCTGCACAAGATGCGGTAATAATTCATATTAAGAAGTTGGTATCATAGGATTACTCTCTAATCTGCATGCAAAACAATGTAGCATACTTTCTCACCTTTAGTTTACAGGAATGAAAATGTAATCCTTCTCAAAAACATTCACTTTCCTAGTCCATTTAAGCACGTGCTGAAATGCTTCCTTTCCTTCACAAGCACCTGGTTGATCTTTGTCTAGATCAGCAAGTTTCCGAAAGAAAAAACTATTGAAGAATTGGAACCTATGCTTTTCCTCAGGTTGAATTTTACTTTTTAAGTATCTGCCAATTGATGAAAATTATGATTCTTATTAACTTGATATTAAGTTACAGCAATTGAGTATATATCAAGAGCTAGACTAAGCTTACGTATTCAATACGTGTAGTTGTACACTAACTAATTCTAACAATATTACAGCTGTAATAACAGCTTTCTAACTATTTAATTCTAATAGACTTTGACTTGTCGTAACTGTTGTTGGGAGGTTCTCTTTACACCCCCTCAAGCTGAACGGAGAGGACTGAAGAGATAGCTTGGATCGGAGGAAGAGAAACCTTTGCTTAGCTAAAGACTTGGTATGAATATCAGCAAGCTGATCTTGACTGCAAACATATCTGACCTGGAACTTGTGATTGAGAACTTGTTCTCTGATGTAGTGAAAATCCAACTCAAAGTGTTTAGTTCTTGAGTGAAAAACAGGATTATGCGATAAGGCTATAACAGAGATGTTATCACACCATAAAACTGGCAGCGAAGAAAGCTTTAGACCAATATCTGTAAATAACTTTCCAATCCAAGTAATGTCAGAGGCAGTCAAGGATAAAGATCTGTACTCAGCTTCAGTAAATGATCTAGCTACTGTTTGCTGCTTCTTAGCACTCCAGCTTATGAGATTAGAGCCGAGAAATATGCAATAACCTCCAGTATATCTTCTATCATAGGGGCAGCCTGCCCAATCTGCATCAGAATAGGCATGCAGAGACAAAGAATTTGTAGCTTGCTTTTGGATAAGAATCCCATGATCAATGGTTCCTTTAAGATACTGTAAAATTCGTTTGACTGCTTGTTGATGAGGTTCGCGTGGACTGTGCATGAATTGACAGACCAAATTAACAACATAGGAAAGATCAGGCCGAGTCCAAGTGAGGTACTGCAAGGCACCCACAATTGATCTGTATTCAGCAGGATTTTGCAAGAGGTCACCACTGTGATCCAATTTGATAGAACCAACTGGGGTAGCACAAGGCTTGGCACCTATCATCTGTGCTTTAGCAAGAAGATCTGTAGCATACTTAGTTTGAGACAAGAAGAGCCCAGTTGAAGATCGGTGAACTTCTAATCCCAAGAAATAATGAAGAGGACCAAGATCCTTAACTGGAAAAAGAGAACCCAATTGAGTAATAACAACTTGGCAAGCCAGGGATGAAGGGCCTGTGATGATGATATCATCGACATATACTAGCACCACAATTAAACTTGGAGTCTGTTGAACAAATAAAGAATTATCGGACTGAGAGGCAATGAAACCAAGGGAAAGAAGAGCAGAATGTAGCTGCTCATACCAGGCCCGAGGGGCTTGGTTCAAGCCATAGATGGATCGACTGAGTTTGCACACATGATTAGGCTTAGCAGGATCCACAAAACCAAGAGGCTGTGTCATATAAACAGCTTCCTTGAGAAAACCATGTAAGAATGCATTACTCACATCTAGTTGATGAAGAAACCAATTAAACTGAACTGCCAAAGTAAGGAGAAGGCGAATGGTGACTGGTTTAGCCACAGGGCTAAAGGTCTCACCAAAGTCCAAACCTTCTTGCTGATGATAGCCCTTAGCCACAAGATGTGCTTTGTATCTATCCACAGAACCATATGGCTTCCTCTTGATTCTGAACACCCATTTACACCCAACAATGTTCTGGTTGGGAGTAGGAGAAGCTAAGCTCCATGTTCCAGTTTGTTGTAAAGCATTGAATTCATCTTGCATTGCCACCCTCCAATGACCATACTTGGCAGCTTGAGCATAGGTTGTGGGAACATAATCCACATCTATAGGTAAAATAGAAGGGGGAGAGGATGTTTGGTAGCTGTATAGGCTTTAGGTTTGTAGATACTAGACTTAGATCTAGTTTGCATAGGATGAAGGGATTGAGGAGGGGAGGAAGAGTGAGGGCAGAATCAATTGGAGGAGCAGGAGGAGAGGTTGAAGGTGCAGAGGCAGATGAGACTAAAAGGGAATGTGAAATGGAAGATGGAGAAGTTGGAGGAGAAGGCAGGGAAAAAGTGAGAGAGCATGGGTCAGAAGAGGATGAAGGCAAAGAGGAGGAAGATGTAGGAGGCAAACAATGAAAGGGAAAATCTGATTCCTGAAAGATAACATGTCGAGATATGTAGATATGATTGTGGCCTTCAAGAGCAAGACATCGATAGCCTTTATGCTGAGCACTATACCCCAGAAAAACACACGTCTTGCTCTTAGGATCAAGTTTTGAGGTTGTATAGGGCTTGAGCCACGGATAGCAAGCACAACTAAAAACCCGTAATGTAGAATAATCTGGTTTGCTGTGGAATAAGAGTTCCAAAGGAGATACAATATTGGATGAGATAGGAAGTCTATTAATAAGGTAGATAGCTGTGGAGAAAGCCTCAACCCAAAATTGGTGAGGAACCTTGGAGGCAGCCAAAAGAGTCCGGGCAGTTTCAACTAAATGTCTGTGTTTTCTCTCAGCACAACCATTTTGTTGTGGGGTGTGAGGACAACTGAGCTGCTGAACAATGCCATGATCCTTGAGAAAACTCACAAAAGAGTTACTAAGAAATTCACCCCCTGAGTCAGATCGAAGAAATTTAATGGAAGTGGACAAAAGATTCTCAACATGGGCTTTGAAATGAAGAAAAGTCTGAAAAACAGCAGACTTAGCCTTTATTGGATGGAACTAGCAAAATTTAGTACAATCATCAACAAAGATCACATAATAGCGATAACCACTAAACGAAGAAACTGAGGCAGGTCCCCATACATCAGAGTGCACTAAGTCTAGTGGTTTGGCAGCAATAGGCAGAAAAGGGAAGCTTAGTACATTTTCCTAATGCACAATTAGAACAGAAAAAAGTACTTGAAATTGCATCAGATAGAGGCAAGACACCATTAGAGATCACTTTATTCATAATCTTGGAGGAGGGATGTCCAAAGCGTTGATGCCAAGTGGTGTAAGAAACCTTGGTAGCTACAATGGCAGTGTGTGGTGAAGCATGGATAAGACCATTAATGGGATACAGACCATTATGTGTAGGGGCCTAAAAAGCTTCTTCCACGAGATGCGATCCTTAACAAGAAAACCATGTTCATCAAATTCCATAGAACAACGATTGTCCTTTGTGAATTTATAGACTGATATGAGATTATGAGATATTTTGGGAACATGTAGCACATTACCGAGATGAAAATCGAAGAGGCGAGTGTGCAAAATAGAAGGACCAGTGGAGAATGTGCAAACCTTGTCCATCACCTACAAACACCTTGTCGAGCCAGCATAAGGAGTAGACATATGAAGATGAGACGAATCATTGGTCATGTGTGAGCTAGCCACAGAGAATTGGAAGAGGAAGTATTGGCACACATAGCAGAGAGCTTGGCAAGAGGAATTCGACCTTCATAGGATGGATTCAACCGATTGTAACGATCAATGGCAGCATGACCAGAGCCATTACAAATCGACAAATAGTTTTACCACCAGGAAAACCTCGGAAGAAAATCTTGAATTGGAGGAAGGTGCGAGAAGATGCACGAGAGCGATCATGGAGAAAATTGTTATGGTGTGAAGTGAAGAAAAGTGAGAATTGTTGTTGGGGAAATTGTGAGGTGGCGATTTGAAGAGTTATAGTTGGATCGACCTCGGCCACGATTGAAAGAATTTGAGCGATAATCTCGTGGCTGGAGCAGAATATGCCGAGGTTGAGTAGGTGTAGGGAGTAATGGTGGTTGTGGTGGCGGGCTTGGTGAGAAACAAAATCCTGAGATGAGTGAGGAGATTGAAGGTGTTTCTTGCGTTCCATAGACACTTCCTTGTTCAGTAAAAGGCCATGAAGTTCATCCACATAGTTGAGCCAAGACGAAGCTCAATGGAGGTCACAAAAGACTCATACTCATCGAGAGAGACCATTGAGAATAATAGCAATAAGATCGATTCATCCACCGGAGCACCAATGCGCAGCTAAAGCATCGGAAATCGACTTAATATGCTGAAGATACTCGAGAGATCGAAGAGGAACCTTTCTGAGCCGATTGAAGACGAGATCGGAGTTGATGAAGATCGAACGCGATACACCAAAGAAATCGCTTTTCCAAATTTTGCCACAATTCACGAGTGAAGTAACGCCAACAAAAAGGAATAAGATCATCGGATAAAGTGGAGTTGAGCCAAATGATCAGATTCTGATCTTTCTCGCACTCAGAGCCCATAAGCAAGATTAAGGTGAGAAATAAGATTTCGGAGGAATCGCAGAGAAACCGAGGCTTGGTTACGATCCATTAACAATGCGGATAATTTGTAGCGACGAAAGATCGGAGCAAACAGAGAGCTCGAGCAAGTAATTGTCGCGTTTGAGTTTGATCGGAACCATGCTACCAATATTCTGAATCGTAATCGACGAGGTCGCCAAGGAGAGTTAGGGTTTCTTTGTTGATTGAGGAAGATGAACATGTGGTTTGGAGTCCGATGAAGAAATCGTCATTGATGAGATGAGAATCACAAAACACTAGAGAGAAAAGCACGAGAGATGAGATGAGATCAGATGCGATGAGATGAGGAGTTAGTGTTTGGCTAGAGAGAAAAGCAAAGAGAGAACAGTGATTTGGGAAGAAGCAAGAAAGCTCAAAGAGAAGCAAAAGCCGTGAGGCAAGGAGAGGCTCTTGCTACCATGATGAAAATTATGATTCTTATTAACTTGATATTAAGTTACTGACAATTGAGTATATATCAAGAAGCTAGACTAAGCTTACGTATTCAATACGTGTAGTTGTACACTAACTAATTCTAACAATATTACAAATTTGTAATAACGACTTTCTAACTATTTAATTCTAATAGACTTTGACTTGTCGTAACTATTTAATTCTAAAAAGTAAAAATTCGAAATAATTATTATAAGAGAAATAAATTTTTTTAAAACTTAAAAAACCTTGTGCGACAAAATATTTCGTCGCACAAACTATTAAAATAATTTATTTTAATTAAAAAATTTGAAATATTTCGTCGCGCAAAAATTTGAGCGACGTTAGAGTTCGTCACGCAAAGTAGATTTGCGCGACGAATACTATTTTTGGTCGAACAAACCTTTTCTTCATGAGCTTTGCGCGACAGATCTTGCCCGACCAAAAGTTCGTCGCACAAGGTTTACGCGACGAAATTGTATTTTGCGCAACAAACTTATTTCTTGGCGCAAAGTGTTTTTTTTTAGTAGTGTATGATATTTTTAAGTTTCATATAATTGGTCTCCTAAATATCCCATCCTATTGTGTGCGCGAGGAACGTTGTCGAGGTTCAATGGATTAATGAAACATCCCATACTAGTAGTATGATATTACGTTATCGATATGCGACAAAAAACTTGCACGCAGTAGGCCCCCTCAATTGATTTAGACGTGGCGAAAATGAGGTGAAAATGATTTAATGCCAAGATTTTTAAAAACAAACGTTCAACTCATTGAATGAGTGCCTGAGCGACCATTCAAAACCATCTATGGGTTATTGCTCAACAAAAGTTATGTCAATTTTCAGCCGAGAGAAAAAAACCCTAGCACCCCACCTTTCAGCACCGCACGGAGGGAGGTGGCCTCTGCCTCTCCTCACCTAACCCCCTATCTCACTGGCGAAGCCAATGCATGCCTAGGGTGGGCACTAGCCCCCTCTCAAATGTTGTACATACAATTTTATGTTAGTATATTGTACAAATATTATAAAATTCCTCACAAATTCTTAAATGGCCACTATTTTCTTTGTTTCTCTTTCATTCTCATGTCTAAATTTCTTTTGAATTGCATGTATTTTGTTATCATAAAAGAGTGATAGGTTATTCATACAAAAGTAAAGGAAAAAAAATAGAGAAAAATGATAAAATTAGGAATTTCATAAAAATTAGGTTGATTTGTCATAAAAGAAAGTGTTTGAATTTTTAAGAATGCCCCCTCTTACTTAAATTCCTGGCTCCGCCACTGCCCTATCTCGCCCCTATCTTCCTCCTCTCTCTTCCATCTCAACCCCTCTCTTTCTATATCCTCCTTTTTTTTCTTTTTTTTTCTCTTCTCCTATTCCCTTCCCTTCCCTTTCCTGTGGATCTTGGTTTTGTTTTTGTTGTTGTAGGCTGCAGGTTTGCTTGCAAGTTTTTTTGGTTTGGGTGTTTTTGCTTGGTTGTAATAAGAGTTATCGGTGGTGCTATCTCTCTCGGAGGAGGCGGTAGAGGTAGTAACGGTTGTTATGTTGGTTCATATGTGATGTGGAAGTAGACACAGCGAAACACCAATGTCGTCATGATTTAGTTGCCGCTTTTAGCCCACATATATAGGGTTTTGGCGTTTCAATTCTGAAAGTTACCGGTTTGTGTGGGTTGGGGTTTAGCCAGTGCAGCACTAAGGGTTTAGCCGGTATGATGTTATGGATTTCTTCGGTTTGCCGGAGAGGATGTAGAGCAGTGTTCATGTTTCTTGTTTTAAGTCTATTACTCATTAGGAGTTTGCTATATTTTTTATTTTATTTCTCAGGAACTCTTTAGGAGTTTGCCGTATTTTATTTTCTAGTTTTCGACTGCAATACATATCTGCCGTTTTGCCGTTGCGCGGTGGAGATGTATAGTTAGTCTGAGTACGAGTCCTTCAAGATGCTGAATCAGGAGGTTGAGTATTTGTTGGTTTAGGCGTAATTCTCTCCAAATCAAATCAACATGTTGTTGTATTTGGTCACCGGAAATGTTGTACCCATTTTGGCTCTTTTCTGGTTTTGTACTATGATATGTTTCATCAATAACAATTACTATCGCTTTTTCTCCACACAAAAAAAAACCATCTATGGGCGGTGGCGGAGTTAGTAGGTTGTCTTTGGGGTTTAGGGGGCGTACTATAGTTTCCAGATTTTATAGTCTTATATTTCAATTGATATTGCAGCATATGTTTAAGAGTTATTGGCTTTTTCATGGAGCTAACGACCACTACAGGCTGTATATGGCTCTACTCCTGTCTATGGGCACAACAAGAACAATTACAAGAATTGCAAACGTCTGTGAGTTTGGATGACGAATTTAAGATTACTAAATTTTTCAATGGATTAAGAATTTAAATGAATGAGATTTAAAGTTCTAAAATTTATAAATAATTTTTGTTTAGAAGTTAACTCAAATAAAAACATCATGAAATTTATATAGGAATGTTAGAATTCATGTTGGTGTCATCTGTGTTAATGATGGTGGTGGTACTAGTGGTGAGGTGGTGGTCGGGTAGGGGCTATAATGTTGGTGGTGGTGGTGATTGTGTGGGTGAAGGTGATAACGGTGATCATGTGATTCAATGTCTCAAATTAGAAGTATTTAATCAATCTTTAACATAAAATCATTAATGAAAACTTTTATTTCAACTGAAGGACAAATGAGAACTTTGGAACAAATTTGGGTAGCCGCAAAATCTCTAGAAAAGAAAATTGTGAGTGCTTTTGTTAGGTTGTATGTAAGTTGGTAGCCAAAATTTTTGCTAATCGTCTAGAGTTAGTATTGCCTTCAGTCATTCATGATACACAGAGTGCTTTTGTTCCCCATCGCAATATTTTAGATAATGTGATGGTTGGTTTTGAACTTATGCATTATGTCAAGCATATGAAGCGGGGTAAAAGAGTGGAAATGGCACTCAAGTTAGATATGGCAAAGGCAAAATCGTGTTGAATGGTCATTTTTAGAAGCGATGATGCTTTAGCTTGGTTTCCCATATAGTTTTGTTGTTCAAATTATGGATTGTCTACCCTCGGTGTCTTTTTCGGTTCTTTGGCATGGCACTCTTTTTGGTCTCATTATTCCACAAAAAGGTTTACGACAGGGGATGTCCTTTTTCACCTTATTTATTTTTTATTTGTGCTGAAGGCTTCTCTGGTCTATTGTGTCATGCTGAGTTTGAGGGTCTTTATGGGGGAATGTGCGGGACGTTCTAGTCCAAGGATTTCACATCTATTATTTGCATATGACAGTCTTCTTTTTCTTGAAATGTCAGAAGTTGTGTGTCTTACCTTGAAGAAGATTTTCCACATTTATGAAGAGGTTTGAGGTTAGCAAATTAATTTTCATAAATCGGCTTTATCTTTTAGTCCCAATGCTTCTCGGAAGTTATAGATGTTGTAGTCGCTACGCTTGGTATTCCAGTCGTAGCTTGTCATGAAAGATATTTGGGTTTACAACTATGGAGGGTCATGGGCGCAGGGAGCTTTTTTGTTTTGTTCGCGATCGTGTGTGGAATACTCTTAATGGTTGGAAGGACAAATCTCTTTCAACAGTAGGAAAGGAAATTTTATTAAAATAAGTGGTTCAATCTATACCATCATATTGAATGAGTGTTTTTCGTCTACCAAAGAGTCTTTGTACTGAGTTATCTTCTATGTGTGCCAATTTCTGGTGGGGCAAAAGGCACAACTGCAGAGGGTAAATGGCGTTCTCTTTGCTGTCAGAAAAAGGATGGCGGTTTGGGTTTTCGGGATTTTGTTAATTTTAATCAAGCTTTGTTGGCTAAGCAGTGTTGGCGTATTCTCTCCAATCTGAGTTCTTTGGCCAGCCAAATTTATCAAGGATAATATTTTCCCAATCAGTCTTTTTTAATGGTGGGCAAAGGACAAAAATCGTCTTATATATGGAGTTCCCTTTGTGGGGTCGGGAGTTACTTGTAAGTGGGTTTCGTTGGAGGGTTGGGGATGGTCTTTCCATTAAAATATATTCAAATGCTTGGATACTTTACTCTACCAGTTTACAAATTTCCTCTCCCCGACTTCTTTCGTTTGATGCTTATGTCAATGCACTCACACATGTTGACGGTTGTTGGGATTTTGATTTAATTCAGCAGGTTTTTTGGGCTTCTGAAGGTGCTGCTATTATGTCCACTCTTTGCCATCCTAGACAAATTAATTTGGCATTTTCAGAAAAATGGTATCTATAGTGTCAAAAGTGGCTACCGAGTTGCACAAGATGCTACAGAAGAAGAATAGTATTTGGTTTAATATTGTTGTGTGTTATTCATCTCACAAAGAGGGATATATATACATGTAGGGTTATAATCTCAATCCCACTATCACATGGAGTAATTACAGGACTATACTAGGAAATCTAATATTACAAGGATTTACCTAAAATATAATACAAAAGTCAACACTCCCCCTCAAGTTGGTGTATAGATATCACTCATGTCCAACTTGTCTAAGAACTTCGAAAAAAATGACTCGATAGAGCCTTCATAAGTATATCAGCCAATTGGTCTTCCATCATGATTGTGGGAACTTCAACAGTTTCATCCTCCAACTTCTCCTTAATAAAGAACCTATCAACCTCAACATGTTACGTCCTATCGTGCTGCACCAGATTATGAGCAATATCACGAGCAACTTGATTATCACAAAATAACTTCATCGGTTGACTAGGTGCAAAACCCAAATCTTGTAATAACAGTTTAAGCCATAGGATCTCACAAATTTCCAATGTTATACCGCTATATTCAACTTTTCCACTTGATCGAGCAGCCACATTCTGCTTCTTACTCCTCCATGTAACAAAGTTACCTCACACAAAAGTAAAGTAACCCGACGTAGAGAGTCTATCATCTACTGATCCTACCCAATCTGCATTTGTATAACCTTTAACTCTAAGATGGCCATTCTTTGTAAACAAAATTCCTTTTGTAACATCCCAACCCATATAAATATTAATTAATTATCAATTAAGGATTTACAATTTTACTGTTGGGATAAGGGTGTTTTGGTTACTTTTTGTTCGAGAAAGAATTTGGGGAATTGAGTTGCATTGTTGTGTAGAGCTCGTCGATACAAGTTCATAGACAGGTGGCACGCTCAATTCCGAGTTATAACAATTGAGAAAACCTCTAAAAACCAAAAAGGGTATATTGGGAATTTCAAAATTTGTTCAAAATAGGTGAAAACCTGGTTTTGCCCCTCAGTTCCTCACATGCTCTCTCCCTCTTCCATCTCTCTCTCTCTCTCTTTCTCTCTCCTCCCGTCGAAAAAGAAGGGCCTCCGACCAGTGACCACATGTAGCCCCATCTCTGATGAGCCCGGTTGCCCTAGTGCCGACAAGAGCTCAAAGAAGCTCCGGTTGCTTTTGGTTTTTCCGACGGATTCCGTCGATTGAGGTAAGCTTCTTCATCAATTTTTCGTGTTCTAGCTGTCTGTATAAGTGGTTTGGGTCAATTTGGGAGATTTGAAATTGAACCTAAAACCTAGGTTTGGTCTGACTATTGAGGTGTTTTCCGACTAACTCCGGCCACTTTTTGGCCAAGGTTCAAGACCAAAACTTGCTCCCTAGTTGTGATGGTTCTAATGGTACATGTGTTAGCCGGCAATTTGGAGTTTTTCCGATCGCCGAAATTTACTCAAGCCACCCGCCATGCTGGCGGTGGTGGAGGCACGTGGGCCACTTTGTGGCATTCATTGAGTCCAAAACGCTCTTCATGTCGTCCCAAGCACGACGGTATGCTCGAATTAGAAATTGGATACCGTTTGACTATCGAGCGGATATTTCGCCTATTATGCGATATCCGGGTTCGATAGGTTCGGACCGTCGTTTGGTCTCATTTTCAAATATGTTGTTCCTGTACCTCTAGGATCATGTAGGAACTTCGTACATCAAGAATCAGCATCCGGATACTCCGAATCAATGATTCTAGGGTTAGGTTTAAACGATCGTCGTACGATCGTGTGATTGGCTTAGATCCGACCGTTCGATCGAGACCAAACTTTCGGGACGTGTTTAGCGGACCTTGTTGAACTCCTAGGAACTTTCAGATCAGAAGTCGGAGGTCGTGGGCCCCGTGGACCCGGTTGACCAATATGGAAAGTTTGACTGCTCGATTGACCATGAGTCTTCCGGGACTGTCTCGTCCTTCGGAAAGTACTAGAATAACCTTATAAACCTTTTTAAAAGTTGCGCACACTTTGAGACCTCGGCACTTGAGTGTTGAGTTAAAGTTCATTGTTGGGTACGCTTATTAATTAAATCCGCTTATGCTCTCGAGTGAGGTACCCACACTTCTCGTACTCCAGAGGAAGAGCCCTCTCAGGATTGAGCAGCATGTTTGTTTTTGTAGGGGTCTTTTTCTTCCGGCAGCTTGACGAATGGGTTGAGCTGCTGTAAAATGCAACAGATGAAAATTGCCCCTGTGCCTTAGTTTAAGAACCAGGCCCCAAGAGTGCTTTGAAAGGTTTGTGGAGCCCTATGAAGCACTTCGGTTTTTTTCACCAACAAAACAAATAATTAAGACATATTAATAATGGGGCTTGACTTGAGAAGCTTGTGGCATGGAAGCTAAGTATTCACAAGTTTAGCAATAGAGAGAAAGCACTTGGATTTCCTGTGGGGAAGCAAGGGTTAGAGTAAGAAGGAAAAGAGATTTGATGGGGCTTTGGCTAGGGAAGAGAGAGAGCTATGGAAGTAGAGAATGGGGTGTCTTGAGTAAATTTCCAGTTGCTTGACAAAGCTTGGTCGTGCTATGGATTGTGTGTTGCTGGGTAGAGGTGCCTCCTTTTATAGGCACTGAACCTCCTAATTTTATCAAGCCAACCTTTCCCATTTTTCTTCACCTTCTTCCAATCAACCTTGTTTAGTGAAACTCCCTCAGCCTGAACACATAGGCCTGAAGCTTTTTGGAGTTCTAGGCTCCTTACACAGCTGGCCTTCTTCATGTGGGTGTGGTGCCACTCACTTTTCCTCTTGGTTTCCCTATTACGGCTTGCAGGAGAAAGGAAAATGGGTTGGGGTGTTAATCTGATGGGTATCTCTCCTACACATATGAATTTCCTTTGGTTCTTGCAATGGCTCCATTTGACTTGGTTCTAAGGCTTTTAACGACGCTAGATATTTTATAGGATGCTGGGCTGGGCTATTGGTCAAGATATTGGGTGATGGCAATTTATTTCCAACGGCTTGTGGGTCTGTAGTAGCTTATTGGCATTGTGTTTTTGACATGGTGCTAGATGTTTTTGGCTGATGTGGGATTTTCCAAGTGTTGTAGACTTTTAGATTTTCTTCCTAAGGTATTGGGCTTTCCCTCTTACCCTTACCCATATATTTGGGCCCAAGAAATGGGCTCGAGCTTTGGTGCTCCCAAGTAGCCCAAAAGCTTCCATCTCTTGAGACCTTCAATGGGCCTCGTGCATACTCATAACCATCCATACCACAACCTGCTCAGCAAGCCCTAGGTATTCACATGGCTTGGGCCCACTTGAGCTTGTAGCGTGGCTTGGTTTTAGAATAACGGTCTTTGCTTGGCATCGAGTATTTACTTGGCATGTTCATGCTCGAGTACTATTGCATTGTAATAGATCATGACCGGGCCAAATAGAACTTAACACGTCAGTAAGTGTGGCTTTACAGAGCCGGACATTTTACGAGCTCGTTTTGACCTTTCTGCGTAGTAGGTTTGTGTGTTTGCTTGGCGTGGAGTGTGGCCCGTAACTTGTGCAGGTGCGTCCGAAAAATTCTCGCATGTTCTAGTTGGACTTCATTTCCAGTTAAATATTGCGCTGGGCTAGAAATATGCCTAGGCCCACCCCTGGATTTTTCGGGCCTTAACATTAGCCCCCTTTATTATTGGGCCCATGAATAGGTACTGATATGGGCTAAATAATCAAACCCAGCCCAAGACATCAAATCCACGGTGATGTCATGACCTTCTCATTTCCCGCGTATGTGACGATGCCCATAATTACCTTCCAGCAGCTTTTTATGGTTCCCCGGCGGTACGTGCTCATAAATTTTATTTTATTTTCTTCTCCTTTTCTTTTCTTCTCCTTCTTTTTTCTTTCTTTCGTTTGTTTTATTTTGACTTCCTTCAAACAAACCAGAACGAAAGGGATATAGAGGCAAGAGAGACAAAAGAAAAACCACCTGCAACCACCAGGAGCCTACACCGATTTCCCGTCTCATCTTCTTCTTGCGCGAAGAATCCGACCACAACCACTGGAAACCTACTCCGATTTCACATCTCGTCGCTTCCTCATGTGAAGAACTCGATCAGAGCTACTAGAAACCTACGCCGATTTCGAACCTCGTTGCTAGCTTGCGTGAAGAACTTCGACCACGGCTGCTGGCGACTCGTGCCAAGTTTGTGACCGTTGTTTTTTTTTTGGCGTGAAGGACTTGCTTACAGCCACAGGGGGGAGTCGCACCAGGAATCCCCAATTCCTTATCCCTATTTGGTCTAATCGAAGCCGGCTGGGGAAATCCTTCGTAAGGCAAGGTATTGCCCATTCCCTTGTTAGTTCCAAACTGTCGAGTTCGAAGAGGTCCTTTACCCTCGTCTGGCATTTATTTTTGTTTCATTCTTGCTAACACTGCTTTCCTGACCTCTTTGCCATCGTCATGTGCGTATGCTTCGTGGTTGCTGGAAAAGAAAGAAAAGCTGCTAGAAAGGACGCGAGGGATACTGTGGTATGCATTGCTCCCTCTTCCTTCTTTTATTTCTTCATTTTTTTATATTATACCTATACACACACACACACACACACACACACACACACACATATATGCTTTTTGAGAGTACTCCACGAAGAAGAATGCAATTTCCACAATTCTTCTTCTTGGTCTCTTTGTGCTGTGTGTCCTGTTTGATGCTGTGTACCCATCTTCGTTTGCTTGAAACCGGATATTGGTCACCAATTAGGCACCCACCTAGAGATAGCTCAACTTGATTGAGTGTAATACTTTGAATGATGCTAGGGTTAGGTCGGAAGATAATACACATGCAGCACCACCTCCGTTCTGTATCTAACGCTTTGTAAAATAAATGTCCTTGCTTCTATCCAAGAGTAGTCTATTTGTGGTCCCAAAGTAATTGACTTTGCAGCATGGATTCCCTAGATGCTAACGAATTTATCTTGCAGGTCTGTAGTTTCTGCTTGTGTGGATTATCTTGTAAGTTGCATTGGCTCCTAGTGTGGCCCAAGAAAGAAAAAAAAACAACGTCCTTGCTGACGAATTGAGATCACGAAGGTTAGTTCTTGATATCCTTAACTCCTTTGCGGGCCTCCCAATTTTATCCGACAATACCCATAGAGCTTTTGCTTGTTTTTGTACAGGATTGTTGGAGAGTTGAACTTGTACCATATATATATATATATATGAGGAACGCTAGCAACCTTCTCTCTAACCTTCTCTTTGGACCTTCTCCTTTCTCCTCATGACACGTGTCATTTTCTACACTTAAAAAATTGAAGATTTTGACATAAAGGTTGTCTAATGTAATAATGACATTGTTTTAAGTGTAGAAAATGACACATGTCATGAAGAGAAGGGAGAAGGTCCAAAAGAGAAGGTTAAAGAGAAGGTTGCTAGCATTCCTATATATATATGAACTGTGAGATCCCGTGCTTTTGGAATAGAGGGCATGAGGGTGCCGGAACCTTCTAATTTTTTTATTTTTTTTATTTTGTAAAGCGATGAACTTGCCTATTTTCTCATAATTGTCAAGAGGTTGCAAATTCTTTTTGATATTAGCCATGTACCTTGGCCTAGGCTTGCCTCTGCGAAACTTGCCTGACTCATAAGCCACATCCCTTTTCTTTTGCCGGCTTTAGTAATAAGTCGTATGATGCTTGATTTTCTATTTTAGATATTTCCTTCAGCGTGTAATTATTTGTTCTGCATGTTGCCTGTGCGTCGTTTATTTGAGATATCTCTCATTGGTTGCATTTTACAGGGTCTATAACTTGATGAGTTCCATTATGGCATCCATCGATCCTCGCCGATTATGATGGATCACCTTTATTCTATGGATGACAAACTGAAAAAGGGAGGGCCCCCTTTGTTGCTTAAAGATGCATGTGAGAACCCTATTGTAGGTGATAAGCCGGCGCCAAAGACTGTTCCTGTGATTGATCACGCATCCATATCCAGGTGTTGCATAGAGAATGGCTTATTCCCGGCTGTCCCCTTATTTTTTCAGTACCCTTACGGCATCAGTAAAGGTTGGTCAGAGTGGGTTGACCGCGAACTTCTGGACCTATCTACTTTTGATATCTTGCACAGGGCAAAGGTACTAGATGCCATTTTTCTTTCCAAGATGTGCGACATTCACATTGAAGCAAAGATGTTCCGTCACGTGGTCAAGAGGTGGAGTTCCAAGACACACTTTTGTTTGTTCGTGGGGAGAGTTTACCCCTATGCTTGAGGACGTGGCAAACATTTCTCACCTCCCTGTTTGTCGGAATCAACACCCCTTCGATATTGCTCTAACCCCAGAAGACAGTAGCAAGCTTACAGTTTTGCGGAAGGGCGCCCCGACTTCTCCCAACACATCACTCCGATTCAGTAACTAGATTCAATATTTTGGAGTTGCAAACAGACGAGAACCTTGCAGACTTGCTGCATTCATATCACTATGGCTTGGGAGGTTTATTCTTTGTGATTTTTCTCAAGACTGTCTGCACAAGCGAGTGTTTTCCTTAGCCTTGGTTATTGCTCAAGGTGACACGATCCCCCTAGCCCTCATGTTCCTGGGGCACTTATACCTACTTCTTGACCAAGTCCAACTTCTTGAGAAAAGTGTAGCGGGAACGATGGGCGTGGAGACTCTCTTAAACTCCGGTTTTCTACAGGTTTTCTTATGAGAGCGCTTCAAAGGAGTAGACGTGTACCCACTGCCCTATTCGTGTGCTAGGCTGTTTGTTGACTTCGGCAAGGGCTCTTCTATGATGGACAGGCTTCCTCTGATTTGCAGGTGGTTCAAGCGAATGCAGAGGAAATGTCAAGATTTCTTAAAGTTGCTTGACATTATTGAGAGCTTTATCTTCCGTCCTTATGGCGCTCACGGCAGAGGCATTTGTGCACGTGCCCTTTTATGCTAATGTTGATGGTATAGTCAAGGTTCTTGCGGCAATGGCACAAGGTTGTCACTTGAGAAAAGATACTTTGTTGAACGTCGGCTGCCTCCCATTGCCCACTTTAGGTGACAGTCACTCAGAGATCTCTGTGGTTTACTCGTCGCATCGAATTAGGAGACAATTCGAGCTTGATCAAGGTGTGCCCATTAGTCTCAGCCGTAGTGACCCTTTTGCATTACACAGGGTCTTTTGGAGTGGGGACAACGTGCGGACTTTGGCAAGCCCCTCGTTTTAGCTAGCAAGGAGAGAGTCGGTGGCTTCTCGAGAGGTTATCAAATTGATTGGAGATATTGCCTTGCTTCGTTCGGTCAATCCCAGACTACTCATTGCGATAGGCTACTCCCCTCAACAGCTCGTCTTGTTGGCCTAGTGTCAGAAGAGAAGGCCATTTCGTTAAGTGAGAAACGAAACTTGCCTTTTACCTCCAAGAGTGGTGAAATTGTTGGGGAGTTTTCCAAGTTTAGACAGAAGCTGGAAAGACAGAGTCCTCGTAGTTCCGAAACAAGCGCTGTTCAAGGAAAACGAAAAGGGGATAAGGATTATGGTGTAGAGAAAAAGCAAGCTGTCACAGGCGAAAAGGTTCATTCCTAAAGTGGCATCAAGTGGTCCTCCCAAAGCCAAGGGAAAAACTTCTCTGGACGTCCACAGCCTCAAACATTCACTACTTACGGGAGCGGCACGCGTGCTGGCTAGGCTCCAGATATCTCTCTTTCCTCCGGTGAGTGTGGACAATTTGTCGAATACTCGATGTCCCTTTCTTTCTTTTTATTATCACTATTACTTATTATTATTATTATTATTATTATTATTTTTGCTTCTCCTCCTTAAGAGAAAATAGGTACCGCCCTGAAGAGGAAGAAAAGCGATGCAACTCCCGTGACTTCGAAACGCCGGAGCATGTGTATTCTACAGGCAAGGTTTGCTAGTGCCCACAAGAATAATAGTGGAGCTTCCGGGACTGGAGTTGTGGTAACTATTGATGATGATGATAGCAATGATGATGATACCATTGAGACCAGGACTAGTGTTCAAGAACAAGAGAGCGTCCGCAGTGTTGGTGACGCAGATGAGGACCTTTATGAGGACAATTATTATAACCATGATGAAGATGCATACACAGGCTTTAGTACCCATTCAGAGGATCCGGATGACTGGGCCACACTTGCTGGGCTTGCTGGTGACGATGCATACCATGATAATGCCCCACCGGTACCTCATTTCTCTATGCTTGTTCTGCCTTCATACTTTGTACTGCAGACTGCTTGTTTTAGCACTTAATTCATGTTCCGTCTTCATTCCACAGGTTGCTGATACTTTTGGGGGCATGGCAGACTTCACCCCAGACATTTGCCATGACCTTCCCATCACTAACTCTACACAGAGTGCCCGAAAGGTATCCATTGTTCGCTTCTCCTATTTCTGCTTGCATTTGCTAGTAATTTTTTATCTCTCCACTTGTCTTTGAACATACGCTTTTTATCACAGCTTATTAATTATCTCACACATGTGTATATATATATATTTATTTATTTATTTTAGATTGGGCATGCCGCCCACAGCGTGGAGATCATACCTATTATACCTGACACACCAGCTGAAATGGAACTTGCCGTGCCACCTCAATTTGTAGCGCTAGCAACCCTCCGGGGCGAGACGCTTGCATCTCAAGGGACATCTCCCTTCCTATCTATCATTCAGTGCCTTCTTCAAAGAAGTCTTGAGCCTTCCCTTCTACCACCTCTTCCAGTAGCTCTCCGAAGCAAGACTCTCCTATTGCAAGGGATGCCGCCTCTTCCACCTCACATTCGATCACTTCTCCGGAGAAGCTGGGAGCCTCGCACCTTAGCACCCCTTCCAGAAATCTCATCCTGTGGCAAGGTTACTGATGGCGTTGGTTCGGCTGGTGACACTTCTACTGGAGAGGTTTTCGTAGAGTGTCCATTCGGCATGTCTTGGCTGAAGTGGGAGGATTCTTTTGCTGCATTCAGGGATTTTTTGATGGTGATATCAAGGTCCTTAGGTCTATTTATGAACTTCTCCCGCTTTGCCATAGGTTTGAAGGTTATGCGTCATTCCGGGGTGCCCTTGTGTATCCGGGAACAATTGGAGCTTTGAACAGATTCCTTGACAGGTATGAGGCCTTTATGGAGAGTACGTGTACTTTCTCTACTTTCTCAAGGAGTGCGGCCTTTCGGGCTCTCGGCTTGGTGCTTTATGGCATAGACACAACGCAGCTCTTGGACATTATTGATTATAAACTTCTTTGCTGGCGGGACGCGATCTATGAAGTCGTTCCTTTGGGATTTCAATCATATTTTCTTCGTAACATGATGAGGGATTTAGCACATGCCGTTTTTGGGGCACGAGCCATTCATAGTATGAAGTCATTGCTTGGTTTTGATGAGATAAAAGCTGCAGCTGACGCTTTGAGCCTTAAGCAGCGAGAATTGGAGGATCATTGTCGTGAACTGCAGGCTCTTCTTCTGGCTAAAGGGGCTTCTGCCAGCGGTGCCAAATGCGTGATAAAAGTAGCAGTCAGGTCATCTCACGATGCTCCCTCTGCTCTCCTTAGTTACACCCCGTGGTCTTGAGAGGTTTGTATCATTTTTATTATATATATATTTAGGAGGTAACATCTTCCAGTACCAGTCTGTTCTGATACTTATTCCTATCTTGCTTTGTAGGTTGTATTTGCTTGATGTGGGAGCTGACTGGCTTGGCATGTAGTAAACTTTTTGAAACTGAAGGGCGTATTGATCTTTGGCATATGTAGCTTTATTTTGCTCTGACTGTATTTCTTTTGGATACCCTAAAACTCATACTGTCGTGACTTTGTAATATAGTGTTGTTATGTCTGAGCTGTCGGAACTTGTATTAATTTCTAGAATGCTTGGAACTTGTATATATATATATATATATATTGCTTGGTTGGTGGAATTTATCCTTGTGGATTGCTTGAAATTTCTGACAGGGTGGGTAGCCTTAAAACAAGGTATATGCTGCCGAAATTTATGCACGATCTTTACACAAAATTCTCGATATATTGCTTTAACAATCTTTTGCATGGCCTGTCTAGCTGTTTGGCTCAAAACACACCCTCTTGCCATGCCTTAGAGGGATCAGACCAAGACGTGCATGATTTTTACAAAGGCTTTTGCGAAACCTAGGGATGTCGTAGATATCCTGGTTACCTTTAATTGGAACCAATGGTCCCTTTGTTTCAGCGCTTCATGACATACACATTCTATTGCACGTTCCTTCTTAACAACTTAAGCTTTGCATATCCTGGGTAATTTTGCTTAGGCGTGGTGCTTGTTAACAGTTCGGGATCCCATCCTAGTGACTTTGCTTGGCATGCTTATCGCTAAGTAGCGTTTTTCTTTAAAATTTCATATGCATACTCACATATACTTGGTGTTTTTTTAGCGCAAAGGAAATTTGAAATACAGGAAGGAAAAAACTCCAGGGGCATATTTTTTTTCTTTCAAAGTACTCCATTTTCATTGCAAATTCCATGCTACCACAATGGTGCATCTTACAAGAGTTTTTCTAAAAACATAAGATAAGAATATAGAAGGAGTTCATATCTGAAACGGAAGGAAATGCAATAACAAAAGGGTAGGGCACAAGGTTAACTTAGCAGTAGTAAGGCTTGAGCCACTTCCGTTGATGGGATCCATTAGCGTGACTTCCTCGACAGAGACTAAGCGATAGTAGCCACTTACGTAAACTTCTTTGACTACGAACGGGCCTTGCCATTGAGGGGCAAACTTGGAAGGTCCTGACACTTGCCTTCTGACTTGCTCAGCAACTTTTAGCACGAGATCCCCTTGCTTGAAGGCTCGAGGCTTGACTGTCCTATTATAAGCTTGGGCAACAGCTTTTGTGGTAAAGTGCCGTGCTCCTTTCAGCTTCGTTCTTTTTCATCCAAGGCTTCAAGGTCCATCAAGTGCCAGTTCGAGCACGACCTTGCATCCCATTCAAGATCATTGACGGCTGATACTCTAGCAGTGGGGATAGTGATCTCGTTAGGAGAGATGGCATCGAGACCCGTACACAAGTGAGTAAGGAGATAAGCTCGTGGCTCTTCTTGGAGAAGTGTGGTAAGCCCATAAGGCATCCGGCAGGTGAACTTTCCAACCCCCTTCATACTCATATACCATTTTGCTCAGAATTCTCAGTAAGGTTTTGTTTGTGGCTTCATCTTGACCATTTCCCTATGGGTAATAAGGCGTGGAACGACGATGCTTGATACCACAGCCGCTAAGTGTCGAGTTTACTTGCTTGTTAACAAAAGGTATGCCATTGTTAGTGATGATTTTGTATGGGATTCCAAACCTAGACACGATGTATTCACGAATGAAATTTGAGATAGTAGCCCATGTGGCCTTAGAAGGAATTGCTTCGACCCATTTCGTAAAGTACTCGGTGGCCGTGAGGATCCATATATTACCTTCGGAAGGCGGATGGATGGTTCCAATTAAGTCAAGCCCCCAAGTGTGAAAAGGCCAAGGAGTGCACATGTCCTGTAACAACGTGGGAGGCTTGTGGCTCAAGTTAGCATGGACTTGGCATGTGTGACACTTTTTCACGAAGTCATGTGCATCGTTCTTCATTGTAGGCCAGTAGTACCCACAACTTAGGAGCTGCCGGTAAAGTCTCTTCATTCCCTAATGTTCACCACATTCTCCAGCATGTATTTCCTGCATAACTTGATGTGCCTCTGATTCTCCGAAACACTTCAACGGCTCACCATTAAACCCTTTACGATAGAGGGTCGATCCGTCAATGAAGTACCTTTTTAATGTCTTTTTAAGCTTGTGAGCATGCTTCGAGGTGGTTGGTAGCGTTCCTTCGATGAAGAATGCCAAGTATGGAGCCCTCCAATCCTCCACGAAGGAAATGGTGAAAGATTCCTCTGTGGAGGGTATCGTGGAACACCTATGGCATTTATCCTAAAGTTCAGCTGCTTGCTTCTTCATTTCTGGCCAATAGTAATCTTTGTATGCAGGCGCCGATACAAGTTTATTATCGGCTTCAAGTTGCAAGTGGTCTCATGTACCTCTTGCAGCCTCTTTTGTGCCTCTATTACCCCTACGCAACGGGTCAAAATACATGTTGGGAGACGTCTATAAAGTTCCCGAAAATGATTGTATAGTCCTTCAAGTCTCGAGATGTCACTTGCTTTTCCTAATTTCTCCCTCACAAGCTTCCTCCAGTGCTTTCTTCCAGCGGCTCCTCCTAAGTCATTGCTTCGACCACTGGCATGTCTTTCTTTATTACAGTGATATTGGGTTGCTCTTTGACAAATGAGAGCTTTGACCCCAATGTAGCCAAAGCATCGACATATCTGTTAGTAACCCTGGAATGTGCTCCAAAGACAATTTTCTTGAAAGAAGCGATAAGCCTTTTGGCATTGTATGATATGGGGCCAAGGTTGCCTCTTTCACAACAAAGTTCCCTTGTAATTGACTTAGCACCAAAATAGGGCTCTCCTCCCTGTCATGGTCATCTTGGGCGAGTAAGGCTCCTACCAGGTTTGTCGCAGCCAAATAAAGCTTGAGTGGAAGTTCCGAAATGGATGCTCTCATGGTGGGCAGCTTGGTAACAATATGCTGGACTTGTTGGTAAGCCTCTTGACATCTCTTGCTCCACACAAATGGCTTGCCCTTCTTGAGTAGAGGAGTTAAAACACCCATTATAGCGGCAAGGCCTGGGATAAAATGTCGGATATATGACAACCTTCCAATGAAGCTCTTTAATTCTTTTGGATTTTTAGGCGGTGTGAGGGAGCCTATGGCCCTAGTATTTTCGGGATCAATATTTATGCCGTGTTGGTGTACCTGGAATCCCAAGAACTTGCCGGATGAAACGCCGAACGCGCACGTCTTTGGGTTCATCTTCAATCTATATAGCCGACACCTTTCCAGCACCTTCCTCAGAACATCTTGATGGCCTTTTCTATTTTTT
Organism: Prunus padus; assembly: GCA_024362665.1. Taxonomy (NCBI): domain Eukaryota; kingdom Viridiplantae; phylum Streptophyta; class Magnoliopsida; order Rosales; family Rosaceae; genus Prunus; species Prunus padus. The sequence goes on along the minus strand of JANFAM010000010.1, from coordinate 20,509,535 downwards.
GACTTCACAACAAGATCATCTACATAGTCTTCCACTTCTTTTCCCATCATGTCATGAAACACAGCCATCATAGCTCGTTGATAAGTGGCACCGGCATTTTTAAGACCGAACGACATGACTGTGTAGTAGAAATTCCCATATGGCGTTCGAAATGCTGTCTTCTCGGCATCCCTTGGAGACATCTTTATTTGATTGTAGCCACTGAATCCATCCATGAATGACAGTAGACCTTGCCCTGAGGTTGAGTCGATCAAAATATCCATGTTAGGCAGTAGGAATTCATCCTTTGGGCAGGCTCTGTTGAGGTCTCGGTAGTTAGTGCATATTCTTATCAAGCCAGTCTTCTTCACAGGGACTATATTTGCTAGCCAGGTTGGGTGCTTGATTGGCTTAATGAATCTTGCAGCTAAAAGCTTCTCAATTTCCACCTTGATCTGCATCTCAACTTCAGGATGGAAGTTCCTCCTTGGCTGCACAATAGGTTTGGTACCAAGTTCAATATTCAAAGTGTGACTTACCAAATTTGGATCGAAACCGGGCATTTCCTCATAGCTCCAAGCGAACACATCTCTGAACTCTTTTAACAGATAAGCCAAACCCTCATTCTCTTCGCCTGTCAAGTGGATGCTGATGGAGATTGGCTTTTGGACAGAGGGATCATCACTTACAATGATCGTTTCCAGCTGTTCAGCTACTGCTGTCGAACCGTCTTGTATATGCCTGGGTGCCGTCATTGGTTCTTGGAAAACACTAGAAGTGGGTGTCTTTTTGTCTGATTATGCGTGATTATCAGCTTGCATTACTTCTTCTCCTTACTCGGGGCTTTCCCATAAAACATGGTTGGGCCCCCAAACACGTCATAAGCGGTACATTGTGCATCCGTCCGGTAGCATAACTTTCGAGCACTGGGGCTGAGCATAAGCATGATTGTTGGCTTCTGAGTGCTTCTTCCTTTCTCGCTCGACAATTGTTATGAGCTCTTCATTGCTAAGATCCCAAATTTCGGTCCATAAGGGTAGATACATTCCACAAGCCTTGGATGGGCTGCCTCCAGTACCCGTGCATTTGGTGTAGAATTTTGCTTCCGAATAATGAGCTTTGTTTTGATTGAAGGGTGCCTGGTTTCCTGGTATGCAAATTGGCCTTAACCCAATCCTTCCCTTCACACATTGGTGGTAGGTGGAGACGACAAGCTTGTACTTGTTGATCCATGGCCTTCCAAGTAGAGCATGGTAGGCTACATCCACATCCACTACGTAGAACTTAGTAAGTGAGCGGATTGGCCCCACCTTCAAGTTTATTTGTATGTAGCCAACCGTAACTTCACTCTTATTCCCAAAACCATTGATGCTTGTTTGAGACTGTACTACTTTTGACAATGGAATGTTAGCTGCTGTAAGCACTGACAAAGGCAGTATGTTGACAGAACAGCCTGTGTCTAACAGAGCCCTCATAAATATGTCGTTGATTTGACCCTCCAAGTAAAGCGGCCGCCTGTGATCCGAATATGGGACTTCCATGTCTTCATCAGTGAAAACGATGGCATTGTCATTTTCCAAAAATGACCTCTGCGTTTGAGTAGTGAAGCAGTGAGGGCTATATTTTGCAGAGATGTTCATAAGGGCAATGAAGAGCGACTTGATCTTCGGGTTTCTTTGGAGAACTTGTGAGGCGGTAGGCCCCTGCTTCAGGCCTAGGTAACGCTTCATCACACTCACTTCAGCCTCTACCAGATTATGTTATGTTACGGCAGCTGTTTCTTGAGCATCTGGCTGATCAAACGAAGCCCCCAAATGGCGTTCCTCCGACATGTCTAATGTGAACATTTCACTACTGGAACCGTCCTCCCATCCTTCAGTAGGTGGCCATGGGGTATTGTAGCTCGAAGGTCTTGAGTACTTGCACCAGTAAGCATTCTCCATGTTTCCACAAGGCTCCCATATAGCCTCTGGTGATTTTGGGTCGTTTTTCCATGGCTGGCATATTTCATCGTTGTCGAGCAAGTCATCAAAGCATGTAATGACGGCAGCTATCTCCTTTCCCCTGCATTTTGGCAAGGGGTCCTCGTCAATAGCTTGCTTCCTGGAAGGCAGTTCAAGAGTTCCTTCATGTATCTTAGTGTGCAAGATCTTCCTCAAAGTCTGACAGGCAGTGGTGGGATGTCCTACCAACTGGTGATAACGGCAGTACCTAAGATCACCCTTCTCTTCTCTAGTTGGGACTTTGTAAGGCCTGAGAGGTTTGATTGTGCCATCTGCAAACATTGTATCGAGAATGGCATGGAACTCCTCATCTTTGCATGGGATTGGTGGGTACGTCTCCCTGTCTTTTCTCTTGCGCAAGTTGTAGTCACTGGATGATTTGTCGTCCACAGCTAATGTTTGGTGTGCTTCCTTCTTTTCACTCCTCCACGTTCTTTGTCTAGTTGGTTTGACTGACATTCTCGTCTTCCTTACTGCTTCCATCAGCCTCAAAAATTGGCTAATGTCAATGTTCTCCAGATAAACTCTATAGTCAGACACAATGTTGCTTATGCAGATTTCTACAAGTGCTTCCTCATCCTTCTCATCATAGCAATCCAAAGCCAAGTCTCTAAATCGGCGCACGAAGTCCACAGGGTCCTCCCCATGCCTTTGGCGAGTATTGTTGAGTTGAGTCGTAGTGACCCTTTCTCCATGTTGGAAATACTTCTTACAGAACCTACCTGCCAAGTCCTCCCAAGAGCGAACAGAGCCTGATGCCAATGTCATGTACCACGTATAAGCACGGTCAGTGAGACTTTTTGAAAATTCCCGGAGACGGAGGTTGTAATCACCAACGTGTGGCCCCAAATCGTCAATGAAGCGACTGACATGCTCCTTTGGGCTTCATTTCCTCCTGTCAAAAAGGATAAAACTAGGTGTCTCGTAACCTTTGGGGTACGGCTGCTGCAGCAAACTTGATGGATATGGTGGGCTGAGGGACATATTTCCAATCTTCCTGGCTTCGATTCAACTCTTTTTCCAGCATGGCAATGACATCCTCTTAAGTGACAAAGGATGGTCCCTTTTGCTCGTAACCCTTTACAAAGAAGCAAATTCCTCCGGGGCCGGTTTCTCATGCTCTCCATTGCTTGGCTTGGAAACGGAACCCTTTAGTTCTTTGATTGTATCAGCCATTTCCTTATGGGTTTGCCCCATAGCCTGAAAGGCTGCAATGAGATTAGTGAGAGTGTAAGTTCCTTCACTTCCGGGCTCTTCTTCTCCATGAGGAGCATTTTGCCTTGACTATGAATCACCAAGGTTCATCTCGTCTTGGGAAGCCACGGTGTTGCTTCTGGTCTTCTTCTTTGGAGGCATTGGTGAAAGTAGTGGCCCGACCCCAGTGAAGTCGCCAATTTATGTAGGGGTCTTTTTCTTCGTGACTTGACGAATTGGCTAAGTTGCTATAAAATGCAATGGATGAAAATTGCCCCTGTGCCTGAGTTTAAGAGCTAGGCCCCAAGAGTGCTTCGAAAGGTTTGTGGAGCCTTAGGAAGCACTTCGGTTTCTTTCACCAACAAAACAAATAATTAAGATAGATTAATAACGGGGCTTGACTTGAGAAGATTGTGGCATGGAAGCTAAGTATTCACAAGTTTAGCAATAGAGAGAAAGTGCTTGGATGTCCTGTGGGGAACCAAGGGTTAGAGCAAGAAGGAAAAGAGATTTGATGGGGCTTTGGCTAGGGAAGAGAGAGAGCTATGGAAGCAGAGAATGAGGTGTCTTGAGTAAATTTCCAGTTGCTTGACAAAACTTGGTCGTGCTATGGATTGTGTTTTGCTGGGTAGATGTGCCTCCTTTTATAGGCACTAAACCTCCTAATTTTATCAAGCCAACCTTTTCCCCTTTTCTTCACCTTCTTCCAATCAACCTTGTTTAGTGAAACTCCCTCAGCCTTAGCACATAGGCCTGAAGTTTTTTGGAGTTCTAGGCTCCTTACACAGTTGGCCTTCTTCATGTGGGTGTGGTGCCACTCACTTTTCCTCTTGGTTTCTCTATTACAGCTTGCAAAAGAAAGGAAAATGGGTTGGGGTGTTAATCTGATGGGTATCTCTCCTACACATATGAATTTCCTTTGGTTCTTGCAATGGCTCCATTGGACTTAGTTCTAAGGCTTTTGACTACACTAGATATTTTATAGGATGCTGGGCTGGGGTATTGGTCAAGATATTGGGTGTTGGCAGTTTATTTCCAACGGCTTGTGGGTCTGTCTTGGTTTCGTCAAGCTGCTGGAAGCAGCTTATTGGCTTTGTGTTTTTGACGTGGTGCTAGACGTTTTGCTTATGTGGGATTTTCCAAGTGTTGTAGACTTTTAGATATTCTTCCTAAGGTATTGGGCTTTCCCTCTTATGCTTACCCATATATTTGGGCCCAAGAAATGGGCCTGAGCTTTGGTGCTCCCAAGTAGCCCAAAAGCTTCCATCTTGTGAGACCTTTAATGGGCCTCGTGAATACTCGTAACCATCCATACCACAAACTGCTCAGCAAGCCCCAGGTATTCACATGGCTTGGGCCCTCTTGAGCTTGTAGCGTGGCTTGGTGTTAAAATAACGGTCTTTGCTTGGCATCGCGTATTTACTTGGCATGTTCATGTCGAGTTTTATTGCACTGTAATAGTTTATGACCGGGCCAAATAGCACTTAACAGTTCAGTAAGTGTGGGTTTACAAAGCCGGTGTGTTTTACGAGCTCATTTTGACCTTTATTCGTAACAGGTTTGTGTGTTTGCTTGGCGTGGCGTGTGGCCTGTAACTTGTGTAGGCACGTCCGACAAATTCTCGCATGTTCCAGTTGGGCTTCATTTCGATTAAATATTGCGCTGGGCTAGAAATATGCATGGGCCCACCTCTGGATTTTTCAGGCCTTAACAGTTTTAAATGATCATTATTTTCAAAAATGGACTGCCATGCGTATATATTTTCGATTATCTTGACTATTGGGATTATGAAATCTTGTTGTTGTTTTAATTGTGGATTATAGTATTTTGTGGTTATTGTAGGTTATATTGATAATTGAAGTTTATGAATATTTTGAGTCATGCAATATATGATTATGGGATACTTTTGGGAAAGTGAGTCTTGGGACTCGGCTATGTTTATTAGAAAATGAGTTGTGAGAATTTGAATATTGATGATTATGGCAATTTGAATTTCGAAATTTGCACCAGGATTTGTACCTTCCACTGAATTGATACGAATGTTGCCCACACGTACGAGGATACTCGGGCTAATCTCAACTTTTAGAATGTGATATGGGATTTCCAAGGAATACTATTATTATTATTATTATCATTATTATTGTCATTATTATTATTATGTGTAAATGCTTGGGTGTTGAGTCTAATGTTGGGTTATATATATATATATATATATATATATATATATATATATATATATATATATAAATATATATATATATATACAGAAATTCTCTTATGCGGATATCCGGACGTTATTATCGTGCGGATGCGATGTATTCTGTACTACCCTCGCCTTGCTTTCCCGCCTATTTACACATGCATCCGTATGTTCCGCACGTTAATGCATCCGGATAAGAGAATGACTGTATATATATATATTGAATTATGGGTCATACACCATCATATGTACCTTCCCTGGTTCGATATTGATGATAACCACACATGTGTTGAGGGATTTTCCGACATGTGAGATATTGATGACCCGAGCACCCTTGGAGGGGTGTTTTGTAGGACTTGACCGGCATTCTACCGTGTGTGTCTAGGGAGCAATATCCATGTGTTGGATTGTTTCCCGGTACAAGTTTCGATGTAGTGGTTATACCTATATAAATATATATATATATATATATATATATATATATAATGGGTACAATATTGGGAGAAAGATGGTCTGTTTACATGTCATATTGTCATTTTTATTATGATTGTGTTTCAGCCGCACGGACATTGAGGACTCCGTCGTGCGTGTCTGGGGATTGTGTTTATGTATATATATGTATAATGGGTACAACAGTGGTGTCATGCCCCAAAACCGAGACACGTGACAGCGGCATGTACCTTGAGGATCGAAAATATCACACGTAAGTCCAAGGGTTATACTCCCAAGATTCCCAAAATACGCTAAGCCTTTATAAATAGATTAAAACGGGTTAGATCAGTGTTTAATAACAAGGGAAAAATAATTCATAATATTATACAAAATTTATTTGGGAGTTAAACCAACCCCAGAGGTCATGGAATAGTATCAATAACCTCAGAAATTGTTTTACAAACCAATAATGAAAATATACCAACCATCTAGAATTCAAGTTTGTACATATGTGGTGAAACATGAACAGCTATGATGAATAGGGTTCACAACCTGACAACAACGTGAGACACGAGCCAAATGCTAACAAGTGAGGAGGTCACATCAAAATGTCACCCACGAAAGGAATCTACAACAAAAGTAGGGGTGAGCATCACATAAATAATGAATATAATAATGATAATAGTAATGGCGAAAGATTTATTTCAAAATCAGTGAAAGAATATGCACAAACACAAACTGTATCCATTTATTGTGGATCCGAAACCTTTTGGCATGCTCAAGCAATTTTCATAAACATTTTTCGGAACATTCCTGTATCTGCTTGTCAGACAACCGATCCTTTAAGGCCAACTACCCCTACCAAAAATTATAATTAAATCCAACTCCTCTGGTACGGTAGCAAAAGTGTCCATTTCAACCAGTTACCCCTCATCAACTATACCTCACACGTAGGGTATTGGTAAAGTCTGTCTGCGTAACCCCTCTGGAGTTTTTGGGAATCTAAACCCAAGGAAGTCCCTATGCCACTTTCACCCTCAGGTCGTCGAGGATAATGCCCGCATGCGTATACCATCCAAACTTTGAAGAATCAAAGCCAAGCATTCATAAAACCAAACATACATGGCAATCATAAACATTGCAGTTTTCGCACACAACAATATATACTATGTCATACATACACAAAATACAAGTCGGGGGACCAAAGTTGATGCACGATTTGCATTCTGCACCTTTGAACTCATTTGTTCTTTCTTGGGCAACCGATTCATAGTCCAATCATTTCAAAAATGTTACTATTTGTTCGAAAGAATAATCCAATTTACTTTTAAGGCCTTAATTTTCTAAAATTATAAATTTGGCCCTGAACTTTCAGTTATTACATTTTGGTCCTTCACTGTTGATAATTACACTTTGGCCCCTTAATTTTAAGTAATTACACTTAACCCTCATCTTTTGATAAACTACAAAACCACCCCAAAAATACAAAAATAATTTGCAGCTTGGTCCCTAATACAAAACCAACGTAATTCCACGCCAATTTTTCAGATTTTCCAAGTTCAAAACAACTTACATACCACTTAATCAACAAGAACTCTTGTAATTTTCATTACAACTCTTCTATTTCGCTTAATACCATATATCAAACTCAATAATTATCAAATTTGAAATTTATCCAAAATTTAAAAAAATTAAACCAACTCAAACTTATATCTTAAATGATATATTATCCTCAATTAAGCTTCCCAAAACCACAATCTACTCAAAATTCATATCAAAACATGATATTGAAGTTCAATTCACCATAATTCAAAATAGTAAAAATTTCGAAATTTGCATAACAGCCCTTAAAATTTACCTTAGATTCTAGAGCTTGTTCTCATGATCACGTAGTCGAAAACGGTTTATCAATTCGAGCTCCAGAGAGAAAGTTATGAATTTAAGAAGATTTTTGAAGAAAAAAAAATTTTTCTTCAGAAACTGAATGAAGAAGACGAAGTGGAGACGCGGAAGAAGAAAGAAGAAAAAGGATGAGCATAAGCAAAAATCACGTGCGAACAATAACATGAACAGTACTTTTATTATTATTTTTTAAAATTCAATTGCCACATGTCGCCTCCTCATTGGTCCAACTTCAATAATTCATTAAAAATTCATTCGGACTCCGAAAATTACCACACGCTCGTAGCGATGTAAAATATTTTTCTATGACATCAAATTACCAAAATTCCAACTTCAAAGTATCAGGAAATAAATCCTCCCTTGAATAAACCAATAGTTAATTCATGAAAGTCCAAATTACCACAAATTGAACCGTGAAATTTTTACTGTGAGCTTAAGAAAATATTTGGAAATTTTCGGGGCGTCACATTCCACCCTCCTTAAAAAAATCTCGTCCTTGAGATTTACTCAAGATATCCACACTACTTAAACATGTGTTTCCATGTAGGACTACAGTTCCCACATTTTTTTTATTCGACTCTACAATGTTACCACCAAGCGGCACAATTCAATTTCTGAGTTGTTTAATGCATAAAGTAAAATTGAAATTAGTCCTTCATATAGGACATGTTCTTCTATAGAGACAAGTCATTTCAGGCATCATTGTATTGTATCAAATATATTCTTTTCCATCTTGGAAATATTCAAAACATTGTGTATGTATGATATCTGTGGCAGCAACTCCAACTTGTTCTTAACAATTCTAACATGTTCTCTTGGTTTGAACGGTCCAACACATCTAAGTGCCAACTTGCCATGTTCACCAAAACATTGGTATCCTTTCCTTGAGGATTTTATCTTCATAAAATTTTCAACATTGGATCTAAGGAGTCTTTCTCCTTTTATCAGCATAGGACCTTTGTCCATTTAAAACAATCTTTAATTATTTAGAATAAATTCTCATGAATCATGATTGAACCTCTTCAACTTAGGTTCGGAATAAATAATAAAAACTCTTTAGGAGATCATTGTGAGACCATAAGCTTTCGCTTTCGCCTCCTTATAAAATTTTAGTCATGATAAAATCTTATACCATCGACATTTGAGTGTTCATCATTCATAACTTTCCATATTCAAACCAAGATAACAAATCAAGATAGATGATAACGAGTATGTTATTGTATTTACATCACCAAGGTTTCCACAGCACTGGATTAGCTTGAACACATGACATGTTGTAGTATACATGATATTGGATAACTTCGATGAAGAAACCTTGGCATCCAAGCACCATAAATCTTCGTAAAACGTTGCAATCGAGTCTTCTAGATTGATACATGCAAGATATCGAACAATGATAAACTAGTTTCAAGCCAGACCAGGTTTCGAGATAACTAGAGTCGTTCAACTAAACTAGCACTAGGCTTAACTTCGAGCGGTTCAACAACTTTTGTAAAAAATGATTCCTATTAAGAGCCTATCGAAAGGAAAATTTAGGTTTGATGAATAAGAGTGACGAGTACCATCACGCTCAATTTGTTCTATTGAATTCGAAATTTCGAACGAGTTGCATTTGCACTTGCAGCCAAGCTCCACGTCCAAGCACAAGGCAGAGTCTCAAAGCCCAACTTTAACAAAGGTGGTCTGAAAGTGACCATTTACAACCTTAAGGTAAGAACAAACTCGCAAAAAATGCAAAAACAAATGGGACAGGTCGTTGTAGTCTTTCCTTTAACAAGCTTTCATCCTTGAAATTTTTATACTTAAACCATAGTGGTTCATGGATTAATTCCAACTTTACTCATGTACCAATCATGAAACACAACGACTTCATTTGATAAAAAGTCTTACAACTCGCATAAAACTACAACATTCAACAACAACCAACTAAAAATTTAAACTTAACAAAACACCTCCAATCCTTACTTAAACATTTTTGTCTCCCTTCAAGGGGTTAAGATTCAACAAATTGCAAATTCCTTCCGCCTCATCATCAGCGTTAGAAGGCTTTGAACTTTGGCACTCCATAATAGGTTCCACAAACTTTGGGCTTTCATCCTCTATTATAATAGGACTCAACCTAGGCGCCTCAATAGTAGCCTCTGTAGGTCCAAAACTCGACCTTCCACCCTTGGTTCTCGTAATCTTTAAACCACGGACCTCTCCATTTGTCTCACCAAATAGTTGCGCATAGACCACTTTCTTAGCATCCTCAAACATTTTCTCCTCTTCCTCTCGGACCCCTTTATTTGTACCTTCTACCTCTTTCAACTTTGTTGCATCTCCCCAGAGTACATTTGTACTATCCTAGCTAGGACATTCTTTTCCTTCTATAGTCTGCGTTGTATTGTAGAATGTGAAATACGATCAGCTTTCTTCTCATCACTCAGCGCTTTAATTACTGTATCACCCTCTTTAAGCGTGTGCTTCAGCTGTTGGACCTCACGAGCAATTCGTTCACACTCAGCATTTAACTCCTCCCTTTGCGTCCTGACCAATTGGTGACATTCCCAAAGCGCACTCCTCGATTCCCCAACTAGGTTGTTAGTTCTTTTATTTCCTGACTCTTTGCTCTCAGTCGCTACCCTAAGTTTGCAATCGACGTTGCACATTGGACGCTTAGAGCCATCACATTGTCTACAGCAGTATGCTCATCCTTCTTCCCTAGTACTCGCATATCTTTTGGAGTTAGCAGACTCCTTGCTACTCCTGCAACTACATCGTTATCTTGTATTATAGAATCCATTACTGTAATATGACCTCTAAAAAATAAAATTGGGATGCCACACAGCTGCATTCACCGATACTTGCTCGGTTATACGTTGAACTTCTTGCCCAGGAGAAGCAAGATTCAAATCCAAGTTCCATCGAGAAGAGGAAGCCATTTGGAATGATTGAGAATGATTGAGAATAGAAAGAAATTTAAGAATTTTTGAAAGAAACTTTGGAAGTTTAGAAAGGAATTTGGAAGTTCTCTTTTAAGCAAAATGATGATTTGTGGATTGTAAACTCAGTCTGACGCTACTTAAAAGATAGCCTGAATGAATTGTTTCTCAGTTTTCGAACTCTTAAATTCAAACATTCTACACCTACTTGGAATCCAAAGCTGATGCCTAACTTGCATTCTGTACCTTTGAACTCAAATTTGTTCTTTCTTGGGTAATTGATTCATAATCCAATCATTTAAAAAATGTTACTATTTATTCGAAAAGAATAATCCAATTTACTTTTAAGGCCTCAATTTTCCAAAATCATAAATTTGGCCCTGAACTTTCGGTAATTACATTTTGGCCCTGCACTGTTGATAATTACACTTTGGCCCCTTAACTTTCAGTAATTACACTTGACCCTCATCTTTTGATGAATTACAAAACCACCCCAAAAATACAAAATAATTTGCAGCTTGGTCCCTAATACAAAACCAACGTAATTCCAAGCCAAATTTCCTCCAAGTTCAAAACAACTTCCATACCACTTAGTCAACAAGAACTCTTGTACTTTTCATTACAACTTTTCTATTTCACTTAATACCATATCAAACTCAACAATTATCAAATTTGAAATTTATCCAAAATTTCAGAAAATTAAACAAACTCAAACTTATATCTTAAATGATATATGATCCTCAATTAAGCTTTCCAAAACCACAATCTACTCAAAATTCATATCAAAACATGATATTGAAGCTTAATTTACCATAATCCAAAATAGTAACTGCCCATTCGATAACGTTTTCGGAGAATGTTTTCTTAGAATATTTTCAGAGAATGAAAACAAGCAAACGAATTTGCATTTTTAGGAAATAAAAATGTAGTAGATTAATTAGAAAACATCTTCAGAAAACAAAAACAATGAAAACGTGTCTGGTAGTACAATTTGAAATAATAATATGTGAGTTATTTTTATGAAAACGTTTCCCATGAGAATGAAAACAACTTTTTTATGTTTTCTACAAGTACACATGAACTTGTTTTCATTTTATGAAAACATTCTCAGTGTTTTCTGTTTTTGGGCCACCGAACGTGTTTTTGCCTCATTTTTGTTTTCTGAAAATGAAAACAACCCTTTAAAACGTTACCGAACGGGGCCTAAAAGTTTCGAAATCGGCATAACAGCCCTTAAAATTTACCTCAGAGAGAAATCTGCATATCAATCGAACTCCACAGAGAAAGTTATGAATTTAAGAAGATTTTTTAAGAAAATAAAAATTTTCTTCTGAAACTGAATGAAGAAGACGAAGTGGAGACGCGGAAGGAGAAAGAAGAAAAAGGATGAGTGGCGGCAAAAATCAAGCTTGAACAGTGCCAAATAGTAAAATGAACAGTACTTTTTTTAAAATTCAATTGCCACGTGTCGCCTCCTCATTGGTCCAACTTCAATAATTCATTAAAAATTCATTCGAACTTAGAAAAATTCTCCGAAAATTACTACACGCTCGTAGCAATGTAAACTATTTTTCTATGACATCCAATTACCAAAATTCCAACTTCAAAGTATCAGGAAATAAATCCTCCCTTGAAGAAACCAATAGTTAATTCATGAAAATCCAAATTACCACAAATTGAATTGTAAAATTTTTATTGTGAGCTTAACAAAATATTTGGAAATTTTCGGGGCGTCACAAGTGGGAGAAGGTTAGTATTTTTTATATAGTGTTATATAACGGGAGTATATATATATGTGGGAAAATATTTGGATTCGTTTCCGGGTTGGGATTTCTTGAGCTTGTGCAAGGTGAGTACTCTAGGCAAGTGTGATCATTGATTTGATGTTGGAAATTGTTGTTCGGCAACATACGCCTTGGATAGGGTATGGTTGTGGGAAAGAATTGATAAAAGGAAAGTAACTTGAATTTCAGAATTAATTGTTAGTTTTAAAAAAGTTATGCATATTACATGTGAGTTGTTATAGGGAAATGATTTTGAATTGTGAATCATGGGAGGAAAGGAATTTATAAAATATTTAGTTATATGCCTTGTTGAAATTGAAGTTGAGAATGAATCGAAATTTAATTGTTGGTTTTAGTTGGGCGATATCTATATATTCTTGAATGGTGATTTTTGATATAAGAACTACATGTGGCTTGATCCCTTACAAAGGTAACAGATAGTAAGTGGGCCAGGCATCGGTTGGATGTCGAGCAGTAACTGGATTTGACACGGATTTCGAGGGGGAATTCGGGTCTGATCCTGTCACCTTTCCTGGACTCCCTTTCAAATATCCCAATATCCTCATAACTATCTTCATATGTTGTTCGCCAGGATTATGTATGTTACGGCTGACCACACTCAAGGCATAGGCGAGATCAGGCCTCATGTGAGCTAGATACATAAATCTCCTAACAAGTTTGAGTCATTCTTCCATTGGTGTAGCAATCGGCTGTAAAGCCGACATGCCAGTTTCAAGCAACAAATCTATTGTGTATTTTCGTTATGACAGGAAATTCCGGATTTAGATCGTGACACTTCGATTCCCAGAAAGTATTTCAGAGAACCAAGGTCTTTCATCTCAAATTCCTTGGACAAATAGTCGTGGTAACGCTTTTCGTTCTTACGGATCATTTCTGTCAAAATCATATCATCAACATACACAATTAGAGCTATAAGCTTACCTTACTTTTACTTAAGGAACAAAGTGTGATCCGAATTACTCTGCTTGTAACCAAACATCCCCAATATGATAATGGCAAATGAGCTTCAAGCATGTAGTCTGATGAATGATGTCATGGTGATCCAAGTATTTGCGCAATTCTTATTTCACATATTCATTGCCATTGTCACTGCGGAGCACCTGTATCTGAGTCAAACTGAACAACAACCATTTTATGAAATTTCTGAAACAACAAATTCACTTCACTTTTCGATTTCATAGGGCATACCCAAGTCATTCGGGTGTAATCATTAATAAAAGTAACAAACCAGTGGGCACTCCCCAATGTAGCAATATTATATGGTCCCCAAACATTAGAGTGAATCAACGAAAACGGAAGGGAACTTTTATTCATACTTGGTGAAAATGAAGTACGATGGCTTTTTCGCCAGTTCACAAATCACAACAAAAACAAGAACCATCAAACTTCGAAAATAACTTGGGAAATATCTTATACAAATAACGAAAAGAAGCATGTCCAAGACGACGATGCCATAACCATATTTCAGATGCTTTATTCTTCTCCCCTTAAAAACCTTCCACAGACAAAGCTTGAGTCAATCAGCTAGAGCTTTCTGACGTCAAGTCCAAGTAGTAGAGCTTCCCTCGCCTAACACCATAACCAATCGTCCTGCGAGTTCGGATATCCTTGAACACACAAAAAAGAGGCCAGAAAATCACAATATAATTTAAGGCCACAGTTAATTGAGCAACAAACAAAAGGTTATAGTCCAAGGAAGGAACAACAAGTACATTGTCTAAAGAAAAGTTATCAGTACGGGATATGGTGCCTTTCCCAATAACAAGGGTGACATTACCATCAGCAGTAGATACCACAGTTTGTGGGGATTACTTTAAGGTTTGTACCTGTCTAGAATTAAAATTCATATGCTCTATAGCCCCAGAATCAATTATCCATGTATTATCGAACCAGATGCAGAAACCTTTAAAGCCTTACCATTGTTACATGTAGCAATGACCAAAGCAGACGCTTGTTCAGCTACATGATTAGAATCATCCTTCGTTTCAACAACGGATGCACGGGACTTGTTGTACCTAGGATCATGAGTGTTATAACAGTAATTCTTAGAATGCGCGGTTTGACCATAATGAGGGCATTTTCAATCAGTCAGTGGGTGATAGGAGCAGTCAACGTTGCAGCTGGAACGGTCAACCCCTCCACCATCGGTCTGAGGAACCCAGTCTTGGCTGGTTCAGTTATCATGGTCAGTCTAGGTCTGAGAAGGATGGTGCACCACATGGCTGCGGCTTTGGATTGGGCAACTTCGTTTTTCATAGCTTCCATTCTGTCAGCTTTACGACGAAAATAAGCATAGGATTCTTGGAGCCCAAGTACAAGGCCCCTCCACAAAATTTCTCCCCGAACTTTATTAAACTCGGCATCCAGTCTAGCTAAAAATATATGAACTCTCAGTCGTTCAATCGACTTTGCATGTGCCTTGATATCACAATCACAAGACATAAGTACCGTATCCCGGTGATCCAATTCCTGAAAAATCGCAATCAGTTCCCCAAAATAATTCGTCAGGAATTTTCCATTTTGTTTGGTAGCAAACGCTTTTTGGTTCAAAGAGAACACTCGAACTTCATTAGTTCCATCAAAGAATGTCGTTGAAATGGCATTCCAAATCTCCTTCGCCGTCTTCAGGTAGATGTAACACTTCTTAATTAAAGGTGTTATGGAGGTCAACAACTAACTCTTAACTTTCTGGTTTTCAGCATACCACTTGTCGTACTTGGGATTTGTCTCGGCAGGTGCCTTTGCTTTTACAGAAAACAATTTTTCATGTATGATATGAATGCATTAAGAAACTATCACATAAATTTATGAAGTAAGTCTACAGTAAGGCAATCCAAGAATTGAAACAATCCAAAGTAAGGCAAACTTGAGGAGGAAGAGGTTGTGCGACGCATGACTTGAGGTATGATCAATTATGATTTGTTTATTTAATGGATAATTTTACAGAAAACATAATGCGACTTTTTCATGATATGAAACCTCGTCGACAACAATTGTAGGTTATTTGTAATACTATTTTTTCTATGACTTATGAATGACATTGATATTGTTTAAATTATAAGGATATTTGGTTGTCAAATTTTTTATAAAACTTTTAGTCTTTCAAAATTGTACCTCCGCTAAAAAATTCATGGGTCCGCCATTGTTCCCTGAAACAAAGATACCAGGTCAATGGTATCCCAAACAAATAGCACAACGACAGCTGTCCATAATTTAGAAATTTGGAGGACAGAGAGAGAAATTGGAGGGGTAGTTGTCCTTGTGTTATTATTGGGTTTGGATACCATTACCTAGCAAGGGAAGTTTTTCTCCACATGTGGTCCTTGAACTTATTAAAAATCTTTATTTTAGTCGTTTAATTCTCAAATCAATCAATATCATTCTTCATCTTTTAGTCTACAAATTAAATTTATCTCTATTGTTGCACTCAGATAAAATTTTCGTTAAAATTTGTTACGTGTCATCACGTGACCAACTTTGTTTTGGTTGGTTTTGTTTCAGGTTTATTGTCTTTTAAATGTCTCTCAAACGTGTTCAATATTAATGCAAAAAGTAGAAAAGTTTTAGGTAAACCAAGACTAGGAAAACTTGTATCAGATATTAATTGCCTATCGCAAGTCTCAATCGCTTTAAAAGGAAGAGTTCGCCCTGCATGGAAAGCAAACACTTGTTAAATTTCTTTTGATGACCAAACTCTAGCCCACCTTCAAGAAAACTTTGATTTCTTAAAAATGTCTAGCATGCAGACATGGATTTAGTCAAGTTGATTAAAGCATATGTGCTTTTTATTCTGCAACCGAGCTCGAATTCCCTTTCTCGTAATTTAAATTGAATTAAAATAGGACATCGCTTGTATAAAAAAATGTATAATATCCTTGTTCATTCACCACTGTTTCCACAAGCATAAACAAATACTTCTAGAAGGCCTCGCTCCTCAATCAGATTGGGTTAATATTTAACTGTATTACAATCATCACATCACTAATAAATAAATACATCAAAAAACCTAATGGCCTTCAGGTAATATTTTTTGTTTCTAAGTTTTCTTGTTATTTCAAGGGGCAACTGCTCCTTTGACCTTTTTTTTTCTCCATATCGTTTCCGTCTTTTTTAATTCACTTCTTCCATTTAACTGCACTCTTGTTCTTTTTTTCTTTTCTTTTTCACTGCACTTCTTTTTTTTCTTTTTTAAATTTAATTTTTTTAACTGCTCTTCTTTTTGAGTGTTGTCTTACTATTTTAACTGCTTTTTTTGCTCAGTACGTTTTAGTGTAAGAGTATCATTGATATTACGCACTAATTCATAATATAATTTGGATGAGTGCTTTAGAATATAATATTTAATAAACATATACGAATTATAACACGAGTGAATCAAATTTTAGTGCTTGGTACCAAGCTACAGCACAGATCCGATAGGGATGCAATTTTATTAGTAGTGCCATAAAACTGGTTGACTGCGATTGGTTCAGGGGCCATAATTTTCAACAAAATATTGTCCTACTGGTTCATGAAAGAAACAATCCATCGATGATGATCCATTGCTTGTAAGGATCCATTTGCACCATTGAAATTCCATGAAATGGACACCAGAGACAAAGAACGAATCTTGCCACTGACATTAGAGCAACTCCACCCGTTGGGGGTTGCCATGGCAAGGGGAGGGGAGCTAGGAAATTTCTTATTCACGTGAATAGTGGCTGCCTTCTGAAATAGAATGTGCATTTAAATTCTTGTGCAAGAAGCAACTACTATTCTTTTCTTTTTTTTTCTTTTTTTTTGTGTAACCTAAACAATTATTCAAAAGCTTCCACCTACTAGCCAATGCCATTTCGATGCGAATCGACCAGATCTTTCAAAAATTCGGCATGAATGTTTTTCCACATATGAGAGAACTTCATCTCATTGCTCGTGATCGGACAATGACTAACGTGGACCCAAGACTCACACAACAAAACATCTTCAATGGTTGACCATGGAACTCGGCTTCAAACGGAGGATGTCATAAGATGGGAAATAAAAATGACTCTTGAAAGTGAAAAAAATGTTGTGTAGAAAGTGATAAATATTAGGAGAAGAAAATATATGAGTATTTGGTGTTGAAAGTGAAGGATATTGGTTGGTATTTATAGAAAAAGATTGCATAATTTTTTAGTATTTTTTGGTATTTTTTGAATTTTTAAAGATGTTTTTGGCCCAAAATCACGATGGCAATTGGATTTCAACGCGGTAAAAAAAAATTTGAACGCGTTCTGATGTCACCCACCCCCCGGGTTCGAAGTTGGGCTGCCTCCCCCGCGGGCTTGAGTGAGCGTGGGGCCCGCATGCTGCCTGGGCTCCCCTACCGCTGGAACGTCATTTTTGGGCTCGGGCCCGTGGGTCCCGCCTCCCCCCCTGCCTGGGCTGCTACGGCTGGAGTTGCTCTTATTATTGCTTTTCCTGCTGTCATCTGCCATGGACCAATAGCAGAGCCGGTCCTGGGTTTTTAAGGCCCAGGGCAAATTTCTAGAGTGTGCCCTTTTAGACAAATTAAAAACTAAAATTACAAGGTCTTTTTTTTTGCTAAGATAAGAACGTTTGTTTGGTTTTTTCTTCTTCTTCTTCTTCTTCTCACGTCCTTAGCCTCGTCCTCCTCCTCTCTTTTTTCCCTTGTTTTTTCATCTGGGTATTTTGGGGATTATTGGTTTTTCTATTGTTGGTCATCTGGGTAGCTCTAGTTTTTAGTTTTCTTATTGATTCATTACTGGTTTTGGGGAAGTATTTATTTTTCGTGACCCCTCTCTCTTGTGCTCTTGTTCGTAAAGTGGGCATGGTTTTGGTTAATTTCGTGATTTGAATTGTCATGTCTTTGGGTGTTTGAAATCTGTAACATGTGACTTATTTGTGATATGGGTTGGTGCTGTTTTTGTGGTATGTCAATGGGCACTTTGGATGAGGAGAAGAAATAAGGAGGAGAAGAAGCAGGAGGAGGAGAGGAGGAGAGGAGAGAGAGAGAGCGATGGAAAATGAAAATAAAGATGGAGACAAGCTGAGAGAAGAGGAAGAATAAAAGAGAGAGAGACTGGCGGAGAGAAGAAGAAGGGAAGAAATAATTAAAAAGAGAAAGAGAGAGGTAACCAAGAAAAGAAAGAGAAAATATAATTAAAAAAAGAGAGAGAGGCAAAATCGAGAGAAGAAAGAGAAACAATAATTAAAAAAAGAAGGAGATGCATCAAGCTTTTGTGTATCCACGTGTCTAGCAAGTAATGGGACAATTGCTTTTGAGCGATTGTGAATAGCAGTCCTCAGCTAAAAAACCATATTTTGGTGCCCCCTACAGTTTTGGGCCCTGGGCTGTGGCCCTGGTCGCCCTGGGCCAAGGCCAGCTCTAACCAATAGAGTTGGGGAGTTTGATATCCTGCATATAAGACCAGCTCCCCTGACTGAATTTCAAGATAATGAGACACGTTATTGCGATTGCGAAAACTTTTGAGCTTCATTCCTTCCAAGAACTCCTGGCCAGGTAAAAGAGTCAATAGGATGGAATTGTCTACTATACTGAAAATGAAATAAATCACCTAATCAACTTAGGAAATAAATCACAAAATGATTTGTTTGGTTAACTCACGTCAACATATTTAACCACATATTGCTATCACATAAAGATAAGAGAGAAATTAAATTTTATTGCTTGTTACCAAGCTACAACAAAGATCCGTTTAGGGATGCAATTTTTAATAGTACAACATAGATACGATAGTGGTATTGAGTATCAATTTACAATACCTAGTACTACATACTAATTCCCGATATCGGACAATCTTTTTCCCTTGCATGATTATTTCCCAAAGTCCTAAGTCCTCCAAACATGCCCCATTTTTAAACCCCATATTGTGGTGGACTGCCGCGAATGGTTCAGTGATACTAGTGCCATAATTTTCATCAAAACATTGCCCTACTGGTTCATGAAAGAAACAATCCATCAATGATGATCCATTGCTAGATATTGCAGATATTATCAGAGGCTCCAAATCACCAGCAAGACCATGACCAAATGAATTAACATGATCTTGGCCGCCTGCAGCTTTTGAGTAATTTGACATTAAGATGCTTTTCCAGGCTCTCAATATGTCGAGGCATTGTGGTGTGTTTTGTCCAAATAATTGATCAGTCGGCCCAAAGTCCTTATTATGAGCTAATAATATTGATGAGGCAGCAGAAATATCACTATTGTTATAAGGATGACAAGCTTGTTTGTGTAATTCTGAATCTCTCACAAATCTGGCTTCTGCTTGAAGCCTGGCACTTTCCCACTGAGCTATGTGGTTGAGGTTTGAGCCGGTCTTTGGGTCATCAGTTGAACCATTGGCCAAGCCAAAGATGGTAGTCTTAGGCTTGTGGGTTACAGGGTCATAGCCTTTCAAGGCCAGTCGTTTCTTGAGACGAGAGTGCCAGTAGTTCTTGACCTCGTTGTCTATTCTCTTTGGTAAGTGCGCAGCAATAGCCGACCACCTAGCTCACATACATGGAACACAATATCGGTATCCTAATTAAAGAGAGTTTAAAAATAAAAAATAAAAAATTCCAAAATAATCCTAACAAAAGAGCAGTACATCCCAAACATACCTATAATGTGTACACATATGCATATAGAATTGTTATGTATAATATATAGAGATTGTTTGGTACCAGTTCAATACACAATCTTCCCATCTTTCTTTTTCTCACGTATTTGATACTTAGTCGATATTATATTCTTGATAATAGATTAGTGTACAGTATTAGGTAATGTAAATTGGTACAATTTTTCATGAGTTCCAAAGCTAGCATGTAATGTACTCCACGTCATGACGATACATCGATCAAGTATATGATGTACTAGGGGTGGGCTCGGTTTGGGTTGGTTCGGTTTTGGGCTCAACCCGGAACTGAACCATAGGCCCTCGATTTGGCTATTTTGGAAACCTGGAACCAAACCATATTGATGAAAACCGACCACTTCGGTTAACTGGAATTGGTGAGTTTGGTTTGGTTTGGTTTCGGTTTTGGCTTTCTTAGAGAGAGAGAGAGAGAGAAAGTTGGAGAAGAAGAAGAAGAGAAAAAGAAGAGAGAGAAGAAGAAAAAGGAAAAAAAGATGTATTATATATATATATAAACTGTCGCCAACGGAGAGGCGTGATGTGCCTTATATGTACATGACCACCTCCAAATAGCACGAGGCCTTTTGGGAGCTCACTGGCTTTGGAGTTGTGGGAACTCCGGTTAAGCGAGTTGTGGCTTAGAGCAATCCAGGGATGGGTGACCTCTGGGAAGTTGCTCATGAGTTCCCAGAAACAAAACCGTGAGGGCACCGGCCCAAAGCGGATAATATCGTCTTCTGGCGGGCGATGCAGGATGTGACAATTTGGTATCGAGCCACTCTGCAGCCGTGTGGTGCGAGTGTGACGAGGACGTCGGGCCCCTAAGAGGGGTGGATTGTGAGATCTCACATCGGTCAATGGCAAGGGTGATGTGCCTTATATGTATATGCCCACCTCCAAATAGCACGAGGCCTTTTGGGAGCTTACTGAGCCGGAGTTGTGGGAACTCAGAGTTAAGCGAGTTGTGGCTTAGAGCAATCCCAGGGATGGGTGACCTCTTTGGGAAGTTGCTCGTGAGTTCCCAGAAACAAAACCGTGAGGGCCTCGGCCAAAGCGGACAATATCGTCTTCTGGCGGAGCGATTCAGGATGTGACATAACTATGTATTTTATATATATAAACTATGGCTGGGCACTTGAAGCGAAATACCGAAACCAAACCCTAACCGTACCGTACCATACCGGTTCTATATCGTATCAATTTGTGTTAGCCTAATTCGGTACCATACCGCATCGTATCGTTGACGTATGGCACGATAGCGGTACCAAGATTTTGGTATCGCATGCCGTACCATACCGTATTCCTAACATTTTAAAATGCTAACTTAGATCTCTCTCTCTCAACTGAATCAAACCTCGATTTCTCATACTCAAACCTCGACCTCTCTCACTCCTCTCGACTCAAACTTCTCTCCAGCTCTCTGTTTCTCTCTCGATCTCGCACGATTCAAGGCTTCAAGCTCTCTCCAAGCCAAATCATCCTAATCTCGGCTCGATCTCACTCGATTCAAGGTAGTCTCTCTCTCGTCTCTGTCTTACTCTCACTCTCTCGATATGTCGATCTCTCTTTGTCTCACTTGTCTCAATCTGTCTCTCTCTCGAATATCTGAATCTCTAACAGTGTGACCCTAGTTCCAGCCCATCCCTCTCTCATCTCTCTGGAATCTCGATTAGCTCAGCCCCAAAGCAATGAAGGCAGAAATGGTAAGTTTTCTTTTGATTTTTGTTAATTTGTTTAGGGTTAATTCTTAATTTCATATGCATGCAAAATTTGAATATGTTTAGGATTAATTTTATTTGTTAAGTAAGTGTTGTGTTGGTGTTGGTGTGAATTTAGGGTTAGGTTGTCTGTGTCTGCTTTGTTGATTTGTTTTTGTTTTTGCTGTTGAATTAAGGGTTTAGGACTAATTCTTAGTTAGTAATTGATAAGAGGAACCTTTCAATTACATTACTAAAATGTCAAATTCAAAGGGTAATGCTCATTGGCTGGCATAGAAACAAAATTGAGGCAATTATATATGGGAATCACGCTTGAACAAACTGTTTGGCTTGGCATAAATATATTAGGAATCATGCTTGAACAGTTCAAATATGCAGGAAAATCTTAAATATTTATGCTTTTACTCAAACCAATTAAATCAATGACTTGTCTCAGTTTCAGTGCTTTGTTGTAGAGTTCAAATATGAATTAAGCTAAGTTCTTGTATATTGCACCGCGCTATGCTTGGCTGAACTCAGAATCCATTGAAACAAACCCAATGGTGTCAGTTTTTGTTTGACATTACTTAGCAAAGTATGAAATGAAACCCAACTGTTCCCTTTTTATGGTATTTTCTTACTCTTATTTGCTCAAATTTGACGGTTATGTGTGGCAAATTTCAGAAAACTAGAGGAGAGAAGCTAGGACATGCAATGTGTGCACTGTGCAGCAGCACTTCACTGCATATTTTCACATTTATACAGCCTCTCACATTCATACAATTTGAAGTTGAACCTCTCACAGTACAAGTAGCTTAAGCTTTTAGTTCATATAAATGAAAATCTCTCATTCTCATTTATATGAACTAAAAGCTTAAGCTACTTGTACTGTGAGAGGTTCAAACAAAGAACCACACTCTCTGCATATTGTCCTGCGGCACATTCACACTCTCTGCATATTGTCCTGCATATTGTCCTGCACATTCACACTCTCTGTTTTCCTGCATATTTTCCTGCTCTATGAAGTCCAACCTGTTTTCCTGCACATTCATACAGTTTTCCTGCACATTCTGTAATTGTTTGGTTCTGTTTTAAATTAATAGGTTCTGTTTTAATATAGTTTCTGTTTTAAATTAATAGGTTCTGTTTTAATAGTTTCTGTTTTAAATTTTAGGTTCTGTTTTAATAGTGAAGCATTTCCCTTTGCCCCAAAATTTAGGGTTTTCATCACACCCCACACCTCCTCTTCTGGTAAGCTTTTCTTCTCTCATCCCACCAAACAACTCCTCTCCTGTTAGAGAAATTTTTAGTTGCTCTGCTAAGATCGCTGTAAGTGAAGCGAATAGGCATTTCAGAAAGACTGTCCAAGAACTTATCCTCTTCCAAGATTTCTTGAGAATATTCCAATAGTCTCATCCTGCGGTAGTACCAGAATCCTACATAAACTAGACCAACAATAACCACGATTGTTGCAACCAAAATGACCATGAGTAATAGAATGTGCTTGCATTTATTTCCCTTGCCTTCCTTTACAGGGCTTACTCCATCCCTCAAGGCCTTCATAAAAGAGATATATCCAGTACAATTTGCAGTGGAGCGTTCAAAACTCCCTACCCGGTCAAACAGAAAACAATGTCCAGAACTGTTTTCGAAGAACAGCACAAGGCAAGAACAATCATTAAGGCAAGCTTCTTTGCAGGAACTCAGATTGGATTTCAAAGAGGGTGTGCTAAAACCAAGTGCAAAGTAATCAAGCTTCTAACCAACGTATAAGAGCTCCACTGAACTTTTGGAGGTATTACAGGTTGGGAGTGCTTGAGGTTTGCAATTAAAGCGTGAGGTGAGAAGTGAAGGGCATTGGCACCAATTCTCAAAATAGCACACATAGTAGGGGTCACAAGGCTCAGGAGTGCTGCATGAACTTTGTGGGATCCTAGTTGCTTCAGCAGCAACAGACTTTCCCTTTTGAAAATTGTAGAACGATATTATACCAAAACAGCAGCCCAGAAGGCATTTGGATCCTTATTGTCAGAGAAGACAAATTGCCAAAGTAAGGATCCATTTGCACCATAGAAACTCCATGAATTGGACACCAAAGACAAAGAATGAATCTTGCCACTGACATTGTTATTGCTTTTCCTGCTGTCATCTGCCATGGACCAATAGAGTTGTGGAGTTTGATATCCTGCATATAAGACCAGCTCCTGACTGAATTTCAAGATAATGAGACACGTTATTGCGATTGCGAAAACTTTTGAGCTTCATTCCTTCTGAGAACTTCTGGCCAGGTAAAAGAGTGTCAGTAGGATGGCTAAAACTCTGCCAAAGAATGCTTCCTTTGTCACCAAGCAATACCAAGTTTCCTGAATCCTGCAATTGCATGGCTGGAACTACTTCTCCTGTTGTGTTTGTAGACCAAACCAAATCGTTACTGCTTCTCAAGTAGGCGTTCCCTTTTTGTCAAAGGCAAACTTATCAGAATTTGAAATTAGTAAGCCTCTATTAGCAGTCCAGCCCACTTTAGAAGTGACCAAGTGTATGACTACAAGTAAATACAACTTGCATCAAGGGCTTGGTAGAATCCTAAGTCGGAAGCAGAGTTGTTGGATAGCAGGAATAGCCCCCCATTATTACTCCAATCCATCTGAGATGCCTGGAACCCAGGATAAATCCGATCTTTATGTTGTTGGCCGGCTATGCAGGTTTTGAACACAAGGAGGAGGAGACATAAACACAAGGTTCTCAATTGGAACAAAGCCATAATTAACTTCATCAATTCCCTGGACTTGCCTAAATAGGGTCCAAAAATATTGTTCTTTACCACAATTTCAGGGCTTGGTAAATTAATGTGAAAAACCATATTAAAACAAGGAAAAAGCAGAGACCCTGGAAATTTCTCTGTGTTTAGCTGTATGGCTATGGCTAAGATTGAATTGCTGGAACTGATACACCCAACACCAAAAAAAGAAAAGCAAAGATTGAAAAATGATTCAACCTATAAGAGGTATGAACACAAAGTAGTCCAATTTCATAAAGTTCAGTCAGATGGAGTGGAGCAGCAAACAAGGAAGAAATTTTTTCTACCACAAACTATATCTTTTGCATGTAAAGGAAAAGCAAATACAGCAACAAAATTCACAACAAACAAACTACAAAAGTAAGATTATCATTGTTGATAATTGATGGGTTTTCTTTGCTGACAGTGTGAAAATCTATAACCAGGCAAAACACAGCAGAAAAGAATATGACTGACCACATTTCTTGGTAGCAGAAACGAATGGATTTGCAGATGTAGGTTCTTGCAGGGAATATTGATCGAATCTATGTGCTTCTCCAGGTTTGCAAGAGAGTGAGTGAAGGAGAGAGGAAATGGAAGGGCAGATCGTAATATAATTATGTTTTTGCTGTGTTTACACAATTTGTCCACAACTCTCATGCTCTGCTTCTTTTTTTTTCATTGTTTTTCAAAGTAAAAAGTATAAATTGCACGTGTTCAAACGTCTTTGTAAATTGTAGGTGTGAACACTAATGCAATGGTTGTGACTCGTCGAAAAAAGTAGTCTTTGCATTGGTGTCCTCATGTCTGTGTGGTTTTTGTAAACTTTAAGTTTTTTTTTTAATCCCTAATGTTATTAAGGTTAATTGGGTAAGTTGCTCTCTAGACATGATGCAAAGAATGGACACATCGAGAAAATTTCATTTCTACTCAATATCTTTTTTGAGTTTCAATTTAATGACAACTTTTTTCGACGAGTCGCATTATTTATTGACATAATCTTTTATTTAGTGTAAGATTTTGGGTTATCTTATATTTAAAACCTAAAATCTTAAGTGTGTCACATTAATAAATAAAAAGAAAATCTTCTTCACACATGCATCTTTTAATTTTATTTTTTTAAAGTGTTGTTTTCTTGTTAAATTTCAGTGCTGTTATTTTATTCATTAAAATTTTTAATTGAAAGTGTTTTTCTTTTATTAAAAGAGTGACAATTGAAAAAAAGAAAGAAGGACTTTTCCCAAATAACCTCATTCTAACATGACATATTATATAAAACTTCTTATAAAGCCTATTTGGATGTGTCTTTTTTTTATTGGATCTTAGTGTGTTAAAATTTTCTAAGAACTAATTAGAAAATAACAAGTGACTAATTTTGAGTTTTTCTCTCCAAATAAGTTTTATATGGGTATTTATATAATATATCATGCTAAAATAGGTTTATTTGTAAAAACCTAAAAAAACAAGCCGAGTGTTTTTTTAAAACTGATTTTAATTTTAATTTAAACCATTTTATTATTACCTATGATCTTCCTCACTTGGTCACCTCTCTCATTTTGTTATCTCCCTCTCTTTCAAGGATACCAGGTCAATGGTGTCCCAAACAAATAGCACAACGACAGCTGTCCGTAATTTAGAAATTTGGAGGACAGAGAGAGAGATTGGAGGGGTAGTTGTCCCCGTGTTATTATTGGGTTTGGATACCATTACCTGGTAAGGGAAGTTTTAGTCGATAAAACTTTCGTTAAAATTTATTACGTGTCATCACGTGACCAACTTTGTTTTTGTTGGTTTTGTTTCAGGTTTATTGTCTTTTAAATGTCTCTGAAACGTGGTCCATATTAATGCAAAAACTAGAAAAGTTTTAGTTTTTCTCTGAGACCAAAAAGTAGAAAAGAAAGTTAGGTAAACCAAGTCTAGGAAAACTTGTATCAGATATTAAATGCCTATCACAAGTCTCAATCGCTTTAAAAGGAAGAGTTTGCCCTGCATGGAAAGCAAACGCTTGTGAAATATCTTTTGATTGACCAAACTCCAGCCCACCTTCAAGAAAACTTTGATTCTTAAAAATGTCTAGTATATAGACATGGACTTAATCAAGTTCGTTAAAACGGATATGCTATTTACTCTGCACTCGAATTCGAATTCCCTTTTTCATAGTTTAAATTGAATTAAAGTGGAATATCGCTTATATCGGAAAATGTATAATACCCTTGTCATGCTAAGATCTACATTTACCATTATTTCCACAAGCATAAACAAATACTTCTAGAAGGCCTCGCTCCTCAATCAGATTGGGTTAATATTTAACTGTATTAAGATCATCACATCACTAATAAAGAAATACATCAAAAAACCTAATGGCCTTCAGGTAATATTTTTGGTTTCTAAGTTTTCTTGTTATGTCAAAGGGCAACTGCTCCCTTGACCTTTTTTTTTCTCCATACAATTCTAATTTAGAGTGCTTGGTACCGAACTCAAGTGTGAAGGCCGAGTACACTGGGAAGAGAAAATGGAATAGGAACCCAAAAGCCTACCAATCAAGTTTATCATTGTGTGGCTCAGTGTAAGAGTATCATTGATGTTACGCACTAATTCATAATATAATTTGGACAAGTGACAAGTTATACTTTAGAATATAATATTTAATAAACATATACGAATTATAACACGAGTGAATCAAATTTTAGTGCCATAAAACTGGTTCAAAACTAGTCCATCATAAAACTAGTGCCATAAAACTGGTTCATGAAAGAAACAATCCATCGATGATGATCCGTTTAGAGATGCAATTTTTATTAGTACAACATAGACCCGATAGTGGTATTGAGTACCAATTTACAATACCTAGTACTACATACTAATTCCCGATATCGGACAATCTTTTTTCCCTTGCATCATTATTTCCCAAAGTCCAAAGTCCTCCAAGCATGACCCATTTTTAAACCCCATATTGTGGTGGACTGCCGCGAATGGTTCAGTGATACTAGTGCCATAATTTTCATCAAAACATTGCCCTACTGGTTCATGACAGAAACAGTCCATCAATGATGATCCATTGCTTGATATTGCAGATATTATCGGAGGCTCGAAATCACCAGCAAGACGATTACCAAATGAATTAACACGATCTTGGCCGCCTGCAGCTTTTGAGTAATTTGACATTAAGATGCTTTCCCAGGCTGTCAATATGTCGAGGCATTGTGGTGTGTTTTGTCCAAATAATTGATCAGTCGGCCCAAAGTCCTTATTATGACCTAATATTATTGATGAGGCAGCAGAAATGTCATTATTGTTATAAGGATGATAAACTTGTTTTGTGTAATTCTGAATCTCTCACAAATCTGGCTTCTGCTTGAAGCCTGGCACTTGCCCACTGAGCTATGTGGTTGAGGTTTGAGCTGGTCTTTGGGTCATCAGTTGAACCATTGGCGAAGCCAAATATGGTAGTCTTAGGCTTGTGGGTTACAGGGTCATAGCCTTTCAAGGCCAGTCGTTTCTTGAGACGAGAGTGCCAGTAGTTCTTGACCTCGTTGTCTGTTCTCTTTGGTAAGTGCGCAGCAATAGCCGACCACCTAGCTCACATACATGGAACACAATATCGGTATCCTAATTAAAGTGAGTTTTTATATATAAAAAAATCCAAAATGATCCTAACAAAGGAGCAGTACATCCCAAACATACATATATGTGTACACATGTATATAGAAGTGTTATGTATAATATATTGAGATTGTTTGGTACAGTTCAAATTTCTCATATACCTGGTACTTAGTCTATATTATATTCTTGATTATAGATTAGTGTACGGTATTAGATAATGTAAATTGGTACAGTATGTAATAGTAACATCTTGGGTTCAATGGCAGAGCCAGAAATTCATAGAAAGCTCCATGACATCAGTTTGGGTCACAAATTTTACTGGGTTGAGGTCCAAAAAGCAACAAATATACACATATACAAGTAAAAATATTTTAAAATAAAAAAAATAGGAGAGGGGGCCTGGGCCAACCCTAGTCCTTAGGTGGCTCGGCTTGTGATGACATGTGTTGAACTTTCATTAATCACTACTACAAAAATCGCAATAGACGACGGTAATTCACCGTCGTGTATTCGGTTTTTCAACCGTCGTAAAATCGACCGACATCTTTTGATGCATAAAACCACGACAGTAAATTACCGTCGTCTATTATTTGTAAAGACGACGCTTTTTACTCAAAACCGTCGTTATTTTTATGTAAAGACGACGGTTTTTTACAAAAACCGTCGTGGATTCTTTGTAAAGAAGACGGTTTTTGTAAAAAAACCGTCGTTATTTAGAGGTAAAGATTGTTAATTATAGGAATAAAGGCGACGGTTATTTATAAAAACCGTCGTGGATTGTTTGTAAAGACGACGGTTTTTTACAAAAATCGTTGTGGATTGTTTGTAAAGACGACGGTTTTTTATAAAAACCGTCGTTGTTTAGAGGTAAAGATCGTTAATTATAGGAATAAAGACGATGGTTTTTTTTTAAAACCGTCGTGGATTGTTTGTTAACTAATGTTTATTCTACAACAAACATACTTCTTACCAATTAAATATAAATATTCAATTGATACATGGTAATTAGTAATACAATCTTTTCCTAACAAGACCTATGTACTCCTAATCCAAGCCTTCCTCTCATCCAAACATACAAATGCTGCACAATTGAAGTATCCTCCATCATTCCTGCAAATAAATCAAAATGACAGAAAGATAAAAAAGTTAAATTATAAACAAATAAAATTAGGTGATAGAGAAATTTTATAATTGGACTATATTTCCATAGAACTACATGGTTATATGCCAATGGTATAACTATGGGCAACATAAAGTATTCAGAATGTGCAATTAGTCTAGCACCAGCACGCGTAACTTCCTGAAGAAAGAGGCAACTGAACATCATCAACCTCAACCTCGAAGAGAAGACAAAACCAAAATAAAGTAGGACAAGCATATGAGATTAGGGTTTGTACTTACAGTAGACTAAGCTCGAGTATATCACCAATGCTTTGGGAGGGAAAGCTCAATCGATATGATGGAGAATGGAGAGCGAAAACTAAAAGGTTAGAATTTGAGTTGAAGAGAGATAGCGAAATGTTATATAGGGTTGAGGGCAAATTTTGAAAATTGAGGATGGCGCTCGAATTTTTCAAATGACCGCGTTTTTAAAGACGACGGAAAGTAAAATACAACCGACGTATAATTTGACAATATAAGCAGCGGTGTTTAAATAATAGGGCCGTTGTAAAACTTTACTACGTCCGTCGATTAAAGAAAACGCGTCATTGTAAATACTTTTTACGACGCTCACCATAAAACCTTCATTTTAAATAAAAAATAAATAAGAGGGCTATGGTTTTCCTGGGATTGAACGCAGCGTTACCAAGGCTGTAATTGACCAAAAACAGTTGAGAGGAAAGCTGGCGTCGTTTTAATAAACTCTAAACTCTAAACCATAAACCCTAAACCCTAAACCCTAAACCCTAAATCCTAAACCATAAATTTTACAAAAATTATATAAAAAAACACAAGTATGCAAAAAATAAACTAAAAATTGCAATGGATTCCTTTCGACAATGCCTTCTATATTAAAAGGCTAAAATCAGGATTTCATATATTTTTATTTATGGTCACCAATGGATCACATAAACCTTCGGGTTATGTTGTGAAGTATAAGGACTATTGTGCTTTGTAAACAAACAATTTTGAATTCTCTTATCATTTGTAATTTTTATAAAAAAATTACATTTTTCAAAGCTTTTGGGGGAAGACAATCTCTCAATGATAGAATAGTAGTTGTCGGTTTAATTTTTTAAAATTTATTAAGAATATTGTGAATTAAATAAATAAAAATCGTCGTGGATTGTATGTAAAGACGACGGTTTTTTTTACAAAAAACCGTCGTGGATTTGTATGTAAAGATGACGGTTATTTATAAAAACCGTCGTGGATTGTATGTAAAGACGACGGTTTTTTGTAAAAAACCGTCGTGGATTTTTTTGTAAAGATGACGGTTTTTTTACAAAAACCGTCGTGGATTATATGTAAAGACGACGGTTATTTATAAAAACCGTCGTGGATTTTTTTGTAAAGACGATGGTTTTTTTACAAAAACCGTCGTGGATTATATGTAAAGACGATGATTATTTGATGTTCAAAACGGCGGTATTATATGTAAAACGTCGTCTATAATTACTACGTCGGTATATTTACACATACCGACTTTTGGGTATTTGATGTTTAGATTGGCATGTTTCATAAGACGACGCTTTTAAAGTTTTATGCGTCGTGTTTTAAAAATACCCAAATGAATTTCCAATTTTTAGGTGTTTTAGTTTCTAATCCACGTCGGTTTTTATAATACCGTCGTCGTTTAAAATTTAACGACGGTATTTATTTTGTCCGTGGTCGTTTTACCGACGTCTATTTTGATTTTTGTAGTAGTGAATAAACTACTAAGTTTGTCTCGTTATAGCCATTTTGATCGATATATCGTCATGAGATGGAGTATGGTTTCTTAAGTCTTGGACTTTTGGGGTATATTTATGCATGCATGGTGTCAAGCTTGGCCGAGGAGAACGGGCTACATAGTGATGAGAATGGGCTTGACACCATGCATGCATAAATATACCCCAAAAGCCCAAGACTCAGGAAACCATACTCCACTTCATGACGATATATCGATCAAAATGGCTAAACACTCTCTTGTAGATAATATATTATGATAAAGTTTGGCAGAAAGAAAAATAAGAGAGAATTGAGAGTACTTGGGATGAGACATGAGAGTACTATCTAAAATGCATATATGCGTATAAATCAAAATATTGCATGTGATGTAATTACCTGTTGCCTAAAAGAGCATGAAGTTGAATGATGGTTTGGTCTTCCTGCAAACTGAAATTTCCCCTCTTAATATCAGGTCGTAGGTAGTTTCTCCATCTTAGCCTGCAGCTCTTCCCGCATCTTTGAAGACCTATTATCATTATATATGTTTTATTTATTTATTTTTAAAACAGACCAAGTTCCAAAAAACCCTAGTCATAACATTTATTGACTGTCCAAATATGAGCTAACAAATATGTTACCCGAAACTCCCGTAAAAAGAAATATATGTACTTGATTGGAAAGCTATGAAAGAAGAGTTAGTTATAGAAATTGACCAGCTTTCTGAGGCAAGGATTGCCAATTTCCAGGACCATGTTTTTGAACGAAAGCTAAGAGCTTTTGGTCATCTGCTGGAGTCCATGGACCTTTCTTCATGCCAGACGACGCAACACAGTCATGAGTAGACTTTCCCATGTCTCTCTAAAAGAGTAGTTAAGAAGAGAGAAAAAAGGAACTTCAATGGGTACTAGTGAGAAGATTGAGAGTGATAGACAAATTGGACTGAAAGAATTTGATCGCTGCAACCGAGAATGATCACTATTTTATATTGGGATAAACTAATGTTAATTTATTTCCCGAAAAGTATACACTTTTGGTTAATATGTGGTATATTCCCGAAGAGTACACACGGAGGCATCAGTTGCTTAATTATTTCCTTCATGAATTTAATTTTCCATCTGCATCCGTATATTTGTATTATTTTATTGGGGCCAAAGCCCAACAACAAAACTAATCTCCATTCATTCATTATGATGTATAATAGTTTGAAAATGAAGATAATCATGAGCAAATATATGTAGATGATTGATACGCGTTAGGGACTGATAGTGGTTGAGCCAATATTTCACGATTGATACGCGTAAGAAAAAAATTGAACTCACAATAATGCCAAAGTAATGAAAAGGGCCAAAATATCAAATATATTTACAATGATGTTTTTATTTTTTTTACACAACAACGATAGTATTTTATTAATGAGGAAAAGGAGTAACAAGTAATAAAAAAAACACTGTCTTAGAGGATTAGGCGAGTACTCTACACCAAACGAAGCGTAGTGGTCATTGGTTTACCGAGGTAACCTACCTTCTCAACCGCAAGCTGAAAAAGGAGCCTTGCCTCCGATAGAGTCCCCCCGTCCCCCTAAGATCATATCCGTAAACATAGAAAGAAGGCCGTCGGAACCTCAAGTCTGCACGTATCTCGCCTCTCCTAGTTGAACCAGAGACGGATCTACCATGGGGTCATTGGGGTCAAACGACCCCATGGAAGCCATGGAATTAGCGTTGGAGGTCCACTTGAGCTGGTATTGTGACCCCATGGAAGAAGGAAGAAGAAGAAATGGCTGGAGTTGGAGGAAGAAGATGAAGCGCAGGCTTCGTTTTTTTTTTCTTTCTAAACTCCTTAGGCATAACGACGTCGTTTTGGCCCAAGGGAAATTTTTTTAAATGACCTGGCCAAAACGACGCCGTTTTGGTCCAGGTCTTTAAAAAAAAAGAAAAAGAAAAAAGAAAAACCCAAATCATATTCAAATACCCGATAGTCCTCCAAACCCTCCAAAATCAGTTTCTTCTCAATCTAAACCCCCAATCTCCCCTCCCTTCTCCAAACCCATAACCCCCATCTCCTCCATTGTAGCTGCTGCCTCCAGCTTGCCGCCGCCGCCGTCGCCTCTAGCTTGCTCCCGCCGCCTTCGCCTCTAGCTTGCTCCATCTTCACTCTATTATTGTGAAATTTCACAATACAAGTTAGTTCTAATTCTAAAACCCTAACTCCTAAGCCTAAAATAATGTTATGTGATTATATTTTTTTGATTTATATGATGATTTTTTTTGTTGATTTGTGGATTAATTGGTTAAATTATATTTTTTGATTTGTTGTTTGTTGGTTTATGAATTTTTGTGTGGTTAATTCTTAATTGGTATAATGTTATGTGATTATATTTTTTTGATTTATAGGATGATTTTGTTTGTTGATTTATTGATTAATTGGTTATATTAGATATTTTGATTTGTTGTTTGTTGGTTTATGAATTTTTGTGTGGTTAATTCTTAATTGGTATAATGTTATGTGATTATATATATATATATATATATTTTTTTTATAGGATGATTTTGTTTGCTGATTTGTTGATTAATTGGTTATATTAGATTTTTTGATTTGTTGTTTGTTGGTTTACGAATTTTTGTGTGGTTAATTCTTAATTGGTATAGATTTGGTGTGTTGTTTAATTAATGTTAGTTATTTTGATTAATTTATATGTAGAATTATGGAAAGATTTTTTAAGAGAAAATCATCATCTTCATCGGTTAGTTCAGAGAATGTGGGTAGTTCAAGAACTTCAAATTCAATACAAAATGGTTTAGATGAGATTTTGGCTAATCTTCAGGCAGACCCCGGACTAAGAAATCGCATGATTGATTATGATACTAATATTAGAGATGAAGTCCGAAGATCATATCTACAAAAAGTACCTTGTCAACCTAGAGGTCATTCTTTCCCACGAACTAATATATCAGGAATTAATCAACGCTTCATTCCCCAATGGTTTGATGAATTTGATTGGTTGGAGTATAGTGTATCTAAAGATGCTACATTTTGTCTTTATTGCTATCTCTTTAAATCTAATTGTAAACAAGTGGGTAGTGAAACCTTCACTGGAGATGGATTTAAGAATTGGAAGAAAGGGAGAGAAAGAATGAAGGTGCATGTTGGACCGGTTGGGAGTGTTCATAATAAAGCTAGAGAAACTGCTACAAATTTGATGAATCAAAATACACATATTGAAACGGCTGTGAACAAACACTCCGAACAAGCTCGTATGGCTTATCGAGCATGCTTAATTGCTTCAATCAAGTGCACTAAGTTTTTGTTGCGACAAGGTCTTTCTTTTTGTGGCAATGATGAAAGTTCCACTTCAAGCAATAGGGGAAATTATTTGGAGCTATTGCAATTCCTTGCAGACAATGATAAAAAAGTTAAGGAAGTTGTGTTGGAAAATGCTTCGGGGAATCTCAAGTTAGTAGCTCCTAGTATTCAAAAAGATATTGTCAATTCATGTGCCATTGAAACACTTGATGTTATCATGAGTGGTTTAAAAGATAGACTCTTTTCTATATTGGTGGATGAAGCACGTGATATTTCAGTAAAAGAGCAAATGGCTATGGTGTTGCGTTATGTGGACGATAAAGGGCATGTAATTGAAAGATTTGTGGGAGTCCAACATGTTATCGACACCACTTCAAGTTCACTAAAGGATGCCATTGACACATTCTTTTCTTCCAACGGTTTGAGCCTTTCCAAGCTACGGGGACAAGGTTATGATGGAGCTAGCAATATGAGAGGTGAGTTGAATGGGCTTAAAACTAAGATTTTAAGAGAACAACCTTGTGCATATTATGTTCATTGTTTTGCTCATCAACTTCAACTAGCACTTGTTGCCGTGGCAAAGAAAAATATTGACATTGCCTCTTTTTTCACAACGGCTAATAGTATGGTTAACCATGTTGGAGTATCTTGTAAGCGGCGTGATGCACTTAAAGCTCAACTCCAAGAAGAGCTTGTGATAGCTTTTGAAAATGATTGTCTTATAACTGGGCGACGTTTACATCAAGAAACAAGTCTTAAACGTGTCGGCGACACACGATGGAACTCGCATTATGGTACCTTAATTAGCATTATTTCTATGTTTTCATCCGTGATTCATGTGCTTCAAATGATTATTGATGATAATCCCAATGATAGTGCCGGTGAAGCAAATAAGTTAATGAGAGAAATGCTTACTTTTGAGTTTGTGTTTCACTTATTCTTGATGAAAGCTATTTTGGGACTTACAAATGATTTGTCACAAGCATTGCAAAAGAAAGATCAAGAAATTGTGAATGCAATGGCTTTAGTGAAATCATGCAAGGAAGCTCTACATTGGATGAGGAATAATGGGTTTGATGTATTGGTTGATGAGGTATCTTCATTTTGTGATAAACATCATATTGATGTTCCTGACATGGATGAGGCATTCGTACTTCCAGGAAGATCAAGGCGTAATGCTCCAATAAAGACAAATCATCATCATTATCACGTGGAGCTCTTTATTTATGTCATTGATGAGCAAATTACGGAGTTAGATGATCGTTTTAATGAGCTAAACACCGAGTGGCTTATTTGTTTGGCATGTTTGAGTCCGAATGATTCATTTGTAGCTTTTGATAAACAAAAGCTACTTCGTCTTGCTCAATTTTATCCTCAAGACTTTTCGGATGGGGATCTTTTAGCACTTGAAGATCAACTTGAGCTTTATATTCATCATGTGCGTTCAAGTAGTGATTTCTCACAATTACAAGGAATTGGTGGTCTTGCAAAAAAGATGGTGGAGACAAGGATGCATCGAGCATTCAATTATGTGTATTTGCTTATTGAATTGGCTTTAGTTTTACCGGTTGCAACTGCTTCAGTCGAGAGGGCATTTTCTGTCCTGAATATTATTAAGGGTCCACTTCGGAACAAAATGAGAGATCAATGACTGAGTGATAGCTTGCTTGTTTACATTGAGAGAGATGTTTTTGCTTGTATTGAAAATGAAGCTATAATGCTACGTTTTCAAAATATGAAACCTCGTCGTGGACAATTGTAGCTTGTAATGTTGATTTTTACATGACTTATGAATGAAAGTACTATCGTTTCATTTTCAATGTTTTTTTTTTCATCTTAAATTTACTTGAGAAGTTTTACACTATGACCCCATGAGGTTTGATTCTTGGATCCGTCACTGAGTAGAACCCTAGCAACGCCTAGAGAGCTCTAGAGAGAAACTCACCTAATACGTGGGGCTACAATTTGAATTTGAAATTGAAAAGTACACATAAAGGCCATTAAACTCAATAGAGAATAATAAAAATTTCACAAAACCAAAAACTACAGGTGGAGAGAACACAATAAAAAAAATTTCACAAACCCAAACAAACCATAGGTGTAGAGAAAACAATAAAAAAAAGAAGAAGAAAGTTTAACAAACCTTAATTAAGTGAGTTAACTCAATTGAAACTTGATAATATATTATATTGAGAATAAACAAAAGTCACAAACATGATTGTAAGACCAAGAGAAAGTATGTTTTGTCTACCGAAAAAGAGAAAAATAGGTGAAAAAGACTTGATTTTAAGAATTTGTGTTAAAAATATAATAATAATAATAATAATAATAATAATAATAATAATAAATCATAATAATGATAATAATAATAATAATAATAATAATAATAATAATAATAATAATAATAATAATAATAATAATAATAATAGATATAGTAAATTTAAGGAGCCAAGTTTTTTGCTAAATTATTCTATCGATGATTCCACCATTTACATTGGGCTTGATTTTGGATAGGCCATAATCACTTCTGGGAAGAAGCATTTTCCAAGTGCTTTTTCAAAAAAATCACTTTTAGTGATTTTAACTGATTCTGAGGAGAAGCACTTCCTATGCGCTTCTCCATAAAATCACTTAAAATAATTATTTGGAGAAGTGATTTTTCATAAAAGTAATTATTGGCCTTTCCAGAATCACCCCCAAATGAGCCATTATAAACTTTCCTTTCAACTTTTTGGTAGATTACCTGAGATTTTATTTTCGAGTTTACCATTTGGCTATCTGAGTTTTCAAATAATTTCCATCCAAATTTACAACATGATTATCAAAATTCAAAAACAAAAAACCAAAAATCACTCCCGTAACAAAATTTCTGGCTACGCCACCACCACACTAAGCACCGTCTGCTAGAAAATCAGCTGGGATATTGGTTTTCCTTTTAGCACTTCTACCCCGTTTCACCAAATAATTTCTCTCAATGAAGCTGGCTGGGTTAAATATCTCCAATACCACAAACATGGGAGCTAGTTGCAAATGTTTCTGCTAATTCCTTTACCTAGGCATTGCAATTTGAATGTGCTTTCTTTCCTTCACAACGATGGCTGGCCACTCCAAACGAGTAGTTAGAAATCAGCCATTCGTTTGTCAGTCATGGAGAAAGAAAAATAAAAAAGGAAGGGTAACGTAAGATTCACAAACTCACACATAAATTATCTGCTTGGATTTAGGGTTTAGAGTTTAGGGTGACGTGATATTGTTATCATTTTTTGGTAGGATGATCAATATTGTAATCTTTTTCTTTTGGTGAAAGGCAATATTTTTTTCTTTGGCCTGGTTTAGAGAATAGTAATAGGATTTTACTGGTAGGAAGCTTAACTAGTACAAAAAACTGGGCTATGTCGTAGGGGATTTGGCCTGGTAAATGCACGTTTAATTATTATTATTTTTTTAAATTGCAGTGGGGTATATTTCAATTCTTGTTAAAATCAGCTCTTACCATTCAATTTCTTCTGGTGAACATTTCAGTATTCGTCATTATTTTCTACCCAAAACTGTATATATGCAGTCCTGTTCATTAACGTTTTTTCATATACACCCTAAATTAATGAAACAGATCCTACTGTGTGTTGGTGGCATGGGAGCGTTGTGGAGTTTCAGCTCTTCATCAATGGATTTGAAAGCATGATCCTATTGTCTTTGTCCACCAGCTGGAAAAGGACTGGGACAGAGGCATCATGAGTTCTTGAAAAAGAAATGTCAAGTGTGACGTGCACGTTTGATGTGTGTGTGGACAAATGACATACACTTGATCAATTAATGTGCAACATAATTAACTACCTACCACACATGGGACATAGCATAGGAGGATATATATACGTTCATCATCAAAAAAGAAAAACATTCATATAAATATGTATGTTGTTTGTATACTACACAATGGCAGATTTAGGAATTTTCATTCTAGGAGTCAACGTGTAAAAAGTTAAAAAAATTTCCTAATTAGGAAGGAGTTTTGCAAAGAATAAAACTCTTATTAGGAAGGAGTTTATTCTTTCCCCAAATTGTAGAGATTGAGTCCATTAGGGATTTGATAGGGATCAAATCTCCTAATTTGATAATGATAATATCTCATAATTAGGATAATATCTAAATTGGTGGTATTATCTTGTTAAATAAAGATAATGTTCCATATTAAAGATATTATCCCTATTTTTAGTATTAATTAATTGGCCAAATAAATGAGCTCAATTAATTAACCTAAGGGATATTCTTCTTATTCACGTGGCGTCTTGTGATTGGAGATGAAAATATTTGCTACCACAATAATAAACAAAAAAATTAGCGCAATCCTCTTTGCCTCCCAAGGCGTCTCATCCTATTCGATGTAAGAGCTGGCATATATTAGCGCAATCCTCCTCATTTTAGTGCATTTACGTCATTTTTGAGGTTCGTCGTCATTTTGATTTTTGGCTTTATCTCAATTTCTTTCGAACTCTAGCTCTCAAACTTTGGACCCTTATGAGTACTGTCTTAGGAGGAGCTTATTCAAGCAAATATTTCTTCAATACGTAAGAGTTAGGTTATTCTTGTAAAACTCTTTGTTGATTGAACATCTAAGGATTTTTACCTAGGTTGACCTTAGGTTCTTTCATGCATTCTTATCATACATGAAAAAAGATTTTCTGTAAAAATATTGGCTAAGTATGAAAAATTGTTTTTCGGAATAATCATTTTCTCAAGATAATTTTTGGCGGCTTTTATTCCTTACACATCAAATAAGAAACTTGATTTTATGGGATTTTAGTATGAAGTATATATTGACTTAATGAGCCATTATCTTTAGCCAAAATCGTATTTTGCACTAAAACCGATTTTTAAAATTTTGATTTGGTGGGAATTTGATTTTTCTAGTATTTTTATTTGAATCCAAATGGGGGGTGCTTCCTTATTTACATTGTAAACTTAAGTAAATTGAGTAATATAAAAATAAATGAAAGTAAAATGACAAAGATGGATTCCGGGCATTTCATCAAGCAGTTTGTGGAGAATTTGCTGTGGTGAACATCTTCGTCTCCAATAGTGGATTCTGGGCTTGCAGGGGTTAATTGACCCATGTTGCCTCTGTTGAAGAATACACGAGTCCCACATCGATATCTTAACAAAATAGAAAGTCTCATATAATTAATGGTTCCACTCCTAATAACATCGAGGCCTTTTGTATAAAATCCCACACCTGCCAAACAGGTGGTTAAGTTAGAGACAATATAGATGTTGCTAGTGGTGGACCAAGGGTCTGTCCCTCTGAAATCTTAACAGCATAGCTCATTCCATCTCTATATATATTGGGACTGAAATAATGTTAATTTATTACATGCTACGTCACCAACTTTATCAACTTTTGCTCATCAACGAAGTCATATGACACGTCAATTTTTAATTACTTAAGATTTACCCCTTTTAGATATGCATTAACTATTAGAATCAAGGACTTAAAAATCGAAATTTTGGGCGAAATTTACCTCAAATTGGGTCAGCGATAATATCGTAGGGGTACATAATCGTTTCGTGGGTTTTTCAAAAATGTCGTTGAAATTTCGGCGGAATTTCGGCCCGATGTTTCGGCCAAATTTTATATTAAATTGAAAACCCAAAAAAACTCAAACCTGCCAGGTGCCTCCGTTGGGGTTCGAACTCCTACCCTGTTGGCGCTTTTCCTTCCCTCTTTACCACCACGCTGTTGGTTTGTTTGTGTTAATTATCTACCAAAACTCATATTTATATAGTCACTCAACCTATTTCTGAAAATACAAATTGAACTACTCACGTTTCCACCTACCACCACTTACTTTAACTCTACCATTCACTCACCTAACCTAACTAACATATTTCTATATATACAAAACACCATCAAATGGTCCCTTCCCCGTCTCTTTCAAGTTTCAAGTTTCAACTTCTCTCCAAAATTATTTGAGGTAAGTTTATAAACTTAAATTTATATTATTGTAATTTTTTTAAAAATAATACTTGAATAATACTTGCATGTTAATTCTTTGAAGTAATTAAGTAATATTGTATAATTATTCCCTAGGATAATTTGTCTCTTTCAAGTTTCATTATATACAAGAAAGTTTCTTTCATTATATATGAATGATTATGGTGTGTTTAATCTTCTTTCATTAATTACAACATATTTTCTACAGTCACAGCGCTTGTCACCTTGCTATATAATCAACTTAAATAAGTTAAATCCATCATGCAATAAATTTCCTTCCAATTTTTTGTGATAAACTAATAGATAATTGACTAAATAAACTTTATGTAAAGTTTCAATAAAAATTTCCAAGTTTTTCTTAGAATTTCCGTGGTTTTTATCCAATTTTTATCGATATCGATATTTTCTCAATATTTTCATCGTTATTTCCGTGTTTTTGAACCACCGATATTTCCGAAATTTCCGATATTTAAGACCTTGATCAGAATCTTCAATTGTCGGTCACACTTGACCACCGCCCTTCTTCATCGCCTTTGTCATATCAACACCATCTCAGTGGCGTCGTAGTTCTTCTTGATACGTCTGTCTTTGTCAATGGGTAAATCTGGTTTTGTTCTTTGTGCAGTGCCGGCCCTGGGGGTAGGTGAGAGGGGCTTGGGCCATGGGCCTCCAATTAAGGGGACCCCAACATTTATATATATAATATTGTCTAATTTATTTTTAAAAAAATAGAAATAAAGCGATTAAATTTTGAGTGCTGCTAAACGAACCTTAAAATTAACTGAGTACATCCTAATATTTTAATTAAAATGTAAAATTAACTAAGTGCACCCTATTTAACTATCAAAAATACCCCTGATACACCCTAATACAATCTATCACACAACACCCTAATACCAATCCTAAATCAGGTTTCTCTTTTTACATGAATTCGTTCCCTCCTTTCAGATTTTGGGTTTGCATCAAAATCTTTAATTTTGTAAGCTACTATGGAAGTAGATTTACAAACTCCTTCAATTCAAAACTTCATCATCTTACTTCTCTTTCCAGCGGTGTTTTAGTGCACATACACACAAGAAACAAACTGAGTTATAAGGAAATCAAAGTATGCATAATTTTAATTTCCACTAAGACAATAAAATAAGATTTTATTTGTTTATTTTTATCTATGTTGCTATTTGCCTTTCTTGGAGATCTATGCATTGAAGTTTCTCTTAAATAATTCTCTTGTTTCTCAGCTGTGCACACTCTCCTATAACCCATTACAGGTTTGCCTTCACTTACTAGGAACTCACGGGACAAACCATTAGGTTCAATATTTATGGCTCTGTTATCCTTTTTCAAATCAATGATTTTCATCAAGATTGGTGGGCAGAGAAGCAGGGTCAAACTCAAAGGATTCTTTCGGAATACCATCTCTTTCATCACCAGTCATCTTGAACGACGGAATTCAATGAGAAAATCTATATCGCTCATTAGGTGGTACTTGAAACAAGATCCTTTTACTAAAACAGATTGACAAATCCTTTTACTGGAACCAAGCAATACGAAAATTTCTCTAAGTTTGATTAGGGCTGAATTAAAATTATATTTATTTCACAATTCAATATATCCTTTTTGGTCATTTTATATTAGGGTAAATTAGTAATTCAATAAATATTTTGGTAGTATGGTGTACTTAGTTAATTTTAGGGTTCGTTTAGCAGCACTCTAAATTTTTGGGAGCTTTCATTTTTAGCCAACCCGAAATTTCATAATTAGGAAAAGGCCAAAACTCAAGCCACAATGCAATCCACTTTTTGCCTTGGGCTTTGGCCTTTTCCTTAATAATTTTACTTTCTATAACTAAACCCTAATAATTCTAAATTTTTTTCATTTCCTCTTCCTATATGGTTTCTTCTGTTCCCAAGCAGAAACAGAAACAACATGCTTTCCTCTCCCAGAAGATGATTCCTCTCCTAGTTAGTTTCTCCATGGAAGAACTCTATTTAATCCACCCATCTGTTAATAATCCACCACCATATTTTTCTCTGTTTTCCCCCATCTCTCTTCCATCCCTCCATTATTTTCAATTTCTCTCATCCCTCTTTTCTCATATCATATTGTAACCCTAAGAATCAATCTCACATTAAAAAGCTCACAAATTGTCTTTGAGATTGATGGCGACCAAGAGGGAGAGGAGCATGAGAAATTAAAAAGGTAATCGGATTTATAATTTTTTTTTCTTTATATTTATTCATATCCAGCAAACTATTTTTTCAATTTTCCAATAGGAACAAAACACAGCGAGATATGGAGTGGTAATCAAATTTATGAATTCTTGATTGAATTGCATGTTCTTATCATTGCATATGTACATGAATCAGGTGGAGGAAGTTTCTCACAATAGTATACTAGGGGAAGGGGCCTCATTTAATTTATCGCCCAAAGCCACCCAAAAGTCTGAGCCGGCCCTGTCTTCGTGTGGGCCAATGTGTATAACACACTGTAAAGCAAATATGTCTTTCTATCGCTGTAATTCATTATCCAAATATATCTTTAAAGCAACCTTGTCTTCTTCTTTCTCTGAAG
Organism: Prunus padus; assembly: GCA_024362665.1. Classification (NCBI taxonomy): domain Eukaryota; kingdom Viridiplantae; phylum Streptophyta; class Magnoliopsida; order Rosales; family Rosaceae; genus Prunus; species Prunus padus. Next base: position 20,466,667 of record JANFAM010000010.1, on the reverse strand, counting down.
AGCCTGCTCTCCTTGAAACTTTTCTACATGAAAACAAGTCACCTACATCCATAAATAATATAACGTATTGCCAATTAAAAGCTACGTACGTTTTTTAATTTCTTTCCCCCCCGACTCTTCTGAGTTCAGATCTTCTGTCCATGCTTTTGTGTGTCCCTCTCTGTCCATACCTTAATTTTGTGACACATGGTATTCCACTTAATCATACTTTAACAAAATTAATGCTTTTATCTTTTAATACAAATAAAATAATAAAATAATACCACGTGTCACAAAATTAAGGCATGGACATAGAGGGACACACAAAAACATGGACAGAAGATCTGAACCCGACTCTTCTCTTTCACCTCCCTCCTCTTCCCCACACTCTGTATCTCTCCCTCTCTCACTCTTCGCCTCAATAATTCCATTCGGATTTCCAGAATCCGCAATAAAAAAATTTCTTCTTCATCATCAGCTATATTGCAATTTACGTGTTTCTTTTTCTTTCCTTGTAATCATATTTAATTTTTTAGTTTATTAATTAATTACTATTAGTATCGTGAAAGGAAACTAGAGACTCCATTATTATTTTGAGGCTCCTGTATTTGTTAATTAATTTGGCGTGGAAATACAGTGTTTGCAGTTTGAAATCCATCTGCATGCCTATATGCTCTCCATAAAATCATTTAAAGTGATAATCTCGAAAAGTGATTATCCATAAAAGTGATTATTGGCCTATCCATAAACGACTTCTTTATAGTATTCGATTAGCAATTAGATATTTACTTGATTTATGTTGGTTCCTAAGAAAAAGAAAAATGGGAAGATTGTGTATTTTTTTCCTGAACTAATATGCATTTAAATTTCATTGATCAATCTAATCATACGAAGATCACAAAAAGTTTCTCCTCCATAAGATCAACCATGCAGACCCTGTCATCAAAATTTAAACTGAGGGAGCGAGATATAGAGTGATGGAGAGAGTTTGGGGAAGAGGAGAGAGAACAGAGAGAAGTGTTGGGGGAGGGGGAGAAAAGAAATCAAAAAGGGGCAGAGATTCTCAGGATGTGTGCGGCTGTGGGCCTTATTTAGTTTTATTTTTTAATTTTCACATAAAAGTTTACTGAGGTACTATGGGATCAGTGGCGGATCCAGGAAATTCCCTTCCAGAGGTCAACGTCTAAGGATTCTTCGATAGTGAGGAATGTACTTACATTTATTTCTCTTATATATACTATCTTTTACTTTTTTTTTTCTATTTCTTTTTGATTCTTGGTATTCCAAGTGAATTTCTTTGGAAGCATGTAATATCTTAAGAACAAAGAAATTCCAGATAAAAAATGAAGCAGTGTTCATGAAGAGAATACACATTTCTGCTACTACATTTTTCAGTTATGGAGAAACTTTAAGAAGGCTTTCAGCTTTTACATGCTTATATCAGATAATGATCAAGCACTTAGCACATCAAGCAAATACTACATCGGAACGAAAAAACATACTTGATACCCTTAGTAACGTTTCGAGCTTCATGCAACAAACATTTGTCTCCATGAATGTGTAGAAGAGCCATTCCTTAGTGGGAAGCACCTACATAAGTTTTAAGTAGGATTAGCAGGCGCTGCATATTCCATAAACGCTACGATAAAACTAATTCAAGAAAGAGAGAAGATTTTAATTCATGAAAAAGTTGAAGATAAAAATGAAAGGGAATAATAGAGAATAAAAGAAATATGGTATGAACAAAAGCAGAACCCACCTCCGCCATTTGTAGCTTTTGGTTTGAAAGCGCCACTCAAGTATATTAACAAAGTATAATGGGTGTGTTTTCCGTCTCCAAGATCATTACTTTTATCAACAATATTGGTAGAAATAACCAATCAAGCATCAACAATAAAAAAAGCCCCTAACTTATGCAAACTAACCAAAATAAAATCTCAACAACTAATCAAATTTATCAAAATATAATCTAACATAAAACACTAATTTATTCAAACTAACTAACTAACCAAAACCCCTAATTTATTCAAACTAACCAAGAGATATAATCTAACATAAAAGTAAAACCCTAATTTATTCAAACTAACTAACCAAAACCAAAACCCCTAATTTATTCAAACTAACCAACATGTAATCTAACATAAAAGTATAGCCCTAATTTATTCAAACTAACAAACTATAATAAAACCTCAACAACAGAACAACTAATCAAGAAAAACAAAAACATATAACAATCTTTATTAATTAATTAAAGCATAAATAAATTAGGATGACATACTTTCAAATTTGAGGGAGAAATCCACCTTTGAAATCAAACAACAACTCAAACTACCCACTTTGCTGCCGCCGCCGCCGGATTCGTGGGGGAAGCACCATTGAATTTGGTAAATATTTGTTTAGTTGGGGTTCGGGATTTAGGGTTGAGAACTTGGGAAGATAGAAATGAGTACAAACTGATTTGGGGAGGGGATTATCGGGCTGAGAGGAGTGAAAAGAGAAGCAGCAATTGCTGCCTTTTTAAAAAAAAAAAACCTGTGCCAAAACGATGTCGTTTTGGCCAAGTAAAAAAAAAAAATCAATTTAGTGGGACGACGTTGTTTTGACATCAGGAATAGAAAAAAAATAGATGCGCGCGCGCGCTCTTCTCTTGCTCTGCTGGGCTGCTCTGCTCCTCTTTGGAGCATTTCATCAAACACCTGCAAGGCAATTTGCAGGGGTCAATTTCTTCAGCTCCAATGGCGTTTTTCAAGCTTGCAAGGGTCAATTGACCCCGCTTACCCCAACGTGGATCCGCCACTGTATGGGATATGCATCAAGCTTTAAGAGTGATTGTGAGCATACACACTTAGTTAATGTGGTAAGAAAAATGCTCCCACGGAAAAGTACAGACGGAGGCATCAGTCGCTTAGTTATTTCCTTCATGAATTTAATTTTCCATCTGCGTTCGTATATTAGGATTATTTTATTGGGGCCAAAGCTCAACAACAGAACTAGTCTCCATTCATTCATTATGATGTATAATAGTTTGAAAATGAAGATAATCATGAGCAAATTTATTTAGATGATTGATACGCGTTAGGGATTGATAGTGGCTGAGCCAAGATTTCATGTATTGGGGGTCTCTCAAAAATATATTGTTAACGGGTGATTTAGCACACGGATATGACAATCACACATTACACAGATTTAGAGTGGTTCACCCATAAATAGGGCTACGTCCACTGGAGAGCCTTGGTATTTATGATGGATGAGTATTACAATATACATAGAGAGGCTTGAGAGCCTGAATACAAGAGAAAGAGGGAGAGCCTGGGCGTCTCTGGATATACCCATGGAGAGGAGAATTGGAGAGTCTGGACCTCTCCTGGAGAGGAGAGTCGGAGAGAGCCCCCGCTGGGGAGGGGTCTCTTCCCTTATATAGGCAAGAGAGGAGGGCCACTTGCCATTGTTTAATGGACAAGTGGCAAAGGCGTGGGAGACCAGCTAGGAGGAGGCATGGTCCTGTCTTCTTGGTACTCGTGGCACGTGGGGGACCAGACTTAGTGGTCCCTCTTTTGGGGAGTGAGGCCAGCCCGGAGAACGAGGGCAGTGGACGGTGGAATGCACGTGGTGATCTGTTACCAAAGGCACGCGTGGTGGTCAGCACATAGCGGAGGCATTAGGGGTCGGCTAGCACATATTGATCGGGTGTGACATATTGGGGTTGGGTGTAGGACACCCCGAGTAGGGTGTTTCGGCTCGGGTGTAGGATACCCCAGGTGGGGTATTTCGGCTCGGGTGTTTTGGCTAGGACATCAGGTAGGACATAGTGGCTAGGCTATCTCTGGTAGGCCATTCCTGGTATAGGCGAGGCCATTTGGTGCCAACCATATATGTATATCAACAAGCCCACAAGTTCTTAGTTGAGAACAAGTTCTTGACTGGGAACTTTCAAGTCAATCCGCTGGCCGAGCCGACGAGTCTTAGCTGCAAATGGTTGAAGGTCAGGCAAGCTATACACCATTCGATGGCGAACTGAGCCTTTGGTAGGTCTCAAGTGGTGAGCCAGGTTATGTCGGTCTCAATTGGCGAGCTCGTATAAGCATTGTGGCGAGCTAAATCATGGAGAGCCAAACCTTGGGAGGTCTTGGTGGTGAGCCAAGTTATGTCGGTCTCAATTGGCGAGCTCGTATAAGCATTGTGGCGAGCTAAATCATGGAGAGCCAAACCTTGGGAGGTCTTGGTGGTGAGCCAAGTTATGTCGGTCTCAATTGGCGAGCTCGTATAAGCATTGTGGCGAGCTAAATCATGGAGAGCCAAACCTTGGGAGGTCTTGGTGGTGAGCCAAGCTATGTCGGTCTCAATTGGCGAGCTCGTATAAGCATTGTGGCGAGCTAAATCATGGAGAGCCAAACCTTAGGAGGTCTTGGTGGTGAGGCGAGAGCCATAATGGAGTTCACACATGCGATATCACATTTATAACATGATGAAGATGTATGTGATGATGACATGATGAAGATGTATGTGATGATGACATGATGAAGATGTATGTGTTGATGAAATGATGTTATGTGACATACTTCATACTAATTTACCGGAGATATACCATTTTTTGGTCTCACTTTAACCATGGCAGGACTTCGTTATCTGTTTCTAACCATGGTGGGACAGGTTGGAGATGGTAGTGAGGCGAGCCGACATACATGGTGTCCCCCAAGCCCCCAAGTTTCCAGTTGAGAACTAGTTGTCGACTGGGAACTTAAGTAAAACCATTGTTGGCGGAGGTGATCAACCTGTACTTTGGAGAGAGGAAGCTTTTGTTCCTTGGAGAATTAATCATGCAAGGTGATCAGGTCCACTTGTGATGTGGAGATTAAGCATGCGAGGTGCTCAGGTCGGCTATGACGTGGAGATCGAGCATGCGACATGCTTGGGTCTGCTATGACCTGTAGATTTGAGCATGCGACCTGCTCGGGTCGGCTATGCCATGGAGATTGAGCACACGACCTGCTCGGGTCGGCTATGACGTGGAGATTGAGCACACGACCTGCTCGGGTCGGCTACGACGTGGAGATTGAGCATGCGACCTGCTCGGGTCTGCTATGCCATAGAGATTGAGCACGCGACCTGCTCGGGTCAGCTACGACTTGGAGATTGAGCATGCAACCTGCTCGAGCCGGCTATGCCATGGAGATTGAGCATGAATAGTGCTCGAGTTGGCTACTACGTGGAGATTGAGCATGCGACCTGCTTGGGTCGGCTATGATGTGGAGATCAAGCATACGACCTGCTCGGGTCGGCTATGCCATGGAGATTGAGCATGCAAAGTGCTCGAGTTGCCACTACGTGGAGATTGAGCATGCGACCTGCTTGGGCCGGCTATGCCATGGAGATTGAGCATGAACAGTGCTCGGGTCGGCCATGCAATGTGGAGGTTGGCCATGCATGCTACTTAGGTAGGCCATGCAACGTGGAGATTGGCCATACAAGTTACTCGGGTAGGCCATGACATGGAGACTGGCCATGCAAGCTGCTCGGGTGCGCCATGCAACGTGAAGATTGGCCATGCAAGCTACTCGGGTGCGCCATGCAACGTGGAGATTGGCCATGCAAGCTACTTGGGTAGGCCATGCAACGTGGAGATTGGCCATGCAAGTTGCTCGGGTGCGCCATACAACGTGGAGATTGAGCATGCGACCTGCTCGGGTCGGCTATGCCATAGAGATTGAGCACGCGACCTGCTCGGGTCGGCTACGACTTGGAGATTGAGCATGCGACCTGCTCGGGTCGGCTATGCCATGGAGATTGAGCATGAGTAGTGCTCGAGTTGCCACTACGTGGAGATTGAGCATGCGACCTGCTTGGGTCGGCTATGCCATGGAGATTGAGCATGAACAGTGCTCGGGTCGGCCATGCAATGTGGAGGTTGGCCATGCAAGCTACCCGGGTGTGCCATATGAGCCGATATGGACTGTGAGAGCATTGGAGCCCATGAAGTGAAGTCCCGATTATGATGGTGACACCGGTGAAGTGGCACTGTATACATAATGATAGTGGCGAGTTCTGCAGCGTGCCACGGTTTAGGCGGTGACGGAGGTGGTGCACAGGAGGAGGAGCTGCGTAATGGCATGGGGCCTCAAAAATGGAGGCGGGGAGGCGAGAATGGAGCTTGTGTGCCTTGAGAAGTTTTGGCCGAGTTGTGGCCTGGTTTTTGCACGGTGGTTGGAGAGGTCGGCGGTGTAGGCAATGGTGCTAAGACCGTCGCAAGTGTTTGTATAGGTGCTCACGACTAGCGTGGGCATGAGCACTCCCATCTGTTGGGTGGTCGGCGGTGAGGCTAAGCGGGCCTTTCTTTTGGCTACTACGTTGTATAAGCGAGGAGACAAATGGAACTATATGGAGGAGAGAGACCATGAAGGCGGTTGTTCATGGTGGAGATGATCTTCACGGTGGAGAAAGCGGGAACAACATTAGCCTTTTGTGTCATTTCCCACAGACGGCGCCAACCGTTAACGGGTGATTTAGCACACGGATATGACAATCACACATTACACAGATTTAGAGTGGTTCACCCATAAATAGGGCTACGTCCACTGGAGAGCCTTGGTATTTATGATGGATGAGTATTACAATATACATAGAGAGGCTTGAGAGCCTGAATACAAGAGAAAGAGGGAGAGCCTGGGCGTCTCTGGATATACCCATGGAGAGGAGAATTGGAGAGTCGGACCTCTCCTGGAGAGGAGAGTCGGAGAGAGCCCCATTGAGGGTCTCTTCCCTTATATAGGCAAGAGGAGGGCCACTTGCCATTGTTTAATGGACAAGTGGCAAAGGCGTGGGAGACCAGCTAGGAGGAGGCATGGGCCTGTCTTCTTGGTACTCGTGGCACGTGGGGGACCAGACTTAGTGGTCCCTCTTTTGGGGAGTGAGGCCAGCCCGAAGAACGAGGGCAGTGGACGGTGGAATGCACGTGGTGATCTGTTACCAAAGGCACGCGTGGTGGTCAGCACATAGCGGAGGCATTAGGGGTCGGCTAGCACATATTGATCGGGTGTGACATATTGGGGTTGGGTGTAGGACACCCAGAGTAGGGTGTTTCGGCTCGGGTGTAGGATACCCCAGGTGGGGTATTATTTCGGCTCGGGTGTTTTGGCTAGGACATTAGGTAGGACATAGTGGCTAGGCTATCTCACGGTAGGCCATTCTGGTATAGGCGAGGCCATTTGGTGCCAACCATATATGTATATCAACATATATATTTATAAGAAATTTTTTTTACTCACATATACATGCCAAAGTAATGAAAAAGGCCAAAACATCAAATATATTACATATATATATATATAATATTTACAATTATGTTTTTATTTTTTTTGATACAACAACGATAGCATTTTATTAATGAGGAAAAGGAGTAACAAGTACAAAAAAACAATAATATGTCCTAGAGGATTAGGCGAGTACTCTACACCAAATGAAGTGTAGTGGTCGTCAGTCTACAGAGGTAGCCTACCTCCTCAACCGCCAGCGAGAAAAGGCCTCCGATAGAGTCCCCCCGTCCCACTAAGATCATATTCGTAAACATAGAAAGAAGGCCGTCAGAACCTCAAGTCTGCACGTATCTCGCCTCTCCTAGTAAAACCCTAACAATGCCTAGAGAGCTCTAGAGAGAAACTCGCCTAATACGTGGGGCTACAATTTTAATTTTAATTTGAAAGTACACAAAAACGCCATTAAGTACTCAATAGAGAGAATAATCAAAATTTCACAAAACCAAAAACTATAGGTGGAGAGAACACATTCAAAAATTTCACAAACCCAAACAAATCATAGGTGGAGAGAAAACAATAAAAAATAAGAGAAAGTTTAACAAACCTTATTTAAGTCAGTTCTTCATACCATTCAATTCTTGTTAAAATCAGTTCTTACCATTCAATTTCTTCTGGTGAACATTTCATTATTCGTCATTATTTTCTACCCAAAACTATACATGCAGTACTCTTCATTAACGTTTTTCATATACACCCTAAATTAATGAACACAGATCCCACTGTCTTCATCAATGGATTTGAAAGCACGATCCTACTGTCTTCATCAATGGAGTTTCAGCTGGAAAAGGACTTGGCATTCACTACTACAAAAATCGAAATAGACGTCGGTAAAATGACGTCGGACAAAATAAATACCGTCGTTAAATTTTAAACGACGACGGTAATATAAAAACCGACGTGGATCAGAAACTAAAACACCTAAAAATTGGAAATTCATTTGGCCATTTTTAAAACACGACGCATAAAACTTTAAAAACGTCGTCTTATTAAACATGCCATTCCGATCAGAAAAAAGACAACAAATAAACAACGACGGTATGTGTAAATATACCGACGTAGTAATTATAGACGACGTTTTACATATAATACCGCCGTTTTGAGCATCCAATGAACACGACGGTAATTGTATTATTAGAGACGTATCAAGTACTATTTAATACGAATGTAATTTTATAATTACCGACATGTAAAGGTAATTAACCACGTCTGTTTTTTATTATTTTACGCCGTATTATACATTGGATTACGACAGTACTTATAAATAAAAGGTGGTGGTAAACAGTTACCACGTCGTCATAATATAATATAACGTCGTGGTTTTTCAGATAATACGACTGTTCTATAAATTATATCGCCGTTGTAAATCATTTTAACGTCGTTTATATTAATTATACCGTCGTTGTTATTTAAAACAAGCGCGACAACAAAAGTCGAAATAAACGCCAGTATAACGACGACGGAAAACATAAATACCGTCGTTGTAGGTTTCAAATTCAAACTTTCAAACTGAAACGTCTCGCTTTATCTGCGAATTGAGACCGAAACGGCGGCTTTTAGGTTTCCAAGTCGAAATAAAGGCCCTTTTCGGTTTCCAAGTCTTAATTAAGTCACTTTTAGTTTTCCAATTCTAAATATTTCCTTTAAATTGTAGTTTTTATTCCAAACGTTCATCTGAATTCTCACATCTCTGAATGGTTTCAGTCATGCAAGATGTCTCTCTTTGGAACTCAGTTGTGTTTTTGCACCAAACCAATCTAAGAACTTCGGTTTGGTGCAAAACAACAACCGAGTTCCCGTAAAGATTAAAAATTTTGTTTCTTGTTTAACACAAATTTCTATTTCTCTGTTGTTTTTGTATTTAAGACGTCGGCTTTGTAACTAACGGCGTAGTATAGGTTTATAACGCCCTATTATTTAAAAACCGTCGTGTATATTTTAATTTATACACGGTTTAATTTTACTTTCCGTCGTTTATATCCAAGTTAGAGGAAATCCAAATAAGTTTATAAATGTATCTCTAACTAAAACTTGCTTCTTTTTTTTTAATCTTGGTTTTGCGGTGCAAGAAGGCAACGCTAGCTCATACACACACAAGAACAAATTGAAGAAATTCGGATCGAATTATAGTTTAATATTATTATTGAATCTTCAAGTTTTATGAAACAAATTATTTTGTATGTATAGGAATGAAGATTGGTAAATATTTTGTATGGATATATAGGAATGAAGATTGGTAAATATTTTGTATGTAATTATTATTGATCTTCAAGTTTTATGAAACAAATTATTCTTGAGCATTATATATGGTTGTTTTTAGCAAGAAAAAAATCGTTGCAGAGAACCATTGGAAGCAAGAAAAAAAATATAAAAATGTAAAATTACTAAATCTTTGGATATAATAAACGACAGTTCTTTCAAATAAACCGTCGTCTTTACATTAATAGACGACAATTCTATCACAAAACCGATTTCTTTACATATAATAGACGACATTTCTTTCATAAAAATTGTCGTCTTTATATATAATAGACGACATGTTTTCATAAAAACTGGCGTTTTTAAGTATAATAGGCACTGTTATTAACATACGTATCAAGTGCTATTTAATACGACCGTAATTTTATAATTACCGACATTTAAAGGTAATTAACCACGTCTGTTTTTTATTATTTTACGCCGTATTAGATGTTAGACTACGACAGTTCTTATAAATAAAAGGTCGTGGTAAATCATTACTACGTCGTTATAATATAATATAACGACGTGGTTGTTCAGATAATACGACAGTTCTATTAATTATATCGCCGTTGTAAATCATTTTCACGTCGTTTATATTAATTATACCGTCGTTGTTGTTCAAAACAAGCGCGACAACAAAAGTCCGAATAAACGTTAGTACAACGACGACGGTAAACATAAATACCGTCGTTGTAGGTTTCAATTTCGAAACTTTCGAACTGCATCGGCACGCTTTATCTGAGAAATTGGGGACTGAAACGGCGGCTTTTATGTTTCCAAGTCGAAATAAATGCCCTTTTCGGTTTCCAAGTCTTAATAAAGTCACTTTTAGTTTTCCAATTCTAAATAATTCGTTTAAATTGCTGTTTTTATTCCAAACGTTCTGTATATCTCAATTCTCACCTCTCATGCAAGAATGTCTTTCTTGCGAACTCGATTTTGTTGTACACCCAACCCATCTAAGAACTTCGGTTGGGTGTAAAACAAGAACCGAGTTCTCAAGTAGGATTGTATATTTAGTTTCTTGTTTAGCACAAATTTCTATTTCTCTGAAGTTTTTTATTTAAGATGTCGGTTTTGTAAATAATCGGCGTAGTATATGTTTATAACGTCCGTATTATTTAAAAACCGTCGTGTATATTTTAATTTATACGTCGTTTTGATTTTACTTTCCGTCGTCTTTAAAAACGCGGTCTTTTGAAAAATTTGACCGCGAATTGTAATTTTTCGAATTTTTCGAATTTTCCCTATATATATAACATTTCGCTATCTTTCTTCAACTCATATTCTGACCTTAAAGTTTTCTTTCTCCATCAGGTACATTTCATTCCTGCTCATAATCTAATCTTTCATTCCGGTTTTCAGTTTCTCAAATTATTTGAAGTTTATTTGCTCCAAGTCGGAGGAAATCCAAATAAGTTATGCTCCCCACTTCGGCTTTTGTTTCTTGTTTCTTTTTTTAATCTGTTAAATGTATCTCTAACTAAAACTTGCTTCCTTTTTTTAATCCTGTTTTGCGGTGCAAGAAGGCAACGGTAACTCATACACACAAGAACAAATTGATGAAATTCGGATCGTTGTAGAGATATATAGTTTAATATTATGGATATGATATTTTGTATAGATATATAGAAATGAAGATTGATATTTTGTAATTATTATTGAATATTCAAGTTTTATGAAACAAATTATTCTTCTAGATTCATAGGAAGATGGATTATTTGGAGCTGAATTTATTGTTCACAAAGCATTATGATTGTTTTTTATAGCTAAAATCGTTGTAGAGAACAATTGGAAGCAAGGAAAAAAAAGGTAAAATGTAAAAATAAAACATCTTTGGATATAATAAACCTCAGTTCTTTCAAAAAAAACCATCGTCTTTACATTAATAGACGACTATTCTATCACAAAACCGTCTTCTTTAAATATAATAGACGACATTTTTTCCTAACAACCGTCGTATTTACATATAATAGACGACTGTTATTTCATAATAGACGACATATTTCACAATAATAGACGACTGTTATTTCATAACAACCGTCGTATTTACATATAATAGACGACTGTTATTTCATAATAGACGACTGTTATTTCATAATAGACGACAGTTATTACAAACCGTCGTCTTTACTTATAATAGACGTCATTTTTTATTATAAAAACACGTCGTCTTTAAATTAATAGACGTCGGTTTTTAGTAAAAGCGTCGTTTTTATATATAATATAGACGACGGTATTTTACCGTCGTGGTTTTATGCGTAAAAGATGTCGGTCGATTCCTCGACGGTTGAGAAAGTAAATTTACGACGGTAAATTACCGTCGTCTATTGCGATTTTTGTAGTAGTGATTGAAGTCGTATTTTTCAAATTTTGTTTGCAGATAATCAAAGTAGTCCTTCAAATAGAGTTCTTGAAAAAGAAATCTCACGTACACTTGATCAAATGACATGTACTTTTTTTGTGTGTTGACAAATGACATACACTTGATCAGTTAATGTGCAACGTAATTAACTACCTACCAGACATGGGACATAGCATAGCATGTATATACGTTCATCATAAAAAAAGAAAAACATTCATATAAATATGTTGTTTGTATACTGCATGTTGAAACTTACCAAAACTTATGGGGAACAGCGGACCAGCTGACAGCTATAGCTCCCATCCTTCGTTGTTTCAGAGGAAAAAACAAAAAACAAAAACCCTAAACTTGAAATGCATCGTAAGTAGGGAGCATTTTTGCTCACCACTTTAACCATAGGTGTACCCTCATCATCATCTCCAATGCTTGACACATGTCCATATGCACCCTCGTAAGTAACGTATGTTTTCGTTTTTTGTAGGATGGATGTCTGACAAGACATAATGTTTTTTATTCGAAAAATGCAGTGATTATTATTAATTGCCAACAAACTCGGCACTTTCGATCTGAATTTAAACGAATGAGATTTAAAGTTCTAAAATTTATAAATAATTTTTGTTTAGAAGTTAACTCAAATAAAAACATAATGAAATTTAAATAGGAATGTTAGAATTCAGGTTGGTGTCATCTGTGTTAATGATGGTGGTGGTGATATGTGGTGGTCGGGTGGGGCTATATAATCAATGGCAAAGTCAGGATTGTATGTATGGGGGTGGGGGGAACCGTAATACAAGGACAGGAAAAAAAATATTGAATCTTACATCAATAATATATATAAGAAAAAATTGATATTTTTTAGAACTTTGTACTCAATTTCATGTATCAAAACGGAAAAATCTATTGATAAAATCTCATTTCCCTTTAAACTATTTATTTTATATTCCCTTTTTTTTGTCAAACTATTTTCTATTCCCTTGGCTCATCGGTTTGATTATTAAATGATTAATACTTTCCTTTTTTTTATGTCAATTGTGTAATGGGCCCACAAACATTTTACATATAATTATAGATGAAGTTATTATGGATTGCAATTGGGGGCCATTAGAATGGTTATATAGTTTGCATTGTTAAATATATGAACTAAAGCCCAAGCTTTACTGTGTTGAGAACAAATTGTGGAGGGGCTAGGGCCACCTCAGGCCCTAGGTGGTGCTGGTCAGGTAGGGGCTATAATGGTGGTGGTGGTCGGGTAGGGACAATAATGGTGGTGGTGGTGATTGTGGGTGAAGGTGACTATGGTGGTCATGCGATGACGGTGGGCAAGGTGGCCGCTTAGGGTCTCCAAATTAGAAGGATCCCCAATTTGTTTAAACCTCTATATATACATACGTATGTTACTTTAAAAAAACTTTACTATATTAATATTATGTTAGACCCAAGTATTGTAAAAATAAAATCCCAATTGTTCACTATAAAACTAAAACAGAGAAATTCAATAAACTACCCATTATTATTTAAACTTATAGCTTAAGTCAATTAACCTAGTTGAATGACAAAATTTAATATATAAAAAGTTAACCTAGTTGAATAAGGTAAGAAATAAAATACAAGGATGATCTATTTAAGAGTTCCTATAGCAGAGCATATATCAGTTGAGGTTTCGGCAAAAGAAAAAAAAAAGTAATTGAAGAAAGATTGAATGGCTTAGCTATGTTATCAATTGAAAAAGAAATGGTAGAAAAATTTGATTATATAAAGTTAATTGATACTTTTGCGTCCAAAAATGCAAGATCAGTGATATTTAAGTGATGTTTTGATTATGTGACTTACATATTGTTTGTTTCTTTTTTTAGCTTACAATTGTGACTTTGAGTTCATATACTTTTTTTAAAAAAATTATCGGAAAAAAAAATCACATAAATATAAATAAAGGGTAGAAAAGGCCACATTTTGGTAGTTCACCTAGGGCCTCCAAAACATTAGGACCGCTATTAATGGTGGTGATGGTGATGGTGATTGTGGGTGAAGGTGATGATGGTGGACATGTGGTATGATGATGGTGATCATGCGATTCAGTGTCTCAAATTTTCCAACAAAAAAAAGTTTCAAATTTGAAGTATTTAATCAATTTTTAACATAAAATCCTTAATGAAAACTTTTATTTCAACTTAAGGACAAAATGAGAACTTTGGAACAAATTTGGGTTGCCGCAAAATCCCTAGAAAAGAAAATTGTGAGTGGATAAGAAAAGCTGAGTCATTCTATAGTAAGGGTCTTATAAATGACCCTTATGTAAGACCCGTGAGCTTGGGGAAGCAAGACCGATGAGCAATCCCACATCGCTCGGGGAGGGAAAGGTGAAGTGCCTTATATGTGTGGGCACTTTTCTTCTAGCACGAGGTTTTTTGGGAGCTCACTAGCTTCGGATTCCTTGGAACTCCGAAGTTAAGCTAGTTGGGGCTAAAGTAATCCTAGGATGGGTGACCCACTGGGAAGTTTCTAGTGAGTTCCCAGAAACAAAACCATGAGGGCGGGGCCCGAAGCGGATAATATCGTGCTAAGAGAGTCAGGTCGTGACATAATAGTATCGGAGCTGAACCCCGATTGGAAGTGTGCCAGCGAGGACGCTGGGCCCCAAGGGGGTGGATTGTAAGACCCGTGAGCTTGGGGAAGCAAGAACGATGAGCAATCCCACATCGCTCGATGATGGAAAGGTGAAGTGCCTTATATGTGTGGGCACTTCTCTTCCTAGCACGAGGCCTTTTGGGAGCTCATTGGCTTCGGATTCCTTGGAACTCCGAAGTTAAGCGAGTTTGGGCTAGAGCAATCCCAGGATGGGTGGCCCACTGTGAAGTTGCTCGTGAGTTCCCAGAAACAAAATCGTGAGGGGGGCCCGAAGCGGACAATTTCGTGCTAGGAGAGTCGAGTCGTGACACCTTAGGTGAGGTCTTATCCTATGTTACACGGACACGGACACGGGGACACTGAAACGCGACACGGCGACATGGAAAATCTCAAAAAATTAGGACACGGACACAGCTAGGACACGACAATTAAAATAATAAATCCTAATATACTTACAAGTTATATATATTTAAAAATAGTAATTCACCCATTACTCAATACTTTAATGTCATAATACCATAAAACAAAACAAAATACTCATCTTCATCATCCATACATAATACACAACAAAATAAAACATAAATGATGTAAACTCTTAATCATCTTCATGCATCTATGTCTTCATTGTTGTTGTTGCAATTAGAAAAAAGAAAAAAAAAACTTTTTAAATTTACATTTTTAGCCCATTTTAAAAAAAATATTTCAATAATTATGTTTTGACCCCAGTTTTTATTTTAAAATTTTCAAATGGGTCCCTCTCGTGTCTTAACTTCCGTTGACCCGTGTCCAAAAATGTCTTGACCGTTGACCCGTGTTCAAGTCGTGTTCGAGGCGTGTCTGCGTGTCCGACACTCTGACACTTCGGCCTGATGGAGTGTCCGTGCTACATAGGTCTTATCTCTTAACCGTTGAATTAGGCTAACCAATATGATCCAATGACTAATCAATTTGATCCAAAGGTTAAAAGATAGGGCCTCACTTAAAGGCCGTATATAATGCCCTCATTATAGAATTCTTGTGCTTACCCTCTTCATTTGGGCCAAAAATGGAAGGACACTAATCCATTGGACTTTGGGTTCTCAGAGATTGGTGATAATGTGGGCCTTATATTGCAGCCCATTTCTTTTATTGAACTCATATTTATCCAGAAAATAGTACACAAGTAGGTAGGTAGGTTGAGGACCGTTAGATGAAACTCTCCGATAATTGAAATCATAAATAAATCGGAAATTGTGACCCGAAAAAAAAGTAAATGGGTGAGTAGTTGAGGACCGTTAGATGAAAACATGGGCATTCTATTCTCATCTCCCAATTTGCTGGGTTTTTTTATTTATTAAAAAATATATATATATAATTTTAACAAAAATAATATTTAAATGTGCTAAATTTTGTCTGGTTTGAGTAAAGGAAAACTTCTAGAAGCGAAAGCGTGGGTGGGTCGGACGGTTTAAAAAACATTATCCGTGAGCGTTTCACGCACGCACACGTGACAAGACGACCCTCGTCACTATTATCGAAAATAAAAATAAAAAAACCAAAAAATACATAATAAAATTATCATATTTATCCCAAGAAAAAAGAGATTAAAAAATGATTACGACGCAAAATTAGCTTTTAATTGAGTGATTAGACAGGGATTAATAAAAAAAGCACGCCTACTTGTCTAGGCGTGGAGCTAATTCGTGACTGTTTACTTGATAAATTTTGTGACGGTTTTATTTAACAGTGAAAAGCAATTTTTTTTTTAAAACAGAAAAATGCTCCCAACGGTTTCGTAGAGCTTCTTAACACTTCTTCAGCCCACACGCGCACAAACAGCACAAGCGCGAGCCTTTTAGAGAGAGAGAGCGCTTGGGGTTGGGGTGTTTTGGCTGTGTGTGTGTGAATTCTCTGCGGGTTGCAGTTGCAGACATGGATAGCAAAGTGGATGAGGTTTCTGTAGAGCTCTCAGCTCCTCCTGCTTGGAAGAAGAAGGTCTCTTCTCTCTAACACTCTTTTTTTTTTTCACTCAACCAAATACCAAATTTTATTTGTTTATATTTGGGTACCAACGAGCCCTATTTGCATGCTATGAACTGTTCTTGTAGCTTTATGTTTGCTTCTAATTCATGGGTATTTTGTTTCGTTTTGGTTTTTGGGTGCTGGGGTTGGTATGATTTTAGCTCTGTTTTTTCTTAATTTGCTTCAATTTTTTGCTGTTTGTTAGTACTATGTGGTAGAACTTTGTCTGAAATTGCTCGCTTTCAAGGGTAGGGCTGTTTTTGCATTTTTTTTTTTTTTGCAAATTAATTTATAATTCAAGGCAGTAATTTATGGATGCCCAAATAAGGGCAGTAGCTTTTAAGGGATGGGCTCTTGACTTGGTGTGTGCTGATTATTTTTGTAAAATTTTGGTCGCTTTTTAGTTTAAAATGTTTACTGAATTTGGTGATTGTCCAAAACGTGTCGGTGCAAATATAGGAAAGCTTCTTTTGGTGAAGTATTCTGGAGAAATACTTTGCACGAACACGTATATGCCAAGGAATATTTATAAATATGTCCAGTATTTTTATTTATTAGTGTTATTATTTTTTCAGCAAAGTTGTATTCCCTGGTAAAAATGCTTAATTTGTCCTCTAAGATATAGGAACTGCTTTATCTGTATGGAACCCTGGCTGGACTTTGTTAAAGGTTACATCATTTAGATCAAGTACTTTTTGTTGGCAGTTTGTGTGAATCTCTGTTAATATGTTGAAAAATTCATCCTCTTAGAAGTAAGTTGGAGCTAGTTCTGTATAAAAGAAATGTAATTCTATAAGTTCAGTAATTGGAAGGTCTTGGGAAATAAATAGTAGCCGAATATTATTTGTTCTAGATAGATCTTGGTGGTTTCCTTCACATTTACAAGTATGGTAGACTTGCTAGAGGTGAGCTTGAACTTAGGATCTTTTTATTTTTTTCTGGTAACGAGGGAAATCCCCATGAACTATTCCTTGTTGGGTACAAAGTCTTAGGGCAATCACCCATAAACCGCATATCCATGAACTATAAGTTTTCTTCAATTTGGCACCCTCGTGATTCCCAAACCCAGATTTTCTTCAAAATTTGCACTCCTGGTGATTCCATTTCTATTGATAGGTGCTTGCTTTGAATGTTTCCAAAATAAATTTTTAACCATATCCTGGTTCGACAGGTTTCCTTTTGTTATTTTTTAGGTAGATTTGATTCAACTAGGTTATGACTGATTAGTCAATCTGTTAATTGCCCGCCATTAATGAATATAACTGATATGGTAATCGAATCATGTAGTATCATCTGATATGGAATTGCTTTGTAGCCTCACTTTGTAGAAATCTATGGTTTCAAAACCTACAACCCAATTATGGCTGTTACACTGTCACACAAAGGTTATTAAACAACCTTTAGGCTTAGGGGAATTCTAACTGTTGTATAATTGCTAGCTGCCTGGTCAGATAGAATTATAATGAGAAATCCCATTAAATTAGTGCACTAATTTTGGGTTTTCAACAGTATGCTACATGAACTTCAAAACATGTTGTCTTACCCTGTTTTTGCCAATTAAATCCTAATAAATGGCTGTCCTTGACCTCTGATGGTTGCCCTAGGTAACAACACCCAGCTGAGAGCCCTAGCTAGCAGCTTTAGCTTAATCTAATCTCTGCCTTGGGTTATAATCGCCTCCTTTGAAGCCCTTTGAAATCCTTTATAGTAGACATTTGACGGGCACAATCTAAAAGTATTTTGGGTTGGATGCTGGAACAACAACACTATTTGTTTCTTCCGAAGTTTGTGTATCAGTGTTCAGTGAAGCACCGATACTTGATGCTTTAGGCCCAAAAGGATTTGGTCGTGTCCCTTTTATGTATCTCAGAACTTGATTTAGAATTAGATAGTTGACATAAGCATGGGAGAATAGCACTTTACCTAGTTTATAACAGTCTTTTGCTTACTTTTGTGTGTGATTTTAGTCGATTGTAGATGGATGACATGATTCACCTCAGTATAACTAAAACTCCTTAAGAAGATAGGCTTTTCTAGTCATTATGTTGTTGATGGTATTTCAGAAGTAACCTGAGTTCACCACACGGAGCGGGTTTGCTTAGATGTGAACCTTGCGGACCTCGTTGGTTTCATTCAGTAGGATAGCTGTATTCAACTTTCTGTTGTACCATAAATCTGGATGACAACTCGTGAAGAATAAATAATAAGATTGAATCTAGCAACATAAGTCCTTTCCTTCTGCCTTATGTTATCTTGTTTGAAAGTAAAACATGAGGAATTGAAAACTTCATTCTGCAAAATCAATGTATGTTCTACCTGCATGCCTAGTATGCTCTTTGTATTTCTCGTATTGATTAGGTTCCATGCCTTATGACGAAAGGGTAGTCGGCGAGCTTGTTGTAGTCAGTCCTAAAAGGAGAACCCCGTTTCTGCATGACAAAATTTCCTCTTCATTAATTGGGATTAATTTTGTGAAAAAGTATTTAGTGTCATCAAGTAATCAATTTTTACATGTTGAGCAGTTGAGAGTCAAGGTCTGCGAGTTGTGATTCCTAGTGAACTCTTTGTCTCCCTAAGGACAAGAAACTAGGTAAATTGGCAATGCACTTTGCTAACCTTTGAATGAAAATAGGGGCAGAAGGTGATCTACATCAGGATAATCTGGTTTTTGATGGTTAACCATAGATTTTCATAAATATTTGAGATCTATAAGAGACGAACCTCTGCTACTTTCCAACCATCGGGCAAAGAGTGTGTCTGGTTGAAATATTTTATTGGGTATATCATATAGTGCTTATACCCAAGATTGACCATTTAAACAGGAACGTGGTTCTCTAACACTTTTCATGTCGTTCATAAAATTAGAAAATTGTATTAAGTTGAATTTGAAATCCTTTATGCTTTGATTTGCTGATATTTCCTATTTTTTCCATTCCATCATATGTGTATATATTTACTTTATACAAAGATGCATGTGTTTGTTAAAATAAGAAGAGGTGAAAATTGATGCATTTTATTTTTGCGCTATATAAAGTGTTCAGCTATATAAGAAACCAATGTTTGCACTGACAACATGTGTGTAATTTTGGGCGAAGACAAAAGGGGTCATTATCCTAGCAATACAGTTCAGATCATATGATTTAAATTTAAATACTGCACGCTTTATCTTCATTCTTCTAGTTCATATAATCCCAGAAATCTCCCCTTGGTTATATTCTCGTCTCTCTTGAAAGTATCAAAATAAATTTGCAAACTTATGAAATTAAACCGAAATGGTCTTAAAACATAGAGAAGCAATATCCACAAGTTCCTCTCCCCTCTTTCTCTCTTCTCTCTCTTGCATGTACATGCGTTCTGTATATATGCATGTCTATGTTAAAAAAATAAAGACAGCCCACTGCATGAGCCTTCTGTAATATTGGGTTTGACTTTGAGGAGAGCAAGATGAATGCAGCCATACCCCTGTTTTTGTAGAGGCTGTTTCCGGAACTTGAACCCACGACCATCTGGTTTCTTGGGCAAGCCATTCTGTTTCCTCCAATGTATGTATTGCCTCTAACATTTCTTTCGCTCTATACAGTATAAATCGGTTATATTGTCCTATTCATGAACAAGATAATATATATACCTTGTGTATATATTGTGTAGCTGCAGTATAAAATTAGAATTGTCGATTGATGTATGAAGGTTGTGAAATAAGTTGGATCCTGATAGAGTGAGGATAAGCAAGTGGGATTCTGTGGGAATTTTGGTGAAAAAAATTATACCATGCCAAGAACTCAAAGGTTGTGATATACAACTGGAGAACTTTCATCAGTAAAATAGTGCTGGAGGAGGTTTACGTCATTAGATGGATGCCAACTACTTTAGAAGTAGACTTTCACATGAAAATCTTCATGGAGGACATATTTGTGATAAAACTTCTTGCAATTGAGTTAAAAACCCAAGTGGAAGTTAAGGTTTCATTTGTCATGGTTGTTTGTTCTGGTGGTGAGCCCCCTAATGTTGGAGAAGTTTTCTGGTACTCTGGCCATGACAAATTAAATTCTTATCTGACTATTCAAGTACTCTGGCCTGATGTTGCACAAGTTTCAAAGAATTTAATTAAGCTTATCTGACTATTCTGGTATATGGAATCTGGTATATGAAATCTGAGTATTCTGGTAAAATATGTGGACAACCAACTCAAAACAGCTTGTGAAAAGTGAATGATATTCTGGTGACATTGAATCTGCTTTTTATTTGGTCCTTGTAATTAGATCACATAGTCACTTTTTATACATCCTGCAGAACTCTTTGCCTACCTTTCTATATGTTTCAAAACAAGGGCGTATGCTTTTCTGAATCCTTTAATATTTAGCTATACCAGGCTAGCATTGTTGGAATTACTAAGGATGGTTGATCGAGTTAAGTCAATGTGGTTGTTGTACATAATCCTTGGATATGGTTTTTTACATTTTCTTTCTCTTTGTTCTACAGTTTTCCCCCAAGAAGGGAGGTGCACCGAGGAAAAATGAGATCGTATTCATTTCTCCAACGGGGGAGGAGATTAATAACAGAAAACAATTGGAGCAGTACTTAAAATCACACCCTGGTAACCCTGTAATATCAGAGTTTGATTGGAGCACTGGTGAAACCCCTAGGAGATCAGCAAGGATCAGTGAAAAGGTCAAGGTGGCTCCAGCACCAGAGAGTGAGCCTCCCAAAAAAAGAGGCCGAAAATCATCAGGTTCAAACGACAACAAAGTGGAAGCTGCTGGTGGAGAAGTTGATGGTACGAATGAAATTCAAATGAAAGATGCAGAGGTAGCTGAGAAGAGAGATGCAGAAGCTGAGAAAGAGAAAGATGCAGAAGCAGAGAAAGAAAAAGATGCAGACGTTGAGAATGATGATAAGAAAACTCAAGGCGAGGAGAAAAATGTTGTAACAGAGGATAACGCTGCTACTGAGGTAACTGAAAACAACAAAGAAGAGGTGCCACAAGCAGGGGAAGAACAAGCAAATGGAACTAGCGGCAAAAAGCAGGATGACACAGCTGCTGTGACTGTGGAAGAAAATAGGGCTGCGGAGAAGGAGAATTTGGATGCAGCAGCACCTCATACGGAGGGAGAGATCAAAGGGAACCACGATGCAGCAGAGAACGGTGGAAAATGCAATGCTGAAGCTGATGAGAAAATCAAGACCAAGGATGGGGAGGTTGTTGAAAATGGCAAGGCTGAGCAAGTGGTGCGAGCTGATGCCCCACAAAATCTACAGACCCCTCCATTGAGCAGCTGAACGTATCGACCACCTTTGTAGTGAGCTGCTGAATGTGCTGTACTACCATTTATCGCACTTAGGATTCTGTGACATCCATTTAACCTTTTTTTTTGCCTTCCCTTGTTACAGTAACTCCGGGAGTCAAGGATGATGTAATGTTAATGTTGTTAATGTTAGAATTTAATTGTATGTAGGGAACCAGCCGGTCCGGTAGAAGAATAGATCTTGTAGTTTCTGCAGCTATAGTTATGCAGTAGCTTAGATTGTAGAATGTAAGAGATCCTGACAGGGCCGGCTGCTTTTTATTTGTTGTAGATGGCATCAAGTGCACTTCGTTTGTTACCTTGTTACTTTGTTAATGTGGCTAAAGTTTTAAATGTCCTGGGGTGCTTGTGTTTCTCAAAATTGAGTGCTATTTTGAGCTCTCTGGTTTTGGACGAATATGTTTCTTTGCTGTCTGATCAATAAGAGAGACGATGATGAGTAGGTATAAGATTATTCTGCAGCTTCATTATGTTATGCAGTTTGGGAAAGATCCGAGAGCATGGTGGAAAACAGAGAACTTTTAATTAGCTCCAGGTTATTAAAAGTTCTTATATTTAATTTTTTTATATTATAATTCGTGTAACAGAAATATCAAGTAGCTATGAACAAGATGCCAAACAATAGCTATGAATTACATGATTCTTAGCCTTTAATTTAGTACATTCATGATTATTAGTTGTTGCTGAAGTCCTTAGTAGCAATGAACAATATGCCAACGGGGTCGTGTCTAGTGGTCTTAGGTTCGAACTCCTTTGGCACTTGGTAGTGTGTGTGAAAAACCCCCCTAGTTTAGACTATTGCTTGTATTGAAAAATAAGACATTGTGAATTTCAAATGCCCCCTCTTAATTGAAATAAATTACAAATCCCCCTTCTTAAAATTATTAGGATATAGCCAATGAAATGGAAATAATTAGGAAAAGGCCAATGGACTATTTTTGTTTTAGATTTGGGTTTAGCCTTGTTCTTTGGCCTTTTCCTAATTATTTTCCATTTCATTGGCTAAAAACCAAAGTTCCCAATCTTCGGAGTGTTTTGCTCATAATTTAATGACCTATTTTTCTATTTCATTTTTCTCTGAAATTTTTTATTTTTATTTTTTAAAAGGAAGCCTTGGAATTTGGTTTGTAAGGACCTTTGCTATATACTTTTATTTTAACAGCATCAATACTTTTTCTTAATCATACTTAAGGTTTTTTTTTTCTGCCCACAGTGAATCTTGAAGCATGGACATCCAAAAGGCTTATAATTGCGGCCACTAACATTTTATGTTGAAACCTTTTGCACACATGGGTACTTTTTCTCCTTTCCCACGAAAGGTATATTGAACCATCCATCTCAAAGCCTATGACAAAGAGAAAGAGCCTTTTCAAGAAACAGAGAAAGTACCCAGATGGAAACAAAACAAAACCAGAAAGTGGAAAAGGTATACTTTGAGTTTGAAAAAGACAGTTAAAAGTGAGAGTAAAGTAAGAATCTATTCAGTGCTCCTCCCCCAAAAAACATTTTGCCACCTTTGCATTAAGGTTAAGAATCTTGCATTCTTTGTTCACAGAATCACAACCTTCGGACATCATCTCTGGACTTAAGGAAGGCTAAGAATCTTGGATCTATGGCCTGCCTGAAGCAAAAGTATTGCATCATCCCAAGGATTGCTTACGCCGGTATCTCGGTTGAGGTTGCCGTTGTTGGTGGGTTACATAACATTATTATTAGGTCATCTCCACTTCCTCTCTACAAATTGAATACTCCTTCATTGTTAGTAGAACCAGAAAACAAATGGAGCTCTCTTATCTCTGCTTCCTTCTTGTCTTCTCCATCACTACATTTCTCAATGGTAACTACTTCTTCCACTATTTGCTTAAACTTTTAATGTCAAGTAGGCTTTTCGATGAGTTGTATGGTCACCTGTATTGACTTAACATTTGCTTTCTTCTTATTTTCTCTTCTAATTTGCTTAATATTTTTAAATTTTAAATTATGTGTTCATGTGTCTCATGTGTATTGAAATATTTGGATAACAGTCTTTGTCTGATGAACCTTTTTATCTTTCTGTTCAGTGGATGCATCTTTTACAGGAACATATGGAATAAACTATGGCCGGATCTCTGACAATATACCTTCACCTCACAGTGTGGTAACACTTCTCAAAGCCGCAAAGATCAAGAACATCAGGATATACGACGCTGATCACGAAGTCCTCACCGCGTTCAAGGGATCGGGGATTCAAATAATTGTTGGACTTGGAAATGAGTTCCTGAAAGACATCAGTGTAGCCGAGGATCGCGCCATGAATTGGATAAATGAAAATGTGCAGCCATACATTCCTGGAACTCACATTTCCGGAATAGCAGTGGGGAATGAGATCTTGGGGGGCACTGATGTGGAACTCTGGGAGGCCTTGTTGCCTGCTGCCAAGAACGTTTACAGCGCGCTTCAAAAGCTTGGTTTGGCGAAATCCATTGAGGTTTCAAGTCCACATTCAGAGGCTGTGTTTGCCAATTCTTACCCACCATCTGCCTGCATTTTCAGGGAAGATGTTGCCCAATACATAAAGCCGCTTTTGGAGTTCTTCTCACAGATCAATTCCCCTTTCTATATAAATGCATATCCATTTCTGGCCTACAAGAGTGATCCTGAGCACATTGACCTCAACTATGCTCTCTTTAAGAAAAATGCTGGGATTCAGGACACAAAGACTAACCTGCACTACGACAACATGTTCGACGCCATGGTTGATGCAGCTTATTTTGCTCTGGAGAAGGCTGGATTTGAGAAGACAGAGGTCATAGTTTCTGAAACCGGTTGGGCATCTAAAGGGGACGAAAATGAGGCAGGAGCAGATCCCAAAAATGCCAGGACTTACAACTACAACTTACGCAAACGGCTAATGAAGAAGAAGGGGACACCTCATAGGCCAAAGATGGTAGTGAAAGCTTACATCTTTGCTTTGTTCAATGAGAATTTGAAGCCGGGGCCGACGTCTGAGAGGAACTTTGGATTGTTCAAAGCTGATGGGAGCATTTCTTATGACATTGGGTTCACTGGACTTGTAGGTCCTTCTGCAGCATCCTCATCTCTCCTTAATTACAAGGTATGAGTTTCATATAATTGTCAAACAGTTCTCTGATTTTCCAGTGTTTGTTTGTTTTAATCATTTATCTAAAATGTTGGGTTTCAGGGTCTTGGACTTCGAGGCTGGTTTCAATCTTCACATACGTGGGTTTTCACAAGTTGTGCTGCTGTTCTGTTTTTAATGTTAACATGATAATTAGGCTTATGCTCAACAGCTGAAGGAAGTGTTTCAGGTTCTTAATGTTGTAAAATCTCTCCATGTATAGCCAATTCATTTTCTTTTCTTACATTATGATTCATTGTAATTAATTAACAGTACAATTGCTGACGGCTTTTTTTTAACAAATAATATTCCAGCAGTTTGCAATACTCTCTGTCTCTCTCTTTTTTCTTTGTTACCCTATTTTGGTTACCCCATAATCTATCCTTAATTTTAAATAATCTTATTATCAGAATCTAAAAACTAATGAGGCTCACGTACTTTATGATTTCTTATGTGTTAGTAAACGTCGGGAATTCATGAATTGAAACAAATCAAACGAACTAGATTTTGCCTTTCGTTTGGTTCCTAATAAATTGTAGGCTCCATTTGAATGGAAGGATTCCAAATATATTGATCTAGATGACATTATAAGGTAAACTTGTCTATTTGGACTAGTACAATTCATATTTGCCAAGATTTAAGAAAGAAACAAATGGATTTCAAATGTTTCCTTCGTGAAATCATTTCAAATGTACTATGTGTAGTTATTCCAATTAGCTTCAATTGAATGTGTTTCTTATTTTGTATCAAATTTAGCCTTATGCTCAATCAAAATCCTTTTTTAAAACTAGTTAATTATACTGGTCTGTTTCTTTCAAAATATTGAATAATGAGGTGTTAAGTTCGATTTCCCTCTTAAAGATAAACAAATAGCAAAATACAATCCTTTTCAATTGTAATAAATAATTGTAAATGGTCTCTCTAAAAAAATACTTCACTTTTCAAATGATGCACATACTTTATGCACTTTTCAAAGGCTTATTTATCAGAGTAGCTTTCAAACTACACAAATCTCACTTTATTATTTAAAAGTTAAAGTAACTCAGTTTGCCTCCCTTACTAAGGTTTGGTGTTCCACTTTGCCCCTCACTGTTAACCCCATCCAAAAATCTGTTAAAATTGATGGTGTGACATGGATATTATAGTCCTTTCATACATATGGGTTATTTCACACCAATCTGGGTGATGTGGCCAAGTGGACCTCATCTCTAACATGGATTAAAAAAAAAAAAAAAAAAACCTTTAAATAATTTAACAAATTAAAAATTCAATTACTTCTCTCCTCCCTTCCCGACTCACCCCACAATTCTCTTTAGCCACCCTCTCAGAGACCCTATCCACCATTCCCTGCCACTCGTTCACCTTACACCTCTCCCCCACCACAAGCACCACTTAAACCAAGAAGTGTCACTCGCGGTGATTCCTTTAATGACGAAGTTGGGTGAAACATAAAAAATAAAAGAAATTAGAAATAAAAATACAGCCACCCCCAACTGAACCTTGCCTCCACCTACAACCAACATCTCTGACCAACCAGATCTTAAACATCTCCGAGCCGTGCATGAGGGTGCTGATGTCATCAACTTCGGAGCCCGCTTGGGAGATTACGACGAAGGAATTCGTTTTCCTACAAGCCTTGAACGAAGCTGAGGCCGTGAGAAGAACTCCGACGAACGGAATCCACTTGGGAAATTCTTGTGTTCTTTGTCTATGTGTTTACTTTTCAGTTGGTGTGTGTGCTTTATCTTTGCGTGGCTTGTGTGTGGTAGTTGCGCAGTTCATCAACGATAAGGTCTTGGAGTATTTTTGCACAATACAATTGTAGTTTTTAGTTTTCATTTTTTATGCTAGAGTATAGAGGAAAAAAAGGGATAATGGAAGTGAGAATGAGAGTGGAAATGAGATTGGGAGGGAATATGAGAGTGGAATATGGGAGGGATGAGTAACAAAAGTGAAAACAAAAATAGTAAATTGAGCTTAGACCCATAAAATTCACTTTAAATCACTATAGCCATTTCCTTTATTTTTCTATTTAAAATACCCAATTTTTTTAAATAATACCCGATGACTAGGATCCAACTAAGCAAGTTACCTAATATAACTTTAAATATGATTTATTATATTTTTTCACATTCCAAAACTACCCTTATTTATAAGCTAACATGTTATGTGGGGGTGTAACTAATGGCACATGTTGAATTTGGAAAAATTTTCAAATGGTTGTAATGGATGAAGGAATTCATTTTGAAACTTATTTGAAATTAAATATTAAATTCAACATTAACGTATTAGTAATCTAGAGGTGATTAACATTTTGGTTTATTTAATAAAAAAATTATGTTGTTTTCCTTTTATGAATTATATGGCTAGTAATCTATATCATTATCAGTATGAGTAATCAATATCAATATCATTATCAATATCAATATCAATATCAATATCAATATCAATATCAATATCGATATCAATATCAATAATATTGATATTGATATTGATATTGATATTGATAATATTAATTTTGAAGTGGACATTATTATTATAAAAAAATAGGTCGATTATTGTCCATAAAAAATGGGTAGATTATTAATAAAAAGGATAATATCAATATCAATATGTTGTTAATATCAGTATTCATATTGATATCAATATCAATATTGATATATTGATGAAGAGTTTATTAATATATTAAATATTATCTACCTATTGATAATAAGTAGATTATTATTGTCAATAATATTATCTACTTATTATCTTTTCTTAATATCCATTTCAATATATGGATAATAATATTGACAATAGGTAGATAATAATAGGTAAATTACTGTCCAAAAAATATATTGACAATATGAACCTATTTTTTCTCTAAATAATGTACCTATTTTTTTCTCTAAATATTGTACCTTTTTTTTTTCTCTAAATAAAGCACCTATTACTTGTTTTATGAAAAATAATTTGATCATCATTTTATTGTTTTTTTTATGTAAAACAATTTTTTTAATTTATAAATTAACCTATTTTCTCTCTCTAAATAATGTACGTATTTTTTTTCTTTCTAATAATGTACCTAATAAAACAATTTACCTAGTATAATGAACCTATTTTTTTGCTAAATTTTGTATATTTTTTTTTCTCTAAATAATGTACCTATTACTTGTTTTATGAAAAATAATTTGATAATATATTTATTGTTTGTTTTATGAATTTTTTAAATGAACCTATTTTCTCTCTAAATAATGTACCTAGTAAAACAATTTACCCAATATAATGAACCAATTTTTTTTTTCTACATAATGTACCTGTTTTTAATTTATAAATAACTTGCAAAAATTTCAATTATACAACGTACCTATTTTCTATAAATTATTGCATACCTATTTTTAATTTATGAAAAATGTACGGAAATTTCAATTACAAAGTAACTGACCTAGGTTTTTTTTAATTTAATTTTTTGGTAAATAATATACTTATATTTTTATATGTATATTTTTATATTTATATTTTTCATAGGTACATTATTGGATATGTAATTTACAGATTTTTTTTTTTTTTTTGGTTTGCAATTTTAGGGGCGATATGTTAGAGGGAATGGCAACCAAAAGAAATGGGGTGATTGATATGCTAGTATTAGGGAGTATTAATTACAATTATGACAGTTAATGAAATGTTTGAAATAAATTATAAATAAAATATGAAGTCTGATGACAACGATGTAAAAACATAGGAATACTATAACCTCTTATATCCTACTGGTCATTTAAGTTTGAAATTGGGTTTTACACATAGATTTATAAAGTGATGGGTATATGCCTAGAAAATAGAAAATGAAGGGATCTATATTGGACAAGCCCAAACAAAAATTAAAAACTGAAATCTATTTTAAATTGTTTTCACTTTCAAGTTTTTGTTTTCACTTTTGTTACTCCTCCCTCCCATCCTCCCCTATCATCTTCTCTCTCAATCTCATCCTCACTCCCATTATCACTCTCATTATGCTCTATACTCTAGCACAAAAAATGAAAACTAAAAACTAAAATTGAAATGGTTATCAAACCACCTAATTGTATTAATTCACTATGATAGTAGCCTTAAAGAATTGTATTTAATTAATTAAAACATCAAGGCATGTAAGTTTCCAAATCCTGGAAATTTGGAAGTTTCCATAAAGGACCGTGTAAATATGCCAAAAGACTGCAACTCTTCAGACCATTAACTTCTCGAATGAAATAATAATTTTTATATTCACATCCGAAATTCAAATAGTTGTTTTGCAAATTCAGTTTTCACATACTACGAGTTATAGAAAGTCAAGCATGACGGAAAAGTTTTTTTTACATGGAACTTAGAAAAAATAGGTGGCTGTAACTTTCCATTGAAAAAAGCATACAAATTTTAAGACGAGCGGCGTTCACATACATATTGCAATTGCTATATGTTCCTCGTCAAGGCTGCCGCGTCCAAGACTCCAACCAATTAACAAGTCTTTCTTCATTCTTTCTTACCTCTTCTGTAAGTTAAGTTGTCGCTCTTCTGTATTTATAGGCACCA
Organism: Prunus padus; assembly: GCA_024362665.1. NCBI lineage: Eukaryota > Viridiplantae > Streptophyta > Magnoliopsida > Rosales > Rosaceae > Prunus > Prunus padus. The sequence continues at coordinate 20,437,183 of JANFAM010000010.1, read as the reverse complement.
TTATTTCTTGCATCCTCGCAATTCTCCTCAGTGATCACATACAGCACGATTTTGTAGAGAGTGAGAGAGAGAGAGAGAGAGATGGAGGTGATTGTTTTTGGTTTAGTTGTATCCGTGTTCTTGCAAAGTGTGGCAGCAGGGGCGGAGCCACACTGGGACCAGTGTGGTCCCGGGCCCCCACTCAAATTTTTTTATATTTTAAAAGTAATATATTGTTATGTATTTCTATATGTATATTATTTTAAATATTTTACGTTTTGATATGTATCTACATGTGTTGTGGCAGACTTATTAAGGCACAAGGAGGTGCTTCAAATTGCCCCTTTGCACAGTTGGTGATGGTGCACTCCAAGTGTACAGATTACCTTATTTCCATTTTTAACATTTAAGTAAATGTCTTTGTCCTTTTACTTTCATTTATTTTTATATTACTCAATTTACTTAAGTTTACAATGTAAATAAGGAAGTACCCCTTATTTGGATTCAAATAAAAATACTAGAAAATCAAATTCCCACCAAATCAAAATATAAAAAATCAGTTTTAGTGCAAAATACGATTTAGGCTAAAAATGATAGCTCATTAAGTCAATATATACTTCATACTAAAATCCCATAAAATCAAGTTTTCTCATTTGAAGTATAAGGAATAAAAGCCGTCAAAAATTATATTGGGAAAATGATTATTCCGAAAAACCATTTTTCATACTTAGTCAATATTTTTACATAAAACATTTTTCACGTATTATATGAATGCATAAATGGATCTAAGGTTTTTTTTAGTTTGTGAATTTTGATTTTTTCTTTCTATTGGGTTTAATGAGGGGAAAAGCTATAAAGATATTTGCTAAATCGCCACTCTTTGTCTATCTCTTGCAATTTTTCTTGCTCAAAATGTATTTGTCTATCTCTTTGTCGAGTACAATTATGATTGCAACCAATAAGCAATATAATTCTTGACATATGTGATATATATATATATATATATATATATATATATATATATATATACTTATTTTTCATATGTATTGTGAGTTCGAATTTTTGATTAACTTTATAATTTGTAAGAAGCGCCTCACACAAGAAATCCTGGCTTCGCCACTGTGTGGCAGCACAGACAGCTCACGTGGTGGGAGACAGCATAGGTTGGACCATTCCACAATCTGGCGCCCAAGCGTACGTCACTTGGGCTGCTAACAAGAAGTTCGTGGTTGGCGATATTCTGAGTAAGATTTTCCAACCTCTCTCTTTTTTATTAAGTTACAATCACCCTCTTTTCTTCCTAGATCCTGAGGCGATTATATATATATGGAGTTTTAAATTACGTACCCTTAGATTAATAACTTAAGTACTAGTTTATTTTTGCAAAGGACCACTAGTAGTAGTTTGAAGTATTTACTCATTCAGGCAATGTTTTAAATTCGAGTTCTAGCATTTGTGTAGTGTGTGTGAGTTTAGTATACTATCGCTTTTCTCAATAGAAAAAGTCCTAAAAAAGTATTGGTTTATTTTTTTTTCTTAAAAATTACTTACCTCTCTTCTCACACTAAATGTTTCTTAATAATTCTTCAGTTTTCAACTTCACCACCAACGCACACGATGTACAAGAAGTACCCAAAGCATCATTGGACTCATGCAGCTCGGACAACGCAATTGGCTCTGCCATCACAACTGGCCCGGCAAACGTCACGCTCCCCTCAGCCGGCGAGCACTACTTCATCTGCACTTTAGGCACCCATTGCCAGTCAGGACAGAAGCTGGCAATCACCGTCTCCGACTCCGCTACCTCCCCAGGAGCCTCACCTTCCAGTCCACCGCCACCCCCACCGGCTTCTTCATCCCGGGCTGTTTTCGCTAGTTTCTTTTGGTCGTCCTTGGCTCTTGTCATGGGTTTGTTCTTTTGAAGACCTCAAGAGATGGACCAATTTTTATTATTATCTTGGGGATCCATTAATCTTGATGTTTAGTATAATTTTTGATGGGAGATATAAGGGAACTATTATCCCTGAATTTTTCATATAATCAAATTGTGATGTTTCTTTGACTGCATTATCAATAAAGGAACTCCCTGTGTTGAAAATTCGATCTCTCCCATATTCAAGTATGCATTTTATTTTCTTTGCTGGTGATCAGTTAATTATAACATAATTGCCTACTCATATTAGCGTGATGAATTAATGTGTCGAGACCTTAATGATAATCGAATGACCTCATGCATGTCAATAATGGATTTTGCATTCATTTGAAACAGGCTAATACAAATACCAATCAAATGAAACATTCATAAGAATAGACCGTGGGGAATTAACCAATAATTGGTTTTGCACATTCCGTAACAATTTGTCATACAAAGAGCTAGCATAATTCGTCTTCAGTTTTCATTGGCTAACCTGTAGTACCTAAAAAAACTTTTAATTTGCACATTGAATGCAATCCACATATGGTTGTCTAGCTTGATATAAAGGGGCACAACTTGAATATTACATAACAACTCCCACAAATAGCACGCCCACCTTTCTTTCCATAGATTTGATTTTGAAGTTCGCTCATTACCCCATCAAGGCACCTCATACAATGATGAGCAGAAAGGTCCCCGGTGCATTGAGCCACACCATAAATCGCTTCCGTGCTCGATACCCCCTGCTTGCCATGAGCATATAATGATGGCGGAGAATAAGCTCTAACACTTTCTCTTTGATATCAAGTATCAGTTTGTATTGTTCTCTCTTATTGTGATTTTTTTTTTTCATTATTGATTTTTATATAGTTTGTTTGGTTGTTGTTTTAGAATTTTTTTAGTCTTCTCAAATAGCGGTCAAATTTGCTCCCATCTAGTGTATCCTCAGTCCGCCATAGCTTATAATTTATTACTTTGTTTGCTAACGTACTTCTAAGATTGAAAGAATAGCATTAATTAAGAAATTAAAAACCTCTCGGTCATTTGTCACATTTTCAACTTTTTATTTAAAGGAACAATTTCAACTCCTCACATTAATATATATATATATACACACATACACATATTTATAAGAATAGAAAGTTGTTGTAGTGTGTGTGGTTTGGAGCAATTGCTTCTCCAGGCAAGGTCCTGAGTTCGAGTCCTAGCATATCCGTGTAGTATGTGTGATTTTAGGAAATGTCCCTCTCTATAGGAAATGTCCTTAAAAAAATGGAAGTTGTTGATTTTAGAAGCAAGGGATCATCATATATTCAAAATTTAAATTCTTATAGCATAGCTTTTCATAGCTAGAATTAGCCAAAAACATGCATTCATGTCATACTCATGCCTACATACTGCAGATGTGAAGAAAATTTTAATTACCACAATTAGAAAACTAACATGAGCTTCTCATTATATTACTTAAATTGTATATTACAACTAAATCTACTATATATAGAACATATACAAAGGAATTATCATCATACCTTCAATTTTGCTTTTATGTGTATGTTTTGAGAATTGAATTGAATTGAAGTTCAGTTTTATTCAACATGTTTTCCTCAAACCCTTTAGTGTCTCTATATTTTTTCCTTTTCTTACCTGCCGTCTTTGGAGTTCTTGGTATAGGACACAATTGTTTTAGTATGCTAGAATTTCCAGCCAATGGAGATTATGAGTTTCGCTTGAACTTTTTATTGATGAATATATCGAAATCTGCCCCAGTGACAGGATATCGAACTACTGTTATTAAAGACAATTACAGACGACATGTTGTATATGGGCTAGTACAATGTTGGACTCACATCTCTCCTAAAAATTGTAAAAGATGTATCACTACAGCAAGTTATGAAATTCGTAGTCGATGCCCTTATAAGCAAGGAGCTATAATTTGGTATGAAGGTTGCCTCGTAAAATACTCAAATGCACATCTTCATGGTGTAACTGACACATATAATGGTGTTTATTTGACGAGTACCAAGTTAGTTGATGCCCCAATATTGTTTAATCAGAAAGGTCATGATTTGCTAAAAATATTAAGTTCTAAAGCTCCTGTTAGTCCAGTGTTTTATGCTAGTGTGCACTGTGCATCGAACACAAATTCAATTTATGGTGCAGCTCAATGCACTGGGATCTTTCCAATTTCAATTGTAAGAAGTGTCTTCATGTTGCCGCGAGGGATCTTCTATATCAAAGTCATGGAATGAGAGGGGTCGTGCTTATTATGGAAGTTGTTATATGAGACTTGAAACTTACGATTTTGTGCGCTTGAGTTGTTATATGCATATGTTGTAAGCTTTCTACTGAATATATAAGCTCAGATTTTCTTGTAATTTGATATCATTTCTGAAATACAAGAACAGAATATCATCTTTTTCTCTCTAGCTTTCTATCTATTTTCTCTTAGTTTTCTTTCTGTAAATTATCTTAGTTTCTCTCCTGTTATGATCGTACCAGGTCATGACTAGGTTTTGCTTCTGCTTTGATCCTCTTTTCCAATCCTCTACTTCTGGAGTCTATGATTCAAGGGCAGACTTACTTATTTCTTGGGATTACAGATTTATTATCACAAGGTGAGTTGTTTGTAAGTCAAGAAAAGTATGCTAAAGGATTTGATAGCAAAAGCATCATTGCAAGCCACAGATCACGTGTTCGAACTTAAATACTAATAAATCGGTCACAAAATTTAACCCAAACTCGAGAGTCGCAAACTCTCAAAACCGAACCATAGCCGAATTGAACTTGCAACTTGCATCATACACAACTTCAAGACAATTCAAAATCACAAACCACCTCTCAATACGCGTTCGATCTCAATACAAGAATTGAAAACCGTATCTAAAACACTAAACCAAACACTCTTACCTAGGGTCGGCCCTGACATTTTGGAGGTCCGGTGCCATTTAAGAAAATGAGGCCCTTTTTTTTACTTGATTTTTTTTTGCTTAAATATAAAACATTATGCACATGTATTCCTTTTGACTTAAACATAGTAATTTCATTCAAATAAAAAAGACAAAGTAGTATGTGAATAAAACATGAAAAACCACACTTAGGTCCATAATCAAATAGATCTAAAAATCTGAAAAGAACAACTATTCTTTACAGAAGCTTTGAAGTTCATATCTTCAATGCACAATTGCACCAAAAACAACTTTGTTTGCTTCCACTACACCATCTACGCCAAACGCATTGTCCATAAATGAAGGGCATTGATTCTTGTATGCAATTGTCAAGTCAGAAACTGCACCACAATTTGGAATATGAAGGCACATATAAATATAACAGGAATGGAATGTTAAGACAAGATAAATTGGAGAGATTGAGAGAGAGAAAATGGGGGTTCAAAGACATAATTTCCAGAACACAAATAAGGGAGTGGAAGTCTTGTGTAAATAACCTGCATTTAAAGAACTTCTTAGTGCTTATAAGCAAGCACAAAAACCTTTCGTTCTTGGAAGCAGGACATGTGACAGTAAATGAAGTCCAGTTTCAGCAGCAAATATCTGACTCTTTTTGCATTTTTCTTCACTGTATACAAAACAAGGGGGTAAAAAACAAAACAACTAAATATTTTACATACATTAACCTCTTAAATTGAATAAAGAAAATATTTTGAATGCACTATAGAAATTTGCAAGTTAGAAATATGCTTTGTAACCAATTTTTGAAAGCTGACTGGTGAAATAGAAATGGGGTCCAATCCAAAGGTAACTTAGTGCAATCCATCCTTAATCTATGTAATATTTAGATTATAGTAGACCATCTGCTGCCAAGACATTGCTTCCATTGACTACTATGAATTGGTTGAGTGAAGCAGGCAACTAGGCTCATGTTTAGATTTCCTTGCACATGTTGATTCCCGTGAAGATGGTAGAAACATGAAGCTGATATGTTTGAAGAACAGAGAAGTGCAGCAAAATTAGTAGGTTTCATATAACAGGATTCTAAAAAAGTCTCATTGCATAGCATAAACACGAGAAAGGATTCCCAAACTCATTACCAAGTGTCAAAACTGTGAAACTAACAGTCTAAGTTCAAACAGTATGGATTTTCTTTTGCTGAAGTTAGAAACATAAGCACATGGAAGTCCAATAATAATAAATTCAATACAATAATATGAAAATAGATCACATAGCTTTTGGTTGACTGAATTTTGAGAATTCAAAAATCTAATTACCTTTTCAAGAGTTAATCCTCGTCGATTCGTCTCCTCTGTTGGTCACCGTCAATCTTAGAGAATTTAAGGAGGTGGGTGCGAATTGAAACTTTAGGGTTAGAAATGTGAGAAAAGAGGGATGAGGCAAATTGAGAAATAAAAGATTGGAGAGAACTTGGAGGATTAAAAATGAAGTATGTTCCATATAAAAGAATAAGATTGGGATAACCAAGGGTATTGGAATTTGGAAAGATGAAAGAGACGAAGCGTTCAAGTGTGGTCTTGGTAAGAGGAAGCGTCATCTTAAGAATGCGTGGTTGATTGCTGCTGACTCTGAATTTTTTTTATTAATTTTTTTATTTTTATGTTCTCTTCTTTGGATGTGGGCTAGCTTGAATAAAAAATTATAATATTTTATTTTATTTTATATGTGGGCTAGAATATATATAAAAAAATTTGGGGCCCCTTCAAGTGGAGGCCCATGGCGGTCGCCCTTCTAGCCCAGGCTTAGGGCCGGCCCTGCTCTTACCTCAACGACCTACAGAATGGACAGCGGTTTTTAGGGGTGGGTATAAAAACCGCTGAACTGGAAAACCGAACCAAGCCAAATCGAAAAAAACGGAAAAAAATCGGTTGACTAAAAAAGTCAACAAACTGGAATCGAACCGGACCGGTTCCAATGGATTTTGGTTTCGGATTCACACCTTATCAAATCGGACCGCACCGGACCGTGCCCACCCCTAGCGCTTTTTGTCCTCTCATAATTGGCGCCAAGGACTCTGAAGCTCTTCAGTCCTCTGGCGATAACGGCAAAGCTTCTACAAGCTATAATAGAGCGAGTGAGCTTGAAAAGTTTCATGTCAACGACGTAGGCGTTGCCGCCATCTCCCGTAGCTCGAATATGGAGATTTTCCAACTGGTCAAGTGCAGAAATGTAGCGTTAATTTCTGCCGTGCCCAACACTGGAAGCTTCTATTAAAGCTTACACATTAACGAACACAACACTATGAGCTGCTTCGTCTTTGTAGCCAAGAGGTGCCCAACCCTCATGAATTGGTGCTCATCATCGTGAATCCAGCAAAAGCGAGCTTGGAGACGTGCTCATAGCTCGCATATAACAGAGCTCGTGTAAAAGAGAGCACTGAGCTCAAAACAGAGGAAAAACAATTAAAAGGGCATAAATGTAATTTCAGAAACACACTAAACCTGATGTAAGGGTTTGAAAATCTTGGTAATTTTTGGGTGTTCCCGGTACACCACGTGGCTGGTGTACCATCCACTAGGTGTAGGACATGTGGAATGTTTCAAATGCAGCCCGCCCATGTGTCATAAAAAATAATGCAATAAATTAGAAAGTAATTCCAAATGTCCTAGGTCTATTGGATGGTACACCAACCACGTGGTGTACCCGGTACATTTAAAAATTTCTCGAATTTTGAGGATATTTTTTTGTGGGAAAAAGAATTTCAAGGTTTTAGTTGGTAACAAACTGATTGGAATACATTGGACAACAAAACATGCAATGACTGGAATTCTTCAAAACAATAATATAAATTCTAAGTTAGTCGTTATTACTTAATTTTAGGAATAATTGTAAGCAACTAGTTATGTGTTCGAATCTCCCCTACAACCTGAGATTCTGTGTAATTGTGTTCAAATCTCCGCACCTCTAATTGCTTGTATCCAAAATAAATAAAAAATATTCCAAATTTGAATCCCCTTCCCAATTAATAAAAAGAATAAATTATAATTATATTCACAACCAAATCATCAAAGTTATTTATTCTCGAATTGCATTAATGGTTACCTACTATATGAGTAAAGTAGAGTCAAGCATGATTGAATAGACCAACTTCTATGCAACTCCACGTAGAAAAGTAGAAGGGTTGGAACACATTCCACTTTGGGTCTTGGCTCCACACATTGGACTCCAACAACAAATGCAAAAAGCATACAATTTGAGATGACCGGCGAAGGTTCTTGTCGGTGCATGCCTGGTCATGCATTGCATTGCATTGCATGTACCCTCTTGTCCTCCATGGTCAAAGCCGCCGCCGCGTCTAAGATTCTAGCAAGTCTTGCCTTTTGTTTTTCTTCTACTCCAGAGCTTTTATTTATAGGCTTGAATTCACGTATCGTTTCCATATATTCTCATTCATCAGTGACCTATACAATACAATTTGGTACATTAAAAGACAAGGCGACAGACACAAAGAGAGAGAGAGAGAGAGATGGAGAGCAAAATGATGGTTGTTTTTGGTGTGTTTGTGGCCGTGTTTGTGCAATGTGTAGCAGCACAGACAGTGCATGTGGTGGGAGATAGCTTAGGTTGGACTATTCCACAATCTGGGCAACAATATGTCACTTGGGCATCTGCTAACAAGTTCGTTGTTGGTGATACTCTCAGTATGATTTCTCAAGTCTTCTAATTTTCTTTTTTATTCTGATTTATAACGTTGGGTCTTATCTAATTCTCATGAGATTACTTGATTTTTAAATTACCCTTTAGAATAATATAACTCAAGTATTAGTTAATTCTTTTTTCTTAAAAATTACTTTCCTCTTCTCACACTATACGTTTCTTAATAATTGTTCAGTTTTCAACTTTGCCACCAACGCACACGATGTACAACAAGTACCCAAAGCATCGTTCGACTCATGCAGCTCGGACAACGCAATTGGCTCGTCCATCACAACAGGCCCAGCCAACGTCACGCTCACCTCATCAGGCGACAACTACTTCATCTGCACTTATGGCACCCACTGCCAGTCAGGTCAGAAGCTAGCCATCACCGTCTCAGCCGCCGCCCCTGGAGCCTCGCCCTCTGCACCAACTTCTGCGCCACCACCACCACCGCCCACTACCCCTCCTACCACACCATCACCGTCATCGAACGACCCTGCTGCTTGTGCTCCAGTCCCGTCACCGTCACCATCACCATCACCGTCCACAGCTGGCGGGCCCACTGTGAAGGCTACTCCCGGGTCTTCCCCTCCCCCTGATAATTCTTCTTCACCAGCTGTTGTGGCGGGTTTCTCTTTGTCCTTCTTGTCCCTTGTCATCATGGGTTTGTTCTTTTAGATATTTTCTGTGAAGACTCGGGAGATGGACATGTTCTTATGATTGTTAGTCATTGTATTTTGTATCTGTTTTAGATAACAGAATTGTTTTAATCATTTTTTAGTACATTTTCATTAATAAAGGATTAATTCCGATCTTTATAATTCTATCATGCATCTCGTTTGTCTTTTCTTTTTTATCAATATCTTTATTTTTCTTATATTCATAAGATTTTAGCATGCATCTTGATATATGATGATTGGTTAATTAAAAACAAACTAGAAAGAGAAGAAGCTATTAGACAACAAAACATTTGATTTGATTTGATTTGTCGTCATGTCATATATTTTATTTGATTTCTCAATTCCTCAACCAATATCTTTCCCATTTTTCTCTATTAAATAAAAACAAGAACAGACAACAAAACATTTCTTGTGCGGGATTGTGTGTAAATTAAATCCCAACTTCTAAATTATTTCTACACCCTGCAACCATCAGCAAAAAGAGGTACCAAATTCGTCTGTTAATTGAGTGGCAAGGGTACTGGTCACTCAGACCACAAAGTGTCTCGACGTCTGCACCTCAACCTTCCTAAACCATTTTCTCTCAAGTGGTATAACTTATTCGATTGTTCTCTTGTTAGTTGACCAAACACAGATTTCTCCGATTTGGTTTTTGATTTAAACTCTTTTTGTTGGAAATAATAAGGAAAATGTAGAAACTTATTTGTCAAGTTCTCTCATACAAAGTCCTACTCCTATACTTCAATCATCTCAATTACATTGGATTGCAACTCTTTAAATTACAACCCAATAGCAACGGAAAACGACAACGACAAATTCTTCCATATCAACTTCAGCTAATTCACGTAGACACAACTTCTCTTCACTCTCCCTCTCCCCCTAAAGAGAAGGGGTCGTCGGAGCAAAGGAATAGGTAATATCTTCATGGGAATACGTCAAGGTAATGGGGCAAGCAACACATTTGAGAGAGATAAGGTATCATAAAGATAAACAAATCCCTTTTCACTCCCCCCTCCCCCCTTGAAGAGGAGGGGAGGAGAGCATTTAAATCGCAAGGAGAAGATGATTATGGTATGGATTTCACCCGCACGTGCAAGGTAGGATGCCGGCGTGTGGGGCCACTCGTGCGATGTAGGATGCCGGCGTGTGGTGGTGTTTTCGTGTGCATATTTGTATATGTATTGCATTGTATATATATATATATATATATGTAAATGTATGTGGTTATATGAGTATGATTTTGTTTTCGGGAATGAGGATTTGGATTTGGAATATAGATGTGTTGTGAACTATCATTGTTGGAAGAACTATGTGTGGCGTGATCCCTCCGTAAAGGTACGTAGGTAGCCTAGGGTCTTCCTCAGGTGCAGCCGTGAGATAAACTATATTTCTGAAATTTAAATTTGGTTATTTGTGCATGCTGAACATTTGAGCTTTCCTGGCAAGTTGTTAACGGATTGAATTTAGGGACGAAGGCCTGTTTTGTAATCTGCATGCATGCTAGCAGTTGGTATTTGTTGTTTTTAACAAGTTGAAAATTTGGGAAAAGTCCTTTTTTTTAGGGGAGTGCCGAAATTTCGGCAGAATGTCTCGGCCCTTTTCCCTTGTTTCGGGAAGGGGAAGTCTGTTCTTTAGTAAGTGGGACCGAGAACAGTTGGTTACCGGAAGAGGATGCTAGATTCGTCATGAATTCCGAGGTGGAATTCGGGATGGGTCTTGTACAACGAGGTTCGGTACGGATCCCAATGAGAAATTCGGGTCGGGTCCTGTCATTAACCTAAGCCCTCCTTTTTGTTTTGTCATACTTTAGATTTTGGCCTTATTTTACTTGTTTAGTAGAAAGAAAATTAGCTGCAAAAGAGGGATAAAATGCCCAAAACCAGAAAATAAAGATAGAAAGACAAAGGATGGCAAGAGGTTTGTAGAATTGTTGTTTACTTTTCTCTATTCATTTCATTTACATATGTACATATATTTCAAATTCCTTCGATTTTTAGATAATGTATGTATAGATAATTAGTTTTATTTTATTTTAGTGGATTTTAATTTGTAATGATTGAAATATGCAAAATTCTATAATGAGGGTGCCATATATGAACTTCTCATGTGGACTTTCATATTAGCCACATGATTATTTTATTAAACTTTAATAAAATTACTATTCAGATGAATCATGTAGTTAATATAAATGTCCACATCTATGGCCCATATATTGTACCCTCACCATAGAATGACTCATTGAAATATAGATGAAGTCAATAATTATGGGTTATTTTGCGGCGCCCCCCCTAACCAAAATCATGAGCTACTTTTCAATGATTCAGCCGGGTTTTATCTGAACTATTGACTTTCAGCCCAATTTTGATTTTAAAAGCCACACATTGATCCAAGCGCAAGCTCTGTTTTTCTAGAAAATAGTAAGTAATCATCTCTAACTAACTCACAGGAAAGTCACGTGCTTGTAAGTTGTAACCCATCTTATGTTATCAAAGTGTTGTATTATAACGTTTATTTGTCAAATTCTCATAGAAGAGTGATTATACATGACGATGGTAGTACGGCTAGTCATGTGATACATCTTGTATACATGTTATAATATAAGTGAATATTTATTTATTTTATTTCCTAAAGGGGCGAAAAATAAACCATGTCGTCCACCCATATTATAACACGTGTATAAGAGGTGATGCCCTGAAAATTTTCAAATATTTTGTTTAAGCTCACAATAAAAATTTCACGGTCCAATTTTTGGTAATTTGGATTTTCATAAATATTTTCAAGAAATAAGTATTGGTTTATTCAAGGGAAGATTTATTTCCTGATATTTTGAAATTGGAATTTTGGTAATTTGATGTCAATAAAAAATAGTAGACGTCAATACGAGCGTGTGAGATTTTTCAGAGAATTATTCGAACCCGGAAGTATTTTTGGCGAGTTTTGAAAGTTGGGAAGAAGATAAAAAAGAAAAGACAAGGAAGCGATAAATTATTGTGCGGCACCATACCCACATGGGCTGCCGACACTCTTATCTCTTCTCTTATCCTTTTTCCTTCCTTTCTCTTTCCTTTATCTTTCCTTCTCCTATCATTTCACGTTCACGTTCAACTCTTTCCACTACTACAAAAATCGCAATAGACGACGGTAATTTACCGTCGTAAATTTACTTTCTCAACCGTCGAGGAATCGACCGACATCTTTTACGCATAAAACCACGACAGTAAAATACCGTCGTCTATATTATATAAAAGCGACACTTTACTAAAAACCGACGTCTATTAACTTAAAGACGACGTTTTTATAAAAAAAATGACGTGTATTATAATTAAAGACGACGGTTTGTAAGAACTGTCGTCTATTATGAAATAACAGTCGTCTATTACATGTAAATATGACGGTTGTTATGAAATAACAGTCGTCTATTATTGTGAAATATGTCGTCTATTATGAAATAACAGTCGTTTATTATATTTAAATACGACGGTTGTTATGAAAAAAATGTCGTCTATTATGATAGAATAGTCATCTATTGATGTAAAGACGCTGGTTTTTTGAAAGAACTGAGGTTTATTATATACAAAGATGTTTTATTTTTACATTTTACCTTTTTTTCCTTGCTTCCAATTGTTCTCTACAACTATTTTAGCTAAAAAACAACCATAATGCTTTGTGAACAATAAATTCAGCTCCAAACAACCATAAATTGTTTCATAAAACTTGAATATTCAATAATAATTACAAAATATCAATCTTCATTCCTATATATCTATACAAAATATCATATCCATAATATTAAACTATATATCTCTACAACGATCCGAATTTCATCAATTTGTTCTTGTGTGTATGAGTTACCGTTGCCTTCTTGCACTGCAAAACAGGATTAAAAAAAAGGAAGCAAGTTTTAGTTAGAGATACATATAACAGGATTAAAAAAAAAAGAAACAAGAAAAAAAAGCCAGAAGTGGGAATAACTTGAGAAATCGAAACCGAAACCGGAATGAAAGATTAGAATATGAGCAGCCGGAATGAAATGTACCTCTGACTTGGAGCAATCTGATGGAGAAAGAAAACTTAAGGTCAGAATATGAGTTGAAGAAAGATAGCGAAATGTTATATATATAGGGTTTAGGGAAAATTCGAAAAAATTACATTTCGCGGTCAAATTTTTCAAAAGACCGCGTTTTTAAAGACGACGGCAAGTAAAATAAAAACGACGTATAAATTAAAATATACACAACGGTTTTTAAATAATACGGACGTTATAAACATATACTACGTCAGTTATTTACAAAACCGACGTCTTAACTAAAAAAACTTCGGAGAAATAGAAATTTGTGCTAACAAGAAACTGAATATACAATCCTACTTGAGAACTCAGTTCTTGTTTTACACCCAACCGAAGTTCTTAGATGGGTTGGGTGTACAACAAAAACTGAGTTCGCAAGTAAGACATTCTTGCATGAGAGGTGAGAATTGAGATATACAGAACGTTCGGAATAAAAACAGCAATTTAAACGAATTATATAGAATTGGAAAACTAAAAGTGACTTTATTAAGACTTGGAAACCGAAAAGGGCCTTTATTTCGACTTGGAAACCTAAAAGCCGCCGTTTGAGTTCCCAATTTGGCAGATAAAGCGTGCCGATTCATTTCGAAAGTTTGAAATTGAAACTTACAACGACGGTATTTATGTTTACCGTCGTCGTTATCTTGACGTTTATTCGGACTTTTGTTGTCGCGCTTGTTTTAAACAACAACGACGGTATAATTACTATAAACGACGTGAAAATGATTTACAACGGCGATATAATTAATAGAACTGTCGTATTATCTAAACAACCACGTCGTTATATTATATTATAACGCCGTAGTAATGATTTACCACCACCTTTTATTTATAAGAACTGTCGTAGTCTAACATCTAATACGGCGTAAAATAATAAATACCGACGTGGTTAATTACCTTACATGTCGTCTATTATATATAAAGACGACAATTTTTATGAAAGAAATGTCGTCTATTATATGTAAAGAATGCGGTTTTGTGATAGATTTGTCGTCTATTAATGTAAAGACGACGGTTATTTGAAAGAATTGTCGTTTATATATCCAAAGATTTAGTAATTTTACATTTTTATATTTTTTTTCTTGCTTCCAATGGTTCTCTGCAACGATTTTTTCTTGCTAAAAAAACAACCATATATAATGCTTTGTGAACAATAAATATACTCAAGAATAATTTGTTTCATAAAACTTGAAGATCAATAATAATTACATACAAAATATTTACCAATCTTCATTCCTATATATCCATACAAAATATTTACCATTCCTATACATACAAAATAATTTGTTTCATTAAACTATAATTCGATCCGAATTTCTTCAATTTGTTCTTGTGTGGGTATGAGCTAGCGTTGCCTTCTTGCAATCGCAAAACCAAGATTAAAAAAGAAGCAAGTTTTAGTTAGAGATACATTTATAAACTTATTTGGATTTCCTCTAACTTGGATATAAACGACGGAAAGTAAAATTAAACCGTGTATAAATTAAAATATACACGACGGTTTTTAAATAATAGGGCGTTATAAAACTATACTACGTCGAGTTAGTTACAAAACCGACGTCTTAAATACAAAAACAACAGAGAAATAGAAATTTGTGTTAAACAAGAAACAAAATTTTTAATCTTTACGGGAACTTAGTTGTTGTTTTGAACCAAACCGAAGTTCTTAGATTGGTTTGGTCCAAAAACACAACTGAGTTCCAAAGAGAGACATCTTGCATGACTGAAACCATTCAGAGATGTGAGAATTGAGACTGAACGTTTGGAATAAAAACTACAATTTAAAGGAAATATTTAGAATTGGAAAACTAAAAGTGACTTAATTAAGACTTGGAAACCGAAAAGGGCCTTTATTTCGACTTGGAAACCTAAAAGCCGCCGTTTCAGTCTCCAATTCGCAGATAAAGCGAGACGTTTCAGTTCGAAAGTTTCGAATTTGAAACCTACAACGACGGTATTTATGATTTGCGTCGTCGTTATACTGACGTTTATTTTGACTTTTGTTGTCGCGCTTGTTTTAAATAACAACGACGGTATAATTCATATAAACGACGTTAAAATTATTTACAACGACGATATAATTTATAGAACCGCCGTATTATCTAAAAAACCACGTCGTTATATTATATTATGACGACGTGGTAACTGTTTACCACCACCTTTTATTTATAAGTACTGTCGTAATCCAATTTATAATACGGGTAAAATAATAAAAAACAGACGTGGTTAATTACCTTTACATGTCGGTATTTATAAAATTACGGTCGTATTAAATAGTACTTGATACGTCTCTAATAATACAATTACCGTCGTGTTCATTGGATGTTCAAAACGGCGGTATTATATGGAAAACGTCGTCTATAATTACTACGTCGGTATATTTACACATACCGTCGTTGTTTATTTGTTGTCTTTTTTCTGATCGAAATGGCATGTTTAATAAGATGACGCTTTTAAAGTTTTATGCGTCGTGTTTTAAAAATGCCCAAATGAATTTCCAATTTTTGGGTGTTTTAGTTTCTGATCCACGTCGGTTTTTATATTACCGTCGTCGTTTAAAATTTAACGACAGTATTTATTTTGTCCCTCGTCATTTTACCGACGTCTATTTCGATTTTTATAGTAGTGTTCTTTTTCATTCATCTTTTCTTCTTCTTCATTTTCTCTCCCCCTCTTCAGAAAACCAAACCCGTGGGTATGGTTCATCACCATAGAGCTCCCACCTCTAAAGCTCAAATAAGAAAATCTTCTTCATGAACGTTGTTCACCTAGTCGAGGACTATAACATTTCCAAAAATCAGTATCATCGGACCAGTTTAGCTACCTCAAACCGGCTATGAACTTTCAGTGTTCATACACGGATGGTGAGTTCTTTGCAACTTGGTAGTCAACATTTTTCTCTAGTCTCTACAGCTCGTTTGACAAACTTTCCTTCTCTGAAGTTGTTCCTCAGTTTGAGAGCTATGACATATCCAAAAATCAGAGCAATCCAAGCACTCTAGCTATGTCTGTGGTAAGCATGTTCATCACTTCCTCAGATTATGCTGTTATTACCATACAACACTATATTCACTCTTGTATGTCAAATTTACTTCCTCATATGACAATAAATTCTTCATGAAAGGTGTTCAAAATTATGTTCTCTAGAACATATCCAAAAATCGTGGCAATCCAGTTAGTGTAGCCTTCTCGGGAGTCGATGAACTAACACTTAAAAAATTTGAGTTGGTTGTTGTCTTTGGGAGCTCCACTCAGAAAATTCTGAAAAATTCAGAGGGGTAAGGTAAACATTTAAGATGGCTTGATTTCTAGAAATTGTCTCTAAATTGTTGGCAGAGACCCAGTACTGAAATTGGAAGGACCAAAAGATAAATTAAAACAAGTATAAGTATCAAAGGACAAATAAGGTAAAATGTAAGGACCATAGTGAAATTGTGAATAAGTCCAAGGACTGAAATATGATTTGGACAAAGTATAAGGACCAAAGTGAAATTATGAAAAAGTTCGAGGACTAAAATATGATTTGGACAAAGTATAACGACAAAAGTGAAATTATTGGCTAGTGAGATGGCTACAGTGCAATTAAAGATAGTTATAAGAACTAAATTGCAAAGAAGGATTTTAAGTAACATTTTTTTTAAATGACTAGACTAGGAATCAGTTACCAAGAAAGAACAATTTGAGTTCAAAGGTGCAGAATGCAAGTCAGGCATTAGTTTTGGATTCCAGGTAGGGGGACTCACTCTCGGACTTTTATTTTGTGTGTATGTATGACATAGTATATATTGTTGTGTGCGAACACTGCACTGTTTATAATTGTCATATGTGCTTGGTTTTATGAATGCTTGTGTCACGCCCTAAAATTGAGACGCGTGACAGCGGCACGTACCTTGAGGATCCAGAGAATATAACACCTAAGTCCGAGGGTTATACTCCCAAGATTCCCAAAATATGCTAAGCCTTTGTAAATAAATTAAAACGGGTTGGATCAGAGTATTTAACAACATCGAAAAAATAATTTATAATATTTTACAAAATTTATTTGAGAGTTAAACCAACCCTAGAGGTCATGGATTAGTATCAACAACCTCTGAAACATTTTTCAGCTAGCCTCTATCTGCTTGTCTGACAACCGATCATTTAAGGCCAACTACCCCTATCAGAAATTTATAATTAAATCCAACTCCTCTGGTACGGTAGCGAGAGTGTCCATTTCAACCGGTTACACCTCATCGACTATACCTCACACGTAGGGTAATGGTAAAGTCTGTCTACATAACCCTTCCGGAGGTTTAGGGGATCGAAACCCAAGGAAGTCGTTATGCCCTTCCACTCTCAGGTCGTCGAGAATAATGCCCACATGTGTATACCCTCAAAACTTTGGAGAACCAAAGCTAAGCATTCATAAAACCAGACAATATGACATCCAAAAACAATGCATCTTTTGCACACAACAATATTTAATATGTCATACATACACACAAAATACAAGTCCGAGAGTGAGTCCTCCTACCTGGAATCCAAAACTGATGCCTGACTTGCATTCTGCACCTTTGAACTCAAATTGTTCTTTCTTGACAACTGATTACTAGTCCAGTCATTACAAAAAATTGTTACTTAAAATCCTTCTTTGCAATTTAGTCTTTATAATTATCTTTAATTGCATTGTAGTTCTCTCACTAGTCAATAATTTCACTTTTGTCCTTATATTTTGTCCAAATCATATTTTAGTCCTCGAACTTGTTCATAGTTTCACTTTGGTCCTTATATTTTCCTTATTTATCATTTGGCACTTATACTTGTTTTAATTTGTCTTTTGGTCCTTCCAATTTCAATATCGGCTTTCGGGCAACAATTCAGAGACAATTTCCAGAAATCAAACCATCTAAAATCTTTACCTTACCCCTATGAATTTTTCAAAATTTTCTGAGTGGAGCTCCCAAAGACAATAACCAACTCAAATTACACTTGCAAACTAACAAAAGCTTGTATTAGTTCATCCACTCCCGAGCAGGCTATATTAATTGGATTGCCACGATTTTTGGACATGTTCTAGAGAACAAAATTCTGAACAACTTCCATGAAGAATTTATTGTCATCTGGGTAAGGGAAATTGACATACAAGAGTGAATATTGTGCTGTACAGTAATAACAGCAAAATCTGAGGAAGTGAAGAATTTGCTTACCATATACATATCTAGAGCACTTGGATTGCTCTGATTTTTGGATATGTCATAGTTCTCAGACTGAGGAACAATTTCAAAGAAGGAATGTTTGTCAAACTAACTGTAGAGACTAGAGAAAAATGTTGAAAATCAAGCTGCAGAGAACTCACCATCCATAGATGAACACTGAAAGTTCATAGCCAGTTTGAGGTAGCTAAACTAGTCGGATGAGGCTGATTTTTGGATATGTTATAGTCCTCGAACAGGTGAACAATGTTTATGAAGGAACTTTTCTGATTTGAGCTTTAGAGATAGGAGTTCTATGGTGATTACCAAGACCCACGGGTTTGGTTTTTGAAGAGGGAGAGAAGAAGATGAAGAAGAAAAGAAAAAGATGAAGGAAATGAGTGAGAGATATGAAATGAACGTGAAGTGAAAGAGAAAGAGAGATAAAGGAAAAAAGATAGGAAAGAGAGAGGATAAGATAAGAGATAAGAGTGTCGGCAAGTAAACGAGCCTAGGCCGGCTGTGCCCGGCCATGTGCGCGCCTAGGGTTTCAAATCCTAAGCCTAAGCCCTGCCCAAATCAAGAGCGGGTTGGAGGCGTAAAGAATGGGCTACACCGGGCTTTGGCGTATCAGGCCTCAGACTACCCACTTCGGCCCATGGGCTTAGTGCCAAATGACGATCCTTAAGTCAAAAATAAAACTTTTGTATTTCATGAGATCATAATATCTAGCTTTACATTTTTTTTTTGGATAAAAATATCCTTATTTATATTTGGATTTGGGAGCCCTAAGAACTACCCTACGCCGACTATGAACTAGCCTCTCTCTAGCCTACTTCTTATTTTCCTTCTCTTTCTTCTTCTTGTTGTCTACTTCTTGATTTCCCTCTATGTACTTATTGGCATCAACTTGCTCCATCTTGAGCTTCACTTTCGTTGCTTATTCCTGCATTTCTTCCTTCTCTATAGCATCTCTCATCCACTTGGCTTTCTTGGCTAGTTGGAAGATGGAGGTGAGATCATCTTTAGAGTTAATGAGGAACTGCTTGCATGATAATGCTGCATGTGTTGCCTCATTGAGGTTCTCCTTAGCAATCAAATGTTCAGCGTTTGCCTCTCTGTAATTTTCTGGGTAAAGGGGTGGTGAGAGGGCTAGCTAGGGCTTAGTTCTTCACGAACTATGCTTTGGTTTTGCTCTAGCTCTGGCTCTGCTCTACTCCACTTAACTTTTGTCTCCTCAAATGGGTCTAAATAAAGGATGTTTTTGTTAAATTTCAGAGAGACGGGCCAGTGGCCCACTACTAACAACACCGATATTGTCCCCAACTTAACCACTTACAAAGCCCAGTAGGTGTGTGGTTTTATCACAAAAGGCCTCAGTCATATTAGTAGTGGAATCATTAATTATATATTGTATTTTATTTGGTCAAGTATCCGATGTGGGACTTATATTCTTCAACATGCCCCCTCATGTGGGACCACCGCATAGTGTGCCACAAGTGGAGCCAAGTCCACATCGGAGTCAAACATTCAAGCCCAACACATAAACACCACGTATTGGGTAAGGGTAAACATTCAAGCCCAACATGTGAACACCACATGTTGGGTAAGGGGTAAGGGTAAAGGTCTAGTAATTGAGGCCCAATCAATCAACCCGCTCTGATACCATGTTAAATTTCAAAGAGACGGGCCAGTGACCCATTACTAAAAACACCGATATTGTCCCCAACTTAACCACCTATAAAGCTCAGTAGGTGTGGAGTTTTATCACAAAATGCCTCGGTCATATTAGTAGTGGAATCATTCATTATATATTGTATTTTATTTGGTCAAGTTTCCGATGTGAGACTTATATTCTTCAATAGTTTCTTGGTCCTTTCTTGCCCCAATCGCATGCTCGGGTCGAGGTTTCCAATGGCCTGAGCCCTCTCATTGAGCAGGGCCAGACAGACTTGGAAGGTCGGGCATGTGCATATAAAGCAAACTGATCACGTGACACGACTATGAAAATCACATTCAAGTCTTTCTTATTATTCGTGTTGTGTGTTACATGTTCCGCCAACCACTCGTTGTTAAGTTGAAGTGCTACCTCATATTTCACAGTTGTGGTTGGCGCAACCCAACTGTTGTCAACAGTATACCATGTAAGCTTAATAAGGGCTTGACACTCATCATACTTAGCTCCAATGACGTGTGCATTCATTGAGAGTAAATCAAACAGGTCTCTGGTTGCTTATACGAGCATAATAAGGATCTTATTAAGCTAGAGAAGTCCTATTATAATTAGTAAGACTGATCCTATACTGATATGGTTATTGGAGTGTTAGCTTGGTGATCAAGATAAGCCCTATATGAGTTCCATGATGGGAAGAAGTCTGTGAGCTTTTTACACTGGTTACAGTATAATTATCAAGGTCCCTGCTTTCAAAAGACACTTGCAGAAATCCTTACTAGCCCCATTGATTGTGTTGCATAAACAACTTCAACACCATCCCTCTGCTAACTATAGTCAACTACAAGAAATGGAATGAGGATCTGAAATTTTTTCTTGGAGTGATGGATTAAGGCCTATCTTTGAGAACTAAGGAACCAACTGAACCTGGAAAAGGAAACACTACTTCTGAGAAATCCCAATATGAAAAGTGGCAGAAAGCTGGCAGAATTTCATTGAAGATCATTAAGAGATCGATGACTAAAACAATAAGAGGAGGCATTCCAGACTCTGAGAATGCTAAACACTAACTGAATGCCATAGTGGAGAAATTTCAACTATCAGAAAACGAGGAAACTAGAAATCTCATTAACTCACTCAGCTCATAGTCGAATGTGTGCAAGAAAAGGAAAGAATAACACGTGCAAAGGTTGAAAAGACCGTAAACTTGGTGACAAATTATCACGACATGGAGAAGCGCACACTATACTCCAAAAGGATTAGTCACAAATGAGAGTCCATGGAATCAGCTTATGAATCCCAGATTGAAGTAGTTTCAGTGGTGGATCCAACAAGGGGCGAGTGAAGGCCATTGCCCCCACTCACCCTTGTTGGTATTCAGGAAGTCTCCCATGATGTCCATTGAAGTTCAGCTGCAATGGGGGCAAGGTAGGCAAGGTGTTTGATGAAAGTCATGTGAGAACAAAAGGAAAGGGGCAAGGTATTTGACAAAAGTGTCTTCTATGAGAAGAGGGAAGGGCAATAGGGGCAAGTCTCTTGGATGGTAGGTAAAATCAAGGAAAAGACATCTCAGAAGCTTTGGCTTCGCCGACGCCTAAGCTTTTCAAAACGGTTTAAGCCATGGCCGAGTCTTCGAAAGAAGAGCTGCTTCAGGTCATCAAGCGCTTCGGGGCTTATCTCACTGTGAAGATGTCTAGTATCTTCCAGAGATCTCCCTCCACAACCTGGTTCTTACCTCTTTTTCATGCTTTTTTCCTTATCTTGTCAAATTTTCTGACGGATCTGAATGGCATCCCCGCCTAAAATTGTTCATATGTGTCAATTATCTTGAATTGCTTAATGGGTTTATCATTTTATGTTCCAATTTTGTTTGCTCATTTGATTTGTGTGCAACTTGGTTCTTATCTCAACGTGAATTTATTTAGGATGTTGGTTAAATGATCCATAACTGGCAATTAGAGAAATTTGGGATGACCATATTTGATACTTTGTAGCATAAGAAAAAAAGAGACATACTAGCAAACATTGGCCCTTTCAGTTCAATATAACTTAGTGAAGCCTAAATTCCATTACTTTATCTCCAATTTGTGAATTGCGATGGGTGCTGCGAATCTGCTGCATGTCTTTAGTTAGTACCCAGAAACCCCGTGTCGTGCATTTCCTGCATTAGTGTACTTTTTGTACAATGACTGGCTCTCAACTGATACAAAAGCTATAAGTAGAATTGACCCAGGGTAAAGAGATACTCAAGAGGTAAGTGAAGCTAATGTGAACCGTGTCAAGTGGTAGATTTTACCTACTTTCTACTGGATTTTTTGTTTCCACCACTGCCTTGGATGGTACACCATACAAAAATTACTCTTGGTTGTGGGCTTTTTCCATTGAATCATTGATTTGTAAAGTATTCATTAGTCAATTTCTAAACTCTCTAGTTTTTTGTTAGAAATTTTTGCAAGTCTTTTAGTCTATATTTTGCCCCCACCAAGAACAATTTCTGGATCCGCCATTGAGTAGTTTAGCGATGTGTGACTCAACACGCCAATCTAGGGTGTTACATTCTTCCCCACTTATGTGTATATTTTGAGAATTGAATTGAATTGAAGTTCAGTTTTATTCAACATGTTTTCCTCAAACTCTTTAGTGTCTCTCTATATATTTTTTTCCTTTTCTTATCTGCCGTCTTTGGAGTTCTTGGTATAGGACACAATTGTTTTAGTATGCTAGAATTTCTAGCCAATGGAGATCATGAGTTTCGCTTGAACTTTTTATTGATGAATATATCGAAATCTGCTCCAGTGACAGGATATCGAACTACTGTTATTAAAGAAAATTATAGACGACATGTTGTATATGGGCTAGTACAATATTGCACTCACATCTCTTTTAAAAATTGTAAAAGATGTATCATTACAGCAAGTTATGAAATTCGTAGTCGAAGCCCTTATGAGCTAGGAGCTATAATTTGGTATGAAGATTGCCTCGTAAAATACTCCAATGCACATCTTCATGGTGTAACTGACACATATAATGGTGTTTATCTGACGAGTACCAAGTTAGTTGATGCCCCAATATTTTTTAATCAGAAAGTTCATGATTTGCTAAACATATTAAGTTCTAAAGCTCCTGTTAGTCCAGTGTTTTATTCTAGTGGTGCGCTACAGCTTGGTGCATCGAACACAAATTCAAATTATGGTGCAGCTCAATGCACTGGGATCTTTCCAATTTCAATTGTAAGAATTGTCTTCATGTTGCTGCGAGGGAGCTTCTGGTAGAAATTGGAGACTGTGTTGAAAAGAATAATTCTCGTTTGTTATTGATAGAGTCAAAATGCTAAGTATTTATAGAGATTACAAGCTTAACTAGGAAAACTAGGTTACTTGGAGACTGCCCCAAATCAATTATAATCAACAAATAAAAGGAAACTAAATAACAATTAAATAACTTTCCTAATTTCTAACACTCCCCCTCAAGTTGGAGTATGGATGTGAAGAACACCCAACTTGCACAAGAGATTGTGAAAGGCATTACTCCCAAAGGTTGCTGATGATGAGGCAGTGGTGTCACTGTTGTAAAGGGGGCAACAGTGTGCTGTTGTAAATGGAGTTTATCACTCCCCCACAAATATGACGATGTATAAGAGTCGTGATTTGGAGGGAGTAATACCCAAATGAAGCTGTGCTGATGTTCAGCGCATGTTGCACATATGAAGGCTGTTGTTGATGTTGCTAATGTGCAACGATGGTGATGTTGCTAATGTGCAATAAATGATGTTGTTGATGATGCCTTTTCTTAAGACTGAATGTTGATGTTGCTGGTGCAGGTGAGCGGAAGCTATTGCTCATGGTGTGCAGCTGCCTGTGTGCAGCTGATGTGCGTCTATCTCCCTATCTCCCCTCAAATCTGAGGCTCGTAGAGGGTCGGGATTTGGTAGAAGAGAAGAGAGAATGAAAAATAATGATGAAAGAGAGATTAAAAATATATATATATATATATATATATATATATATATATATATATATATATATATATATATATATATATATATATAAAGCCATAAAGTGAAGAAAAAGAAAGCCATGATGGTGGCGTAAAAGTGAAAGTGAAAAAAAACAACTTTCGTTACCACCGAAAAAGGTTAGGCATCCATTGGAAAAAAGAAATTGACCAAAAAGAGAAGAAGAATTGAATGTTGGTGTGAAACGTCAAAGAGAGAAACACAATGTTGAAATAATAATAAAAACACATGTTATAACAACGGAGAAGAAGTAGCAGGTTGCAAAAGTTAAAAAGGAAAACAAGTGGAAGAAAGAGAGTTCATGTGGGCGAGAGCTTGGAGGAAGGGAATAAACCCCATGGGCCCACCAGCATGAGTAGCAATATCACCAAAACAAAGAAATAAAAAGATGAAGAAAAAAGTGATTTGCAACACACAGAGAAAAAAGAAGGGCCAGCAGCTGTGCAAAGCAGAGCGGTGTTCTCGGGAAGGAAACAATTGATCGCTTGGAGATGGGCGATCGATCTTTTTTTTTTTGGCAGAGGCTGGGTATCAACGAACACAGTGGTTGGTGAAATTGTTGTGGTGTTGGTGCAGAGTCTTATGCGTTTGTCGGAGGTGTTGTAGGTGTGCTCTAGGTGCTACAAGTGGAGGGCATGTGGGTTGTCCAAAGACGTCATGGCTCGGTGAGCATTGAAGAGGCTCACGGAAGAAAGAAGACGGCTCGGTGAGCGTTGACGAGGCTCAAGGAGGAAAGAAACAGTCGTTGCCAAGGAAGGGAAACGCCATGGGTTGTAGTTGTCTCCATCAAGTAGTTGGGACATGAAAACAAGTCTTGGAGATAATCCGAGGGGTGTAGAAAGCATGGATCGATGTGATCCATGGATGGCAGATGTGGAGCCAAGATGCTAATGTTGCCAGCGGATGTTGCGGCTGTAGAGAGAGATGTTGGTGGCGGCGATAGAGAACTCTTAGATATTTTATTTTATATATATTTTAAAAATATATAAGATGCAAATTGGAGATTGTGTTGAAAAGAATAATTCTCGGTTGTTATTGATATAGCCAAAAGGCTAAGTATTTATAGAGAGATTACAAGCTTAACTAAGAAAACAAGGTTACTTGGTGACTGCCCCAAATCAATTACAATCAACAAATAAAAGGAAACTAAATAACAATTAAATAACTTTCCTAATTGCCGCGAGGAAGCTTCTACATCAAAGTCATGGAATGATAGGGGTCGTGCTTATTATGGAAGTTGTTATATGAGATTTGAAACTTACGAGTTTAATAATTATGGTGTAACCTAAACTATATGTTCCATGTGGAAGGCCTGGGACAAAGACGGTTCAAGTAAAAAGGTCAAATCAAGAGCTGTTATGTAATATTGTGTGGCATGAAATGAAGATATCAATAACGTTCCCTTTTTTTCAATCGGTGTGGGGGAATTCGAAAGCATGATATCTTCAAATACAGTTAGGAAGAATACATCTACACGAAATACCAAGGTTGTAAACACAGGATTATTGGTAGAGTATGGTCTTGTGCTGCTCCATGATTGCTAAATTAAGGAATATAGTTGGTTATGTATGTGTTGTAAGCTTTCTACTGAATATATAAGCTCAGATGTTTGAGTAATTTGACATCATTTCTGAAATACAAGAACAGAATATCATCTTTTTCTCTCTAGCTTTCTATCTATTTTCTCTTTGTTTTCTTTCTGTAAATTATCTTGTATTTCCTCTTTGTTCTGAAATACAATAACAGAATAGCCGAATTGAACTTGCAACTTGCATCATACACAACTTGAAGACAATTCAAAATCACAAACCACCTCGCAATACGCTTTCGATCTCAATACAAGAATTGAAAACCATATCTAAAACACTAACCCAAACACTCTCACCTCAACGACCTACAGAATGGACAGCGGGGCGATATTTTCGTTGGCTACCAGTTATATTTCATCAATTTATCGAAAATATCGCCCTCGATTTTTTCGTGGAGGAAAAGACACCAAAACTCAACAGCACGCTAGCGCCTCAGGGGGTTCATACCCCTGCCCTCTTGGTTCTTCTCTTCCCACTTTACCACCACGCTAGTGGTCACTTTGTTATTATTATGTATGAAAACTCATATTTATATATGTTGTGTGAGCTGTTTCTCAAAATAAAAATTAACATAATTACTTATTGTTTTATATTGTTGATCAGTTACTTAATTACTTAATATAAATGATTTATTTCCTATTTAATCCTTTTAATGTTATTGATTATTTTATTATTCATTATAAGTACTTACATTACTAAATTCCCCTTCAAATTGTTGTTTAATTACTTAAATCTCTATAATTATTTTCTTTATTTCCTATTTAATTCTTGCTTAGATAACTTTATTTATGTTCTTAGTTAATTTTCAATCTTCACTATTATTTTTTTAGCATGGTAAAGTGCCTAATTTTCATGACAAATCAAGTTGGTTTACATCTTTAATTATTTTTCAATTTTTTTTTATAAATAATAAATATAAGAACGTGTACCATGTTCAGTGAATAACGTGAAATAAGGTTACTCATGTATCTTATCATGCAATTTATAAAGTGTAAAATATTGTAGTAAAAATGATAAATAAATTACTAGAGGGTGTTTAATTTTCTTTCATTAATGACTCCAAATTTTCTAAGTCACAGCGTTTGTCAGCTCGCAATGTAATCAACTTAAATCACTCAAACCCACTATGCAATGCATTTCCTTCTAACTTTTTGTGTCAAAATAATAGACAACTGACTAAATAAACTTTTTATAAAGTTTCATTAAAAATTTCCATGTATTTATCACAATTTCCGTGGTTTTTATCCAATTTTTATCGATATCAATATTTTTATCGATATTTCCATAGATATTTCCGTGTTTTTGAACCACCGATATTTCCAAAACCTTCGATATTTAAGACCTTGATTAAAAGAGCATACATGTAATTTCGGCAACACACTAAACCCGATGTAAGGATTTGAAAATCGTGGAATTTTTGAGTTTTTTTTTTATGGGAAGAAGAATTGCAAGGTTTTAGTTGGTAACAAACTGATTGGGATACATTGGACAACAAAACATGCAATGACTAGAATTCTTCAAAACAATAATATAAATTCTAAGTTAGACGGTTATAATTTCAAAGATATTTCTTAAATTAACCAATAATTTGTAATTATAATTACTCAATTTCAGGAATAATTGCAAGCAACTAGTTCTGTGTTCGAATCTCCCCACCTCTAATCGCTTGTATCCAAATGAATAAAAAAATGTCCCAAGTTAGAATGCCCTTCCCAATTAATAAAAATAATAAATTATAATTGTATTCACAACCAAATCATCAAAGTTATTTATTCTCGAATTGCATTAATGGTTACCTACTATGAGTAAAGTAGAGTCAAGCAGGATTGAATGGTCCAACTTCAGAACTTCTATGCAACTCCACGTAGAAAAGTAGAAGGGTTGGAACATTCCACTTTGGGTCTTGGCTCCACACATTGGACTCCAACAACAAATGCAAAAAGCATACAATTTGAGATGACCGGCGTACGTTCTTGTCGATGCATGCCTGGTCATGCATTGCATGCACCCTCTTGTCCTCCATGGTCAAAGCCGCCGCCGCGTCTAAGACTCCAACAAGTCTTGCCTTTTGTTTTTCTTCTACTCCAGAGCTTTTATTTATAGGCTTGAATTCACGTATCGTTTCCATATATTCTCATTATTCATCAGTGACCTATACAATACAATTTGGTACATTAAGAGGCAAGGAGAGAGAGAGAGAGAGATGGAGACAAAAATGGTGGTTGTTTTTGGTGTGTTTGTGGCCGTGTTTGTGCAATGTGTAGGAGCACAGACAGTGCATGTGGTGGGAGATAGCTTAGGTTGGACTATTCCCCAATCTGGTCAACAATATGTCACTTGGGCATCTGCTAACAAATTCTTTGTTGGTGATATTCTCAGTAAGATTTCTCAAGTCTTCTAATTTCCTTTTTTATTCTAATTTATAACTTCTCACCTATTGTCTTTGCTAGTCAATTGGGGAACTCATTATTTAAAGTTCTATAACATATATTTAGCAAATGACATTTGTATTCTCTTCTTCGTGATGACAATATTAGCTAGAAAAAGTCACATCATTGTGATCATAGATGGATGTTGTCATGGATAGTTCTCACGTCATACTTCGTTTGTGGTCACATTAAGCGTTGGATCTTACCTAATTCTCATGAGATTACTTGATTTTTAAATTACCCTTTAGATTAATCTAACTTAAGTATTAGTTGATTCTTTTTTCTTAAAAATTACTTACCTCTGTTCTCACACTAGACGTTTCTTAATAATTCTTCAGTTTTCAACTTTGCCACCAACGCACACGATGTACAACAAGTACCCAAAGCATCGTTCGACTCATGCAGCTCGGACAACGCAATTGGCTCGTCCATCACAACAGGCCCAGCCAACGTCACGCTCACCTCAGCAGGCGACAACTACTTCATCTGCACTTATGGCACCCACTGCCAGTCAGGCCAGAAGCTAGCCATCACCGTCTCAGCCGCCGCCCCTGGAGCCTCGCCCTCTGCACCAACTTCTGCGCCACCACCACCACCGCCCACTACCCCTCCTACCACACCATCACCGTCATCAAACGACCCTGCTGCTTGTGCTCCAGTCCCGTCACCATCACCATCACCGTCCACAGCTGGCGGGCCCACTGTGAAGGCTACTCCCGGGTCTTCCCCGCCCCCTGATAATTCTTCTTCACCAGCTGTTGTGGCGGGTTTCTCTTTGTCCTTCTTGTCCCTTGTCATCATGGGTTTGTTCTTTTAGATATTTTCTGTGAAGACTCGGGAGATGGACATGTTCTTATGATTGTTAGTGAGTGTATTTTGTACCTGTTTTAGATAACAGAATTGTTTTATCATTTTTTTAGTACATTTTCATTAATAAAGGATTCATTCCGATCTTTATAATTCTAGCATGCATCTCGTTTATCTTTTCTTTTTGATCAGTATCTTTATTTTTCTTATATTCGTAAGATTTTAGCATGCATCTTGATATATAATGATTGGTTAATTAAAAACAAACTAGACAGAGAAGAAGCTATTAGACGCAGTCAAGCCTAAATAATAAGGAAGATGTAGAAATACTTATTTGTCAAATTCTCTCATACAAAGTCCTACTCCTATACTTCAATTATCTCAATTACATTGGGTTGCAACTCTTTAAATTGGCCATCCACTAAAGCCTTACGAATTAGTAAAGATTAGAGAATAGCCTAATGACATTCCCTACGTCATATTGTAAGCCTTATTAGGACTACACACACGTGAGGAATTAGGCTGAAACTATAACACATACATTGAGATTAAATGAGATATATCCAGCTACTCTTTTGGTATGTGATAAGGAATCTTATTGAGATAAGGAGTCCTAATTCCATATTATAACTGATATGAATTATCCAGTTTGCTTGGTGATAAAGTAGAGTCCTAATTGAATTTGTTGATGGGAAGAATTCATTTAGGGTTACACCAATTAAGTATAAAAATAAGGGTCCCTGCCTTTGCAATCAGTTCCCCACATAAAGTACTCAAACCCCATTTAGAGAGAGTGTGATCAAGGGCTTGCAAAAGGGAGAAGACTTTTGTGTTGTGCATATAGCTACACAGGTTATTGTTTTTAGTTGTTTATGATTTAAGTCTAACATGTGGTATCAGAGCCGGTCATAACACAACTAAAGACCTATTTGGTAAAGCCAAAAATCAACTACGTACTAGAAACCATAGCATGCTTTTAAATTTTAGTTTCGTTTTCTTGTAAACGATTTCAGTGATATGAGTAAGTGAGGATGTGGTGTTTGCTTTTGATAATCTCAATCTAGTACATGTGTCTTATTGAATGCCGCTTGAGAAGTAGCATGTGGGTTTGCTAAGTGTTTTTCATACATGGGTAATCACAGTTCACCTAAGGAATTTGCGTCCATGGCAGTGGGCTTCACAACATGTGGCCCTACGGTGCCCTATGAAATTGATTCACGCAAAATTTTGTTTTTGGGTGTTTCAATCATGAAAGTTATGGACCACTCTATTGGTTCAGTGGGGATCAGATTTTATCATGAATAATAAGTATAATTGAAATAAATAAAAGATTGGATGTGTAAGGGACCTGTGGGAACATGTGTGTTCTTGACTTGCTTGTATTCGTTACTTGTGCGGCTTTTTACAGTTTAACTTGAATAAAGAGATGCTAATTAATGATTTGTCAAAATAAGCAAATAAAGTCTTTTTGGCATCAAGTTTTCAAGCTGATTTTGTCAATTATAGTTTTTGATGCATTAGATTCTTGAAATTCATATTTTAATAAAAGTATATGAAGTGAATCTAATCATTGATTAAGAATTTCTTTTAAATATTTTTTTTTTTTAAAAGGTGAAAATCTTTGTTGCCACTTTGTTTTCAATATATATATATCCTTATGGAGTTTGAATATATACTTTCATGTCATTTAGTGTTGCATATTGTCATCATGGTATAATTCCTATCAAGCCTTTAACTAAGAGAAATTTTCTTTAGAACTCTAATATATCATGTAGGAGCTTGTAAAGTTTTGACAATATCTTACTATGTTGGAGTTGAGCTATTAAGAGAGAAAAGTGAATTTAGACAGTTCTAAGGAAAATATACATGTATCTCATCATATTTTGTTGCATATAATATATATTAAAGGATTGCATTAGTATATTATGGAATTTCGGTTATCACTTATGTTATTTAAGATTTCAAGTTTCAAGATCTTAAAATTGTTGTACTAATTAATTGTTGCAGATTATAGCTCAATCGAAAGAGTTCAAAAAGAGGGTATTACAATGTTTACAAATTGCCAAAGCCATTTTATTCATTGTAACACCTTAAATGATCAAAGAAAATCAATTAGAGATTGCATTATAATTGAGACATGTGGCACAATTCATTCCAAAGAAAGAAGTGTTCTAGATGTTTTGATTAGTAATGGCATAGAATGGTGCACAGGTCATAAAAACTGTTGAGATTTTTATCACTCAAAGGTGTAAAATTTTTCATGAAAGTCAGTTTGTATGTTTTGTATACTAGTTTTATGATTAAGATATGCACATTGAATTCTCTAACAAAGGAGAATTTAATGGGCTTATAGTTAAGGGGATAAAGATGTCTACTCTTGCATATTCTATATTGACAGTTATGAATGCCTCTACACCTCAAGATCTGTTGCTCATTCAGTATTATGCATGGTAAATTAGAGTAATTCAATATCAAGAATAAAATTGGTTTTGCCTTTTCCAATTGCAGGTGTATATCTTGAAATGTTGGCATGCTTTATACATATGAATTTTGTTATGCATATATTGAATTACAAGCTTTGACACATGCTAGAATTTCTTTTGAACACGTGTCTTCTAAATAGTTATGGTTAGTAATCAAATTACGGTATATCAATGGACTGGCTTGATTCTAATAAATTATAAAGTGGCATATAGTTTGTTTTGGTGATATAGCAAAAGCACTTGTTACAGAATTTTTAGTATCATGAGTTTTCATGTCATATTATAAAGAAAGATTATCTCATCACTAATTAAAGGAAAGAAAGTCTTGGATGATCGCGTCATATTTAAATTTCCCTACATATTTAACTAAAGTTTTATTGATCATGTTTTAAAGAAAGATTTTGTATCGATTGAAATGTCAAAGCACTTCTTCGGTTACAACATCTTAATTATTCAAGGCTCGATGATCAAAATGGCATTATGAAATTTTTCCTCTCGACGAGGACTAGTATGGTTCAATTCATAATGGCACAAGATAAGACATATATTCATTGTGCCTTAGTCTTGTGATATAGTTTTTATAAACGAAGTTGTATTCTCCCCAAAGGTGAGAATATAGCATGCGACAGTTTTGGGAATAAAGTTGTTTTGAATGATAATCTAAAATAAATTTGAGCTTTTTATATGACAAATTGAGTGTGTCATGTTACGGTTTATCATGTCTTTTGTCTCTCTTCGTTTAATTCCGCTGCAGTTTTTTTAAGGACATCTTATTGTGTTTATACTAAAGACCACTAACTTATTTGGACTAGTTTTCAGTGATATATAGTGCTTATAGTTTGGATACATAAGGATATCAAAATCGCTTAAGGTACATGTTAGTTTTCATAAATTTTATCATTGTTCAGTTTTCAGTTTTGAACTCTCATGCTATGATGTTTGTTTTGATGTTGTTTTACTTCGAATCAGTTCATGATAAAATTATGTGATAAAGTAGACTTTCTAAGGTTTCTTTAGGCACTGATTTCACCAAAATATGTTGAGAATTGAATTTTTGGTAGTTCTATAAAGTTGATACAGATGCACAGAAATTTTCCTGACAGGTTTGGTACTACAACTAAAGATTAATGAATGACTCGTCTAAAGATCTTCAAATGACCTGAAATTTTGGTGTATTGAACGTATATGTGTCTTCCTATAGACTGAATATTTTCGTGGTTATTGGATATGGATTTTATTTCTGGAATATTTTAAAGTAACCCATGTTCAGGAAAAAGTATGTGCTGGCAGGTTTTATAAGTTAATTTTGTAAGTCATTTTAGACTATTAAATGGACATAAAACGACTATATATTTTTGTTATGTGAAGTTTTATGTCTCTAGTTTGATTCTATGTAATTTGGGGTTAATCATGCTAATAAAGATATTGTGATAATTTTTCATTTAAGGGAATGTCATTGCTGGGATCTTTTTTTGACATGTTCTGTATTTGTTTTTGATGCACCTATGGTATTGTGAGTTATTTAAAGTAGTATATCTTAAAAGTGGTATGATATTACCTTATCAAAGTATACTAATTATTATGTTTCAAAGTTATGTGACTATCATAAAGTTTTGGTGTATTTTTTTGATAGTAGTAAAGTAGTAAGTGTTTTGCCCAAGTGGGAGAAGTGATGTACTATTTTTTGGGCTTCACACTCACTGCCTTCTTTTGTAAGCTAATGAAGTTTTACTCGCCTATGTTTCCAAAACTTTTCCAATAATTTGCCTTGGTTGTCCAGTTATTCAGTTGAAATTTAAATAAAGTACATGCATCAATTAAGAAATTCAAGTTGAGCCATAGCCTAAGGATAATTGCAGTTTTGAGTTATTTTGGCATTAGTATATTTTTCAGTATTATCATCATTAAAATTACATGTTTTGTGCTTGGTGTAGATGATGAATTATATTTTCATAAAGGAACTTTAAGGTAATAAGAAATAAAGTTAATATGGATGTGCTAAGGTTGTGATTGTTACTAAGCTTTCAGACATGGTTTTATGCTTGTAAGAGAAAAGGTAAAAGAAGAAAAAGCTAAAATTCTATTATGTGTATGATGTGTCAAATCAGTGGGAGCTTAGTTTCAAATTTGTTTTTGTCTGTTGTATTTTACATATAACTTATAGTCTTCTTATGCCATAAGGATTATTTCTGGTTTGCTTAAAGGATTTGCGAGATAAAGAAATTTTAATTTTGACAACCAGTCAGAATATTTGGCTAATTGTATTGATTCATGATTTTCTCTTCAAGGTTTCAACATTGAAACAATAGAGAATTCGAAAACTGTTAAAAAGGATTTAATATTTTTGTTAATTGCTTTAAAGTTTGTTTGTGAATGAAGGATGCAATCAGTGGTATTACAGTTGCTAACATTACAGTTTATGCATAAAGTTTAATCAGTTTATCACTGAACGATGTTCACATAAGGTATTATAATTTATTTGATCATTTTTGGGAGCATTAGTGTTAGAGTTTTTGTTTTATCTGTAGATATGCATTGAGTAGTGGTTTAAGTTTGCTTAACTGCTTAAAGTTCATTGCTGCTTATAGTTGCTTCAGTTTTCCATTAATTTGGTGCAGTTTTTCATCTAAGTTTCTTGTCTATTTCAGTTTATGGTAATCTAAAGTATTTGATTACTAAGACAAGTTATGCAACTATTAAAGGCTTCGGTTTAGAAGCATAAAGAGGACCTAATATGTTGATGTGCTTACAGTTCACATATTTGGTGCACATGATACATTGTTTCGTTCATATCTTGTGGGAGCTTCATGTGAATGGGAGCTTTGTGTATGTAATCATGGAAGCTTGCTTGAATGTTTTTAGCAAATGTTTCTATGGTTCTACACAGATGTTTCTATTTGACAGAAGCCTGACATTAGGACTTTGTTTCTTTAATCTCTTGGCCAATCAAGAATGTTTGGGGATAAGCTTATTTTGGTGGTGTGTTTGTCCTAGTGGGAGAATGTAAGCCTTATTAGGACTACACACACGTGAGGAATTAGGCTGAAACTATAACACATACATTGAGATTAAATGAGATATATCCAGCTACTCTTTTGGTATGTGATAAGGAATCTTATTGAGATAAGGAGTCCTAATTCCATATTATAACTGATATGAATTATCCAGTTTGCTTGGTGATAAAGTAGAGTCCTAATTGAATTTGTTGATGGGAAGAATTCATTTAGGGTTACACCAATTAAGTATAAAAACAAGGGTCCCTGCCTTTGCAATCAGTTCCACACATAAAGTACTCAAACCCCATTTAGAGAGAGTGTGATCAAGGGCTTGCAAAAGGGAGAAGACTTTTGTGTTGTTCATACAGCTACACAGGTTAGTGTTTTTAGTTGTTTATGATTTAAGTCTAACACATATTTCTCATTTACCATAAATAAATTGATACAATTCGAATCTAAAAAAACAACTTCCATAGTAAACACGCCCACCTATTCTTCCATGAGTCGCATATAGAAGTTCTCTTCTTACAACATCAAGACACTCTTTACATTGTATGTCAGAAAGGTCCCCAGTACATTGAGATGCACCGTAAACTAAGCGTGTATTTAAGACTTCAAGCTGTAAATTCCCATAATAATACAACAATTTACTAGTATATGCTTTTAGACATAAGTAGGTTAAAAGCTCATGAACTTTCTTATTAAACAAGAAGTGAGCATCAACAAATTTTTTATTCATCGCAATAATTGAGCTAGTCATGTCAATCTTACCCAAAAAAGACGTATTTGAGTATTTCAAGAGGCAATTATCATACCAAATTGTAGCTCCTAGTTTTTGTGAACATTACTTGAGAATCTATCGTCTTGCTTCATGGATGCAAACTCTGCAAGTTGATCAGGAAAGTGCACTCCAACATTGTGCGAGCCCATATACAACGTTTTTCTGTAGTCCAAATTTTCCAATGGTAACATTTCGATATCTTGGAAGATCGTTGACGTTGTTTTATTTAATTTTGTAAGTAGCAAGGTCAAGTTAACCTAGAAACCCCCTTTGGCTGGAAATTGAAGCTCATTGAAACAGTTATACCCCATAATAAGAGGAAGAGATACTCCATAAGCTGAATGCAGAATTAATGGAAAAGATAAAAGACTTAGTGGTACTTTTGGCCAAAACATGTTTTTTAAAAAGTCTGAGTTATGAGCATGCATCTTACCGAAAAGTGTCATACTATATGTGTGTAACAAAAAAAATTCTTTTCTTGAATCTTGGTTCCATTGTTTGAAAATAAGACGGTAATATATATAAGTAATATCTTTTCTTTCTCTCACCGCTCTTTATGTTTAGAGCTCCCACGTTGGAGGATGAAAGCTTTGCAACAGTCTTTAAAGGATGTTGGGCAATTGGCTGGATATTCACATTCTAGTATGGTATTAGAGTTAAGTTATCTATTTGGCAAGTCAACGGTCCCACATTCTCCCACGGGGGCATAATAGACCCCACACGTGAGGGGCGTATTGAGAGTGTCCACATTGGATTAGAGGATAGAAACTTTGCAAAAGTCCTTAGGCCCACATTCTAATACTCTTTCCTTACCCTTCCTTTCACCTTTCAGTTTTACAACAATTCCAAAAGCCAAATGTCTAAAATGATAGCTATGGATCTTAGCCTAAACAGAGAAAGAAGAGGCAATTTGACTTGCTAAGCAAATAGGCTACAAAAGTATATGAATAACTTAAATATTCCAGAACAAAAAAAAACTTAAATATAAGAAATATATTCACTTTAGTAACAAGTGCTAAAGTAAAGGAAGATAATAAAGGTGGCTTTTCTTTTGGGCTTTCGGCCTTGTATTAATTTTGTTGGGCTATTGTTTTAGCTCTCTCTTGTGTTTCTTAATGAAACATGTTTCTGACAAAAATAAATAAAAATCAACGGGCATTTGGTTCAAGGTTTAAAAGTATGGGAATGGGTACGAAATTGCATTTTCATGTTTGGAGTGCACTCTTTAGAGCATCTCCAACAGCCTCTTCAACCACTTTGGAATGCTCAAATAGATGAGTCACATCAGAAAAATTCCCTCCAACAACCTCTTCAACTTCAGTTATCAAATCTGCAACCCCATTCTCTCTCTTCAAAACTGGTAAGTTGACCTTGCCTCTTCAAAACATTTATTTTGTTTTGGGAGAACCAAAATCATATCAAAAGGCTAAAAACATTTATTTTTTTTATGGGTTTGATGTAAATTTCATAAATATTATCTTTAAAAAAAAGAATGTTATTAATTATTTCAAATGTTATTAATTATTATTGTTTTAAGTCAAATATTGTATTAATTGAATTGAAGAGACTGATGAGGCACAAAATATTAAAGTAGCAAATAAGGCTCTTCAAATTGCCACGTAGGTCAACAAACTTCAATTTGAAGAGTTTTTTTTGCTACCACTGTTGGAGATGCTCTTAGAATGTAATAACTGATCCATGGGGACGAACTGCCTATGTAGGGGAAATTTCACACCATTTACCCTCATTGGAAATCTTTTACCCCCACTTGGGAAAGCATATTTATTACCATTTTTTTTTACTAACTTACCCCTATTCTAATTTTAAATATCACCTTTCATTATTAACCTTTTAAATAAGGGTGCTGCTATTTATACCACATTTATTGACCATCTCTCTAATATATGTGGGTCTCACAAATACTGGTGGGGCTCACCTCTATTGGAGAGGTGGTCATCAATGTGGTTAATAAATGTGGTACAAATAGCATTATTGAAAAATAGAAAAATAAAGGGTACTATTGGAAAACTCAACAACTTTCCACTCCCAATGTTACACAAACCAAACATGGGGAATAAGAGAAAGTGGTCAGTCTTGGTCCTTATTTCTGAGCGTTACCAAACACGTTCCATTCCCCTCTTCTGGGACTAGACGTTAAGGTGCAAGACTTTTCAAATGGAACCCTCTCCTAAACCTTGCTCGAATCATTTAGGAACAGCAAGGATTCAAGGCAGAGCAACTAGCCCCTTGGTTGCATATATTATGATTCACTAGGAATAAGAATCACCTTAGCTCACTCAAATGAGTGATCCTTAAGTCAATGCTTCTTTGTGTGATTGAACATGTAGGCCTATATTGTCTAAATCACCTCTATGAATTTCACGCATGATATCAGCAAGACAAACTCATGATACCTGATGAAATCAAGATAACCAGGTCATCAATTAACACTTGATAAAATCTCAAAATGCGGGTAATCCTAAATCTCCAAGAGATTCACTTCTGATCATCATCTTCAAAACCAAATGCATAACCATGTATGCATGGACAAAGCGAATCCAATGTATGCCTAGTAGGGTTGATTGCCTTGCCCCCACTTGGAATATTGTTTGTGGTTTGTTTTTACATAAGTACTGACTCTAAGAAAATAGATTAGCCCAAGCCCTCCTTTTTGTTTTGTTACTTCAGATTTTGGCCTTACTTTACTTGTTTAGTAGAAAGAAAATTAGCTGCAAAAGAGGGATAAAATGCCCAAAACCAAAAAAGAAAGAAAGAAAGACAAAAGATGCCAAGAGGTTTGTAGAATTGTTGTTTACTTTTCTCTATTTGTCTCATTTACATATGTATATATATTTCTAATTCCTTCGATTTTTAGACCATGTATGTATAGATAATTAGTTTTATTTTATGTTAGTGGATTTTAATGTGTAAGGATTGAAATATGCGAAATTTATAATGAGGCGCCATATATGGACTTCTCATGAGAAATATGCACTACTAAAAAAGTGGACACTACGTACCGTACCGATATGTAATTGTCCCTTAAGTGGATTATTGAGACTGAAAATTGTCTCATTTGAACAATAGCGACCATGCAGTGACCATTTGTTTATCTGTGTCCTAGTTTGGCGTTGCTATTGCTCAACAGATACCATTTGCTCACTCAGTCCTTCAATATTTTCACATAAACAAATACATTATTAATTGAGCCAAGCCATAGTGAATTGAGCCAAGCCTTGGTGTCCTTGACCAATACTGATATTGGGAAGGGTATGTTTTATATGAGGGACAAATGAGATGTCAGTATCGCATTACTTTATTACATATATGTTTAACTAATAATACAATTAAACCCATTAGTCCCCAATTCCATATATCCAAAAAAATCCAAATTTATGCACCATTTCTCTAAATATTAATTCCTAATTTTCAAGATGGATTTTTGGGTTCAAATCGCTCCTAAAAAAACTGCAAACCATATATGCAACAATTCCTCGTCCTCGAAGTCAACCATTTCTGAGAGGATCAACAACCATTTGACTTCACAAACCTGAAGAAAATAAATTCATAAAATCCCCATATGAGCAGAGAATCATATACTGAAAACCCTATAAACTTGTATTTTGGCAAAAAAATTCAAAAAACCCTAAACTTTATTAGAAATATATATTATATCCAACTATAAATAAGCCTTACATTATTTCCTTTGGATCGTTAGGTGATCCAGGCGTTTTCTTCTTTTAGATCTAGGATTGCACCAATGGTGTGAAGGAGCTGCAAACAATAATAAACAGGTTAATGTAAATAAACTAAAACCAAATTTTATACAAAATAATTATATAAAATATTTCTTACAAAGATTTTGAAGCTCCTCTGTTCAATTCGCTTTCCAAGCTGACCATTACCCTTCCTAAATTTATTTATTTTTTTAAAGAAAAAGAAAAGCATTCAGTAACAGCCATATATATATATATATATATATATATATATATATATATATATATATATATATATATATCAGATCAAAGTCAAAATCAGATGCTGGAACCAAAATAAATCAAGTCACACTGAAGAAGAATGATTTTATGATTTTTCAGTTACCAGTTCATCAACGCCTTCTTCCATAACGAAACCATCACGGTATTTGTCCCAGATTTTCTCTCATCAACTTCCAGATAGGCATCTTACCAAGTCACACTGCTCCAACTCTTCAATTTCCTAATCGGGATCTCAAGCCGCAACCTAGTCTTTTGTGGCCAGATCGCTTTGTGATTCACCCAAAGAGAAGAAGAGAAGAAGAGGAGAGAGAGAGAGAGAGAGAGAAGTGAAACACAGCTTTCGTTTCTCTCTTTTTCTGATGTCCAAGTGGTTTAAGTTGAGAAATAAAAAAATGTGTTTTAACATTGGGCTGTGTGAAAATATCTAAAGGGAAGATACTAGCAAAAGCAATCAGTATCCAATTTATGCCAAAGCAGCTGAGTGAAGCGAGCCAGCCAAGCTTGTTTGTGTTATTTGTGAGTAGAGCTGGCTTCCCTTCACAATTAGGGATTGATAATCACAAATTGGGACTGATAAAAATGACCAAATATTAGAGAAAAATAATAAAAATTACTTTTTTTTTATTAGACACCAAAATCTATCCCAAACACCTTTAATAGGTATGGTGAGAGAATTAGTATCCAAAAAAAATTCACAAGGCACTTATATGAAATTGTATCTTTAGGATCAGTGGCTAGTAGGCATATTTCTAGTAGTGATGATCGTTTCATTAAACTTTAATAAAGTTACTATTCAGATGAATCATGTGGTTAATATAAAGGTCCACATCTATGACCCATATATTATACCCTCACCGTAGAACGACTCATTGAAATATAGATGAAGTAAAAAATTATGGGTTATTTTGCCCCCACATTAACCAAAATCATGAGCTACTTTTCAATGATTCACCTGGGTTTTTATCTGAACTATTGACTCCCAGCCCAATTTTGAT
Source organism: Prunus padus (assembly GCA_024362665.1). Taxonomy (NCBI): domain Eukaryota; kingdom Viridiplantae; phylum Streptophyta; class Magnoliopsida; order Rosales; family Rosaceae; genus Prunus; species Prunus padus. Next base: position 20,397,002 of record JANFAM010000010.1, on the reverse strand, counting down.
TTTAAAAGCCACATATTGATCCTAGCGCAAGCTCTATTTTTATAGAATAGCAACACACTGGCCCAACTCTGAATGTTTAATCTTACTCTGTTACCCAGTGTAAATTCAGGCCCAAAATAGTAATTAACCATCTCTAACTAACACACATGAAAGTCACGTGCTTGTAGTGCTGTATTATAACGTTTATTTGTCAAATTCTCATAGAAGTGTGATTATACGAGACTATGGTAGTACGCAAGCTATGTGATACGTCTTGTACACATGTTATAATATAAGTGGATATTTATTGATATTATTTCCTAAAAGGACTGAAAATAAACCATATTGTCCATCCATATTATAAAACGTGTACAAGATGTACCACGTGATCATACCACCATAGTATTCTATAGTTTTTCCTCATAGAAAATACTACCCAATTTAGTTTTTCTCACTAAATTGGGTTGCAACTCTTACAAATTTCCTCTTAGTAAATTGACTGTCCAGTTTAAAGCCCTGCGAATTAACAAAGATTAACCATAGCATGATGACATTCGCTACATCATACTTCTCATATACCATAAACAAATTGATAAAGTTCAAATCTAGCAAAACAACTTCCATAGAAAACACGCCCTCATGTTCTTCCATGGCTTCATTTAGAAGTTCTCTCATTGCATCATCAAGACACTTCTTACATTGTACATCAGAAAGATCTATAGTACATTGAGATGCACCGTAAACTAAGTGTGTGTTCCATATGTTAAACAAAATAAGAAGTTTATTAATTTATCCTACATATTACATTATTTTGATTAAGTCTAAAATAAGGTTAGGTATTACAAAAAGGACCTAAACAGGATGTTCAAGAACTTGAAGTGAGTAAGTGTGTTTAATTTCAATTTGGACTAAAATACCCTTACGTTTAATTTAATAATTTTTCAAATGATGTTCAAGAACTTGAAGTGAGAAATTTATGATTCTTGGTTGGAAAAATAGTTTACGTCCCTACGAGCATGTGATAATTTTCAGAGAATTTTTCGGAGCTCAGATGAATTTTTAAGGAATTATTGAAGTTGGACAAAAGAAAAAAAAAAGAAAAACAAAAGAAAGACAACCGCCGGCACTGTTCACACGTGGGTGTAGGGGGGCCTAACTGCTGCTGACTTCTTCTCCTTCCTTCCATGTGAGCCTGCATTTATTCTTCCTTCTGCAGATAGTTTGAGAGAAAAGAAAAGTTTCCTTAAAACTTTGGAAATTCATATCTTAAGTTCTAGAGCTCGGATTGCTAAACCGTTTTCGCCTATGTGATCGTGAGAACGAGGCCTACGATTTAAGGTAAATTTCAAAGCCTCTTTTGCAAATTTTGAAATTGCTCAAATAGTGAATTTTTGGTGATTTGAGTTTCAAGTTCATAATTTGAGGTTAGGTTATTGTCCTCGTTGTCCTGAGCATGATGGTGTGCTTGAAATTGTGAGATTCTAACGTTTGATCGACGATCGGAGCCTCACAAAATATGGACCATTGATCGAAGATGATTGGACTGTTGGATTGTGTCCGATTCTATTTATGTTGTAGCTTGTAAAGAGTCTGTAGGTACAGACGGATTGATGATCTGACGTCCTGATCTTAAGTTATTATATTTTGAAGTTAAGGCAAGAAATCGTAGTTCGATTGTGCGTGATCATGCGATCAAGAATGATTTGACCATTAGATTGGGCCAAATTGATGTGGTGTGATGACGGGACTATTTAGAGTCCATTGGTGCGATCGGATTTGAAATCTGACGTTGTGGGCCCAAGGTGGATTTTCAGAGTGTTTATTGGGCGTGTGGGACCCGCGGGACCTAAATAGGGAATTTTTGGACAATGGGTGTCATTGGTCCTGTTTTGACGTTAACAGTGTGTACATCAAAGTTTTGGAGTGTTTCGGACGATCGCTTTGGACCAATGGTTGGTCCAAAGTGCATTTTCGTCATTTGAGAACCGAATGTTGGATTTTGAATTCTAAGTTGAGTTGCGTACTTTTCTTAGGTACTGTTGGATCCAGAGTGTTTGTTGGGATTGAGGATTCGTTGAGTTGACATAATATTTGCAGCTTGGACGAGAGGTGAGTAAATCATCCGGATTGTGAGTAAAACCACATTTATTATATATATTATAATGTGGTTCTGATAATGTTAATGAATATAATTAACATGCTGTGATGGTTTTTGAGAAACTGTTTTGTGTGAGTTAAAATCAATTAAATGAGTTTGCAAGATTTTTGCAAAATGGATGGTATTCTTGGGTGAATGACCATGATATGTTGTGATTGTATTGTGGTGTTCATAAGTGAATGGCCACGTAAATATATATAATTAAATATATATTGTTGTGATGATTGTATTAGAGATAGAAAATAATATTTAATGTGGAGAGTGCATTTTATTGTTTTCGGTGTGTGTAATGTTGTGATTAGAAGGATAGATGTGAGAATGCACTGATTCCTTCAATTGGAAGAGGATGCGTTGAGTGGTCTGACCGGGGCAAGCAATGAGGGAACTGAGCTCTAGGATGGAAGGCCCTAAACCATTTAGAGCTCTAAATGTCACCATTACGATGTTCATGAGGGTAACACATAGTTACTTGGCTTCGGCACAGATTTGTGAACAGGCACTATTGGGTGTGTACTTTAGTGCTAGTGAGTTGGGAGAGTCAAGCGTATTCTCACTTCTATTGTCCAAGAGTGACATTTATGGGTTGTGTTTCTAACTGATTTGAAACAGATTTTGAGGTCACAGGGGTGACTAACAGTTCTTTAAAATAAAAGAATTGTGACTGGGATGAGTTGATTGATTATGTGTACCTTGATTATACAAGGATTGTGGTGTGCTAATGAAAGTGCATGTGTACGTATATTATGTGCAAAATGACATATCTATACAGATGGTTGTGGTTTACTCATAAGAACTTTAGAAAGCTTACTGGGTTTGTTGGTGATGAACCCGGTACACTATTCAACGGTGTAGGGGCTAATCCTACAGGTAATAGGAATGCATGATTTCGTCAAGAGCAGAAATCAAGAGGTGTACTTGCAGTGTACAAAGTGTGGTGTGAGAGTGTTTGTGAGTTTAATCTTCCGCTGTGTGAAATAAGCTCTAAGGAGCAGATTATGTAATATATTGATTGTTCAATTTATTATGTAATTTGGTGATGCAATATTTGACTAATAAGTGTTGAGTCAGTATTGACATTGTGGTTCGGAACAGGTGGTATTGTATTATGAAAAAAATAAATAAAAATTCCTTGTACATTTGTTGAAGGTTCCGAGCTTCAGGCGTCTGGATCGTTAATTGTTTGTAATAACTTAGCATCTTATTTGTGGTTGAAAATCCGGGGCTTAACAGGGCCTAGACAAGCTGGTTTGTGAAGTGTTCACAACTTTTGGTCATAAAGGTTATGCATTTACTCTAGTTTTTCTACCAAAATCTGTCAGTGGTAAGAACTATCACTTTGTGACTTGATATGGCACTTCACGTAGAACCTAACCTACACGTAACCTCTTGAGTGTGTACCTATGGCACAGGTACTTTACACAGTTGGTGGGTTTGTGGTTCACTATTTTAGTTGCCGTGCATTCTCTGTTTTGAATCTTGATGAACAATTTGAGATTGTCAACGTTTTGAATCTTGAATAACTCGAATATTTAGTATCTAACATGTTTAGTTTCTGTCATAAGCTTCATCAATAAGAGCATATAATGAAGTGTTTGCAACTTTTGGTCATAAAGGTTATGCATTTACTCTAGTTTTTCTACCAAAATCTGTCATAGGTACCTCTTATATAGGTATACTGTCGGCTATTACCTATACGATAGGTGTTGTAGGTACAGTGCATATTTCACCTATAAGTCATTAAGGAACTATTTCACCTACAGCTTTTGAACCCAACTTCAGTCATGTATTATACTTCAATTTGTGAGTCAAATGTGTATATATTGCACAGGTGTTTGCTCTTGTTATTAAGGTTGCTTATTTTTGATTTTGTTTGTTTGTATTTAAACAGGGATGGATGGGTCGATAGTTGGTAGATTCCGTTTTGGTTTGAAAACTTATTCAGTACTGATTTTCAAGGATACCAAGTACGTGGACTTATCCAGCCAAATTTTCTTTTGATTTAAAGAGTTGAATTCATGCGAAATGGAGATGACGTACGCACTTGGAAACCACTCATCATGCACATTTTCCTAATATTGAGAAAGAGGCACCAAAGGGACTCGAAGACTTTAGAGTGAAACCTCCTTCAACTAGAAAACCACCTGGTAGACCTCGAACCAAGTGGATTAAATCTAGAAGGGAGGAAAAAAATGCTACAAATGCAGTATGTGTGGTCAAGGTGGCCAGCACAACCGGAGGACTTGCAATTCTCAAATATGAGTCTGTTTTCCACTTATTAACCCCTATTTTATGTTTTGGCATAACGACATTTGTTTGCTTTCTTAATTGGATGTTGGAACAAGTTTCATTACAAAATTTGAAATTACATTGGATCTTATTTGGTATGTAGGTGTTTACAGGTACAAGCTTTATTTTATATTTTATTTGCTCAAGAATCATATGAAACGTTATTGAATGTCTATTGCGTGTTGAAGTGAATAAGGGATTTCATGATGAAAAACTGCCTCTTGAGAATGAAACTATTCCATTGTACCTATGACATAGAAAATTGGCACACTGCGTGGGATTATCTTCTAATAAGTTTGCACCCAAATTCTATCATGGTGATCCAGGGACACTCCGTTCAGTGTAAAAACCGGGCTGTTTCGGCAAGGGCAAGGTAACATCACTGCTTCACATTACAACCAAATTATGCATGCATCAACAATCATATCTACATTCATATCAAGACTAAGACAATGTTTATACTTGATATTTGACCAGCTGAATGAGAAAATCCCCTGTTCTTCTTCCTATTCAACATCACTAGCAGCATAACTCCAAAGCTACATGTAACCTCTAATAGTGTACCTATGGCACAGGTACTAGTGACTTGATATGGCACTTCACGTAGAACCTAGCCTACAGGTAACCTCCGACAGTGTACCTATGACACAGGAACTTCACACAATGCGTGGGATTATCTTCTTAGAAGTTTGGCACATACCTGTGATATAGGTACAGTGTCGGCAACTACCTGTACCACAGGAGCTTACCCAAAACAAGAATGAGAGTATAATTGTTGGACAACGTACAAATAAACAGATTAAGTCGTGTGTGTATATGAGCAAACATTTTCCAATAAATAGTAGCAAAATCCAACAAAAACATTCTCAATTCTCCAATAAATGAAAATGAAAATCATTAAAAATGATCAAACATGAGAAACATATAGTACGCATCCCAACAGCCATCTTCATCATTTATGAACTTCCCAAGCACATGTGCTCTCATATTCTTCATTGCTCCAGTAGGGAATACGTTCTCCAATGCCTTTCCGTCAGATAGCATTTTGATCATGTACATCACAGCGACCCCAGCATCAGCACTACAAAATGTTAAAGCAAGCAATTTAGACGAACAATCTTTAAAATGTAAACACTCCAAAAATCCCAAAAACTATTTACAAACCTGAAAGGATTTTGTTGTGGGCATTCTGTATTTGACCTCATAGGATAATCAACACAATTCTCCGTCAAAAGAGACTAAGTGACAAAAATTAATACATTAAAATGCACATGCATGCAGAAAATTCAAACCAAATCAATGTGCATTGTTGGATGGACAAAGATATGTATGTAAAAGAAGAAGAAGAAGATGAGGTAAGGACATACATGTTTTTGGACTTTGGATTATGGTGCAGCTTAGGACAAGGAAATAGGCAATGCTATTAAGCCCCGAGTCTCCAAGTTTTTAATCCACCCATGTAATAAGTAATTCACAACCTGTATGACAATGATAGTTAGTCGTCTGCACAACCGTTTGTGTTCATATATTTGATTTAAACAGAAAATAAGAACTCAAACATTAGGCCGCCCACTCGAGCTATATCATGATTGCAGCTTCTCTTTTCTTCAAAGTTTAGAAGAACAAATTATGTTTACTTTGTGTTCACTACTACAAAATTGTTAAAAGACAACACTTAATCTCAATCAGAAAACAACAAAAAATTAAGAAAGCAAACAACATCCAATTAAGCCAGCATACAAATTTCGATTTGCTAGAACAAAAAATAGCAAAAATTGTTCCTATGTACAACAATAAAACAAGGACGAAATTCTGTTAGAATCGTTCTGTGAATGAAATTATGTCATATATCAATTATGAAGTAAACTCTCAATCTCAATCAGAAAACGACAAGAAAAAGAAAAATAAGGAAAAGAAAAAGAGGGGGGCTATAAAAGGAAAACAAAAAGAAATTCGTTGTGTGGTATAAAAGGAACAGCAATCCTAGGATGGGTGACCCACTGGGAAGTTGCTTGTGAGTTCCCAGAAACAAAACCGTGAGGGTGGGCCCCAAAGGAGACAAGCAACTTCCCACGGTTTTGTTTGTACATGCCCACCTCACATCGACCAACGGAGAAGGGGTGATGTGCCTTATATGTACATGCCCACCTCCATCTAGCACGAGACCTTTTGAGAGCTCACTGGTTTCTGAGGGAACTAAGAAGTTAAGCGAGTTTGGGCTAGAGCAATCCCAGGATGGGTGACCCACTGGGAAGTTGCTCGTGAGTTCCCATAAACAAAACCGTGAGAGTAGGGCCCAAAGCGGATAATATCGTGCTACGACGGAGCCGATCCGGGATGTGATAGAATTGGTTTCTTCATTCTTTTCCTATGGTATAGGTAGCTATATTTCCATCATTCTTTATTAGTGACGTTGAACTCTGTCCACAAAACCACCATAAAACAAGGATAAATTTTTGTTAGAATCGTTCTGTGAAGTCTAAGAAAACATGTACTAGTAAGAAAACTCGTTAGTAAGTAGGTTCTATAATTTGAGTAGAACTATAAACTCGTTAGTAAGAAAACTGTCAATCTCAATCAGCAATATATCAACTATATTGCAAAATGGGGGCTATAGAAGGAAAAGAAAAAGAAATTTGTTCAGGAAGCAGTAGTTACATATAGAAATTCGTTCATGCAGCAAGTTTACTTATCGTCAAAGGAATAGTTGGGGTCCTCAATTAGAAAACGAAAAGAAAAAGAAATTCTTTACAAGAAGTAGTAGTTACATATAGAAATTCGTTCAGGAAGCATGTTTCATTATGGTCAAAGGTTTCCACCTAAACCCTAGGTAAATATACAACATACTTGAAACGCAGGCATTGCAATTGATGGAGAAGCAAGGTGAGAATCCCAAACGATAGCAAATTCCACCAGCTGCAATTGACAAAGACGAAAGGCAAATTCAACCCTAAAATGAAACCCAAAACCCTCAGCAATTAAGAAGCATGAAATCTGCATAAATTGGCTTGACATGACCATAATTGATTGTGGAAGATAGGATTTTTGCGATTCTTTCTGTTCTTGCCATCCGAGGATTGTTTAACGTAATATTTGCGATTTTGCTATTTTTGAGGTTACCTGATTTATATCTTAGGGGCAAAATTGGAAGCACAACATAAATTAAAAAATTAAGAAAATAAAATATAAACCTCAGAAATTAAAAAAAGCTAAGTAATCCTACATGGCACAAAAGTCAAAGGACTTGAATTACTAACAACAAGTGTGTGGATTGCACCCAAATTCTGTGTTCGAATCTCCCCACCTCTAATCGCTTGTATCCAAAATGAATAAACAAAAATGTCCCAAATTAGAATGCCCTTCCCAATTAATAAAAAGAATAAATTATAATTATATTCACAACCAAATCATCAAAGTTATTTATTCTGGAATTGCATTAATGGTTACCTACTATATGAGTAAAGTAGAGTCAAGCATGATTGAATAGACCAACTTCTATGCAACTCCACGTAGAAAAGTAGAAGGGTTGGAACATTCCACTTTGCGTCTTGGCTCCACACATTGGACTCCAACAACAAATGCAAAATGCATACAATTTGAGATGACCGGCGTACGTTCTTGTCGATGCACACCCTCTTGTCCTCCATGGTCAAAGCCACCGCCGCGTCTAAGACTCCAACAAGTCTTGCCTTTTGTTTTTCTTCTACTCCAGAGCTTTTATTTATAGGCTTGAATTCACGTATCGTTTCCATATATTCCCATTATTCATCAGTGACCTATACAATACAATTTGGTACATTAAGAGAGAGAGAGAGAGCGAGAGAGAGAGAGAGAGAGAGATGGAGACAAAAATGGTGGTTGTTTTTGGTGTGTTTGTGGCCGTGTTTGTGCAATGTGTAGCAGCACAGACAGTGCATGTGGTGGGAGATAGCTTAGGTTGGACCATTCCCCAATCTGGGCAACAATATGTCACTTGGGCATCTGCTAACAAGTTCGTTGTTGGTGATATTCTCAGTAAGATTTCTCAAGTCTTCTAATTTCCTTTTTTATTCTAATTTATAACTTCTCACCTATTGTCTTCACTAGTCAATTGGGGAACTCATTATTTAAAGTTCTATAACATATATTTCGCAAATGACATTTGTATTCTCTTCTTCATGATGACACTATTAGCTAGAAAAAGTCACATCATTGTGATCATAGATGGATGTTGTCATTGGATATTTCTCACATCATACTTCGTTTGTGGTCACATTCAGCATTGGATCTTACCTAATTCTCATGAGATTACTTGATTTTTAAATTACCCTTTAGATTAATATAACTTAAGTATTAGTTGATTCTTTTTTCTAAAAAATTACTTACCTCTGTTCTCACACTAGACGTTTCTTAATAATTCTTCAGCTTTCAACTTCGCCACCAACGCACATGATGTACAACAAGTACCCAAAGCATCGTTCGACTCATGCAGCTCGGACAACGCAATTGGCTTGTCCATCACAACAGGCCCAGCCAACGTCACGCTCACCTCAGCAGGCGACAACTACTTCATCTGCACTTATGGCACCCACTGCCAGTCAGGTCAGAAGCTAGCCATCACTGTCTCAGCCGCCGCCCCTGGAGCCTCTCCCTCTGCACCAACTTCTGCGCCACCACCACCACCACCGCCCACTACCCCTCCTACCACACCATCACCGTCATCGAACGACCCTGCTGCTTGTGCTCCAGTCCTGTCACCGTCACCATCACCGTCCACAGCTGGCGGGCCCACTGTGAAGGCTACTCCCGGGTCTTCCCCGCCCCCTGATAATTCTTATTCACCAGCTGTTGTGGCGGGTTTCTCTTTGTCCTTCTTGTCCCTTGTCATCATGGGTTTGTTCTTTTAGAAATTTTCTGTGAAGACTCGGGAGATGGACATGTTCTTATGATTGTTAGTGATTGTATTTTGTACCTGTTTTAGATAACAGAATTGTTTTAATCATTTTTTTAGTACATTTTCATTAATAAAGGATTAATTCCGATCTTTATAATTCTAGCATGCATCTCGTTTATCTTTTATTTTTTTATCAATATCTTTATTTTTCTTATATTCGTAAGATTTTAGCATGCATCTTGATATATAATGATTGGTTAATTAAAAACAAATTAGAAAGAGAAGAAGTTAATTAAAAACAACAATTTACTAGTATATGCTTTTAGCTCATGAACTTTCTTATTAAACAAGAAGGGAGCATCAACAAAATTTTTATTGACCGTCAGTCTTTCGGGGTCATTTAATGAGTTGTTTGGTGTACCTATACTATGAATAAATATTTGAGTACGTATGAACTTTTGGAATTGTGATTTGGGGATTATGGAATTATTATTATTATATGGAGTTGGGGTTTTCTTTTGTTATTTTTATAATTATTATATTTATTAAGTATATGAATATTTTTTTTATCGGTCTCATGAAATGTTTTATAGATGATTTTATATGAATATTTATATTATTAACGCGATTTGATTGGAGATTTATTTAATTTGGGGCTGATGGAATTATGGGATTTTTAAGAGTTATGATTATATTTTAAGTATACGGATTGGGTTTGTTTATGAAAGTATATCGTGAATATAGTATTTTTGGGAAATTACATTAAAAGAGGGTATGTTATATTATTGTTATATACTTATATAGTTATATATATATGTATATATACATGGCTTATGAATGAGGATTTCAGAATTTACTCTGTTCACACGGGCTGATGGAGGATTCCAACGTGTGGGGCCACACATGCAAGGTAGGATGTCGGCGTGTTGTGATGATGATAGTGATGGTATGGATCATATCCACACGTGCGAGGTAGGATGCTGGCGTGTGGGGCCATACGTGCGACGTAGGATGCTGGCGTGTGGTGGTGTTGATGGTGTGTTCATGTGCATATTTGTATATGTATTGCATTGTATATATATGTAAATGTATGTGGTTATATGAGTATGGTTTTGTTTTCGGGAATGAGGATTTGGATTTGGAATACATATGTGTTGTGAACTATCGTTGTTGGAAGAACCACGTGTGGCTTGATCCCTTCATAAGGGTACGTAGGTAGCCTGGGGTCTTCCTCAGGTGCAGCCACGAGATAAAATTTATTTCTAAATTATAAATTTGGTTATTTGTGCATGCTGAACGTTTGAACTTTCCTGGCAAGTTGTAAAAGGATTTAATTTAGGGCCAGAGGCCTTTTTTGTAATCTGCATGCATGCTGGCAGTTGGTGATTGTATTATTTGTTGCTTTTAACAGGTTGAAAATTTGGGAAAAGTCTGTTTTTCAGAGGAGACTCTGCCGAAATTTTGGCAAAATGTCTCGGCCCTTTTCCCTTGTTTCGGGAAGGGGAAGTCTATTCTTTAGTAAGTGGGACTGGCAACGGTTGGTTTCCGGAAGAGGATGCTGGATTCGTCACGAATTCCGAGGATAAATTCGGGGCAAGTCCTGTCCAATGAAGTTCGGCACGGATCCCAAGGAGGAATTCGAGTCGGGTCCTATCATTAGCCTAAGCCCTCCTTTTTGTTTTGTTATACTTCAAATTTTGGCCTTACTTTACTTGTTTAGTAGAAAGAAAATTAGCTGCAAAAGAGGGATAAAATGCCCAAAACCAAAAAATAAAGATAGAAAGACAAAGGATGGCAAGAGGTTTGTAGAATTGTTATTTACTTTTATCTATTCGTTTCATTTACATATGTACATTTATTTCTAAATCCTTCTATTTTTACACCATGTATGTATAGATAATTAGTTTTATTTTATTTTAGTGGATTTTAATTTGTAAGGATTGAAATATGCGAAATTCTACAGTGAAGGTGTCATATATGAACTTCTCATGTGGACCTTCATATTAGCCACATGATCATTTCATTAAACTTTAATAAAGTTACTATTCAGATGAATCATGTGGTTAATATGAATGTCCACATCTATGGTTCATGTGTTGTACCCTCACCATAGAACGATTCATTGAAATATAGATGAAGTCAATAATTATGGGTTATTTTGCCCCCACATAACCAAAATCATGAGCTACTTTTCAATGATTCACCTGGGTTTTATCTAAAGTATTGACTTTCAGCCCAATTTTGATTTTAAAAGCCACATATTGGAGAGGCTAGAATGAGGGCTTAAAGTGAGTGTAACGTCCCTAACCTAATTTTTAAATAAATTAAGTAAAATAAATTGAGTTAATTGAAATGGGTAAATAAAAAGGAAATTAATGGTATTAAATAAAGAAAATGGGAATTTAATAATTAAATTGAAATAATAAGGGCATTTTGGTCAACTATATTTTTGGACTAGAATTTGGCGAAACGAGTTGCGACATTGCGTTCGTCTCGTCGAAACAAGTTCGTTGACGGGTGGCACACCTCGATCTGGCGGCGTTACCGGCCGGTCCTCCACCGGTTCAGACCAGTTTTGAACTCCCCATTAGGTGCTGATTCGATTGGTATAAGCCTTGTAGTCCAATTTGATGTTTTTGCGCTGGCCGAAATTGCTCAACACACCTAAACCCACGATGGCGCGTGAGCGCGTACGTTGCAACCCTCGTGTCGTCGTGAGCGCGTACATATGTTCGGATCTCGATTCGGACGTCGTTTGGACCTCGAACCAATGTACGCCTATTATGCGTTGTTTGGGTTCGACGTGTTCGGACCGTTGGATCGAATTCGAATTCACATATGTTGTTCCTCGTATTGCTAGGATCGTATAGGATTTGACGGATCGTAGATCGGAGCCCCGAATGCTCCGAATCAATGACTTTAAATTTGAATTAAACCGTAACTGTCCGATCGTGCGATCGTGAGCAGTCCGACCGTTCGATCGAGACCAAAATTTCAGGACACGTTGTTTAGGCCGTGTTGAACCTTTAGGAACTTTCGGATCTAAGTTTGGAGGTCATGGGATCCACGGGCCCGGTTTGACCTATTCGGGATAGTTTGACCAAGGTTGACTGAGCGTCTCTCGAGGTCGGTTCATCCTTTAATGAACGTCGTTGACCTTAGTATTCTTCGTACGACGTAATTGTACACTTTGAGTCGGGATTAGTTAGGGTTGACTTTTAAGGATATCGTTCCGGTTCGGTTTATTAATTAATCCTCATATTCTTGAAATAGGTACTCAAGCTTTTCGTGATTCTCAGGCGGGACCCTCGCTGGGTCAGGCTGCTTGGGACTATCTGTGAGTGGACTTTGTTTTCAAACGAGCATGATTTTAAAGAATTGAATGAAATGCATATAAATGAGATTTAATAATTGTTTTAAATATGGGTTCTGACTTTTGATGAATTCATTATGATTGAATTGGTATTTGAGGCTTATACTTGATTTGGGTTTCCGGTTTATATGTGTGGCCCTGATAGCTATATTTTATTGATATAATTATCTTTAAGTATTGAATTTGGGACGAGTCAAGCGTCCGGTGGCAATTGTGTACGGATTTGGGTACGGTGAAACTTTATGAATTTTCTTTGGGTTATCTTTTAAGCTTTTGGAATTTATACTTCATATCCTTTTGAGAAACTTATACCTATACTTTGAATTGAATATTTGGGCGGTAAGATTTGGACGTTAGTATAGTTCGGTTGGTTACGTATTCGGTTTTAGGCGTTTAAACCTTATGAATAATATTACTTATACTTTGATTATATATATATATATATATATATATACATATATATCTACTATGAATAAATACTTGAATAATGGGAAATTATTATTATATATATATATCTACTTTACTTGAATAATGGGAAATGATTATATATATATATATATATATATATATCTACTTTGAATATATATATATATATATATACCTACTTTGAATATATATATATATATATATATATATATATATATATCTACGTTGATATAGAGTTTTGGGACGTATATGTATATGGGATTGGACTTTCGGTTATATTTTAAAGAATCACTATTTATATTGTTTTAATTATGAATTTAAGGGATGTCGATAATACGTGGGATTTGCGAATGGTTGGGCTTTGGTTATTGTATTGTTAATGGATCATTATGTATAGTGTATATGTATATATATATATATATATATATATATATATATATATATATTTTGAATGGACGTTTCGGGATTTGGACTTTATATTTTTAAGGAATAGTTATCTATACTATGATTTGGGACATATGTTCTATTTGGGTTTGATTTGTCGTTTTCTTGACTTGTGTTTTGAAGACGGTTTTTAATATGGTTTTTCAATGACAATGACGTTTTATTCGATTTCGGTATGATATGTTGCTAATTGATGCTTGTGACTATTTTAAGTATAGAAATATATGTTTGGGATGGTGATGTCCTTAATTTGAGTATACATGTTGGCTATTTGATTGATGGACTTGTATATGTCCGAGTGTCTGATGTTTTGGGTTGGGTGCACATGTGTATGTTGAATATCACGTTGCGATTGATGTGTGTGTTGTGGGCACCTTGTTATGTACCTCCCCCTGTTCTCTTGATACGGTTACTTGGATACTGTTCGATCCGGTACATACCTTAACGGGGTGTAACTGTAGACCCTTGATTGGGTAATTAGTCTGCGCGTAGGACTTGTCACGGACGTATGAGTATTTGATTTGTGTCTACCCTGCGTTGCGGCGAGCTTAGTCCCATTTGGACGGCTCAACCCTGGGCACGAGGCCATTGTGATGCTGACCCGGTGTCCAGTTAAAGCCTGGGCGCGAGTCACATCATGGATGTTGTCCCGGTGTCCAGTCAAGCAATCCCTCGTTGGATTGTTTCCCCGGTACACGTATTTGGTGTGATGTCCTATATATATATATGTTAGTACCTTCGTATTCGTATTTCTTTTAATAAGGATCCTTCCTTACTTGTATTGCCCTCGGGCATGTGGTTGTCTGTGAGTGGGAAAGAATGGGAAACAGTACTATGATATGACTATTGTGTTATTATATTGCAATTATTGGGATTTGAATGATTACGTATATAAAGGATTTGAACTGCATGATTTCAGCATTGTTTTTGAAACGGTGGGGTTAGTACGTTGATTTGAACTATTAAAACTTTGTTTTTGTCCACTTACACTCTTTCTGTTTTGCTCCTCCCATGCCGTAGTCGTTGTTTCCGTACGGTCCGACCGAGCGCTCCTCTTCTCGAGCTTCGACTTGATTGTAGGACTTCGTGTCCCTTATCTTTAACTTTACATTCTGCTACTCTGAACTTGCATACTCTTAGATTGCTCTGTTATCACCCTTTAGGGTTGGATTTAAAGGCGGAGGCCGGTTATGTATTTGTATTGCATGCTGGCAGTTGGATATACATTTTCTATTGTATATTATCAGGTTGAACTTTTGGGTTTGTTCAAATTTCAGGGGAGACTCTGCTCGTTTTTTGGCAGAAGTCTTGACCCCTTTATCTATTGTTTTGGGAAAAGGGTTTCTTTTAGCATGTGGGCTCGACATTGGGTTGATGTCGGAACAACCACAGGGTCCGACGCGGGTTCCGGGGTGGAATCTGGGTTGGGTCTTGTCAGTGAAGGCTTAAAGTGAGGAGAGCAATCTAACCATCACAAAGTATATGGGGGGTGCATTGGGGGTCCACTGTCCTTTTAATGGTGAGATTGCTCCCCTCACTATAACTCCTCACTTTAAGCCCTCATTCTAGCCTCTCCCAGCCACATATTGATCCAAGCGCAAGCTCTGTTTTTCTAGAATAGCAACATACTGGCCCAACTCTGAATGTTTTAATTTTATTCTGTTACCCAGTTTAAATTCAGGCCCAAAATAGTAATTAATCATCTCTAACTAACACACATGAAAGTCACGTGCTTGTAAGTTGTAACCCATCTTATGCTATCAAAGTGTTGTATTATAACGTTAATTATTTGTCAAATTCTCATAAAAGAGTGATTATACATGACGATGCTAGTACGGCCAACCATGTGATACATCTTGTATACATGTTATAATATAAGTGGATATTTATTGGTATTATTTTCTAAAAGGGCGGAAAATAAACTATGTTGTCCACCCATATTATAACACGTGTACAAGATGTGACGCCCCAAAAATTTTAAAATATTTTGTTTAAGCTCACAAAAATTTCACGGTCCAATTTGTGGTAATTTAGATTTTCATAAATATTTTCATGAAATAACTATTGGTTTATTCAATGGAGGATTTATTTCCTGATATTTTGAAGTTGGAATGTTGGTAATTTGATGTCATTGAAAAATAGTAGACGTCAATACGAGCGTGTGGCATTTTTAAGAGAATTATTCGGAACCCGGAAGTATTTTTGGCAAGTTTTGAAAGTTGGGAAGAAGATAAAAAGGGAAAGACAAGGAAGGGATAAATTATTTTGCGGTACTATACCCACATGGGTTGCCGACACTCTTATCTCTTCTCTTATCCTTTTTCCTTCCTTTCTCTTTCCTTATATTTCCTTCTCCTATCATTTCACGTTCACGTCAACTCTTTCTTTTTCCTTCATCTTTTCCTCTTCTTCATTTTCTCTCTCCCTCTTCAGAAAACCAAACCCGTGGGTATGGTTCATCACCATAGAACTCACACCTCTAAAGCTCAAATCAGAAAATCTTCTTCATAAACGTTATTCACCTACTCGAGGCTGATTTTTGGATATGTTATAGTCCTCAAATAGGTGAACAACGTTCATGAAGAAAATTTTCTGATTTGAGCTTTAGATATAGGAGTTCTATGGTGATGACCAAGACCCACAGGTTTGGTTTTTGAAGAGGGGGAGAAGAAGATGAAGAAGAAAAGAAAAAAGATTAAGGAAATGAGTGAGAGAGATGAAATGAATGTGAAGTGAAAGAGAAAAGAGATAAAGGAAAAAAGAAAGGAAAGAGAAAGGATAAGATAAGAGACAAGAGTGTCGGCAACTAATCCCATGTGTGTGTATAGTGCCACACAATAATTTATCGCTTTTCTTTTCCTTTTTAACTTCTTCCCAACTTCCGAAGCTAGCCAAAAATGCTTCCAGGTTTCGAATAATTCTCCGAAAAATGTCACGCTCGCATGGACGTCTACTATTTTTCAATGACATCAAATTACCAAATTTACAACTTCAAAATATCATGAAATAAATCCTCCATTGAATACACCAATAGGTATTTCATGAAAATATTTATGAAAATCCAAATTACCATAAATTGGACCATGAAATTTAATTGTGAGCTTAAACAAAATATTTGGAAATTTTCGGGGCGTCACATTCCACCCTCCTTAGAAAAAATCTCGTCCTCGAGATTTACTCAAGATATCCACACCACTTAAACATGTGTTTTCATGTTTGACTACAGTTCCCAAATTTTTTTTTTATTCGACTCTACAATGTTATCATCAAGCGGCACAATTCAATTTCTGAGTCCTTTAATCCATAAACTAAAATTGAAATTAGTCATTCCACTTAGGACATATCCTTCTGCAGAGACAAGTCATTCCAGGCATCCCTGTATTGTATCAAATGTATTCTTTTCCATCTTGGAAATATTCAAAACATTGTGTATGTATGACATTTGTGGCGGCAACTCCAAGTTATTTTTTAACTATAAGAGGTTGGGAGCCCTAAGAACTACCCTACGCCTATTACGAACTGCCCTCTCTTTCGCCTCCTTCTTTTTTTCCTTATTTTTCTTGTTGTTGTTGTCTTCTTTTTCATCCCCTCTGTGTGCTTATTGGCATCAACTTGCTCCATCTTAAGCTTCAATTTCTTTGCTTGTTCATGCATCTCTTTCTTCTCCATAGCATCTCCCAACCTCTTATTGTTTCCGACAAATGAAACAGTGTGAGTAACAGAACCTTCCTTCCATTTTCCTTTTTTGCAAGTTGGAAGAGGGTGGTGAGATCATCTTCAGATTTAATGAAGAATTACTTGTATGAAAGTGTTGCATGTGTTGCCTCATTGAGGTTCTCTTTAGCAATCAAATGTTCAGTTTTTGCCTCTGTAATTTCAAAGGGCGATTTGGGATGGAAATATGTTTTTTCTTTGGGTAAAGGGTGGTGAGAGGGCTAACTAGGGCTCGGTTCTTCATGAACTCTGCTTTGCTTTTGCTCTGGCTCTGGCTCTACTCCACTCCACTTTCGCCTCCTTAAATGGGTCTAAATAAATTATACTTCTTGGTCTTTTCTTGCTCCAATCCCATGCTCAGGTCAGGCTTCAAGTGCTTTTTTGAATTCTCGGGGTGGGCCAGGCTGAGGTTTCCAATGTTAAGGCCCAAGACCTCCCATTAGGCCGGCCCTAGACGGGCTTAGAGAGCCGAGCCACCCATAGGCCTAGACGGGCCGACCTTTTTTTTCTAAGTATTTTATTACATTTCATTATTTTGATTAACTCTAAAATAAGGTTAGGGATTAAAAAAAAGGACCTAGACGGGCTTGACGGGGTTTCAAATCCTAAGCCCAAACCCTGTCCAAATCAAGAGCTGGTCGGGTCGAAAGGGACTAAAGAATGGGCTTGACGAGGCTTTGGCATATCGGGCCTCAGACTACCCAAGGGGGCCTGCTGCATGCAAGTTTTTTGTCATATATCGATACTTCAAAGTATCTTCAGATCGAAATTGTTGGCATCTAATAATAATCACTGCATTTTTCGAATTACAAACATTATGTCTTGTCAGACATCCCAGTCCTTTTCCAGCTGGTGGACACAGACAGTAGGATTAATGCTTTCAAATCCATCGACGAAGAGGTGAAACTCGACAACGCTCCTTTGCCACCAATACCCAATATTGAATAATGATTATCCTACCAAAAAATCAGTCCAATTAAAAGCATTAAATATTTGATCATATCACCACCAAATGTCAGTGTTTACTGGAAACCATTTCACCATTTCACCAGCACAAAATTAAGAAAATAAATTCTGACTGGGGGGCCTTCCTCGATGGAGCAGAAGCCCTGAGGATCTCTCTCTAAATGAGAGGTTGAAAAAGGTTTCAGACATATGCGAGCAGATAATTTATCTGTGAGTTTGTGAATCTTACATTAGAGCATCTCCAACAGTCTCTTTAACTATTTTGGGATGTTCAAATAGGTGAGCCACATCAGAAAAATTCCCTCCAACAGCCTCTTCAACCTCAGTCATCAAATCTCCAACCCCATTCTCTCTTTTCAAAATTGGTAAGTTGACCTTGCCTCTTCAAAACATTTATTTTGTTTTGGGAGAACCAAAATCATATCAAAAGGCTAAAAACATTTATTTTTTAATGGGTTTGACGTAAATTTCATAAATATTATCTTTATAAAAGAGAATGTTATTAATTATTTCAAATGTTATTAATTATTATTGTTTTAAGTCAAATATTGTATTAATTGAATTGAAGAGACTGATGAGGCACAAAATATTAAAGTAGCAAATAGGCTCTTCAAATTGCCACGTAGGTCAACAAACTTTAATTTGAAGAGTTTTTTTTGCTACCACTGTTGGAGATGCTCTTACCCTTCCTTTTTAAAATTTTTCTTTCTCCATGATTGACAAAAGAATGTCCGATTCCTAATTACTCGTTTGGAGTGGCCAGCCATATAGTTGTGAAGAAAAGAAAGCACATGCAAATTGCAATGCCTAGGTAAAGGAATTAGCAGAAACATTTGCAACTAGCTCCCATGTTTGTGGTACTGGAGATATTTAATCCAGCCAGCTTCATTGAGAAAAATTATTTGGTGAAACGGGGTAGAAGTGCTAAAAGGAAACCCAATCCCGGGTGATTTTCTAGCAGACCGTGCCTAGTGTGGTGGTGGCGTAGCCAGAAATTTTGTTACGGGAGTGATTTTTTGTTTTCTGTTTTTGAATTTTGATAATCATGTTGTAAATTTAGATGGAAATTATTTGAAAACTCCAATAGCCAAATGGTAAACCCAAACATAAAATCTAATGTAGGCTACCAAAAAGCTGAAAGGAAAGTTAATAATGGCTTGTTTGAGAGTAATTATGGAGAGGCCAATAATAACTTTCATGGAGAATCACTTCTCCAAATAATCACTTGAAGTGATTTTAAGTGATTTTATGAAGAAGCGCATAGGAGGTGCTTCTCCTCAGTATCACTTAAAATAACAAAAGGTGATTTTTTGAAAAACCACATGGGAAATGCTTCTTCGTAGAAATGATTATGGCCTATCCAGAATCAAGCCCAATGTAAATTGTGGAATCATCTTAGGAAAAAACTTGACTCCTTAAATTTACTATATCTATTATTATTATTATTATTATTATTATTATTATTATTATTATTATTATTATTATTATTATTATATTTTAAACACAAATTCTTAAAACCTAAGTCTTTTTCACCTAATTTTCTCTTTTTCGGTAGACAAAACAAACTTCCTTTTGGTCTTACAATCATGTTTGTGACTTTTGTTTATTCTCTCATTTTCAATATAAAATATTATCAAGTTTCAATTGAGTTAATTCACTTAAATAAGGTATGCTAAACTCTCCTTTTTTTTTTATTGCTTACTCTCCACCTATGATTTGTTTGGGTTTGTAAATTTTTGATTGTGTTCTCTCCACCTATAGTTTTTGGGTTTGTGAAATTTTGATTATTCTCTCTATTGAGTTTAATGGTGTTTATGTGTACTTATTCAGATTCAAATTCATGCTCTTTTAGGCAACAGGTAAGTACAATACTGCTAGATTTATGAACTTGGCATTAGGCAGGCTGATCCATCGGAGTATATTTGGAACTGGAGAATATATAATACAAAAAGTTTTCAATATAAAAAGCAATATTTTGATTCACACGCATATGTACTCGCCTAATCTTCTAAGACATAGTATTGTTTCTTTTGTACTTGTTACTCATTTTCCTTATTAATAAAATACTATCATTGTTGTGTCAAAAAAATAAAAACATAGTTGTAAATATTTATATTTATATATATATGTAATATATTTGATGTTTGGCCCTTTTCATTACTTTGGCATGTATTGTGAGTTCAATTTTTTTCTTTTATATATATTTTTGTGAGAGACTCCTAATACATGAAATCTTGGCTCAGCACTGTCAATGGCCTATGCGTAACAATCATCTACATATATTTGCTCATGATTATCTTCATTTTCAAACTATTATACATCATAATGAATGAATGGAGATTAGTTTTGTTGTTGGGCTTTTGCCCCAATAAAATAGTATAAATATACGAATACAGATGGAAAATTAAATTCATGATGGCAATAATTAAGCGACTGATGCCTCCGTCTGTATTATTTCGAACGGGAGTATTTTTCTCACCACATTAACTAATGGTGTATGCTAATCATCACTCTTAAAGTTTCACTTGTCCCATGGTTAATTTCAGTTAATTTTATGTGAAAATTAAAAAATAAAAATAAAAAAGGCCGCACAGCCCAGCACACCCCTTTTTTAATTTCTTTCCTCCCCCTTCCCCTCCCCCAACCATTCTCTCTCTTGTCTCTCCTCTTCCCCAAACTCTCTCCATCACTCTGTATCTCTCTCCCTCAGTTTAAATTTGATGACTGGGTCCTGCATGGTTGATCTTATTGAGGATAAACTTTTTGGGATCTTAGTATGAATAGATTGATCAATGAAATTTAAATGCATATTAGTTCAGAAAAAAATACACAACTTCCCATCGTTCTTTTTCTTATTAGGAACCAACGTAAATCAAGCAAATATCTAATTGCTAATCGAATACTATAAAGAAGTTGCATATGCACCCAGATGGATTTCATACTAATGGAGTCTCCAGTTTCCTTTCACGATACTAATAGTAATTAATTAATAAACTAAAAAATTAAATATGATTACAAGGAAAGAAAAAGAAACATGTAAATTGCAATATAGCTGATGATGAAGAAGAAATTTTTTAATGCGGATTCTGGAAATCCGAATGGAAATATTGAGGCAAAG
This sequence comes from Prunus padus, assembly GCA_024362665.1. Lineage (NCBI taxonomy): Eukaryota > Viridiplantae > Streptophyta > Magnoliopsida > Rosales > Rosaceae > Prunus > Prunus padus. Next base: position 20,375,665 of record JANFAM010000010.1, on the reverse strand, counting down.
AGTTAGAGAGGGAGAGATACAGAGTGTGGGGAAGAGGAGAGAGAGAAGAGTCGGGGAAGGGGGAGGAAAGAAATTAAAAAACGTGCGTAGCTTTTATGGATGTAGGTGACTTGTTTTCAGAAGAAAAGTTTTCATGTAGAAAAGTTTCAAGAGAGCAGGCTTTTTAGAGAAAGAAGAAGACAAGGTTGCTTTAAAGAAAACATTCAATTTTAATACATATTATTATTAGAGAAACAAATAGACTTCAATTTAAGATATAAATGTAATAATATTATGTATTATTTTTCTTTAAAATAAATGTAATTTAATAAATGGGCTTTAAATTGTACAGGCTGCGCTGGCCCATTGAAGCAAAAAGAAACAAGAACATAAATAAAATAGACAAAACAACATAGTAAAAGAACAGAGTAATATCTGAAATACATAGACCAAGACAAAACAAAAGCTTGAACAGCAAAACATCAATAAACAATGACAAGCAAAATCAATATATGCACCCGAAATACCCAAAAAATATTGTTGTGAACAGTACTGATGCATCAAAAGTAACTATGAAACAGAGACAGAATTAAGATCAGCAACAAGGAACAAGAAGAACCTATAAAACTAGAAAAGAGATTGGGGATCCCATAAGTGGAAAACTAACCCAACCAGCAGTGAACTTGAAAAACATTTAAATCAAACATCAGAGACATCGAAGAGTAATTCAATTGACAACCACATAGGCCCTTCTTCAATCCAAACATGACAATCTGAATATAACAACATATGTCTAGCCAGGCGATGTGCCACTTGTTTACAACTACGAAAAGCATAGTGACAAATCACAATAGGAAAACGCTTTAGATAGGCTTGCGCTTCTACTACTAATGCACCATCGGAATCCAAACATTCCTCTGAAGCATTCAAACATCTAATCACCTCTTGAGCATCCATTTCTAGAACAAGAGACCCATAACCCATCTGAGATGCCACCTGTAAACCTAAACATACTGCCATAAGCTTAGTAGCCTTAGGAGTAAAATTACCTCGAACTTGTTTGGAAGCCGCCACCATAAGTTCCCCATTATAATTACGAACAACCACGCCTAGACCCCGAAAACCCTTCCGTAAATTAATTGCACCATCCACATTCAACTTCACAAATGGAGCACAAGGCCTTACCCAACGACAATCCAAGACACGAGTAGGCTGGGGAAGTAATTCCTTATTATTTGCATGCTGAAATTCAATAACTAGAGCACAAGTACGAGTAACTAGAGTTTATGCAAGGACATACGTACCATGAAACCAACACTCATTTTGATTATGCCAAATACTCCAACACAAATATGAGATAATGACCATTTATTGTTGAGAAAGAATTGTTGTAGCATAACGAAACACTTCAGAAAAGCGAAGACCAGACCATTCGCCCACCAAAGAAGAGAAAGGAGAAAGTAGTCAAACCTCTTTTGCTGACGGACAACAACATAAAGCATGTATAATAGTCTCCAGCTTTTTGGTAGAACAAAAACAAATCGGATTATGAACAATTTTACGATAAAAAAGATTAGCAATACAAGGTAAGAGACCATCCAAAGATCGCCACAAGAAAATTTTAATCTTATTAGGAGTTGGCAAAGACCAGATAGAGGTCCAAAGTACCCTGCCACCATGAGAAGTTCCTATACCCCCATCAGCACGCAATGTAGTTGTTGACTTTTGTATTATATTTCATGTAACTCTTTGTAATATTAGATTTCCTAGTATAGTCTTGTAATTACTCCTTGTGATAGTGGGATTAGGATTGTAACCCTACGTGTATATATATCCCTCTTTGTGAGATGAATAACACATAACAATATTAAACCAAATAATATTCTACTTTTTGGTATCAAAGCCAGATTTTTTTTAAAAAAAAATAAGAACAAAACCTAAAGCAAATTTTATGCCCCACCTCCGCCGTAACCTGCAACTGCCGAATTCAGCAACGTTGATCCAGAGAAGCCACCACCGCTGCCGAATCCCGCAACGCAGCCGTATTGCCCAGGCGACTCGCCTCCTTGGGGCCGAACCTAGCCGCTCTACATCACCTCCCGTCTTCATTCTTCTTGAAACCCCTAGTTTCTTGTGATGAACAAGGACGAAGAATTTGTTGCCGCTCCTAATATTGCTTCCGTCATTGTTCAATCTGACAACACAGCGTTCCATCCCGGAATTATCCTAACCTTGAAGAACTATTGTTGTGAATTTTAGACAACCTGCAAAATGGAGATTATAAAGATTAGTCTAAACACAAATTATACTCGCAAGTGCACAAGGTCAATCGTAATTTAGTATGGCAAATACGAGGTCATTCCCACGAGGACTGAGTTCAACTTCCAATTAGTCTAACCTAATTTACTTCACAAAATACTTTAACTACTTTAATTATATAAACAAGAAATTAAACACGTAGCATACTCACGTAAACACAAAGGGGGTTTTTGAATGAGTGATTAAATTAACACGAAATTAAAAGACAAAACAAGGAGAAAGTCACGAAACACAAAGATGAGAAATTCAAATTGATAAAAGCACTAGGACAATGAATTCACCACTAGTAATCCAATCTAGCCTATTCACCTACCTATTAATTATCCGATCGACGTTGCCGCTTAGTTTTCCTTTTTCATTACTTACCTATGGTATTTAGGCTAACTCGTATATTCCTACATGCAATTCGCCTATGGTATTTAGGTCAAATATCAACACATAGAAATTCATTAAGATCCGTGAAAACCTCAAACAAGCATGTAAACCCTAGGAGTATGGTATTTACCCTAGACGAATTACAAATCTTAATCACAAGAAGCAAGCCTCAAATTAAGTATGGTATTTACTCTAATTTGCATCCGATTAACTCAATAAAAGTCTAGATGGTGATCAAACATCAAGATAATCAACCAAGTTATTAAGCACATTGATTAAGAATCCAACATCAAACGGCAATCAATAGATAGGTAAAATAAGAAAACTAGATTATCATACTAGGGCTACCTCATGCCCTAGCAAAGAGAACTTAGTTACACATAGTCATAGAATTCAGCATAAGCAAAAACATAAGGAAGAAATAATAAAACTTAGCTAGTTGTAGTACTCTTCCAGCGTCTCCAATTTCTCCAAATCTTGTGTAACCCTAAATGAGTTGTTTTCTAACGCTTAAATAAAGCACCACAATCCTATTCCTACCCTAGTTGGGCTTTTACAGCAGCCCAAAAATAAAGAAAAACCTAATTAAAACATAAATCCAAAATGGGTAAATAATTGACTCCTCTTCCTACTTTGACTGGGATAACACGTCAGTTTCTTTGCATGCACGTTTGGGGTCGTTCCTCCTTCAAGAAAATTCGGGAAAAATATTTAAATTTCAGATCTTTGTCTTATCTTTCCAACCATATATCGCAGGACTTGAGGAAAAATCGGAAAGTCCTTCAAATTGCCTTTTTCGTACAGTAACTCAAATCTGACGGGATTGCACTTTATGCTGACTTAACTTTAAAGACTGCTCTCATTGGCTGCTCCAAAAATTCTAGAAAAATTCCACAATTATCTTCAGGGTCTTAGCTTCAATCTCCAACTTGCCTTGCATAAAAAAAATCCACCAAAAAGTAGTATTTTCGTAAAAAAACCAATTAACTGCTCTAGAAATCTGAAAATGGAGAAAATAAAGTAATAAGTCCTTTTTAAATCCAATTCTCCTACAAAAACTAAGTATATAGAGTACATAAATATATAAATTTATGGACTTATCAACTATGATATGTGGTCTCAACTCATGGAGATGCATAGAGCAACAAGAGAAAAAATAGGGTATATTTGTGGCAAAGAAAAGGCACCTGCAGATACAGATCCCCAGTACGACAAGTGGTATGCTGAAAACCAGAAAGTCAAGAGTTGGTTGTTGGCCTCCATGACACCGAAAATTAAGAAGCGTTACATCCGCCTGAAGACGACGAATGAGATTTGGGATGCCTTTTCAACGATGTTCTTTGATGGAACTGCTGAAGTTCGAGTGTTCACTTTGAACCAAAAAGCGTTTGCTACCAAACAGAATAGAAAATCCCTCACGAATTATTTTGGGGAACCGGGATACGGTAGTTATGTCTTGTGATTGTGATATCAAGGCACATGCAAAGTCAATTGAACGACTGAGAGTTCATATGTTTTTTGCTAGATTGGATACCGAGTTTGATCAAGTTTGAGGAGAAATTTTGTGGAAGGACCCTGTACTTGGGCTCCAAGAATCCTATGCTTATGTTCGTCGTGAAGTTGACAAAAAGGAAGTCATGAAAAACGAAGTTGCCCAGTCTGAAGCCTCATCCATGATAGCCCACCATCTCTCTGAGACCCGAACCAACCATGATAACCGAACTCACCAAGACTAGGTTCTTCAGACCGATGGTGGAGGGGCTGATCATTCCAGCCACAACATTGACCGCCCCTATCACCCGCTAACTGATAAACAATGCCCTCATTGTGGACAAACCGTGCATTCTAAGAATCATTATTATAAAATTATTGGATACCCTGAATGGTGGGACAAGACTCGTAATCCTAGGTGCAACAAGTCCCGTGCATCTGTTGCTGAGACGAAGGATGATTCTGAACATGTAGCTGAACAAGCATCTGCTTTGGTCATTGCTACAGGTAACAATGGTAAGGCTTTAAAGGTTTCTGCATCTGCTTTGAATAGTACATGGATAATTGATTCTTGTGTTATAGAGCATATGAATTTTCATTCTAGATAGGTACAAACCTTAATGTAATCCTCACAACCATTGGTATCTACTGTCAATGGTAATGCCGCTCCTGTTATTGGGGAAGGCACCATATCCCTTACTGATAACATTTCTTTAGACACTGTACTTGTTGTTCCTTCCTTGGACTATAACCTTTTGTCTATTACTCAACTAACTGTGGCCTTAAATTCTATTGTGATTTTCTGGCCTCTTTTTTGTGTGTTCAAGGACATCTAGACTCGCAGGACGATTGTTTATGGTGTTAGGCGGGGGAAGCTCAACTACTTGGACTTGATGTCAAAAGCTCTAGCTGATTGACTCAAGCTTTGTATGTGGAAGGTTTTCAGGGGGAGAAGAATAAAGAATCTGAAATATGGTTATGGCGTCGTCGTCTTGGACATGCTTCTTTTTGTTATTTGTATAAGATATTTCCTAAGTTATTTTTGAAGTTTGATGTTTCTAGTTTTCATTGTGATTTGTGAACTGGCGAAAAAGCCATCGTATTTCCTTTTCACCAAGTTTGAATAAAAGTTCCCTTTCATTTTCGTTGATTCACTATGATGTTTTGGGCCCATCTAAGATTGCTACATTGGGGGGTGCCTACTGCTTTGTTACTTTTATTGATGATTGCACCCGAATGACTTGGGTATGCCCTATGAAATCGAAAAGTGAAGTGAATTTGTTGTTTCAAAAATTTCATAAAATGGTTGATGTTCAGTTTGATTCAGATACAGGTGCTCCGCAGTGACAATGGCTATGAATATGTGAACTAAGAATTGCGCAAATACTTGGATCACCATCGCATCATTCATCAGACTACGTGCCCACATACCCCGCAACGTAATAGAGTCTCCAAAAGCAAAAATCGGCACCTCCTTGAAGTTGTCCACGCATCTCTATTTGAAGCTCATTTGCCATTATCCTGTTGGGGATAAGCTCTTTCCTTTACAGCTTATTTGACCAACTGTGTTCCATCCAGAGTAGTTAACTTCCAGACACCCTTCCAGACGTTGACGACTCTCACCACCTACCCTCCCGTTCCAAATCTTCCACCTCACATGTTTGGGTGTGTTGTTTTTTTCCACATTCACAAGCATCAACAAAGTAAGCTTGATCTCCACGCCTTGACGTGTGTTTTTGTGGGTTATGCATCAGATCAGGAAGGTAATCGTTGCTATCATCCACCTACTCAGAAAATGTATGTCACCATGGATGTTGTGTTTCATGAGAATGATATGTTCTTCTCATCATAGTCCTCACTTTATGGGAAGCACCAGAAGGAAGTGCAGACTCTTGATTATAGCTTCTGAATACAGAAGTAGTAAATGAATTGGATTTAAGTGGTAGTAACTTGGAAATAAATGGTGATTCTCATTCACATGAACTTGTGGACATGAATGACTTGGATTTAAGTGGTGTTAATTTAGACATAAGTGGTGATCTGCATTCACAAGAAAATGAAGACGAGATGGACAGTCCTGCAACGTCACCGACTGTCGCAGAGCCGCCGTCCTTCTTGTCACCACCTCTATCTGATTATGATACCCATAACCATTCGTCCTCAGTTAGTGATGCCCACAACAATGAATCACCCAGAAGTCGCCTCCTGAACCGTATTAATAGAGGTATCCCGAAACTCACTTATGAGGCCGACCCAAAGTGTAATGTCAAATATCCTATGAATAATTATGTGTTTACCCATTGGTTGTCTGAATCAAATAAGTCATTTGCTTATCAATTATCTACTGTATCTATTCCTAATAGTGTGCAAGAATCTTTAGCTGACCCTCATTGACAAACATCGATGAACGAAGAGATGAAGTTCTTGAAGAAGAATGCTACCTGGGAGATAATTGATTTTCTAGTTGGCAAGAAACCTGTGGGATGCAGATGGGTTTACACAGTCAAGTACAAGGCCGATGGTACCTTTGATCAGTTCAAGGCAGGGTTGGTAGGAAAAGGATACACTTAGACATATGGAATTAATTGCACGGAGACTTTCGCGTTAGTAGCTAGGATCAACACGATTCGAGTATTGTTGCCCTTAGCTGCAAATTTGGAATGGCCTCTCTAACAATTTGATGTGAAGAATGCATTTTTGCATAGAGACTTGACATAAGAAGTTTACATAGATCTTCCACCTGGTGTAATGTTCCAGAAAAATACAGTCAAAAAGTATGCAGATTGAAGAAGTCTCTGTATCGTTTGAAGCAGTCCCCACGAGCATGGTTTGGCATGTTTGCGAAATCTATGAGGGAGTTTGATTACAAGCAGAGTAATTCGGATCACACTTTGTTCCTTAAGTAAAAGCAGGGTAAGCTTATAGCTCTAATTGTGTATGTTGATGATATGGTTGTGACAGGAAATGATCTAGAATAATGAAAAGCCTTACAAGACTATTTGTCCAAGGAATTTGAGATGAAAGACCTTGGTTCTCTGAAATACTTTCTGGGAATCGAAGTGTCACGATCTAAATCAGGAATTTTCCAATAACAAAGAAAATACACAATATATTTGTTGCTTGAAACGGGCATGTCGACTTGCCAGTGGATTGCTACACCAATGGAAGAATGACTCAAACTTGAGATTGATCCACACCAGGTATCGGTTGATAAAAGTCGATATCAGAGGCTTGTTAGGAGATTGATGTATCTGGCTCACACGAGGCCTGATCTTGCCTATGCCTTGAGTGTAGTCAGCAAATACATGCATAATCCTGAAGAACAACATATGAAGGCAGTTATGAGGATATTGCGATATTTGAAAGGAATTCCACGAAAAGGAATTTTGTTTACAAAGAATGGCCATCTCAGAGTTAAAGGTTATACAGATGAAAATTGGGCAGGATCAGTTGTTGATAGACGCTCTACGTCAAGTTACTTTACTTTTGTGGGAGGTAACTTTGTTACATGGAGGAGAAAGAAGCAAAATGTGGTTACTCGGTCAAGTGCAGAAGCTGAATATAGAGGTATGACATTGGGAATTTGTGAGATCCTGTGGCTTAAACTATTATTACAAAATTTGGGCTTTGCACCTAGTGAACCGATGAAGTTATTTTGTGACAGTCAAGTTGCTCGTGATATAGCTCAAAATCCAGTGCAGCACAATAGGACGTAACATGTTGACGTTGATAGGTTCTTTATTAAGGAGAAGTTGGAGGTAAAATTATTGAAGTTCCCACAATAGAGATGGAAGACCAATTGGCTGATATGCTTACGAAGGTTGTATCGAGTCATGTTTTTTCGAAGTTCTTAGACAAGTTGGGCATGAGTGATATCTATGCACCAACTTGAGGGGGAATGTTGATTTTTGTGTTAAATTTTAGGTAACTCCTTGTAATATTAGATTTCCTAGTATAGTCCTGTAATTACTCCATGTGATAGTGGGATTAGGATTGTAACCCCTACGAGTATATATATCCCTCTTTGTGAGATGAATAACACACAATAATATTAAACCAAATGGTATTCTTCTTCTGTAGCATCTTGTGTAATTCGGTAGCCACTTTTGACGCTATAGCTACCATTTTTTTGAAAATGCCAAATTAATTTGTCTGGTATGGCAAAGCTTGATAAAGGAATGGACATAATAGCAGCAGCTTCAGAAGCCCAAAAAACCTGCTGAATTAAATCAAAATCCCAACAACTGTCAACATGTATGAGAGCGCTGACATAAGCATCAAGCGAAAGAAGTGGGGGAGAGGAAATTCGTAAACTGGTAGAGTAAAGTAACCAAGCATTTGAATATATTTTAATGGAAAGACCATCCCCAACCCTCCAATGAAGCCCACTTACAAGTAACTCCCAACCCCACAAAAGAGAACTCCATATATAAGAAGATTTTCTTCCTTTACTCGCCTTTAAAAAAGACTGATTGGGAAAATATTGTCCTTGATAAACTTGGTTGGCCGAAGAACCCGTCTTGGAGAGAATACGCCAACATTGCTTAGCCAACAAAGCTTGATTACAATTAATAAAAAGGCTTTTTATCGCAAATAGTCACTAAGGTTTGCGAAATTATCACATTTTGTCGTTAAGATTTTTTTTGTGACATTAATAGTCCTTAAGGTTATTGTTTGTACATTAATTTGGTCCCTACCGTTAACTTCTGTTAAATTTTCTGTTAAATTCCTGACATGGCATATATGTGGAGTCCATACAACCACTAGTCCCTCCAACCATCCCTCCGCCTTCCTTCCCCCTCCGTCTCTTCCTATGTTCTCTCTCTCTCTCTCTCTCTCTCTCTCTCTCTCTCTCTCTCTCTCTCTCTCTCTCTCTCTCTCTCTCTCTCCTCCCCCTCCCCCAATTTTGCCCTATTACTCCCTATCCACACGATTTTTGCCTTCGTTCCTCACGAGTTGTTAATTGGAATTTGATGTGCATTTGGTTTTTTTTTTTTGTTCACCTCTCCCCTGCACCCTACAAAGATTGGGAGTGTCATGCCAAAGAACCGAAAAAGATACAGAGTGTAGATAATCCATAATTCGAACAACAAAACTATATGGGAAACCAAGCTGAAGCATCATCGCTTCTAAAAATGACCATTCAACACGATTATGCCTTGGCCATATCTAACTTGAGCGCCATTGCCACTCGTTTACCCCGATTCACACGCTTGATAGAATGCATGAGTTCAAAACCAACCATCACATTATCTAAAATATTGCGATGGGGAACAAAAGCACTCCGTGTATCATGAATGGCTGAACGCAATACTTACTCTAGACTATTAGCAAAAGTTTTGGCTACCAACTTACATACAACCTAAGAAAAGCACTCACAATTTTATTTTCTAGGGATTTCGCAGCTACCAAAATTGTTCCAAAGTTCTCATTTTGTCCTTTAGTTGAAATAAAAGTTTTCATTAAGGATTTTATGTTAAAAATTCATTAAATACTTCTAATTTGAGACATTGAATCATATGATCACCGTCATCATACCACATGACCACCACCACCACCATTATCACCTTCACCCACAATCACCACCACCATCACCATTATCACCTTCACCGACAATCACCACCACCACCATTATTGCCCCTACCTAACCACCACCTTACCACTAGTACCACCACCACCTTACCACTAGTACCACCACCACCATCATTAACACAGATGACACCAACATGAATTTTAACATTCCTATTTAAATTTCATTATGTTTTTATTTGAGTTAACTTCTAAACAAAAATTATTTATAAATTTTAGAACTATAAATCTCATTCGTTTAAATTCTTAATCCATTGAAAAAAAAAAAAATTAGTACTCTTAAATTCATCATCAAAACTCACAGACATTTTCAACTTTTTAATTGTTTTTGTTGTGTTGTCCATAGGGGCGGAGCCATATACAAGCCTGTAGTGGCCGTGGCCCCCAAAGCTCCATGAAAAAGTCAATAACTCTTAAACACATACTGCAATATTAGTTGAAATATAAGGCTATAAAACCTGAAAACTACAGTACTGCCACCAAAGACAACCAACTAGCTCCGCCACTTCCCATAGATGGTTTTGAATGGTCGCTCAGGCGCTCATTCAATAAGTTGAACGTTTGTCTTTATATATCTTGGCAATAAATCATTTTCACGGCAGGTTGAAAGAACACGTCTAATCAGTTGAGGGGGCTTTCAAATCCATTGATGAAGAGCTGAACCTCCCCAACGTTCCCCTGCCACTAACACACAGTAGAATTGGATGTTTCATTAATTTAGGAGACCAATTATATGAAACTTAAATATATCATCTCTCTTCATTTATTACCTTAAGGAGACCAATTTATGACAAACGTTAATGAAGAGTACTGCATATATATAGTTTTGGGTAGAAAATAATGACGAATAATGAAATGTTCACCAGAAGAAATTGAATGGTAAGAACTGATTTTAACAAGAATTGAAATATACCCCACTGCTATTTTTATTTAAATAATTAAACGTGCAATTTATTTTTTTGTACTAGTTACGCTTCCTATCACTATTCTCTAACCAGACCAAATAAACAAGATTGCCTTTCACTAGAAGAAAAAGATATCAATATTGATCATCCTACCAAAAAATCATTCCAATTAAAAGTATTAAATATTTGATCATGTCAACATCAAATGTCAGTGTTTACTGGGAAACCATTTCACCAGAACAAAATTAAGAAAATAAATTCTGACTGGGGGGCCTTCCTCGATGGGGCAGAAGCCTGAAGGTTTCAGATCATTTATCTGTGAGTTTGTGAATCTTACGTAAGTTACGTTACCCTTCCTTTTTTATTTTTCTTTCTCCATGACTGACAAAAAATGTCCTATTCCTAACTACTGATCGTTTGGAATGGTCCTATTTCTTTGTTTGTGGTAGGCCAGGCCAGCCATCGTTGTGAAGAAAAGAAAGCACATGCAAATTGCAATGCCTAGGTAAAGGAATTAGCAGAAACATTTGCAACTAGCTCCCATGGTTGTGGTACTGGAGATCACTACTACATTTTACTATTTGCGCGACAAAGAAAATTTGGTCGCGCAAAGTACATTTGAGTCGCATAAACCTCAGCGTGACAGAAACTTCGTCGCGTTGATTCCGTCGCGCAAAGATCGTGAAGAAAGAGTTTGCGCTACGAAAATTTGTATTGGTCGCAAAAACCCAGAGCGACAGTTAACCTTCGTCGCACAAAAGTTTAGGGACGAGACTAATGTTCATCTCTCAAAACTTTGCGCAACGACACCATATTCGTCGCGAGTACACAGCGTGACGGTTTACCTTCGTCGCGAGTACATAGCACGACGGTTAACTTTCGTCGCACAGAAATGTAGGGACGAGAGAACCTTTTGTCTCTCAAACCTTTGCGCGACGAGGTATGTTTGCGCGACGAAATCATGTTAGTCGCTTTTTTTTTTGGTGAGACGAAGACTTTCGTCAAGCAAAAATTAAAATATATTTTAATTTAATTTAATTTTACGTTTTTTTTAATTTGTAAAAAAAATAAATTTGGTTGTTTTTTTCGTAATAAAATGAAATTGCAATTAAAAAAATGTAATGAAGAGAAATTTTTTTTAAATACTAATATAAATGTATATAGTACAAGAGAAATGTTTAAAATGTAATTAAGAAAGTAAAAAACTAATCCAAAAATGTTCCAAAATCTACATGGTCGTCTTGTAAATGTGGCTCGGAGGTCTGGACATTGTCGATAGGGGCAGAGGTGTGGTGGCCATGCTCGGGTTGGAGGGGCTCGGAGGTCGACGAGGGACCAAAATTCGGGACTGGAATGCCGGACCGAGGAGGGACTCGAGAAGCTGTGACATCTGGGTACTATATGAGGTGAGTTTGGTCTTAAGCTCGGTCACCTCTGTTGTTAAAGCAGTCACCTGACCCTTTGACTGCGACGATGAAGGGGCTCTAAGTTCCCGCTGCCGGGCATTCCCCATCCCTCAACAATATGTCCCTAGCCTCCTCCAGAGAGTTTGATCCAAGGTCTCCGTCAGGATCTGAAATCCCGCATCCTGTGGAGGATCTACATACTCGAGTGGAGTATCGGGAGGAAGCTGGGAGGTGGACTCCTAAAGAACCAACTGGCTCTTCTCTATCATCGTCGCCTGTTTAACATAACATAAAATATTTTAACATTCGTATAATAACCATGAAACTTGAATGCATAAGATAATAATTAAAATTAAAGAATACTTACATGAAGGGCCTCGACCAACTCATTCCCAGGTTGAACATAAACATCGCCAAAAACAAATTAATATTAATGACATATTAAAACTTGAATATAAACGACTTTATTATTACCCGCCGCCACGCCTCCATCCTATATGAGAAGAGCCTGGAACCTGAATGGTGGAGGAGAGTCTTTTTGTCCTTATTTGCTTTCGCCTTCTTCTGTTATACAAAAAATAAATGTATTAGTTGAAATTGAAATGAAATATAAAAAATTAAATAAACATTAGTAAGAAATGTATAATAATTGTTAACTTAATTATAAAAAAATACCATATAGTCGAGCTCCTGAAAATGACTGCAGAGCCACGCCCAACTATCCTCCCACCCCTCAAGCTCCTTCGGGTAACCCTCCTGAAGAGCGACCTGCAGATAATCAAATGCCTAAAAATGGTGGTGCAGGTTGCTCTTCCACTGCTTGTACCTCTCAGCAAAGAGTCTGTTGACGTACGCCAACGACTCGTCATCGAGGTCCTCTAAATTATAGTTCGTCTGCAATAAATTAATTACCTACATTAAGTAATAGAAATACATAAAGTTTGAAGGAAAAACAATTAAAAGGTAGGATACATACCGACAACTGTCCGCGCACCTTCGTCCTCATCTCATCAAGCATGACCTTCCAAGACTTCCATTTCATCGGGCAATGGGTCCGAATGACGTGACCAATGTTGTGGGCATTGCTATGTTGGTCCGGTGTTGGTGCAGCTCGATGCCGCTTGTTGTATCCGATGTTGATATGACTGTTGGTCACCCGGGTGACCTTCGCTGTCTTCAACTGGCGACAAGGTCCCCCGGTGTTCTTCTTGGCTGCAAAGAAATATAAAATTAATGTTAAATAACAAATCCTACTAAAATCTTGGTCCAAAGCAGTTGGAGTTCAAGGAAATCTTTACCTGGTTGTGACCCCGACGCATCAGTAGCGGATATCGATGTTGTGTCGGTCGTGCTAGGGGGCGGTGATGACGCCTAGCGCTAACATGTTGCGTCACTGATGATGATGATGATGATGCCTGCGCATGGGAGACCCCAGGACCAACTGGCAAGTGGGCCATTTGTGCTGGAGCAGTGGCAGCTGATGGCTGAGCCAGGGGAGACGAATGGGGTGCAGTCGTCACCGCCCTACGACTTCTAATAAGGTTTGACATCTGCACAATTGAACAAATAATCCATGTGTGAAAAATGCAAAGATAAAAGATAAAAGAAAACAAAAGCCAAAGATGGAAAAAATTTCACACGCATTTGATCACAAAAGAAGTGTAAAACATGTAGCACCAATAAATGCTATCACTCAATCGAATGCAAATTCAAATAAAACCAATCATGGCCGAGAGCTATAGAGAAAATCTCACCAAATCCAACACTTCAATAATTTGTTTTGCTTAAACACACAAATAGAGAAAAGAAAAGAAAAAATACTTTTACATTTTCTTCCATTTCCCACATTCAAATTGCATAAATATATTCTATTACCAACCCAAGAATGCAACTCCATTACTAAATAGAGAGAAGAATTTTCTTATCTAAGTAAAGGTTGCACCTTTGGGCATTCTGCAATGAAACGACAGTTATCGTATATGGATCCTCCAATGAAAAAAGTATATGGATCACCCTTACAAGGAGACAAGTATACTTTGTGCTGGATCTTTGTGAAACCCTAAAAAATTGGTTGGGATTTATTCCCAACTTTCAAAAGTCCTACTTATAGCTAGTTTTATGATATGGCTAAAGAATTTGATCAAGATAATGTACATATTAATTCTCTTTCACTCTAAGTCGGCTTGCAATTGGTGGTTTTTTTTTTTAAAACCACCTTGTGTACTATGACGTGACCGAATGTGCTAAAGAGTCTCTCTCTCTCTCTCTCTCTCTTATTAGGATTGGTGTTCCCTCTACCTTACCTAATTTTTCTCTTCATTAGAAAGAAAAGTAATTAATTTAAGTAACATATATAGCCCCCTCTAAATAACTACCACATCTCCTCTTCTTCTTCCTCTTCCTCTTCCTAGGGGAGGCACCATCAATTGCATAGGACCATAGGTGAAGATAGAAAATTATGAGGAGGCGAAACAATATGGAGTTTCATTAGGCCCAAAAGATGTAGGTCAAGTTCATTATTGTAATTATGCTCATATTTGTATGCATTTATGTCCAAGATACATAAAACCCACATCATAATTACAACTTAAAATAACAGAGATCAAGCAGCAAAGACAAAATTCCGCTTCAGTTTAATTAATTTATCAATTATATATAAAGCAGCTGGTTTTTTTATTGGATTTGCTAATTCAGCTAAAGAAAAAACAGAATTGATGAGTTTAAGCCAACCGCTCACATGAAAATTATATATAGAATTTACTCCATATGCTTATCAAGATGAGAGCATATATATATTATGGATCACTGTCACGAAATAGTCACTGATATATATATATATATAATTGGCATCTTTATATATGTATAAGGCTTTATATATGGTATGACATTACAAGGTGCAAATTGTGACAAGGATGGTGATTTTCTAATGCTTTGTGCATTAATGCAGTATAAGATCACCAAATTGAAACAATTTCTGCACAAAAGTTAAAATTTCAGGCACTCAGTCCATCACTGCCATCTCTCACACACACCAAAACTAATATTGGTGACAGCAACTTTTAGAATCCTTTTAAACGCATAGAATCATATACACCCACCCACCTACTCTTGATGATGCAGTCTTCCACATAACTATTAACTAACTAGGTACTTTAAATTTAATCATGGATGTGTTTGAACTCTCCAAGACTTTTTCTCTACAATTTTTGACCGAATTTCATAATTAAATATTAGCTAGGTATGTTCAAAGGGAAATTTTAAGTGTGTGAAATATGTAGCAAATACATTCAGACCTCATAACGTTTGTAAGGTTTAACAATAGATGATGGCAAATATCCAGATTCAAGAATTGAAACCCACATTCAAGATTACAGGAACATTGAAAACCAAACGTACAAACTCAGATTCAAGATTAAAACAAAAAATCCTAACCAACCATCAAACTAGACATGTTTAATCAACATATACGATACAATTAATTACATAATTAAAATTCAATTATACCTCAATATCAGCTTTAGAACCGTTCCACAGCACAAACCCTAGCTCAACTCAACTTGCTCAATTTCTGTCCAAAAATAGAAAAAACACCATCAATATGAAATTCAGTCACTGCAACCTCGTTTAAACCCTACCTCAACCCTCAAATTAATTTAACCGACCTCTTATTTAGCAGAAAACTCAAATCCAAAACCCCAACTTACCCAGCAACGGAAAAGAGAAGACAGCGACTGTGGAGGAGAGAGGTTTTCAGAGTTTTGGATAGAGAGAGATGAGGGATGAAGATTTGGAGTGGTATGGGGGGGTGCGCTAGGCCGGACGGCTCCAAGTTTGGCGGCGTCATCGTTTGGTTCTAAGAGAGGGATGAGAGAGGGGGACTGAGAGGGATGAGAGAGAGGGTCTGATAAGGATGAGAGGGATGAGAGGGATAAGAGAGAGGGTCTGAGAGGGATGAGAGGGACGAGAGAGAGGGTCTGAGAGGGATGAGAGAGAGGGCTGAGAGGAGGAGGACAATGGAGGTGAGAATGGGTTCGATGTTTTTCTGGTTATTATCACTACTTGCGCGATGTAACCTAATGTCGCTTAGCTATTTGAGCGACGAAAAACAATTGCGCGACGTAAACTAACGTCGCTTAGACAATTGCGTGACGACAATACTTGCGCGACGTAAAATGACGTCGCGCCACACTTGCGCGATTACTTTGTACGACGACAAAGTCTAGACCTACGTCACGCCACTTGTGAAAATTGGAAAATTCGCCTATTTTTCACTTTTGGACCGCCAAAATAATCATAACTTGCGCGACAAATAAATTGATGTGTCGCGTAAACCTGAACCCTAAACCCTATTTTTTCTAGCAAACTCTAGACCCTAAACCCTAAAATTATTACAGTTTTGCGCGACGACTACATTATTTGTCGCACAAAACTAAACCCTAAACCCTACATTATTCGTCGCGCAAATCTAAACTCTAAACCTTATTTTTTTTGCGCAAACCTAAACCATAAACCCTAAACCCTAAACCCTCGAGCAAACTAGATATGCGATTTGCGCGACGATTATATTAACGCGTCGTGCAAACCCTCTAGGTATAACATTTATGTTGCGCACAGTTTTTTTGCACGACAATTACGTTTACTCGTCGTGCAAGGATTTTTATTTTAAGTGGTTTGGAAATACAATAGCCACACTATTATAATTATTTATATTTATCTATGAGGCATGTTAAATTATACATATACCAAATATTTATTAGCTAAGTGGTTATCACATGGGTCCAATATTTTTAAAATATGATTATAAATATGGTCCAATAGATAAGTCCCAAACTAAATTATACATAAGATTATTATACAATAGATAAGTTCCATATTTTCCATATTTTCCATATTTAAATAAAAGCTATAGATTTGGAGCTACCTACCAACTACTAGTTTTTATTGTCCATTATACGTACTTAAAATAAAATAAAATTTTTATGCCTCTTCATGCCATTCCAAAACTTCTTAAGTAATGCAAATGATTCCTCTAAAACTTCTTATGTCCTTCCATGTAATTTCAACACTTCTCAAGTAATGCAAATGATTCCTCTACAAAAGATTAGTAGAGGGTCGTCTCACACATTTTTTTTTATACAAGTGATATTAAGGGGAGGATGAGAACATTGAATTTCGGGTGCAATTAACCACTTTACCTACAAATTCCTTGTCTCACAAAATTTTATTAGAACAAAATGAGTCAGGGTTTACTATTTTGTATTTTATATTAGAAAATTTGTTGTGTATATCTTTTGTATAGCTCATATTGGACCATATTTATACATAAGATAATTAAATTACAAAAAAGTTCATTTACTATGTTTTACATGGCAAGTTGCAAATAAATTGCATTATTCATCATCTGAACTATAATAACCTTCGCTATCGTCGCTATCATCACTTTCGGTCTCCCAATCCTCCTCCTCTGATTCATCACTGTCATCGTTCGGGCCCACTGCAACATCATATCGTGGAAGATCACCGAGGTCAATTGTAATTGACTGAATCAATATTTCGATTGAAGACACTCCTTGTATCTGAAACGGTTCTTGTATAACATTTGTATCTCGAAGTGTTTCTGCATCATTTTCCATTGAAAATTCTAAACGTTGGTGAGCGACGTTGTCCACGTTGTCGTCAGTTGGGTCTTGTTCTAGTATAGCATGCACGTTCCTCTGTTCCATTTTCTGAACAACTTTCCAACCTCTCCCGGCTTTAGGGTCATCTAGATACACAATCTTTTTTGCCATGTTTGCCAAAATGTAAGGGTTGTCATCATACCAAGTTCAGTTAATGTTCACAAATAGTAAGCCATGGTCGATTTTAACACTTCCCTGCCTATTTGGGTTTGTATCAAACCATCGACACTTAAAAATAATCACTTGGTATCGGTCTTTGTAAAGCAATTGCACGACAGTTGAAAGTAAGCGACTCATATTGAACCCAAGCCTCTACAATTGATCCTTCGGGCTTCGCCCTATTGCTTACACTTTTTTTCAGCTCCTCGAGAAGCCTGCCAAAATCAAACAATACGATACAAATTAGCAAGCGTGGGATAATGATGCATAAACAAATGATGAGGATTATATACCTTTCTATTGGATACATATAGCGATAGGTGACAGGACCAGCAAACAATGCCTCCTCGGGCAAGTGAACTGTCATGTGGATCATACTTGTGAAGAAAGCTGAAGGAAATATTATCTCAAACTTGCATAGGACTTGGACAATGTCATGGCGCAATTGATTAATGTCTGAAATACGCAATGTTTTTGCCGTCAGTTGGGAAAAAAATCTAGACAATAACATGATTGGCTTCACTACATCTTCCAGCAATAGGTGTCGAATACCCACAGGAAGTAGGCGTTGCATAAACACATGGCAGTCATGGCTCTTTAGTCCAACAAATTTATCCCCGTCAACATTCACGCAACTCGCGATATTAGAAGCATACCCATCGGGAAACTGTACAGACGATACAAACTTTAGAAACTCTTTTTTGTCATTCGGTTTCATGGAAAAAAAATACAAGATCCCTTCAAACTTTATCACTGTCCCTATTCATCCATAAACCCCTTCGTATGCCCATTCTTTCCAAATCAAGACGAGCTTTGATCGTGTCCTTTGTCATGCCCTGGATATCTAGAATCGTGCCCATCAATGTATCAAAGACATTTTTCTCAACATGCATAACGTCGAGATTGTGCCTTAATTTTAGTTTCGACCAATATAGGAGCTCAAAAAACATAGGCTTGTGCGTCCTGTTCATGTGTAGAAGGTCTGGTCCAATTCACTGTTTTCCTGAATGGAGCAAAATCCAAACGGTTAAGCTGTTCCAAAATCTAATCGTTGGACCATTCTCTAGGTATGAGGCGACGCTCTGTGTTCCCGTCAAACTCTTTATCATTTTCCTGCCACTCGTGGTCCCATGGCAACAATCTCCGATGACCAAGGTAACAAACTTTTCCAGTGTGCAAATCAGATGTTACATCATCCTTGCATACAGGGCATGCCATATAACCCTTTGTACTCTACCCAGAAACCATTGTATACGCGGGAAAATCATTTACAGTCCACATAACTGCTGCCCGCAAAGTGAACATCTTCTCAGTGGATTTATCGTATGTGAGCACACCGTTTATCCATAAATCCTTGAGCTCATCAACCAACGGCCTTAAGTAAACATGGATTAAACTGCCAGGATCCTCAGTTATTAAAACAGTCATCACCACGTATTCTTTTTCATGCATTTCCAAGGCGGAAAATTATAGGGGTGGGCTCGATTTGGGTTGGTTCGGTTTTGGGCTCAACCCATAACCGAACCATAAGCCTTCGGTTTGGCTATTTGGGAAACCGGAACCAAACCATAATTGATTAAACCGATCACTTGCTTAACCGGATTGGTGGTTTGGTTTGGTTCGGTTTCGGTTTTGGGCTTTCTTAGAGAGAGAGAGAGAGAGAGAGAGAAGAAGAATAAGAATAAGAAGAAGAAGAAGAAAAAGAAAAAAAAAAAGGGAGAGATGGAGAAGAAGAAGAAGAAGAAGAGAAAAAGAAGAGAGATAGAGAAGAAGAAAAGGAAAAAAAAAGATGTATTATATATATATATATAAATTTCTTTAAACTATGTATTATATATATATATATATATATAAATTTCTTAAAACTATGTATTATATATATATATATATATATATTTATTATAATATTATATATAATATTTTTTAATATCATCGGTTTGGTTTGGTTAAATCGTGGTTTTGGATATTGCAAACCGTAAACCGAACCATAAGTCTCGGTTTGGTTTGGGTTCAAACTGATAACCAAAAAAAAATTGAAAAAAAACCAAACCAACCCGACCCGATCAGTTTGGTTTAGGCGGGTTGGCCGGGTGCCCAGCCCTAGCAAATTATATGGGAATACGAAAATCGGCCAAGTGCTGTGGTGTTGGTTCAGAACCCCGTATGAATTGAATCCGCTGCTGGCAAGACCCAATCTAACATTTCGGGGATCAGCAACAAACTTGGGGAACGTTCGATCGAACTCTTTCCATGTCTCCCCATCTGCAATATGCCGCATCACATTTTCATCTACCCGTTTTTCCTTATGTCATCTCATGTCTATGGCAGTATGCGTCGACATATACAATCGCTGCAACCTAGGTTTCAAGGGCAGATAACGCAAGACTTTTTGTGGGATCTTAGTCGTTCTATTCTGCGATGTCATTTTGAACCCCGACTCATTGCATATAGGGGATGTATCCAATGTTTCATACTCTTTGTTGAATAAAATACAATTGTTTTTGCAAGTGTGAATTTTTTCATAACCCAATTCAAGACCATTCAACACATTTTGCGCGTGTCTATGGTCTTTCGGCAAACAATTGTCCGTCGGAAGCATTCTCTTGAAAAAACCCCCAAAAAGTAATCGAAACACTAGTTCGACATACGATACTTTATCTTTCCATGCATTAGCTCCACACTGGTTGTGAGAACGGAAAAGCTCTTGCACCCTGGGTATTACTCTTGGTTTGCATTTTTTAATAGTTTTTCATATTGTTCGAACTCTGCACTGTCCATTGGTGCTGGCACGTCATCTTCCCCTTCTTGATTGATATTTGTCGATGCAAATGGAAAAACATCATTTATAATATCCATGACTTTTTCATTAGGATCCACAATAGGTTCAACATTGTCCACTCTTGTGGCGTTTGAAGATGAAGCATTGTCTAATTGTTCCCCATGATGGTTCCAAGTATTATATGTCTCAATCATTCCATTCCTTACAAAATGAAATGGAACATTTTCAATTGTCCCCCACAACGTGTTGTTACACCTCCTACAAGGACACCGGATTCTAGTTGCATCCGGGTTGTGTGTACGTGCAAAGTCAATAAAATCCTCGATTCCATCCAAGTATTCGTCTGTGCATCTATTCGGGTTCTGTATCCACCTCCTGCTCATAATTCCTGGAACCACAATCACAGTACAACAATCACAACAACTTCATACAAAATCTTAAAGTCACCTTATGCCTCCAGTAAGGGCCCTATCCCATTCGGGAATACATAGTCATGTCACGTAATTTACGGCTACATAAGATTAGATTTCGACGTGGATGAATTTTGGCAACATCTCGATACAGTTCTTGAGGTGTACCGTAGGTATAAAATACCTATGTACTACCCGAAGAACGTACATAGATGACACCAAAATCTCCAAAATCAAAACCTAATCTTGTAGACGTAAATTACGTGACATGACTATGCATTCCCAAACTGTCCAAATAATGGGACAATTCAAGAATTAATTGGACCGCAGTCATGCTTTCGCATCCATGTGCGAAATCCAAGTAATCCTCGAACGGGAAACTAAGTTTTACTAAGAATAAAAAAAAAAGTATGAAGTTAATTTCAATTAACTTCGTACATCACAACACATTGTTCTACGTTGTGCACAAATTTAACAGCATAATATAAATATAATTTCACAAAATAATATAAACATAACAAACTAAGTTTAACATAATGTAATTATTTTTATATTTTTAAAATATAAAACAAAGAAAATATCTTCTCAATCGTTCTCCACCAATCGCTAATCACACATAATATCCCTATAGACACCGAAATTAATGGCGTTAGTATGAATTTACATTAATACTTTTATACTAACGACAAAAAATACTTACCCAATGAACGTAGTGAATTCCCAGCAGAGGCAGAGGCAGAGGCAAAGGCAAACGACAATTTTTGTGCAGTTTGCCTCTACAATGGCTAAATCCAGATTATATTGGATGAAGGCTTTTGCGCGACGAACACATTTTCGTCACGCAAATTTTCATCTCGCAAAAACTAATTTCTGTCGCGCAAAAGGTCATTTTCATCGCGCAAGTACGTTCTGACATCCAACTTTACGCGATGACAAAACATTTTCGTCGCTCTTTATTTCGACGCACATGAACGTGCCGACATCCAACTTTACGCGACAACAATGACTGTTCGTCGCGCAAGTATTTGGAGCCAAAAAAATTATCCTGCGTTTTTCTTCCTAACGTTTACACGACGAAAAATTCTATGGTCGCGCTACGTTTTCTTGAGCGACGAAAATTATCGTCGCGCAAATATTTGGCGGCAAATAAAATAACCCTACCTTTTTCTTGCTAACTTTACGCGACGATAACGTGTATTGTCGCGCTAAGTGTTCTTTTGCGACGACAGTTTTCGTCCCGCAAGTTTAAAAATATAAAATTATTATCCTCGCTAGTATGCGCGACGAATAAGTTTCTATGTCGTGCAAGTGCGTCTTGTGTGACGAATTTTTCTTTGTCGCGCAAAATATCGTCGCACAAATAGTAAAACGTAGTAGTGGATATTTAACCCAGCCAGCTTCATTAAGAGAAATTATTTAGTGAAACAGGGTAGAAGTGCTAAAAGGAAACCTAATCCCGGTTGATTCTCTAGCAGACGGTGCCCAGTTTGGTGGTGGCGTAGCTAAAAATTTTGTTACGGGAGTGATTTTTGGTTTTCTGGTTTTGAATTTTGATAATCATGTTGTAAATTTGGATGGAAATTATTTGAAAACTCCAATAGCCAAATGGTAAACCCAAAAACAAAATCTCATGTAAGCTTCCAAAAAGCTGAAAGGAAAGTTAATAAATTAGATTTGTAAATGGTGGAATCATCGATAGATATATTTTAGGAAAAAACTTGGTTACTTAAATTTACTGTATCTATTATTATTATTATTATTATTATTATTATTATTATTATTATTATTATTATTATATTTTAAACACAATTTCTTAAAATCTAAGCCTTTTCACCTATTTTTCTCTTTTTTCAGTAGACAAAACATCCTTCCTCTTGGTCTTACAATTATGTTTGTGACTTTTGTTTATTCTCTTATTCTCAGTATAATATATTATCAAATTTCAATTGAGTTGACTCACTTAATTAAGGTATGAAAAACTTTCTCTTATTTTTTATTGTTTTCTCTCTACCAATGGTTTGTTTGGGTTTGTGAAATTTTTTATTGTGTTCTCTCCACCTGTAGTTTTTGGGTTTGTGAAATTTTGATTATTCTATTTTTTCAGTTTAATGGCGTTTATGTGTACTTTTGAAATTCAAATTCAAATTCAAATTGTAGCCCTACATATTAGGTGAGATTCTCTCTAAGCTCTCTAGGCGTTGCTAGGGTTCTACTAGGAGAGGCGAGATACACGCGTACTTGAGGTTCCAACAGCCTCCTTTCTATGTTTAACCTCCAAGGTTTGATAGTGAATCACATCTGTCATTGGCTTCTGGAGTTTTGGAATGTTTTTAAATCAGCAATCGCAAGTATGGAGGAGATGGTCTCTAGTTTTTCATCTCGCTTCGAACTGACTAGTAAAGAGAAACAAGAAATTATCATTGAAGCAAGAAGTGCTCTTTGTTGGGAAGGGAAGAAAATACACCCGCGGTTTACTGTACAACAAGCGGTATCGAGACTTAATGCTTTTATGAAAGTGAAAGAACGCCAAAAAAACAACCAAAAAATGACCCATGGGCAGACGTGGCATCCGCCTGAAGTGGGTATGATAAAAATCAATGTTGACGGAGCTTGGAGTTGTAATGAAAAACTATGAGGTGCTGGTATGGTGGTGCACGATTTTGCTGGGGCTTTTGTGGCCCGTAGGGTGCTCCATTTTGATAATATTTTTTGGCTTTGCATGCTGAGGCTCTGGCTATTTGGGCAGCTATTGCTTTTGCAGTGGAAAAGGGGTTTAGTGATATTTGTTTTGAGAGCGATTCCCTCCTGATCATCTCAGTCCTTAGGGTGTCTCTCTCAGATAGGTTTTTTTTGGGCCCTATGTTAGAAGATACCAAAGAGTTGCTGTAGCAGGTTATTGGAGTTGGTTTTACCCATAACCGCCGTACTACCAATGTCGTAGCCCATCCCTTGCCAAATTTGCCTTACACTTGTGAATTATGGTCTCTTGGTTTGAAGAGCCACTAGATTGTATTTGAGTTGTTTGTAACTTGTAGTTTTTACCGATATGATCTTAAGGGGAAGGGGGGAACTCTATGGAGGCAAGGTTCCTTTTCCCGCTTGTGGTTGAGAAGATAGGCTACCTCGGTAAACCGACGACCCCTACGCTTCGTTTGGTATAGAGTACTCGCCTAATTCTCTAGGGCCTAGTCTGGTTTTTTGTACTTGTTACTTATTTTCCTCATTAATAAAATACTATCGTTGTTGTGCAAAAAAAAACATAATTGTAAATAATTTTTTTATATATATATGTAATATATTTGAAGTTTTGGCCCTTTTCAATACTTTGACATGTATTGTGAGTTCAGTTATCTTTTTCTAAAATGGGCATTTTTGCTCACTACATTGTATGTTCACCACAACTCTTAAAGGTTGACACTTGTTCCATGGTTAACCTTAGAAATAAGGCCCCACAACTTAGCACACATCCCGATATTCTTCTGCCCCTTTTTAATTTCTTTCGTCCTACCCCTCCCCTAACCCTTCTCTCTTTTCTCTCTCCATAACTCTGTATCTCTCTCCCTCAGTTTAAATTTTGATAGGGTCCTATATGGTTGATCTTATTGAGGATAAACTTTTTGTGATCTTAGTATGATTAGATTAATGAATGAATGAAATTTAAAGGCATATTAGTTCAGAAAAAAATACACAATCTTCCCATCTTTCTTCTTCTTATTAGGAACCAACGTAAATCAAGGAAATATCTAATTGCTAATCGAATACTATACAGAAGTTGCATATGCGCATGCAGACACTGTATTTCCATGCCAAATTAATTAAGAAATACAGGAGCCTCGCCAAAATAATGGAGGCTCCAGTTTCCTTTCACGATACTAATATTAATTAATTAAAAAATTAAATATGATTACAAGGAAAGAAAAAGAAACATGTAAATTGCAATATAGCTGATGATGAAAAAGAAATTTTTCATGCGGATTCTGGAAATCCGAATGGAAATATTGAGGCGAAGAGTGAGAGAGGGAGAGATACAGAGTGTGGGGAAGAGGAGAGAGGAGAGAGAGAAGAGTTGGGGGAGGGGGAGGAAAGAAATTAAAAAACGTAGCTTTTAATTGGCAATACGTTATATTATTTATGGATGTAGGTAACTTGTTTTCAGAAGAAAAGTCTTCACGTAGAAAAGTTTCAAGGAGAGCAGGCTTTTCAGAGAGAGAAGAAGACAAGGTTGCTGTAAAGATATATTGAATAATGAATTAGTGCTTTATATACAAGTTTACAATAAGAATTCTGGAGCCTTGCAAAACCCTAGCTAAGGATTTATAAGAATGAAAAAGTATATGAGCTGTCTGTACAGGAGTTTTCCTCAATACTGCCGTTAGCCATATTCCTTCTGAGAGTCTGCAATTCTCTAGCTGTGGCCTTCTTGATGAGCTGTTGAGGGCTATGGTTATTATGATATGATTTTAAAACTCAATCTGAGAGTCTACTCCAGCTTAATTAATGCTCTCTCTCTCTCTCTCTCTCTCTCTCTCTCTCTCTCTCTCTCTCTCTCTCTCTCTCTCTCTCTCTCTCTCTCTCTCTCTCTCTCTCTCCAATGACCTACCCCGTGCACATGTACACTACAATTTTCCCCTGTCCTGACAATCCTTTGTGGTCAGTAAAACCCCCATCACTAGTGGAAATTCGTCAGTGGTGACTTTCTTGCAGGTGCAGCGACAAAAATAAGGGTAGTCAGTAAAAGTCCCGTCAGTATTACTATTATTGACCAACTTTTGCAATGTGTGTCTCTAACAAAACAAATAGCCACTATTAAGCAAGCTTTTGTCAGGATTATTATTTTAGGATTATATATATAAAGTACTACTAAACGAACTCTAAAATTAACTGAAATAAGACCTTATGTCTAAGACACCATAATATTTAAATAAAAATATAAAATTAACTAAATACACTCTATTTAAATACCAAAAATATCCTTAGTACACTCTAATACACTCTATCATACAACACCCTAATATCAATCCTAAACCAAATTTCTCTCTTGCAAATACCAAAAAACAAACAAACAAAAGAAAACTCATCTTTCGTTCCCTATCACCATCACTGTCATAATCATCTGGGTTTCCTAAACCTATTGGAAAGTAGTGCAATCCAGAATCTCCTCCATCTTCTCATAGATCCAGCTGTAAGCCTAGAATCTCTCTCTCTAACTGGTAAAATTTCTAATTACCCTTCAGGTTCTAAAATAGGCCGATGAAACTCATTGTGTACGTGTGAAAAATACGGATAGAAACATTTTTGTTATTGACTATATTCTTTTTGGTCATTTTATATTAGGGTAAATTAATAATTTAATAAATAGTTTGATAATAAAACAGATCGAGTTAATTTTAGGGCTCATTTAAGAAGACTCTATATATATATATATATATATATATATATATATATATATATATGGATTAATTACTGTAGATGTCCCTGAACTATGGGCAAAGTTGCAATTGGGTCTATGAACTTTTTTTTTAGACAATTACGTCCTTTAACTTTTTAAAAAGTTCCAATTAGGTCCTGTCATCCAACTCTATCAATTTGTTCGTAAAAATGAGGGGTAAAAGCGTCATTTCGGGTTCAAAGTCTCCTAAAATTAATTAATACTTTTAAAATCAAATACATATAGAAAAATTTTATTAAAAAAAGCAAACAAAACCCAACGCCGCCACCACTATCTTCTTCTTCAAAAATCTCAGCCAAATGAGAGGTAGTGGCCGGCCGGTCAAACCCACGTCGGAAACTCACCGGGACGATAACCCGTAAAGGGATTCACCGGTGAGCCTTGAAATGGATGTGAAGGCTGTTTGGAAAAAAAAAAAAAAAAAAGCCAAAAGTCCACATGAATCCAATTTTAGATTCCAAAATCCAATTATTTTCCTCTGTTTCGTGCTTACCCATTAACCGAGCATAACAACCAACCAAATACTATCACCGATCTGCTATTTTTGGCATTAAAAATCCACGAAAACCCCAAATTTGCCTTCTTAGAGCATCCACAATGGACTCCCTAAATCACCTCCTTAGATAAAATTTAGGGAGGAAGTAAGAAAATCCACCTCCAACCATGCTCCATATCCAACACCTAAAATAGGGAGACCTCTAGGAGCTCCTAAATCTGAGGAGAGAGAAAAGACTCCTAGTGACTCCCTATAATTAAATGATGCTTTACTTTAATGCTATTTTAAGTGTTTATTTAATGCCAACTATTTTTTAAAATTATTTTATATGAAGGGGGAGCATTTATGCTAAACTAAAAAAAGAAATAAATCATTTATGATTCCCTAAACTAGGGAGTATGGTTGGAGTTGAAATTTTATAAGGAGCTCCTATAATAGCTTTCTAGTGTTTTTAGCTAAAATTTAACTAAAAAATAAGGAGCATGATTGTGGATGCTCTTACAAATTGTTTTCAACCGCACCAAAATCCATAAACAAAAAATCTACCTAGAACATCACTCTCCATTTACAAAAATTATCCCCCTCTCGTCTTTCGCTTTCCTTTTTTTTTTTTTTTTTTTTGAGCTCGAGTTTATACAAATTATCAACAAAACTCAAAGGAGATAACAAATTCCCAATTGAAAAATCAAATCAAAACAAAAACATAAATTAAAAAAATCATCGCTAAGAACACAGAAATTAAAACCAGAGCTGGGCTATATATCTTTTAAAATCAATTTCCAATTCATACAAATACATAGATAAAATCCCTATATATACATACACAGAGGAGCAGAAAATTGTAGAGAGAGATAGAGGTAGAGAGAGAGGGAAGGAGGTGTGCGGTGAGTACCTAAGAGTGAAAGAGAGCACCGGAAACAATGGAAGGAAAAGAAGGAGATCAACGGCCCAAACGAATCTCGAAGATCGAAGCTTGGCTTTCCATGGCTGCCCCTCAACCAGGTTAACGAACGAAGAGTCTATGCGAACAGCACAGTCGCGATCGTTCAGACCCAAAGAGAGAGGGGCAAAAATGGAACGGAAGCAGAAGATTTAGTGGAGGGCATTACGGGGATTTCCCTGTGCTGGTGAGAAAAAGGGGCTTGCAAAACAGTAAAAAAGGAGGGCATTTTCGTCATTTCACTGTGCTTAATAACAGTGTTTAGTTGCATTGAGTTTTAGTATATATATAATTTGATTTTAAAAGTATTAATTAATTTTAGGAGACTTTGAACTTGAAATGACGCTTTTACCCCTCATTTTGACGGACAAATTGATAGAGTTGGATGGCAGGAGCTAATTGGAACTTTTAAAAAAGTTAAAGGATGAAATTGCCTCAAAAAAAAGTTCACGAACCCAATTGCAACTCAGCCCATAATTCAGGAACGTCTACAGTAATTAACCATATATAAGGGTACTCATATAGGATCAAGATGGGAGGATACATATTTTAACACACATTTTTTGACAGAAGGCCTTAAAACTAGGATACAACCACCTCCAAAACTATAAAAAGTGTTGGATAAGTCATAAACCTCAGTTTAGAAGATTTTAAAAAACAAATAAGAAAAAAAATATCCAATTCTTGGCAGGCGTTCAGAACAAAACCCTCTTTCTAATTAAAAGAAAGCTTTTGACTTAAAGTTCACATACATATATACATTTTCTCAAAAATAATTACTTCAGAGAAAATTGTTTGATAGATTAAAAAGACAAGCATGAACAAACAGTTTCATCTCTCTTCTTTGAGGGACGGATCCAAGATTTCAAAATGGAATGGGCTAAATTTAGGTACTATAAGTAGATAGAAACCTCAACAATACCATGTAATTTCATTGATAACAAAAAAAAATACCTATTTAATAAGCAAGGATAATAAAATCAATTACAAATCCTATTTGATAATTCATAACTCATAAACTGAAACTAATAAGCCCCACTTGCAAATCCCTAATTGATAATTCATAAGTTTCAATTGCAAATCCTAATTGATATATACTTCATAAACTCAAAAAAAAAAAAATCGTCAAATTAAAATATCAACAAATTGAGAGAAGCTTACCTGACGAATATAGGAACTAGGTTAACTTGAATTAAGTCTTGAAGGCGAGTGCAACAGCAACAAGAGCGTTCTTTTTTTTTTTTCTTCTCTACGTGCAAGGGTAGGGTGCTTCTTCTTCTTTCTTTCTTTTTTTTTCTACGTGTTGTGCTGTGTGTGAGTTCTTTTTTTCTTCTCTATTTATTGACTACGTGCTATGCAAGGAGGAGAGTTGTTGAGAAATTCTAGAATTGCATTCATAATTCAGCCAAAAAAATCACTAGCCATAAATGATGCAAAGAGAAGAACTAAAGGAGGCTAGGTTATTTAGATTGGGTGAGCTAAGATTTTTTTGGCTGGAAAAAAAGAAGCCACCTCTGTTGTAGCCCAGGTTAGTCAAACTAAAGGTCCGTCCCTGTCTTCTCTTAGTTCACCAAAAATAAAAACACAAAAAAAGATTGCGTCCGATTCTTTTTATCGTCCTTTTCACGGGCTTTGGTACTTGAGAAATTTAACCATAGAGAAAATTATTTGGTGAAATGAGGCAGAAGAGCTAAAGCTTAAGGGAAAGTTAATGCCGAGCCATTTTCTATGGGACGACAAGGGCGGAACCAGAAATTTTTCAACGGGTGGGCTAGCTAAAGTTATTACCTTAAATTTTATTTTATTTTTACTTCCAATTTCTATAGTCTTTCTAGAAATAAAAGTATATATTAAATCATATAAATCACGCTAGTTCATAATTTCATTGACTAATTTTCAACACGCTTTTTTTCTTTTTATACAAGCGATATTTGTGGAGAGGGGAATTAGACCTAGGACCTCGAGCGCATGATTTTCAATAAGGTTTAATATAAAACAAATACATATTAATGAAATCAAAAAGCACATTTTATAAAATGAAAAATATTTTTGACAACATAATTGAAAGTGTACCTATTTTAATGTGTATTTTTATCGATGTCTTGCAACTAAACTAATAAAGAATTGGATTTTTTTGGACTAGTAATAGGTTAATATATATTGGGCTATGTTTAAAACAAGTCAAATATATAGGTTTTATTTTTATTTTTTATAGCCAAAACTCCCCTTAGGCTACAGCCCACCTTAGTCATTAAGGTAGCCGCCCATGCCGGACGATGCCCGATGCGGCGGTGGTGTAGCTAGAAATTTTGTTAGGGTGTGAACTTTAGGTAACTATATGTTACTAAAAAAATTAAAACTCATTAAATTATACAAACTTCTGAAATGATTAAGAGGAGTTACCATGCATGTGAGGACCTATATGTTTGAATCTCGATAGCGTTAAAGGGAAATTATTTTAGAACTCCAATGCTCAAGTAATAAAACCCTAAATAAATAAATTCTCATACAAGCTACCTAAAAGCTGAAAGGATGAACTATCCCTAGATTTATTTTATACTTACCACTTACTAATAAAAAAACGAGTTCAGAAACACATGGTATCTATACATTGTAACATTGAGGGTACACTACTGTTCTAAACTACGGAACTTATAGTACGAAATAATAAAGAAAAATATTTAATCGTTTTGTGAAGTAGGGACGCTAGAAAACTACGGAAGGAATTAAAAACTGAACAATATAATACAAGTAGAACAGTTATCAGCCATACACACGGCTCAAAAAACTTTACAAGACCCTCCTAGGCAATAGCTGGCCCCACCAGTGGTGGTGCTTTTAGTTTCAGATGCATTTCTCTTCCCTCTCGTGAAATGTATAATTTTTTGTGTGAGACTACTGATAAACATGCATTGAGATATTTTTGTGTATTACATCATATTATATATATTTGCTTTATACGTACGTACCAAGTCCCAAGTCCACTTAAGCGTTGATACGTACGAACAGGGGAGGAGGTAGGCCTGTCATGGCCGTGGCCAGGGATAGACAGATTAAGGGACATGAGGGGTCACTTGAACCCACAAACTGGCTGGAAAATGGCTAAGGACAGCCTGTGGAGGTCTGAGCAGACCCCATGGTGATTAGAACGACGATCCCAAGAGATGCACGCAACGTGCTCGATGGAAGGCCACAGAGTTTGTTTTGTTTGCTGCTGTGTGAGACACTAAATATTACCTTAGATTGTTGGGCTCGATCTCACGATCATGTATGAGAAAACGGTTCGTCAGTCGGAGCCCCACAACCAAAGTTATGAATTTTAAAAGTTTTTTAGCTTTCTTAAATGAAGTTGCAGAGCTCTCCGAAGAAGAAGAAGAAAGACACAGCATGTTTGAGGTTGTAATCCAGCGCTTCTCATTTTAATTCCTTTTTGAAATGACCCATTAGTAAGGCGCCATTTGTCAATTTTTAATTAGACTAACTTCATAAATTCATTAAAAAGTCATATGTACTCTAAAAAAATCCATCAAAAATTACCCCAAATTTGTAATCACGTTTACTTTTATGTTTTGACTTCCAAATCACATGTACTTTTGGTTAGATTAATTAGTATTAATATTTGATAAGAATTTTGTTAGACTAATTGTATAATTACATGCATTTTATTTATGTTAATTAATATAATATATAGACTATAGTCAATTAGTTATAGACATAAAAACCTTATTTCTTTATTTTTTTTAAGCATGATCTGCAATATTAGTTAAAATATAACTCTATATAATCTTGAATTTATAGTATTGCCCCTCCTCCCCCCTCTATTTGAGGAGACCAACAACTATGGCCAATTGGCTTTTTTTTTTTAGTACTGAACGGTCCACCAGCTACTATCACTGTCAGTAGCGATATCATTTCCTGACTTAAACACTCATTGCCATCTTTAAGAGAGATATCATTTCCTGACTTAAACACTCATTGCCATCTTTAAGAGAGATGTCGACAGTAAAATATTAAATTTGAATTTGATGGCTTATGTAAAAATTTGACATTTCGAAAAAAATTAACTTCACCCGAAATATTAAATATGATATTATTTTATTATATTTTTAGAAGAATATGGGCTCATATAATGCATAAAGTTTTAAAAGTGTAGATGATAATGGAGTTTATGATTAAAATAATATTTGACATCAAATTTTTTGATATGTTATCTTTTATATATCTATTTAGCTTTGAAATCCATATAGAATTTAACTATTCGGTTGGAGTAACTGTAACTTTTAATTTTTGTCATTTCATGTCCGTGTGGCAATTTTACATCTCCAAAGGAGATGCTCTTATATATTGTATTGCATGGAATTATAACACAACCTAACTTATCCAAACCACCTTTATTTTACCGGGGAGCACATCTGCTCTAATCCACTTGGCTACGCTCGTGTCTTCCCATCTTTACTTCTTTAAAACAGCCACATTGAATAAAAGCAGTTATAAAGTTTCCCATTATAAATAGTGATGGAATGAGCCCATTCTCGGTTGCAGCGATCAAATTCTTTCAGTCCGGTCTGGGTAGTCTGTGCCTATCTTATCACTCTCAATCTTCTCACTAATGCTTTCACTGATTTAAGCTCAAACAAATACTTCACGTATCAAACCCGGTACGCATTGAAGTTCCTTTTTTCTTTCTCTTCTTAACTACCCTTTTAGAGAGACATTGGAAAGTCTACTCACTGTGTTGCGTCGTCCGGCATGAAGAAAGGTCCATGGAGTCCGGCAGAGGACCAAAAGCTCTTAGCTTTCGTTCAAAAACATGGTCATGGAAATTGGCAATCCTTGCCTCAGAAAGCTGGTAAATTTCTATAACTAACTCTTCTTTCATAGGTTTCCAATCAATTAAAATTTCACAGCTAATTTCATTACATATTTCTCAGCCTGTTTTGGGTAACATAATTTCATTACATATTTGTTATTGTTAGCTCATATTTGGACACAGTCAATAAATGTTTTTTTTTTGGGTCTGAGAAGTCAATAAATGTTAAGACTAGGTATTTTTGGAATTTAAAAATAAATAAATAAATAAATAAAACATATATAATGATAATAGGTCTTCAAAGATGCGGGAAGAGCTGCAGGCTAAGATGGAGAAACTATCTACGACCAGATATTAAGAGGGGAAATTTCAGTTTGCAGGAAGACCAAACCATCATTCGACTTCATGCTCTTTTAGGCAACAAGTAAGTACATCACATGCAATATTTTGATTTATACGCATATATGCATTTTAGATAGTACTCTCATGTCTCATCACATGCAAGTAAGTACTCTGAATTCTCTCTTAGTTTTCTTTCTGCCAAACTTTATCATAATATACTATCTACTAGATAGTACTCTTATTTATGTATGCATAGTGTCAAGCCCGTTCTCTTGACCCTGTAGTCTAAGGAATTTATGGATCCACCCTTGGATCTAATATAAGCATGAAGAAAAAACTGATTTAAAAATCCATAATATTATTTTGTATTGTTTTTTTTCACTTACCCAAAATACGTTTTCTGAAAAGAAACAAAACAAAACAAAACAAAACATTTCCCCCGCAGCCTCCTCCATCCAAAAGTGTGACCAACCCATCATTAATATTGAACATCCGTGATTGCTAAGAACTGGCTGGAGCCCGAATCGACGACACTTGCGCACTCGGAGACCAACGAGTCTTGATCTCGGACGGTCTCTGAGGCCGTAACCCAGAAGAAAACCACAACAGTGGAAGAAAATCTACCGTGGTTTACAATCTGAAACCGAAGAAAATGATATCTGAAAATTAAAGATGAAAATGTATTAGAGTTTCATGAAGGTTAAGCAAAAGAAGAAGAAAAATTCTGTCACCAAAGAAAGAATCAGAGGAGATTATTTGGTACACTCAGAAGAACTAGACAAATTATTTGAATGCCAATTCATCTAAGACCTTGCAACTAAAATTGCAAAATAAATCTGGCGGCAATGATAAAACATGAAATCAATGTCGTCACAAAACCTCACACAGGTTGTGGGCGGCTACAAGCTTCCACAGAACGAGCCAGCTACAGAACAAAAAAGTGTTTACTTGTTTGTTTTGTTTTTTTTTCAGAAAATGTATTTTGGATAAGTGAAAATAATATAAAATAATATTATACCCGTTCTCCTGGACCCTTGTAGTCCCAGGAGTTTGTAGTCACCCACCATTGAATCTAATCTAAAGGTGGAGAAAAAATTTATTTTAAAATCCATATTTTTTACTGTATTAGTTAAAACATTTTCTGGAAAAAAAAAGAAAAAAAGAAAGAAAGAAACAAAACACGTTCTGAAAACTTGGAGTGCAGCCGCTGTAGAGCAATTGATATTGGTTGGTTGATAAATCAATGATGTGTTGAATCAAAGGTGAAGAAGAGCAAGAAAAGCTATGATTTCAAATCTGGGTTCCTCAATCATTCAAATCTAGGATTTCAAATCAGAAAAATTGAATCGAAGTGGTGAAGAAGAACAAGAAAAGTCATAACACCCAAATTGGCTCTTCTTTCTTTTACAATCCATCCACAATGTCATAAGAATCAGAAGGTGATAAAGGGGTCGAACTCTACAGGGGCTGCACTCCAAGTTTTCAGAAGGTGTTTTGTTTATTTCCTTCTTCTTTTTATTTCCTTTTTTTTTTTCCAGAAAATGTGTTTTTTAACTAATAGAGTAAAAAATATGGATTTTGAAATAAGTTTTTTCTCCACCCTTAGATTAGAGTCAAAGGTGGATGACTCCTTAGACTACAAAGGTCCAGGAGAATGGGACTGTGAATTTTTAAATTATTTTTTTTTCTCCACGCTTAGATTAGATCCAAGGTTGGGTGACTATAAATTGCTTGAACTACAGGGTCCAGGAGAACGGGAATACATAAATATAACCCAAAAGTAGTCCAATAAATATAACCCAAAAGTAGTCCAAGACTCAGGAAACCATACTCCACCTCATGACGATACATCGATCAAAATGGCTATAACGAGACTCCCTGTAATTGCTTATAAAACCTAGACAAACCTAGTAGTTTATCAATGAAAGTTCAACAAATGTCATCACAAGCCGAGCAGTGGCAGAGCAACCTAAGAACCAGGGTGGGCCCAGGCCCCCTCTCCTATTTTTTTTATTTTAAAATATTTTTACTTATATATGTGTATATTTGTTGCTTTTTGACCTCAGCCCAGTAAAATTTGTAACCCCAATTGATGCCATGGAGCTTTCTATATATTTTGTTTAGATATTTGCCATTTCCTATATGTTCAAACTTTTAGAATGGAAATTTAAAAAAAACACTTGTGTGCAAATTAGCACAACAAACCTTCAATTTATTTCCTAGTGTTCCGATTTTATGCAAAGTCTATTTCTTTCATATGGTCTAACAAGCCCCCAACATGAATTTCTGACTCCGCCATTGAACCCGAGGTGTTACTATTACATAATGTACCAATTTATATTACCTAATACCGTACACTAATCTATAATCAAGAATATAATATCGACTCAGTACCAGGTATATGAGAAATTTGAAATGGTACCAAACAATCTCTATATATTATACAAAACACTTCTATATATGCATATGTGTACACATTATATGTATGTTTGGGATGTACTGCTCTTTTGTTAGGATCATTTTGGATATTTTTTTTATTATAAAAAAACTCACTTTAATTAGGATACCGATATTGTGTTCCATGTATGTGAGCTAGGTGGTCGGCTATTGCTGCGCACTTACCAAAGAGAACAGACAATGAGGTCAAGAACTACTGGCACTCTCATCTGAAGAAACGACTGGCCTTGAAAGGCTATGACCCTGTAACCCACAAGCCAAAGACTACCATCTTTGGCTTGGCCAATGGTTCAACTGATGACCCAAAGACCGGCTCAAACCTCAACCACATAGCTCAGTGGGAAAGTGCCAGGCTTCAAGCAGAAGCTAGATTTGTGAGAGATTCAGCATTACACAAACAAGCTCATCATCCTTATAACAATAATGATATTTCTGCTGCCTCATCAATATTATTAGGTCATAATAAGGACTTTGGGCCGACTGATCAATTGTTTGGACAAAACGGACCACAATGCCTCGACATATTGAGAGCCTGGGAAAGCATCTTAATGTCAAATTACTCAAAAGCTGCAGGCGGCCAAGATCATATTAATTCATTTGGTAATCGTCTTGCTGGTGATTTCGAGCCTCCAATAATATCTGCAATGTCAAGCAATGGATCATCATTGATGGATTGTTTCTTTCATGAACCAGTAGGGCAATGTTTTGATGAAAATTATGGCACTAGTATCACTGAACCATTCGCGGGAGTCCACCACAATATGGGGTTTAAAAATGAGGTATGCTTGGAGGACTTTGGACTTTGGGAAATAATCATGCAAGGGAGAAAAGATTGTCCGATATCGGGAATTAGTATGTAGTACTAGGTATTGTAAATTGGTACTCAATACCACTAACGGATCTATGTTGTACTAATAAAAATTGCATCCCTAAACGGATCTTTGTTGTAGCTTGGTAACAAGCAATAAAATTTGATTTCTCTCTTATCTTTATGTAATAGCAGTATATGGTTAAATATTTTGACGTGAGTTAACTTAACAAATTACGGAGATTTATTTTCCTAAGTTCATTAGGTGATTTATTTCATTTTCAGTATAGTGGACAATTCTTGTACAATTAAGAGATATTCTCCTGTTTAATTCATGTATCTATTTCCTTGTAAAGCACACTTGTAAACCCATATATTCCTCCTTACGGAGAAGAATACAATCATCCAAAAGTTCAAACCATATTCTTATTCTTAGCATCGCATCAAAGGGGTCGATCCTAGATCAAATTCCTAAACTCTCAAATCAAATCCCCTTATCAAATCTATAAACACAAACTCATATCAAAATCTCATATAGTTATGTGATGCCAAATGAACATCCCTCTCTCTCTCTCTCTCTCTCTCTCTCTCTCTCTCTCTCTCTCTCTCTCATTCTCTCTCATATGAGGATCTTCCACCTCCAACCCTCAAATTGTCACAATTCAAAGTGACAACTCCTCGCTCCATACCCGAGTCATCATGAATGAGACCAACTATGTGATATCATCTCAAGTCATGAAGATGCAGATTGTTGCACGCGAAAAAATTGGGATACTTAATCAGTGCCATTCTGAAACCTGCTGAGACATCTCTAACCTACCACAAACGGTGTATGGAGAACTTTCGGGTCAAGGGATGGCTAATCGACTCCATGTCTCCCGAATTAATGGGTCGTTTCATCTGGTTAAGTACCGCCAAAGAAATCTAGGATGCCGTAAAAAAAAACTACTATGATGGCATAGATGAATCTTACCTTTTTTATCTGAACAAATGGGCATTCACTGTCAAGTAGAATGGTGCACCCGTTCATACATACTATAGCCAGTTGTAGGGAATCTGTCAAGAAATTGAGCATCAAAGTCCTATCCGCATGCACTATGTTGCCGACTTTATTGCACACAAACAAAACTTGATCGTTTTAGCGTCCACCATTTCCTTGTAGGGCTTGACCCTGAGTTTGATCAAGTTCGGGGGGAAATATTGTATAAAGATCCGAAACTGGACCTTGATAGCACTTTTGCTTATGTTCGTAGGAATGCTCAACAAAGAATGTCCATGAATGGTGCTCAAGAAACATATCTGTCATGGTGGCTCAACATCAAAAAGGGTCGCAGACTTCTACAGGTGGATCTTCTCATAATAAGGCCTCGAGATCTCGTCCAGAGAAGAAGCGCACCCACTGTAGAGGATACAAACATACATATGCTCGCTGTTACGAGTTGATTAGGTACCGTGATTGGTGGGACCACTCTAAATCTCATCGGAAGAATATGAGCAAATCACTCCACACATCTTTAAAAACATATCTTTTAAGTCATGTTGTTTTGGCTACATCGGCTCCTGGAACTGCCTCTATAGCACGACATATACCAAAGGTTATGTTTTAAATACTTCACCTAGAAAACACACATGAGTCATTGACTTAGGAGCGACTGACCATATAACATTCGATCCTGGATAAATTACCTTTCACACACCATATCCTCAATCGGTGGTGTCTAATGCTAATGGTACCCCATCCCCTGGGAATGTTCTCTATCTTTCTCTGACACACCCAATTTGGATTATGTGTTGATTGTTCCGTTCTTGAATCATAATATATTATATGTTGCCCAGACTACTACGACTTTGGACTGTATTGTAACCTTTTGGCCAACTCATTGCGTTTTCCAAGATATCCTCAACAGCAAGACAATTGGTTGTGGTACTAGGATGGGCAAACTTTACTACTTGGACTTAGCGTCAAACAATGAAAGAAAAGTCTATCAAGCTTCAAGATGGGTGGAGACTGTTACGACCCAACTCTCCTAGCACGATATTGTCCGATTTGGGTCCTGCTCTCACGGTTTTGTTTCTAGGAACTCACGAGCAACTTCCCAGTGGGTCACCCATCCTGGGATTGCTCTAGCTCCAACTCGCTTAACTTCGGAGTTCCAATGAATCCAAAGTAAGTGAGCTCCCAAAAGGCCATGTGTTAGGAGGAGAAGTGCCTACACATATAAGGCACTTCACCTTTCCTTCCCCAAGGGATGTGGGATTGCTCACCGTTCTTGCTTCCCCAAGCTCACGGATCTTACAATCCAACCCCCTTGGGGCCCAGTGTCCTCGCTGGTACACTTCCGGTCGGGGTCCAGCTCTGATACCTTTATGTTACGACCCGACTCTCTTAGCACAATATTGTCCGCTTTGGGTCCTGCCCTCACGATTTTGTTTCTGGGAACTCACGAGCAACTTCCCAGTGGGTCACCCATCCTGGGATTACTCTAGTCCCAACTCGCTTAAGTTCGAGTTCCAAGGAATCTGAAGCCAGTGAGCTCCCAAAATGCCTCGTTCTAGAAGGAGAAGTGCCCACACATATAAGGCACTTCACCTTTCCCTCCCTAAGCGATGTGGGATTGCTCACAGTTCTTGCTTCCTCAAGCTCACAGACAGTGCTGAAAAACAGACAGATGAAGTATGGTTTTGGCATAGGCGCCTCAGACATGCTTCGTT
The DNA here is from genome assembly GCA_024362665.1 of Prunus padus. Classification (NCBI taxonomy): domain Eukaryota; kingdom Viridiplantae; phylum Streptophyta; class Magnoliopsida; order Rosales; family Rosaceae; genus Prunus; species Prunus padus. The sequence goes on along the minus strand of JANFAM010000010.1, from coordinate 20,336,561 downwards.
TGGTTATTTACAGAAGGATAGTTTTTAGAATTAACCACCCGCTTAAAGCTAACTTTACATATCTCAAGGGGATTTTTTAAATCATGAATGATACATGAACTTTTCAAAAGTTGGTCATTTGAGTTCTCAAACTTTCAAATCAATTTGTTCCCTCTCATTGCATTACTTCAAAATTTTCAATAAAATTGGTCACGTGATAGTATATGACAAACTTTTTTTTAACACACACACATGTACAAGACTAAAATAAGCTATATGTGGATGACCTAGGCTTCTACCAAGCCCTTGATGTCAAGTTGTATTTGCTTGTAGTCATTCACTTAGGCACTTCTAAAGTGGTCTGGACTGCTAATAGAGGCTTACTAAATTCAAATTATGATCAGTTTGCCTTTGACAAAAATGGGAACGCATACTTGAGAAGCAGTGACGATTTGGTTTGGTCTACAAATATAACAGGAGAAGTAGTTTCAGCCATGCAATTGCAGGATTCAGGAAACTTGGTATTGCTTGGAGTTGGAGACAAAGGAAGCATTCTTTGGCAGAGTTTTAGCCATCCTACTGACACTCTTTTACCTGGCCAGGAGTTCTTGGAAGGAATGAAGATCAAAAGTTTTCGCAATCGCAATAACATATCTCATTATCTTGAAATTCAGTTAGGGGCTTATATGCAGGATATCAAACTCCCCAACTCTATTGGTCCATGGCAGATGCAGCAGGAAAAGCAATAACAATGTCAGTGGCAAGATTCGATCTTTGTCTTTGGTGTTCAATTTGTTTATACCTGATATGGACTTCCAATTAGAGAGCCACACCTAGAATAAAATCACTATCGGTAAGGCAACTCATTCGGTACCCAGGCTGCCGAACGCAACTCAAGACCTCAGAAACTCTAATTCTCCTCTGAGACACGTGGAGCCTCATTAGGTAATGTCCACAGTCCCACATCGAAATTATACTCAAAATGCACACCTCCCAAGTCTTATAAAGACAGGAGCAAGTCCCAAAAAGGAGGTAATCAAGAGCCCTCGGCCACTTAGCCATTACTATGCTAAAATTACTATTCACTCCGTACTTATTCTAACTTAAGCATCGGAGAGCCTTCGGCCGGTACCACACCGGTGCCTATTGGGCTTACCGATTGCTTCCTTTTCTTACAAATAGATGGTACTTCCGAAGCCCAAAGACTACTGAGGGCAAAGACATCACTAAGTTGAGCCCAAAAGTGTTGAACTACTTGTGAGCATCAACAGTTTGGCGTCGTCTATGGGAATCAACACAACTCGATCCACTACTCTCATCGCATCTAAGGGTACAACTCTTTTTCCATTGTTCCTTCTGGCAGAAGGGTCACCGTTCGGTAAGCAAAGCGGAGCAAATCTAGCGTTGCCCCCATGCACTCCTGTGGGCAATTCGTCAACACTCCAATCTGCTACCGAAGCCGAGCTCTTAGCTCAGATAGCGGCACTTCGAAAGGATATGGCCAAGATGCAAGAACACAACAACCTCTTTTTATCCAAAGTAGATGAAATGCAGCAGCAGCTCAATTAGCAGTAGACTCAGAACATTTAAACTTACCAATCCTCTCAGAGCTTACAGACCCCCAGTATGCAGAAGAAGGGAAAGAAGGTGACAAAGGCAGCTCAAGCCCCTTCGAAACATCTGGTCATCCCTGCTCCGAAGAATAAGCCCCACCTTCCACAGAAGGTCTATTCCGATTGTTGCCACCGATTGATGGATCAGCAGGAGGAAAGGAACAGATTGTTGGAGGAAACTCCTTTGCTAGGATCTTGTTGTTGATAGCTTTGATGACAGAAAACTTAGGTAACTTTAGAATGAATCTAAACACACACACACACACACACTGTTTGAGTAAGCAAATAAATAACACAAGTGTTTATAGAGGTTCAGCAATTGCCTACATCCCCTTTGTGATCACCTTGAGAAATTTCACTAGTAAAGAATAAAGAACAACTTTGGTTTACAAGATAAACCTCTTAGCTCTCTATTCTCCCTCTCACTAGCTCTTTGTATTTCTCTCTCACTCTTTGCTCTTGTAATAAGATGCCTCTTGTGAATTCTTTTCTTGGTTGCCTTAGCTTATTTCTCACTTGATAACTCTCCTCTATATATAGACATAAGAGAGAGAGAGCATTATGTAAGTATCTGAAAAAATCAGCTAACATGGCAACTCAATTCTAACTTAAATTGGTTGCCACCTCTTAGCATGGCAACTCAATTCTAACTTGAATTGGTTGCCACCTACTAGCCTTCATAATTAAATCCATGTGAATCCAACAAGATCATGTTGCCACCAACCATTCTATCTTCAAAGAAGTCTTTTAATACTTTCAAGAAGATTGGATAGGCAAACAAGATTGGGTAGGCAAAAAATCTGGAAATATCTTTGTCACCTAAAGATATCTTCCTTTCTTTTTTCTACTTGCATTTTAAGTGAGCCATTTATTCAACACAGATCACCGATCAGGGTAGAGGTACGCCTTAACGATACTCGCATAAGGGTGCTGGGCGATAAAAACCCCATTCGGCGGGTGCAGGGTTTGGAGTCCATTGGCGACTCAAATCCTGAATACACCGCATCTGGAACCAAAAATACTTCCTACCGTTCGGCAACGCCTACACGGTATTCCAAGATCAACCTAAGAAGGTCTCTTCACCGATCGGAAGACTATCAGAAGACGGGGGTCCCTAGCCGAGACCTAGTCATTAGCCTCTTCCTACAGAGCGTCCAGAAGATAGAGGATGACAGATCACACTCCTACAACGTCATGCCGTTCGGCCTGAAAAATGCAGGGGCAACATACCAAGTGTTGGTCAACCGAATATTTGCAAAGCACATTGGAAACATCATGGAAGTCTATGTCGATGACATGTTGGTCAAAAGCCAGACTACCCATCAACACCTCCAGAATCTGTCAGTAATGTTCGGCATCTTGAAAGAATATCGAATGAAGCTGAATCCAAAGAAGTGCGCTTTCGGTGTATCTCCCGAAAAATTCCTAGGCTTCATGATTAGCCAACGAGGGATCGAGGCAAACCCGAAAAAAATCTAAGCATAGATGAACATGGAAAAGAAGACACAAAAGGACATTCAGAGCCTCACAGGGCAAGTTGCCGCCTTAACACTATTTATCGAAAAGGCTACCGATATGTTTGCACCGTTCTTCCAAGCCTTAAAAGGAAGCAAGCTGCACATCACTTGGACGGCCAAATGTGATACGGCATTCCAAGAATTAAAAGACTACATGAGCAAAGCACTGTTGCTATCCAAGCCTCTTCGAGGAGAGGTTCTCTTCCTTTATCTCTCAGTATCACACACTGTCGTCAGCTCAGTACTGATACGCAAGCCAGAGAAGGTGGAGCTACCGATCTTTTATGTAAGCCAAGTGTTCCAGGGTGCAGAATTTCGGTATTGGCTCCTCGAATAGTTGGCTTTAGCTCTGATCACTTCGACGCGAAAAATCCGTTATTATTTCCAGGTTCATACCATCATTGTTTTGACCAACCAACCAACCACTTCGGCAGGTTTTCCAGAAGCCCAAGACATCCGGCTGATTGGTCAAATGGGCAATCGAACTGGGAGAATTTGATGTCCAGTTCAAACCCAGACCAGCAGGAAAGGGGCAGGCCGTTGCAGACTTTATATCCGAACTAACACCTTCGGCAGCGCCTGAAGCCACGAAAACCCCGAAGGAAATAGCATAACCGACACCACCGAAAGGCAGATGCTTCAACTCTGCAGTTCCAACTTGTGTCCTCCATGTGGATGGATTGGCCAATAGTCAAGAATGCGGTGTCGATCTTGTCATAACGACACCTGAAGGGAAAACGATCGAATATGCTCTTCGTTTCAAATTCAGGACTTCCAACAACGAAGCCGAATACGAATCCCTTGTAGCTGGCCTTCGGCTAGCTAAAGATATGGGAGCTAGGCAAATCATTATCCACAGTGACTCTCAGCTCATAGTGAATCAAGTAACGGCCGATTTTGCCGCCAAAGATTCGTCCATGTCAGCCTACCTATCGGCAACTCATCAGCAACTACAGAGGTTCTCTGCCTATGAGATTCGGCAGATACCAAGGGCAGAAAATAATAACGCCGATGCTTTGGCAAGATTGGCTTCAACCATAAACGACAAAATCGGGAGGCAAGTTCCCATCGAAATTCTGAGTCGGCCAAGCACAACTAAACCTATTGTATGTACCATACGGTATGTTGATACTTGGATGGCTCCTATATACACTTATTTGGTGAACGACACTCTACCAAAGGACAAGGCACAAGCCTGAAAATTACGATACAGTTCGGCAAGATACGCAATTATCAAAGATGTCCTCTACAGGCGCGGCTACACTACCCCTTATCTCAAGTGCATCACTACCGAACAGGGGGGCTATGTCCTTCGCGAAATTCACAGCGGTGTCTGCGGTGATCACTTTGGTTCCCGTTCGTTTGCCCACAAAGCTTTTTGGTAGGGCTATTGTTGGCTAACCATGCATCATGATGCAATCGCTCTGGTGAAAAAATGTGATAAATGCCAGAGATTTGGTAGGATACCTCAGGTATCTGCCGAACTACTAACACCAATTATCAGTCCACCACCATTTGCACAGTGGGGAAATATGCAGTGGTAGCAGTAGACTACTTCATTAAATGGGTGGAGGCTGAAGCTTTGGCAACCATCACTGCAGCAAGAATAGAAGATTTTGTCTGGTCTCACATATGATGCCGATTCGGCATTCCGTACGCCATAATCACAGACAACGACAATCAATTTGATTAGGACCTCTTTCGACAATTCTGCAATCGCCTGAAAATCAATCTCTTCTTCACATCACCAGCCCATCCTCAGTTGAATGGCCAAGTTGAGGCCATCAACAAAATCATCAAGAAGGTCATGAAACGGTAGTTGGACAACGCAAAGGGCGAGTGGCCGGAGAAACTCCCATAAGCACTACGGGCTATCCGAACGTCCTACAGAATGTCCACAGGGAAAACACCTTTCTCTCTTTCCTTAGGTTCAGAAGCCGTTATACCGGTCGAGATTGGTGAGGCTTCCCACCGAACGGCTAACTTCTCCCCCAAAGCCAACGAAGCCCAGTTTCCCTTGAATCTGGACCTTGTCGAAGAACAACGAATGCAATCCAACCTTCGGAATGAAGCATACAAACAACGAGTCTCCAGATATTATGATTCAAGAGTGAGGCCTCGATATTTTCAGATCGGCAATAGGGTCATGCGCAAGGTATCACTTGCAACCAAAAACTCAACGGAAGGAACCCTCGGTCCATCTTGGGAAGGCCTATACGAGATCATCGGCATATGCCGATCGGGACATACCGATTGCGGGACACCAACGGTAAGACCCTCGGTCAAATAATATTACAAATAGTAACTTAGCCTACGACAAGTCGTGTAAGGGATTACCATCGGTACCTAAATCTAGACTGTAACTCAGCTATTCGGCGAGCAAATCAATGAAAGGCCCAACGAGGCAATTATTACTTCAGTTATTTCTTGTTATTAGCCCTCGGCAATACATTACCTTTGGTAAAATTACACTGGATTAAGTCTTAACTACCGTTAGACTTATTGCTTCAATTATTTCTTGTTATTAGCCGTCGACAATATTTCTTGCTTCAGCTATACTTGCTACTGTTTGGCAATTGGCTTGTCACGACCCGACTCCCCTAACACGATATTGTCCGCTTTGGGCCTCCACCCTCACGATTTTGTCACTGGGAACTCACGAGCAATATCTTCCCGATGAGGTCACCCATCCTGGGATTGCTCTAGCGCCCACTCGCTTAACTTCTGAGTTCCTAAGAATCCGGCGTGAGCTCCCAAAAGGCCTCGTGTTAGTTAGAGATGTGCCCACACATATAAGGCACATCACCATTCCCTCCCCGAGCGATGTGGGATTGCTCACCGTTCTCTGCTTTCCAAGCCCAAGACACGGGTCTTACAATCCACCCCCATTGGGGCCTAGCGTCCTCGCTGGCACATTTCCGGTCGGGGTTAGGCTCTGATACCATTATGTCACGACCCGACTCCCCTAACACGATATTGTCCGCTTTGGGCCTCCGCCCTCACGGTTTTGTCACTGGGAACTCACGAGCAATAACTTCCTAGTAGGTCACCCATCCTGGGATTGCTCCAGCGCCCACTCGCTTAACTTCGGAGTTCTTAAGAATCCAAAGCCAATGAGCTCCCAAAAGGCCTCGTATTAGTTAGAGACGTGCCCACACATATAAGGCACATCACCTTTCCCTCCCCGAGCGATGTGGGATTGCTCACCGTTCTCTACTTTCCAAGCTCAAGACACGGGTCTTACAATCCACCCCTTTTGGGGCCCAGCATCCTCGCTGGCACATTTCCGGTCGGGGTCCGGCTCTGATACCATTATGTCACGACTCGACTCCCCTAACACAATATTGTCCGCTTTGGGGCTCCACCCTCACGATTTTGTCACTGGGAACTCACGAGCAATATCTTCCCAGTAGGTCACCCATCTTGGGATTGCTCCAGCGCCTACTCGCTTAACTTTGGAGTTCCTAAGAATCCGAATCTAGTGAGCTCCCAAAAGGCCTCGTGTTAGTTAGAGACGTGCCCACACATATAAGGCACATCACCCTTCCCTCCCCGAGCGATGTGGGATTGCTCACCGTTCTCTGCTTTCCAAGCCCAAGACACAGGTCTTACAATTTATGTCACGACCCGACTCCCTTAACACGGTATTGTCCTCTTTGGGCCTCCGCCCTCACGGTTTTGTCATTTGGGAACTCACGAGCAATATCTTCCCAAAGAGGTCACCCATCCCGGGATTGCTCTAAGCCCCAACTCGCTTAACCGGAGTTCCTAAGAATCCAAAGCCGGTGAGCTCCCAAAAGGCCTCGTGTTAGTTAGAGACGTGCCCACACATATAAGGCACATCACCATTCCTCCCCGAGCGATGTGGGATTGCTCACCGTTCTCTGCTTTCCAAGCCCAAGACACGGGTCTTACAATCCACCCCTTGGGGCCTGGCCCTCGGCCGGCACATTTCGATCGGGGTCAGGCTCGATACCATTATGTCACGACCCGACTTCTAACACGATATTGTCCGCTTTGGGCCTCCGCCTCACGGTTTTGTCATCGGGAACTCACGAGCAATATCTTCCCAAAGAGGTCACCCATCCTGGGATTGCTCTAGCGCCCACTCGCTTAACTTCGGAGTTCCTAAGAATCCGGCTAGTGAGCTCCCAAAAGGCCTCGTGTTAGTTAGAGACGTGCCCACACATATAAGGCACATCACCATTCCCTCCCCGAGCGATGTGGGATTGCTCACCGTTCTCTGCTTTCCAAGCCCAAGACACGGGTCTTACAGGCTAGCTACTTGCTACAATTTGGCAATTGCCTAGCTACTGTTTGCCAATTGCCCCTTTCGTAAAATCAAAGAAATTTATCATACAAGTGACTCATTTGCATATGCTATGAATTTAGACAATTATATATGCTCAATTTAAACAAAATTTAGAGTTTACTCGTGATTGATTTTTTTAATAACACTTGCAGAATCCTATAAAGCACATAAAGAGATGTGGAAATGATAAGGTATGTGGGAATCCCACGAGGCAAGTCTAGCACTTGTGCCTTCTTATCCCGGAAGATGTGAAATATGTAAGTTTTAGTTGATATGTGTAGCCGATACTACAAGAACAAATTTTATAATCCTTAACATTATTTGACGTTAGGTAAGTGCATCGACAGCAGCTGAGTTGTTGGACATAATTAGTGGGCTAAATTCACTGTATTCAACAAGTGCATGTCAGCTAAGTCTGAGATAAGAGGCCTTAAGGAGGTACCTTGTTGCAAAATTTGTTTATTTCATATTTTAATATTAAAATATTTTTTTACTGGAAATTTTTAAGGCATATGTGTTGATGGAATTGTTGTTAGGTGCGTGAGATGTTGATTATCATCCAGAATATTGTGGAAATCTAATCATACAATGATATGTTACTCAACTGATATGTTTTGAGAGCTTCATGAATTTTCTATATTATATACAATTGTAGTTGTGCTTGTTTCTATTTCTCTAGTTTTCTATGAAAAAGGTTTAGGCAAGAATTCCATTTAAATGTAAATGGTTGTATTCGTTTTACTGAAGCTGTGTTGTGCAAAAGAACGTTCTGGGAAGCAGTGTGAGGATGACGATGAGGAAGCAACTAATGAGGAGGAGGAGGAAAAAGAGGAGGAAGAAGAGGAAGAGGATGAACCAGAGGAACCACCGGGATTTAGCAAATGATGAAACACAAAGTGCTGGTGCGAAATAGCTAGAAATTACATGAGACGCTCAAAGAGAAGTTTCTGCCCGTGGATTTTGTTCAAACCAGTTTTTCTCAACTTAATAATCTCCGCCAAGAATCAAAGAGTGTGCAGGCATATACTGAAGAGTTTTATAAACTCTTGGCCCGTAATGATATTCAAGAAACTGAAGAACAATTGGTTGCTCGATATGTTGGAGGACTAAGAATCCCAATTCGGGATGAAGTGGAGGTGCACCAACTATGGAAAGTCACTGATGCGTACCAACTAGCATTGAAGATTGAAGCCCAACTCACTCGTCGTGCGACAAAGAAATTTGTTGATGTACGCAGCTTTTATCCATCTTCCAAGGGTGAATCTCCACCTACCCACAAGTAGCACTTATAAAAATGAGAAAACTGAAAAGCTTGCTTCAAGTGTGGTAAACCTGGTCATCGCTTCACTGATTGTCCTATGAGGCAAGTAGATGCACGTGTGAATTATGTAGCAGAAGAAGGTGAAGAGGCTGCTTATGATGAGACAGCTCCTCCTATTTATGACGAAGAAGGTGGATATGAGCGTGAGGAGATTGAGGCTGAACAAGGTGAATGCTTAGAAATCCGACGAGCTCTTACGACTCCGAAAGTAGTTCATGAAGAGGATTGGCTTCGTTCATGAATTTTCAAAAGCCGCTGCAAATGTTTAGACAAGGTGTGCACTATTGTCATAGATGGTGGAAGCTGTGAAAACATTGTCTTCGAAGACATGGTGAACAAATTGAAACTCGATACTCAGCCCCATCCAAAGCCTTATCAGATCTCTTGGTTCAAAAAAGGGAATGAGGTAAAAATCTCTAAACGGTGTCTCGTCTCATTTTCTATGGGCAAAAATTATAAGGACAAAATCTGGTGTGATGTAGTGCCAATGGATGTGTGTCACATACTTTTGGGAAGGCCATGGCAATATGATAGGGAGGTTATCCATGACGGGTGTAAAAATACTTACACTTTTAAGATGGGAAAAGTGGAAATTGTTCTTTTGCCTTGCAAAGAAGAATTGACTCGTGCATCTCCTCAAGGGGAGGGAAATAATTTTCTCACTTTATCTGAATTTGTGAAGGAAAGTGAAGAGAGTGGCATTGTTTACATGCTAGTCTCTAAAGAAAATGTGCAGGTCTCCGAGGCACCAAGTGTGGTACAAGCTCTATTGGAAGAATTCAGTGATGTTTTACTTGATGATCTCCCAAGTGGGCTTCCCCCTCTTAGAGATATCCAGCACCAGATTGACTTAGTTCCGGGAGCAAGTCTTCCTAATAAAGCTCATTATCGCATGAGCCCTAAGGAGCATGAAGAATTGAAGAGGCAGGTTCTAGAGCTATTAAGCAAAGGCTATATCAAAGAAAGTATGAGCCCATGCACAGTGCCAGCTTTACTCACACCAAAGAAGGATGGAACTTGGTGTATGTGCGTCGATAGTCGAGCAATTAATCGAATTACTATCAAATACCGATTTCCAATTCCACGGATTGACGACATGTTTGATATGCTCGCTGGTGCAAAATTGTTTCCAAGATTGATCTTCGAAGTGGATATCACCAAATTCGCATCAAAACTGGTGATGAATGGAAGACCGCATTCAAGACTCGCGAAGGACTTTACGAATGGCTTGTTATGCCTTTTGGACTTTCAAATGCCCCTAGCACATTCATGAGGTTAATGAATCAAGTCTTTCGTCCTTATGTTGGTAAATTTGTTGTCATTTACTTTGATGACATTCTTATATATAGTCAGGACAAAGATCAGCATATTGAACATTTGAGAGTTGTTCTAAAAACTTTAAGAACGGCAAAGCTTTATGTAAACCTCAAAAAGTGTTCTTTTGTGAGGAGTAGCCTAGTTTTTTTGGGCTTTGTATTGACCCATGCAGGAATAAACTTTGATACTGAGAAGATCCAAGCTATCCAAAATTGGCCAATACCCAAAAGCTTGCAGGAAGTCAAAAGTTTCCATGGATTAGCTTCATTTTATCGGCGTTTCATACGAAATTTTAGCACCATTTCTGCTCCCTTGACTGATTGTATGAAGAAAGGAGGGTTCGTTTGGACGCCGGAAGCTGAAAAAAGTTTCCATATTGTCAAAGAGAAGCTGTCCAGTGCCCCCGTACTTGTTATACCGGATTTTGAGAAAATATTTGAAGTCGATTGTGACGCTTCGCATGTGGGCATTGGGGGATTCCTCAGTCAAGAGGGACATCCAGTGGCTTTCTTTAGTGAAAAATTGAACACAGCGAAGAAAGAGTATTCCACCTATGATATGGAATTTTATTCCATTGTGCAAGCACTTCGATTTTGGCAGTCTTACTTGATTCAAAGGGATTTCATATTGAATACAGACCATGAAGCTCTTAAGCATATCAATAACCAGGGGGGTAAATCGCAGACAAGCGAAGTGGATTGCTTTTCTACAAGAATATACATTTGTGCTAAAGCATAAAAGTGGACTGTGCAATCAAGTGGCAGATGCGCTTAGCAGACGAGTGACACTTCTCAATACTATGCAAATTCAACTTGAAGGATTTGACCACATCAAGAGTCTGTACGTCCAAGATGAAGATTTTGGTGAAATTTGGAGCCTATGCAAAGAGGCTCCCCATGAAGATTACATTCTACATAATGATTATCTTTTTAAAGGCAATTGCTTGTGTATTCCAAGATGCTCATTGCGAGAGTATATTATTAAATAGCTGCATTCTGGCGGTTTAGGTGGCCATTTTGGGAAAGATAAGACAATTTCCCTTGTGAAGGACATGTATTTTTGGCCTGCAATAAATCGAACTGTCATCCAGTATGTGAAGAGGTGTCGTATATGCCAAACTAGCAAAGGGAAGAAACAGAATACTGGGTTATACATGCCATTACCCGTTCCAGCAGCCCCTTGGCATGATGTAAGTATGGACTTTGTAGTTGGTCTGCCAAGAACCCAGCGAGGTAATGACTCTATTTTTGTGGTTGTTGACCGTTTCTCTAAAATGGCTCATTTCATTCCATGCAAGAAAACAATGGATGCTTCCTATATAGCTGATATTTATTTCAAAGGGGTGGTTAAGCATCATGGTGTTCCAAAGTCTATTGTTTCGGACAGGGATACAAAATTTCTCAGCCATTTTTGGAGGCATTTGTGGAAGAGAATGGGTACTAATTTACTTTATAGTAGTGCCTACCACCCTCAAACGGATGGGCAAACTGAGGTTGTGAATAGAACATTGGGCAATTTACTCAGGAGTTTGTCAACAAAGAAGCCAAAACAATGGGATTCAGTACTTCCTCAAGCAGAATTTGCCTACAACTCGAGTGTAAATCGTTCTACAGGAAAGACTCCATTTGAGGTTGTCTATGGGAACACTCCAGGCCACTATCTTGATCTTGTTCCCATTTCTAATCTTGCAGTAACCAGCAAGAAAGCAGAAGATTTTGCTGTTTCAATGGCAAGAGTTCATGAGGATGTGAAGAAGAAACTCGAGGAAAGCAATGAGAAGTACAGAGAAGTTGCCAATGCTCATCGTCGTGTGAAAGTATTTCGTGAAGGTGATCTTGTGTGGGTTTATTTGAAAAAGGAGCGTTTTCCATATGGTGCTTATAATAAATTGAAGGAAAAGAAAATTGGTCCATGTCGCATTTTGGAAAAGATCAATGACAATGCTTACAAAATCGAGCTGCCTTCGAATATTCGTACCCATCCTACTTTTAATGTGCAAGACTTGTCTGAATATCTTGGCGAATTCGATCCAAACTCGAGGGCGAGTTTCTTCTCACGAGGGGAGTATGATGCAGTGCATTAAGGGAGGTGTTTAATGACTGATCCATTATTGGGTAATTGGGGAAGTCAAGAAGTCTTGGGTTGTGCAGGGGAATAAATTTAGATGCATGTGGTTCCTAGTATGATACATGTATCGTAGTTAATATTTGAGTCCTTTCATTTGCTTAAATAAGGGTCTGTAGGCTTTTGTGGAGATGATCAATTACTAAGAATTTCAATTGTAATGGCAAACAGAGCTATGCTCTTTCTATTATCAATGACTCCTTCTCTTTGAGCGTCTCATGTAATTTCTAGCTATTTCGCACCAGCACTTTGTGTTTCATCAATTTAGCAAACCCAAGGCAGCACCTATAAACACCAACATCAAAGGAGCACCTGCAAGTGGCAAACACAAAGATGCACCTGAAAGTAGCAAACACAAACCAGCACATGGAAGTAGTAGAATGAAACCACCACAAGAGAAGCGCAAGGCCTCTTCGACACAGCATGAACCCAATACTAGGCGGACAGGAAGAGGGTTATCTTTGGTGAAATATGAAGATTGTATAAGTGGATGACAAATGGTTCTCATGTACTTATAAAACAAAAATATTTCGTCCATTTGTTATTTTTCTCAATGGCCAAACATGAGACTTTCCTTTACTCATTTTTTTGTCCTCCCTTCCTGCTCTCTGATTTCTCTCTTTTCCTGTTCTTACATCATTTTTTTTGTTTGTACGTTGAAAGAATTAGAGGTGGTGAAATGGGACATGGTAGGAAACAGGCAGAAAAATGTATGAGGGATGGTCATTGACTATTTTCTTAATTGTTTCCACCAAATCGCCAGGTTTTCTCTCTTGGGTTTTTCTGTTAGCTTACTATAAAGTTGATGCTGCCTTTGGCTTCATACAAATGCGTGCCATATATGCCTTCAGTTTCTTTTCTACTATGTTAAACTTGATTATTTTCTGATGCATTAGATTTATAAAGAAATCTGTTCAACTTGAGAATACTCTATTTGTTGTTAAGTTGAGATTGAATTGGATTAAATTGTTGTTGTACTCAGAATCTACTTGGATAAAATTGTCTATTTTAATCATCAATCCCTTTGACTAAAGTTGAACTTCTGCTATATGTTGTGTAAATAATATATGCAATCAAGTCTTTATTTCATTTTCATGGTATACATATAACAAAAACAAAGCTGAGTTTCTCTCTGTCTAAGGCACCCTTACATTACCAAAAAGGGTGAAATGATCCACAACCAGAGAGAACAACATAATTTAAACCCTCAGTCACTGCATTACTTAAATCTTTACAGTATCTAACTCATCTTGTTTTAAGAAAAAGAAAAAAGAAAAAACCGTCTCATCTTTACACTTTCAAGCTTTCTATCAGTAACCCCAACCAAAAAAAACTTTACAAGGTCGAGGGTACTAATTGTGGACATGCTGACATTCCGCAAAACCTCATTAGCAGCCACAGTATCCTCCAAAATCACAAGGTTAATTGGAACCTCCAAAATTATTGGCCATTAATAAGGCGATTATTGTTTTTTTTTCTTTTCCTTTTCATCACTTGGATCACAAGTTTATCTAAATAAATTTGTTTTTGCTAGTGCCAAATCGGCGGTGGCTAATTAGATATGGAAATCCAATTGGCTTTTAGGAAGGTAATTAATGGTTCTCGAGGTGCCGATCAATGGCTACCTTTTGGTCAATTACTAGATATTAATAAGGCGATTATTGTTTTTTTTCCTTTTCATCACTTGAATCACAAGTTTATTTAAATAAATTTGTTTTTGCTATTGCCAAATCGGTGGTGGCTAATTGGATACGAAAATCCAATTGGCTTTTACGAAGGTAATTAATGGTTCTCAATAAGGTGCCGATCAGTGGCTACCTTTTGGTCAATTACTCGCTATTAATAAGGCAATTATTGTTATTTTTCCTTTTCATCACTTGGATAACAAGTTTATCTAAATAAATTTGTTTTTGCTATTGCCAAATCAGTGGTGGCTAATTGGATACGGAAATCCAATTGGCTTTTATGAAGGTTGTGACGACCCTGACCCAATTTTTATATAAAAATGAATTAATTAATAAGTTAATTAATTTGGATAATTTAAATGAATTTAAAATGAATTAAAACGAATTAATTGGAATTAATTGGATTTAAGTAATTAAAGGGGCTTTTTGGTCCACTTTATTTTCGGGACGGAATTTTGCGAAACGAGTTGCGCCATTGCGTCCGGAACGTCGAAACGAGTCCGGGGACGTGCGGCACGTCTCAATCCGAGCGATAGATTGTTCGGAGGACGTAAGCGTCATTTCAAATTTTGGGAAAAATCTGATAAAGCCACGTGGGCCAATCAGAAACCAGATTCTCTCTCTCTCTCTCCTCGACTTTCTCTCTCCTCTCCGGTTTCTCTCTCGACCGCCACTCTCTCTCTTCGGTCTGGACAGATCCGGCCACGGCTTGGCTCGAGACCGGTCCCGATCGAAAGCCCTCCACCGTGCGGTCAGAACCTGCCACCTTTTGTCGCCTGAAACCTCGGATTCCGTCGACGGTATCGACTGGTATTTTGCCGGTTGTTCACGGTGTCGCCACGGCAGCTCCGGTCGTCTTCTCCGTCGCGCAAGGTATGCTTTCGACTCCTCTCTACCGCTTCTTTGCTTCGGGTTTATTGGAGGTCGATTTGGAGGTTTGGTGATCGGATCTAAAACCTAGGTTTCGGCCGGTTTTCATTTAGGTTTTCCGACGGCTTGCCGACCGGTTCTGGGGTGGCTCAGCCCAGTTCTGAGCTTCCCAGGGGCTGCTTAGTCGTTTGGGGTGGGCGGTGTAGGAAGTGGTGGTGTTTCGAGTTTGGCCAGAATCGCTCTAGCCACCCGCCACCCACGGTGGCGCGTGTGGCGGCGCGTGGTGGCGGTGTGGTGGCGGTTCTTGGGTCCTCTGAGATCCTTGTATCGCTGTGAGCGCGTAGGAGTTGACGGATCTCAATTCGGAGATCGTTTGGTTATCGAACGGATCTCGCCTATTGCGCGACTCTCGGGTTCGATAGGATTGAACGGTTGGATCGTGTCCATTCTTGGATATGTGGATCTAGATAATTCTAGGATCGTGTAGGATTTGACGGATCGTGATTCGGAGTCCCGGATACTTCGGATCGATGACTTGAAGTTAGGATTAAACCGTAATCGTCCGATCGTGCGATCGTGAGAAATCCGACCGTCGGATCGAGACCAAACTTTGAGGACACGTTGTCTAGGTCGTGTTGAACCTCTAGGAACTTTCGGATCTAAGTTTGGAGGTCATGGGACCCACGGGTCCGGTTTGACCCACTCGGGTCGGTTTGACCAAGTTTGACCAGGGTTGACCGAGTGTCTCCCGAGGTCTGTTTGTCATGTAGTTGACTTTGTTGGACTTCTATGAATGTCCTGATCGATTTGGAGGTCTTGGGCTCCGCGAGCCCGGGTTGACCGAAATGGGGTGTTTGACCGCCGGTTGACCGTGAGTCTTCCGGAGTGGTCCCACTGGTTGTAAGAGGTAGTTTGACCTTGGAATCCTTCGTAGGACGTACGTACACGTTAAGTGGGGTTTTGTTAGGGTTTAAGTTTACGGTTCTCGTACGGTTCACGGTACTAATCCAATTCTTCGTATCTATCGCTTTAGGTGCGTTGACTCTTCTACGCCGCAAGTGGGACCCTTTGAGGGTTGTGCAGCATAGGACCAACGGTGAGTGGACTTTGTTTTCTACTGTGCATGATTTGAATGAATTGCATGAAATGCATGAATAGAGATTTAATGGTTTTAAATCTTGAATTGATTAATAGTTTAAGTCTTGTTGTGACTTTGATTTTATTATATTTAAAAAGGGTTAGCATTTGAATTTAATGCTTGATTTGGGTTTCCGGTATTTTTATGTGGGGCCCTGATGGCTATTTTATTATTATTTATATCTTTGGGTATTGAACGGGACGTGGACAACGCCCGGTGATTTTCATATCGGATTTTAATTATACAAATGAGCTATATTAAGCTTGGAACCGTTATATTATATTTTAATTATATAATTGAATATATGGACGTTAGTATAGTCCGTTTGATTCCATATTCGGTTTTAGGGTTAAAACCCTATGATTTATAACACGTATACTTTGATTATATATATATAAACTTATATATATATATATGTATAGCTACTTTGAGTAAACACTTGTAATAGTGGAAAATGGTTATATAACTATATATATATATATATATATATATATGTATATGTACTTTGGTTATACATATATATACATTGATATATCTTTACCTTGATTATATATATATTAATTATATATATATAGGTATATCTACTTTAAGAAAAGGATCACCATACTTTGGTTGTATGTATATATATATATGTACCTTGATATATATATATATATACATATGTTTATCTACTTTAAGAAAAGGGTTATCAATACTTGATTTATATATATATATATATATATATATATATATATATATGTTTATACTTTATATTTGACGTCCTAGAGACGGTAGATTTTATTATGATTTTTGTATGCTTGGATTTAGCATTGAGTGAGGTTTAAATATAGTTTTTCACTGAAAATGATGTTTGATTTATTATTAATCTGTTATGCGGTCGTTTGACCCTTGTGATTATTTTGAATATATAAATATATGTTTTGGACAGTGATGTCCTGCTTTTGAGTATATATATTGGTTATATGCTTGACGGACTTGTATGTCCTGATATTGGTGTTTTGGGTTGGGTACATTGTGGTTGTATATATTTATATATACTGTTATCGCATGATGATTGATGTGTGTGCATTTAGCACCCTGTATTGTACCTTCCCCTGTTCTCTTGGATACTTGTTCTTGGATACGAGTACTACATTGCGGTTCGATCCGGTGCATACCTTAACGGGTGTAGCTGTAGATCCTTAATTGGATAGTCTGCGCGCATGACATATTATGGACGTAGTGGTATTGATGGTTCCTTACCTTGCGGGCCTGTGAGCTTAGTCCCGATTGGACGGCTTAACCCTGGGCACGGGGT
Source organism: Prunus padus (assembly GCA_024362665.1). NCBI lineage: Eukaryota > Viridiplantae > Streptophyta > Magnoliopsida > Rosales > Rosaceae > Prunus > Prunus padus. Next base: position 20,319,388 of record JANFAM010000010.1, on the reverse strand, counting down.
CTTGTCGAGATCGTACCGGTGTCCAGTCAAATGATCCCCTGTTGGATTGTTTTCCCCTGGTACTTGTGTGTGTTATAGTTATACTGTACCTATACGCGTGTGTTAGTACATTCGTATTCATATTTCTTTTAGTGAGGATCGTTCCTCGCTTGTCGTGCTTGTAAGCACGCGATTGTGAGTTTAGGGATGTTTGGGAAACTATTTACCTGTTTTGGTTGTAGTACTTGATTTGATTTCAGTACTTGTTAGGTTTTACTTATTTGATTGTAAATCCTGTTTTATATATATATATATATTTATATATATGATTTGAACTACATTTGAGTTCTGTATATTTGTCAAGTTTGGTTTGCTTGTTGTAAGCAAGCTATTCGGCATTTTTAAGGTTTGTTTTACCTTATGTGGATTTATTTCCATCTCTATTCTTTTACGTCATTAAATCCTTTTGTTTATATTTTATAAACTTGTGTGGGATTTGTTTTGAGAGGTTATGCCTCGGAAAAGTAAAAGATTAGTTTATTCAGAAAAATGGGTTTTAAACTGGAAATGTTTTCACGTACTTTGAAATAGTACGGTTTTCAAATCAACCAAGTATATAAATGATTTCAGATGCATGTTTGCATTGTTTTAAACGGTGGGGTTACTACTTTGATTTAAGTATGAAAAACCTTGTTTTTGTCCACTCACACTCTTTCTGCTTTGCGCCCTGCACCGTAGTTGCTTCGACACCGCTCGGCGGCGCGCTTCTCTTCTCGAGCTTCGTTGGAAGGGTAGGATTGTAATCCTTGAACCCTAAACTTGTAATCTATTATTTCTATTCCGCTGTTGAATTCTTGTACTCTTAGTTGCTCTGTATCACCTCTAGGGTTGAATTAGTTTGGCCGGAGGCCTGTTATGTATCTTTCGTATGCATGCTGGCGCTTGGGATGTTATCTCATTGCTTGTTTGACGGTTGAAGTTTTTGGGCTAGTCCTAGTTGTAGGGAGACTCTGCCCGTTTTTCGGCAGTCTTGGCCCCTTATAGGTTTTCTCGGGAAGAGGGTAATTGTTTTAGAAAGTGGGCCCGACATGGGTTGATGTGGGCCCATCAACAAGGTTCGGCTCGGGTTCCGGGGTGGAATCTGGGTCGGGTCCTGTCAAAGGTAATTACCAGTTCTCGAGGTGCCGATAAATGGCTACCTTTTGGTCAATTACTCGCTATCAATTAGCCGATTTTTTTTTTCTTTTCATCGCTTGGATCCATAAGTTTATCTATATAAATTACTAGATTTATGTGCCTATTTACAAGTTTATGCATATGGTTTACCATGTCATGGTAAATCCTAATCCATAATATGGTAATCTTCTATATATACTTGTAAGGATCCCAATTACAATGAATTGGAAACGGTGGACGTTAATTAAAGATGTACATGAAGTCCTATTTCAAGTAAAAACATGTGTTTACTACAATAAAGACTAATATTACAACGTTGGGGAAGTGGAATACCATAACGTTGTACACTAGAACCTAAATCTTATAAATTACAAGATTTATGTGCCTATTTACAAGGTTATGCATATGGTTTACAATGTCATGGTAAATCATAATCCATAATATGGTAATCTTCTATTTATACTTGTAAGGATCCCAATTACAATGAATTGGAAACAATGGTCGTCAAAGATGTAAATGAAGTCTTATTTAAAGTAAAAACATGTGTTTACTACAATAAGGACTAATATTACAACGTTGGGGAAGTGGAATACCATAACGTCGTACACTAGAACCTAAATCTTTTAAATTACAAGATCTATGTGCTTATTTACAAGGTTATGCATATGGTTTACCATGTCATGGTAAATCCTAATTGATGAAACCGGAACCATAGGCCTCGGTTTGGCTATTTTGGAAACCGGAACCGTAATTGATGAAAACCGACCACTTCGGTTAATCAGACTTGTTGGTTTGGTTTGGTTCAGTTTGGGTTTTTTTGGCTTTCTTAGAGAGAGAGAGAGAGAGAGAGAGAGAGAGAGAGAGAGAGAGAGAGAGAGAGAGAGAGAGAGAGAGAGAGAAGAAGAAGAAGAAGAAGAAGAAATAAAAGCGATGGAGAGATGGAGAGGAGAAGAAGAAAAAAAGACGGAGAGATGGAGAAGAAGAAGAAGAGAAAAAGAAGAGAGGGAGAAGAAGAATGAGGAAAAAAGATGTATTATATATATATATATATATATATATATATATATATATATATATAAACTTCTTAAAACTATGTATTATATATATTTATATATAAAAACTTCTTTAAACTATGTATTATATATAATATTTTTAAATACTATCGATTTGGTTTGGTTATTCCGTGATTTTGGATATTGCAAACCGTATAATCGAACTATATATTTCGATTTGATTTGAGTTCAAACTAAGGGATATTACTACTTGCTACAGATGTTGAAAAAGAGGCTAATAAGCCCAACTTACTTGAGCATAATAGTGAATTTTTCTTGAGCAAAAACTAAAAACCCATATTTTCTTCAAAATCTAGCTAGAGAAAGATATAGATTTTTACCAGAAGATGTTAAGAGTCATATGATTAGATTAGAGTATGAGCAAAATACATCTCTTCAGTTGTATATTCAAGCTTTTCTTTTTAATTTGAAAAATAATCCACAACCTGGTCTAAAAATTATTACTAAAAGTTGTTCTCACTATACTATTTACTTAGCTAGTATTAATATAGTAGAATATAGAGAACTGCATTTAGAACATTACCAAAAAACTTTCACAATCACTCCAGGATTTTTAGCAGAATATGGTTATTTAGGTCAACTTTATATTGAAAGTAATCACCATTTAGATTCATTTTCTCCAAAGCTAAAGGATGCTATAAGTTTTTATATCCCCATCCGGAAAAGTGTAAAATTAGATTTCACCAAGATATACCTACAAAATGGTTTACAGATAATATTTATCCAGACAAAGCTAAACATAACATAATTATTTTCCATAATGATCTGCCTACTCCAAGAGAAATTGTAAACACGTAAGTCTCTACTAAGAAGGATATTCAGAAATATAGAGGAGCAGTAATAGCCGAGCAACAACTATTCAATGATGATCATCTTAACCTCCTCCATCATAGTTAAGGAAAACTCAACCCCCACAAATTAAGGGAATTCTCAAAATATATGAAGATGTACCAAACTTTTATTTAATTTTAAATTCATAAGATATGTCAATAATACTTTAGAGGATTTACGGGTTGAAAACCTTACACCAAAACTCAAAATTAAATGCCACTACAGTGATATAATTAATCTTCTTTTCTTTTTTTCTTTTTTTCTTTTTATTTTTTTGTGTGGAAGCTTTCACAATGTACGCTTCTTACCAATTATTTCAATGTGACAGCTGTCAAGACTTCACAATCAAAAGAACATTAGTTCACTCAATGTATTTGTATCAAGATTAACTCAAGTAACTAATATGAAGGATTGCACTATTGAAATATATAGGTGTTGGCAACTTTAAAATGAATCCAATACATTAAAACAAAAATGTAATTAAATTGTATAAATGTTCAGTGCATTAAAGGCAATAATCACCCAACAATATCAACAACTTTATTGCAAAAAATAGAAGCTTTAAACGTCATGAAATTGACATTAAAGTTTTGAAATTAAAGCTGCATAATGAAAAGGTCTCGTAATTGAATGTGCAATGCAAAAGCTTCTAAATAAGTTAATAGCAATTAACCAATTTTGGAACCAAAAAGAACTAACATCCAAGACCACTAACTTCAAATTATATTTTCCATTACAAATAAAACGAATCAGTCAAAATAAAATAATAACTGCATGCTTACAATTTCAAATTCGATATCACATAAAGCTAGTCTAACGGCTGGTACTCTAATGCCAATTCAATGTCATCTTAATAATCATAATAAATATAATATAACCCGATTCATTTAAGCTGATACATTGATCAAATTATACAAATGTCAGCTTAATTGGGCTGGTCGTAACAACTGAATGTATATAACAATCAAGAAAGTAAAAAATTTAAGAACTGAATGTATATAACAACACGAGTTTTAAGGCAAAGTGCGATAACATCAATTTAATTGGCCTGGTCGTAACAACTGAATGTATATAACAATCAAGAAAGTAAAAAATTTAAGAAAAAAATTTAATTATGCATGCACGCCTTTTCAAAGACCAAAGAAACAATACCTGCTATTTAAAACAACAATAACTTAGGAAAACGTAGCTCACTTCAATTTTGTTTTTATTTCAATGGCAATTAATTAGCTTTTAATACTATTAACATTATTAATATTCTAAAATTTATTTTTTTAAAAATAATTTTGCAGACCAATTTAAGGATATTGACTTTGGGTTGTGTAGAAAACAAACACACCAAATATCTAGCTTTAAATTGATTTTGTAATTAATTGGCTAGTTGCCTTTGAGCAATTAAAGATTTAAATCTCTTCCAAAACGTGCAGACCAACTTGACAAATAGTTTAATATTATTGTTTTAACAATTTTGTTAAGTTGGACTTTAAAGTTTGGATTTTGAAAACGTGCAGTGAAAGTATATTACCAACAATAATACGGTAAGGAAAACAATAAACAGACACAATACAAACTCTGATTTGTAAAGAACAAAAAGACCATGTAGATAAGATATCATAAAATAGATTTCTATTTCAAGTTATTTATTTATTTATTTAAAATTTGACAAAACTAAACAAGTGGAAAATGATAAGTTTCTGTATTGTCTTATTTTACAAAATTCAAGCTAAGTTAATTTCTTGGAATCACATACATTTATAGCAATGCTCACACTTGCATAAAAAAGAAGTATTAATTGGTAGCACTTATCTCGCGGTATATGATATTGGACACCTGATAAATGGATTCCATCATAACTCCCACTTGAAAATCACACAAATCTTTATTCCCATTAATAAGATAAACCTTGAACACAATCATTAGTGCAATATATATATACAGTGAGCTTCCATTGAGGGATCCCTCAAATAACCTTATTTGAGGGACACCCCTTGTAGGGCCCACTCCGGATTGTATTTCACTAATCCAAACCATCTATTTTGTAGATACTCATTCAAAGATCATCTCTACAAAAAAAAAATCACTTGAATCCGATATCATTTGACCACTCAATTGAATTATTGAAATTTTAGTACTTTTTTTGAAGCACCGTGTTCATTGATTTTGTAGGACACAATTGGATGTCGAAACGGTTTCCGATTTGTCTAATTTTTTGTAAGGATGATCTATGAATGAAGACCTATAAGATAGATGGTTTGGATCACTTGAAAAAAAAATTGTAGGGTACCTTAAAGGGCATCCCTCAAATAAAATTATTTGAGGGATCCCTCAATAGAAGGAGACTGTATATATATATATCAAATAGTCGAAAGACACCACACATAACGTAATTTGATCCATTTTCCAAAACCAAAGATAATTGATATCCAAAATCAGCAATAATATGATTAGAACATTAATATATTGATGCTAATATGCTATTGAAATAAAGTCAGCAATTAAGATATCCCAAACAACAAAATGAACTATGCAATATATATATGGTTTCAAATGTACACAACGAACTTTGCAATATATATATACCACTGCACGACAAAGATGCAACAAAAAAAACAATTTTTCCTCAAAATTATACAAACCAATAATTATGTTTAACAAACAAACTAATAAAAAAAAATATATATTTATATTTGGATAGAACTCTGAGGGCTCGTTTGGGAGTGCTTCTTTCCGAAGTACTTATGCCAGTAGCACTTATGTCAGTAGCGCTTATGACATAAGCGCTTCTACAAAGAAGCAGTTTGCTGTTTGGATGTCACATTTAAAAATGCTTTTGCACTACATAAAAGCGCTTTTGATATTTGTTGAGTGTTTAGTAAAAGCGCTATTAAAAGTATTGTAAAAAAATTTAAAGAATCCCAAAATATTATAATAAACATAGGAAATAAAAATTCACGGGATCCCAAAGTAAAAACACGACTTAAAAAAGTATGAACTTCACCAAGTATAATTTTTAATCATTTTTTGAAAATAAAAAAGGAATTAACCAGACATTCATCTTGAGCCTCATCATCCCAAATTTTTATAAACGCATCAAGAGCCTTATCATCCCAATGAGCCTTTCCTTGTTTCTTGCTTTCTTTTCCACATTACAAGCTTAAAGATGCCAAAAAAGTTTTGCAGCCCTCTTCTTTCAATGTTTTTTTAAAGTATAAGTTTCATATCATAGATGGCTGCGTAATGGATTTCACGTAATTCAAAACTGTTAGCTACTCAATAATACAAATACACAAGCAGAGCACTCGACAAGCAGAGTGTCGAGTGCTCTGCTCTGTATCATGTCATGTTGCTAATAAATCCTTCATACACATCCCTAAATCAGCTAAATTAAACAAGTCACATTCTTTGCGGACATAACCTTCTTCTAAACATTCTTAGAGATGAATATCACGTGGCTAACCTCCTGTTTTTATCATCGCGTTTGTGATCACGAGATCTATGATCTGCATGGTGCTTCTAGTTGTGTTTCCTTCCAGATTCGTTGTTATCTTCAGATGAATCTTTGGCCTCCAATCTATTGGAATGTCTCCTATGGCTTGATTGGCTGCTACACAGTGATCTGTTTTCACTGTCACGCTTGCGATCGTCGTGTGTAGTCTTTCTCCTTGATTTCCGGTGTTTTGAATGAGCTACCTTGTCAGATTCATATCGATAGGAGAGAAAAAGAGAGAAAAAGAGAGGGGGAAAAAAGAAATAAAGGGTATTTTGGCATTTAAAAAAAATTAAATATGGGTATTTTCAGCATTTTAAAAGTTTCATTAAAGGGAGCCAAGTGCTTCCTGTGTTTTTGTCCTGCAGCGCTTTTAAGAAGAAGCGCCTCTCAAGTAGGTGCTTCTTCTAAAACCACTCCAAGTGATTTTGGATCTCACCCAAAGCGCTTTTTCAATTTTTGCCAAACACCATTTTTAAAATACAGAAGCGCTTTCACCCATTTAGAAGCGCTTTTCGCTGCTCCAAAAGCACTCCCAAACGAGCCCTAAAACTCATGGATAAACGATTCTTTGACAAAAGGCTGGGAACTTGTTTGGTTGTTTAAATAGAAAATTCAAATAATCACACTAGCAATTTCAAACCAACACGCCTTTTACCAAATGCCTTTAATAAATAAAATTAAATAGATTTTAACAAGAACAGACATATTGCCGTGCAGAGCTTACATAAATATAGATATGCAATTGTAACAATTGTAAACTACAAAGAACTACAGCAGTACGGAAAGAAAATAATTTTAACATACAAAGGCTTTAGATTGTTATAAAAAATATAGTTTTCCTCTTTCCGTAAAGCCAAACATAAAAACTTTTATATTATAATAACATATAAATAAATTGGAAATCTTTTAAGATACAATGAAATTGATAAGTAAGTAAAAGCAAAATAAATAATAAGTAAGAAGGTGAGTTTGGTACGGTGAATCTCGTCAAAGACGCTGTCCTAAAGCCTTTGTAGCCTCCCTACGTGCAGGTACTGACTGTTTAGAAGACTCCAAGATATGACCCCTTGTACACAAACTCAAGATCCGCTATGAGCACGTTCATAGACGGATATAGGTATCCAAGTCACATAACCATTGCCCAAAATAATAATATAAGTAGAGAAAGTATATAAAAAGTAGAATAGGAGAGAATCAGATTGTGGTGGTGATTGTGGTATGTGATATTCTAATGGTGTATTATGGTTGCTAAAATGTGAAGGAGGATTGGCATTTTATAGGCATCCAATAACATGTAACCTTCACCCCATTAAACTAGAAAATTAAGGCATTCAATATAAAAATAAAACCTGAAAATTAAATATTTATAACCCCACAATAAATATGTAAGACCCGTGTCTTGGGAAAGCAAGAACGGTGAGCAATCCCACATCGACCAACGGAGAGGGGGTGATGTGCCTTATATGTACATGCCCACCTCCAAATAGCACGAGGCCTTTTGGGAGCTCGGCTTCGGAGTTTTGGGAACTCCAAGTTAAGCAAGTTGTGGCTTAGAGCAATCCCAGGATGGGTGACCTACTGGGAAGTTGCTCGTGAGTTCCCGTAAACAAAACCGTGAGGGCCCCGCCCAAAGCGGACAATATCGTGCTACGGCAGCGATCCCGGATGTGACAATTTGGTATCGAGCCACTCGCCGTGTGGTGCGAGTGTGCCGACAAGGACGTCGGGCCCCTAAGGGGGGCGGATTGTAAGACCCGTGTATTGGGAAAGCAAGAACGGCGAGCAATCCCACATCGACCAACGAAGATGGGGTGATGTGCCTTATATGTACATGCCTACCTTCAAATAGCACGAGGCCTTTTGAGAGCTCACTGGCTTCGGAGTTGTGGGAACTCCAAAGTTAAGTGAGTGGTGGCTTAGAGCAATCCCAAGATGGGTGACCTACTGGGAAGTTACTCGTGAGTTCCCAGAAACAAAACCGTGAGGGCCCCGGCCCAAAGCGGACAATATCGTGCTACGGCGGAGCGATCCCGGGATGTGACAAAATAAAATAAAATAACCAAAATAATTAAACAAATCAAAACGGTTAAATTTTTAAAACCTTTTTAAAATTCCAACACTTATTCGAGTCGTGAGTTCCCGTAAACAAACCGTGAGGGCCCCGGCCCAAAGCGGACAATATCGTGCACGGCGGAGCGATCCCGGATGTGACAAAATAAAATAAAATAACCAAAATAATTAAACAAATCAAAACGGTTAAATTTTTAAAACCTTTTTAAAATTCCAACACTTATTCGATTGATTTTTGTTAGTTGACCAAACTTACAGATTTCTCCGATTTGATTTTTTATTTAAACTCTTTTTGTTGGAAATAATAAGGAAAATAAGACGGTAATATATATAAAGTAATATCTTTTATTTCTCTCACCGCTCTTTATGTTTAGAGCTCCCACGTTGGAGGATGGTAGCTTTGCAATAGTCTTTAAAGGAGGTTGGGCAATTGGCTGGATATACACATTCTAATATGGTATCAGAGTTAAGTTATCCATTTGGCAAGTCAACGGTCCCCATTCTCCCACTAAGGCACAATTGACCCCACACGTGAGGGGCGTGTTGAGAGTGTCCACATTGGATTAGAGGATAGAAACTTCGCAAAAGCCTTTAGGCCATTCTAATACCCTTTCCTTACCCTTCCTTTCACCTTTCAGTTTTACAACAATTCCAAAAGCCAAATGTCTAAAATGATAGCCATGGATCTTAGCCTAAATGGAGAAAGAAGAGGCAATTTGACTTGCTAAGCAAATAGGCTACAAAAGTATATGAATAACTTAAATATTCCAGACCCAAAAAAAAAACCTTAAATATAAGAAATATATTCACGGTAATAACAAGTTCTAAAGTAAAGGAATAAAATAAAGGTGGCTTTTCTTTTGGACTTTCGGGATTGTATTAATTTTGTTGGAGAGGCTAGAATGAGGCTAGAATGAGGGCTTAAAGTAAGGAGAGCAATCTAACTATCACAAAGTACATTGGGGGTCCACCGTCCTTTTAATGGTGAGATTTCTCTCCTTACTATAACTCCTCACTTTAAGCCCTCATTCTAACCTCTCCCATTGTTTTAGCTCTCTCTTGTGTTTCTTAATCAAACATGTTTCGGACAAAAATAAATAAAAATCAACAGGCTGTTTGGTTCAAGATTTAAAAGTACGGAAATAGGTACGAAATTGCATTTCCATATTTGGAAAGTGCACTCTTTAGAATGTAATAACTTATTCATGGGGATGAACTGCCTATGTAGGGAAAATTTCACACCATTTACCCTCATTGAAAATCTTTTAGCCCCACTTGGTAAAGCATATTTATTACAATTGTTTTTACTAACTTACCCCTATTCTAATTTTAAATATCACCTTTCATTATTAACCTTTTAAATAAGGGTGCTGCTATTTGTACCACATTTATTGACCATCTATCTAATATATGTGGGTCTCATAAACACTGGTGGGGCCCACCTCTATTAGAGAGATGGTCAATAAAAGTGGTACAAATAGCATTATTAAAAAATAAAAAAATAAAGGGTACTATTGGAAAACTCAACAACTTTCCATTCCCAATGTTGCACACCAAACATGGGGAATAAGAGAAAGTGGTCAGTCCTGGTCCTTATTTCTCAGCGTTACCAAACACGGGAATGGACATTTTCCATTCCCATCTTATGGGACTAGACGTTAAGGTGCAAGACTTTTCAAATGGAACCCTCTCCTAAACCTTGCTCGAATCATTTAGGAACAGCAAGGATTCAAGGCAGAGCAACTACCCCCTTGGTTGCATATATTATGATTCACTAGGAATAAGAATCACCTTAGCTCACTCAAATGAGTGATGCTTAAGTCAATGCTTCTTTGTGTGATTGAACATGTAGGCCTATATTGTCGAAATCACCTCTATGAATTTCAAGCATGAAATCAGCAAGACAAACTCATGATACCCGATGAAATCAAGATAACTAGGTCATCAATTAACACTTGATAAAATCTCATGATGATCTTAAACATATGCGGATGATCCTAAATCTAAATTCAAGAGATTCACTTCTGATCATCATCCTCAAAACCAAATGCATAACCATGTACTAGCCTCTTTGCACACGCTTCCGTGTGTGCGAGAGGCTTTTTTTTAATCACGCGAGCTACGCGCGACTTACAAAGTTTCGTAAATATTTTTTCGCAATTGTATTTATATAGATGTCTGTTTCAACAGTTTCATATTTTAATCACACACGTGTGATAATTCGTCGTCTTTAAAGTTTTCCTTTATCGTCCGTATTTTTCTAGACGTGCATCTTAGCAGTTTTTTTTTCTTTATAGCTTGTGAACTGCTAAGATGGACGTCTAGAAAAATACGGACGATAAAGGAAAATGTTTAAGACGACTATTTATCACACGTGCTCGATTATATAAATACAATTGCGAAAAAATATTTATGAAACTTTGTAAGTCGCTCGTAGCACGCATGATTAAAAAAAAGCCTCTCGCACACGCGGAAGCGTGTGCAAAGAGGCTAATCTAATGAGCTTTAGGAGCTAGGGGGATTCTTTGTGTGTGTGTGTGTGTGTGTGTTTTTTTTTTTTTTTTTTGAATTTTCTGTTTGGTGGAATTGAAAATTTTCCTTGTTTTTCCCATAATTTGAAATACCTTTTATTAGCTTGGGTAAAACGTTTTTTCATGTTTTTAATTTTTAGTTTGAATTGTCCTTAAAAGTTCTTTTTTTCAATAATTTGGTAACATATGTTGTATTGTATTCATTGATTACCTTTATAAAAATAAATCAATTATCATAGTTGATCATATTGAAAAGAATTTAAAACAAATGCAAGAACTAATTTAAATTTCTCTTTGTATTTATTGATAACAATTATCATAGTTAACCATTGAACTAAATTTGGATCAGATGCAATTGAATAAGTCTTTATTTAAAACAAAACTCGTTACACCAAATTATAGTAATTGAAGCTAGTATTGCAACCATTGAAAAAGGAAAAGAAAAACAAAAAATTCATGACAATTAAAATCCTTTTAGCTACCGCTTGTACATGAACCTCCTCCTGCAGCAATTTTATGCTCTCCTGCTACTATCTTCTTTGGAAGCCTCATGCATCAAATTGGATATGCATTTACAAAAAAAAAAAAAAAAAAAGACGAAAACAACTAAAAACTTAATATGAAGCAAGATATTAAGAATACTAAAACAATCCATCAAAACAATAGACTTATGTTTCGGAATAAGTCTATCGCAGTATGTCATTATGGATGTGTTATTATCAGCTTCACCACACCCTTCAAATACTAAAACAAATTAGCCCTTCAAGTGTTTGGTTTATTCAAAGCCAGCAACTTTAAAGGTACATATATGACATTCCTGGATAAAGCAACTGCTATAAATGAGAGATGACATTCTTGAAACAGTGAATTCAACAAACTTTATTTTCACCAAAACTTCTAGCATCCATACAAATATATTAGTGACAAAAGCAGTTTTCAGAAATCAAATTACACAGTTTATATAAATTTTGACAGGAAGAATGAGAAAAGCTCACAGTGTAATTGCCACCACAGCAAATTATGTCCCTTCTAGCATCCATATGAAATAACCTAATAGAAACATTGAGAAATCACCCAAAGCGAACACACAGCCACACAATTGTTTAAACCAAACCATAAACCTGCAATATCCTTTTAATAGAGCCAAAATACCCACACCTCCATTTTCATCTCCACCACTCTATGACCCTAAACACTGAAACCACAATAAAATGCATTCTACCAAACGAAAAATAAAACCCATTAAAAAATGCCATAAACAAGACATTCTCAATGATTACAGACTACACAAATTATCCCGTAAATTAAATCCACAACCCCATCTGCATTAGCTGCTGATGGAATGTGAACTTCAAAAACTTCGAAACGTATTGTTATAAACTTGTACATTGGCATAAGACCCTTTCATACGAAACAATAAATGGTAATAAATAAATAAATCTATTCCAAAACTAAAATCAGAAATTCATAACAATACAAATGTAAAATTAGAGGGATTACACAAAGCGACCTTATCTGAACTCAAAAAACCTAATTCCGACTGAAATTGGGATTTGATGTACAGAAGCAATTGAATTACTGAAAGCTAAAAAAGACAATTATGTCACTCGAAACAAAAAACAAAAAAACAAAGGTATGAATGAGGTACTTTGGACTTGTCCACGAAGAAGAGCGACTTTGGTTCACTGCTCGAAGAAGTCATGATCGGTGCTTATGTTGACTCACCATGACGCTTCCATTTTGTTTTGCTTTCGTAACATAAAAAATAGAACTTGATGCCTGAACTGGACACTTTACATCAATATTGTCACGACCCGGCTCTCATAGCACGATATTGTCCGCTTTGGGCCCTGCCCTCACGGTTTTGTTTCTGGGAACTCACGAGCAACTTCCCAGTGGGTCACCCATCCTGGGATTGCTCTACCCCTAACTCGCTTAACTTCGGAGTCCAAGGAATTCGAAGCCAGTGAGCTCCCAAAAGGCCTCATGCTAAATAGAGACATACCCACACATATAAGGCACATCACCCTTCCCTCCCCGAGCAATGTGGGATTGCTCACCGTTCTTGATTCCCAAGACATGGGTCTTACAATCCACCCCCATTATGTCACGATCCGACTCCCCTAGCAAGATATTATCCTCTTTGGGCCCCCGCTCTCACGGTTTTGTTTCTGGGAACTCACGAGCAACTTCCCAGTGGGTCACCCATCCGTGTGAGCTCCCAAAAGGCTTCTTGCTAGATAGAGACGTGCCCACACATATAAGGCACATCACCCTTCCCTCCCCGAGCGATGTGGGATTGCTCACCGTTCTTTCTTCCCAAGACACAGGTCTTACAATCCTCTTACAATCCACTCCCCTTGGGGCCCAGCGTCCTCGCTGGCACATTTCCAGTCGGGGTCAGGCTCTGATACCATTATTTCACGACCCGACTCCCCTAGCAAGATATTGTCCGCTTTGGGCTCCCGCCCTCACGGTTTTGTTTCTGGGAACTCACGAGCAACTTCCCAGTAGGTCACCCATTCGGGAATTGCTCTAGCCCAAACTCGCTTAACTTCAGAGTACCTATAGAATCCGAAGCCAGTGAGCTCCCAAAAGCCCTATTGCTAGATAGAGATGTGCCCACACATATAAGGCACATCACCCTTCCCTCCCCGAGCGATATGGGATTACTCACCGTTTTTGCTTCCCAAGACACGGGTCTTACAAATATGAAATTGAATTTGGATCTAGAATGACCTGGACACTTAACAAAAAAAATAAACATAAAGAAAGAAGAAACTAATAGTGATAGTGTAAACAAATAACAAATGTAAACCAACACCCAATTCCAGTCAGAAACAACCCAAAAGTATCCCAAAGGGTGATTTGTTTGCTTTCTTTTTCCTTTGTCATCTGCGTCTTCCATAAAGACAAAAATAGAAATCGTGGATTCTCACTAACACATGAACGTAGAGAAATAAAGCCATGGCTTTGTTAGGCACATTTGGAGGCCCAAATTATTAGCAGAAAACAGAACACCTAGTTGCAGTAGAGCCAATATTAAAAAGTCTAATTTTGGGGGAAAAAGGGATTGTATAATAATGGACAACTTTTGAGAGAACCCAATAGGAAAAAATCATCTTCCAACTAAACTAATGTATGCTGATTGGAAACTTAAAATACAAAATATAACGAAATGAAAAATCACTAACCTTAAATATAGTTTCCTCTGCTTCTTATGGAACCCTTATGCGTCAGAGAGTGCGAGGTGAGAGGCGATTCCATCTGTTGAGATAAAATTCCAAAGACTTTTTAATTTCATAAGTCAAACACAAACACAAACACAAACATAAACACAAACCTAGACCCTAGCCAAAGTTTCAGTCAATGAAACATAAATTAGGGATAGCTTTGTGTGAGAGAGAGATTCGTACCATTTAAAGAATTGATGCTCTGCAGATTGAAGATTATTAAACAGAAAGCATGGAACCGGAGTCATTGAAGCAATTTTGGACTTCGAGTTCTTGAACTAATGACTGGACCCTGAAAAGTGAAAAAGAAGAAGATGAGAGCGTAAAAAAACTGAAAGGAACTGCTGCCCTATACGGATTAAAACTAAAGAGAAAGAGAAATGATTATCAGATAACTAAAACTAAAAATTTGTTTTTTTTCATTTGATCTTTTCCCACGTTTGTTTTGAGTAGGAATGGAAAACAAAGTTTGTATAATTTTCCAATTATAACCATATTAAATCAAATAAAAAAGAAAGCATTTAATGATACATTGTAATTCTACATTGTTCATGAGGACAAAATGGTCATGAAAATGTGCATTGAATGTTGGCTCATTTTCCCAAACTTTCCCATGAGGAGGGAAATCAAAACTCAAGTTGAGAGGAAGGCTTTACTTTCCCCGTACTTTCCCATGTGCTAGGCAACCATTTACCATGCCCGGATTTACCAAACATGGGAAAGTAATTGATTTCCCATCCCCAAGTGACAGGACCCGACCCGAATTCCACCCTGGAACCCGTGCCGAATCCTGTTGACAACCGACATCATCGCGATGCCAGGCCCACATACTAAAGAATCCCCCTTCCCGAAACAAAAAGGTAAAAGGGGTCAAGACTTCTGCAGAAAAACGGGCAGAGTCTCCCCTAGAATAACAACAATCCCAAAAGTTCAACCTGAATATATACAACAGAAAATGTATACACCCACAGTCAGCATGCTAATAATAATACAACCCAGGCCTAAGGCCATCAAATTCAACCCTAAAGAACAATACAGAGCATATCTAGAGTACCCATAAGTAAAGTGACAGAATAACCGTTTGTAGACAAGGACAAGTGTCCTACATCAGGTCGAAAGCTCGAGAAGAGAGTCACCCAGCCGGACGGATCAGACGCTACGACTACAACCTGGGGGCGCAAAACAGAAAGAGTGTGAGTGGACAAAAACAAGGTTTTAGTAGTTTAAACCAATGTACTAACCTCACCGTTTCAAAATACAATGCAAACCATGCATATGAAATCATTTATATACGTAGTCATTCAAATCCCAATAGTTGCAATATAATAGCACTAATATTATATCATAGTACTGTTTCCCATTCTTTCCCACTCGAACAACCACGTGCTCGCAAGCACGACAAACAAGGAAAGATCCTCACTAAAAGAAATACGAATAGGAAGATAATAAGACCTACATATAGTAACATAGACCTCAACACCGAAACATGTGTACCGGGGAAACAATCCAACATGGGATCATTTGACTGGACACCGGGACAGCATTCATGATGCGACCTGTGCCTAGGATTTAACTGGACACCCAATCAACATCATAATGGCCTCGTGCCCAGGGTTAAGCCGTCCTAATGGGACTAAGCTCGCCGGCACGTAGAGTAGAGACAATCAATACCCGCACATCCGTAACAAGCCCTGTGAGGAGACTCACTACCCAATCAAGGGTCTACAGCTACACGCCGTTAAGGTATGTACCGGATCAAACCGTATCCATACGAACCATATCAAGTGACCATGTCACAAACAGGGGGAGGTACATAACAAGGTGCCAACTGCACTCAAATCAATCGCTACACGATAAACAATATATATAATTTAATCACATGTACCCGAACCCCAACATAACACACACCAAGACATATATACGTCCCATAATCCAATAACATCATATATACCCAATAAAAGGACATCACTGTCCCAAACATACAATTCTATAGTTAAAATAGTACCAAGCGTCAAATGACGGCATATCAATCCATAAACCATTAAAATACATAATCATTGAAAAACCATATTCAAACCGTATTCAAAACCCAAGTCAATAAAACGTCAAATCATACCTCAAGTAAAACATATACTCCAAATCATAGTATAGGTACTATCCCTTCAAAAATATAAGGTCCAATCCTCAAACGTATTATTCAAAATATACACATATACATATATATATATATATATATATTTATATATATATAACACAACTATCCATTAAAATACCAAAACTAAAGCCGAAGCATTCGAAATTTCCACGTATCACCGACATCCCTTAAATTCATAGTTAAAACAATATAAATAGTGACTCATTAAACTATAACCGATAGTCCAATCCCATATACATATATATATATATCCCAAAACTCCATATCAAAGTAGATATACATAATTATATTCAAAGTAGGTATATATATATATTCAAAGTAGATATATATATATGTATATATATATATATATAAAAGTAGATATATACATATATATATATATATATATCTATAAATATACATATGATCAATTCCCATTTATCCGACCTATATTCTCGTCATTCCCATTAACCAGACATATTACTTCCAAGTTGATCTATATGTATATATATACATATATATATATATATATAATCGAAATATAAGTAATTATATTTCATAAGGTTTAAACATCAAAACCGAATACGTAATCAACCGGACTATACTAACGTCCAATTATTACCGCCCAAATACTCATTTCAAAGTATAGGTATAAGTTTCTCAAAAAGATATAAAGTATAACCCACGACATTCGTAACGATAAAATATTAAAGTCCGAAACCCAACAAAACTATCAACTCAATTATTAAATATAAAACCCAAGGAAAATCCATCAAATTCCTACCGTACCCAAATCAGTACGTAAATACTACCGGACGCTTGACTCGTCCCAAAATCAATACTTAAAGATAAGCATAATAATAAAATATAGCCAACAAGGCCCCACAAATAAACCGGCAACCCAAAACAAGTACAAGACTCAAATACCCATTATAATCCAATAATATCATTAAAGCTAAATTCATGATTTAAAACAATGTTTAAATCCCAATTTATATGCATCGCATTCAATTCATTAAATTCATGCTTGTTTGAAAACAAAGTCCACTCACCGTTGGTCTTACGCTGCACAACCCTAAAAGGGTCCCACTCGAGGATCACGAGGAGCATGAGAACCTAATTCAAGAATACGAGGATTAATTAATAACCCGAACCGAAGCGATAACCTTAAAAGTCAACCCTAACTAATCCCGACTCAAGTGTACAATTACGTTGTACGAAGAATTCTAAGGTCAAACTACCTCTTTTAACCAGTGGGACCGCCCTGGAAGACTCACGGTCAACCGGCGGTCAAACACCCCTTTTCGGTCAACCCGAGCCCAAGGAGCTCACGACCTCCAAAAGGATCCGGACATTCCTAGAAGTCCAACAAAGTCAACTACGTGGCAAGACGACCTAAACCAAAATAGGTCAAACTTGGTCAAACTTACCCGAATAGGTCAAACCGGGCCCGTAGGTCCCATGACCTCCAAACTTAGATATGAAAGTTCCTATAGGTTCACTACGGCTTAGAGAACACGTCCTAAAAGTTTGGTCACGATCGGACGGTCGGATTGCTCACGATCGCACGATCGGACGATTACGGTTTAATTCTAACTTCAAGTCATTGATCCGAAGTATCCGGGACTCCGAATCACGATCTGTCAAATCCTATAGACTCCTAGAATTACGAGGAACAACATACGTGAATTCGGACACATCAAACCCACACAACACATAATAGGCGTACGTTGGTTCGAGGTCCAAACGACGTCCGAATCAGAATCCGCGCACACATACGCGCTCGTGACGACACAAGGATTGCAACGGCACACTGAACCGCCGCCACACCCCAGCCCACGCGCCGCCACACTCGCCTCCGTGGGTTGGGTGCCTTGATCAATTTCCGGTCATCATAAAATTGTGAGATCTTGTGGCAAAACCAATACCAATCGAATCAGTGACTCATGAGGAGTACAAAACCGCCCTGAACCGCCCAAAAAACCGGCCGGATTCTGGGAGAATCACGGCCAAACCCGTGAGGGTTTTGGCCGGATTTTCAGGCCGTTCAAACGGCGGCTACGCCGCCAATCTTTGTCGTGCATGGTGGGGGGAAAGAGAGAAGGAGAGGTGGCCTACCAGATTCGAGCAGTGACGCGGGCTAAAACCACCGGAGTTTACTCCGGGAAAAATGGAGGTTTGGTCGAGATTTGAGATCGATCCCGCCGACAAACCACGACGAGATGGCCGGAGAAGAGGGTTGGGTTGTGATCAGAAGGTGGAGCCGGTTCGTTTGCGATCGGTGCCGTGGCCAATGGTGGCCGGACGGCGATATTGCGACGGTGAACAGTGATCGGTGCGATTTCGAGGAGAGAGAGTGTCTGAGCGAGGAGAGAGAAACGCAGAGGGAGGAGAGAGAAGGAATCTCAGTTTCTGATTGGTCCAAGTCAGATTCTAGGGTTTTAACAAATTTCAAAATGACCAATATGTCCACCGAACAATTTAACGCTCGAATCGAGACGCGCCGCCCGTCAACGAACTCGTTTCGACGTGCCGGAAGCAATAGCGCAACTCGTTTCGCCAAATTCCGTCCCGAAAATATCGTTGACCAAAATGCCCCTTTAATTATTAAATTCCTATTAAATTCCAATTTTATTATTTTATTCATTTTAATTCCTTTTTAATTCATTTTAATTATCCAAATTAATTAACTAAATTAATTAATTCATTTTCATTTAATTTTTGGTCAGGGATGTCACACCAAGCCTCCTTTCCCATAAACCAAACGGGGCCTAAAGGCGGCCAAAAACATAATAGTGAAATCAAACTTACACACACCGTTGACTTTTAAAATTTATTACCCACTCCACTGATTCCAACAGTTTTCTCAAACTTCGGTTTTGTTGAAAAGGCCTCAAGCATGCAAAGCACAGGGTGAGAGGCTAATATCCATATAACATGAATCCTAAGAAGAAATACTTGAGTTTTGTGAAAGCCTAAACACATGAAAACTTGACCATACTTGGCATCTTGAAGCATGGCATACTCGTACATGAAACTATTATTCAAAAAGTCAATATAACAAAGAAAAAGAACTAAAAAGACAAAATTTCACCAACACTAAAAAATCTTACAAATTGGTACAACGTACAAATCTCTTCACTGTTCTCACTTCTAATTTCATTTTCACCCTCATTATGGAGTCGTTGAATTCATTGAAATTAGTTTTATTATAAAGAACTAAGCTTTTCTCATTTCTCTTCATTTCCCAATTCTTATTTACAAAGCTAAATTAGATAATACAAAATAAAGCCGACCAACAAAGTGTTCAAACTAAAATCAACTTTGGCATTTTAGCAAACACTTGGAATGCTAAGCTGAATATATGCAAGTGAATAATCTAACTAAACCCTTATAGAGGACACCGTTCAAATATGAAATAAGCAGAGGCAGGGCGTCATATTACCTGAGACTGAGGGTTGGTGATGCGAGATGGACCGTCTAATTTAGAATCTGAGTAAACGTCGATCACTTTTAACATCATCATACCATAATTTTCTTGACTCTCTCATACACTGCAACATCTTACAAATACTGAAAATTCATAAAAAGAAAAAACGAAAATAAACACACAAAATCATACCATAATTTTATACCAATTTTCCAGAATAAACACAGGCAAAGAGAAAATCAGCGACACAAAGACATGAACTACCAGATTGATGAGCAGAATGGGGGTTCCAATATTAATTGCTCCAGTTCTTTTTCCTTCAATCTTCCTCCCTGTAACAACTAACCAAACTCAATGTATGATTTACTTCTCAATTTTTGACATCACAAATGAAGAAACGAACATAGAAAAAAAAATTAAAAAACCTCAAACCTTTTTACGCAGTGAGTAGATGAGGATTCTTGCTCTGCGAAACATGGGAGGGGAGGAAATGCGTTTCCAAGTTTGAGGGCCATGGTGGGTTTTGGACGGTTTCAGTTTTGCTTTCATCCTATTTCAATAGAATGTACCAGAAGAAACCGATAAGAAGAGCAACTGCTCTGGAGTGGGGTCTCTACCTTTTTCCTTTTCTTTTTAATTTTTTTAAAGTTATGCGTAATTGTTCTTTTACAATTATACCCTGCTTTAATTAAAATCGGTGTGTTTTAAAATTTTAGTTTACCAAGGATATTTTCAGGATTTTTGAATGTTTCACCATTCTCTGCCTTTTGCTTTATATATATAGATGCATGGACAATGCGAATCCAATGTATGCCTAGTAGGGTTGATTGTCTTGCCCCACTTGGAATATTGTTTTTACATAAGTACTGACACTAAGGAAATAGATTAGCCCAAGCCCTCCTTTTTGTTTTGTTACTTCAGATTTTGGCCTTACTTTACTTGTTTAGTAGAAAGAAAATTAGCTGCAAAAGAGGGATAAAATGCCCAAAACCAAAAAAGAAAGAAAGAAAGACAAAAGATGCCAAGAGGTTTGTAGAATTGTTGTTTACTTTCTCTATTTGTCTCATTTACATATGTATATATTTCTAATTCCTTCGATTTTTAGACCATGTATGTATAGATAATTAGTTTTATTTTATTTTAGTGGATTTTAATTTGTAAGGATTGAAATATGCGAAATTCTATAGTGAGGGTACCATATATGGACTTCTCATGTGGACCTTTATATTAGCTATATAATCGTTTCATTAAATTTTAATAAAGTTACTATTCAGATGAATCATGTGGTTAATATGAAAGTCAACATCTATGACCCATATATTGTACCCTCACCATAGAACGACTCATTGAAATATAGAT
The DNA here is from genome assembly GCA_024362665.1 of Prunus padus. Taxonomy (NCBI): domain Eukaryota; kingdom Viridiplantae; phylum Streptophyta; class Magnoliopsida; order Rosales; family Rosaceae; genus Prunus; species Prunus padus. The sequence continues at coordinate 20,298,082 of JANFAM010000010.1, read as the reverse complement.
GAAGTCAAGAATTATGGGTTATTTTGCCCCCACATAACCTAAATCACAAGCTCCTTTTCAATGATTCATCTGGGTTTTTATATGAACTATTGACTTTCATCCCAATTTTGATTTTAAAAGCCACATATTGATCCTAGCGCAAGCTCTATTTTTCTAGAATAGCAACATACTGGCCCAACTCTGAATGTTTTAATGTAAATACAGGCCCAAAATACTGAATTAACCATCTCTAACCAACACACATGAAAGTCACGTGCTTGTAAGTTGTAACCCGTCTTATGTTATCAAAGTGTTGTATTATAACGTTTATTTGTCAAATTCTCATAGAAGGGTGATTATACAAGACTATGGTAGTACGCAAGCCATGTGATACGTCTTGTACACATATTATAATATAAGTGGATATTTATTGATATTATTTTCTAAAATGACGGAAAATAAACCATATCGTCCATTCATATTATAAAACGTGTACAAAATATATCACATGACCATATCACCATTGTATTGTAAAGTTTTTCCTCATAGAAAATACTACTCGTATGCATTAATTAAATCATCTCACTAAATTGGGATGCAACTCTTACAAATTTCCTTTTAGTAAATTGACTGTCAGTTTAAAGCCCTGCGAATTAACAAAGATTAACCATGATGACATTCGCTACATCATACTTCTCATATACCATAAACAAATTGATAAAGTTCAAATCTAGCAAAACAACTTCCATAGAAAACACGCCCTCATGTTCTTCCATGGCTTCATTTAGAAGTTCTCTCATTGCATCATCAAGACACTTCTTACATTGTACATCAGAAAGATCTATAGTACATTGAGATGCACCGTAAACTAAGTGTGTGTTCCATATGTTAAGTTGTACCGTCCCATAAGAATACAACAATACACTGGTATAAGCTTCTGAACATAATTACGTTAATAACTGATAAACTTTTTTATCAAACAACAAGGGATCATCAACACATTTTTTATTCATCTCATTAATTGAATAAGACATACTTGGCTCGGCCTTTTTTTTCTATGTATTTTATAATTTTTATTACTAATTTATAGACAATATTAAAAATATTAATTTCATTCATAACATGTGTGAAACAACATAAGAATTTTATTAATTCATGCTACATATTACATTATTTCAATTAAGTGTAAATAAGGTTAAGGAGTGTACTTGGATGTGGAGTTATAGTTCAATGTGTTTTATAAGTTTTTGTTACAAATTTTCAGACAACATTAAACAAATTAACTTAATTCATAACATGTGTAAACAAAATAAGAAGTAGTTTAATTTATCCTACATATTACATTATTTTGATTAAATCTAAAATAAGGTTAGGTATTACAAAAAAGGGCCTAAACAGGATGTTCAAGAACTTGAAGTGAGTAAGTGTGTTTAATCTCAATTTGGACCAAAATGCCCTTAAGTTTAATTTAATAATTTTTCAAAGGATGTTCAAGAACTTGAAGTGAGAAATTTATGATTCTTTGATGGAAAAATAGTTTACATCCCTACGAGCATGTGGTAATTTTCGGAGAATTTTTTGAAGCTCGGATGAATTTTTAAAGAATTATTGAAGTTGGAAAAAAGAAAAAGAAAAAAGAAAAACAGCCGCCGGCACTGTTCACACATGGGTGGAGGGGGGGCCTACCTACTGCTGACTTCTTCTCCTTCCTTCCACGTGAGCCTGCATTTATTCTTCCTTCTGCAAATAGTTTGAGAGAAAAGAAAAGTTTCCTTAAAACTTTGGAAATTCATATCTTAAGTACTAGAGCTCGGATTGCTGAACCGTTTTCGCCTATGTGATCGTGAAAACGAGGCCTACGATTTAAGGTAAATTTCGAAGCCACTTTTGCAAATTTTGAAATTGCTCAAATAGTGAATTTTTGGTGATTTAAGTTTCAAGTTCATAATTTGAAGTTAGGTTATTGTCCTCGTTGTCCTGAGCACGATGGTGTGCTTGAAATTGTGAGATTATAACGTTTGATCGACGATCAAAGCCTCACAAAATCTGGACCATTGATCGAAGACGATTGGACCATTGGATCGTGTCCGATTCTATTTATGTTGTAGCTGGTGTTATAAGGAGTCTGTAAGTATAGACGGATTGATGATCTGACGTCCCGATCTTAAGTTATTGTATTTTAAAGTTAAGGCGAGAGATCGTAGTTTGATTGTGCGTGATCATGCAATCAAGAATGATCCGACCGTTGGATTAGGCCAAATTGATGTGGTGTGATGACGAGACTATTTAGAGTCCATTGGTGCGATTGGATTTGAAATCTGACATTGTGGGCCGGAGGTGGATTTTCAGAGTGTTTGTTGGACGTGTGGGTCCCGCGGGGACCCAAATAGTGAATTTTTGGACAATAAGTGTCATTGGTCCTGTTTTGACGTCGACAGTGTGTACGTCAAAGTTTTGGAGTGTTTTGGACGATCGCTTTGGACCCCCGGTTGGTCCGAAGGGCATTTTCATCATTTGAGAACCGAATGTTGAATTTTGAATTCTAAGTTGAGTTGCGTACTTTTCTTAGGTACTGTTGGATTCAAAGTGTTTGTTGGGATTGCGGATTTGTTGAGTTGACATAATATTTGCAGCTTGGACGATAGGTGAGTAAATCATCCGAATTGTGAGTAAAATCACATTTATTATATATATTATAATGTGGTTCTAATAATGTTAATGGATATAATTAACATGCTGTGATGGTTTTTGAGAAACTGTTTTGTGTGAGTTAAAATCAATTAAGTGAGTTTGCAAGATTTTTTGCAAAATGGATGGTATTCTTGAGTGAATGACCATGATATGTTGTGATTGTATTGTGGTGTTTATAAGTGAATGGCCATGTAAATATATATAATTAAATATATATTGTTGTGATGATTGTTTTAGAGATAGAAAACAATATTTAATGTGGAGAGTGCATTTTATTGTTTTCGGTGTGTGTAATGTTGTGATTGGAAGGATAAATGTGAGAATGCACTAATTCCTTCAATTGGAAGAGGACGCGTTGAGTGGTCTGACCGAGGCAAGCAATTAGGGAACCGAGCCATGGGGTGCAAGGCCCTAAACCATTTAGAGCTCTAAGTGTCGCCATTACAATGTTCATGAGGGTAACACATAGTTACTTGGCTTTGGCGCAGATTTGTGAACAGGCACTATTGGGTGTGTACTTTAGTGCTAGTGAGTTGGGAGAGTCGAGCGTATTCTCACTTCTATTGTCCAAGAGTGACATTTATGGGTTATGTTTCTAACGGATTTGAAACAGATTTTGAGGTCACAAGGGTGACTAACAGTTCTTAAAAATAAAAGAATTGTGACTGGGATGAGTTGATTGATTATGTGTACGTTGATTATACAAGGATTGTGGTGTGCTAATGAAAGTGCATGTGTATGTATATTATGTGCGAAATGACATATCTATACAGATGGTTGTGGTTTACTCATAAGAGCTTTAGAAAGCTTACCGGGTTTGTTGGTGATGAACCCGGTACACTATTCAACGGTGTAGGAGCTAATCCTACAGGTAATAGGAATGCATGATTTCATCAAGAGCATAAATCAAGAGGTGTACTTGCAATGTACAAAGTGTAGTGTGAGAGTGTTTGTGAGTTTAGACTTCCGTTGTGTGAAATAAACTCTAAGGAGCAGATTATGTAATATATTGATTGTTCAATTTATTATGTAATTTGGTGATGCAATATTTGACTCATAAGTGTTGAGTCAGTATTGACATTGTGGTTCGGAACAGGTGGTATTGTATTATTATGTTATTATGTAATATATTGATTGTTCAATTTATTATTATATTATGGGAAAAAAAAAATTCCTTGTACATTTGTTGAAGGTCCCGAGCTTCAGGCGTCTGGATCGTTAATTGTTTGTAATAACTTAGCATCTTATTTGTGGTTGAAAATCCGGGGTGTGACAGGGCCTAGACGAGCCGGTTCGTAGACCTAGACACCACTTTTTATTTTTCACTCCTCCAAGTAACAAGATTACCACCAACAAATGTGAAATACCCAGACATAGAAAGTCTATCAGTAACTGAACTAGCTCAATTAGCATTTCTATACCCTTCCACATCTGTATGACCATACTTACAAAACATTAACTCATTGCCATGAGTTACTTTCAGATACCTCAAAATTCGTATCACAACACCCATATGATCTTCACTAGGAGAATGCATAAACTCACTCACTACACTCACTGCATATGCAATATCAGGATGTGTATGAGCTAAATAAATCAATTTCCCCAAAAGTTATTGATAACGCTCTTTATCTGTAGGGACTTGATCAGGATACAACCTCAACTTATGATTTTGTTCATTAGGGGTATCAATTGGTTTACAATCCAACATTACAGTCTCTGCAAGTAAATCCAAAATATACTTTCTTTGGGACTGAAAGATACCATGTTTAGATCTGGCAACTTCAATCCCAAGAAAGTACTTTAAATTACCCAATGACTTCATCTCAAACTCGGAAGCTAGATGCTTCTGAAGACTTTGCATTTTTGCATGATCATCTCCAGTCACAATCATATCATCAACATAAATAATCAAAGCCGTTAATTTACCTTTATGACGCTTTAGGAACAAAGTGTGGTCTGAGTTACTCTGCACATACCCAAACTTCATAGATGCTGCAAATCTCCCAAACCACGCTTTTGGAGATTGCTTCAATCCATATAAGGACTTCCGCAGCTTACACACCAACACCCTCTTTAGAGGTCACAGGAATACCAGGAGGGAGATCCATATAAATTTCCTCCTTGAGGTCACCATGTAGAAATGCATTTTTGACATCAAACTGCAATAAGGGCCAGTCACGGTTAGCAGCCAGGGATAAAAGTACACGCACAGTATTGTGCTTTGCCACTGGAGCAAAGATCTCCAAATAATCCACTCCATAGGTCTGAGTATAACCCTTTGCTACCAATCTAGCCTTGTAACGGTCGATGGAACCATCAACCTTATGCTTCAAAGTAAACACTCATCTGCATCCAACTGATTTCTTCCCTCGTGGCAAAGGAACTAAATCCCATGTCTTATTCTTGTTAAGGCATCCATTTCAACATTCTTGGCATCCATGATCGGTTCATAATTGTATATCATTTTATACCCTTCTAGCATATGATTTAGTTATGTTTTTGAGTTAAACTTGTGCTTTTGATCTCTGTTATGTTTGTCATTCAGTTACTTGAGCTTTAGGTAGCAATGGGGGCCCAAATATGCAAAATGATCCAAAAACGTGCAGACTGAGTTAGAAATTTGTTTCAGCCTTAACTCCTTCCTCCGAACTTGGATTGGCCCAAATGATATGTGGTTGGAAAGATGACATTCTAAACTTGAAGATGGACGGCTCAATGTCATCAGTTGATTAAGGGAAGCCCAATTCGTGAGCCCATGAAGTTTCTTGGTCATGATGAGCTGTGCATGAGATGTGATTTCTGGTGGGGTTCTCCATTAGCTGCATGTGGGAGCTGCACTAGCCAGAAAAGAAGGAAAACTGATTTTCTAATGTATTAGTGTGGTTAGTGGAGGCATTAATCAATTCAGAATTCTCCTTTCATTCTCCTTATAAATACCACTCTCATTCATTCCATAAGACATCATCTCTCACATCCTTCATCATCTTTCACATCCTTCAGATCCTCCAGACATCCTTCACACCATCCTCCACACTCCCATAATTCCCCAAACACTCCAGACACACTCCCAACACTCTAAACAGCCTCAAATCACCAAAACTGTCCCTGCAAGCCTGCCTTCCATTTCCCTACGAATTTCCTCTTTCTCAACCATCACCACTCACCCAAACTCATCCCAAATCACCTCCTTAACCTTCATACATTCTTCTAGACGTGGGGAAGTGCTTGGAGAAGTATTAGGCGTGGAGAAGCTCTTGGAGAAGCATTGGACACCACAAGAACTTGAGAAAAGGGTTTTTCTATTCTTGTTACATTCATTATGCTTTCTCATTTCTGTTTATGTTTCTTTCCCATTATGAGTAGCTAAATCCATTACTAGGGCTTCGATGTAACCTAACATGAATATTCTGGGTTTATAAATTCCAAGTTTCAAGTTTGATTCAAGATTCATGCTCTTATTCATTATGCCTATCTACTTATATGCTAATCTGAATGCCTAGCTACCATTGAGATTTGTGTATTTTGGTTGAAACTAAAGTAGACACCTTATGCTTTTGTTTCAATTGAACTATGAATAAGATGAGTATGTATGGACATTCGTCAATAGGGATTAGATACATGCTTGGTTGTTTAAAACATTCTTCTATGCTTAATGGATTTCTAATGCTTGATTTAAGTTCGACAATAAGGGCTTAATTAGGGAATTGGAAATACAAGGTTAGGATCAAACACCATGGCTTAATCATACTTTAGCTAGAATCAATCTTTGAATCAATCGACTTGTCACTTAAATCCTTATAACCTAGAATTGGATTGTTATGGTGAATCGAATGCCCTAGTCTCCAAATCTGTTTCCAACCTCAAAACCACTCTTTGATACACTTGTTTACTTTGCCTTTGTTTGCAATTTCGTTTTGTTTCATTTGTTTTCACAAAGTCAATCAATCTCTCTTTAAAATCTGTTTTAGACTTAACTTCTTGTTTCTAGAATTGGGTAATCTAAGTACATAACTAATTTGAACTTCTCAGTCCTTGTGGGTACGACCTCGTACTTGTCTTGCTATACTACTAATTGGCCCGTACACTTGCGAGTTAACAATCCACCCATTTGAGGTTAGATAAAGGATCCTGCAGCTTAGTTTGCACAAATACACTAGATAATTGACACAAATATGATGCATATAACTTAGATAAGCGATGAGTTGTCACATAATGACTAATGGGATATTTAGATTTGTCATGTATATCAGGGGAATATTGTACTTTGGGTTTCCCACGAGTAGTTTGTGGGGGTAATTGATAAGAAGACACAGACAGATCATCAGAAATTACCTCACTTGACTCATTATCACGATTTGACTGGAGCAATGGTAAGGCAGATGGGGGTTCTTATATCAAACTCTTCTTCATAAGAATCACAAGAAATAGCACCAGGCAACCCAGGAGACCGGTCGCACTCCTAAAAGCGACCGGTCGTTTTGTCACAGAGAGCAGAATCATCATTTTCAGACCCCGGCGACCGGTCATTTTGAAGCCATGAGCATCATCTTAAGCTTCAGAGCCAGACGACCGGTCGTGAGCATCATGGCGACCTGTCGTATTAAAGCTGAGAGCATCATCTTCTGCTCCAGACCTAGGCGACCGGTCGCTATTAGATGGGCGACCGGTCGTTTTCTCTCCTAGAGCAATATCTGCAATATCTTCATATATATCATTAAGTCCAAGATCCTCCAATCCAAGACTCTCCAATTCACTCCCCATCTCCCCCTGAATTGGAGAGGAGTGAGAGACATAATAGGGCACTTCTTCATGAAAAGTCACGTCCAAAGTAACATGCACCTTCTAGGTAGGTGGATGATAGCACTTATAACCCTTCTGAGTAGAAGAGTAACCAATAAAGACACAGCACAGAGCACAAGGATCAAGTTTACTCCGTTGATGAGAGTAGACATGAACATAGGCAATACACCCAAAAACTTTAGGGGCAACTTGGGGCCTACCAGCTAAATCCCACGTCTCCTTTCAGGCCACCACGCCTCATTGTTGCAATCTCATTTCCAAAAGGTTCAATAACTATTATTATATTACTTTTTTACACAAATCCCTAAAAACCTAAGAGGTTTTCACCCATTTTTCTCTTTTCTTGGTTCTTTCTCATTCCTTTTGAGTTTTTCTCTTAATAAACTCCATATTATATCAAGTTCTAGTTAGGTTAAATCATTTAATTAAAGTGTGATAATTTTTCCTTTAGTTTTTATTGTTTTCTCCCCACCTATGTTTTTTTTAAGTTTGTGAAATTTTGATTTTTTCTTTATATTTCTTTTGATGGGTCTTTTAATTTATGTGTAAAGAGAGTACTATGAATATTGTACAGAATTGGTTACGCAATCGAATGGGGGATTTTTGGATGAATGATTTTTTGGTTGCATATATTGAGAAAGACAATTTTATTGTATAGATGACGAGGTTGTTCTGCAACGATTTCAAAATATGAAAATTTGTCGAGGACAATTATGATTGTAATGAATAGGCAATATATGATTTTCGATGTTTTGGTGTGTCTTGTGAATTCAAATTTTTTATTGTTTATATTGTGTGAGAGGCCCCCACACACATGAAATCCTGGCTTTGCCACTGATTGCCAACCAGACAATTACCAGCAACTTTCAATGGAAGTTTGCCATCGCAAAAGCGTATTTCCAACAAGAAAAGGTCTTTAATTACCGACCACAAAGTGCTCTCGCTAAAGGCATTCCGTTTTGTAGTGATTTGTGAGTTTTTATAATGAATGGGCTTTGAATTTGTCGAAAGTCTTCATTTGAGTTTTCAAATTTTCAAATCAATTAATATAGTCTTTAATTTTTTGGCTCCCCTTTTAGTTGGGTTGCTCTCATCGCATTCCGTCTAAATATTCGTTACAATTGATCATGTGACCAACTTTAAATTAAAGCTATATTATATTACATCGAAATACAATCTATCCACCTATGACAAAAAGTAAATCTCACATAATCTTACTCAATAAGACAATCTGCTCTACTCGATGAAATCCAAATATAAAACCCCATATATCGAGAGAATACAGTCTTGTGATAAAAACTCTAAATTTGTGGATTTGTCTATTGTTTTTAAATTGCAAGCGACTATATCCTATTCACCCGTAAACAAACGTACTTCATATCGTTTTGGTTGGGGTTCTGAGAACAAATTGCAAGGGTCTACATCTTCTTGTGGTGTTAAAGCAAATGCTCTTCGAGAGTTGGCACACAGGACACGTTGCTCAGCAGCACAAACCATTAAAGCAACTTTTAATGAGGCATATTTTACGGAAGCACGTTATATAAAATTGTATATTTTTTTGTATTATTCACAACGAGTAAATATAAACAAAAAACACTTTTTTTTTGCGAATGAATATTTTTTCTTCTTCCAAAGAGGCGAGCTACGATTTTGGACCATCCTATTCGGATCAGCCATATCTTTGAGAAGTATACTACCATTATATTTCTCTTGGTTTTTTAAATCAAAATGTACGACATTTATTGATGAACAGGAGAGAGAGAGAGAGGGCTATGATTAAGATAGTTCGCCATTTTGGACTAACCCAGCTGGATCATCCATATATATATATTTTCAGAAGCATTGTACCATTATATATTTCTTTATAATAATATGAAAGTATATTTTGGGCATGAATATTTCCTTTTATGTGCTCTCCAAAAGCATAGTTAAATAATATTTCTTTATACAATATTAATTTTCATTATTTTATTAATTTTCAGCAATTAATTTTAGAGATATTTAGTCATGTACTCATTTTTAGCACTAATGATATAAATAAACCCTACACCATTTAATTTCTATAAACAAACCCAAAAAATGACAGATGTTCATATTGAATTTAATTTTGATTATTAAATTACTTTGATGCCCTATTGAGTGTTTTGGGTTTTTTTTTTATGAAGTTTTGGGGTTGGGCTTGTTTAAGAAATTGATGGTTTTGTAATTTATAAGAAGTTAAAAGTCTCTTTGTTATATTGTAAATGGGCTTTGGATGTGATTCTAAAGTCCATTTCATATAGGTTTTTTTATATTATAATTTGGGTCCTTATATTAGGTATAATAGTGAATCTCCCTTTATTTTACTATTGTCTGTAATTTTCAGCATTTTCTTCTCCCAATTTCATCTTGTACAATTTTTTTTTTATCAAAATAACAAGAAACGACATGGGCGAGAGCTTGGAAATTGAAACGAGTGAAGAAAAAAAATGATATCTAAAATATCCATAATATCCATAATATCCTGATATTTTCATCGAAATTTTCATGTTTTTGGACTATCGATATTTCCGATACCATCGATATTTTAGACCTTGACCAGTATACTTAGTTTCAATCATGGACCAAAATATCGATAATATCGACGAAATATCGAGGATATTATCATTTTTTCGAGTCACAGATATTTTAGAACATATCCATACACATATCGTATGAATATCGATAATATCGACGAAAAGTCGAGGAAATATCGATGTCGATAATTTCGCTCAGACTTTAGCAATATTTTGGCAAAATATCGACATGATATCGCTATAATATCGAAAATATCGATTTGCACATGAGAATGAGTTTACTTTTCAAGTTTCAACTTTCCAACTACTCTTCGCAATACACTTACTCTACACATAGAGATAAAGAAGATAGTGAAAATTTTGAACCTCATAGAAACTCTATGTGGTACTAAGTCACTCATGTATCTTACCATACAATGTATAAAGTGTAAAATATTGTAGTAAATCATTATATATAAATGATTATGGTGTGTTTAATATTCTTTCACTAATTACTACATATTTTCTACACTCACAGTGTTTGTTAGTTTGCTATATAATCAACTTAAATTAGTTAAACCCATCATGCAATGCATTTCCTTCCAATTTTTTGTGATAAACTAATAGATAATTGACTAATTAAATAAACATCGTTCAAAGTTTCAATAAAAATTTCCAAGTTTTTCTTACAATTTCTATGGTTTTTATTCAATTTTTATCGATATCGATAATATCCCGATATTTCCATTAAAATTTCCGTATTTTTGAACTACCAATATTTCTGATACCATCGATATTTTAGACCTTGATCCTGCATCATATTATCATATATAGAAATTCGACCTAATATATATGCACAGTTAAACGTTGTATTTGCTTATAGGGCAAGAACATGGAATTAGCACCTCTAATATGGGGCCCAGATTCCTTTATTATCGAACAGGAGTGTCCATACAGAAGTTGACCAAGGACTTTAAGGCTCATTTTTCCCATATCACTAGTCCAATTTTTTGCAGATATCTTCTGTTGAAATAATGAAACATCTCCAAAAGAAAAAAAGGCATTTTTGATGACTAAAGTCTTTAGTCACTCCAGTATTAGTCACCAAATAATGGTAATTGTTGCCATTTTTCTTTTGTAGTGCTCCCTTCAGCTTTGGATTTGATTCCCAAAATATCTCCCTTGATTCATGATTTATGTTTTTCAGTGGGACAAAATAGGAAAGAACTTGCATGCCAATTTCGCGATTGGTGGGTCAAACTGAATTATTTCGAGTGCTGCTATTTCTATCTTAGTTCTATTTCCCCGCGCATCTTATCTTTTCACCCACCATATTGTCGATTGAGAAATTTTTAGAAACCAACCATATGTATCATTTTAACTGAAAATCCACCTCTAAATTCCTTTACTTTTTTTCTCTTTGAATACAAGCATACTTGTATCAACCTTAGAGGGGGAATCATTTGTTGGGTTTTTATTTTCCTTAATCCAACAACAAAAAATAAAAATATTTATTAATGACATATTGCTCCAGATGTCATAACATTATTAGTTCGTGTGTGAGTTGAGGTTTTTTTTCCCTAAGTCCTTAAAAGTCATTTTACAAATGGATAAATTTGTCTTTAAAATTTTGAGGATATAGGATAGGGGGTGGAGATAGCAGCACTCATTATTGCAATTAAAATGAAAAAGAGTCGTGGCCGTTGTTTAGTGTGTTGAAACTCGACTTATTAAATCGGACAACAGTACAACATATAGGTGTCTTACAAGTCCCACATAAAGGGTGTGACTCATAACAATTGGCTTTTAAGTAGGACTCATAACAACTGGCTTGTATTCAACTCCTATCCAATCTAAATTGGGTCATCAATTCCCTAATTTTAAATAGTGATAGAACAAAAAAGACAGGCGGCTAGGTGGGATAAGTATGGGATGGGAAGTAAGAGCATGATTGAATTATTTGAGAGGGTGGCATGGGAATAATCGTGAGTGGGAAAATAATATTCTTATTCTTTCAAATTTGATTAGGTGATAAAATAAAGTAGGTATGAAAATAAGATGGAGAACAACAGTGCTTTATCCTGCTTATCATGGATCTTACTTTAAATTAAGTTGACTTTACCCATTCTTGATTAACGATTCGTATTATCTTATTTAAATGGGTTAAGTCAACCGCGTAGATCTATTTGACCCACTTGAGGTATTTTTTTTTTTTTTAAAAATTGTTTTTTGCTTTGCCTACAGATAAATCTCTTGTTAAATTATTAAGTAGTAGAAGAAAAATACAAGCAAGGCCATCACCCCAAAACAAGAAAGTGGGGTCCCATGTCCTCAAATACATTCCAAAGTGTCGAATCGACATTTCGTTTTCTAATCGTCTGCGTTGGAGTCCACAATAACGCCATCATCACCATAATCATCAACGTTGATTTGATCGTCAGCGTTGATCTGATCGAGAACGAGCACCAATCCCATAGCAAACGCGGCGTCGAAGCCGGGCTTGACGCAGAGAGCGAAGACCTCCTTCCCGAGCATCGTGCGCGTGGAGGCGTCAACTTTGCGTTTAATCTCAGCCACTAATTTCTTCTCCGCGTCGAAGATCGTGCAGGACCGCTGCAAGAATGAGCCCTCGATCTGGTACTCCTCGCCTGGGTCTCCCAAAACCTCCACCGTCACTGTGGACCGCCCGATCATGGAAGATCTCCGCACGCTGAAGATGTGCTTCTGGCCGTCCGTTCGCTCCCCCACAAACCCTTCCCACCGTTGATGCAGACTCGGTCGCTGTAAATTAAACAGGTTTAGGTCACTGAGTTAGGAAACCGTGTTCATGGACGAGTCACTGAAAATTATTACGTTAAAACCGAAATAAAGCAAAAAACGCATTATTTGATTGGCACGTAATGAATCTATAATTCACTGAGTTCACTCAGTGAGTCAACTCGTCCATAATATTTTCTCATACCTTGCGGCGCACAGTGAGAAGGCAGCGGCCGTGGGGGTCCATGAGAACGAGTTCGCAGCTGTCACGCGCGTCCTGGGCGTACGAGTCGACTCGGAGGACGACCTCGCCTTTGCAGCCATAGACAATGAAGCCGTCGCCGGCGAAGAAGACGGAGGTTTTGGAAACGGTGAGATGGGTCTCTTGTTCATACACGAACTCAGATTCCACAAGTATCCCGTCTTTCATTTTTGCGTCGTCGATGTTGTTGTCGTTGAAGCTCTTGAAGCTCTGGCTTTGGCAGACAAGAAAACTCTGGTTTTTTTGAAATATATGACGTTATGAAGAAAAACTTATTTTGAAGTGAAGAAGGGGGTGTGTATGTGTGTATATATAAACAGTGAGAGGGACAGGGCGATGGCTTTGGAGCTTTGGATTGGTTTTGCGATGTGCCTCAATGACATCAATATGTACGGCTTATAAGAGCATCTACAACAGCCTCTTCAACAGCTTTGGAATTCTAAAATAGGTGGCCCACATCGTAAAACTCTCTCCAATGTACCTCTTCAACCTCGCCATCATCAAAGTTCGCAACCTCTTTCTCTCTCTTGGTGGTAAGTTGACTTTCACTTCTTCAAATATTTAATTTTACTTTGGAAAAACAAAACCTATCTTGAAAATGTTAAAAACATCAATTTTTTCTTTTCATATAATAAATACATGTACATTTTTCACATGTTTTCATATTTTTCATTCTTTTACATGATATTGCATTAATTGAATCAAGAAACATTGGAAAAAATTATTCAAGTAGCAAATAAGCTTCAAATCGCTACACATGCGCCAACAAACTTCAATTTGAAGAGTTTTATTCGCTACTACTCTTGGAGATGCTCTAAATATGGCCAATAGGCTATGGTGATAGGGTCATAATGCATGGTCACACACACTCTCTCTCTCTCTCTGCCTTTATTATGGACAGATTGGCGTCTCTCTCTGTCTCTCTCTCTCTCACTGTATCTTTTCTATGGACAGATAGGCGTCTCTCTCTCTCTCACTGCATCTTTGTTGTGGACAGATAGGCGAGCGTAAGACTCGAATATGCATGACTCGGTTAATTTAGTATAAATGAGTCAACAGCTCCCTAATGATGAACGGAGCACTTGGTGTTTAGTGACATTTAATCTTCACTGTGTAAGAAAGAAGAAGTCGTGAATTCAGATGTCATTAATCATAGTTTATCCGGAAAAGAAAAAAATAAGTGTCAATGATAAGTAATGTCGACGCAACTATACAGGCCATAAGCTAAGCCTAATCATTTTATTTTAATGTTTCCTTGTATCAGTCGCTGCCATGAGTTGTAGTTATACAATTTGTTGCTTCTTTTTTCTATACTTGACAAATTTGGGTGTAATTAGGTAGGTATTAATCTTTTCTTGTAGGCCACTAATTGTAACCCTGTATATCCACTTCAAGAAGAATGAAATATCTGAATTTTAGGGCTAATTTGATTATCTGACATAGTACCAAACACAAAGATCTTATGCTTGGATATTTTATCTTGTTACTCATGCCCTTAGGTCACGTTTGGTGGCTTGGCTTGGACTGAATTGAAGTTGAGTCTAAGCCAGTCCTTATGAGTACCTCTATATAGGACTTGTGTGTCCAATTTAATAAGTCCATTCCCATCATACCAAACAACAATCATACGTTTGGTTCATGAAAAATGGAGCTCGGGAATGATTTCCCATGTTCGGACCTATATTCATCATGAGGCATAAGGATAATTGAATTTGTTAAACCCTTTATTGTGAGCTGCAGTAGCAATTGATTAGTCCAAAGAAAACAGAATCAAAATTTATAAAAAGAATAATTTATCAAACAGGAGCACATATTAGAGACTGAAGAACTACCGTTATATTCCGTTGAAGCGTTGCCAATCTTGAATATTGATTAGCTTATTGTGGGTTGAATATTTGTACTACCAAACGTGTCTTGTAGCTCTTACTTCCACCAATGATCGATTCGTTTCAAAACAGTGAGGCCCATAACCACTGTAGTTTGTGTATAGAGCATGTGCTGGTTTCTTGCCAGCTTGTGAAAATCCGTTCTGGACATTAATAACGTAAAATTTTGTGTTTTTTTCTGCTAAACAAATATTTGATAGCCTAATCTTGCTCCAGGGAGAACGATACCGATGTATAGATCACCCAATGAACGTTGCTTTTAACCCTCAACCGAGATGTATGCCCACCATTCAATTTGAATATAGCTTTAGGTTTTCAACTTGCTTTTGTTCTTGTATGATTCTGTCCACCATTTTTTTTGGCCACTAGTTATGCATATGATATCAGTTTATTGTCGACATATACACAAGCGTATGTGACTTTGTATTATTGTGCTCTAATCTAATATGAGCTGATATGGATCTTTGCTTTGTTTGTTTTCCAAGTCATTTCCCTTTCTGCGTTCTCTTTGGTTCCATTTATCTTGTTTTACTTTAACTTTTGCAAAAGATGTCAGAGGTAGGTCTAGGACTAACGAAAGCAAAATTCCTACTCTAAACCCTAGTAGGCTTCGACCCAAAAAAAAAAAAAAAAAAAAAACCCTAGTAGGCACCACTCACTGCCATGGCCCATGAGCCTTTGTTTCCACCTGACCCAACTTCTCGGTTGTTAATACATCTTCATCACTGTACTTCAAAGGAACATTGCAAGGAAAAATATGAGTTGGCTCAAGAACCCTCATGGTCAAAAGCGTGGTCGACCATCAATTGACAAAATTCTGGTTGCATTTCTAACATTCAAACAGAGGAAACTAGTGAGATCCAGAATTCAGTCAGTGCTGCTGTGGATCGAGATGTAAAATTAACATTGATTTTTTTTATAGCACTAATCGATGCTATTTTCTGGGCTGGATTTTTTTTTTCTTATGTCAATCTGATTGAAACAATATATATATATATAAGTTTCAGTATTTCTGAGATGGACGTTTTTCTGATCCTCGACAAAAACTGGTTGAGTTTGGTCCGGATTTTGATTTAAAACTGAAACTTGCAATCATCCAATTATTGTAACAGTACTAGAGTTTTCACTCATTTTCAAATCCAAATCACTTTTTTTTTCAGGTTCATATCCAAGTAATTAATTGAATCAATAAAACTGATACACGTTATGAAAAATTACTTGAAGACAAGAACAGGTTGAGTTAGACAAGGTCGCCGTGCCCGTGGGAGGTGAACTCTTCGTCTCTCTCTCTCTCTCTCTCTCTCTCTCTCTCTCTCTCTCTCTCTCTCTCTCTCTCTCTCTCTCTTTCTCTCTTCTTTAATTATACATGAGAAATTATAACATAGTTAAGGCTGCCATGAGAAGTATACGTGTCTGGAGACGCAATTGGATGTAAATAGAATCCAATCAACTTGTATTGACATGGCGCATATATCGAAATAGGTCAATTTCGTTTGCAACATCTATCCCTACATGTATACCTAATCATTTTGGTTGCCCGATGGGGACAATTGCCATCCCGCGCAACCATATCTGGATCAGATGCTGTTTTAGCGCTGTTTTAGCAAACCATCCACAACTACAAAAAGAAATGAGAGATAAATACAGACGCTACAATTTATTTTTGTCAGCAAAATGAAATGGGAGGAATTGAGATTTGTCTGGGATTAATTTAATTAGTGAATGCTTAGCAAATCAGACTTATATACTTAGTTGATAGGTTAAGTATACATGCTGCGGTGGAAAGTTCAAGCACGATTTGTCACATCCACCACAACGTTATGTGATATTTGTCTTCACCACAGGTGCGAAACAGACATACCCACAATCATGCTCTTGCTAAATTACAAGGGAACATGAGCAGGTGCAAAAGATCCTCTAGCCTAGTCAAAATAAACCGTGGTCGACCAGCATGTAGAATTATAAAATTAGATGATTTCGTTCATTGGATTTAGATGATTATGGTCAAGTTTAATGTGCTTGGTATGAGCATGAAATACGGGATTAACAGTAATGTATGGCCTCCATTTCAAAATTTGGTTTTTATTTAGAAGTAAAAAGGTAAACAGGGTTTTATCTAGACTATTAGAGTTCTAAGAGACTATTTCTCAATAACCTTTGTTTAGATTTTATCATTAAGATGATTAATGAAGGTTTTTTTCTTAATACCACCAATTATTATCTAGACTTTTCTATTTTAATATTCCGTTTGGAATTATTTGCCATCTTAATTATTTCATTGTCTAAAATCGACATGTCATGATAAATTTCTGGTTCCGTCCTTACTGCCACTCCTTCATGCGTATTAAACGATCATGTTGCTCCAGTGTCGACATCATCGCCCGTGGACAAGTACCTACCGTGAACTGAACACCAAGCACGGGTCACCGTTGCTGCCCTGTTCTTCCTCACTCACAGTTGGGGCTGGATTCTCTTTGTCCGTACAATGCATTTGTTATTTTAGTTAGTATGAGATTACAGAGAGGATTCTTATTAATTACAATATATTGGGAATCAATTAATTTTGATAATTTTCTTGGATAATGTAAATGTCATTGGTGTTTTTGGCTCTCTTTAATAAAACATATGATTTTTGAAGTGAATTATCAACAAGGGAATTACTTATACCCAAAAATTTGATCTTTGTGTTGAAGAATGTAAGTCTCACACCAGATATTGACAACGTATAAATATAATATATAATATAATGATCGGTTTCACTACTAACTTCATCGATACTTTTTATGAAAAAACCTTACACCTACTGGATTTTGTATGTGGTTAAATTGAGGACAATATTGGTATTACTAGTAGTGGGCCGCTGACCTGTTTCTTTGAAATTTAACATGACATCATAGCGAGCTTATTAATTTGGCATGAATTACTAGGCATTTATCTTTATTATTTACTCAATATGTGATGTTCACATATTTAACTTGAATATTTATCTTTATTCCATATCTAATACCACCACATTCACCTCTTGGGCTTGAATATTTGACTATTAGTTTTCTCGCACTATTAGCTTTCCAAATTCTGCAATGTACCAAGCCACCCAAAATGTTCCACCATTGCCTTATAATGAAACACAGTATGCCATGAACGCAACCAATAATAGGTCGCATTTTACTCCTTTTCCACTTTAAAATTCTTTTACGTTGGCTCAAAACGCTCTTCACACGGATAAGATTCCGGTTTGCATGCAATCAACCTTTAAAGAAAGGTCATGTCACACTTTTATTGGGGGTTCTAAAACTAAAGAAAACCCCTTTGCTTTTGCTTTAACAATTATTGTCGGCATATGTTCACATGGTCTTAATGAAAATTGTAAAGGGTAAAGTTGAGACCATATTGATTTATTTATGCACGTTGCTTTACAATAATAATTAAGCACATAATTTGTTTTGCACATGAATATTTTCCGTATGAGAGAAACAGCTAGGGTTAAGAGATTTTGCGATTTTGGACCAACTCATTTGGATCGTCCATATCTTTTCAGAAGCATGCTGCAATTATATATTTCTTTAGTAATACGTAGATATATTTGGGTTTTTTTTCTCGAAATCTTATCTCATTTTATTAAAACAACAAATAGGCAACTGTACAAAGCACAAACCAATGGCACAATAAAACCATAACACAACTGGAAAAGAACATCTAAACTCAAACCAAGTCTAGAACAAAGTTCGCAAACCCAAAATAAAACAACACACATAGTCCGGTGGCCCACCCCAAATACAATCAGAGCCCATAAATAAGCATACAGCCCAGTTCACACCCAAAACTAGAATTTTGGCAAACCTTAGCCTAAGCACACAAAAGTCCCCGCTGTCGACAAGAGGACATGGAGCACACCACATCTACAAAAAGTTAAAGGACACATCACCACCGCACAAAAGACCCACAAATCTGCCACCAAGACCAGAAGTTCCCTAAACCACAATGCCATATCAACTCAATGACATCCACCCATGAATCACCAACTCCACCAAGCTTGAACCCACATATGCCCCACAGAGAATGCAGCAACCAATCAAAGCAAGACCAAGGGAAATTAAAACCCGAAGTCCAAAGAATCAAGAGAGTGGAAGGAGAAGGTGCAAGCACCAGAGTAAGAGCTCTATACACCTTCCGATGGGGATGCGAGAGATCACATTTTGGATTAGCTGCTACAACCCACATGAGACACCAAATCGAAGAGGGAGAAAAGGAATCCAATGGGTAGATAGATGGAAGATGCTGGGACAAAATTGGGTTTAGAGAGAGGTTGATGGAGAATTGGGGACACATAATTAAAATAAGACATATAGCCTCAGATCCACTCACAAGAGTGGAAAGAAATCACCAAAGAAAGTAAAAAGGGAGGAAATGGTGGGAATGGTGCAGGATGTTGAGAATGGTAGAGGGAAGAGAGGAGATAGTTGACGGGATAATAGAGAGGAGAAGAGAGGGAAGGAGGGGCAGTGACCTCCTCCTCCCCCTTGTTGAGAAAGGGGCGGGTGGGTTTTTCCTAGGGTTAGTCTAGAGAGAGAGAGAGAGAGAGAGAGAGAGAGATGAAGATGGCTGCACTTTTTTCGTATGACCGCCCCTTCGTTATCAATTTGTTAGGCATGTTGATATATTTGGTACACGAACCATAATACATTATTTTAAACTAACCAACGTCTAAAATATCGATGGTTTCAGAAATATAGGTGGCAAAAAACACAAATTTCAATGGAAATATCGAAAAATTATCGATATCGATAAAAATTTAATAAAACCACGGAAATTGTAAGAAAAACTTGGAAATTTTTCTTGAAACATTGGAGGATGTTTGTTTAGTCAATTATCTATTACTTTATCACAAAAAATTGGAAGGAAATGCATTGCATGATGGGTTTAATTGATTTAAGTTGATTATATAGCGAGCTTACAAACACTACGAGTATAGAAAATATGTAGTAATTAATGAAAAAAAATATTAAACAGACCATAATCATTTATTTATTATGATTTACTACAATATTTAACATTTTATACATTGCTTGGTAAGATACATGAGTGATTTAGTACCACATAGAGTTCCTATAAGGTTCAAATTTGAGTTATTTACACTAACACCCCATGAGGTTTTCGGATTTTTCACAAAACTCCTTGAGGTTTTAGAAATTAAAAGAACACCCCCTTAGGTTTTAAATTGTTTTCATGAAACTCCTTTTCATTGATTTTTTTTATGTAAAGATTGATGATTTTATACAAAAAAAAATTCTCCAAATGACAAACTTGGACTTTGAGATTAGATTGCATATACTTCATTGAAGTTAATTTTGTCATTTGCATAAGTTTTTTTTTTCAATGAAATCATCAATTTTTGGACAAACAATCAATGAAAAGGGATTTTGTGAAAACAAACTGAAACATTTGTGTAATTTTTTATACCTAAGAGGGTTTTGTGAAAACACAAGAAACTTCAGGGGTGTTAGTGTAAATAATGTTATTAAAATTGTGTTTTTCCTTTTCTATAAAATTCTTATTCAAACATTTAGATATAAATAATATATGAAATAAAGTTTTAACAGTAAAGTAAAATTAAAGAAACAAACAAATAAATAAAATAAGTCAAGAATAAGAAAGCAAGCCTGGTATAGTGAAAGCACATCAAATACGTTGTCCTAAAGCCTTTGTAGCCTCCCTACGTGCAGGTAATGACGGTCTACAAGACTCCAAGATACGACCCCAATACGCAGGCTTAAAGTCCGCTATGAGCACGTTCACAGTCAGATAGAAATCTCCAAACCACAGAACCGTTGCCCAAAAAATAATATGGAAAGTAGAGAATATATGAAAGTATGAGAATAGAGAAATCTGATTGTGGTGTGTTGAAATGTGAAGGAGAAGTGGCCTTTTGTAGGCATCCAAAAATTGTAACCTCCACATAAAATTTAAACTAGAAAATTAAGACAATAAATATAAAATAAAAACTGAAAATTAAACAATTGTAACTCTCATAATAAATAAAAGAAAATAGCCAAAAAATTCAAACAAAAATTAAAACCATTAAAATTTAAAACCATTTCAAATAATAACAATCCCCCACAAATGGTTTTAAAATTTTAAAATAGCAAAAGATAAAGAAAATATACTATGGGCAACATAATACTATGCAATAAGTATAGGTGCCTTCCAGGCTTGAACCTTCACTTAGTGATGATAGTTTTCATTTGAGGAACCTGAGTGTACAAAGTATTGAACTTGGCACCTTTGACCAAACTTCAACATATCCCACACATAGTATTGGTTGAGACTTAGAAGTGGGGTAGCGCTATTTATGGCCATGTGCTAATCTTGATTCTCATGAGAGTTACTAGAGAATAGCCCAATTCTCATAGTCGCGGCCTCACAACATCTCTCATTTAGGTGAGTTCTCCAAGAGTACATGTGACCTGCACCCTGCGGGAGATTGCCCGCCTCAAAACTCATTCAGGGATAACTCCCTTCCTAACGTCACATTATATAGCACTGATGTCATAGGGATGAGCATGAGGACATCTCTAGGATGCCTCCACATTATACAAACAGTTCTCAATGAGTCACGCAGTATGGATTGTTTCTACCCATTGAACTTCCTTCATGGGATCGCCAATAACAGAAGTTGGGTTACCTCCCTAGGTGACTCCCTTATGGGCTTAAACCCATCCCCCTCGACATTTCTAGGACTCTGCTCTTAGAAAGACCTTTAGTCAATTGGTCAGCAATGTTGTTCTCCGACTTCACATACTCCAAAGAAACAATGTTCTTACTTAATAGGTTCTTCACAGATTTATGTCTCACATGTATGTGCCTATTCATTTTCCTATTTGTATGAGATTGTTTCACCAAGTCTATTGTAGCCTTGCAGTCACAATGAATAGATAAAGCAAGTAATGGTTTCTCCACCGAAGGCATAGCCATCAATAAACTCTTAATCCATTCAGCCTCAATACAAGTAATATCCAAAGCTATGAGTTCAGACTCCACAGTACTTCTAGAAATAATTGTTTACTTCGTAGAACCCCATGAAATAATTGTTGGATTCTTCATTGTCACGACCCGACTCTCATAGCACGATATTGTCCGCTTTGGGCCTCGCCCTCACGGTTTTATTTCTGGGAACTCACGAGCAACTTCCCAGTGGGTCACCCATCCTGCGATTGCTCTTGCCCCAACTCGCTTAACTTCGGAGTTCTAAGGAATCCGAAGCCAGTGAGCTTCCAAAAGGCCTCGTGCTAGGAAGAGAAGTGCCCACACATATAAGGTACTTCACCTTTCCCTCCCCGAGCGATGTGGGATTGCTCACCGTTCTTGCTTCCCCAAGATCACGGGTCTTACAATCCACCCCCCTTGGGGCCAAGCATCCTCGCTGGCACACTTCCGGTCGAGGTCTAACTCTGATACCATTATGTCACGACCCGACTCTCATAACACGATATTGTCCGCTTTGGGCCTCGCCCTCACGGTTTTGTTTCTTGGAACTCAAGAGCAACTTCCCAGTGGGTCACTCATCCTGGGATTGCTCTAGCCTCAACTCGCTTAACTTCGAAGTTCCAAAGAATCCCAAGCCAGTGAGCTCCCAAAAGGCCTCGTGCTAGGAAGAGAAGTGCCCACACATATAAGGCACTTCACCTTTCCCTCCCCGAGCGATGTGGGATTGCTCACCGTTCTTGCTTCCCCAAGCTCACTGGTCTTACATCATTGTCTGTTATCCAATTTGCATCATTATATCCATCTACCACATTTGGAAATCCTTTATAGCACAGTGAATAATCCATTGTTCCTCTTAGGTACTTGAAGACTCTTTCCAAAGCATTCCAATGTTCCTTGCTTGGGTTGTGTGTATACCTACTTAATCTTCCAACAGCATAAGCAATATATGTCCTAGTCTTATTTGCAATGTACAACAAAGAACCTATCATTTGGGAGTACTTTAGCTGAGAAAATGGTTCACCTAGATTTTTCTTCAAATGAACATTGGGATCATAAGGTGTTGGTGTGGGCTTACACTTAAAGTAATTGAATTTCTTTAACATCTTCTCAATTGTACTAGATTGACTTAGAGAAATTCCTTGTGTTGTTTTCTCAATTTTCATTCCTAAGATTATATGTGCTTCTCCCATATATTTCATGTCAAAATTCCTAGATAAATACAACTTCACATCATTTACAATCTCTAAATTTGTCCCAAATATCAAAATGTCATCAACATACAAGCATAGGATTACATGTTCTCCATTATTCTCTTTGTAATAAACGCATTTATCATGACCATTAAACTTAAAATCATAATCTAGAATCACCTTGTCAAAATTTTCATGTCATTGCTTAGGAGCTTGCTTTAGGCCATATAAAGATTTAACTTACTTACAAACTTTGTGTTCTTGGCCCTTAACTATGAATCCTTCGGGTTGCTCCATATAGATCTCTTCATCTAAGTCTCCATTCAAAAATGTCGTCTTCACATCCATTTGATGAATCACTAAACTATGCACAGAAACAGGTGAGTAAGTATCAAAATAGTTTATCCCTTTCTTTTGTGTAAAACCCTTAGCTACCAATCTTGCTTTGTACTTATCAATACTTCCATCTGGTTTCAACTTTTTCCTAAACACCCACTTGCACCCTATCGCTTTATTTCCAACAGGCAAATCCGTTAACATCCATGTATTATTTTGGATTATAGATTGAAACTCATCATTTATAGCCTTTTTCCAGAATGGTGCATCCACAAACATAACGGCTTCCTTATAAGTTGTGGGATCTACTTCCACTAAAAAGTTATAGAAATCATCTCCAAAATTCTTCTCAACTCTCGCTCTTTTGCTTCTTCTAATTTCTTGAGATTCTAAACTTTGGGTCGTAGTTGAGTTAGAAGGCTTCTCACTTATTTTCACTTCCTTAGAAATTCTTGTCTTGCAAGGGAAAATATCTTCAAAGAACGTAGCATCTCTAGCTTCCATAACTTTGTTATTTGCAACCTCTTTTACTTCAGAGTTAATCACCAAAAACCTATTGGCATTGCTATTTTTTGGCATAACCGAGGAAAACTACGTCTATAGTCTTAGGACCTATTTTCTTCATCTTAGGATCGGGTATGAGTACCTTAGCTAAACACCCCCACACTTTTAGAATTCTAAGGTTAGGTGATCTTCCTTTCCATAACTCATAAGGAGTTTTCTCATTGTCCTTTAGTGTTATCCTATTAAGTATGAAACAAGCAGTTAGCATGGCTTCCCCCCACAAGTTCTCAGGTAGTCCACTACTAAGAAGCATAGAATTTACTATATCCATCAGGGTTCTATTTTTCCTTTCAACCACTCCATTATATTAGGGTGAATATGGTGGAGTAACTTCATGTATAATTCCATGTTCTTCACAAAACACTTCAAGCTCATTTGAGGTATACTCCCCACCTCTGGCAGATCTAAATCTTTTAATCTTTTTCTCCAATTATTTTTCTACCTTACTTTTATAAATCTTGAGTTTATTAAACACCTCATCTTTTGTCTTAATAAGATAAATATGGCAATACCTAGAGAAGTCATCAATAAATGTCACAAAGTACTTGTTTCCGCCTCTAGTAGGAGACCTATTTGAATCACATACGTTACTATGTATGAGCTCTAAGATTTTGGTGTTTCTCTCTATAGGTTTGAAAGTATTACTTGTTTGTTTGGCTTGAACACACACTTCACATTTGTGCTTAAGGTCTACGTTAGACTTAGGGATTAGCTCTAGATCCATTAACCTTTTGATTTTGCTCAAACTTACATGTCCTAACCTTCCATGCCATACATTACAAGATTCAACATTAAAAACTTGAGGAGAAATTTTATTATCTTCAAAAACTACATTTATTTTGAACAATCCATCACAAACATATCCTTTTTCCAATAAAGTCATTGTTTCTAGTAATAACAATCCTGTTCGACTCCATTACAATTTTGTATCCTTGTTTTACTAAGGATAATCCACTAATAAGGTTTCTCCTCACATCAAGAACATGTCGCACATCCTTGAGAGTTAGAGCCTTCCCAGATGTCATCTTCAATTCCACGTACTTGTGCGACGATGTCAGTTCCTAGGGTTACACTTCCTCCACTTGAGTTATGATAATTTTTGAAAAATCGTTTGTCAAAACACACATGTACGTTTGCCCCATAATCTAACCACCAATCATTATTACTTAAATATGCAACATTAACTAGAGGCTTAAAACTATAACTTAGATTGGGTTCGTCTTGATCATCTTGATCCACTTGATCCACCAACACATTCACTTGGGCTTTAGGCCCCCTTTGTCCTTTGTTCCACTGAGGCTTTGGCTTGTAGGGCTCGGTCTTGTTGTAATGACAGTCTTTGGCCCAGTGATTTGTTCTCCCACAAACGAAGCATGGTTGATCCATATTGCCATTGGAATTGTTATGGGGTCTATTGTGCTGGCGATTTTGGTTTCGGTTGGGTTGATTATGCTTGGGGTGGCTATTTCTGTTTGTCCTCATGAAAAATTTCCTTCTAGATTGGAAACAATTCCTATTGTTTGACCAAGGGTTAAAGCTAAATCTCCTTGTTTGTGCTCAAGGGTTTTTGCAAAGTTTGACCAACTTGGGGTAATTTATCAATAAGACAAGAAACTTTGAATTCTTCACTAAACTTGGTACCCTTAAATTCTATTTTTCTTAAAAAATATGGGTACTCATGAATTTGTTCACTTACAGTTTTATTCTCAACCATTTTATAGTTATTAAAATTTGAGATTGTAAAACGATCTATTCCTGCATCTTCTATCCCATATTCAGCCTCTAATTCATCCCACAAATTTTTTGGATTTTTTGTATCTTGATAAACATCATACAAATCATCAGAGATAGCACTAAGGATTCTATTATGGCAATGATATTCTATTTCTTCTTTTGTCATCTTTTCTTTAGTTTTAGAAGTGGTTTCACTAGTTTGAGTAGGTGTGGTTTGATTTTCTAAGGCATAAACTAGCCCTAAAACAGTTAACCAATATTTGAGTTGTCTTTGCCACCTCTTAAAATTTGTTCCATTAAATTTTCCAGGTTTGGTCTTTACACTATCCATCTCAATTCCAATAAACAATAATGAAGCAACAAAATCTGGTATAGTGAAAGCAAATACATTATTGGATATTATTAATAATTATAGCTAAGTAACTTATCTATTATTGGCAAAAATAATTGATACTGCTATTAAATAATTGTTCTCTACAGAGTTTGTTTACTCAGTTTGCTTTGGTAATAAATACGTTACTGAAAAATTATTGTTTGCACTGCTATTAATACATTATTACGTTTAAATTTTTCCAAACTTTAGAAATACGTTATTAAGCTTTCAAAAAACGTTAAAGGTTTGTCTTTTTTTAATATTAATATGCTAATAAAGGTTTTAGATTAAAACAAAAGTGTTTTTCAAACTTAACAAAACGTGTCCAGTAGATTTAAAATTAGTGAACCTACTCTACACTTGAAGGAGAATAAATTGAAGCCGTTTTGTTTCAGACTTTAGATAGTAAGTGAAGGTTTTGAATATTAACTTTAAAGTTTTGATTTTGTTTTAAACACCAAACGTTACCAAGATAGTATAGTAATTGTTTGAAAGGATTTGTTTAAAGTTTGAATAGTACAAACCGAACGTTCAGACCAAGATTTGTTTCAGATTTTATTGCAATACTGACTTTATCAAAGGGTTTGAATAAATTATAAAAGAGGAGAATAAATTGAAATTGAATAAAAGTTTTTAATGTTATTAAGTTTTCAAAGGTGCACTTAACTGTAGTTTTTATTTTATTTTTTTATATAAAGATATTTAAGGTTTTGAATATCTAAACGTACAGACCAAAAGTTTAATATATTAGTTTGAAACTTTCCCTTAAAGTTGGATTGAAGCTTTGATTTGAAAACGTGTTAGCAAGCAACAATTACAAAAAAAAAATGTAGGCAGTAATGGTAGGGTATTAAAGACAGAACCAAAGTATCTACTATGTAAAACAGACGTTAACAAATTTATTTATTTATTTTTTACCTTTTAGTCTTTTATTTTATTTAAATTCCAGCGCTGTGTTTTGTTCTTTTCTATATATTTTTTTTCTTTAAACGAATTTCAAACCATATAGCTGTCTAATATTATTGAAAATCTAATATTGTTTTTATTTATTTATTTATAATTTCCTTAACTTTACATTTTAATGCCTTGACTTTTAAAACGTATAGCTGTCCTTTTTAAAAAAAAAAAATTGAAACTTATAGCAACAACAAATACGGTAAGAATAATTTTAACATACAAAGGCCTTAGATTGTTATTAAAATTGTGTTTTTCCTTTTCTATAAAATTCTTATTCAAACATTTAGATATAAATAATATATGAAATAAAGCTTTAACAGTAAAGTAGAATTAAAGAAACAAACAAATAAATAAAATAAGTCAAGAATAAGAAAGCAAGCTTGGTATAGTGAAAGCATGTCAAAGACGCTGTCCTAAAGCCCTTATAGCCTCCCTACGTGCAGGTAATGACGGTCTACAAGACTCCAAGATACGACCTCAATACGCAGGCTTAAGGTTCGCTATGAGCAAGTTTACAGTCGGATAGAAATCTCCAAACCACAGAACCGTTGCCCAAAAAATAATATGGAAAGTAGGGAATATATGAAAGTATGAGAATAGAGAAATCTGATTGTGGTGTGTTGAAATGTGAAGGAGGAGTGGCCTTTTATAGGCATCCAAAAATTGTAACCTCCACATAAAATTTAAACTAGAAAATTAAGAGAATGAATATAAAATAAAAATTGAAAATTAAACAATTGTAACTCCCATAATAAATAAAAGAAAACAGCCAAAAAATTAAAACAAAAATTAAAACCGTTAAAATTTAAAACCATTTCAAATAATAACAAATAACTCTTCAAATTTTTCACTATCTTCATCATCTCGATATTATCAATATTATAGCGATATTTTGGCCAAATGTTGCTGAAGGGTGAGAGAAATTATCGACATCGATATTTTCCAATATTATCATAGATATTTTCCGATATTATCAATACTTATACGGTGCGTGTATGGATATGTTCCAAAATATCATAGACCCGAAAAAATGATAATATCCTCTATATTTCATCGATATTATCGATATTTTGAGTCCTTGAAACCTACCCATTTGGATCATGTACTTGTCTACTCTTTCTTCTCTAGTCTTCCTTGACTTTAAATTATTTTTTGGTAGTATTCACTAATTCAAAAACTGAACGAGGATACATGTCCCGAATCGGAATTGAAATGTCTACTTTTGTCAAATTTATAGTTCATATGTGTTGTTAAATTTCTGAGAGATGGACAAACGGCCCACTACTATCAATATCGATATTGTTCCCAACTTAACCACCTATAAAGCCCAGTATCTGTGGAGCTTTATCTCAAAACGTCCCGTTATTATTAGTAGTGTAACCACTCAATTAACATTGCATTTTTACTTTGTCAATTTTCAATGCAAGACTTATATTATTCAACATGTGTGAGCCTAAAAAAAAGTACCGTTGGTTTTGTGTGGCTTGATGTATAAAAGTTGATGGTAATAATATAATTGAGGAATTTTGAGATAAATTTCTATATTTTGATGGGTTCGTTGAATTTGACCTATTTATGTTGTATTCGATGATTAAGTTTGAAACAATATCGATGTAGAATTAGTATATCCATAAATTTGAGTAAGTACAATCAAACATAAATTCGCTATTTTAAAAAATTATTCATTTTGCCCGACTCCTTCAAACTTTTCTTGCTTTTACAGTCCGTTATTTGCCCTCCATAGCCATTTTCAAATCAAACTTCATAATTGACACGTCATAAAATCCTATCAATTTTGTGGTTCAAATTCAATGATAAATATTGACTTTTGGAAATATATTCAACTTATTGGGTGGCCAGTTTCATCTTAGAGTTGTAAGTCATATAACCCAGGTCACAAGTTATCTACCTGCAAACAAAACTAAATCAGGAAAATATAGAAAATTGGTTAGAAAAGTCAAAACAAAACAAAACTTATTGGGTGGCATTCAGCCGATTCAAAGTTTACGAATTTTCTAGTCTTGGATTGTATTTTCGCTGATTGTTCTAGTCTTGATTTTGCACATTGATTTGTTGTCATGTGCGATACTCTTTTTTAGATTCCGAACTTCTATATTTAACATCAACGCATTTACACACATTTATAAAAAAAAATTTAACTATTGAATTAATCTAATAAATTTTTATTAGTCCATATCAGCATTGTATTAAACTAAACATCACCTTTTGCACCTAATTCTTTAGCCTAACACCATATTTGCGTCTTTCCCTCTCTCCCTTGTTGAACTATATATGCTCGTATATGACTTGAAATTACAGACTTTTCAGCAATACAAAACTCAAATATGAATTGGGAGACAAAAAAATGAGAAAATATCAAAATTTTCTGTGAAAATTAAGAGAAAAATTGAATTAGATTGATAGTGAAATTACCTGTAGGATGACTAAAAACGCCTAAAGGGGGTTGATTAGACCAATTAAAAATTATAACCAATAAACAAAAATAAAACTTTGATAACAGGATTGATATGGCTTATCAATCCTGAAACATGCTGGACATAAAATAAAAGAACTCGCAGAGAATTATTTTACGTGGTAAAACCCCACCTCTGGGGAAAATCCACGGGACTCCTCAGTCCAACTCAAATCCACTATAGAACGATGATTACAAGAAGTACTCACACACTTATCCTAGACACCTTCTAGATAATGTTTACCGACTTCTTCGTAACTCAACTTCTGTCACGGGATGATCTTCGACACTCCTTGTGTTGAACGCAATACTGGCCATGATTGCTTCAAGCTCGCCGAAGTAAAACCGCCACCACGGTCTGATGCCCTCAACCGTATGAGTCACCGAACATGCATATGAATGCAATATGAATGATGAAAGTGTTTGATAAATCACCAAGTAAACATGGAACACTTAATGACTTATCCCAAAAATATGCACAGTAGCTTTCGTTAGGAAATTTAGATGCTCAACCAAAATGTCTAAAAGCTCTCACAACAAGAAAATGCACGCCTTGGCTTTATGCATCCAAGTTGTTATCTTGCAAGAGACAACTCCTAAAGCCTAGGTATTCAATTCGTGCCTTATCAGATTTGCTTCCGGAAGAGTCCTATATCAATTTAGTCATTTGACTCCCTCTTTAATATTACTTTCCAATCCCATCTGATTTAACAAGCCCACTAAGCCACGTCTCTCTTGCAATAGATGGGATTTGGTTATTAGAATTCTATTTGATGTTGTCAGCTTATGCACTATCACAAATACATTTTACTCTCGTCAATCCTTATACGAGAAAACTAAATATAACAAGATGACATAATAAAACCTAATAGAACGTGCTATCCAAGTCAAGAATAATGAAAACATAATATTTCAACTTAAATCAAAGTAGGGTCCAACTAGGAGAGTAATCTTAAGGGATAAAATCTAATCCTATTAAAAATAGGATTAACATAGTGAAAATAACTCCAGCTAGGAATCCTACAATGAATGCATGATTATGCCATGATTTACCTGAAATCAAGTTCCTCATATCGATCCAGTCAACCTTTGAGAATCCGGAATTGAATGTGTTGCGCCAAATCTTCCAGTAAACTATATTCACACACTAATTCCCAACCTATGCTAGAGTCTAGGAAATGGCAATACAAATTTCATACTAACAGATAGGTAATTCATTATTTCTTCACTGCCCAATTGAAGTAGAAGATGTGTTGAATTTTTGGGACAATTGAATAAATTGGGTTTATTGGCTAATTCCTTCATTCTTTCTTCACTGCCAGTTAAATTAGAAAATGCACGCGTTGAATTTTTGGCACAATTTCTTCATCCATCGTGGCTTTGGGTTGATTCGTGGTCCTTTGATTTCCTAAATAAGACCATACGATGTATAGTGTGAGGGAAGGGAGTGAGACGAAGGTGGGAGCCATGGCTGGCAGTGTGGGGTAGGGTGTGGTTGCGAAATACTAGGGACATAATAAGGTGCAAATAATTAGTTTTAGGGGGGGTGTATTCAATTAGGATTGTAGAGCGTTTAAAAAGATTTTAAAAATACGAGTGTATTCAATTTGGATTTATATAAACTTTAAAAGAGGTTTTATAAGTCTGGGTGTATTCAATTCAAACTTGTATGAACTTTTAAAAAGTCCATACAAATATGAGTGTATTCAATTATGATTATAAAAAAGTTGAATAAAATCTAGGTGTATTCAAAAAGTCATATAGACCATAATAAATCCAACCTCTTCCCCGCCCCCAAGTATTTCATCAAACGATAGTTTTTCTCTCTGCATACGCCCTAGCTTTTCTCTCTGCAGAAGACAAACAGCCTTCCTCCATCTGTGAAGGTACGCTCCCTATTTTTTCTTTGATCAATACCTCGTTGGGTTTTCTTTTTCCATGATTTTCCTTCATCGTATTTTTCTTGTTATTAGGGTATAGTTTGAGGTTACAGGTTTAGCTTGGGGTTAGGGTTTATGCTTGTTTTTCTTCTCAAATATCTATATACAATTTTATAAGAATTGTTCGCTGAATCACTAGACAGGAAATTGAAATATAGTAATTGATAGCCTTTCTATAATCGAACAAAAAAACTGAGACTAACAATAAATAAACGAAAAGCCGAAAATTAACTACAACTTTTAAATGCTGTTTTAGAAGCCCAAACGATCTGAGAAGCCCAAAATCCACCTTATGTCACAAAAAAATAGTGAGTTGGGCTCGTGGCATCGTTCCCTTTTCGGAAATGTATCATGAGATCCAATCGGAGCTCAGATGCCAAATCTGTAAATTCCTGATGCGTCCTTTTTCCATTCTTCGCTCCAATTCTTCTTCAATCCATTCAACCATTTGTTCTACATCATTCATGTGTGTATTCAACATAAGATGCGTCTGTTGGGACCTATGGTTGTTAATGTACATTTTTTAGGTACATTAGTTGTAGATTTTACTTTCCCTTCAACTAATTAAGGTATCCGATAGTGAATAGTTAACAGGTAAAACGTTAATTGAACAAATATAATTATCTTTCCAAAACTAAAAGCAAACGTTTTTCTTTTGGTAAGAAAAGGAAACTTGGCATTGTTTTGATAATTATCTTTCAACCTTTGTAGTGTTTTATGGGTTTTGTATATTTTTTATGCTTTATTTGTGATTGATATGATAAAATTCATAGCTACATGTGTGATAATTATCTTTCAATGTTTGTAGTGTTTTACACATTGATTTGTTGTCATGTGTGGTACTCTTTCTTGGATCCTGAGCTTCTGCATTTAGCATCAACGCATTTACATGCATTTATAAAAAAATTTAACCATTGAATTAATCTAATGAATTTTTATCAGTCCACATCAGTATAATTGTATTTAATTAAACATCACCTTTTGCACCTAATTCTTTAGCCTAACACCAGATCCGCGTCTTTCCCTCTCTCCCTTGTTAAACTATAAATGCTCGTATATGACTTGAAATTACAGACTTTTCACCAATACAAAACTCAAAAATGAATTGGCAGACCAAAAAATGAGTAAATATCAAATTTTCCTGTGAAAACTGAGAGAAAAATTGAATTAGATTAATAGGTAATTCATTATTTCTTCATTGTCCAATGAAATTAGAAGATGTGTTGAATTTTTGCGACAATTGAATAAATTGGGTTTATTGGCTAATTCCTTCATTCTTTCTTCACTGTCAGTTAAATTAGAAAATGTACGCGTTGAATTTTTGGCACAATTTCTTCATCCATCGTGGCTTTGGGTTGATTTGTGGTCCTTATTAAAATCATTAGATTAATCTAATGGTTTGCATTCTTTTAAATGCGTGTAAATGCACCAATACTAAATGCAGAGACTGAAATCCCTCTTTTTTATCCCGAAATTTTATCCCATATAGTTTTGTCCAAGAAAGTTTTAACGAGGCCTTATGTTCCATGCTGACTCTATTGTTATTGGTTTTTAATTATTCACATTTTCTTATTTAAAATTAGTTGAGTCAACCCAATAAATCTTCAAGTCCTCATTTATAACCCCACATTATTTTTTGAGAAATGTATACATTTTTCTTCTATTTCTCTTTATCTTCTAAGGAAAAAAAAAACAAGTGAGATGACATAAATTTATACATAATCTCATTTTTTTAAAATTATCAAAGTACAAGAAACTACAAGAAAGATCTACACCCAATACAAGAGGTCCCCACTCCGCCAAACACTCCAAATATTCGGCTGTTAAACCAGTCCAAAAACCCACAACACACTCCAAATCAAACCGAGCCAGCCACACTTCACACTCACTTTCCCTTTCTAATCATCTGCGGTGGGGTCCATCTCAATACCATCATCCCCATAATCATTACCGTTGATCTGATCGAGGACGAGCACCAATCCCATAGCAAAGGCCCCATCAAACCCAGGCTTGAGGCAGAGAGAGAAAACGTCCTTCCCAAGCACCACGTGGGTGGAAGCATCCACTTTGCGTCGAATCTCAGCCACTGACTCCTTCTCCGCATTGAAGATCGTGCAGCATCTCTGCGCAAATGAGCCCTCGATCTGGTACTCCTCGCATGGGTCTCCGTACACCTCCACGGTCATGCTGGACCGTCCGATTATGGACGACCTCCGCACGCTGAAAATGGGCTTCTGGCCGTCCGTTCTCTCCCCCTCAAACCCTTCCCACCGTTGATGCAGACTCGGCCTCTGTTAATCAACATAAAGCACGCATTAGATCCCGGGTTAACTCACCGAGTTCGCAAATCGTTTCAATGGACGGGCCATTCAAATAAGCAACCGAAATTGGAAATTATTTAAAACCCATTACTGGAAATGGAAACAAAACGATTTCCAGTTCACGTGCGCAGGGCGCAGCAGCGAAGTCTATAAACTCGCTGAGTTTACTCGGTGAGTCGACTCAGTGAAATACTCCATTTATTTATTTTTTGTTTACCTTGCGGCGTACAGTGAGGAGGCAGCGGCCGTGGGCGTCCATGAGGACGACTTCGCTTCTGTCGCGCGGGTCGGGGCCGTACGAGTCGACCCGGAAGACGAGCTGGCCCTTGCAGTCGTAGACAGTGAAGCCATCGCCGGGGAAGAAGAGGGAGGTTTTGGAAACGGTGAGGAGCGTCTCTTGATCAAATACGAACCCAGAATTCTCAAGCAACCCCTCTTTCATTTTATCAAACAGTAAATGAAGAGCTCTCTCTGTTTTTTTTTTTTTGGGTCTTTGAGATTGTTGATCTGAATCTGAGAGCGGAGAAATAAATATGGACGCTGTGGAAGAAAGAAATATTGATGGCGTTGAAGAGAAGGGAAGATTGAGATATACGTTGATATATACACACTGAAAGGGACACGGTAAGAACTCGGAGCTTCTTGTTTTTTGAGATGTGCGTTAATTTGCATTAATTAATTATGGCCATGGGCCTATTGGAATGGGTATGAGTGCTTGGTCAGTTGGTCACTGGGGTTTGGTTGGTGTGGTCCCTCTTTCTCTCTTCTCCAAGAATATAGAAGGCTATCCGGAGGTCTTAAGTTCGACTCCTCATTTCTAATATCAGTTTGTTTTTGTTAAGATTAAGAAAGGAATGGGAATTTTCACGTACACATTGCCAATGTATAATGAAGATTCTAATATGACATCATAGATGAAGGTTATTTTTCACTAAATTAGACCTCACTCGGGAATTTTCTTAGACACTACCAATATGTCATGAATGTTCAAATATAAGAAATGGAAGGCTATAAATATACCTATACTGGACAGTTGGGTGAATGGGAGAGACTCGAATACGTATGACTCAGCTACTTTTAGCGTAACTGAGTTGGCTGGGTTTAACTCGGGCGAGTTTGCCAGTTGGGACTTGGGATATGTAAGACTGCAGACTGACAGCAGTGTTGCCTCCCACTCGAGTTGCTGAAATTTCGTTGTGCGTTTTGTGCGTGCCGTGAGGAAAGGAGGAGGATGACCGTAAACATTTTGTTTGCTGATGCAAGCGTTTCGACAATTTTCCAGTCAAACCAGAAAAATCAGTGTATATCGTCAGTCTCTTTTTGACAAGATTTTTACTTTCAAGTTTAAAAAGGAGAATTACCAATGATGAATATATTTTCCAAAAAGAGTAATTCAAATTGCGTCTTCAATTTTCAGTTATTACATTTTAATCTTTTTTCACCTTTTTGTTTTTTCTTCCATATGTGTGCTCCAGTTTACTTCTGTTTGCTTCACCCGTGGTTATTATTCATGGAATTTACGACAGCCCCTGCCGTGGTCCTGCGCAGCAGCATTAGTGTGTCAATGTCATTGACGGCAGTCATACGAGAATGGAGGGTCAGTGATGTTCGGAGAATTTTCAAATGGCACAGGCTGTATTTACCTTACACCGCGTTGTTAGAAATGAGAAGAGGATGCAGGTGAATCTCCTTTTCTGGATATAACAAAATGTGAGGGGAGGCATGCGCCACCCTGGCATGTACTTCCTCCATCTCTGGTGGTCGGCAAACCGAGTGCGAAGCTTGGATTTTTTTTTTAAGGATAATATATGGGACAAATGATTAAAAAGTTAAATAGAGTAATTAACTTTTTGATATTCTCAATTAACTATGCACCCAAGATGATTAGGCACGCTCCTAAAATATGAGATGAACTTGCATGTCACGGGATATAACTATTTTGATATTCTCAATTAATCACACTCAATGTAAAAAAATTATCACGCATGATGAGGCATGATTGATTGAAAATGCAAAACAATGATATCCCATTATATACAAAATTTTCTCCCAAGATATACAAAATTTTCTCCCAAGATATGACTAGGGTGTAAAAGAGCAAAATAAAATAATGGGTACGTGGCTAAACATGAACAAAGCATATAAACAAAGAAAGAAAAGACGTTGCTCCCGTGGGACAATGCCACTTTTGGCATTGCTTCCAAGTTGAAAGATTTTTGGAGAGCCCTTCTGTTATATGGATGGAGTTTATGTATCAATCTAGCCTCGCTACCTTGATGTCACCGACAATATGAAACAAGAAGATAACGATGTTAGAACTTTTTTAAAGTATAAGAATATGGGTACCTTTTAACCTACTCCAGATATACTTTCAAATTTTTTATATGGTAATGCATTTATCATAATGCTTTATGCCCACCAGTCTAATCTTTGATGGATTTAGCATCAATAGAAGCTGAAAGTTTTGAAAATGTATTCCTTTGTTCTTTTATGACTCCTTGTACACACCACCCTTTTTTTTGGATTAAAAGCGAAGTGCATGTTTGGAATTGCTTTTGAAAAGGCTAAAAATGATTTATGACAACGTTTGGCAGCAAAACTTATAAGTATTTTTGAGTCACAAAAGAGCTTTATGTCGGTTAGTTCTTCATGTGCTTCCTACGTAAGCAATTCTAAACGGATCCCTTATTGTACTTCAATCTAATATGAGTTGATATATATTTTTGATTTTTGGCTTTATTGGTTTTTGTCCAAGATCAGTTTGCATTTCTCCTTGGTTTTATTTTTTTTTATCTAAAAAATGAAATGGGATGAGTTGGGCCCTTTCATTGTGTAGGCTACTAGTAAGTGAAACACGCTTTAAGGTTGAAAAGTTAAATTCGATTGTCATATCCCCTTGCCAAAATTGTGATCTGATCTTGTCTTCGCTGCCGGTACGAAATAAGGCATACAGGAATCGAATTCATAAGCACTGCTCAATTACCATGGGCCCTTGTTGGGTTGTTTCCACCTAAACCCACCAACACCTTGGAGGGGCTTTGCCTGCTGCATCTTTTTACTTTACTCAAAAGGCTCTTATCATCACCAGGTGCAACCACTCTCATAGTCAAAACCGTGGTCGACCGACCACCAGTTCAAAAAATTGTGGTCACCTTTTCAACACTCAAACAAGAGAGAATAAAACCAAGATTCTGTCGGCAACAACCGTTGTACTTCCACATGTAAAATTCTCTATTTATTCAATCAAGAGTCGTAGTTTAAGCGGTTAAAAGTATTTACTCCTGCATCTAAACTAATATGTTCGATTTCTCTCTAAATCTCCGTTGTATAAAAGAAGAAAAAAAAAACATTATTTATTTATATTTTATGCAATCACTTAATTTTATGGCATGTTTACTAATCTGAAATGCAATGAGTGAGAATAGGACTTTGTCGACGTGGGCGTAGTTTTTGGGATTTTTTAGAACATATAATATTAAACATGAGGGGCTGGCGCGCCCCAAATAATATGTTTGACAACTTTTATATGGTATAAGTATATTTGTGTGTTGAAAAAAAGCACTGCCTTTGCCTTTACTCTTGTGGTTAAGTGCTTGTACGATCCCACACAAGGTCAAGGGGTCGATTAAGGCGGTGGTGGTGATATTGGTGGTTGATTATCTTAATTTCCAATCTATGAGGTATTCTAAAATACCTCTGTTTTTAAATACACCTGGATTTGCCTTTTTCCTATTTACTATTTGATAAGTTAAACCCAAATGTCAATTGCATTCTTAATTTTGAGAGTCTATTTGTTGTTTCACTCATTTACAGGTTCTATATTGATTGAAATGAAATGAACCTGACATATATCATCGAAATACTTGGAATATGTTACCATGGAAATTCATAAGTCTTTGCTCGGTTTGAGCGGGTTCGGTTTTGAGTGTCAATTTATATAAAATTAAAATAAAATTCATAGAAATTCATAAGTATTGCCTCGGTTTAGGTTGATTCGGGTTTGAATCCAAATTGAGCAACAAACCACAATAGTCAATTTGTACAAAACTAAAATAAAAACCGAATCAAAGGTGTAAATAGCCAACCAAATCGTTTCACTGATAGGTTGGTTTGGTTTCAGCTTGGGCTGACTTCAATATTGACCTTTTTTTTTCATAAATAAACAACATTTTAGGCCCAAAATTTGAATTGAAATGCCCAAAATATTGTTTCATGACAATTCATGTTTCGTATCCATGACGTTACGGGTTGCAAGTTGTGCTTTAACTTTTCACATGAACAAATTTGAATGTAAATACTCCTTGGTTGTGTGTAAGGAAGGTATATTGAATATCATTGGTTGTTAAAATAAATATATTAAAAGTTTGTATGTCATTTAGAAAGTCGTTACGGACTTATAAGTTACAAACTCTCAGCTATTTAAAACGTATATGGATCGTCAAGGTGATGATTTAGCAAATTTGATTCTGTTAATTGTAATTATGGTTGGATAGTAAAAATGTGCAAGCAATATGTAAAATAGATGGTGAGAATACATAAAAGAAGAGAGAGCAAGCAATATGTAAATTTCCAACCAAAGAACAGAAGCAAGCAATGTGTGGACAGTGTTTGTTGCCCAGATGACAAAAAATAAGAGAGATAATGGACCACCAACATATTGCATTGATTGAAGGTCATGTAGCTTGGCCCATATCCAAATGGCTGAGCTGTGTACAAATTTATAAGTATATTTGTTTTGCAGAAATGGTACCGACCTTCTTCCTAGCCTTGTGGTTAATTGCGCTTGCATGAAACCGCAAGGTCTCGGGTTCGAAGGGTGGTAATGATATGATGCTCTTAGTGATGGCCCTCACTATAGAATTCTTGCTAAGATATGATCCCAAAAGAACTTTGGTCCAAATGAGGTATTTTAAAATACCTCTGTTTTTATACTCATTTACTTTGTGAAACGTTAGGCCAATTGCATTCTATTAAAAAATAGAAACTTTTGTTATTTATATTTTTGTATTCATTGAAAAAGAAATTCCTCTATCTTGGAGAAAAATATATATATATAATCCTTTGTATATCCCTAAACCCTATAAAGTTCTTCTTTAATCTTCTAAAAGATAATGTAAGTGAAATGCTAGCATCATTCCTTCTAATCTTCTCCTCTGGCATTTTGCATTCTTTGATGATTTGTGGTGGGACTTAGATGTTTAATGAATTGTGATTTTATGCAAATTTGATATTTTTAGGATTTGTGAATTAAATACAATTATAAGTATTGGTTATAAATTGGTATATTAAGTTACGGTTAACAAGGACTTGCAGCTCAAATAGTAAAGAGCATGAAACAAAATACCACATGGAGCTGGAGGTTCACATGGCCTAACCCAACTTTGTATTGGACCTAAAGATGGAGTTGTGGACAATTAGTAAGGAGTTAAGAGGACATGTGACTCAACAATATATGTCATCAAAGAATTTAGTAGATGCTCCTATGGAGAATCAAAGCGATTATATACAAGTCTAAAATTGAATAATATGATTGAAACCAATAACTTATGCTTATTTATTTGATTTACTATTCCTAAAAAGTAATACTTCACCACTTATTTTAAAGAAATTCACTCCATGAAATTATCATTTGAATTGGCTTGTCTTGTGTTGGAATTACTAGAGATATAGTATCTTTAGTTTTACAAACGAAAATAATTGAAAATGAAATTGGTGGTCATTAGGGATGGGAATGGGCCTGTTAGGAGTCGAGTATGGAAATACCACCCCCAATCGCCTGTATGAAATTTCGGTGAAAACTACACAGATAACCTAAAGAGTATTTGCGACTTATTCCAAACATAAAGAAACCGCAAAAAGGATGGTGGTGGAGATCCTACGTCGAACTCAGGTAGAGATCCGACGTCGAAAGACAGCCATCTGTGATGGTTGGGGGAAAATTATAACAAAACAAAGACAAATCGGGAAAACCTTCTGTTTCTGAAAATGGGGGAAGAGGAGAAGGGAGGAAGAAAATAGGAGAGAAGGGACGAAGAACAGTGGCTTCCTCCCCCTCACAGTAAAAATGGCTTTAGGAATGTTTTTTGGGAGAGATTGAGCTAGAGTTTCTCTTTATGTTGACAATTCCGTTTGGTTCAATTCGTCTAAATAAAGCTTCACAGAGTTTAGGGTAACTTTTTAATCGTTATATTATATTGTATTATATTATATATTTATTAATTAAAAACAAATGTATCATTTATCGGGCCAAATTCAAAGATGGATCACTCGTCCGTTGGGCAGTGTCTATTGTAGACTGTCCGTAGCCCAAATGACAAAAAAATAAGAGAGATAATGGACCACTAGCAGATTACAGTGAAGGTTATGTGGCTTGGCCCATATCCAAATGGCTGAAATGTGAACAACTTATAAGTGCATTTGTTTTGCTGAAATGGCACCGACCTTTTTCATAGCCTTGTGGTTAAGTGCGCTTGCATGAAACCTAAAGGTCTCATGTTCGAAGGCTGGTACTGACGATGATGGTGATGATGATGATGATCAGTGTTCATCCAAAAACAACTATGGTCCAAATGAGGTATTTCAAAATACCTCTGTTTTTATACTCATTTACTTTGTGAAAGGTTAGAGCAATTGCATTCTAATACAACAATAGAAGCTTTTGTTATTTATATTCATTGAAAAAGAAGTCCTATATATCCCTAAATTTTATTGGAACCAACAATCTTCTTTCCCTATCCAATACCAAATTTTTGTCCTAACTTCTCGTTTTACCTCTCTCTCTCTCTCTCTCGTTCTCTCTCATGTGATCTACTCCTCTTTTATATATCAATATGTCCCAAATGATATGTTGGTTTATGGTTTTTACCAAATCTAGAATGATTGTGTGTCCCTCTCTGTCCACAGTGAAGTTCTTCAATCTTCTAAAAAAATAATGAAACGGAAATACTAACATCATTCTTTCTATGATTTGAGTTGTGATTTCGAGGTTTGATGAATTGTGGTTTGATTCAAATTTGGTATTGTTATAGGATTTGTGAATTAAATACAATTGTCTAACTTCAGAAAATGACTGGCCATGAAGGGGTGTATAAGTTGGGCTTAACTCAACCGTGTATGGGGTCTTTTGAGATAAAATCCCACCTAAAAATTCATGTGGCCTGATCAAACTTTATATTGGACCTAGAAATTGAGTTGTCGATTA
Source organism: Prunus padus (assembly GCA_024362665.1). Taxonomy (NCBI): domain Eukaryota; kingdom Viridiplantae; phylum Streptophyta; class Magnoliopsida; order Rosales; family Rosaceae; genus Prunus; species Prunus padus. The sequence continues at coordinate 20,257,097 of JANFAM010000010.1, read as the reverse complement.
TATTAGTGCAAATTGCACAATTAGTGAGGAGTTAAGAGGATGTGTGCCTCAACAATATATATGTCATCAAAAAATCCAGTAGATGTGGGCACTTCCAGCAGCCCCCTAGGGCTCGGGCTGGGGGGGGAGCCCAAAACGAAGTTCCAGCAACAAAGGCTGGCCCGGGCAGGAGGTGGGGTCCACGAGCCTGGGTTGGCCCGAAGGCGAGGGGAGCTCGAGCGAGAGCCCAAAAGCGCCATCGACGGAGCGGGCGCGCTTGCAACGCAAGCGCCAACGATAAAAAAATTTGCTGCGCGCCCGTTTGCTTTCCTCCAACGGTCCTGTGCCACGTGGCGTGTTCTGGGCCTTTCGATTCGTTTTGTCATCCAATCCAACGGCCTAGAATTTTTAAAGGCAAAAAATTATGAAAAAAAATCGTAAATTTTTTTTTTAAAAATCCCAAAAAATACTTAATTTTTTTTTCTATAAATACCAATCCCTACTCTTCACTTTTAACAGCAAATCCTCATACATTTTCTCCTTCTCCAACTATTATTCACTTTCTACTCAATATTTTTTTCACTTTCTACTCTAAATTTTTTGCACTTTCAAGTTTAATTTTTCTCTATCATTATGGCTTTTTCTCAAGAAACCGGAGGGGCATGGAGCCTCATGGAAGATGTCTTGTTGTGTGAGTGTTGGGTCCAAATTAGTCATGATCCCATATCAGGTAATGAGATGAAATTTAGTCAAATGTGGAAAAAAATTCATCACGAATTTGTTGAAAGATCGGGTTCCACCCGTACGGAAATGGCATTGTCCAGTCGGTGGAAAATTCTCAACAAAGAGTTGGGGAAATGGAGAGATGCCCTCACAAAAGCGATGGATAACCAAAGAAGTGGGTAAAATCTCAGCGATGAAGTAAATTATTTGTAATTTTCATTTTATTAATTTTAATGTCCTATTAATTTTAATTTAAATGTTTCTTGCAATTTGTATATTTTGTTAATATTTCTTGTATTTCCATATTTATTTAAATGTTTCTTGCAATTTTTATATTATGTTAATATTTCTTGTATTTCCATATTTATTTAAATGTTTCTTGCAATTTTTATATTATGTTAATATTTCTTGTATTTCTAATATTTATTTAAATGTTTGTTGCATTCTCTATATTTTGTTCATATTTCTTGGATTTTCATTAATATGTTTATCTTTTTTGCATTACCAATATTTTTTTAAGTTCCTTGCATATTCAATTTTTTTTATATCGATTGTGCAAGCTCAAATGTGGTATGGTGCTACTGGACAAGGGAAAAAAACTTTCAACCATACCCAATGTTGGGAGGTGGTGAAGCATTGTAAGAGATTTAGCATTATTTCAATGGCTCCAACGGTGGTGTTAAACGAGACGCCACTCCATGATTCACAAGCTTCGGATTCGCCTATGGAATCCCCTATGAGTGAAGACTCACCCATTGAAAGGGAGCCGAGGCCTATTGGGAGGAAGGCGGCGAAGGCAAAGAGAGGAAATAATTGTACCAGTAATGCCTCTAAATTTTTGGAGGAAATTGCAAGGCAAAGCGCCTTGAGAATTGAAATAGACAGGAAAGCCCAAGAAGATGATAGGGCAATGCAAATAGAATATGCTAAAGAAAGGGAGTATGTACGCAAAGAAAGGGAGTATCAACTCAAAGAAAACGAAGACAAGAAGGATCGGGAAACCATGGCCATGGATACAAGCCATATATCTCCTGAAACAAAACAATTTTGGAAGCTAGAACGAAAGGCTATTATGAGACGAAGACTTTTTCGTGATGATGGACCTAGCAACACGGATTGGTTAAATGATGGAACCCCTTAAGTTAGTTTGCTTGCCTTTTCATTTCATTGTATTTTAATGTTTTGTTTTAAAAATTAGTTGTAATTCATGTATTTTATTTTATTAGTAGTATTGGTTTTCTTTGAGTTACCAAAGAAACTATTAAATAAAATTCCTTTTTATTCAAAACATTCCATACATAAAAAACTAACCACAACCAAAGCATTAAAAATATAAAAACAAACAAACCACAACCAAAGCATATAAAAAACCAAACATAACTAAACATATAACAAAAACATTAAAATCTTGAAAAACATCTTCACTTCACTTCATTCACCGTCATTGCCTTTCACCGCCCATAAATGCTCCATTAAGTCAACTTGACGGCGTTCATGAATATACGACGATTGCATCTCCGTATATCGATCAATCATACGGTTCATGAAACGACCATCTCTAACCAACGGTTCATGCTCTAATGGTTCTCCATTTGGCCCTATGGGTTTTTCATAAATTCTTGTCAAGGACGTGTTCATGGGATCTGGGTCGTACACCTCTTCAGCATTGTAATCATACTCATCCTCCACAATCATGTTATGGAGGATGATGCATGTCATCATTATGCTCCTCATCAAACATACGCACCGCACCCCTAATGATCGCCCACCGAACTTGGAGGATACCAAAGCACCTCTCCACATCTTTTCTGTAACTCCTCTCCACATCTTTTCTGTAACTCTCTTGATGGGTAGCAAATAATTTTTGCTTATGGGTTCGAGGATGCCGAAGTGATTTCACAAATGTTGTCCACCTCGGGTAGATGCCGTCAACTAGATAATACCCAGTTTGGTAGACGGTATTGTTGATTTCATAGGTGATTTTCGGGCCTTTTCCTTTCAAAACATCGTTGAACACCGGGGATTGACCTAGGACGTTCAAGTCATTTTGAGATCCAGCAACTCCGAAGTAGGCGTGCCAAACCCATGTATTGAATCCTGCAACGGCTTCAAGGATGATACTTTTTTGCCCTTTTCTATTGCCGTAATCTCCTTGCCAGGCAGTTGGGCAATTCTTCCATTGCCAGTGCATGCAGTCGATGCTACCAATCATTCCTGGAAATCCTCTCCATTCGGCTTTATGTAGAAGTCGTTGCAGGTCCCTGCGCGTAGGTCTGCGCAGGTAGTCCCTGGTGTACAGAGTTTCGATTGCAGCACAAAATCTAACCAAACTCTCCAAAGCAGTGGACTTCCCCATCCGGGCTATCTCATCCACCTGATCAGCAGATGAACCATACGCCAACATTCGTATAGCAGCTGTGAACTTTTGTTCGGGAAGCAGTCCCAAAACACCAGCACAATTTCTCTTTTGAACAAAGTATTCATCATAATTGCAAATATCATGCATGACTTTATTAAACAAATGTTGTTGCATTCTATATCGCCCTCGAAAATGAGCATCAGAGTACAGAGATGTTGGGATAAAATGCCTATGTCTGTCAACATTCGGGCCACGGCCTTCATGTGAACCACGACTGCTCTAGTTGTCTTCATCAAGCAAAGCCACAGCCATGACAATTTGCTGATCTAGTTCTCTCTGCACTCTTTTGCTTGCAGCTCGTCTACGCCTTCTTTCTCTTATTTCTCGATCTTGCCTCTCCAAGACCTCCTCCATGTCTGCCATTGAGGATGGAATATGGAATCTGAAATCTAAAATATGAGAAATGAAATGTTTGAGAAGATGTAGTGTGAGAGGTTTGTGAGCTGAGCCTTAGTTTTATAGAAAAATTTAGGTCGATAGACATGACACGTGGCGCAATTTTATAGGGTGAAAATCTTATCCGAAATTTGAAATTCAGATGAAAAGTTGAAATTCAAATGAAATTTATCTGAAATTTGAAATTCAGATGACACGTGGCGCAATTTTATAGGGTGAAAATCTTATCCGAAATTTGAAATTCAGATGAAATTTATCTGAAATTTGAAATTCAAATGAAATTTATCTAAAATTTGAAATTCAAATGAAAAGTTGAAATTCAAATGAAATTTATCTGAAATTTGAAATTCAGATGAAATTTATATGAAATTTAAAATTTGAAATTTATCTGAAATTTGAAACAAAAATTTATCTGAAATTTGAAACCGAAAATCTTATATGAAAATCTTATCCGAATATTTTATCAGAAAATCTCATCCGAAAATATTGTCCAAATTAATTGTTTAGGTAAACAAATTTGTGAAAAAAACAAAAAATTGAATAGTATTTGCCCTTTGCCATGTCAACTGCTGGAAGTGCAACTTACTTTTTGCAAGGGCAGACACTATTCCCGTGAATAATGTCACCTAGCCCCCCCTTGCCATGGCAAGGGTTTCACTGCTGGAAGTGCCCTAAGAGCAAGTCCAGTGGTCAGCCTGGGCTAAGGCAGACAGGGGCCCAAGAGCGTTTTCAGCATTCCAGCAGGACACTCTTGCCCGGGCAATAGCTGGGTCCCACGAGACTGGGCTGGCCCTCAGGCCAAACTTGCCTGGGCTATGTGACGTCAGTGATGTAAAAAAATTTAAAAAAATCTGAAGAAAAAAAATCCAAAAAAAATCAGAAATATTTTTTAATACATACCTAGCAATTTTTTTATTTATTAATTTCATACATACAACTACAATTAATCTCATGTAAAAAATAAAATAAAAAGTAAAAGTGAATAATATTTTCCCTTTGTCATGGCAACTGGTGGAAATACACATTGCTTTTTGCAAGGGCTACCACTATTCACGTGAATAGTAATAGCCCTTGCCTCCCCTAGTCATTTGCCGTCATTTACCATGACAAATGGGTGGAATTGCTCTAAGGAGAATCAAAGCGATTATATACAAGTTTAAAATTGAATAATATTATATTCAATAGGATATAGCTCTGTTGGTTGAGTTTTTTCACTTTCACCTAGGCTATGTCGGTAGAGATTCGAAATCCTTAGGCACCTAATGAATACTTGTATAAATGCTCCTCCCCAATCACTTGTACTAAAAAAAACTGAATAATGTTATATTGAAAACCAATAACTTATGCCTATCAATTTGCTTTAGTTTTACAAACGAAAATAATTGGAAATGAAACTGATGGCCATATCTGATTTCCCCTCCCTACTCACTGGTGAGGTGAATAGCCTAGTGGGGTCTCTTAAGAAAAAAAAATAATAATAATATCGCTAATTTTCAACACCAAAAAAAAAAAAAGGAGAAAAAAGTTAAATTGATTTAGTTTTATCATATATGAACTTTCAATAATTTATTTTCTGGTTTAATACATTTTCTCTTTCCCTTTAGTTAAAAGACAACCGATCTCCACCAAAAAAAGGTAAGTTTGATGAGTGGATCAATCAATCAGCCGCACATTTATCTCACCATGAACAGCAGTCAGCATAAAGACATTTATGCAGTGCAATGGGCATGGAAATTTGAATATGGTCCACACTTTTTGTTCTGACCATCAAATTGAATGACAGAAACTTTCCCCAGCCAAATTGATCGATTCACTGTTACACAGAGACTGAACAATCTAATCATATTAAGAGAGCCGTGATATATATAGTTCTTTCTGAGCAGATTTTGGTACCAAAGTTCAAAAAAATAACCCGTTGGCAATTAATTAGAACAGCTAGGCATGCGTGCATGCAAAAGTAGAAATCAATTTCATTCAAAGTTTACAACATGGCAGGGAGGAGGTAGGGCATCTTCATGACTTAAAAAGAATGACTCTACAATAAAGGGCAGGTGGGTGGATGGCAGTGACATAATTAGCCATGCATATTCTCGACGATCTAATTTTCTACTATCTGCTGCTACTGTTTCAGTGGTAGTGGGGTCAAATTAGCTTGGTTTTGAGTGAAAACCTGTAGCAATTAGCAAGATGGCCGTACAACAAATGAACTTGGCTGGTTTTTATGGCAATTGCTTTAATTGTTCTGCATTGGGTACCTAACCCCAGCTGCCAAGACTCGTTGCTGCTCTATCTGCAATGCCAATGCCATACAAAAATGATCAAAGCTTGAAATTGAGATAGATAGATATATATGGTGATCATAAATGAAGGAATAATTACTAGTTTAATTGTCATTACTTGGAATAATTCATGCAATTTGTTCTTGAGGTAGCAATATTCATGTTCTAGCACCTCCAAAGCTCTCTGGCACCTGAAAAACGTACATGAACAAAACCCCATATGAGAATTAATATCAAACACCATGAACAGCATGCGTAGGTATTGTTATTGTTATTTGTATCATTTCAACTCACGATGTGTTCGTCTCATTTTTATTAGAGAGATAATACATACGCGTCATGGGTTATTAAATTAAAGGAAGAGAAAAAGGTGAAGAGTGACTGACTGACTGACCCAGCACGGTGGTTGTGTTCAGAAGCAGCGCGAAAAGCAACGCAGACGTTTCTGATTCTCTTCGCTCCAATGCTTGAGCTGCTTCCCATAAACTGATTCAAATGTGTCCCCATTTTCTTGTAGTCCGAGAACTCTCTATCCATCCTGATCAATTCAATTCAATGTTTATATCACCAACCCATCAACCAAAATTAACCAAAATTAATCAAAATGGAGAGAGAGAGAGAGAGAGAGAAATAGACTCACAATAATTCTCTGAGATTTCTTAAGAGCTTCTCAGACTCATGAAAGTAGATGTTGACAACTTCAGAAACGAAGTTTGGGGAGCTCTCATCTTGGAGCTGTTGAAGCTGCAAGAATTGCTCATCCAGAACTCCCTATACAAACAACAACATGAACTATTTTTAATTTATACAATTAATTTGATTAATCATAAAAATATAATAATTAAGTTCCAATGAAATGTTGTTAATTAACATGAAGATGAAGATGAACAAGAACCCACCTGGTGAAAGAGCATTGCGAGCAACCGATTCATGTCGGCTCGCAACCGATCAGCACCCAACCCCAACATCCACACTGGCAGACCCGTCTTGGCTGAACAAACAATAAAAATGAAATACAAAATATTGAGATCAGATTTTGCTTTGCTTCACCAGCAGCTTCAGGGTTTAAGGGTTTTGTTGTGCTTGTGCTCTTTCACATCATCTATATATATAAGCGGGAAAGCCCACCTGGGATTTAAAGCAAGTAGTGATCTAATTGGACCCCACTCTTTGCCTATAAAATTAATTAAACAAATTGTTTAATTAAGTAACTAATCTTTGCCTATATTCAAACCCAAAATTCTAAAAAAATATTTGAATAGTTTCAGAGCGTGCAATGTGGAACATACCGAGGCGAATGTGGGGTATCAACCGGACCAGCCTACAAACCACAGGCCTCAACTCAACTCAACTCAACTCAACTCAACTCAACTCGACTCAACTCAGTTTAACAACCTAAACCCTATTTAAGTTAAATTAAATTAAATTAAAGTGTGAGAGTGAGAGAGGGAGGTGGTGACCTGCTGTCCCCGTAGCCAGTGAGCCCGCGTGCTGTCTGTTGTGGCAGGTTGTTGCGGCGGTGAAGCCTCACTCCCACCCGACAACTGCCTGCACCCGGTTACTTGTCAGTCACTCCATATTCCATTCCACACACACACACTCCCATATAAAAAAGAATAAAAATAAGTGGGAAATTAAAGCAACTCTTTTTCCATTTTTGACATATTTAATCTTTTTTGCTTGAGAAAATGTTGGCTGGTTGTTGTTGTTGCTTTCTTTTTGGGCTTTTCCCACTGCCAGAATTGGAGAGCCTGCTCTGCAGCGAAGGCAGAGACTTTTGGTTTTGGGAATGGGAGCTTTGAAAGAAAGAGCTAGCTTAGCCCCCCGGTAAACAAGGTTCTCAGTGCACTGTGCACACACACCTGGTGGTGACAAACTCTGGGATGGGGTTGCCACGTGGCAAAATGGGTAATGCTTGCTCGTTTGAGGAGCAAGCAAGCATGATGAAGAAGGGACTTTTCCAAAAGGAAGGTGGTGATGAACAAGCACAAAATTAGAGGCTTAATTTATTCCATTTTATTTGTGTCACTTGTTATTGCATGAGAAAGAAGAAGAAAACCACTCATTTTGGTGGGATTAAATTTTGATTTTGCTAATTAGTAGTGGTGACTTTTCTTAAAGTTGTAGCCAATCCCTTTTCTGTTCATTAGGTAGTAATAATGAGTAATGCTTTGTAAATCTCAAGTTATAATGGCCCAACTTCATCAAAGGGCTCTTTATTTTCTGGACCTATATACATATTGCCCTAATCACTACAAAACTTTTCCAATAATTATGTGACGGATGGTAGTTATTTCGGTTTTGAATTTTGGACACCTTAAGAGCATGCCTTTTATTTTTTAGTTCACACTAGAAAGCTATTTTAGGAGCTCATAATAAAATTTCAACTCTAACTATGCTCTTTAGTTTAGGGAATCATAGATGATTTATTTCTTTTTTTTGTTTAGCATAAATGCTCCTTCTTCATATAAAATAATAATAATAAATAGTTAATATTAAATAAATACTTAAAATAGCATTAAAGTAAAGCACCATATTTAAAAATACGGAGCCACTAGGAGTCCTTTCCCTCTTCTCAAATTTAGGAGCTCCTAGAGGTTTCCCAATTTTAGGAGTTGGATAGGGAGCATGGTTAGATGTGGGTTTTCTCACTTCCTCCCTAAGAATGTGGTTTAAGGAGTCCATTATAAATGCTATAACCTAATTATTTTCATGAAATTCATTCATTAAGATGTTAAATAAATTTTGGAATTACAGCTGAGTGGTGTGGAGGAAGGGCCTTCATGGCCTCTTCTCTCCAGCATCATTTTTCTTTGAGTGCTGCTATTTCCACCCCTCTGTCATATTTTTCCATCCACCTTATCTTTAACTTTTTAAATACAAATTTAATCCTATTGTAAAATGACTTAAGAGGACTTAAGGAAAAAGAAAGAGAAATAAAAAAAAAGTAGACTTCTCACGTAACCCTATCGTTTGACATAAAGGAAAAAAAAAAACCACTCCTTGCTCATGATTCCTCAGTTGCTCTTATGACTTTTCAGTGCTCAGAACTCAATTCTCAAACAATTTTCTTCTCTTTTCTATTTATTCAATCAACTTGTTTATGAAGAAAAAACAACAACAAGAGCATGGATGTTGAAGAGAACGATTTTGGCGAAAAGGTAAGGAAATCCTATTTGAACAGAATTTCTAAGATCTTTATGATTACTTAAAGCATTGGGAGATGAGTATTTCTTGGACTGATTTTTTTTCTTAAACAAATTAAAACTCTGATTTTTTCTTTGGGCTCTGTTGATTACACAAAGAAAGAACGTTCCTTACAAAACCATTTTGGTTGAGGATTTTTTTAGGCATGAGGAGGTGAAGAAGGCTTTGGCTTTGGGGGTTAATGGGTCATTGGTTTTTAAGGAATGCAGTCATTTGGTGGGGGATATTTTGCATGAAGATGTGATGAAGAGTGTGAAATACATGGTGGAATATTTGGTGAAGAAGAGCAAGGTCTTGTTGTACTAGGGGCAGTTTGATTTGAGAGATGGTGTGGGTTCCATTGAGGGCTTGGGTCAAGACCATGATAGAAAGGTTGCTGGACAGCGGACCAGAAAGTTTGGAAGGTGGGTAGAGAGGTTGCTGGGTATGTTCAGAAATTGGGGAGCTTGAGCCAGGTTTTGGTTTCAGGGGGTGGTCATCTTTTGCTTGCTGATAGAAGATGAACAGAGAGAATAAAAGGAGAGAGAGGAAATGAGGTAATAATTAAAAGGGTATTTTAGGGATATTGGTAGGTGGAAAAATAGGATTGTGTTTTTTTGAAATTTATGTGGTGGGTGGGAAGATAAGGTGGGTGGGAAAATAAGACAGATGGGTGGAAATAGCAGCACTCTTTTCTTTTAAAGCTGGATTGTTTAAATGGGGTTTTTACTATTAAAAAAATGTAAGGTAAAAAAAGAAAATAAAACTGGTGAAAGTAGTATCGCACATCCATGACCATTTAATTCTTCATTTTAAAGGAAAATATAGAACCAAACATTTCTTGAGTATCAATTAAACTATTACTATTTGGTCGAACAGAACTATGTCATGCACTTACCATTTTACTTAAAACACCCAATTAATATTTGGTAAATCAATTGCAAAGCACCTATCAGTGTAGTGGTTTGAAGTAATTTCTCTCTTAGGAAAAGTTCTGGATTCGAGTTCTATCATCAGTGTAGTGTGTGTGAATTTAATATATTATCGCCCTTCTTAATAAGAAATGTGTCCTAAAAAAATAATTTGGTAAATCAATTAGCATGATCCTTATGCAAGGATGATATATGAAAGAGAGAGAGAGATGTCCTTCCAATTTTCTTTTTGCAAGAGTAGTTTTAAATTCAGCAAATTGAATGCAGTCCAGTCATCCACCCAAAATAAAAAAAATGTAAAAAGAAAATAAACGTAGCAAAGAAACAGGAAAATGCTATAGAGGCTTCGAATATTCACCTTTTTTCTTCTGTGTCTCGCTTCTAATAAAAGTTTCTTAAAACTTTAAACAGAAGGCTTTATCATTGAATGAAATAATTACCAGACCAAAATTCATGAACATGCAGAGAGAATATAATTATCTTATATGTGTCTCGAAATGGTAGACATATTTTTTACTTAATCTGCACAAAGTGTGCAGGAACCATCCTAATCTAGATTAACATGTATTATGGGTTTAACCGCAGTTCATTTTGTTTTAATATATGAAGCATGTTAATTAATTACTTTGTTAATAACTACCTCGGCTTGCCGACATGAAAAGCATGCTTTGACGTAAGCAAACTCTGTCATAGATATGGGTCCATTTTTACTTAGATAAATTGGATGCAAGACACCAATTGACTCTCAAGAGAGATTGTCGGCAGCGGGACTCGAACCTAGGATTTGATAGCAAAGAAAATGATCCTTACTAACTCAACCAACCCTTGTTGACATTTTTTATTTATTTTGTGTGTGTGAAGATTTATATCTTTATTTTTAGGCAAACAACCTAAAATCATTCTCAAATTTGTTGTTGTTTAATTATAGGTCATGTAAGTCTCGAGATACAACAACATTGGGATAATAACATTTCAAAACTAGTTATCATTATGCAACCAATATTGTATCATATGAATTTGTACTGCTAACTAGCATGCCAAAATTATTAATCACTTTTACCACTAATGTGGTAGAGCCAAAATGATTAAAACCCAAGAATCTTTTCTTAAACAACTTTTGGTGCTTTTGCTTATTGGATTAGAGGAACAATGCATGTAATTTATGTAAGAAAATAAAGAAAGAAAGCATGCTCTTTTTTTGTGTGTATTGACGTAAGCAGACCATTGGGTAAGGCACAAAAATTGCTTCTTTATAGGAAGCACTTTTCATGGCGATTATTTTTTTTTTCTAACCCATGAAAACATTGGGTGCTTTTGCAAATATAATATGAAACCGTAGACTTCATAACCATGCTTCTTGTGCTCCCGTGCTTATTTACTATGGCCTTTATCCATTCAAGACACATTCTTCCTTTTTGTCTTATTACTAAAACTTTTTCACTCTTTCAGCTTTGAAGTTCCAAATGCTAGTACAAAAGATTCCTAAATTCCTTAGACCCTATGGGGTGTGTAAAGAGTACTTCATCAGAAAGCTATGGGGTGGGATTATTAGGATGGTGTTTTTATATTATAGTAGAGATGAAACTCATTGCTCGAGATAGTAGAAAATTTGAACTCATTTAGTCTGAGTTTGTGTTTTAAAAACCCTCTTTTTTAGGTAGAAGTTTGTGTTTTATCATCGTATGTGTCACTCATATCATTCAATATAGATCATATTTATCATATCATATGTGCTTCACTTACATAGTATATGAGAAATTTTATGAAACCAGCACATATGTAAATTCCTCAATAACAATATTGTTTTTTTTTTCGTGTGTATATATATCATATTTGGAGTTGCTTACACAAATCTCTTATCAAGAAAACGAAAAAAACAAACTACACAAGTCAATGCTCAAACGCCCCTTTTCATAGAAAAGAAAAAACTCAAACGCCCATGATTTACTTGAAATTCACGAGGCCAAGCTTCCTTAGTTCAAGGCCATTCTTTGTTTGTGGGCCACTGATGGTAACTTCACATCAGTTGCCAATCCAATAGCTTGGAGAAATCTCACAACATACCAAGTCATGTCAAGCTGCCACCAATTGAGGCCATGTCTAGCTGAGTACTCAAAAGCATGGTGATTATTGTGCCAACCCTCACCAAATGCTAATAATGCCACCCACCTGAAATTGACATATCTTTTAGAATTCAAACTATCTAAAATTTAAAGAAAATTCTCTCAAATACAATTATTATTGTAACAAAATTCTCAAATAGAATTATTATTGTAATATTATTTGAGAGCCTTTCCCAAAACTAGACTAGCAATTCAGCCCAATAGGGCTTGAACTCAGCCCAAACCCATGAAATTGAGTGGATTAACAACAAAAAGGTCCCACATTGATATGGACAAATTTCTAGCAAATTATGTTGAGAAAATGTACACATCTACAAGCGAAAAATTTGGGTGGGAACTTCCCTATGATAAACCAAGTGGTAAACTTTGTCTCGTTAAAATTGTGACATTATACTTTACCACTCGGCTTGCTGCGAAGTTCCCACCCAACTTTTTCTCGAACTTTTGGAGGGTTTAGAGATATAGTAGTACCAATTGTTCCTGGACAAGTCACCAGTATTCCATGCTTGCTTTCCCCACACGTGGCAAGCCGAGTTAACCAGCCATGTAATGTGGTATACCCATATAATTCTCACACCCTGCAATAGTTAATTTGCAACAAAACGATGTCTAAGACTGTTTGATAGGCTCACAAGAAAGGCTTTAGAAAAAGCAAAAAATGAAAGCCATTCTTACCATTCCCCACACAAGGAATGGGAATCCTCCCATTGCATACAGTAGAACTCCAAGAGCAATGGGGTGAGCAATGTAAGTTTTCTGAATGAGCTGATAGAAGGGCTGCTTCTCTAAATCCCCAGCATTATTTGATCCCCCACACTGAAAATGTTCAAGCATGAAATATTCATTAGAAAGAAGAAGAAGAAGAAAGAATAAATTTATGTTTTGCATATAATTAAAAGGAAAAAAAGAAAGAAACACAATTTCATACCCTTTCAGTCACAGAATTGGTATCAAAGAGCCAACTAATGTGACTACACCAGAAACCTTCAATTGGGCTATGTGGATCTCTCTCTGAATCGCAAAACTGGTGGTGGTACCTATGTGTACTCACCCAATCAATTGGGCTCCCCTAAAAACCCAAAATTACAAACAATCACTAAACAGAACCATCAAAACTTCAGAAAAAATGAAATTAAAAACAGAAAAAAAGCCAACTTCCTCAGAATCAAATTCAAATTGCACCCACCTGAAGTGCTTGAACTGCACAATAAGCAAACAAGTATTCAAGCCACTTGGGGAGCTTGAAACTCTTGTGTGAAAGATTCCTATGATAAGAAAGAGTGATGCCAAATAGACCAGTCACAACATAAAGTGCCACTGCCAGCCAAAAAGCTCCCCAATTGAATTGAAAAGGTGCAAAAAGACTGAGCAAATGCATTGCCAAAACAACACCAGCTGTGGCCATATCCCTTAAGTTCCATTCTCTCCCCATAAACACATTCCTAGGCCTCTTCACAATCACATCAGACAATAGAATTCTCCTATACTTCCCTGGCTCTCTCTCTGCCTCTGGTTCTGTGGCTTCAGACAAAGCTGCATTGGTACTTATTGTTGGTACTGTTCTATTAGAATTGGTAAGCAAATGGGTGAAAAGCTTTATGCTTGTAAAAAACTTATTGGGTTGTGATTGTTTTGTATCATAATGAACAAAATTTAGGACCTTGGAACTCTGAGGCAATGGCCTGAACCCCAAAACGGGTCTTCCTGGCCGGTTAAACTTGCGGTGAAGAGGGAAACAAAGGTGGGTTTTGGGATTGGACGGTGGTGATGTGATCAAATCCATGGAGGAGGAAGGCTTGTTGGGGTTTGATACTCAATTGGATTTTTAACAAAACCAGCAAAATTTAATATAAAAGAACTCTACAGATTTTGGGGTTGATGTTTTGGTGGGGCAGAGGGTTTGTGGACTGAAAGGGAGAGAAGGAGACAACAGGGATTATATGATAAGGCGGCGTTTGGTTTTTTGGGCTTTTGGGTTGTGTTCAGATTGACAGAGTCTTTAAGATCCAGATATTTTTTATCCCATTTTTACTTTTTTTTTTCTTTTCAATTTTGTAACATTTGTTCTTATTTGTTAGAAGGGTAGGATATTTCTGTAAAATTTGTGTCTCAGATTGCTCCTCTGCTTATTTGTCATTATCTCCCTCCTCTCCAAGTATCTATTTTTCTTCTTCTTCACTGTACACTTGCCCAACTTATGAGGGATTAAGCTACAACTCTCTCTCTCTCTCTCTCTCTCTCTCTCTCTCTCTCTCTCTTCTTGCTGTGTGTCTTGGCAGTTGGGGAAAAGCAAGAAAGTGTGATTCATGGCAGCAACAAAAGCGTCAATCTTTGCGTCTTCCACACGACCTTTTCCAACCTCACCGTCCATTTTTGGAAGCAAAGCAAGCCCTCCTGTTTCAAACACTCTTGGTATGTTTTTCCTTCTTAATTGGTCTCTGGAACTGCTTCTAATTGTTGGGTTTTTTATTTATTTATTTGCAGACTTTGGATTCTAGAAAGAAATTTAGGTAGCTTGCACTATAATCTTGTTTGTGGGTTAGTGTCAAAAGCTTGTAATATGCCACCAAAAAGAAAAAGTGACTTTGGAAACTTAAGAACCAAAATGGGTATTGAAATTTGTGGACAAGCTTCAATTGCTGATTTTCTACTCATAATAGTTTTATCTTTACCTTTGAGTGCTGGCAATTAGAGGGAAGGCTTCTTTGAAGTGGGTCCTTGTGCATGGTGTTTACGTGTCCTTTAAATGATAATAATTTATCTTTATCTAAGTTGAAAATTTGAAAAAGTCATCAGGATTAGATGCCACTATAAATTTATCTTAGTGTCGGCCAGCCCCCAGTTGCTTTCCTATGATAAAATGGAAGAGCAACAGGGCATGCAGAAATTCAATCTGCTAAAGCCTATCTCATCACAGAGTTTAACTAAATTTGAACAGGTTTGATCGTTTACTGATTTTTTTTTCTTTTTGGGTGTTTCTGATAGTATCTAGAAAGCTGTTTGCAATAATATCAAACATGTTTGATTTGTCCCATGATCAAAAAAATTGTCTGTTCATATTTTGATTTCTATGCTGCACAAGAAATAAATGTTTTCTGTTCATATTGTCAGATCAAAAGATTTATGTTTTAAGATTAAGACTTCAAATTCTTAACAGTTCTATCTAATGCAGCTAGCAGTTTTAAGGGATTGTCATTGCCAAGGTGTACTTTGATAAGGAAGAAAATCCTCAAGGGCAATGGGAAAGTTAGTGCTGCTGCAGCAACAGTTGCAGTAACTCCTGTGGAGGAGCCCAAAGAGTATGAGTTTTCAATGCACACTTACTGCAATTGCATTACCACATTTACTTATTATTGCTAAATCTTGACTTTGTTTTTCTTTGTGAGAATTCCAGGCCATTTGGTTTGAAATAATGAAATGAAACATCCTCTGAAATGAAATGTCCTCTGCATTTCACATGGGCATGGTGTCTGAAATAATTAACCATGGCCCTGCATTTCAATATATTTCTTTGCCTCCTCCTTGAGAAGCTGATTTGTAATCATTTTAAAAATGTAAACTCCCTCATTCCAGGTTCGCACTTCCATCATGGGCCATGTTTGAACTTGGGAGGGCACCTGTATATTGGAAAACCATGAACGGCCTTCCTCCTTCTGCTGTAAGTATTGCACTGGTGCACAACTCCTTTGGGTTTTCGTTATCGCCATTCTCTTATACTAAAAGCATTCACAAACTTTGACAGGGAGAAAAGCTAAGGATTTTCTACAACCCAGCTGCAAATAATATTGCTCCAAATGAAGAATTTGGGATTGCATTTAATGGTACTTTTCATACACCATGTTCATATGTCTTATGCCCACTTACGAATGCAAACCAATTTGATTGTCTATAGCTTGTTTTTATGTTGTATTTTTTTCCTTTTTTGCGTCCTGTATATTCACACATGTTTCTCTACTATGTTTTTGCCATCACTCCATAGCTGCATAAACTCTTAGACTACAATAGTTGTCTAAAAGTACTAATTCCTGTACAAATTCTTTTTTCTCCCCTTCCATTATTGATGTTCCCTCTTGACTTCACTTAAGAGCCTTGAGGGATTTGTAACAATGCTCAAATGAATGATTTGGTGTTTGTCTTGACTCCTAATGCTGCTTCTACGGGCTTTGGAGCTTCGAAATTCTCCCAAATTCAGTTACTTAATTCATGTTTCATTAATATGTTCTTCTCCTCATACCCTAACAGCGTAAAATTTTGAACTAATAGTCTAAAAGAAATAGACCCATGAGAAGTTGTTTTGGTTTTCCTTCTAAAATAATTTGTAACAATGCTCAAATAAATGGTTTGGAGTTTTGTCTTGGCTCCTTATGCTGCTTCTTTGGGCTTTGGAGCTTCGAAATTCTCCCACATTCCATTCATGTTTTTCTACTATGCTCCTCCCTGATTCCCTAACAGCTAAGCTTGTGAAGTAAAATGGTAGTCATGTAATCATATCTGCTTTATAAATTCCATTATTTTTCTTCCAGCATTTTAGTTCCCTCTTGACTTCACTTATGAGCCATGAGGGATTTTTAACAATGCTGAAATAAACAATTTGGAGTATGTCTTGGCTCTTTGTGCTGCTTCTATGCCTTTGGAGCTTCGAAATCCTCCCACATTTCAGTTACTTCATTCATGTTTCTCTGTTATGTTCTCTCCCTTCCCTTTTTGTTTTTCTTATGTAAAACTAAATTCCAGAATATTGTAATCATGTATCATTATAATTCATAATTCGTTATGTTTAACTGACTATTTCACTATTGTAACCCATTGATCGGTTATGTCCTACTTTTGCAAGTGTTAATGTCACAGTTGCATTTCCTTGACTTGGTTGTTTTCTTGTCCTCACAGGAGGTTTTAATCAGCCTATAATGTGTGGTGGTGAGCCAAGGGCAATGCTTAGTAAAAGTCGAGGAAAAGCTGATTCCCCAATATATTCCATTCAAATATGCATTCCCAGGCATGGTAAGTTCATCTTTCAATTTTTGGCCATATAATTTTGTTTTTCCTAATGGACTGACTGATCATAATTATGCAGCCCTGAACTTAATCTTTTCATTTACAAATGGAGGTGATTGGGATGGTCCTTACAGGCTACAATTTCAAGTTCCTAAGGCTTTGAAAAACAAACCGATTGAATTCTTTAATGAGGTAAAAACATTCTTTCAAATTTTTGAATCTCCTATCTGTAGCTTCAAATTCTTGACTGCAATTTTTATGACTGCAATTTTTTACTTTATGCTGGTCAAAGCCAAGTTCTAGGTTAAATGGATAATGAATAAAGTTGAAAGCATTAAGAAAAATATGAGCAGAGCAAGTGGTTCTGAAATACATAATTGACCAGTTAGAAGCTGCTGGTCAAACAAAAACTATAAGACAGGTTTTACAGGTGTGTAGGATTTTAGAAAAATAGATAGATGTACTTTTATTTTGATACTATCAGGAAGAAGAATTGGTGCAATACTTATGATATCTGCTATCAGAATTACTTTGTAAACACCTATAATGGACAAAATGCAATTTGTTTACTGCATCCTGAAAGTTACTGGATGATGAATTTATGGCAGGGATTAACAGAAGAGTTGAGTAAAGACGGCGCTTGTGAAAGAGCAATCTTTCCCGATACTAGCGTTGTCGTAACAAGATGCACTATGATTGGAAATTTGAATGTTGAAGGAGTAAGCAAATTGTTCATATTCACAACTTCACTGGTTTCTTTGTCCCTATAATCCAAGTGTTAAAGATATTTTCTAAATTTAACTAGTGTCATGCCATTGCAGGGCGATCGTTGCAACCTTAATCTCGTACCAGGATGCACAGATCCTAGTTCACCCTCCTACGACCCGCTTGCCAATGTAGATGATGGATCATGCCCAATTGAGCAAGATTCTGACTCTTGAGTAGTATTCTGCAGTTAGTACCTGCCCTTCTCGCTCGTAAATACGTCGGTGCATGCAATACATATATACGGTGTCAGTGTCTGGAAAAGGCCTCTGTCTTATGATATGGTGGAAACTATACTGATTTCCTAAAGAAATGTGAATGTATACTAGTTGGATATATCAATTTTAGACTCTTGCCCACCACTCAACTCCTCTAATAAGGAAAAGAACTAAAACACTTTTGTGTCTGTGTTTAAACAGAGAAGAGGTGCATGAAAATCACATTGAAAATGCCATGTTTAAAGCAGAAGATATTATGAAAATCACATGCCAGCATGCGAATTGACATTTTTAGTTGTCATGATGGATTCTTGAAGATGGAAGTTCTTTTCAAATTACCAAAATACATGAATTTTAATCCCTTACGACAAGGAATTAGGCATGTGAATGTTGCGATGCATGCCATCTCTTCTCTTTTTCTGTTCCAAAATGTGAGGTGGGAAGGTGACAACTTTAAAAACCCAGATTCATACCCACCACTATAGGCAAACAGACTCCCCCACTATATAACTCCCTATTGATTGGAGTCATTCTATAATGTAGTTAGGCCATCTCCAGCGCAAGCCCCCAGCCCGGGCAAAAGGCAGCCCCAGGCCCCAGACCCCTCCAGAGCGCAAGGTCCAGCCCGGGCAAGGCGTGGACCCATGAGCGGCGGCCTCAAAGACGAGATCTGCTTGGGCTGTTGCTTGGGTTTAATGATATTAGCAACGAAAAAATTTAAAAAAAATCTGAAAAAATCCAAAAATTCAGAAACATTTTTTAATACATACCTAGCAATTTTATTATTATTATTAATCTCATACATATAAATAAAATTAATCTCATGTGAAAATCTCATACAGAAAATCTTATTTGAAAATTTTATCCGAAATTTGATATGGGAATTTTATAATAAATAGTGACACGTATCAACCGAAAATCTTATCCAAATTAATTATTTAAGTATAAAAAATATGAATTTTTTTTTAAGTGAATAGTAATTGCTCTTGCCCTTGCCCTTGCCCATAGGGGTGGAAACAAAAAGGGCAAGGCTGCTACTATTCACGTGAATAGTGACAAACCTTGCCTTGCCTTTGCCTTACCCTTGCCCTTTGGGGTGGAGGTGCTCTTAGGTGCGATCCTATCTCTTAATCGTTGGATCAGGCTAATCAATTTGATCCAACGACTAACTAATTTGATCCAACGATTAAAAGATATAGTCTCAACTAAGGGACGTATATAAGGCCCTCACTATAGAATTTTTGCTATTGATTGACCAAAAAATATAAATGGATAAGAAAGTTCTTCCACAACAAAGATTGGAAATGGGGAGGAGCCGAACCCCATTATCCCCTTTTAAATATGTCCCACTGTACGTTCAAAACTCTATTTTTCTTTCTGTTCCTTTTACAAAGCTTTTTGACCAGTTGTTCACTTTAACATTGTAACGGATTTAAGAAAGGATAATGAGATTAGGCTTCTCCCCATTTCCAATCTTTGCTGTACAAGAGTTTATATAATAATTTTTATATTTTTTTTGTCAATGGATTAGTTAGCTATATAATGGAGGGGTCATTTCACCCTTCTTATACTAAAATGTGAGCGCAGTCATTGGATTTCAAAAAATATTTGGCAGTTTTTTTTTTTTGTCGAAAATTTTTCGGAGTTATTGATAGCACTTTGTTGGTACCAATTTGATTCGAAACACAAAATAATATCATGAAACTCCCAAAACTTTGTTTAAAAATATATATATATATATATTTACCAGAAAGCAATATGTATTACCTCACTGAGAAAAACACCTAACCAAAGTGTTGACCGTAAAACCTTTTCGGCCTGACATGTGGATTATTTGGAATAAAAGAATCGAAGGCCGAATGAAGATGGAAACAAAGTCGTCCTTTTGGTGCGAGTGTTGTGCAAAGGCGTGCTAGCTATCACGATCACTTTTGGCCGTAATAGCAATGAATTAGCTCGGCATAGTAGATGATGGATAGCGCCTTGGATTCCGACTTCGCCAAGTGATTATGGCTGAGTAAGGAACGTGGTCTCGGTCGTTGGGCTCTTAACTTTGGTATCAAAGCTATTGGTGGCGTCTGTGCTAGTCAAGTGCTTGTGTGACTGCCATGTTCGGTTAAGAGTTCGGCTATCAATTTGATCTCTCAAGTCCCCTTTGAATTATTAACTAAAACAAAGCTTAAGTGAGAAACCGAGGTGGATTGGATGGTGCTCAAACGAAAACTCTAATGAACATAGTTGTTTGTTGATATAAAATATGGATGATTACAATTATGGTGCTTGAGAGAACTTTGAACAAGCCTCAAAGTTTCTCGATAATATAACTACGTGGTTTCTAGGAAAGCGATAAAATTCTATCTAAGTTTGATTTAGGAGGAAATTTAAGCAGCATTTTGGGTTGATTTATTTTGAGACGTTGAGTGTGTAAAAATGAAGTATAAGTCCCCTATTTATAGGCAAATGTTGCCTCCTTCAAAAACTGCCGACTCTAAAAAGCTGCCGAGAAAGTTAGCCACTGTCCAAGCTGTCAAAGAAGACGTCCTCTCATTGCTATGTCAAATCTCGAGTATTCGAAAAAAAACTTGGTTGGTATGGGGATAACACTGTTTTGCTATCCCCCTCCAATCACAGCCCGCCGCACGTACAAATTTTTCCACATGACGGACTGTGATTGGAAGGGAATAGCAAAACAGTGGTATTCCCGTTCCAACCAAGTTTCTCTCCGAGTATTCGGCCTTCGTACTTGTGGACAAAAAAGATGGTATGGGGGATTTGAGTTTTGGGCTCCACTTCACAGTTTGTTTTAAATTTGGGCCTCCCTACTTATAAACCCATCTACGTGTTTAAACATGCCTCCCCACATCACTTGGTTTTTGTGTGGGTCCAATGGAAAAAAAATCCAGGTATAAACTCAAAACAATGAAAATACTTCTAAATCCTATAAAGCACTTTTGTATACTTTTATCACAGCTTGTTTGTGAGTGATTTTGGATAGGTCAAAACCACTTCTGGGAGAAGCACCTCTCATGTACTTATCTAGAATATCACTTTTAGTTATTTTAAGTGATTGTAGGGAGAAGCATCTCCCATGTGCTTATCCATAAAATCACTTAAAGTGATTATTTTGAAAAGTGATTATCCATAAAAGTGATTATTGACCTTTCCAGAATTACTCCCAAATGAAAAGCACTTCTAGCACTGCCAAAACTACTTCCAAACACACCTTGAAGAACTTTTCAGTAGAAAGGAAATTAACAAATGAAGAATGAGATTTTTTAAAGAAAGAAAAAACAAAATACATCCTAGAGGAATTTTTTTAAAAAAAAACCAACAACAAAAGGTCCCTATACATTGAGCTCTCTCTGTCTCTGTACAATAATCCAAAACACATACTTTCTTTTCTTTTCTTAATTAAATTTTGTCAAATAAAGTAGGGCAAATATTCAATTATACTTTTTTTTTTTTTTAAAAAATATTCAATATAGAGGTATGTATACAAGTACAAAGATGTGTTAACCCTAAGTATAATATGAAATATATCTAAATTACAATAGGAAATAAATCTCAATTATGATAGGACTAAACAAATAGGTAAGTAACCAAAATCCTAATATAGTAAGGAACCAAAATTCTAACTAAATAAGGACTCAACAACACCCCCTCAAATTGGGGCAAAGATATTTCACATGCCCAACTTGACAAGCGAGTCATTGAACACCATACTCGACATTGACCAATCGAACAGCTGTAGAGAAGGTCTTGTCGTAAACTATGAGTTAAGCAATAGACAAACCAAAGTAAAGATCGTAGCGGAAACACAAGAGAAAACCTTATAGGGCACATAGCATAACACAGAAACCCTGTGTACAGTGGCGGATTCATGAATTTTTCGGGAGAGGGGCAATAATGATTTTGGTACTGCCCAAGAACTGAATAAAAAATATATTATGAAATGAACCAGACCCTCAGTTAATTTTAGCACGGTAAAATAAATACAAAATTAATAATAAAAACATATTATCACACTAAAAAGATTAGATCAACAAACAAGTAGTATCAACAAAAACTCTAATATGCAAATTGTGATTTGAGAGCATCGTGCAAGGATTCTTCTTTGTTGTTTTGTTTTTTGTTTTTTGACAAATGGGCTTCTTCAATTTGGGAGCATTGAGGGTAAGCCTTTTGGTATTACATTATTATAATGAAATATTTATGATAACCAGAGGCAGCTCTGGCATGGTGCAAGTGGCGCCACTGCACAGGGCCCCCGATTTTTGAGGGCCCGAAATTTTTTTACTTTATATATATTAATATTATAAAAACTATATATATACTCTAGCGTGTAGCACATTAACACAAAAATGTACTTGGTGGAGTTGGTTTCTAATGCATAAGTCTTGGCAAAAGGTCTAGGTTGGAATTCCATTAATGTCATTCCATTTGTATTTTTATTCTTTTTCATTATAACAACAAAGTTTAAAATAATTTTGTTAACAAAACATAAGAACGTGAAAAAAAAAAAAACAAGGGAGCTTTCTCTAAAAAAATTACTTTGTTCCACTCAAAACCAAAAAATAAAATTCATGCCTTCTTATTCTCTTGAACTTTTTTTTTTTTTTACCGAATATACTAATATTTAACTTTATCAAATGCAAATATTAAAAAATTTATGAATTTGATTTGTAATTGTTACTACATGCTAATTGAAGATGAATTTTAGTTATATAAAAAATTGTTTTATAACATTAACTCATGGCAATTTATTTTTTTCAGTATTTTCGTATTAGGCTGTGAGAGCTCCAGTTTAAGTTTCGCACAGGGTCCTCAAAATCTCAGGACCGGCCCTAATTATAATTGAAGCAAAACAATGAATCTTGAAACTGTTGTTATCTTGGTTGCACCAAAACCGAAGAGTTTGATTTTTTAAAAACACTTCATTGAAACACAGGTTTCATTAAAAATAAATGAAGGATGACGTCGTTTGTGAAAAATAAAAAAAGGGTTGTCTTCTTCATTCGTAAATGAGAGCCTTCATCAGCGACACGCCTCTGCAATTCCTTTACAACACATCACGTGCCTCAATCGTGTAACTGGCCAAACGAATGGTGCCTTGATGCGATTTCAGGAGGTCTTAGATTGACGCACTTCATGAGGTGCACCGTAATAACACCTTTTAAAACGCTAGAGAGCAAAAGGGCAAATCCAGCACATCCATGGCTTTTTCTGGCAAGGGGAGGTGCAACTGCACCTCCTTGCGCCTTTGTAGGTCCGCCACTGCTTGTGTACATGATAGAACACAGAAACCCTGTAAACACGGCAAAGGACACAGCCACAGCAACAACAACAACAATGACCACATCAATGGAAAGCGAAGCAAGCAAAGTCAACATCAACGACTGCAGTAGCGGCCACGACAACGGCAATGACAACAACAACCAAAGTGAAGGAGAATTCCTCCATATCTATTTTTCATAATTCACGCAAACATAACTTCTCTTCACTCCTATCCCCCTGAAGAGAAGGGTATCTTCATGGGAAAGAAAAACAAATATATCCTCTCCCCCCCCCGAAGAGGAGGGGTTGTCGGAGTCAAGAAAGAGGCAATATCTCCATGGGAAAGAGAAACATATCATTTTCACTCCCCCTCCCCCCCCTGAAGAGGAGGGGGGAGAGCACTTAAATTGTAAGGAGAACGCAAACATAGGTTACAAGAAAACTTAGGCTCTTATACCATGCCAAACAAAGTAGGGCACATATTCAGTTATGTTTTTTTAAAAAAAATTCTTCAATATGGAAGTATTTATCTAAGTACAAAGATGTGTTAACCCTAAATAAAATAGGAAATATATCTAAATTACAATAGGAAATAATTTTCAATTATAATAGGACTAGACAAATAAGTAAGTAACCAAAATCCTAATTAAATAAGGACTCGCCAACAGATTTGACATTTCCATGTGTTCACAGAAAGAAAGCCTCTTCGGTACCAGATGTTGTAGGTGCTTTTGATCTCTTGCTTTCTTCATACTTGCCTGCCAGAAAATCAAAGAGAAAACCAGCCCCAACCCCCACAGCCAAGTCTATTGTGTAGTGGCCCCTTGTCCCCAGCAACCTCACTGCTTGTAGCACATTCAGTGCATCAAATGTCCATGCCATATCCCACCTCTGCATTCTCCTCATGTCCAAAGATGCAATCACACACCCTGCTACATGCCCTGAGAAGAAAAGAAAAAACGACACATTGCCAACTGGGAAGTCTGCGCCGGACCCCAAAAATCCCTTCCAACACAAAATTTGAAACACAACGCCCAAAATGAGAGATTGGTCAGTAAGTGAGTAGCACATGTTTGTGGGATATGTAGATGAATATCAATGGGGATTTTACCTGAGGCAATGGAAGTTGGGTAGAGTAGCCGAGGATGCCCCGGCATGTGGACATGAAGAGCGCTGCGATTGTGGCTCGTGGGCGGCTCTCTACTAGCCATGTCCATAGAATATATGTTATCTGCATTCCCACAAACACCTAGAGTAGCAAAATGTCATTCAACTTTGCAGTATGAGTTTGCATAGCAAATCCAGTGTCTCTTGAACCCAAAATTGTAAAGAGAATCAAAGTCTCTGAAATCTAGGTAGCTCACAGTTTCCAAATGCAAATGCAGTAAAAATAAATCACAACAAAAAATTAAATGCAGCCTCTGTCAGAAATGTGATGGTTGTTCTTTCTAAATATGACAAAATAAATTAATTCACAAATCACAACAAAACCTCACCATATAAGATTACAAGTTACAACTCTATATAACAAGACAAAATAAACCCACAAGAAGAAAGTGGGAGAAAAACAACAAATTACAAAAATTAATAACAATTATAATCATTTTCTTAAAAAAAAGATAATTAGAATTAGTACCGTGTTAAGACCAGCGAGAAATGTATTGAGCTTGGGCTTGGAAGCCAGGAGGAGGTGGAGGGAGCGCGTGGTGACGAAGCCGACATCAAAGGGCGGAGACGACGAGGGAACCATTCCGAGCGTGAACTCGACGCTCCCGAAGAAGAGGAAGCCCATTGCGAAGACAAAGGGTATCCAATGGTGCTTGGCCACGTGGAGGACGTCATGCAGCCTCCAGGTCTTGAAGGAGGCCTTGCCGCCGTAGACATGGAGCTTCTTGGAGGAAGAAGAAGACGACATGATCAGGTCCTGCTGCTTTTGTGCCGAGGCTTGAGGGCTGAAACGGCGCCGTTCATTTGGAGGGGCAACTGAGAGGCTTTATCTCTTACTCTCATGGTCAGGCTGTGGAGTGGATGCTCAACTGCCACTTTATTCCTTGCTTTTCTCTGGTTTTTCTTTTCTTTACTCTGCTCTTGTTTTTACTTTGTCGGACGACGGATACCCGTAGGCGACGCCGACTGGATACTCGTGAACCTGTACCCGTACCTGTAACTAGTTGGGTATCTTGTGCAAAACTCCTCTTCAACATGCTCAACTGTGTCTCACATATATATAGCAAGTAGCATCCATGCAAAAAACACACACATTTATACAAAAGCTACAAAATGTTACACAAAAAGGAAATAGAGAAGGTACAATTTGGACTATGAGTCCTTTTTTTTTGTCGAAACTATGTCAGAGTCTTGGGACAAAAAAATATGCTTTTATTTATTTATTTATTTTAATTTCATATTTCTCTTTTTAAAGTGTTATGTTGCCCAATTTAAAATTAATTAATTTTATTTTCTAAACTGAGTAATTTTTCAGTTATTCCTAAAATTGAACTTCTATGCAATTACTTTGCCAGTTTAAATTCTAATTAAACTAAATAATCTTATGGCTTTATATTTTCCTGTTTTCCTTGAACTGTAATTACCGGATTGGATTGTACTATTTGTATTCCTCTGGTTCAGTTCAGATGTAATGTCTGAACAACTAAGTACAATTTGGACTTGAACACTAACATACCGTGAAATACATAGTTGACTAGTTAGAAGCAGCTGGTCAAACAGAAACTATGAGACAGGTTTGACAGGTGTGGAGGATCTTAGGAATAAATAAAAAGATGGATGGACTTGTGAAGAATTGGTGCAGTACTTGTGAAATCTCTATTAGAATTACTTTATGAACACCTTGTTTGGACCTAAAATGGAAAGAGGCCCATTAAGGGATATTTAGAGCCAAATGGGTTTTGGTTGGTTCGAAATTGTAAAATTAAAAACCCAAAGATTGAAGCCGAAGGTCAAATTAACCCAATGACCTAGCTCTTTCAGAAAAAGTCGTCGTTTATATATATTTTTTTAAAACAAAGTTTTTACCTTGTTAAACACGCGACTTCCTAAATTAAAACTTAAAGTTGACTTCGACTGCTAAGAAAGAGTCAGGCAGCAAAAGAAAGGTTGAGCAATCGCATTAAATGCAATTTGAACCGCGAGACTCATTAGCACCGACTTGTTAAGAACAGCCATGCGTAGTGCAGTTCACAGCCGAAGCTCAAAGATCACTACACTCAAGTTCATCAGTTTTGTCCCAAAAAACTAACACCAAGGCTTGTAGGACACACAATCAACTCAAGGCTTGTAGGACACACAATCAACTCAAGTTTTCTTCTTATAAAAGACTTCAAACTCGATCAATCCTTGATCACGTTGAACTCAACAAACCTCTCTTGCACTAAGATAACTAGTTGACAACTCTTGATAGTTATCTTTTTAGTTTATTGCTCTACTAGCACTTGGTATTGATTCCTAGTTGCTAGGCTTTGTTTACTTTCAGCATCAGTATTTCAATTTATCATATTTACTTACTCTCTTTCCGTTTAAAGTCTGTAACTGCAATCAACTGAATCGAGAAATCTTCAGTTCAGAGTTGTTCATTGTCATTATACTTTCATTTTGTATTCATAATGAATTGAATAAAGAAATACTCAATTCCATATCATGCCCTTCGATTAAATTTTAAGTTTAAAAGCACTCATTTAGCATTTTACACTTGTTTTCTTTTACATCGGACTAGAAAAAGCCAAAAATTGGCTAAGGATTTTCCAGCCCGATCTGCCAATATCCTGTTCAATCATGGATTTTCCAACCCAATATAAGCATTTCTAGCCCGATCAAGGGCTAATCCTTCAGGATATGAACAGTACCAACGCACATAACTAGAATTTGAAAGTCCTTAGTTCATACAAAGCATAGAAAAGAACTAATCTGAACCATATCCCCATTCAAAGCACAATGGCTTGATTAGAAGTCTGACTCAAATCACTAAGAGAGTAGTGATCTCTTGGTCACCTAGTGACCAAGGATCCGTGGTCACCCACCGTTGGATTTAAATCCAATGGTCCAATAGAGTTTCTTAAAAGGAGTGCAAAAGTAGATGGGCCTGATTTAAATCCAAAAGTGAGGGACCACAGATTCCTTGGTCACTAAGTGACCAAGAGAACACTACTCATCACTAAGAATAAATCATTAATCAACGAATCTCTTTCTGTTGGGCTAACCCAAGTTTCAACAGTGGCACACCTATCTCAAACTGGATCATTTCAGGGCCTATTACTTGGGCCTCAAGCAAACTCACGTGCTAACGTGATCCAACAAGAGGAGAGGCTATAACACTATTCAGTGTGCCTGGTCCTGCATCTTTATTCTCTGAGGTAAACACACCTATAATGGACAAAATGCAATCAGTTTACTGCGTCCTGAAAGTAACTGGATTATGAATTTATGACAGGAATTAACAGAAGAGTTGATTAAAGACAACATATGTGAAAGAGCAATCTTTCCCGATACTAGCGTTGTCGCAACAAGATGCACTATGATTGGGAATTTGACAGTAGATGGAGTAAGCAAATTGTTCATATTCACAACTTCATTGGTTTCTTTATCCCTATAGTCCAAGTGTTAAACTATTTTCTAAATTTTGTTTTGGCCCTGGTTTGTAGTTGTATACTTGCTGCTTCTCCTATTGCAGGGTGCCTGGATGGTCATGACAGCTGCATTTTCTTGTTTTGTTTTAGTTGCTAGGGTTTAGTTTGTATTGGGCCTTTTGGATCTTTGCTCTGTTGGGCTTTATTTGTAACCCTTTCTTATGAATGAAAGTCCACTTTGACCAAAAACAGAGAGGCTATTTTCTAAATTTAACTAGTGTCATGCCATTGCAGGGCGATGGTTGCAACCTTAATCTCGTACCGGGATACACAGATCCTAGTTCACCCTCTTATGACCCGCTTGCCAATGTAGATGATGGAACATGCCCAATTGAGCTAGATTCCGACTCTGATTAGTATTGTACAAGTAGTACCTCCCCTTCTAGCTCGTAAATACGTCAGTGTGTGTATTATACATATATACGGTGTGAAAAAGGCCTCTGTCTTGAGGTATAGTGGAAACTATACTGAGATTGTCGGTTCCATAGAGTCTTATACAAGCCATATGTGCAATGTCATCCATGCCATGCTACTCAAGTCAGCATTGTCTTCACTCTTGCTGCTGATTTCCCAAAGAAATGAAAATGTATACTAGTTGGATCTATCAATTTTAGACTCTTGCCCATCATTCAACCCCTTTAATAAGGAAAAGAACAACACTTTTGTTTGACTTTAAACTAAAAAAAGGGCATGAAAATCACATGGAAAATGCTATGTTTAGAAGCAGGAGATATTATAAATAAAAAATCACATTTAAACATGTGAATTGAAATTTTGGTTGTCATGATGGATTCTTGAAGATGGAAGTTCTTTTCGAATTACCAAAATACATGAACTTTAATTACTTACGGCAAGGAATTGGGCATGTGAATGTTGTGATGCATGCCATCTCTTTTCTTTTTTGTTCCAAAATGTGAGTTGGCAAGCTAAAGTGCTATAAGCTTACAACTTTAAAAACCACCATTATAGGGGAAAAGACTCACCCACTATATAACTGCCTATTGATTGGCCAAGAAATATAAAAATATGAAAGTTTTTCCACAACAAAGATTGGAAATGGGAAGGAGCCAAACCCCACTATCCCTTCTTAAATCTGTCACATTGTTACGTTCAAAACTCTCTTTTTCTTTCTAGTCCTTTTACAAAGCTTTTTGACCAGTTGATCTCTTTAACAATGTGATGTGTTTAAAATGTGATCTCTTTTTCTTTCTAGTCCTTTTACAAAGCTTTTTGACCAGTTGATCTCTTTAACAATGTGATGTGTTTAAAATGTGATCGTAGTAGTGGTTTAGAGCAAATGCTCCTTTGGAAAAGGTTCTGAATTCGAGTCTTAATATACGTGTAGTGTGTATGAGTTTCGTATGTTATCATCACTCTCAAAAGAAAAGTTCCTTGAAAAAAATTGTGAGCGTAGTAATTGGATTTCAAAAAGACAAAAAGGAAACAATATTTGGGAGTTACGTATAGCACTTTTGTTGGTAGCAATTTTATTAGAAACACAAAAATATCATTAAAACCCCAAAACTTTTTGTATTTACTAGAAAGCACTATGTATAGCACACTGAGAAACACACTTAACCAAAGCAATGAAAATACTTCTAAACCCTATAAAGCACTTTTGGGTACTTTCCTTCCTCTAACGATAAACACTTATAACACTGCCAAAGCTAGGGGTGGGTACGGTCCGGTTTTTATCTCAAATTCGAATTGGAACCGACTTATTTAACTGGTTCGGTTCGATCCGATTTTAGAGAAATTGTTTTTTAAATCCGGTCGATTCGATTTGTACCGATTCCGGTCCGGTTTTCAATTTTTTCGATTTTAAACCGGATTATTATTATTATTATTATTCAAAATATTATTTTTATACAAATTTCAACTAAAGTTTTATTTTTTAGGCTTGAAAATTAACAAATAATTCAATTTTATGCAAAGAGAGATATTGTGCCTAAAAAAGTGATGTTTTGAAGTTGGGCTTAAGAAAATATTAGTTATGAGATGAAAAATATAGCATTGAATTTAAATAATTTTGTAAAAAAATGAAATAATACACAATCGGTTCGGTTCAATCCGGTTTGATAAGGTGTGAATTTGAAATCGAAATCTATTGAAACCGATCCGATCCGGTTCGGTTCCGATTTGTTGACTTTTTTAGTCAACCAGTTTTTTCGATTTTTTTCAATTCGACTTGGTTCGGTTTTTCGGTTCGGCGGTTTTTATGCCCACCCCTAGCCAAAGCTACTTCCAAACACACCCTGAAGAACTTGTGCAGAAGAGTAGAAAGGAAATTAAAAAATGAAGAATGGGATTTTTTAAAGAACGGAAAAAGAAGCAAAATACATCAAAAGGGCCCCAGTACATTGAGCTCTCTCTGTCTCTATACAATCCACAACACTTACTTTGTTTTCTTTTCTTAATTAGATTTGACCTTTCGACGTTTCATAAATAAATATGCACAAAAAACATACCCATATTCCTACTCCAAACTACCTGCCAACATTCCATCTGTTCACAGAAAGAAAGCCTCTTTGGTACCAGTTGTTGTAGGTGCTTTTGATCTCTTGCTTTCTTCATACTTGCCTGCCAGAGAATCAAAGAGAAAACCAGCCCCAACCCCCACAGCCAAGTCTATTGTGTAGTGGCCCCTTGTCCCCAGCAACCTCACTGCTTGTAGCACATTCAGTGCATCAAATGTCCATGCCATTTCCCACCTCTGCATTCTCCTCATGTCCAAAGATGCAATCACAGACCCTGCTACATGCCCTGAGAAGAAGAGAAAAAACGACACATTGCCAACTGGGAAGTCTGCGCCGGACCCCAAAAATCCCTGCCAAGTTGCCAATACAAAATTTGAAAAACAATGCCCAAAATGTGAGATTGGTAAGTAAGTAAGTAGCAAATGTGGGATATGTAGATGCATATTGACGGGGGTTTACCTGAGGCAATGGAAGTTGGGTAGAGTAGCCGAGAATGCCCCGGCATGTGAACATGAAGAGGGCTGAGATTGTGGCTCTTGGGCGGCCCTCTACTAGCCATGTCCATACTATATATGTTGTCTGCATTCCCACAAACACCTAGAGTACCAGAGATTAATTAAACACAAAACAGGACATTAAAATGTCATCAATTTTGCAGTAATTGCATAGCAAATCCAATGTCTTAGAGAACCCAAAATTGTAAAGAGAATCAAAGTCTTTAAAATCTACGTAGCTCACAATTTTCAAATGCAAATGCAGTAAAAATCAATCACAATGCCTTAAGAAAAAAAGAAAAAACATTAACAGAAATGTTCTAGTCAGACAGTGAATTTAGGTCCAGGGTCATTGATGAAGTTGATTTCTGCTTGAATCTGTGGTCCAAATTCACAGTGTAGGAACAGAAGGCAAAATAGCATACCCCATACATAAATGTATATCTGCAGCCATTGACCAGAGAACAAAGAAAATGAAATGCAGCCTCTGTCAGAAATGTGATGGTTCTTTCTAAAATGACAAAAACCCAATCATCCAAAAGTGCCAAAATAGTTAAATTCACAAATCACAACAAAACCTCTCCCTACAACTCTAAACAAAACAAGACAAAGAAAACCCAGAACAAGAAAGGGGGAGAAAAATACAAAAACAATGTCAATTGAAGGAATTAAATTAAAAAATTATAATCATTTTTTCTTAAAAAGATAATTAGAATTAAATTAGTACCGTGTTAAGACCAGCGAGCAAGGTGTTAAGCTTGGGCTTGGAGGCCAAGAGGAGGTGGAGGGAGCGCGTGGTGACGAAGCCGACATCGAAGGGCGGAGACGACGAGGGCACCATTCGGAGCGTGTACTCGACGCCCATGAAGAAGAGGAGGCCCATTGCGAAGACGCAGGGTATCCAATGGTGCTTGGCCACGTGGAGGACGTCATGCAGCCTCCAGGTCATGAAAGAGACCTTGCCGCCGTAGACTTGGAGCTTCTTGGAGGAAAAAGAAGAAGAAGACGACATGATCAGGTCCTGCACTTGGAGGACCTCCGAGTTGTGGTTTGTGTGAACAACGTGAAGGGGCTTGCCGTTTGAGGCCCCTTTGTGCCGAGGCTTGAGGGCTGAAACGGCGCCGTTCATTTGGGGGTGCAACTGGAGTAATGTGGGGATTGGATTGGAGATAGAAGCGCTTTTTTGATGCAGCGAGATTGCGGGGCCGTGGATATTTATATTTAATTTGATTTCTTTTTGTTTTTAATACGAGGGTTGAGTGCGGAGTTTCCAAAGAAAAGGTGTTGGTTCCAATAAAAAATAAAAAATAGAAGGATAGGTCTCTTTATAATTTATATTAGATTAAAATAAAATAGTGTTTATATAAAAAAAAATATATATATATATATATATATATTAAAAACAATAAATAAATAACAGAAGAAGAAAAGTTGTCGGTTTTATTTTGGTGGTCGAAAAAAGTTGTGGGTTGAAGGTTGCTGGAAGCAAGGAATAAAATATCCATAATATTCCCGATATTTCCACGAAATTTCCGTATTTTTGGACTATCGATATTTCCAATACCATCGATATTTTAGATATCCATGAACCAAAATATCGATAATATTGACGACATGAACCGAAATATCGATAATATCCCGATATTTCCATCGAAATTTTCGTATTTTTGAACTACCAATATTTCCGATATCATCGATATTTTATTCCTTAGCTGGAAGTTGAGAGTTGAGAGAGTGAGATATGCGGTAGAGGAAAGGTTGTATTATGTGTAGCTGGTAGTTGAGTGCACGCATAAGTCCTAGCTTGAGGTTATGGGTTTGTCCTAGCATTGGTGGTGATAAAAGTAGTCAATCTCTCCCTAAACTTTGTCTTCATTTAAAAAATAAAAGTGTACTATGTGGTATGAAAAGGACACATGGCACTCACGCGTTGTTACTGTGACATGTTACATGTGACTTGTGGGTACCACTACCAGTCACTTCAGTTGGGTATGTGCATTAGTGAAATGCTAAGATGACCACTGTTAGGCTTGTCCCAGTGTAGTTTTCTGGCTTTTTGGGCTTTGGCCGTCCCTGGAAAAAAGAAGTAATTCTCACAATAATATGGTCATAATCAATATTATTATTATTCCAATAACATAATAATAATAGTCAATCTGGCTATGAAAATATGTTTATTAAAACTAATATATGTTTTTCATTTTTTTATGTGTTCTAAATTTTAGCTTTAATTATTAAAACAAATGATAAAAAAGAGAGGTAAAGTGGTGGAGGGGTCCCCCCCTCACATTGAGGAAGTGAGTTTTGTTTGTTTTATTTTCTCTAGGCTTATTTACTGTAGTGCTCTTTCAAATTATGGTCAAATAATTATTCTAGTAAACCTACAAAGTGTCTTTGATGGGTGATTCAACAATCAAATTCATTTTAATGACTAGAAAGAGCCAATTTCTTGTTTTAATTCTCAAAAAGAGCTCAACTATCCAACTTGTATATGGAATCGTGAGCGAAATATGTCAACATATAATAAAGGGGCAAGAATTCTATAGTGAACAAAGCCATAACTCTTTCACCCGTTCAAATTGTTCCTTCGATTCCGAATGGACCACCGATTCCTCCAATTGTTAAGAATGATAAAATATGAAAAGATATGTAATTAAGAAAATTTGATGAGCCAAGAAAGAAAAAATGAGGAGATCCCGAAAAAGGAACGCGTAACACATGAATTTTTTTTTAAAGTAAAAAATATAGCTAAAATTGAAAATTCCATGATTGACAAGAGTGACAACCCTAGATAACTTGAAACTTGAATTGAAGCTATATTTGATAGAGCAAGCAAATACAATTTTGATGACCATTCATTTGTAAGGTTTCTATAAATTGAGTTACGGGTCAAACGGGTCTTTAAATATTGGCTATGATCAAATAATGACCTCATAGTTCGGGAAATGTTTGCTATGATCAAATAATGACCTCATAATTTGGGAAATTTATTGTACTTGATCTTGATCTTTATTATTTTTTTTTTTCTTGTTGAAATTCCTGAATTCAGGTCAAGTTTTTTATTGAGTTGAATTTTTATACGATTCAAGTTTACCATTCAATAAATTTGTTGATTTAGTAGCTTGTCTTACTTTCCTGGTGAGGCTGTGGACTGTATGCTCAACTGCCACTTTCTGCCTTGCTTTTCTCCTTTCTTTTCAACTTTCCTTTGGTACGGACGACGGATACCTGTGACCCGTTGGGTATGTGCAAAACCCCTCTGCATACTCGTAATTTTTTTTTTAAACTTCTGATCTGATAGTGTGTGTATATAGCAATAGCAAGTAGCATCCATGCGAAAGAAACACAACATTTATACAAAAACTCGAAAATATTACACAAAATCTAACCCCTCCCTCTCAGATGGCATCAGATGGTTAGGCGTTTTGTTCAGACAGTATTGCAAGCCTTAACATCCTAATTATGTCAGTGAGGGAAACGAGGCCCCTGAGCAAACCTTGTTGATCCACAACCCAAAGTCGGTGCACATGTTTGGAGACCACCTTGTCAATCACTTCACCTAAGGATGAATCAGCTCGACATGCCACCAGCTCCCTTGTTGTTGGACTTCCTGCTGCATTATTCAATGCTGCCAATAGAGGGTTTGCCAAAACCGTCTCGGTGTAATCCAGAGCACTCATCGGCAGCCATGTTTGTAGCGTCGCAAAGTGGCAGCCCCTCAATTCTGTTGCCGAAAATGTCCCTATAGCTTGCCTTCCTCTGCCCTGCAGTCAAAGGGGTCACAAATGTTAAAACAAACTACATTTTTGGGATCAATAGTATCTTATTTTCTGTCAATATTTTTAGAAGAAGACACTGTCACATCAGTTGTAAATAAAAATTAGGCGAATTGTGGTGCGTATAGCATTACTCATTTGGGATATGAACTTATACTATATGATAGTTCATATCCCAATTCCATACCGGAAGAAGGTTTTTTTAAGGCTCAAAGAGACGTACATTTACAAGCTGCTTGTGATCTTCCTCATTGTCCATATCCGAGGACCTTACAATCGGAACCGCGTTTAGCAAAGCTATCCGCATGCACTTGATGGCATCAATAACCTTTGTGCGGTCGGTAATGGCAAAAACTCTCTCCGTGACAGCTCCCAAATCCGATACCGTGCTCGACATGATGTTGTCTAGTTCTGATCCGGAGCTGCCATGTTCCTTTACAAACCTCAACACATCCATCTGAGTGAGCATTCGGTAGCTGGAAGCAGACTGTACAAGTTCAACTAAAGAGACGTTGTCCATGTGGCTGTCTACGGGTATCAAAGCACGGTGTATTCCTTTGCTAAACACTTCCATACAGTCTAGGATGCTGAAGTTGGGACTTAAAACAAGTAAACATTAAAATAAGTCCATTTAATTAATACAATATAATTATTTTATTCATCTAATGAGCTCCTAGCTATATCGATCATATATCAAACTAACGAAATTATTAGAGCTTAGAAAGAAATTAGTCCACCTTGTGTTGGGGTTTAGAGTCCACAAGTTTAAACCCTCAAGGCAGTGCCCTATGATCGAAGACACCGACACAGACATCTTCTGATCAAGATCAAACCCATCATGAACTCCCTCATCCATCAACTGATCTTCAGTCCCAGCAATATGAGCCAACAGATCAAGCATGGTGGCCAACCCTATGTAGTGCCTCCGCACAGTCCCCGTGTGCTTGTCAGCTTCCATGATCATGGAGCCCCCGGCTCCAATCCACTGACCCGGCGGTGCCGCCACGGGCACCCCCAGCACCTTGTTCGCCACCAAGGTGTTCATGGTGTGGGCCAGGGACGCGGTGTACGGCATCTCTACCAGCCTGCGCTTGTTCACCATCAAATCCCCTACTTTCTTGTCTCTTAGCCGTTGAGTACTCTGATCAGCCTCAGAGTAGTGCTTGGCGGTGCTGTGCTCCATTGTTTGCTGCATATTTAATCTTTCTTTTTAGTGTTGAATTTGGAGAGGAAACTGGGGAAAGTGGAAGAGAGGGAGGTGGTTTTATTGGTATTGTTCGTCTGGAAATGCGAAAGAGGGTGCTTTGGAGTTGATGCTACGTGTCAAAAGCAGGAGCTGCTGCTGTTGCATGGCTGTGTTTGTGTAGCCACGTTATGAGAATGGATAGGGCTTGTTGGCATAACGTGTGATGATCAGGAACATAAAGTGAAAGTGAAAGACAACACTTCAAATAGAGGGCCTCTTTGTCAGCAATTCCTTGGAAACTAGCTACTGCTGCTCAAGGAGTGTACTTAGCTTGGAGAGGCTAGAATGAGGGCTTAAAGTGAGGAGAGCAATCTAACCATCACAAAGTACATTTTGGGGGTGCATTTTGCTCACCACTTTAACCTGGGTGTATGCTCACTACCATCCTCAACACTTGACACGTGTCCATAGGCATAACCATGGTTCTATAAATATAAAGCAAAAGTTAACTATAGTTATGCCTTTGGACACGTGTCAAGTGTTGAGGATGGTAGTGAGCATACACCCAGGGTTAAAGTGGTGAGCAAAAATGCTCCCGGGGGGGTGCATTGGGGGGTCCACCGTCCTTTTAATGGTGAGATTGCTCTCCTCACTATAACTCCTCACTTTAAGCCCTCATTCTAGCATCTCCCGTACTTAGCCTCCCCAAACATCTCCTCCAATTAAAGATGGTTTACATTGTTAACCATCAAAATTTGTGTGGTCATTTGGAAATTCGAACATACATATGTAATCAATAATGCTATTTGTCATATATTTATTGACCAACTTTGTTATTTTGTACCATATTTACCGACCACCTCTCTAATAGAAGTCGGTCCCATCAGTGCATGTGAGACTCACTTGTATTAGAGAGGTTATCAGCAATATGATCAATAAATGTGGTACAGCCGTACAAATAGCAACACTCCATATGTAAATTGTAATATGTGAACATTTTCTCTTCCCTAATAGTCAGAGAGAAAATCATCATACCCATACGTAAATTGTAGGGAGCTTTTATTGTAGTATGTGAACATTTTCTCTTCCTTAATAGTCAGAGAGAAAATCATCATATCTTGATCAATGGTTAAATTAATAATGTCACAACATAAAATGCTATGTGAGGAAAGAAAAAGAAATTTTTGGTTACATTCAGGAGCCACATATTTAGCATATGACTTCAGAGTTGTCATACAAATTCCATTCATGGATGAAAGCCACTTAGTACGTAATTAGTTATTATTTTTCTCAAATTAGTATTTTATTGAAGAAAACTTTGTTCTTTAGGGCCCGATTGATAATCATTTCAATTTTAGTTTTCATTTTTTGTGCTAGAATATAGAGGAAAATGAGAGAGAATGGAAGTGGGAATGAGAGTGGAGATGTGATTGAGATGGAAGATGAGAGGGGAGGATGGAAGAGAGGAGTAACAAAAGTGAAAACAAAAACTTGAAAGTGAAAACAATTTCAAATAGATTTATGTTTTTGTTTTCACTTTTGTTACTCCTCCCTCTCATCTTCCATCTCAATCTCATCTCCACTCTCATTCCCACTTCCATTCTCCCACTTTTTCTTCTATACTCTAGCGCCAAAAAAAAAACAACAAAAAACAAAAAACAAAAATTGAAATGATTATCAACTTATCAAACGGCCCTTAGCTAATCAGTTAAATATAAACACAAACAAACATTGAAATGCAAAAACTAAAAAGAAAGAGAAAAACAAAAAGCCAGAACTTTCCACTGTACAATTGGTAACAAAGCCCTGTAATAGCCAAATTCATTAGTGTGTAGTAACAACAGCTGCTCTTCTCCTGATGTCTCCTGTATGATGATATGAACATCTATGTACCTTTTCTTTTTTGTTATGTATATGAAGGGGATTCCCCAAAATATGATCAGCGGTCATGTAACCCTAGCTAAGACCTATTTACCAAAAGCCTACACTACACTCTGTGCGACCTAAAAACTTGTAGATCCACTTGAATTAAATTGTGGATCAAAATCAGTCATTAGTTGAATGCCTCAAGATCACTATCACCTTTGCTGTTGATCCAAACCAGCTGCAGCGCTGGCACCAGGCCCTGCATTCTCAACTGGAGGCATAGTACCCCACGTCTCCTCTGATTCTGGTGGCTCCATAACAACAACTCCCCCATCAGTGAGTCCAACTGCAAACTGATTAGGCTCAGATGGATGAGCCGCAACTACAGCAGGGTACACCCTCGCGCTGTCAAATAATAGAATAATTAGTAATAAGATGGTGAAGAAAATAGTGTTTGTGTGTGCGCGCGCTTGTTTAAAAGCATCGGTAACCATAAGGCATACCTGGTATTGGACGGTATATATGCAGCAGAGCTTATCGGACATCTGATTTGTAGCGTGGAGGCAGTTAGAACAAATACACTTGCATCCTCAAAGCTCACATAGATTGACTCGCTATCACAGGAATATGTAGCATCTGTGATAGGACCAAGAGATTGTCGTGGCACCCACTGTCACAGCCAACAAAAAAAAATATATATATATATTAATCACCTCATAAACTACTAGAAATCAAGCTCTAGCTATTCTTCAAACATTAGAATACAAATCCTGAAAACTCATGAAATGGTTCAAAAGTTTCACAAGTACCTGAACATTAGAAATATTGAATAACTGAAATTAAAGACTATTGAAGGAAGTTGAGGTTCCACCCCAAAACCAATTGGCAATGGAGGGAGTAGCCCAACTCCTTATAAACACTTGTTAGGTTTCTCAATTTTCCAATGTGGGACTTTTTACCATCACATTCTCACACGCCCCCGCACATTGTGGCGAATTTTCAAGCCTAACACGTGGACAACACATATTGGGTGATGTGGAGCACGTGTGGCCGTTGGGCTTTCACACGTGGGCTAACCTGCTCTGATACCATGAAGGAAGTTGAGGTTCCACCCCAAAACCAATTGGCAATGGAGGGAGTAGCCCAACTCCTTATAAACACTTGTTAGGTTTCTCAATTTTTCAATGTGGGACTTTTTACCTTCACATTCTCACAACTATCAACTAAGAATTAAAAAAGAAAAGAAGGCCCCAGAGACCTTCTTAAGGCAATCCAACTTTGATGCTTCATATATGGCTATTTGAGTTTCATGTACTGCCAGCAGATGTATCCGATCTTGGTGAAATTGAACTTGGGTCTGAGCAAGAGGTGTAAGCACGCGACCAGTGGGAATCTGCAAGAACGTACCAGCCTGCTTTGCCCATCCGTCCAGACTCCACACACACAGCTGAAGTAAAGAAAACTTTATCAGCAATTCATACATCATGTGACTCCACCTATAGGTGAAATTATGTACAACAGAAAAGAGGAAAATAGCCCCCTTTCAAGTAGAACTTGCAGCAAAGCTTACCAACAACAATATTGAACATAAAGATGAAAAAAGAAAAATTACATATTTCATTGCCTATTGTGAGGTCGTATAATCTAAAGCCACATGGCATAATTTAATAACTTTGATATATTAGAAAAGTTGCTTCATGAGCGATTATAGTTTTTCTGCGCCCTATTTACAGTGTCATGTAGTGTGTCATCTTTTAACATTAAAAGCAATCTTGGCTCAATCTACTACTAAATCTAGACAAACAGGAAATCCGGTATGGTGATCACAATATCTTCAATAGTTCTATAGAAAACAACTGATTGCATATTGAAAACATATTTAGTTTATAGCGCTTGCTCATTTCATGTGGTAAAGATACTAGCAGCAGTCCTATCCATTACATATTTGTCTTACATACACAAAAGGCAGGTATGCAAAGTCTAAAGAGCTCTCCACTGAAACTTATGCACAAATCTCTATAAAAAATGAGCACTTCGTATCTATAACTTTCAAAATTCCAGTGCATCACTACCCACACACACGCACAGCAGCATGGCACATAGATCATATCCTACTTTTATGAAGCATACCTGAGAATCAGCTCCTGATGATACAAGAACATTCAGAACAGTGGAGAAGGCCAGGCCAGTTACTCTCTTCTGATGACCTTTGATCTTGTACTTGACCTGAGCAAAAAAGAGAAACAAAATCTCTATCTATAATTTGAAAATCTACTAACTAAAAAAAAGTCTCAGTTTGTGCTACCTACAGTGTCAATCAGGACATGGAGCAAGTGAATTGTAGAATCCTCCATGCCCACGGCAATAATGTTATTGTCCACAGGATGGAAAGCAACAAATGTTGCTGCAGGTGGTGGAGGCATAAAGGTTGCCAACGTCTGCAATTTTGGTAGAAGGAAAAAATGATGAAAAAATCATCAGCCAAAGGATTATGTATACAACCAATTGCGCCCAAGGTAAAATCCTAATACAACATTACCTTGAATGTCACTGTATTAAAAAGAGATATTTTCCCTCCTGACGCTGACACAGCATAAGAATCATTATTGGAAAGGGCAAGGCAAGAAGGAACCGAATCTTCAAGATTTCTATCGATTATATCATTGGTCATCATCAATATACCACTGCGAGGTTGCCATAACAGAGGTGGCACAGTGGCAGTTGCCTACAGTACCAAAAGCATTTATACAGGAAAAGATTGAGAAAATTTAAAAGGACAAAATAACTCAAGGAAGATTTGCCTTAAGAACAAACCATACTTTTCCCAAAACATTCTGCTCATTCTTCTGCCATTTCCAAAGTCGGTGTACCCCAGTATGTGTCAATGCCAATATAGACCCTCCTGAGTTTGCATATATCATCCTAACAATCTGAATTGGAGAACAAAAAGATTTTAAGATGGATTCAAAAATAATAAAAATAATAAAACAACTACTACGTCAGTGTACAAAATAATCCAAGAAACAAGTATTGCAAAACTCTATCCCTTTAAACATTTCTAAACTTGAACTTAGCCTGAAAAATTACATGTATTACATTCCCTACATCATTCTCTCAAAACTCAAAGAACCCTCTGTGCCTAGGCTGAGGTTAAAACCTGCTAAGGGACTGAAGCATTTCTTATGACAAAAACTTATCAACCCACTTCATATACAGAGATGATTTATATGTATTACAACCCAAATAGAATTTACATGGATATAAATGTAAATATATGGGTCAAAATTCACCAGGTTCAAAGCATCGGGAAGCCGTATGGAACGAAGAAGAGATGGTTCATTAACTTCAGTTAGCTTCCAAGTTTTAGGTTTCTCTAACTCCTCAGCAACCCTTGAATTCTTGTCCAAACTTCGAGCATCTCCATTCTAAAAATTTTAAGTCAGCATTTGTGAACCTCCCAAAAGGAAGCGTAGCTCAAATAAGAATTTAAAGCATGCACACAACATCAAAGTTTATGAAGAATGTCCAGTAGTGCGTGAACAACTTAGAAAATAGATTATGCAGATTTTACTAAAGGATACACAAAGTGTTTTCTTCCATCTTGACAAATTATATTCTAGTAACACTTAAGGAAGAACAATCAAAACTTACCAGACCAACTACTGTAGACATTTGACTTCTATCTGCAACCCCATTGTTTGTTCCATGAACAGAACTGGAAGCACCAAATGTGCCAATTATGGGTCCCTGCAGCATAAGTAATTCATTTAACAAGAGTGTCAACATTTTGGGTCACTTTATAAATCTAAATTTTTGGTCACTTCATATATCTGATAGAACAATATACCTTCACAGCATTTCCAGAAGCCATCCCGGAGGCATCAACTACACGATTCTCAATTGACCGCAAAATTCGAACACCATCGGCATTTGCAAGTACTTTAATACCATTCTCATTTGTTGAAACAGCCAACATAATTCCTTCCTTGTTAAATCGCAAACAAGGAGAAGCCTAACAGATATCAAAGGTGAATTTAGTTTTAAAGTTAACAATAACCTTGAATATGACAGTGAACATCATGAAGATAGCCCTCTGTGGCCATTACCGGTAATCCACCCTCCGCATTAGTAGCGTTCAACAGGTTCACATTGTCCATGTCCCAAAATTTAATTTGGAACTCATCACCAGCAGCCAAGAATCGGTTCTTGGTTGTATCAAACTGCACGACCCCCAAAGTTCGCTTCCCAAGCCCATTATATGTTCGCTTTACAGCCCCCTGGGTTTCATCCCATTCCACAATGTATGATTCTCCTTCTTTATTAGTCCCACATGAGAATAACCTATGATTTTCACAATAATAGGAATACTTAAGCAATCAAGAACTCACATTGAAGAAGTTATATGATACGAAAATGAGAACACTTGATGGAATAACAAAGACAATACAGTACCTTGTTCCATCAGTACTATAGACAATTCTTGTGAAAGAATGGCCTGGAGCATGATAATCAACTCTTGAACCTAAGTTATCATAGAGCCATGCCTTGATTTTCCCATCAACGGCTGTAGAGAAGATGAACTGATGCAGAAAGAAAACATCCACTAAGTATTACAACAAAAAAACAAAAACAAGAACCAAATGAGAGAAAGATGTCTAAGGATCAAAAACAACAGTTAGGTTTAAAGACCTGTTTCCAAACAGTTCAAAACAGCATGGAAGAAACACTAAATTGGTACAATAATGAATGTACAATTTTCCAGCTGGTGAAATGGACTGAGATTCCATGGTAGCCAAAGGAACAAAGAAAACTGATTTCTTAGATGATTTGCTATACTTGCAGGGATCATAGAGACTTTATAAAAAGCTTTTCCACAAGCACATCTTAAGGGTAAGGACTGTAAATAAACATCAGGGAGCTGTATGTATCTCTTTCTTGATATGCCAATGTGCATTAAAAGACATTTTATACAAGGAAAAAAAATAGAGGACGGGGTTTGTGGAAACCACAAAAATGATTTCCTTTCCTTTACAAATTTCACTATACACACAAGTTCACCTCAGCAATAGCTAAGGTTAACAGGAATACCCTTGACCAAAACAAGACTTGCCATTAGAACTTAGAAGTAAGCTTTTGATGCCTCTAACCATAAAACAAAACTCAAATCAAATACTTCAAGGAAAGCAATAACTGTCAAGAGTAAAACCAATGGTAATAACCAAACTAAGCACCTGAGTGTTTTCCTTCATCTGTGCACACACAGAATAAACTGATGCTTCATGACCTTCAAAACTATACAGCTTATTGCCAGTGATAGCATCCCAGACCTGTATAGAGATGAACCTTGATGATTGCAGGCCATAGCCTTGCCAATAGCATTGAAGGAAAATGCCATACAAACCAAACCTTGATGGTCTTGTCCTCTCCACAACTTATGATGCATAATTGTTTGTTTAGGTGAGTAAAGGCAAGATCATTAACTTCACCAACATGAGCATCAATCTGGAAGAATTTCATTTCAAAAAATATATATACAAAAAGTCCAATCAGCATATAAGTAATTACAGTCTTAAAAACAAAATTTAATTAATTAACTGATAGCTGCAGAAGGCCAAGAAACCTACTAGCGATCACAATTTTAGAATTCATAGACCACTTAAA
Organism: Prunus padus; assembly: GCA_024362665.1. Classification (NCBI taxonomy): domain Eukaryota; kingdom Viridiplantae; phylum Streptophyta; class Magnoliopsida; order Rosales; family Rosaceae; genus Prunus; species Prunus padus. The sequence goes on along the minus strand of JANFAM010000010.1, from coordinate 20,213,708 downwards.
TGAAATAAAAATAAATAAAAAGAGTAAAAAAACCTCTAGTTGGTTCCGTAAATCATCAGCACCATGATAGGAATATATGTGCACTACACTCTTGGAATATCCAACACCTGAAACAGAAGTTGGCTAATAACAAAAACTAATCATAATAACATGAACTGTGAACTTCAACCATTTTCCCCCACTTCATTAAGAAAATTTTACCCATGACCAGAAATTGTAATGTATTTTTTCTTGTCTAGAATATATATACAAGTATTCTATCAGTATGGAAAATAAAATGAATAATAGGAAGTAAATCCCCTTATATACCAATATGGGAACCATCAGGACTCCAGATAACACGATTGACTGATGCAGTGTATTCAAAGGCCACAGATGCCTATCAGATGACATGAAAACAATTAGTCTTATGGGTGGGAAAAGATAGGGGGTGGGAAAAGAACAAAAAACCAAGGGAATTAAACCTGCAGAGCCATTGAACATGCATCAAGGTCCCAAATCTCGAAATTCTGAGAAACAAGCCTCTCTCTGCTGCCTACCTCCCAAATTGTTATGTCGCCAATATTTGTTCCAACTGAATTTGGAAGAAAAACAAATGAATAAAACTTCAATCCAGAAACCATATAATTAGACATTGACTGAAAACATAAGATCAAAGACAAAAAGATTCATTAAGCAGCATGAGCAAACCGAGAAGCAGAGTCTGTTGCACTGGATGAAAGTCCATGCTCTTGACAGCTGAACCTTGACTCAAACTGACAATAACAGTCTTGGGCAAGTCCTCAGAAGAGTGAAGGGTATCGGCATGGCTCTGGCCAGGATATGTGTGTGGAATGACATTAACAGACATATTATTGGCCTGAAAGTGCAAAAGGGAAGTCATGGTGCGAGAAAGATAAATTCAAACAGTTAAGGCACCAAGGACATAGCAACAATTTCACCCACCATATTGCACATAGAAAAGGCACACTTACAACTAAGCTAGTTTCAAAATCTTATTTCAATAAGAAATAGTGAGAAAAGTAAAAAACAAAAAACAAAAGTGAAATATTGATATTCTCACTAAAAACGAGTAAACTACAAAAGGTATTGCCAAAAGGAAACATAATCAGTTAAATACTGATTGAAAAAGAGTGAGTGACCACATATAAATTTAGAAAACAGCAGTACATAAACATTTTGATAAAGATACCTTATCTGGTGTCCCCAAAGGTCTTGATCTCTTCTTGGACATGTGTTTAGAATCTGCAATTTGATAGTCCATCTTGGGTTATTAGTGGGAGGAGTCCTAGGGTGCTTTAGCAAAGATGCTACCATACCAAATAAATGCAAAAAGGAAAATATAACTTAGTTGGAAAAGTGAAATTTGAATGAAAATAATAAATAAAAAAATCATTCCAGGGGAACCATATAATGTGATTGTGGGAACAAAATCGTTCAAGCAAAAGAAGAGTGATTGGCAAGTATCTGATAACTGTGATCAGGGAAGACCTTATTCACTAACAAGTCTAACATATAAATGAAATACACAATCCCCTTAAATAAATTCAACAACCAAGAAGAAATTCAACTGACAGAAAAAAAAAAAAAAAACAATACAAGGGACAATGGTAGACTTAACAAACTATCTCAATACCAAAATTCTCAACTAATCCTAAGTACAATTCAAGGTCACCAAATGTTACCAACAAACCTAAGCCAGACATGGGCCACCTATCAGTTTCACTCTTAACCCAGTCATATCAGAACACCCATGAATTGCATTTAAAAGATTGCTTGTTGGTAAAACCTCTCCACATCAACCTCTTACTTCATAACATATTCAGCCATCCTCGTGATCTGGTTGGGGCCTCGAAACCCCACAACCAATTTCAATTCTATAAAGAGTTTTGAGTTTTTCCTGTTTTCCCCTTGACTTTTATGGATTTTACTAGCTGGCATTTTAAGCATTTAACAGACAGCATCGCAACATTAAATTCAAGAGCCATAGAGTCAACAATAATGGGTTCTTCATATTTCTATCATTAAGCAAAGCTTGAATTTATAGGGATCATGATATTAAGGCAACTCCATCTCATATTGCCAAATCATTATTGGTTTCATTTACTAATTTAAGACAACATTGTGTATGTTTGACATTGGCAAAGTCGTGCCTTATTGCACTATGACTTATTCTAACAGAAATACAATTTAAATATCAAATGAACTGCAACTTATACCAATTATTCCTTCACAACATCTGCAACAAAATTTATAATCACATTCAAAGTCAAAACTAATATTGCTTATCTAGAGGTATACTGTACTTTATATACATTTTATTCATTTAAAATTGCACCCCGTAATGACCTGAAAAAACAAAAAATTCATCTTATTTACCACTAGCAAAACTGGTTATTTACCCTATAAGTTATATCCATAAATTTGTAAGATTTCCTAGTAATATAGCACAATCAGTAATAAAGCCACAAACATAGAGAAAATGTTAAAAATAAATTGACTAAACAAAATCAAAAGCAATCATACAAGCATTATTGGGAACTGTTAGACCTCTTGGTCTGGCAGAAACTGTTTGGTGCGGAACAGAGGATGGGTTAGCTGTCCATCCAGAGAGAGATGTTGTAAGAGGTGCGGGTGCAGGCTGAAATGGCTTAAAATCACATATATTAAATAAGCATACAAATAGGAGTTCCTCAGAAAACTACTTCCTTATACACCAAATGTAAATTTTGTTTACAGACTTACACCATGAGCACGTATTGGTGGGAAGCCACCTACTTTTTTTTTTCTTGAACTGGGGAAACCACCTACTTTAGCAATGGATCCCACTATAGGGTTAATTGCAGGGGAAGGAGCACAAGCAATTTGTCCACAACTATGGTCCGAAAATAGAGTTTTAAAGTCAGGGTTTGGCCTAGGATTATTGCAAAGGTGATGCTGCCAATTTAAACTGCAACAAACATTACAGACAATGACTTCAGATAACAAAAAATTTCACATCCCCATAATTTTTAATTGAAAAAAGAAAGAGCAAAGATTATGTAGATAACTTTTGTTCGAATTACCCCTGATTGATCAGTGTACTCAGCCTTGAGTTCTTTAACTTGGGGAATTGCAACTTATCACGGAAAAGTGGACTTGCCTCAATTATCTTTTTTACTTCAGTAAGTATAACAGCCCTGGCAGACTTAATATCACCATAATCTGATAGTTCCTCATTCTCCCTGGTTTTTTTTTAAATGAAAAGAAAAGAAAATGCAGGTTACTGAGAAACTTCAAAAATATATATATATATAAAATAAACATATTGGACAAAGAACTAAGCAAACAAGCACAAAACAGAACTTTTTGAGCAAGCACACTTCAAAGTACACACTGGTTGCCTTCGACATCCAAGCAAGATAAAGCCAGTGTTATATAACAATGAAGGAAGAAAAAATGACTTACACTCTCATAAATTCATCATTTTAGGTCAACAACTCTTTGTCTATTGGAAGAATTGTTTTCGCTTTCAAAGATTATAACATATAAACCAATATGTCTCAGTTCAATCATTATCTATCTTTAGGTAACAAGCTACAATAGAAATGTAGAATTGGTCATTTCGGTTTTGAAGCCAAAGGAAATGCACAAATATAAGCAGTCACAACATGCAACAAATAGACACCAAGACAACTGAGTTGGGTGTCTGTTATCCGGACCTAAAGAAGTGTATTAAAGGCAGAGCATTACTTCATGCTAAATATTTATGATGTCCTCGATTCATTTTAGTTTCTTCTCTTCCTAGAGCTCAGGTGTATTTCTATAATTCTGCTCTATGGAGTCTAGCACTTGAGAATTAGCCCCTTATAGCGTATTTAGATAAAACAGACAATTTAAGATTTGAGTTACTTGCATTCACAACTAAAGTCATGAAACCCCTACTGCCAACTATTTCATTTCGGTAACCCAAATTTGGCATAATTATTTCATAGAAACTGGAACTAACAGACTGAAATTGTATCACATGATTTGGTACATGATTCTCACTTGTCTGTAACTATCAGTTTCAAAGACCCAATAATTCCATTCTTTCTGCCTTCGACATAGCTAACTCTTAAGAATTTTCCATATTTTCTACTTGGTAAAAAAAAGGGGGAGTTTCACAAACATGGGCAGATGTTATGAATGACACAATCAAGGCACAAATAGGACACACTCAAAGCATTATCTATAACAGCATAAATAACGACTTTGATGCCACAAACCAAATCAATCATATAAGAGCATAAATTTGCCACAACACTTTTTATGGTCATGATTTTTTTACGATAGCATGTCTGATGCACGGTCATGAGTCATGACTTATTTAACAGGAGCATAACTTTGACTCCACACCAAATTAATCACAACAGAAATACCCAACACACCTAAAATTCCCCAACGACAGAAGCAGGGTCATTGCCTTAAAACTCTCTTCGTTGATTGTCGAGAAAACTTTCAAATCCTTCTGAAGAATCTCGACAGCTCTAGCATAGTCATGGCTGCATTAAGGACAAAGTTATAACAAAGCCACAACAAAGTATTTTGGTTTCCGAATCAAACAAAGAGCTTACCTGTCAAGAGCCTCAAAGTACTTTTGTTTCCGAATCTCAAAGAAAATCTTCGTTGAGTATCTACTTTCATCAACCTTACAAAATCCACTCAGGTAACTGTCCGCCTCATCCCATTCACCATTGTTCACGCAATCCTCAAAATACCTCATATTGAAGAAATACCCTGAATCTTTTTCCAACCTTCATTCAGACACATACACGAGAACCTCACTGAGTATAAACCAAACAATATAAGTTCCATTTGCCCTATGTTTCCAAAACTGACGAAAAAAAGGTGCAAAAACGATCTTCCTTGACTCCCTTCCATTTTCTCAATTTTCTTGGCAACCAAGCAAACCCAAAGACGAGGGCCAATGAACAAAATAAACAAGACTACGTACGAACCAACGAATATAAAGAAGCAAAAGAACAAACGCAGTCACCTGTGAACAGTGTCCTTGTATTTCCCTTCATTCGCTTCATTTAAGAACTGGAGTATGAGAAAAACGAGCTCTCTGTCCAACAACGTCATGGTTCGCGTTCCTCCGATAAACTAACAAACACCAAAACAATCAAAATTAGGGTTCTAAATTCAAATTCTCCCCCAAATTTCAGTCACCTAATTCAATTTCTCAAATTCTCAGTTCCATCCACGCCAAACGAATCTCACACAGAAGGGACACACAAACGGAGACATGCATTATGCGTACATAGAACCACCAAACCTATACAACCAGGCACTCCAATACCTTACGCGCATGCGTATATCACAGACATACAATACGTGAGTGTTCGTTCGTGTAGACGTACCTTCTTCAGTGAGACTTGCAGATCAAGACTTGAAGAGAGAGAAAATGAGAAGGAGAGAGAGTGTGTGCGTTGAAGAACAGAGACCAAGAATGGAAAGGTTTTGGGGGGTTGGGGTTTGGGTTTTGGATGGTTTTATAGGTGCTCCCTGTGTGGGGTTTCCTTTAGCCTTTTTGTGTTTTTTATTTTATTTTTGTGTCTTTCTTGCTTTTTTCATACGGAAAATATGTTGTCAGCAGAAGAAGCAGGACGGGGCACATTTTCAAATCCTCTATACAATTGTATTGGGGTTGTGTGTAAATTGCGTATGTGGCATTTTGGACAAAGCTATACTCTAAACCAGCCTAACGTATTGGAAGAAAAATCGAACTTGGGTGCAAAACGGTAAGTACACTACTTTGGTTAACTGACTTAACTACATGTGTGCGCGTGTAGAAATTTAAACACTAATAAAAAAAAAAAGCAACCACAAAATAATCACCAAATCTTTTTGAAACATTTATTCATTTGTTTACGAGTCAAAGTTTAATGTTAAGTCGTATTCCACAATAAATAATAACAATTCTTCTCTTATAATAAAAGGTCACTTTCCTATAACTTTATGTTGATAGTGATTCCCTTGTATAGTTGGTGTATGCGCTCTTGTTATGTTTGTCACAGACAGTCACCTGGTCAAATCAGCATTTTGACCAACTTTATTGACAGCCTTGGTTAGGACTGGGCACTTGAAGCCGAAATACCGAAACCGTACCATAACCGTACCGTACCAAATCGGTTCATACCGTATCAAATTGCCTTAGGCCAAATTCGGTACCGTACCGTACCGTATCATCTACGTTTGGCACGGTACCGGTACTAGGAATTTGGTACCGTTAAGTACCGTACCGTACCAAATTTGGTGGAGGCCACTCTGCAGAGAATGAGAGAAGGGATTCTGAGAAAGGCTGATGAGAAATCGACATGGCTTGAGCGTGCACTGCTAAACTGCTTTAATTTATTTTGTTAAAGGATCCAACCTTATATGGGAAGCAGAACATCAGAAATTGATTTTTCTTCTAAGAATACAGTGTCAAAAGATGAAAGGGCCATACTGCACTGCGATGAGTTTTCTTCAAAATCATTTATTCCAACACCTTCATCTAAGCCATCGACATGTTGACCTGGTTCCATGGTAAAGGATCAACGTGATTATCTAACCCCACAAACTGAAAGAGGCAGATTTGGCCTTCAGAGTTTTCCTCGAACCCCTTATTCTAGAACTATATATATATGTATATTCAAAATCCAAGTCGACGCCCATAAATACCAAAGGGTATCGGACATTGTTGGATTTGGTGGAGAACACTGCAGTGAGTGTTTCTTTGGGGGTTTTTTTTTGTTTTCTGGTTTTGGTGGTGGTTGTTGTTGTTGGTTTAGGGCAATAAAGGCTTCAACTTCATGACGAAGAAGAAAAGGGAAAAAGCTTTGAACTCTTACAGTCACTACATTAAATTCACATTTCGGTATGGTATCGAAATGGTACTGTTTCATACAGGAACCAAGCAGTTCGGTGATGATACTGATATCAATTTTAGAAAATCATAATACCGCATAGTATCATACCGGTTCTAAATTTCTGCATCTGATCACCCAATACCGCACTGCACTGCAGTACCATGCCCACTCCTAGCCTTGGTATATGAGGGACTTGATTGCAAATGTTTGCTATCTCCGTGGGCTCTGTTGCAAAATCAAAACTATTCAATGTTTTCAATGAAAAAAATATATATATATCAGATAAATTCCAAAAATACAGTTGATGCATCTACGAAACAGCAAAAGAACCCAAACCCAAAAGGACTGACAAGAGGACCTTTTGTTTTTTTATAACCTTTTTGCGATGCATGTGTAAGGGCACTTCCAAGCGGTGAGCCCCTTGCCATGGCAAGGGGAGCTAAGGCAACTACTATTCACGTGAATAGTGGTTGCCCTTGCAAAAAGCAATGTGTACTTGCAACGATTGCCATGGCAAAGGGGAGCTAAGGCAACTACTATTCACGTGAATAGTGGTTGCCCTTGCAAAAAGCAATATGTACTTCCAGATTGTCATGGCGAAGGGCAAATACTATTCATTTTTTTGTTTATTTTATTTTTTTACATGGGATTAATTTTAGTTGTATGTATGAAATTAATAATAATAAAATTGATAGGTATGTATTAAAAAATATTTCTGAATTTTTGGATTTTTCAGATTTTTTCAGATTTTTAAAATATTTTTTACGTGCCGACGTCAAAGAAAATATCATCGACGTCGGCTTTGCCTCAAGACTAAGCGCAAGAAGGGCCCGAGGGTCAGCCCAGGCTGGTGGGCCAGCATCTTGCCCGAGCCCTAGGGGGCTGCTGGAAGTGGCCTAAGAAAGAGGTGGGTGCGTTGGTTGAATTTGTAGAAATTGTTTTTCTTTTCAAGAAAAACCAAATTACCAATGAAATCTCTTTTCAAGTCTGAAATTTTATTTTGGAAGCTGAATTTTTATTTAACAAAACATATGGGAAATTTTAAAGCTTTGTTAAAAATAACAATAAATAAGCCTTTGAAATGAGCTCAAGTCGTGATTGAAAATGGGATAATGAGTTGAGATTAATAGGTTGATAGCTGGATAGATTCATCATGGATAGCTCACGTAGGGCTCTAAGCCACCTGAATTCTTACTCCAATTTCAGCTTAGAAATATGAAACAAGAAAAGATCCCTTGATAACACATGGGGTCAAGGCATATCCCTGGAAATTGAAGGTTGCAGCACAACTTCTCTCTTTAACATTTTTAAGTCAACCATTCTTTTGGTAGTCGACAAACCGAGTTCAAGCAGGTGTTCCAAGTCTACTTTTCTTGTGTTTATTAAATTAGGGCTGTCAACGGATTGGAGATGGTGCGGATCTGCCTACATCTGATCCGATCCGATAGAAAAAAATTTAGAACCCGATTCGATCCGATAATCCGACGGATCTTTCACAACTAGATCCATATCCGATCCGTTGGATTATCGGATATCAGATCCGATAACCCGATCCCAATTTCTTCAGCAGCTCAAATTGAACTTTTCGGATCTAGAGAGATAACAATGAACAAGCAACTCAAGTTAAACATGGCTGGCTTCAAATCCTCCATAGATGGAAACAAACACATAGAAGAAGACGAAGACAGGGGGAAGAGAAAAGTAAGGAGAAGAGAATAAGCAACAGGAGGAGGAGAAAGGGAGAGCTATGGAAAAAAGAGAGACGGAGATCTGCATATTTCTAGTCTTTTGCCAGCACTGAAGTAGACAAACAAAGAGCACAGAAAAAAAAGGGACCGTGCAGATGAACACTGTCTTTAGCATCAAAAACGCTGAGAAGATACCAGATCTTTGGTGCTTGGAATTGGTGGTGTCTGGTTGCAAAATCAATGCAGGCAGCGATGGGAAGGTGTCTTGTTGCAAAACTCCATGGCACCATTCTCATGCTTCTCGAGGCCTCCTCATCCTCTCAGGCGTCTCCTTCAGGCTTCTGCTGCGGAGCCTCAACCAGTGGAAGAGCATGTTGATGGAGATCCCCGAAGTAGCAACATATCAGAAAGCAAATCCACCGAAAAATGATAATCCCACTGTCTTTCTTTTGTCTTGATAATATAATTTATTATTGTGCTATTCAATATTCTTACCGACAATCCAAAGTAAAGTGCATTGAAGTTTGTATATGGAGGTAAAAACAAACTTGTGTGGGGGACAAACGTGAAGTTTGTATATGCTATTGAATACTCTTTACTGACCACAATTCCTCTCTCAATACAATTAGTTTTTTCATAGCATATATATTATATTGATTATTTATATTATATTTGGTATGATGTGATATATTATATTTATATAAATGTATAATGTGATATAATATATATATATATATATATAATCGGATCGGATCAGGTCAGATTCAGATCCGTCCCGTTAACTTATCGGGTTAACGGATTCGGCACATAATCGGATTATCGGATCTTACTACTAGATCCATCTCCTATTAATTGTATCGGATTCGGATCGGATTCGGATCAAGATCCGATCCATTGACAGCCATTAATACATGCGTATTGAAATTATTCTGATTAATTCTTCACTTCTTCTTTAATTACTAACATATAAAAGGAATAACAAATTATGTGGGCTCCATATTGAAAATTTGTAACTAAATATCTTCAAAAGTTAGGAATGAGATCAACTAGAGGGGAGTAGTTAATTCGATTCTAATTCCTTAATTACTCTATCTAAGTTACCCAATTTCATAACTTTTGTCATTCCTGATAAGTAAACATATTCACGTTTGGTTCAATCTTATTGTTCCTCAAGGAACTTTCTTTAACCTTCAATACTTTTATGTCTTTATTTCAAGACCATCGACACATTTTAACTGTATTAACTTTAACTTCTTTATGACATAATGAGGCATATGTCCGCTAAATAAATCCTTAGGTTGAATATGACTCCAAGCTCAAAAAAGTTCTAAAGAAATAGAAGGGGAAAAAAATTACAAATCTCATAGCACAAAGCGCAAACTCTCTATCCATTATAAGACAAAAGCAGTGCCTGCAATGGCGTCCCTAGCCTTCAAGAAGCTCAACTACCCTCAGCTCTGGATCCACATATATTGCTCACAGGGAAGTTTTTCAGTCTTGCAATGCATCTTTTGCAGCATTTTGAATCTTCCCAAATTTCTGAAAAGAAGAAGAAAGCAGAAAAAAGAGCTGGAAATCTTAGGGAGGAGAAGAAATAGGAGCTGGTTGGGATTAGCTGGTCAGTTTTTGATCGAGTAAAGAAGCCAATGCCTTGTATATTTCTTGGTTATGAATTCTGAGCTACAAGAACATGTGGTTACAAAGTGAAGCATGTCAACAACAATTTGATAGAATTTAAGTTACCGTGGTTGAGCCAGTGATTCAATGGCCCCAGCTCGAAAAACTTTGGTATAAATCCCGTGAAGCACATTAAGGCTGAACAAAATTATTCCATGTATTTATTTCCACTTGTCACACTTGCTCCCTTTTCCCGTGAACCCATAAATATAATTTACCTCATTCACCAACCCAACCCATATAACTTTAACCCCCACTCAACCTTATATATACACCTCTCAATCAAACCCAATGCCTCTCACACTCATCCACTCCCGAAACTAGTCCTTAGTCTTTCTTTTCTCACAATGGCACTCATTTTCTCACCTCTACTCTTGTTTCTATCTTTCATGTGTTTTAGGCCACTAGGGTCATGCCTTTCACGGTCATCATGTCAGATTCCGGCGTGCCATCACCTCTCCTGGACGGGCCACAAACCGGGTTCTCCATGAACAAAGACGGGGCCCGAACTGACACCCGTGAGCAAGAAGTGGTCTATGACATCATGCGGGCTACGGGTAACTATGTTGCACGGATACGGATACGGGTACGGCGATACGATACGACACGATACGCCGATACGGCAAATCTCCAAAAATTAGGATACGGGTACGGCACCGATACGGCAATATTATTATTTTTAAAAATAATATAAATAGAAAAATTGACATACCCCATTACCCAACAGCTCAGCCATATACCCAGCAGCCCAACTATATATACCCAACAGCCCATACACCCAACAACCCAGCCATATACCCAACAACCCATATATACCCCTCCTTTAATTCTCAAGAAGACGAAAATCTGTTCCAGAACGAAAATGAAAAAGAAGAAGAAGAAAATTTGTTACAGACCGAAAAAGAAACAGAAGAAGAAGAAAATCTTGAGGAACGACGGTGATTGAATCGGAAATGGGGCCAACGGCGATTGATGGGGGTGAGTTATTCTCTTCCTTCTTCTTACTTCTTCTTCCTTCTTCTTCTTCCTTCCTCTTCCTCTGCTTCTTCCTTCTTCTTCCTCTGCTACTTCCTTCTTCTTACTTCTTCTTCTTCCTTCCTCTTCCTCTTCCTCTGCTTATTTTTCAGAAATCTCATAGTTAAGCCATTGAAACTTGACGTTAGGATCTTCCATAGTTGTGAACATTTCTCTTTTCTTTTGTTTTAGAAATAACTAAGTTGCAAACAACCACAAATGGCTCCCAGGCCCTGCACCAGGTAGAGACGAAACTGCTTTCATCACTTCAGCAATGTTGCTGCCTTGTGACCCTTTCATCATCACTGAAGTTGTACTCATATTCTCCATTACATCAACCATCCGCTCAATCTAATGTGACAATTTAACAACACCTCCTACCTTCCCCACTTTTTTAGCAACTTTATTTCTGTTCTTCTCTTTCTTAACCTGTGTATCAAGTTGTTGATTTGTTCTCTTTTTCCCTTTCCCACAAGATTTTTCGGTAACTTGAATTGTTTCATCTGGTACGTATACGGGATCATCCGAATCATCACCACTGTTGAGTAGAATACCATCACATTCAGATGAATCATGAGTTTCATATGGAAGTACACCAGATGAAGGTGCCCAAGCATGGTCACGAGTGGCAGTGGTGTTCATGAACATTCTATCAAACTTCTCTTCCATATCAGGACTAATACCCTTTCTACGTAGTTTTGCATATTTGGGATTTATTTGCATTTCAAAGAGAACAGCATTAAAAACTATTACAGAGGTTTCATTGAATTATAATAAAGAAAAAACATAAAAAAAATATTAAGAACATACCTGAATTTTGTAATGCCACCATTCATCAGAATCATCAATAGTCCCAAGTTTGGAATTCCACCCAAGACCAGTTTCCTTTCCAATTAGTTCTTTCCATTGTTCTTTAAGTGCATCCCACTTATTTTTCAATTGTGATTTATCAAACTCGGCTCTTGTCTTTTTACTCAAGCTAATCCTCACATTTTCCCATCCTTCTTTCTTAAAGTGAGTACCAGGACGATTTCCTGCCTCCATCTCCTTGATTCACAAGTCACAAAATATAGTTGTATTTTGATTATTCCATACAACCGGAACTTGTGATCCACTAGCCACATTATTATTCTTCACCATCTGTGCATGTCTTTATATAAATATGTATGTATTGGGAGATGAACATGTTATAACAAATAATGTTTTTACTAAAAACATGCATAGTGCCCTAAGTAATTACCTATATGAAAACTTGGGAAACACTACATACATCAACAGTAGTATACCAAGTCGTATAAGATGACAAGGATTCAAACACACTCCCATATATTTTTCCCTTATTTTTTGGGTCTGCAGTTTTGATATTTATTCACAAAACAAAAGCTTTACAAAAGATTAACAGAAGCAGAGAAAAACTATAAGCCAGTGAGGATAACCAATCTTTTATTTCCTTTATTTAATCAAACCCTCTAAAAAATAAAAATAATGAAGAGCAAGAATAATACATATATTCTGACGTCAACCCAAAGCTAATTAAGAGCATCTCTATCATACATCAGTTATGGAATAAAATTCTTTGAATTGATGTGTTTTGTTATAACTACGTTTATGTTTTTTGTTTTCTTCTTAATAATTGCATATCACAACTAACCTACAACACGCGTAATCCATGCACCAATTTATTTTCTATCTACTCACAACAACAAATTTGAATTATTCTAAAAGCACAAATGGAAAAACAAGCTTAAGATCCTCTTTCTTTTCTTTTTCTTTTTTTATGAAAAAAAGTTTATGAGGAGATTGACTACTCTCATCACCAGTGCCAGGATAAGCTCACAACCTCGAGCCGGAAGGACTTATACGTGTCACCCAACTGTCAGCTGTCATCGGTATGAATTTATGTAGGAAATTAAAGATCGCGCACCAATGAGGACTGTTGGCAGCGAGACTTGAACATTGGTGGGGCTATATACAGGATAAAGCCAAAGACCAAAAAGTAGTACCTAATTTTACAAAAATGTAATTAAAAAAATATCAAAATTACACACAATGTCACTCCTTCTAAGTCAAGCACACTATCACATATGTCCACTTCCGGCCAGTCGCCACAGCCCGTCGCCGCCTGTCGCCCTTCGCTGGCCAACCACCACCGACGCCGTCCATTGCCGGCCAGCTGGTGACCAACTCCTGCCCTTTATTCACAATAAAAAAGAGAAGATTTTGTATGATTGAAGGGACTCGAACCTTGACCCTCAAAGGAGGAAGCCTACTTCACAAACCACTACACCAAACTTGTTTTGGGGATATTTATTCAGTTACACAATATTTATATAAACAATCAATGTTTTTTAAATAATAAAAAATCATTTCAACACCAAAAAACCAATTATACAGAAACAGAAACTGCACTGCATAATTTGAGCCAAACACTACCAAAATCATCAACTCAAGACCAAAAATTGAATGACAAAACTAGTAACAAACAACCTAAACAAATCAAATCAACAAATAAAAATATGAACTATAGTGCAACACATAAAAAACAGCAACCTAAAGAGATTAAAACAGCAACTCAACTCAAAACGAAACATAATCAAAAACAAAAAAAATCAACAAAATAATACCAAACTTATAAACGAACAAGAGATTCAAAGTACTCATACCTTTACAACAAATTCTATAAAAAATCTCTAACCAAATAGCACCTCAAACTCAAATCTGATTTAAAAAAAAGCTAAAACAAAAACAAAAACTACATCAAAGAGTTGAAAAATCAACTTATAAAACCCCCAAAAAAAAACTAGAAAATTCAAATAACAATTTGATCGAGAAAATACATACCTCAACAACAGAAAAACTTAGTTTCACGTCAAAACATGAAAACTGCAATAGAAGAAGAAGATCAAAAACTGCACTGCAGTTTCTAGAAAACCAAAAGTTCTCATATTTAAGTGGGATTTTCAATTAAAAAATATAATCTTTCATGCTTCATTATTGAAAAACAAACCATATTTCATAATATCATATATAATTATTAATGTTCATAAGATTCTACTTCCAATGTTGGGAAATGATAAAACAATTTAGCCAATTGTAATTAAATGAAAAATGCAATGCAGTGTTTGCGAAACTGCAACGCCGTGTATGTAAAACTGCAATGCAGTACCTGTTTGAAAATTCACTGAACTATCTCTAACATAAGCAATCATAAACTGAATTTACACACAAACTTAGACCTTGGAATCAGTAATGTAATTCATGCCATAAACTTGAAATTAGCAATTATATCTCCATTATAATTTGGTAGGCCAAAGTATATTATTAAAAATGATCAATCCCGAAACTCCTTCACTAGAAAAAGAGCCTACCTCCGAAGTGGTGGCAGTTTTTTGTCCACCTCTAATGGTAGGGGCAAGTGATATAACGTGCATTAGGCAACAAATGCAAGTTTTGGGGGAAGTGGTTAACAAACTTATATCCAAACATTTCTTGTCATAGGTACACAAAAGATGCACAAAATCAAAGTTACATAAATTTAAAGACCAAATTTAAACACAACATATATGGCATGAAATGTATGCAGAATGTTATGAGCATCTTGGGCAATAATCAACATAACCAATGATCACTTTTGCTAGAGACCATGTTGATGTATATATGGACAGAATAGATACACTGCAGAGTTTGTGCAAAAATGCACCTATTAATAAGTGATGAACTAAAAGTCAAAATCATGATGAAAGTACTGAAACAATCCAAAGACATATCAATTGTTGATAGACTTGTATAAGTTCAATGTAAACATTCATACTAAAATATAAATGATCCCTAAACAAGTGTACATAAAACAGAAACTACACAACAGTTTCTAGAAAAACCAATTATCCAGAAACGAAAACGGCATTGCAGAATTTGAGCCAAACACTACCAAAATCATCAACACAAGACCAAAACTACATGACAGAACCTGGTAACAAACAACCTAAACAAATCAAATCAACAAATTCTACGAAAATCCCTAACCAAACTTCACCTCAAACTCAAATCAGATTTTTTTTTATTAAAAAAAAGCCAAAATAAAAACGAAAACTACAATACAATTGCTATTCCACAACAAAACATACATGCAATACTTAGATACTGCCATAACCACCATGAAAACAATGATCAATCTACAATCTAACAAAAATAAGTAGAACAGTAAAGAATTTTTTTTAAAAATAAACTCATATCTGACAAAAAATACATACCTCCTAATCAATGCAAGCTCCAATTCAAAAACCACAAGAAATCCAAAACCTTCAACGAATTTCAAACAACTGCACACTAAAAGAACCTGAAAATTGAACAGAAAAATCGCACTGATTTGTTGTATGAAATTGGAAGAAGAAATGGAAAAGAGAGGAACAGAGCTCATGAAACGCAACCAAAAGCTAAATGACTGAAGAGCACGTTTACTTGGATTTGTTTTTAGCTATATTTCAACCTTTTCTCTGATGACTTTTGACAATTGGATTTCTCGAGTCTACTTTCCATATGCGGCTTTTGACGGATGTTCTTAGGTTTAGCAGATGCCAGGCTTTAAAAGGATAAACCGGTCCTTTCACGTATAAAATTAAAAGGCAAAAAGTCATTTTTGGTCCCTGTAGTTTGTCACTTTTACCACTTTGGTCCCTGTCGTTTCAATTTGATCAATTTTGCCCCTGTAGTTTTCAATTTCAGCAATCTAAGGACAAATTCGAATTTCTGTCAAAATAGACTAATTACCGTTAGTTGTTGAGGGGCATTTCGGTCCAAAAACAAAGATTTTAAAGTTCATTTTAAAACTATAAAAAACAATTAATTAAAAAATTATAAAAAATAAAAAAAACCATTTGCCTCCCCTCTTTCCCGAGCCACACACCATTTTTCTCAGCCAACTCTCCTGCATGACCACCGCCCAACTCCTCATCCTCCTCCCCTACTACTCAACCCCATTACCATTATTGCCACGATTTCCATCATCAATTTCCATGCTTTTAGCACCAGAAGCCTCTATGGTTTCCGAATTCGAACCCAGAGACCTTAGTGCTTTGTTTATTATCTCCCTCGACAACCCCTTCCCACCCTCTTGCCCAACCATTGTCCGTACCTCACCATCATAGCCCAGCAACAATGGCATGAATATTCCCAAAACACTTGCTAAGAAACATTACAAATTACCAACAAAAAAACAAAATCATTGCAGCTTGATCCATATCCACATACAGAGGTTTTGATCCCCCATTGATTTGGCTATCTGTAGGCGCATCGAGGGTGCTGGTTTGGCAGGCTAAATTGGGCTAGGCGGAGGGCTCGGAGGAGAGCGATTCAGAGATATGTTTGTTCTTTTTCTTTTGATTTTTAATTTTTAACTTTCAACTTTCAATAAAATAAAATAAAAATTTCTTTCTTTTTTTCTTTCAGCCTTTGTTTTTGGACCGAAATGCCCCTCCACAACTAACAGCATTTAGTCTATTTTGACAGAAATTTGAATTTGTCCTTGAATTGCTGAAATTGAAAACTACAAGGGTAAAATTGATCAAATTGAAACGGCAGAGACCAAAGTGGTAAAAGTGACAAACTACAGGGACCAAAAATGACTTTTTGTCAAATTAAAAAGGCCCAACAAGATTGACCTTGCTGTGCTGTTTGGCCTTTAAGAGCATCCCCAACCGATGTGTCACATTTAACAGCTAGAAATAACATCTCACATCACCTCAACCGAATTATCAAAGCTAATGTGGAATGAAGGCTGAACCTCCAACCGTTTTGACATCCCAAAAGCAAGACGTCAAATGAATATTTTATTATTTTTGGAAGACAACTGACTGTTACTTTCATTTTTTTTTCCTTCTTTATCTTGAATGATTCGACCGTTACAAATTTTTTCATTCTTTCTCTTTCCAATTTATTTCTTGTACCATTGAACAATTTTTCTTTTAACATGCAACCCTTTCCTCCTATTGTACATTTTACTTTTGTTTATAATTCACCTCTTTAATTTCAGTTTCTTCAAAAGGCAAAAAAAAAAGAACTTATATTTCAATTAATTGATTATCTTGTAGTTTTTTTTTTCAATTAATTGATTGTCTTTTATTATTTTATTTTATTTTTAATTAAAAATATAAAAAAAAATTCTAAGATGTAATAAATAAATTAACACTAAAATGTAATAAAATAATAATTTAATAATTTAATTTGACATATCGGATGGAGTGCAAAGGTGTGTAAGATGTCAAATGGCCACATCAACCATCAAATTTAAATTTGATGTTTGGGATTTGACATCTCATCCCTTGTTGATATTCTAACAAAACAAAATTTGATTTCTATGTATCAAAATCCAAACAGAAATACTCTATGTCCAGATTGTTATGTCTAATACCTAATATTTCTTATAAACATTAAGAGTCTAAGGTCCAGTTTGGGATTGCTGTCACTTTCAAAAAAAAGTTGCTTCTGCTGTGCTTTGAAAATAATTAGCTGTAAAGTAAAGCAGCTTCATGTTTGGTAAACAATATTTTTAAAGTGTTGTTAGTATAAAAAGCAGTGTCAAAACAGTTTGGTAAATTTTAATATAAAACTGTTGTAACTGTGAATAATGACTAAAATAGAAATGATGTTAAAAGTGTTATGTGCTAATCATCTGGTGGTAGTGGTGTGATCGGTGCATAATTACATATCATTTTGTACCCTTCTAACTTATGATTTGGTTATGTTTTTGAGTTAAACTTGTGCTTTTAATCTATTTTGTGTTTGTTTCAGTGTAATAAGTTTGGGACTCATTTAATGCATTTTGGAGTCAAGTTAGCTCAAAACTGTGTCTGCAGATCAGTCAACTTCACGGATTGGACTCTACTTGCTCAAGAAGAACCAGATAATGAGCCATACGTCATTGGAAAGATACGGAAGTCTATTTTCTGGATCATTTTACGGTTCATGATTCCGAGTCCTCTAGAGGAAGTTATACAAGTTTTGGCAGCTTAAGGTCAAAATCGGCAGGATCTGCGTTACTGGGCCAAAAATGACTTTTGAAGGCCTTTCCGAATTTTCCTTGAGTTGGACTGCATATGCTTGGAAAGATAAGACAAAGAGCTTCAAGATCCATATTTTTGCAGATTTGTTAGAGTGAAGGAACAAGCCCAAATCGAGCCCACAAGCTGACTGCAATGCATTGTCATGCATGAGCTAATCATTTTAGTGGTGAATTGAGTGGTGTAAGTTGGTGAAGTGAGTGTGATTAATAAACTCAATTGTATAATCAGATTTATACTTCCCCTAGGCCTATAAATAGTGAGTTCTCCAAACATGTAAACACACCCCAAGGGGGGGAGCTCTCAAACATCTCTCTAGAGCTCCTCTCCCTTCTCTCCCTCAAATTCTCTTAGTTTTCTTTCTAGTTCTCAATTGTTGTAACAAAACCATTTTGCTTTTTAGTTGTAATTTATTTTTCATTGTAATGTAATTTCTTTTCTTTAGTTTTCAAGTTTAATTAGCTTCCAAGTTTCAATTATAGTTCTTGTTCTTATTCATTATGCTTATAAGTTAATATGCTTGTTTGAATGAGTGATCACCATTAAAACTTGTATGTTAGCTATCTTGGTTTGAATTAAGAGTAGACACCATGCATTAATTCAAATTGAACTATGAATAGGAAGAGTATGTATGGACATTCGACAACATGGATTAGATACATGCTTGGTTGTTTAAAACATTCTTCTATGCTTAATGGATTTCTAATGCTTAATTTAGGTTCGACAAGAAGGATCTAATTAGGGAATTAGGAATACAAGGTTAGGACCAAACACCATGGCTTAATCATACTTTAGCTAGAATCAATCTAAGAATATGAATTGAACTTGGTAACTAATTTGCTTGAGTTAATTTCTTTTCTTTCTTTATTGTTGTATTTATTTTCTTTTGGATTTCTATTTTGTGCAGGGAATCAAATTGAATCAATCTATCATCAATCCTCGTGGGATCGACCTCGTACTTACACAAGCTATACTATCCAATGGCCCGTGCACTTGCGAGTTAACATGGTGGTGGTGGAGTGGAGGTGGTGGTGAAAGAGATGGAGATGAAGGTGGTGGTGATGATGAAGGTGGAGTTGGTGGTTGTGGTAGTGGTGGTGGTGGGGATGGCGGTTGTGAAGGTGGTGGTGGCAGCGTCGTGGTGGTGGTGGTGGTGGTGGTGTTGGTTGTGGAGGTGATGGTGGATGTGGAGGTGGTGGTTGTGGTGGTGGCGGAGGAGGATGTGGTGGTGATGGTGGCGGTGGTTGTGGAGGTGGTGGCGGAGGATGAGGAGGAGGAGGATATGGTGGTGGCGGTGGTGGCTGTGGTTGTGGAGGTGGTGGGAGTTGGATGTGGAAGTAGAGGTGGTGTCATTTTTTTAAATGAATGATAGTATTTTGGGAATTAAAAAAATTCATTTAAGGCTCATCTCTGCTTCTTTTGAAAGCAACTTTGAAAAGGAACCTAGAGTCTGCTTTTAAAAGCTGCTGTCAAAAGGCCACTGCTTTTATCCCAAATAATTGAAATATTTTATTTTTACCAGACACCTTAAACTGCTTAACTTTAAAGTGAAGCAGGTTTATGGAAGAAAAAAAACAATCCCAAACGGGGCCTAATTCGTGGTTTCTGTCTGACTGACGTAATTAATTATTTTCTTGGGTTATGTCTAATCACAACACTCATATTTAGATGTTTATTGGGAAATGTTTTCTCTGGTTTTATTAAGTGTTCATTTCTGAGATAGAAACCAGCTCTGGTTAGAAAGCAACTTTGTTCATTTTGTACGAGCATATCGAATATGAATTGTCTGTGTTCAATGCTACAAATTTTTTTGGTAATTCACTCATATGGTAGAAAAAGAGATGTAAGCTTCAATATATGTATGAGAGATCTGTATCTGTTAGAGAGATTCAAGCCCAGGTAAAGAACATGATGCTTCTCTTAGCATAATAGCTATGAACTTTTGGTCCCCTCCTAACAGTCTAGTTTTCAAATTTCATGTGAAGATTTCAATTTCAATTATTCAAGAAAATAAATGATAAAACTTTGACCAGATGGAGCCGTTTATAAAAATAGTAAGTTTGTTTTCTTTTATCGGTGACTTCAAATTCGCTGATTTGTTATCTCTTGCCTAGCCAGTCTGAAAGAAACATTGTAGACGAAGAAATTTTGGGAAAATTAAATTCCACCAAATAAATGACTAGGGTTTGGTGAATTAAATCGTGGGCCCCATAATCCGCTCACGTGGCGTGTGACCCATCAAAGTCAGATTAGTTGGCGAAGACGACACGTGTCAACATCCGACAGAGTGCATCAAACGGCTCAAAGCAAAGACAAAATTAAAGGGAAGAATCTTCCATAATTGACTTTGATTTAAATCAAAATAAATCAAATCAATTAATCAAAGATAATTTGGGTAAATTGCCTAATTATCGGAATCGATTTTAAAATAAATCAGAATTCCACGAATCAAGGTCCTAAAGATGGAAAGTTCTTTAGGTCAAGCATCCTGCTGGAGCCTATAAATAGGAGGCTCCGAGACAAAGGAAGGGGTCCAGAAAAAATACACTCAAGCACTCAGAAGAATCAGAAAACTCTCTGCATTCTTCACACCATTTTGGAAGAGCCATCAAGCACCACAAATACGTGCCGGTTCCTCCACCCTAGAAAAGCCAAATCACCAAACAAGTCTTGTGCTACCCGTTTGATCAAGATCAAGTCTCTACGACCCTTGTGTCAAACACAAACCTAAACTCTCAAGTTCTTCATCAAGCTCGTGGAGAATCAACAAGCATAACAAACACGTGCCGATTCCTTCACCCCAAAGCCGAAGACTTTCCATCGCGTGACTCTACCCGTGGTCCTGACGTGCTCGAGATCAAGCCGTAACGGCCCTCGACGAAGTCTGAAATTCCCGATTCAAGATCAAGTGCTTGGCACCCTTGAACAGTACACACCCTTGGAGATTGAATCAGAGGAAGTTCTTTTATTTTTGTAAAAGAATACCAACAGAGATTGTAACCTACACACTTGATAAATCAATACAAATATTATTTTGTACACGTGTTCTTGTTTCATTTGTCGCAGGAAATTTCGTGTTTACAAATTTGGCACGCCCAGTGGGACAATCTCTGCCTCTCATCTCTTTCTCCAAGTTCCAAACCCAACTAGTCCAGTAAAGGCGATGGCTTCCAAGAAGGTTGATGTTGTTCTCGCCAGCAGAGGCAAGATCATTAGCACCTCTACTGCATGCAGAGACTCTGCCGGTGTTGTTGCTCGAAGCAAGACGAATGCCTACCTTTCAACCCGACGCACTGCTTCCACTCCACCTCCATCCAAGTCGAAGGAAGCCCTTGAGAAGCACAGGACGGTCATCACCCGGAGCAAGGCCAAGGCGATATCCGCACCTCAACACATCACTTCCATACCGACTCAAGCCAAGGCGAAAGATGTGAGCCGAAGGCGTAAACCGGTCATCAATTTGGCCTCCTTGGGGCAAAGAAGAATACCCCGAAGCGATCGAGCAAAACTCTCGGAATGAAGAAATGAGTTTTTCGGGCTCGAAGTATTCAAGAGAACACTCACTCTCGCTTTGTTTGAGACGACTCAAGCACGTGCTCATACCATGGATCCCCGTCTAACGACCAACATAAGAAGATTTCCATGAAACCATCGGCGCCCATAGGTGAGTCTTATTCTATGGCCATGCAGTTATGATGGTAGGAGTTACCTCCGCTGATGAACAACTAGCTTACATGGCGCAAGCAATCGAGAAGCTAACGAAGACCATTGAAGAAAAGGACATGCAGATTGCATCACTTATGAGCAAGTTAGAAGCGAAGCACGGCGAAGAGTCAAATAAAAGCTTGGCTCATCTCGAGAAGGAGGTACGTCAAGAGTTCACCTCTGACCAAAAGGAGTCGTCCAAGTCTGATTCCATTTCAGTGGCGTCTTTGTCCGTCCAACAACTCCAAGACATGATCACCAACACCATCAAGGCTCAATATGGTGGTTCCTCTCAGGATTCACTTGTCTATTCCAAGCCTTACACCAAAAGGTTAGACAACCTTCGAATGCCAACAGGTTATCAACCTCCAAAGTTCATGCAGTTTGATGGAAGAGGCAATCCGAAACAACATGTTGCCCACTTCATTGAGACGTGCAACAGCGCTGGTACTGATGGCGATTACCTCGTGAAGCAATTTGTCCGCTCACTCCGAGGTACTGCATTCAACTGGTACACCGACTTGGAGCCCGAGTCAATTGACAGCTGGGAACAAATGGAGAGAGAATTCCTCAACCGTTTCTATAGCACTCGTCGCTCTGTTAGCATGCTAGAGCTCACTAGCACAAAGCAACGAAAAGACGAACCCGTCGTTGACTACATTAACCGTTGGCGTTCCTTAAGCCTCGACTGCAAAGATCGAGTTTCAGAGTTATCGGCGGTGGAAATGTGCATTCAAGGTATGCATTGGGGTCTGCTTTACATTCTTCAAGGGATCAAACCTCGTAGCTTTGAAGAATTGGCCACTCGAGCGCATGACATAGAGCTAAGCATCGTTAGTCACGATGAAATAGAGGACATGGTGAGCGATCATCAAAATGACACGCCGTCAAGAGATGCGGTGGACTCTTTGAAGACACGTATCATGGAGTCAATGTCGATTAGTGCCGCTCCAATGAAAGTCTTCACTCGAGGCAAGAAAGATGGGAGGAAGGCCAAGCCGACTCAAGGTCAAGAAACACGACGACACACCCTAAAAGAGATGGAAGAGAAAAAGTATCATTTTCCAGGACTGACGTAGCGGGCATCTTTGGAAGACTTACTCCGAAATAAGGTGATTGAGTTACCCGAGTGCAAACGGCCTGAAGAGATGAATCATATCAACCACCCAAAATACTGCATGTACCATCGCGTCATTAGTCACCGGTGGAAAAGTGTTTCGTGTTGAAAGATCTCATTATGAAGCTAGCACAACAAGGGAGAATTGAATCGGATCTTGACGAAGTGGTAGAGTCGAACAATGCCACAATCTCGTTTATATCCTTTGATTCGGCACCTTTGCCTTCACTTCAACCACTGGGAGCATTCTCCGAGACCGGTCAACTCAAGTCATATGAGTGTGCTGAAATGTTAAGTCAAGGTAGTGACGATTCATCCAATGACAAAAATGAAGGATGGACATTGGTCACTCAGAAGAAGGCGCATAAGACGAGTGAATTTTTGCCAAGAAATTCTCGATCAAAAAGATGTCTAAGCAAAAGAAGCTCTCCTCGACCAGAAAGGCATAGAGGAAGTAAATCGTCAAATATGAACAAAGTGGTTCCAAAAGATGAACTCTTGAAACAAGGGTCACCTAGTCCCGATCACGCTACATGAATTCTTCCCGAAGGATTCTTCAAGAATAATTTGTCAAGCACCTCATGCGATGCACCTCATAAGGAGGACGCTTCTCACTTCGCTTGACACAAATTGCTCCATCGCTGCATGAGCCGAATCGCATAAGGCACCAAATCGCTCTGTCGCTGCATGAGCCGAAATCGCATAAGGCACCAAATCGCTTCATCGCTGTACGAGTTGAAGCGCATGAGGCACCAAATCGCTTCCATCGCTGCATGAGCCGAAATCGCATAAGGCACCAAATCGCTTCCGTCGCCGCATGAGCCGAATCGCATAAGGCACCAAATCGCTCCATCGCTGCATGAGCCGAAATCGCATGAGGCACCAAATCGCTCCGTCGCTGCATGAGCTAAAATCGCATAAAGCACCAAATCGCTCCGTCGCTGCATGAGTTGAAACCGCATAAGGCACCAAACGCTCCATCGCCGCACGAGCCAAAATCGCACGAGGCACCAAAACGCTCCATCGCTGCACGAGCCAAAATCGCACAAGGCACCAAAACGCTCGTCGCCGCATGAGCTAAAGCGCATAAGGCACCAATCGCTCCATCGCCGCAGACGAGCCGAAATCGCGTAAGGCACCAAAACGCTCTGTCGCTGCATGAGCTAAAGCGCATAAGGCACCAATCGCTCCATCGCCCGCACGAGCCGAAATCGCGTAAGGCACCAAAACGCTCCATCGCCGCATGGTGAAACTTCACAAGGCACCAAACGCTCCATCGCCGCATGAGTGAAATCGCATAAGGCACCAAAACACTCCATCGCTGCATGAGCTGAAATCGCACAAGGCACCAAACGCTCATTTGCCCGCACGAGCCAAAATCGCACAAGGCACCAAACGCTCCTCCGCCGCATGAGCCAAAATCGCACAAGGCACCAAATCGCTCCTTCGCGCGCATGAGCCAAAGCGCACAAGGCACCGAAACGCTCATTCGCCACACGAGCCAAAGCGCACAAGGCATCAAACGCTCATTCGCCCGCACGAGCCAAAACTGCACAAGGCACCAAATCGCTCCTTCGCCCGCTCGAGCCAAAACTGCACAAGGCACCGAAACGCTCCTTCGCCAGCACGAGCCAAAACTGCACTAGGCACCAAATCGCTCTGTCTGCATAAGGCACCAAATCGCTCCGTCTGCATAAGGCACCAAATCGCTCCGTCGTCTGCACGAGCCGAAACTGCACAAAGTACAAAATCACTCTTTCACCTGCATGAGCCGAAACTGCATAAGGCACCAAATCGCTCCGTCGCGTGCACGAGCCGAAATTGCATAGGGCACCAAATCGCTCCTTCACCTGCACTAGCCAAAACTGCACGAAGGACCAAATCGCTTCGTCGCCTGACGCAGTCGAATCGCATAAGGCACCAAATCGCTCCGCCGCATAAGGCACCAAATCGCTCGTCGCTTTGTATGAGCTAAAGCGCAAGCGCCAAAAAAACATTGAACTACGTCATGACTTGATCTCTTCTTCTTCTAGAAGGGTACGTAGGCAACTCATAAAACCACTTTGAGTTCAGTCACATGACAAAAATAAATTTGGAGTTTCTCACCAGTTTGGCACCATTCGACTCCCGATTCACTCTACATCAACATCATTCATTCAACACTAAGGTGGCACTCCGGTCTATCCACGACTTACACCGTTTATCGCCTTGGGCGTTGTCAAATGAATACCTTGCCTCATTTTGTGCAATTTTGTAGTTGACCTTGACATGTTCACTCGAAAGCTTCACTATGGACCATTTCTATGGTAGATCCTGCAAAAAAAAAAAGGTAGAAGTCGCCTTGGGAAAGTATATGTGCTCGATCGAGTTAGGCGTTCTCCATCACGTAAAGCCTAAGCGCTTGAGCGGGCCCTCGCCAAATCGGAGAAATGGTTTGGACCCAAGCGAAATAGGACGTCTACGTTCTTCGCTTGTTCTCCACCACGTAAAGCCTAAGCGCTTGAGCGGGCCCTCGCCAAATCGGAGAAATGGTTTGGACCCAAGCGAAATAGGACGTCTACGTTCTTCGCTTGTCCTCCACCACGTAAAGCCTATGCGCTTGAGCGGGTCCTCGCCAAATCGGAGAAATGGTTTGGACCCAAGCGAAATAGGGCGTCTACGTTCTTCGCTTGTCCTCGACCACGTAAAGCCTAAGCGCTTGAGCGGGCCTTCGCCAAATCGGAGAAATGGTTTGGACCCAGCGAAATAGGACGTCTACGTTCTTCGCTTGTCCTCCACCACGTAAAGCCTAAGCGCTTGAGCGGGCCCTCGCCAAATCGGAGAAATGGTTTGGACCCAAGCGAAATAGGGCGTCTCACGTTCTTCACTTGTCCTCCACCACGTAAAGCCTAAGCGCTTGAGCGGGCCCTCGCCAAATCGGAGAAATGGTTTGGACCCAAGCGAAATAGGACGTCTCACGTTCTTCGCTTGTCCTCCACCACGTAAAGCCTAAGCGCTTGAGCGGGCCCTCGCCAAATCGGAGAAATGGTTTGGACCCAAGCGAAATAGGACGTTCACGTTCTTCGCTTGTCCTCCACCACGTAAAGCCTAAGCGCTTGAGCGGGCCTCGCCAAATCGGAGAAATGGTTTGGACCCAAGCGAAATAGGACGTCCACGTTCTTCGCTTGTTCTCCACCACGTAAAGCCTAAGCGCTTGAGTGGGCCCTCGCCAAATCGGAGAAATGGTTTGGGCCCAAGCGAAATAGGACGTCTACGTTCTTCGCTACCAAATAAAGGAGAAAGGCGTAAATCAGAACCCAAGCTCATCTTCAAACAAAAAAGTGCAGCAGCAAAGTAAACAAATAAACAAATAAATGAATATATATATATATATATGAAGGAGGATTTGGAGCAGCCCAAACAGCCAACTTGCGAGTCCCCACCGCTCCAAGCCCGGCCTGCACAGATCCATGCTTTAGCCTTGAAGCTCGGCTTGCCTCCACGCTCAACACCCAATTCCGTCCAGCTCGATGCATCATTGGTGCATTCCTTCGCATCCAGACAAAGGCGATTGACGCACCAAAGCATGCACCTCCAACTCCAATCTTCGTGGTCACCGCCAAAGAATACCAACGCTAGCTAGCACTTTGTGGTGTCAATATATATCTTGAGTTAGGCGAAAAAAAATCTACACGCATGGTTGATTTTCAATGCTAGTTGTACGAAAAAAGAGGTTCTAGCTAGCTATATAAAATTAAAAAAACGCAAGCACAGAGAGAAAGTGCGTTGTGGCTGTGCGAAAAAAATAAAATAAAATAAAAAAGAATGAAAGGGCAACATACTTCAATACAAATCAAGAAATTCTACAAACTGTGTGTAGTCTCCTCCTTGGGAAGAACAATAGTGCGATGCTTACACCTTGCCAAAAGCACTAGTGGCTTCAATATATACTTGGGCTGAGAGATGTGCACTTGGATCAGACTCAACGCATCTTTGTTTTCCCTCGTGAGCAAATTCACAAGCTGCAAATAAGTATTTATATATTTATATGCATGTATACATATCAAGAGGTACAATACGTCTTTGATTGAAAGGAAAAAAAACAGGCGAAGTCTCACCACTTTAGTTGCCAAAAGGATTCAAAAGATGCGAGTAACTTCAAGTTCGTGGGATCTTCTTGCCGACAAGAGGAGTCGTCTTTATTGTTCTGTTTGGTTAATCTCAATATCCATGAGTGCAGCGCAATTTAAAGAAGCTAAAGGCCATCAAAGCTTCTGGTGGTGCTAGGGTTTCTTATTCCTTTACGATATTACTTGCCTATATGGAGCCGCGCAATTATGAGATTGCTTAAGCATGAAGGCGGGAAAATATTGAAGTTTTTGCCACACAAGATCTCGCCAAGATTGGAGAATCAACATACCCAAGATATAAATTCGCTGGTAGGAAGGAGCAAAAGAAATTGATTCATCCGAATCATTAATTGAATTCGTTGGTGAAAGCCTTATGAAGAAAAGTCAATTCCTTCCTTTAAAGAAAAAAAAAAACGGCAATAGAAGCAGGAGGCTTCCACACGCAAGGCTATTCATGGAAACATTGGATTTTTGTATAACTCTTGTCATCCCCTGCAGTTATTATAGGGATTCATAGACCCCTATAAGATCCAAGTAATGTGATTGTTCATAATCATTTGTTAGAATGAAAAAAAAAAGGGTTAGCTAAATTCAAAGATTGCGATCTGTTTGATAGAGTAGCAAGCATTATTGTGAAGTTTCATTCAAGGCTTAGGGGTACCTAGAATGTATTGTGGACGCCACTAAATTGAAAATTATCAATTTGGAGCAAAACAAAAGTTGGACAAGAAGTATTGAGGACTTCAAGCCGCACCTCCTACATTCGGCAAACACATGTCTACGATGCATCATGAAGTGGGGGCAATTTGTAGACGAAGAAATTTTGGGAAAATTAAATTCCACCAAATAAATGACTAGGGTTTGGTGAATTAAATCGTGGGCCCCATAATCCGCTCACGTGGCGTGTGACCCATCAAAGTCAGATTAGTTGGCGAAGACGACACGTGTCAACATCCGACAGAGTGCATCAAACGGCTCAAAGCAAAGACAAAATTAAAGGGAAGAATCTTCCATAATTGACTTTGATTTAAATCAAAATAAATCAAATCAATTAATCAAAGATAATTTGGGTAAATTGCCTAATTATCGAATCGATTTTAAAATAAATCAGAATTCCACGAATCAAGGTCCTAAAGATGGAAAGTTCTTTAGGTCAAGCATCTCTTGGAGCCTATAAATAGGAGGCTCGAGACAAAGGAAGGGGTCCAGAAAAATACACTCAAGCACTCGGAAGAATCAGAAAACTCTCTGCATTCTTCACACCATTTTGGAAGAGCCATCAAGCACCACAAATACGTGCCGGTTCCTCCACCCTAGAAAAGCCAAATCACCAAACAAGTCTTGTGCTACCCGTTTGATCAAGATCAAGTCTCTACGACCCTTGTGTCAAACACAAACCTAAACTCTCAAGTTCTTCATCAAGCTCGTGGAGAATCAACAAGCATAACAAACACGTGCCGATTCCTTCACCCCAAAGCCGAAGACTTTCCATCGCGTGACTCTACCCGTGGTCCTGACGTGCTCGAGATCAAGCCGTAACGGCCCTCGACGAAGTCTGAAATTCCGATTCAAGATCAAGTGCTTGGCACCCTTGAACAGTACACACCCTTGGAGATTGAATCAGAGGAAGTTCTTTTATTTTTGTAAAAGAATACCAACAGAGATTGTAACCTACACACTTGATAAATCAATACAAATATTATTTTGTACACGTGTTCTTGTTTCATTTGTCGCAGGAAATTTCGTGTTTACAAACATGTTTCACAAACCATTCTAACATGCTTGAGTTTTCTAAGTACATACGTGATTTGGCCAATCCTTTGTGAATGGACTTTACAAAACTAGTGGTTTGAGTATCAAATATGTACTGTACATATTCAATGCCACATTTGTTTTATGTGGTATTTCATTGAAATGGAAAGCAAAGAGATATAAGCTTCATTATAGGAGTGAGAAATCTGTGTCGTATAATCGGTAAAAGAGCATGATGGGGATGGTTTTATTAGCATATGAATTTTTGCTCCCCTTCTCACAGTCTTGTTGTCTTCTGAGATTTCACTTAATTTTGTTTTGAGTTGGCCAAGTACATAGCTGGGAAAAGTACATACACAGAAAATGGACTAAAGAAAATGGCTTCTTTTGTGGTTTTGTATTGTTTTGTCTTTTTGAAGAATAGGGTGGCCTGATATGTCATGGGGAAAATAGAACAGAAACAAAGGCGCAATTTACAGGAGGATTTATTACAATGTTCATTGTTGGCTCATGGAACCAGTGATTCTCCAGCAAAGTAGCAAACAGAACATTTGACCTAAATTGCAGATTTTGGGTGTACATATGACTAGTCCAAACCTGGCATCAAAGGACTGAATAATACACCTCGTATATGAACTCAACTAAATCTTGTCCCAACCGATTGCGATTGGCTACATGACTCTTTTTGCTAAAACGGAGGGAATGGAGCTGGTAAGATAGGAAAACCCTCGTGACAAGTTTCACTCACTTTCTGAGCCCTGTATTTCATCAATTTTGTGGAGCTGATACAAGAATTCCAGTGATTTCTTCCACATCCATTTGAAAGCACTTCCTGTAACATCCATTTGGTCTACTTGAAAGAAAATTCAACTGCCGTGAAAATCTTCAGCTGCTGAGATAAGAAAATCCCATATTACATGAAAATCAGATATAAAAGCCAGTAGCATTAGCCAGATGTAGCCAGTCGACCATGAGCAATGTGTCAGCCCCTTTGCGCTCGAGTTGGATTCCTCTCGTCATAGATTAGAGTAGTTTAGACGATCAAGAGTTGATGATTGGATTATTGGCTATACTGTACATATTATCTGATATTTCAGATTAGAGTGATTTATAACATCTCAACGGAGATCATAATATAATATAACATCTCAACAGAGTTGATGATTGAATTATTGGGTACACTGTACATAATACATATTATCTGATATTTCAAATCAGAGTGATATATAACAACATCTCAACAGAGAACGTAATATAATATAACATCTCAACAGAGTTCATGATTGAATTATTGGCTTTACATACATATCGGATATTATAATTATTTTCCCTACTTCTCAACATACGCACTTCTGACAAGATATCTTCAAAGTGTGAATTCAAATGAGAATTCCCCCTTTGCATGCCAGAAAATACCTTTAGCTGCTAACATGAGTAAATCAAAACCTTATTCAGCTTCAGTAAGTTTAGATAGAATAGATATAATTTATGCACAACATTGATCGTATAAGCAGTGGATACGTACCTGGAATTTTTAAATGGGGGTCGTAGGCACATAGAGGATTTATAGCCCGAGACAATTTTAGAGAAATGTTTTAATACCTACATAACCCAATGAATTTCAAACCATTAAAAAAACTATATATATTATATATCCTCTTAAAAAATATTTGCAAAATATAAAAAAATAAAAACATTCTCCAACCACTTTATATTTGTCTTTACTTTAACCCCACCACATGAGTTTTTTATTTATCATCAGTTTGGTATTTGAATAAATAGACATGGAATTTCCCAAAGAAAAAACAAACATAAGGAAAAGAAGAAAATTTGTGATGATAAAAGAATAATATAGATAGACATTAACAAAATGAAATCTTAATAGACATTACCAGAACAAGAAGTGGAAGCGGCACTTGGCATCTCATCATCATCAGTTTGGTAATCTCCGTCTTTTTGTATAAATTCGAAACCAACTTTGATGTTTGGGATGTGAGAAATCTTGGGCCACTCTCCTCTGCCTTTTCGGCAACCTTGTGCAACTAGTGTTGGAAAGTAGACGTCGTCACCACCATCAATTGTTGGCGCGAGTAGTCCTAGTCCCATTCTATTTGGGATTTACTTCCTAGTATATTATGATTTTATTTATTTCCTTTTTGTATAGATATTATGTAATTAGGATTTATCTTGTTTCCTAGTATAACCCTACTAGGGTTTGTAACCTTGTATTATAAATACCTCCTTTTGGAGAATGGAATATTAATCTGAAAATATTCTACCATATTCTACCGTATTGTTTGACTTGGCATCGAGCCGACTTTACGGTGACTGTGGATTGTGCCCACTTGTGTTCTACTGTGTGCCCTAATTTTTTTTAGGGTTCTCTTGTGCCCGTGCCTGTGTCGTGTGTGCCCTCCTGGTTTGTGTGTATTTTTGTGCCCTTCTTGTGTTCCGCTGCGTACTCTGCCGTATTCGTATCTCTACCGTGTTCGTACTGTGTTCGTGCATCCGCCATATTTGTGCCTCTACTGTGTTCCGTTGTACTGCCGTGATCTGTTGAGTTTTTGCTGCAATCATGGGTGATAACTCCATTGTTGGTCTTGTTGCGCTATACGCAAAATTGTGTGGTTCGACTCCATTCCAGGTAATCGGCTTCAATACTTGGATAATTGACACTGGTGCTTCGATCATATGACTTATGATGCTAAATTTTTGATGAGTTGTCTAGTAACACCCGTGACCCATACATAACTAGTGCTAATGGCTTGCCCTCTCCGATTCTTGGTGAGGGCACAATCTCTCTCACTCCTACTCTGTCATTATCTCGTGCATTGCTAGTTCCCAATATCCATTGTAACTTGTTATCCTGTTGGTCGCTTACTTGATACACTTAATGCTTCGCTACTTTCTATCCTACACATTGCTCTTTTCAGGATCTCAAGACTCACGAGACGATTGGGCATGGTAAACGGATAGGGGGTTATATTATTTGACATTGCCTTCTACACCGATTCGTGATCGTGCCGTTAATCTTGTTCAAAGTTGCGGTGTCAAAGACAAACAGCAAATTTGGTTATGGCATCGTCGTTTGGGACACCCATCATTTGGCTACCTTAAACGTTTGTTTCCATCTTTATTCCGCTCTGTGATGAATCCGAGTTTTAAATGTGAAACATGTATTTTGGCCAAGAGTCATCGAACTGTGTTTCCTTTGAGTGATAGTAAAGATGCCAAGCCATTTGATTTAGTGCATTCGGATGTCCGGGGCCCCGCTCGTGTGTCTTGAATGGTTTCCGTTGGTTTGTTACATTTATTGACTCTGCACTCGCTTAACTTGGCTGTTTTTGATGAAGAATAAATGTGATGTTACTTCTATTCTTCACGATTTTTGTGGCATGGTGTCTACTCGGTTTCATGTTCGAGTCAAAGTGTTTCGAATCGATAACGGAGGAGTGAATATGTGAATAATACCTTGACCCATTTCTTGAGTACTCAAGGCATTATTCACCAAACTACCACTCCATTTACTCCACAGTGAGAATGGTGTGTGCGAACGCATAAGAATCGTCAGTTACTTGAAGTTGCCCGCTCACTCATATTGGATATGTACATTCCCCATCATCTTTGGGGGCATGCTGTTCTGTCTGCTGCCTATTTGATTAATCGTACTCCTAGTCGGGTTCTTGATTTCAAGACTCCGCATGATGTGTTTGGTGCCCTTATTTCCCTGTCTCTGTCTCCAAGTTGCCCCCTAAAGTTTTTGGGTGTGTTGCCTATGTTCATGTCTACTTTCATCAACGGAGTAAACTTGATCCTTGTGCTTTGCGCTGTGTCTTTATTGGTTACTCTTCTACTCAGAAGGGTTATAAGTGCTATCATCCACCTACTCAGAAAGTGCATGTTACTTTGGACGTCACATTCCATGAAGAAGTACCGTATTATGTTTCTCCCTCCTCTCCAATTCAGGGGGAGAGGGGGAGTGAATTGAAGAGTGTTGGAGTAGAAGACTGTGGACTTGAGGATGACTGTGAAGAAATTGAAGGAATTGTAGAAATTGCTCTCGGGTCGAAAAAGACCGGTCGCCCAGATGACCGCGACCGGTCGCTTGAACCTGTAGACAAAGATGATGGCCACGGCCTGGAAACGACCGGTCGCCCAGATGGCCGCGACCGGTCGCCCAATGACATTTTTGATGATTCCATCGTTACTTCGGACGAACGTGACAGTGATTCTGGTGACTCTTGTGTGGATGAGATGGATGCAAGACCCCCCTCTGCCCTGCCATTGCCCCAGTCAACTCGTGATAATAGTGAGGTAATTTCTGATGATATGTCTACTTATCAATTACCCCCACGAACTACTCGTGGGAAGCCCAAAGTACAATATTCTCCTGAAATACATGCCAAGTCCAAATACCCCATTAGCCATTATGTGTCAACTCATCGTTTATCTAAGTCATATGCATCATATTTGTGTCAATTATCTAGTGTATGTGTGCCAACTAAGTTGCAGGATGCTCTATCAAATCCCAAATGGGTAGATGCAATGAATGTTGAGATGGAAGCTTTGAACAAGAATGACACTTGGGAATTAGTTCCTTTACCGAAAGGAAAAAGGTCATTGGGTGCAGATGAGTGTTTACTTTGAAGCATAAAGTCGACGGTTTCATTGACCGTTACAAGGCAAGATTGGTAGCAAAAGGCTATACTCGGACTTATGGAGTGGATTACACGGAGACCTTTGCCCCAATAGCAAAGCTCAACATCGTGCGCGTACTCTTATCTTTAGCTGCCAATCATGACTGGCCCCTGTTGCAGTTTGATGTCAAGAATGAATTCTTACATGGCGACCTCAAGGAAGAGATATACATGGATCCTCCCCTGGTATTCTGTGACCTCCAAGGAGGGTGTTGTGTGTAAGCTGCGAAAATCCTTGTATGGATTGAAGCAGTCTCCTAGGGCATGGTTTGGGAGGTTTGCTGCATCTATGAGGAAGTTTGGGTATGCGCAAAGTAACTCGGATTATACCTTGTTTCTAAGGCGTCATGAAGGTAAATTGACAGCTTTAATAATTTATGTTGATGATATGATTGTATTTGGAGATGATAAGGCGAAATGCAAAATCTTGAAGTATCCGCATCCGAGTTTGACATGAAATCGTTAGGTGACTTGAAGTAATTTCTCGGGGATTGAAGTTGCCAGGTCCAAGCATGGTATCTTTCTATCTCAAAGAAAGTATGTTTTGGATTTACTTGCAGAAACTGGAATGTTGTATTGTAAACCAATTGATACCCTTAGTGAGCAGAACCATAAGTTGGGGTTATATCACGATCAAGTTCCTATCGATAAAGAGCGTTATCAACGGCTTGTGGGGAAATTGATTTATTTAGCTCATACAAGGCACGATATTGCATATGCGGTGAGTATAGTGAGTCGGTTTATGCATTCTCCTAGTGTAGATCATATGGGAGTGTGACGCGTATTTTGAGATATCCGAAAGGAACTCCTGGCAAGGGGTTAATGTTTTCCAAGTATGGTCATACAGATGTGGAAGGGTATCTGAGATCTTGATTGGGTGGTTCGGCCAGCGATAGGCGTTCTACGCCTGGGTATTTCATGTTTGTTGGTGGTAATCTTGTTACTTGGAGAAGTAAGAAACAAAAAGTGGTGTCTCGATCTAGTGCCGAGGCCGAGTATCGTGGGATGGCCTACGGTGTATGTGAGTTCTTGTGGTTGAGGAGATTGTTGAGAGATCTTGGTTTTGGGCGAAAAAACCCATGGATTTATATTGTGACAATCGGGCGGCAATTGCTATAGCACATAATCCGGTGCAACATGACCGTCTGAAGCATGTGGAGGTTGATCGAAATTTTATTAAAGAGAAGTTGGATGCAGAAATTGTTTCCTTCCCGTTTATAAGTTCGAGTATCGATTAGGCGATGTTCTTACAAAAGCTGTGTCAACCACTATTTTTCTCAACTCGCTTGACAAGTTGGGCATGTGTGACGTCTTTGCTCCAACTTGAGGGGAGTGTTGGCGCGAGTAGTCCTAGTCCCATTCTATTTGGGATTTACTTCCTAGTATATTATGATTTTATTTATTTCCTTTTTGTATAGATATTATGTAATTAGGATTTATCTTGTTTCCTAGTATAACCCTACTAGGGTTTGTAACCTTGTATTATAAATACCTCCTTTTGGAGAATGGAATATTAATCTGAAAATATTCTACCATATTCTACCGTATTGTTTGACTTCAATGACCAACTCCTTCAGTGGTGTATTTCGTAAGAAGTTGGGCAGTGTTGTAAGCGAAGGACAATTACTCATTTGTAAGGAAGAAAGGTAGGGCATTATTGTAATTGTCTTATGAGAATCCTCTTCTTCACTCCACCCTGTCATTCCTTCCCACTCTTCCCACTTCGGCAAATAGGGGAATACAAGTGTTTTCAAACTTGGGAATAAAATAATTGGTGATGAGGATGAGGATGACGACGACGATGAAGAGTTTAACATTAATCCTTCTATTCCCAAAAACTCAACTCCTACCTTTTTCATGCTCATCCAATAACTTATCTTCAGTACTTCAAGGGACTCCAATCTCCCCAAAGGAGGCACACACTCAACAAAATAGCGAAATTCGAGGGTAAGGCTTCTCAATTTGTTTAACGACGTCATCCAATGGGGCCGGAGTGTGGTGCCACTGTAGTCACCAATAGATAAGGATTCCAGATTTGGAGGTGGTTGTAAGGCATTCAGTGTTTCTTCCTGGATGGGTTTGGGCTGCCCATCAGAGTTGAAGCCCAATTCCAAACTGACAAGGCAATTTTTGTTCACCAAATGCGCTTTCTCGGCCTCCCTCGTGTCCTTCAGATCCTTCATTAACCAAATATGAAAACTCCCATGAAGCTGTTCCATGTTTCTCAAATCACTTAACTCGAATAATGCTTCTTTGTTGTTATCAACGTCATCATCGCCATGGATGCCAACTACATCTAGCGTTCGCAGACTTGTTAACCTTGCAATCCCCTTGGGCAACTTTAGAGTAAGACAATTCATAACATGAAGATGCTGGAAGTTAATCAGCTTTCCCATGCCTTCAGGTAATCTTTCAAGTGCATGGCACTTAATGAGTCTCAAGGTTTGCAAATTGATTAAATTACACACGGTGTCGGGCAATTTCATCAAATCACGATTCCTAGACAAATCAAGATACCTCAAATGTGCCAATTCTCCAATTGGAACTTCTTTCAAGGAGTTATAACTCAGATTTAACGTTCTAAGGCATTTTACTTGTGAAATTAACTCTCGATCAAAACTAGTAATCTTTGAATCAAAAGTTGCAAGAGTTCGTAAATTCTTGCAGTTGCACAAGGAACTCAGAATTAGTGACCTTTGGGAGCAAACATTAATGTCAAATGACGAATCTTATTATCTCCATCAAACTCCATTATTCTCTTATTATTACCATCCTCAGCCTCCAAAACAAAGCATTCATTCTTAGTTAGAAATTTTAGAAAGTCATGCACAACATCATGCATCTTGCACCCCTTAATATTTCCAAGTGAATCTTTCTTAAATTCTTGAAAGAAAGAGCGCGTTACTAAGTTATCAAAGTACGTTTCCCCTATCGCTTCTTTTTCTTTGTTTCCAATTGAATTAAGATAATTTTGTGCTCAATCAACTCATCTTTAGCAATCTCATAATCTTTTGGGAAAATGACACAATACAAAAGACAACGTTTGATTGCCGGGGCCAAATCATAATAACTTAGTAACAGTGGTTGGAAAACTTGTTCCTCAACCCCGTCTAACTCCCATATCTTACTATTCAAAACATCTTCCCATTCTTTCCTCGTTTTCTTGCAGCGCATGAGACCACCCAATGTCTTTCCAACAAGGGGCAGGCCCTTACACTTTTTGATAATTTCTTTACCAATAAATTGTAACCCTTTAGACTCATTTTTTTCTCTATCAGCCAGTGCAATGTGATAGAACAATGCCCAACAATTTTCTTCACTCAACACCTCCAAATGGACCATATCAGTGGATGCTCCCACCATCCTCGCAACTTCCTCTTTCGTGTGGTCACCAATATTCTACTACCCACAGCCCCGTTTTGTAAAGGTAGCTTTAATTGTTCCCACTTTCCATAGTCTTGGTTCCACACATCATCTAGGACAAGAAGGAACTTCTTGCACTCAACGGACTCATGTATAATGGAATTTAGAGTTTGCAACTCATTTGAAGGTGGGGGCTTTTTTTTCAGACCCTCAATGATGGCTTTGGCAATTTTGATCTCATCAAAAGGATCTGACACACAAACCCATATTCTATTGTCGAAATGGGCTTGAACCTTTTCATCATTATAGGCAAGTTGTGCAAGAGTTGTCTTGCCAATTCCTGCCATCCCTATAATAGGGATGACAAGGAAGGTCGCCCCTCCTTGACCACTCTCACTCAGCAACTTTTTTACTAATATTTCCTTTTCGTCGACTCGACCAAATGTCTTATCAACGAAAGAAGAACTTTTTTGTCGTTCAATTTGTTCAATTCCTCTTTTCATGTATTGAAAGTTAAAGTTTTGCCTTTCACTAGCAATCAGAGCTAATCTTTCATTTAGTTCTTTTATCTTCACAGCAATGTCACGATGAAGAATTAATTGACTGACTTGGCCAAAACAAAACCAAGGAGCAGGAATGCAGAAACATAACCAGCTTCTTTTTCTTGTTTCTGAATATGTTGTTTCAGAATTTCAGTACTCCACTCATCCAACACGTCGTCCATCTCGTAGGATACATCCTTCAAACTGTCCAGCCAGTATCTCACGTCCACCTCTTTCATTTGCCTCTCCTCTGCATTCTCGAGCACAACTTGGATAGCTTTGAAATTGCGGGTGAGTTTTGCCACTTCTTTCTTAACATCCACAACTAGTCTGACCTCTTGTTCTACTTGTTTTTGGATGATTGAGGCCAACTGTTCTAGGAGCACGGAAATGAGTGCTTCAACCATTTGTTTGCTCTAGAAATGGATTTGTAGTGGAAGAAAAAAGCAAGGGAAAGGGAAGAAATCTTTTAATGCAAATGATAACAAGGTAGTGTTGGGAATTGTTGTAGGCATTCTCGTTTCTCCCCAGCCAGTTTTATAATGTTGAGGCTGATGAAGAATGCTAGTAAGTCAATTCAGGCACCACGACGACAACAAACACACACTTGCCAATCAACAAGAAAAGAATTTATCTCTTCCCTAACTTGTTTGTTTCTTCTCTTTTAATTCCTTATTCTTTTCTTGTTTGCTTGTTCGAAGCATCCTCCAAACAGCCTCTTATTCAAAAATTAAACAAATTTGATGGCTTCACACCGTCGCCCAGTGTGACTAAGTTAATATTAGAAAAAACATAATGAAAACAAAATCAATAATATTAGAAAAATTCAATGTCTTCACATGCTGGAAAGTTTGGTAAGGCGTTGGAAATTCTTGACAGCATGGCTCATCCAGTACCCTTTCTGGAAGAAAGAAGAAAATCTAGAGCCAAATTTTGGTAAACACACCAGACTAGAGGTTGTCTCTTAACCATATTCCAAATACTTTTTTGGTCAATTGCATTGCATTGCATATGATGAGTACATTAATTAATGGAGAGAAGATAAAAGTAACTATGACACAGAAATACGCATCTGAAGAACAGAATACTCTACACATGAAAACAAACTATATATATAATCTCGAGAGCTTGTGATCAAGGAAATTTGGATATGCCACGTTTAAAACAAAGTAGCTCAAGGAAATTCGGTAGCAACCGAATTTTAAAATTTTCACTCAGTAGTTAATGACCATAGTAATTAAGTAGTATTAATACTTGGGTGGAAGAGAGAGAGAGATTATTACCCAGCAAAGTCTTTTAACTTCTTCCATGGGTCATTTTGATCTTCTCCTTCATCTGTTTTCTCCCCAACCGTTCCCACCTCCAGTTCTATATTATTTGCTACCGAAGCAAAGGAACACATTCAAGTCAGATAAATCTGTACACTCAGATGGAAACTGTATAAAGTGTTCTTTCATGCAAATCTGATGATTAATTACATTAAAGTCACCACAGTTCAAAGTTCGAAAACGTTTATGAAAGGACTTGAACACATCCACTGATGAATTATCAAAACATGCACAGACAGAGAACACATCCTCAGATGATAAGTGATTACTAGCTGGCTTCATTTTAGGGCGAGTGCGTGAACGTCTGGTGGTAGTATTATTCAGTAAAGCAAGCTCTTCAAGCAGTTCACGCTCATTGGCACTATAAAGGAAAATGTTCATTGTTTAGAGGTTACAAGTTACAACTTTACAAGAAAATAGTAACTTAAGGATTTCTTCGATGTGCATTACTTGTTGGTTGGAAGAAATTAAATAGAATTCCAGCTTCTGAAAGCTGGGAAGGAAATGACAAAAGAACATAGCGGAAAATCTGGAATTATTAGTCTCAAAAGTGTAGATGCACAAGTTTTGAAGGAGCATTACGTTATGGAGATGTAAGCTTCATCCACAAAGTTTGTGAAAAACTAAAGGGAAATAGCGGTGAATGCCACTGGTTTCTTAATTTTTTCTGAAAATACCACCAATTCCCACACTTTTTGCAAATACTTTTTGCACACATAACACTTTTTCAGCACTCTCAACTCTCTCTCTCAGCACTCTCAGCTCTCTCTCTTCGTTCTCTCTATCTCACGCTCCCTCTTCTCCCAAATTTCTTCTTCTTCTATTCTCTGCTATGCTTTATCTGATGAAACCCCAATTTTGCATCTCCTCTCTCTCTCTCACACACACACACACACACACACACACACACACACACTTATACCCAGCCCTAATTCCCAATTCTCCACATTCTTCTTTTTCTGGGTCCAAAGACCCATCTTCCTCATCCACACACCATTAGCCACTGCCAACACCACCAACCTCCAAAACCATTGATGTGGCTCCACCACCTCCTTCCTTCAAAACCCAACTCGAGTCCGCCTTCCTCAACCTCCAAAACCAAGCAAAGGATGCATTCCATATATTGGGGTAATTTTATTTTGGGTCATTTGAAATGGTTTTGAGATTGATGTCTTTTTGATGATTTTGGTTAGTGGTAAAGTAAATAATGGGTATTTCATTCTTGTTTGTTTTATGCATTTTGGATTTGTCATATGACAGCTTTTCTTTTGAGCCACCCCTTGTTCTTTGAGTGTTGTGTTTGGAGCAACGAAGTCATGGCAACTGCAGGAGGTTCTAGAAAGATGCAAGGTCGAGCTCACACCTGAAGTAAATACATATTTCCCCTTCGGTTCAACAAATTTCTCAATTTTTCTCAGCTTTTCTGCTTTACTTTCATACCCATCTGTAACGACACATATGAACTTGTATCGTATTGTGGTTTTATTGCGGTTGTATTGTAGTGGTATTGCTTCTGTATTGCTATGGTATTGATGTTATATTGATGTTATATTGATATGTTACTGTAATTTAATAGGAATATATGTTGATATCATTTTTCTTTATGTGCTTGTGATTTGTGTAGGAGTTGAGATTATTCTTGGTTGAAATAATATTTACGATCTCTCTCTCTCTCTCTGCTCTTCGTATTTTTCTCAACATTTATGTGTTAATTTAAGCATGGTTCAGTTTTGGTTATGTTTGCAGGTTGTGAATTTAACTTGGAGGCTTGCTTGGTTTCATTTCAGATTATTGGGTTTGTTTTGGTTGGTTTGGCTTGAGCAACTGCAAGAGTAAAAGGGATGAAACTTCATGTAAATTCAACAATTAAATAGGAGATTTTTGTTTTCAAGTTGTTAATTCTTCAGATACTTGGTCATTTTTTAAGATTACGTGAAACAAAAAACATGTATTGAATATTATTGTATAGGAGACCATGTAATTATTTTGATACCATTAAATGAAATTTTAGTTCAATTTACTTGAAAACTTTGGGATCTTGAGCAAGGGACGACAATCACGTATACGACAGTTTTGAAACATACAAGACGACAATGTAAGAATTGTTAATTTTGACGAAATCCATAGTTGCTTCCACTCCATTATAATGTCATGTAGATTATAAAGTGGCAATAGACATGCAATACAAAAGCAATAGGAAAGCAATGAATAAGTAATAAAGTGGCAATAGACAACCAATGCGAAAGCAATAAATAAAATAAATAAAATGGCAATAAACAAATACCTTATGGATGTCTTTGTACTCTCTTTCCCAGATTATATAATGTTCTAATTGTTGAACTATTACAATATTCAGTTGCTATAGATAATAAATAGTACATAAAAAATAATAACCATGTATGAAAATTTCATATCATTATAATAATGACCTCAAAAACAGTATCAAGTACATTACACAAATATTAGAAACATATGGCTCCACAAGAAGAATACATAATGTCTTAGATGTCCTTACTAATTCTTAGGGCCTAATAATAACAAGCATAATCAATGATGTCTACATTTTGCTGCAAGTTTGCTTTAGCATTTTCATAATAGAAGGTTTGCTTTTGTATTCAGAAGGCATCTCAAAGAACTCCTTGTCTACACATTACATTATGCAAAAAATGGTCTCCAACGCCAGTGTGTGAGTTGCACATCAATGCCTACACAAACCAGCTAAAACACATTGTGTAACTGTTAACCTCAAATTTGTTCTTGACAGGATAACGAGTTGGGTGCGACTTTTCTTTTCCTTGTGTAATTTGAAAAGAAAAAGAGAAAGAAATCACAAGAATAATCTCAACTCCTACACAAATCACAAGCAAATAAGGAAAAATGATATCAACATATATTCCTATTAAATTACAGTAACATATCAATATAACAACAATATAACAGTAATACCATAGCAATACAGAAGCAATACCACTGCAATACAACCGCAATAAAACCACAATACGATACAAGTTCATATGTGTCGTTATAGATGAGTATGAAAGTAAAGCAGAAAAGCTGAGTACCTGAGACGCCATAGATTTCAGAAAAGCTGAGAAAAATTGAGAAATTGAGAAAAGCTGTCATATGAAAAATCCAAAATGCATAAAACAAACAAGAATGAAATACCCATTTATTTACTTTACCACTAACCAAAATCATCAAAAAGACATCAATCTCAAAACCATTTCAAATGACCCAAAATAAAATTACCCCAATATGGAATGCATCTTTTGCTTGGTTTTGGAGGTTGAGGAAGGCGGACTCGAGTTGGGTTTTGAGGGAAGGAGGTGGTGGAGCCACATCAATGGTTTTGGAGGTTGGTGGTGTTGGCAGTGGCCAATGGTGTGT
Organism: Prunus padus; assembly: GCA_024362665.1. Lineage (NCBI taxonomy): Eukaryota > Viridiplantae > Streptophyta > Magnoliopsida > Rosales > Rosaceae > Prunus > Prunus padus. Next base: position 20,171,399 of record JANFAM010000010.1, on the reverse strand, counting down.
GGATGAGAAAGATGGGTTTTTGGACCCAGAAAAAGAAGAATGTTGAGAATTGGGAATTAGGGCTGGGTATAAGTGAGAGAGAGAGAGAGAGAGAGGAGATGCAAAATTGGGGTTTCATCAGATAAAGCATAGCAAAGAATAGAAGAAGAAATTTGAGAGAAGAGGGAGCGTGAGACAGAGGGAACGAAGAGAGAGAGAGTTGAGAGTGCTGAAAAAGTGTTATGTGTGCAATAAGTGGACAATAATAAATATGTATTTATAAGTTATATTTACAAAAAAGTGTGGAACTGGTGATATTTTCAAAAAAAAATTAAGAAACCAATGGCATTCACCTCTATTTCCCAAAACTAAATGTTGAAAGTCCACCATATAGCATGTATACTTCACGATTTTACTACTCCACAGCATTAGAAACAGTATACCTTTAGAGAGATAAGTATGCAGTGGGACAAAAAGTAAACAATTAAACAAGATACAAATTTGACGCAACACATTGCAAAAGTCCATATGACATAAATTTTCATAAAACAACAGGAGCAAGAAAAGAAATAGGGAAATAAACTATACAAACAAGATGAATAAGTCTTCAAAGTCTCAATCATCTTCATAGGACTTTTTTTTATGAGAATCTTCACATGATTTTTCTGTTCTAATCTTATTTGTGATTGTGACCGTGTTGAAGAATAAAGTTTCACGTCGGAAACTTAACAAAATAAAATATAACATATAATGAATTGTTTCACTACTAATTGTACCGAGACCTTTTGTGATAAAACCCCACACCTACTGGGCTTTGTAGGTGGTTAAGTTGGGGACAATATCGGTGTTGCGAGTAGTAGGTCGTTAGCCCGTCTCTCTGAAGTTTAACTTGGTATCAGAGCGGGTCTATTGACTGGGCCCGATTAAACCTAAATCAAACAAACTCAAACCAAACAAAAACTCCCAAATTGAACCAAAATCAAACAAACCCGAAATAAAATAAAATAAAAAACCATATAATAAATAATTCCACTCCTAATAACACCGAAACCTTTTGTAATAAATCCCACATCTACTGGGTTTTGTAGGTGGTTAAGTTGGGGACAATATCGGTGTCTCTCTGAATTTAACAGACCGATGAGCCTTCTACAAACTTTGTAGCATAAATAGTGCTCCCACGAAGCAATTATATTACAATCAAAGAAAATCTGTATAACAATGCTCCAATTCTAAATAGGCTTATTTACTGTAGTGCCCCATAAAACCTCGATCAAATCTCACTTTACCTCCTAAAGTTAAAGTGGCTCACTTACCATGATTGCACACTTTCTCTTTTCGAATTAATGAACTTATATGTGATAGTGTGTACTATATAATTATGTTTTACCCATATAATTAAGTCGTTCATTTTAAATTTAACTCGAGTCTAACGAGTTAAAACATTCTTTAGTATTAAATTAAATATACAAAGCTCACATATATGACATTTCACTTAACCATGTAATTATGGGAAATACAATTCGAAAGAAAGAAAAAAGGGAAAAGAAAAAGGAGAAGATATTCCTATGAATGACAATTATACAAACTAGCAAACAAATAAATAACACATAATGCATATAATCCAAGAATAGCAGCTCATCCTTCTAGAACTGTCACTACATGTACTAAAAGCCTTGATCAACTTGCATTTCCATGTCTTACATAGACAGCCAATTTCATAAAAAGCTCCAATGAAAGGGTTTGTCTTCTAGGAATTCTCACCAATACCACTGCCCACTTAATTTGGTCTGACATCAATCATTGGTAGGTCTACTTTAAAAAATAATCGTACCATAATTTCATGACTTGCAATCTCAATTTGTTCTCAATAAGTTCTTCTTATGGTACATGGATAAAAAAAAATAACAATTGTGGGAGGGAAAGAAATTGGATCTTGTGGTTTGTTGTTCCAAACTAAAAATACCTATCTATATGTGTGAAGATGAGATTGATATATTGGGTTGTTAAAATGAGAACTAAGATGAGAGTATAAGGATCTTTCAAGGAGGATTAGGTTTTACCACTTAGAAAAATACATTTTTGCATAACAAGATGGTTACACTTGTAAAACTGATATTGGAAGAATAATATTTTCATTGATCGGTACAATTGCTTTATACAAGAGTGTCTTAGTTATACAAGGAAACTAATTCTACAATCTAGGAACCTACTAGGAAAGTAAATCCTAATTACAACAGTATTGATATTAATTGATATTGTACAAACTAATTTCCTAACACTCCCCCTCAAGTTGAAGAGTGAATATCAAGAACTCTCAACTTGCGAACAAGATTGTTGAATTCTTCTCGTCCCAATGCCTTAGTAAGAATATCAGCTAACTGAGAGGACGAACTCACATGTTGTGTAGCAATCAAACCTTCCTGAATCTTATCTCGAATAAAATGACAATCCATCTCAATATGTCTTGTTCTCTCATGAAATACTGGATTAGCGGCAATATGTAAAGCTGCCTTGTTGTCACAATACAACAAAGCAGATTGGCGATGAAGGATGCGCAAATCCTTAAGAAGGGATCGAAGCCAAGATAACTCACAACATGCTGCCACCATAGATCTGTATTCGGCTTCTGTTGAAGATAAGGATACAGTTTTCTGCCTCTTCGATTTCCATGAAATTAAAGAAGATCCCAGAAACACACAATAGCCTGTAGTAGACCTTCTCGTATTAGGACAACCTGCCCAATCAGAATCACAGAAGGCACGCAAAGTCAAGTCATTCTGAGAAGACAATAATATGCCTTGACCTGGCGAGTTTTTCAAGTAACGAAGAATGCGGAGTGCGGCCTCCATGTGAGGTTTACGTGGGGCATGCATAAACCTGCTTAAGACATGAACAGAGTAAGTAATGTCTGGCCTTGTGATGGTCAAATAAATTAAGCGACCAACGAGTCTTCTATATTGAGCTGGATCTTTAAGTAATTCACCCTTATCAGAGAGCTTAAGACCTTTTTCCATAGGAAAATCAACAGGTGCGGCACCTATGAGTTTTGCATCCTTCAAAATTTCCAATGCATACTTGCGTTGAGATAAGAAAATGCCTTGTTTTGATCTTGATACCTCAATCCCCAGAAAGTATTTCAAATCTCCAAGATCTTTAATACGAAAATGAGCGTGCAAAAAAGCTTTGAGTGCCGAGATAGCTATAGGATCATTGCCCGTGATAACAATGTTATCAACATAAATCAATAATGCTTTGTGAAAGAGTGCCCCTTATGGCATGTAAATAATGAATAGTCGACTTTAGACTTGGATGTAACCAATAGAACAAATGGCACGAGAAAACTTAGCAAACCATTGACGAGAAGCTTGCTTTAAACCATAAAGAGATTTATGAAGGTGACATACCAAGTTCTCCCCTGTCGCCGAAGACCAGGAGGAGGGAGCATGTAGATTTCTTCATGGAGATCACCATGAAGAAAAGCATTGTTGACGTCAAGGCGATGAAGGGGCCAATTACGGGCATGCGAGAGCAAGGAGGCATCGGATAGTGGGCATTTTGGCGTAGGAGAAAAAGTATCATGATAATCAACACCTTCCATCCGATTAAAACCTTTAGCAACCAGCCGGGCTTTATATCGCTCAACAGAGCCATGATTTAAGCTTTATTTTATACACCCACCGACAACCAATGGGCTTCTTTCCAGCAGTAACGAAGTAAGACTCCAAGTGTGGTTATCGGACAAAGCACGTAATCGATTGCATGGCCTCTTGCCAATGAGAGTGGGGAAGCGACTTCCTCATAAGAACTGGGTTCAATAATGTTCTTGACTTGTGCAATGAAAGAAAGGTGAGCCGGGAATAACGATGATAAGAGAGATAGTTGCAAAGCGGAAGCGTGTACCTTTATTAGGACCCGTGATAAAGAAGACGAGTGATCGGGGATGGGCAACATGACCTGATTGCATATGTAGTCACGTAAGCGAGCGGAAGGCACCGAGATGCGGTCAGATCGGCGGAGAGGTGGTGGTTCAGGTGTGCGGGCATGTGGGCTGATGGCGGGTGGACTGTGGGTGCACTCAGCTGGTGGGGATAATGGCAAAGTCGGACCAGGCTCATCAGGCGCAGCGGGGGTATCGGATGGGGACGAAGGCATTGAAGGTGTACTTGTGGGGGTCGACTCAGGGAGAGTAGCTGCTGGAGAAGAAGAAAAAATTGGGTCCTCATCAGAAGGGAAAGGAGGTGCCGGAAAAGTAGGTGCCGAAAAAGAAGGTGCTTGGAAAAGGAGGTGCGAGAAAAGAAGGTGCCGGAAAAGAAGGTCTTAGGAAAAGAAGGTCTTTGGAGCAGAAAGTGAAGAGGGAGAAGGCAAAGTGTGATAGGGAAAAATGTTTTCATGGAATTTAACATCACGACTCGTGAAAATTTTGTGAGACTCAAGATCATAAAGTTTGAAGGCTTTTTGACTAAGGGGATAACCAATGAAAACAGACGGAGTAGCACGAGGAGCGAATTTATGCGTCACATGAACATTAGTGGCATATGCAAGACAACCAAAAACACGAAGGTGAGAGAAAGAAGGTTTTTTTGAATAAAGACGTTCAAAAGGAGTGTTAAAAGAAAGAAGAGGAGTAGGAAAATGGTTGATGAGATAAACTGCAGTTAAAACACATTCCCCCCAAAATTTGGAAGGAAGATTGGCCTGAATTTTTAAAGCACGAGCCGTTTCAAGGATGTGGCGATGCTTACGTTCTACGACCCCATTTTGTTGAGGCGTATAAACGCAAGAATGTTGAAAAATGACGCCCTGTTCATGAAAGAAATTTTGAAGAGAAATAAATTCCCCTCCATTGTCGGCACGAAGTTGTTTAATTTGGGAATCAAATTGAGTGCCAACAAAAGAAAAAAATGTTTTTAAAAGATGTTGAGTCTCATGCTTATGGCGCATTAAAAATACCCAAGTAAAGCGAGAATAATCATCAACGATTGTAAGAAAATAATGAGCACCAGAAATTGACGAATGCTTATAAGGGCCCCAAATATCACAATGAATTAAATCAAATGGTTTGACAGAGGAAATTGAACTTGTTCCAAAAGGGAGACGACTTTGCTTTGCCAAGGGACAAACATGGCAAGCGTTATTAGAGACGAAAGGGAAATCTATTAAATGCTTAGACATAAAATTCAATCTGGAGGAAGAAACATGGCCAAGACGACGATGCCAAAGGTCGGTGGTGGTGACAGTGTGATTGCAGGATGGAGGGATATTGGTGGGTTGTGTTGGGAGGTTTCTCCGCCGATAGTGCCACCAAATAATAAAGCCCGCCATGTTGCTTACCCAAACCAATCGTCTTCCTCGTAGCAAGGTCCTGCAAAATACACCAATATGGGAAAAAAGTCACTGAACAATTCAAATTTTTTGTAACCCTACTCACAGACATCAAATCTACTGTGAAAGTAGGTACACATAGCACATCACGCAAAGTATAAGTAGAATTGAGAGGGAATGATCCTGTGGTAGTGATTGATGCCTTCTCCCCACTAGGCATGCGAACCGGTTGCATAGAATGATCACTATTACGATGAACTAACAATTTTGGGGAAGAAACAATGTGGTCAGTCGCGCCACTGTCGATAATCCATCGCTGGAATTTTAATTGTGACAAACCTTTATTGGTGGCGGCTGCATTGACCTGGGGTTGCTTGTCAGGTGCTGGTTTGTCATGCATGATAGCCAACATTTGCTGAATTTGAAGGTCCGAAAGGCCGGACATAAGGGATTGCATCTCATCCTTGATTGGGCCTTCTGAAACATGATTGGAAGATGGACCACTGATCGGTGCATAATTACATATCATTTTGTACCCTTCTAACTTATGATTTGGTTATGTTTTTGAGTTAAACTTGTGCTTTTAATCTATTTTGTGTTTGTTTCAGTGTAATAAGCTTATGACTCACTAAATGCATTTTGGAGACAAGTTAGCTCAAAACGGTGTATGCAGATCAGTCAACTTCACGGATTGGACTGTACTTGCTCAGGAAGAACCAGATAATGAACCATACGTCATTGGAAAGATACGGAAGTCTAGTTTCTGAAGAATTTTACGGTTCATGATTCCGAGTCTTCTAGATGAAGTTATGCAAGTTTGGGCAACTTAAGGTCAAATTCGGCAGCATCTGCGTTACTGGGCCAAAAATGACTTTTGAAGGCCTTCCCGATTTTTCCTTGAGTTGGGCTGCATATGCTTAGAAAGATAAGACAAAGAGCTTCAAGATCCATATTTTTCCAGATTTGTTAGAGTGAAGGAACAAGCCCAAATCGAGCCCACAAGCTGACTGCAAATTGCTTGGTCATGATTAGCTATGCATGTGCTATTGTTGATAGTTCTTGGTCATGAGTAGCTATGCATGTGCTATTGTTGATAGTGGGGAAGAAGCATGTTAATTGTCATAATTGAAGTAGGTTGTGTAAGAAATAAAGAAGCAAAAGCATTAAGTGGGAACTAGCCAAATGATGAAAGGAGATGGATGCTCATGTGAACTTGAGGTGGCTATGCAACTTGTTGTCAAAAGTAGAATATTGGCATGTGAGTTTGATGCTTTCCTTCTCCTATAAATAGGAGGCTTGGCTAACCTTCAAACACACCCCAAGGGGGGGAGCTCTCAAACATCTCTCTAGAGCTCCTCTCCCTTCTCTCCCTCAAATTCTCTTAGTTTTCTTTTTTAGTTCTCAATTGTTGTAACAAAACCATTTTGCTTTTTAGTTGTAATTTATTTTCCATTGTAATGTAATTTCTTTTCTTTAGTTTTCAAGTTTAATTAGCTTCCAAGTTTCAATTATAGTTCTTGTTCTTATTCATTATGCTTATAAGTTAATATGCTTATTTGAACGAGTGATCACCATTAAAACTTGTATGTTAGCTATCTTGGTTTGAATTAAGAGTAGACACCATGCATTAATTCAAATTGAACTATGAATAGGAAGAGTATGTATGGACATTCGTCAACATGGATTAGATACATGCTTGGTTGTTTAAAACATTCTTCTTTGCTTAATGGATTTCTAATGCTTAATTTAGGTTCGACAAGAAGGATCTAATTAGGGAATTAGGAATACAAGGTTAGGACCAAACACCATGGCTTAATCATACTTTAGCTAGAATCAATCTAAGAATATAAATTGAACTTGGTAACTAATTTGCTTGAGTTAATTTCTTTTCTTTCTTTCTTGTTTTATTTATTCTCTTTTGGTTTTCTATTTTGTGCAGGGAATCAAATTGAATCAATCTATCATCAATCCTCGTGGGATCGACCTCGTACTTACACAAGCTATACTATCCAACGCCTCGTGCACTTGCGAGTTAACAAAATTTTGGCGCCGTTGCGGGATTGACGGCATAGTTTGGTTCTATTTTCTTTCCCTACTTGTTTTACTTTCCTTTTTCCTTTTCATTTAAGTTTTTATTTCCTAATCCTTTTAATTCCGTTTCAAGTTCTGTGTTTGTTTTAGCAATTTAGGATAGCTCAATAAAAAGGGAGAGAATGAAACTTCAATCATAAGAATAGGAAGTATGGAGTAGTGGGAGGAGTAGCAACCTCCAAATGCATCTATGCTCGACCTAATCGCATCAAGGGGAGTATCCAATCCTTTCTCTTTTACTTGTATTGTTATTATTTTAGTAATTTTAATTTTTTGTTTCTTTTATAATTTAAAAAAATTAAAAAGATTTTTCATATGAGCTAACTTTTGGTAACTCCAGTAAGCAACTTCCGTCTATGCAATGTCTAGGAGTTCTTTAAGGCGACACCTTCGGTGTCTAAGAAGTTTGGGTTTTAAGCGGGACCATTGTGACCCCTCCAACCTTCCGGAACCCATTGTGTTTTTCGAGGCCCTTAACTGGTCATCCTAGAGTTGCTTGTATAATTGTGTGTTCTTAAATTAAATTATTTTTTTTTACAATAATAGTTTGGTTCAAATAAAAATTTAAGTTTGGGTATTGTATTCTTGCTTAAATAATAATGTTTTATAGTATGTGATTTTATTATTATTATTATTTTAATTTTTATGTGGTGTGGTTAGTTTGTTTGTTTCTGAGTGTTAAAAATTAAAAAAAAAACTTTAAATAAGGCTGCATCACTAAAAACTTTATAAAAAAAAAATTAAATTGCAATTTGGAACTTCTTTGTTTTCTTTTCTGTTTAGTTGTTTTCTTAAAAGTTAGTCTCTGTTTTTATTTTTATTTTTATTTTTTTGTATTATTTTTAATTTTATTTTTAGTTTTAGTTTTAGTTTTGTGGTGTGGTTAGTTAGTATTTTTCTAAAGTGTTAAAAATAAAATAATTTTTTTAAAAAAACCAAATTTACTTCAAACCAGCCGCATTACAACAAAAAAACAAAAAATACAAAAAATACAAAAATACAAATACAAATAAATAAAACTTCTTCTTATTCTTCTTCATCATCTTCATCGACAAAGACATCGGCATCATCATGGCACGCCTGCATTCCAAAATTGGAAACTTTAGTTTAGCCTTGGACATCATCTTTTGGGTCTTCACGCATGACCTCTTGGGGCCCATCACTTGAGCTCCCAAAGATCGCACTTATGGCTGCACTCTTGGCTTGAGCACCACTTGTCTCGTGCTGCGGTTGCTTGCGCTTACCGGTCGCCCAATAGACTCACCGTGCGCATGTCTTTGGCGTACAAATCTACCATCGATGATAGCTGTTTATTCTCCGCTGCAAACCTTCTAGCCGACGTCGATTAAACTCCACCATCCTTGTCCGCTCCTTTTTCAAGTCCCTTATAATGCCTTGACAATCCTCAACCACATTCTGCGATGTCGCCAACCGAGCCTTTACTAGCTCCAACTCACGGGATTTCGCAATTAGGCGATAACCCACGATTGCGATAGTGGTCGTGTTTTGTGCGGCCAGTGCCATGGCATCACTCACGATTCGATTGTCACACTTTGCGCCGAGCACTCGTGCATCTCTAGGAGTCACTAAACTCCTTGCGACTCCAAGGGCAACTTCGTTGTCCATGAGTATTGTGTCATTGACCGTCACGGGCCCTCTTGTCGAGCCAAAATAGGGCATCCACGTTGGTCTCGCTCCTTGACTCGACGTCCGAATTGGTTGAGCTAGGTTAAGATCAAGTGAAAATGGGAAAGGAGACGACATTTTCTTTCCGATTTCTTTTCTTTTTCTCTCTTCTCTCTTCTTTTTCTCTTTTCCCTCTCTCTTTTCTTCTTTCTTTTCTCTCTTCCGTGTGGCTGTAATTTTTGTTTTTCTCCCTTAGTTTCCTTTTATAGATATCAAACCCTAGCACCACTCAAGCTCCACAGCCTTACGGCTTTCCCCGTCCCCAAAATAATTTGTCGCGACGTACCTTTTACGAACGAACGCGTTCAACAAAGTCTTCGCGCCTTTCCATACCGCCCGTAATTTTCGCTTGGCAGGAAGCGCAAAGCTCTGCGGCGCCTCTATGTGTCGACACGTGGCTCTTGCTTCGTTGCTCGAGACGACATATGGACCCGTTTGAGAATCCACTTCCCACGTAAAAATAAAAATAAAAACGAAAAATTTTAAAATTTTAAATAAATAAAATGTGTGGGCTTCGGATTTCATTGTGGGTCGGGTTTCACCGTGGTTTGGGTTTCAAAATTGTGGGCTTTGGGCTTCAAGTTTTTTGGGTTTCAGTTTGCTTAATTTGTGTGATTAGGGCTTACTGTTTCGGTTTTTTTAAATTTTTTTAAATTTTTGTTGTTGTTGTTGTTGTTGTTGTTTGTTTTGTAATTTTTATTTTGTTTTGTATTTTAATTATTGTATTTTGTGATATTTATTTGCTTTAATACCTTTCAATTGTTGTTATGACATTACTTGTGCGTAATTTTTAAACATTGAGGACAATGTTCATTTCTAAGTTTGGGGGTATTAGAGTTTAGCAAGTAAATTTGGTTTTTCTTAAAAAAAAATTTTAAAAAGAAAAAAATCTTGTTTTTCTGTATTATTTTAGTCTTGTTTTGTTTTTTTTTTATTATTTTGAGTCACTTTCCGAACACATATGACGAGATTGTGATAAATGTTTGCATGACTTAAATGAAAATTGGATTTCTTTTTATTTTAAAAAAAAAAAAATTTAATAAAAATTTTAAAACTTTTGGCATCGTTCTAGCATGATATGTTCGAAACCCTCTTTACACTTGCCATTTGTTTCATAATTTTCTAATTAAAGGATTTGCATGATCTAAAGAATTGTATCAAACATAAATTAAACTTGTATAACCGTATAATGTGAGCTTTTGAGCCTTGTGCTTCATTTCATGAGTGTTATACACATACTCTTATTTTCTTGTCATCTAAGTTGTTGTTTGATCTCATTATTCATTGAATTGGTTGAGCACTTAAAAGTCATTTCATTCATATTCAATTTAATTACATGACATTTAAGAAATGATATTAAGGCCCTCTTTGGATCGTTTGTGCCTTTCAAGCTAACCTTATGCATGCTTTAGCATGATTTTCCATTGTTAACCATTTTGAGCCTACATGTAAACCTTTTCTTTCATTTAACCAATTATATTTCCTCACCTTAGCCTGAAAAACAATTATTTACCTTTCTAAGGAACTCTTGAGCTTTTATTGGGATGTGTTTTTCATACTAAGTTTTGGAAGAGGTGTTACATTACGAAAAAAAAATCACACAATTGGTGAAAGAAAATAGAAAAGTTGTGATTAAGTGGTGGTTGAATGAAATTTCATTTTTGGGTTTCTTTATTGGCCTCAAAATAAATTGGTGGTTGTTCAATTAAAAGAAAGGAGTGTGAATCCTTATAAATGGAGGTAAAAGGAGTTTTGAAAAAAAAAAACCTCATTGTGATGATTCGAAGTCTTGGAAACAATTGTTTTATGCTCTTACATTGTGAGTTCCTTGGACTTTGTTTTATCCATACCTTTCATTTCTTACTCATCTTACACCTTTGGCCTCATTACAACCTATGATAAAGACCTAAATTGATCCTAAATGTCATGTGATTGAATTGCATCCATTTTCTACTTTTAAGTGTTTGGCATCCTTCTTGAGATCATATAATGCAAGTTCTTCATCTTTCTATTGTGAGTTAATTCCCTTATGGTTTAACTCTAATCTCATGTTTATAACTGAGTGATGCATTGTAGCCCTCTTCTGAGTGATTCATTTGTGAGAGGACAACTTTGGTGAGATTTGAAGTTGAATTTGTGTTTTGTATGATTTTTGAAATTGTGTGAAAACTAAGATTGGAGAATTTGTTGCATTTGGCTATCACACTACTACACTTTGAGCATGTTATGTTTTGAACTTTGCCACATTGTGAATAATATCCAAAAATGAGCTTTTATTGTTAAAACTTTTGAGTCATGTGCATGAGTCATTTCTCTTGAAAAATGTTCGGAAATATTGTTTTGTATTTATTTTTGTTTTGTTTTTGTTTTCTAACTACTTTGTTTTTGTAGAGTCAGTAAAACGTTTGTGGGTATCGTATCTGTTAAACCCTCAGGAGACACAACTCCTCCTACTAAGGATGCCTGGAGGTTTAAAGGCTTGTTGCATATGCTCAATGCAATCGAGTTACTGCGAAAATGGTCTAATTTATTTATTTATTTTTATTTTTGTTTTCCTTTTGTTTTGCTTGAGGACTAGCAAAATATAGGTTTGGGGGTATTGATCGGTGCATAATTACATATCATTTTGTACCCTTCTAACTTATGATTTGGTTATGTTTTTGAGTTAAACTTGTGCTTTTAATCTATTTTGTGTTTGTTTCAGTGTAATAAGCTTATGACTCACTAAATGCATTTTGGAGACAAGTTAGCTCAAAGCGGTGTATGCAGATCAGTCAACTTCACGGATTGGACTGTACTTGCTCAGGAAGAACCAGATAATGAACCATACGTCATTGGAAAGATACGGAAGTCTAGTTTCTGAAGAATTTTACGGTTCATGATTCCGAGTCTTCTAGATGAAGTTATGCAAGTTTGGGCAACTTAAGGTCAAATTCGGCAGCATCTGCGTTACTGGGCCAAAAATGACTTTTGAAGGCCTTCCCGATTTTTCCTTGAGTTGGGCTGCATATGCTTAGAAAGATAAGACAAAGAGCTTCAAGATCCATATTTTTCCAGATTTGTTAGAGTGAAGGAACAAGCCCAAATCGAGCCCACAAGCTGACTGCAAATTGCTTGGTCATGATTAGCTATGCATGTGCTATTGTTGATAGTTCTTGGTCATGAGTAGCTATGCATGTGCTATTGTTGATAGTGGGGAAGAAGCATGTTAATTGTCATAATTGAAGTAGGTTGTGTAAGAAATAAAGAAGCAAAAGCATCAAGTGGGAACTAGCCAAATGATGAAAGGAGATGGATGCTCATGTGAACTTGAGGTGGCTATGCAACTTGTTGTCAAAAGTAGAATATTGGCATGTGAGTTTGATGCTTTCCTTCTCCTATAAATAGGAGGCTTGGCTAACCTTCAAACACACCCAAGGGGGGAGCTCTCAAACATCTCTCTAGAGCTCCTCTCCCTTCTCTCCCTCAAATTCTCTTAGTTTTCTTTTTTAGTTCTCAATTGTTGTAACAAAACCATTTTGCTTTTTAGTTGTAATTTATTTTCCATTGTAATGTAATTTCTTTTCTTTAGTTTTCAAGTTTAATTAGCTTCCAAGTTTCAATTATAGTTCTTGTTCTTATTCATTATGCTTATAAGTTAATATGCTTATTTGAATGAGTGATCACCATTAAAACTTGTATGTTAGCTATCTTGGTTTGAATTAAGAGTAGACACCATGCATTAATTCAAATTGAACTATGAATAGGAAGAGTATGTATGGACATTCGTCAACATGGATTAGATACATGCTTGGTTGTTTAAAACATTCTTCTTTGCTTAATGGATTTCTAATGCTTAATTTAGGTTCGACAAGAAGGATCTAATTAGGGAATTAGGAATACAAGGTTAGGACCAAACACCATGGCTTAATCATACTTTAGCTAGAATCAATCTAAGAATATAAATTGAACTTGGTAACTAATTTGCTTGAGTTAATTTCTTTTCTTTCTTTCTTGTTTTATTTATTCTCTTTTGGTTTTCTATTTTGTGCAGGGAATCAAATTGAATCAATCTATCATCAATCCTCGTGGGATCGACCTCGTACTTACACAAGCTATACTATCCAACGCCTCGTGCACTTGCGAGTTAACAACCACCACGATTTTTCTTAGATTTGTGGCGTGGATGACCTTCTGGATACCCATGAAGCTTCCAGCAGGTGTCTATATGATGACCATCGTCGTCACAATGGGTGCAGTGGGGTCGACTTCTTGAAGATCCAGCACGACGGTCATCATGGTTGGAGGTCTGGGAATGCTTCTGATTAGAGCGACCAGTTCTAACAGCCATGGCAGCAGTATCGGAGGTTCCAGCAGCGGCTCGTGAGGCTCCAAGCGTGCGTTGTTTTTCTTCTTGGCTGATGGAGACGTATGCTTGGCGAACAGAAGGCAAGGGATTCATCAAGAGAATTTGGCCACGAACAGCACTGTAAGACTCATTCAATCCCATAAGGAATTGCATGAGTTTGTTGCGATCGCCATGGGCTGCACAGGTGCAGGTAGAAGAATCTGTGTAGGAAGCAAGTTCATCCCAAAGACCTTTCAACTTGGTGTAATAGGAAGCAACTGACAATTGATCTTGTGTCAAATATGAAATCTCCCGTTGAAGTTGGAAGATACGAGGAGCGTTGCTTTGAGAGAATCGTTCACGGAGATCCTCCCAAATTTCACGGGCTGTGGTGCAATATATGACACTATCGCTGATTTCGGGATCAAGCGTGTTGACAATCCAAGAGAAAACCATGTCGTTACAGCGCATCCATGCTGCGTGTTCATCAGGATTGGATTCCGATGACGGCCTTTTGAGAGTTCCATCAATGAAACCCAATTTATTCTTTGCGTTCAATGAAACAGTCATGAATCTGTGCCACGTCGCATAATTATCTCCATTCAAGGGTTTTGGTACGATCACCAAACCTGGATGATCTGAATTGTTGATGTAGTAAGGGCTTGAAGGTTCAAGCTTGAATGTGCCAGAGGAATCACTCATGGTTTCCGGCGGCGAAAGATCTGCGGCACGAGAAGGTAAGGTGCGGCAAGGAATATGAAGAGCTAGGGTTTAATGTCCTGCTCTGATACCATGTAAAACTGATATTGGAAGAATAATATTTTCATTGATCGGTACAATTGCTTTATACAAGAGTGTCTTAGTTATACAAGGAAACTAATTCTACAATCTAGGAACCTACTAGGAAAGTAAATCCTAATTACAACAGTATTGATATTAATTGATATTGTACAAACTAATTTCCTAACAACACTTGTGTTCATGCATAAAACGAAATGAAACACTATTTGATCATAACACAACGTTGATAAATACTATAATTTGTGTGAACTTGTAATACCACATCAGCATGTCACGTAATATTATAATTAGACTGTATAATTTCTCCTAAGCATGCCAAGCCTGACTTGGTGAGTCCACCACATGAAAGTCCCTGTCTCTCAAATATATTTTATATAATTTTGGATACTATCACTTGGGATTCTGTTAATTTTTATTTTATTGATCAATTATTTATTGGTAGAATCTTGGGTTCTGTTACTATCTTTAGCGGAAGCCCAACTTATTTCAACCACTTTGGCATATTCTATTACTTATTTGATGTTTCTTCTTGCATAGTTTTGTAATTTCCCGAACAACAACAGTCGAGAACGGAATTGAATTTAAAATAAGTGAACAATATGGACAATTAAAACGTTAAAACTCACTGCTTTCAAGTTTCAACCATCTGCCACAGATAATTACCAAAAGAATAAAAATAAAAACCGTCTAGCACAAATGAAATGGTCATTGTCTCGCAAGAAAAGTGCGAATTTCAGATTCCTAAAGCCAGATGCCAAAAATAATGGAGAAGAAGAAGAAGAAAACAGCTAACAATCACATTTTACATTTGATGTGCTACACTTACTCTTTTAATAATAAACTTATTGATAGTTACTTGCAGATCAGTGGTGCGGCCTCATGAATTTTTTAACGGATCTTCAATTTTGAAAGGCTAAAAGTTTTATTAATCCTTGTTAAAATATATATATATATATATAAAATAAAAAACCTTATTAAAAGCCCTAGATGCTAAAGCCATTTTTAAAAGCCTTTTATCATTTATTAAGTAGGCCCTAAAATCCTTATTAAAGCCCACGAAACACAATCCAACTTTCCCTTCTTTTTTTTGTATTTTTCAAGCCTAGAGGTTAAAGCCATTTTTTAAAAGCCTTTTATCATTTATTAAGTAGGCCAAGATGTTTGGAGTGTAGTGGTTTGAAGTATTTACTCCATCAGGCAAGGTCTTGGGTGTGAGTCTTAGCTTGTCAGTGTAGTGTGTGTGAGTTTAGTATGGTATCACCCTCTCGATAGGAAATGTCCTATAAAAAAAAAAAAAAGTAGGCCAAGATGTTTAAAAAAAGAGAGGTGTGCATTAGCACAGCAGCGCATCACAAAAAGACAAGCTTGGTTTAGGCAATTCGTCGACACCTGGAGTGCATTGCCAAAGGGGCAATATAAAACACTTCTCAAGGCTTTTCCGGCGAGAGGAGGTCCAGCTGCACCTCCTTGCACTTTGGTAGTGTGTATATGTGAGAAACCCTCTTATAGTTTAGAGTATCGATGGATTGTATTTTAAAAAAAAAGGTTACTCTACCATGAAGGGATATATTAATGTCACATTGGAAAAATGAAATATCTTTACCGTTTACACCGTTTATGTTCCTATTTTTATCCTGCAATGTGTTCGGAACTGTATATCTTTTAGATCCTGCCAATCTTCCTTAAATTATTCGTAGATGGTAAAAATGAAGTTATCCAAACATACCACCTTAGTTTAACATAATCCTTTTTTCATTCTCCTCACCACTAGAGTTAATCCCAATACCTAATAATAATATAACCCTTTTGATTATTGTGTTTTAACAGTCAGATTATTGGTTAAGAAGTCATAATCTGTTAAAATGAATACATTAAGAAATTAATATCACATTTATGCAAATGGCTCTCAAAAGTGTAGAACTAACAGGCAACCTACTATATATACTGGACTTGAGAATTATGTAGTCATCTATATCAATTGGAAAATTATATATTGGACTCACGGATGACACCTACTATATATACTAAACATATTAATATTGTGGGACATAATCTTTTTAAAAGTTTTTCTGCGTTTGCCACCATTGCAAATTGCAATCAAAGGAAGCCCCACAAAGCATGTGGACGGTTTAAAGCCAAACTCATACCAATAATATCATATTTTAATGCAATTAATCACAATACACTCATATTTAACTATTTTCTTGATTCCAAATGAAATCATTGTTTAAATTTAACTATGATTTGGAAGTTGGAAGTTGGAACGGTTATGTTTAGCCCCAATTTTAATTATTTCATGGTGAAGTCATCCCTTTAAACAGAAGTTAAGATGATCCATGTATAGTTTCACTTGAATGAAACCATAAATAAATAAAATATATATTTACTTTCAATTTGGGAACATATCGTATGTTTCATATTATCTCCTAAACTAATTTTTTTTTTTTATCATTAAAGCATCTGCAACGGTGGGGTGATTTCAATTTTGTTTCAATAAATTGAACTTTTGACTTGCATTGGTAAAGTTCAGTTCATTTCAAAGATTAATATTTCATTTCAGAGATCAATAGTTCATTTCCTAGGTCAATTTCATTTCAATAAGATGGTCCCCCATAATAACTCTATAGCCTCTCTCTTATTGACACATGGACAACATTAGTTTTAAATTTGTAAGCTATTAAACTGCATTGCTGCAAATGAAACTGCAATTTAGCTTAATAACTGCCAAAAAAGTTCAATAAATTGAACTATTAAACTGAACTAAAATGAACTATTGAGCAATCATTGCGGATGCTCTTAGAGCGGATGATGTTCGAACTTTGATATCTTCTAACATTGAGATGATAATTACGAGTAGACAAATCCATTAATAAGTAATGAGAGTACATCCATTAAACATTTAAAGAATTTTGGAATGATTGTAATAAATATGGAGTGTAAAAACAAACCTTCTTATCTCTTTCAAACTTATCTTTTTTTTTAGGGCATTTCCTATTGAGAGGGGCGATAATATACTAAACTCACACACACTACACTGATGCTAGGACTAGAACCCAGGACTTTGCCTGGGTAGAGCATGCTCCAAACCACTACAATAGTGGGTCCTTTGCTAACTTATCTCTTTCTAACACAATAAGTTAATCAAACTCAACAATGAGCTCGTTACAAGAATAAAAGGGAGGTGTTATTGAAAAAATTATTTTTTGTAACATCCCGACCCTAAAATTGAATTAATTAATTAATTAATTAAATTAAATAATCTATAAAAAAAATAGAAATTAAATGAATTAATATTTTAATATTTAAAGAGGCAAAAAGGTCAATTTAATTTCAAGAAAGAATTTGGTGAAACGGGTTGCGCCGTTGCATCCGGCTCGTTGAAACGAGTTCATAGACAAGCGGCACGCTCGATTTGGAATTTTAACGTAAATTGGGCAAATTGGAAAAAAAAAAAAAAAAAAGGGGGGTCTTAAAACCCAATCAAATTGGCGCGTGCACCCCAACCATCCCCTTCCTTTTTCTTCCCGATCACCCTTGTCTCTCTCTCAAACCGGTGGTGGCGCCACCGATTTTGGCGCTCCGAGGCCACGTCGTCACCCCCAACCTCCTCCAAACATCAACCCCTCCTCCTAGCAGCCCACCCACCTGGTTTCTTCTGGCCAAAACCACCTCGATTCCGACTGTGAAAGGAAGAAAATCCCTTATTCTTAAGTTCAAATTTCCGACCACTCCGGTGGCTTTGACAGTCGAACCAGGTTTGTTTCCTTTCTCTTTTGAGTTGATCTAATGGCGCGTTTACTAATCCGTAATCAAATTGAGATGAATTGAATTAAGGAGGAATTGAATTGAGGAGGAATTGAAATGAGGCGGAATCAGAATCAGATTCTGTTGAAGTTGTTTAATAAAACTGTCTAGAATCGGAATAGAATTTCATAAAGTTGTTTACTAATTCAGCACAATCGGAATATAAATCAGTATAATTACTAAAATGCCCTTATCCTAAATCAAATATTTTATATACTTTTAATAAAATTTTATATAGTATATAATAGTAAGAAAAATTAAATTGCTTTTTTTCATAGACACACTAAAATGATTTTGTTTATTTTTTATTTATAAATTTAAGTATTTCTATTAAGTATTCCTTTTTTATATAAATAAATGTAAGTATTTCTATTAAGTTTTTATTTATATAAATGTAAGTATTTCTATTAGTTAATCCTTAACACTTAAAATGATTTTGTTTTTATTTCTAGGGTTAAAGAAAATCTTGGAAATAATGAAAGTAAATGAGGGCATAAAGGGAAAAAAATTAGCATTCTGATTACTCCCTAAACCCGGAATCCAAATACATCATCCATGTAGAGAATCCAAATCACCCAAATCTTGGAATTGAATTCCATTTTTTGTGTGGGCCCCACACACTTTTGATTCCTCCCGATTTTAGTAAACATGGGTATAATTCGTAATCGGAATCGGATTCCTTATTATCATTCCGATTACGGGTTAGTAAACACGCCATAAGTGTTCTTGGAGGTTGTTGCAATCGATTTGAACTTTTGGAGAAGTTTCAAAACCTAGATTTTGGGGATCATTTTGCAACTATTAGGAGTTCTAAACCAAGTGATCTAAGTTCATGTTGCCTCGAAAGTGTGCACATCCATCTCAGATTTTATGTACCCTTGAGTTAGTCTTTCACTCCATCATGATGTTTCATGTAGTTTCCTATACCTATGATTCTACTATTAATATAGGACCTACATATATATGTCTATAAAACTGATTCAACTAGAGATAAATATACTTTAATTCATTTGTCTTTATCAAATGGATTGTTTGTGTGCACTTTCCGAACAACAATGCTAAGTTGTTTTTATCATACCTCAGACGTGTAATTTGTTGAAATGCCACAGGTCAAGTACTATCTTTCTGGAGCTATTGAGAATAGTGGAGAGGATGTATTCAAGCTTTTGAATTATGATTGTACCTGTTGGTTATGTAAATCATAGCCTGTAATCTCCATCCCTATCTCAGTCGTTATATGTAAATTTATTGCAGGAAGGTACCCAGATTGGTACATTTATTTTGGAAATGGTATTATCTTTGTCAAATTGGACTTTGTTGTGGCTTGATTCTCCTTTTTGTTGCAGCGGTCTCATTCCTTTTATCTACATAGAATCTTGGGTCCTATTCTTTTTGTCACTTTGTTGTGTGGCCTTGCATATGCATAAAGCATTATAAATGTCTCCTTATTTTCTCCAATTATATATTACATTTTACTGCCCCTAGATCCTTATATGCTGCTTCTTTGCTATGCTTATTATTGGAATGGATGTTTATTGTGTTTTAATATTGTAATTAATTTTGATTATGGTATATGAGGTTTGGATGTAGTTCGAGTTCATGGCTTGCCTATATGACTATGTGACTCGGTGTGGGGATGTCGGAGTTACTATTGTTATTACTACTATTGTTATATTTATTAAGTATACGATTATTGTTTATTGATTTTATGAAATGTCTTATCGATGAGTTTATATGAATATTTTATCGTCAATGTGATTTGAGTTAGAAATTGACTAAATTTGGGTTTTGGTTATGCGTTTTGGAACTTTGAGGTCTAATATATATAGGCTTACGCCTTGTGAGTGGTCTATGTTTTCATTGAGCATTGTTTTCAGTATGACTCGTCATGCATTTAGAAGGGTGATTACTTTAATTGTTTAGTTTTACTATTGTTGTCACTATGGACTAAGAAATGTTTGGGATTATTAAAGTATGATGCATTTATATTTACTTATTATTCAGTCGAGGTTTGGATTGAAAATAAAGATGGATTATTTGACCACTGAGCTTTAATATGCTTTAATTTTGGAAAGATTAGGACATTTTGATATTTGAGAATCTAGGGAGGTCTTGGGTTTGGAGTTTATAATCTCAAGAACTGCTATCTCTACTTTGACTATTTGAGTTGGGTTGTGGATTGTGATGAATTGAAGTGCTATTTAGCACCACCCTACGTACCTCCCCCTGGTTGATATGTTATTGTACCACACGGACTGAGGCAGGATTCCAGCGTGTAGGCTCACATGTTCAATGAAGGATGTCGGCATGTGAGTTATGTTATGATCCGGACACCTTTGATCGGGTGTGTTGTAGGCCTTTGGCGGGGCAGTCTGCGTGCGTGAGATTTGATTCGGCCACACGTGCGATGTGATGCCGGCATGTGTGCTGCTGAGCATCAATCCCCCGGTTGGATGGCTCAACCTTAGTCACGGGATGATGTGATGTCATCTCGTGGTCAAGCTAAACAATCCCCCGGTTGGATTGTTTTCCCTGGTACATGGTGCACGCCATGATATGTACCTCCCCCGGATTTGGTTATGGATGATGGATATGGATCGGATTGTGATATGTCCCGAGCACCCTTGACGGGGTGTTACTGAAGGCCCTTAACAGGCAGTCTGCGGGCGTAGGACTTGAGATTGGCCGCACGTGCGATGTGATGCCGGCGTGTGTGCTACTGAGTATCAATCCCCCGGTTGGACGGCTCAACCCTAGTCACGGGATGATGTGATCCCATCCCGTGGTCTAGCCAAACAATCCCCCGGTTGGATTGTTTCCCCAGTACAAGTATGGGTGCAGTGGTCTTACATATATTTATATATATTAAATATTTGTGGTTTCGTCTTCAATTTGAGATCTCTTGCTTCCAAAGTTGTTTTTGTTTTATAAGTGTGTGTGTGTGTGTGTGTGTGTGTGTGTGTGTGTGTGTGTGTGTGTGTGTGTGTGTGTGTGTGTGTGTGTGTGTGTGTGTGTGTGTGTGTGTGTGTGTGTGTGTGTGTGTGTGTGTGTGTGTGTGTGTGTGTGTGTGTGTGTGTGTGTGTGTGTTGGGATTCACTTCATTTCTTTAATTTGGTTTTGGTTTAATTGAACATTTTGTTGTTGAGTAATCTTGTTTTGGGAATTCAAGCTATGGTTCCACAATGTGAATTAATGACTAAGTTGTGTTTCCTGAGAATTTGTAAACGAACCTAAATGTAATTGGTTTGTATTACTTTTTATAGCTTTGTATGGCTGATCGTGAGTGGTGGTTTAAAGAGCTACGTGTGGCTTGATCCCTCACGGAGGGTACGTAGGCAGCCTAGGCTCACCTTGGTGCAGCCACAAATTAAACTATTTGATTACGGGTTGTAAATTTAAATTCTAATTTAGTATGCTCTAATATTGACTTTTAGAGTCGAATTCAAAGGCCGGAGGCCATAAATTTCAATTGTGTGCTTTCGAACTATTGTGTACTAGCGCTTGAGTTGTTTTCTTTCTGTTCTGCAGGTTTAAAATTTGGGAAAAGTTTGTTTTTCAAGGGAGATTGCCAAATTTTCGACAGAAGTCTCGACCCTCATTTCTTGTAACTTTGAAAAAGAAAAGTTATAAATTAATTTGTGGGCCCGGCATCTATCGGATGTCGATAAAACCACAAAGTCGGTCTCGGATTCCGAAGAATTCGGGGCCAGTCCTATCATTTTTACTGAAAAATAATTATGTAGTCCTTCATATTAGCTAATTTATGTTCTACTTTGATGATTAAATTAATAAATGAAGATTGAAAGAATAGAATAAAAATCATTTACAAACTTGTAACTACTAACTAGTAATGGAGTGCCCTTATTTTCACAACTCTTACAAGAGTTCAACTCTATTTATCCATTTTCCTTTTACAAATAAAAAATAAAATGGTAAAGCTGAGAAAATGGTGAAACTGTTAATAAATTTAAGTACAATTAATAATATAAACAAACTGTTAAAACAGATATATAATGAAAGAATTGAAATGGGTCCCTGAGACTGAGAGTATGTGTCTGCGCTTTTGAAAATCAAAATTGAAAAAAAACAAACAAACAAAATGATAACAGCTAGACCAGAAACTTGAAAACACAGACAGAATAGAAGGCTTAAGGAAGAAGGGTGTGGACTTTTGGCTTTGGCTGATAACAACTATTTTGTGCTCTCTGCAAAGCGCAACATTCGCCTTAAAGACTGTAGTTTTTGCTAGCTTTTGCCCACCAAACCCAACCAAATGACCGAAGCTCCAAGCTTGGTATCTCAACCTCTTCGTCTTCTTCGGCTTTACCTTTTCTCTCACCTTCACTCTGCAACAAGCTAAAGAGGGAGGTTCAGGAAGGCTCAGAGAAAAAGAAGCTTGAAAAATTGGGAGAAGAAGAACAAGGAGCTGATTTGGTTTGGTGGGTCGTTTTCTGATTGACTAAAGAAGCGATTTTTATTGGTGGGTTTGGCTATGGCTTTTGGTCCAATGTTTTGTTGTGGAACGGGCTTTGGTCGGTACGTTAATCATTCTTTATTTCCGAGCTGAATTTGAAAATTTTGGTTTTGATTATTTTCTGCTGTTTGGTTTCTTCTTTTTTTAATTTAATTTTGTTATTTAAGAAGTAGTGGAATCTGATTTGGAGAAATCTTTCGCTGTGGTTTTTTGGATGATGAAATGAGAGTTGAAGTGGGCTTAGGTTCTGGGTTTAGCTCAGATTCGAAGGATGAGCTCATTGGTGTTAGGAAGAATAAAGTGCATATTGAAGTGTTACCATTTTTTGATTACCAGAGAAACAAAAAGAAGAGGATTTGCATTCTTGGGTTTTCCTCAGATTAAACAGAGAAGGAAATGGGTGTTAGCAAGAGGAATTTATTAATCCAAATGCCGATTTCAAAGTATAAGGAAGGAAAAAGAGAATAAAGAGTTAATATCGGACTGGAATCTTAATGACTCAGTAAAACAGATTACAAACAGGCATCAATGAACAGATGATGTGTTTTGTTCTATCCTGTTTCTAATGACTTGTCCACTTACAAACATTCAACAGTCAATCTATCTTTTTAATTTGTTTTTCTTCAGCAAACAAGAAAAGGAAATCAACTGGAATTTACCCCCTTTTTTAATTTTATTTTTTAAAATTAGATGGCCTCTTTGGTATCCGTTTTGGGTTGTTCTTGGTTTTTGGTTCTGTAGTTTCTGCTGTTATGTGTCTGCTTTTAGCAGTTGGGTGTTTTCTGAAAAAATTACTATTTCATTAAGAAACCTAATTTGGTATTACATTGATTTGATGGAAACCTGATGTGCAGAAAAGAACGAGGAAAGAAGCAGCCAACATGGAGGGTCTTTTCCTTGAAGGAACTCCACGCAGCAACAAACAATTTTAATTATGACAACAAACTTGGAGAGGGAGGGTTTGGAAGTGTTTACTGGGGTCAGCTTTGGGATGGATCACAAGTAATTACAAATATTTTCAGTTATATGTCATTTTTTTATTGTGAATTCTGCTGGTTACTCAGTTAAGTTTAGCATCATATACTTAATTGATTGTGGTTTTGCTTTTTTTTTTGGGTGAAAGAACAAACAAGAGTTATCATTCTTGATTCTACAATAAAATAAAATAACCATAAATCAAAAGGATACTGTTGGTTGATCGTTGGTTTTTATTTCTAGACAATAATATTTTTTATTGGTCTTTTAACTTTAGATTTCTGATATCTCATTTAGTTTCAAATTCTCAATTGAAATGAGTATGAGGATGCAATAAAGTGGGCTAATATGGTTAGAATTTTTCCCTGATGTTTAAGTGCAAGTGTAGATCAAATGTCTGGATGAGGCATTAAAATGGGTATGACTGATGAAGAGACCACTTCAGTGTTTTAGAGCTTGTAGTTGTGGATTCAATAATATTTATGGACCTTTGCCATAATCCTTAAATGGATGGTTGTAGTATAAATAATTATTACCTATTTTCTTCATAGAATGAATATGTGGTCAGACACAGCAGTAGGTATGTGATGATTTAGATTCTTCTTCTTGTAATGATAAATACACTTGTATGCTCTATCCATGAACTACTTGTGCCATTTCGTTAAGGATACAGTTGTGAAAGGTTTTAGGTACGTTTTTCCTTTTGTAAGATGTAATGAACAATCTGAACCAAATAAATTTTCTTTTCTTTTTCCTTCATTTTAGAGAAGCTATAAAGACACTAATTCTTTTAGTGCACAAAAGGCTGTGAGAATTGCATTGAACATTGGAATATAGTAAGAAGATTAGATGGTGAAAGAGACTATGGGAGTCGTAGTGCTGGTTGATTCTCAAAGGAAGTGATTCTTTTAATGCACAAAAGGCTGTGAGAATTGCATTCAACATTGAAATATTGTAAGAAGATTAGATGGTGAAAGAGACTTGGGAGTCGTAGTGCTGGTTGGTTCTCAAAGGAAGTGAAACTACCAACAGTGTTATGTTCTGGAAAATTTTTGAATGACACCTGAAGAACATGGGGAAAAGTGAGTTGCAGCTAGATTATTGAAACTTGGAAGAGAAAAATAAGAGGACAGGTGCTAAGGCTGATTAGGGCAAGATGTATGCAGCCATATCCTCATTTCTAGAGAGGCCATTTCTTCAAATCAAACCTTCGAACACCAGATTACCTGGAGCAAGCCGTATTGTTGCTCCAAGGTGAACCCTCATACATACTGCTGGTTAAAATTATTATTTCAATTTGTTGAATTGCATCACTGCCATGAGGATCTATCAATAAGAAAGAGAAGGACGTGCTTGTACAAGTTTTATCATGTATTCAATTGATTAGTGAAGTCCATTACTTTTTTGAATAGCTAAGGAGTATATACCAGTTTAATTTGGTATAGAATAATTATAAGTCACTCCAGTGTTCGTCAGGATGAATTATATTCAGTTTTATTTGGTCACTTTCTGTGCTAGACATAAAATCATAAGTAGGTGCAGAGACGCCTGGTTGGGAGCTTCCTAGAGAAGCCCAGTTGAGACAACTGTGCTTAAAAGACTGATTCCAATATCTATATGTACTTATATTCTTCAATCTATTTAACAGGGTTGGAAGAATGTAATTTGTGTTGGTCAGCATTGTGCACCTCAAATTTTTTTTTTACAAAAACAAACTTTTCTTGAGGTCCTTAATATCATTATGATTAGCATCAACTATAAGTTTGTCAGAGTATGTTTCTTCACCATCTTGAGTGAGCCTTATGAAGGAGTTGATATTTTTGTTCGAGTAATCTCTTAAATAGCGATCGCAAAGTATGAGTATAGTTTTTCTCTAAATTTTAATCATAACTAAAAGTAGCTTCTTCAAAAGGGCACCCGTAATTACTTCCCAGATACTGAGACTTCTGTAAATTATCAAAATTTTCTGAAATGCTTGATCTTGTTGTTGTGCATTGGTCTTTCCTTAAATTTTTTCTTCGCTTGATAGTAATCGGTGGAATTTTCTTTAGTGCTCCATCTTCTGTAGTGGTAGTGATAATCTGTAGGCTGTTTTTTTTGTGCCTAAATTAAACCCAAAATTGTCTCTTGTATGGACTATATATAATTCTGAATGATATCTCGATTCAAATTAATTCTCAATGAAATCTATACAGATTGCAGTTAAAAGGTTAAAGGTCCGGAGTAACAAAGCAGATATGGAATTTGCAGTTGAGGCTGAGATATTGGCACGAGTTCGGCACAAGAATCTGCTCAGTTTACGTGGCTATTGTGCAGAAGGCCAAGAGCGTTTAATTGTATATGACTACATGCCAAATTTGAGCTTACTTTCTCATCTTCATGGGCAGCACTCAGCTGAATGCCTTCTTGATTGGAACCGGCGGATGAATATTGCAATTGGATCTGCTGAGGGAATTGCGTAAGTACTGAACCCACATTTCTCCCAACTCTATAACTGTTACTCATATTAACCTCTTACTTTAATTTTCCAGCTATCTTCACCATCATGCAACTCCACATATAATCCATAGAGACATCAAAGCTAGCAATGTGTTAGTGGACTCAGATTTCCAGGCTCAAGTTGCTGATTTTGGTTTTGCAAAGCTAATCCCTGATGGTGCTATAGATGTGACCACAGGAGTGCAGGGTACCCTTGGCTACCTTGCACCCGAATATGCTATGTTAGGGAAGAGTTGTGATATCTACAGCTTTGGCATTCTCCTGCTAGAACTTGCCAGTGGCAAGAAACCCATTGAGAAATTGAGTTCAACAATGAAACGCACCATTACTGATTGGGCACTGCCATTGGCTTGTGAGAGGAAGTTTGAGGAATTAGCAGATCCCAAGCTCAATGGAAAGTATGCAGAGGATGAGCTGAAAAGAGTTATCTTTGTGGCTCTGCTATGTGCTCATAGTCGACCTGAGAGAAGACTGACTATGCTGGAGGTGGTTGAGCTACTGAAGGGAGAATCGAAAGAGAAGTTAGTTCAATTGGAGAATGATGAACTATTTAAGACTTCCCAGGCCCCAGAATATAATGATGGGAATGATGGGACATCAGCAGCTGAAGATAGCTCAGATTTCATCTCAGAGGATAAAGATGAAAAACAGGATTCAAAATAGGAGGCCGTGCCTATGATTGGCCATAATGGGTGAGAAAATGTAAAAAGACATAGATGTGTGTTTGGATTTAAGGTTGAGGTAAGGTAGCACTGGCTGTCAATTTGTTAGAATTTCCGGGGATTATAGCTGCCTTTTCATTTACAACCATTGTTTTCGTGAGTGCCGTGTTATCTGTGTGCATTCCTCTTTTCTCTTTGCCCTTCTCTTTTTGGTTTGATTTGGGCATCTGAATGTCATGAAGAACTGTTTTTAGTGTTTATTGGCTGTCATCAGTCCTCACTATCGCTTTTATACTAGTTTGGTAACGTTTAGTGCAGAAATACACAAGAAATGATTATGTTTAGCGCTGATCCTGAGTTCTTATCTGTTTATCAATTTACTATTTTACATCTTCATTCACATGATCATTACATGGACTGCCTCCTCGGTCTGCATCATGAACCATATGCCTAAAATTCTTGCATACAAGGGGTCTTTATATAAATTATAATCTCTCTCGCACACACCTATAGCTTCATGTCTTGGTCGTGTGATCTGTGAGAGGAGCGTTGTATGCACGGGATATACGCGAGATCTTTTCTTTGCACCTAGCTTGGTCAGCACATTTCTTCATGTTCATGTTGGCAACAAATTAAGATGCCAACATGATGGGCAACAACTTGGTCTTCCTTCAATTATGAAACACATTGTCAATCTAAAACATGAGGGATTATTATACCAAGAGGAACAGTTTTGTCAACAGCAATCCCATAGAAAACTCCCTTCTCTTTTGCGTGGTTGGCAGGTAGCCATGTTTGGCATTGAAAGTTGACAAATGTCGCAAAGGCTTTGTCAACGAGGCGTTCTTCATTGGAAGAGTGTATGTTAGGTAAAGGCTTTCTATTCTAAGTATGAATTTTTCATCCGATAAAATGTTGAATTCGGTTCTTTTAGCAACACTTTTGTTTTTGTTTTTTGTTATTTTAGTAACGATGAAAAGAATATGGAAGAAAACTAAAATCAATTCTAAGTAGCAAGTAACTTATAGCTCAAGTGATTAAGAGTATTTATCAAGCACCCGATTTGATTTCCTCCTCACTCAATATCGGTTGCATAAAAAAATTTCTATATAATATAGTTCTTTCTTCTTAATTTTAGTTTTACTTTAACAAACGAAGAATCAGAAAACTTTCAACATCGTTCGAAGGGCATGTAGATCCAATATCCAATATAATAAGAAAGTTGTTGGAGATTAATCAATCTTTTTATTTCTTTCGAGAAAGGTGATTAATCAATTATAAATTAGATTAATCCTTTCACGTGTGTGCCAATTAGTTTTTTATTTTAGAATTAAAAAACATAATGGGTAATTGTGTTCTATAAAAATATGACCCATTGCCAACAAGGGTTGATTGAGTTGGTAAGGATCGTTTTCTTGGTTATCAATGCCTAGGTTCGAGTCAGCTGACAACAATCTCTCTTAGTAGGTAACCTGTAAAAACCAAAAAATGAGCTAAGGCCCCCTTTGTAAGTCTTCAAAGAGGCCTTGTATGCCCTCGCCCTGGGATGAGGCAACCTCCCCTCCCTCTAAACTTTTTTTTTTATAAAACAAAAATAATAATAATAAAAGGACCCATTATTTGATTTTGTTTTAAATTTTAAATTTTTTTAATGGCGAGTATTTTTCTAAATGCAAGTTATAAAAGTCTAGAAAAATAAAAACTTAAAACGCACTTCTAGAAAAATATGTGTCATTAATAACATGCTCACTATTAAAATAAGAAACTATTAAGATGGGCACCTAGCAAAATACAATTGCAAAAATTTTTAAAAAAACTTTGTAATGGTGAGTTGGCTAGGTTTTGAGTTTGACTCTTCCTAAAAATGCTCAGGTTATTGACCAAAAAAAGAGGGCAAGTTTAAGGTGAGAATCCAACCACCAAACGCCAAAGAAAAAACAATGGGGCAAGTCCCAGTGGGAACAAAATAAACAATCCGGCTATTTGATAAATCTCTTCTTTTTTTTTAAAACATGACGGAAAGAAAGAGAAAAGCTTGGCTCCTTAAAATTAAGGAAGAGCTCTTCTTTAAAGCCAATATAATGTTGACATGTGTCAAATTCTTTTAACTTTTTTTTTGGGTTGGAAACTAAATTACCATTATCATGCCTTCAATCTGGACCTTTAATAGGATCTAACATTGGATATTGTGCCCAACTTTTACTGAGCAAAAATCCTCAAGACTTCTAAACAGCGGGTTTGGCGAAGTTCTAATTGTAGCATGCGTGTAGTTTTTGAGTTAAAGCAGTGCTGAAATTGATTCATTTTTACCCAAATTTTTAACTCTCTGTTTGGATGAGGGAAAATAACTCGGAATTTAACTAAAAGTCAGGAATTTAAGTGGAGAAATTGATAATTCCCTTATTAAATGATATGTGGCAAAAATCGTGGAATTTGGGACATCAAATTCTCGAGTTTAATTTTCACTAAAATAGGCGTCATTTCACAATTTCTATAATG
The DNA here is from genome assembly GCA_024362665.1 of Prunus padus. Taxonomy (NCBI): domain Eukaryota; kingdom Viridiplantae; phylum Streptophyta; class Magnoliopsida; order Rosales; family Rosaceae; genus Prunus; species Prunus padus. The sequence goes on along the minus strand of JANFAM010000010.1, from coordinate 20,142,280 downwards.
TCATTTATAAAATTCCGTCATTTACAAAATTCGACATACATAAATCCAAACACTAATATTTTTAATTGCCATGAATTGAAATGATGGAAATATAAATTCCGTCATTTTAAAATTCTATGTAATTTTCAATTCCCCTATCCAAATGGAGAGTAAAAGTATTGCCGCACAAAATGGTTTTCTTTTTGGGATTTTTATAGAAATGTCATTTGAATTTATACATCAGTTTCAATTTGTCACCTTAAAGAAAAATTTAATCAAAATGTCACCTTAAGTTTTCAAAATCCATAATTTGTCACCTAACTTTAACATCATCCAATTCCATCCATTTTGAAGGGTATTTTAGTCTTTCCAATATGCATAAATCACCTTAGATGCATAAATCACCCAAGGACATAATGGATGGAAATTTGGAAAGACTAAAATACCGTTAAAAATGAATGGAAAATTGAATGATATTAAAGTCAGGTGACAAATCATGAAATTTAAAAACTTAATGTGACATTTTACTTAAATTTTTCTTTAAGGTGACAAACTGAAAATTATGTATAAATTGAGGTGACATTTCTACAAATATCTCTTTTCTTTTTTATACTTAAGTAATATCTTACCTTTTTTTAATTACTTTAATTAGTAGTTATATTTTAATTATTATATCTTTAATGAATAATTAGTATTTAAATATTTTACTAATTTCATAAATTATTTAATAAATAGTAATTAATTATTTTAAATTATGTTGTGGAGGAAAACTGGTAAAGGACTTACTGGCCGTGGATGTGTTTCTTCTCGTTTTATGCTGATAGTTGCTTCCTTCGCAATACAAAATAAAAATATTTCTTATTGGGTTTTGTTTTGATTATTTTTCAATTAACTCTTACAGATTTATGTGGATGTGGTTACAATTATTCATTTGAATTTTCTTTTGGGTTTGCAGATGGTGATTGGAACTGATCTAAGAGCATCTCCACCCATAAGGGCTAAGTCTAGGGCAAGGGCAAGCAATGGCTGCCACTATTCACGTGAATAGTGGCAGCCTGCCTTTTGGTTTCCACCCCAAAGGGCAAGGACAAGGGCAAACACTATTCATTTTAATTTTTCCCTATTTTTTATACTTAAAAATTAATTTGGATAAAATTTAATAGTAATAAAATTGTTAGGTATGTATAAAAATGTTTCTGATTTTTTATATATTTTTCAGATTTTTTATAAAATTTTTTGGTTGCGACGTCATCACGACGTCAAGAAATCCGGCCACCAGGCAAGATTTGCCTGTGGGCTTGCCAGTGGTGGGATCCACTCTTGACTGGCTTGCCTTTCTGCTGGAGCCATCTCGGACTTGACTGGGGGCCTTTTGCCCGGTTTTGATGCAGCTGGAGCTGCTCTAAGCGATGAAGGTAGGTTGGATGTAGCTCAAAATGCATAACTGTGTTATGCTGTCCAACACTTTGTTACAGAGGCTGGAGAGCAAATTGTAGCAGTGTTTCTGTGTTGAATTTCATAGCCATTGTTAGAGTTCTTAGAAATTCACGAGATTTCTTGCTCATAATTCACCTAATTATAGTTTTGAAAGTTCTCAATATTCTGCCATTTTTTGGTGAAATAATTTTTCTAATATACTTTCATGCATTGGCAGATAGGTGGAGAAAGATTGGGCTTTCAACAGGTATCAATGGGAGTTCTCCTGATTTTTTTTCTTAGTGATGCAAGGAGTGAATCAATGTTTGGACTGAGGGACCATTTATTTTATGTAATAGGGACCATTTTATTTGGCATTTTTTATGCAGCTCATTTTATTAAGTTCTACATTATCTATGTATTTGTGAATGTAGGCCGGTAGTAGATAGATAGGGACCAACCTGCATATCTGATTTGTAAAGCTCAAAGGAGTTTATTCTGTTCAATAGCCTGAAGATTCTTTTTTTTCTTTTACCGCACGTCCTGTTGATACATGCGTTTAGATAAATAAGGATGATAAAAAGAAAACTTTTAAGAGGATTGCAAAAGAAAGAAAGATAATAATAATTGGCTTGATGGAAAAAGGGTAATTTTTTTAGAACTCCACAATCTGCTCTTTTGACCCCATACTAATTTTAAACATGAATAACCTATTTTACTCTTGTATATAATTACCATTAAGGACAAAAAATATTTAAAATAAAAATTAAATTTGCTCAATACACCCTCACATACGTTTCTGCAACCCTAGTCAGACTTATTTATAAAACCATCATGTTCCTACAACCTTAACAAGGTTTATACGTTTATATTCACAAAACCAAGTTCAAACCTATACATCTATTTTCAACAAAATCACAACTATAAATACATCTTTATACTCTAAAACACATCCAAATTTTGAAATATCACTAAGAAATATAAAATGACAAATCAAAATTGAAGGCTAACCTTGAGTTCTTCACGACCTGGGATTGGTGGTGTCGTTCTTCACTACTTGGGATTGGTGGTGTCGCAAAAGTTGCGCAGTAGAAGCTTGGCGTTTCAGAGGTGATGTGCCACATAAGCTGCCTCATTTTGGTGTAGTGTCGTTTGTGATGGGGTTTAGGGATACCTGGGTTTGCGATGGGGTTTAGGGATACCCGGGTTTGCGACTGGGTTAATTGATGGGGTGTGAAAAAAAAGTGTGATGGGTTTAGGTAAGTGAGGGTAATTTAAGAAGAAATAATGGGTGTAGAGTGTCATTTTAAATTTCACTAAAGTGTTATGGGATGTAAAAAGTATGTGGGTCAAAAGAGCAAATGGTGATGTTCAAATAAAATCACCCATGGAAAAAAGATCTCCCACACGTGCATGTAGGGAGGCTAGTAGATAGATTATTGAAAGGATAATCACTAATGGCATGTTTATTAATCTGTAATTGGATTGGGAGGAATTGAATTGAGAATGAGTTGGATTGAGGAGAATTAGATTATGGATTCTTATTGAAGTTGTTTACTAAATAATATGGATTGAGGGGAGTTAGATTTCGGATTCCTATTGAAGTTGTTTACTAAATCATATGGGATTGGGGTAGGAGTAGTGCTAATTACTAAAATGCCCTCGTTGTTAGGTTAAAGTAGATGACAAATTTGAGGATATAATAGTTAAAAAAAATGAATTCATAATGGGTTAGTTCTTCAAGAATTAGAATACCACCTTCCACCCAAGAATTGAATTGCTAATTTTGTGTGGGCCCCACTTAATTTTCAATTCCTTGATGTGAAGTAAACGCATGAATCTTTCATAAGTTTTAATTCAATTCCTGATGAGAATTCCAATTCCTAATTAGTAAACATACTATAAATCCACGCACTATAAATTAAGTCTATCCCACTTACTTTTCAATTCCTTGAAGTGAAGTAAACGCATGAATCCTTCGTAAGTAGAATTCAATTCTTAATGGGAATTTCATTTCCGATTAGTAAACACATCATAAATTAAGTCTAAATAATTGCTCTAAGGTGTTGTGACGTTGTTAGTGGGCCGGAATAAAAATAATTTGTTTATCCAAAAGCCCACACTAGAATCCAATCTAAAAGAAGCTCATGTCCAGAAGCGGTCTGGTCCTCGCTCCCCCGACTACCGTCACTTGCCACCGCCTTTTGTCTCTTTAGCAAAAATAAATACCACATCTCAAACCCGCACTTTTTTTAACATCTCTCACTCTCTCTGTCTCACTGAGAGAAGAGAGCCAAACCCCGCAAAACCCTAGAAAACTCGAACCGCCATTGAATCTCGGAAGGCTTCTTCGCGCGGAAGCACGAGCAGGCAAACTCTATCCATCTCTATCTCTCTCACAATCCTTGTGCAGAGTTTGATACTCGATTAGGTTTTGGTTCCGCAGTATGTGGAACAACGGCCAGATTGCGCCGCCTGGCACCGGCGGTTCGTCGATCCCGCCGCCGCCGACGGCTCAGCCTTCTTACACGGTATTGCCTTCCCCGGCTGATGCCGAGGCCAGGCTCGAAGAGAAGGCCCGGAAATGGCAGCAGCTCAATTCCAAGCGGTACAGCGATAAGCGCAAGTTCGGCTTTGTCGAGTCGCAGAAAGAGGACATGCCTCCTGAACATGTCAGGAAGATTATTAGGTTAGTTTTCTTCTGTTTCATTTTTGATGCATATAGTTTTCCTTATCGTTTTGGATTTGAAAGATCTTAAGGTTAGTTTTTGGATAATTGGATTTACTTTGTGTTTTTGTGCTTATTGGACAAAGAAGTGACTAGAAAATCTATACGAAGGAGAATGAAGAATAGGTTTGTGTTAGTGTTTCTTAGTTGAAATTGCTCACGAAGCCTGTAAATGAGGTTATTGAAGAGGCTAGGTTGCTTTAGGTGTTTGTGATTCATTGTTATTGTCGAGTGGTTAAATATTGCAGGAGAAACTTTTTGTAGCGTCAATGGAACACTAAAACGAGCAGTAGCTAAATGGTTTTTTTGGTGGAATATGCAAGATTTTCATCTGGACAACAATTCCTCAACTAGATATTAGGGATTTCAATTCGAGTATGATTTTCTTATGCTTTATCACTTTTTATCCAGATGATATATGTTGTTTCATGCTTCTAATCTTTAACTTATATTCCATATTTTGTTTCAAGTGTGGCCTTCGCTTGGTTTCATGTAATGAATGCGCTTGTAATCATGAAATTAGTACACTACATAGATCTCATCTGCATGATATTTAAGTTTGTGTTTATTTTGACAGAGACCATGGGGACATGTCTTCGAAGAAATTTCGTCATGATAAACGAGTGTATCTAGGAGCACTTAAATTTGTTCCACATGCAGTCTACAAGCTCCTCGAGAATATGCCAATGCCCTGGGAGCAGGTACCTATTCTATATCTCTCGCATATGCTTGCAAACCTTTTCATTTGGATGCTTAAATTTATTCATCACGTGCTTTCTACATAATAGCCAGCTCATTTTATTAATTAATGCTGTAACAGGTCCGTGATGTGAAGGTTTTGTATCATATAACCGGGGCAATTACATTTGTGAATGAAATACCCTGGGTTGTTGAACCCATCTATTTGGCTCAGGTACTTATCTCTCTTTCATATCATTTATATGCTGCTTAAATTAGATAATTTGTCATCCAGTTCTTGAAATTGCTGGTCTGTTATACCTCCTTTTGATGATATTTAGCGGATTTGTTTTTTATTTTGTACAGTGGGGTACAATGTGGATTATGATGAGAAGAGAGAAGAGGGATCGTCGACATTTCAAAAGAATGCGGTTTCCGCCATTTGATGACGAAGAACCTCCATTAGACTATGCTGATAATCTGTTAGATGTTGATCCCCTAGAGCCAATTCAACTGGAGTTAGATGAAGAAGAAGATTCTGCTGTGTATACTTGGTTTTATGACCATAAACCTCTTGTTAAGACAAAGCTCATTAATGGTCCAAGTTATCGGAAGTGGCATCTTTCGCTTCCAATCATGGCAACCCTTCATCGACTTGCAGGACAGCTACTTTCTGATTTGATTGACCGCAATTATTTCTACTTGTTTGACATGGAGTCCTTTTTTACAGCCAAAGCACTGAATATGTGCATCCCTGGTATGCATATTTTCTCTCTTTTCTTGTTACTTAGTTTTGTTCTTGTCAAAAGGAAAACCTGTCATTTTCTTTTCTCTTTTTTTTATTTGTGGTTTATGGTGTGTGTCCTTGCGTCATTAACCTTCAATATGTCGTCAGTGGTTTTTGAATTGGCTTGTGATTCATTCTTCTGATAATTCTGGCTGTGGGATTAATAGTTGTCAGATCCAAAGGGTCTGTTGGGAGTTCATGTTAGGTATTTTAGGCTCCTGTTTGACCATATGTCTTCACACTTTGCATGAGTCTAAGTGGTGGAATTTGCAGTCTAGGGAAATTTTGGTCAACTTGTTACTGCAATTAAGTATTGTACCACACATACATTTTACTAGCCATGTTGGGTGTTGCTGGCTGGGCCAGTGTTATGTTTATGGTTTTCTGATATGCTCAGCTGTTCACTGTTTTCCTCATTTGAACCTTAATACAGCTCTGTTCTGTAATGAAGGTTAATGGGTTTTGGAAATTATTGCAGACTTAAGATATTTGTGTGTTGTTGGTGTATTTAGCTTTGAACTTAGATGCTCATCTTTTGTTTTGCTACACCTTTTGCAGGTGGACCTAAATTTGAACCTTTGTATCGGGATATGGAGAAAGGGGATGAGGACTGGAATGAGTTTAATGACATTAATAAACTCATTATTCGGTCACCTCTCAGAACAGAGTACAGAATTGCATTCCCTCATCTCTACAACAATAGACCCAGGAAGGTAAAGCTTTGTGTGTATCACACACCCATGGTGATGTACATAAAAACCGAGGATCCTGATCTACCTGCTTTTTATTATGATCCATTGATACACCCAATACCCAGCACCAACAAGGAGCGGCGTGAGAAGAAAACTTTTGATGAGGAGGAAGATGATGTTTTTGGTTTACCGGAGGGGGTGGGACCATTTCTACAAGATACTCAGCTTTATACTGACACCACAGCTGCTGGAATCTCCCTCTTGTTTGCGCCACGCCCTTTTAACATGAGATCTGGTCGGACACGTCGAGCAGAAGATATACCCCTTGTGTCAGAGTGGTATAAGGAACATTGCCCTCCGTCATATCCAGTTAAAGTTCGGGTCAGCTATCAGAAATTGCTGAAGTGTTTTGTGTTAAATGAGCTACATCATAGACCACCTAAGGCTCAAAAGAAGAAACATTTGTTTCGATCTCTTCAAGCTACTAAATTTTTCCAGACTACAGAGCTTGATTGGGCTGAAGCAGGTCTTCAAGTTTGTAAGCAGGGTTATAACATGCTAAATCTGTTGATTCATAGGAAAAATTTGAACTACCTTCATCTTGATTATAATTTTAATCTGAAGCCTGTGAAAACACTGACAACAAAAGAGCGTAAGAAATCTCGGTTTGGTAATGCTTTTCATCTTTGCCGTGAAATCTTGCGGTTGACAAAGCTTGTAGTTGATGCTAATATCCAGTTCCGTTTGGGTAATGTTGATGCCTTCCAATTGGCTGATGGCTTGCAATACACATTTTCTCATGTTGGTCAGTTGACTGGAATGTACCGTTACAAGTATAGGTTGATGCGGCAGATTAGAATGTGCAAGGATTTGAAGCATTTGATTTACTATCGGTTCAATACTGGGCCAGTGGGGAAAGGACCTGGATGTGGGTTCTGGGCACCAATGTGGAGGGTATGGTTGTTCTTCCTTCGGGGCATAGTTCCTCTTCTAGAACGGTGGTTGGGAAATTTACTTGCAAGGCAATTTGAAGGGCGGCATTCTAAAGGAGTGGCAAAGACTGTAACTAAGCAGCGTGTCGAAAGCCATTTTGACTTGGAGCTTCGAGCTGCTGTCATGCATGATGTTCTTGATGCCATGCCGGAGGGCATCAAGCAAAATAAGGCAAGAACTATCTTGCAACATCTGAGTGAGGCATGGCGTTGCTGGAAAGCAAATATTCCTTGGAAGGTTCCTGGTTTGCCAGTTCCTATTGAGAATATGATTCTTCGTTATGTCAAATCAAAGGCAGATTGGTGGACAAATGTTGCCCACTATAATCGCGAGCGCATAAGAAGAGGTGCTACAGTAGATAAGACAGTTTGTCGGAAGAATCTTGGAAGATTAACTCGCCTTTGGCTAAAGGCAGAGCAGGAGCGACAGCACAATTATCTGAAAGATGGTCCATATGTTACACCTGAAGAGGCAGTTGCAATCTACACGACAACCGTGCACTGGTTGGAGTCGAGAAAGTTCAGCCCCATTCCGTTCCCTCCATTGTCATACAAACATGATACAAAGCTACTTATCCTTGCTTTGGAGAGGCTGAAGGAATCTTATAGCGTGGCTGTAAGATTGAACCAGCTTCAAAGAGAGGAGCTGGGTCTCATTGAACAAGCCTATGATAATCCACATGAGGCATTGTCACGAATTAAGCGTCACTTGCTCACTCAGCGTGCCTTCAAAGAAGTTGGTATTGAGTTCATGGATTTGTATAGCTATCTTATTCCAGTTTATGAGATTGAACCTCTTGAGAAGATTACGGATGCATATCTTGATCAATATTTATGGTATGAGGGTGACAAACGTCATCTCTTTCCAAACTGGATCAAGCCTGCAGATTCTGAGCCACCCCCGCTCTTGGTTTATAAATGGTGTCAGGGAATAAACAATTTACAGAGCATATGGGACACAAGTGAGGGGCAGTGTGTGGTGATGCTTCAAACGAAAGTTTGAGAAGTTCTTTGAAAAGATTGACTTGACAATGCTAAATAGGCTTCTACGTCTTGTCCTTGACCATAATATTGCTGATTATGTCACTGCAAAAAACAATGTGGTATTGTCTTACAAAGATATGAGTCATACAAATTCTTATGGTCTTATACGTGGTCTTCAGTTTGCATCGTTTGTTGTACAATATTATGGGCTTGTGTTGGATCTGTTGCTTCTTGGATTGACTCGAGCCAGTGAGATTGCTGGTCCACCCCAGATGCCAAATGAGTTCATCACTTATTGGGACACAAAGGTTGAGACTCGGCATCCTATCAGGCTGTATTCTCGATACATAGACAGGGTGCATATCTTGTTCCGCTTCACTCATGAAGAGGCTCGGGACCTTATCCAGCGATATCTGACTGAGCATCCAGATCCCAATAATGAAAATATGGTTGGATACAATAATAAGAAATGCTGGCCAAGAGATGCCAGAATGAGGCTCATGAAACATGATGTCAATCTTGGGAGGAGTGTTTTTTGGGATATGAAGAACCGTCTTCCTCGAAGTATCACCACTTTGGAGTGGGAAAACAGCTTTGTTTCTGTTTACAGTAAGGATAATCCAAATTTGCTTTTCAGCATGTGTGGGTTTGAAGTTCGGATACTTCCCAAGATAAGAATGAGTCAAGAAGCATTTAGCAACACGAGGGATGGGGTCTGGAATTTGCAGAATGAACAGACAAAGGAGAGGACTGCAGTTGCTTTCTTACGGGTTGATGATGAACACATGAAGGTGTTTGAAAATCGTGTGAGGCAGATTCTTATGTCTTCAGGGTCTACAACATTTACAAAAATTGTCAACAAATGGAATACAGCACTTATTGGTCTTATGACTTACTTCCGTGAAGCAACTGTACATACACAAGAGCTGTTGGATTTGCTGGTCAAGTGTGAAAATAAAATACAGACCCGTATTAAGATTGGGTTGAATTCAAAGATGCCTAGCAGGTTTCCGCCTGTCATTTTCTACACACCAAAAGAAATCGGAGGACTTGGTATGTTATCTATGGGTCATATATTGATTCCACAAAGTGACCTCCGATACAGTCAGCAGACGGATGTTGGTGTGACTCACTTTAGGAGTGGAATGAGTCATGAAGAGGACCAGCTGATTCCAAATCTTTACCGTTACATACAACCATGGGAGAGTGAATTTATAGATTCACAGCGTGTTTGGGCAGAATATGCACTGAAAAGGCAGGAAGCGCAGGCACAAAATAGGCGTCTAACGCTGGAAGATTTGGAAGTGAGTATTTTGTTCTTGTCCAGTTTTCCATATGCGCTTCTATCATTTAAAAAAGTTGTTTTGTAAATTTTAATTTATTCTTTTTCATTTTTTGTGGGTTGTTTTTTTACATCCACTCTGCTGCAATTTCTTCCCCGTTGACTCTTATCTAGTAGGCATAATTGGTTTAGAATATTTGTAGAGTACTATCAGGAAATTATTTATTCTGAAGTGTTTTTTAATTTGATTGACAGGATTCATGGGATAGGGGAATTCCACGAATAAATACTTTGTTCCAGAAGGACCGGCACACTTTAGCATATGACAAAGGGTGGAGAGTTCGCACAGATTTTAAGCAGTACCAAGTCTTGAAACAGAATCCTTTCTGGTGGACACACCAGAGGCATGATGGAAAATTATGGAACTTAAACAACTACCGAACTGATGTTATTCAAGCCCTTGGTGGTGTTGAGGGAATCCTTGAGCATACATTATTCAAAGGAACATAGTAAGTTCATTATTCTATTTAGTTTGCTTAGCTGTCAATTTCCATTGTCATCATCCTAGACCCTAAGTCTATATAACATTATGCTATTTCTTATAACTATTCATAATACATCATTACATGGGAAGATCAATCAATATCATGGCAGATTTATGTGGTTGATATGCTTGTTTAAATATAATAGATGTTATTATATGCAGCATGTGTTTTGTGTGCTATTATGTATATAAGATGTGATACTTATATGTGGTTGATGTGGAAAATATACATGTCATTTTTAACATATTTTATTACACCTTACTGAACTCCTTTTGCCTATTGCAGCTTTCCTACTTGGGAGGGGCTCTTCTGGGAGAAGGCATCTGGTTTTGAGGAGTCGATGAAGTATAAGAAGTTGACCAATGCACAAAGATCTGGGCTCAACCAAATCCCCAATCGTAGGTTTACTCTTTGGTGGTCACCTACCATAAATCGTGCCAATGTTTATGTCGGTTTCCAAGTGCAGCTAGATTTAACTGGAATCTTCATGCACGGCAAGATTCCGACCTTGAAGATTTCACTGATTCAGATATTCCGTGCTCACTTGTGGCAGAAGATTCATGAAAGTGTTGTCATGGATCTCTGTCAGGTTTTGGATCAAGAGTTGGATGCGTTGGAAATTGAAACAGTGCAGAAGGAAACAATACATCCCAGGAAGAGTTACAAAATGAACAGCTCCTGTGCTGACATTCTTCTGTTTGCTGCTCATAGATGGCCAATGTCGAAACCTAGTCTAGTAGCTGAGCCAAAGGATGTGTTTGATCAGAAAGCTAGCAACAAGTACTGGATAGATGTACAACTTCGTTGGGGTGACTATGATTCTCATGATATTGAGCGTTACACCCGAGCTAAGTTTATGGACTATACCACTGACAACATGTCTATCTATCCTTCTCCCACAGGTATGTTGTTTTTCTGGTTGCATTACTACCTCACATGTTTGTATCTGTCTTTTGTAAATGTAATCGTGATTGTGTTCCATGCAGGGGTGATGATTGGTCTCGATTTGGCTTATAATTTGCATTCTGCATTTGGTAACTGGTTTCCTGGGTCAAAACCCCTGCTTCAGCAAGCAATGAACAAGATCATGAAAGTATGTTAATCATAACAATTGAATTTTTTATGCTACCTTCTAATTACATCATAATTTGTACAGAAAGCAGCAAACTAATTCTTTGTCATGTGCTTGCAGTCAAATCCAGCCTTGTATGTGCTGAGGGAGCGAATAAGGAAAGGATTGCAGCTCTATTCTTCTGAGCCCACGGAACCATATTTGTCATCCCAAAACTATGGGGAGATCTTCAGCAACCAAATTATTTGGTTTGTTGATGACACAAATGTATATCGTGTTACGATACATAAAACATTTGAAGGAAATCTCACTACAAAACCCATCAATGGAGCTATTTTCATATTCAATCCAAGGACTGGTCAGCTGTTCCTGAAGGTATGCTTTCTATTTTTTCTTCTTCTTTCTGTGATATTTTGAAATTAACTTCTCTCTCTCTCTCTCTCTCTCTCTCTCTCTCTCTCTGTGATGGTTTTGAACTTCATATTTTGCAGGTTATCCACACAAGTGTCTGGGCAGGACAGAAGCGTCTTGGTCAATTGGCCAAGTGGAAAACTGCTGAAGAAGTTGCTGCACTTGTGCGCTCTCTGCCTGTTGAAGAACAGCCGAAGCAAATTATTGTGACTCGTAAGGGAATGTTGGATCCATTGGAGGTTCATTTGCTTGATTTCCCCAACATAGTCATAAAAGGAAGTGAGCTGCAGCTTCCTTTCCAGGCTTGTCTGAAAATTGAGAAATTTGGTGATCTGATATTGAAGGCAACTGAACCGCAGATGGTTCTGTTCAACATTTATGATGATTGGTTGAAGAGTATTTCATCATACACTGCATTCTCCCGACTAATTCTGATTCTTCGTGCACTTCATGTAAACAATGAGAAGGCAAAGATGTTATTGAAGCCTGATAAAACAGTCATTACTGAGCCACACCACATCTGGCCTTCTCTTTCTGATGATCAATGGATGAAGGTAATTTCACTGTCTTCATTTTGCTTGATGATGCATTGCTTTAGATGAATGTTTGTATGCACACAGTTTTTTATTGTCCCATCAGAGTTGCTACGATAAACTCTAGTCAATTATCTGTTACTTATTAAGATGGGTCGAAGAAATTTTAAAATGATTTTGATTTTTGGTCTTGAAAGGTTTAAAGAAGTTTCATTGGAATTGCTTTTTAATTACATTGTTTGGGTTTTTGCTGTTTTGGGGGTGGGGAGTGCTATTTGACTCTTTTTGTACTTCTACATGAATCTCCAACACTATAAATATCTCTAAATATGGTTGCAGGTTGAGGTTGCTCTAAGGGATCTCATATTATCAGACTACGCAAAAAAGAACAATGTGAATACATCGGCCTTGACACAATCCGAGATCCGTGACATTATACTTGGAGCTGAGATCACTCCACCTTCTCAACAAAGGCAGCAGATTGCAGAGATAGAAAAACAGGTGATGTTTCTTTTGTGGTGGTTTAAATTGTGATGCACACAGATACACGCATACATGTGCAGACATGTTTTGTGTTACTCTGTTATATATGTAGACCATTGTTTGATGTTTTTATTATAAAATGCTGAATTTGTATTTTCAGGCTAAAGAAGCCAGTCAGCTGACAGCAGTCACAACAAGGACTACGAATGTGCATGGTGATGAACTCATTGTCACCACTACGAGTCCCTATGAGCAAAATGCCTTTGGTTCCAAAACTGATTGGCGTGTCAGGGCAATATCAGCCACAAATCTATATCTTCGTGTCAATCATATATATGTGAACTCAGAAGATATAAAGGTAGGGTTCTATCTTTAGTAATTTGATAGTTTCTATGCTTTGCTGCTATTTGCTTTGTGCTTCTCATTTGTTGACTGACGTGGGAGCCCAAATGGTTTTACAGGAAACGGGTTACACCTATATTATGCCAAAGAACATTTTGAAAAAATTCATCTGCATTGCGGATCTGAGGACACAAATTGCCGGTTATTTGTATGGGATAAGCCCTCCTGACAACCCTCAGGTTAAGGAGATTCGTTGCATTGCCATGGCACCACAGTGGGGGACCCATCAGCAAGTTCATCTGCCATCAGCTCTTCCTGAGCATGATTTTCTCAACGACTTGGAACCTTTGGGATGGATGCACACGCAGCCGAATGAGCTTCCTCAGCTTTCTCCGCAGGTGTGTTAACGTGACTAATGTTTCAATCCTTGTTATCTGTTGTCATTGAGTCTTTTCCTGTAGAGGAACGTGATGGACAAGAAATAACCCATGTTTAATGTTGTCTTGCAGGATCTCACCACTCACGCAAAGATTTTAGAGAACACCAAGCAATGGGATGGGGAGAAATGCATCATCTTGACCTGCAGTTTCACTCCAGGTTCCTGCTCGTTAACTGCATACAAACTTACTCCATCTGGTTATGAGTGGGGACGTGTCAACAAAGACACCGGAAGCAATCCTCACGGATACCTTCCCACTCATTATGAGAAGGTCCAGATGCTTCTCAGTGACCGCTTCCTTGGTTTCTATATGGTGAGACTAGTGCATTAACCTCAGTTTGGTGATTTATGAAATTATTGGATGGTTTCCATTCTTACTGGGGGAGCTAATTTGTTTAATTGCTGCTTGGTTTTCAGATTCCGGACACTGGGCCATGGAACTACAACTTCATGGGGGTGAAGCATACGCCTAGCATGAAGTATGGCATCAAGCTTGGGACCCCTAGGGAGTACTATCATGAGGACCATCGGCCGACCCATTACCTTGAGTTCAGCAACTTGGAGGAGGGTGACACAGTGGAGGGTGATCGTGATGATACCTTCACATAAACGTTTGTTCTGGCATGAAACACAGCCTTTTTTGTTGTAGCAATCCATTTAGCAATTAAATATGCTTGTGCACCTGTAAAGCTACTAGTAATGTTCATGTTTTTAGACGAGGCCTGTAAATATTTGATCTAGAGGCAAATTACAAGTTTTTTTGGCCGAAGATATGAATTTTATTGTCGTACTCTTCTCCCTTTCTCCTTGAGTTGGGAGGCAGAATCCTTGTATTACAACTATTCACTAATTTCTAGCCAAGTTTAGAAATATGTGCATGTGTCTTTGGGGATTTTGTCATGCTTTCTGTTTTAGAAAACAAAAACTGAACGCTTTGTTATAATTAAATTTTAAAACAGTGGTTTATTTGCTGTTTGCATTTGCCCCTTGCTTTGTTTTGGGGCTTCAGTTATGCAAGTTCCTTACAATGTGGGGGTTTTTTTTAAATATTGATAGTTTCCTGCATGGGCTTAGGCTAGTTGGCTAGAGTAGATGTGCTCCATATTTCACCCGAGGTCGAATCCCCTTTCTCATAGTTTAGATTAGTTTAAAGTAGATAATCGCTTGTATAAAAAAAAAACTGATAATTTTCCCTTCTTCCCGAAAAGCCAATTGAAGCCATTAAAGCCATTTTGCAAAACAGTTTAACATTTTAACTTTCTGTGGAGTCTATAGAAGTCAGTTTTGTGATCTGAGATTACAAAAAATCTATGACTTGAGAAAACTTTACAAAAATGCACTTTTCTCAGTCTTTGCATATTCTATCTACTGAAATTGTCTGCTTCTAACTAGCGGTATAATCTCCCTGCATAAGTTGATGTGCTTGAAGGGCTCCTTGGGCTATCATATCCAGATTCCGAAAGATGGCGATCAGACATCACATCCTAAATTGAGAACAAACAAACAAACAAAATGAAAAAAAAAAACTTCAAGAAAATATGCAAACAAGAAAAAAAAGGAAAAGAGAATGTTGTGCTGTTATTTGAAGTGAAGTGTTAGGTTTATGTTATGCAACTTACATGTATTGGAAAGAGTGCTCCATTACCCCCAAGCATGAAAGGATTCATGCAATCTTCAGCGATTTCTCTCAATCTGTTAAGCTCAGGGAGCACAACCTTGGCAAGATCCGGCCTGTCTTTTCTCCGCATTTCAGTGCACTGTAAAGCTAGCTTGGCAAACTTGAAGGCTTCCTCAACAGGCCAGTCAGAAACTGCAGGGTCAAGCATCTCAGTGAAGGTCCCATTCTCAATGGCCTCCTCAACAAGGTGAGCCAAACCCATTGGTGGCCTTGCTGTTATTAGTTGCAGGAGCAGCACCCCAAGTGAAAATATATCAGATTTTGTTCCAAGCATGCCGGTTGTTTGATACTCCGGGTCGATATAACAGAACGTTCCAGCCATTGATGTCATGCAGTATTGAGAGACACAGTTGGCTACTGATGCAGGGACAAGCCTGGCCAAACCTACATCACTGATCTTGCTCACATAGTTGTGGTCTAGCAAAATGTTGCCGGGTTTTAGGTCCCGGTGCACAACTGGTTCGGGCTTGGTTTGATGAAGAAACAAAAGTCCAGTCCCAATTTCTGCAGCAATTCTGAACCTTAGCTGCCAAGGAATCACTGGGGTGTTGCCTCGCTGGAAGAGACGGTCTTCTAAGCTCCCTTTAGCCATGTACTCATAGACCAGACAACCATACTCCGGGCAGGCTCCAACAAGGAGAACCATGTTTGGATGCCTAATGCAGCTCAATACTTCAACCTGCATAATTAGGACCTGTTAGATATGTCTATAATGATATAAACATGATCACCACAAATAGCATTTATATTGGAGCTTTTCTATTTGCTTAGTCACAACTCAGATACCTCTTGCTGGAACTGTGACCGTCCTCGGGCTGCATCTGGACGCAGAACTTTTATTGCCACCGGCGTATGGTCCAGTTCACCTCTGAATACTGGACCATAGCCTCCTTCCCCAATCTTGCGAGCTGGGGAAAATTCATTTGTTGCTGCTTCAATATCTTCAATTGTGTATTTCCTGTACCTGAGACCGTCTAGTGATTTCTTCCTCCCTTCATCTTTTCTAAGAACTTTCATTTCTGATTTCCTCCTTTTTTCTGTTTCCAGTTGTGCAATCCTTTCAGCTGCTTTTGCTGCCTCTATGGCTGCCCTACTTTTTAGTTTCTCCTTCTGTGCAAGTGCAAATGCAGATTCCTCAGCTTGTTGCGCCTCTTCTATTCTACACTCTCCTTTCAATTTCCATTTGTGAAATTCCTTTTCCTGTGAAGATATGTCATTATAATTCATGCTTGAATTGTTGTTCAAAACCAATATCTTTTTTCCATTGACACCAAATCTTAACAAAGTCCATACTCTTATAAGAAGTTGCATCGATACCTTATGTTTTGCTCTAACTGCCTCCTTGCAGGCCATACTGTACATCTCCATTGTTTGCTTGAGCTCTAGCCTGAGCCTCCGCATCTCGTTCTCCATTTCATCCTATTATTTTCAAGGCAAACTAACTATTAATATTCTGAACTTTTTCTGCATATATGCACCACGTATGCTGTTGTAGTAAATGGGTATCTTAATGCAGTCATGGCATAAAACTCATTCAAAACTATGGCACTTATTGGTCATTTTAGATATATCAGTTATAGAAGCAACAATATGGGAAAATCTAACTCTAAACTTGCTCCTAACTCTAGGAATTTCTGGTACACATTATTTGACCACAAGCTTATAGTTGGAGGCATGCTCGAAAGCTTCTTAGGTTGGTGGTGTTTCCATGTTTACTATGCTGGGAAATTGTCTTACCCTGCTCGTTGATGACCATGATCTTCCACTTTCAATTGAGGACGATGAGAATTCATTTCGTCCAGAGCTCATGTCAATAAAGTTGATTCCGGAGTGAGATGACGTAGAGCTTCTGTTGTCTAACTCTGAGCTGATTGAACTTTGATAGGTCATTCTTGATGCCATACTAGGAAAATTTGACATGAGATCCGTGCTTGGCCTTTCACTGCTCACGGACAGCCTATCACTCTCTGGCAAGGCCTCATATGATTTGTCTATTATAGGTATTGCTCTTGTTAATGGTGGCCTGCATTATTTGTATTTGGTTAGTACTCCTACAGGTCGTGCCTGATTAATTGTTTATGATAAGGAATTATGGTTCAAATGGGAGATTAAAACAAGACTGATCTGGACTACAATATGGTTTTAAAATGTGTTAAAAATAAGTTAATTGAATCAGAATCAGCGCTTACTTGAGTTTAATGTAGTTTAGCTGGCTACGGGTTGAAGATTGTGTTATCTCTGATTCTGCATCAATCAAAGAAACTTGAGTCAGGTAATGGAAAAAATTAACCACATACTTCTGTGGTGGGAAATAAGCATGATGCTAGAATTAGAGGAAACAAACCTCTGGACTGCAGGTTGTGCAGCATGTGTTGTGTATCATTTGAACCATAAACTTGGCTTGGTTGCTGCTGTATTTGATTATGCAGGGGAGGCTTTGGGGTTAGACGGCCTGTAGCCGGTCGTGAATGTGTTATCTTTCCTCTGCCAATGACATACACAGTGCAAAAGTCTGGTGCCCCTTTTGACACAGTGCTTGGAATGTCTCTAGTTTTGAATCTTTTTTTTTTGTTTGTGAAAACAAGAAGAAGATTGATATAATTAGGACATGTGGAAGAAGAACTAACTAGGGTATACAAAAAAGAATATTTTCTATAAGTAATTATTAATAAATAATCACCTGAGAAATCCAAAGGCGTTTCTTGATGGTGCACCAAGTACCAAAATCTCAATTGAATTAGCCGTCACGTAGTTGATGAGTGCTTTTGATATATCAGCATTCTCCAGTATGACTTCATTCCAATGAATCTGCAGCAACAATGGATGGGGAAAAAAAATCAGATCACAAGGAGATTTTTATTTTATTTTATTTTAAAATCATGTTTGAATAAATTTAAGAAGCATGCATGCGTGCATTTACTCACAGCCTTTTTGGTGCAAAAGCAACGGAATGGGAGGAACAAGTCTTTGGCTTCAGCATCAACTTGGTATTTGTTCATCTTTGCAACCTCCCCTGGCAGTTCTCCACCTGCAACATAAGATGAAAGAAACCAGAGTGAAAATGGGGTTATTAAGAACACAATGAGAGAGAGAGAGAGAGAGAGAGAGAGAGAGAGAGAGAGAGAGAGAGAGAGAGAGAGAGAGAGGTACTTTTAGATCTGTTGGGAAGGGCAGGAGCAGCTGTTGGTTGCTTAACATGGACCAAAGTGAGGGATTGGCCAGGCCTGGTGAGAAGATGTTCAGCAATCCATTTGATAGCATATTCACTTCCTCTATCCTTGTCTATTGCCAATGCCACAGCCTCTTCCCTCTTTTCTGCTTGCCTTCTTATTCCCATTTTCTCTTGATCATAAAATTACTTCAAATTAATATAAAACCTTCAACAAAAAAAGAAGAAGTTTGTACCCAGTTGAGATTACCAAATTCCTTATTAAAAATAAATTCTGTTGAGCACAAAGTGTTTGAGAAATCTCAAATAGGCATCACAAAAGTCTTTGAGAATTCTCAAAGTTGCTTAATTTAGAAGCTATAAGCTATTTTGGCATTGTTGAGGAGCTGTTAAACTGATTGTAATGAAGAGAAGTTGAAGTGTAAAACAGAAGTTGACTTATCAGGGGTGGTGGTGCCAGAAAATATCAGTTGGGAGTTGTAGGGAAGTCCAAATTTGAAAACTTGAATTGATTTTTTCAACTGTAAAATGATTTTTGTTACAGTAGAATCAATGGCAGGGGAAATTATTTTTACTTTCTACTTTTAGTTTTTAAAAACAAAATGGTATCCTAACTTTAGACAATGTAAAACGACAATGGCATCCTTGTGTTTTTGACACAACTAACAGTAAGGATGTGGGTGAAATTCGTCGTGTTCAGTTTGATATGGGTGGAATAGAGGAAAGTCTAAACTTGAAAGTGCTTTCTAAAAAAGCAACTAACAAGAATGATTTTTTTTTTTACAAGAAATCTTTTAGATTGCATTGTGGAAAAGGAGCTAGAATGAAAACCATTCATGGCATGGCAGTCCATCTAAATTCAAAACCATTCTGATAAACTATATAAGCCCCCAAACCCTAGTTAGTCAATTTGCGTATAAACACATGTATGTACGTATTTTTTTTAAAATACTTCTATTTTCGTAAAGTTCTCAAGATACGATGAAAACACACATTTAAAAAAGAAATAAATAAAATACCATACATGTACTGCATATTAAAAAGTGTAAATAATTGACAATAAATTACTCTATTACGGTTGAAATTTTCACCATATTTTTTATTTATATAAATCTATCAAATAATATATATAAATATAAAGGAAGAGTTAAAGAATGGTGAAACATTCAAAATACCAAAAATTACCCTTAGTTAATAAATTTATTAAGAAGTGAAAATTTTCATTAAATAAGGATAATATAATAAATTAACAATTTTTCATATTAATTTTTTTAAAATCAAAATAATAACCGAACTCATTTTCTCTTTCTTAATTCTAAAATGAGAAAAACAAAAATAAAAATCCAATTGACGTGTGTGCGCCAAGAGTCTAGTATATATGTGCTTTTGATTCGTATTTTTCCAGTCCCGCATTTTACTAAACCTCCCCAAAACTATTTTACAAATTTGATACCCAATCTAAGCCCAGCCCATAAAGAAGAAAAAATATTCCCGTTGGCCACTTTGAGTCCCATCCCCACTCTCATAAATAAGCACGTGCTCATCTTAACCCCGCCACACCCCCTCCTCACTCCTCTCTCACACACAATAAGAAGGAAGCCAATACGTCACAGGCATAACGGTCTCTCCGCCTTCAAAGCCAACCCCAAACCCAAAAAAAAACCCCCTTCATTTCTTCACTCTCTCTTCTCTGCAACTCCCAAGCTAAAACCCTAACTAGTCACCATTATGCATTGCATTGCTGCAGACATTCCTCACAGCTAACTCTGCAAAACGACACTGTCATCACAATTTGGGGAAATTTTTTGTTCATCTTTTTCTATTATATTCTGGTGAATCCCAACACTTGCTATTTTGGTCAACTCCAAATCCTCCATAAGTTTTTTTTTGTCTTTTCAATTTTTGTTTTGATCGGATTTCTGAACTCTATAAGCAAAGTGTGCTTGAGCTTGAATAATTGCAGTGGTACCAGTAGAGAATGAAGATTTTGAATCTGATAGAGAGGCGGTGTTTGGCTCCGCTCAAGCGAGACGACGTCGTTCGTGAGAGTGATGCGCGGACCTTCACCAACCACCACTCGTACAAGAAACTCCCTCAGCTTCCGCTCCTCAAGCTCTCCGTTCTCAAGCTCGATGGCTCTGTTTTCGGTAACTTTTTAAAAACTTCGTTTCTAGTTTTGACTCTGGTTCTGGGAAGCTGCTTTTGAAATGGATAAAATCTGCTTTTGAAAAAGCTATTTTGGTTACAATGAGTACCTTTAGGAAACATCATCTACATAAAGTTAAACCTTTCTTGCATCTCTTGTCTTATGCTAAAATTATTACCCAAAACGGCTTTTTCCTTTCTTTTTCTTTTTTTGTCTTTTTTAATTTTTATCAAAATCATGGGGTCCATTATCACTCACCCAAGTTTCTATTTACCTTTTGTGGATTTATGAATTGCTATTATTTGGGTTGTTTGTAGAGTTAATGAGATTTCAATTCTACAGAAATTCATGTTGGGAGGACTGCTACAATAGCAGAGCTCAAACAAGCAGTAGAAGAGTTTTTTGGTTTGTTGGAAGGCAAGATTCCATGGTAAACTGTCTTATAAAATTATTTGTAATATGCTTTCTTTGGTGCTTAAAATTGTTTCTCACATGTAAGCCTATTGATTGGCTCTCAGGTCACTAGTTTGGGGGCATTTCTGCTTGTGCTATGTAGGTCAGAAGCTAACCAATGAGAAGGCGTACATTCGGAACTTTGGAATCAAGGATGGAGATCAAGTATGTGCCACATTTTCCTTTTGAAAATAGAAAATTTCTTAATGAACTTATCTAGTATATAGTATACTTTTTTGGATTGCTGCAATTTTAGAAGAGTTTATGGATGACTTCTGTATCACTTTTAACCAAATTTATGGTATTGATGACTCCATTTGTTGAAATGTTACAAGAATCGTACGTGCGTTCAAAGTTCAAACTTCGATGGTGCAAGGAACACATTGTTCCAACTCATTGTTTTATTGTTTCTGATTGCTTTCTCTTAGGGGCATATGTGTGTAACATATGTACCTGATTGAATGAAGGCTACATGGAAACACTGATATTCTGACAAATATGATATAACTAATTAGCCTTGTTTTTTGAGAACTTTGATGAAGATTTGAAATAAAATAACCTTAAAGGGGATTGAGATACAAATAGACATGCTACACAGTATAATTAATTAGAACTCATGCTTCTATTTGAATGATAGTGAATTAAGCATACCCTAGCATACATGTCTCATTTATGTTTGGTCCACAGTTCAGCCCTTTTATATTTCCATGTGTTTATGCTCTCCGGATGAAGCAAGCAATAGCAATGTCTAATGTCGTTATTTTTGTGTATGCTGTCCACATTAATTAACTTCTTATTGTGCTATTTAGCCAAGTGACATTATTTCGTGCTTCAATGTTCAATAGCAATGTTCTTCTTATTATACTAATGTTTGTTTTCTGGTACATGCAGCTTCAGTTCATTAGGCATATGTCCATCAGCAACTCACCATTAAAAAGACGGTCCAAGAGTGAGAGTGCTCCTTACAAACAGCACTCAACGTAAGAATCATTCCCAGGTTTTTCCTTATGATTTATTTAGGGGGAAATGGTAATCAAGTTTAAAGATGCATTAAAGCTATTTAATATTTACCTGAGGCTGGAAAATTCTGAGGGAAATAACGAGACTAAAACAGGAATAGCCTTCAGCATATTGCTCTCATGAGTTTTCATTTCTTTGTTGTGACTCTAAAACCAAAGTTATTATTCTGGACGCTCCAAATTTTGGTGTGCAAGAAATAACACGTCAGAAAAAGGTCTACTAGAGGCGATAGGCTTGAGGTGGGATCTTGCAAAAATTTCCACATTTTGATTTGTTTTCTCTCTGTGCACTATTATTCTTCTTTTGTTTTCTTTGCTCTTTATTGTTCATAGATGCATAACTGAGAAAGGGACTACTGGCTTTTGACTTAAGGTTGACATATGGATCAAATGGACACGAGGATGAAGAAAAGAGTGGTTTGGAGGGTTCTGACAACAATGCAGTTCATGAGGACAACTCCAATGAAGATCTGGAGGAAGGCCCTGTGCCTCAATTCAAGGTGGTTCACTACTTGAGTGGGTGGCTCTCATGCTCCAAGGTCATGGGGGGTCTCAAAAAGGGGATCCGAAGACAGGGTCCATCCATCAAAATCCAGGCTATTAGGAAGCTGATCTAGAAGGGTGCAACTGTAGGGTAATTAGCACAGAATCCACTTGGAAAGTTTGAATTGCTATGGCCTGTCCGAGCTAGGATGTGTTATTTGGCTTACATTTTGTGTGTTGTGAAGCTATTGCATGCCAGATTAAGGTTTAAGATGCTCCACAAGTTCAACATCCAGTTTCTATGTCTAGGTAGGATTAAAAGAAGAAACATTGATGTTGCACTTGTTTATTGTAAATGTTAGTTCGGTAAGATCCATGTCGATAATTTTAACGCTTCTCCCTTTAACCGATCTTGAATGGAGGAAATATTAATGGTAGAAACAATGACTGTGTTTTTCAGGGTAAAATGCTCATGTTGATGTGGTTTAAATCAAAATGTTTTTCTCCTTTGTTGACTTTTGAGATAAGTCACTAGTAACTTTCACTGTTAGAAAAAATAAATATTAGAGCATCTCCAAGAGTAGTAGAAATAAAACTCTTCAAATTGAAGTTTGTTGACCTATGTGCGCAATTTGAAAAGCTTTATTTGCTATTTGAATAATTTTTAACAATTTCTTGATTGATTAACGATATCAGTGGAAAATAATAAAAATATGAAAACATGTGAAAAATGTACATGTATTTATTATATGAAAAGAAAAAAATGCATGTTTTTAACATTTTCAAGGTAGGTTTTGTTTTTCCAAAGTAAAATTAAATATTTGAAGAGAAAGTCAACTTATCACGAAGAGAGAAAGAGGTTGCGAACTTTGATGGCGAGGTTGAAGAGGTGTTGGAGAGAGTTTTACGATGCCACCTATTTTAGAATTAAAAGCTCTTGAAGAGGCATTGGAGATCTTTCTTAGGTTAAACCAAAGATATCACACCTAAATTCAAGTTTCAATTAAGAACGCTGTGGGTTGGACTCACCTCCTTGTATCTGAGTTCGAACCATCTTCCGATGTATTTGAATATTTTTAAAATTAACGCCTTTTGTCATTACAAATAAATAAATTGAGAAACAATAAAACTATTAGAATTTTGGGTTGTGTGTTTGCATAAAATGGAATTAAGTTGTAGAAATCAATAAAATTATTCTATCTTTTTTCTTTTGACAATGTTGATATTCTAAACTATTCTAATGTTACACACTACCTTAACCAAGATGTTGACAAAACAAGTAGAGTGTGTTTTTTTTCTTTGCATGATTACGAATTATTAAAAAAGGCCAAAAAAAGAGAGAAGAATTATGAAAAATCCCAACAAGGAACCAAAAAATGTGTGCCCCACAATTAAGTATCTTCAATCTATTAAGTGGTCCAAGATTTTGGATAATTGATTCAGAATCCTAACACGAGTCATACTACTCTTTGCATAGTTTCTAGTGACGTGTCTGGACAAGCAGCTTCCACGTGGGGCATCCGATGACTTGGCGATCAGATAGACAGGCCGCACAGAAGATACCATATCCCCTTTGGTACTTCCAGTTCTGTTCTCTTCTGCTTCTTCTTCTTCTTCTTCTTCTTCTTCTTCTTCAACTCTACTCGCATTCGCTTATATCAGAAAAAACCAAATTATTATTTATTAAAAAGAAGAAAAAGAAGAAAAAGTTGTTGGGCCTGTTCGAGTTTCATTCCTGGACGTCACAGAGTCTCCCTTTCTCTCTAGTCTCTGCTACTGGTATGTTTGTGTATGTTTGGTTGCTGAGAAACTATGGGAAAATAAAAAGAAAATAACTGTGTGTTTGGATTAAACAACAGAAGAAAGATAAAAGGAGTGATTCTACGTTTCAATTTTAATTTTGTTCTCATTTCCTTCCTTTTCGCATCAGGCAAATGGGTTTGGCTGGTTTTGTACAATTATCGTTGTTAATTCCATGTGTTTTTGTTTCCATTTGGGCTGTGTGGATGGATGCATAGTTATAAACATACAAGTCATCGGAAGAGAAATTTTTTCCGCTAAATAGAGTTTCATATGTATCTGAATGATTAATATGGAAATTTGATGCAGGTTTAAATCTAATCTATTAAAACGCACTTTGATTTATGAACTGAATTAGAAAATTTTCTACGTTTTTGTTATAATTGTGAACTTTTATTTACAAAATTAGGTGGTTCAAGCTTTAACTGAAGGATTCTATACCTGATGACCTTGTGAAATCACCTGTTAATGTTATTTTCTCTTTCTATAGTTAGGACCTTGATTATTTACTGTGAGATAGACATATTAAGGATGCACAAATTGTTGACTTGTAGCTTTATTTTTCATCCAGATACTTAGCTGATTAAATGGATGAGCAAGTGGGAAAAGCAAAGCCAGCAATTTCTTTTGAGTATGAGCTCTTTGAGGGGGACCCTGATCACCTAAGAACTGTTGTAGCTACACTCACGCCTGCACTCACTCCAACTAGTCCGTGGATCGATCCTGCCTCACTCAACTTTAAGTACCGAATTGGGCGAGGTCCCTTTGGTGACGTTTGGTTAGCAACTCATCATCAGTCTGCAGATGATTATGAAGAATATCATGAGGTAGCTGTTAAGACGCTGCATCCTTTGAAGGAAGACGACAGACAGGAGTTTGTCCGCAAGTTTGAAAGGTTATTTTTCAAGTTCCGCAGAGTCTATGGGGTTGGTTGGCTTCATGGTATCTCCATTGTTGATGGGAAGGTGACTTTTTTTTGTTTTTTGGAGTTGTATCTTTTGTTTTGCTTCTGATATGGGTGTAACTTGATTAGTACTCATTTTAATTCCTGGCAGATCTGCATTGCTATGAAATTTTATGAGGGATCAATTGGCGATCGAGTTGCTCAGATGAAGGGTGGCAAGCTTCAACTTTCTGATGTCTTAAGGTTGTGTTATTGGGAGTGTATATCTTCTTTCTGAAGCATACAATTGATACAACTGGTGTTATTGACCTAATAATGCTAATGTTTACAGGTACGGAATTGAGTTGGCGAAAGGAATTCTAGACTTGCACTCACTAGGGCTTCTGGTGCTAAACCTGAAACCTTCCAATTTCCTTTTAGATGAACATGACCAGGTGGTCCTAGGAGATTTTGGGATTCCGTATCTACTTCTTGGGATTTCATTGTCTAATTCAGATATGGCTCTTAGACTTGGCACCCCAAACTACATGGCTCCAGAACAGTGGGAACCAGAAGTGAGAGGCCCTGTATCCTTCGAAACGGATGCATGGGGCTTTGGTTGTTGCTTTGTTGAGATGTTGACTGGTGTTCAACCCTGGTTTGGGAGGTCAATCGAAGAAATTTATCATTCAGTTGTGATCAAGCAAGAAAAGCCACCTGTTCCAAATGGTTTGCCTCCTGCACTTGAGAGTGTCATAAATGGTTGCTTTGAGTATGATTTCCACAATCGGCCTTCAATGGAAGATATCATACATGCTTTTGAAAGGTATTCTCTCCTACTTATGTAATAATCTTACTTACAGTAACCCAAACCTTTTCTCATCAAAACTTAACAACCTGAAGGCAACAAAGTACTTGTCCCTGTCCAGTTGACTGTGTGTAGCCTCAAGTTTTGATCATTTTTATCCTCTTAGCCACACCAAGCCCTATCATCTTTTTACACCTCTTATACCCCTGGCTTGATATTTTCCATAACCCTTAGCTATCAGTTAACCCATTGATACCAGTTACATTCTTTTGTTTCTGTCGAGAAATTCCTGCTGTTTCACGATTCTGCAGGGTCCAATATTCTATTTCCAAACTACAAATCTTGAACCCCTTTTTAAGCATCCAAAACCTTGAGGACTTATTGAAATTCACACTGCTTTAACATACACTATTAATTAAGATTGTAGCTTCAACGTGGTGCTGCGGTCAGAGAATTTGTAACTTTAATTTTCTGCTGGTCTTTTTTGTACCAATGAAATAAAAATGAAAAATTCAGTATTATGATTATCCTGCTTTTTATTTTATTTTTTATCTTTGTATGCTGATTATGTGCAACTGAACATGCAGCTCACAAAATGATGCTCAAAGTGATGGAGAATGGCTTGGTTTAGGAAGCAGTACACCTGCTGGAAAATTTAGTAGCAGTGGTTATACTACATGGTATCTCTTGAAAGATCGTCTCCAGGTTGGAGACATAGTTCGCTCAAGGAAGCCCCTGAATGCACGCAAGCCTCAAGCTATGGATGTCCCTGAAGGAAGTGTTACTGGTCTGGAGACTGATTCCGATAGAGATGGTTTTGCCCTGGTGAAGATCCCTGGAGAACGCAACCCTGTAAGAGTGCTGGTATCAACAGTTGAGAGAGTCACATCTGGCTTCGCAGTGGGTGATTGGGTGAGCTTGAAGGTTGAATGCAGGAAGCACTCTCCTGTTGGAATTCTTCATTCCATACAGCGTGATGGAAGTGTTGCAGTTGGATTTATTGGGTTAGAGACTCTATGGAGAGGAAAATCATCTGACCTTCAAATGGCTGATGCATATTATGTGGGAGAGTTTGTGAGGCTCAAGGAAAATGTGCTCTCTCCCAGATTTGAGTGGCCTCGCAAGAATGGAGGAGCATGGACAACGGGACGGATCTCACAAGTCCTTCCAAATGGTTGTCTGGTTGTGAGGTTCCCTGGAAGGCTGGTATTGGGAGACGAATCTAATAGCTTCTTGGCAGATCCAGCTGAAGTAGAACTAGTGTCCTTTGATACCTGTCCTGGGGTGGTCCAAAAGTATCAACATATTGAGGATTTTCACTGGGCAGTAAGGCCTCTCACAATTGCATTTGGTCTATTTACAGCCATGAAGATCAGCTTATTTGTTGGACGAAACGTAAGTGCAAAGCTGAAGGGTCGAAGAAACTCAATGCGGAGGGATGGGAATAGTCAGGATGGTCAGAGTGGTGGCAATACAGCCTGGCTTCCTCCACCGGTTGCAAATCTTTTCAAAGAAGGTGTTTCAACTGCTAGTGCTAGGTAGTTTCCTGTTGTCATATGGGCATGGGTAAGTTTGCTGAAACCTATCCATAGCAAAGATGAACTCAGGCCAAAATGTACTCATAATCCGAGCGCATATGGGGTGAGACTAAAAAGTGAACTTTGATGGTCGAAAAGGTCCGAAAGCTGCTTTGGAACAAAAGAAAAAATCTGTATGTAATTAGAAGGATGATGCAATATGTATATATAAAGAATCTGCCACTGCTACTTGCTTTCAGTGTAAATAAATATATGCCTAATGTTCTGTGGAAATTCTCCTTCTGTTGCAGTGCAAAAATCTATATCTGATTCATATATGCAGGAAGCCATATAGGATGAAGTGTTGGCCCAAAACGAAGAGCAACTGAATGTTTTTTTTTCCCCCTTTCTTTCCTTTTTATACCCCAAAAGAAAAAGAAAAAGAAAAAATTTATCCAATTTCCACGCTGGATATTAAAATTTGTTTTCAGTTTTTTTAATCAATTGAAGCCAAACTCTCTGAGTTGTGGAAAAGCTGACTGTGAAAGGCCAAGAACTGGCCATCGAGCAAAAGGCCCCAACTAGAGAAATTTCTTTTAAATGACCAAATTAGCCCTGGTCGTGTTATAAATTAATGAAATTCAGTGTGTGCTTTGTTGGTATTTCCTTTGTCTTCGCTCCGGTTAGTCAGTGGCAGAGGCTTAGCGTTACGGTTCAGTTTTCCGGCTCAGGAAAAGAGAGAAAATCCAAGAAAACCATCAACGTAGAGAACTGCAACACAAAAGAAAAGAGAATGAAGGGGATTTCATCTCAATCCTCCATGTAAGTAGTTCTCTGCCACCTCCTTCTTTTCGCTCTGTTTGGCTTTTGAGAAATAAGAAAAGAAAAGGTGAGAAAATAGAGGATATGGGGCTTGTCACAAAGAACCCAAATGTTCTTTCTGGTTTTTTTGTGGAACCGTTTGGTTGCTGAGAAAATAAGTAAGAACAAGGAAAATGTGGGACTAATGAGCATTTAGGAACCCAAATGTTCTTTCTAATAACAAACCCAAGTATTTTTCTTTTTCCCATTGGAATTTCTACAGGAACTACTCCAGTGAAGATGACTACGAACTGCAAGAAGAAAATGAAGGATTGTTAAGGAGAGACATAGGAGAAGGTGATTACGCAATTGACGACAGAGCAGAGAAGTTTCAGTGCATGAGCCTTCACAAGCGAGACACCACAAAACGAGGTGATTAAGATAATTATCTCTGATTTTCGTTGGAAATTAAGACAATTAAAATTTATTTTATCAAAGTAGCCAAAGCCCATAAATTTTCTTCCTCATGTATGTTTCAGAAAATAAAATGAGATGTGGTAAAAATTTGAATGCTAGATATTGCCTCTTGTTTGCTTTCAGTCTTTATCTGGGAAGAACAAGAACGTTGTATATTCTTTTATTCAGGACCAAGAAAACAAAAACAAGATTTTCCTGGCATGATTGCGGTAACACATTCAGTCTGAAAAAAGTGATGAATGTGAGTCTATGGATCAGGAACATCAAGTGAAGTTTTGTTGTAAATTATATATTTTATGGAAATGGTAAACTAAATCGGGGAATTTCTGGCGCAAGTATTCAATTAGTTCGTAAAAGGCTATTCGTAGTTCTAGTATTAAAAGGGAGAGTTTCTTCTGTAAAGAATTAAAGCCACATACTAGAAGTCCATGACCACATACACTTTCCACTAAATGCATTAAAATGGTTTTCCTGTATATACCTAGTTTCTGTGGATCCAGCAAGCCAGCTTGCATAACGAGCGAAAATATATTTATGTATATTCAGGTGAACAGCTATCTTTTCAGAAGAATGGTCTGTGGAGGCAAGAACAGAAAGGCAGAGTTGCAAGGCTAGAGAATTGGCTCAAGGTAAGGTGGGAACTTGAGGAGATAATTGAAGAACAACTGAACAGATTCCATGCCCACTACAACTTGGATATGATCCCAACCCGGCTGAAGGACGTTGCCCAAATCCTCATGCCCAGTTGGACTCCGCCTGATGAGCTGGCCTCCATAGCTTGGCTTGGTGATTGGCGTCCCTCTGCCATTCTGGAGCTCGTGCGTGGCTTGTCCCTCTCCTCCTCCTCCTCAGCATCATCATCATCCTCTTCTTCAAACTCTATTGGCACTGAACAGCTCTTATCACAGCTCATTTATGAGATTCGGATTGAAGAGGCAATACTTGATGAGGAAATGGCTGAAATTCAATCTACATGTATTCTCTACCTTCCATTTGCTCCAACCAACATCCAATCAGGTGGAGCTGCCCTGGCTTGTGTTCAGTCTGAGTTCAAGAAGATCGAAAGGGTGATCACTAGAGCTCAACAACTCAGGTTTGTTTGCTTTCCTTTGATATTTTTTTCTGAATTGGTAACTGTTATAACTTCAAGAAACATGATAGTTCTCAACAACTGTGTTGTAAGGATTTTGCTTCCTGTCTTTGTTAGTTTATTGTTGTGTCTTGGCTTTTCCTCTTTCTATTCCTTGTAAGTATCCCCTTCAAAGGAATAAAGGCAAATGCAATTATGACTAACTACCAGATATGTGATTCTGTACAACAGGTTCAAGGCACTGGAATTGGTGTTGAAGAAGGTACTGAGTGAAACCGATGCAGCAGAGTTCCTAGTGGCATTTGAGGGAATTCAAGACGCAATTCACCAGTTTGCAACAAACCAGAGGTTCCAAAAGGGTCCAGTCACGTTGCCTGTCAAGGCCTTGGGGTCTAGCTGAAAACACAGAAGTGTTATGAATTACTACCCAAATCAGAAACAGTCAGTCAAGGCTTTGGGGCTTTCCAACTTGCCATTTTTACTCAGCCTATTTGTTGCTGATGATACCGTGTCATAGTGTCAGCTCCGACTGAGCCGCTGTGGAGGACAATATTGTGTTGTCTAAACGTTCTCAGCAATTGAAATCTGAACATGGAGTTGAATGTGTAATAGAAAAATAGTAAGGGGTCGAATTTTGGTGAATAATATAGTTTAGTATTGTGAATGCAGTTTAATAACGTTCTCATTCAAACTTGCAAGTAGTTGAACCAAGTTTAAATTTACTAGTCGCTGATTTCGACTTTATGAAAGCAGTTTCCAGCTAATATTGGCTGGTAAGAGGTGAGTTTATTAAGATTTTTTTTTTGGATCAAATAGATACTTCCATAGAAAGCCCAAAACAGGCCAAAGAGAGACCACAAAAGAAGCAGCCAACCACAGGGGGAAGCAGAGAGGCAAACAACAAACAAAACAAAAACATCCAAATAAAAGGGAGATTCCCCAATTCCTTTGATCGCCATCAGCAAAGGGTACCTCTCAGAAAACAAGTTAACCAAGAGTCAAGCGTGGAAATAGAAGCCAAGTTAGGAGAGTACCCAAAAGGACTACCGAACCAAACCGCCCTTGTCCAAGGACAAAGCAGTAGCATATGCTCCACCGTCTCAGGAAATAGGCCACATAAGTGACAAATTGGAGAATGGGAAAGTTTCCTCTTAAAGAGATTAGCGCCCGTGGGGATGGAGTTCAATATAGCTCGCCACATAAAGTTACGAATCTTAGGAGTGGCGCGAGCCCCCCATATCAC
The DNA here is from genome assembly GCA_024362665.1 of Prunus padus. NCBI lineage: Eukaryota > Viridiplantae > Streptophyta > Magnoliopsida > Rosales > Rosaceae > Prunus > Prunus padus. The sequence goes on along the minus strand of JANFAM010000010.1, from coordinate 20,111,350 downwards.
CCTCCAAATCTCCTTATTCACAACATGGGAAGAAGATGCTCTATCCCTAGAGACGGGAGGAGAGTCCCTAATGACATGATGATAACCAGTTTTAACAGAGTAGTCCCTGGATTTCACCTCAGGCCAAACCAAGTGGTTACAAGTGGAAAGGGTGCCAATGGATGTAGCACGAATTTTAGCCGCCTCACAAGATGGGATGAAAGGCTCAATATGAGAGATGTTCCAAGTACCGTTGTCCGCATCAATGATATCAGAAACCAGTAGAGGGGTGAAACGGTTATTGGTGGGGAGAGGGGAAATTTTTCCCGAGCCACAGCCAATTAACCACCGATCCTTCCACACATCCACCGAACGCCCATTGCCGATTTGCTAGTGAGCACCATTCTCAATAATTTCACGACCAACTAAAACTGGAGGTTGTGCCAACATAGGATCTGGAACTGGGTGGAAGGCCGAATAAATGGTTCAAACATACAATGGATTTCGCCACGTGGTGTTATTAGGATACGTGTTACAATATGAGTGGACGGCATAGTTGATACGTCATGAATTAATTAATTAATCCATGTGACACCAAAAACAGTAACCAAATCAAACAATCCATGTGATTTTAATTTCATTTTTACACTAAAAATTGTGATAATTAACTAAACTAAACTAAACTAAAATGTAATTTATGGTAATGCCCAATTTGACTTCTTTAGGACATCATCTTAACTGAAAAAACTTCGATTAATTTCCTTTATTTTTTTTTTTTGAGGAAAATTTTCTTTATTATTATTTTTTATTCGATCGATAGTCTATTTCAAGGGGAGGTGGAAATCTAATTTAAGGGGAGGGGGCACCCACAAAGGGATTCGAACTGATGCCATGGGGTTTGCAAACAAAGACCTCAACCACTGAGGTAAACACCCACCGGCAAATTTTCTTTATTTTTGATACTTGCTTTTGGTGTGGTCAAGATTTTTTTTTATGGTCCTCCCACAATTTGATATAACCATTTTAATTGTAAAAGGCTAAAGTTCTTTATCCATTCAATTTCATCGTCGCCCCTCCCTCAAAATTTGTATTTCTTATTTGGCGAGTCACTTGATTTGGCTAAGTTACTAGAACTTTTCCTTTTCCAAAGAAAGAATCTTGTTATACTAATGTTCACATCCGAAGCAAAAATATCAAAAAGGCAAGTAGGTGTTACCAAATTCTGACGATAAGACTATATAACCAGACACAAGAGAGGCAACTAATTAGAGGTGTTAAATGCATCGGGGCGCCTGATTAAGTAAGATCCGGCACGACACAGCTCGTATCTTTAAACGGACCAGGGACGAGATAATTAGGCCCAATGGAACGAGTTGGGCCGTGACCTGTTATAGGCCATGCCGGCCTATTTAAAGTCCATGTATTAAAATTTTATTTGTTTTAGAGAAAATAATAAGTATTATTATTATATTTATATCTTAAATTAAAATCTATTTCTTTTCTCTAATAATATATATTAAATTTTAATGTTTTCTTTATATATAAAATAATAATTTTGTTTTTTAAGTTTGAATTTTTAAAACCCAAACAATAATTTAGCCATTTTCTATTTAAATGTACTTTAAATAAAGTTATTAAGCTCTTTTTTTAAACAAATAATAAATCTTATTAGTATATACATAATTGTTAAAAGGATTTGCATGAAATTGTAAAAAAAATAAATTGCAATACATAAGTCAAATTTGACGTGAAATCACCCCATTTAGTGGCTTGGTATGAGCACGGTCCGATCCCCATATGGGGGGCCATGGGCTTGGGTTGGAATTGATGATTTTCCTAAATGGGAGGGCCCAACACAGCCCGTTTATTAAATGTGCCGACTCTAAACAGGCCGGCACGGCTGTTTGACACCTCTACAACTAATGACATGTTTACTTATTAAGTTATTAGTAATGAGTATTGGAATGATTCCAAATCCTTCTTTCACTGTGTTTACTAATATATACTTATTGAAATTATTTCAATGCCTAACATCTCCCGCGCTCACTAACACATAAATATTAAATAATTATGTGTGTTCCATGTTAAAATTCGTAATCGAAAATTCTCAACACTAAAAATGGGGAAAATCATAAATCGGGGAACCAATTTATTCTTAATTTTAAGGATATTTAATTAAGCATTTTAACGTGAATGCTCATAACTTTTGATTCCTTATATTTCATCGTGACTTTCCCGATTCTAGTGAGTAAACATGGCATAAGTAGAAAATAAAAAAATCTGATATCTTCCTAATAAGCTCCATAATTTTAAATTTAATAGTCTAACGTCTAATTGTTATTGTTAACAAATCCCGAAGATTTAAAACTAAAAAGTCCACCAACGAGCGCATAGAGCGCGTGCAATATCATCTCCTCGACCGTATCTTTCCCCCACCACACAACTATATATAAATAACAAAAGCTCCATGGCAATTCGAAGGCCGAACCAAACACGAAACCTAACCCCAAAGACAAAACCCATAACTTTTTATCCCTTTCTCACCAAATCCCCACAATCCCCTCAAAACCCTAACCCTAATTTATCTGTAAAATCATCCGATTTGAATCGGTGGTGTGGTTGATTCGTTCGGAATTGAGAGCCGAGAGAGATAGAGTGAAGGATGTCTGCGGCAGTGTGTGGAAGCAAGAGGTCCTTTTTCGAAGAGCTTCCTCCATCGCCGCCTCTCTCAAAGAGGCTTCGCTGTTCTTCTTCTACATCTCCCATTCGCTTCTCTGCTCCTTATCTTCTCGATCAGCTTCGCTCTCTCTTCCCTCAGATGGACCCTCAGGTATTAATGGATATGGTCTTCTTGTTATTAGATGTTATTTTTGGTTTTGGATTCCTATTGCCTGTTTGATTTCTGATTAAAAAAGAAGGTATTTTGGAATTTGGGAAGTTTCTATTTAATACAAATGATAGCGTAGATTTCTCAGATCGTTTGCTTTGGTACAAAAAGATTTGTTTTCTAGTTCCGTGGTAATGCGGGGACGATTTACTGCCATGGGTCTAGTGGACCGTTCAGTTCATGTAAAGGCTGAGTTTTCATAACAAGGCCGAACAACAATGTAGAATTAACCTTTCCAAATCTAAGTTTGATTTAATAAATTTTTGTAATTTCTTGGATGTATTCAGGAAACCAATAATTGATTTGCTTTGAAAATCTTTAGGTTCTTGAGAGAGCATTGGAAGAATGTGGCAATGATATAGATGCTGCCGTCAAGATGCTGTATGAGCTTCGCCTAGGATCTGCAGAAGAAAATTCTGCCTCTGCTGCAGAACAAGATGATTCGGTAGCTCAAGGTATGATGTATTCCATACTTCTTTTGCTATACTCAGTTTCATTCTTTAGTGATCTCTGTAATAGCTTTTTCTTTTTCTTTTCACTTACCATTATTACTGGTAGCTTAATTTATACATGTTAGTTTGGATAGAACTTGACTGGTGATGTATGAGGCTTGCCATTATCCATGGTTACTTTTGTTTCAAGGACGGTAAAAGTTCTGTCATGTTTTGAAAAATAAGAAAGTTCATTAACATGTTATCAGTAAGATTCTATTACTTGTAAAAAGTGTTTTATGCATACAATTCAGATTGTCTTGTTTGTGTGTTTTTGCATTTTGAGCGGCATTACTAGTTATGATGAGCGCTACACTGTGCTAATCTGTTCACTTCTGTCATCAAGTTTGTAATGAACTGGTTCTTTTTTGTATTTTAAAAGATGGAATACCATTATGCAAACCTGTAAACCACTGAAATCAGCACCTTTTCACGCTGTTTATGTTTTTTTTTCCAGCTAGTTTTTCCAGTATTTGGGTAATGAACAGTATTCAGTTTAAAGGAACGAAGCTTTGGTTCCCATAAGGGAGGAAAAGTTCTGAAATTTTTGCTACATTATAATATATGTTTTATGTTTCAGATTGCTGTAATTTTCAGCTCACAAATAATATAGAAAAAGAAAAGGAAAAGGCCACAGGAATATTTGTTCTATTTCTGTTATTTCAACTTGTTCCCGAGAACAGTTGATCGCTGTTATCCGAATCCTATCCTTTCAAGTAAATAATTCTGTTAATAATATGAACATAAGACATCAATTATTGTACAGTTTTGGTTTTTTTCTTTTTTTGGGTCAGGCATATTTCAAGCTGCATTTAATTGGTTTTTTTTCTTTCCCATGGGTAAGAATTTGATTGTTGCTTGTTTATTTAGCAGGTATTTTGACTAATGATGAAGTTGCAGCTGCTTCTGAGAATCCATCAGTTCCTAGCAACCTGCCTGTAGATGGTGCCGAATGGGTTGAACTGTTTGTCAGGGAAATGATGAGTGCCAGTAGTGTGGATGATGCTAGGGTCCGTGCTGCAAAAGTGCTAGAGGTTTTAGAAAAATCCATCAGTGCACGTGCCGGTGCTGAGGCAACCCAAAGTTTTCAAAAGGTGAATAAATTGTTTCTGATTCTGTTATGTGTTGGCCTTATTTTTTATAATTGGTCAACCTGTTGTTTGTTCTTTTGTCCCATACCTTTAGTTTCTGGATAACAGGTCTGATAGGTTTGAAGTAAAAATTTTTAAATTGACCCATCTTTGTAGATAGGATGCTAAGCCAGGGATGGTACAATTTATCTTTTTATTTTATTTATTTTTATAATGATTTGTGTTTATGATTTTATAATAATCAGGAAAATATGCTGCTGCAACAACAAATTGAAGGACTGATAAGGGAGAATACCATTCTTAAACGAGCTGTTTCTATCCAGCATGAACGTCAGAAAGAGTATGAGGAGCGGAACCAAGAATTCCAGAATCTGAAGCAGTTGGTGTCTCAATATCAGGAACAGTTGAGAACACTTGAGGTCAGAATCATAACTGTCTGGGTACTCAAATAATTGTTATTTTTTGTTTGGCCAGGAACGATTTGTGTGGCACTTTGTTTATAGAGTTTCATTTGATCAGTAGAGTTTTATTAACTATACTATGCAATCTTGCAAGAGAACAGTACCTCTGCATCTAGTTTACTATGCAAAGAAAGTGCATTTAACTTTGTTTTGCCTGCTCACTAATCTTGAGAAATTTGTGTGGTTTGTGACAGGTTAACAACTATGCCTTGACAATGCATCTGAAGCAGGCTCAGCAAAGCAACTCCATCCCTGGACGTTTTCATCCTGATGTCTTTTAATGAAAGGGACCAAATTTAGCATTTTGATGATACAGAGTCGGCAATACATGCTCTCGTGAGCCTGTTTCAGATTGTGTCTGTTGAAGTATGCGCGTTTGTAGATTGAGGCTGCTTTATGTCTTTGATATTCCCAGTCCAGGTCTGTGGCGATCTGTCAATCAATTGTGGAATCGCTGAACTATTCGGTTTATATTGGTGAATTTGTATTCTACATCTATGTAGTTTGTAAAAGATGGAATTTAACATAAAAGTGAGAACATGATTGTTGGTGGTGCATATAGTTGAGCTGCATTACTTCTACCGTAATGCCCATATTGACTTCAGAATGCGGTTTGCACTGTTTATCTGAGACACTCAGGTAGACACACTTGCTGAAATTTCATGCAGTCTTCGACTCGATTCCGCTACCCTCCTTCCCTTTAGCTGGCTAAATGTGTTCATCATGTTTGGATTTTTATTCCCATATATCTTAGTAATATGCACGACTCTATTTCCCTGTAGATTCTCAATCAATTGTTCGTACAAATCTAGTTTTGAGAATCCAGCCCAGTGGGCTTAATATTTGCCTCTTGTATTGTTGTTTTTACTGCCAGTTTTTCTTTTCTTGCTGGTGAACAATTATTTTTTGTCCACGAGTTTTAACGAGCTTTGGTTTATTCCATTAGCTTTCAATTGTTTAAATTAGTTTTTCCTATTGAAAATATGAGGCATTTTCTTTTCTTGGGCGATATGTGGTTAGTCTATTACATTTTTGCTTCAGTATTTCGCCAAATTGCCTTTTGAATTTGTATCTAATTATCAATTTACCCTAACTTTATTTTAAAAAAAATTAAGGATTTGAAATAAATTTTATTCTCAATTTCCTCTCTGTCGTCCAAATTTTTAACATTTCATTCAATTTTTTTATTAAATTATTAAAAATATTTCTTTTTTGGAAAAAAATTAAAGAAAAGAGAATAAAAGAAAAGAAAACCCCCTCCTCACACCTGTCACCTTTCTTCTTCACCATCGCCATCATGCCCCTCCCCACCATCGCAGCACCTAATTGACCTCTGAACCAACCCCAGACCCAAGACCATCATCTTCCCCACCACCGCCTCCCCTCTCAGCAGCACACCCTCCCACATCCACCACTCTCTCTTCCCCCTACAAATTTACTTTACACACCCAATCACCACACCCAGCCCCTTATCTCACCGACCTAGAATAACTCCTCCCCATCTCCCAGCTCAGCCACTCTAATCCTTGATAGAAATAACAGCAGCCAAGGACCACCCCTTTCCGCATTCGCAACTCACCCCCACATAAAAAAAACAAAATAGAAAACCTTATCCCCACCCACAGACCCAAACCAATTTGCCCCCCTCCCCTCTGATTTTTTGTCCCCCATAGCCTTCAAGGTCCAGACCTTTTCACCTCACAAGTTCATCGACCACTCACCCAAAATCGCACAACCCATTAATGGATTCAAGATATGAATAAATGGGGTTGTTTGGAGGGTGGGGGCTGATGGGTCTGGTTGGGGCTGGTGAGAGAGAGAGAGAGAGAGAGAGGGTGGAAGAAGGGGTGGGTGGGTCCCACCCCTCTGTTCATTAAAATGATTTTTTTCATTTTATATGTCATATTATTTTATTTTACACTATTTTATTATTTTAAACATATGAAATGACCAATTTGCTCTCATATTTAACTCCAAATTGAATGAAATGTTGATGATTTAGAGGGTAGGGGAACATTGAGAATAAAAATTAATTCGAGTCCTTAATTTTCTATAAAAAAAAAAAGGTCAGGGGCAGTGGCTGACCTATTAAGGCGCAAAGAGGTGCACTACACCCCCCTCGCTGGAAAAACCATTGTAAGTGCTTCAAATTTCCCCTTTGCTCAAAGGTACAGATTACCTTATTTCCATTTTCAGCATTTAAGTAAATGTCTTTATCCTTTTACTTTCATTTATTTTTATATTACTCCATTTACTTAAGTTTACAATGTAAATAAGGAAGTATTTCCCATTTGGATTCAAATAAAAATACTAGAAAATCAAATTCCCACCAAATCAAAATATGAAAAATCGATTTTAGTACAAAATATGATTTAGGCTAAAAAGGATGGCTCATTAAGTCAATATATACTTCATACTAAAATCCCATAAAATCAAGTTTGATTATTTGATATGTAAGGAATATGACAGGACCCACCCCAGAATCCCCCTTGGAATCTATGAAGAATCCTGCTTCCCGTCCGACATCTACCCAATGCGGGACCCACTTTACTAAAAAGCCCTGTAGCCCTAATTAAAACGAATAAACAATTCGACTTCTACCGAAATTTCTGCAAAGTCTCCCCTGTAATTGGAACTTTTCCCAAATTACATTACCTGCAAACAAGTATAGAAATAACCTCAACTTCCAGCATGCACAAGGTAATGGCACGCACAACAGCTAAAATTAATGAAATGGGCTTCACGCCCTCTACCCAAACTTAAGGAGAGCAAGTAGAGCAACTAACGATTTAATTTACAACCCGGGAAGAAGGAAAATAGGAAAAAGATAAAGAAGAAGTTCATACAGAGCGGACAGCTGCAATGCCTTGAAGTGGTGGTCTCGACCTCGAATATCTAGGACCTGGGGGGTGCAAAACAAAAAGTGTGAGTAGACGAAAACAAGCGTTAAACATAATTTTTTATTCAACATAAATAACCCCCTCTGTTTTATAAAATATTGTCAAAACACTAAGCAACAAAGTTCTTTTGTATACGTACATATTTACTAACCGATACTTGAAAATAATTCACTTCAGTAAGCTCATTCAATAACGTATGATAAGGAAAAACCATATAAATAATACTTCTCCAATTTCTTGGAAAACAATATAAACTTGTTTATTTAAATCCTTTTTGTAAAACCGTAAATTTAAACCCATCAAAATATCTCATTAACACAAAATATACTAAGCCAGTAATTTCCAAATAGCCAATCTCAAATTCAAACCTCATTCAAATATCCATACCTATGCAGAGCAATCCCAATGCACATGCTCAGAAAACTCAAATTGGAAACAAGTCTACAAATATACCCACACAAATACCCATATACATATTTATATATATAATCAAATTTATATGCTTGACAATCCATTCTTTAAAACCAAGGTTTCCCATAATCCCATAATATAGTATATAACACAAACTTAAATTGAACATTTTTCTCTTTCCCAAACCACTTTTTTCCGAGACTCATGCTCGTAAGCACATGTAGCGAGGAAGGATCCTCACAAATAAATTTATACACACACACACATATATATATAGGAATACACACCACACTAATACTAGTACCATGGAAACGATCCAACACAGGGATCGTTTGACTAGCCCGCATGGTTTCAACTTTCTACCCTGCGTCTAGGGATGAGTTGTCCAACCGGAGGACTACCCCTCTACAACACACGCCAAAAAATCCAACCCCACATGTGGCCAAACCAAACCATGTCCTACGAGTATAGATTGCCCGTCAAGGCCTACGGCACACCCGACCAAAGGTGCTCGGATCTTTACCACACTCCGGAAAATCCAACGCCACGTGTGGTAAAGTAATAGTAACCAATATCCAAGTGAGCCCACACGCTGGAAAATCCAACGCCACGTGTGGATAAAGTAACCAATATCAAAAGTGTCTGGATTCTTTACCACACGCCGGAAAATCCAACGCCACATGTGGGTAAAGTAACCAATATTCAAAGGGAGGTACATATAATGGCGTGTAACCCATAGCCAAAATATGAGATCCACTTTCATAAACCCATATATATATAATATAATATACCCTCCCTTAATTCAATTTCCCAAAAACTCACAACCGAAACCAAATTCCCAAATTCCCAAATTCTCAATATTCTAATGTACCTAATCCCACATACATAGACATCCGGACAATAATAGCGTCCATAACTCCATAACCAAATATTTATTCATGGTATAGATAACAAACTCTCAAAAGCACAAATTCCATAACATAAACTCATAATCTTATCAAGACTCAAAATAATTCAAATAACAAACAAAACCTGCACATGCAATTTCCATAAAATACTATATTCCACATATACTTTCACAAACAAACCCAAATCCATTAAATAATAATAATAATAAATAATAAGCCTTAGAAATCCCATATCCTCATTAACCCAAATTAAATCAATTTTCAATCAAATCATATTTATGCAAGCAATTCAATATTTGAAAAAAAAAATGAAGTACACTTAAAAACAAATGTACACTCACAACAGGTCCAATGCTGCTCAATCTTGAGAGAGCTCTTCCTCTGGAGTATGCGAAGTAAGAGTACCTATTTGAAAGAATAAACGGGCTTAATTAATACGCGTACCCAACAACAAACTTCAACTCAAAACTCTAGTTCCTGGGTCTCAAGGCAAGTGTGCACGACTATCGGGGAGTTCTTAAGGTCATTCTAATACTTTTCGAAAGGTGAAACTACCTCCGAAGACTCACGGTCAATTGAGTGGTCAAACTTCCCATATTGGTCAATTGGGCCGCGGGGCCCATGACCTCCGATTTCAAATCAGAAAGTTCCTATAGGTCCAACAAAGTCCACTAAACAAGTCCTAAAAGTTTGGTCTCAATCGAGCGGTCGAATCTAAGCTAATCGCACGATCGGACGACGATTGCTTTGCCTAATCCGAGACTCATTGATTCGGAGTATCTGGGACTCCGATTATCGATCCGCGAGTTCCTACACGATCCTAGAGGTACAGAGAACAACATATTTGAAAATAGGGCCTATTGAACCCGGATCTCGCATATTAGGTGCAATATTCATTTGACTGTGAAACGATAACCAAATTCAAATCCAAGTATACCGTCATGCTTAGGACGACAAGGAGAACATTTTAGAACGCAATGGGTTGCCACATAGTGGCCCACTCCCCACCACACCCACCGGCAGCGTAGGTGTTTTGAGAAATTTCTGGCGACGAAAATTTCTCAAAATACCCTACAATACATATACCAATATATTCAGAGTAACAAGGGGAGCATTTTTGGTTCTTGGACCCCTGCCAAAAAGTGGCCGGAACTAGATGAAAACAAGGCCAAACCGTCGGCCTAATATGGGTATTTGGATTGACTTCAAAAACTTCAAAATCGATCCAAACTACTTACATGAACAGATAGAGCACAGAGAGTATATGAAATTTCATACCTCACTCGACGAAAATGGTGGCCAGAGTAACCGGAAAATACTCAAAAGCCACCAGAGCTATTTTTCGTTAAAATTGAGAAATCCTTGATGGTTGATGTCGATTAATCCCTGTGCTAGGTAGAGTAGGAAGAGAGGAATATTTTTAGTGAAAGTGGCGTGGCCAACCGGTTCACAACGACGTCGATTGGTGGCCGGGAAGTCGAATAGTCACTGTTGCTAGAGTGACTGTTGCGAATGGACAGAGGAAGAAGAAGAAGTCACGGGGGAAAAGGAGAAGAAATAGGAGAGGCCCGGGGGGTACTGTGGCAGCAATGTAGCAAATTTTTAAAAACTCCATTTTCGTCCATTTCCTTTCTAGACCTTTACGCGTTCATTACAACTTGGAATTGAGCGTGCCGCCTGTCTACGAACTCGTGAGGGCAAGCTCTACGCAATGGAGCCACTCATTTCCCCAAAATCATTCCGGAACAAAAAGTGACCAAAGTACCCTTACCCCCAAAGGCAAAATTGTAATTTTAGAAATAGAAATAAATTGATTAAAACGATTAAATTGGGTCGGGGTGTTACAGAATAAAAGCCGCCAAAAATTATCTTGAGAAAATGATTATTCCGAAAAACCATTTTTCATACTTAGTCAATATTTTTACATAAAACAATTTTTCATGTATGATATGAATGCATGAAGGGATCTAAAGTCAATCTAGGTAAAAAGCCTTAGATGTTCAATCCCCAAAGAGTTTTTAGCCTTTCAAAATTGCACCTCTGCCAAAAAATTTCTGAGTCCGCCAGTGGTCAAGGGGTAAATTGATAGTAAGGTACAAGTTCAGAGGGCAATTCGACAGATTACCCTTTTTGCTTTTACTTTGTACAACTGTAACATTATACTTGAAATCTTCTTGTACACTTCTCAAAGATACAGTAAAACATACGGTTCTATAAAGTCAAATGTACCTTATGTTTCTCGAAGACTTCATATATTATATGTATTTTCACATATTGTTAAGTAAAAAGATTATACATTAACTTTTAAAATAAACAATAATAAAAAAACAATATAATGATCAAAATTGTCACTGCAATTTTTTTGTAAAAATTTGTTCAATAATGTACATATATAATTGACTCGTATTTTTCTTCTCGAAAAAAACCTATTATACTTCAATATTTGACATGTAATTGTTTTTTTTTTGCGGGAATGGAAACTTACAAGTGACAAAATTAGGCAACACATTTTTCTAGGGTTTCACAATCAAATCTGATGAATATTTATATTGTGATTACTAAAAAGTTTAGGAAGTAAGGGAGATTCTCTGATAAGTATTTAAGTTAAGGATGACTTACATACTTTTAATCTCGATTGTTGGATTGCATCTAAGAGCCTATCAACACATTTAATGAATGCAATCCAACGGTTAAGATTAGAAATATATAAGCAATTCTTAACATAAAATACTTATTGAAGAATTTCCTTAAGAAGTAAAAGAGTATTGAGCTGAGTTATAAATAGGTAAATTGTCTGAATCAAATCACATAATGGTGGTTTGGTTTGGTTCGATTTAATGTATTTTTTATTTTTAATTCAAATTGAATCAGTCGGTTGGGATTCGAAGGTAGTCTATTTGGACCAGCCCGTATCCACCCCTAAATTAAATTCTTAACCTTTTTCCACTAGGGTAGGAAATTAGGAATATACTATTTTTTCAGGAAATAAAAGGGAGAAAAAAGAATGTGACGTGGGGCAAAAAGAGTGGCATAATTTAATTTAAAACGTGATGCAAGAATGGAAGTCCACACCACACATATCCCTCAGTATTCCAAGCTCTGCCATCTCACCAACACCAATCTTCTTTGTATCAGTAATTTCTCTTTCTCAGGGCTCAGCCATGGACAATTTAGCCTACTCAATCACTTCATATCACGACTGATTCTCCGAGCTTCAATGTCGGCCGCGGCTCTTTCTCTCCTCCCCTCCTCCTCTCCCCACCTTCTCTTCCCATCGTCTTCTTCTTCCTCCTCTTCTTCGTTTGTATTAGGCTGGACCCACTTAAGGACCCACAAGAGCTTCGTTTCTCTTCATTCTTGGTCGCCGTCTTCTTCTTCTTCTACCCCTTCGTCATGGAAATTCAACACGAAACGCCGCGTTGGGATTGTTTTTGCTGCTTCTGGGGATTACTATGCCACTCTTGGGGTTCCCAAATCTGCCACTGGCAAGGAAATCAAAACCGCTTATCGAAGGCTTGCTCGCCAGGTACTTATTTTCACCCCCCTTTGGAAAAGAAAATTAATCCGGAAATTGTAAGTACCTGAAGTTTCAATTATCGGTTATCATGTGATTATGGATAATTTTCTTAGCAACCAAACAACTGGTAACTTGCAATGTCAATAAAATTTAATAGATTAAATGACAGCAAATTCATCCTTTGACATCCACTTTGACTCAGCGAGTCATATGTCCCGTACCACTTGAATTCTTTTGGTATAGTAAGAATTTTTAAGTAAGTTTACAAAAGATTTGGCTTGCTTTTAGGCACGTTGTACTCATTAAAATTCAGCGGTATGATTTTCTGTTAAGAGGAGGGACTTGCAGCGGAAATTCGGATCCCATTGTAGTTGATCTTGTGCTTTTGACTGTCCAAAGTTAGCATTATTCTTCTATTATGTGATACAATAGAGAAGCATAGGATATTTGCTTCTCCTTTGATGCTGGCTTTTCAAAGTAGTAATTAGCACCATCACCATTCATCTTATAAGTTTGAATGTAATCCTGACCTTCTATGTATTATTATGCTCTCAAGTACCACCCTGATGTAAACAAGCAACCAGGAGCAACTGAAAAGTTTAAAGAGATAAGTGCTGCATATGAGGTATGTACATCTTTTTCTTTTTCTCTTCTTTCCTAAAGACATGCTTGTCGCATCTCTGTAGAAAGTGATGACCTTTATAATATATGATAGGTTTTTATAGTTAATGCAGTTTAATCGAAATATTTGAAAATGCAGTCGGTGCATTCTAGTGGCTATACTTGTGGTACTTGTTGTTTAATTAGCCTTTACTGGCATACATTGGTTAAATGCACAAAAAACATATTTACAAGATAAAAAAAATATCAACATTCAATCCAATCCTTTTACGTATCATATATGGATTGTTATCATGTAGGAGGTTTTGCCTTAAAATCTTTTATTCCTGGTATTTCACCTTTTCCTCCTTATTTTGACTTTAGCATTAAAACCTCATTTTAAATTTATTGTCTAATGTTCGATTTTGTAATGTGGTTCACCTTTTTCTTTCCTATATTGTTTCCCTTTTAAATTATAAAGGGGGTACTGTCAACAGAACTGCAATAGAAGCATGTGCTGCATATCTCTAAGTTAGAATCTGAATCAGTGAGCAACATCCACCTAAACTTGTGCTTACAGTGCTGACAATAGCTCAACTCATCTGAGTTATTTGTATTAGCACGTATGCTTGTCATCTTTCCAAGCATGGCCTCCATCTCTATGAATGATATAGTGAGGATAAAAACCAACAATCAACTTCCCACTTTCACCAATAATGCAGTCAGATTGTATTTCTGGATTTTCCTTCATTACCAGGATTCTAATTTTGAAACATGTATAAACTCTCTTAGTTTGCAATCAGTGAATATTGGGTTCTATACTCTTTTTGCTTATTCTCCCATGAAATATATTAACTTGCTCATATTTTATTTTTCACATTTATAATATTGTCTGTTGAATTCTGAAGTACAACCCTGTCAGGTGCTATCAGATGATAAGAAGCGAGCTTTATATGATCAATATGGTGAAGCTGGAGTTAAGAGCACTGTAGGGGGCTCTTCAAGTGCCTATACGGTAATGGGTGTAGTTGCAGATTCTTTTTCCTAATTTCATCTGATAAATAAAAGTGTGACAGTCACTTGATGCATGTACAAAATCGCATCTACATGTCAATCATATCGTTGCACACCATTCAGCATTCAGTTTTGGACGTATTCTGATGCAATGTGGCCTCCATTTGGTCATTCTCCTTTATGTATCTAAGGTTATAAGCATGATGGTGAACAACAACAAACATGCGTCTGCACACACACACACACATCTTTAGAGATAATAAGAGGCTGCTTTGCCCCAGAGTCATCCAAAAATAGGGAATATGTTTCTCATAAATAACCTTATTTAATATTTAAGGTATATATGTTACTTCCTCTGCAACATTCTGTATGTAGCAGTATTATTTGAAAAGGTATATGCTAGTCTCTGCAATTTTCCCTACATAGAGGAATTATTTGGGAAACATACCAATCATTTAGAGTACTTGTGTTACTTTTAGTTAATTTCTGGTTTGTTTATGTGGTGTTTGCTCAAAAACCAAGCCTATGGGTATGGTAAACTTTTAGTTTTATATTTGCATTGATTCTTGGTTGATATTCTTTCTGAGTTCTATGTCCAGTAGTTTCCCTCAATTGAATGGCCCGTAGAATGTATGTATTTTATTAGCATATGCTGATCACCTGAAATGCATGCCTAGTTTCCCTTTCACCTGCAGTCCATGGGAGAGAATTGCTTCCCATTTCCTTTATGCAATATCAGTTGATTTCTTCGAAAAGTATTAAAATCAGAAAAACCGCATTTTGCTGTTTCCTCGACCATTAATC
Source organism: Prunus padus (assembly GCA_024362665.1). NCBI lineage: Eukaryota > Viridiplantae > Streptophyta > Magnoliopsida > Rosales > Rosaceae > Prunus > Prunus padus. The sequence goes on along the minus strand of JANFAM010000010.1, from coordinate 20,096,287 downwards.
TGAGTTCTTTGCTGAATGTTGAATTTAATTAAATACTTTATTCTTCTTATTCTTCAATATGGGTAAAAGATGTTATTTGTTTACATTATTGTTAGGTACCTGAATAAGAAAGTATAGAGCTGTGCAAGGTTTCTCTAATCATTTGCTTAATGATAATGCTGATAGAAAGTTTAAAATTTACACGGTTTTACTCTTATTTTGTTGCAGACTAATCCTTTTGATTTATTTGAGACATTTTTTGGGCCGAGTATGGGTGGATTTGGTGGTATGGATGCTGGTTTTGGAACACGTCGTCGTAGTACTGTTACTAAGGGTGAAGATATACGGTGAGTCATGACTCCTAATGTTGCTGAAAATACACGTTGTGTTTTGATTACCACCAGTTCCTATGTTCAACAAATATATTAACTTGATACTTAAGAAATTATATGTAAAACAACTGTTTATACAAGTTGGTTAGTTATGTGGCCTGATTATGTCCATACCAATTTGCCACATAGTAAAGTTAATAAGTTAGTTGTTAATTAGTTGCATTTGAAGTTGGTTCTTCAAGTAGTTATAACATACGATCAACTCAAGATAGATAGGATAACTTTGTTCTTTACAGAAAATTTTCTTTATGATAATAAATATTAAGAAATTCTTATTTTAATTCAATCCTTTATATTTCATATTTTCCTTGTTTTAGTATAATATCTTTCCCTTGTTAAAAGTAAGGCTAAGTTATTAGGATTACTAATGGATGCCTGATTAGTGATTTTGTTGTCTGAGCCGAGATGTGGCTAAGCAATGATTAAGAAAATAAGTTTGGAATTGATTGATTGCTTGAGAAGATTATTTTCATGTAAAAGTGTGGAAATTTCATTTTCTTGGGTTGTTATGATGGGTCTTGAGTTGCTTTCAATGATCAGAAGCTCGGTTTGTTTCTTGTCCTTTATTAACCTTATTTGATAACTCCCATCATGCCTTTGCCACTTGTTCACATGTATAATCTCTCACTACCACTTCTTACTGTTTGCAACATGTTATATCACTCCTAGTGATTTGTGGTGATTTGTCATCATTGTCGTAGACATTATCTTCCTTCTCGTATTGTTCAGTTATTGTTGTGATAAAAAATGTATATACCATGGACGACTTCTTAGTTGACTCCTGGTCCAAATATGTTCAGTTATGACATCACTTTAGAATTTTCTGAGGCTATATTTGGAGTGGAAAAAGAATTTGAACTTTCCCATCTGGAAACATGTGAAGTTTGCACGGGGACTGGCGGGAAAATAGGCTCCAAAATGAGGATTTGTTCTACTTGTGGTGGGAGGGGTCAAGTTATGAGAACAGAACAGACACCTTTTGGCTTGTTTTCACAGGTAACTTTGGGCTTCTGGTTTCTATGCCTCTGTTGATTTTTTTTTTTCACTTTTTAAAATATGCATCTGCATATCGAATCAAAATCACAAAAAAATTCATCTAGTGAGATAAGTGCTTATAGTAAAGTTCTCATGTTTTATCTCTTAGTTTTTTCACTGCCTAGTTGCCTATGGTTTATAATTTGTGCAGTTTTGTAAACATGTTGAATTCACATTCACTTCACTGATTGCATTTCTATAGAGTAGCTCGACTTTAAAACTGTCTCTGTGCTAGATAGCACCAATTGGGGATAAGACAAGAAAATATTGGTGGAGGTGTAACTTTTGATGTGATGAATACATCAATGAGGAATGATATGGTTCACTCAAAAGGTGCTCTCTGCACATAGGAAGGCCAAATAATGGGATGACATATGGCCAATTCTTTACCTCGTAAATGGAACTTCTTGCTTTAGTGGCATCATTTAGCTTTACATGTTCATGAATGAAATGAATCTATGATACATCTGATATATTCCCCAAGTAGTTACTGCTAAGGGCATATTTTTATGTTTATATTGCATTACTCAATTACTGACACCATATCTTCTGTGCAAAAATAGTTACATGATTGTTTGAGTTCTTTCTGTTCATATTAGGTTTCTGTATGTCCAAATTGTGGTGGAGACGGGGAAGTCATTTCTGAATACTGTCGGAAGTGCTCTGGTGAAGGACGTGTTCGTTTTAAGAAAAATATTAAAGTTAAAGTTCCTCCTGGTGTTAGCACTGGAAGCATTCTGAGGGTTGCTAGAGAGGGAGACGCTGGGCCAAGAGGGTAGGTGGTTTTGTTTTAATTTTTTGATCTCCATTACTTTGTTTATGTGTGAGGTAGATATTGCCAGTGTTTATGAAATAGAAATGCATGAGAGATTTATTTAGGAGCTACATATTCTCATCATTTATGCTTTTCAAGTATAGAAAAGTCTCATAATCAATATTTAGAAATGGAGAATTGTTATACAGATTTTCTTTGATTGCAATATAACTGCTTTGTGGGAGCACTATTTATGCTACAAAGTTTGTAGAAGGCTCATCGGTCAAAATCACAAATAGGATTAGAACAGAAAAATCATGTGAATATTCTCATAAGAGAGAAAAGTTCTATGAAGATGATTGAGACTTTGAAGACTTATTCATCTTGTTTGTATAGTTTATTTCCCTATTTCTTTTCTTGCTCCTGTTCTATCAAAATTTATGTCGTATGGACTTTTGCATATGTGTTGTGTCAAATTTGTATCTTGTTTTAAGCCATTCTCTTGTCTGCTTCCTGTCATGTTGGTCTCTGTACTGTAGGGAAGATTGAAGCCGTTGTTTTACCCAGTTTAATGTGTTGAGGATTTCATATTCTTAAGAATTTTATCCTCCAGGATTTCATCATTTCTCGTGTTTTTGTGCGCCAGCCCCTCAGACAGAATATTAAATGTTTTTTCTTCCAAGAGGGAGAAGTACTTTTTCGGCTGAAAGATAAGATGTATTCAAAGCATTCACATATTATATATTTGTGCATATAACATCAGTGTTCATATATGTCTCATATTGTGATACATGGTTTAGAATCATTTGTTTATGTTGTTATTCCATCAGGGGCCCTCCTGGGGATCTTTATGTATATCTTGATGTCGAAGAAATAGAAGGAATTCAAAGAGATGGCATAAATCTCTCCTCAACAGTTTCTATCAGCTATCTGGATGCCATATTGGGGGCTGTTGTTAAGGTATAGTTTGTATTTCTATTGAGCTTCCAGTTTAAAGGTATACTGTTTTTAATGCTTTGGAGTAGTAAAATCGTGAATTATACATGCTATATGACTTTCAACATTTAGTTTTTCATTAAAGCTTACATCTCCATAATGTAATGCTCCTTCAAAACTACTGTCAGTATGATGACATGTGGAAGTGGCTATTGTGTATCTTCACCTTTGACTTGAGATCTAATAATTCCAGATTTTCCACTATGTCCTTTGTCATTTCCTTCTCAGCTTTCAGAAGCTGGAATTCTATTTAATTTCTTTCAACCAACATCTTGAGTTCAGAGATTTAAAGGGCTTCCCTAAGTCTGAAATTCCCTTTTTTCCCCTCTTTTTGCCCCCCTATTGCTCACCAGTACTTTTTGCATGATCAATTGATTTGAATTTCTGGCAGGTAAATACAGTCGAAGGGATTGCGACACTACAAATCCCACCAGGTACCCAACCTGGCGACATTCTTGTCCTGGCTAAAAAAGGAGTACCAAAGCTGAACAAACCATCAATACGTGGTGACCACATATTTACGATTAAAGTAACAATACCAAATCGTATCAGGTAAACAGGTGTCTCTTTTTCTCGTTGTTTTCATTGTAACTGGTTAGCTGTAGCTGATAGTGTCACAGATTCATCTCTCCCCAGATATATGCACTGTTACAGATATCAACTATTCTAAGTGTTTAGTGTATGCTTTGTGGCAATATTTACTCTTCTAGCGATAGAACTTCGTTATGAAATAAAAAGCACAAGAACATGATTAAAGGATAAAATTTAAAAGAAACAGAAATATGGTAGTAGCTTCTGAATAAAAGGACTAAATTTTTTCAAACAAACGATATGAGAAAAGGGGGATGAACACTGTTGAGAGGAAGAGTGTCAGCTGCCATCATACCTAGTCATGCTGTGGAAGCACATTCATGCAGACAAAAATGAGTTGTGTTTGGATGGGAAATAGAGAGTGAGAGACTGAGGGTGGCATTTTTGTTTGCTCAATGAAAAAAGCCTCACAAGTAATGCACATCAAAGAGATCCTTAAGTTTCTATTTTCTTGTAAAGTTGTAGCCTCTAAACAACGAACATTTTCATTGAAATTTTAACCATCGGATTGTTTGTTCCTTTATAGTGCCAATGAGCGTGAACTGCTTGAAGAGCTTGCTTTACTGAATAATACTACCACCAGACGTTCACGCACTCGCCCTAAAATGCAGCCAGCTAGTAAGTAATCACTTATCATCTGAGGATGTGTTCTCTGTCTGTGCATGTTGCAATCGGTGGATGTGTTCAAGTCCTTTCGTAAACCTTTTTCGAACTTTGAACTGGGGTGAATTTAATGTAATTAATCATCAGATTTGCATGACAGAACACCTTATACTGTTTCGGGTTCAGTGTACAGATTTATCTGACTTGAATTTGTTCCTGTGCTTCTGTAGCAAATAATATAGAACCTGAGGTGGGAACGGTTGAGGAGAAAACAGAAGAAGGAGAAGATCAAAATGACCCATGGAAGAAGTTAAAAGACTTTGCTGGGTAATAATCTCTCTCTCTCTCTCTCTCTCTCTCTCTCTCTCTCTCTCTCTCATTTCTTCCAACTACCAAGTATTAATACTACTTATTATGGTCATTAACTACTGAGTGAAAATTTAAAATCTATTTCCAGACAAGGCTAAAAAGATATGTAGAAAATTTGGTTGCTACCAAATTTCCTGGAGTTATTCTGTTTTAAACCTGGCATATCCAAACATGTATAGTCTGCAATTGATCACAAGCTCTCGAGATGATATATATATTCTGTTTTCATGTGTAGAGTTTTCTGTTCTTCAGATGCATATTTCTGTGTCATTTATTTTTATCTTCTCTTCATTAATTAATGTACTCATCATGTGCAATGCAATTGACCAAACAAGTTTTTGGAATACGCAGGTCTTTGGCAAACGGTGCTCTAAAATGGCTGAGAGACAACCTCTAGTCTGGTGTGTTTATGAGGTCCACTCCAAACTTCAGTCACCGTTGACCAAAATTTGGCTCTAGATTTTCTTCTTTCTTCCAGAAAGGGTACTGGATGGGCCATGCCGTCAAACATTTCCGACGCCTTACCAAACTTGCCAGCAAGTGAAGACATTGAATGTGCGGAAGCGGAAGTTTTATTTGGTCTACTTGTAATTTAACATTTGCGAGATGATACAGAAAGAATCACCTGGTTCATGCATTTACTGATTTATATCATTGAAGCAGCTGGTTAGAGGGGCACATGAATATTTGATTTTTTAGTTAATGTATATCTCATTTTCAGAGGGGTTTATTGAATTTCTTGTGATAGTTATTTGTTGTTGGTGTATTACAATTAGTTGGTGAGGCTTTTTGTAAGCGTACCGTTGTGCTCTTTCTGAGATAAGTACTGATGACTTCAAATCAATTATTATCAAGATTTTGTTTTCATTAAATTGTAAGAAGAGGAATGATTTCCAGTCACACTGGGCGACCGTAGCTGCACTCTCCATTAGGGAAGTTTAAACTTTTTGTTACAACTTGAATTCTCCTTTTGCCCCTCTATAATGAAATTGAATATCGTAAAGGAAAATGCTAGGGAGAGCACATTTATATTTGATTGAAGTTGAGCTGTACACGTGTCAAAGAAGTTATTAACCATATGGGTGAATTTTAAGGTATGCAAAGTAAAATACACCAAAATGGTTAATAGCAGAGTATCAAAGTAGTTCCTAACCACTAGTTGATTTCAGCCCTTAATTTATTTATTTATTTGAATAAGAGGCTGTTCAGAGGATGCTTCGACCAAGCAAACGAGAAAAGAATAAGGGAACAAGGTAGGGGAAGGAAAAAGTAAGGAATTAAAAGAGAACAAGCGAACAACTAAGGGAAGAGAGAAATTCTTTTCTTGTTGATTGGCAAGTGTGTGTTTGTTGTCGTCGTGGTGCCTGAATTGACTTACAAGCATTCTTCATCAGCCTCAACATTATAAAACTAGATGGGGGAGAAATGAGAATGCCTACAACAATTCCCAACACTACCTTGTTATCATTTGCATTAAAATATTTCTTCCTTTTCCTTTTCCTTTTTCTTCCACAAGAAATCCATTTTTAGAGCAAACAAATGGCTGAAGCTCTCATAGAACAGTTGTCCTCAATCATCCAAATTCAAGGAGAACAAGAGGCAAGACTAGTTGTGGGTGTTAAGAAAGAAGTGGCAAAACTCTCCCACAATTTCAAAGCTATTCAAGTTGCGCTCGAGGATGCAGAGGAGAGGCAAGTGAAGGAGCTTAACGTGAAATACTGGCTGGACAGTTTGAAGGATGTATCCTACGAGATGGACGACGTGTTGGACGAGTGGAGTACTGAAATTCTGAAACAAGAAAAAGAAGCAGGTAATGCTGGTAGTACAAGTACTACCAAGAAGGTATGTCTTTGCATTCCTGCCCCTTGGTTTTGTTTTGGCCAAGTCAGTCAAGTTATTCTTCGTCATGACATTACTGTGAAGATAAAAGAACTGAATGAAAGATTAGCTCTGATTGCTAGTGAAAGACAAAACTTTAACTTGCAATACACGAAAAGATAAATTGAACAAATTGAACGACAAAAAAGTTCTTCTTTCGTTGATAAGACATTTGGTCTAGTCGACGAAAAGGACAAAGTAGTAGAAAAGTTGCTCAGTGGCAGTGGTCAAGGAGGGGCGACCTGCCTTGTCATCCCTATTATAGGGATGGGAGGGATTGGCAAAGACAACTATTGCCCAACTTGCCTATAATGATGAAAAGGTTCAAGCCCATTTTGACAATAGAATATGGGTTTGTGTGTCAGATCCTTTTGATGAGATCAAAATTGCCAAAGCCATCATTGATGGTCTGAAAAAGAGGAATACCCCAGCTTCAAATGAGTTGCAAACAATCTTGGAGTTTATACATGAGTCTGTTAAGGGCATGAAGTTCCTTCTTGTCCTAGATGATGTGTGGAACCAAGACTATAGAAAGTGGGAACAATTAAAGTTACCTTTACAAAATGGGGCTGTGGGAAGTAGAATATTGGTGACCACACAAAAAGGGGAAGTTGTGAGGATGATGGGAGCATCCACTGATATTGTCAATTTGAAGGTGTTGAGTGAAGAAAACTGTTGGGCATTGTTCTATCACATTGCATTGGTTGATAGAGAAAAAAATGAGTCTAAAGGGTTAGAATTTATTGGTAAAGAGATTGTAAAAAAGTGTAAGGGCCTGCCCCTTGCTGCTAAGGCATTGGGTGGTCTCATGTGCTACAAGGAAACGAGGAAATAATGGGAAGATGTTTTGAATAGTAAGATATGGGAGTTAGATGTGGTTGAGGAACAAGTTTTCCAACCACTGTTACTAAGTTATTATGATTTGGCCCCGGCAATCAAACGTTGTCTTTTGTATTGTGTTATTTTCCCAAAAGATTATAACAGTGTCAAAGATGAGTTGATTGAGTTGTGGATGTCACAAAATTATCTTAATTCAATTGGAAACAAAGAAAAAGAAGCGGTAGGTGAAATGTACTTTGATAACTGACTAATGCGTTCTTTCTTCTAAGAATTTAAGAAAGATCTACTAGGAAATATAACCCAGTGCAAGATGCATGATTTTGTGCATGACGTCCTACAATTTCTAACTAAGAAAGAATGCTTTGTTTTGGAGGCTGAGGTGGTAATACTAATAAGAGAAGAATGGAGTTTAATGGAGAGATAATAAGTTTCATCATTTGACATTAATGTTTGCACCCGAAGGTACACTAACTTCGAGTTCCTTGTCTAACTGCAAGAATTTACAGACTCTTGCAACTTTTGATTCAAAGATTACTAGTTTTGGTCAAGAGTTAATTTCACAAGTAAAATGCCTTAGAACGTTGAATCTGAGTTGTAACTTCTTGAAAGAAGTTCCAAATGAGGTTGGAGAATTGGCACATTTGAGATATCTTGATTTGATGAAATTGCCAGACACCATGTGTAATTTAATCAATCTGAAAACCTTGAGACTCATTAGGTGCCGGGCACTTGAAAGATTACCTGAAGCCATGGGAAAGCTGATTAACTTGCAGCATCTTTATGTTAAGGGTTGTGATAAGCTAAAGTTGCCCAAGGGGTTTGCAAGGTTGACAAGTCTACGAACGCCAGATATGGTTTACATCCATGGCGATGATGCCGTTGATAACAACAAAGAAGCATTATTCGAGTTAAGTGATTTGAGAAACATGGACTAGCTTCGTGGGAGTTTCCGAATAGAATTTCTGGAGGATCTGAATGACGCGAGGCAGGCCGAGGAAGCGCATTTGATGAACAAAAATTGCCTTGTCAGTCTGGAATTGGACTCCAACTCATTATCCTCTGATGAGCCCAAACGCATCTAGGAAGAAACAGTGAATGCCTTACAACCACATCCAAATCTAGAACCCTTATTTATTGGTGGCTACAGTGGCACCACATTCCGGCCCCATTGGATGACGTCGTTAAACAAATTGAGACGCCTTGAACTCGGATTTTTCCAATTTGTTGAGTTTTTGCCTCCTTCGGGGAGATTGGAGTCCCTTGAAGTACTGGAGATACAATATTCGCTGAGCTTGAAAAAAGTAGGAGTTGAGTTTTTGGGAATAGATGGAACAATAGAAACGCAAACATCCTCATCACCACTTATTTTATTCCCAAGTTTGAAAAGACTTGAATTCGAGTATATGGGCATGTGGGAAGAGTGGGAAGGAATGATAGTCTGGAGTGAAGATGAGGATTCTCAAAAGACAATTACAATAATGCCCTGCATTTCTTCCTTACGAATTTCTAGATGCCTTGTGCTTAAAACACTGCCCAACTTCTTACGAAATACACCACTGAAGGAGTTGGTCATTGATGGTTTCTCCTCTCCAACACTTGTACAAGGTTGCCAAAAAGGCAGAGGAGAGTGGCCCAAGATTTCTCACACCCCAAACATCAAAGTTGGTTTCGAATTTGTACAAAAAGACGGAGTTTACCAAACTGATGATGATGATGAGACACCAAGTGCCGCTTCCACCTCTTGTTCTGGTAATGTCTATTAAGATTTCATTTTGTTAATATCTATCTATATTATTCATTTATCATCACAAATTTTCTTCTTTTCTTTATGTTTCTTTTTTCTTTGGGAAATTCCATATGTCTTTTTGTTCATGTATTTATATTATTCTTTTTTTTTTTGCCAATATTTATATTATTCATTTATTCAAATACCAAACTGACGATAAAAGAAAACTCACATGTGGTGGGGGTAAAGTAAAGACAAATATAAAGTGGTTGGAGAATGTTTTTAAATTTTGCAAATATTTTTTAAGAGGATATATAATATATATAAATTTTTTTATTGGTTTGAAATTCATTGGGTTATGTGGAGGAAATCACTGGAATTCTTGTAGCAGCTCCACAAAAATGATGAAATACAGGGCTCATAAAGTGAGTGAAACTTGTCACGAGGGTTTTCCTATCCTAGCTGCGCCCCTCTGCAACAATAGGGTTTAGGGTAAAAGTCCATTCACAGAGGATTGGCCCCATCAAGCATGGACTTAGACAACTTAAGCATGTTAGATTGGTTTGTGAAACATGTTTCTTTCAGACAGGCTAGGCAAGAGATAACAAATCAGCGAATTTGAAGTCACCGATAAAAGAAAACAAACTTACTATTTTTATAAACAGCTCCATCTGGTCAAAGTTTTATAATTTACTTTCACACAACAAGCAAGCAAAATAGACTATTAGGAGGGAACCAAAAGTTCACATGAAAATTTATTCAACTATAATGCATGTTATACTAAATATATTGGATGATAGATCTCGTGTTCGATTTTCTCCTGCTCACATGTCGCTTATATTAAAAAGAAAAAACTTTTGACAATTTCAATCCCAACCCAATCTCAGGTTTCCTTTTGGTCTGTAAATTTCCATAGCAAGCATTTTCGTAATCATACTTTTTTAATACGTTAATTTTAGTTTGGTATGAAGTCGAAACAAAACTTACCTGCACCACTATGGAGCTATCCTGAGCCAATCACCCTTCGTTATGTATTTGAACTTTCTAACATGGCAATGTGTGATAGGCTTGCGATATCGCCGTTAGATGTAAGTTCTCCTGAAGTTGTACTCTTAAGGCATGTTCGTCTCTACGTTTTCAATTTTAACAATGTGGTACTGCGACTTTAAAAATTTGTTGTAATGTTGTTACGTCATTATGTTGACCGTTAAAAAAATATGTTAAGTGATGACACGTCCGTTAGAAAACCCATTAAGTGGTAAGTTGTCATGTGGAGGAAATTTTTTTTCTTTATGGAATAAAATATTCATAAATTTAAAATTTTAAACAAATAATGATAAAGGACAAAAAAAATATACAATTGGGGATTAGACATCTGGAAACAATGTGAAGTTTGCACTCTAGAATTTTATCTCTTAGTTTTTTCACTTGCTTAGTTGCCGAGGGTTTATAATTTGTGCAGTTTTGTAAACGTATTGAATTCACTTCACTGATTGCATTTCTGTAGAGTAGCTTGACTGTAAAACTGTCTCTGTGCTAGATAATTCACCGCTCTTGCTTTGTACTAGTCCCTGGTTGTATATGCTCTGCTTTTACTAAAATGAAGTAAAAAATTTCAGGACCAAGAGAGTAATAATAAATGAAGTCAGCAGGCAAGAAATTCAAGCTGCCATTACCAAAGCGGAGGAGCTGAGAGCTCTTCATGATGCTTTGGTGCAAGGAAGCAGCCCTACAAATCTCAGGTTCCCTTCTTCTTCCCCTGCCTCACGCCCTGCTTCTCAGTTCTCTGCTCAAGACTACCCTGTTTTCACACTTGTGAGTGCAAATTTCCAGCCATGCTTCATTTGCTTCATTTTTACTGGATCTTGAGTTTGTGTACAAGGAGTCGTATCTTGGAGTCTTGTAGACCGTCAGTACCTGCATGTAGGGAGGCTACAAAGGCTTTAGGACAGCGTCTTTGACGTGCTTCACCGTACCAAACTCACATTCTTACTTATAATTTATTTTACTTGTATTTACCTATTATTTGTTTATTTAGTTTTACTTTACCTTTAAAGACTTTTCAATTTGTTTTCAATTTGTTTTATATATTATTTATAATATAAAAGATTTTACTTTTGGCCTTTATGGAAAGAGGAAAATATAATTTTTATAACAAAGTTCACTAAATTTTGAGATATTTTACAGACTTATGAAGATGAACCATTACCATCAGGTTCCGACGACGAATCGAACATGATCTGAAAGTTGGGATGAATATGGCCTAGAAGAAGGAAATGTCGGGGATGAAGCAGTTCTATCAAGTTACAAGGACAACTCATCTTCAACAAAAAGGTTTCCTTCGGATTTAGCCAACTTAGAGTCCCATGCTTGCCCAGCCGAGGATCATAAATCTGTGACTCTCATGTGCAAACCAAATCACCATAACATAGTGCTCCTTCCAAACTACTGTCAGTATGACATGTGGATGTTGATAACTGTAATAGTTAATTAAGAATTCTGTTAGTATTGTCATGTGTGCTCACGTGTACACAACTGTAATTAGTTAGGTTGTCTGATATAAGTGGGATATCTCTGTAATTGTTTTACACAATTGAAAAACTAATAAAGGAAATTCTCTCAGAAGCTTGAGTTCTTCTTCAACCTTCATTCTTCTTCCTTAATTCTTCAGTATTCTCGTTATACTGTTATCATGGTATCAGTCGCCAGGACTCGATCCTGATCTTCTTTCTCTTCTCTGCTGCGAGCCTTCCTTCTCTCTCGTGCGTCGATTTCTTCTCTGTTCTTGTTCTTTGCACTTTTCCCAATTTTTCAAAACCCTAACATCTTTGCTTGCGAATTCTCTGCTCTTATGGCGTCTTCTTCGTCTACCTCCTCTCTCAAGATTGATAGTCTTCTCGGCCGCTTACCATTAGATTGAACGATGACAACTATTTGAAGTGGAGCTATCAACTTAAGTCGGTGTTACAGGGCTATGACTTATTTGGCTATTTGGATGGATCTATGGTTCCGCCTCCGAAATTTGTGATTTTGGATGAAGAGGGTGTTACCTCCGAGGTCACCGCTGGCTACAAGGAATGGGTGCGCACCGATAAGGCTCTCCGAGTCTGCTCCTTGCTTCTCTCTCCGATGAAGCTCTCGAATATGTTATTGGCGATCCAAGATGCTCGCGAGGCTTGGCTCAATCTTAAGGATCGCTATGCTTCAGTTGTCTAGAGTTCGTATTCACCACTTGAAGATCGAATCGCACACCGCCTGAAGGGTGGTGATTCGATTGAACGATTTCTTCTTCGTTTGAAACATATTCGTGATCAATTGCATTCTGCTGGTGTGAAAATTTCTGATGATGATTTTGTCATCGCTGCTCTCAATGGTTTGCCACCGAGTATGATATCATCAAAGCGTGTTAATTGCTCGAGATTCTTCAATTTCCCTCAAAGAATTGAGCTCAACTTCTTGTTCTTTGAGCAAGCTGCCGCGGCTAGGGTTGTGACACATTCTCGCTATGTTTACTTCTCAATCTGCTCCAAATTCACACTTTGTTCCTCATTCTCGCTAGTTATGGTACTTTGTCCGGTCAAGGCTTGCTTCCTACACCGGTGCAGAGTTCGGTTGGCTGTGGTGGATCTAACACGCGTTTTCCTGGTCCTCGTGTGAATTTCAATAGAGATTATGGTCGTGGCAGGTTTGGTTTTGGTAAATCTGGTTCGTCTCAATTCCGCCTTCTTCACTGGTTTTCGCAATGGTTTCTTTACCAATAAATCTGCTGTTACAGTTGTCAAATTTGCGATAGCGTGGGCACACTTGGTGCTAATTGTTCATATCGTCATTCTTCTCCTAATACCTCTGCATCGTCTGTCATTATTGTGTGCCAAATTTGTGGTAAGAAGGGGCATGGCGCTTTGGATTGTCTCCACCGCTCCAATTACTCATTTCAGGGGCAATCTCCTCCTACGTCCTTGACTGCAATGACTGCTCAGACTGCATACAATCCAAATCACGTGTGGATAGCTGACAGTGGTGCTACACATCACATGGTCTCTACTCTGGATCACCTCACTAATGTGACTGCTTGTGATTCTGTTGAGAATGTGACGGTTGGCAATGGGGAAGGTTTGCAAATCAGTCATATAGGAACTGCTAAAGTTTCGTCTTTAACACTTCCATCTGTGTTTCATGTTCCCCATCTCACGGCTAATCTATTATCTGTGCACCAATTGTGTAAAGATAATAATTGCAATATTATCTTTGATGCTGCTGGATTTTACATACAGGACAAGCTCACCAAGCAAATTTTGGTCAAAGGCAGGAGTAGCCAGGGGTTATATCCGATTCCAGTGTCCCTGAAACCTTCTGTATCTGTGCAGTCTCCTTTACATCATTCCAAGCAGTCTGTGTTTGATTCAATGGATTTTCTTGGTCAGCAGGTTAAATCCTCATTATGGCATCACAGATTAGGTCATCCAACTAATGAAGTGGTGAAGTCTATGCTCAAAGCTGCTCAACTTCCCTATTGTGATGATTCTCAGTCTTTTGTGTGTTCTGATTGCCTTCATGGAAAAATGCATAAACTCCCTTTTCCTACTGATCATGTCAAAGTTACCATTCCATTTCAGAAGATACATAGTGATGTGTGGGGTCCCTCCAGGATGAAATCGCTTGATGGCTATCGCTTTTATGTGCTCTTTGTTGATGAATGTACTGGCTATATGTGGTTGTATCCACTTTATAATAAATCAGAAGTCTATGCTACTTTTCTCAAGTTTCATGCCATGATTGTTAATCAGTTTACTGCTTCTCTCAAGTGTTTTCAAAGCGATGGAGGAGGAGAGTTTACTAGTAGGATGTTCACTGATTATTTGGCTTCTAAGGGCATTGCACATCAATTATCATGTCCATACACCCCTCAGCAGAATGGTTTAGCTGAGAGGAAGAATAGACATCTCATTGAAACATCTATTACTCTCTTGACTGCTACTCATCTTCCTAGTCGTTATGGTTTCATGCAATCGCTCATGCCGCTTATTTGATTAATAGGATGCCTAGTAAAAGTTTGGATCTTGATCTCCCTATTGTAGGCTATTTGGAGTTGTTCTGATATCACACATGTTAAGGTATTTGGTACTGCAGTTTATCCATATTTGAGACCGTATAATGAGCATAAGCTTCAATCTCGAACCGCTCAGTGCGTTTTTCTTGGATATGCACAAGGATATCTAGGCATGTTATACATGATGAAACTTGTTATCCTTTTAAGAGACTTCCAGCAGATGTTGTTCAGTTGTCCTCAGTGCCCTCACAGTCTACTTCTATTAGTGTTCCACTTCTAGTCTCTGTGCCTACGTCTACTACTACTATTTCTGTACAAGGTTCAGATCATTTACCATCTCATGAGGATCATTTTAGGTCTGTGCAAGCTTCTGAATCTCAAGACATTGGTCATTCAGTTTCTAACTCAGATGCTATAGCTTCTGTTTTAAATGATCATCAACTACAAGCTCTTGTGCCTGCTATTTCTGCATCTCATGATCATTCATCGCCTGCATCTGAGATATCTGTACCTTCTGGTCCTACTCATCATATGCAAACCAGAGCTAAGAGTGGGATTAGCAAACCGAAATCTTTTTCGGATTATCAATGTTTTCATACTACCATCCCTGTTATTCATGCCGAGGATGAGCCTTCTTCCTATCGAATAGCTTCTCAGTCCCCTGCTTGGATTAAAGCAATGCACGAAGAAATTGAAGCATTACAACTACAAGGAACTTGGTCTCTCGTGCCTTGTCCTTCACAGAAAAATATAGTTGGCAATAAATGGATCTACAAGATCAAGCGCAATGCGAGATGGTTCCATTGCACGGTATAAAGCTCGTTTGGTGGCTCAAGGTTTTAGCCAAGAGCCTGGTCTGGATTTTAGTGAGACTTTCAGTCCCGTTGTCGGACATACAAGCGTGCGAATGATACTTGGTTTGGCAGCAATGAATAAGTGGAGTTTGCGTCGCTTAGATGTTAAGAATGCTTTTCTACATGGTGATCTTGAAGAGGAAGTTTACATGAGACAGCCTCAAGGTTTTGAGGATTCCCAACATCCAAAATATGTGTGTAGGTTGGCAAAATCCCTTTATGGTCTTAAACAAGCACCAAGAGCTTGGAATGCCAAGTTTACAGGATATCTTCCAGCCTTAGGCTTTAAGTCATCTCATTCTAATCCTAGCTTATTTGTCAAACATGAGGGATTTGATATTGTGATTTTACTGCTGTATGTAGATGATATTATTTTGACTGGTTCAAGTGCTCAGTTGGTTCAATCAATTGTTGACGATTTAGGAGCTGTGTTTGACATGAAAGACATGGGAAGACTTGCTTATTTTTTAGGTCTTCAGGTGTCCTATGATGCAGAAGGAGGTATCTTTGTTCATCAGACCAAGTATGCTCAGGAGTTGTTAAATAAAGCAGGCATGACCAACTGTAGAGCTTGTCCAACTCCCTGCAAGCCACATAACCAAGTCTTACAGACTGAAGGTCAGCCATTATCTGATCCGACTTTATATCGAAGTCTTGTAGGTGCTTTACAATATTTGACCTTCACAAGGCCTGATTTGTCATATTCTGTAAATACTGTTTGTCAGTATATGACCACACCTACAGACATACATTTTGAGTTGGTTAAACGCATCTTGAGGTATGTTCAAGGTACTATCCAGTATGGAATTCACTTCACTACAGGTCCTTGGCATCTGCAAGCTTACAGTGATGCAGACTGGGCTGGAGATGTGAATACACGAAGGTCTACAACAGGATTTGTGGTATTTCTTGGAAATAATCCTGTCTCTTGGCAGTCTAAAAAGCAAGGGTCTGTGTCTCGAAGTTCGACTGAGGCTGAGTATAGGGCCTTGGCCAATACAGCTGCAGATTTAGCTTGGATTCGACAAGTCTTGTTGGATTTGAAAGTGTGTTTACCTGAGCCTCCTACCATTTGCTGTGATAATTTGTCTGCATTGGCTCTTAGTTCTAATCCTGTATATCACTCACGAATCAAGCATCTAGACACTGATTTCCATTTTGTGCGTGAAAGGGTGCAAAGGAAGGATCTTATTGTTCAATATGTTCCTACTGAAGAACAACTTGCTGATGTGTTTACTAAAGGATTACATAGTCCTATCTTCTTGCGTCACTGTGTAAATCTGAGGCTGGGCAACCCAGAGCTGGGTTTGAGGGGGAATGATAACTGTAATAGTTAATTAAGAATTCTGTTAGTATTGTCACGTGTGCTCACGTGTACACAACTGTAATTAGTTAGGTTGTCTGATATAAGTGGGATATCTCTGTAATTGTTTTACACAATTGAAAAACTAATAAAGGAAATTCTCTCAGAAGCTTGAGTTCTTCTTCAACCTTCATTCTTCTTCCTTTATTCTTCTTGCCGAGGATCATAAATCTGTGACTCTCATGTGCAAACCAAATCACCATAACATAGTGCTCCTTCAAAACTACTGTCAGTATGACATGTGGATGCGGCTATTGTGCATCTACACTTTTGAGCTGGAATTCTATTTAATTTCTTTATAGTGCCAATGAGCGTGAACTGCTTGAAGAGCTTGCTTTACTGAATAATACTACCACCAGACGTTCACGCACTCGACCTAAAGTGCAGACAGCTAGTAAGTAATCACTTATCATCTGAGGATGTGTTCTCTGTCTGTGCATGTTGCAATCGGTGGATGTGTTCAAGACCTTTCGTAAACCTATTTCGAACTTTGAACTGGGGTGAATTTAATGTAATTAATCATCAGATTTGCATGACAGAACACTTTATACAATTTCGGGCTCAGTGTACAGATTTATTTGACTTGAATTTGTTCCTTTGCTTGTGTAGCCAATAATATCAGAAATAATTAAATTTATATATATATAAAAAACATGTACACAAAATAAAAATAAGAATTTGAAAAAAATAAAAAATAAAAAAAAGAAATCACCTAAACATACCATAAAAATAGTCCGAAAATTCACAAAATTAATAATAAACATGAAAATTCTTTTGAGCACATTCAAATTATCAACAAATAATTATCCCAGGAACAAACTCCTAATACTCCTGAAACCCTACGAATATAAATGATGTTATATAAGAAGCAACATGTATGAGAACTTTTTCCCCATAATTCTGCTTGACAGCGCTCATAAACTCATCTAAAAGATCAGCATACTCCTGCAAGTAGTGTCGATAACCGCTCCCTCCCTCTCTAAGAGTTGTGATTGTAATTGAGAAAGCAAAGCAAGCCATGGCCATGGATGATATCTCACCACAGCTTCTGCAGTACATATTTCATTTAGGCATAGCAACCTTGGTTTCACTAATATTTTTCGTACTTTTGTATGCAGGCCCTATTTTTATATCCATTTTGAGTTACTTTTGGACTCTCTTTGCCTCCGCAACTCTGTTCTTGGTGGGAATAATCACCTTTGGTTATATTTCTCAGCTGTCAACAGAATCACACAGTGAAACACAAGAAAGCAACAATACATGTACTGACATCTCTATATTCAAATTCCCATTATAAATCATAATCTCAGCACAAACTAGCAAAAAGAAGAAAGGCAGATCATTAGAGTCCCTTCAACGGAAAAAAAAAAGCCAAAAACTGAAAGCCCAAAGATGAAGAAAAAAGCAATTTAAGGGAATGCTCCAAGTAGAATTAGATGCCTAATTTTATACAACTTACAGCAAACAACAGAGGTAGACATGACTTGCCGACACCACAATCTCTAATCAGCAAAAGCTTAAACAAACAAATAATCACTGCATAAAACCAACCCGATCTATCTTGACTCTCTTAACTTAAGTCCCCACATTGAGTAGCTGAATTTCTCAAACACAATATGTTTGTTGCTTAACTACATTGACAATGATTTTTGCAAGAACCACCACCATAGCAAATAAGCAAGCTACTACGCACTTTTGAACACCAGATATAAACAAATAAACTAAGGATAACCAAATTCATGTCCAAAAGATTAATCAAAATTCCACTTCCCTTTTTCTTTTGGCATCACAGAAACATGACGCTGGGAGAGAATCTCAGCATTTTAAAAAATTGGGTTTTCCCCAGACAGCACGAGTGTGTTCTGAGTTCTCTTCAGTCTTCATCATCGAATTATGTTCCCCATCTTCTTCTCCTCCTCCTGTAAACAATAAAACAATTAAACATCAGCAACATGGAGTTAAAATAATATCATAAACGACTAAAAAAAGAACATAAAACAGCAGACAAAGGATTCACCTTTTGCTCTTTTCCTTGATTTCAGAGACTAATATAAACTTTTCCCAGATAATTGACAAACTATTTTAAAGCTATTTTCTTTGAGAGTGTCTATTGCTATCAGTAAATCTGAACCTTACCAAAAAAAAACATAGAAGGGATCAAACGGTTATGCTACCATATACGCATATACAGGCATATACAATACTATCTTTCAGTTCATCTAAACAGTCAAAAAAATAAAATAAAAAACAGAGAGAAATATTCCAAAAACTTTTTAAAAATTATATCAAAATTTTTATGGCTAATTTTCCATGACAGAAGCCAAACCAGTCACCATCTTAACCCCAGTCTGAGATCTCTTGGGCTTCAACTCCGGCGGTTTCCATTCCTTCTGTAGAAACTCTATGGTCTTGTAAAAGAGAGAGAGAGAAGAAAGAGAAGAGAGAGAGAGGTTTCTTAAGAATTAAGAAATCTGTGACTTTTCATTTCATTCACAAATGAATAATACAATTACATATATATAGCCTTTTGACTATTTACATTTGGCTATTCTAAATCAACCACAGAAAACAAACTAATTACATGAGTAACAAACTTATAACAAACTAAACTAATAACCAACAAACTTCAGTTACGATATATCATCTTCATCTTTACCTTCCACACCCGAACTCTCCAGCAGCTCAAATACCTACTCGTCCAACTCAGTCGCACCTGCAGAGTTCGTCCCGCCCTGAATCAGCTCAAACTCGGTGGTCTCGATCAAAGGCTGAGTCTTTTCTTCGGTCATCGAATCGGACGGTGAAGACGTGGCTCGGATGTCAGGAGACAACCACTTGGCCTTGATGTACTTTGTTTGGGGCATCCACCCACTGCCCTGCACTGGTGGATCTAGGTGGTGGGTATGGGGAGAGGTTGGGATCGGGGTTGGTTGGGGAAGACGATATGGGTTTGGTTTGATTGTTCTTGTTCTTGTTTTCACTTTTTTCATTTTTTTGTTATTTGTTCTTTAAGATATATTTGTTCTTGTTCTTGTTTTTTTGTTTTAAATTTTTAGTGCATTGGGAGGTTGCAATTAGAGGTGTCAAACGGGACAGGGCGGCTCAGCACGATATGAGCCTATCTATTTTAAATGAGTTATGACACGGCACGATACGAGTATGAATATTAATGGAACATGCTCGGCACGGCACGAAAACTTGGGCCGGGCCAGAATAAAAAAATGAGATTCAATGGACCGGGCTGGTTCATGGCCCGACATGGGCCGAGCATGGACCGACATGGTCGAGCTTGGCCCGAGCCCGCTTCAAGACGCGGACGAGCCCAAGCTCGCTTCAAGCATGGCCCACTTAACATTTTTTTTTCTTTCTCAAAAGTCAAAATGCAATAATTTGACATCTAATGTAATTTTTATATGATTTTTTTTAAATTAATATATTTGATGTCTTTCATTTTAGGGAAATTACTTGGGTCCTTAATTAATTAAAAATATCAACTTCAAATTAATTAAACAACATTGGACTTGATATCTAATCAGTACATATGACATATACGCTTATCTTATAATCAAAGCAAGACAATTCTTCACATATAAAATAATAAGTTGTTTAAAGATGAAAAGTTGAAGTGAACTTTGTGAAGTTGGACACTTTTTGCCCTCCGCCCTTTCATATTATTTGTATCTTTGATTGATTAATGTTTTCAAATAGTTCATCATTTCTTACCTCTAATTATATTTTTAATGTTTATAATTTGAATTATCTATTGAAAAAAAAAATCAAGTGAAAAAAATTCTAATTAAATGGGTTGGTTCTTGGGCCCGAGTATGGCACGAGCCCGGTCCGACACGAAAACGTTAAAAGCACGAGTTTAAATGGGATGGGCCGGCCTGGCACGACCCGTTTGACACCTCTAGTTGCAATGGGGTGGAATTGGGTTTGGCTTTATTTTTATTTTTCCAATTTGAAGATTTTATTATATTTATTTTAAAAATGAATGAACTTTTTAAATAATTTGTTGACCGAATTACCTCTCCACAACTAACAGAAGTTAAAAAAAATTAAACTGAGGCAAACTACAGGAACCAAAAGTGACTTATTACCTTTTCTAAATCCATGTATATGGGTTAAGAAGCCATAAACCTCACATATACTCTACTTGTCGATCTCATAAAGTTATGCTTAGAGAAAGTAATTTTATGGGTTATGGGTTGATGCCATTGTTTGCAGCTCCGTCAAGGTCTCCTTCGTCCACTACCCGACCCAAAATTGATAAATCTTTTTTCATGTTTTGGGTTTCTATTGAAATCTCACAAATTTTTCTTTCGTCTGTTAATTTCAATTGGGGAATCTAGGGTTTCTGATTTTAATTTTAATTTTTTTATATCTTAAAAATAGTTTGGTGTTCAAAACCAAACAAGTTTTTAGATCTTAAAATAAATATTTGAAAACTCCTATTTTTAGAAAGAATTATAGTTTTTGAGTTTAATTTTTTGAGTAAGATACCAAATAGGGCCTAAGTCTTTTATTTATTTAATATTGTGAATACAAGGCTGTTTGGAGGATTCAAGAAAATAATATGGGAATAAGCCTTGTATTTATTTAATTTTTTGGATAAGAGGTTGTGATGCCTAAATTAAAAGTAAAAGTAAGGAATTAAAAGAAAAGAAACAAACAAGTTATGGAAGGGATAAATTCTATTTTTGTTGATTGGCATGTGTGTGTTTGTTGTCGTCGTGATGCCTGAATTGCCTTACAAGCATTATTTAGCCTCAACGTTATAAAACTAGCTGGGGAGAAATGAGACTGCCTACAACAATTTCCAACACTATGTACCTTGTTATCATTTGCATTAAAAGATTTCTTCATTTTCCTCTTTTCCTTTTTCTTCCACTAGAAATCCATTTCTAGAGCAAACAAATGGCTGAAGCACTCATTTCCGTACTTCTAGCACAGATGGCCTCAATCATCCAAAAACAAGTAGAACAAGAGGTCAGACTAGTTGTGGGTGTTAAGAAAGAAGTGGAAAAACTCACCATCAATTTGGAAGATATTGAAGGTGTGCTCGAGAATGCAGAGGAGAGGCAGGTGAAGGACGTGGGCGTGAGAAAGTGGCTGGAGAGGTTGAAGGATGTATCCTACGAGATGGACGACATGTTGGACGAGTGGAGTACTGAAATCCTGAAACAACAAATTCAGAAACAAGAAAAACAAGCTAAAAAGGTATGTTTCTGCATTCCTGCCCCTTGATTTAGTTTTGGCCATCAAGTAGTTCTTCGTCTTGACATTGCTGTGAAGATAAAAGAACTAAATGAAAGATTAGCTCTGATTGCTAGTGAAAGACAAAAGTATGACTTTCAATCCACGAAAAGAGGAATTGAACAAATTGAACAACAAAAAAGTTCATCTTTCGTTGATCAGACATTTGGTCGTGAAGTTGAAAAGGACATATTAGTAAAAAAGTTGATGAGTGAGAGTGGTCAAGCAAGGCCAAACTTCCTTGTCATCCCAATTGTTGGGATGGGAGGAATTGGTAAGACAACTCTTGCCCAACTTGCATATAATGATGAAAGGGTTCAAGCCCATTTCAACAATAGAATATGGGTTTGTGTCTCAGATCCTTTTGATGAGATCAAAATTGCCAAAACCATCATTGATGGTCTGAAAACGAGGAAGACCCTAGCTTCAAATGAGTTGCAAACACTCTTGGAGTTTATACATGAGTCTGTTAAGGGCATGAAGTTCCTTCTTGTCCTAGATGATGTGTGGAACAAAGACTATAGAAAGTGGGAACCATTAAAGTTAGCTTTACAAAATGGGGCTGTGGGTAGTAGAATATTGGTGACCACAAGAAGGGAGGATGTTGCTATGATGATGGGAGCATCCGCTGATACGGTCAATTTGAAGGAGTTGAGTGATGAAAACTGTTGGAAATTGTTCTTTCACATAGCATTGGTTGATAAGGAAATAAGTGAATATAGAACATTTGAAGTCATTGGTAAAAAAATAGTAAAGAAGTGTAAGGGCATGCCCCTTGTTGCAAAGACATTGGGTGGTCTCATGCGCCACAAGAAAACGAGGAAAGAATAGGAAGACGTTTTGGAAAGTAAGATATGGGAGTTAGATGTGGTTGAGGAACAAGTTTTCCAACCACTTGATCGGTGCATAATTACATATCATTTTGTACCCTTCTAACTTATGATTTGGTTATGTTTTTGAGTTAAACTTGTGCTTTTAATATATTTTGTGTTTGTTTCAGTGTAATAAGCTTGAGACTCATTAAATGCATTTTGGAGACAAGTTAGCTCAAACGGTGTCTGCAGATCAGTCAACTTCACGGATTGGACTGTACTTGCTCAAAAAGAACCAGATAATGAGCCATACATCATTGGAAAGATACGGAAGTCTATTTTCTGGATCATTTTACGGTTCATGATTCCGAGTCCTCTAGAGGAAGTTATGCAAGTTTTGGCAGCTTAAGGTCAAAATCGGCAGGATCTGCGTTACTGGGCCAAAAATGACTTTTGAAGGCCTTCCTGAATTTTCCTTGAGTTGGGCTGCATATGCTTGGAAAGATAAGACAAAGAGCTTCAAGATCCATATTTTTGCAGATTTGTTAGAGTGAAGGAGCAAGCCCAAAACGAGCCCAAAAGATGACTGCAATGCATTGTCATGCATGAGCTAATCATTTTAGTGGTGAATTGAGTGGTGTAAGTTGGTGAAGTGAGTGTGGTTATTAAATTCAATTGTATAATCAGATTTATACTTCCCCTAGGCCTATAAATAGTGAGTTCTCCAAGCATGTAAACACACCCCAAGGGGGGGAGCTCTCAAACATCTCTCTAGAGCTCCTCTCCCTTCTCTCCCTCAAATTCTCTTAGTTTTTCTTTTTAGTTCTCAATTGTTGTAACAAAACCATTTTGCTTTTTAGTTGTAATTTATTTTCCATTGTAATGCAATTTCTTTTCTTTAGTTTTCAAGTTTAATTAGCTTCCAAGTTTCAATTATAGTTCTTGTTCTTATTCATTATGCTTATAAGTTAATATGCTTGTTTGAATGAGTGATCACCATTAAAACTTGTATGTTACCTATCTTGGTTTGAATTAAGAGTAGACACCATGCATTAATTCAAATTGAACTATGAATAGGAAGAGTATGTATGGACATTCGACAACATGGATTAGATACATGCTTGGTTGTTTAAAACATTCTTCTTTGCTTAATGGATTTCTAATGCTTAATTTAGGTTCGACAAGAAGGATCTAATTAGGGAATTAGGAATACAAGGTTAGGACCAAACACCATGGCTTAATCATACTTTAGCTAGAATCAATCTGTGAATCTAAATTGAACTTGGTAACTAATTTGCTTGAGTTAATTTCTTTTCTTTCTTTCTTGTTGCATTTATTTTATTTTCATTTCTATTTTGTGCAGGGAATCAAATTGAATCAATCTATCATCAATCCTCGTGGGATCGACCTCGTACTTACACAAGCTATACTACCCAACGCCTCGTGCACTTGCGAGTTAACAAAATTTTGGCGCCGTTGCCGGGATTGACGGCATAGTTTGGTTCTATTTTCTTTCCCTACTTATTTTGCTTTTGTATTTCCTTTTTCAATTCAGTTTTTATTCCTAATTATTTGAATTCTGTTTCAAGTTTTCTGTATTTGTTTTAGCAATATAAGATAGCTCAATAAAAAGGAGAGAAGGAAACTTCAATCATAAGGATAAAAAGTATGGAGTAGTGGGAGGAGTAGCTACCTCCAAATGCATCCATATTCGACCTAATCGCTTCAAGGGGAGTATCCAATCCTTTCTCTTTTACTTGTATTGTTTTTATTTTAGTAATTTTAATTTTCTGTTTCTTTTTTTTTTAATTAAAAAAAATTAAAAAGATTTTTCATATGAGCTAACTTTAGGTAACTCCAGTAAGCAACCTTCGTCTATGCAGTGTCTAGGAGTTCTTAGGCGACACCTTCGGTGTCTAAGAAGTTTGGGTTTTAAGCGGGACCATTGTGACCCCTCCAACCTTCCGGAACCCCTGGCTGTGTTTTACGAGGCCCTTAATCGGTCATCCTAGAGTTGCTTGTATAATTGTGTGTTCTTAAAATAAATTTAAAAAAAAAAAAAAGATTTCTTGTTTTTCTGTTTTATTTTATTCTTGCTTTGTTTTTATTTTGAGTCACTTTCCGAACACATATGATGAGATTGTGATAAATGTTTGCTTGACTTAAATGAAAATTGGATTTCTTTTTATTTCAAAAAAAAATTTTTTTTAAAAAAAAAAAATTAAAACTTTTGGCATCGTTCTAGCATGATATGTTCAAAACCCTCTTTACACTTGCCATTTGTTTCATAATTTTCCAATTAAAGGATTTGCATGATCCAAAGAATTGTATCAAGCATAAATTAAACTTGTATAACCATATAATGTAAGCTTTTGAGCCTTGTGCTTCATTTCATGAGTGTTATACACATACTCTTATTTTCTTGTCATCTAAGTTGTTGTTTGATCTCATTATTCATTGATTTGGTTGAACACTTAAAAGTCATTCATTCATATTCAATTTAATTACATGACATTTAAGAAATGATATTAAGGCATTCTTTGGATCGTTTGTGCCTTTCAAGCTAACCTTATGCATGCTTAAGCATGATTTTTCCATTGTTAACCATTTTGAGCCTACATGTAAACCTTTTCTTTCATTTAACCAATTATATTTCCTCGCCTTAACCTGAAAAACAAGTATTTACCTTTTCTAAGGAACTCATGAGCTTTAATTGTGATGTGTTTTTCATACTAAGTTTGGGAAGGGGTATTATATATTTTAAAAAAAAATCACCCAATTGGTGGAAGAAAAGAGAATGTTGTGATTGTGGTTGATTGAAAATTCATTTTTGGGTTTCTTTATTGGCCTCAAAATAAATTGGTGGTTGTTCAATTAAAAGAAAGGAGTGTGAATCCTTATAAATGGAGGTAAAAGGAGTTTTGAAAAAAAAAAAAAAAATTCCTCATTGTGATGATTCAAGTCTTGGAAACAATTGTTTTATGCTCTTACATTGTGAGTTCTTTGGACTTTGTGTTATCCATACCTTTCATTTCTCACTCACCTTGCACCCTTAGCCCCATTACAACCTATGATAAAGACCTAAATTGATCCTAAATGTCATGTGATTGAATTGCATCCATTTTCCTACTTTTAAGTGTTTGGCATCCTTCTTGAGATCATATAATGCAAGTTCTTCATCTTTCAATTGTGAGTTAATTCCCTTATGGTTTAACTCTAATCTCATGTTTATAACTGAGTGTTGCATTGTAACCCTCTTCTAAGTGATTCATTTGTGAGAGGACAACTTTGGTGAGATTTGAAGTTGAATTTTTGCTTTGTATGATTTTTGAAATTGTGTGAAAACTAAGATTGGAGAATTTGTTGCATTTGGCTATCACACTACTACACTTTGAGCATGTTATGTTTTGAACTTTGCCACATTATGAATAAAGTCCAAAAATGAGCTTTTATTGTTAAAACTTTTGAGTCATGTGCATGAGTCATTTCTCTTCAGAAAATGTTCGGAAATATTGTTTTGTATTTGTTGTTGTATTTGTTTTTGTTTTCTAACTACTTTGTTTTGTAGAGTCGATAAACGTTTGTGGGTATCGTATTTGTTAAACCCTCAGGAGACACAACTCCTCCTACTAGGGATGCCTAGAGGTTTAAAGGCTTGTTGCATATGCTCAATGCAATCGAGTTACCTGCGAAAGTGGTCTAATAAATTTATTTATTTATTTATTTTTATCTTTGTTTTCCTTTTGTTTTGCTCGAGGACTAGCAAAATATAGGTTTGGGGTATTTGATCGGTGCATAATTACATATCATTTTGTACCCTTCTAACTTATGATTTGGTTATGTTTTTGAGTTAAACTTGTGCTTTTAATATATTTTGTGTTTGTTTCAGTGTAATAAGCTTGAGACTCATTAAATGCATTTTGGAGACAAGTTAGCTCAAACGGTGTCTGCAGATCAGTCAACTTCACGGATTGGACTGTACTTGCTCAAAAAGAACCAGATAATGAGCCATACATCATTGGAAAGATACGGAAGTCTATTTTCTGGATCATTTTACGGTTCATGATTCCGAGTCCTCTAGAGGAAGTTATGCAAGTTTTGGCAGCTTAAGGTCAAAATCGGCAGGATCTGCGTTACTGGGCCAAAAATGACTTTTGAAGGCCTTCCCGAATTTTCCTTGAGTTGGGCTGCATATGCTTGGAAAGATAAGACAAAGAGCTTCAAGATCCATATTTTTGCAGATTTGTTAGAGTGAAGGAGCAAGCCCAAAACGAGCCCAAAAGATGACTGCAATGCATTGTCATGCATGAGCTAATCATTTTAGTGGTGAATTGAGTGGTGTAAGTTGGTGAAGTGAGTGTGGTTATTAAATTCAATTGTATAATCAGATTTATACTTCCCCTAGGCCTATAAATAGTGAGTTCTCCAAGCATGTAAACACACCCCAAGGGGGGGAGCTCTCAAACATCTCTCTAGAGCTCCTCTCCCTTCTCTCCCTCAAATTCTCTTAGTTTTTCTTTTTAGTTCTCAATTGTTGTAACAAAACCATTTTGCTTTTTAGTTGTAATTTATTTTCCATTGTAATGCAATTTCTTTTCTTTAGTTTTCAAGTTTAATTAGCTTCCAAGTTTCAATTATAGTTCTTGTTCTTATTCATTATGCTTATAAGTTAATATGCTTGTTTGAATGAGTGATCACCATTAAAACTTGTATGTTACCTATCTTGGTTTGAATTAAGAGTAGACACCATGCATTAATTCAAATTGAACTATGAATAGGAAGAGTATGTATGGACATTCGACAACATGGATTAGATACATGCTTGGTTGTTTAAAACATTCTTCTTTGCTTAATGGATTTCTAATGCTTAATTTAGGTTCGACAAGAAGGATCTAATTAGGGAATTAGGAATACAAGGTTAGGACCAAACACCATGGCTTAATCATACTTTAGCTAGAATCAATCTGTGAATCTAAATTGAACTTGGTAACTAATTTGCTTGAGTTAATTTCTTTTCTTTCTTTCTTGTTGCATTTATTTTATTTTCATTTCTATTTTGTGCAGGGAATCAAATTGAATCAATCTATCATCAATCCTCGTGGGATCGACCTCGTACTTACACAAGCTATACTACCCAACGCCTCGTGCACTTGCGAGTTAACACCACTGTTACTAAGTTATTATGATTTGGCCCCGGCAATCAAACGTTGTCTTTTGTATTGTGTTATTTTCCCAAAAGATTATAACATTGTCAAAGATAATTTGATTGAGTTGTGAATGTCACAAAATTATCTTAATTCAATTGGAAAGAAAGAAAGAGAAGTGGTAGGGGAAATGTACTTTGATAACTTAGTAATGCGCTCTTTCTTCCAAGAATTTGAGAAAGATGATTGTAGGGGTGTTTTTGTTCCAGCAACCTGACGAATGGGCTTGGGCTGCTGTAAGAAGAAAATGAACAAAAATCCCCCGATGCCTGAATTCGAAAACCAGACTCCCAAAAGAATTTTTAAAAGACTTGCTGAAGCCTTAGAGAAATACGTTTGGGTCCTTTTCACTAATTACCAGAAGAATGCATTAAACTTGTTAGGGACTTAGCATGAGGAGCATGTGGCATGGGAGCTGAGCTTTTCACAGGTTTAGCAATTTGAGAGAGAGACTAAAGCATGAGTTTCCTTCAGAAAAAAGCAGGTTCTAAAGGGGAGAATTAGGAGGGCTTCTATCTCAGAAAGAAAGAGAGAACCGATGGGAGTAGAAGATGGGGAAAATTCCAGTTTTCTTGACAAAGCTTGGTCTTGCTCTGGAATGGTGTGTGTTGTTGGGTAGAGGAAGCTCTCCTTTTATAGGCATTTGGAATTCTAATTCTATGATCTTCCACCCCCATATTTTCCTTTGCTTCTTTCAATTCGTTCATTTTGGTGAAATCTCCTCCATCAGAGCACAGGCTCCTTTGAGTTCCAAGACTTCCCATACGGCTGAGCCTCCTCATGGGGGTGGTGTGCCGTTTGCTTTTTCTCTTGGTTTTCAAACTAAGCTTGCAGAGGAAAGGGGAGGAGAGAGGAAATCGTTTGTCTAGTGGGTATTCCTTATACACCCGTAAGTTCCCTTTGGCTTTTTCATGGTGGCTTTGTGGTTGACCGTTTATGGAGTTTGGACAGGGGTGGAACACGATGCCAGCTTTTTAGCAAGGATTTGGGCTGGGCTTTGTGTATAGCATCGGGGTTATTGATGTTCTCCTTTCAATGCCCGCATGCTTTTGTCAAGGCTGGAAGTGGCTTATTGGTTTTTGGGCATTCTAACTATCATGGATTTTCCTAAACGCTACCACAGCCTATGGGACATTCTCCTAAGGCATTGGACCCATTTTTCTCTCTCATGCTAACCCATGTATTTGGGCCCGAGGAATGGGCCTGAGTTTTAGTGCTCCCAAGTGGCCTAAAACTTCCATTCCTTGGTCCCTCAATGGGCCCCGTGAGTACTGCACTCCATCCATACCACAACCTTCTCAAAGAAGCCCCGGTGATTACGTGGCTTGGGCCTACTTGAGCTTGTAGCACGGCTTGCATTAGAATTGCGTGTCTATATGTCATGCTTGCACTTGAGTTTTATTGTGACATAATAAGCCATGATTTGGGCAGTAGCATCGGATAAGTCGATGAGCGTGAACTTATACAGACGATGCGTTTTGGGCCATTTTGTGCATGCTTGCTTGGCGTGGCATGTGGCCTATAGCTTATGTAGGTGCGCCCTACAATTTCTCGCATGTCCCGATCGTGCTTCTTTTGTTATTAATTATTTGCGCTGGGCCGAGAATAGACTTGGGCCTGCCCTTGGATTTTTGGGCCTCAACAATGATATTGGAAATATAACCCAGTGCAAGATGCATGATGTTGTGCATGACTTTCTACAATTTCTAACTAAGAATGAATGCTTTGTTTTGGAAGGTGAAGGTGGTAATAAGAGAATAATGGAGTTTAATGGAGAAAATAAGACTCGTCATTTGACATTAATGTTTGCACCCGAATGTAACAACCCGGTCCTAATTTAAGTTTAAAATATTAAAATATTAAAGGAAAGGACGAGTTTACCCCAAGTAATTTAGTGGATTTAAAATTTGACTTTAAGTTCGGGAAAGATTTTGGTGGAACAAAGTGCACCGTTGCGTCCGGCTCGTCGAAACGAGTCCGTGGACGTGCGGAACACCCGATTCCGAGCCCGAACGAACGTTTAAAGGTCTAAAAACCCTAAGGGCATTTTGGTAATTTTTGAAATGGGGTAAAACAAAAATAACCCAGCTGGCCAATCGGCCAGCGCGTGCCCCAAACCCCTGGACCCGTCTTCAACCTCGCGACCTCTCTCTCTCCCTCCGTTCTCAAACCCGACAAGACCTGGCTCCACCTCCGCCACGCCGACCGTCCAGAACCTCCACCGAAGCTCCCCACACCTCCCTCATCTCATCCCCGCCATCGATTTTGGCCGAAACCACCTCGAACCTCCTTTGCAACGCGAAACCAGTCGGGGCTCCCTCTCTCGAACCCTCTGATCCGGCCACCAAATTGATCGATTTGGGTGAGTTTTCTGCTCTATTTCTCGAGCTCTATTTGTTTTTAAGCTTGGTATCGTTCGATTTGAGGTTTTGGAACGGATTTGAGAACTAGGGTTTGGGTGATCGGGACTGTTGGTTTCTGGCGTGATTCCGGCCGGTTCTTGGCCAGTTCTCACCGCCAATTTACTCCCCACCAACCACCGATCACTTAGCCATAAGTCTTGCCCCGAAACTCCAAGGTTTTTCGGCGCCAAAAAAATCGCTCAAGCCATCCAAACCTGCCGGTGCGTGTGGCGGCGCGTGGGCAGGGTGGTGGCGGTCAATCTTCGTGCCAAAACACCTCCCGTAGTCTCCCGAGCGCGTAGGTATGCTCGAACGAATTTTTGGGAATTGCTTGAGCGAAGAACCAATGTTATCGGTTAGATTTAACTAGGGTTAACTAGGGTTCGTTGAGTTTGAACCGTCGGATCGTAACAAAACTTGGAAGTTAAGTAATTGGGAATTTTAGAAACCTATAGGAATTTACGGATCGTCGATTGGAGGTCGGAAACCTATTGAAAGAACGAATCGAACCTAATAAGGATTTAATCGAATAGTTGATCCCGGGGATTTCCAAGTTAATTAAACGGCTTAAATTAGAATCAAATGGGCCCGGGAAACCTTCCTAATCACAATTGAACACTTCTAGGCCGGGAACCCTTTTTATTCCAAGCTTGAACACTTTAGGCCCGGGGGTCGGGATTTTCATTAAATTACTATGCCGAGCTATGGTTAATTAATAAATGGTTTAATTTTCGTAAATAGGTACTCAAGCTTCGGCGGAGTTGCAGGAAGGCCCTTCTAAGGGTCCGGCAAGCTCGGACCAACAGTGAGTGGACCTTTGATTTTATAAATGAATTTTCTTTCAATAAATGCTTATTTATTGTTTTTATGAATTGAATAATGATGAACATTGTTTATGAATTTTATGATTTGATTTTCTAAAGTATGAATTATGAATTTATTTCCGAACCTTGGAATTGGAACTTATAATGGAATTTATGGTTATGGTTTATGGAATTGGAAAGGCTCAAGGTTTTACTTATGCAAAGGATTTTAATATTATGTTTATGAAAGGTTTCAAACCACTCTAGGTACCCAAGTATGTAATTGTTGCCTTCGGAATTATTATGCTGCCTACGGAATAAATGTGATATTGGTTATTACCCGGTCTACGGACCATTGTTGCCTTCGGTTTAAGTCTGCGCGCATGACTCACGCCCCACGAGTCTCGGGGACGCCCGGACCGTGCGGAGCGAGGACGCGGCTCGGATAGACTATGTGTTTTCCGAGTCTAGCGAGGACGCAGCTCGGGTAAACTCTGTGTTTCCCGAGTCTTGCGAGGACGCGGCTCGGTTGACTTTGTGTCTCCGAGTCTAGCGAGGAATGGAATTGACGGAGTTTATAAGGGTATACCTAGGTGGATTTTATTTAAAGTTGATTTGATAATATCTTTTTTTATGAATAAGAAGTTCTATTTTTTTTTTATGAACTTTATAAATTTGTTTTATATGCATACGTTAATTTACTGTTCGTTTATAGAATTGCTTTCTAATGTTTTTAACAGTGGGGCTAACATGTTGTTTTCAATTTTCCAAAACCTACCTTTTTGGTCCACTCACCTTTTTAAATGTTTTCGCCCCCAGGCTGTAGGTTGTTGCTGAGCACCACCACCGGCCCGTCTTCACCACCATAGCTCTCCCACAACTTGTGTAGGGTCCTTGACCCGAAAAACTTTGTATTTAAATACTTTAGAAGCTCTGAACTTGCCCAACTATTTGTGAGGCCTGAGGCCGTACTTTTGAACTTCTGTTGCGTGTGAAACCTAAATTGTGCTTGCTGAAGTTTGTGGAGATAAAAATTGTGCTTTCGCAGGTGTAAATAATTTGGGAATTGAGCCATTTACAGGGGAGACTCTGCCGAATTTTCGGCAGAAGTCGAACCATAAAACTTTGTTTTCTCAATTTCTTTATTTAAAGGGCAAAATGGTCAAGTGTGTCCGACACCCGACAGATGTCGGACACGGACAGGGCTTGGCC
The DNA here is from genome assembly GCA_024362665.1 of Prunus padus. NCBI lineage: Eukaryota > Viridiplantae > Streptophyta > Magnoliopsida > Rosales > Rosaceae > Prunus > Prunus padus. The sequence continues at coordinate 20,064,168 of JANFAM010000010.1, read as the reverse complement.
AGGATTCCAAAGCGGAATTAGGGTCGGGTCCTGTCACGAAGGTCCATTTCCGAGTAGCTTGTACAGCTGCAAGAAGTTACGGACTCTGTAGCAACTTTTGATTCAAATATTAGTACATTTGGTCGAGAGTTAATTTCACAACTAAAATGCCTTAGAACGTTGAATCTGAGTTTTTACTCCATAAAAGAAGTTCTGAATGAGGTTGGAGAATTGGCACATTTGAGGTATTTGGATTTGTCTTATAATGAAGATTTGATGAAATTGCCAGACAGCATGTGTAATTTAATGAATTTGCAAACCTTGAGACTCATTTGGTGCAGAACACTTGAAAGATTACTTGAAGGCATGGGAAAGCTGATTAACTTGCGGCATCTTTATGTTATGGGTTGTTTTCGTCTAAAGTTGCCCAAGGGGATTGCAAGGTTAACAAGTCTACGAACGCTAGATCAAGTTCACATCCTTGACGTTGATAACAACAAGGATGCATTATTCGAGTTGAGTGATTTGAGAAACATGGACCAGCTTCGTGGGAGTTTCCGAATAGAATTTCTGGAGGATCTCAAGGACGCGAGGCAGGCCGAGAATGCGCATTTGGTGAACAAAAATTGCCTTGTCAGTCTGGAATTGCTCTTCTTCTTTGGTGGAACAGATGAGATTCCTCTTGAGGCAGGCCAGGAAGAAACACTGAATGCCTTGCAACCACCTCCAAATCTGGAATCCTTGTCTATCTATCACTATAGTGGCACCACACTCCGGCCCCATTGGATGACGTCGTTAAACAAATTGAGAAGCCTTTACCTCGAAGATTTCAATTCTGTTGAGTTTTTGCCTCCTTTGGGGAGATTGGAGTCCCTTGAAGTACTGGAGATACTAGATTGGCCGAGCTTGAAAAGGTAGGAGTTGAGTTTTTGGGAATAGAAACGCAAACATCGTCGTCATCCTTATCACCTCGAATTATTTTATTCCCAAATTTGAAAACACTTGTATTCGAGTTTTTGCCCAAGTGGGAAGAGTGGGAAGAGTAGGAAGGAATGACATGGTGGAGTGAAGAAGAGGATTCTGAGAAAACAATTACAATAATGCCCTGCCTTTCTTCCTTACAATTTGGTTATTGCGGTTTGCTTAAAACACTGCCCAACTTCTTACGAAATTCACCGCTCAAGGACCTTGTCATCGGTTTCGGCTGTCGGATTCTTGCACAAGGTTGCCGAAAAGGCAGAGGAGGAGGAGAGTGGCCCAAGATTTCTCACATCCCAAACATCAAAGTTTGGATCGGACGAAGTAGCGAATTTGTACAAAAAGACGGAGTGTGGATCGGACAACAAACTGATGATGACGAGACGCTAAGTGTCGCTTCCACCTCTTCTTCTGGTAATTATTATTCATTTATCATCACAAATTTTCTTCCTTTCTTTATGTTTTTTTTTGTTTGGGAAATTCCATGTCAATTTATTCAAATACCGAAGGACAAGAACAAACTGATGATGAAACAAACTTATGAATTTGGCAGAAGGAGTAAACATGGGAGATGGTGCTTCAAACTTGGGACATCAGTCTACTTCGAGCTCGAACATGAACCTGAAGACACGTACTCCACTCCTTAATTCCAGGTACTCTATCATCTAGACTTACTGAAGCTGAAGGTTTTTATTTTCTTATCTAATGATATTCCATCATGGCATATGGCATGGGATTTATCTTCTTATCTCAGCAGCCGAAGTTTTTTTATGGCATCCAAAGAGGGAAGAGTGGATCATGCGACCCGGAAGTCTCATTTGAATTCACACTTTTAAGATAATCTTGACCGATATGTATAGCCAATAGCGTAATTATGATCTCTGTTGAGATGTTGTTGTTATATATCACTCTGATCTGAAATGTCAGATATGTACATTAATAGCCAATTATTCAATCATGAACTCTTGATATTCTTGGTGTGAATCTGTAGATGCATCGGAAAATGAAATCTCGTGGGTTATTCCTAATAAACCCTAATACACTTTTTCGTTTACCTCGAACTCGAACATGAACATGAAGACACGTACTCCACTCCTTAATTCCAGGTACTTTATCATCTAGACTGACTGAAGCTGAAGGTTTTTATTTTCTTATCTGATGATATTCCATCATGGCATATGGCATGGGATTTATTTTCTTATCTCAGCAGCGGAAGCTTTTTTATGGCATTCAAAGAGGGAAGAGTGGATGATGTGATCCGGAAGTGAAGTCTCATTTGAGTTCACCTTTGTACAGTAATGAAAATAATTATCATATCCGATACGCATGTATATAGCCAATAATGTAATTATGATCTCTGTTGTGATGTTGTTATATATCACTCTCATCTGAAATGTCAGATATGTACATTAATAGCCAATAATTCAATCATGAACTCTTGATATTCTTGGTGTGAATCTGCAGATACATCGGAAAATGAAATCTCATTTATATCTAATTTTCTAAAAAATGTAACATCACCATGAAATGATACAATAACGGCGTCTTTTTCGTCTTTTTCTCCTGCTTGAGCTTCCGGCATTCTAGTTTGCAATGATGACAAGTAACATCCTTCCTTTCCCTTGATTTACTTGTCGACCTCCCATAAGAATGAGGATGATAATTTCGACTTTTATTCCTTCATCCTCTTTTCAATGACTAAAACCTCTGAACAAGATGGATATGTGGATTTCCTTCTTGTTTCTTTATTCAAACATGCTAGTAGAAGGAGAGCTCATCATCTAGCACCATGTTCATGAAGGAGACCTGATTGATGATACTTTGCATCTCATTCTTCAAGTGTTCATTGACTGAGGTGCCTTCCTTGAATTTTTAAATTAACAAGCTTTCTAGTTAAGAAAGATTTTTTGGTTGTTGTCTTCCTTTCATATAAAGCTTTCAAACTTCCTCCACAATGAAACTGATGTAGTCACTTTTGAAACACGATGAAATACTTTTTCCTCAAGCCATTGTCAAATAACCCCAATGGTTCTCCGGTTCAGCTTCCAATCTTCATCATTCTTTTTTTCAGGCTTGTCGCCTTCTCTTGGGTTTGATATATAATTTCCATGTAATATGGGATTTTCTTATCTCAGCAGCTCAAGATTTTCACTGTATTTGAATTTACTTTCAAGTAGACCAAATGGATGTTACAGGCAGTGCTTTCGAATGGATGTGGAAGAAATCACTGGATTCTTGTAGCAGCGCCACAAATATTGATGAATTACATTCTTTTGGGGTTCGTAGTTCCGGAATACGGGGCTCATGAAGTGACTGAATGAAACTGGACACAAGGGTTAAGCTACAACAATAATTGTGTGTAACAATAGCTTCCATGATGTAGTATGATTCTAACATTCAAAACCCGCAGAAATATAGATATTGAGTTTTAAACAGAACAAAATCTTTAAGATCAGAAATTTTTTTGCATCATCAAGCTTCTCTTTTCTTTATTTTACTTTTGTAAAAATGCATTTGCATGGCACCTCATCGTACAATCAACCATATCTCAATCTTGCTACGCACAAAAATCTGATTGCTTATATGTTCTTATAAAACCAGCTAAATTTGTCTTACATACGAAGAGGATATGCGCTAAATTACAGGCCTGCATTCCTAGCTTCGCCCCTCTGCACGGCTCTGCTTGATCAAAAGCAAAATGGCTACAATAACAGGAGTTAATATCATGATAAGAGCCTGTACGATGTTGGGTCTGGTTATCTCAGGAAAAACTATGCTTCCATACTTTATAAAAGCTGCAGCCACAATGGAACCAGCTACAACCTTCCCCAGATATTCCAGATCGTCCTGTTTACAACAAAGAAAGCATTTAGATCATGTGAATGTTTAAAAACCAGTGCATGATATAACAAAAGATATATGGTGCCTTCTAAATCTTGCGGTTCCTGATTAGTTTGTAAGGAAGGAATTTTGAGCAGATTTTTTACAATCTTCTCTTCCAATAAATCAGGCTCTTTTGCTGGGCCTCTTATCAGCTCCATTCCCTTCATTTTAGCAAAAGCAATCATGCACCAGATGCATTATTCAGTCCTTGGTTTGGTCACGAACATTTTCAATTTTCAGTAAATTGCTTGCTTCTACAGGGTTGCACTAGTCATATGTAGACCCAAAATCTGCAAATTTAGTCGAAAGCTATGTTCGCTACTTGCTGGAGAATCACTGGAGCCAACAGTGACCATTGTAATAAATCCTCCTATAAATTGCAGCTTTGTTTCTGTTCTGTTTTCCCCATGACATATCAAGCCACCCTATACTTCAAATAGACAGAACAATCCAAAACCACAAAAGAAGCCACTTTCTTTAGTCCATTTTCTTTGGACGTACTTTCCCCGGCTAGAGAACCTAATGAAAAATATACTTGGCCAACTCAAACAAAACTAAGATAAATCTCGGATGGTGATAGAAAACAAGACTGTGTGAAGGGGACGAAAAATTCATGTGCTGATAATATCATCCTCATCATGCTCCATAACTGTATACCAGAAAAAAAAAATGTGGCACCGAATATGGACAGTACACAGTAGATACTCAAACCATTAGTTTTGTAAAGTCCATTCACAAAAGATTGGCCCCATCAAGTATGTACTTAGACACCTCAAGCATGTCAGATTGGCTTGTGAAACATGTGTTGTGCAGAAACTCCCTTTGATCTTGTTTTCAATGGACTATGTAACAAACTCTCACAACTCACAAGGATGAATTGAACACTCACACACCTGTTTTCTCTCTTTGGTTTCTAGACTTACAAGACTCCAACACTTGGACTCTCTCCTTGCTCACTAGCTCTCAGCTACTTTGCTCCCTTGCATCTGCTCCTCTTTATAATTCTGGTGTAGTTCAGCCTTTCAACTTAGGAGGGAAGCTTCCTCCAGCTGCAGACCCAACAACCAGCCACTCTCTTCCTAGTTTGCAACAAATGCTCTTCCTTTGCATATGTTTTCGGTGAGCCAAACAACAACAACATGTTTCTTTCGGATTGGCTCGGTAGGATATCACAAATCAGCAAATTTGAAGCCATCGATAAAAGAGAACAAACTTAATATTTGATAAACAACTCCATCTGGTCAAAGTTTGATCATTTTTCAGCCAAGCAAGCAAAATATAAATTGAAATCTTTAGATGAAAAACTAAAAACTAGAAGGGGACCAAGAGTTCATATCTAAGAAAACAATCATGCTCGTTCTTTACCTGGACACAGATTTCTCATACATATATTGAAGCTTACATCTCTTTTTTTTTTCTTTAACTACATGAGTGAATTACCAAAGAAAATAATTGTAGCATTGAATACAGACATTCATATTCAATATGCTTGTACAAAATGAACAAAGTTGCTATCTATCTCAGAAATGAACACTAAATTTCCCTGCAGAACCAGAAAAAATATTTCCCACCATAGTTTCATATCATAAAATCCTTACAAGCTTATTTCAAATACCCAATAGACATGTAAACCCATCAAAGACAATCATATAGCGATGAGAGACAGAAAGCAAACTACCCATAAACCCAAAGAAAACAGAGGCCAAGACCCAAGTTTCAAAAGAACAAGAAAAAGGAAAAAAGAAAAAGGTAAATGGGTGGTACCTGAGAGTTTGAAGCGCTTGTAGTGTTATCGATGCCTGAACTTTCTTCTTCTTCTTCTCCTCCTCCTCTTCGAGGGTCAAGAGCTCGGATAGGCAAAGACCCTTTTACCCTCGTGGAAGAGAAGCAGTTTGGGTAGTGGATGGCGAATTTTGTGTAACCCGTGACCTTCTTTGCGGGCCTTATCCGCCGGTGGTCCGACCCGGAAGAGTAGCAGAGGCTGGAGACTCCAGTGGCTGTGGCTGAGGCAGTTGTCGCCACCATTTCTATGTCGCTGACTGTTTGACTGTCGACGCAAACTGGTGTCACGATGGCCAAGCATTATGGGATAGTTCAGAACTTCAGATGATGAAGTCGAGTCCAAACAACTTTTTTTTTTGCCATCGAGTCCAACCCACTGTTTTTTATTGGGAAATTAGCGGCTTTAACATCGGCTTGCCGAAACATTGGTTCAATAGCAACTTTTTTTAACCCATATAAATCTGGCTTCTATAAATACCTTCTTATTGGCCTCCTATCTCAATTTGGTCACTTTGTTTCTCTCCCCAAAATTCTCAAATCAGCTCTGCTCTCCCTCTCCCTCTCCCTCTCGTTCGCTCACTCACTCTCTTCCCACTTTTGTTTTTGTTCTGAGCTGCTCTCTCAAATCATCTTCACTTGGTCTTCTTCATTGACCTCATCTCTTCCAACTCGCCAAGCAGCGGCAACTTGCAACATCTGTAGTCAACCTCCACAACGAAGCTTCTCCTATCGCGTTCTTCAAATTGAAACCTTGCGTTTTGGGTTCTCTACTCCTCTGTCCACTGCAGCTTGTTCTTCTTTCTATTAAACAAAAGCTGATCTCTACTCTCTCTCTTACTTACAGGTACCATTCTCTTTCTACTCAAATACCTTGCTTTTCCATTTACTTCTTTTTTAAACAAAAATTAATATTGAATTAGGGTTTTATGTGTAGAACTTTTTCTTTCCTGCATTTTCTATCTTGTATCATTTTTAGGATTTGGGGTATTATCATGATTTAGGGCGAATATATATCCTTGTTTGTCCCCATGTCAATTAGTTTTTGTCGGTCCCCTGCTTTGGCATTGGAAGGGACCTTTCTGGGTGGCTTTTGGCTCCCTGCTTTATGTTTGGTTGCTGGATGTTGCTTGGCTCCCTTCCTTTGTTTGATATTTTGGCTTTAGGGTCTTTAATTGAATCATTTTGACCATATATATATATATTGATTAGATCAGTGATCTGATTTAGAGTTCAGTGAAAGTTTGTGAAAGCTTGTGAAGGGATAGGGATCTCACCGTACTTGGTCAATTTGAGGTCATATATTTTGTTATCTATATGCACTGAATGGTTATTGTATACAATGTGTCTCCTTAATCTCTTTTTTGATCGAAATGTACAGTGGGTTACGATATTGTGCTACATTGAACAAAGCTCACCTTCTATATATTATACTCAGACTATTGTGCCATGTTGAATAAAGTTCTACCTCTAAATCTGATATTACCGCTTCATAACATCAGTATTTTTAGTTCTCACTGCATTAGTCAGCAATAATACGTGCTCTCCTCCTAATATGCAGAAGCAAATTAGGAGAAAATTGTAGAGGATGGTGGTCTTACATCCTTGTTGATGCTACTTAAAAGCTCTAAGGATGAAACCATACATAGAGTTGCAGCGGGGGCAATCGCAAATGCAGCAATGAATGGTAACAATTTTAAGTCCCAAATTCATAATGCTTAGAATGCATTACAATATTGACTGATAATGTCTCTATTCTCTAATTTGCGGTATAATTCTTCTTTGGTGTAAATCAAAAACCAACCAGGACCTGATAATGACTCAAGGGGGAATTAGTTTGTTATCTATGACAACAGAAAATAGTGAAGATCCACATGCATTGCTTCTTTAAATCTTCTATTACCAAGGAAAAAAATGACTTTTTTTAAAAGAAAGTTTGGGAATACCAGAAACAGATTAATTACTAAAATGCTCAAGGTGCGGTGTCATAGGCCACAATAAAGCCACTTGTAAAAACCATGTTCCACTTCGTAATGTATCTTAGACATGTAGGTTTTTGGTACTTTGAAAATTCAAATGTATTCGTATTGAGTTGGTGTGTGGATTGTGAATTCTGTCAACTTTCAGCATTTGGTATGTCTTGGCAATTATAAGGCCCAGTGCTAAACCAATTTTAGGGACTTGAAATCAGGTTGGATAAGTCGGTTTCAAGTGTCACATTCGGTGCATGATGAATGCTTGATACATTCTAAACAAGTGTTTTGGTTTTCTATTTGCCTTTTCAAAGTCTTATACCTCATTGGCCTTACAATATATTTTGGTAATGCATTCATTTGGTTTCTGAAATTCGCGTGGTGTTGAATTTGATTCTCTGAAAGCCAGCCTTGTAGGAGTTATCCATCTCATGTTGTGCTGCTTTTTTTTTTGGGTCAGTTCTTAAGCTCTAAACAGGCTTCCAAGTGCTGCATCCTTGAAATTTGATACAAAGCATCCGTTGGAACATCAAAATATATAATATGTTATTATACTATACATACATGTATGCATAACATTCTACCTTGTAATTGTGCGATTCAGTTTGGATGATGTAATATAATTAAGTTGGGTTTATTTTGTGTTACTTTGTTTCACTTGGTGTCATGTATTTTGAACATGTTATATGTTCCTTGTATGTCTTCTCTCTCAATTTTATTTTTGAGTGTTCATGCATAACATTTTCTATCAAACCAGTCTAAGCTTTGTTTCATTGAAATTCTGATGGTTTATACTCTCAGTTGCTGATAGAGAAAAGATGAGGATGTGTCTTTGAGGGATGGAGTGAAGGAAAGACCTCCAACAAGTCAGTCTTGGAGGGATGAAGCGGGATCAAGATATATTTATCTTCTATTTTTTGGTATTTGGTAGTGAGAGGCACCATGAGAGAGAGAGAGAGAGAGAAAGAGAAAGAGAGATTAGTTGTTGATTTTTGCTTAAAGTGTGAGGAATTTGTAGAAATTTTTTAGTAATTTCTATAATATTCTGGGTCCAAATTGCTTGAAGTGTGAGGAATTGGTCAAAATGTTTTGTGATTATGTGGCAATGGTCTACCAAATTACATATGTTGGGTTTATTTTGTGGTACTTTGTCTCACTTGGTGTCATGTATTTTGGATGTACAAATAGAAGGGTTAGGGAACATTTTGTAATCAATCCTCATTGTATTAATATTGCCTATTTATTGCTCTTGTATTGCCATCGTATTGCTCTTGTATTGCCATTGTATTGCTCTTGTATACAATAACCATTCAGTGCATATAGATAACAAAATATATGACCTCAAATTGACCACTTACGGTGAGATCCCTATCCCTTCACATGCTTTCACAAACTTTCACTGAACTCCAAATCAGATCACTGATCCAATCAATATATATATTCTCTGTGTATAGTGCTTGTTTTTGTTGGAAATATTACTATAAACTCTTCATTTTGATGGTATATATGGGTGTAAATTATGTCTGAAGTAAATTGAACTCAATTAGAAGAGCAATATAAAGGCAATAGGAAGGCAATATAATGACAATAGGAAAGCAATATAACGGCAATAGAAAAGCAATATAAGGGCAATAGGAAAGTAAGACGTAATTGCCAAACAAACCCAACAATTATAAAGTACATATATTCCATATCAATCAATCCATTACCACAAAAATGATGGCATTCATTGCTTAGTACCAATAGGTGGCAGACACCAAGTCATGAAAACGAAAGTTGAAAGTTGAAAGTTGACAGAATTCACATCCAAACACCAAGTCAATACGAATACATTTGAAATTTCAAAGCACCAAAAACCTACATGTCTAAGATACATTACGAAGTGGAACATGGTTTTTACAAGTGGCTTTATTGTGGCTAATGACACCGCACCTTGAGCACTTTCTTGTAATAGTACCCTCTCCTTGTGAGGGAATCCTCAACTTCTTTCGTCGGCCTGGCATCACCTTTGAAATTGGAGGTAGCACAACTATACTTTGAACATCTTCAGGAATAACCCACATCCCCCTAGGCTGCATTGGGTAGATGGTATCCGAATAAGCATCCAACCATGTATTTCGAGTGTAATACCGGGAAGCCTTGGAATATACATTTAGTTTCAAGAAGCGGCAAACTGCAACTACATGCTTGCAAGGTAGTTGCTCAAGTTGAAACTTCCTACAACTACAAGTGTTGTTTGTCAAATGTACGAGCCCGTCCATATCACCGTCCACAACATTATACTCTACGTGATTTAGTTTGACAACATTCATCCGTGCAGCATGGACCAACCTATTACGCAACTTCTTCTAGCCAAATTCCGGGCACACTGTTGATGTACATTTCAAAGCCAACTCACGACGTTGGGTGAACCATTTCACAAGGACATTCATAATTTCTTCTATCAAATGTACCACTGGCAGCACCCGTGAATATCGAAGGACTGAGTTGATTGATTCAGCAATATTTGTTGTCATTACATTGTATCGACGTCCATCCATATGAGCTCTAGACCACTTGTGTATTCCTGCACTTTCAAGATATTTAGCAACCTCTTCATTTCCCTTGATCTTGCTCAAATGCCGCTCAAATTCAGCAACAGCATAAGATTTCGCAGCTTGCTCAAAGTAGAGCAGCATTTTATCACGGGTTTTCAACTTACAAGTGCGCTTTATGTTCCCCTTCATATGATAAAAGCATATGTCATGTTGCGCGGTTGGGAAAACTTGTTTGCACACGTTCTCTATGCTAACATTCCGATCAGAAACGATCACAAGGTTGGGACACTCACCAATGGCTTCATGAAGTTTAGTAAAAAACCAATGCCATGAAGTATCCGTCTCCAAATCCCCAATCCCAAATGCAACCGGATATATATTTCGATTTCCATCGAATGCATTGGCGACAAACATAACACCCTTGTACTTGCCTTTAAATGGGTGGCATCCACGGCAATGACTGGTCGCATAGAAGACTGAAACCCTCTAATACAGGCGCCAACAGCCATAAAAAAGTAGAGAAAATTGTTGTTCTCATCGGTGTGGATGTGTGTCTTTGTGCCGGAATTGAGACGCTCTAATTCATAGCAATAGGATGGAAGGACATAATATGCCTCCTCTGCTGAACCTCTAATGGACATTAGAGCAAACTCTCTCGCTTTCCAAGCTTTCCAATAATCAATGGTGACACCGAAGTTATGTTTCACATCTCGCATAATATCACTCGGTGTGTATATGGTCCAAGAATCTTTGAACTTTCGTTTCACTGCATTACCCAGGAGTTTTGCACTTGCTTGACAATGGTTGTCATTTATAAGCCTCAGATCACATTGATGTCCTCATGTATATTTCACAATTATAAAGTTGCGTTCTCCATATATAGATGCCCGAACTCGCCATGGGCATGGACTTTGACAACAAACCACAGCCAATATCTTCTTCGAAGACCTATCCACCTTAAATTCAAAATGGCCTCTCAATGCTGCCAACCGTAACTTGGTGAATAAGGCTTCCTTAGTAGAAAAAATTTGCCCAACTTCGAATTTCGAATCCCAATTACTTCGTGAAAACCCTCTATCTAAATCTGCTTCTTCATCAGTGACACCACCCATATTGTCCATGTTTTGTTCACCCATTTGCCTCCAATTATGTTGTATAGAAAGATCAGACACTACTCGTAAACCTATTTCTGGCAGTTGGGATAATGTGTCCGGACGACCCAAAATAGGAGGGGCAGAGTGCAATTGCACTTCATTTATTTCAGCCTCATTATCCCCACCATGCATCTCATTGAGCTGAGTAAAATCAATCATGTCTAACAATTTTGTGCCATCATCACCTGCAACATGTCGAACAATTGTGGTATTCCAACTTGCTTCATTGCTTTCGACCATGCCAACTGGATTGGAGCCCGTCTAACTACTACCTGTCGTGATATGGATGGTGTCACGTACATCATTTCTCAGTCCTCTATCTTCCTTAGTCACCAGTAAGGGAACTAGAAATGAAGGTACTACATTGCAATTGTACTTCATAAAAAAGAGGACATCATCATTGTCCTTAATGTTGATGTGCTTCCACTCATTCGAGGATACCATAGCTGAAAACTTTAAGCAAAGCTTGTCTTCGTTGCTGCTTGTATTACAAATCTTATGCACCCGGTCCAAAAGCTCAAAAAATGTGATGGTCTGTGATACTATTATGCCTTTTGAGTCACCCCCTTCGTATTTGCACATGTTCTTTGTGGTTACCCATTTCCCATTGTAGCAAACTAGAATGCCAATTGTGTCCATGTCTGACCATGACAAAATTTCATTTCATTACGACATGTTCATAAAACAACAACAAAACAATAATAGAATGAGAATAACTTGGCAATCAAATGGTAAAACGATGATAATAAAAAGACAGATAAAAAGACAGACTTGAACAAAAAAAGGCAATACGAAAGCAATATGAGAGCAATACAGTAGCAATATGATGACAATACAAAACTACATTATAATTTCATTCCCAGACAGAGTTGAAAACAAAGGCAATACCATAGCAATATAGTAACAATACCGTAGCAATACGACAATTATAATTTCATTCACCGACAGACTTGAAAAAAAAGGCAATATCTTCACAGCTGCTAAAACCCTAAATCATGAGGTCTCCATTTGTACAAAGAAGCCTTATACTAAAGCCCTAAATCATGAAAAGGTATAGAGCAAAGAATCATCCTAAACCCAATTCAATATTAAATTTTTAAAAAAAGAAGTAAATGGAAAAGTAAGGTTTTGAAGTAGAGAAAGAATGGTACCTGTAAGTAGGAGAGAGAGAGAGAGTAGAAATCAGCTTTTGTTTGATAGAAAGAAGAACAAGCAGTGGACAGAGGAGGAGAGAACCCAAAACGCAAGGTTTCAGTTTGAAGAACACGAAATGAGAAGATTCGTTGCGGAGGTCAACTACGGACGTCGCGAGTCGTCGCTTCGTGAGTTGGAAGAGATGAGGTTGATGAAGAAAACCAGAGAGTGAAGATGATTTAAGAGAGCAGCTCAGAACAAAAACAAAAGTGAGAAGAGAGAGAGAGTGAGCGAACAAGAGGGAGAGAGAGAGAGAGAGAGAGAGAGAGAGAGAGAGCTGAGCTGATTGGGAATTTAGGAGACAAAAAGAAAGTGGCCAAAATTGGATAGAAGCCAATAACAAGGTATTTATAGAAGCCAAATTTATATGAGTTAAAAAAAGTTGCTATTGAACCAATTTTTTTGTGAGCCGACGCTAAAGCCACTAATTTCCCTTTTTTATTCGGCTATTTTTTTTGGTCAAAACTCCTAAATAGTTTTTGATTTAGCAATGGGTCGGACCGGGCCAGGCCAGTATGGTTTTAGAAAATAGTGGTTTGGGGCTGTATTCTCTTATTGTTTATATTTCTAGTTTCTCTTATGCGGAAAATTTCGTATGTTTTCTCTTGGTTTTCTGTGTTTTCTAATGAAATGTTTATTTTTTTGTAGGCTATATTTAACGAACTTTGCAAAATGCTGGATCAGGGGGAAACCATCTTAGGCAAAGTGTTTCAGTTGGAGCTGTTATTGTTACAAAAATAGATGGTCATAACTCATGCAAAGGGAGGTGGTGCTCTTAATTAGTGCGTAAGTTTTGTTACAACATATTATGTTCACATGTTTAGGGATAAGGTTCACTTTTTATGATAGCTTCACCAATTCTTCCCCAAATTTAAATTTTAGCAAAAACCAGTTAAAACCCAACTTCGACCAAACTTTTCTCTAAGGACATTGCTTGACTCCTGATACGTCAGGAGCCTTTCCTTCTCCACATGCGACGTGGCTTGTTTATAAAAAGACACCAGTTTTTTTTTTCTTTTTGTTTCTTTCAACTCTCTAACCCAAGTCTTGTTGGCTGGTTTGAGCCTAACCCAAGCTTCCTCAACAGCAAACTCCAACTACTTTAAACTCCTAGACCTTTGCTTATAATAAATTTACATTGATAAATAAATAAAAGGTATTTAATTTGTTATATAATTTTATCCTCTCCTTGCAAGCTAAATAGTTTTCATATCTTAGGTTCTTTTACTGTGCCCATAAATATTAGATCATGCAATTGCATGATCAATCCTGCAATTGCATGACTAGCTATGCAATCTTAGACCCATTGTGAGCATCTAATTTGCAGCGCGCCGCCCTAGACACAAATCGACGACCTCAAACAAATCTCAACAAAACTTAAAGAACGGCAATTTGGTGATTTAACTGTGCTGCAAGTGGAAAAAAGGGGACCAAAAGCAGTAAAGCGAGGGCAATTTCGTTACTCTACTGTGCTTCGAAACAGTGTCTAGTTAAATTGAGCTTTAGTATATATAAATTTTTGAAATAGTTTGCAGAAATGAACGATTATAAATAATTAAATATAAATTAAACTATAACTCTTGTCTGGCACAAATCTTCGAAACCTCTAGTTGTACATCCACCTCATGTGGGTAAGCCAAACCACATTGACATCCATGTTATGTTGCAACTCGGAACTTCCAAATTATATATTTACCCTAAACTAACTTTCAATTTTCTTATTGATTATTAGAATTTTCTTATTTTCTTATTTAATTAGAGCTCCCATCTGAATTAACTTTCAATTAGATTTATCAAATTGGAAACATCATTACATACTCTACCTACAACGTTAAAAAAATTTCAAATTTACTGTGTTGAATCTCAAGATAGATGAAAATTTCTGTAAAACATCATCATATTCATCATTACATTTGTTTTTATAAGTTTGCAATTCTGGTGAATAAGTGTTTATGTTTCTACTAAAATGCTAAACAACAATTTTAACTTCTGTTGTTAAACGCTTTACATCATGATAGCGTGCAATTATCATTTTTCCTCCACTAATAATCAAAGACCCTAAAACTTTATTCAAGAAGTTTGATCTAACTTGGAATTTGGTTTTAAATTTGTTGGCTTGGCTACTATAACAAGTTATAAAACTTTACATGTGCCAAATGTGGATTATTATATTAACGTAAGTAGTATTCATACACAAATTATAGGCTACTTCTCTGGTATCTATGTCTTACCCAGATGTTGTTTTATTTGGTTTTGCATTGTTTACCTTCCTTAGCGAGTTGACAACAAGGATTTGGGGCTACCCATCTGGTTACTAAATATATAAGGAATTTACAGAAAGGGTATATGGTATATACTCTTTTGTTGGCTCAATTGGTATCCGTATACTTCAATTCTTCCCAATTCTAATATTTAGTGGATACAAATTTTAGTTCATATTAAGAAACTTGGCTTTTTTTGGGAAAGATGAGTGAAATGTGAGAAAGATAAGTGAAATCTGGGAAAAATAGTGAACTATGCTGCAAATTCTTCCAATTTGTGCATTTGAGAAAGATGAGTGAAATGTGGTTGCTAAATATATAAAGAATTTACAGAAAGGGTTTAAGGTCTATACTCTTTTTGCAGCTGCAGAATATAAACTTTTGTTTCCTTTTTCTTTAAATACGGCAATACTGCTCAATTTATTTTCATTGTTATAATTCATAGCACAAACCACACATATATTTTATTGTCTTATTTTCACAACTTTGCTATTTTATTGTCTTATTTTCACTACAACTTTGCCATTTATATACACTGACAACTACCAATTTTTCAATTTGTAAAAGAGAAGTGCATCTGCACATGAGAAGAAAGAAGAAAAAATACCTCTGCAGCCAAGCCAACAAAAGAAAAATACCATTCCTGAAGACATCAAAACAGATGAAAAACCAAGAATCAATGAAGAGAGAAGTTCTGCCACCAATCAATGTAAAAAACATGTTATTTATCTATCTATTGCAACAACTATAATAGTTTTTTAAACAATACTTCGCATACACATGTTACTAATTTATCTTTTGTTACTTTTTACATATGTTACACAGTTTTAATACCCGCGCCATTGCCCGGGCACCTTTGCTATAAGATGAAGATCTATGGATCAAGGCCAAAAAAAATCTAGGGGCCAAAATGAAATTTAGACAAAGATTCGGTACCGTTTTGTGTAAAAAGAACCCAATTCAATTTTGGTCGGGAGAGATCTTCTGTTTCGATTACAGTTTCTTCAAAGTTACTTTCAGATAACTCCTATGCAAGCACAACTGATGGCAATACAATGTAAAATGCTACAAAATGATTAAAATTGGTTGAGTAAGATAACTAATAATCTTAAATTTGAAGAGGTCAGGCATTGGAGGGGTTATCATACCTCCAAAGTGATGACACCAATAAAGTGCCTCTCCTCTTGTGTTTGGGTGTAGCCAAGCTGTGAAATAAAGAAAGGGTCTTGTTGGTTTAGACTGGAAACCCATTTCTGATGGTCAAGCCCGGTGGCTTGAAAGACCTTTTGACCTGGAGGAGGTGAAAAGGGCCATTGAAGATTGTGGTAAGGACAAATCACCCGGGCCTGATGGATACTCGATGGCTGTTTTTCAAAAGTGCTGGTCAGTAGTGAAAGACGATATTTTGAGGGTGTTTGCCGAATTTCACAGAATCGGGATCATTAATCATATCACTAATGAAACATATATTTGCCTCATCCCAAAGAAAAGGGGGGTGCTGCGAGCAGGGGATTTTAGACCAATCAGTCTTATTTCAAGTCTGTACAAGATCATAGCAAAAGTATTGGCCTCTAGACTGAGAATGGTGATTGGGGAGACTATCTCACTTGCTCAAGGGGCATTTGTGAAAGACAGGCAGATCCTGGACGCTGTCCTGATTGCCAACGAGGTGGTGGAGGAAACAAGAAAAAGAGAAAAAAGGTTTAGCTTTCAAAATTGATTTCGCGAAAGCTTACGATCACGTGGATTGGAACTTTCTATGCGATGTAATGGAGAAGAAGGGATTCGGAGTGATATGGAGAAAATGGATCAAAGGTTGCAT
The DNA here is from genome assembly GCA_024362665.1 of Prunus padus. Taxonomy (NCBI): domain Eukaryota; kingdom Viridiplantae; phylum Streptophyta; class Magnoliopsida; order Rosales; family Rosaceae; genus Prunus; species Prunus padus. The sequence continues at coordinate 20,047,608 of JANFAM010000010.1, read as the reverse complement.
TGAATCCGCTAATTTTTCTGTGGTGATTAACGGAAGACCTAGGGGTAAGTTTGGGGCCACAAGGGGTATTAGGCAGGAGATCCTCTCTCTCCTTTCCTATTTACCCTTGTGGCGGATACACTAAGTAGGATGGTGGATAGAGCAGCTGAGAGGGGTAGGATTGAGGGTTTGGAAGTAGGAAGGGATAGAGTGAGGGTGTCGCACCTACAATTTGCTGACGACACTATCTTCCTGCTATCTGACAAAGAGGACAATCTCCGTAACTTACTCCGTATCCTGGAAGTATTCAGCTGCTGCTCAGGCCTTAAAATTAATAGAGAAAAGTGCTCTCTGGTCGGTATTAACCTTGACACCAATTTAGTGGAAAATCTCGCCGGATCCCTGGGTTGTGAGCTGGGTAGTTGGCCTATCAAATACCTCGGGCTGCCACTAGGGGGAAAGCCTAGGACCATATCGTTCTGGGATCCTGTGATTCAGTCCATGGAAAAGAGACTTGGAGGATGGAGTAAAGCTTTACTGTCCAAAGGGGGCCGACTATCACTAATTCAGTCGGTTCTAGGCAATCTGCCCAGCTACTTTTTATCCCTCTTCCGTGTGCCGGTGGCCGTTGCTAAGAGGATGGAACGGTTAATGAGAAGCTTCTTGTGGGAAGGCTCCAATGAAGGAAAAAAGGATCACTTGGTTAGGTGGGATACAGTAGCTTTGCCTAAAGATAAAGGGGGTTTGGGGGTGGGCAATATTAGGAAAAGGAACCTCGCCCTCCTTGGTAAATGGCTTTGGAGGTTCCAAAATGAAAACAACGCGCTGTGGTTCAAAGTGATCAAAAGCAAGTACGGGAGGCATACCAATGGGTGGGACCCCAGGGAGGTATCTAGTAGGCACAGTCGCAGCCTATGGAAGGATATAATGTGTTCCTTCGAATCGTTTTCACACTGCTGTAGCTTTAAAGTGGGAAATGGGGAGAGGATCAGATTTTGGGAGGAGAAGTGGCTAGGGGATTCTGCGTTCCGTGATTTATTTCCTCGGATTTTTGTTCTATCCAGGAAACAGAATGCAAGCATAGCCAATATGTGTGTTGACCGAAATTTCCACCCTCTAAGCTGGGATTTTGATTTCCGGAGAAATCTGAATGAGTTGGAAGTGGTTGAGTTCGCTGACCTGATCACAAGGCTGGAAGGGGTGACTCTGATTAGGAACAGGGCAGACTGCAGAGCCTGGATGCTTGAGGCCTCGGAGATATTTTCTGTCAAATCATACTTCAGGCACTTAACTGATTTTCCCCTACTTCCCACTTTCCGCCCTTCTTCTGCTATTTGGAAGGCCAAAGTTCTGCCTAAGGTGAGACTGCTTGCCTGGCTTGTTGCCCATGGGAAGGTAAATACATGTGACCTGGTTCAGAGAAGACCACCATCCCTTTGCTTTTCTCCTAACTGGTGCATTATGTGCAAGGGGGGCTAGTGAATCTGTGGATCACCTTTTTTTAACCTTTATTACTGCTTCTGTTCTTTGGAAAAAATTGGATCAGGTGGCTGGGGTAAGATTAGCTAATTATGGTTGTTGTGCTGAGTTACTAAGCCAAAGGGTGAATTTCTTTGGTGGAAGGAAGAGGGGGTATGTGTTGGGTTATTGTGCGTTGATGGCAGTCTTTTGGGTGGTTTGGGGAGAAAGGAATAGAAGAACTTTTGAGAATTTCAAAGGAGATGGGATTAATGAATTATGGGAGCGAATACGATTCTGGGCTTCGCTTTGGGCATCTATCTCTTCTGAGTTCAAGGGGATTCCTTTACAGCTTATACTGCTGGACTGGAAGGCCGTTAGTTTATAGGCTATGCTCTTGTTTCATCTTTTTGTTTTGTTCTTGGCTGCTGTGGCTACCTTGGCCACGGCTTCTTTGTGCTTGTAACTGTTTTTTGTTCTTTTAATCAAGGATATTTTTCCTTTTGATTATTAATACAATTGTCTCTATTCAAAAAAATAAATAAAGAAAGGGTCAAATTATATCCGGATATCAATTTGCAAGAGTGAAAGGAGCAGCAATAACAATAGTAACACATTTACAATCCAATATTCTGAAGTAAAATAAAGAGAAATAATGCAAAGCAAACAAATTACTCAATTCTGACATATTGGGACATATATATAATATGCGAGCTAGCACGTGCTACTTCATCCTTTATAAGACTTCTTGTCTAGCAGTAAGACACTGTCTTATAAGGACTCAAACAAAAGGGATTGGACCATACATAAAACTATACATGAAGGCTTTCCTCTCTGAAAATAATCAAAAAACAAACAGAGGCTTTCCTCTCTAAACACATATGATACTCATCTATCTATAAAGAGCCTGTCATTAATTCAAAACTCACTGCAGAACCATAGAAATTAGTTCCAACCAACCCTATGGTCATAACCTAACTCAGTGAAAACAATTAATTCAGTTAAGAAGCAATCCCATGGTCTATTTACAGAAGCAAAACAATAAATTCAGTCAATAAGCAGTCCCATGCTCCATTCACATAGCAAAAACAATTAATCCCAACCAAGAAACTGACCTCTCGCTTAACAGAACTGAAAAAGGAACCCCGAACAGGGCTATCCAAAGCAGCAAAACACTGCCTACAAAATGTCAAAAGAAGACACAATTAAAAAAGGAGTGAAAAAGAAAGACAAATCTGAAAAATTGAAGAAGCAAACCCAACAAATACCAGTGCAAACACAAGAAGGAAAGAGGAAGAAGGTGATATAAAACAAACAGGAGAACAAACGAAAAGAAACTTCTCTGATGAAGAAGAGGACCAAATGGACGAACCAATTCGCGCCATAGAAATTAGCAGCCACAAACGAAATTAACTGCCGCAGGAAAGCCAGATCAAGCTTCAACAGTGAAGCCCTCATGCAAGAAAAAGCCAGCCAAAAAAGATCCCCCATCCCGCAAGAATCCCAACCAAAGGCAAAACTGGTTATATTTTTGGGTAGGTCCAATAACAATATCAGAGCTGGAGATCGAGCTCTCTAAAGAGAGAATGAAGGAAAACGATGATGAAAGTAGTGCTTTATTGATCATTTTTAAAGAAGTATACAACAAATACAAATTGCAAATGATATCAGAGAACAAAGAATAAATAAGCAGCTTTCTGTTTCTTCTTCTTTCTAGCTGTCCAAGTTTAAGAGACAACAATCAGGACTTGAACTGTGAGCAGACCCATTAACTGATGAGCATTTTACTTCACCAATACCCTTTGCAAGAGCACTCCCCGGTGAAACCTGTTCCTGTCTCTTACAATAATCTCTCTGTTAAAAAGTTTAGATATCATTTTGGTGACATCATGGCAATCCCAACAGACCCTGATCGGCACTCCTTTTAAACTATCAAACCGAAAGCCATCGCAACCTTCTCGCTGTGTTTACACAATGCATCCTCTTTCTCTTCTTCTTCTATATCATACAACACAGGATTGGTGTTAGCCACATAACCTGCTAATTTCAGCCGCCTACAGATTTCTCCCAACATAGTCTCAATTTCATTATACCTAGGATGTGACTTGTCTCCTACTAAGAACTCATGAACTTCACCATCAACCTCTAAGACACTACAACCAGGAAGCTTCCTCACACCTTTAGCCTTCATTGTCTGCCGCACATTACTAACTCCATCCCATAGCTTGGAATCAGCATATATATTGGACAAAAGCACATAAGCACCATGATTCTTGGCCTCTAGTTCAACTATCTTTCTCGAGGCAAGCTCACCTATTTCCATATTCTTGTACATTCTACTAGCGTTAAGCAAAGCCCCCCAAGCACCTGCATGAGGCATCATTGGCATGCTGTTTATGAAGTTCAGGGCTTCATCTAAACGCCCAGCTCGGCCATATAAATCAACAATGCACCCGTAGTGCTCTAGCTGAGGTTCAATCCCATACAATTTCATCATTGAGTCGAAATGTTGACGACCTTCCTCAACTAGTCCAACAACAATGCAGCCCCTTAGAACTGAAACAAACGTAACTTCATTTGGATGAACCCCTTCTTTGTTCATAAGGGAGAAAAGCTCAAGACATTTCTCACCAAATCCATTCATAGCTAGCCCCCCCAGTGCACAACTCCAAGTATACACATTCTTTTCTTTCATCCCCCAAAACACTTCCATGGCCTTATTCATGTTCCCACATTTCGCATACATGTCAATAAGTGCAGTCCCCAACGTCACTGTCATCCGTAGCTTGTTTCGCTCTATATATGCATGAGCCCATCTCCCTTGATCCAATGCCCCCAAATGGGAACACGCGGATAAAACCGAAACCATAGACACTTCATTGATCCTCACACCCTCCATTTGCATCAAATGAAACAAATTCAAGGCTTCCCTAGACTTCCCACATTGCGCATACCCTGCAATCATCGCATTCCAGGCAATAGGGTCCCTTTGAGGCATTTCATCAAACAGCTCCCTTGCAAAACCAACATCACCACACCTAGCACAGGCGCTTACCATAGCAGTCTGGCATACCAAATCAGGCTCAACAATTTCTCCAAACACTCTATGACACGAATGTAAGCAACCCAATTCAGCATACATGAAAATTAACCCGCTTTGAACATGTGGGTCATTCTCAAACCCACGTTTAGTCAATGCACCATGGACCGAAGCACCAGTCTCACGTGCCAAAAGCTGTGCACAAGTGCGAACCAAGAAGTTGAAGGTGTAGTTATCAGGTAAAAACTGGTCCCTGGTTTGGAGAATTCTGCTGTAAAAGTGAAAGCTTTTAGATGGCGTGGAGCTTTTAGAATAGGCTCTGATCATGGAGTTGAAGGTAAACAGGGTTGGATTCTCACATTGGTCCAGGACTTTATTGGAATAACCCAAATTGCTGGGGTTTCTGATGGCTATGGTGGCAACAAATTGGCCAGAAAGGTGAGGGTCGTTGAGAAGACCGTTACCGAGCAGTTGAGAGTGGATTTGCTTGAGTTCTTTGAGGGTAGTGCATGAGTCTATGAGTGAAATGGTTGGATGCTTTGCAATGCATCTTAGGGAGCTCATGTCTAGCAAATCATTAGTGTCATGTTCCAATAACCTCAGTCTTAGGCCTGTAATTCGGTCGGATCGGATCGGAAATAGCCATTCCAATTTCCGTCCAAAACCCTTCGGAATTCAATAAACACTTTCCTATTCCGATTCTGGAAAATTCCGGAAAAATTCAGAACTTTCCGATTCCAGAGTTTTGAATTCCTCATAACATAATCATACTTTCTCTTCCTTTCTCAAATGCTAACCCAAAAATCGAACACTCCATTGTCTCTTCCTTTCTCTCTTTGCCTTCTTCTGTGAGACCCACTCCGACGCCAACGCCATAGCCTCCACCACAGTCAAACCCACCACAGCCTCCCTCCACCATCCGTCCACCTAATCACTCAGAATTTTCACACAATATGAATTCAACATTGGAGCACAAGCATCACTGTCAAACAGAACACAATTAAACCCAATCACTCGACCAGCCAATCGAACCCAAACAAGAATAAGGAGAGAGGAGGAAGAAGAGATAGAGGAGCCGAGGAAGAGAGAGAGAGAGGAAAAAAAAAAGTGCGGCGGCTGCAAATTAAAAAAAAGATGTGTTAGTGTTGTTGTTACTTAGGGTTAAGAACGTGAGTATTGGAAGAGAGAGAGGGGGGATGAGGGTAAGTGGGAAATTAAACCCTAAAAACACAATTACTCACGCCACGCTTAGGTAAGCCGAAACACATTCAAATACATATATGCTTACAGCCAAAGAAATTGAACAGAATTGAACAGAACCCAGAGAGCTTAACCATTCAGAACAATCAGAGTGAACCTTTTAAAAAAACCAGAAATCTGCGAGTAAAGAACACATAAAACCAACAAGTTCAAGATCCAAAATTTCAGAAAACCGAAGATGGAATAAAAAGAAAAAAAATTCTTACCTTAAATTGCAGCCCCGGAGATGAAGAACCCGCCTCTGCAACTCCAAATTTGAATATTGGTTAATTTCGAGTCAGGAAAAAAAAAATCAAAATTGGGACGAAGAAGACGAAGTTGATGGGCTTGAGCTCGAAGGTTTTGAGCTTTGGGCCGACAAACCCTCATAATGCAGGGTTCGGTCTATATGAGCTTTTAGGCCTTTTTGTGCGTTTTTGGGATTACGAGAACGAAACGACTTGACTTAGTTTGCGGCTTTGGGGTCCATTTATTTATGTATGGGTGATGGTCTGATACACCAATCCGTGTGGTCGTACATAGAGCCCACTTTCACTTGGTTTGATCTGGACTGTCTGTTTCAATGGATCCCACTTGACTTAGGGTCAGTTTGGCATTGTTGTGTTATAAAAATAATCACTGTCAAATTTGCTGTGAGAGAAATCAGTTGTGAATGAAAGTAGTTTGACGTTTGGTAAACTTTTTTGTTAGAAGTGCGGTTGGTACAAAAAAAAAGGGGGTTATTTTTGGAATTTTGAAAGTTTCATTAAACTCAGCGCCTCTTCAAAATTGATTCCGACATAATCAAAAAATGAAAGCAGCTCATCACCTACTACTTCCCTAATTTCTTTCTCTCATAACAATTATTCGAAATAAATGATTTTATTATTTTTTACCAAACATGTTGGGCTTTCAAAATTTTCAAAATAATCACTTATTGCCCCAAATAATGAATGTCAAACGAGCACTTAGGAGTTTGGTTTTGCCGTGGAGAGTAAGAAACGGCTAGTGAAAGGTTGTATTCGAGGACCAATTGGACTCCACCACGTGTTTTTACTATGTGTTGATATTGCCCTACAGTTTGGTCAAAAGGTTGGATTTACACACTCCATTTCTGTTATTTAACTTTTATGGCATGTTTTACTTATTTGGATAGGAACTTGAAATTATTATATTAATTAGAAAGAGAAGGTAATCCAATCCCAATTTATTTTCTATTTATAATACTGATTTCCTGATTTATGCCTTCCTTGTTTACTTACAACGCTCACCAATCCTACTTCCTCACACTGTTTCTATATTACTGATTTTCTTGGTTCATGACTTCCTCGTCACAAGTCCCTAATCCTACCTTCTCATATTGTTTTTTTACCAAAATAAAGGAAAGGAAAGGAAAGATGAAAGGGAAGGGGTAGGGACATTTTTGAAAGGATTATGCTAGGCTTACCACATTATATACCACCTCTCTAATAGAGTTGGGCCTCATTGTATTAGTGGGCTCCACCTCTATTAGAGATGTGGTACACAATGTGGTAGGAAAATGTGGTAAGCCTAGCATTACCTTTTTTGAAATGATGGGGGATGGGATGAGTGTATTAATAAACCTTAAAATGAGGGGTGAAGAAATAAGATAGGTAGGGAGATATGAATAGGGTGGAAATAACAGCATTGGGTTGAATCAGGGTGGGTATGCCATTTCCATCCTCATCCCCATTAAGCATTTTTCCCCCATCCCCGTCTTCATATCCGCAATAATCAAATCGGGATTCCCCATCCCCGCCCTCATTGGGGAACAGTTTCCACGACCCACCCAATTATAAAAAAAAAAATGCTACTTTGTTAAACAAGAAAAAGCACTATGAGCACATGATATGCTCAATTCCATTTTTATTAACTAAAAATATAGACTATTAAAAAAATATTATGCATGTCAAAATTGCATGTTCAAAAATGACCATTATAGAGGTGACACTACCATCATACATTTTAATAATAAAATTATATGCTAAAATAAATGTTATAAATTTATATATATTCTAAACGGGGAGGGTTCAGGTCTGGGATTCGAAAACCATCCTCGCCCCTTCTTGAACACCATATCCAAAAAATTCCCCAAACCCATCCCATACTCATTTTTTATCCTTCATACCCGACTGATTAGGGTCGAATCCCCACGAAGACCTTTACTCGTGGGGAAAATTGTCATCCCTACAGTCAATATGTAATTTTTTAATTTTTGAGAACAAATAATCATAAACTTGAGCTTGAAGTCTTTGTTTGTTTTATCAGTTACGTTTTGTTTATCAGCAATAAGTTTCTCATTTAAGAACTTTAATATCAAGTACTATACTACTTTTTATTATTAATAATTATTTTTTAAGCAAAGCGATAATAGTTTCTCATTACATTATGGCCCATTTTTAAAGGATGGGAAAAAAAGTTTGTATACTTTTCACGGAATGAATTTGAGTGGAAATCACTTCCCTTGTCATTTTCCAAGGGATGGGAAATGAAGATTCATTTCCCAAGTTTGGTAATGCCCGGAAAGGAACTGGAAGATATTACTTTATTTCTTTTCCCATGTTTGTTTTGAGTAGGAATGGAAAACAAAGTTTGTATAATTTTCCAATTATACCCATATTACATCAAATAAAAAAAATGCACTTAATGATATATAGTAATTCTAAATTGTTAATTAATGAGAACAAAATGGTCATGAAAAATGTGCATTTAATGTTACCTCATTTTCTCAAACTTTCCCATGAGGAGGGTTAACAAAACGGAAAGGAGGATGAGGGTTTCACTTTCCCTCCTACTTTCTCATGTGTCATGCAACAATTTCTCATGCCTAGACTTATCAAACATGGGAAAGCAATTGATTTCTCATCCCCAAGCCTCCTTTCTCATGAACCAAATTGAGCCTATATAGCCTCGCTCACCTAAGGACCTAAAAATGAGGCCATATAAGCATTTAGGTCGTTAGGTGAGCGGGACTGAGATTATATATATCAAATTCAGGGACAGACCCAGGATTTCAAAATGAGGTAGGCTAGATTTTAGGTTCGACTAAACCTTATAGGGAGGCTTATGGAATTGATCATAATATTATATAAATTTAATTTAAGAACATATAATATTTTATTTATTTAAAGAGTCCAATTTTGCACCAACAATGCCAACAACAATTGATTATATATGCTTAAAATTAACATTAGTGGACAACGCACAACTCATTGCAGCTTATTTAGTATATGTCTTTTATAGTAACAATAAGAAAAGAAAAACACTCGACTGGCCTATAGCCCAGTTTGTACATACTGCAGGTCCATCCCTAATCAAAACAGATCATTACAAATGGGCCAATACATAACAGCTCAAGTCTACAAGTTACAACATAACAAGATAGAATAAATTGAACCAAGCCCAAAACCAAAAGCCCAATATTACCACAAACCCTAGCAACCTTATCAAGAAGGTTATAATACAGCAGTCGTCGTTGCCGCCAAGTTTACCACCATTGCAACTATAAGAACATGGGTTCTTGAAGACACCCGAAAGAACTTACTGGTGAGAATGGGGGCGAAACCGTATCATACTCATATGGTCAAGCAATAGATCCACAAGGATCAAAAACTCCCAAGACCCAATAGCCACATCACCCATGGAGTGATGGAGGACAAAGAAAAGGGAGGTGAAGTCAGTGGAGGACTCAGCAATAGCAACGAGAGGGACAAAAGCAAGGATATGACGGAGGGTTTGCCAATTTAGGCTCCAAGAGAAAACACCCATGAATAATGGGAAGGAGCCAACCACAAAAACTCTCACAAGGGAGAGCGATATAGCTCTCACAAAAGGAGAGTAAAAGGAAGAGCAAAAGTAATGATAGGAGGAAAGGGGAGGAGAGGGGAGGAGGAGAAAAGATCTCAAGACTCAGACATAACAAAATGGTAGCGGACCTGGCAATAAGAATTTTAGTCACCTTTTATTTGGATGGGTAGGCTCCAGTTTAGCCATTTATGTTTTATGCTTTTAGTTTTGTTTTTAATTTGAATAACATAATGGGTTAATATGATATTCTTTCTTTGTAAGTGGACCTTGAGAAAAATTAAGCAAATAACTATTGTTCTTGAAGCCAGATTCCTCCATTAACCTTTTCTTGATCTTGTTCTATCCATATTAATTTCCATAAAAAGCTTGTTTTATTAGCCTTCCCGCATCATATAGGTTCTAGCAAGCAAAAGAGAACCAATCCTCAGTTCATACCAGCAAGCTTATAATGTAATTTTTTGTGAATATATATGAAAAAAGTTAATAATTAATATTTTTTTAAAGGTAATATTTTGTATATAAATGTAAAACCATAAGCAATATATTTGTTTGGTGCTTATGATTGAATTGGATAACCCACTAAATTTAAGGCATGTTGAAGAAAGACATAAAGAAATTTTCTCCAAGTTGAAGGTAGAATATGGATTAATCACGAAGAAAACTTATCCAATCTAATCTCTACATAATGGTAGGATATATCAACATCTTATGACTTGAACCTTCTAATTCACCTAAAATGAAAATCGTTCACCTCTACATACCTTAAGGGCCCGTTTGATAACCATTTCAGTTTTCAAGTTTTAGTTTTCAATTTATAGTTTTTCAGCTTTTATTTTTTAAAAATTAAAAATTGAAAACTTTTTGGTAACTAATTCCAATTTTCGAAAAAAGTGAAAAGTGAAAAGTGAACAAAAGTTGTTTGGTAACTATTTTCAGTTTTCATTTTCATGTGGAACTTGAACATGGAATTTTTTGGGGTCAAATTGTGAATTTCATATCGTAGAATGAAAGTGTATGTTACAAAGAGTTTGTAGTATTTTTTGATCAATTTTTGAGATTTAGGATGATTTTCTGGTGAATTTAGGATTTGGAGGTTCCAAGGCTTTGATGGACCCAGTTGGAAATTCTGAAGCTTTGTTGGATTTTGATATGGGTGTGATGGATTGTTTGAGTTTAATGAAATGGGTTATGGTAAAACAATAACGGAGAGAAATGCCAAAAGAAAGCAAACAAAGAGCAAACTGAGCAAATGGAACATAAAGCTTGTGCCTTTGGGTTCAGAAACTGAGGAGAAATCTGATGGAATTGGATTGGACCCATTTTGAAATTTTGATTTGGGTTTGGTCGAGATGAGAGAGAAGGGAGGGGTTGGGGTTTGACAGGGATGAGGGAGAATATGTGCCTTTTTTTCCTAAGCAAGTCATTTTACAAATGGATAAATTTGTTTTTAAAATTTTGAAGGTAAGGTGGGTGAGGAAATATGATAGGTGGGTGGACATAACAACACTCATATAATATGGGTGAGTGACGAGCTTATACCCAAGTTATAACATGAGTGAATGATTATATTTATACTACATGGCAAGGTGATACGATCGCTAAAAATTAATCAAATTTTACTTAAAGAAATAACCAAAGTTTAAAAAGGCCTTAATTTTTTCCAAACAAAAAAAAAGGCCTCCATTTTTCTCATAAAAAATACTAGCCTCTCTCCACGCGCGTGCGAGAGGCTTTTTTTTAATCACGTGCGCTACGCGCAACTTACAAAGTTTCATTTTTATTTTTTCGTAATTGTATTTTACTAGATGTCTATATCAACAATTTTAATTTTTTATTGCCCTTATTTTTCTAGATGCCCGTCTTAACAGTTTTTTTTTTCTTTTATCTCGTGTAAACTATTGAGATGGGCATCTATAAAAATAAGGGTAATAAAAAAATTAAAATTGTTGATATAGGCATCTAGCAAAATACAATGCGAAAAAGTAAAATGAAACTTTGTAAGTCGCACATAGCCCGCGTGATTAAAAAAAACCCCTCACACGAGCAGAAGCACGTGCAGAGGAGCTAGGGGGATTCTTATTCAATTAATTGTGAGTAATACCCACACTTTTGTGCGTAAACTGTAGAGACGAACATATAGGAAAATACGGGGATAAATAGTGGCAAACAGACATCTATTTTGCACGAACAAGGTACGGGGACAAGGAAACACGACATGGCGACACAGAAAATCTCAAAAAAAAGGACACAACGACACGACAATTAAAATAATTATAAATCCTAATAAAATTATAATAGTATATACTTATATATATATATATATATATATATATATATATATTAAATAACAATATCATAGCGTGCTTCCTGATTCCAGAGACTTTAGTTTGGCCCTCTAAGGTGGTCTAACGTTTAACCGAATCCAAATACTAAGATTGATTTGGTTTTTCTTTTCTTAATTTTAATTTTAAATTTATTTTAAAGCAAAAGTTTGGAGGGAAAAGGAAAATCACAAATATGAGTATCATGGGACTTTAACCTAAGATCATTTGAGAGCACATCAATGGCCTGGCCTATCCGACTAACTCCTCTAGGGGTAGGATTGATTTGGTTTGGATGGTTGTTTTTGCACACCCCAAATAAGGTCTATGGAGCAAGACCAAAAAAAAATCTAGGGACCAAAATGAAATTTGGACAAAGATTAGGTACCATTTTGTGTAAAAAGAACCCAATTCAATTTTGGTCGGGAGAGTTCTTCTGTTTCGATTACAGTTTCTTCCAAGTCAGGACAATCACATATCGAGAAGAGGAGACATCAGTTTATTTCTGATTTCTCCCAAACCCTACCCCTAATTTTCACCCGAACCCTAGCCCCAAATTTCCTTTAAACCCAATCCCAGAATTCGCAATCAATTCCCAAATTCTCAACCAAACCCATCAAGTTCTTCTCCTTTAATCAGCGAAGATGGTGTTGGCGCAATTGGGTGGGAGCATTTCACGTGCTCTCCAGCAGATGAGCAATGCGACCGTGATCGACGAGAAGGTCCTGAACGAGTGCCTCAACGAGATCACTCGGGCTTTGCTCCAATCCGATGTTCAATTCAAGCTTGTCCGTGACATGCAGACCAATATCAAAAAGATTGTCAATTTGGATGATCTCGCTGCTGGTCACAACAAGCGCAAGATTATTCAGCAAGTAAATGTTTTCATACACTCACAAGCTTTTGTTCTTTTTTATATTGTAGTTGGTTGATTGATGACGAGCGTTTGAATAAATTTGGTGTTTTTGGATGTTATTAAGTTGGTATTGAATTTGGGGCTTAGTTTTTTGATCTTATATTGAGCTTATCAAAATCATGCATTTTAGGAAAGTTGGGGTTAGTAGCATTTGCAAGCTTGTCTGGTAAAATGGAAAAAAAAACTTGCCAGTTCGATGCATTGAGAACTTTAGACATACAGACATAAACAAGTTCACCCTAAGGTTTAGCTCAATTTAACTTTTCTCAAGAAAATAGTGATAAATATCAAGTAGATGTTCAATTGTTTATCATGCGTAGCCTACAATGTGTTTATCAAGGTTTGCTTTAAAAAAAACTAATATTTGGTTTTAGACTCGTTAGAATGGTAAACGGTTTTAAATTGACTAGAAGATGCAGATACATACACTTCCAACAGCTGGCTTTTGGATATATTTTCATGGAAACCTTTATGTTAAGCACTCATTTTACTGCGGGGTATTCTTTCTTTCCTGTTCATTGAACCCCGGCTTCCCCAACCCCTCCCCCATCCTTTTTTGTATTCAGTTTTGCAGCAAATTTCATATGTTGATGCTCGACGATCTATTTTACTTTTTTTTCTCGTCGTTTTCTGTGTTTTCTAATGAAGTGTTTCTTTTTTATAGGCTATATTTAACGAACTTTGCAAAATGCTGGATCCAGGGAAACCATCTTTCACTCCCAAGAAAGGGAAACCAAGTGTTGTCATGTTTGTTGGTTTACAAGGCATGCTCACTAATTTCACACCGGTTGGATTTTTTTTTGGGTCAGAAAGTTGATTCTTGATTGGATTATTTCAAGTAGAAAAATAAGATGCAGAAAATTTCTGATATTTCATTCATCTCCAATGGGAGGTATTTATAGCTATACAAAGGGTAGAGATGCATTTGTACAAACACTAACACATTTGTAAAGATAGCAATTGCATTAACACTAACACAGCTGTACAAAAACAGCTATACTAACACTCACTAACACACTGTACAAACACAGCTGTATATTCTAACACTCCCCTCAAGTTGGTGCATGGATATCGCACATGCCCAACTTGTCTAGTGAAGAGTAGAGTTCCTGCTAGAAACAAAGATGAGTCATCATATCTGCAAGTTGGTCTTCACTCTTTATATACGGCACTCGAATGACATTTTTGCCAAGTTGTCGCCGATAAAGTGTCATCAATATCAATATGCTTTGTTCTCTCATGATGTCTTTGGATTATTTGCTATTTCAATGGCAGCTATATTGTCACAATACGAATCATAGGCTTCTTAGGTTCAAACCCGAGTTCCCTTATTAGAATCTTTAACCAAATAAGCTCGGTTATGCCATGGTGAGTGCTCTATACTCTGCTTCAGCGCTAGATCTCGACACAACCCCTGTTTCTTACTCCTCCAAGTTACAAGATTACCACCAACAAAAGACACATAACACGAAGTTGATTTTCTATCAAGTTTTGAGCCTGCGAAGTCGAGTCAGTGTAACCTTCCACATCTAAATGCCCATGTTTTGAAAACAATATACCCTTGCAGGAGTATACTTCAAGTACTGAGAATTCGATCAAGCGCACCTTGGTGTGCTTCACTTGGATTATGCATGAACCGGCCGACAACACTAACGGCGTAAGGCAGTCGGGTCTTGTATGAGCCAGATAAATCAGCTTTCCAACCAACCTCACGATACCTCTCTTTGTTAGTGGGTATCCGATCCGGATAAATTGACAATCCATGGTTAACCTCCATTGGAGTATTAATAGGTTCACACGCCAATTTTCCGGGTCTGCTAGTAAATCAAGAACATATTTTCGCCGAGATAAGAAGATGCCTTTCTTAGAACGTGCAACTTCAATTCCTAGAAAATACTTGAGAGATCCCGGATCTTTCATTTCAAACTCTTTGGCCAAGTAACTTTGAAGATTCTCAATCTCCTGTTCATCATTACCTGTAACCACCATGTCATCCACATAAACAATTAGCAAAGTAATCTTGCTGCCAACACGCTTAAGAAATAGTGTGTGATCGACTTGAGACTGTTTAAAGCCATAGTTTCTCATGGAATGATGAATCGGCGAAACCAGGCCCTAGGTGACCGCTTAAGGCCATATAAAGCCTTCTTTAACACCGCAAACCTTTCCCCTTTAGGTGTAAACCACGGAGAGGAGGGTCCATGTAAACCTTTTCTTGTAGGTCTCCATGTAGAAAGGCATTCTTGACGTCAAACTGCTTTAGCGGCCAATCTAAGTTGTGACCCAACGAGAGAAGAACTACGATCGTACTCATCTTGGCAACAGGAGCAAATGTCTCACGATAATCGGTCCCATAAGTTTGGGTATAGCCCTTTGCCACAAGTCGGGCTTTATACCTCTCTATCGAACCATCCGAATTCTCGCTTCACTGTGAACACCCACTTGCACCCCACAGCTTTTTCTTGTCTCTTGGTAACTCAACCATCTCCCATGTAGAGTTTTTTAAGAGCCTTCATTTCTTCTACCATAGCAGATTTCCATTTAGGATCATCAAGGGCGTCCCGAAACTTATTAGGAATAGACACGAAGACAATTGTTGTGCGAAAGTCAAATGAGACTTAGAAAGACGGTGGTATGAAATATAGTTGGAAATAGGATACTTAACATTATTGGATGAAGGGAAACCAAATTTTTCGGGAGGGTGACGATCACGTGCGGGATATCTTCTCCCACGGTCCTCATCATGTGGAACCAAGGGAGTTTCTAGTGGAGCTATATGATCGATTCGGATAATGAGTCAATATCGAAGAATTAGATAAGATAGGGATAGAAGCATGTACGAAGATCAGTCCCAAGAAGAATCGGTCGATTGGATGGTAGGATCATAGAGAGGAGGATCCAAAGAAGGAGGTGGCGGTGAAACATTCACATGTTTCTTTTTCTTCTCTCAAATGTTTTCAAAGTAACGAGTTCATGTTCACCAATATCTCCCCTCACCTTGAGTAGGGAGAGTAGGGAGAACTTTAATTTGAGGTTCAAACCACAACTTCTCCTCGTCCGTACTTCTAATCTCCCCTGAAGAGGGAAGTTGCGACTCCCGAGAAATATGATACTGTTCACAAAATTCAACATCCATAGACACATATGTCTTACCCGAAGGAGGATGAAAACACTTATATCCCTTTTGAGATGGGGGTATCCGAGAAAACACACTTAAGGGCACGTGGATCTAATTTGTCCTGTGGAGAGAATGAACATGGACATAGCAAAGACAACCAAAGATTTTAGGAGGCAAATTAAGTAAGGAAGGGATTGAGTGGAAGTGAGACAATACTTTGATGGGTGTTTGATAATCAAGCATACGAGTAGGCATTCGGTTAATGAGGAACGCTGATCATGACAAAGATCAGCCCAAGCTGTTTGAACTTGCATAGTAAAGCATAAGGACCGAGCCACATCGAGAAGATGGCGGTTCTTACGCTCTGCTATACCGTCTGTTGGGGTGTGTAAGCCGTAGTTATGCAGTGGATAATGCCATCTTCTTTGGAAGAACTTCGAAGAGAAAGATTAACAAACTCACGTCCATTATCAGAATGAAAAACCTGGATTTGGACATGAAACTGGGTATTGATTAGTTGATGGAATTTAGGGATAATAGTACTAACTTCACTTTTAGATGTCATCAAATAAACCCAACACACTCGAGTGCAATCATCAATGAAAGATATAAAGTATCGACAACCCGAAGAAGTAGGAGTAGAAAATGGTCCCCACACATCAGTATGAATACGAGAAAAAGGAGTAGTACTTTTATTAAAGCTTGGTGGAAATGAGACCCGATGATTTTTCGCATAAATGCAATGTTCACATCGAAGACTAGAAACTGAAACATTAGCAAATAAATGCGGAAATAAGCGTTCTAGATAGATAAAGAGGGATGTCCTAAACGGCGATGCCATAGAAGAATTTTTCTCGATCTAAAGCTGGATTTCCAGCTACACGAAAACCACGGCCAGATTGGATATGAGATTGCCCCGCCTCCAAGTAGTAGAGACCCCTCTCTCCTTACCAGCACCAATCGTCATCTTCGTGAGACGATCCCGAAAGATACAATGAGTAGGAAAAAGGTTCTTGAGCAATTTAAACTGTTGGTAATTTGATTGATAGAGAGAAGATTATTAGAGAGGTTAGGAACATGCAAAGCAGAAGATAAAGGTAAAGTAGACGAAAGTGATAGGGAACCAGCCCCTTGAATCGGAGTGAGAGTTCCATCTCGCAACCCGAATCGAATGACGAGATGGACAGTAATGAGGTGAACCGAGATGAGTCACTAGTCATATGATCGGTTGCCCTCGAATCAATTATCCATGGATTTTTAGAAGAAATAAACGACACTCCATTCTTACCTTTACCGAAATAAACCCGAGATGGTTGTGATGTGTCAAGAGAGACTGAGTTAGCTCGAGAGGACTCTTTTCCCTTGCGTTCAGCCTGTTTCAACTTGAACCATTCTCGGGTATCCTACAATTTTCCAGCAGGTTTCCTTCTCATGACCCTTACGATCGCAATGAGAACACTTTCTCTCGAGAAAATGTTGAAGAAGTCGAGGTGTTGTAGAAGCGATGGTTTGCCAAGGTTGAGCCCTATTAATCGCCAAGGTGAAGCTTACGGGGTTCCTTCGGCAGCCATGGTGACTGCGCTGTGCTTCTCTACGAACCATAGAATAAGCTTCATCAATATCGGGAAGAGGTGATGTGGCCAGAATACGTCCACATACTTGATCCAGATTATGATCAAGTCCGGCAAGAAATGTATAGACACGTTCTTCGTAGATGCGCTTCTTCAATTTGGCGAAGTCGATGGATTCTCCAAGTCATTCGGACGACGGAAGTCAAGCTCCATAAAGGTGGAATTGAGTTCCGTGAAATAGATAGTCAATGGTCGGCCATCTTGACGCATTTGGAAGGATTTTTTCATCAACTCATAGACTTGGGAAGCATCGAAGCATCATGATACGTTTTTGACGGTATCCCAAACATCTTTAGCAGTCTCACAATGAATAAAATTCATCATGAGGGCAGGGCCATAGAATTGATGAGCCACGACTTCACTAGTGCATTTTCGGCCATCCACTTCTCAAATTTAGGATCTGAATCCTTTGGTGCAGTCCTAGTCCCGAGGAGATGTAACCATATTTTTCACGGGCAGCAATATGCATCTCAAGAACTTTGGACCAAAGACGGTAATTGGTGCCATTGAGCTTTACCCCAATTGAGGAAGGTGTATCTTGCTGGAAATTCATCATTGGGGCAGATGTTTCAGCACCAAGAGAATCTGAAGTTTCTGATTTGTCACCCATAATAGCAGCGGAAATTTGTGTTTATGGTAGAGAGAAATAAAAAGGAAATTTCTGATGTAGAAGTTCAGTCTAGCTGCAACTACAGAGCATACTCAGAGATTTCAGTAAGAAATGATAGATAGAACACCAAAGTCAGTATACCCTTGGTGAAGATGATAGAGATCTGTGGTAACACAGAAATAGGAAGGAATAAGAAAGTAAAAAGAGCAAATTAGTATGCTCTGATACCAAGTAGAAAAATAAGATGCAGAAAATTTCTGATATTTCATTCATCTCCAATGGGAGGTATTTATAGCTATACAAAGGGTAGAGATGCAGCTGTACAAACACTAACACAGCTGTACAAACAGCTATACTAACACTCACTAACACAGCTGTACAAACACAGCTGTATATTCTAACATTTCACATTTCTTATGTGCAACAATTTTAGTTATTAAGTTCCAATTGAACTAGATATCTGGAAGAGATTTAATAATTAGTGAAAAAGAAGTTTCTTGGACTTTAAAATGTACTTTTAGCTGAAGCATGCTGTATTTATATAATATTTTGTGTTGGTCTTCAATTGGATTTATCTATTCCCTTTACATTACATGTTTAATCAATTCATCTAATTTTCTTAAAACATGCAGGGTCTGGAAAAACCACAACGTGTACAAAATATGCATTTTATCATCAGAAAAAAGGTTGGAAACCTGCCCTAGTGTGTGCAGATACATTTCGAGCTGGTGCATTTGATCAGTTGAAGCAGAATGCCACTAAGGCTAAGATTCCATTTTATGGAAGGTACTCTTTTTTCTTTCTACTGGTTTCTTTCTTTTGACAATTACAAGCCCAAAAGAATTGTGAAGTTTGTGAATGTTGAATTTTTCTTTTCTTTATTTAAACATCTCAATTCTAGATATTAGTTATTTTTTAAATAAGGGAAGTGAAGGAAAGAGGAAGGTAGTATTTAGATTAGTATCGCAGTGGCTATAGTTTGGTCTCATACTCCACTGGTATGGATCAGTGTTTTCAAAGGCATGCGAAGGCTCGCGTCGGAGCGCGCGTTGAAGCGAGGCGGTAGCAAATCGCCTCAGGCATCCGCTTGTTTAGCTTTCTGCACGCTTAGCGTACGCGTTGACATCAAGGCGTTGTGAAGCGCTGATATTGGGTCTGCGAGGCGCATCTTCACGAGGAAGAAGACGACCACCTGTGTCTTTTTTAGGTTTTTGATTTTGTTTTCCAATGAAACAGGCGTCGTTACATAGTCTAATTGCCTCTAACTAAGTTGAACGCATCGTTTTGACTTTAACGCACCCTTTAAAGGCAACCTGCGTTTGATAAGCAGCAAAATCATATTTTAGTTTTTTATTATTTTAATAATATATTTAACATACAGACCTATTACTTATATCTAACCTTTGGTTTTTTGGTCTGACCTGACCTATATCGAACTTAGCCCTACATCTTCATACCTATATTTAACATGAATCGTGAGATGAATGAATTGAGTTTTTTTTTTTAAAATAAGTATTTTATGTTTTGGAATCGATTATTATGCTTGAATGACAATTAGTATTTATATTTAATAGATTATTATGTTCTAATAAGAATTAATAGTATACTCTAATTGTATTGTATTATTTATAAAAGTTTCTTATTAAAAAAAATTAATGTTTGAAAGGCTTACGCCTTGTATAGCGCGACTAAAAACGCCTCACCTCTACGCCTCGCCTTTCAAAACATTGGTATGGATCATGGTTTGATGTTTTAGGAGTTAGGAAAAAGATGGTGGTCATTACAGGCAGCCATCCATGGTGTCCTCCTGCATATCCATCTTTATTTCTATACTACCATTATGTTTTTGTTGTCAGAATTTGATGCCTTTAGCATTCAAGTGATTATTGGTATTTTCCCCTGCAGCTATATGGAGTCGGACCCTGTGAAAATTGCAGTTGAAGGTGTGGAAACGTTCAAAAAGGAGAATTGTGATCTTATAATTGTTGATACTAGTGGGCGTCACAAACAAGAAGCTGCCCTTTTTGAAGAAATGCGTCAAGTTTCTGAAGCAACGGTATTTGTTCTGGAATTTCATACTATGTAAACTTTCTGATGATTTCATTTGTTTGATAATATCATTCTCTTAATATACTTTCTCTCATATTCCAGAAACCGGATCTTGTTATATTTGTTATGGATAGCAGTATTGGTCAGGCTGCATTTGATCAAGCTCAAGCCTTTAGGCAAAGTGTTTCAGTTGGAGCTGTTATTGTTACAAAAATGGATGGCCATGCAAAGGGAGGTGGTGCTCTTAGTGCGTAAGTTTTGCTGCAAATATTGCACTGTGTAGTTTAATAATTTTTAGTTTGATCTAAGCATTGATATAGCTCATAAGAAGATGGTCCATTAAGATTACTCTGGAAACTTAGTATTTGGTTTTTGTTCATAGACTAGTTTTCAACCTGTGCAATTCATGGGAAAAAATTTCTATAGTCATAAATTTTTGAAATAGTTTGCAAAATTGAAATATAACAAATAATTAAAAACAATTAAAACTATAACCTCTTGTCTCGCTTAAATCTTCAAAATCTCTCGTTGTACATCCACCTCACGTAGGTAAGTCAAACCACACTGACATCCATATTATGTTCCAACCCCGAACATCCAAATTATATATTTACCCTGTATACCTAAATCTCTAATTGCAGTACATTCTTTGCTAACCCAAAGTTCTCACTGTGAAACACTATTGGTAGTACCAAGCTTACGTTGCACAACACCTACCATATGTACCAATCAGTGGTTAGTCCCCTAATAATCAGCTCAATGTTTTTCTAAGGATGGCATTTGAAGTAAAATGGTTCAGGAATGTTATTGTATAAGAAATATTTATCTTGTTGGGGTTTGATCTCTGTGAGACTGCTGAATTTGTACTCTTGAGGTGGCCGGAAATTTTCTGCAGAACTTGGATTTTAATGGGAAGGAAAAGAAACGCTAGACGACAGTAGGAAATCGCTCCTGGGTCTGTAAGTAGTCACAGCTAGGAAGATAAGTGAAGCACTCTTTTGATTGCTAAAATGCTGGGGCAGTAGGAAACTTTTTTTTAACAGATTTTTTGACAGAGTTAGTGTTAGGTGACACATTTGGAATATTGAAAAATCAAGGTGGCGTTTCTCTTAAACAATTTTGTTTTCCTGAGGTGACAATTGAAACTCATGTATATGTTCAGGTGACATATCTGAAATCTTCCCTTTTATGTATTATATGTATTTTTTCTGCTAATCCGCCTTCTCAGTCTTGTAATGCTATTCCAAAATTTTCATGAACTTTAACTTCAAACATTAGTCTAGTGTTCAATACCAAAGAATAGGTACAGTGAAGGAAAGTATCTCTTTGGTTTCTGGGATTTCCAGCTATGGAAATAACATTGAAAACTAAATTTGATAGTGTGCCTATAAAATAATGTCTAAAGACAAGACACAGAGTTTTAGTCCTTACTAAGGTGTGGTGTGAAAAACGAACATAGTATTTTAGAGTTTCTAGAGTATGCACTTACAGAGAAGCATTGGTCCCTTCTCCCGTTTTCTTGTTTGCAAAAACATGGTCCAGAGTTCATTCTTAACTTATTATGGATTAATTTATGTTCTAATTCGGTTTTACTCTTGTAGAACAGAAACTTTTGCTCATTGCAATCAGAGCAGTTGAAAAATATTGCAACTCTTGGATCATTAATCTCAGTGACTGTTTGACAACTAGATTTTCTTTTACTATATGTGTGCAGTGTTGCAGCAACAAAGAGTCCTGTTATATTTATTGGAACAGGAGAGCACATGGACGAGTTTGAAGTTTTTGATGTTAAACCGTTTGTCAGCCGTCTCTTAGGTCACTATCTTTTTCAGTCTTGACTTTTCTTGATGTACTTAGCAATGAATATTTTAAACTGTTTAAATAACAATGGTTTTTACCACCAGGCATGGGCGACTGGTCTGGATTTATGGACAAGATCCATGAAGTTGTTCCTATGGACCAACAGCCAGAACTCTTGCAAAAGCTTTCAGAAGGGAACTTTACATTAAGGATTATGTATGAGCAGTTTCAGAACATACTTAAAATGGGTCCAATTGGCCAGGTTATCATTCTCTTTTATTGAACTTTATCAAGAACGTGCCTCTTTTATGTTCTTGCCCCTTCTTCTATACTTCTGTTTTGCAGGGTATGCAAGGTGTGAATACTAAATAGGTGGCACCTTTGTGTGATTGGATCTACTGAAGCTAATTGTAGATAAGAACATATTATGTTCACATGTTTAGGGATAAAGTTCACTTTTTATGGTAGCTTCGCTAATTCTTCCCCAAATTTAAATTTTAGCAAAAACCACTTAAAAGTTAAAACCCAACTTCGACCCTTCCCTACAGCTTCCCCAAAATTGAGAAATGCCCAAACTTTTCTCTTAATCAAGTTTGCTGTTTCATTTTTTCAAATGCTGCTTATTACTCTGACTCGGTAGCTATAGCTCTCCTCTATAAAAGAGGTCTTTGAATTCCCCTCCCCCGAATGTTGTAAATGGATTTTAAGAAACCATATTATTGATGTCATGAAGATTGGGGAGGTAAGAATCATACTCATGATTATGTATGAACTGTATTTCCTGTTCTCTCTCTCTCTCTCTCTCTCTCTCTCGTACACACACACACGCACATGCAGAAGCTTTAGGGTACGTAATCATGGATGTTATAGTTGAGACTTGAGAGGATCCTTGCTGACTAAGAATTTATTTGGTTTATGTAGGTCTTCTCAATGCTTCCAGGATTCAGTGCTGAATTAATGCCAAAAGGTCGTGAAAAGGAAAGCCAGGCGAAGATCAAGCGGTACATGACCATGATGGACTCGATGACAAATGAAGGCAAGTAAAGCCCATTCCTTTTGTTTATATGTGTTAAGCCGCGTAGTTTGAACAATAACTGTGATGTTTAGTTCCTTTGGCGGAAAAAAATACAAGAAACTCACATGTTCTACTGAATTCGTCATGTTGAACTGAGTAGCTTAACTTGTCTTGCAGAGTTGGATAGCTCAAATCCAAAACTCATCAATGAGTCACGTATAATGCGAATAGCACGAGGTTCTGGTCGTCAAATTAAAGAAGTAATGGAGATGTTTGAAGAGTACAAGCGCCTTGCCAAGATATGGAGCAAAATGAAAGGACTTAAGATTCCGAAGAAGGGTGAAATGAGTGCACTATCCCGAAATATGAATGCACAGCATATGAGCAAAGTCCTTCCTCCCCAGATGCTGAAGCAGATTGGTGGCATGGGTGGCTTACAAAGCTTGATGAAGCAAATGGGTTCTGGTAAAGACATGATGGGGATGTTCGGAGGCGGGGACAAGTAAGATATTTATGACAATTACTGTGGTGATCTCAAGTTTATTTGCAAGTAAGGGTTGCCTTTGTCAACCATAGAGGCTTGCGTTTGTGGGAGGCTAACATACATCTGTCCGACAGTTGATCCTGCTAACTGTTTTGCTAGAGCCTATTATCGAAGGGGCCAACAGATAATTTAGTTTTGTTGTTAATCGATAGTTGCTTTAGTTGTGATCTGAAGGGTCGGCATTTCTTTTTAAGTCTTATTGTATACAATGTATTTGGTTAAAGAAATGATCGGTGATCAAAAGAATTGTAATGAAGTAGAGGCAATGAAGTGAATTTCATCATTTAATGTTTAAAACAGAGCACATAGGATTTGTTTCCCCCTTCATTTGTTTGTAGCCATTTACCAATTTGATTTAATGCTTGCGGAAAGTTTTGTGAGAATGTTTAATATCAAGTACTTTGGCATATTGAGGCCCCAAAACTACCTATTTGATTACATTTTTTATTTCGCCTCACCCGACATAGCTTCGCTTTCTTGAGGTTATTATTCATGTTTGTTTATGTGAAAAGTACGAATAAAATAGTAAGAATTCTGAATGCTAGGTAGCATATCCCAATTGGAGAATTCCTGGTTAGTCTTAATCTTGTCTCCCAACCGATTGCGATTGGCTACATGATTCGTTTTGCTAAGAAGATTCTCAAAAATAGTCGTGGATTATAATATTTCTTCAAAGCTATTTAACTTCTATGGCAACCTTTTCTTGTACAACAGAAAATTGAGGATACAACAGCCATGAATTCTGTAGTTTCTGTGGTGAATCTTCTTGTACAATAAAGAACAATGAGCGTGCATATTTTTCATATAAAATACATTAGAGTCTGCAACACTGCTAAATGAAACCATTTCATCAAGGGACTTTCTCTATTGCGAAGTGCAACTGTGCAGAGTGAGTGGATGCGGAGTTCTATTTGTGACCATTAGATTACTTTTACACTGTAGATTTAAAACATCACTGAGAGAACTCGGTTTCACATCGCGGTAAATATCAAAGCTTTTTAGTCTTTTCATCCGAGCCAAAATTTCCCCCGCTTAGGCCATCTCCAACCCATGGGGCCAAACCCAAAAAATCCCAAATTATTGCCCCAAACCTCTCCCAACCCAACAAAATGAAGAGGCCAAAATTTGGGAAAATTCAAACTTGGACCCAAATACCAGTTCAAGTATTGCCTGAACCCAAAACTATTCGTGGAGCCCACTGCATCTGAAACAGCCCCCCCATGTGCAAAGATTTTGACGTGGGCCCCAGCTCTGCTGTGCTGCTGCTTTTGGCAGCTTGTTGCGCCACGTGTTGCTCTCTTGTGAAGTTGCCGTTGGAATCCAACGGCAACAATTGAAATGCTTTTTTATTTATTTTAATAATTGTAATATTCAAATGGGCCCCGCGAACTGATGGATGCGCCAACAATTCAAATGCTTATTTTTAAAAAAAATTCTAATATTAACTAAAATCAAGGATCTATATTAAATCTAAGCTATTTTAACGGTAAAAAAAAAGATCCAACGGCTGAAATTTAAATCCAACAGTCAATCCTCCTTGCGTGTTTCAATTATCTTGTGTGTGTGTTTTTTTTTTGTTGTGTGTTTCTTTTATGTTATGTGTTTTCTTTTATGTTGTGTGTTTTCTTTTGGAATAAAATTATATTTGTGGAATTTCAATTTTTTTAAGGTCAAATTGTTCAAAAAATTAAATTATGAAGTTATTTAAAAAGATTAAATGAAGAAAAGTTATCCATAAAAAAATTAGACTTAAATCATTCTTAAACAATTTAATAAAGTTGAGAACTTAAAATTTGAGTCCTGATGGTTGAGAGAAAAAACGATTTGAGTCCGGGCAAAACCCAAATAGTTACTTTTTGAAGGGGGAAAATTTGAGTTTAGCCCCTCATGGGTTGGAGAAGGCCTTACACCTCCAATCCATTAACCTCTGTTTCTTTCTTCCACCACAACACCTTCTCTTCCCTGTGCGTTCATCCCTAGCAATATCACAGCTGCTCCTCTGGGTTATAATATTTTGATTTCTTCTTTTCAACACCTTCTCTTCCGTGTGCTCTCATCCTGGCAATATCATAGCTACTCCTCCAGGTTAGAATATTTTTTTTGCTTTATGATATATGGGTATTTTCCATTTTGTTTATACAAAGTTTTCTGATTTTCTTATGGTATGGAATTGTTTACTAAAAGATTCAAGTTTCATTGGAAATCACAAAGGTTGGAATCGGAAAAATTGAAAGCACTGATGTATGGGTTATATGGATTTGGCTACTAATTGGTCTTTGTTTTTGTATGGTTTTGGCTAAGTTATTCTATTTCGTTTTTTGGTTGAAAGTTTATCTAATTCAGGTTTGATATGCACTTACGAGTTTGGCTTTTGGTTTAAGCATTGCTACAGTATTCTTTGCTATTGTTTACCAATGTCTCATTAACCAACATTTTTGTTATTTTTTGTTTTAATAGATGAAACTTTAAAGATGGGAGGGAAGCCCATAAAAAGGACCCGGGACATATGAATTTATGGAAAATACTAATGAAAATAATTCAGATTTAGTTTTCAATTCTCAAGTAGAAGATCAGCATGTACCAAAAATTGGTCAAGAGTTTGAATCACTTGAGGATGCCTATAACTTCTATAACAACTATGCAAAACAAGCAGGATTTAGTGTTCGAAGTTATTGTCAACAAAAGAGTAAAACTTCTAATGAGATCCTGAGAAAAGAATATGTGTGCTACAAAGAGGGAGTATATTCCAAAGAAGTTTCTAATGGAAGTGAAAGGCGGCGAGGTGTAGTACGAAGTGGGTGTAAGGCTAAGATTGCGTTTCTGAAGGTAAGAGAAGGAGCGAAATACATAATTTCTAACTTTGTGGAGGGCCACAATCATGCTTTGACAGCCTCTCAAATGGTACATTTGTTGAGATTACATCGCAAAATTTCTGAAGTTAATAAAGCATTGGCACAACGATTTGGTGATGTTAATATCCCAACACATCAACAATTTAGTCTTCTTGAAGTGCAAGCAGGAGGGATGCAAAACATTGGATATACAAAGAAAGATTTATAGAACTACAAAAGACAATTGCAGAGAAAGATGAAGGGGTATGATGCACAGATGTTGAGTGAGCATTTTATTGGTGAGCAAGCAAAAATGAATCATTCTTTTTATGATAGAGGCTGACGATGATGAAGGTGCGAGAAGTCATGGTTGACAAAGTTGCAGACTATGCTTCATGTATATGTAAGAAATTTGAATTTGAACAAATCTTATGCAGGTATGTGTTGGCATACATGAAAATGAAACAAATTGAGTATTTGTCAAATAAATATATATTAAAGAGGCGGACAAGAGCCGCAAAATATGACATAGTTGCGGAAGAGGGTGGAAGGGAAATAATTGAATGTTGTGATAATTCATTATTAATGAGGCAAACAAGATTGTCTAAACTTTCTTTTGAGCTTATTGATGGTGCCATGGTATCTCAAGAGGCAAGTAAAGTTCTACTATAAAGTTTTGAAGGTATGCGAGAAAAGATAAATTTTGTGGTGCGTAGTAGTAATAAATTTTGTGGTGCGTAGTAGTAACAATATATGTGGAGGCAATCATGAAAATGCAACTAGTAGTTATCTTTCACCACATTTGAATGACCCTCTTCAAGTACGGGCGGAGGGCTGCGGTAAAAGATTGAAGGGAGGAAAAGAGAAAGCATGAATAAGAGTAAACGTCATTGCCATGGGTGTGGACAAACAGGACACAACAGAAGAACTTGTACAACTCACATCAATCAGTAAGAAACTAAGTTGAATTTTTTATTTCGATTTATTCGATTATTTTATCTTAAACATATAATTTCTTATTTCTTAAGCAGGTCCTCTTTGTGCAAGGATGCAGAAAATATTTCACCCAATATCAATAATGGTTATGTGAAGTAATAGTCGATGCTTGTGGAAATTGAACTTTGAATGTAGTTGTGGCTGGATTAGTTCATTATTGTTCAAGCTATAATTTTGTATGAAGCTGAAATTTTGTACTTGTACCCACAACGTCCATTATTGTTGTAGCTTAAATTCCTTTGTCTTGTAATGGAGTCTTGGGACCGTCTATTTCAATCATTTATCTGTTTATATCTTTTCTAAACTTTTGAAGATATCCTGTATACAAACTTTGCAAATCATCCAAGGAAGACATGACTCTTCGAATCATATCAGGAGATCATAGTTAGCTTCAATATCCCCATCTGCAAATGAAATATAGTTAGTAATTGTAAACATCAGGCAAATACAGAGTATAATTAAACAACAGATCAGCCAAGGTCATATAAAAAAATACCACCCAGCAGTACAACACCTCACCAAACTCAAAACGAAACAAAAGTGAGCCAAGTTCATACGAAGACCAAGTAAAAACCA
This sequence comes from Prunus padus, assembly GCA_024362665.1. NCBI lineage: Eukaryota > Viridiplantae > Streptophyta > Magnoliopsida > Rosales > Rosaceae > Prunus > Prunus padus. The sequence goes on along the minus strand of JANFAM010000010.1, from coordinate 20,019,657 downwards.
AACCCAAATCAGCGAGGATATCCCTATAAAAAGAAATAGAAAATCAATGTAGACAAGAAGGGAAATGACATATTGCATATACAGAGTCACAAATAGCAATTGATGAAAGCATCGGATGAAGGCACAGGGAAGAGAAGGTGTTGTGGTGGAAGAAAGAAACAGAGGTTAATAGATTGAAGGTGTAAGCGCGGGAAATTTTGGCTCTTACCAAATGACTAAAAAGCTCTGATATTTACCACGATATGAAAACGAGTTCTCTCAATGATGTTTTAAATCAACAGCGTAAAAGTAATCTAATGGTCACAAATAGAACTTCGCATCCACTCTGCACAGTTGCACTTCGCAATAGAGTGGTGGAGGAATCACCATATGTCCTTCCAACATCTTCACCACATTGCTCATGAGAGGTCTTTCTTCGAGTGATTTCTGAATGCACAACAGAGCTACCAAAAACATCCTCTCTGCTTTTTCCCTATCTTTCTCTTCAATCCTGCAACGAGACACCAACACCGCCAATTCATTTTTGTTATACATGTTCCATGTCCGCTTTGGAAGCCATTCACGTGATTCGTTTGCATTAACATCAAGATGTCTTCTCCTTCCAACAATCTCAAAGAGAACAATACCAAAACTGTACACATCACATTTGTGAGTCACAGGATAAGGCTTCCATACATCTGGAGCTGCATATCCTGCTGTCCCTCTAACGTTGGTTAACACCATTTGACTACTTCCCTGTTGCAAAGCTTTGCAAGTACAAAATCTGCAACCTTCGGATTCAAATTCTCATCAAGAAGTACATTTTCGGGCTTAATATCGTAATGAATGATTCTATTTCCACACCCCTTGTGCAAATAAGCTAATCCTTCTGCTATTTGTACTGCAATATCATGAAGCTTCTCCAAATCTACTTGTTTGTTCTCGTTGAACAATAACTTGTCAAGCGATCCATTCTCCATGTACTCATAGACAAGTGCTTTCAATTCGAGGTCGAAGCAGAAACCATAGAGTCTAACCAAATTCAAGTGACAAATTCTTCCCAAAGTGCCAACTTCTGCCATGAACTGCTCTTCAACTATCTTAGCACTATTATTGTTGGTAAGGACCTTGACAGCCACTTCCAATCGGTCGACGAGAAGCCCTTTATATACTACTCCGAAAGCACCTGAACCCAACAAGTTGGCTAGGTTATAATTATTTGTGAACTCTGCAATTTGCTTAGGTGAGAAAGCTATAGGCTTCTCTCTCTTGCCATGTTGCTAAGAAACCCTTTGATTGTTGTTGGAAAATCAACTTTTACCGGAAACTGATCAGCTCTTACGTCTATTGCTACTGGTTGGAGTCCTTGCCGGTGCTGTCAACGCTGCCAACTATCCGAGCAGAGATTGGAATTGTACTTCCTGCCTTCTTGACGCAGTTAATAATGGCAGCAACAGCAACGATAAGCACCACGCCAGAAACTGAAAAGGAAAAACAAAATTGAGAACATACAAACATATTTATATAAAACTTATTCACGTATTATAATTTATGTGTACGTATGTATTTTAACAAAATATTTTAATTTTCCGTACACTTCTCAGTTATATAGAAAAATGTGTTTTTTGCATACATTTTTTTAATGAATAATACACATATTGTTCACGTATTTTATTCGTATTTTTTCACCTACTATTGAAAACAGACTAGAAATGACAAAAAATTAATAATTTTTTTTTAATATAATGGCCGAATTTCTCACCGTGTTTTTAAGAAACATTACGACACATATGCATTTTATATGTATTATACCAGTCAGTCCCATATTTTACTACCTCATACCTTCGTTAACTCATCAAGTGCTTCTCTCAAGTCTTGATTACATGCCCTGAATTATATCCTGATTATAATTTTAAGTGCTTTGCTTTTCTAGTACAACTTGAACTCATTATATCCTCTGAATTAACAACATGCTTTGTCTGCTTGGCAGTCAATGTCATAAATCATATTAATGAAAGCATGTTTGCTTGCAGTAACATAAAAGCAAAAAAAAAAAAAACATGATTGTTGTAGCATAAATATAAAGTAGAACATCACTTGCAAGTTTTCTGAAAATAGAAACTGTAAAAATGAAAAGAATAGCTAGCTAGCTACATAGGCAACAATTATGTGTTGTATTTGTTGAAAAATAAAAGTCCCACATCGGAAACTTAACAAAATAAAATACAATATATGATGAATGGTTCCACTACTAATATCACCGATGTCTTTTGTGATAAAACCTCACACCTACTGGGCTTTGTAGGTGGTTAAGTTGGGGACAATATCGGTGTTGCTAGTAGTGGGCCGCTGGCCTGTCTCTCTAAAATTTAACAGTATTGCTCTGGATTGAAGCTTTATTACCAACAGAAGCAGCCACCATCTTGTTCATGGAGGAATTGATGATTTCCTCCGGTGGTCTTCAATTATTTTCTTAGGAAAAGGCGTTGCAAATGGCAATAGTATATGAGGTTGTCGCAGCCGGGGAGAAAATAAGGTGATTAGGAAAATAGGTATGCGAGTGGAGGAAATAGCACCGCTCTAAGTTAAATATGGGGTCGTACGTGCGTATATAGCATCGTAATCCGATTCTATGCTGCTCGTCACCCTCGAGAAATTATAGAATACTAAGTAGTATACGCGTGGTACATCTTGTGCACGTGTTATAATATTAGTGGATATTTATAGATATTATTCCCTAAAAGGGGGAAAATAAACCATAAAAAGGGGAAAATAAACTCGTCGCCCACCCATATTATAACACATGCACAAGATGTACACGCGCCATACTACGTAGTATTCTATAATTTTTCGTCACCCTCATGCCAAAGACGAGTGGATTGGCAATTTCCATCATATTGCCGAAGTCAAACTGTTGTTTCTCCTTCCCATTCGGATGAACTTATTCATTATTTTCTTTCAATTTCATTGACTTTTGATAATACATTCATTTAGCCAAAAACCTAATGACTTCTTAGACGATAAGAAGCCCTATTTCTTTCTACTTTATTGGAAACAAGTCTAACATTGATGGAGTGGCAAGTTTGATACTTTTGTAATAGGAGAAGAAGAATGCAGTGTCACGCTTTTAGCTTTTGGATGAGTTTTAAATGACATATCATGCTTGGAGTGAAAGCCAAGCAAATCCTAACAGAGAAAAAGAGGATGCCGATCTTTCGTAATATTACAATATTATGACTTTGTTGAAGGAGAATGTATTTTTATTATAAAAAAAAAGAGGGTGGCATACATTTTCATACACCCTTTTCTAATGCATTCTTACAAATTGTTTATTCATATCTATCCCAGAAATAGCAAGAATTGGATTATGGAAAGTAAACCACAAGTAGGGAACATGTCCTCTTGTACAATGAAATCGGAGATAGGCTTGACTTATTCAAGGAATGATAATATGTTAGAATCTAGAAAGAACATGTTTGTTGGTAACTTCTACCTGTATATACAAGGATTTAGAAAACTTGGATATGCATTTCGTATATTGATCTACAATAATATTACTCACATGTCATCTTTCCAAGAATTTGCTTAGAACAGTTTTCCTTAAGTATGTATCTCCTTCATCATCATCATCATCATCTTCTTCTTCAGCTTTTATATTGGCGTTCAAAGCACAACGGATTACTGAGTTGACCTGCATCCTTAATCTGGCGTTGTCAACAAACTGATCTGTAAGCATCTTCCTCAACTCATCATCAGCCATCCTATCACCACCAGCGATGTTGTGAGCTTCGTCTACTGCCATAACCGCATTTTCGACATCCTGAGCCAGGAGCTGTGCCTGTTCCAATTTTGTGAAGCATTTGGACACACCAAAATTATAAGCAAATAAGACCCTAACCATTGGAAAGAGAATATATCATTCTTGTAAACATATATTCTAGACAAGTATAGACTAAAAGACCTGATGTGCATTTGACTGCTATGGGTATATAGCATTAAAAGTCACACATGTTGGACCACACGGTGCTTCTCATATTTCATCAACATTTCTAGCATCATAGTTTATAATACTTGGATCACTTGTATTATACGGTGACCAAAATTGGAAAATTGAAATTTCGGTGACTAAAATTAAATTCGACCCTAACCCCAGTGACCAAAAATGTAATTACCCAAAAAAGAACTAAAGGTGCCAAACATACCTCTGCAAGAAGTAGACCAATTCTATTGTCAGAGGTTGTCAGTAAATCTATAGCATCAGATGGGGATGAAGTATCCAAAATGAGTTTATCTTCCTCTTCAACAAGGAAATTAACACTACACTCTTGAAGCCGATTGCGAAGAATTTCACATTCATGCAACAACTTTGCATTAGCAGTATTTGCGCCCTCTATTCTTCGCCTTTCCTTTTGAAGAATCCTCTGAAAGATAAACAGAAAACAACATATTTAGAGGGTTTTAAATTGTATTTTTCCTTAAAGAAAATGCATAATATGACCAAAACTGCTAAAATCCAGATGAATACATAAACACTAAATAATGCTTAGCACCCTTATCTCCTATCATCAAATTCCCAAAAGCCGTGGCTAATGTATTCATGCGCTCTAAGTGTTGTCCTTGTTAATTTTCCATTTTTTCAGAAGTGCTATCTTGTTCTTTTGTGAATCCCATTCAGTTGGATGTCTCCTAGTCTAACAAAACTACCGTTCATAAGAAATTTCACACATGAGGAAGAACAAAATCGGTTTACCAAAACATATCATTCAAATTTCTAAGTTTGGGACTCAACAAAAATCAAATGAAGCAGAAACAACATTACCTCTACTTCTAACTTTTCTTTCAGTAATCGACTGAGTTCCTGCTTCAATTCTGATTGTGAATTCCGAAGAAATTTGACCTCTTTAACAAGTAGCTTTACATCTGTCTTTGATTTCACCTCAAACTCTTCATGATATTTCTGCAAGTTCTCAAGTTGCAGCCTAGAGGCATCCAACTCCTGTAGCAACATATCATTCTCCTCAATGATAGATATTTTTGTTGACTCTGAATGCGCCTTTGCATCCTGGAATATTCTTGCACGTCATCCACAGAAGGCCCTTGATATTCAATGACAGAGAAATCTAAGAAAAAAAATGTAGTAAAAGGAACAAACCTGCTCAGATTTTAATTGTAATTCCAAGTCCAAGCACTTCCTTCGGAGTTCCTCCATATCCCACTGCATTTGCGTAAACCTTTCTTTTTCAGTTAACACCGTCTGCTGCATGTTTTCTTTACAATTCTCTCTGGTAGTTTCAAGTTCCACTTCCAGATCTTTGACCTGCAAGAGAAAATTCCGGTAAGGCAATAACGTTTTAGGGGAATAGATTACAGCCAGTAGTTATGGGGATTGAAGTTGAACTAAGACTTTGAAATATTAATGTCAACCTCCTTTTTCTCTTTCGCAAATCCATCAGCAAAGTTATAATGCAACCAGTAAACAATTCCAAGATTTCAACAAGATAAGTCAATTCTTAGTTGCAAAAATGAAAATACACTACTAAGTCTTCACATATTCACTTGGGTATCTGGTGCATCCTTTTCAGACATCACGAGGGGAAAAACATTTCTACTCCAACTAAACATTACCAGGATTTAAGGTAAATCTTAAGTAGTTACCCAACTATGAATACAAATCACCAATCAAAAGAACAGGTCCTGTCACAAATTCTACTTTTCCAAACAAAAGCATTAAATTTGATACAGTGTTGAGCCTGTTTCATGGAAACAACACAAGACAACAGATGTGAGAAACATGTTCAAGACCATTCATCTGGTCCAACAAAAGCCCCAAAAAAATGATAAGCTACAATTCAAATAAACTTTTTTATAACTACTTGAGTTTTAAGCAAGGTAATAATCTTCCCTCCGAAAGCCTAAACTGAATTTTGTAATTTCATGCAATCTGTAACCATCACATAGTAACTATCATTTATATAAAGAATCAATCATTCTTCCCCGCCAGTTCTGTGACTACTAACAACTACTAATGCATTCTTTGACTTTGCATCTGACTTAGGTTTGGCTTTGCTGTTACAGATTCGCTTATTTACAGCCTTTATTCCTTACTTCCATGCATGGCTGAGAAATGACATCCTCTAGAATAATAATAGTGCGTACTTGCCAAATGGAAAAACAATATTAACGAAAAATTTTAAATACTTATAAAAGTCTTTCAAAAAAAAAAAGGAAAAACTGAAACTAATGGATAACCCAACCCCAGCCATCTAAATATAGAGGACCCAATGGCTGGGAAATTGGGAATAGAAGCAGACTACAATCCCAAATGAAGTCAATCAATAATATCATATTAGCAACAAGAACTTATTGACTGTTATAGGTTAATTGTCAATCAGTACCATAGTAGCAACAAGCACGTATTAACTGTCCATGTTTCTGTGCAGTTTCTATTATAAAATAAAATTTCGTCTTCTCGTTTCAGAATAAAATATAAAAAATTATACCTTTGTCGTGAGGAATTGTCTCACAGCACCTTCTTGATTCAATCTAGCAATAAGATCCTCAATGTCAGTTTTTGCTGTGGCTAGTCTCTGCTGCATTGTAGTAAGAACCCTGTTTAATTTATGTCGCTCATCACATGGAAGAGCAACGAGTGAGTCCCTTGAAAACCTTAAATCTGAGTTCACAAAAGTATTAGGAGCTTCAGATCTTTCTGCAAGATGAAGGGAGCTATCACCAAATAAATTGGCCACTCCCAAGTTAGATGTTTCACTAACTCTCACAGAACTCAAGTCACTTCCAAAACTCTCCGTTGACAGCCTTCGAGCATGGCCATCCCGCTTGCAATCGTCTATTTCCGAAAAGAACTCTGTTCCATCCATGTGAAGAGGTCTGGCATCAGAGTTGTTCTCACTTACTCGGTCCCTGTCAGTACTACTGGCATAACTTCTGCCAGGAAATTGACGCCTGGAGAGCCTTTCTAGGCTTGCCTGAACAAAGGTCCGGTTAAATATGCCAAACTTGACAGACGTTGCCATTGAATCAATTAAGTCCAGTTCAGATGTCGAATACTCCATGCCAGGATTAGCACGGTTATCATCTCCATGCCTTGGTGTTCCAATCTCAGATTCATCGTATGGAGTATCATTACCATAATCTGATGTAATAGATGAACTAGCAGCAACCACAGAAAGATCTGAATGAGCTTGTAACAGGAATGATGGAGCTGCACCACTAGTCGAAGAGTTTACATCTGAAATTTGCTGATTCACTTCTTGGAATGCTGAAGAGCATGACAACCAAAAACTAATATAAGCAGATGGACGTATTCAATAAATGATAGAATTTAATCTCTAAGATGCATCAAGGATACACCTACAAGACCTGGCAGCAGCTTCAAGCTCAAGAAAGGTTGCAACCAATACATTCCTTGATAAATCAATGTCTGATAATAGCTTTTCTATCCAATCCTCCAAAGAACATCTTCGCTGCAAGAAACAAACAAATTTGAGAATGAGAGGATAAACACTTAAGAAAAATCAAACAGACATGAAAAAAGCATTTTCAATAATCATGATCATCCGTGCTGCAATTCCTTTTTTAACCAAAAACAAAATAAAAAAACCCTCACCATGCCCAAAAAAAAATTGCAAGAGGGACGATAACGATTGATGAATGTGTTGAGTAACACAAACTCTATCCTTTTTCGACAATCAAACTGACATTAGGATTTTTTAACAAGTAACCTCTGCAATTAACTACAAACAGACAACGAAAATCAATGATCCAATCAACAAGTAAATTTATCAAAATGTATCTCAAGATTCTCAACTTTGACATGAGGATTTATGTAGCTTAAAAAGGCATTCCCCGTGAGGATTTTTATCAAAATGTATCACACCATTCTCAACAAGTAGGGCTTATATTAAATTTGCTTCTAATTACAAAGAAAATAAAAAAGCTAAGACGTGCACCATTACTTTAGACCAAGCGAGAGAGAGAGAGAGAGAGAGAGAGAGAGAGCCCACCTCTTCCAATTGTGCCCGACTTTTCATTCTCAGGAACCCCTTTGGAGGAGCTGGAGGCAGATCTTTCATAGGGAACGCCTTTTTAAGCTACAGAAGACAATAGTCAATGAGATTGCTCAACAGTCCAACAAAATATGAAATTGCTAAGGTCTACAATAAACAAAAACACAAACGGCATATGCATAAACTTGTGTTTTCTGATTAGAAAGTAGCTAAGTTCAGTAATAGAATCTCAACCCTTAGGTTAAAAATGGATAGCTAATGCGTCTTAGACATAGTGTGGATCTCCGCTGTCTATACCTAGTGAAAGGCGTTAAATGTTTATTATTCAAGTTAACTACTTGTTATATTGGAGCTGAACATATAATTTTTGATAAAGTATGCAATAATGAAAGTCAAACCTAGATATTTTGAAGATGAAGGTGAAATATCAATTAGAGATAAGAAATTGGTACATTTGAAGGTCATCATCCTTACCCTTGTCCCAATCATATGGGATGCATATATGTCCTAATTTTTTTAAGATAATTTAGTTTCGTTTCAATCTTAGTCTTGGTCTTCGTCGCTCTTTTGGTCATTTACCTTATTACTAAAAGGCGCCACTCAGAATCTTTCTCCAATACGTTGATGTTTAGTTGTCTTTAAATCAATCATTGAAATTTTCACTTCCACTACGTAGAAGTCTTGCTCTTCCTCTTGTTTTCCTTTAATACCCAAAATTTTGTCCCGTGGAAAATAACTAGCCATGTGATAATTCAATAGAACTTTTTTTTTAACACAAACAATAATATTATTAAAAAGAAACCATAAAGAACAACAAGTGGAGCAATTCAATAGAACTACATTTTTATATATTTACTATTTAGTACTCTTTTATGACATAAGAAATCACAAGCTTGTCTCCATTGTATCCAGCTTGTTTCAGTAATGGATATTACATAATCATCTATTTCCCCACCATTTTGCCTTACCAATCCTAAATATCATAAATCATTTGTACTTCCTTTTAATGAGCACTTCATATATTTGAGGTTGACCCATAGACATTGTTTACTTACTGCTGAGTTCTGACTTACATAAATGAAAAGAAATGTCACTTACTTCAGAAAATAGTTTCAAAAAGTCGCTAAATCTTCGTAATATCCCCCGAGTAGTGGTGATTCCTTCCAGTGATTGTACACCAACTTGAACCCTATAAAACTGTTCTCTATGAATGTTAAAATGGAAGTTAACTAAAAAAGGTACAAAATTACCAGAAAATAATGCACATCCAACTTTACAAGAAAAACTAACCAACATTCCATTAACATCTCCAGCAATTCTTTGTTACAAAACTTTGAAAAATTCGATAATAATAGCCGTGACATGGATTATAATTACTAAAATGAACGTGATACCCCATCAAAGTGTTTTTCGTATGTCAAACACAATATAATGGGAATTACAAAATGTAAGCCCACAAGAAAATTTTTAAAAAAAAAAAAAACTTAGGTACTCAACAATGAGGCTGAATAGTTTTATGTCCTATATAATGTTGTTGCAAATGAGAACAGAAAACAAGTATATATGTAAAAACTAAATTTAATTAAAATAAAAATACACATAAAGTATACCACCACAGGATCTGAACCTCTTGATTTGGGCAGGAAAATCCAAGAAGGAATAGTGACACAGTAACTCCATCCTATCGGCGGGTTATGTGGCCAAACAGAGTCGCGCCCATCCTTCATTTAAAACCCAAAATAGATTATTATACGGAAAATGACAAAGAAACATAATAATTTAAACCCAATTAATGCACCATCGTGTGCCTGCAAAGCCAAATCTGTCAAATACTGACAAAACTGATTAACTTACAGCATACTTGGACATGTCAGAGACATATTTCACTGTAACTACATAGTTGAAGCACTGATTTCAACTAACCCCCAAAAAAATAAAGACATGGGAGGGCTAACCCCTAAACTTTTGCAATTACCATGCACAAGTATTCACCATCATTTCTAGTCATGTTGGGTACTATTATACTCAAGAAATCCATAATGTTTAAACTTGGACCTTAAGCTTAGAAGCATATAACTGCGGCAAAATTTATACTAGAACATGTTTTTTCTTGGTGAAAATGAAAAAAAAAATTATCTAACATTAAATACCATTTATTATACTTGTTTTCATCTCTCTGTTGGTGAAACACCAAAATCCAACATAACAGCTCAACATCATATCTAGTATCTCCGCAATCTTAAATTTCATCTGCATGCAGCCTACAATCAACTTTATAGGATTCCTGCAAAATTGTCTGTTCCATAACCCTCTTTTTCCCAGTGTGCATAGCATAGATGATGCAACATCCCACCATATTACTTCCTTCAATACAATCTTCTATTCTCCTTCCCAGTCAAAAGAATCTTTTTATTCTCCTGGGAATTTCTATCCCTACTCCCTACTCCCTGCCCCACCCCCATCAATAATTTTGCTGATCCTCTGCCCCTTCCTTCTCTCATGCACACATTTACAAACACCTGCAACTGTTTAGATTCCAAGATATGTCCTTCCAATCAAATCCCTGTAACTCTTTAGGTTCTAGATTCACTCCACCGGTACTTCACAGGAGTCTCCCCCTCCTCCTACCTCTGGAGATTATGCAGAAAATTTATGGATTCCTAATTTTTTCACTCTCATTGCATAGTATATACTTTTCATAATTGATGCATGGACTTCTAAATTCCTCCACTGTATGAGCCCTTACCCTTTCCTGTTTACCCCGTCCAAAAACAGTCTTTCAATTTTCCGCCAACAATTTGCTCTACCCCCAAAACTTCTTCTCCCAAGCTTCCATCCCAGACCAACCAACCATATCATATAATTTACACTCATTATAAAGCTATTGAAAAAATCCTCATTGATTGTGTGCAGTCTTTCCTAGTTAATGCTTCTGGGGCTTTCAGAAGTCCAAAAGTACCTTTTCCACTCCATCACTAGCATGGATCAAAATTTTATTCCCTCCCCTCCTCTCCATACTGTCATATTTCGATAAACAAATTTCATGATGCTTAGACTACTAACTGACATATGTCCTGTTTATAGCTTCAAAGCTGAAACAAAATAACTAACTTGATCAGTAATATCTTACAAGATAGACTAAGCTTATCACCACCGATTCAGTCACCCTAACTTCATAATCAAGTGCTTGAAATTAATCAAATTTGAAACATTCAACAGATTGAACCAAAAACTCCAACAACACATTCACAAAACCCACTAACCAAATTCCAACCCAAACCCAATAATTCCCTCCAAAAAAAAAAAAAAAAAACTTCATAACTGGCTTTCCACAGAAGCATAAACAAAACAAAAAAAATACATAAAAATCAAAAACCGAAAAGATAGAGTACCCATTTGCGAGGAGGAGGGCTCCAGTCCATGCCCAGAGGGAGAGGTGAAGTGCCGTCGTGGCGGTACTTGGGAGGGCTACGACTGCGCCGGATGCTGCTTTTATTGCCATAATTGCCCCTGGCATCAGTAGCATCGTCGTCGTTATGATGAGGGGCAGTTTCGGGCTCAGAATATAAAGGAGGGCGACGGGAGAAGGAATCGGAAAAGGGATCGGAGAAGCTGAGGTCGTTGAAGTCCATGAGAGAGAGGTCGTGCGCGTACAGATTCATTTTCGATTCGGTGTTTGTGTTTGTGCTTGTATGTTTACTCTGAAGGTGGATGGTTTGTTTGTAGATTGTGATTTGCAACAAGAACTTGATTTGATTTCCAAGTGTCTCTCAACTAATAATTTTGCGCCTTCAATCAAACAAGATGACATAACAAAAGAACAAAAAGAAAAAAAGAAAAATCTGAAATTATAAGGAAGAGCCCTTTTTAATATTTTTTTAATGAGAAAAATGGAGGCCTTTTTTAAACTTTGGTTATTTCTTTAAGTAAAATTTGAGGAATTTTTAGCCATCGTATCACCTTGCCAAGGTAGTATAAATATAAATTTATACTATCTTACTCATCTATTATTTGAGCGGCGCTATTTCCACACATCTATCTTACTCATCTTTTTAAAATTTTAAAAATAAATTTATTCATTTGTAAAATGATTTGGTTAGAAAAAAACGTACCTATTCTCCCTCATCCATGTCAAACCCCAACCCCTCCTTTCTCTCTCATCCGGACCAAACCCATATCAAAATTCCAATAAAGCTTCAAAATTTCCAATTGGGTCCGATCCAATTCCATCGGATTTCTCCTCAGTCTCTGAATCCAAAGGCACAAGCTTTTTGTTCCATTTGCTCAGTTTGCTCTTCGTCTTCTTTCTAATTGTGGCATTTCTCTCCGTTATTGTTTTACCATGGCCCATTTCATTAAAACTCAAGCAATCCATCACACCCCTATCAAAATCCAACAAAGCTTCAGATTTTCCAACTGGGTCCAATCAAATTCAGCATCTTTCGCCAAAATCTCCAAAGATAACACATTCATACACACACATGCTGTAAATATGATGCACGCAAAATCTGACTTGGATGTAACAAGCTTGGCATCTTCATCGCGAAGCTGAACAAATGATAATAGGTGCAAATCTTCCATGACCGTTACAGTTTCTGACATTGATGAAAATGGGGCTTCGAGAGAAGATAAAAGGCTGAAGCTACCCACTAGGGAAAATATATCAATAAATCCATATCAAAGAGTAAAATCCTCTGAAGTTGCAACAAATGCTTACTGGAAGATTTTGTTTTTATTTTTTGTTTTATTATTATTATTTATGTTTTCACATCTTCTTTTCCTTAGGATTGAGGATTCTGAAGATTGAATTTTGTTGTAAGAAAACTGAAGAAAATAAATATTGGATTTTTGATTTTCATTTGGTGGAGAGACGATGAATATTGAGAGCGATTTTCTTTATCTTTTAATTATTTTTTATAAGACTTTACAGAGGATCCCCACATGTTTTGATTGACAAGAGTTGAAGGTTTGAAGCATGCTTTGAATGGAAGTATGGAGAATTTGTTTGAATTAATAATTAAATGGCATTTTAGAAATAATGGTGGTGAAATAGGACTCGTGATGAAAATAACAGCACTCTATTATATAAGAGTTTTTTGGTCATATAATAGTTTCTCAATTAAAACTAATAAAATTTTGATTTTATTTGTAGTGATAATTTTTTCTTTGAAATCAATGAGAGGGGTATTCGACTGGGGTATTGTAGAATTATTTTGTCAAATTTCTATAAAAAGAGATATATCATTAGAGGTATCCATGTGAAGTGTACTTGTCGGTTTTTCTTTTTCTCTTTGGATGATGTGTGAGGCAACTACAATAAATTGATTGATCCTCGTTAAATTTGGAAGTTAAAAAATAAAAATTAATTCCTTCCTTTTTTGTGCTTTCTTGGAGCTCAACCGCACCATCTTCTACAGGATTTTTGTCCCTTTTTATTTTGGGTTTCTCCGCATTTTATGTATCAATGACAGGACTCGATTCAAATTTTACTTAGGAATTCATGTCGAACTCTGTACGTATCCGACACCTGTTGGATACCTAGCACAAATGACTAAATTGCCCTTTATTCTAAATCCAACTTAAAACCACTTGAGGTTTTGTGACTTTTGCCGGAAAACCGGTAGAGCTCCCCCTGAAAAATGGACTTTACCCAAATTAATTTCACCTGTAAAACACAATTTATATTCTCAATCGTTCAGCAATAAATCTTGCCCTTTAATATCCAAAATAATCCTAACCAAACATCTAGCTATAATTATTCAAGTTATTATTAACTTAACTGATTCATCAGTTCAGATTGAGTTCAATTATAATGTTAAATAAATTACCAAACCAACTTATCACATAACCTCTTCCGTGGCTGCACCTATATTAATCTAGGTTGCCTACGTACCCTTACTGAGAAATCAAGCCACACGTAGTTCTTTTTCAAGGAAACTAGGTTCAAACCATACAGTGCATGAACTAATTATCAATTTCATTTTTCTGATTTCAACTCTTCAAATTATAATTATTTTATCAACGCTCATTCAAATACATATATAAGCAACCCTTTAAACATTAAGGTCATACCTGTAATTGTCTGCATAAAACACATCATGTTGTTATCCATCAAGGGTATACATGTATATCTTAAATCCGAAGGCAACCGGGGATGGGGAAACTAGCTAAACACCTGTGTAGATAAATCGGGCAGGTGGTTAGAGATCCTGGCCAACCCTGTGCAGAAAATAGAAGCAGGGTAGCGAACAATATCCTTTATATCCTCGTAGAACTCGGGGACACAAAGTCAAACTGAGAACGCAATCCATCAATTTCATAATTATATCATTAATGCCCACATTATACAGTCAATTCCAAGTACCACACATGTGTGATACATCCTCGCAGGTTTCAGGAACACAAAGTCAACCCGAGCCGCATTCCTCACAGAACTCAGGGCACACAAGTCAACCTGAACCACATCCCTCGCACAACTCAGGGCACACAAGTCAACCTGAGTCGCATTCCTCGCTCCGCACAGTCCGGATATCCCTAGGACTCGTGGGGCAAATGTCATACACGCACATTCATAACCGAAAGCAACAGCTGTCCATAGACATATTATTATCTAACGGCAACACTTGTCCGAATACATTTTTATATCCGAAAGCCACTAGGATATCCATAGACATCATTATATCTGAATGCAACAGTTTATTCCAAGGCAACTCCATTATCCGAAGGCAACCAATTCAATTACAAATCATTTAACAAGATATAATTATACATATATATATATATATATCAATGTAAAATCAACATCTCATAAATTCCAACCCATTAACGTATTTCTAAGTAGAAATATCCAACCTACACTAACTAAGTCCTCACTGACACCAACCCCTCTATCAAACCATGATTGAATCATAATAACGATCGCTCAAATAAAATAATAATAATAATAATGATAACAATAATAATAATAATAATAATAATAATAACAATAATTACAATAGTAATAATAATCATGAAAATTCCTAGAAATCCTATAATCATATATTTAGTAAATAAAATCCCAAATCTTTTATGGCATTCAAAATACAACCGTACCGACTTTTATATAAACCAATAACTAACATTCAAATACTTAATAAATATAATAACCTTCGATGACCCATAAGGCATTTATACCAATAATCAATATCCAAATAATCAATACATTATAAATACCATACTAATCATAGTAATACTCAATATCCTCTTGATCACACTTATTCTGATAACCCTAGAAATTCTCAAATACCATTCTCAAATCATGCTCAACTTTCCAAGCTAACCATATTGAACAGTAAGCATATTCGTATAAAATCATTTTAATTAAACCACAAGCTTGGGAAGTAAAACCATAATCACTTATTTATAAACATACAATAAAAGCATCACTTCATAATATAAACAACATTTATAACTCAAACTTCTAATCACAACTTCTCAAGTCCTTCCTGCTGTTCCCAAAACCATTCCATTATATAACATTCTATCCAGAAAACTAAACAATTCATCCATTCAAAGACATAGAACATATAATTAAATATAACAAATAACCAACCACTTAAATAAACCACTATTAACACCCACTCGACTAACCAACATTTCCAAATCCCGAGCCTTTCTAATTCATCTTAACCTTTTCAGCACTTCCCAAGAGGCGGGACGACCTCAAAAGACCCTTGGTCAACCATCCAGTCAAACTAGTCATAATGTTCAACAGGGCCCGCGACCTCCAGTTTCGATCTGAACATTCCTAAAAGTTCAAAAAAATCAATTAATCATGTTCCGAAGGTTTGGTCTCGATCGGATGGTCGGATTTCACACGATCACACGATCGGACGGTTTCTATTAAATTTAAACTTTAAATCATTGATCCGGAGCATCCACGGCTCCGATCCACGATCCGCGAATCCTTACACAATCCTAGAGGTTCAAGGAACAACATATTTGAAATTGGCATTGATCCAACGGTCCAAATATATCGAACCCGGATATCGCCTTTTAGGCGAAAATCCATTCGACAGTCATACCATATCCAATTTCAAATTCGAGCATACCGTCACGCTCGAGACGACGCATGGACAATTTTAAGATGAAATTGGGCCACCAAAAGTGGGCCCACGTGCTGCCACACTCGGTGGCAGCGCGTTGGGTGTCTTGAGCGATTTCCCGACAACGGAAATTTCACGAATCAACTTATAACACCTATACCTATCAACTCAGGGCAGCTAGGGAAGATTTTTGCCCTTGAGAACCGGCCAAGAACCGGCCGGAATCTCGCCGGAATCCCAAGAACCCGAAACCCCTCTTAAACCCTAGGTTTTTAGAAATCTGCCCAAACCTCCAAATCAAACGAAAACAAACCCAAAAATGGATAGATCAGTCCAAAAGAAGTCGGAAACTTACCAGGATTGATAGTGGAAGTCACAAATTGGCCGAAATTTCAATTTGAAATTCCGGCAGTTTTTCTCCTTCGTTGCACCGCCGGGTTTGGGTGGTTTTCGACGACAAGAGGAGGTGGGACGGGCAAAGGGAGGAGAGGGATGAAGTTTGGAGGAGGATTGAGGTGGTTTCGTGGCCGGACGACCGATGTTCGAAAATTTTCAAAGGGAGAGGGAGGTATCGGGGAAGAGAGAGCTAAGGGAGGAGTGGGGGGCTGAACGTGCATTTTGGTCTTTTTATTTTTATTTATATTTATAAACAATTCCTTTAATTAATTATTTAATTTTATTTCAATTACTTATTTTAATTTAACTCTTATAATTTTATTTAATTTCCTCTAATTTTGGGTCGGGATGTTACAATCAAGTTCATGTGGGAGATTAGAAATTTAATATAAATGAACCAACTCATGCAATATGCAATTGATTACCAACATCCTCGTTTGGTGTTTAAGATTTAGTTGAATTGGATAATTCGATAAATTTAGGGGTTTTTTTTTATCAAATAAATTTAGGGATTGCTTGATAACCATGTCATTGTTAGTTTTCAATTTTCATTTTCACTTTTTTGAAAACCGAAAACTGAAAAACATGTTTGGTAAAAGATTTCATTTTTCAGTTTTAAATGAAATCTAGTTTTCAAAATCACCTTTATTTTAGAAAACAACTTGAAAGTGTTTTCAGTTTTTAGTTCTAGTTTTCATTTCTTTTGTTCTCCTTTTTCATTCACTATTTTTATATCACCACACATGAAATGCACTCTAGTTACCAAAACTTGGCATTTGGAACCTCCCGACTTGGACTCGGGCGCTGGATTCTTGCATTCTACAACAAACCCAATCCAAGCCTCGAAACCTCCAAATCCAAAATTCACCAAAAAATCATCCTAAATCCAAAAAATTCTCCGAAAAAACTACAAACTATTTGTAACATGCACTTTCATTCTACGATCTGGAATTCACAATTTGACCCCCCAAAAATTCCATTTTCAAGTTCCACATAAAACTGAAAACTGAAATCAATTACCAAATAACTTTTGTTCAATTTTCAGTTTTCACTTTTTTTTAAAACTGAAATTAATTACCAAACAAGTTTTCAATTTTTATTTTTAAAAAAATGAAAATTGAAAAACTAGAAATTGAAAACTAAAAACTGAAATGGTTATCAAACGGGCCCTTAAGGTATGTTGAGGAAGGAAATGAAGGTAGAGGTGAACAATTTTTCATTTTAGGTGAATTAGAAGGTTCAAGTCATAAGATGTTGATATATCCTATCATTATGTAAGGATTAGATTGGATAAGTTTTCTTCGTGAGTAATCCATATTCTACCTTCAACTTGGAGAAAATTTCTTCATGTCTTTCTTCAACATGCCTTAAATTTAGTGAGTTATCCAATTCAATTCTAAGCACCAAACAAATATATTGCTTATGGTCTTACATTTATATACAAAATATTACCTTTTTAAACAAAATATATTAAATATTAACTTTTCCCATATGTATTCACAAAAAATTACATTCTAAGCTTGCTGGTATGAACTGAGGGTTGGTTCTCTTTTGCATGGTAGAACCTATATGATGCGGGAAGGCTAATAAAACAAGCTTTTTATGGAAATTAATATGGATAGAACAAGATCAAGAAAAGGTTAATGGAGGAACCTGGCTTCAATAACAATAACTATTTGCTTAATTTTTCTCAATGTCCACTTACAAAGAAATAAGATCAGATTAATCCATTCTGTTATTCAAATTAAAAACAAAACTGAAAGCATAAAACATAAATGGCTAAACTCGAGCCTACCCATCCAAATAAAAGGTGACTAACATTCTTATTGCCGGTGGTGGTATGGGAAGAGAAAAAATCTTTTGGTTTTGATTTTGTATTGGATTGATAACTTTGATATATATAATCTCAGTCATGTTCACCTAACGACCTAAATGTTCACATGACTTCATTTTTAGGTCCTAAGGTGAGCGAGACTATATATTGTA
The DNA here is from genome assembly GCA_024362665.1 of Prunus padus. Classification (NCBI taxonomy): domain Eukaryota; kingdom Viridiplantae; phylum Streptophyta; class Magnoliopsida; order Rosales; family Rosaceae; genus Prunus; species Prunus padus. The sequence continues at coordinate 20,001,185 of JANFAM010000010.1, read as the reverse complement.
ATGAGAAACTACTATCGCTTTGCTTAAAAAAATAATTATTAATAATAAAAATAGAATTTTTATTATTAATAATTATCACCTAATTACATTATTAATAATGAAAAACTACATAAATGCTCACCTAACTACCATGTGCTCATAGTGCTTTTTCCTCGTTTAACAAAGTAGCATTTTATTGGTTTTTTTTTCGTAATGGGACGGGTCGGGGAAACCGTTCCCCAATGAAAGCGGAGATGGGGGAAAAATGTTTAATGGGTATGGGGATGAGAATGACATACCCACTCCCAATTCGTCCCAGTGCTGTTATTTCCACCCATCTTATTTCTTCACCCCTCATTTTAAGGTTTATTAATACACTCATCCCCCCACCCACCATCATTTCAAAAATGTCCCTACCCCTTCCCCTTCATCTTTCCTTTCCTTTCCTTTCCTTTATTTTGGTAAAAAACGGTGTGAGAAAGTAAAATTGGGAAATGTTTACTCACTTTTAGCGAGGAAGTCATGAATCAAGAAAATCAGTAATATAGACAGAGAATGAATTGGAATTGGATGAAGTACTTCTTGTATTTAATATAATAATTCCAAATTCCTATCCAAATCATATAATCTTTTCGTTTGTTTGTAAAAAACGGTGTGAGGAAGTAGAATTGATGAGCGTTGTAAGTAAACAGGGAAGGCATGAATAGGAAATCAGTAATATAAACAGAATATAAATTGGAATTGGATTACCTTCTCTTTCTAATTAATATAATAATTTCAGGTTCCTATCCAAATAAGTAAAACATGCCATAAAAGCTAAATAACAAAAATGGAGAGTGTGTAAATCCAACCTTTTGACCAAACCGTAGGGCAATATCAACACATGGTAAAAACACGTGGCGGACTCCAATTGGTCCTCGTATACAACTTTCCTTTCCCTAGCCGTTTCTTACCCTCCACGGCAAAACCAAACTCCTAAGCCAGGTGGGATCCATTGAAACGGACGGTCCAGATCAAACCAAGTGAAAGTGGGCTCTATGTACGACCACACGGATTGGTGTAATGGACCGTCACCCATATTTATATAAAATGGACCCCAACGCCGCAAACTAAGTCAAGTCGTTTCGTTCTCGTAATCCCAAAAAACGCACAAAAAGGCCTAAAAGCTCATAGCCCGAACCCTAGTTTCAGGTTTAGGTCCATTAGGGTTTATCGGCCGAAAGCTCAAAACCTTCGAGCTCAAGCCCATCAACTTCGTCTTCTTCGTCCCAATTTTGAATTTCTTTTTTTTTCCTGACTCGAAATTAACCAATATTCAAATTTGGAGTTGCAGAGGCAGGTTTTTCATCTTCGGGGCTGCAATTTAGGGTAAGAAATTTTTCCTTTTAATTCTGTCTTCGGTTTTCTGAAATTTTGGATCTTGAACTTGTTGGTTTTCTGTGTTCTTTTCTCGCAGATTTCTGGTTTTTTTTTTTTTTTCTAAAGGTTACACTCTGATTGTTCTGAATGGTTAAGGTCTCTGGGTTCTGTTCAATTTAAAAGAAAAATTAGGGCTTTATGCTGTTCAATTTGTGTGGCTGTAAGCATATATGTATTTGAATGTGTTTCGGCTTACCTAAGCGTGGCGTGAGTAATTGTGTTTTTAGGGTTTAAGTTTTTACTTTTGGTTGCTGCCGAATTCCAATTACCTTTTACTTGCTTTATTTAGGTATTTTTTTTCCTAAAATATGCAAAAACACAGATATAGCTGCAGTCGCGAAACTTCAAAAGTATCCTCGCGTTTTAATCTGTTTTTGGTAGCATATATTTTCAAGGTACAATTGCTTTTCAGCGTAAGACAATTTGTACTTTTAGCATAAGGTACAAGTCACGTGCAGCAGGGCTCTGGTCTTTTTTTTTGGTCGAAGGCTCTCCGTGTCTGTAGTGGGCATTTTCTTTTTCAGGCCCATAATGAAACGCATGTCATGATGTCACGGTGGTAATTTAAATCCTAAGTTATATAATTACTCGGTCTTGGTTACACTGCCTTAGCCAAAAAAGAAGAAGATTATAGCTCTGTTTTTAGCAGTTTTTTTTTAAATAAAATTTTTTTTCCAGAATTTGCAAGTTTGTTTACATATGTAACTGTGATTCATAATTCAACTGCATGCTTAATAACGTCTCATGGAAATTCATCATTCAATTTAAAAAGTTGTGCTCATGTTTTAGGTGATGTAATGATGGGAAGAATTATATCCCTGTGGTTCATTGTTCTGCTTTTGGTGATGCATTTTGCATCTTTATGTTGAACCTAAGTATCTAATACTAGCCCAATATGCTATTTTTCAGACTTCCATTTAAATCATCTTTATGTTCATGTAGGTAAATCTTTTGTCAACTAACAGGCTCTGATAAGGACTTTGGTTCCCATTAATGTTAAAATGGATCTGTATTGGCACTTACTTTTGTGGGTCTGTTAAAAGGATTTCATAGTACTTCCTTTTTCTGAATTCTTGTTCTTTGATGCTGAATTTGGCTTGTGTTCCTCTGTTACTGGTAGATCAACTGGGCGTTTTCATTTGCTTGTGACATCTGCTTATTCATTCATTATATTCTCAATCTGTTTTAGGACTGCACCTGCTTACTGGGAGATGGATATTCCTACTACTCCAACTGATAATAATGGGTTACCCAGTTCAGAAACCCAGACAAACAAGCGCAGGAGAAAGAAGTCTATTGTTTGGGAGTACTTCACAATTGAAACTGTTGGGGCTGGAAGTACTAAGGCTTTCTGTAAGCAGTGCAAGAGATCTTTTGCTTACATTACTGGTTCAAAGCTCGCAGGCACAAGCCACCTAAAACGACATATTGCCTTGGGAATCTGCCCAGTGAGTCGTCAGAAAAATCAGATGACTCCTTTTACACCAGGCTCCAAGACTGGTGCTACTGATGCACCAAAACGACGATCCAGAGCAAATTCTGGATATGCGAGAGTCTCTTTTGATCAGGACCGTTGCAATCATGACATTGCTAAGATGATAATTATGCATGGGTATCCACTTCACATTGCGGAACAACTAGGATTCATCAATTTTGTTCGAACACTTCAACCACAGTTCAATTTGGTAAGCTGGAACACTGTTCAAAATGAATGCACGGGTATTTACCTTAGAGAAAAACAAAACCTTTTGAATCTTATCAGTGGAATTCCAGGAAAGGTCAGCCTTACAGTGGATTTGTGGACTTCAAATCAGAACCTGGGCTATGTATTCTTAACAGGACACTTCATTGATGATCACTGGAATTTATATCGTCAGATTCTTAATGTTGTTATGGTACCATCTCCAGATTCAGGTGACACTTTTAGTCAAGCTATTTTGACCTGCTTATCCGATTGGCATCTGGAGGGCAGGTTGTTTACCCTCACACTTGACCAATCCCTCTCTAATGAAACCATAATTGGAAATCTTAAAGGGCTCCTTTCTGTCAAGAACCCACACATGCTCAACAGTCAGTTATTGCTACGAAATTGCTATGCTCGCGTTCTGAGTAGTCTTGCATGTGATGTACTGGTGGCAATGAGCGAAACAATTGCGAAAGTTCGTGAAAGCGTTAAGTATGTGAAAACTTCAGAATCCCATGAAGAAAAGTTTGTTCAGCTGAAGCAACAACTTCAAGTTCCTAGCACAAAGAACCTTTCAGTCGATGACCTAACTAAATGGGACACAACTTATCATATGTTGGTGGCAGCTTGTGAATTGAGGGAAGTATTTGCTTGCTTGCATACATATGATACTGATTACAACATAAATATATTGTTGGAGGAATGGAAGCAGGTAGAGACTCTATGCACATACTTAAAGCTTTTGTTTGATGCAGCCAACATTGTAACTGCCCCAGTGTACCCTTCAGCCAATGAATTCTTTCAGGAAGTATCAAGAATTCAAATGGAACTGATGCATGCAGCCATGAGTGTGGATCCCTTTGTCAACTACCTGATCAGACCTCTGTATGAAAAGTTTGACAAATATTGGGAAAACTGCTGCCTTGTTTTAGCAGTTGCTGTTATTATGGATCCGAGGTACAAAATGAAAATTGTAGAGCTCGAGTTCAACAGAATCTATGGTGAGAATGCCGAGACATGGATTAGGATTGTTGATGATGGCATTCATGAACTGTTCCTTGATTACATGATGCAAATGCTTACTCTACCTGAAACACCAATGGATGAAGGGAATGACAGCATCATCAAAACAGAGGCACCCGAAGAAGCATCTCAGGAGGGGTCTCTGCTGTCTTCTGTGGATGGGCTCCAAGATTTTGAATTGTACATATCTGATATCACAGGTGGCCAGCAAATGAAGTCAGAACTAGATCAGTATCTGGAAGAGGCCTTTACGGATCGAGTGGAAGACTTCGATGTTCTGGTTTGGTGGAGACTGAACAGAATGAAGTACCCAACTCTCTCTAGGATGGCTTCTGATATTTTGTCGATATCGGTGTCTACCGTTGCCTCTGACTCTGTGTTTGACACTGAAATAAAAAGAATGGATAGTTACCGGACTTCATTGGGTCCAGCAACTCTTGAGGCCCTTATCTGCGCCAAAGATTGGCTTAAATATGGATCATTCCCACAACCTCCAGCACTTTAAGTTTCTGATAGTTATGTTCTCAAAATGGAATTTTAGGCATAGGTTTCATTTTGTTCTTTTAGGTAGATCATTGGTAGTCTCATTTTGATGGTTTTTAGATGTCAACACAATGCTAGTTAAATTTTGTTTTTCCTCCATCATAGGACGCTTACAGTTCCAAAATTTTGTGTTGGTATAGCAATTGTTTACATTCTTGGATTAGTAAATCAGCTGCAAGATTAATTGGCCCAGTGCAATCATATTCTTCCATTGATTCTGTTATCTTCCTACAATGTTGATTTTCTTTACTTCTTGCAGCTTTATGTTATGATCATTCAAGAGCAGTAAATTTCTTTTTACGTTTTCCTAATACTTTTTGAAGCCATCCAATTCTCCTTGGGATGAAATTGTAGAGTAGATTTACTGATCCGTTTACCTTAGTAATTCTTGTTAAAAAGATGTTCTTAAAAAAAATAAAAATTAAAAGGGACGGTTTTGAAAAGATGTTCTCCCCCATTGTTTTGTTCATGATATATAATGATGGTGTCTTTTTCTTCATATTGGTTTACTTTAAAAAGAAATCACATCTAACAGGATTTGAGCCTATGTCAATTTGTGTGTACGTATTTAACTTCATCTCTGGACAGTTCATCATATCAAAGAGAAAAACAACCCATGCAACATCTGATGCTTTTCTCTTTGTATGACATTCTTTCTTGCCCTCAAAGTCAAAACTCACTGGCTCTACTCATCTTTAAGCTTTTCAGTTCATCATTCTTTAAACTCCATGAAAATGATCTCTATGGCTTCTGTGGCTCCAACCCACTTCCCCACACACACCCACCTTCAGTCTTTTGAAAACCCACCAGTTACTCTCTTTGAGTACTGCAAGTCCATGGACCAACTCAAGCAAATCCATGCCCAATCAATGAAAACAGGCCTCACAGCACATCCAATGGTGCTTAACAGAATTATAGTCTTCTGTTGTACTGATGAATTTGGCGACATGAAGTATGCCCGTCGGGTGTTTGACACAATTCCTGAACCAAGTGTTTTCCTTTTGGAATACCATGATCAAGGGCTATAGTAGGATACGTTGCCCTGATTATGGGGTTTCTATGTATTTCACAATGCAAAGGTTGAGTGTCAAGCCCGACTGCTATACGTTCCCGTTCTTGTTGAAGGGATTTACTCGTGAAATTGCTTTGGAATGTGGCAAAGAGTTGCATGCTTCTGTGTTGAAGTATGGGTTTGATTCTAATGTTTTTGTTCAAAATGCATTGGTGCACATGTATTCTATTTGTGGTTTAATTGATATGGCACGTGGGGTTTTTTATATGATTTGTGAGAAGGAGGTTGCTACTTGGAATGTAATGATTTCTGGGTACAATAGAGTCAAGAAGTATGATGAATCCTGGAAGCTCTTCAATTGCATGCAGAAAAAGGGAGTATTGCCCACTTCAGTTACTCTTGTCTCGGTGCTATCAGCCTGCTCCAAATTGAAGGATTTAGATGCCGGGAAACAGGTTCATAAGTGTGTCAAGGAGTGCCTGATCGAACCCACTTTAGTTTTGGAAAATGCTTTGGTTGATATGTATGTAGCTTGTGGGGAAATGAATGCTGCGCTTGAAATTTTTGAAAATATGAAAACTAAGGATGTAATTTCTTGGACTACAATTGTTAAGGGGTTTGCCAATTCAGGACAAGTTGATTTAGCTCGAAACTACTTCAATGAGATGCCAGAAAGAGACTATATTTCATGGACTGCAATAATAGATGGGTACCTCCAGGTAAACCGGTTCAAAGAGGCATTGGAACTTTTCCGCCAAATGCAGACTTCATATGTAAAACCAGATGAGTACACTATGGTAAGCATTTTAACAGCCTGTGCACATCTAGGAGCGCTTGAACTAGGAGAATGGATAAAAACATACATTGACAAAAATAAGATCAAGAATGACACCTTTGTTAGAAATGCTTTAATAGACATGTATTTCAAGTGTGGAAATGCTGAAAAAGCTTTGAGGGTTTTTGATGCGATGCTTCATAGGGACAAATTTACATGGACGGCAGTGATTGTTGGCCTTGCTACTAATGGACATGGTAGAGAAGCTCTTGGCATGTTCTCTCAGATGGTAGAATCTTTGGTAACTCCAGACCAGATAACTTTCATTGGTGTTCTCTGTGCGTGCACTCACTCTGGCATGGTAGATGAAGGAAGAAAGTTTTTTGCTAGTATGATCACCCAACATGGGATTGAGCCTAATGTTACGCATTATGGGTGCATGGTGGATCTTCTTGGCCGAGCAGGGCATCTAATCGAAGCTTTTGAGGTTATACAGAACATGCCAATGAAACCAAATTCAGTTGTGTGGGGAGCTCTTCTTGGCGCTTGTAGAATGCATAAAGATGCAGAACTGGCTGAAATGGCAGCTAAAAAGATGCTCGAGTTGGAGCAGGACAATGGGGCTGTTTATGTTCTCTTGTGCAATATATATGCAGCTTGCAATAAATGGGAAAATTTGCGTGAAGTCAGGCAAATGATGATGAATAGGGGAATCAAGAAAACCCCTGGTTGCAGTTTGATAGAGTTGAATGGTATCGTCCATGAGTTTGTAGCTGGGGATCGGTCACATCCTCAATCCGAAAAAATCTATTCCAAGTTGGATGAAATGATCAAAGATTTGAAATTTGCAGGGTATTCGCCGGATATATCGGAGGTTTTTCTTGATATAGGGGAGGAGGATATAAAGAGATTGCAGTATGCAGGCACAGTGAGAAGTTAGCAATTGCCTTTGGACTGATCAGTTCAGGACCTGGTGTGACAATTAGAATCATGAATAATCTTAGAATCTGTGTGGATTGCCACAGCATGTTAAAGTTGGTCTCCAAGGTTTATGATAGAGAGGTGATTGTTAGGGATGGAACTCAGTTTCACCATTTCAGACAAGGCTCATGTTCATGTAACGATTATTGGTGACAGTTTAATAAAAGATAAAGAGTATATAACTTGTTGATTTAACTCTCTCTACCGAATATCTGATGTTCGAATGATTGTAACATTGAGACGTGATAATTTCTCTGGCATTTGCCATTGATAGATTAAGTCTTGTGCATTTCCTTTTCTTCAGTCTCTATCACTCATGAAGAAAATACAGTCATCCCATCATTCTCCCATTAACGAAAGTCTCATCACTATTTTTAGTGTTGATGGAGGTGGAATAAGAGGGATTATCACTCGAGTTATATTCATTATCCTAGAATATGAGCTTCAGGTAAAAAGATCAAAACCAAAATTCTATATGTTTAGTGCTATTATTAATTATGAGCAATATATAGTACCACACTTAGTTCACTAAACAATGTTTCATTCATTAGAATATATGAGTCCAATCTCCATTTTTGTTAGTTGATAACATGTTATAGGAACTTTTAGGATTTAATACAATGGCATGTGTAACACACGGTTCTTATATAAATTTTAGGAACATTTTGCAGCCTAAAGAATTTGAGTATGATAAAGCCATCGAAGATGGAAAGCAGTAGATGTAAAGACTCAACAAATTGATAATAATAATCTTATATTATATTATTGTTGAGTCAAGGATGCAAGGACTCAAGAAATAATATTTTCTGCTAGGTGTGGGGTTTAAATAGAAAACTCTTATATTTTTTATTTTTTTTCAGCTGGGTGTGTATTTAAAGGTAATTTGGGAAGATATTAGGGTTTTCTTAGAAACTGTGAAAATTTGAATTAGAAATTGGGGTGAACTTAGAACATGGGGTGAACAAAGAGAAGTTTGGGGTTTAAATAGAAAAACTCAATTTAATTTCAATATTTTTTAATAACCAAAATAGTATTTTACTGAAGTAAAAGTAAAATAAAAGATGTAATGTTGATATTTAAACCATGTTTTTCTCAACTCTTGGATTAGATCCAAGGGTAGCTAACCACGACTTCCTTGGACCATAGGGTCGAGGAGAACGAGAATGGATTCTTGAAACGAGAAGCAGTACTTTTATTATATTGACACACCCACCCACCCAATCTCTAGTACGTTCCCCCTTAGAGCACTTCCACTCATTTGTCATGGCAAATAGTAAGGGCATGTAAGGACGGTTATTGTTCACTTGAATAGTATATGACAACCTTTTTTTTTTTGGTGCTTTTTCACCCATTGCTATGCAATCCAAGGACAATTATTATTCACATTGAATTAATTTTATTTATATATATGAGATTAATAAATAAATTTTTTTATAGGTATGTATAACTGTTTTTTTGAATTTTTTGGTCATTTTTCAGAATTTTTTTCGATTTTTTTATAAAAAAAATTATTCGCAGACTTCAGAGCCTATCCGCTGGAGCTGATTTTGGGAGATCGGGGGGCCTTTTGCCTGGGGTGGGCTGTCCGCTGGAACTGCTCTTACGCCTACCCATTTATCACCCATCCCACCTCTTGGAATCTATTCGTCCAAAAAAACCCTCTCCGAACCCAATATCTTCTAAGAGACCATGAATCATGTGCGCTCATCAGCTATAGCACTCTCCCTCACGAGCCCTCAATTGCTCGTCTGCTGTCGGCGGTCAGGTACTGTTGTGTAGCAGCGACGTCGTGTATCAGGTAATGTTCACTCCTCTGGAACTGAGTCGTTAAATCTTTCCTTCCAGATCGATACCGTACCGCGATTGGGTACGCTCGATCCATATCGAAATTCGTAGATGGGTGAGCGAATTAGGCAACTATGGGCGGAATGAAGGAAATAAAAGAATGGGCTTGCATTATAAAAACTATGGGTGGAACTGAGAAGTGAGACAGGAACAGGAAAGTATAGAATAGAGAGATGAAGTTCAAGGCATTTCTTACAGATAATGGTGTAAATCTTTTGGAAAAGAGGTTCCTACCAGCACTAGACAAGATGGGAAAGATATGCCATCTCTACCTCAATAGAGACCATGCTATCTTCCTCCACAACCTTCTAAATGGTGATGGAGTTCAGTCTATTGCTCAGTTTCGCAAAGAAGCTCTTTTCGATGACTATCGTATCTCCAGCCAGAATGAGGACCGCATTGCCTTTGCAGTAGACATTTCTCTTCTCCACCGTGCTCTTCGTAGTAGTGTCAGCATCTGTACTGAGTTTGGAAATGGGCCTACCGCCAATCGTCTCCAGATTAAATTGGTTAAGAAGCTGCCTCCAAATTCTACTCAACCAATGCCTTTCCTTACTTTTGAGACCAAGGGTTATAAATCTGCTGTAATTCAGGATGTGCCAATCTCAAAACCTTTGTCCAGAGCTCAGGTTCTTGAACTTCAAACTGCTCTTGATATGGCTCAAGATTTGCCTCAGACTCTGGTTCAGGTTCCGGATTTGAATCAGTTGCAGAACTTTGTGGATCGGATGAGGCATGTGGGCGAGTTGCTCAATATTTCCATAAGCAAGTATGGGGATTTACACATTCAGATTTCCACAACATTAATCACACTTGGTGCTGAGTTTCAGAAGCTGTTGGTCTTGGGTGAAAGAGCTGATGCTCCATCTGAAGATCGAAACCTCAGTGCTCAGACTCGGTCAGCAAGGGCGATTTTGAGGAGAGATGCTCAATCTGTGCAAGTGAGTGTGAAGCATTTTGGCAAGAGCCTTCAGTGCCACTTGGCTAGGCCGGATTGCGCTTTCTATGGGATCGCTCCGCAAGGTGCTTGCTTGACAGTGATCTTCCAGTTTTTCATTCCTGGTTGCCATCAAATGGACAAGTCAATCAGTCTACATTGCAGACTTCCTGTACTGGACCAAGGGTCAGGTTGACGGACTTAGGTGGGTTTGCCATGCATGGTTAAGCTTTAGAACGTTGGGTTAAATAGTCAGTTTGATATATATCTTGACAAATTGATTCTGATTTTTAGTTTGAGTAGCTGTTCATGCTATTGTTGTATTCTGCCAATGACATTTTAGACCCATGACTCAATTTCTTTGTGAATATGCACATCCCTTTACAAGCTGGTTGTGGAAGTTTTGGTCATGACATGATGAAATGGAAAGAAATGCCTACGTGAATTGTTATGAAAGCAAAAATATAACGTCAAATAGTTGCAAGGATAGATGATTCTTAGCACTGATTGCTGTTATTCTGTATATACATTTTGGTGATTTGAAGCATCAAGCTATTGTATAATTGAAGCTCCAAGATTTAGAATGTCTGGTGCCTACCACATGTTTGACAAAATAAAGATCCAATTTAACAGGTGCCTTTAGACGTGAGTGTTTATAATATGCTTGAAGCATCTGATCACAAATGCAACCATGAGAACTATTGAAAAAACGATCTTCTAACAATTTACTCTTGAATAAATTTGGTGTGTTGGATTTACTTTAATTTCATATTCATACCAAAACACAATCTGAATTTTATTACTCTCCTTATTGGGGGGATGTGATTTATGTTTTCCATGTCATATTCTTTCGGTTCTATTTAGCTTCTACCAAACAAATAAAATGAGAGAAAAATGACAGAAATTGTACATAAATTTCCAGCTACAAAGAGATGGTGCCTTGATGTTATGTGTTACACCATTCATTCTGTACATAATTTCTCACTTACAGGGCAGGATCCTCTGTAAGACAAAGCTTATTCAATATCTCATCCAATGCCCCGAATGCAACCTTGTATCGGTCTTGTGATTTCCTCCCTTCTTCCACAACTTGCACAATGCATTTATACAAATGGTCATACCTGTGAACTGGGTTATTAATGTCAATGCCACTGCAGCTATGATCAAAAACGTAATTGCGTTTAATATCCTTTCTCCATCGCGAAAGGACGTATTGAGCCGGGATCTCCTCCACGCCATTTTGGTTAAGGACTGATAGTGTGTGCCTGCACAAATACCCCCTCAAGTTGAACATGCCACAGATGCAATGGACCTCCATCTCAGATGGATTATACAAAACCTCATAGTCTCTCGTCTCTCTCCTATTTCCATCAACTTCAGTTTGTTCCTTCACTATGTATGTTATGACTGGCCCATCAGGATTTAACTGACTAGTGCTGAAACAAGAGTACATTCCTTCTACCTCCGATTCAAACTTCCTAAGAATGTCGTTAGTGTACACTTTGGAGAGTTGCAACTCAAAATAGCATCTTGACTTCAACATATAACTCAAATTTCTTGAATCCAAATCTGCCAAGGCTTCCAGCCGATGATGCGTTTGCAGAGCTTGATCATACTTATCTAAAAATTCCTTTAAAGGAGTATCTTTATGAAGAAATTCTTTGAAGTACGAAGAGACAACCTCACTTGGTTGCACAGGGGACATCCCTGCCAAAAATATATCCTTCAAATATACTGGAACCCACCGCTTCCGATCGTCAAATAATGCTTGAAGCCATTTATGATCTCTAATTCCATGGCGCTGGACCATATCCTCCCAAGCTGCTTCAAATTCCTCCACCCTCAGAGAGTAGTAAACTGCTCTACTAAAAGATTCTTTAATTGCTTCATACTCGAACAATCCTCCCAAATTTTCTGGAATCTTTTGCATTATATGTGATAAGCAAAGACAATGAGAAGCTCTAGGGAAAACATCAGAAATGGCAGTTTGCAATGCTCTGCATTGACTAGTAATGATCGCTTGAGGAGGGCGTCCCAGTATGCATGTAAGCCAAGCTCTAAACAACCATGTATAGGATTCAACTGTCTCACTTGCAAGTAAACCACAGCCTAGCAGCACAGATTGTCCGTGATGATTTACTCCAATAAATGACACCAGCGGGACTTCAAACTTGTTTTCCAAGCATGTAGTGTCAATGGCAACTATATCACAGAAATAACTGTAAGCAACCCTTGTTCTCGCATCAGCCCAGAACAAATTTCTCAAGCATCCTTTCTCATTTAGATCCACCACATAAAAGAAGTTTGGATCCATTAACTGCAAGCGAGAAAAGTAATTCTGAACTGCTTGGGCATCTCCTTCTTTAAGCTTCAATTGATTGGAGTAGTCAACTCTATTCCCAGATTCTCCTTCATCAACATCTATGCTTCCATTACCATCAGAATCAATGATCACTGTTCGAAATAGCCTGATCTTTTGCACTTCTTCAGCAGTATCTAACTGCAACGCTCTTTTAGTTCCAACACCTACACTCTTGTGAGATTTATAAAATTTTCCACTTGCTGGACTAATCAAGTGGTTGTGCTCAAGCTCAACTTCAATAACTCTCCACCTGTTGGAGTCCATTAACCTAAACTTTATCATTGCTGGACAACCAGTTCTAGTTTCCGGCCTTGGGCGATTTGCTTCACTCTTCTTTTTGAAACCTGCGCTACTGCAGCTAAGTTTTCCTCTGTATCTTTCCTTGCTCTTTCTATACCACGTATTGCTCACCCTAACCCCAAATCCCTGTTGCTTGGCATAGCAATTGTAGAAGTAATACACATCCTCGTAAGAATCAAATTCCATTCCAACAACAGGAGGGAGAGGGTTCTCTCCTTGAATAATGCCAGTTTGACTGATAAAATCTGTCATTGCACAGTCTCCTTCAATCTCAAATTCATCAGCATCATCATCGCCCGCTGGCTCTGTGTTCAGAGAAACTTCATCCATATCTAAACAGACATAAAGCCAGGAAACCAGTTAACAAGGAAAGGAAAAGCCATACAAGAATACGTAATAATAAAGTCGAAAAACCAGGTATACTTAGCATAAATCCTCCACTTTCCAACTCTTAAAACTAATCTCTCAAACGATTTCCTAACAGAATCAGCTACCTTCATTGAACATTTGAATAAAAATATTCAAAGTTAGTAACAATACACTGATTTATTTACTATCCGGAGCACTAGACCCTAAAAATCTGGGGTTTGGTCCTTAAAAACGAGAAACCCAAGAACTAATCTTGAATTCTAAATCTGCACTGTTATGAATTGGAAAAACAAACATCACTTCAGCTTTAATTTCTGGGTACTGTTCAGTAACTTTTTCCCACATTATTTGAAAGTTGAAGCACCAAAAAAGGCAAAAAGGCCAACAGCCCTTTCTAGATTTTCCTCCATTTTCTCAGCAATCAACCAAGGTTCAACTTTTTAGTTGTTTTGACAAACATAAGTTAAACTTCACTAAATTTGAAAGTGAAAATCGATCAAACAAAAAGGAACCAACAAAATAACACTCTACCCAGCTGAGCCCAATACACAACCAGACAAATTTGAGTACTAACTTGATAAACATACAAATAACATTCAGAATTTTGGCTTCTTTTCTCGAATTCTTCATTTTTCTCGGGAAACAAACAACAGAGAACAGAGCAGGTGAATGCTTTGACAAATTGAATTAGAATTCGATGAGTCTTCAGGGTTTACCTGATCGGCGAGTCGCGGGACAGTTTCCGGAAAATCGGCAAGTACACTCGCTCAGCAAAGAAAGTGGCGCGTGACGTACAAAGTGGCTTAGTCCGATCGAACTGAACTGAACTGAAGGTTTTTTTTTCTGAACTGAACTGAACTGAAGTTTGATATGGGGATAAAATATCAAAAATGCCCCTCTATGGTTTCTTTTGCCCTTTCGATAATATCATTGGCCTCCTCCCTGCCGGGTTTGGGCGTTTTGTTCTTGTGCCTAATTTGACTCAGAATTTTGTGTCTGCAACTTGAATTTTTATCCCAAAAAAAAAAAAACCTATGACTTGAATTTTGTCTTCTTTTAAATTCGACTCTCTCTTCCTCTAATATCGCTTATATAAAAAAAAAATACCTATATATAACTTGAATTATTTAGACGTTCCACACCCATGTTATGCATTTGAATTTATAGTGGGTAACTTTTTATGTTGTATTTTTTTAATACTGAAAGGACAAAATCAACATTTTATATCTTTCGATTTTCTTAATATGTTCTAGTATGTATAAAGCGAAGCTTTATTTAGATATGAAGTTTCAGTTGACAACATAGAACACGCTGAATTTACAAAGGTGCATCACGTTCTATGCTACATAACCCTACTGAGGCAAGAAGCCATCAAAGAGCTACCCAGTTTTTTTCTTTTTTGGTTTCATTTGGGTTGTAGAAGTTCTATATAAGAACTCAGGCAGCGACAGAGATCTTTTTGGGCCATGAAGCTTTTTCATTTTTTGAGAGACTTTGTCTACTTATATTTTTCACACTTATTCTCTCAACTTCATTGAGAGAGGACTCTAATAAAATCAAAATTCTCTCCCCCAAATATAAAAAGTCTGGTTTGATGGTAAACAGGCACAGAAGGCAGCTGTGAGATCTTGGCTAGCCAAAAGAGAAAACAAAGACTGGTTCATATCTATTGTGCAAAATTGAATGGACAATCACAGTACAGTTGAATCTCTGACTGCGTAGATACTGATGAGGAAAAATACATACAAGCTGACCCTCTCATGCTCCCTACTTATATATGGTATTGGCATTCTTCACAGATAACAGGTTGAAGCTATCCTTTCCGCCATCGGATGCGAGAGTGAGAGGAGAAAAAGGTATATAAAACTAAATTCATAATTACAAAAGATGTTGCACCTTAACAATACAACTCATTCGTGTTTGTCCTCTACATCATGAACCCTATTCAATGACTCTTCAAATGCTTGCAATGCTACCTTGTAATGGTCAAGAGAAATCACACCTTCCTCTACAATTTGCAAGGCACTTCTATATAACTGATTGAACCATTGCATGCGGTCGGTGTCATCAGCATTACTGGAGCCGTGATCTGGAATATATATACGCTTGAAATCCTTTTTCCATCGGGACAAAATGTACTTGGAAGGGATCTCCTCCACTCCATTAAAATTAAGCACACACAATGCATGTCGACATAAATACCCGTAGAAGTTAAAGCAACTGCAAATGCAACGAACCTCGCCTGCTGTTCTGTTGTACAAAACTTCATAATCTCTAATCTCTCGCCTATTTCCCTCAACCATAACACGCTCCTTGACCAAGAATATTATGATTGGCCCGTCAATGTGTAACTGTGTAGTGCTAAAACAAGAATACATCTCCTCCACTTCGAATTGAAACTTCTTGAAAATTTCTCTTGTGTAAACTTTTGAAAGCTGGAACTCAAAGGAACATCTTGTTTTTAAAGTGGGACTCGAGCTTCGTGACTCAATATCTGCAAGAGCTTCTTCCTTATGCTTCTTTTGCAGAGCCAATTCATACTTATCAAGAAATTCTTTCAGTGGAGTTTGTTTGTGCACATATCTGTCAAAAAATGGACTTAAGGTTTCACCTGGACGTGCAGCCGACATTCCAGCAAAAAATGTCTCTTTCAAATAAACCGGAGCCCACCGAAATCGGTCTTCATATAAAGAACGAAGCCACTCATGATCACCAACCCCAAAACGCTGAATCATGAATCCCCATGCTGCTTCAAATTCAATCACCTTCAGAGTTTCATACACTGCTTTAATTAATGCCTTCCTAATAGCATCATAGTTGTGCAATCCTCCTAATTTTTCTGGAACTTTTTTAATGATGTATGACAAACCAAAACGATGATGGCATCTTGGAAATACCTCTGCAATTGCACTCTGTAAAGCCTTGCACCTGTCAGTAATAATTGTTTGTGGAAAAAGTCCTGATACACATGTAAGCCAAGCTCTGAACAACCAAGTATAAGATTCCGTCGTCTCCCCAGCAAGCAGGGCACAACCAAGCAATACTGTCTGCCCATGGTGATTTATCCCTACAAATGCCACAAGTGGGATTTCATATTTATTTGACAAATATGTGTTGTCAAAGTACATCACATCAGAAAAATAACCACAGGCTGCCCTACACCGAGCATCCATCCAGAACACATTCCTTAACCGCCCATCATCATTGAGGTCCATCAAGTAAAAGAAGTTCGGATTAGTCAACTGCATTCGGCAAAGATAGTTATAGATTGCTTGTGTGTCACCTTTTTTAAGGTTCAACTGATTGGGATGATCAGGAAAATTCCTGATATCTATTGGATTCGAATTTGAGGTCCCATCGCCCCCTGAATCTATCACAAGTGCTCGGTACAACTTAATTGTTCTTTTTTCTGCATCTGAACTTGATTGTGACTTCCTTTTCATTCCACTTCCCACCTTCTTAGTTGATTTGTAGATCTTAGCACCAAACAAATGGTTATGTTCAAGTGTAACTTCAAGTACCCTCCACCTCTTGGAGTCCACTAACCTCATCCTTAACATTGCAGGACAGCCAGTTCTTGTTTCTTTTCTTAAACGGTTTACATCTTTAATTCTTTTGAAACCCTGGCTGCTGCAACAAAGTACTGCACCATACTTCTCTCTACTGTTCCTCTTAAACCATGAATTCTTCACTCTAACACGAAATCCCACTTCCTTAGCATAGCAGTTGTAATAATTATAAGCATCATCATAAGACTCAAATTCCATTCCAACAGCGGGGGCAACAAATTCCTTTCTTCCTTCAAGGACACCATTTTGAACATCTAATTCTGTCAGGACACCATCTCTATCAGTTACAATCTCATTGCACTCACCATCTGGTACTTGCTCAATGTTAGCAGAGGCTAATTCCATCCGAAAGACAAGTGATAAATTCAGAAACCAATCTACACAAAAAGGAAAAAACAAAGAATCTTATATATATATATATTATTCGGCTAACACTAAATACCATCCAATCAATTGTCCAAGACTCCAAACACAACTTCTAATAAAAACAACGTTTAATAAGTACTCATTTTAACCATCAGAAACATAGTTGCCTAATTCTCTCACCCCCTACGAATTTCGATCTGGATCGAGCGTGCCCAATCGCTGTACGGTATCGATCTGGAACGAAAGATTTAACGACTCAGTTCCAGAGGAGAGAACAGTACCTGATAGACGACGTCGCTGCTACACAACAGTACCTGACCGCCGACGGCAGACGAGCAATCAAGGGCACATGAGGGAGAGTGCTATAGCTGATGAGCCCACGTTTGATTCTTGGTCTCTTGGAAGATATTGGGTTCGGAGAGCATTTTTTTAGACGAATAGATTCCAAGAGGTGGGATGGGTGATAAATGAACAGACGTAAGAGCAGTTCTAGCGGACAGCCCAGCCCAGGCAAAAGGCCCTCGGTCTCCCAAAATCAGCTCCAGCGGTGACATCCAGCCTGGGCAAGGGCCCAAGGCAAGATAGGCTCTGAAGTCTGCGAATAAATTATTTTTAAAAAAATTGAATTTTTTTTTGAAAAATTATCAAAAAATTCAAAAAACTTTTATGCATACCTATTAATTTTTATTTATTAATCTCATACATATAAATAAAATTCATCTCATGTGAATAGTAATTTCCCTTGAGTTGTTATGGCAAGGTGAAAAAACACAAACAAAAAAAATTGTTATGGCATATACTATTCAAGTAAACAGTAACCGCCCTTATTTGCCATGGAAAATTGGTGGAAGTGCTCTAAGGGGGAACGCACTAGAGATTTGGTGGGTGGGTGTGTTAATATAATAAAATTAATGCTCCTAGTTTCAAGAATTCAATCTCATTCTCCTGGAACCTATGGTCCAAGGAAGTTGTGGTTACCTATCCTTGAATTGAATCTAAGAATTGAGAAAAAAAAAGGTTTAAATATCAATATGTCATCTTTTACTTTACTTTTACTGTAGTAAAATACTATTTTGGTTATTAAATTTTTTTATTTATTTTAAGAAGAGTTTAATATCAGAGATGAACAACATGAACAAAAAACTCATCTACTCGATTAGTTGTTGCCATGATTGTTCAAATGACATAGCTGTTGGATAACTAGAAACCTTGTTTTCCCTAGATTCATCAAAGGTTCTGCATTTGCTTAAAGGTTAGATGCGATGGTAAGTTTGAGGGCGATGCTTTTGGTGGCGGTAGTGTCATTTAGGCCATGTGTTGTTTTTATGGTTTTGTTATTTTGAGTTTTGTCGGCTTTATTTTAGATTATACTTAATTGTAGTGATGTAGGCTAGTAGTTGTTAATGTGTCTGCTTTAGTGCCGCCAGAACGATAGTTGTTGAAGTGCTAGGCTAACTGGCGGCAAGTGTTCTTCCAGTTACGCTTCAAAGTTCAGCAGTCATGCTCCAACTCGACATTTTTGGTGAGGAGGTGGTCGTAGTTCTCCGTTTTTTTGGCAACATTGGCACGAAGTCGGCCTAAAGATGCACATCGATTGAAGGTTTCCTTCAGAAGGATTCCACATAAAGGGTGTGATGTTGAGTGCTAAGGCTAGCGTCGCTCAGCATGAAGAAGTATGATGGACTGAAGAGGCGACGAGGTCTGATAGGAAAATGAGCCAGCGGGGCTAGTAGAGATGTGAGATTTAAAAGTCGATTCCCACAAATGGCGCCAAACTGTTGATGTCCAAAATTGGATTCAACTTAAATAGAAGACGTGTGGAGTCTTCAGCAGGATTTGGGGATTGTGGACCTTCGGCAAAAGGAATCTTCGATCACAAAGTGAACCTGGAGAAGAATGATGGAAGAAGAAATCGTCAAGCTTCGGGTACCGATGTGATACCTGCCGAAGGCTCTCCGATACTTAAGTCAGCGAGTGTGGGGTACACAGTAATTTTGACAGAGTAATAATAAAGGTAAAAATTAGTTACCTTTTTACTTGGGCACTATTCCTATTTTATAGAGAAATGAAAGTCGGAGTTTGCACAAATTTTCAATGTGGGACTTTGTGTAAATCACTGTGGTGGCGACACATGTCCAAGCCTTAGGTTTTGTAGTTGAGAGTCTCAACAACCGCTGGCAGGCAATTGCCTCATCGGAGGAAGGTAACCTTTCGATAGGCTGGGATCATGATGACGTCGTCAGTGTTTTGGGGATTGCCCTGGAAGTGTTTTTCCTTCGACATGCAGTGGGTCTGTTTATGCGCTAGTCTCCTAGTACCAAATGTGCTAGGTTGATTATGGTACAAACATATTTAAATTCAGAACTTCCTTCAACAAAGTGAAGAATGAATACTCCTAGACCAAATGACATTGACGTCGGAGTTGAAACTTAAAAGAATTTTAAGCTTTGATTCACATTCCTTCTTTTTATTTTTTATTTTTTTATGTATTGTTAAATTAGTGTCAAATCATTTAATAAACAATTTTTTTTTCCAATCGCTATACCATATTTCTCAGTCCCGTTCTCCTAAACCCTTGGGGCCCGTTTGATACACCTTCTTAGCTTGGATTGGACTGGACAAATTTTTATCCCTTGTTTGTTTTCACTTGGTTCTAGTATTAAGTAGGGCTATTAATACTGGCCCCACCAAAAACACCTCTTCAGGTGTTCTTAGTGAGACCTGTGTAGAATGGGAGGACAAGACAGTCCCCAGCCCTTCACTAGCGTTCTTTTCCTTATCGTACCTCCGCACCCAAGAGCAAGCAACCAACCACAACCACCGACCACCCAAGCAGCCAAGAGCTAACAGACCCGCCCACCCACCACAAATGCTTTCTCTCTCCTCCAGCCAAAACCCAGATATTCGCCAGATCCGCCATAGCCACTACATCATCATTCCCAATCAGCCATAACCAGGTCGAAATTCAAAGAAAAAACACCACATACAAACCCACTGCATCATCGATGTTCCCTTCTTCCTCAACTCATTTTCTCTACTTCTCTCTGCAAATCCAAAAATAAAATTGTAAAACAGAAAAGGAACATAAATGATTTCAAAAATGGAACTAATAAATAAAGAGAAGATTAGATAGAAGAAGAGGAGAAGAATAAGATGAAAGAGAGGGGGAGCTGAAGATAGGGAGGAGAAAGAAACTGAACAGAGAGTAATGATGGCATGGCTTATTAGAGTATGTTGCTGGTGGGGATGATTGCAAATAGCTCCAAATTTTGATGGTGTTGTTGAAGTAGGAATTGAAAGAAGAGGGCTTGCATTTTTGTATGTGAGCTTAGCGGTGACTGGTGGTGAGGACCTTAGGAGGAGGGATAAGTTCATTTTTGGTTGTGAGGAAGAAGAAGAAAAGTTTCGATCAAAAAAAGAAGAAGAAGAAAAGTCAAAAAATTATTTTAAAAAACCTTACTTTTCAAAAAAAAAATTTATTAAAAAATTTAGTCATAGTTCAATTAACACATACACCAAACGCAGTACAAGTGTTATCCAACTTATGCCAGGCCAAGCCAATCCAAGACAGTCTCAGATTTAGTCCAGTCTATGATAGTCCGCCGTACCAAACGACTCCTTGTAGTCCAAGGAAACTGTGGTCAATCACCCTTAGATCTAATCTAAGGGTTGAGAAAAAAAAAACTGATTTAAAAATTATAATTGTATCATAAAAAACTATTTTGGTTATTAAAAATAAGTTTTAAAAAAACCAAACAACCACCACCATCATCTGATTGAAAAAAGGCAGAATTATCCACACCAGGTGATCAACTTCCACCATCTCCTTCATACAATGGAGAAGATCAACCTCCACCAACAACTTTAAAACTTCTAAATAAAATCTTTTAAAAAAAATCTCTAAAAAAAAAAGGCTGCCTCACACCAGATCTCCCCACCCCTATCCCAGACACACATCCACCCGCCCGTCTCTGTATGTTTGTCTATATGACTCTCTATCATGTGGGATGAGTGTGGTGAGAATAAAAATCCAGTACATTTAGCCACCCACTCAACAACGAATTGCTTGTCGTCTTTGGAATCCCGCCCCTCATCATGTCGACCAGATTGCCACTAATGACTAGATTCTCTCATGGGTCGGGTCCTTCATCGCCACCATTCAAATGGGTCAGTTGTTGGATTGTGTTGAGGCCGCGAATGATCTCGCTTCCCCGAGTTTGCTGTAATTTCAACCGGAGTTGGTGGCTGTGAGCGGCGATGGATTGAAGAACACATTCTTCATTTTCTCCAGAGAGCATGTTTTGCTTTCTTTTACTTTTTTAATTTTAGTTTTTATTAAATAAAATTAAGAGGTTGTACATTAAAATTAATATAAAATTATAACATATTGATTTTTAAACTTGTTTTTTCTTAACCATTATATTAGGGTGACCATAGTTTCTTGGACTTCATGGGTCCAGGAGAACCATTAGATTAGATCTAATAATGGGTGACCACAGTTTCCTTGGACTACTGGAGTCCAGGAAATGGGACTGCCATATTTCTATCTTACTTTTACACTTCTACTTGGGATTCAACTCAAACATTCTAGGAAGTGATATAAAACTTAAAGATATGTCAGGAGAATTTAGAGGAAGATACTGAGCATGGAATTGTTCTGCTCAAGCTTGTATTTCATTCTCATAGTGCTGCCTATTTATAGACAAATGGTGTACAAATGGAGTTCACTATTTACTACACTATCAAATATAATATAGTAATAAATGATAGGTTATTAGTACATTAATGTATGCACTAATATAGTGATAATAGTTGTTTATCAAAAGTTGGATGGTGGGCATCCATTATCCAATTTATTCATAATACTCCCCCTTGGATGTCCACCATGCATGAAATATACCTCGTTAAAAACTTTGCCAGCAAATCTCAAAGGGATAAAATTTGGACATAGGGGATACTACCTCATTAAAACCTTGCCAGAAAAAACTCAGTGGGATAAAAACTTGGACGACGGAAAAAGAGTAAAGTGTGGGAATCCTTATTAATGACACGCTCCCCCTGATGCTGGCAGAAGATATGTGAGTTTACGCATCCCAATATTGTGAACTAATTTTCTGAACTTTGTAGTTGGTAATGCTTTGGTGAATAAATATGTAAAGTTGTTGCTTGATTGTATTTGCTGAATATGTATGTCACCGTTTTGTTGAAGTTGATGTGTGTGGAAGAACTTTGGTCAAATGTGCTTGATTCTGTCATCCTTGATATAACCTTTCTGATTTGTGTGATACAAGCTGCATTGTCTTCGTATAATATTGTTGGAGTATTTTTATCCAATGGCGGAACTAACAAGAGGCTCCCATGGGCTGTAGCCTGGGGCTTAGTTTTCAGTTATAAGCTTCAATGTATAAAAAAAATATACTATAATTCAATATTAGCCCATTAACACCACACAATACTTTTGTTTTTCTCAGCCCATACAAAAGAATAAAGTAAGACAAAAATACCTTTACAACAACATTTTTTTTTTAAAAAGGAAAGGAATATAATAGCATATCATTAAAATAAGGCCCACATGCTGCTCTTATTTGTTCGGTGGGTTCTTCAATTAGGGCAACAACAACAATCATTAAAATATTAGCATAATAGCATATCATTGAACCCCCAAAAAAACAAGAGATTCGAAACAGTAAAAAAATCACCACAGCCACAGACTATAAACCCCAAAAAAAAAAGAGGGCTTCGAAACAAAGTAAAAAAGAAAAGTACATTGAAACATCTTCACTACAAGAAAATTACTCTTTTGCGACCAAACTTATCAGCGACCAACTATTTTTGGTCTCTGATAGGGTAATTCTGCGACCAAGTTTCCAGAGTTGGTCGCCAATAGTTTCTTAATATTTACAAATATCAAATTTCAACTGGGGATAATTAGCCACGAAATAAGTAAGAATTGGCGACCAAATTGTTTGGTCGCAGTGTTGGAACCTACGACGGCTTTGTATTTTTGGTCGCCAAGTACAAGGCAGGAGATGAAAGAGTGGGTGCGGAAATCATGCAACAAAAAACGTGGTCGCTAATTACTATAATTTTGGTCGTCAAAGTATTTTGTCCCGCTCAAATTTTTGGTGGCCTACTCCGCTTTTTATTCTCTTTTTTGCTTGAGCGCTTCTTTTTTTCACCAAATTTTCATTCCGCAATCTATTATTGTCCAGATTCCTCTCTCTCTTCTCTAACCCCAAACGATGTCCTCTCTACCCCAAATCTTTCTTTTGCCGTCTCTGACCCCAAATTCTCTGGCCCTCTCTAACCCAAACCCTCTAGCGTTCTCTCCCATCTAGAAATCATCCTCGTTCCCTAACCCTCTCACGCCTACACTCTTGAGGCTCCTGTCTCTCTCGCACTCTTATTTTTTCAAGATTTTAGCCTAAAAATTCAACTTTGAAACCGATGGTGCTTCGTTCCCAAACACTCTCAAGGTAACCCCCCTCTCTCTCTTTCTCTCTCTATCACTCTTATATTTTCAAACAATGCTTAATTTAATTTTTGCAGAAATCTGGGTTTCGTTTGTCTCCATCTCCCTCTTCTATATGAAAATCCTCTCATGCTTGCATTCTTAAGGTAACCCTCTGCACTCTTATATATTCAAAGAGTTCTTAATTTAATTGGAGAGCAAGTGGGTGTGCAAACTGACAACATAAAAGTATGAAATGGGTCATCTTCTTCTTGGGTGGTCGTAGATTGTTTGTCTGTCTTGCATCTTAAACCATTCCTTTTGTATATGCTAGCCTTTTTAAATTGAATGAATCAGATCCAACAAGCACCCATTTCCTCATCCTCTTCCACTTCATTCAGTTGAGGTATGTTCCTCTGTTTTATTTTTATTTTTGTGCAATTGAATTGGTGGGGGTGCTTATATTTTTCGGTGGTTTTTCAGTTAAGTGTTGGAATTGGTTGTGTTTTCCTTTATTATTATTCAGAAATTTTGGGTTTAATGTACTGTTGTCTTAGGTTGTGAGTCTTTGTAATCTTGGTTTTATGCAAATCTAAGCTTGTGACTTATGCAAATTTGCTACTTTGACAGTGATGATTGAAATGGGAGATATATTCAATTTTAAGGTCCGTCATAGATATGCCTTGAAGGTTTGCCAAATCAATTGCCACCCCCATACCCAGAAAAAAATTGTATTGTCGTTGGGGTAAAAGGGAGTGCTAGTACATTGAAAGTGGTTGCAACGTTTTTTTTTCTTTCCATTTTTCCTTGTTTATGTTGTCTTATGATGCCTAATGAAAGATTTTACAACTGGGATGAATCGTGGTGGGGAGGTCCCCTTTGTAGGGATAATAACTCCAAGTCGATTGATTTACTTTAAGAGATTCATGCACAAATGCTCATAGAATATACTTATTGAACAAAAAGAAAGAAATAAAAAATTGCCCATTATGGTATAGAAATAAACTAAGATTTTGTGTAACTTAGAAGAAAATGATTTATATATGATAATTACATTTGTGTTATGTTTTTGTAGAATAATTCTTTAATTCTCAATTTTTTTTGATTCAACAGTCTGATGGATTAGATATTTGTCATCCACTTTTCCTTAGATTTTACTGAACTAATAGCTTGATGTTTCTTTTTTTCTTTGTCTGGTGTCATCTACTCTTTAGATACAAGCGCAAGATATTCGTGTTGGTAACATAGTTTGGCTTCAAGAGAATGATGAGGTGCCATGTGATCTTGTTTTGATTGGCACCTCAGAAGCACAAGGCATGTGGTATGTAGAGGTAATAATCCAACCATTTGTCTGATTCTTATTGTGAGTTATGAAAGTTTATTTACTCTCTCTCTCTCTCTCTCTCTCTCTCTCTCTCTCTTTGCTTTAAGCATAATTTTTCTGTTTGAGCAATTAGATATATAATTGTCCTCATGTTTTTATTAATTTTTAACACTAAAAGAATCATATTTTAAATTAAAGCAATATACCTGCATAGCTTTGCCAAGGACTTCTGCACTATTGTTGTTAGTTCACTAAACACGTTGAATAGGATATGGGATGCTTCCTTTGTGAGAAAAAGGTCTGTAACCTCTATGTACTCATATAAGCATACCCGCTCTCTTCCCCCAAATATTTCTGATGGCCTAAGTTATTTTCCACTCTCTGCCCCCAGACCATCTACCCTTCAGTTCGCTTTATCTTATAATGTGTTTAGAACAATGTCATTTAGGAGTCTAACTTTATTGGGGTAATATCCTGTTTTTGCATGTCAGATTTATTTGAGGTGGAAGGATTTGGTTTGGGGTTTTGGACAAAGGACCATTTGAGGTAAGAACCTCTTCTTCTCATTACACTTAGTTCCATTTAAGGTGTGGATTATACTTTGGATTTTATGATTTATGTTTTCTAATGGGTTTGTGCTATGCATGATATTAATCTTTACATTGGTTTTTCGGAACTGTTTTCCTTCTTTATTTGTGGTAATTGATGATGTGATTTCTGTTATTATCACAAAGGTATGCTTAGGCAGTCAATATTGAGAGGTATGAAAAATGAATTCAAATTTTATTAAGTTTGTTCAAATACCATTCTCGTATTGATGACCAGTAATCAGTTTTCTTATGTAGATCCAAACTATTTTTTGATGGCTTATTTAGTTAAGATTGTGAATTTCAGCTTTGGCAGTGTTTGAGAATTCCACGATATTAGATCAGTCCCTATCACAGGTGTTAAAGATGCTAACATCACAGAATTTGATCCTAACACTTAGAATCCCTTTGTTATATTTATGCCAGAGGTGTGCATTGTGTTGTCAACGTTTATATTTTATTGAATGGAACTCTATATCTTGCCTTTCCCATTTATCTAATATCTGGACCATGTAAAGGAGGGCTCAACAACACATATGGGAGGCACCATGCGCCTTGGATCAAGGAGAACATATTTCCAGTCTACATAATGCAAATCAGCTCAACTGTGAGTACTAATTTGGAAAGAAATACGCACATTTGATTTGTACATATCACATTTTTCATAAGAACCAAAGCTTATGAGAAGATTTATTGATTTGCATAGATCAATCAGTAACTTAATACACATGAAAATCAGAGGGTACCACCGTACCAGCATGCCAAATGAGATGCCTATGTTGGCTAATCTTTGCAATTTGAATTTTGTTAGATATGGAAACAAGCGCTTTATAGACGAGAGACATCGACACAGATATGAGGTATGCTGCATCCCAATGCAAATAATTGTATTCTAAGATACTATTTTGTCAGGACTAATTCTGTTGGATTCAGGTGAATCCTAAAATGGTAGCACGCCTTGAAAATGCCGGTCTCTCTTTCACTGGCAAGGATGAAACTGGCCAACGCATGGAGGTATACATTGTCATTATTTGTCTATAGAAGCAGTTGATTTGTCTACTGGGTGATTTTAAGCTAATATGTGGTTTATCGACGTTATAGATTGTTGAGCTGCGTAATCATCCATATTTCATTGGTGTCCAGTTCCATCCCGAATTCAAATCAAGACCTGGAAAACCTTCTGCTTTATAGGTACATGTCTGATAGATTCTGTAAAGTTGCACACTTATGTTCAATTATATTTTGTTACCTAAACTGGAGACTTGCTATTTATTCATCTGAAAGTTCACTTATAGTGTGTGCTATTAATTTTTGGTTGAAAATTTGTTACCTTTCACTCTTTTAGTCCATTCTTAATATCGAGAGAAATATGCTTTTGAAAGCTTCAAACAACACTGACTATTCATGACAGTCAGCTTGAAAAGAAGCATGTTTAATATTGTTCTTTTACTATAAATATATTTCTTAATCAAGCTTGGACATATAAGAATGCCCCACTTGATAGCCTAAAATATCTTCTACGAAATCATTCTGTTGAGCATCTATGAGCTTAAACAATCATTGAATAAGGTGAAAAGTTGAGATTGAGAAACAGAATCCATACTCTTCTTCTGACTGGTTGTGCTTACGGTCAAGTCAATATTTTTAAATTTGGCCAGCTGACCAGCTTTATAGCTAAAATCACAAAGCAAGCATCTTTCCTTAGATTCTTGTGAAAAGTGTTTGCTTTTAACATGTTTGAGCTATGAAGATAGTTCTTCGTGTTCATCTGCTGCAGTTTGTTCATTCAAATCTTGAATTGTCAATTTGTAATGTCATGCGAGGCCTTATAGCAGCAGCATGTGGGCGGTTGGATGCTTTCTTACAGGGCTCGTTTGAGTCTTACGGTGGAGAAATGATGTGTAGCTGGTCTCTAGTTTATTTTTATTTTTTGGTGAACCTGGACTCAAGTCATTGAGTGTTCTTCATTCATTTGTAATTCTTATTTTTGGATATAGGGTACAAAATTTATGTGTACTTAAATGACAAGTATGCTTGTGTGCCTTTTTAAAACTTTATTTATATCATTTTCAATTGATTTTGTTTCCCTAAAGTTGTTGTTTTTCGAAATTACAATATGTTTATTTATTGTTTTTGAGAAACTTCGTATCCTTTTTAATTGACAAAAAAAGAAAATTAAAAAAATTTAAAAAAAATTTTAGCGACGAAAGAAGCAACTTCAGCGACGAAATTTCTTAGTCACTAGAACCTATTGGCGACGAACATTACATTTGGTCGCCCAAACCCTTTTAAGTACGCGCCAAATTTTGGTTTTTTCGCGGGAGGGTACCTTCATAGGCGACCAACTAAAGTCTATTAGGCGACGAAAATATTTGGTCGCTTAAATAATTTGGCGACGAAAATAATATTTGGTCGCCTAATACTTTTAGCCACGAGCCTAAGGCGACGACCTTAGCGACGAAAAAATTTGGTCGCCAAAAGGTGATGGTCGCTAAAAGCATTTTTCCTTGTAGTGCTTTCAAAATCATTCAGTGGGTTCTTCAATATTGGTAGGTTTATCTCTTTCTTCTTATTTAATTCTAAATTTGAATTGTTATTGTTAGATTTTTAAGGTTTGAGCATTAAATTTTGGGGATTCTTAAAGCAACAAAAAAAGAGACAACAATAATTATATATGCAAGATTTCAATTGATAAATGTTCTATTTCACAGAGTAATTAAGTTTTTACTGATTATATATGTATTTTTGGTTCTCACTTTAAGAATATATATATATGATTTTCGGTGTATGATATTTTTTTGTTAGGATATAATGTCACATGATAATAATAGACCAGCGAAGAAAGGAAAGACTATTCATTCATTCTTTAGAAAAAGTGGTAATGATAATGAGAATACACCTTCTGCATCTAATGTTGATACTGAGAATACAACTTCTGCATTTAATGTTGATACTTCAATTCAGTTTGACACTAGTTTTTTTAGAACGAGATCCAGGGAAACGTTTTCCAATTTGTGAACACCCCATTACTCAGTGTGATGAGATTCGAAGCGCTTATATCAAATTAGGGCCTTATCAACCTAAACTTTTTGAGTATCTAAGGACTTTGTTCGGGCAACAAAGACGTCGATTTCAATATTCTTGGTTCTCACAATTTTCATGGTTAGAGTATTCTCCTACAACTGATAAGGCATATTGTTTATCATGCTTTGTGTTTGAAAGAATCCAGCAAATGGGTCTTCACTAATTACTGATGGGTTCAATAATTGGAAAAAAGTGAATGATGGAAAGAAATGTGCATTTTTGCAACATGTTGGAGGTCAATCTTCACCACATAACACTTGTGTAAGATGTGCTGATGATTTAATGAAATCATCTCAACATATTGAGAAAGTTATTCACAAACAACCAAAAGAGCAAATTTGGAAGAATCAGTTACGGCTAAAGGCAACAATTGAGAGTGTTCGGTGACTTAAATTTCAAGCATGTGCTTTTACAGGTCATGATGAATCCATAGACTCAATGAATCAAGGAAATTTCATTGAATTGATAAAATATACAGCACATTGGAATGATAAAGTTGCTTAAGTTGTTTTAGAGAATGCCCCGAGAAATGCTAAATATACCTCACCATTTATTCAAAAGGAGATTTTGCATATTCTCGCTGACAAAGTTAGAACTAAAATTCGTGAGGAAGTTGGGGATTCGACTTATTGTATTCTTGTTGATTAAGCAAAAGATGCATCTAACAGAGAGCAAATGGCCATTGTTTTAAGATTTGTTGATAAGGATGGTTTTCTACGAGAACGTTTTTTTGAGCTTGTGAGGGTTGAAGACACTAGTTCTTTAACACTTAAAAAAGAGATATCTCGAGTCCTAATTAATTGTAATCTCCAAATTGATAAAATGCGAGGTCAAGGATATGATGGTGCTAGCAATATGCGAGGTGTATGGAATGGATTACAAGCATTATTTCTTAGAGATTGCCCTTATGGATATTATGTACATTGTTTTGCTCACAGACTACAATTTGCATTAGTTGTATTAGCAAAAGATGTGGCTCCTATTTGGCTATTCTTTTCAACCTTGAATTCCATTATCAATCTTATTACTGCTTCTCCTAAGTGTCATGGTGAGTTACAATCTACTCAAGCAACTGATATTGCACATATGCTGGATATTGGTGAACATGAGACAGGTAGAGGGGCTAATCAAATTGGTACGTTGCATCGGCCTGGAGCTACTCGTTGGGGTTCTCATTATGATTCTGTTTCAGACTTGATAGATTTGTATAATGCATCTTGTTCAGTGGTTGAGACCTTAATTAAGGATGGAGCCACTAACTCTATACGCGGGGAAGCTACTAGTACTTTCAAAGCCATGACATCTTTTGAGTTCATATTTGTCTTGCATTTGTTGGAAAAGTGATGGGAGTTACTGATGGCCTTTGCCGAGCATTACAAAATAAATCCTAAGATATCTTGATTGCTATGAATTTAGTTCGTAGGACAAAAGATGTTCTTAAGAAATTAAGATTGGATGGTTGGGATATTTCTTTGAGAGAGTGGAATCATTTTGCAAAAAACATGACATTGATATGCCAGATATGAACGCTTTTTACAAAATTGGTACATGTCGTTCTTGTCAACAACGTGATGATATTACAATTGAACATCACTACCGGGTTGATTTATTCAATGATACCATAGATTATCAATTGGAAGAGTTAAACACTAGATTCAATGAAGGAACAATAGAACTTCTTACTCTTAGCTCTGCTTTGGACCCTAGCAATGATTTTAAAGCATTTAAGATTGATGATATTTGCAAGCTTGTAGAGAAATTTTATCCAGGAGATTTCACTTCTAAAGACTTACGTTTATTGAGGTATCAGCTAGAATTTTTTGCATCTGAAGTACATCTTGATATCTTTCAAAATATGTCTACTCTTTCTGAACTATGTCAACGAATAATTCAAACAAACAGAGCATAGACATATTATTTGATTGATAGGATGATTCATTTTGTAAGACCCGTGAGCAATCCCACATTGCTCGATGAGGGAAAGGTGAAGTGCTTATATGTGTGGGCACTTCTCTTCCTAGCACGAGGCCTTTTGAGAGCTCACTGGCTTCGGATTCCTTGGAACTCCGAAGTTAAGCGAGTTGGGGCTAGAGCAATCCCAGGATAGGTGACCCACTGGGAAGTTGCTCGTGAGTTCTCAGAAACAAAATCGTGAGGGCGAGGCCCAAAGCGGACAATATCGTGCTAGGAGAGTCGGGTCGTGACACGTTTAGTGTTAACTTTTCCAGTTTCAATGACGACTACAGAACGAGCATTTTCAGCTATGAAACATATTAAAACTGTACTTCGCAACAAGATGGAGGATGAGTATTTGACAGATTCCCTTATTGTCTACATTGAGAAAGAACTTTCTATGGATATTGATTCAGATTCAATAATCACATATTTTGAGAAACTCAAAGAGCATAGGGTTCTACTTCACTAGGATGTTTGGCAATATGTGTTTAATTTGATATTTAACAATGTATTTAATTTGATATGTGACCATGTGTTTAATTTGATGTTTTGCATATATTACGTACTTTTTTGCATTATATTTGTTTGGTGTGTGAATGAATGAACTTGATTGTTTCAAGAAAAATAAGTAATATAAAATATCTCCCATAAGAAAAGAAAAAAATTTAGCCCACCCCTACAAAAATTCCTGGTTCCACTATTGTTTTTATCTGAAGACAGTCCACACGTTTCTCGTATATGTTGAATCATAGATCTCAACCATATGCATTCACGACTTGCTTCATGTAGTGCTAATATTTCAGAATGATTTGAAGAAGTGGCTACTAAGGTTTGCTTTATGGATCTCCATGATATGGCAGCACCACCACATGTGAATATATAACCAGTTTGAGATCTACCATTATGTGGATCAGATAGATAACTAGCATCTGCATAACCAACTATGTGTGATTTTGATGCTTCTGAATAAAATAAACCCATGTCGGTTGTTCCACGAAGGTATCTCAGTATATGTTTAATACCATTCCAGTGCCTTTTTGTTGGTGTAGAGCTATGTCTTGCTAATAAATTGACTGAGAAAGTAATATCAGGCCGTGTACAATTTGCAAGATACATTAAAGCTCCAATTGCACTAAGGTATGGTACTTCGGGACCAAGTAGCTCTTCATTATCTTTCCTTGGACAAAAAACATCTTTCTTTACATTAAGTTATTGAACAACCATAGGGCTATTAATGGATGAGCTTTGTCCGTGTAAAATCGTTTCAACAATTTTTCTATATATGTTGATTGATGGATAAATATTCTATTTGTCAAATGCTCTATCTACAAGCTGAGACAAAATTTAGTATTTCCAAGATTTTTCATTTCAAATTCTTTCATTAAATATGCAGCAGTTTTTGTAAGCTCTTCAGGGGTCCCTACAAGATTTAAATCATCTACATAAACTGCAATAATGGCGAATCCATTTTCCGGTCTTTTAATAAAAACGCACGGACAAATGGGATTGTTTATATATCCTTCTCGTACAAGGTATTTACTAAGGTGATTGTACCACATTCTTCCTGATTGCTTTAGTCCATGCAGGGACCTTTGTAATTTGATTGAATACAAGTCACACTATTTTGGATCATTTATTGCAGTGTTTTTAAAACCTTCAGGGATTGTCATATAAATATCAGTATCAAGTGATCCATATAAATACGCTGTAAGGACATCCATAAGTCGCATATCAAGTCTTTCTGTGACAGCCAGGCTAATCATGAAGCACAATGTAATTGCGTCTATTACGGGGGAATATGTCTCATCATAATCAATTTCGGGTCTCTGCGAGAAACCTTTTGCTGCAAGACATGCTTTGTATCTTACGATTTCATTTTTCTCATTTTGTTTTCATACAAACACCCATCTGTATCCAACAGGTTTTACGACTTCAGGCATTCGGACTACTGGTCCAAATACTTTACGGTTTTCCATTGAATTTAATTCTGCTTGTATAGCATCTTTCCATTTTGGCCAATCATTTCTATGTCGACATTCTTCAACCGTTTTTGGTTCAGGATCTTCATCGTCTTTTATAATATATATATTGCAACCTTGTATGCAAATACATTATTAATAATCACTTTTTCTCTATTCCAACTTTTTCCTGTACTCATGTAATTTAAACTAATCTCATCGGACATATCTTCGGGTGCATATGCCACTACGGGGACTGTGTCTTTAACACCTTTAAACTGATCAGTTATTGTCTCTTCAGGAGTATTCATTTGTTCTATGACTTTATATTCTTTAGGAATATGCACTAGTGTCTTTTTCTTTCGGGGATTTTTATTTTTAGCACCCACAGGACGCCCACGCTTCTAGCGTGCCTTTGATGTATTATCATATTTTCCTTCAGGGATATCAATCCTCGCGGGAGTATTTATGGCCGGTATATAAGACTTTGTTACTTTCTTTGTATCAGTAAATGCGTCCGGTAATTGATTTGCAATGTTCTGCAAATGAATGATCCTTTGAACTTCATGTTCACTTTTATTTGTATGTGGATCAAGATGAGATAGTGATGGTACATTCCATGTAATTTCACGCCGTTCTTCTGGAATCGGTACTTTTTCTCCCCCTAACGGCG
The DNA here is from genome assembly GCA_024362665.1 of Prunus padus. NCBI lineage: Eukaryota > Viridiplantae > Streptophyta > Magnoliopsida > Rosales > Rosaceae > Prunus > Prunus padus. The sequence continues at coordinate 19,967,988 of JANFAM010000010.1, read as the reverse complement.
GGAAAACTATCTCATTAAAGTAGCAATCTGCAAATCGTGCCAAAAACATATCGCCCGTTAAGGGTTCAAGATATCTAAGGATGGATGGAGAATAAAATCCAATGTAAATTCCAATACGGCATTGGTGACCCATTTTAGTTCATTGTGGTGGAGAAATTGGAACATAAATAGCACAACCAAAAATCCTTAAATGAGAAATATTAGGTTGTTGTCCAAAAACAAGTTGTAATGGAGAATATTGATGAATAGAAGTTGGACGTATGCGAAGATGCAGCATGTAATATAGCATGTCCCCAAGCTGAAGTGGGTAATTGTGATCTTAAAAGCATGGGTCTAGCAATCATTTGATGGCGTTTAATAAAATTTTCTGCTAAACCATTCTAAGTATGAGTGTGTGCAACAGGGTGTTCAACATTAATACCAATTGACATGCAATATTCATCAAAGGCTTGGGATGTAAATTCACCAGCATTATCAAGACGAATAGTTTTAATAGGATAATCATGAAAATGCGCCCTTAATTTGATTATTTGAGCAAGAAGTTTTGCAAAAGCAGTAGACCGAGTAGAAAGTAAGCAAACATGTGACCATATAAATGATGCATCTATTAATACCATAAAATAACGAAAAGGTCCACACGATGGGTGAACAGGTTGGATTCGATGTAAAAACATGGGAGCTTCACCAACAACTTTTACTGGTGATGGTCTAATAACCAACTTTCCTTATGAGCAAGCCTCACATTGGCAATCACTAAATGGAAGAATCTTCTGGTCCTTTAATGGGTGACTATACGAATTCTCAATTATCTGACGCATCATTGTTGTCCCTGGATGGCCAAGTCTATCATGCCAAAGCATAAAAAGTTTTGGATTGTTAAACTTCTGGTTTACTATATAATTTGATTCTATTGCATTTATTGTGGTATAATATAAATCCTAATGATAAAGCTGGAAATTTTTCTACTACATACTTCTGGCATGAGTTAATAGAAATAATATGAAGATATTCTTTGTTCCCCTTATTCATGGTTTCAACGTGAAACCCATTAAGACGAAGATCTTTAAAACTTAGTAGATTTCTTCTGGATCTAACAAAATACAAAGCATTTTTTATATAAATATTTGTTCCCCCAGGTAATATTATTGTTGCTCTTCCGGAGCCCTCAATTAACTTGGCAGTACCCGAAATGGTATTTACATTGGCTTTAGCTATTTTTAAGTGCGAGAAATATTTCTTATCTCAAAGAATCGTATGTGTCGTTGCATTTTTCTACTAGACATACATCTCCATCACATCTCTTGGAATTGCTCAAGGCATTGAAATTTTCCATATTTCTATATAAGACAATAGGAATAATTAGATCATAGATCCATCTTATTGAATTAAAATATCACATTCAAAATGCAAAAATTGAAACACTTAGCACACAACAAGCCTTTTATTTTAAAGTATTACACATAAGAAGTAGAAATTCAAACACACAGCATAAAGTACAATACAAAGATCAACATTGAATTAATCAACATTCATGTCATCATTGCCATCATTGTTGATGTCGTCATCATCATTGGCATTCTCTTCATTAATCATGAGATTAGTGTTTCCACTTGTTTCTGTAATGAAATCAGAAACCTCAAAATGGGTGATATCTACTGTCTCATTGACATCATCAAAAAGGTTATCAAAGCCAGTGTAGTTTGTTTCTTTCTCTTTTCCCTTTCCCTTAATTGATTCTTGATATAGATTAACAAGATGTATTGGTGTACGACATGTACGTGACCAGTGCCCTTTCATGCCACACCTGTAGCAAGCATCACCATCTTTCTTTTGGGAATTATTATACACAACTTTTCCTTTTCCTTTTCCATCATCAATATTATTCCACTGTTGATGGTGTGATGTGTTTTTCTTATTTGAATAACTTACTCGATTTTGGAAATTGTCATAATTACGACCACGACCACGACCTCGGCCGCGCCCACGACCGCACCAATATCTGCTTGCATTTGCTTCATGCAATAGTGTATGCGTATTCTCACTTGCATTCGCTTCAGGGAGTGGTTTTGAGCCAGTTGAATGGGACTGATGATTTTTCATTAAGAGTTTATTATTTTGTTCTGCAACAAGGATACATGAAATCAGTTGGGAATATTTCTTAAAACCTCTTTTTCTGTATTGCTGCTGCAGGAGCATGTTGGATGCATGAAATGTTGTGAACGTTTTCTCTAGCATATCTTCATCTGTAATTCTGTCTCCACACAAGGTTAACTGAGATACAATTTTAAGCATTGTTGAATTATACTCATTTACAAATTTGAAATCCTGCAAGCGAAGGTGTATCCAGTCATATCGAGCCTGTGGAAGTATTATACTCTTCTGGTGGTCATATTTTTCTTCCAAATTTCTCTAGAGCACTGCTGGATCTTTCACCCCAAGATATTCAGTTTTTTTAATCCTTCATGAAGATGACGACGAAGGAAAATCATTACCTTTGCACGATCCTGCTGGGATGCTTCATTTCCTTCATTGATTGTATCTTCTAGATTATTCGCATGTAGATGAATTTCCACATCGAGAATCCATGTTAGATAATTCTTGCCAGAAATATCTAACGCAGTGAAATCAATCTTGGCAAAATTTGACATTGTTGTATATCTATAAAGACAGAAATAAATAAATAATAAAAATAACAATATGCATAAAAATATAAATATTCAAGATTACGTATTTGAAGCTACAAGTTCAAGTTTAATAAATTTTAAGACTTTTGGCTCTTAGATTATCACATCACTCAAAACTTATGGTTCTATGATTATTTTGATTTTAAACTTCAGATTTTCATTCAATTAGAATCAAATTCATTTCTTATAAAGTATTCATGATATTACAATTATCATTTCAGTTTAGAACTTCAGGTTCCAAATATATTGATTTATGAACTTCGGGTTCATGTATGATAAGGAAACTTCATCATATAAAAATTGCAAGTTTAAATATTAATAATGAATAAACTTTAGCCGTTAGTTTTGCATATGTTTAAAGGTAGTGAGTATATAATATAAATATCATGTACAAAGGTTAGATATAAAATGGATATATATAAAATAAACACTTTGCACAAAGGTTAGATAACGTAGAAGATTCATGCTTTCATATAACTTCCACCTGTATCATTTAATATGTATATAGGTACATCTAAATGAAACTTGGTTAATAAAAATAGTAATTTAAATAATGAAATATAAATTTAGAGAAGAGAATTATACCAAGCTCAAACCCAGATCCTTGGGTGGTTAAAGACTCATGCTGATAACGGGATATAAAACTTAAAGAAATGTCAGGAGAATTTAGAGGAAGATACTGAGCATGGAATTGTTCTGCTCAAGCTTGTATTTCATTCTCATAATGCTGCCTATTTATAGGCAAATGGTGTACAAATGGAGTTCACTATTTACTACACTATCAAATATAATATAGTAATAAGTGGTAAGTTATTAATACATTAATGTATGCACTAATATAGTGGTAATAGTTGTTTATCAAAAGCTGGATGGTGGGCATCCATTGTCCAACTTATTCATAATAGGAAGGGCATTAATCAAATATAGGACCTTGAATGAATAAACTTTTCCTTTTGACAAGGGGATTCTACTAGTGGAAAGTAAAGAATTAAAATATCATTTTTTCTTCTTCTAAGCATTCCTTGAATATAGGACCCACATGGATGTGGACTCCTCTTCTTTAATTTTCTTGTTTAATATTAGTAATTTTTCTTATATAATACATATATTTCCCTACAAATATACATATATTAAAAGGAAAAAAATTGGGCCCTGGGCAATGGACCTAGGGCGTTCGCACTACCCGCCCTTGTCCATGGCTAGCACTGCCCTCTATTTTTCTCTTTTCTCACATATGACCACCAACCCCAACCCTAGCCTATTGTTCCACCTTAAGATGGCAGGGGGAGGTTAACATAGCCCACCCATACAATTTAGCCCATAACTTATAGTTTTTTAAGGAATAAGGTTGGGCTATATTTTTAACGTCTACAGAAGTTTAGGGCTAAATTATAGCCCCCTTAATAATTTATTAGTTTTTAGTATATTCTTTAAATATATTGGTTAATTTAATTAAAGTATTACTTAGAACTAAGGTCTAAAATATCGATGGTATCGGAAATATCAGTAGTCCAAAAACACAGAAATTTCAATGGAAATATCGGGATATTATTGATATCGATAAAAATTGGATAAAAACCACGGAAATTGTAAGAAAAACTTGGAAATTTTTATTGAAACAATGGAGAATGTTTATTTAGTCAATTATCTATTAGTTTATCCCAAAAAAAATGGAAGGAAATGCATTGCATGATGGGTTTAACCGATTTAAGTTGATTATATAGCGAATTGACAAACACTGTGAGTGTAGAAAATATGTAGTAATTAATGAAAGAAGATTAAACACATCATAATAATTTATATATAATGATTTACTATAATATTTTACACTTTATACATTGCATGGTAAGATACATGAGTGACTTAGTACCACATAGAGTTCCCATTTGCGTATTATCACAAAACATAAGCAACATGGTGATTAAGGTGTTGGAGGAGTGAAATGGCAGGGGTTCGAATCCCCTTTGCGTGTGTGCTTTGTGTTTTTATTTTTATTTTTTTCATTATATCGATATTTTGACAAAATATTGCTGAAGTGTGAGCGAAATTATCGACATCGATATTTTTTGATATTATCAATATTTATACGATATGAGTATGGATACTTTCCGAAATATCCATGACTCGAAAAAATGATAATATCCTCTATATTTCGTCGATATTATCGATATTTTAGACTATGCTTAAAACCTATTTAAAATTCATTGGTATTTATTACAAAATTAAGGAATTTTTTAAGAATTTGTTTTAAAAAAAACAAACCAATTTTTAGGATTTTTTGGGGAAAAAACAAATTTTAATGTCTAGCTGACGTCAGTAGCCTGAAACAACTGTTGGAGTTTTGCAGAGAGGCATTATAGGTTTTTTTTTTTAAATAAAAATAAAAGAAGGATATAGCCCACCTAAGAATCAGGCCAAGTTTGGCTCATCATTTGGCCTCTTTGTCCTACTAATTGGGTTTGGCCCAGTGAGATTTAGCCCACTTGCTGGAGATGGCTTTTGGGTGTGAGAGGGCTAAATTTATGGCTTTAGCTTAGCCCACAATTGAAGATGACCTAAGTTTCCCCCAATGCCCCGACCTCCCACCCATATCCATTCCTTCAACCTTTCATGTTGATATATCCCTAAGCCTCGCTTCTAACCCCTCGCCCATAACCTCCACACCTCCCCAAGTCTCGCCCTAATGTCACCCAATCATTTATTGTTTATCAAAATAAATAATCATGTTTTTATTATTATTAAACTTACTTTTGAATGTTTCAATTGCTTTTAATAGAAAATTGATGAAATATCTATAAATTGTAAACTTCGTAAATTACAATGATTAAATGGGCTAAATTTTTCTCATTGACCAAATTAAAATTTCATACAAAATTCGATGACAAAAAAAGTTTTAACCCAAAAAAAAACCAAGTAGTAATATAATTATGGCTTAATTACTGTTTCACCCCTTGAAACGGGCGCTCAGTCTCACTTTATCTTTGAAACTGAAATTTTCTCACTTTACCACTGTATTGACAAAATCATTAAGTTTGCTAACGTGGCATGTACATTGTAGTAATTTTAGCTATTAAAAAACTTTAAAATCCAAATTACATATAAACAATTTATGCATAAATGTTTTATTAGTTATGATTCTGTGTTTTTTGAAGAATGAGGATTCAATACTAATCAAACCCCCACCATCATAGTCAAATTAGCCACAACCTCCACCGTCAGACCCAACCAACAAATTGCCCATTGAACCACTATCGACCATCGATGAGTGAAATTGAAAGGAGATCGGTGAATCAGATAGAGAAAAGATGGGAGAGAGAGAGAGAGGAGGGGGGGAATGTCGCATGCTTTGGGGATGGAGGTAACCCCGTAAAGGGAAGAAGGGGAAGATGGAGGTGGGGTCTGGTGAATTGACGAGAAGGGCAGAAAGGGAAAAAAGAGAAGAAGGTGTTTGTTAACCCTAAAAAAAATTAAAATTTAAAAATGTGTTTTTATATTTAATTCAGATTTTGAAGTTTTTTAATAGCTAAAATTACTAAAATGCACATGTTACGTCAACACAATTAACGGTTTTGTGGATGAAAATTGACGGAAGTGGTAAAGTGAGCAAATTTCAATAGATTTTAGAGATTATGGGAGTTAAGTGAGAAAAGTTCAATTTCAAAGGGGGTAAAGTAAGACCGAGCGTCCGTTTCAGGAGAAACACTTACATGAAACGGGGATAGCACTATTTTTCTATCCCCATCCAATCACTGTATGCCACTCATGATAATTTTTCCACGTGGCAGGATGTAATTGGCTAAAGATAGCAAAACAGTGTTATCTCCATTTCATCCAAGTTTCAAGTTTTTCTGGCGTTTCAAGGGTAAAAAATAATTAAGCATATCATTAATAGAAGTTAGCTTTTTTTTTTTTTGGGCGACCAGCAACAGCAGAATGAAGAAAAATCGAGTAATGCCAGAAAACAAAACGAAAAATGAAGTCTTTTGACTCGGAACTGAAATAAAGAGGAAAGGTCATGACTCATGTGGAAGTGAGTAATGGTTGAGGGACTTGAGCGTTTTAAAGGAAATTCGTTCGAGGTCTGACAGCTTCCTTCCCATCTCACTTTCATTCAAGTTTGAATATCGGCTGAGACTCTGAGATGCTGAAGATGATGACGGCAACTGCATCTTCTTATGGCAGCAGAGGTATGCCTTCTCTTCACTCTACTGTTTTTGTTCTCTTCAACAATTACTCAGCCTTGTTTCATTCTCAACCCTCAAATTCGAAGCCAATCAAATCTAGAAACACCCAGCTTGTTAGAGACCCAACAACGGTCACAAATCTTGAGGATGCTTTCAATGTGTTCGATGAAATGCTTCACATGAGTCCTCTGCCTTCGGTTGTCCGTTTCACTCAAATCTTGGGTCGTGTTGCGAAATTGAAACATTATTCGGCCGTCCTCTCTTTGTATAACCAAATGTGTCTGTTGGGAATTGGTGCTGATGTTTATACTCTAAACATTAGCATTAATTGCTATTGCCATCTGAACCAAATGGGGTTTAGTTTATCTGTCTTGGGACAATTCTTTAAATTTGGTTTTGAACCAAATGTCTGTACCTTCACGACTCTAATCAAGGGATTTCTTCTCGAGAATAGAGTGGCTGAGGCTGCAGAAATTTTCAACAAAATGATGAAGGCAGTTAATTGTAAGCCTGATGTGGTTACTTTCGGCACACTAATAAAGGGCTTTTGCATGACTGGTAATAACAGTGCAGCTATTCAATTGCTGAGAAGGATGGAGGAAGGAGCTTGCAAGCCTGACCTAGTTGTCTATAGCACGATAATCGACAGTCTTTGTAAGGATACACTAGTTGTTGATGCACTGAACCTCTTCTCAGAAATGATAAGCAAGGGTATTGCCCCAAATGTCATCACCTATACATCCTTGATTCACGGAGTTTGCAAATTAGGAGAGTGGAAAGAAGCTACGAGGTTGTTGAATGAAATGGTGAGTAGAAATATCTTTCCAGATGTGTGCACCTTCAATGTCTTGGTAGACGCACTTTGTAAGGAAGGGATGGTTGGGGAAGCACAAACCGTGGTCGAAATGATGAGTGAAAGAGATATTGAACCTGATACTGTTACGTATAGTTCACTTATGGACGGTTACTGTTTACGAGGAGAAATGGACAAGGCAAGAAAAGTTTTTGAACTAATGCTTTGCAAGAACTCCATGACTAATGTTTTTAGTTATAGCATATTGATAAACGGATATTGTAAGCATAAAAAAGTCGATGATGCCGTGATGCTTTTTATGGAAATGTCTCGTAAGGGAATGGTTCCTAATACCATTACTTATACCACTCTTATAGATGGTTTCTGCAAACTGGGGAGAATACATGATGCACAGAAGTTGTTCTGTAATATGAATGCTTGTGGCCAACTTCCAGATGTTCAAACTTATGCTGTTTTACTGGATGGCCTTTGTAAAAATCAACAACTTTCGTTGGCAATGGAACTTTTTGGAGAGATCGAAGGCAAGAAGTTGGATATTGGTATTGTGATTTACAATATTCTTATTGAAGGTTTGTGCATAGCTGGAAAAATCGAATCTGCAAGGAACCTTTTCTATGATTTATCATCAAAAGGACTTCAACCTAATGTCAGGACATATACTATAATGATTAATGGGTTTTGCAATGGGGGCCTGATAAGTGAAGCGGCAAAGTTGCTTAAAGAAATGGAAGAGAAAGGACGTCCTCCAGATGATTGCACCTATAATACACTTATCAGAGGGTTTATCAATAGTAATGAGATATGTGGGGCAATGGGACTTATTCATGAAATGGAAGAGAGGGGTTTCTCTGCAGATGCATCAACTGTGACATTGTTAGTTGATTTATTGTCCAAAGATAAAGTAGATCCTGCTTTGTTGCCATTGATACAAAACTCATTATGAAGTTCATTTTCATCTGTGAAAGCTGGAAGAGTTCCTTCTCATGAACTGTGATGGTGATGCATCTATGACAACCACGAATGCATTTTATAATATTATTTGTTAAAATGTAAATTTTACTAATATTTCATGTAGTTGCTTCTGGTCTTTATAAATGGGTGCTGTCGTTGGGTTGTGTGATAGTTGCTAATGGTAGGTTGATGGCGGTGTTGATGCTGGTGCAGTCACAGCTATTCCTGAAGTGGTTTGCAGTTCTTGAAATGGACTTGAATTTCATCATCTTCTCTTCAGGCCTCAAACAAAACTCTCTTATGTCTCCATGAGCACCACAACTCTCTTATGTTCCTCCTCAAACTAATCTTACAAATTTCTTATACATGATTTCCTGTTGCATCTAAGAATTTTATCTGTGGTTGGGGCGAAGGATCCTATATCTATTGCTCTCCATTATTTCTTCAATAAAAATTTATAATCTGCAGTGCTGACGAGCCAGCCTTGTCTAGAGCTTCTAGTCAATCTGAACTCGACAGTTACTTAGACTAGCCAAATCTATTTATTAATGTTGTGCTCTGTGTTAGAGTTGATATGCTTATGAACTAGAATCTTGTTATGTCTAAACTAACCCATTATTCATAACCTTTTCACCAAATAAAAATTCAATTCTCCTTTAAGCTGATAAAATTAAGAGAGAAAGATTCATTCCAGTGAAGGAACCCGCGTGTGGGGTGGATTTGACCGTCAAACTATAATTAAAAAGTTGAATTCCAAAATAAAAATGAGCAACTTTTCCAAAATAAGCAGTAAAGAATGGAAAGATAATTCCTTGAAAATATACACAAATAGTCTGGTCCATGTATTTTAAAAGTCTAAACAACTAGGGGTGCAAAATGTAATTGACCCCAACAAGAAAAATGGATACCAAAAAACTTGCGGTGAAAATACAATCGTATTCGTACCAATTGTGCCCAAAAATGCTTTACTCAACTGTAATATTTGTAATACGCTCCAAGTGTTTGACTTTGAGAGTGATTGAATAAGATTCATCGACCTTAACTCAAGCCAAAAGTCCTTCGACTCAAAAGTCATTGGACTCAAAAATTGCAGCTTTGAAAAAATCCTCTAAAAACTATTCAAAAATACTAAAACTTAGGCCTTACAAAATCATATAGGCCCCCTATATAAAGTATGGTTCTCAAAGTAACCAAACCATATAGATGTGGTTTCAGTATGAGGAAACTTGGCATAGTAATAATAATGGTGGTCTCTCCCTCCTGATCTCTCTCATCTCTCCTTCTCTGGACTTTCCCCCTCAAAATCATGCTTTTGGTGATCAAGTGAAATTTAATGAAACGCACGTTTAATTGGGCTGGTTTGAGAATCACAGTGCTGGATGAGGCATGTAGGATTAAGTGCTTGTCTAAAATTCCAACCACTTTGGCCATTTACTGGGATTGTTACTTTAGATGTTTCTGTGAGGGTTATTTTCGTTTTTATTGGCCTTAGTTTTGTGGAGTTCATAAGCACTAATCTTGGAGCTGGTATATGTATTTGTCTCTTTTTGAAAATCCTTTTTCTGTTCTGGTTTTAGAGATCTTCAAGGGAACAATACCATGCACGTCCAAGAGCCAAGGATGCTAAATCAGTAAATGACTATACAATCTTTTACATTACAATGGAAGAAAGCTAAGAGAGTACAATATCAGCTCAACTAGCTTGAAGAAACAATTGTCTAGAACCCCTTGGGGTTAGCCCAAGTGGAGAGGGAGGGTATGGAAATGGGTTAGGATTCCGAAGGTCCTACTTATACTACACCTCTTAAGTCATTTCTTAAAGTTGGGTTAGAGTCAAGCTCAACAGGGTCTTCTTTCCCCGCTGATTCTGCCAAGCCCATTATGGTAGGCAAGGGTTTGATCCCTTCCAATGTAAACTATAAAGAAAGAAACAAATGTGTCTAGACTCTAACCTACAAACATTCTGCACCTGGTGGTAGATCTTAACCTTCTATACTGTTTAATGACAACTTTCATCTTCTTGCACGTGCCAGAAATACCTGCAGTTTCTACACAGCGTTAGCAATGCCAATGCGTAATTGACAAAATCAATTAATACTCAAGTGTCAAATGAACACAATGAAGAGATAATCCAAGGACATAATAAGTTGTTCTTATGTTCAACAATTTGGTCATGATTATTGTCTATGATAAAAAGTAAACTTGAGTTCCGATACAAGACATATCACTTAGATTTTCGGTCATGATAATTACCATCATCAAGATGGAGATTAATAGTGATCCAAGAATAATCAAGGAGAAATTGCTATTTTCTTTACTCAAGACAGCCTCATACAATCACAAATGACGAACAAATACTCAAATAGAATTGGACACTTTATAACTTTATGTAAATTTATACACTGTCACAGTCCCACATATTCAAATTTAAGTATACTTGTAAACCAACAAAAACAATCCCTGACAATGAATTTAATTACAAAACACTAAACAAAAACCCCAAGCCATGCCAAAACATAAACGCAAGGCTTGATTTGCAGAAAATGCCAAAAAGCCAAAAACGCAGAGAGCAACACAAGCAAGGTTCAAAGGTACACTTACATATAGTTAAGGAAGAAACTAACAATAAGGGCCGAACAAAAGCAGAGGCAATATAAGGCCTGATGTATAGAAAGGTAAAGAAAAACAAAGGAAAAAAGAGACAAGCCCTGACGTATTTTTTTTTTCCTTGTCAAATCGGGTTTTTGATAAGAGTTATAACTGAGGCCTTCCGACCCTTATCTTCTTCCTCCCAATGAGAAAGAGAGGAGGGAAAGCTTTGTGAGTGCGTGAGAAAAAAAAAGAGATTCTGCCTCCAACATTATTTCCAGAAACAAGTAATCTCTTTCATTTTCCAAGAAAAGTGTATTTAGTTTGCCTGGTCGGATGGTCTAATTATTGATCCTAAAAATTTATACACTAAATTTAGGTGGGTCCCTAGTTTAGTTCTGTATAGGCTCCTAGGAGATGAGGACCGCCAATTACTACTAGATCGTCTTTATAATCCACATAAGTACCTCTGCAGATCCTTCTCTCTGAATTCCCAGTATTCAGCTGTCTTCCTTGGTTCTACCCTTCTATTCATGCAGTAGATCGCCGGTCTTTTTATCTCTTGTTTTTCCTGGGTATTGATTAATACCAGCATATCATCTCTCCAGCAAGAACGATGGAAGGCTTCAGATACACATTGTTATAAACTATACATGCTTATCTGCTACTAGACGGACCTTATTCAAAGACTCTTTAAATGCTTGCCAAGATACCATATAGTGATCCTGAGAAATCATCCCTTCCTGAACAACTTGCATCGCTCTTCTATACAAATGATCAAACCACTGAACTGGGTTTGTGATATCAACATTATTGCTCCCAAGATCTGGTACATACAACCGCTTAAAGTCTTTTCTCCACCTCGACAAGATATACTGAAACGGTATTTCTTCCACACCATTATAGTTCAGGATGCATAAGGCGTGTCGGCATAGGTAGCCATTTAAATTAAAGCAACTGCACATACAACGAACTTCTGCTCCTGCTTTGTCATACATAACTTCAAAGTTCCTATTATTATCCCTCATAATTTCCTCCCCTTCACGTTCTTTAATCATGTATGTCACAATTGGTCCATTTGTGTGAACTTGAGTTATGCTAAAGCAAGAAGACATCATCACAACCTCATCTTGAAACTTTATGAATACATCTTTTGTGTAAAACTTAGAGAGTTGCAACTCGTAATAGCATCTTGTTCTTAACATTGGAGTCAATTCTCTCGACTCAAAATCATTACGAGCTTCTTCCTGACGCTTCTTTTCTAAAACTACATCATAAACGTCAAGAAACTCTTCCAACGAAGTTTGTTGATGCACATAACCATCGAAAAATGGGTTTGTGGACTCACCTTTCTGAAAATTGGGCAATACAGCAAAAACTGTGTCTTTTGAGTAAACTGGAACCCATCGCTCTCGATCATCATACAAAGTTTGAATAAACTCATGATCCCTTATTCCAAATCTCTGAATCATATGCTCCCAAGCCAATTCAAACTCATCTACTTTTATTGAGTCATATACAGTCCTCAAAATCATTTGAAATGCCTCATATTCTTGTATTGCTCCCATATTCTCAAGAATACTTTGCATGACATGTGAAGAAGAAAGACGATGATGAGCCCTAGGAAATACCTCAGCTAGAGCACTTTGCATGGCCTTGCACTGGTTTGTGATGATAGTTTGTGGAGGGTGACCAGACATACACGTAAGCCATGCCCTAAATAACCATATATATGTTTCTAGTGTCTCATCGGCTAGCAAACCACAACCAAGCAAGATGGTTTGTCCATGGTGATTTACTCCAACAAATGCAACAAGTGGAATCTCATAATTGTTTGACAAGCATGTAGTCTCAAATGAAACCACGTCACCAAAGTAATTGTACGCTGCCCTCGACCTGGAATCAATCCAAAACACATTCCTCAAATACCCTTCATCATTGAGATCGATCACATAGAAAAAATTTGGATCGGTTAGCTGAACCCGGCAAAAATACTTATAAATTGCTCTTGCATCTCCATTTTTGAGTTTCAATCGCTTGGACCGATCAACATGGTTGTTAGTTTCTCCCTCGTTTGAGTTTGAGCTTCCATAACCAACTGCATCTACGACAGGTGCCCGATATAACTTGATTGTGCGTACTTCAACATCAACAGTTGGCTCCATCTTTCTTTTAGCTCCTGCGCCCATCCTCTTGTGCGACTTGGAGTTCTGAGCTCTTTCAGGGTCGAATAAATGGTTGTGTTCAAGCTTGACTTCATCCACTCTCCATCTGTTAGATTCTACTAATCTCAACCTTATCATTGCTAGACAGCCTGTTCTTGTTTCTTTCTTGCGGCTGTTTGCTTCTTTAATTGTTTTAAAACCCTCACAATTGCAACAGAGCACTGCACCACGCTTCTCCTTGCTGTTACGCTTTGTCCATGAGGATTTCACCCTGATAGCAAATCCAAGTTCCTTAGCATAACAATTATAATAATTGTACGCATCATCATATGAATCAAACTCCAAACCCACAACTGGTGGGGGATAGGCCCTTTCTTGAGATCCACCATTTTGATAATCAATTATTGTTCTATCATCCCTGCTACTTTCATGGTCATTGGCTTCAATTTCAAACAGATGCTCATTTATATCACCTCCGTCATTTTCATGGTCATTACTTTGAATGTCAAATAATTGATCACTTGTATCGTCTCTTTCACTTTCAGGCTCATTGCCTTCAATCTCAAACAATTGCTCGCAGTCATTTTCAAGGTCATTGTTTTCATTCTCCAGCAGTTGCTCGCTGTTTTGAGAACCTTCTTGTATCTGCAATAGTAAACAAGTCATTAATTCTTAAGATATTCCAAAGACAAGCAGAATTTATGAAAGATAAGAAAAAAAAATGGAGCAATAGCATGCCAACCAAGTAGCATTGCTCCTGATGGACTTCTTGTCCATCTTGTTTTCTAATTTCTTTCTAATAGAACTGTTCTCTTGTGAAGTAAATAGCTTGCAAACCAAGCATGCGTATGACGGCCATTTTGTTGTTGCAAAGTGACAGAAAAGTCTCATCTTGTTCAGTTTATGATTCTTATCTTTCTTCTAATACGTGTAGCTCAGTTGCCCCTCTCTCTACAAGTACGTACAGAACATATGCAAAACTCTGATGCTTTTAAGATGTATCGAAAACTCCCTTAAATATTGTTTTCTGGATGTTCCTTTGTTATGAAAAAAGTAGGCTCTTTGTTATTGCAGAGTGACAGAAAAATCTCAATCCTATTCACTATATGATGTTTATCTATTTTCAATAAATGTAGCTCAGTTCCTCAGTACTCTCCCTGTCAATCCTCTCTACACACAGACCAGATGCAAAATTCCGATGCTTATCTGTTGTATCGAAAGCTCCGTTGCATAATTCTCTGCTACTTTCATTTAAAGTTTCGATCTTTTTTAAATTTTAGAGTTATTCAAAAAGAAACTGAATTCTTCCATTTGGTTGCCAACTGTAAATTTCCGATTTTTTTTTCTGTCACAGCTTAATTCAAGCAAGCTAAGTACTTCCCAGTATCTGAATTTCCAATCCTACTCCATAATTTTTAAATTTTGAATCCCAAATGGTTTTTATCCACCTTTCCATTGAAAATTCCTTTTCTTAACCCTAATTTTCTCAGGAATCAAACAGAAAGTGAACAATGTAAGATAAATTGTAAGAACAATTACAAGCAGAGTGGATGAAGAAGGTAACGCGAGCTTACAGTGATATGGAGGTTAGAGTTTGCTGAGAAGGCCTGGTCGCTCGGAGAAAAAGTGTTTTCGCCGGTCATGGTTTGAGCTTTGAGCACGCCTTCTGTCAAAGTTGTGTGACCTTAGTTTTACCCTCAACTGCTGGGACCGGTTTTTTGCTTTTTTCTTTTTTGTTTTGGATCTAAGTCCTTCATTTTTCTCGTAATTGCAAATTAATAAATGGATTATGACCAGAAATAATCAATAGTTTCTTTTTTCCCGTTAATGAATACAAAGCCACAATGTTTTATATATTCAAGGTTTTGTGTTTTATTCAGTATTTTGGATTTTTTCAATACAATGAAAAATGTAAATAAAAAAATTGATACAAGTCATATTGGTAGAAGGGAATTTGAACCCACGACTTGTGTATTGAGACGTGATTTAATGAACGAATTTGGTGAGCCTCAGTATCTCGTATTTGTATTGGTTCAATGATGTTTGCTAGAGGCTAGAGCCATTAATTTGATTTGAAACAATTTTCATACAAAGCAATATTGAGGAAAGAAAAATCAAACGCAATGCAAGTGTAAAATAAGTGCTCTCAACCACTTAGAGGTAACATATTTTTTTGTGTCAAACTCAAATTTTCTCCTCCAAAATACAACTATTCACATATTGCCTGACTCAAACGATTTTTTTCTTCAATCCTACGAACTCAAAATGTGAGTTTACAGCTTTATTAAATTGTAATTAATCTTTTTTTTTTTGTCGTTAATTTTTCTTAGAGATAACATATTTTGATGAAGGGCACTTAAACACATGCACAAGACATACATAAAGAATTGGCAGAAAGAAAATTCCTTTGTGTGGTTTTAGTTTGGGTCAAAAAGTTGTGCAAATTATAAACGCGTGGTTGGGAAAGAATGAACTTGAGCAGCTAAACTTTGGGAACAGACTACAGTGGTGCCTGTATCTATTCATTTTCAAACCGTTGGTTCTCAACTTCCAAGCTCCAACAGCCACAACCAAAAAAATGGCTTGGGCTCTGCTCTCTCTGCCTCTCAACCTCCCTCCCTCTTCTTCTCCTCTGTCCTCCATATTCAATCCTTTCAAACCCAAATCCCAAATAGGCTGGCTTGTAAGTTGTAGTGGCAGTAGAAGAAGAGCAAGAGTAATAGCCAGTGCTGCAGACCAGGAAAAAACCGAGGACAAAGACGAAGACAAAGACCCGTCAGCTTTCAATCCCTTTGGCTTTGTCACTGATAACCCGTCAAGCCGCAGCGCCATTCAGATCATTGAGAGCCCTGCAGAGTCTGGCAATGTCGGCCAAATGCTTTATGTAAGCTCTAGTTTGAGTTAACTGTTTTTATGAAGAATTGCTGACGAATTCTCTTTATTGATGTATTCAATCTTATGATATTGTCTATTTTTCAACTGGGTTTCAATTAAAATAGTGTCATTGTTAAAGAAATTCTGAGAATTGTATAGGTTTATCAGATAAGCCATTGATACAAGTGCTTTTGCATAGAGTTACTAGAATCTTGTGAACTATAACAAGGGAACCACACAAGGTTGTGAATGTTGAGTGCGGTTGAGTCAATGTTTGCTTTGGAATTACTCGTAGCTTTAACGAAAGTTGAAAGATGGATTTTGGATTTTGGACTTTGGTATGCCATTGATGCACAAGATAGAAGTTATAGCATACTATGAAGGAAAAATTCTTTCACCAGACTCATAAAAAAAAAAAAGTCTTTCACCAGAAAATAGTATGCAATACCATCATTGCTGTTGAGTTCTTGAATTTGTAGTCACTCAGAAATGTGCTCTAAATTTTTCATGTTACATGCTATTATTTGACAGTTGCATAGAGCCATATATTAGTAAATATTTAATTTCTTGCTTTTGACTCTAGAGGATAGAAGACAAGGGGAAGGATTATGGAAAATACGTCAGATCGGGGGAGCATGTATGGTTTGTGAGAGAAACTGGTAAAAAAATTTATGTTGCCACATTATACTAGTTCCTCTTTGTGTTCTTTTTAACTTTATAAGAACGGTTTTACTTTGCAGGATCAGCTGAGAGCCAACTTGGAACAGTTATCTTTCTTCATGGTGCTCCCACACAATCTTATAGCTACAGAAATGTTATGTCTCAGGTCTAGCTGAATTTCGTTTTCGATGTTATAGACTACTTCTATTTACTTTGCTGATTTGGCTAATTGTAAATACTTAGGGCAGAAAGCTTAAGAAACTGTAGAGTAGATAATCCATGCTACAGTCTTTTGACCACACCTACATGCTCAGACAATCTCTTGAATCTCATGTTCATGTAATTTGAGTCTTTATTGTGACTTAGTCTGCCTTAGCTGTCAACTGATTGCTGCTAAACTTCATAATCATTACCTTTATCTTGAATAGATGTCAGAACTTGGGTTCCACTGCTTTGCACCGGATTGGCTAGGATTTGGTTTCAGTGACAAGCCACAGCCTGGATATGAATTTGATTACAAAGGTATATTATTTTAGTAGAAGACTTTTCATGTCAGAATTTTATTTTGGGGGGAGCCTCCTATAATGCTCTTTTTTATAAATAAAAAAAATATATTGGTTTCCACTACAGAAGAGGAGTTCCATGAAGAATTTGACAGATTAATAGATGTGCTGGGGGTCAAATCTCCTTTCTATCTGGTCGTTCAGGTTTGAACACTTGTAGAAGACAAGCTTTTGGACTGGTGTTTGTCATCAAAGATATTCTGGTTCAAAAGATTTCAGTAAAGTCTAGTCAAGCTATTGTTAAATCTGTGTTATAGGTACTCTTGTAATTCAACTATGTATCTTACATGCTTTAATTCTTCCCTTGAAGGGTTTTCTTGTAGGTTCATATGGATTGACATGGGCCTTAAAAAACCGAAGCAGAATATCAAAGCTCGCAATTCTAAATAGTCCACTCACAGTTTCATCTCCTGTTCCTGGACTGTTTAAGCAACTAAGGTTTGATGTTCTTACTTGAAAAAATTAACATGATATTAAAAGCCAGGTTTACCTCTAGACAAGTTTTTTCTAATGAAGAACTGTTTCTGCCATGAAGGTCAAAATACTAGTTACAGTTTTTACGTTATCCTCGAATTCAAGTTAATTAGACGACATATTTATTGAAATATTTCAAGAGAAAGGCATGCTTAACCAAACGCTAGGTCCACGTCCCAATAGAAAACATGCATAACTAAAAGTTCAATTATTTATTGCATTATGATGAAGGCTCGGATTGAGGCTTCACACGTTTTCTCTTTTTGAGCTGATCGGACATTTAACAGTTAGTTTCTAATTTTCTTTGTACTATCTATTTCTAAATTTTCTTCTCAATTTTCTTTTGATTCTTTTCAGAATTCCTCTTTTGGGTGAATTTACATGCCAGAATGCTGTTATGGCAGAGCGCTTTATTGAAGCAGGTAGCGCGTACGTATCTAGTTCTTTTATCCAGTTCTGTGGAATCACATAAGATATATCCGTCTTGTTGGCCATGGAAAACATATTAACAACCTTCCTTGGTGCTATTTTTTCCTTTCCTTCCCAATAGCAAATGCTGCTATTAGTATGTAAATAAACTGAAACCAGCACTCAGCTACATCTAAACTGAGGATGCTTGTACTTTTTTTAGGCCCTGAGGATGCTAGTAGTTGGTATTAGGCATTGTGTTAAATGGATAAAGATGTCAAACCTTAGGTTTCAACATATGCATATTTTCCATGGTGCTATAACCAAAGCATTGGTAATGCAAAAGGCATGTAACAGACTAAACTAAATTTTTCAAACAACCGAGTTTCTAACAATATTAGAAGTAAATAAAACGTAAAGAAGGAAAAAAAGAAAAAAAAGCTTCATTGACATATCTAATGAGATTTGGCATAGCTCTTACAAAAAGCATGTCTTCTTTCAACAGTTACGTCTTGAAGCTGGAAAAGGCTGATGTGTACCGGTTACCATATCTTTCAAGCAGTGGACCTGGATTTGGTTTGTAATCCATTTCTTCAAAGGACCCTATTATTCAATGTTTACATTTTTAGATTACTAATAAATAATTGGGCCCTTTAGTCTCTGAAGTAATGTTGAGTTGAAGTTAATTATGAGTATGAGCAGAATTAAGGTTCTCTTAACCTTTCAAATATCATTTTTTTTATCAATGTTTCAGCTATACTTGAAGCTACAAGAAAAGCCAATTTCAATAATATATCGACCCAAATAGCATCTGGCTTTGCATCTGGAAGGTATACCTTTACTGCGTTATCTTTTAAATACGTTGGCTCTCGTTTGCATGCTTTTGTCATATGTTTATAGCTTTGAACTCGAAAGGTTGACAGATTTAAAATGACAATTTGAGCCTATAAAAAAGTTCTCTGGAATTTAGAATAACGGCTGCCAGACTTTGTTATAACCTAAAGGAAAATTTGTGTGTTATCAGTCAGTAACTAACTCAAGTTAATGTGGAGAGATAATAATATGAAGAAAGGCTTCAATGGTCAAATCATAGACAGTTTTGTGGGGTTCTATTTCTGTTTTTCAGATGTTAAAGAGGACAAACTTGTACATCCATTGGTCTTTACCGTTTTGATTAATATTTGCCTCAAAGTAAGGAACACAAAAACAGTGAACAAGGCTTACACTATACCTAAAACAATCGCACCTCTTGTGCATCCTCTAGCACGAAGTCTAAAGAATTCTGTGACACAAGATGTTTCAACTAAGAATAGATAGCTTAGCGTTTTATTTGTGCCTCTATAATATCATTGAATTGTATAAAATCTCTCCAAAAAAAGAATTGTATAAAAAGTCGTTTAGCTGAGAGTGAATGTGCACAATTCAAATTTATAAAGTATCTAAGAGTTCTGTTTTTACATCAGATTGGCAATTTACTGCATATGGTGATAGGTCTCTTATCAACTTGATGATTGTCATTTCATGGTCAACAAGACAACTTTGAATTTTGTATAACTGTTCTAACTTCATTTATCTTCATGTTTCCTGTTAAATCACCTATTTTATCTCCTCAGTCATCTACTTAATTTCCTCTTGTAAAGGTCAACTATAGCTGTCAAACAGTTGTGTGATTACTCAATTTTAGGACTTTAATTTTCCAGCCGTTTGTTAGCTTTACAGTAGACCGTTGTCTACTCTTTGTATTATATATCCTCTTCTCAATGATAATGTATTTTACTTTTTGCTGATGACTTGCTAAAAAATGGCTTCTGGACTTCAGTTGGGATATACCGACTCTAGTTGCTTGGGGGATTGCAGACAAGTATCTGCCTCAATCTGTGGCGGAAGAGTTTCAGAAAGGAAACCCTACTGCTGTCAAGCTTAAGTTGATAGAAGGTGCTGGGCATATGCCACAGGAGGACTGGTAAATGACTTTCAGATTTCAGTTAGAATTCATGTGTCTCACACCATTTTGCCTCTTTCACTTTCTTAATGAAGTATTGACACACATGGAACAGGCCAGAGAGAGTTGTTACTGCTCTGAGAGTATTCTTTTAAGTTCAATGCACGAATCCACCTTTAATCTGGAAATCGGCTTCATCTTCCAAGTTAATTGTTTGAAGGTAAGAAAACCTTTCCAGCAACTCTTCTGTCAACTTAGTTGAATTACTTCTGCAAATTATTCAGATACCTAGTTGAGAAGGGTCTCCTTGTGCCCTGGTAAACATGAAACAATAGTTGATAAAGTAGCATATGTTACACTATGACTTGAAGTGATATGATTTCTCTGTTGGACTGCTTAATTGTTTTCTGCTCTTAAATTTCCAAATCAAGGGTGAAGTCGTCAATGACATAACAATGAGTACGAGGAGAATTCACCTAACAATGCTCCTTTACTCTGTGATTTCCTTTCAGTTAAACAGCTGCATGACTTGAGGGGATTCATTAAACTGCAAAAAAGATCCTACCAGTTGCCTTGGCAGTTCATGTGTAAATATTTCTCCTTTTTGGTTGTATCATATTGTAAACATTTGGACTCAGATTTTTTTAAATATATTCTTCTTTTTTATATGTATTATATAGTAAACAACGATAAATAAAAACTAAGAATTTCATAGTTGTCTTCTTTCTGTTCTGCCATTGTGAGTAGTCTTGTAACTTGAAAGTCCAGTCAAGATTATTCACCTCTACTGTTAACGCATTTAAACCTCATTAGTGGAAAACCACTATTTTAGGTGCAAGCAAAGAGAGTATATTTCCAACAACAATTGCGCATAAAATACATAATGGAAGTCATTAGCATAACCACATAATTAGCACTGGCCAATTTCATGATAAAAAAAGGCTTACTACTGGCTAGAGTTAGCTACAAAAACTGAATCCGCTGGGAAGAGTTAGTTACAAAAACTAAATCCGCTTGTACGCCCATCATCCCGTACTTCCAAAAAGAGCTGGGCTTCGCATCATAGGTGTTGAATATATCTCGGTAGCTACCTATTTTGCTTTCTTCTTCTTAGTATTCTGACTGGTCTGGACTGTTTTCTTTGATGCCTTCTCTACCTTGGATTGCTTATTATTGGTCACTTTTCTTGTTTTATTCTTTTGATCTTCATCATGATCATGATCATTGTCATCATCGTCATCATCCTCACTGTCATTGGCATTGTCTTCATCATCACTCTCTTTAGATTTTCTTTTCGCTGATGACCTCTTACCTTGACCTCTAGGCTTCCTCCCTTTCTTCGACTGCACACTTCCATTAACTTCTTCATCACTTGCTGCTTCATTAACATCATCATTGACACCATCACCATGCCCTTTTCTCTTGTTAGCTTGTTTACTCCCTGCTCTGGCAGCTTGCTGTCCACTTAACTTCTGAAGCTCTGGTACATACGCTGTAGTCTAGAAGAACAAAACAAAAAGTAAAAAATAAATAAGGACCGCTGAAAAGAAAAACTTAGAATTGCCACAAGAGCAATATAAGAGGGCCTCTTTTAGCATGACATACCCTGCTACCAACCGTGATAAAGTCAATTTTCCTCCCTGCATTACATGAAAACATCAATTAACCAAATGTTAGGCAATAACATATAATCACACGAGGGTCAGAAACCAAACCATCAACAAAAGCCTTTCCAGGCTTCTTTTCACGGGAATGAAAAATCCAATTACTTGGAAATTGACTACTATCTGCCCCAACTTCAAGTGATTTTTCAATAACCTGTAAAATAAACTCTTGTCAAAATGACCACATATATTTCCATGTTTCTTACCATTAACTTTTCCGGGCTTTTTGCCCCACCGAAAATGAAACAACCATTCACGGGGAAACTGGATAGAGTCTGCATCAACTTGAACCGCATATTCAATAACCTACAGGTATTCATCCTCTATATTTGCAATGAAGAGTGCATATTCACCTCTCGGAAAAATAAAAATAAAAAATAAAAGTACAGGTACTAGCAGAGACTCAATATAAGAAGTTAAATCTCTCACCTCTTTGATGCTCTTGTGCAAATTTCCATAATTTTCTTTTGACAAGCTGGCAGCACTTTGCTCTGGATGAATTCTTGCCTGTAAGAAATCAAATAAACTGTAAAAGTCCACCATCAGGCATAATCTAGGCCTACAAAAGAAAACCAATAATAATTTAAAGCTTCTAGCTTTAAGAATCAGCACCAGGCGTAAATTAGAAGTTTCTTTACGTATCATATAAAAGGAATTTTTTTTTTTGAATAGAAACGATTGTATTGATAATCAAGAGGATAAGATATCCTCGATTAAACAACAAAAGAACCACTGCTACAGAAACAGGGAACAAGAAACAAGCAAAAACAGGGAGCAAGCCAAAAAAAAGCTAGAACTACCCCACCCGCAAAAGCAAACCTTAGGAGAACTCATCTTAAGACAGCACTAAAGTCTCTCAATATACTAGAGTAGTGGTAATCCTTAAAATGCCCAGTAACAGAAGCCCAAAGAGAAGCCCAAAATTTTACTCTATCCCATAGATGATCAGAGGTCACTCCAGCAAACTCTTGGAAAATTCTTCTGTTGCGTTCCATCCATAAATTCCATAACATAGCGTGAACAAGACAATCCCATAAGGTTCGAGCTCTCTTCCCCTCCCCGAAACTGTCAACTTGATGCTTAGGAGCTGGAAACAACCTTTAGGGGTTACCCAAATGACTCCAAGTTCGCTTAACAATTTCCACCACAAGCTTATTGAGTACGAGCAGTGAATGAATAGGTGGTCGATGCTTTCTGGCGCAAGACTTGCACAAAACACACCAATAGGGAGAAAGACACATAATCGGGATTCCTCCTCCGGATGCGGTCGCATGTGTTAGCTTTCCCATTCGCGATCAGCCAAACCAAGAACTTAACTTTGGGGAGTCTTCGCCTTCCAAACTGAGACAAAAGGGGAGAAAACCTCCTAGTACCGTTAGAAAGGAGGAAATATCTGAAGGATTTGCACGAAAACAGCCCATGATCCTCCAGCTCCCAAATTCTTTTGTCTGCTCTCGTATGACTAAAATGAATCTCCCTTAGGACATCCAGAAGAAGAACCACTTCAGCAATCTCGGCTTCAGTCAAATTCCTTCTAAAACCGAAATCCCAATTGATAGGGAACACAGCATCGATAACAAAATCTGAAATGCCGATTACCCTTTTTCCTAGAGAGAGAAAACAGTCTAGGAAATAAATCCTCAATAAGCCTTCCTTCAACCAATGATCCTCCCAAAAAAATCTAACCTTCTCTCCATTTCCAATAGAAAATCTGCAACACTGAAGAAAAGTATTGTACCCCTTAGAAATATCGCGCCAAGGATTTCTGCAGGAACCAGTAACTACCTGTTTAGAATCCCATCCATTGGTATCAATACCATATTTGCTTCTAATAACCTTATGCCACAAAGCGTTGGTTTCAATAGGGAATCTCCACAGCCATTTTGCCCTTAAGGCATCGTTTTCTTTCTCTCAAAGATCCAATTCCCAGCCCCCCTGCTTCTCTACGTCTTGACACCCACTTCCAATTCACAAGGTGAACACTCTTACCTTCCTCCACTCCTTCCCATAAGAAGTTGCGCATCAGAGATTCCACCTTGGCTGCAACACCAACAGGAATCTTGAAAAGAGACAAGTAATAGGAAGGGATATTACTTAACACTGCTTGGATGAAAGTTAACCTTCCGCCTTTAGATAAACAAGCCCTTTTCCACTTTTGTAATCTCTTCTCCACTTTTTCCACTACTGGGTCCCACAACGAAGGGGATCTTGGATTGCCTCCGAGAGGAAGGCCCAGGTACAACATAGGCCAACTTCCCACCTCGCAACCCCATCTACTTGCCATAGCTTCCAAAGAATCATTGCTGAAATTAATTCCGAATAGGGCGCTTTTAGCCTTATTGATTTTCATTCCCGAGATTTTGCTAAACAACTCCAACACCTCCAACAGTTTACCCAAGACTCCTCCCTTTTTGTCCAGGAAGAAAATAGTGTCGTAAACTGGAAGATGAGAAACTTCTACACGGTCTTGCCCAGAAACGAACCCATGAATTAGATTAAGTTGTTGGGCCTTTTCAAGAAGTCTACTCAACACATCGCTAACCAACGTGAATAAAAACGGAGATAGCGGGTCCCCTTGTCTCAATCCCCTTGATGCCCTAAACTTTCCTCTAGGCTTTCCATTTATCATTACTGAGAAATTGACAGATTCTAGGCATCCTTTGATCCAGCTCCTCCATTTTGGCCTAAATCCCTTCCTTTCCATTACGTCATCCACAAAATTCCATTCGACGTGATCGTAAGCTTTCTCAAAATCAATTTTGAAAACCAGCCCCTTACCTTTCTTTTGGAATTCAATTCAGCATATTTCCAATCCCCTGGAAAAAATAATTGAATTGCACAAAGCCATAAACCCTGGCTAATGGAGGTCAGCGAAGTGCATGCTCTTTCTTCCTGTCACAACCAGAAGTCATTTTAGACTCTGAAGGTTGGTTAACCTGAAGCATACTATCTCTCTTGCAAGTTTCCATTCTCAGTAATTACTAACTATGACCAAATCATGTTAGGTTACATTTGGATATGTTGTTTTAAGACAAGACTCTGGGAATTGACTACTTATTTTGAATTGGATGCATCAAATGTTAAAAGAGCATACAAAGAATCCCTAATCCTACAGCCCTTGTAAATCTAGGTCATCAATATATCTCTCTTATCCAGACCAGCTCATATTCTAGTTAACTGAAAATTATTCAGTTTTCAGTATTGCAACTCATCCATCTCAATCTCATCATTTTTCTGGGACCATACAGTATCTCAATCTTACCCCACTATTTGGGTCCCTAGAATAGTTCAATCTCATGTCAACTACAATGTAAATAAGAAAAATGATACTGTTCAAGTATAAAGACCAAACTGACTTGGTATAGTACTTCATCAGCAACCCAATTTCCAATTCCTGAAATGTAACTCTGCAAACATGTAAAAAAAGGGTATTATCTATACTGTAAACACATTACAGAGAAATTAAAACGATATCTACACATACAACTATACACTTGTAGAATAGCCTTTGATTTGTATTCCATGGTAATATTATCCATAATTTGACACACTAAAAAAATGAACTAAGCTGTACTAACCTGATCAAGCAATAGAGTCTTAATTGCAATTTTCTTCTTGCTCAAGGATTCAAAAAGTTCATCCCCTGTCATAGGCTCCAAGAGAGCATCAGGCCCAAGCTCAGATATGGGGGGCACAGATGCTGGCTGTACCAACAAATTGAAAGCTTATTAGAGTGCCTGCTTAAAAGAAGAACATGAAAACTTTACAGGTTAAGGAGGATATTATATACATCTTTGAGCAAGCGGACTCTAGCAAATCGCCTCTTGTCAGTGAAAGAGAACTCCAGACCATCATCCAGCTGCCAAAGGAGTATGCGACAGTCATAATGGGATAAGTTAACTGACAATATGACCCATATTTTATTCAAAAAAAAGATCAATCAAATCCATGAAAGTACTTCATAAAATTGTTTACAATCAGTACAAATAAATGAGTCAGACAATTACTACTCCACTTTGATTGCTAGTGGGATAAGAAACAAACCTGAGAAAAGACATTGAAAAAGAAATATACATCCATGAGCTTTAATGGCTCAAACTATTGTAGAAAGGAACTAATTGCAATTGAAGTGAAACTTGATCATGAAGCAGAATCACATAAGACGATTCACATTAACTATTTCCTTTATCAACTGCTCTCAAGCACATAAAATCTCAAATAAAGAAAGGTCCGCACCATTGTTGCTTGCAGCATGGAAGACACATAAATATTCACATTCATTAAAAAAATTATAAGGAATGAGCTAAATCCTCACCCTTTTTCTTTTTTTTTTTGCTTCTTCGACATTCGCATGTGAGATAATTTAAAATTTCAGAAAATCCTAAAAGAATATACACCTTCAAACAGTGGCTGTTAACTTAGAGTACTCTGAAATGTCTCAGAAACCAAAGACCTTGTTTAGTAGCTATTATTACAATCGCTAATATTTAGTTGTCTCTCATTTGAATACATTTCCTGCTAAAACTACAAACAACTAGACTCACAGACTCAGAGAAACCCTCACAGCCTCAGTAATTTCATTTTGATAAAATCATTACCAAATAAGCATATATAAAACAAAAAAATCACCGTTGGTGTCTAAGAATATTAATTCTCACGTACTTCAACAAATAACTTGGAATACTTGGAAGGCCACTCATCAGTGTCCTTTACAGCAGACCTGAAAGCAATTCAATCAAACATCATGTAAAAATAAAAATAAAATAAAAAATCACTTCTTTACTTGAACCCTTCGTTTGGGTCAGCCCAAAACACCAAAGGGAACCCAAAAATTCAGTCTTTCTATTTTATTTCACTTCATGGGCAAACACCCTTACCTTTTATATTTCGTGACCGCGACCCCTTTAATATATATAGCACCCGCCATCCCTGAAACTCATACAACCACAAAACATCAGACATTATTACATATGAATTTTCGCAGTACACTGTACATTGTCACAGTGATGATAAAATTGACAACAATGGTGATAATAAGTATCGAAACGGCACCGAATTGGAAGGAAGGGAAAGGAGGAGAGTCGAGGCGGAGCCACAAGTTCTTGCCCTTGCGGTGAGCAGAGACGATGGTCTTTCCCAAGAGCGACGCCTCGAAGTCGGCGCGAGAGACTCCGTCGATGACTTTGGGGTCGTCGGCGATGAGCGCTTTCGTTATCTTCTTCCCCAGGCAGTTTTCCTCTATGGCCCTCCGGGCCGCCTCCACCTCCGGTAGCTCTGGCATTTCGTCGCTTCGATTCGCGCGCTTTTCTGGTGGACTCTGTGTGACAGAGTGAGAGCGGAGTGAGCATCCAATGGAGGTTGGGGTTTTGTGGAGTCAAAGTGGAGTAAGGTGGAATCTGGTGCGGTTGGTGCCTGAGTGTGTGGAATATGAACCGTTGATGTGTAAGAAAATGGCTGTGTGATGGAGATATGTGGATCAACGGCTGAGATTTGGTGTAGTCAATGCGCTGTTGGGGACAGTATCCATTGCTAAATGTAAGTGTTTTTATTTAAAATATTTAGTAATTCTTTTCTTTTTTTTCTTGAGAGCAACATTGGTTGTGAAAGTTCATCACGATTCACAACCAAACATTGAAGCAAAATGTGGTTGGCATTCAAATTTGGTCCAAATTATCATAAAATTATTTTGAGTGGTGTTTGTGTGGTTTCTCATAGTCATGGGGTTTTAGCATAAACCCGAAGCTCACAAGTGAAGAAGGCCCAAGCCTTTTGCTTATTTGAGGGAACTCTCAAAGGCTTTCTGCCATTGTAAAATGTAAGCTACATTATCTTAGGGCCAGTTTGGCATTGCTGTGCTGTAAAAATAATTACTTTTGGATTTGCTGTAAGAGAAATCAGCTGTGAATGAAAGTAGTTTAGCGTTTGGTAAACTTTACATTGAAAGTGATTTTGAAACAAAAATCAATTTAAGAGTGTTTGGTAAATATTTGTGTAAAACAGCTGTGAGCTGTGCAAAATTACTAAAAAGAATATGATGTTGAAATAATTTTTTTTATTCAAGTGTTTTGTATTATAAATTTTAAAAAAATAGTCGCACTTCTTTTCTTTTTTTGGCCAACACATTGTCACTTTCAAGAATGCAAATATTTTATTAAATATTTTTGTTTAGAGACATCCTGAATAAAATAACATTAAAAAATTAAAACGAAATTAACCCACCCTCTCTGCACACCTCTTCCTGCCAGCCCCACCCCAACCCAACCACCCTCCCCTCCCATAGATCCACCCTGATCTTGACAATCAACACCCTGAAAAGCTCCCACATAGGCAACAATGTCAAAGTCAAGATTCAATACAAGGAGAGTATTCTACCAGACCAACAGAGGTCGATCTTTGTTCGCAAGCAGCTCCAGGATGGCCGCACCATCGTCGACTAGAACATCCAAAAATAATCCACTCTCCACCTTGTGCTCTGACTTCGTTACTGATAGAGAGAGTTACGTCTCTTTGGTTGATTGAAGCTTAAGGATGAAAAACCCACTATTGCTCTATCAAATTATTCAAATATTTCAATTTGTTGTGTGCAATAATGCTTTGTCAATGAAAATGGGAGGATGTACTAAAATAAATGAAAATGGGAGGAGTTGGAATGGGTTGCTTTATCAAAACATTGTTAGAAATGTGCCCTAAGAGCCAATACATTTGATGTAATCTCCTTAGAATACATTTCGTATATGATAATAAAGGGCAAACTTATTTGTTATCTTTTACAACAATTAAAGTAACAAATGTCCAGGAAATGCTAAATAAGAGATAAAGTAATCTAAAGAAGATTAGATTAGGGAGACCTTTAATCTCTTACTATAGTATCCCAAAATGTTCCTAATCCCTAATCATAGGATTATCAAATGGGCATTGATAAACCGTCAAGATTAGCACATACTATGTATGCTCAATTAGGAGGATGGTTAGTCTCAAACCATTTGTGTAGATGACACTAATACAAGTATGTGGGTGCTCATTAGTGAATGGGTACACTGAACGCGGTCAACCGTAGTTCTCGTATGGAGTATTTATCTACATGTCAAACGAGAACTCATAGTTGCAATAATGCAAATTAGTCCTTAGACACGAGGCATCATGGTTGTCCTATGATGCGTTATTGATCTTAGATAGCTCTTAAAGGCAAGCCGTAAAAGATTTGTCTAAAGTGTTGTTGGGATCTCTTAATTCATCATAGGGGCATGTGAATGTACAATAAGGAATCTCTACCTTCGATAAAGAAGGAGAATGTTTCGAGATGTGATTGATAAATCTTTGGCCAAAGTATTTTGAGCTTGATTTAGAAAGTTGTTCTTAATCATGTTCTATTGAATCATATGAGGTTATAAATCATATTAGGGGTTTGACATAATCAATCCATTGCCCTAATAATATGATATGAAACATTATATAAGAGAAGGACCGTATTGCATTGTAATTCCAAGCTGAATAGGTTCTTCACCAATTCTGGTTAGCATGGGTAGCCTTGATATATTGCTAGATGTCACTCTTGGTTCGTGGAAGTCCTAGGATTGATTGTGATCAATCCATATAAAGGAAAAATTAAAAGGGGTTTTAATTCAGTTGGTTAGAAAGAGTTCTAATATTTTCCCACTACCATGCTAATTAGAACCTAATGGATCGCACACCTTAAATGGTTAACTTTGAGAAATACATATGATGTTGTGGAAATAAATTTGATCAATTTGATATGGATGATTTACTATGTGTAAAAGAGTATTTGGGCCTCGGTAATAGTTAACGGAAGCCCAAATGGTTGGGTATTAAGCCCAAGGGCTTAAGACACCTAAACATTATGGTTTAAGTGTCACAAAGCCCAATTTTGGAAGCCCAATGGGATTTGGCCGAAAATGCATAAGTAAATGGGTATGGGAATTGTTTCCATAAGCTATCTTTCATAAGCTCATTACACAAACACAATCCAACATCAACCAAATAAGTTTGGGAGATCAAAGAGAGATAAAAGAGAGTTTTCAAGAGTGAAACACTTTCATCTTTCAAGAGGTTTAGATTGAAACCAAGTCTTGGGGATCTAGCACTAGCATCCTTGTATTCCCAAGATTCTTCCCTCTCATCTCAAGGTTCCATTGGTGTGGAGACTTAGAGGCCATATACTTTTGTGGCTCACATGGAGGAGAAAGATCAAGGAGAAAAATCAAGGAGCAAAGATCAAAGATCAAAGAGGAAATCAAGAAAGAGGAAATCATCAAGAGAAGACCAAACACAAATTGGTTCATATAATTGCTTCAAGGGTAATTAGATCTTATCCTTTCTCTTGAAATTTCCATTTATGAAATCATATCAATGTTCATGGCTTAAGATACTTGAAAGAAGTTTTGTTTTTGATTTTAAACATCCACCATATACTTCCGCTGCGATTAATTTGATTAAATGCATGTTTAATATTCAAATGAACTTCTCAAAAATGTTTTGAAAATCCTTCAAACATTCCCTGGAGGTTTGAGAGGTTTTCACCTTTTAAACGTTGTGAGAAGAATGAGATGGTCTATGTGGGAAGAAGATGAGGGATAGTTGGAACGTGCTTGGGTAGAAGAAGACGAGGGATAGATGATGTAAATTAGAAAAGTTAACACGGATATTATAGGCAATTCATTAAAATTCATTAAACAACCCGCTTCCTTGTTTAGCTTTCCGAG
Organism: Prunus padus; assembly: GCA_024362665.1. Taxonomy (NCBI): domain Eukaryota; kingdom Viridiplantae; phylum Streptophyta; class Magnoliopsida; order Rosales; family Rosaceae; genus Prunus; species Prunus padus. Next base: position 19,937,296 of record JANFAM010000010.1, on the reverse strand, counting down.
AAAGCTGAAATAAAATCAGCCCTTCAGCTGCTTTCCAAAATCACGGTCGTTGACAGCTATTTTATCCCAAAAGTGATTATCTCGCCTTTCACCAAACAAGGTAAACTTCAAAAACTTTATCAGAAATCACTTTTTAGGCCAAATAATCAATGCCAAACGGGCACTTAGTGAAAATCTCGAAAGTACTCAACGTTTACTTTGTATCCTAATTCCCTATACATTATTCATTTTTACTTTCACAAGCTTTCTCCTCTTATAAAATGTAACCTACATTATCATAATGAAAATTTCGAAACTACTCAACGTATACGTAATCCAACTTCAGTAAACCACGATGCTTCGCTCGTGTTCTTGGTGTAATTATGTTGGTCTTACTTTGTTGTGCCAAATTTTGGGTCATTAACACTATATTTGCCTATACGCATTCTCCATTGTTCTACTCATCCCGCAATGTGGTTTGGGGTCATAATTGTTCATTTTTTATTACCTTTTCAAATATCATAGTTTGATAAGGTTCTTGTGTCCGTGGTCTAACTTCACTGACCTCCCAAGCTTCAAGAGGCTTGTACAAGAGCTGACTGGCAATGGAATAAGCTCAATTACTTCATCACCACCCCAAGAAGCGCAGACTAGTTGAGGAAATGGAAATCTCAGTTGTGGACATGGATCTTGAGCCGCCATCCAAGCACGAATATCTTCATTTTTAAAAAAAAAAAATTAGTGTAGAAAGTTTCAAATTCAGATCTTCCGTTGCATGAATTTCTTGAGAAACGAAGTCATAGCCACGTAGGTTCAGGGCCAGGCCGACTACTCCAAGAGCACTCATCCAACCTATTAACAGTTTGACCAAAAAAAAACCTACAAACAGGAAAACAATTATTTCTGAACGTAGAAATGGCCTTGTATTCAATAATCTATACTGTATAGTTCATACTCTACATATGATACGTCCCAAGGAGGTATCTATCCATTAATACTTCAACTTTTGGGGCCCTATACAAAATCGTACACCTTCATTTATAATGCATTTTCTCCTACGCCTGAAAAGGTTTGTATTCTTTTATGCCTTTGTTTTGTACCTTCAGTTTGGTTTATTATTTGGTAGGCACTCTTCTTGTCTAGTGTTGTGCAATGTTCCTTGATATTTTTTTAGGACCTTTGAGTTGCTATTTTGTGGGCCTTATTTTTCATTAACAAACTATTCAATCAATTTTTTTTTAAAAAAAAAAAAAAATTTTGAGAGCACTAGTCCTTGAACTTATGCCCCATTTGTATTATGGTCCTCATAAATCTTATATGGAGCAAGAAAGGGTTTTTGTTTTTGTTTTTAATACAAGCGATAGTCTAAGCTAAAAGGGGAGGGGAAGTTTCTCACACACACACTACCTAGGTGCTATGAGGGTTTGAACTTAAGACCACTGGTCTGTAAGTCAATGTCCTTTTTCGTTGGATTAGAGGTGGTTGTTGGCAGAAGCAGAAAAGAGTTTTTTGTTATTGGTGTACTTGTATAAGCTGCTCTCTCTCTCTCTTCCTCTCTTATAGGAACTAATATAAAAACCTCTTCATTTACCAAAATTTGTTTTAAAAAATTCATTTACAGATTTTGGCAGATAGAACATGATATATAAAATAGAATAAATCAAGCAAAATAGTATGAAAAGTTAATAATAAATTTAGTAAGCTGCACTTAAGTACTTGATTTATCAAGTAAGTTAGAGGATTATTTTGGCATTCCTTCCTGGATGTATATCGTTTTGGATTTAAATATTTCTCCGAATAACTGTGTATGCATTTGACCGTATTAATATACAAATACACTTGTGCAGGCCTTGCTTAAAATGAAACGCAGATCGAAAGAATGAAAAAAAAAAACAAACAAGAAAAAACGAAGGAAGCTCCAATTTTGCCTTAGAAATCATTTACATTGACCATGCAAGGAGAAAGTAGTTGACAAATGTTTTGACTTATTGGCCCACCTCTAAAAGTCTCACAATAATCCAATCCCACCTCTATTTATGCCCTCTCCCAAGTTGTCAAGATGTGTTTCCATCAAATGCAACGTCGAAGACAGAGACTTCCACGTTAAGTGGTTAAGAGCATTTACATTTGTGCCTAAGGTCTAGTTCGATTCTTCATTTCTCAATATCGTTTATATCAAAATAAAATATGCAACTTCAAAAAGAACAATCAAATTTCTACTCTTCTTTAACACATTGTTTTTTTTTTTCCTTTTTTCAATTAACCATCCAAATTTTGCGGTGCCAATTATTTTAGGATCCCAGTTGGAGGGGCCGTATCATTATTCTACTTTTTGTTCAAGGGATTTTATAAGTAATGGTTCCTGAATTTATACTAGAATTTCATTTCGCTATTTAAATTGGTTTCGTAATTATTTTGATCATTCAACTCTCACACATGTTTTAATTTAATTTTTTTGTAATATTTTTTATTGGTTTTTAGAGAATAATTGTATCCAAATTGACACTTTTACTCCTCAAATTAACGAAATGAATAAGTTAAAGAAATGCAAACATTGAAATACCAAAATAAAATTTGGCTATAAGTTTATACACAATTTCTTTTAAAACCTCTTTTGTTGAATATAGAGTATACTCAACAAGTTGGCCCAAGCAGAAGGAACATATGTTATAAGTAATGAATAAAATATTCATAATATCCTCGATATTTTCACGAAATTTCCGTATTTTTGGACTACCGATATTTTCAATACCATCGATATTTTAGATATCCATGAATCAAAATATCGATAATATTGACGACATGGACCGAAATATCGATAATATCCCGATATTTCCATCTAAATTTTCGTATTTTTAGACTACCGATATTTCTGATATTATCGATATTTTATTCCCTGATTATAAGTTCCCCCACATACATGTGGCTGTTGATGATCCTATACAATACGTGACATGACAGGACTGCAAAAGTGTGCTTTTTTCTGCAAAGTTTGGTGAGGCTAGCACAACAGCCTGGAATTGCAGGAGGACAATAACTTCTATATATTGTTTTTCCATTGTGAGCCCACTTAATGGGGGACAAAGTGATCAGGCCACTGGCAAAAATTGAAGATTTTTGTACCTCGTTGTTTTTAAGGAAAATGGTTAAATGTTGTGATTTCTAAAATGATACTGCTTGTCACTTTTTCGATAAGGAAACGTTCTTTATTCTTGTAAATCATGATTTGACATAATCAAATTCTTTTAGGACATGAAATTAATACCGAGTTAGGGTAATACCTAAGAAGTTTTATATTTTTTTATTTGGTGAAAAAGAGTTTAGGGGGAGGGGAGGCTACCCCATCTCAAGAGAGATTGTTAGCAGCGGAACTCGAACTTATACATTGATAGCGAAAAGAATGATCCTTACCAACTCAACCAACTCTCGTTATACTTTAATAGTCCTTCAGAATAGGTAAGGATAACTGCACAAAGATTCACTATGGTGTGGAAAGAGTTAAACTACACAAAAATAATTCATAAAAAATATTTAAAAAAACAATTCTACATAGTTGTCAAACTGTAATTGGCAAGAAAGTCAAAGTTCCTGCTTCATGAAAAATAAGCAAGTATTTTCTTTTCTAAAATAGGGTATGCCCAGGAATACAAGTAATTAATGTTGACATATATATATACCATATTTTTCATACCACATTTATACCACATCTCTAATAGAGATGTGGGCTCCACCTGTATTGATGGGCTCCACCTCTATTAGAGATGTGGTATAAATGTAGTATAAAAAATGTGGTAAGCCTAGCATTACCATATATATATATTAATATTCTATTTGAAGCCAAGTTGGGAGAGAAGACGTACGGCTGCAGTTGTCTGGTTTAATTCCTAGATGGTGACTTAATCTCTATTCCAAAAAAGAACTAAATTAATTCATCTATATCATACGCAAGGCGACATAAAAATAAAATAAAGTAATCATAAGTAAGAGAAATTTCACGTTGTAGGTTGGCCTTTCCAATGTTTCCACGTACAAATTAAAACAAGAAATGCAAAATTAATGAGAGAAAAAAAATGGCAGCCAAAAAATATTAACTAGTTTTCGGTCTAGTGGTATATGTCTTTATTTAGTTGTTAGCCCGTTTTAAAAGTATCTTATAAATATCATATCGCTTGTAAAAAAAAATTGGGCAGGTTGATCGATTGGTTTTCATAACCCTCTGTGGAGGCTCAATATATAATTTACCGATAATTTTTACTTTTGATGCATCCAAAGGCTATAATTTTATTGCAACCATCTTGTACTTTTGATTTTTACCTTAAACCTTTTTGTAGTTGGTTTGTCGTCAGTCCATTAAGATATAATTGACAAGGCTGCAATTAATTAAAAGTAATCTGAAGTTGGTGGTTAAAATTATGTCTTTGTCGTCAGTCCATTAAGATATAATTGACAGGCTGAAATTAATTAAAAGTAATCTTTACCATATAAGAGTATCTGCAATGATGAAGGTCATTTCAATTTATTTCCGAGATCAATATTTCATTTCATAAATTAATAGTTTTTTTTAGAGGTCAATAAAATGAACTCTAAAATGATATTCATTTCAATAAGTTGACTCATCATAATAACTCAACAATTTCTCTCTTATTGACACATGGACAATATTACTTTTTACTTTTTAATTTTTCCATTACATTTTAATTAGTGTAAACTAGCCGTTACTTTTTTATATATAAAAAAAGCAACTAATTATTTCATTGTTAAAAAAACTAACATCTAGTTAATATATATACTAGCCATTACTGATTTGTTTCACTTTTCAAAAAAAGGATAGCTAATTATATATACTAGCCATTGCTAATTTATTTCACTTTTGAAAGACACAAATGGTTAGTTCCCTTTTCAAATGGCTAGTTATTTACCTATAAATACATATGTAGAAAACAACTCTCCCACAACTTTCTACACCCACAAAAAAATTGTTTATGTTTAAATTTTATTTTTCAATATAAAATTTTGTTATTAATTATATATATATATATATATATATATTCAAAATTGATCTATTTTTAAAGATCTCTATGAAACCATTTTAATTGTATAATTCTTATCGTAATTAAATTTTTTTATTTTATTTTATTCAAAGAGTTTATTCATTTCCTCTGTATGTGAGGACAGTTTCTTTTTTAAATTAAGAAAAGTTTCTTGACCTATATCAAGAAAAGTTGTACCAACAACAGCTATTTTACTCTTAACATATCTAATGTTTACAAGCACACTTTGAGTTTTGTTTTGTTTTGTTTTTTTGGTGCACTTTGAGTTTTGTGGAGATAGAAAAAATATAGACAAAACTTCTATAAATATACAAGGGAGAATGAGAATTTAGTGAAAATTTCAAAATACTAACAAATACCCTTACGGGGATATATTAGTAAAATTAAATAAATAAACAAAAACCAATCACACTGTACGTCGGAGACTACGTGAGAAAGTGAAATGGCAATTGAGGAGATGCCAATGAGCTAATAAGTATTTAAAACAGAGAGTATGGTTGAAATAGGAGCTTTAAAAATGATTAAGCTCAATTAACTTCCTAGACATTTTAGCTAAAATTTAGCCTAAAAACATGGAGCCTATAAGATGATGTTACAAGTACAAGTAACTAAAACAATGGCATACGAGCAAAAGGACCCACTAGCGTAGTGGTTTAGAATAATTGCTCCCCATGCAAGGATTTGGATTCGAATCTTAGTATCCGTATTATGTGTGTGAGTTTAATATATTATTGTAATAGGAAAGGTCCTTAAAAATAAAAAAAAAATAAAAAAGACTTAGGATGTGGACGTCTCTCCTACCCAAGGGCGAAAGGTGCCATAGAGTTTTTTTTTTTTTGGTGAGTGCATTAAAATGATATAAATCATAAACTGTCTTTTTTGGGTAGAGAGATTATGAACTTTTACTCATAAAAAAGGAGTTTCGTAAGAAGGAGAAATGCTAGTTGCGTTGCGCATTTCACTTTCTATCCTTCCAATCATCCCCCTCTCCCTGGCCACCCCCCACCAACCATGCATGGCATTGACATCAGCACATCCCAATATTACCGTCGCTGACTCTGTCATGGGTCCATCCATGACTAAACTTTTCTCAATTATTATTATTGTTATTTGAAAAAACAAGGATGGATATAAAGTGAGGGTAAAATAATGGGAAATAATGAAGTAACTTTTGAGTGAGGCGGTGTGTACCGTGTGTTGAGCAATTCCCATGTCGAAACAAGTATCGCCACCTTATGTCGCGTCTGGAGTCCCATGTCGAAATATTGAAAAGGTACCACTCCCTTTCTCCATATCACTCAGAGCATCTCCACCCTTTCTCCATATCACTCAGAGCATCTCCACCCATAAGAGCAACTCCACCCATAAGGGCAAAGGCAAGGGCAAAGGGGGGCAAGGGCGGACACTATTTATATGAATAGTGGCAGCCAGATTTTTCGCTCCACCCATGAAAGGGCAAGGTAGGGCAATTACTATTCACTTTAACTGTTTTTTTCCTATTTTTATACTTAAATAATTAATTTGGATAAGATTTTCGGTTGTCACGTGTCACTATTTATTATAAAAAACTCAAATCAATTTTTGGATAAAATTTTCGGATAAAATTTTTTAAAGAGATTTTCACATGTGATTAATTTTATTTATATATATGAGATTAATAATAATAAAATTGCTAGGCATATATAAAAGAGTTTCTGAATTTTTGGAATTTTTAGATTTTTTCCTTTTCTTTTGATTTTTAATTTTTTAGTTCGACGTCATCACCGACGTCGACAAACTAAGGGCAGCCCAGGCAAGAGCCAGGCAAGATACGCCTTTGGGCTTGCCCATGCAGATGGGTCCCAGCCCTAGCCCGACTTGGCCCTTGCGCGCTGGAGTTCATTTTGGGGCAAGAGGGGCTGTTGCTGCCTCCCCCTTCTGCATTGGACATGCTCTAAGGGCTAAGTCTAAGGCAAGGGCAAGCAAGGGCTGCACTATTCATGTGAATAGTGGCAGCCTTGCTTTTTTGTTTCCACCCCAAAGGGCAAGGTTAAGGGCAAACACTATTCATTTTAATTTTTCCCCTATTTTTATACTTAAAAATTAATTTGGATAAAATTTAATAGTAATAAAATTGTTAGGTATGTATAAAAAAATGTTTCTGATTTTTTATTATATTTTTCAGATTTTTAAAAAATTTTGGTTCTCGACGTCATCACGACGTCCAAAGAAATCGGCTTCACCAGGCAAGATTTGCCCTTGGGCTTGCCTTGGCTGGTGGGACCCACGTGAAACCGGGGTGGAGGCTGCGACCTTTGGAGCGACTTGGGCTTGCTCGGGGGGCCTTTTGCCTGGTTTTTGGGTGAGCGCTGGAGGTGCTCTCACAGGATGAACAATTTCCCTATCTTAAAGTTTTAGGTCAAGTATTCCTCACAAAATACCAAATGTGACGATGAACAAAATATCGTCACATTTGGTATTTCATCTAGACGCCAACCACACGACCATGAAAACTTCCTCATATATTTTGTTTAGAAAATTTGGGATAAGTCCAAAATTTAGAACATAAGTTGGGTTTAATCTTTGCATTTGTTGCCATTGATATAAGTCATTTGAGTTTTATGCCAAATAAGATTACATTCCTTTTTGTATTTTCTGATATAGATCTATTATTATTATTATTTGTAAATTATCTAGTTGTTCCTATTATGTCCCTGAAGTATAAATCGTGTAGAAATTAATTTTTAGGACAATAATTACAAGATTTTATTATGATTTTAATATAGGGATATACATAGGTTAATAAATTCCATAATTTTAGGACAATTTATTATTTGGAGATACAACAAAATAAATTTTTTATTTATTTTTGTTCATCCTATGGTAGATGTATATTATATACTCTTGTAGATATATTATCATATGATGTAGGTATACTGTCTTATTGCCTATTGCATAGGTTTATATGTCTTTTTTCATATTTTCAACAACGTGTAATAGTATGTTATGTACCTTTTTTTTCTTATAGGTAACATACAATTTTATTTATCTATTTTTGTGTATGACTTCTAAGTAGTCTTCTAATTTATATTCCTAACTTATAGGTAACATGATTTATCACACCAATATCATTTCCCTCACTGATCCTCTTACACCTTGCAGGTCCCGAAGGACACTTGAGGCCGAAGGCAGCTCACTTAAGCTGAATCCATTATTTTGGACATCAATAACATCTTTTAATAGAAATAAATAAATATTTTTTTAAGAGGAAAAAAAGTATGGCTCTCTACATATGGCATTACAACATTTTGTTGCCGTGATTAGCTATATATTAATCTTAACATGATCTCTCTCCGATTAATAACTCTTTCCATAAAGTTTATTTGCAATAACTTTTTTTAATTTCGTCTCAAATGGTAAAATATGTGTCAAACTAAATTTTTTTGTTTGAACTTTTTTTTTTTTTGAGAACCTTTTCTATTGAGATGGGCGATAATATACTAAACTCACACACACTACACTGATGCTAGGACTCGAACCCAAGACCTTGCCTGGGTGGAGCATGCTCCAAACCACTACACTAGTGGGTCCTTTATTTTGTTTGAACTATTTGAAAGGGATATTAAGAGTGTATTATAGTTGATGCCTCAAAAGGTTGTTAGTCTTGGAGAAAAGGATTCGGATCCTCAACTTGAATTTTGTCGGCTAGAATACCCTAAAGAAAGAAAAGAGATTAAGTCATTCAATTGTCAAATACCTTTCATAATTGACAAAACTAGCTACAACCAAAAACTTCATTAAAATTTCACAGAATTACAACTTAACCACAATTTTTTATATATTAATAACTGGCATTTTATATTGGTTTTGATGGGCAATGGCCAAGTTCTCGAGTAATTTTTGGGTGTTCCCGGTACACCACGTGATTGGTGTACAATCCATTAGACATAGGACATGTGAAATATTTCCAATGCAATCCGCTCATGTGTCATAAAAAATAATACAATAAATTTGAGAGTAATTCCACATGTTCTAAGTCTATTGGATGGTACACCAACCACGTGGTGTAGCCGGAACATTTAAAAATTTCTCCAAATTCTCCTGTAAAAAAAGAGACAAATAATGACCGTATCCAGAAATATCAAGAACGTAATTTAAAAGCGGGAACATCAACGGATATAAAAGAACATTTACTTTGCTTTATTTATTTATTTTTGAATACTGTATATTATGAGTATTTTAGTCATTAAATGATAATTAAATGAGGCGACGTATTTAGAATAAAAGTCAACTTAGCTGAAAAAATCAAAGCAGATGACGATTAAACAAGAGATACATGTATATTCTCATTTTAAACGCGTGCATTATGGACAAAAAAAGAATCCTACCGAAAAGGAATGTGAGATTAAAAAAAAAAACCCTTGCTCTGCACTGTAGCTGTGACTAAATACAAGCACTAATAACCATGAAAAATGTGACAAAATTTGGTTCTATAAGGAAACAGACCAAGAGATTCTCTGAATTTGCTGGAAGTGCCAACAATCAACAGCCCGTAATTACCCCCTAACCGGTGGGAAAATCAGAGGCCCCAACATGTGATAAAACAAAATTTGAACGGCCTCACCATCGTCTGCCACGTGGCACGAACTCAACGGTCACTCTCACACCACGAGTACTGTTTTTGTCATGGTGCATGCCATGGGCCTCCCCTGCTCTTCATAAGGCAAACCCATTCATCTCTCTCACAGAGAGAGAGACAGAGAGAGAGAGAGTGCAATATCGGGTTTTTTAGCCAGAAGGAGAGGCCACAATTGCTCACAAATCCAAAAGGAGGTAGAGCCCTATCCTATCTTTTCTGATAGACTTTTCACAAAAAAATTTTGTTTACTTCCCCTCACTCTCTTTCTAAAGTCTCTTGGACCCTTTTCTTTTTTCATGCTCCTCTTCCTCTTCTGTTTCTGCACGTTCATCAGTATTTTGTTCAGTGTTCCACTAATTCTGGTCAATTTTGAGTGGTGTTTAAGTAATTTCTCAACTGGGTTTCTCAAACTGTTTTCAAATACATATAGCATTCACTGAAGCAAGAGGAGAATCCAATCCAATCTACTCCAATCCAATCCAATCCAATCCAATGGCCCCAAAGTCAGGTAGAGGCAAGAACAACAAGGCCAAGTCTGACAAGAAGAAGAAAGAAGAGAAGGGTAAAATTTATTTCCCCAGTTTTCTGAAATTTCCCACTAAATGAAAAATCTGGTTTTGAACTTGTGCTCTCATCTTTTGTATTTGGCAGTTCCCAGTGTTCTTGACATCACTGTCACTACCCCATATGACACACAAGTCATTCTGAAGGTGCTGATTTTTTCTTTCTTTCAAAATTTCATTTTTTTTTTTGCAAAAGATTTCATTGGCTGGATTGATGACCTTTTTTTTTTAATGAAGGGTATCTCCACTGACAAGATAGTTGATGTGAGAAGGCTACTGGCTGTGAATGTAGAGACATGCCATCTCACAAACTTTTCTTTGTCTCATGAAGTAAGCCCTTCTCAAATTTGATTATTTATTTAATTTCCCCTTCCAAGAACTTTGTTTATGGCACTGAGTTTATTTTAATCCAATTTGAAAATTCAAAACTGATTTTTTTTTGTTTTTTCGGGGCCTTTTTGTTTTTGGCATTTTCAGGTCAAGGGGCAGAGATTGAATGATAGGGTTGAGGTTGTTAGTCTGAAACCCTGTCTTCTGAAAATGGTTGAAGGTAGGTGAAATCGGCATCCTTGTAATTCAGCATCAACCAGACTGGCAACCACCATCTTGATGCCATTTTGGCTTTCTATTATTTTAAGTCAATTACTATTTTTGGTTAAGTGTTTTAAATATCAGAAAAGCCAAAAAGTTAATTGTCACACAAAGACAACGGGTACGATAGTTTAGCATGATTCCTCCCAACTAAAATAATACAAAAAGGACAACATTTTTTTATTAGTCTATAGATTTTGGAACCTTTGCATGCTAGATTATTATAATCTCACTGGTAAAAAAATTTGTGAAAAGGGTTTAACTCTTGCAGATTTAGGTTGGTCGAGTTGCTCTCTGCTCTTTTACACTCAAGTTCGAATCATTTTATGTATAATTTAGTAATTTAAAATATTACTTTATACATTTTTGTTTTAATTTATGGTCTAATTAGTTGCTTTACTCTTTTGCACCCGAGTTCGAATCACTCTATGTATAATGTAGTAATTTAAAATATTACTTTATACGTTTTTGTTCTAATTTATGGTCTAATTAGTTGCTTTACTCTTTTGTATCCGAGTTCGAATCATTCTCTGTATAATTTAGTAATTTAAAATTTTACTTTAAATATTTTTGTTATGATTCAATTTCTTTGTATCAACAAGACAACAAAAAGAAGGAAAAGGCAAAGATTATGAAGCCTTTTTGTTTTATTTCCAAATAAGTAGGTAGGTATATTTTCACCAAATTTCATCATATGATAAAAGTGTGTAAACTTTTTCAGAGGACTACACCGACAAAGCCCAAGCCGAGGCCCACGTGCGGCGGCTGCTGGACCTGGTAGCATGCACGACCCGATTCGCCAAGCCCAAACGGTCCACCTCTAACCCGGACTCGAAGTCCAAGAGGAACGGCGGTAGGACCGACACCAGGAGCTCCGGGCCACCTTCGCCGTCCGATGGGGGAAGTGCACGTGCGACTTCAGCGCGATCCGAACCGTCCGTTTCGGCGATCTCGGAGAGCCTCGGGATGGTCGCCATTCATCCGACGCCGAAGCTCTCCGACTTCTACGAGTTCTTCTCTTTCTCTCATCTGTCCCCTCCCATCCTCCGTGAGTCCTCTTTTTTCAACTCATTTTCTGAGTTCTCTGTTTGGTTCCTGAGAAAACGTGGAAAAATATTCACCTTTCGTCATTTTTTTTCTTTTTTTCTAATCTAATGTTCTGTAGATTTGAGGAGATTGGACGCTGACGATGCGCACGAGAGGCGCGACGGTGACTATTTTCAAATTCAGGTATTTTTATTTTTATTTTTTCAATTTCGTTAGAAGTTAAAAAAAGATTAAAAAATTGTACGACCTTCACAGGCCTATAATGTAACATAAATAAAAGATTAGGCACGTGAAAGTTGTACGTATTTAATACTAAGTATGGGCGGTCCAACACTTATTTGGGTATAATGCCTTTCACATTGTAGTAATTTAACATAATATATGCTTTTTGTGCACTAATTTCGATTCTAGTTTATAAAAAAAAGTGTAATAATTTCGATAACCAAGTGCGAAAGTGAATCTCTTTTGGGTGGTTAAAGATTTTGAAATATTTTACATGATTTTTTTTATTATTATATACGTTGTGTAATAATTTCGATAAATCATTGTTGGATGAGTGAGTGGAACAAGTATTATTGTGACAAAACTATGAAAAAAAGGAACTTGAAAAGTCAGGCATCAATGACATTAACTTGGTAGGGTCCCAAAAACACGTGTAAAATGTTATGAGATTACAGTAGGAAAAGACAATTTGAGGTACGTGTGACAGAAGATTAGTCGGAAGAAAATTATTTTAAAATAATGAGGATCTATTTATCATTTTCTCTGTGACAATGGATAAGAAAAAAAAAATTGTTATATGCATGAATTTTTTCTTACCTAAACATCATCCATTTAGAATGGTCTAAATGTTGCGAAATGCGGATAAATGCATAATTTGTAAATGTAGAGGCTCGGGATGTACATCTATCTTTATGTTTGAGTAGTTTTCAATTACTATCGCTGTTGTTTTTCTTTTATCATTTTCTTGTTCATACGATATTGTTTTGACAACCTTTGCCCTCTCTGAAAATGTGGTCAATCCATGCAGATTAAGATTTGCAATGGGAAGCAAATACAAGTGGTTGCATCTGTCAAAGGGTTCTACACTGTGGGGAAACAGTTTTTACAAAGCCACTCATTGGTGGATCTTCTGCAACAGCTCAGCAGAGCTTTTGCGAATGTGAGTACTTGTACTTCTGTTATACCTTAATTATAAATTCATAGCATCAGCCCAAGAAAAAATGATTATAACGACTAGCAACATATATTACATATATAATTCTGGTGATTTTGGATTTGGCTCAATCTAATCCTGTCACACAAAAAATATGGTGAGATTCAGGAAGCTAGATATGATTTTCTCCTGCTTCCTCACTTTTGAATCAGTAAATCTACTTCCAAGGTGCAAGCAATAGTTCAGATAAATAAATCTTGTGTGCATTTCTGAAACGTCCTAATGTTAATTTTCTGTTCTTGAATATTTTGTTTTTATTCTTAGATCTTTGGAATTTTTTCCATCAGCATTTATGTACGCTTTGATTTCTCTTAGCTGACCTTTTACTGTGTTACAAACTTATCTGTTTAACTAGATATGGTCTGGTAATTGCAGGCATATGAATCCTTGACAAAAGCTTTTGTTGATCATAACAAGGTTAGAAATAATTTTAATGTCTATGTACTTTAATTGAAACGAGTAATATTTGAGTTATTTCCTCCTTTAATGTGTGTTTCGTTTCCCTTTTTCCTCTTTTATTTAGTTTGGTGATCTTCCATATGGTTTTCGAGCAAATACATGGCTTGTGCCTCCATCAATTGCTGAGTCTCCATCAGATTTTCCACCCCTACCAACTGAAGATGAAAATTGGGGTGGAAACGGTGGAGGCCAGGGAAGAAATGGTGAATATGATCTTCGACCCTGGGCTACAGATTTCGCAATACTAGCTTGCCTTCCTTGCAAAACTGAGGAGGAGAGGGTAGTCCGAGACCGGAAGGCATTTTTGCTTCATAGCAAATTTATTGATGTCTCAGTCTTTAAAGCTGTTTCAGCAATACGTGCTTTAATAGGTTCCAGTATGAATGCAAAGGAGACAGTGAATTGTTCTCAAGGCTGTGTTCTTTTTGAGGATCGTGTTGGGGACTTGTCCATAGTTGTAAAACGTGATACAACAGAAGCATGGTCGAAGTCCAAAGTGAAAGTTAATGGCGACCATTTATGCAGTATGTCCGCCAAGGAAGTTGCTCAGAGGTGTTTACTTAAGGGTTTAACTTCTGATGAGAGTGTGGTTGTTCATGTAAGTATATTTATAACTGTAGGTATATATGTATCTGTATCTATGCCTGTTCAATAAATAAGAAATGCAACTCCACTGACCATCCTTGAATGTTATTTTTTCCATTGTATTAGAATTTCTATTATTCCTGATCAAATTTCTTACTTGATACTGTCATTTTTAGGTCAAGTTCAATTTTTTTTTGTATTGTTGAGGACTGTATTTTTTGTACAATATAAGTTGTTAGAGTGAAGAGATGAAACAAAATAGTACTTTTGCAGGATACTTCCTCCTTGGGTGTAGTCAATGTAAGGCACTGTGGATACACTGCAACAGTTAAAGTTGTTGGTAATATAAAGAAGGGGAACCGTGAGGCTAAAGATATTGATATTGAAGATCAACCAGATGGAGGAGCTAATTCTCTTAATGTCAACAGGTTCAAACCGTTTTCTTTTTAACAATTTTGTTTTGGAAGCAGTGTATATGGTTGAAGCTTCATAGGAAGCTGTTCTTCCTCTCTCAGGAACATGCTATATAGTATCATGCATGTTATTTCTTTATACTCACTGATTCATTACAAATTTTGTACAGCTTGAGGGTTCTGCTTCAAAAGTTCAAAACTGAATCATTGGCTTCCTCTGATTTGGATAGCTTAGAAACTTCTAGGTGTCAGGTTCGAAGAGTAATAAAAGAAAGCTTGACAAAACTTGAGAATGAACCTGCCAATTCTGAAAGATCTATCAGATGGGAACTTGGTTCCTGCTGGGTGCAGCATTTACAAAAGCAGGAATCCTCTGTAGTTAGCGACTCTGATAGTCTTGAAGACAATAATGAAGCTGAAGCAATTGTGAAAGGTCTAGGAAAGCAATTTAAACTATTGAAGAAGAGGGAAAAGAAAACAAGTGGCGAAAGAACATATGATGAAGAAGAAATTGATGCCAGTGAAAGCAGAAGTAGCAACACCAGAACATTAGAGCTACACAATGGAGATATCAGCAATGATTCTGACTTGAAACAATTACTTTCAGAAGAAGCGTTTTTGCGTCTGAAAGAAACTGGAACTAATCTTCATCTGAAGGTTTACTAGACTTATTTTCAAATACAACTGTTTGAATCTGCAATTATTTGCAAACTATGTGACATTGATTTAAAAGAAAAAAAAAAGCTTTTTACTTCCATATTTTTCCAATGTGCAGTACTCTTTTTGCGTCATTGATATTAACAGTTTAAGCTTGCTTGTTGTGACACTGGCAGTCAGCAGAGGAGCTTATCAAGATGGCACACAAATATTATGATGAAATTGCCCTGCCAAAGCTGGTAATGTTCAGTTTACAGTGACTTTACTCTTATCATATAAGAAGTGTCTTCTACAGAGCTTATGATCTAAATCTGTCACTTCATTAGGTAACAGACTTTGGGTCCCTTGAACTTTCACCAGTTGATGGCCGTACACTAACAGACTTCATGCATTTGAGGGGACTAAAGATGCGCTCTTTGGGTCGTGTGGTATGTCAGCTCTCTGTCTCTTTCTGCTACTGCTACCATTCCTTTTTACACTGGTCTCTGTCCTGGAGTGAATTTGAGTTTTTGTTTTTGTTTTTCTGTTCCTAATGTTGTCTTAACAACTTAGGTTGAACTGTCGGAGAAGCTTCCTCATATACAGTCACTTTGTATTCATGAGATGGTTACTCGAGCTTTCAAGCACATGCTTGAAGCCGTCATTGCTTGTGTTGACAACATAACCGACTTACCTGCGGCAATTGCTTCAACCCTAAATTTTCTACTTGGTGCTTTGGGGATGGAAGATGACGTCCTCAAATTGCAATGGTTACGATTATTCCTGGCCAGAAGATTTGGTTGGACACTGAAAGATGAGTTTCAGCACTTGAGGAAGTTATCAATTCTCCGAGGACTTTGCCATAAGGTATTTTAACTTTGACTGAGAGCCTCACTGATATGTAATTAAAGCAGAGTCATGATTTTTACATGTCTCTCTTTCCAGGTTGGTCTGGAGTTGGCCCCAAAAGATTATGACATGGAGTTCCGAAATCCTTTCAGCAAATACGACATTATTAGCATGGTTCCAGTGTGTAAGGTGTTATTCCGTTCAGTAGTCCTCTCTTAGTAACCCAGCTTTGGTGGATTCTAAATGTCTAATATTTCTTTAATTCTTCTTTGACAGCATGTAGCATGCTCTTCAGCAGATGGACGGAATTTGTTGGAGTCATCCAAAATTGCTCTTGATAAAGGGAAGCTGGAGGATGCTGTTAATTTTGGAACAAAGGTACCACCTCTATATTAATTGGAAATTGTGCCAGCTCTTTTCTGGTACTGATTTTCCCTCTTCCATTTTAAGGCACTAGCAAAGATGATAGCTGTTTGTGGCCCCTATCATCGAGTTACAGCGAGTGCTTACAGCCTTCTAGCTGTAGTTCTGTACCACACTGGTGATTTTAATCAGGTATTACTTTCTTTTAACTGTAATGGATCATGTTTATATTTTTATCCTGCTCTTCTATATACTGTATATCTTATACTTCGCTGTCGTTGTCTAGGCAACCATTTATCAGCAGAAGGCTTTAGCTATTAATGAAAGGGAACTTGGGCTTGACCATCCAGATACCATGAAAAGCTACGGGGATCTTTCTGTTTTCTATTATCGTCTTCAATACATCGAATTGGCTTTAAAGTAAGTTATATTAATATTTTCTTGTATAACTTTTCAATGAAATTGGCAACTGTGATTCATACTTATTTTTATTAACATATTTCCTGTAGATTTTGTGTTCTCACTTTTTCTTTACGGTTCTGATTTGTGTGTTCTTGGTAGGTATGTAAATCGTGCTTTGTATCTTCTTCATTTTACATGTGGACTATCTCACCCTAATACTGCTGCAACGTACATAAACGTGGCTATGATGGAAGAGGGCATGGGAAATGTACATGTTGCTCTCAGATACCTGCACGAAGCTCTCAAATGTAATCAGAGATTATTAGGAGCAGATCATATACAGGTCTCTCTCTCTCTCTCTCTCTCTCTCTCTCTGTGGTTGTGCTCGTGGCCTGCATGTACGGCCCACCTTCTTCTGTAAACACTTAGAATATATAATCTCTGGTAAGCTGAACTTCTTACATGGTTTTCACCTTTTAGACTGCTGCAAGCTATCATGCCATAGCCATAGCTCTTTCGTTGATGGAAGCATATTCCCTCAGTGTGCAGCATGAGCAAACAACACTTAAGATACTTCAGGCCAAACTTGGGCCGGAGGATCTTCGTACTCAGGTTGACTACAGAATCTTTGCTATTGTCTATATTTATTGGATTTATTTGATACATTATGTGCAACTGGCCTTCTCTGTTACTCACTACAAGGAAATGAAGTGGCCATGGCTTATATTAGACATAGTTTGAAGTTGCATAGTCGACATATAAATGAATTATATATTCCTGAGCAGGACGCAGCTGCATGGCTTGAATATTTTGAATCTAAATCTCTGGAGCAGCAAGAAGCAGCACGTAATGGATCCCCAAAGCCAGATGCATTAATTGCAAGCAAAGGTCACCTTAGGTACTAATATGGTATTCCCAAATTACTTTCTTCCAAATTATATGATCATACGTCCAGGCAATTAACCCTTTTCGGCTCTGTGCAGTGTGTCGGATCTCCTAGATTTCATTAGTCCTGATCAAGATTCGAAAGTAAATGATGCTCATAGGAAGCAGCGGCGTGCAAAGGTGGATAGGTTTTTTCTTTTATTTTCCCTTTAGAGTCTTTATTCATTTGGACTTAGAACATTGAATTGGACATTGGGATCCAATGGAAGTGGGTGATTGTACTCTAATATGATATCTATTTAAGCTCATTTTCCACGTTTGATATCCTTACATTATTTCTCCTTATTTTCAGGTACATCAGTCGAGTGATAATATATCTCAGGAACATCAAAATGTAATAGCTGATGATGACCTGGGGAACAAGATTTTGCTAGATGGTAATACTGAAGTAGTTGAGGATAGATCGGTTCATCAGGAACCAGAGGAAGAAAAAATTTCTGGAAATGGTTTGCCAATTACAAGCTTTACTGTTGAAGAAACAACTTCAGATGAAGGTTGGCAAGAAGCCAGTTCAAAGGTCCGGTTTGGGAGTACCGCAACTGGCCGGAGGTTTGGTCGAAGGAGGCCAGAGAGTGAATATTCTAATTTTAGAGAAAGCAAATACTGGAGGGACATCATTTCACCACCGCAGAGTGCAGCTCCTAAGAGCTTTCTGACTGATTTATCTCAACCGAAGCAGTCAAAGGTTCGTACTTTGAGTGCTGGGGAGGATTCAGTTAAACTTAATTCCAAAACTTCTGTTTCTAAAGTTCCCACTACTCCAGTCACTGCGAACTTGACTTCAAAAACTGTGTCTTACAAAGAAGTAGCTTTGGCACCTCCAGGTACAGTTCTAAAGGTACTGCTGGATAAAGTTGAAGACCTAAATGTGGAAAACCCTGAAACCAAGCCATGCGAAATTCCACCTGAGACATTAAAAATAGATGAAAGCAAAGGAAATTCTGTAGTAGAAGAAATTCCAGATGACAAGTTGGATGGAACAGGTCTTGAAAGTGCTTCCCAGTTGGAAGCTATAGCCCCTGAAATTGTTGAGGAAAAGTCTGGAGAAAGAAATGGAAGTAAGCTTTCAGCTGCTGCAGAACCTTACACTCCAAGACCACTCGCAACGACTCACCCTTTAAATCCGGCTGCTGTTACAAGTGTATACGATGTGAGAGCCAGTCAAGTAATGCTTTCAGCACCTGTACTCCCCCCAGCAGCTGCTAGAGTTCCTTGTGGGCCACGGTCACCTTTGTATTATAAAACCAATTATTCATTCCGCTTGCGGCAAGGTGTTCAGAAATTTCAAAGACACATTACAGAAAGTGGTGGTTCTGGTCCTCCAAAAATCATGAATCCACATGCTCCTGAGTTTGTTCCTGGGAGAGTTTGGCAAGCGGATCCTATAGATGAATATGCAGAACTTGCAAGTGAATCAAATCCTTCATTTGAAATTACTAGGTCTCAACAGGAGGAACGGGATGTAAACTCCAATAGTAAAGCTGGAGATGGCATTTTGAGAAAGAGCATCTCTGAGACTGAGAAGTCAGAGCTTGCAAGGCAGATATTGCTCAGCTTCATAGTAAAATCTGTCCAGCAGAATAAGGATCCTGTAACTGAAAGTAAGCAGGAAAACCATTCAGATGCCATAGAAAATGATAGTGCGATTATTAAAATTCACTACGGAAATGAAGGAAAGAAGGAATTGCTTTCTGAATCCAGTGACTCTGAGCAGCCAAAAACAACGGATGTAAATACAAAAGAAGGGGGGGATGCCGAAGGATTTACCGTTGTCACGAAGAGGAGGAGAAGCCGGCAGCTCAGAAGTGGGGTAACTGGGTTGTACAATCAGCAATCTATTTCAGCTTCTGTTCATTGAATATATACAGATCTTAAACCTGAAACCAGGGTACCAAGAAGCATCAGTTTTTTTCTTCCTCAAATCTCTCACATAACAAGATATTATGTAGAAAGTTTCTCTTTTTTTTTTTGAGAGAGAAACTTAGAAATTTTTTTTTTTTGTGTGTCAATCAGCTCTCCTCATGTTTATGTTTTATTTACTAATTTGGAGACTTTGATGAATAAAAAGTTGTCCGTTCTCAAGTTCGGTGTCTGTGGCATCACTATATCAGAATTTTACTAATGATCAATGTGATAACTTCTTTTATTTTTTATTTTCTTCTCTCAGTTAGTTTCTGTAACAATTGTTTTCAACAGAAACATTCACGAAGCAGGTTCAATCAAGGTAAATTAGCACAAAATAGAAGATTGCAATTGTAATACCACGGTAACTGGTTATCAATTTGTTTATTCATTAAGGTGGCAGTTAACTTCACTGTTAACTTTTCCTGGGAAACAAACAGTTTCATACATATATGGGCAGGAAATTAAGAATGAAGACCATGCAATGGATACACAGATCAGAGTCTCTCTTCTTTGTCTATGTTGTCACTGTGAAATCCAATGATATTCTACTGTCACTACGAATCTTAGACAAGACATGATCCTCGTACTAGGATGTCTGCCCAGTGGAGCTTGAGGAGGTGCTGGACTTGCTTTTGTTCTGGGATGATCACCATCCCTACCTTTATCTGTTGGTATCGGAGGGGGCGGAGGTTGAGCTGCCATGCGTAAAATCCGAGCTGACAGCTGCTTATCAAAATTGGCCTTAGTCTTTGTACAGCCACAGAGTATTCCAATCCGAGTTAAAGCCATGACAAATATGAGTGCAGAGGCTGATACAACAAGGAGCTTTGCCAATGAAGAAGCTCGAGTACTTATGCATGTGATGACTTCAAGCCTCTTATTTAGAGTTTTTGCATGCATTGAGGGCCTACGTTGACAAATACAATTACAGGGAAAGAGACTTTTGAGGGGAAAAAGAAACAAAAAACAAAACTAAAAGCAAACTAGTTAAAAAAAAAACAAGCCTTGCTTTGCGAGGTTGGAAATCCGAATCAGATCGGCCCTAACAATACTAATAGTGGGAACAGGGGGGATAGCTACAAACATGGCGGCCCAGATCAAAGACAATGGCCTGAATTATGTAAAATTAAATTATTTATTGTTTGTAAAATTCTCTTCTATTGAGAGATTCTCAAATAAATTTATTTGACCGACACGTTGTGAGGTCACTACACATTTTATTTAACTATCGAAACAATTTCATACATATATATGGGCAGGAAATCAAGAATGAAGACATTGCAATGGATACACAGGTAAGAGTTTTGCTCTTCTTTTGTCCACGTTGTCACTGTGAAATCCAATGATATCCCTACTGTCACTACAAATCTTAGACAAGACATGATCCTCGTACTAAGGACGTCCGCCAGGTTTAGGATCTGCTGGACTTGTTTCTGGTCTTGGATGATCACCGTCCCTACCTAGATCCATTCGTCTCCAAAGGCGCGGTGGAGGTTGAGCTGCCATGCCTAAATCTGATTGCTGCTTATCAAAGTTGGCCTTGCTCTTTGTTGTGCAGCCACCGGTGTTAACTGCTGCATTATTGGCTTCCCAAGTTTCTGCACAAAATTTAATATAAACACATGACTGATATACTCTTACTCAATATCAATTGAACGATGAAAATATATATCAGCTACAGCAATATGTAAAGTTAAAAAACCTTACCCTTTATTGGCCTTTGTGGTTCAGCTGAAGAGTAAGCCAGCCTAAGCTCAAGCAATAGGATGACAAAGACTAGTGCAGAGGCTGATACCAGAGGGAGCTTTGCCATTGTTAATGAAGAAAGCTTGAGTTATGCATGGGATATGAGTTCTTCAAGTCTCTTATTTATAGTTTGCAAACATTGATTGAAGTCTATGTTGACAATGACATGGACAATTGCAAGGAAAGAGAGGTCGAGTTAAGCTATGCCTATGTGGTACATTCTCACCCTTGACTTTTGAGGGTAAAAAAGGCAACAAAAACGAAAGCAAAGGCAAACTCGTGTTTCAAATGGTGTTGTCCAAAAGTAAAATGTGGAAGTAAGAAAGAAACAAGATGTGATGGAGGAGTGAAGAAATGGTGTTAAACCTATCGCAACACAATAAATGTTATGATTGAAACCTTCAGTGTTGAGATGAATTGAGTTGGTGCATTACGTACGTCTATAGACGCCATGTTCTACCCAAAATTTACGAGACTGTCTTGTTTTTCAGGGTTAAGAAATGATCGAGATAAGATATTAACCATGGAAATAGATCGAGATAAGATATATGATCAATCTCCTGGCAAATAAGATCAGGGCTTCATGCACCCAAACAGCTTCAAGCAATCAATGAAAATAATTATGAATGCCAACCTTAACCCAAAACCCAACAGGAAAATTAAATAAAATGAATTGCATAAAAACATAAAAGAAACCAAATATTCTGAATCATTTGGTTCAATTTCTAAGAAAGTTACAAGGCTTGGGTGTGGGGAAGGACGCACAGAGAAGGAAGGAAGAAGAACCCTGATAACTAATATCCAACTTAGCAAGTTACCAAATTAAGCTGAAAAATTAAATATAAATGCTAAAAATAAGGGATTTGACAAGTAAATATATGATATAGTTTGTAAATATTTTATAATACTATGACAACTATGAACCAATATTCAAATATGGACTTTTCATATAAGTTGAAATTAGGTGCTCTTGAATGAGGAATTTGAATTGGAAAAAAAGGAGTTGGTCATATCTAGTTGTCTTTGCATTTATGGTGGGGAAAAAGGGAAGGCCTTAATGACTGGAATTGCTAGTTATCTTTGTGAGGCCACCAAAGTTGGCTAATACGATTGACTCTATCAAAGTGGGCTCTGTCTGTACCTCCCATTCATGTCTCATTTTATTTCTTCTATGTTTTCCTTTATTTATTTATACATAATTCATCTTATTAAAATATTAATTTTTTTGTCTGAATGAATTTAAATTACATACCCATACATGTGGAACCGTAAAATTCCTAGGTCAATTAATTTCCTTATTTTTGGGAGTTATTTGATTTAGGGACTCTGCCAAAGATCATGGGTTTATCCTAATCCCTAATTTCTTATTTATTTAAACCCTTAATTCCTTATTTATCATAATCTATAACTTCTGATTTATTCAAACTCCTTTAATTATCTAAACCCTATCAGTTATCTAAACCCTATTAATTATCTAAATTCCAGTAATTATCCTATTTATTGTGGAATGATAATTCCTATCTCTACAAGGGCTTATCTCTCCAGAAACCCTAGCCTCGAGACTCTATAAATAGGAGGCTACGAGAAGGCATGAGGTAATCCATTCTAAACTCTCGTAACACATTCTAAGCTCTGAAAATACCCGAAGCTCTCTCCACTCTCCATATTTTCTCCACAAGGCTCCGGCCTTCACACACGGCTACGGCCACCCGGTTCTCTCCCGCGAGAGCTCGCCCTTTTGTTAGCTATTATTTTCCTACAAACACTAGACCTAACTTAGGCATCGGAGGGCTTTTGGCCAACACCCCGGGTGTGGTCCTTTTACTCCGATTGGTTTTGCAGGGGAGAAAGAGAAACGATGAGGAAGAAGGGATCTTCAGACGAATATTCTTTGGGGACGAAAATCGCTCCCACAATACATATATACAATTTTAAATTAATTGGTATTATACTGCATACGTGTTACAGGAAGTTTATATTTTGAATGATTTAGGATGGAAGAATCTTCAAGAATCCATTCAAATTTGGAGATGAGTGAAGAAAGTGATGAGTTGAGATTGCAAATAGTGAGTATGAATTGAGTAAACCCTACACCCTTCGTCTCTCTCTCTTCTCAAACCCTCCCTTCTCCTTTCCTTTTAAGCACGGCGTAATAGGGGGAGGGGGAGGGAGGCCATAACTCCTCCTCCTTCTCCTCTCTCTTCCTTTCTCAATCTCTCCCTCTCCTAGCTTGCTGCTCTCCTTGTGGGGAAAGCTGGACTAGATTGTGGAGAAGGTGAGGTTTAGGGGATGGGGAGTTTAGATATGTACCCAGATCTACATGGATCTTGGCTTTTTGGCTAAATTTGTTTGGATCTTGGGTTTGTTGGGTTATTTTTTGTGTTATTGTTATAGGAACTTGGTTTGGCTGTGACAACGACGGTAGCATTGGCATCGACAACATCGACGGTGGTGGATTTATGGGTCTTCTTTTCGGGTCTGCTTTCTTTCAAGCCATAGTCATGGGCTGGGGTTCGATGTTGGTTTTTAGTTTTTGTTTTGGTCCAATAAGTGCATCAACTCTGTTGAGTTTTGTGATTGTGGTTTCTCGTCGGAAGAATTTGAGTTTATAAGTTGCGTTATGGGTGATGTACTTGGTTATTAAAGATTTGAGGCTAGTAACCCCGACTGTTTGTAGCCTTGTGTGGCATTAAGTTGGCCCTGCGTGGCTTTAAGTGAAGGTGTACCATATAAGTTTGATGCTGTCATTAGATTCCCCCGTGTTTGGTGTAGCCCTTCAGGGGCGTTTGTTCTAGCCCTTGGGGCTTTTGTATTTGTACTGCACTTATGCCGTAATTTATAAATGCAATCTCTCTAGCGTTTGACAAAAAAAGATTGCCAATAGTGAGACTAAAATTGAGAATACAATGAGTCCCAAAAGAAACAACACAAGAACCCATGGTTGATATGATTTTTAACAAAGTTGATGAGGTGCTTGATTATAATAAAAAATAGGCTGATTTATAACAATGCCCCCAAAATTATAGTCAAAGCTCAGTTTGTCCCCCAAATTTCAAATGACCTACTTTCCCCCTTATCCAAGGTTTGATGTTTCACGTTACCCCTGCCGTCAACTCCATCCAAAAGTCTGTTAACATTTATGACATGAAAGGGGTGTTTTTGTAATTTCATACACATAGATCATTATACCAATTGAGTGGGTGATGTGGCAAGTGGAGTTCACCTCCACATAGATAATAACATAATTAAAATAAATTAAAATAAATCAGAAATATTACATTAAAAAAATAGAACTAAATATTTTAATAATTAAAAAAATCCTACCCAGCCTCCCCAATCCTCCCACCCATATCCCACCCTTACTTCATGCTCGTCCCCATTGAAGCTGGCTGCCTCCTCCTCTCCCTCCCCCTTGTCATCATCGCTTACTTCTTCTTCTCCGAATCCCTCAGCATATCCAAATCCTCGTCTTCATCTCCTTCTCCAGCCTCCACATATATGACATCGAGCTCGCCTCCCACGCCGCCCTCCCTCGATATGCAAAAATCAAATAAAAAATAATTGGACAAACTACAAAAGATTCCCCAAACTATAGGGGTCATTTTTAAGTTCAAACCCATTTTTAGGGATATTTACAAGTTCATAGTCAAAGTCACAGAAAACCTACAAATTGCCCCCATCATTACAAACCGTTAATGAATTTGTTAAATGTTGATGTGGCAAATGTAAGCCCCAATCTCATACTATTGGAGATGCTCTAAATGTCCCCAAAAATGGGTATGAACTTGAAAATGTGACCTTATAGTTTTTTTTTTTGGGGGTTAATTTGATTAGGTTTTATGCGGTATGAGGGCGAATAGTTTTGAAGTGTTTGACAAGTGCAAGAGGAAGGTGGTGGTGACAGCGAATCTGACGGTGATGGTGGAGTTGTTCGTGAAGGATTTTTGGGTGGGATCTGAGTGGGAGGATTGGGGCAGTTGGGTAGGGTTTTTAATTATTAGAATATTTAGTTCTAATTTTTTTTAAATGTAATTTTTCTGATTTATTTTAATTATATATTTAATTATGTTTTTATCTATGTGGAGGTAGGCTCCACTTGCCACATCACCCACTCAATTATTGTAAGGCTTAATTACATCAATGCCCTTGAAACTACGGTCAAATCTCACATTGCCCCCTCAAACTTAAAGTGGCCCACTTACCCCCTTGACCGTGATTTGGTGGGTTACTTTATCCCATGCTGTCAACTCCATCCAAAACTCTATTAAATCTGATGACGTGGCAAGGGTGTTTGAGTAATTTTGTACACGTGAGCTATTTCATGCATACATGGACTCCACATAAGCAATAAACTAATCAAACAAATTCAAAAAAAAAAACAATAAAAATTCATAAAGCCAAGAGAAAAAAGAAACAAAAATTTAACCAATTCGCCACACAACAAGGATCCTTTGAACTTGCAAGGCACGTATTGCTCAGCTTCATAATAAAATCTGTCCAGCAGAATAAGGATCCTGGATCCTGTAACCAAAAGTAAGCAGGAAAACCATTCACATTCAGATGCCATAGAAAACGATAGTGCAATTATAAAAATTCACTATGGAAATGAAGGAAAGAAGGACTTGCTTTCTGAATCCAGTGGCTCTGAGCAACCAAGAACAACGGATGAAAATACAAAGGAAGGGGATGCCGAAGGATTTACAGTTGTCATGTAGAGGAGAAGAAGCCGGCAGCTCAGAAGTGGGGTAACTAGGTTAATCAGCAATCAATATCGGCTTCTGCTCATTGAATATATACAGATCATAAACCTGAAACCAGGGTACCAAGAAGCATCAGCTTTTTCCTACCTCAAACCTCTCACATAACAAGTTATAATGTAGAAAGTTTCTCATTTTTTTGAGAGAGAAACTAGGTATTCTAATTTTTTTGGTCAATCAGCTCTCCCCGTGTTTATGTTTTATTTACTATTTTGGAGATTTTGATGAATAAAAAGTCGTTCGTTCTCAAGTTCGGTGTCTGTGCATCAATATATCAGAATTTTACTATGTAGATGATAAGTTATTTTCTTTTTCTTTTTTACTTCAGTTCAATTTCTACAACAATTTTTTTCAACAGATGCATTGACTAAGCAGGTGCAATCGAGGTAAATTGCCACAAAATAGAGGATTGCAATTGAAGTATCACTTTAACTGGCTGGTTCTCAATTTATTTATTCATGAAGGTGGCAGTTCACACCAACTGTTAACTTATTCCTGGGAAACAAACAGTTTCATACATATATGCGCAGGAAATCAAGAATGAAACATTGCAATTTATACACAGGTCAGAGTTTTGCTCTGTTTTGTCTATGTTGTCACTGCAAAATCCAATGATGTCCTACTGTCACTACGAATCTTTAGACAAGGCACGATCCTCGTACTAAGGATGTCCACCAGTTGGTGCTTTCGGAGGTGCTTGACTGGCTTTTCTTGGATGATCACGGTCCCTGCCTGCATTTATTAATATCCGAAGGGGTCGTAGACGTGGAGCTGCCATTCCTAAAATCTGAGCTGATCGCTGCTTATCAAAGTTGGCCTTGCTTTCTGAACAGCTACAGGTGTTAGCAGCTGCATTATTGGTATCGATTGAATGATGAAAAATATATATCAGCAAGAGCAATGTGTACAGTTAAAAACCTTACCCTTTATTGGCCTTTGTGGTTCGCCTGAAGAGTAAGCCAACCTAAGCTCAAGCAATAGGATAACAAAGACTAGTGCAGACGCTGATACCAGAAGGAGCTTTGCCATTGTTAATGAAGAAAGCTTGAGTTATGCATGGGATGACTTCTTCAAGTCTCTTATTTAGTGTTTGCAGACATTGAAGGCTATGTTGACAAGGGCAATTGCGAGGAAAGAGAGGTCAAGTTAAGATGTGTGGTACATTCACCCAGCTGTTTTGACAAATCAAATCACCCTTGACTTTAGAGGGGAAAAAGAAACAAAAACGAAAGCGAAAGCAAACTAGTCAAAAAAAATAAAAATAAAATAAAAAATCCTTGCTTGCGAGATTGGAAATCCAAATCCACCTCCATTGTTGAACTAGTCATTGTCCCTGTTGGACAGCATTGATCAATTATAAAATGGTCATGGGATTAGGAGTCAATTAATCTTTGATTAGTTAATTTGCAATTAAATCTAGTGATTAAGCATAGACTATAGTAGGAATCATCATTTGACCGACGACTAGATAGCCTGGCCGGCCAACGACCCGCCCATTTAAACTCCATAAGGCCCAATTTAACACAGGAGTACCACGCACCTCTCTGATTCATTACAATTTCTTGAATGTGTAAAGAAAGGAAGTGAGACATGCGTAATGAGTGAATTGGTTGGAAAATAAAAATGAGAGTGGAAGTAGGAACCAATCAGAAAGTAAGATTTGAATCAGAAAGGAGAATAAAGAGCATATTTGAAATTTTTATTTATTATATTATCGTTGAGATTGACAAGAAGAATCTTTTTATATATTAGAAGTATAGATGTTGCTAAACATGGTATTCTCATACTAAGGATGTCCTCCCCTCCCTTAGGTGCTCTAGGTGCTGGAGTTGGTTTTTTTTCTTGGATGATCAAAGTCCCTACCTCTGCTATTAGGTAAATTCACAAATCCGCTATCTGTTAGTTTTGAAGGGGGTGTGGAGGTTGAGCTGCCCTTCCCAAAATCCGAGCAAATTGCCGAACAACAAAACGAGAGCTCTCACACTTTGTTCTAGCCCAGAGGTCTCAGCTGCTCCTTTATTTTGGTTTCCTGCCTATTTTCTGCACACAATTTGAATTCAATATTATAAAGAGCAATGTGCATGCAGTTGGTTAGAGTTTAAGTTACCTTCTATAAGGCTCCTGTGGCTGGGCTGAAGAGAAAGCTTTGACATTGATAATATGTATGTCTTCCTGGGGGAGTCTATTTATTTAAACTTTTCGTACAATTTAAGTCTATATGTTGAGCAGCACAATTACAAGGAAAGAGAGGTCGGTCTAGTTTTGCTTTTTATGGATAAGACAAGAGAGGTCAAGTTAATCCGTTTGATGACCATTTCAATTTAGTTTTTAGTTTTCATTTTTTGGTGCTATAGTATAGAGGAAAAAGAGGGAGAATGGAGGTGAGAATGAGAGTGGAGATAGGATTGAGAGGGAAAATGAGAGGGAATGATGGGAATGATGAGTAATAAATGTGAAAACTAAAACTAAAAACAGAACTCTATTTGAAATTGTTTTCACCTTCAAGTTTTTGTTTTCACTTTTGTTACCCCTCCCTCCTATCCTCTCCTTTCATCCTGTCTCTCAATCTCATCCTCACTCCCATTCTCACTGTCATTTTCCTCTATACTCTAGCACAAAAAATGAAAACTAAAAACTAAAAATGAAATGATTATCAAACGGGCAATCTGTGTGGCATTAGTATTTTTCACAAAGCAATTCACCCCTCTTGACTTTTGAAATGCAGCCACCTTCACTAGCGGCAAACCAAAATTAAGCCCTTGAATACGAGTTTGAAAAACCAAACCCACCTTCATCGTTGCTGAATCGCTGTTGGAAAGTCCTCATCAATTATAACTCAGCTTTGGTTAAGAGGTTATCGTTATGCATGGATTATGGAGGTTATCGTTATGCATGGATTATGGAGTTACATATAAATCCCTCTTGATGAGGAGGAACAACTCACAGAAGAATTTTCTCTCATAGCTGTCACCAAACGTGTTATAACATGAGTCGATTGCTGACGATGTGATGAACTTATGATCACACCAAAAACTTACTCATGCCAACGACCCACCAATTGGGGAAACCAGAAGATCAGCAATCTATCTAGCTTCTGTGCAGGTAGTTGCAACGGCAGTATGTGATCAATGGGGGTGAGACGACCCCAATATCTATTTATTTTCTTCCACTAATCTTGACCCAAATATTCATTCTTAACCTTAAGGAATTTGATGAAATAGCTCTGAGGTGCAAAGAAAAGGCTGAGTCTGTGAGGCACACCTGGCTGAGGTTGAGAGCTTTTAATTATCACATTCTCAATGTGATAAATTTCTGACTCCGCCACTAAACGGCGGCTTTTGCATTGGCTTTCTTGCTGATCTTTTAGGGTGTAAATAATTTTGTATACGTGCCATAAAATTTGGTGGGTTCGTAACACACGATGTTGGCATTGTTGCGTTGCCTGTATGGTTAGATTGTATTTTATGATGATTGTACCAAAAATAGAAAAAAAAAAAAAACAATATTCTAGTTAGGTAAATGTTCAACACATCTTTTGTTGGGCCGTGTGATCAATTTTTTAAAAATAAAAAAAAAATTTTGGTCAAAAGCCGTGTGATCAAATTTGTTAGCTAGGCTTTGCGTCAAGAAATCTAGAACATGGAAGTGCCTCAAATTAACACATAACCGTTGAAACTTGAAGCTATCAACTCCTACATTTTGTGCTTTATGGCCTACGTAGCTAAAAGGGCCTGCAAGATACCTAATTTTGGAAGAAGGCTCTAAATTCGAGATTCAGATTTTATCAGTCAGATTAGCTTAATATAGAGACAAGAGAAGATGGTTAATAAAAGGAATTTGGCACTCTTATGTTAACAGAACAAACTAACTGTCTTCTTCTCTGTTGTTAACATAGCTAACCAACTCTGCCCAAGTTCCTCTATAATAATCAAAGTACCTGTAGCAGAGATTTGTGCCAAGGCATTTCCAGTTGTATGTATCAAAGATAAGCTTTTGAAGAAAAATATATATTCTGGTTTCTTTTATTGTGGGTTAGAATCTCAGTGAATTCTCAGACATATCATTCTATTGTAATTGGCATTGGCTGCTGGTTAGAGTACTTTGTTGGAGAAAATTTTGAGATCAATTGTTTAATTCATTCATTGAAAGAGAAAGAGAAAGAGAAATGGGACTTAGAGGGAAACCTGGAAAGAAGGAAGAGTCTGTGGCTGTGGCAGTAGACAAGGACAAAGGAAGTCAGCATGCTATCAAATGGACTGTTGATAATCTTCTCAGCAGGGGCCAAAATCTCACATTGCTCCATGTCAAAGATACTGCATCTCACCACCATCACCACCATCACCACCATCACCACCATCATCACCATCACCATAGTAATTCAATCTCTCTCTCTCTCTCTCTCTCTTTCTTTTTGAAAATCTAACTACTCAGCCCCGATGATGATGAATGATGATCTTAATCAACGGGCCTGAGTAGTTAGATTTTCATCCGTTGATAAAATTGTTTTCTCATTAAACCTAGGGTCGTATTGAATTTTGATTTTGATCGCGTTATTTTGAATATATACGTAGGTGCATCTACAAGTTTGTTTTTACGTATATATTCAAAATAATGTACCTAATCAAATCAACAAAAACAACTGTAATTAATGTTTACAATTCAATTGTGTGAAATAGAAAATCCAATTGCAATTGCATATTGTTATATTCTAATTTCCCCTGTTTTACTCACATAATCGTGTAGCCGGGCATGGGACAGAGGAGGCCGGAAAGGTGCACCAAAGCCAAGCTGATGCTCAAGCCAAAGAATTGTTTCTTCCATTCCGCTGCTATTGCACCAAAAAGGCTGTGAGTAAATATGCATGCATGCTTCTTAATTAATTTATACATCATTAATTTTGTTCCACACCAGAATTCATCTCCTTGTGATTTCATCTTTCATGTGCAGATAAAATGCCATGAGATCATAATTGAGGACACTGATATATCTAAAGCCCTCGTCAACTATGTTACCACTAATTTAATTGAGATTTTGGTGCTTGGCACACCATCAAAGAATGGTCTTTTCAGGTATGATTAATCACAATAATAAATATTTCTTATATGTTTTAGATTTTTGTTATGCATATCTTCTAATCTAACCTTAGCAGTCCTAATAATTTCATCAATCTTGTTTCACAAAAGGTTCATGACCACGGACGTTCCAACCACTGTGTCGAAAAAGGCACCCGACTTTTGCACGGTGTATGTCATTGGCCGGGGAAAAATCTCAACTGTGCGATCCGCTACTGGTTCAGTACCTGAAGGAGCCTCACCACCACCTCATGAAATAGAGCATCACTCCAGCAAAGCTTCTGAATCTTATCCACAAATGATGATGAGCAATCATAAACCTAGAGGTTTGTTTCTCTAATTCTAGCGTCATGCAGTGTTATTTCCCACCTCATAAGAATGCTTAATTTTTGTCCCTACTTACTCAAGTTTCTTTGATTTACACAGCACCAGAAAGGACACAGTTTCCAGCCCGTAGGCATCCAAACGAAAACGAAATCATGTAAGCTCTGATACATTGATTACTTAGGAGTGGAGATGTTTATAGATGTTTAGGTAGTGATGTTAAAAACAATTAATCATGGAAGTGATGCTAACAACCATCAATGTTTTTAGACTACAAACTCTGGAGTGTTTCCAGTAATCTTTTTTCAATCTCCTATTTTAACCATTATTCCTCATTGGATTGTTAGGCTGCCTAGATGAAGTTTCGATTAAGGGTTCTAAAATTCTAGATATATATGTTCAACAAATATAAGTAATTCTAGAAAATAGGATGTTTAGTCACAATTGATAAGAGGACTAACCAAATAAAAATGATACAGGTCACCTTTCAGCAGAGGAAACTCTGCACTGAACAAATCATATGAGCTTCCACCGGACAGTGATGTATCTTATGTGAGCAGCGGAACGCCAGGCAGGGATCACATGTTTCCTTCATTCTATGACAGCATGTCATCGGGAATGACCTCTCGTTTTTCAATCAACTCCGATTTGGACAGCAGAAGCTCCACCTCTACGGCATCTTACTCTGGAACCAAGTTTATCGACATGAGCTCTCTGCAACATGATTTCTCATCACCACTTCGTAATTTCTCATCACCGCATCATGATTTCTCATCACCGCAACATGATTTCTCATCATGCTCATTTGAAAGTGGAAACTCGTGGTCATCGTCACAGAATGCGGTAAGACAATTTCCCAGTATAGTAAACTTGAAGCACTACCAACCTACAGGCTTTGGAGCATGCCTCCTATAAGCTTGTCATCAGAAGCTGATATATACCCAAAATTCTTTGACCCAGGAGCCAGTTTAGATGTTCCTTCAATAACTGATGTATCTCAAATCACAAATCAGTTCCATTTGATTGGTTTTCATGCCATTGTGCACAAAGACACAGATTTATTACTATAGCATACATACATATGCAGAAATAGGTCAGAGTATTTATACTGTTGCCTGAAAATAACAGGATGATGTTGACGCCGAGATGAGGAGGCTCAGGCTAGAGCTCAAGCACACAAGGGATATGTACAATACAGCCTGCAAAGAGGGAGTCATAGAAAAACATAAGGTATTGATCTGAAACGTTTTTTGAGCATAGACTATACAAAAGTATTGGTATCATCTCCAAAGTTTCAATTTTAGGTGAACTGAATTATGAGTAGTGTGAACAATTATTTATTTGTTGAAATATATATATATATATTTCAAATTTTATTGACATATCATCACAGGCAAAGGAAGTCAACCGATGGAAATTGGAAGAAGAACTGAGATTAGAAGAGGTACGAATAGTTGAGGAAGCTGCATTGTCACTTGTAGGGAAGGAGAAAGCAAAGTGTAGGGCTGCCATGGAGGCAGCAGAAGCAGCTCAGAGGATTGCTGAATTGGAAACTCAAAAAAGGAGAAATGTAGAATTGAAAGCCCTTAGAGAAGCTGAACACAGGAAGACGGCGCTAGAATCAAACGCATATGACCTCAGGTACAGGAAATACACAATTGAGGAGATTGAAACAGCAACAAATGATTTCTCAGCGGGTTATAAGATTGGGGAAGGAGGCTATGGGCCTGTATATAGAGGTGAGCTCGACCACACACCAGTGGCAATAAAAGTTCTACGCCCTGATGCAGCTCATGGAGAGGAGCAGTTCAAGAAAGAGGTTTGTGGCTCTGCACATAATCAAATTTTTAACTAGTATCTTCTAAATTACACCACTTTCTTCAGTTCAAGCAAGGATAACTAATATTTCTCTCTCTCCACGCTTGTACACTTTTGTCTCTCTAAACAATTTTTATGATAACTCATAATTATTATTCAGGTTGAAGTATTGAGCTGCATAAGACATCCAAACATGGTTCTCCTTCTTGGAGCATGTCCAGAATTTGGTTGTCTGGTCTATGAGTACATGGCTAATGGGAGCTTAGAAGACTGTCTCTTCCGGCGAGGTAACACCCCAGTTATTCCTTGGCAGTTAAGGTTCAGAATTGCTGCAGAAATTGCGACAGGGCTTTTGTTCCTTCATCAGACCAAGCCAGAACCCCTTGTCCACCGTGACCTAAAACCCGGAAACATTTTGCTAGACCATAACTATGTGAGCAAGATCAGTGATGTAGGTTTGGCCAGGCTTGTCCCTGCATCGGTTGCCAATTCTGTCACTCAGTATCACATGACATCAACAGCCGGAACATTCTGTTATATCGACCCAGAGTATCAGCAAACAGGAATGCTTGGAGTAAAATCTGATGTCTATTCACTTGGGGTCCTGCTTCTACAAATAATAACTGCCAGACCACCAATGGGTTTGACTCATCTTGTGGAGGAAGCTATTGAAACAGGGGCTTTTGCTGAGGTGCTTGACCCTGCTGTTTCTGACTGGCCTATTGAGGAAGCCTTGAAGTTTGCCAAGCTTTCTTTGCAGTGTGCTGAAATGAGGCGAAAAGACAGACCAGATCTCGGGAAGGTTCTTCTACCGGAGCTTAATAGATTCAGAGAATTTGGTCAAGATAGCATGAATCGGCTCATGTTTGGTGGTACCCAAGTGTTCTCAGAAAAACAAGGCGCGATTTCCACAAGACAAGTGAGTTGCATAACATAAAACTGGCACTGCGCTTGAATTAACTGCACGGATCATTCTTCCAAAGGAAGCATCATAATACTATTGGTTTTTGTTGTGTTTTGCCTTCATCTAATATTTTTCTTAACATTTATTTTGATTTAATGTTTTTGGTCTTATTTGTAGGATGTGATAAGTGACACCAATCTAACACATTCAGGATATGATAGCTCAAGGAGTCAGTCAAGCACATCATCTTATGCGGGAAGAAGAATGTTATCTTCGGATTTAGAATAAAAGATAAATCAGTTCTTCAGTTTGTTGTTGTTGTTGTTTTTTTTTTTTCTGAAGCACATAATTTTCTTGTCACAGTTGTAATTCATGTGTAATTCATTTTATGAATTTTCGCAAATATAAAGCTTTACATTTCATTTTCACAGTTGTTGCCTTATGTTTCTGATTGAGCAAACTGGCACAGAGCCTTCCCGGATGCCTATAAAGAAAATGGTAGACTGGAAGGATAAGGTACTACAAGAGAAAATAATAATGGAGATAGATAGCAATAAACAAGAACTCAAACAAAAAGCAAACACATGCATATACCCTGAATCCCACAAGGGTTTTACTCTAGGAAGATTCAGGCTATTTAAATAAATTCTTATTTGAAGGACACCCTTGTATTAGCGTCCGTGTGTGATATGTTTCAAATTTGTTTCAATGCCGAATTCTTGTGGTTTTACTTTCTCTGTATCTCATTTAACCAATTTTAGAATTAAAAAATTGAAAAAAATGAGGGTATCATCGAGACTACTCGTTTGACAGAGGTAGGAATTATACGTCATCAATTTTATAATGTCGTCATTATAGAATTGAATATACATAATATGTGAATGTAATTCACTGTTAATTAGTAAATGAATATTAAACAAGACATGATCGATTGTGAATTTGTGACACTAGGGACGTCCGCTAGAAGGTGCTTTAGGAGGTGTTGGAGGTTGCCTTGGTTTGTCAAGGTCCTTGCCTTCTTGTGGTGAAAGTTGACGACCCCTGAACCTCAAAATCCTATCTGATGGCCGTTTATGGAAATGGATAGTACTTTCCTTACAGACCGTACAGTTGTCAACTGCTGCATTTCCTTCCTTAATCTCTGTACACATTGAATATAAGTGACTGGTTAACTCAAAACAAATTGAATGAACACCGTTTACATACAAGAAGGTATTAATTTTGAGTACTCAAAAAAGTATAATGAGATTGTACAAAAATTTTGACAACTTCTCTGGAATGGTTGCTTATGGAGTCATTTGAGGCATTAATTGTCTCCATGGTTATGGACATGCATCAAAGTTCCATACGTGACGCATAACATCGCAGTCGCGCGCTTTTTGATTATAAATAAACGAGGTTCAAATATAAAGAAATGAAATGCTACCCCGTCATTTCGGTTAAGAGCAAGGTAAGACAATTAACCTCACCTTTTATTCGCAATGGTTCGTGTGGTTCAGATGAAGAGTAAGCCAACCCAAGCTCAAGCAATAGGATGACAAGTAATGCAGTGGCTGCTATTGCAAGGAGCTTCGCCATTGATAATGAAAAAGCTGGAGTTATGCATGGGATGTCTTTTATAAGGGATGCTCTCTTTCTCTCTCTGTCATGGATGTATTAGGAATTTATTACAAGGAAAGAGAGAAAAAGGATACCAAGGGGCGGGTCAAGTAATAGCTGCGGAGAAAAGTCAAGATTTTTTTTCTTTTTTCACAGAATTTTTTAAAAAAAAGCTACCTAGCAAAAGAGCAAACAATGAAGAAGCACGGCTTCCTTTGAGTTGGTCTCCTATTATTTTCAATTTTTTTTTTTTGGCCTTAGTTGGTCTCCTCTTTCACACACTAGAAAAGAAACACGCCCTTGACTTGAAAAATAGCCACCGTTTCTCCCTTGGTCCAATTGCGAAAAATTAATTAAACAAGTACAAAATGAGGCCTGGCCAACTTGAGCCAAGTAAGATTATCTAATAGTAACTGGCGCAGATCCCTCAAAAAGAGAGTATGTAAAGTGTAAATCCAGCTGCCACCTTCATCAATCATTCCTCCATCACATCTCTGGTTAACTTCTTCAGCACCATTCATCTTTCTCATTGACATTCATCCTGCCTTTACTCTTTCTTTGTCATTTCATTAATTGGTTAATTCAGAAGAAAAATACTATTTGATTTAATATTCTTGTGTGTTATTCATCTCACAAAGGGAGATATATATATATATATATATACATAGGGTTACAAACCTAATCCCATTATCACTTGGAGTAATTACAAGTCTATATTAGGAAATCTAACATTATAAGGAATTACCTAAAATATAATACAAAAGTCAACACTTTCCCTCAAGTTGGTGCATAGATATCACTCATGCCCAACTTGTCTAAGAACTTCGAAAAAACATGACTCGATATAGCCTTCGTAAGTATATTAGCCAATTGGTCTTCCGTCCTAATTGCGGGCACTTCAACAATTTTATCCTCCAACTTCTCCTTAATAAAGAACTTATCAACCTCAACATGTTTCTTCCTATCGTGCTGCACTTGATTACGAGCAATACCACGAGCAGCTTGATTATCACAAAATAACTTCATCAGTTGACAAGGTGCAAAACTCAAATCTTGTAATAACAGTTTAAGCCATAAGATCTTACAAATTCCTAATGCCATTCCTTTATATTCAGCTTGCACTTGACCCAGCAACCACATTCTACTTTTTACTTCTCCATGTAACAAGGTAAAGTCCCACAAAAGTAAAGTAACCCGACGTAGAGCATCTATCATCAACTAATCATGCATGCATCTGTATAACCCTTAACTTTGAGATGGCCATTCTTTGTAAACAAAATTCCTTTCCTGGACTCCCCTTCAAATATCGCAATATCCTCATAACTGTCTTCATATTTTGTTCGCCATGATCATACATGTACTGGCTGACCACACTCAAGGCATAGGCAAGATCAAGCCTCGTGTGAGCCAGATACATCAATCTCCCAACAAATCTCTGATATAGACCTTTATCAACCGATACCTAGTTCAGATCAATCTCAAGTGTGAGTCCTTCTTCCATTGGTGTAGCAATCGACTCACAAGTCGACATGCCAATTTCATGCAACAAATCTATTGTGTATTTTCTTTGTGACAAGAAAATTCCTGATTTAGATCGTGACACTTTGATTACCAGAAAGTATTTCAGAAAACCAAGGTCTTTCATCTCAAATTCCTTGGACAAATAGTCCTGTAACGCTTTTCGTTCTTCTGGATCATTTCCTGTCACAACCATATCATCAACATACACAATTAAAGCTGTAAGCTTGCCCTGCTTATGCTTAAGGAACAAAGTGTGATCCGTATTACTCTACTTGTAACCATGCTTGTGGGGACTGCTTCAAACCATACAGGGACTTCTTCAATTTGCATACTTTTCGACTGTATTTTTCTGGAACGTTACACCCAGGTGGAAGATCCATGTAAACTTCTTCTATCTGGTCTCCATGCAAAAACGCATTCTTCACATCAAATTGTTGTAGTGTCCATTCCAAATTTGCAGCTAAGGACAACAATACTCGAACCATGTTGATCTTAGCTACTAGCGCGAAAGTCTCTGTGTAATCAATTTCATATGTCTGAGTGTACCCTTTTGCTACCAACCTCGCCTTGAACTAATCAACAGTACCATTGGCCTTGCATGTCATTGTAAAAAAATCTACATCCCACAAGTTTCTTGCGAGTTGGCAAATCAACTATCTCCTAGGTAGTATTCTTTTTCAGGGACTTCATCTCTTCGTTCATCACTGTCTATCAATGAGGGTCAGCTAAAGCTTCCTATACACTGTTAGGAATAGATACATTTGATAATTTATATGCAAATGACTTATTTGATTCAGAAAATCGATGGGTAGACACGTAATTATTCATAGGATATTTGACTTGGGATATGCAACAGATTCTTCATCCTTGATCGTCGCAAGAAAATAGGAGTTCAAGAAGAATGAAGATGGAAGGTGATGCAGGGCAGCTAGGTTCAGTGCCAAGTAGGTGAGTCGGCTGGGCGACACGGCGATGCTGAGGGATTTCACAACATTAGTGGCTTCTTCGAGTAGAAGTTGCGGCATTCGGCAGCGGCGGATTCGTGCGACATCGACTCGTTGGATTCTTGCGGCGGCGGAGCGTTGGGTTCGTACGACGGCAGCGAGTTGGGTTCTTGCAGTGGTGTCATAGAGAATTTGCTTTAGGGTTTTTTCTTTTTTTCTGAACTTGGCGCTGGTGCCAAGAAGAAGAGTACTATTTGTCTTAATATTATTGTGTGTTATTCATCTCACAAAGAGGGATATATTTATACACGTACAATCCTAATCGGGTGGCAATTTCTGATCGACCCGTTACACAACTCGAAACCCGCATTGGAAAAACACGACTCGAACCCTCACAATTAATAATTGGGTTAAACATGACTCGTTTAATAAACTGGTGGGTTTCAGGTCAACCTGCCAACCCGTTTCAATTTTGTTAGACTATAATAAATATTACAATTATACACTTTGTGAAGTAGTGGTAAGCTGCTAAGCTTTAAGGAAATAGGTCATGGGTTTGAAACCCCTTGCCTCCCTTTCTCTTGTTTTTTATTATGTTTTTTATTTCTTTTCCTTTCCTCCTCTATCCTTTCTCTTTTTTTTTTTCTTTCATTTCCTTTTCTCTTCTCCCCTCTCTCTCTCTTTCTTTTTCTAATTAATTTTTCTATATATAGTAATTAAATTTAAATTTAAATTTTATATTATTTTTTCTAATCACGGAGGCGTGGAGCTCGATGTGGAAAACACTGAGCGAAAAACAATCGATGAAAAACACGGAGCGGAAATTACGAGTGTGGATCTTGAGGAACGGGGGAAAAATCAGAAATGGGTGTCATAATGGACGTCTATAAAAGGGGAGAAAAAAATTCACATTTCTCTCAGACTCTGAAAACAAAAAATCACAACTCCT
Organism: Prunus padus; assembly: GCA_024362665.1. Classification (NCBI taxonomy): domain Eukaryota; kingdom Viridiplantae; phylum Streptophyta; class Magnoliopsida; order Rosales; family Rosaceae; genus Prunus; species Prunus padus. Next base: position 19,898,040 of record JANFAM010000010.1, on the reverse strand, counting down.
TAGAAAACAAAAACCTAGCTTCGCCAATTTTCTTCATTCACATTTCTCTCTATCTAAACCTATCTCCTCAAACTCAAAAATAAAATGGCATCTTCTTGACAACGATGTTGCCATTAGAGTTGCAAGGAGTTTGGTGACTCCCAAAGATTTGCGCTTGCTGGGAACAAGGGATGATAACCAGTTGGTGAGTGATGCCATGGCACTGAGCGTGCAAAGTGCGGCGTCAGTCGCAAGTGTGGATCATCGCCTCATTGTGAAATCCCATGAAGTGCAAGTGCTAAGAAGTCAGTTGGTGGCAGAATGGAATTTGGTTGCAGATTGTCAGAGTACTATAAGGAGATTGAAAAGGGAGAGGGCAAAGACTTTGGAGGAACGACGCCAGCTTGAAATATTGCAGGAAGAGAATCAAAAGTTATCAAAGATGGTAGAATTTTACTCTAAGGACATGCAAGAGTAGCTGGAGGCCTTGGATTGACCGGGTAAATGTGCGTGAGAAGATCCAAGTTTTGCTAAACCTAAGAAAGTGATTTTTGGAAGCTCAAGTGATGACCTATTTCACATGCATAAGAAATTATGTTTTTTTTTTCTTCTTTTGAAAGTAAGAACCTTAAATTCTTGTAGCTTTATGTATAGTTAATGGGGTAAGTTTCGTTGGTAGCGTGCTATAATATAATTAGAAGCTTGTGACACTTTGCCCTATGACATTATCCTTAGTTATATATTAATGATGTTTTGCCCAATTCGTTGTAAAATGAGGCAATGCTTGACATTTATCCTTACCTACAATGTCTTGAGATTTTATTTTAAGTGCTTGACAAAGAAAATCTGTGAATCCCATAGTTTTTAAAAATAAAAGTAAGGTAAAAACAAATTCAAATGATATCATAGCAATATGAATACTCTCAGCTTCCCCAAGAAATTGTGAGGTAGGTCCATTACGATCTTTTTCATCAAGAGGTGTCTTGGTTGCACCAAATAAATCAATCAAACTCCTAATAGAACTGAAATGAGAGCCCCAACGAGTAGTTCCAGGTCGTTGCAAACAACGAATTTGATTAGCCCCTGTACCCGTTTAAAGTTTTCCAGACTCTAATAACCCTTGAATTTCTGCTTTTCGAGATAATTTCAACTCATAATGACGTTTAGCATAAGCATCAACAAATTCACAATATTATTCAAAATTGAAAAAAAAAATCAATTTTTCATTCATACCTGCACTTACCTTTTCAGAATCTGCTTCATAGGATTGAAACTCATTTGCAATCCTGCTATTTTCCAACTTCAACTCAGCAACAGATTTGACAAGCTCGACATTTTGTGTATTGAGTTTTTGTGAGGCAGCGAGTAAGTCATCGTATTTCTTCATGATAAACTCAATTTTCATATCTTCACAATCATCATCCTCATGTGATTCATCCAAGTTAACTGTGGTTATGAGTGCAACCGTCTTTTCATCATTCTCGGATTCCGATTCACTATCACTCCAAGTTGTATTTGATGCTTTGTTCTTCCAATCCTTTTGCTTCTTCAAAGTGTTAGCACATTCAAAATATATGTGACCAAACCTCCACATTCGAAGCATTTGACTTTTCCTTTTGAATTTTTCTTGTCATTTGACCTGCAAGATTTAGAACCAACATCAGTATAATAAATATTTATAATTTCCTCAATATTCATACCTGAGTTGTTTCGTAAGTCTTGATCCTTAAAATTTGAATTCTTAAGGAAACTCTTGAATTGTCTCAACGTAGCACGATCCATCCTACAATATTCCGGATCTCGCTAAGTGTGTCTAGCGACCAGCTTTGATGCCAATTGAAATTACCTGTAGGATGACTAAAAATGCCTAGAGGAGGGTGATTAGGCCAATTAACGATTATAACCAATAAATAAAAATTAAACTTTGGTATCAGGATTGATAAGCGTGCTGAACGTAAAAATAAAGGAACACGCAGAGAGTTATTTTACGTGGTAAAACCCCACCTCTAGGGAAAATCCACGGGACTCCTCAGTCCAACACAAATCCACTATAGAATGATGATTACAAGAAGTACTCACACACTTATCCTAGATACCTTCTAGATAATGTTTACCGACTTCTTCGTAATTCAACTTCTGTCACGGGATGATCTTCGACACTCCTTATTGTTGGGAAAAAAATGGCTCACCTAAGGTTCCAAGAAACGGATGGAGCGACCGGTCGCGAGCTTTGGGCGGCCGTGCATGCATGCGAGTTTCGAAGTGGCAGCTACGGTATAAAAGCGACGGTCGCAAGTTACGAGCGACCGTCGCTTTGAGCGATGTCGAAGCGAAGCCACGGTATAAAAGCGACCGGTCGCAATTTCTGGCGGCCGGTCGCATGCCTCATCTTTGTGCTGATTTATTCAAAGACGTTTTACTGCTCTTTCTTCAAATGCAATTTGGTCCCCACCAATTCACATGCAACCCCAAAGTTGGGGTAAGTCCAGGACAGTTGGTAAACCACTAGAAAAGTCCTAAACATTGATTAGGTAGACTAGTGGGTTGCTTTGAGCCTACATCATTATGTTTTCCTGAAATTAGGGATCCATGTTTTGAGGTAGGCTGGTTTGGTGCATGTGAGTGGCTTCTTTTCTCTATCTTTAAGTAGATGCAAAGGAGCTGGAGCTTAATGTAAGTGTTGTATTCAGATTTGGGAAGCCAAGAGAGAGTGAGAGAGCATCTTGTATCAAGTGAGTGAGCTAAGGGGTGAGAGAGAAAGCAGGATAGTGAGCTTGGGTTCTAAGGGGGTTTCCATTGAAACCAAATCTGTAACTCCTTCTTCATTATTGATATTTCTCAAGGGGATCACCAAAGAGGACGTAGGCAAATTGCTGAACCTCTATAAATACTTGTGTTCATTGTTCTTGGTTATTTTCTGAGTGTGTGTGTGTGTGCAACAAGTTCATCCTTGAGCTTGTCCAAAGTCCATCAACAACAAGATCCTGTTAAGGGGTGGTGCATTCATTTTCACAACAAGTGGTATCAGAGCTGTGTTTTGCAGCTGTGCTAGCTCTTTCTTTGGAGTGCTAGTGTGTTGAAGATGGCAAGTGACAAGGAAGTTGAGAGTGGTAGCGATTCCACGGCAGCTGAAGCAACCACAAGCAACAAGCATGAAGGTGGAGCTAAAGCCTTTCACAGGGAAGGAGAACTTCACTCTTTGGCAACGAAGGATGAAATCAGCCCTCACACAACAACACCTCCACGTTGTGTTGGTTGGAAAGGAAAGGAAGCCAACAAGCATGACAGATGAGGAGTGGAGTGTACTTGATGAGTTAGCTAGAGGAGCTATAGAAAACTACCTCTCCGATGAGGTGCTCATCAACGTGATGAAGGATACGGCAAAGCAAACATGGGAGAAGCTCGAAGAGATGTTTGCAGGGAAGTCACTATCCAACAAGCTCTTCCTCAAGGAAGAACTCCTAAATCTCAAGATGGAGGAGAGAGGTAATCTAATGGAACATTTAAGTAGTTTCAATAGATGTGTTGCTAACTTGCAGAGAATGGAAGTTAACTATAGCTCGGAGGATAAGGCTCTTATGTTGCTCACATCCTTACCTCCGTCCTATAAACACTTTCGAACCACTCTTATGTTCGGGAAGGTCACTCTGGATTTTGAGCCTGTGGTGCAAGACATCATGACACACCATAGGATGGCTCAACGTTCGGGAGAGAACTCTCAAGGCGAAGGTCTAGTTGCAAAGACCGGAGAGAGAGGTCGTTCAAAGAAGCAAGAGGGCAAGAAAGGCAACAGAGGAAGGTCCAAATCCAAGGCAAAAGAAGGTTGTTTCGAATTTGGGTCAAAGGAGCATTGGAAAAGAAATTGCCCCATATGGAAGGAGAAGAAGAACAAAGGGAAGAATGCAGCCAACACAGTGGAAGAAGTCACAGAAAGTGATGGTGAGCTTTTATGTGTTAATAGCAATGTTAAAACTAATGCATTTGCTAATTCTTCAAGGTGTTCCTCTTCCGATTGGATTTTGGATTCGGATGCTCATACCATATGTGCTCAAACAAGGAGTGGTTTGACACTTATGAAAAGGAAGAAGGTGGTGAAGTTATGATGGGGATGGCTCGGTTTGTAGAGTCAAAGGCATGGGTACAATCAAGGTGAAGATGCATGATGGGGCTGTTAGGACGCTTGGAATGGTAAGGCACATTCCAAAGTTGCGTAAGAATCTCATTTCCCTTGGAACTCTTGATAAGAATGGTTATTCATTTAAAGCAAATGGAGGGAAACTCATAATCTCAAAAGGTTCACTTGTGATTATGAAAGGAGAGATTCAACCTAATTGTCTATATAGATTGTGTGGTACTACAATAACAGGTGGAGCAGCTGTATCCACAAGCAAGGGCTCGGAGGATGAAACTCAGCTTTGGCATTTGAGGCTAGGGCACATGAGTGAGAGGGGCATGCAGGAACTACACAACCGAAAGTTGTTGAAAGGTGTTCAAAGTTGCAAGCTTGAGTTCTGCAAATATTGTACCATGGGAAAGCAATCTAAGGTGGCTTTCAAGCAGCGAAACAAAGAGGAAGGAAGCACAGGGGTGCTAGATTATATTCACACGGATGTATGGGGGCCATCACCGGTTAAATCAAAGGGTGGAGCTCGTTACTTCGTGACTTTCTTGGATGATTTTTCCAGGAAGGTTTGGGTCTACTTCATGAAGGAGAAATCTGAGGTCTTCACCAAATTCAAGGAGTGGAAGGCGGAAGTGGAGAACCTAACCGGAAGAAAGATCAAGATCCTAAGGAGTGACAATGGTGGTGAATATAAAGACAACAAGTTCCTTGAGTTTTGCAGGAATGAAGGCATCAAGAGGCACTTCACCGTGAAGAAGACGCCCCAACAAAATGGAGCTGCGGAGAGGATGAATAGAACTCTCATGGAGCGTGAGAGATGCATGAGGATTCATGCGGGATTGCCGAATCATTTTGGGCGGAGTCCGTTAACCATGCAGCCTATTTGGTTAACCGATCTCCTTCCAAAAATCTGGAGTTCAAATGTGCAGAGGAGGTATGGTCTAATAAGTCAATTGATTATACTAATCTAAAGGTGTTTGGATGCGGTGCATATGCATTTATTCCAAGTGATGAAAGATCCAAGTTGAAGCCAAAGTCTCTTGAATGCATTTTCATCAGATTTGAGAGCGGTGTGAAGGGCTACAAGCTATGGGATCATGTGAACCTAAAGAAGATACTCAGCAGGGATGTTGTGTTTGATGAGAAGACCATGCCTATGAACAAAGTCAAGAATTCAGAGGCAAAGGAGGATGTTGTTGGGAAAGAAACAACCATTGAAGTTCCACTCAAGAAGGTGTTCAAGAAAACTTCACAAAAACAGCCAATCGAAGACGTTCGGGAGGAGGTGGAGTCGACATTGAGGAGGAAGATGCAGGTCAACAACAACAACAAACTCAAGAAGAAGAAGAAGAGGCTCAAGAGCAGGTGGAGCCATCATCTATAGCTCGGTCCAGGCCCAAGAGAACCATCAAACCACCTCAAAGGTTTGGATGGGACAAGGATGCGATTCACTATGCTTTGAATGCTAGTGAAGAAGAACCAACCACGTTCCAAGAGGCTGTTGAGAATGAGGAACGGGAAAGTTGGATGGAAGCTATGATGCAAGAGATGGAATCTCTACACCAAAACTCAGTTTGGGAGTTAGTTCCTAAACCCAAAAATTGGAAGCTTATTGGCAGCAAATGGGTGTTTAGGAAGAAAGAAGAAATGCATGAGAAGGGAGCCACCATATTCAAAGCTCGATTGGTGGCCAAAGGATACTTGCAAAAGGAGGGAGTTGATTATAATGAAATCTTCTCTCCAGTAGTGAAACACACTTCTATAAGGCTACTACTATCCATAGTAGCACAAGAGAACATGGAGGTGGAGCAAATGGATGTGAAGACTGCTTTCCTCCATGGTGATTTGGAGGAAGACATCTACATGAGCCAACCTCAAGGGTTCATTGAAGCAAACAAGGAAAATTTGGTTTGCAAGCTGAAAAAGTCTCTCTATGGGTTGAAGCAATCTCCAAGGCAATGGAACAAGCGCTTCGACTCTTTCATGATGAAGATTGGATATAGAAGATGTGAATCTGATTGCTGTGTATACACTCATGTATTCAAGGATGGTAATCTCATCCTTTTGCTTCTTTATGTTGATGACATGCTAATTGCATGTAAAGACATGTCAAAAATTCAGGAATTGAAGACATTGCTTGGAAAGGAGTTTGACATGAAGGATCTTGGTTCTGCACAAAAGATCCTAAGGATGGAAATAAGGAGAGACAGAGTTGGAGGCAAGCTATGGCTGTCACAAAGTAAGAACATTACCAAAGTACTTGAAAAATTCAATATGTTGGATTGCAAACCCGTGTCTACTCCTTTGGCGGAGCATTTTAAGTTAAGTGCACAGGAATGTCCTTCCACGGATGAGGAGAAGGAAGAAATGAGCAAAGTTCCATATGCAAGCTTGGTAGGGTGTCTCATGTATGCAATGGTTTGCACACGCCCCGACCTAGCTCAAGCCGTGAGTGTGGTGTCAAGATACATGGCGAATCCGGGCAAACTTCATTGGACAGCAGCGAAGTGGATTCTCAGGTACTTGAAGGGCACTAAGAGGCTTGGGATATTGTTTGAAAGACAACAAGGAAAGGCATGTGTGTCAGGGTATGTAGACTCTGACTATGCAGGGGATTTAGACAAGAGGAGATCCACCACAGGATATGTTTTCACTTGTGGTGGAGGACCGATTAGTTGGAGAGCAGTGTTACAATCGGTTAGTGCCTTGTCTACTACTGAAGCGGAGTATATGGCGCTCACGGAAGCTTCGAAGGAAGCAGTATGGCTGAAGAGATTGGCAAAGGAATTCGGAATAGCCCAAGACATGGTGGTGATTCAAAGTGACAGTCAAAGTGCAATTTGCTTGGTCAAGAATCAAGTGTATCATGGAAGGTCCAAACACATTAATGTCCGATACCACCGGATAAGGGATTGGGTGAATGATGGAGACATCAAGGTAATGAAGGTTCATACATCAGAGAATGCTTCAGATTGTCTCACAAAGCCGATCCATACCTGCAAAGTTCAAGCATTGCTTGAGCTTGCTCAATCTTGTTCCATGTTAGAGATTGAGGTGGAGTTCTTGGGAGTTATCCGGACGATTCTCAAGAAGTTAAAGATGTCCCGAAGGCAATAATCTTCTCAAGGAGCTTAGGCTCGCCATGGTGGAGATTGTTGGGAAAAAATGGCTCACCTAAGGTTACAAGAAACGGATGGAGCGACCGGTCGCGAGCTTTGGCGACCGGCCGCATGCGTGCAGGTTTCAAGTGGCAGCTACGGTATAAAAGCGACCGGTCGCAAGTTCTGAGCGACCGTCGCTTTCAGCAGTGGTCGGGCGAAGCCACGGTATAAAGCGACCGGTCGCAATTTCTGGCGACCGGTCGCATGCCTCATCTTTGTCTTGATTTATTCAAAGACGTTTTCTGCTCTTTCTTCAAATGCAATTTGGTCCCCACCAATTCACATGCAACCCCAAAGTTGGGGTAAGTCCAGGACAGTTGGTAAACCACTAGAAAAGTCCTAAACATTGATTAGGTAGACTAGTGGGTTGCTTTGAGCCTACATCATTATGTTTTCCTGAAATTAGGGATCCATGTTTTGAGGTAGGCTGGTTTGGTGCATGTGAGTGGCTTCTTTTCTCTATCTTTAAGTAGATGCAAAGGAGCTGGAGCTTAATGTAAGTGTTGTATTCAGATTTGGGAAGCCAAGAGAGAGTGAGAGAGCATCTTGTATCAAGTGAGTGAGCTAAGGGGTGAGAGAGAAAAACAGATAGTGAGCTTGGGTTCTAAGGGGGTTTCCATTGAAACCAAATCTGTAACTCCTTCTTCATTATTGATATTTCTCAAGGGGATCACCAAAGAGGACGTAGGCAAATTGCTGAACCTCTATAAATACTTGTGTTCATTGTTCTTGGTTATTTTCTGAGTGTGTGTGTGTGTGCAACAAGTTCATCCTTGAGCTTGTCCAAAGTCCATCAACAACAAGATCCTGTTAAGGGGTGGTGCATTCATTTTCACAACACTTATGTTGAACGTAATACTGGTCACGATTGCTTCACGCTCGCCGGAGTTCTTCCAACTCTCCTTATGTTGAATCTGATACTGGTCACGATCGATTCAAGCTCGCCGGAGAAAAACCGCCACCACGGTCTTAGTGCACCCAACCGTATGAGTCACCGAACATGCATATGAATGCAATATGAATGATTAAAGTGTTTGACAAATCACCAAGTAAACATGGAACACTTGATGATTTATCTCAGATATATGCACATCAACTTTTCTTGAAATTCTATATGCTCAAAGATGTAATTACGTTGAAAAGCATCACCATGAAAAGAACCAACCGTCCTTTTATTAGGTTTCTCTCCCTATAGAGAAACCCATGTGACCATACGTCATGTGCAACTAAAACTCTAAAACCTATTCAAACTAAAACAATGAAACCTAGTCCCATATGGACTCTCTTATTTAATCCAATATGGCACCAATCCAAGACGTCAAAACAGCCACTCTTTTATATAGAACACTTCTCCTTTTTTGCAATAGAAGTCCACCAACTAAGCCACGTCAACTTTCTTGCAATTCATGAGAGTTGATTATCTTATATTCCTTGTTGGTTTAATTTCGTTAGCTTTTGCAAACAGCACATGCTTGCTCTCTATTCAATTCTAATTCTCTATTCAATCAATTATTTTACAATGAAACAATATATATAAACCAATATGGACTCTAGTCAATTATGGACTCTTGTATTAAATCTAATCTTATTAAAAATAGAACTAACATTAAAGTGCTTTAGTGAAAACAACTCCAACTAGGAATCCTATAATGAATGCATGATTATGTCATGATTTACCTGTTGTCAAGTTTCTCATATCGATCACGTCAATTTTTGAGAATCCGGAATTGATGTGTTGCGCCAAATTTTCCAACAAACTATATTCACACACTAATTCCCAACCTATACTAGAGTCTAGGAAATGACAACACAATTTTTATACTAACAGAGCATACACCTTCCACTGTTGAAAGGTGGATGTTGCCAATCATCCGACAGGATTTGATCAAACTTGAAAATCAGCTCCCACTGTTTGTTCTTCACAGATTATACGATAAGCTGATCATCACAAAAACCTCTAGTAGTGCTTCAGATCATCAGAAACCCAGATCTTCAAACTTGGAAGCGCTTTCGATTCGCTTCTTCAAGCCGCTACTACAAGGAAGTGTAGATCCTGATAAACCTTTACAACATTTTGCACCAAAACATGAGGGACAAGGCAAGCACTTTCTTGATCTTTTCCACCATAATATTTGTCCTGAACATAATGAAAAAGAAGTCGATACTCTCCCACGCAAAGATGTGAAACACAATCTAAAGCCACAAGAGAAGCAAACCTTTTGGCACAGACATCTAAAGCCACAAAGGAAGCAGCCCCTTTCGCGCAAAGATCTAAAGCCACAACGGAAGCAGATCCTTTGGAACAAAGATCTCAAGTCACAAGGGAAGCAGACCCAGCTAATCCTCTCCATACGGGAGCTGAAAGAGGCTGGAGTTAAGTTCAAGAGGAACAAGAAACCTTGTCAGCCACTAGATATCAGTTTCAGCCGTGGAACCTTCGACATCAGGAGGAAGGTACTTACAATCCCTACAATACATATTAATGATCATAGAGCCACTTTGTTCCGCAACATGCTTGCATTTGAGAAATGCCACCGGTATTGCCAGCACCAAGATGTTACAACATATTTGTTTTTTCTTGACGGCCTCATCAACTCCGCCAAGGATGTCGGGCTTCTGCACTACCACGGCATCCTCTTCCACTCTCTAGGCAGCAACAGAAGAGTGGCTAAACTTGTCAACAACCTTTGCAAGGAAGTCGGTTCGTGTTAGTTAGGTTATTAATTAGGTTGTCTATTAGTCAATTAATGTGGCTAGTCAATTAGTGTGGCTAGTTTGGCACCTACAATGTTTGGCACCTACCTTAGTTGGTAGCCTACCATGTTTTGGGGAGCTTGACTTTAGGATAGTTACATTCTTTCCACATGTGTTTTATAACTTGTATATATATGTTGATTGTAAGTAAGTAATTCAATGCAAGAGAAAGAATTCTAAACCAGAAAATCTCTACACCTTGTTTGGCATGGTATCAGAGCAATCGATTTTGGTTGCCTCTGCATAACCTTGTTCTTACCGTGTTCTTACCTTGTTCTTAACCTTGTTCTTGCCTTGCCTTATCTCTACTTAACCTTGCTCATACTTTGTTGCTACCTTGTTTCTATCTCTAGCTTTGCCTTTGCTTAAACCTTGCCTCTACTTAATCTTGCCCTTGTTTCTTTGCGCCTATATTGTTCCAACACAAAACTTGTGTTGTGTTCCTTTGTTGTTTTTTACCCTTCCGCTGCATCTACTTATCCATACTTCTATCATGGGTGACGCCAACGACTCCTCCGAGGTCAACTCCTCAAATCCACAAAACAATTCTAAGGCCAATGCTACTCCACCAGCCCGTTCCTCTCACGACTACCCCTCTCAAATTACTCCAGATAAGTTGGATGGGTCCAACTACTCTGCATGGTCTCGTAGTGTTCATTTGGCCATAACTAGTCGTCGTATGGCCGGTTTCATCAATGGTAAAAAATCTGCCCCTGCCATTGATGATTCCAGCTATGACACTTGGGATGAAGACAATTGCTTGGTGCAGTCATGGCTCCTCAACTCCATGACCAAGAATGTTCGTGTCTTATTTGATCATTGCCCAACAGCTCATACGGTGTGGGAAGCAGCTCGAAAGACCTATATCACACTCGAATAGCTCCAAGTTGTATCAACTCCGCCGTCGATCGATTACCACTTCTCGAATGGTGAGCCTGTGAGTGTTTTCTATGAAAAATTGCATCTAATCTGGCAGGAAATCGACGTCCTTCGTCCCCGCAAACACACCGATCACGATAGTGTGGCCCGCACCAAAAGCACTTGATACCGATCGGGTGTACGATTTCTTGGGAGGACTCGATCCTCAATATGATTCAGTCCGTAGCCGGATCCTTGCTATGAACCCAGTACCACCTGTCCTTGAAGCTTATGCACTTGTGATGGAGGAAGATAGTCGCCAATCCACCATGCTTGGAAGTAGCGAGTGCCATGGCGATCAAGCCCTATCGGGCCCCTCACCGTGCATCCTCCAGGCTGCCACCGTGGCCTCAAACCCGATGATGCAAAAGGAACTCGAAAATGTACCCATTGTAGTGGTGATCACCTTGTCGAAAAATGCTTTAAGCTCCATGGTTATCCCGAGTGGTGGGATACACACAAGACTCGCAATATGACACCCAAAGCTGCTTGTGTTATGACTACCGATGCATCCTTGTCTTCTACCTTACTCTCCGACTCCAACCCCAGCTCAAGTATGCGCCCCACTACATGGATAATTGATACTGGTGCCACTGATCATATGACTTTTGACTCTAACCTTTTTTCTACACTATCTACTCAGTCTCGCCATCCTTACATTACTAGTGCCAATGGGGTCCCTTCTAATGTTGCCGGAGAAGGAACCATATCTCTTTCTCCTTCTCTCACCTTACCCCATACACTCTTTGTTCCATCTATTAATTGCAATTTATTATCAGTTGGGAAATTACTTGACTCACATAATTGTTATGCCACCTTTTATCCTTCTCATTGTACATTTCAGGATCTTTCGACTCACGAGACGATTGGGCATGGTAAACGGAGAGGGGGGTTGTATTCCTTGACAGTCTCACCACGTGCCGCTCATGCTCATGTCCCAAAAACACATGCTCACCAACAGATTTGGCTCTGGCATCGTCGCTTAGGACATCCATCATTTGGTTATCTTCGCCGTTTGTTTCCATCTTTATTTCAAGTCTAGTTGATCCAAACTTTCAGTGAAACGTGTATATTGGCCAAAAGTCATCGTGCCATATTTCCTTCAAGTGATAATAAAACAGAATTTCCTTTTGAGTTGGTTCACTCTGATGTTTGGGGTCCTGCTAAAGTCAATTCGAATGGCAAAAGATGGTTTGTTACATTTATAGATGACTGCACCCGCATGACATGGGTGTACTTACTCACCCATAAAAGTGATGTTACTGCCACAATCCGCGAATTTCATGCTATGATCACCACTCAGTTCCAAGCATCCATCAAAGTGTTTCGATCCGACAATGGTGGAGAGTATGTGAATGGTGCCTTGGCTCAATTCTTCAGGGACCAAGGCATTATCCATCAAACCTCCACACCCTTCACTCCACAACAAAATGGTGTCGCCGAACGGAAAAATCGCCAATTACTTGAGGTTGCACGTGCTTACATGCTTGATAAATCAGTTCCTCACTACTTATGGGGTCATGCTATTCTCTCTCGCAGTTTATGTGATTAATCGGGTTCCTAGTAGTGTTTTGGATTTCCAAACTCCACTAGAAACCTTGGCTCATCACATCTCTCTTCCTACCGTCCTCAAATTGCCTCCTCGTGTGTTCGGTTGTGTTGTCTATGCTCATGTTCCCTCTCAAAGAACGAAGTAAGTTGGATCCGTGTGCCCTTCGATGTGTGTTCGTTGGATATGGCTTGAATCAAAAAGGCTACAAGTGTTACCATCCTCCTACTCAAAAGTTTTTGTCACTATGGATGCCACTTTTCATGAAGATTTGGCATACTTTGTGGCTTCCAAGACCCCTTCTCTTCAGGGGGAGAGGGGAGTGAAGAGAAGGACTCATCATTTGAAGAGAAGACTGAAGAAAAACTGAAAAATTGAAGAAAAGTCAGGCGACGGTCGCGAAGAACCTAGCGACCGGTCGTTCTTAGACAGTCGAAAACTCTCTCGAAGTGCCCCAGCGACGGTCGCGATCCACTTACGACCGGTCGTTTTACACAGAGTCCCAAGCGGCCCGGTCGCGAAGAATCTAGCGACCGGTCGCCTACACAGATTTGAAAATTCTAGAGAAATTTCTGTCTGCATTCGAGTCCGACCTCGGTGAAGACCTTGAGACCATGGAACCGTAAGGTGATCCAGATGCCCCCGATGATCAAATACAAAATACAACCCTTCCTGCCCTGCCATCGCATCATTCGTCTAGTGATGAAGAAATACTTGAGGTAATCACTGAACCACCTTATGTTGCACCATATACACTTCCACCTAGATCCACTAGGGGAAAACCTAAACCTCAATATTGTCCAGACCTGAATGCTAAATCTAAATATCCCATCAATAACCATGTGTCCACTCATAGATTGTCAAAGTCATATGCATCATTTGTCAATCAATTATCTACTGTATGTGTTCCGAGTAAGTGGCAGGATGCTGTGACAGATTCCAAATGGACTGAAGCAATGGCAATTGAAATGGAAGCTTTGAAAAGGAATTCTACATGGGAAATGGTTCCTTTACCGCATGGGAAGAAACCAGTTGGATGTCGGTGGATATACACTGTTAAATACAAAGTCGATGGATCCATAGACCGATACAAAGCTCGATTAGTGGCCAAAGGGTATACACAAACATATGGAATTGACTACCATGAGACTTTTGCACGGTTGCCAAGATCAACACTGTACGTGTTCTCATATCCTTGGCTGTGAATCTTGACTGGCCACTACTGCAGTATGATGTAAAGAATGCATTTCTTCACGGAGACTTAGAAGAAGAAGTATATATGGATCCACCACCAGGGATTTCTATGACATCCTGTCCCAATACCGTATGCAAGCTGAAAAAATCTCTATATGGGCTAAAGCAATCACCTCGAGCCTGGTTTGGGAGATTTACTGATTCCATGAAGCGGTTTAGGTACACTCAGAGTAACTCAGATCACACATTGTTCTTAAAACGTCGTGGTGAAAAACTTACGGCCCTGATAATCTATGTAGATGATATGGTGGTTACCGGCAATGACAATGAAGAAATGCAGACTCTACAGAAGCTCCTTGCAAGTGAATTTGAGATGAAGGAACTGGGTGAGTTACAATACTTTCTTGGCATAGAGGTTGCTAGATCTAAACATGGCATATTTTTATCCCAAAGAAAGTATGTGTTAGATTTATTGACAGAAACAGAATGCCGGATTGCAAGCCGCTTGACACACCTATTGAATGTAATAACAAATTGGGGATATATCCAGATCAAGCTTCCTACCGATAAAGAAAGGTATCAAAGATTAGTTGGGAGATTGATTTATCTATCCCACACACGGCCCGACATAGCTTACGCTGTGAGTGTGGTTAGCCAATTCATGCATCAACCAAGTGAAGCACACATGAATGGAGTAATACGGATAATGCGATACTTGAAGACTGCCCTGAAAAGGACTCGATGTTCTCCAAACATACACACATGGACCTTGAAGGATATACTGATGCTGATTGGGTGGTCTATCACAGATAGACGTTCAACTTCTGGATATTTTACATTTGTGGGTGGCAACTTAGTCACTTGGAGGAGTAAGAAGCAAAGAGTTGTAGCAAGATCCGTGTTGAAGCCGAGTTTAGGGGAATGGCTCAAGGAGTATGTGAATTGCTTTGGTTGAGGAGATTACTAAAGGATCTTGGCATGAAACAAGTGAATGCCACAAACCTATATTGTGACAATAAAGCTGCTATCGAAATAGCACACAATCCAGTACAACACGATCGTACTAAACATGTAGAAGTCGACCGACACTTTATCAAAGAAAAACTGGAAAATGGTGTGATTGAGTTTCCGTTCGTAAACTCAGAAAATCAACTTGCTGATATTCGAACAAAGGCAGTGTCAAGTAAAGTTTTCAACGAGTCTATTGACAAGTTGGGCATGCGTGACATCTTTGCACCAACTTGAGGGGGAGTGTTAGTTAGGTTATTAATTAGGTTGTCTATTAGTCAATTAATGTGGCTAGTCAATTAGTGTGGCTAGTTTGGCACCTACAATGTTTGGCACCTACCTTAGTTGGTAGCCTACCATGTTTTGGGGAGCTTGACTTTAGGATAGTTACATTCTTTCCACATGTGTTTTATAACTTGTATATATATGTTGATTGTAAGTAAGTAATTCAATGCAAGAGAAAGAATTCTAAACCAGAAAATCTCTACACCTTGTTTGGCAGTTCGGACATGTCCCAGTCCTACTTATACGAGGTGGTACGCGATGTCAATGCTTACTATAATACTAGATATGCAAAAGTAAGAGCCTTCCTGGTGCACCACCATTTTAGTAGCTGGTTAGTTGGCATCTCAACCCTTGGTGCATGCTTAGCTCTTTACCTCGCCGTCATTCAGACTGTCTGTACAGTTGCCATTGCGAAAGACCAATTGGGAAGCAACTTCAGTTTAGGATCCTCTCTAAAAAAATATTTGCTTCCTAAACATGTATCTGGGGGAACAGATTCTCAAAGTAAGAGCCTTCTTAGGTTAGAAAGAAAGAGGGTAGACAGTTAAAAGTGAGTGTAATATGGCTATCCTTGATTAATATTTAGATGACTTTTGACAGTCTTTGCATGGATCAGGAGGTCGAGAAAGTACCTTGAAGATGTTTAATCCGATTTAAGATTATTTTACAAGTGACATCTTTTTAATTAATTAATCACGAGAGAATTCGAGATTGAGATGTCTACTAGCATTGAAAAGACAAATATTGGAAGTTCAGCCCACAATAAATTCTCCTCCAGAATGGGAGAGGGCAGTAGGTATAGAATAATAATAAGTCTCAACCCTTATTTATATGGGTCTTTCGATATATGTTCAATCAAAAATGCTATGTTCAATTTTGAGTTTGCACTAGGGATTCCTTTCACTGCAAACACAAAAATACGAGCCTTCACTTATCTTCTTCTTCTTCCTCTCTCTCCTCCCTCTTCTCTGTTTGATCTCGGGTTTTTACACTTCACATCTTTGTTCTCAGTTTTTTTTGTAGATTTGGTATACCGCAAAATCCAACCGCACTTCACTGTAACTGTCACCCCAGTAACCGCAATTATGCGGTTCGGCGATGGTTCATATTTTGGCTATACCGCAATCATTCGGTCGGTTTGCAGTTGCATGAAAAACTCGCAGTTTCTAAACCGCAACCACCCCTAATGAATGCAGTCCACCTCTCTTTTGACGTAGAATTGGGTCCAGCGACTCAATAGGCCAGCCAAGTATGCAAAGCCTTAGCCATTGTTTTTAAAACATTTACACATATTGCCTTTGTACAATCAATCCTTCAAATTTTATTAATTACTGAAATCAATAAATTAATATCACATTTCTACAATTAATCTCAATTTATCAAACGCTTTCAACCAGTGAATTCGTTATGGTGAGGTATATATGTCTTTGGGTGATTTGATTTACCTATTTTGCCGGTTTGTGTATACCTCCTTCATAGGTAATTTCATGTCATATATCGCCTCCATAGGTAATTAACATTCATATGTATACCTCCTCCATAGATAAATAGCATTCATATGTATACCTCCTCCATAGGTAATTTACCTATCCATACCTAATTAATATTCATGTATATTCCTAGTCCATAGATAATTATACCTCCTCCATAGGATTGTAAGTAGAACAAGAAGGAAGAAGAAAGATTATAGGAAATTTATTTATTTATTTTTTGTATCAGCCAACGTTTATGGAATTTTCAAAATTAAAATGGATAGACAAGAAAATATTTTATAAATTCAAATCAAAATTAACTAAAGAAAAATGCTAGTCTTACCACATTTTTGCATATCACATTGATACCAACTCTCTAATAGAGGTGGGCCCCATTGTATTGGTGGGCTCCACCTCTATTAGAGAGGTAGTATAAATGTGGTATGCAAAAATATGGTAAGCCTAGCATTACCCTTAACTCAAAGGTCAAATATAGTAATTATTGGCCCAAAATTAATTTCTTACCCGTTTATGAATTGCAATCAGAATCAATAGTGGTATTAATTGTAAGAGTTTGATTATTCTAATTACTCACTTAAGTGGTCTTCTAATCATCATAGGATTGTCTTGGGCTCAATATTGATGAAGGACTCAATTACTACTCGGCCTGTAGCCTTTGTATAAGTGTTTAAGTTAAATACATGGGCCAAAGGGATTCCTAATTAATATGGACTAGGGTTTTTATTTCCTAATGCAATAAAGACTGCTTGAGAGTTTTTCTTGATGGAAGAGACTCCTAGGCATATGCATATAAATACAAGTGCCCCTGCTCAACCGATCAAGCCAACCCACACAAAAGAATTCACCCCATCTAGAATGAGTGTATGAAGGGATCGGATTGAGGAGATGTGCTCTTGTATATACTTGATGTGTGTTCTATCATGTGTAGTCAATATAGTTTACATGTGGTATCAGAGCCTAGGCTGCATGTTTTAGAACCAAAAGAAATAGCCCACCGTACTTTGATGTTCTTTGTGTACAATTATGGCATGATCGGTGGGCGATTTTGGGTTGCGAAGTTTTCTTTCAGTTTTGATGTCTCCGACAATGCATCCATATTTAAGGACTGGGTTTTGGGGTTTGTGAAATAGCATGTATTCGTTTTAAGGGGGCAATGCGTACGGACAACGATCATATCGCCAATCTGCATATGGCCAAAACTGGGACCCGCTTATGCTGGAAATTCTCTTTGGAGGGCACGAAGGGGGTCGCAAGTTCCCATGGTTTGCAGCTCATTATGGGGACAGTATAGCTCTATCTATGGTTCGGCTGTTTTGAGCAAGTGCACCTCAGGTTAGTCTATTTCTTCTAGAACTCATGTTGGTGTATTCCTGGTAACTCGTGCTTTATCAATTTGCTGTCTTTTTGGTCGGAACAAATGTTCATTAAGAGCCCATAAATAGGCAAAGAAAATACAACATAATAAAAGAACCCCAGCAAAAAGCCGAGGCCCAAGTACAAGGCATAAAGCCCACAACCCGCCTAAAATTCATAAGGCAAAGGCCAACACTGGCCCAACCCTAAAATCCCGGACAAACCCTAATCCAAAAGCTCAACAGAAGCTGCCGCCGCCGCCACCAAACGCCGTAGAGACACCGAGACACCTCCACCAGGTTAAGATGAGGAGTTGAGTAGCCACACCCAAGGAGCAAAACCAGAAAAATAAGAGAAAATCGCACTTCACAGATCCAACAAAAATTCTAAGCTCCCACATATAACATTAACACAGAGAAGATAAAAAAACCAGCCATATGAATCAAACCCTCCCAAATCGAAACCGACAGGCCAAACGAACAAGACCCACACACAAACAACAGCATTGTAGAAGGAGGTGGTGCAGGCACCCGAGTAAGAGCAAATTCTCGAACTCTACACACCTTCGAGAGGAGTTGTATGCGATAATACGCGTATTCGGCTAGCCAAGCAGCCACAAAGAGAAGCCAGTTCAAAAGAGGGAGAAAGATTCAATGGGAAGGCCGAAGACAAAGGCCATAGAGGAGATATTTGTATGGAGTGGGTGGGGAGGTAAAAGGAGGGGAACGGTGGGAAGGGCAGCGTGTACAAGGGAGGGGAAATTTTGAGGGATCCGGGGAATAAATAAATCCGGAGGCATAAAGCCTCAAAGTCAAGCAAGAGCTTGAAACACCCACAGAGGGGAGAGTAAACACCCACAAACGGGGAGAGCAAAACACCCACACAAAGGGGAGAGAAAACTACCCACCAACGGGGAGAACAACACACCCACCAAAGGGGAGAACAACACAACCACCAAAGGGGTTGGAAGAGACCAGCAGATCTGACCTTAAGCTCCACAAGAAGTCGGGAGCAGTCGAGAGGTAAATCAAGAAGGAGGAGGGAAGAAGACCTCCTTTCCCCCCAGGTTGAGCGGCGCAGAGGCTTTTTTTTCCTTCGAGAGAGAGAGGGTTTTATATCTTGGTGGTTAAGAAGGATCAATTTGCTGTCTTACAAATATGGTTGCCGCAAATATTTTATAAAGTTGGCATCGCTTTTCTATATGTCAAGCAAGCTTTGTTTTCATAAATTGATAAGTACTTTTACTACAGCAAAAGAATACATGCACCAATATATAAAATTGGGGTTTTTTATTATTATTATTTAGTCTCAGCTTCAGTTATTGATGTTAAATTGACCCAAGTTATTTTACGTTGATTAAGTAATCTCATATGTCATGAACAGTTTTGCCGTGACTTGTTTGGAGAAATCTGTTTCGTGATTCTTTGATTAATTATTTATTCCATGATTAATTAAGCTGAGTTTAAGGTTTTTATACATAAGCATAAAAGTGTACATATGCGAAAGGTTTTAAAGTACCAAACCAAAAGGATAAAACCTAAAACTGAAAGTTACAGAAGCAATGTATTGTTTTATTACCCTTTATTACACTAACATATTTTGTTAAGCATGTTTCGATATAAAGCTTTTCTCGTTCATGCTTGAAGGGTTGAGATCAAAGTTTCAAGGGTTCTTGTTTCAATTTAAAGAGCGAAAGCAACCTAGTTGATTAAAGAACCTTTGATTCTAAGATTGGTTATTAAATGTGATAAAAGTATAAGGTTTTAACTTTATCATATTTGGAAGTTTTATGATCAAAGTCTGCAGATATTCTAGCAACGGTTGAGTGAGCCAAAGCAACTCAATCATTACTAGTTTTCTGGATTCAAAGTAATGATCATAATTGGCATTATAGGTGAAGACATGTTAAAAACTCTCTGTCCAAAGATGTGAGTGGTTTAACATGAGTACACTTATAATGGAATAGCATGGGAGATGCACTGCATGAATTACCAAGGAATTTCTTCAGTCCAAAGACGTGGGAGTTTCTTTGTTCAGGAAATTCGTGTATGTTCATGTCCTAGTGTTGAAAACATGTTTAACTTTCTGTCCAAAGATGTGAGTTAACCATGTTTGATTAAAGTTTTGGGGACAGATTGATCGTATGATATAATTTTGGAAGATTTCAGGTGTGTCACAATGAACCTTAACTCCATTGGCATACAACTTTTGGTTTTGTTATATGGATTGTACCATGTTTGAGATTTTTTTTTATGGTAATTTGATATTGGTGATCTTGAATAGTCACGAAAGTAAATGGCATGACTCAAGGAAATAAATTTTGGTTGGTCACATAAAGGAGATATGTGTTTTTGTTTGGAAAATTGATTGCATCAACTTCTCATATCAAATTTCTCTTAAGTTCCACTACAGTTTCTAATGTATGGACATGTTTGATACTTGGCTATTTTTCATGTGCAATTAAGTGATTGTTTTATTGTATACAGCTGGTTGATCCATACGTGTAAAGGGATTGATACATATTCAATTGGATTGAATCACGTAAAGTTGGATTGTTTTGTAAGGTTGTGTGTTCATCATATCAGGATAAAATAAAATAAAGTTTGCTTGTTTTAAAATGGTATGGTGTATTGTTGCAAGTGTTTTTGAGGCATGATTGATGTTGTATTTGATATTTTTTAGTTTTGAATATTAAGCATAAAGACAAATTTGCCTTATGAATATAAGTTTACAAGCTTCAATTTTTTAGTATTAATTGCGTTTATATCACTTGCATTTAAGGAATATCACTATTTTATTGCCATGAACAATTTTCAATTCTCAGTCTATCGACGTCTAATTATATGTCATGCTATACAGTATTCATGCTTGATATTAAGAAATATGATCTCGTCACCCAAGAAAGGATAACTTTGAATGATCACCTAAAGAAAAACTTGGGATTTTGCACGGCTAATTATTTGGATAAAGTTTTGTTTTAATATGAGGAAGATGTCATGCTATATGAAGTTTAGATCTTATTTTAAGAAATAAGGATATTGTGTTGTTATTTCTTAGTGGATGAGATACATGGATAAAATTGCACTTTTGAGATTAAGGATCACTTACTTGGTTTGAATCAAAAGTGGCACATTGCAATATATAAAATACTCAAGATACAAACGATCTCTAGATTGCTCAAAGGTGTCTTAAACTTGATAAAGTGACATTTTATATTTTGGCTTTGTGATATGGTTTAATCCTTTTTGTTTGCACCTATATGACACTTAATGTTATATGATATTTAGAATGCATAAGGATAGTCAAATTTCTTGTGGTGCATATTGCTAGCATTCATAATTTTATAGTTGACTATTTTTCAGTTTGTGAACTGCGCTGCTATAATGTCTGTTTTAGATTATGTGGTAATTCGAATTAACTCATGACAAAATTAGGCGATAAGGATGATTTTCTAAGTTTCCTGTAGGCGCTGATTTCATGACAATATGTTGAGAATTGAATTTTTGGTGAATTTATAAAGTTAAAACATATGCACAGGAATTTTGCTGATATATTCTTCATTATAAGTAAAGATTGTCGAATGACCCACTTAAAGTTTTTCAAATGACCTGATTTTTGGATATGTTTTAGATATATGTGTCTTCTTAAATACAACAAAATTGCGTGATTATTGGAAGTATGGTTTATTTATGAGAATTTTATAAGTGATCTGTGTTCAAGGAAATGAATGAGGTGGCAGTTTTCTGAGTAACCTTGTAGGTCAATTTCCAGACCTTTTTTAATTAGCTTAAAAGGCTCTATATTTTTATATATGAAGATTAATGTCTCTAGTTTGTTTCCATGAAATTTGAGGGCAATCAGACTTATAAAGTAATTATGGTAAATTTTCAAGTAAGTACATATCATTGCTGGAAATTGCTTGACAGTTTTGTGGTTGTTTTGTGCACTTATGGTTTATGTCATGAACTACATTAGTAGTATGCATTGAAAGTTATTTTACATCATCTTATCGAAATGTTTATAAACATAAAAGTTTTAGTGCATAGTAAAGTAGTGAGTGTTTGCCCAAGTGGGAGAATTGATGTAAAGTTTTGGGCTTCACACTCATTATAAACTCATAAAGTTTTTGAGCATAAGTGGAATTCTTTTCTTGTTAAATGGCACATTGAAGTTCTACACCCTTAAGTACTATGTATGGGATTAACATATTGTTGGTTTTGTGCTCTTCTTGTTTTTCCTTGTGCATGCACCTATATGCTTCTGACTAATTTTTGGATAACTGGCTGTTATTTTCTTGGCTACTAAAGTTCTTACCATTCTTATTGTTTTCTACTTGTATTAGTTAAAGAAAATTGAATTGGTGTTTAAGATACAAGTGGAATAAAGTTGAATGTTTCCATTACAGTTTTGGTTTTTCATCTACGTGCCACTTACATGTGAAGTGTTGTTAACATGATTTAGCTACAAAATATGTGCTTGATGAGTGGGAGGATTTAATAATCTTCTTTGTGAATGTATTCAGTAATTGGGATGTTTCTTATTAATCACTTAACAATCTAGTTTTGCATTAAGGATTTTAAGGCTAATAAGAACAAAGATTGTTTTGGGCATGTTATCTGTTCTTATTATTTCATGCAGTTTTGTTCAAGTCGACAGTGGTTAATCAATGACTTTTACCTATCAAATCGAATTTTGTGATTGCTAATAAGCATTTGGTTTTTGTTTCATGCTTGTAAGGGAAAAGGTATAGGAAAGAATATTGCATTGGTTCATTGATTGAATAAGGTTGTTTCATACTTGTTACAGTTATGGTTATGCCGTTAAGTTTTGATATGCAAAGAATTAGTGGGAGCTAAGTTTTATTCCACTTAAATTCGTTAGTTTTCTTGGAGACAGTTCAATTATTTTGTATTGCTGTTTGGTTCAGTTCTTTTATTGGATTATGTGACTTTAAGTTTTATGTTTACTATTCTTTGACAAATGAATCCGGTTACATGTCAATCATGCAGTATAGCTAGCTACAGTCACTACATAAGACATGAATTCATACCAGCGTCATTAAAGAGAGATCTTGGTAATCTCTCAAGGAAGGGCTTATGAATGAGAGTGACCTTTGTAAACACAAATTAAGTTTGTCATGATCATTCTGCGTCCTAGTCTTGATGGAAGCCTTATGTGATTTTGCAAGCTTATATGTGTGGTTGTAAGAACCTTGGATGTTATAAATTCAATGTGTTCCGACAGTTCCATGTAAGTTTACATTTTTGACAGTGGCTTGGTTTAGGAATAGAGTGATGTTGAGTTCTACATGGCCATACAGTGATCGATCTTGAAGCCTTGATGATTATTTGACCAAGTGGGAGAATGTAAGAGTTTGATTATTCTAATTACTCACTTAAGTGGTCTTCTAATCATCATAGGATTGTCTTGGGCTCAATATTGATGAAGGACTCAATTACTACTCGGCCCGTAGCCTTTGTATAAGTGTTTAAGTTAAATACATGGGCCAAAGGGATTCCTAATTAATATGGACTAGGGTTTTTATTTCCTAATGCAATAAAGACTGCTTGAGAGTTTTTCTTGATGGAAGAGACTCCTAGGCATATGCATATAAATACAAGTGCCCCTGCTCAACCGATCAAGCCAACCCACACAAAAGAATTCACCCCATCTAGAATGAGTGTATGAAGGGATCGGATTGAGGAGATGTGCTCTTGTATATACTTGATGTGTGTTCTATCATGTGTAGTCAATATAGTTTACATTAATTAGCTAATTATTATGATATAAATCAGTCTTTCCCGATTTAAATCATAAAGGCATAATTGGTACATGAAAATAAATTTAAAAAGAAAATATATATATGATTACATCATAAAATTAGAAAAGAAATGTAATCATATGTGGCATTGAAGTCAAAGGACTTGGATTACTAACAATATGTGTGTGGATTGTAACCAAATTCTATCATAAGAATTGAATTTATACCAAATTATTTATAATTTATATTCAATGATCCCAGTAGTGATGACATCTTATATATGTAGATTGAAATGGTTACACATGATCCTTGATTGATGATACTAGGGACGTGGGCCATAAGGTGCTCCATCAGTAGACGGAGTTTCTCTCGGATCATCCTCATCCCGACCGGCACTCAAAATTCGGGAAGATCGCTGCTTATCCCAATGGCACTTGATTTTCCTACACCCATATTCACTGGTAACTGCTACATTCGCTTCCTTGCTTTCTGCACGCATTCAAAATCACTGACGATAAATAATTGACTTCATACTTACTATTGCACATTTTAATATCAATTCGTTAATGAAGAGTCCCAAGTTTCATTTTTTCTTGTTGAATAAAATATATATAATATGTTGGTATAATTTTAGAGCATTTTCAACAGCCTCTTCAACAGCTTTGAAATTCTAAAATAGGTGAGTCACATAAAATAAAAATAAAAACTCTCACCAACAACCTCTTTAACCTCAGTCATCAAAGCTGCAACCTATTTCTCCCTACATGACTGGTAACTTGACTTTGATTCTTCAAACATTTAATTTTACTTTGGAAAAACAAAATCTACCTTGAAAATGTTAAAAGCATGCATTTTTTCTTTTCATATAATAAATACATAGACATATTTCACATGTTTTCATATTTTTCATTCTTTTCCAGATATTGTATTAATTAAATTGAAAAGTTTGTTGGAACAAAAATTATTGAAGTAGCAAATAAGGCTTTTCAAATTACAACGTAGGTCAACAAACTTCAATTTAAAGAGTTTTATTTGCTACTACTATTGGAGATCTCTTAGTATGTTGGTACTATATATACATCTTTAATTAAGAGTCCCAAGTTAAATTTTAGAGGGCTCACTGTCCTAACTAACTGGCCTCTCAAGTCAATTTAAAAGTACTTGTTCCCACAAAAGTAGTAGCTAATGTCATTATGGTAGTGGTGAAGAAGAGAAGGGTTCTAAAAATGTGTTTAATTAGCGCAAATAATGATAAACCGACACTACTGGAAACCGAATTGTCAAAATACACCACAAAATTGAAGCTACCGAAAATTTACAAAAGCTGAAAGTACAAATACCGCTCAAAACAACCCAACTCAAAACTTTTTGTTCAATTTGGTTAGGTACCAATTCAAACTGGCCGAATGGGAAACCTAACCCAACACTTCGAGGCATTGCGTCCATGGTATGATGCATCAATAATTTATATATGATTTTCTTTTCTGATGACTTTGACAGAAATACCACGCAAAACAAACCTCAATCCCCCATGATAAAGAAAAGCGATGCTGATTCAACAAGGTTGCAACAATATTAGTTAAGCAAAGGATACCTCTTATTAGGGAGTGTGTTTCTGCCTGAGAGTAAGCCAAGCCAAGCAGTAGGATGACAAACAGTGATGCAGAGACTGCTACACCAAAGAGCCTTGCCATTGATAATGTAAAAGAAATAAAAAACGAGGGCGCATGGGATGGCTTCCTGGCATATTTTTTAATATATAGAGGACCTCTCTCTCTCTCCACTTATTAGTAAGAGTCTAGGTTGCCCATCAATTCAATTAAATAGACTAAATCAACGGCTTAAGAGAGAGAGAGAGTTTTTGCTTTTGGTCAACTTTTGGGAAATTTCGTTGCGCCTTGACTTTGGGTATTAATGGCTTTTGCTTTTGGTCAACTTTTGGGAAATTTCGTTGCTCCTTGACTTTGGGTATTAATGGCGTGCAAAGAAGACTACATTAATGGCGTGCAAAACATGCACGCCGTGAAAGAAGACTATATTAATGGCATGTAGAACGTGCATGCCGTGAAACGTCTCTTATTTAATTTTTGTTGCTTGAGAAAACACTTCCTTTTCCCTTTTAGAATTTTCATATTCCAGAATACTCTCCCCATAATTTTTTTGTGTAGCATTCTTTTCTTCCCCATATTTCACTCACTCTCTCTCTAACCCCAAAACCCTCTCTGGCTTTATCTGACCCTATATCCATGCGATTCTCTCTAACTCCGAACCCTCTATCATTCTTTCTCATCTAGAAATCCTCTTGGTTCCCAAACCCTCTCACGACTACAATCTCAAAGTAACCCTAACTCTCCCTATCGCCGGGGCGGACCCATTCAGGGACAAGAGGGGTCACATGACCCCATGAGGTGGCTGTAGATAGCATGTGGAGGTGCGAGGCGACCCCATGGCGAGACGCTTGGCGACCCCAAATGCACACAAGGTGCTCGACGAAAGGCCATAAAGGCTGCGTGCAGAAAAAAAAACTTCTTGAGAAGACAAGTTGACGCACTCAGAGGAGAAAGCGACTTTTGCTGCAACAAAAACTTAAAAATAAAAAGTGGTAGGCCAGATACTGATGCCGCACAAAGCAATAAGTGATGGGCACGTAGTTGTATCAACAAAAACTAAAAAAATAAAGAAAAGTTGGCCAATGTCCACGGGCTGGTCAAGTCTTCTTTTTTTGGTCAAACGGGCTGTTCTCAGTCTCTAACTCAAAAATATGTTCATTTCTTTTTTTGGTAATTAAAAATATGTTCATTTCATTAAGCAAGCAAGCACACAAATCCAGGTTTCATTGTTTCTTGATGCTTTAATTAAATTATTGCTCTAATATTTAGTTGATTTATTATTATTGTTTCTAGTCTTATTATGTGTTGATGTGATTAATGAGACTTTTATCTGGAAATTAAAAATGATTCGTAGTAAACAATTATCTGGAAATCTTAAAAGACAGAGAAAGAAAAGGAAGAAGAGATAGCTCAAAATCTTAAATTTTAGTGATGAATTTATCTATAAAGAGGTTCTCCAAAAAAAAAAAAACTTCTTCTTCCGCTTATTAGACAGAGGGTTTCTAGGGTAGGTTGGGGTTCATGGTAGAGTAATAGTGTGTGTCTAGTTTTTTTAAAATTTATTATTATTTTTACATTTTAACAAAATAATTGGGTAGGAAATGACTCATTTGTCCTACAAGATGCCTTAACAGTTTAGCCTAAAAAATTTCGACACTTTTACACTGTGACCCCATGACCCGAGAATCCTGGATCCGCCACTGCCTATCGCTCTTTTATTTTCCAGATTTTATCAAAACGTTCTTTCAATTTAGCTTTGCGGAACCTCACGGATGCACTCTCAAATTGGTTTTACTAAATTTTATGGAACCTCACTGGCTATGAAGCTCCAAATTCTTTCAGTTACACTACAAAAAAAGTAGCCAATAGTAACCGTTTTTGTGTGACTTTTTTCGTGACTGTTGGCACCAACAGTCACCATTTTTTGTGACTACACCCTTTAGTAACGTTGTAGTTACGATTTGAGAGATGGTGATATATGAAGCCGTGACAATTGGTGTTTGTTGCGATTTTCACCACCAATCGTGACAGCTTTGGTTGACTACAATTGCTTCAAAAGTACAGTGGGGCCTACAACATATCCAATCAACTTTTGTCATATATTTATATTTTATTGCTTTTTGTTGTTGGAATATTTTATTACTTTTTGACTAGGCTCACAACATCCACCCAATTTTAATATATTTTCTATTTCAAAGTATTACATTTTTTAAAAGAAAATTACAATTTTAATTTGGGATATTTCTTCCTTTTGTATTTGGTATACTTGTTTCCTTTTCATTTTCCAATAATTGATTAATAAATATACCTATAAATCCACCCATTACTCCAACATCACTGCCATTCAATACAATAGAAAAAGATATTGTTTTTATTTAAAAGGCTTAGAGTGAACAATTCAATAAAGAAAAATTATTTGATTGCAATTTCATTACAATTCAATAATTGATTAATTACAATTTCTATTTTGTATTCTTGAGTCGTTCTTGGTAACTCCCACACCTGTCTTCATCATCTGAGACATGTGAAAAAAACAAACGTATAATCCAATTAAAACACAAGAATAATCCAAGTAAAACATGTCAAGAACTTGATTAACCAAACAATAATCCAGAAATATATATATATATATATATATACCTTATGCAAGACCAAGACTTGATGAAGATTCTGCAATTCAATTATACCACAAAAATCGAGAAGAAGAAAAAAACCATAACCGACTTCACAAGACAACCATGCCAAAAAATTAAAACTGAGAAAATCCAAAAAATGCAACAACGAGAACCAAATTCAAAAATATACACTCTTCAACTGATAATCAAACCAAATTAATCATCAGTTAGCCCAAAACTAAAATCCTCACCTTGTTTCAAATGCTTAGTCCAAATAGACATGAAAAAACAAAAAAATCTTAAAAAATAATCACAGCC
This sequence comes from Prunus padus, assembly GCA_024362665.1. Classification (NCBI taxonomy): domain Eukaryota; kingdom Viridiplantae; phylum Streptophyta; class Magnoliopsida; order Rosales; family Rosaceae; genus Prunus; species Prunus padus. Next base: position 19,869,919 of record JANFAM010000010.1, on the reverse strand, counting down.
CTGGATTGAAACCTAAACATCAAAATATGAAGTAAAAAAATCAAACCCTAAATGGAAAAACTACCTGACGGAGGGCTAGCGGGATCCCCCATGTCTTCTTGTCCACCATCGCCTAAGGAGAGGTGATGGTTGCTTGGTGGCAATAGATCTGATGGTAAAACCTATAAAAAGTTAAACAAAACTGCTAATTACATAAATAAATAAAACGGAACTTAAAAAAACAAACAACACGAAACAAAAGTGGAGGCGGTGTTGTGGTGTGGATCGTATAAACTGATGGTAGAGAGGCTCAAGTTGTGTTGAGAGGAGGCGATCTTGCCGAGGAGGCGGTGTTGTGGTGGTAGTGAGGCTTATGGTTGTGTTTTCTTTTTGGTAAATTGTTGGTAGGGAGGCTCAATTGTCGGTGCAAATAAATAAAAAGCTTTAGTTTGAATTTTTAATAGAAAACTACAAGTGGTGTCTCGAAACTTGAATTAAGTGTAATATTTTATTGATTTGGATTACAATTACAAGATTATAATAAAATATTTTATTAAAACTTACTATTTATGTGTCAGCCACAATGATTTAGAATTTTATTTATAATATTTAAATCAATAGTCATCATTACATTCAATTAATAGTGACTAGTATGGAAAATCATTGACCAACCATCCAAATGTCACCAAATTAATTTTGTTAGTGAAAAAGGGTGACTATTGCCCCCTTTTCTTGTAGTGTTATTTCAATTAATGTGCTAACAGATATTACAAAGTTTCAAATTCTTTCAAAAGTTTAATTTTATATTTATATTTTTTTTATTTAAATTTTGCAGAATCTAATAGTGCTTTGGTTTGTTTTTAGAAGAGGTGCCATGTGTGTAACAACCCGATCCCAATTTAAGAGTTAAATATTAAAATATTAAGGCAAAGGACGATTTTACCCCGGTTAATTTAATGAATTTAAAATTGACTTTAAGATCGGGAAAGAATTTGGTGGAACGGAGTGCACCGTTGTGTCCGGCTCGTCGAAACGAGTCCGTGGACGTGCGAACACCCGATTCAGAGCCCGAACGAACGTTTAAAGGTCTAAAAATGGTAGGGGCAATTTTGTAATTTTGAGAAAAGGGATTAAAAATCAGAAAACAGCTGGCCAATCGGCCAGCGCATGCAAACCCGGATCGTCTTCAACCTCGCGACCCCTCCCTCTCCCTTCGGTTTCGAACCAGGTGGCGGCCGGCACAACTCCGGCCAAACCAACCCGCCAGACCTCCACCGAACCCTCCTCTCGTCCTCCTCAGTCCATCCCTGCCATCGATTTTGGCCGAAACTACCTCGAACCTCCTCTGCAATGCGAAAACCAGTCGGGGCTTCCTCTGCTCGAACCCTCGGATCCGGCCACCAAACTGATCGATTTGGGTGAGTTTTCTGCTCTATTTCTCGAGTTCTAGATGTTTTCAAAGTTGGTTTCGCTCGATTTGAAGTTTTGAAACTGATTTGAGAGTTAGGGTTTGGGTGATCGGGATTGTGACTTTCCGGCGTGATTCCGGCCGGTTCTTGGCCGGTTCTCACTGCCAAAATGCTCCCCTCCACCCACTGATCACTTAGCCGTAGGTCTTGCCCCGAAACTCCAAGATTTTCCGTCGCCGGAAAAATCACTCAAGCCACCCAAACCTGCCGGCGTGTGTGGCGGCGCGTGGGCAGGGTGGTGGCGGCGGTTCTTCGTGCCTAAATGCCTCCCGTAGTCTCCCGAGCGCATAGGTATGCTCGAACGAATTTTTGGAAATCGTTTGAGCGAATAACCAATGTTACCGGTTAGGTTTAACTAGGGTTAACTCGGGTTCGATAAGTTCTAACCGTTGGATCGTATTGAAACTTGGAAGTTAAGTAATTGAGGATCGTAGAAACCTATAGGAACTTGCGGATCGTCGTTTGGAGTTCGGGAACCCCTTGAATGCCCGGTTGAAACTAAACTAAAGTTTAATTGAATATTTAATCCCGGGGACTTCCAAGTTAACTAAACGGCTTAAAGTAGAATCAAGTGGGCCCGGGAAACCTTTCCAATCACAATTGAACACTTTAGGCCCGGGGGACGGGATTTTCTATTAAATTATTATGCCGAGCTTTGGTGAAGTATTAAATGGTTTAATTTTCGTAAATAGGTACTCAAGCTTCGGTGGATTCGCAGGAAGGCCCTTCTAAGGGTCCGGCAAGCTCGGATCAACTGTGAGTGGACCTTTGATTTTATAAATGAATTTTCTTTCAATAAATGCTTAATTACTGTTTTTATGAATTGAATAATGATGAACATCGTTTATGAATTTTATAAATTGATTTTCTGAAGTATAAATTATGAATTTATTTCTGAGCCTTGGATTTGGAATTTACGGTTATGGTTTATGGAAATTATAAAGGCTCAAGGTTTTACTTATGCAAAGGATTTTAATATTATGTTTATGAAAGGTTTCAAACCACTCTAGGTACCCTAGTATGTAAATGCTGCCTACGGAATAAAAGTTGATATTGGTTATTACCCGGCCTACGGACCATTATTGCCTTCGGTTTAAGTCTGCGCAAGATGACTCACGCCCACGAGTCTCGGGGACACCCGGACCGTGCGGAGCGAGGACGCGGCTCGGGTAAACTTTGTGTTTCCCGAGTCTAGCGAGGACGCGGCTCGGGTAAACTTTGTGTTTTCCGAGTCTAGCGAGGACGCGGCTCAGTTGACTTTGTGTCTCCGAGTCTAGCGAGGAATGGAATTGACGGAAATTATAAGGGTACACCTAGGTGGATTTTAGAAAGTTTGATTGATAATAAATCTTTTTATGAATATCTGGTTTTTGTGAATTTTATTATTATCATATTTATTTATGCATGCCTTGATTTATTCTTTGAACTATAGAATTGTTTTCAATGCTTTAACAGTGGGGCTAATTAGTTGTTTATCTTTTCCTAAAACTTATTTTCGGTCCACTCACATTTTCAACTGTTTTACGCCCCAGTGTAGGTTGTAGCAGAGCACCACCACCGGCCCATCATCACCACCACCACACTCCTTCGACCTCGTGTAGGGTCCTTGACCCGAGAAGAACTTTGTATTTAATTACTTAGTAGCTCTGAAATTGCCCAAACCTTTGTGAGGCCTGAGGCCGTACTCTTTAGTTTCTGTTGGTGTGTGAACTTAAACTTGTGCGTGCTGAAGTTTGTGGATTTAAAATTGTGCTTTCGCAGGTGTAAAAGATTTGGGAATTAAGCCAATTACAGGGGAGACTCTGCCGAATTTTCGGCAGAAGTCGAACCTTAAAACTCTTTAAAAACTCAATTTCTTTACTAAAAGGGCAAAATGGTCAAGTGTGTCCGACACCCGACAGATGTCGGCCACGGACAGGGCTTGGCCCGGATTCCAAAGTGGAATTAGGGTCGGGTCTTGTCAATGTGATTGGTTGAAGTTATAGAAAAAGCTAGGTGAGAGGTAAAAGTCAGCTCCTTATACACTTAATTATTATTTTTCTGCTTGATTTTAATTTTGTTTTATTTATTTTTCTATTTAGTTGTATTTTTCTTTTTCAAACCAGATTTGAGACCTCTTGTTGGGTTCTCTAATCTCAGCCACCCACTTCACCCATTTTTTTTCTCCAAGATATGTTCCTTTGGTACATGTAAGTGTACTTAATTTCCACTTGCATTTAGTTATGTTTCTTTAGTTAGGAAATGGTGGTGATTGTGATTAATTTTCTCCTTTTGGTATAGCCATTGAATTGACTAATTTGCGTTTGAAATTGAAGGGAAGCTCTCCAATTGGATGGTACTGGAGTGGAAGAGCCTCTGAAGTTTCTCTTCAGAAGACTAGTTAGAGGTTTTATTTACTTTCTTCCTAATACAGCATAAGTTATAAGCATCTATTACAAAAAGGGATTGATAGATTGTTAGGTTTCAATTTTTCAGAAAGTGTGATTGTGTTACCCATGTTGACTGTTAATTTTGCACAGGTTGTGGGTTAATTCTGAGGTATAAGTACTTGGTTTTAAACTACACATATCCAGGATTGTAATTTGGTTGAAGTTTGATACCTGAGTTTGTTAAGTATGACTACAAAATCTGTCAAAAACAAGGGCTGCAGTTTCAGTTTTGATGAATGCGCCGAGGATCTTAGCATAGCTCATGTCAAGAGTCATCTTCAAGTAATTAATTTGATCCAGATTTCATGATCTACACACATATTTTTCCTATGTGTCCTACATCAAATTCAATACCGTGATCGAAAATGTATAAATCCATCAGGTTCATATATCTGATTTATGTTCTTTTTTTCTGGCTTTGATTAAATGTATAGGAGCAAGAAGATGGAAGACTCCAATCAAGGTAAACTTAATTTATACCCACAAATACCTACTTGATCATAATACCAGAAACATTGGACTTTATGGTTCAGTTGCTGACAGGATATTTGGAAGCAACAACAAAAACAACAATCTCACTTCAGCAAACAATCACTTACATACAAATAAATAATCCTTATGACACAAATTTATATCTTTTTTACTGCAGAACTCATCCTTACTATGGGAAGCATTGAGTGTAAAACATGGCCGGATAATTGGACAACCAACTAATGGTAGCCTTAGGTTAGATGTGGTTTGATGTGTAGAGATTGATTTTTGTTATTATATTCATAAGTGAATGGGTTGGTGGTTGTGAACAAGTTAATTGTAGGTTTGACAGCACTTTTATGTGTTTCTTGTAGGCTCCGTTTGGTTCACGGAACGGATTTTAGGGGAAATCATTTTCCATGTCATTTCCTAAGGGATGGGAAATGGAGATTGCTTTCCCACGTTTGGTAATCCTGGAAAAGTAATCAAGAAATATCACTTTATTTCCTTTCACATGTTTGGTTTGTGTCAGAATGTAAAACAAAGTTTGTTTAATTTTCCAATTATACCCATATGAAATCAAATAAAAGAAGAATGCATTTAGTGCTATATTGTAATTCTAAATTGTTAATGGGGACAATATGGTCGTGAAAAATGTTTATTTAATGTTGGCTCATTTTTCCAAACTTTCCCATGATAAGGAAAACAAAACCTAAGGGGGGAGGAGTGCTTCACTTTCCCCCGTACTTTCCCATTTGCAAGGCAACGATTTCTCATGCTTGGACTTACCAAACATGGGAAATCAATTGATTTTCCATTCCCAAGCCTTCTTAAATCAAATAAAAAAAGAAAGCATTTAATGATACATTGTAATTCTAAAATGTTCATGAGGACAAAATGGTCATGAAAAATGTGCATTGAATGTTGGCTCATTTTCCCAAACTTTCCAATAAGGAGGGAAATCAAAACCCAAGTTGAGAGGAGGGCTTAACTTTCCCCCCTACTTTCCCATGTGTTAGGCAACCATTTCCCATGCCCGAATTTACCAAACATGGGAAAGCAATTGATTTCTCATCCTCAAGCCTCCTTTCCCATGAACCAAACAAGGCCTAAAGAGTTTGTATTTGGAATTGAGTATGATTAGTATAGGTTCTATTTTTAAGTTTATACCATTGTTTTTTTTCCAGTGTAATAAAAGATATAAGTATATTGTCAATATGAAACAAGAGTAAGGAGGTAATTAATTAAATTTTTATAATAAATAAAGTCAAACACGGCACGCAAAACACGCCTTAAATGGGAATAAAAATACTCTTTTATGGCGTGCATTGAACGCCATAATAACTCTTTTATGGCGCACAGGGCACGCCGTAAATAGTTATCCAAACTTTTACAAAAGCTCAATCATGGCGTGCATTATTAACGCTTGCGGCAAGTGAATGCACTCCGTAAAAGAAAAATACTTTTTATAGCATGGCCTTTTGTGTCACGCAGTAGCACGACATGAATTGTCATTTACGGCGCACATCACATGTCGTAAAAGGCCGATTTTCTAGTAGTGTGACTTGCAAACTAGTCTAGGATTTGTCACTGAACTAGACTGGGCTAGCTCGACCCTAAAAGTTCAAGCTTGGGCTAGGTTCAGGTTAGGCTATTAGGGCCTACGCATTTTATGGGCTGGGCTTGAGTTTCACTACCACGGCCCAAAATCGCCCACATGAGCCGAGCCTTTCGGTCTTGCCTAGATGGGCTGGACTGGGCTAAACCCGCCTTATATATATATATATATGTTCATTATTTTTTTCTTTATTGTCAATTTATTCCTTCCATTTTTCCTTTTGCCGACCAATTCCATTTTGCATTCATAATCATATAACATTCAAATTCTAATTGTATTCAAATTCAAACGGCACAAGTGAGTGGCTATTTGTAACTTTTTCCCAATTTTTTTGACATACTAATCATTATATTTAAATGTAATATTAGGATAACAAATTAAACATTATTAATAAATCAATTAATATAATACATATTTATTAACATACCTTAAATATTTGTAGAATATTAAATAGATTTTATTTATAATATGGGCGGGTTTAGACGGGCCTAATGGGCTAAGTTGGGTTGGGTCATAATGGGCTTAAATGGATTAGGCCTTGGGCTGTGCCTGGGTTTTAAACCTTTAACCCATGCCTTACCCATCAAACAATCGAGTTGGGTCAGCTTACCCATAACTATGAATTGGGCCGAGCTTTAATCTCATGGACTAGAGCCGTCTCATTTCAGTCCATGAGCTGTGGGCCATATGATGAACTCTAAGACTAGTGGTCTCAGGGTTGAACCTTCATGGCATTATAGTAGTATGTGTGTGTGTGTGTGTGTGTGAAACCTTTCTTCCCTGTACTTTAAACTATCGCTTATACTACCAAAAAAATTAATGTTAATTTGTTTAGTGTGAAAAGAAGAACCATTTTATGTTCTACGCGACTGTTTGAAGATCGGCTTTGCAAAAATCCAAATAAAAATTAGGCTAAATTATTGAAATGCCCCATGTAACGCAATTTCAGTCTCACTTTTCCCCCTGAAACTCTAAGTGTCTCACTTTCCCTCCTGAAACTCTATTTAGTGCCTCACTTTCCCTCTGAAACTCTAAGTGTCTCACTTTCCCCCTTAAAACTCTATTTAGTATCTCACTTTCCCCCCTGAAACTCTATGTAGTGTCCCACTTTGCCTGGATTCCATCCAGCCTTAACCGAAGTCTTCAAACTTGACGCCCATGTGCCGTTTTCATCTCATCTAATATGCATATTTTGTTATATGTTCATTCTTCTATATGCATATTTAGATAGGTAAACAAATTTTAGAAAGAAAAAAAAAATAGAAACAAAAGAAAAATGTTTAAGCTTGTTACAACAAAAAGTATGTCAATATTAAAATACCATTGGATTGACCATTCCCAAAAAACTGCAAATTACATAACACACAAATGTCATTGTACTTAACCATTCCCAAAAAACTACAGATTACATAACACACAAATGCCATTGTGCTCAACCATTCCCAAAACATTTGCAGATTACAAACCTCCCTCCTCCCCATGGTTACAGTTAAGATTGCTAAACCTACATTACATAGCCAACGCTAAACATGATGATGATTATCCCTTAAACCACCAACCATCATGGAAATCAACATTATCCAAGAAAGAAACAGAAAACCCCACAACAATTTCTCTCTACCTCGAAGCTTGGCTAGATCTTATTCTAGTCTTCCCTTATTCTTCAGCAACCCAGGTATTATATCTTTTGAACGAGAACACATCTCTGGATCAAACCACTCAAAGAAGCGACAACCTTTGTTCCTTCCCTAGCGAAGTCTGAACTTGGCAGAGCTTCCTACAATGGCAATACTTTCGTTCTCGACCCTCCATGGACACAGGAAATCAGAAAAACGGCACATGGGAGTCAAGTTTGATGACTTCGGTTAAGGCTGGATGGAATCCAAGCAAAGTGAGACACTAAATAGAGCTTCAGGGGGGAAAGTGAGACACTTAGAGTTTCAGGGGGGAAAATGAGACTGAAAATGAGTTACAGGGGGCATTTCAATAATTTAGCCTAAAAATTATTTAATCATCTAACCATTATAAAATAAATATATAAACATAAAATTCTAAGTTAACAGTATCATTATTAAGAAACAAGCAAACCAGTTCCCAATTTGGCTCCTGACAAATTCGGACCAAAAGTACACAGATTTTGGAACAAACAATATATCTATAAAGAAACGATATATCCAAGGGCAGACCTGGCAAGAAAGCTACCATGAGTTTTGAATATGTTTTGATATATTTTAAATGTAAGTCTCCCCGAATAAGCATAGTAGCCGCCCAAATTAAGCCTAGTTGTTCATTATTTACTCAAGTTTGTAAGGCCACTAACCATCCTAGAGTAATTTTAATTAATAAAAGCATTCCCTCAGTATACTACTTGTTAGCACCGTAACTGACCGAGCAACTAGCTAGGCTAGATCATTCACGTGTCATGCTTTGAGAGGTCATCACCTTACCCAAAGAAGCGTTACCACAAATCACAACTCTAAGCAAGGCAAGAGGAGTCCCACATCGGAAAACTACAAGAGATGGAGACTCCCCCTCACCTATAAAAGAAGACTACTCTCCCCTGAGAAAGGGACTGGCTCTTCTGGATCCCCCTATGCTGGGCTTATATTTAGTCATGGGCTTCGCCCTTCTTTTCTTTATCTTTGGGCTCAGCCCCTTGTACAAATGTAAAATACACATTATTATAATGAGAATATACTTTTCCGTGTACGTAGTCCATTCATTAAGGGTGAACCACGTATATCTTGTCTTCTGTGTATTTATCGCTTGCCCTAATCTTCATACACATGCCGAAGGTCCTCACCTTCATCCATCACACCTCATCTCTAAGTTGAGCCCAAAAGTGTTGAACCATTTTCTAGCATCAACACTACTGATAGCTCTAATAAGTATATCTTAATTATATCTATGTTGAGAAGTAGGACATCATCTTCGAATGAAAAAGAATAAGATATCTGCAAGAAAACACCCTAATTGGTTTTCCCGCGTTTATCTTTTCTTAAATTTTCCATTGATTTGTCATCCAAATTCATGTTAGCAAATCAAACCTTTGACAATTTATGGCTCCGCTTTGGATCCATTTACATTTTTCTCTCCTTTAATTTTTATTTCTTATTTTTTCGCTGATCCTTTCTCCATATTAATTGTTCCTGGAAGGTAAGAAATGCAAATATAAAAAATGAGTGAGGCAGAGTGCTAAAAAACTGCATACCTCCATATCTTTCCTTTCCTTCCAAGGCCTCTGTGTCCGGGTGCTCCCTTTGCCCTTTCTGCATGGCCTATATTTGACCACGAATTCAAAGAAATACGAACCCAAACCAAAATGCATGCATGTGTAAAGATGACTCTGTAACTAAACACATGGGCACGACCAGAATATTAATCAACTCTAATATCATGCAATCCGCACGTGCCCCATTCGTTTGGCGACTTAGGGCCGATTTGGCATTCTTTGTCTTTGTGAAAATAATTGTCCGATTCTGTGAGAGAAATCAATTGTTAGAAAGCGAGTTTGGCGTTTGGTAAACTTTTTGTTTAAAGTGTTGTTGGTACTAATTCCGTATAATAAAAAATAATTGTTGCATAATCATTAAACTCGGCGCCTCTTGGCCTGATTCTGCATAATCAGAAAATGAAAGCACCTCATTAGCTTTTCCCTTATAGCTTTCTCTCACTGACAATTTTTAACAATAAGTGATTTTTCATAGTTTACCAAACGGGCTGGACTTCCCAAAATTTTTAAAAATCACTTATCACCCCAAATAAGCAATGCCAAGCAGGACACTTAGGGTTGTGAAGTTAGTCATTTGTTCTCATATATAAGTCATCTTATTCTCATTTGTATAAGTCATTTTATTCTTATTGTTGGTTCCATTTTTCCTTCCTTTCCGGGTCGATCTCCGAGAATAGAGCGGGGAATAAGAAGGAGCCGGGTCAACACCAATGCACCGATTGGATTTATGGCTTGTGAGAGGACTCCTTCAATTTCAGATAAAATTGAAAGTTGGATCAGATTGAGAAGAGCGGGCGAGCTCGGGCTGGGCCCTGGTGACTTGCTTCTTCTGGCCCGATCACAGGTTGCGTAGGTGTGCCACTATTGGGGATGAGACCAGCCCAATAGACCTGGTATGTGTGATGTAGGGTGCCTGTTTAATGGACTTGCGCTTGTTCTGGACCTCTAATCAAGCCATTGTGCTGCAAGGGTGGTACTGGCTCAAATGAGTTCTTTTCTATGCCTCAATTAAGAGGACTTCAATATTCTTTCAATCGTGCGTTGATGGTTTGACATATACGAATGGTACCTAGCCAAATAAGAAGAAAACCAATGTTGAGGTTAATGCTCCCTTGATCGGGTTCAGAAACCTAATTCGGGACCGAGATGACCCCAGATTGGGTCAAGACTCAGCTAATTTGAGCCCAGTAGTATGGTTTGGGCCCGGACAAGCCCTTGTTTGCGGGCTAATAAAGCCCTATTCGGACCTAAAACCCTTATTTTAGGTCCATCTAGAAATGAGCAGTTATATTCAAAAGGTTCAAATATAAAAGATGCAGGAAAGTAAATTACTAGAAAGTATGATGCAAAAGGTAAATGATAAGAATCTAAAATACAATTAATGTAAACTACAAAGAGAGTAAAATTTCCAGGAATTAGAGATTTCTCTATCCAGCCCTAGTATGAAAACATATTAAAATAAAAGTCAAAGATTTCTCCATTTAGCTATTTTTCAAGAACAAGTTACAATATTGAAAATGTAATAACCTCAAAATTGGGATTTTGTTGTTATTAATTTTCTGAAAAATCATACAAGATTAATTAAATGTGTGGACAATTTTATGAAGTTGGTTTGGTTTGGAAATGATTGGATTAAGTGTGTTTAATCTCAATTTGGACTAAAATGCCCTTACGTTTAATTTAATGATTTTTCAAAGGACGTTCAAGAAATTGAAGTGAGAAAATTACGATTCTTGGATGGAAAAATAGTTTATGTTGCTACGAGCATGTGGTAATTTTCGGAGAATTTTTCAAAGCCCGGATGAATTTTTAAGGAATTATTCAAGTTGGACAAAAAAAAAACCGCACTGTTCACACATGGGTGATGGCCCACATGACTCCTCCTTCTTTCTGCTTGAAGCTTCAGTTTTCCTCTTCATTCTGCAAATGAAAGACAAAAATATATATTTTTGAAACAAAATCTTCTTAAATTCATATCTTAAGTTCTAGATATTGGATTGCTGAACCGTTTTCGCCTACGTGATCGTGAGAACGAGGCCTACAATTTAAGGTAAATTTCAAAGTCTCTTTTTCAATTTTCAAAATTGCTCAAATAGTGGATTTTTGATGATTTAAGTTTCAAGTTCATAATTTGAGGTTAGGTTAATGTCCTCGTTGTCCTGAGCACGATGGTGTGCTTGAAATTGTGAGATTCTGTCGTTTGATCGACAATCGAAGCCTCACAAAAATTTGGACCGTTGATCAAAATGATCGAACCGTTAGACTATGTCCGATTTAATATATGTTGTAGCCGGTGTTGTGAGGAGTCTGTAGGTACAAAAGGATTGGTGATTGAACATCCCGATCTTAAGTTATTGTAATTTGAAGTTAAGGCGAGCGATCGTCGTTCGATCGTGCGTGATCTTGTAATCAAGAATGATCCGACCGTTGGATCGAGCCAAATTGATGTGGTGTGATGTCGGAACTATTTAGAGTCCATTGGTTCGATCGGATTTGAAATCTGAGTTTGTGGGCTCGAGGCGGATTTTTGGAGTGTCGGTTGGAAGGGTGGGACCTGCGGGACCCAAATAGTGACTTTTTGGACAATGGGTACCATTGGTCCTGTTTTGACGTCGACAGTGTGTACATCACAGTGTTGAAGTTGTTTGGACGATAATTGATCGCTTTGGACCCCCGGTTGATCCGAAGGGCATTTCGTCATTTGAGAGAGAAATATTGGATTATGGATTTTAAGTTAAGTTGCAAATTTTTCTTAGGTGTTGCGGATTTGAGGATCGTAGTGCTTGAGTGCTTATTGTGGGTTTGTTGAGTTGGTTAAAAGCGCAGCTTGGACGAGAGGTGAGAAAAACCATCTGGATCGTGAGTAAAATCACAAATTATTATATATATTATAATGTGATTATGATAATGTTAATGGATATAATTAACATGTTGATGTGGGTTTTGAGAAACTGTTTTGTGTGAGTTTAAAATCAATCAAATGTGTTTTGATTTTAAATGAGTTGCAGGATTTTGTAAAATGGATGGTATTCCTAGGTGAATGACCATAATATGTTGTGATTGTATGGTGGTGTTCATAAGTGAATGGCCACATAAATATATATAATTAAATATATATTGTTGTGATGATTGTAGCTAGATAGAAAACACTATTTGATGTAAAAAGACATATTTATTGTTTTCGGCGTGTGTTGATGTTATGATTGGAAGGATAGATTTGAGAATGCACTGATTCCTTCAATTGGAAGATAACCTTTAGGTGGTTGACCGTGGCAAGCAATCAGGGAATTATAGCTCTAGGGTGTGAGGACCCAAACCATTTAGAGTTCTAAGTGTCACCATTACGATGTTCATGAGAGTAACACATAGTTACTTTGCTTCGGTGCAGATTTGTGAGGCACTATTGGCTGTGGACTTTAGTGCTCGTGAGTTGGGAGAGTCTAGCGTATTCTCACTTCTGTTGTCCAAGAGTGACATTTATGAGTTGTGTTTCTAACGGATTTGAAATAGATTTTGAGGTCATAAGGGGTGACTAACAGTTCTTATAAAATAAAATAATTGTGATTTGACGTGTGAAAACTGTTTTTAAGATAAAAGAGTTTTGGTGTAGTCATAGGTGGTGACTTACATAGTTCTTGAAAATAAAAGAATTGTGATTGGGGTGAGTTGATTGATTATGAGTACCTTGATTATACAAAGATTGTGCGATGCTAATGAAAGTGCAAGTGATTGTATATTATGTGTAAATGACATATTTATACTGATAGTTGTGGTTTACTCATACGAGCTTTAGAAAACTTACCGGGTTTGTTGGTGATTGTAATAACCTCAAAATTGAGATTTTGTTGTTATTAATATTCCAAAAATCATACAAGGTTAACTAAATATGTGGGCAATTTATTGAAGTGATTTGGGGTGAAAATAATGGATTTACAAGTGTTTAATCTCAAGTTGGACAAAAATGCCCCTACGTTGAATTTAATAATTTTTCAATGGAAGTTTCAGAAATTGAAGTGAGAAAAGTATGATTTTGGACTCGAAAAATAGAGTTTGATCTCACGAACGCGTCGGCGCCAACGATTCGTGAATCGGAGTTTTAACGAAGAAGAAATTCAATATAGAAATTTGGAGGGCTAAATAGTGAATAGTGTACATTGAACAGTGCCACACTTGGATTTCTATAAATACGGGGACCACTGTGCAAAAATCAGATTTTGCATTTTAGCCCATGACCCGAATCATAACCCTCGACCCGGATCGCAACCCTGTTGGAGGATCCCACCCAACTCGAAGATTGCGGCCGTTCAGGCGGCGATACCGGTCGCGTTGGAAAGCTTGTGGCAGTTCCGTTCCATTTCTGGGATCAATCAACGCCAACAACAACCGTGTGAGGCGCAACAACGATCCAAAGTTCCGGTTTCGAATCCTAACTTCAATCGACGATTTGATCTATTTTCGTCACGAATTTAAGGTAATTCCCAGAATTAAAGTTGTTTATCTCATCCAGTTCCTTAAGGTAGCATATGTTTTGTCTGGTGACTAAGTTCTTCCGACAGTTTGTAGTACTTGAGGTGGTGTGCTCCATTTTGCGAGATATAGTCGTTTGACCGACGATCGAAACCTCGCAAATCTGAACCGTTAGATAAGAGATGATCGAACCGTTAGATCGTGTCCGATTTTATATATGATGTAGCTTGTGTTGTTGTGATTCTCTAAGTATAGAAGGATTGACAATCGGAAGTCCCGATCTTTAGTTGTGATGTTTCAAAGTTTACGGTGAGCGATCGTCGTTCAAATGTGAGATCAAGAATGATTCGATCGTTGGATCGGGCCCAAATTGATGCAGGGTGATGTCGGGACTATTTAGAGTCCATTAGTATGATCGGATTTGAAATCTGAGGGTGTGGGCCGGAGGTCGATTTTTGGAGTGCTGGTTTGAAGGGTGGGACCAGCAGAATCCAAATAGTGACTTTCTGGACTATGGGTGTCATTGGTCATGTTTTGACGTCGACAGTGTGTACATCACAGTTTTGGAGTGTTTTGGAAGATAATTGATCGCTTTGAACCCCCGGTTGGTCCGAAGGGCATTTTCGTCATTTGTGAGCAGAATCTTAGATTTTGGATTCTAAGTAAGTTGCAAACTTTTCTTAGGTTTTCGTGGAGCCAAAGCTGCTCGTTGGGATTGTCGATTATTGAGTTGATAAACGCAGCTTGGACAAAAGATAAGTGAAACCATCCTAATCGTGAGTAAAATCACGAATTATTATTTTTATTATAATGTGGTTCTGATAACGTTAATGGCTATAATTAACATGTTGTTTGTGATTTTATAAAATGTTTTAATTGATTTAAAGCACATGAACTTGTACGTCAATGGTTCATGAGGTAAGTGAAACCTATTTTGTTTTAAATTGATTTTTACTGAAGATTTTGGTGTTGAGTTATAACATATGTTGTGGGTATGGGGGGAATTCATGCGTGAATGACGAAATTATATCCACTGTTGCGAAAATATCGGGAACCCAAAAAAACGATATTTTCGCCGAAATATCGGCGAAAATATCAAAATTTAATTCATTGGCTGTGATTGATGTATTTGGCGATAAAACAATGTTTAATGTGAAATGACATTTTATATTATTTTAGTGTTGGTGTTTTGGTGTTGATGGATTTAGGGGAGAATACCTTGAATCCCTTCTGAGTTTGTCAAGTGAGCATTCTCGTGGTGAGCAATTAGGGATAAAATACCCTAGGGAGAACGAACAGTTGTATTTAGGAAAAATAAAATTTCAGGTACAATTGTTGAAGGTTCCGAGCTTCACGTCCTGGGATTGTTAGTTGTTTGTAATAACTTTAAACATGTTATTTGAGGTTGAAAATTCGGGGCGTGACCAAGGTCTTAAATATCGAAGGTTTCGGAAATATCGATGGTTCAAAAACACGGAAATATCGATGGAAATATCGGAAAAATATCGATATCGATAAAAATTGGATAAAAACCACGGAAATTGTAAGAAAAACTTGGAAATTTTTATTGAAACTTTAGAGAATGTTTATTTAGTCAATAATCTATTAGTTTATCAAAAAAATTGGAAGGAAATGCATTGCATGATGGATTTAACTGATTTAAGTTGATTATATAGCGAGCTAACAAACACTGTGACTGTAGAAAATATGTTATGATTAATGAAATAATATTAAAGATACCATAATAATTTATATATAATGATTTACTACAATATTTTACACTTTATACATTGCATTGCAAGATACATGAGTGACTTAGTACCACATAGAGTTCCTATGAGGTTCAAATTTTTCACTATCTTCATCATCTCTATTTGTAGAGTAAGTGTGTTGTGAAGAATAGTCATCAAATGATAAATCCCCAAAATATAGAAATAGGACTACAATACAACTAATTAGTTAATGATAGGGTATGTTGAAACGTGGGGAGTTGTTCAATTTTTACTTTCAGAAACAGCTTGTGAACATATATAAATATAAGTTGTGATAGATAATAAACACAAACTAACAAACAGCGTGGTGAAAAAGTGGGAAGGGAATCAATGCGCAACAGGGCAGGGGTTTGAACCCCAGATGGGGAGTGGTTCAATTTTTATTTTGGAAGAGATGTTTTATTTTAAAAAATAATAAGCACCAAGAGAGTACAAAGATAGCAATTAGAAGAAAAAAAAACATTTAGGAAAAGAAGAAAGTTTGCAATTATTTTTCCCCAAAATAAAAAATTCGTTATATTTTAAAAAATTTAACTAAAAAAAAATCCAGTGCCTTAATTGCATATATAGAGTTTTGCAAGGTCTCCACAAAAATACACTCGCTTCGATTGTTCTGATCTACACATCCCAAACCCTCACCCTCTCTCTCTGACCCTCTGCGACCTCTCTCTCTCTCTTATTCGCCAGCCCTGCAATTCCTCAAACCCTAGAAATCTCTCTGTTTGTCTCCGTGTAATTTACGTCATCTGCAAGTGTTCGATTGCAGAAGCTATTTTTGTTTCCTCTTTCTCTATCCTCATCTCAAAGCACAATTAGATGCTCACTCTCTTCTCCGACATTTGCCTGGAAATCTTCTGTAATTCGAATGTTTTGGATGCCGATGGCCCACGGAAAAGTCATTCTTCCTCAAGATCTCCTCCCGCGAACATGGCCAGTGCACACTTCTCCACCAACGGTTCGTGTTCTTGGGCTTTTCTCAATCCATATCTCTTCATGCCTGCGGTTTTGAGTTTTGTGGGTTTTCGGTGTTTATCAATAATATCGCGATATTATCACCCTTTTGATGAGAAATCGAGCGAAAATATCGCGGCGATATTTCGGCGATATTTCGACGATATTTTCGAAAAAATTACGAAAAAACTTTGTACCCTTGCGATAATATCGCTACTCAAAAAACACCGAAATATCGCCGATATTTGGCGATATTATCGATTTTTTGTTCCTTGGGCGTGACAGTGATGAACCCGATACACTATTCAATGGTGTAGGTTCTAATCCTGCAAGTAATAGGAACGCATGACTAAGGTCAAGAGTAGAAAGCAAGAGGTGTACTTGGAGGGTACAAAGTTTGTTTTGAGAGTATTGTTGAGATGAGACTTCCGCTGTGTGTGATAAACTCTAAGGAACATATATGTAATAGGTTGAAGTTTCAATTTATTATGTAACTGTTGGAATGTAATATTTGACTCAGAAGATTGAGTCAGTATTGACATTGTGGTTCGGAACAGTGGGGTTGTATTTAGAAAAAAAAAATTACAAGTACAATTATTGAAGGTTCCGAGCTTCACGTGCCTGGATTATAGGTTGTTTGTAATAACTTAGCAAGTTATTTGTAGTGGAAAATTCGGGGCGTGACAGAAAAGACTGGAGATTTCTCTTATCCAATCTGTACAGGTTTCAGCTATTTAGAAGAAAACTCTATCAAGTGTTTAAACAAGAATCATACTATAGAGATGGCAGAGCAATAAAAGATACACGTAGGAGTTGTCAACTGGTTATCTGGGCAGCAAATTGGGTATTTGGAAAATCTTGAAGTTTGTTCACGTGTTTACAAGACGTTGCGTCTGATTTTCGAGAGAGAGTCCCCTTGTGCTGCTATAGAGCCTCTATATTTATAGGCAAAAATCCTTAATGATGACGGTGAAAGTTGGAGGGGGATACTTGGGTATACTTGGGTGTTGTCCAAAGTCAGCTGGAGATCTATCCTCGTGAATGGATCCAAAAGGTATGAGAAAGGATATCTCAGATGAAAACGCCGGTTTTAAAGGATGTCCCTTTTGATTTGTTG
The DNA here is from genome assembly GCA_024362665.1 of Prunus padus. Taxonomy (NCBI): domain Eukaryota; kingdom Viridiplantae; phylum Streptophyta; class Magnoliopsida; order Rosales; family Rosaceae; genus Prunus; species Prunus padus. Next base: position 19,852,414 of record JANFAM010000010.1, on the reverse strand, counting down.
TGTTTTCGCAGCTGGAAAACACCAATTTTAAGGCAATTAGGTCCTACAATTCTCTCATTCGTTCCAATTGAGTCCTTCCGTCAATTTAGCGGGTTTTAATTAAGTCCACGTGGCCCATTTGTTTGGTGGCTCATGCGATCTAGTTTGTTTATAAAGTAAATCTAGCCCAGTCTATTTTAAAATTCTAGATTCGTCCCTACCTTGAAGATAACAAGAAGCAGTTCGAGACCTGCTTTAAGGTGTTGCTCTAGAAATGGGTATGGTTGGTTGTTCTTTCTTTAAGTTAATTTTGGAATCAACTTGCTAAGGATTTGGGTGAATGATACTTTTATGAAATTTTAAATTAATTGTTGTAGAAAATTTTAGCAATGTCCCTTGAACTATAGACATTGTTTCAATTTACCCTATGAACTTTCAATTTGGTTATGAGCCTCCCTTAATCTTTCAAAACGTGTCAATGTATCCCTTTTGTCAAGTTTGTTACTTCCGGCATTTATGGCCATTCAAGTTAGGATTTGGTTTTTGACCCACAGAAACTGTTTACCCCTTTTGCTTGAGTACCTGTGGTGGCAGGGTAAAGTTCCCCATCAACTTAAGAACAATTAGTGGTCAACAAGTTAACTTTCTTTTAGTGTACAGATGTGCCACTGTTATAATTTAAAAAAACTAACAGACTTGAAAATGTAATAACTTGCACCCCAAGCTATCAATTTGAACAAGCGATTGTGAATTTAGTTGAGGAATATCTCCCAAGTAAGTTGTTTTCCATGCCTCAAACAGGTGAGGACTTTACAATTTTTCTACAGTATAACTAGTAAATTCTAGCAAAAGAAACTTTATACAAAAGTAAGAAAATCCAAGCAGAACTGCATGAATTGAATCTTCTTGTACTGAAGTTCGTGTATCAACACCTTCAACTAATGGAGATTAGTTGGAAATCGATACTAATGCTATGATTGGCAGAGCTTTCATCAATTTGAGCCATGGGAAGGCTTGATAAGCGGGCAGAACTGGGAGTCTACATCTGTTTTGTCTGTTATAGAAGGACTATCTCCGTCTGGATTGGCCTGGATTGGCCTGGATTGGGAGTGGCTGGGATGGCACTCTTCAGTTTGGCAATTCCTAGACTGACCCTGCTTTGTAATGACTTGTTCTAGCTGTTGAACCAAATTTGTAAAGGCAAAAACATGAGTTCTGCTTAATTCTCCTCCTGGAAGAACTTCTGTTCTGGGCTAGATTGCTCCAAGGAAGATTTTTGAAGGACTTTGAAATTGGATGATCTTTGATTTTTGTCAATTTGACTGAGAATTTGTTTTTTATTGGTTGGTTGAGTGTCCTTCTCTCAGTTCACGTCTTTTTTGTATTTATAGGAATTTTTTGGTTCCTAAAAATTTCTATTTTGGGACGTGTCTTGCTTAAGCTAAAAAGGAGATATTTGGCCCTTGATAAGAAGTAGAAAATATCAAGATTTGGTTGTGGTGAATATCTTCTCTCTTCTTCTTTGTAACTTGTGTTCAAAAAATATATTCTCTGTTGAAGCCACATTGATGTTTTGTAGAGAAGATTAACATGTCCTTACTGAGAGTTCCTTCTAAATGTTCTCTGGCCATTTTTTGTAACTTGTGTTCTGAAAATATTTCGGCTGATGAGACTATTTGCTTGTAGAAAAAGCTTTAGTCTGTACAAAAATATCTATGAGATAGCTTCTTCTCTTCATTTTCAGTCCTAAAGATCAAACTTCAATTATCTGAGCTTTTCAAAACTTGTGAAGCTTTTTCTTTTGCCTATTTTATTCTTTGAAGTAGTGTTGGGCTTCTTCTCCATTTTTAGCAAGTATGGCTCAAGTATCCAGTATTGGGCCGATGAGCAGAAATTCAGGCCCAAGTAATTTTATTTCTTGGTCCTTCTTTGATAAAAACTGGGTGGTCAATTTGATCAACAACTCTTTGATTTTGTGAATTTAATCACTTTTAGTGACAATTAGATTCTTTTCGATGTTTTTTTTTTAGCATTTTTGAACAATATGGGCCATTTTCCATTTTTGGTAAATAGAGCCCAATTGTTATGTTTTAGAAAAACTGACCCAGTAGCCAGATGGGCTGGTTATGGTGAAATTAGGCCCAAATAAAAACCCTAATTGACTCAACATGTTCTTCCCTTCAAATCAGAAAACAAAAAACGTGGAACTCAATTTTTTTAATAGACAATTTAGGTTCTTCAATTCTCGCATTCGTTCCAATTGAGTCATTCCATCAATTTAGTGGGTTTTAATTAAATTCACGTGGCCCATTTGTTTGGTGGCTTAATATTGTGAAGTTAGTCCTTTGTTTCTGTATATTAGCCATCTTATTCTCGTGTGTGGGGTGACAAAATTGGAGAAATAGAGCTGCAGACAAGGAACACCATGCCTCCTCATGCCACTTTTATTTTGGCCACATTATTCCATTCTGATAGAGCATCACATATTCTGACAAAGAGAAAAAAAAAAAATTACCTCACATATTTACGGCTTTTTGGTTTTGGCTCTATTTTGTCATTCTGATATAGCCTCACACATTTAACGGCTTTTGATTTTTATTTTTTTTTCCTTAGTTTTCCAAATTGACATTTACAGCATTTTTTTAGCAGCAAGAAGAACAGCTCCTCATTCTTCCAAAAAAATTATAGCCTACATTATTATCATGGACGAAAAGTGTTTAAAATAAAAAACACAAAGATTAAAAGGGAAAATTTGAAAAATATCCAAACCCATAATTACCACTATAATAAGAACCTCATGAACAACATAAAAATGATCAAAAATTAAAATTTAAAAAAAAAATTTGTTGGGTTGCTAATTAAGTAGCAGAAGAAGAGTTCTGGCTATCTCGTGGAGAATGGAGGGGAAACAGAGGCAATAGCTCAGGAGGCTCAGAGCCTCTGGGTGTACTTAGTGGAGGACTTGGGTGCAAATAGAACCCCTTCTCAGCAATGGCCCTATCTTCATCTTCACATGGTGACGCGGGCGTCCTCGGGCTCCCACGTGCGAGAAAATCCAAGGTCGAAACGGGCGAAACCATCACCATCTCGTGATGGCTCCCAAAACCTACAACCCCTCTGGGCCTACCGTGGGGCCCACATGAGGCGGATGGGCTCGCCGTGTTGAGGTTGAGCTCTAGCTTCTTGGTGGCGTGCCTGCGCTCGTGGAGCTTGAAAGCCGGTCGTCGGGGCCCCATTTCGGTGGCGGCGGTGGGTTTTGGGTTGGAATAGCGAGCTGGGAGGGTGAGAGGGAGCTTTTGGGCTGATGGATCTTCGGGTGCTCCGGTCAGCTTCTGGACCACTGCCCTGAAAGTTGCCGGGTCGGCTTGGACGTATGTGGTGTTGGGTGAAACCGGGTCGGGTCCGCAAGTGGGCGTGTTCATGGTGGAAGAGCCAAAGAGGTTTTCTTCTGAGAGAAAAGATGAGAAACAAAGCGGGAAGAGAAATGTGGGGTTTTTATTCTTGTTTAGAGAGAGAGAGAGAGAGATGGGTTTTTTTTTTCTTTTTGGGTTTGCTTTGGAATTGTTTGTATTGTATGAGATTTTTTTCCTGTGTGTTGTTTGCTTTATGGGGTGATGTGAGGAGGAAATGTCAGAAATACGGCGAAAGGCAGAGCGAGAATCCAAAATATAATAAGTTTTTTTCTTTATTATGAATTAGGCAGAGGGAGAGGGAAGCCCTCTGTTTATTTTCTATCTATTTTCCAGCACTCCGCGTTTTCACTTTATTGGGCTCAAATGAAAGTCAAGCACTTTGTGTACGTTTTTGAAACTTCAACTAAAGTTTCCCATCAAGTGAAGCAGAAGCATAACATACAATAACCCTGATGTGATCAAATTCATAATTAGCACCAAGAAAACTTGACTTTGCAATAATTAAGAGCAATAATAACTGTGTGGTCTGGTAAATCACTGTTCAAAAAAGTTTAAAAAGTGCTTTTGAACTTTTGAAAATGGGAGGAGGAGAAAAGGTGGTAAATAATAATCATGGTGTAGCTGGCATTGAATGATGCGTCATGGAGGTCAGCCGGGCATTGAAACAAGAAACGAGGATGCGAGACGTCTTCACAGTCTGACTCCTGCAGAAAAGCTTTTTTCAATTTTTCTTGGATTTTAATTGGATTCTGTGGATATTATTGGCCTATTTGTAAATCTTCTTTCTGTTTTGGTCTCTGAGATTTCTTGGTCGTTTGCGTGAGGGGATTGCCCTTTGACAATGTTGGCAGTGAAAGTTTGCTTCAGCTTCCTGCTCTCTCATTTTAAGTCTATCTCTTTTTGGCTTGGCTTGGGTTGGTTTCGTCGTAGTTTCTTTACTTCACTCTTCTTCTGCTTCTTCCTCCTGTTCTTCTCCCTATGTGGTGGGTTGCTTTGCTGTGATGGTTTTGTTTTGTGTGCTTTTTGACATTTGTAGTTTCGTGCTTCATTGGAAGTCTACCCTTTTTCGTGTCTCACCCACCTCCTCATTTGAGCTTTTCCTCTCATAAATTTTATTTTTTGTTTTTAATATCAAGTATGAAATTGTCAGGAACAAAACCGAAGACCGATTGAAATGTAAAACGGGGTATACTTCAGAGACTTTTCTATATGTTATAATAGTTAGTGTCATGCACGTCATGATTCCTATGAAACTTTATTATTGTTAAAATTATGAGCTCACATGCTTGTAATGTGTGACATATTTTGTGAGCAAATTGGATGAAGGTAGCACCAATATTGTATCATAGTGATGACTTTTCTATTTTGTATGATTACAAAAACAATTACTCAGTATATGATGATGACCATGATCATTATTAGTTAAAGTGTGAATTTGCCTCATAGTAAATCTGCTAAAATTCACTGTCTTCTTTTCTTTTAGAAAAAAAGTCAACATAACACGACAGTTATCTCAATATAAATGCGCTAAACAGTAAACATAGTGCATTGGCGATAACTAACTTTGAGCTCTTCTAACACCATTGATATTGTAATGAACCTTTTTTTAGTAACAATATTTAGCGTCCATGTAACAATGGAGTGCTAACTACATCTCCTTCTCATCCTGTAATGTGGTCTAACGATCGAGTCGTCCATTTGTTAGGTCATTCAACAAGCATAATGCTCGAAAAGTAAATCAATCATATTGAAAATTGTTTAGTCATCTGATTAACATTGTCAAAACTCTAGTATTAAAACATCATATTCGTCTATTTGTCTAATAATAGTTAGATGGCTAAACCATTTCTGATTTGGTTGACTTTTATTGTAGATCTTTAAAAGACAGCCTAAAACTAAATGGTTCGATCGATCAAACTACATTGCAGGATGAGAAGGAGAATGGAGAAAATGAAAGGGTAATGTAGAATTCCTCAAATAAAATGGTACTAAAAACGAATAGTATATGTGCATAAGTTAGTGCAAGTGTGACTTTAAAGTAGTTCATTTGTGATTGTGGGTTACAACCAAAAAAGAGAAAAATAAGAGATAGCATTTTAGCTTTCGTAAGTTCATTTTTGACAACCAAAAAATGTGCTGATTCTCCGCCTTTAAGCATCCATTCTTTCTGTACAATCTAGCTACTAATTTAAGCTATTCCTATTATGTCAATGGATTGGATTGCCTTGTAGGAGAAAAATAAGAAATTTGATTGTTTATAACCCCTCTATCTCTCAATTAAATTCATATTTGTTTAGCTAAAACACAAAAAGAAAAGAAAAGAAAAAGTAGATAGGGAGGGATAGTGGCATCTCATGATTAGAATAGTATGGATGCCATAAATTACTTTAGCTAAATCTAATGAAACCAAAGATTCAATTCAAATGAAAACAAGATGTCTTGTGTTTCCTAAAATTCCCATTAAAATGTCCCCAACCACCATTCATTTGCTAAGGTTACCTATTATCTTAATAACAACCGACCACGTGCCTAGATTATGGCCGTCGATGAATTGATCGAACGGTGGAGATTTGATGAGGGGACTTTGAGTTTGATACTCCTCAATTTCCAAAGAACAATATACATATACATAATAATACATTATGCTTTTACATTAGTTAAAAGTCACTTATCATATGTCATCTGTTTGGATTCCCAGAAAGCATGGTGGATGCTTGCCAGGGGAACAATTTAATCATATGAGCCATGTGTAAATTGTAATTGATGGGTTGAGAAGAATATCATTGCAAAGTGGACTATGTGCTAAGAAATGTTGAGTGGGTTGGTAACTAACTATAGGTAATTTATTTATTGGTTTGGTCTTGCCAAGCAACCCACTTGATTAAAGTAATTATTCTAAACATATATTCATAATAATTAAATTAGTGGGTGTGATACAAGAAAAATTAAGAGTTTGTTTGGGATCGTTTTTGGAATAGTTAAAAGGCGACTATGACAATATTGGCATAAATGTTTTCTTGATAAGCGCATGCTAGGTGCTTAGCACTTTCAAATGCTTTTCCAAAAAGTACTTAGATTTTCAATAAAAATTTCGACGTGCTTCCAATAAAAGCATTTCTAGCAAAAACGCTTATGAGCATAAGTGATTCCAACAAAAACAGTCCTAAGGTCATGAAGTAATTAAAATTGGACTAGAATTCATTTTCAACAGTGGATTACTATGAATCAGTGCTTGAGGATAAGGCAACATCAGGGTGCAAGAATTCTGTAGTGAGGGCGTCAGATTAGGCCCTATGTCTTAACCGTTGGATCAAATTGATTTGTTGTTGGATCAAATTAGCTAGTTTGATCCAACGATTAAGAGATAGGTCCTAATCTAAGGGCGTTAGATTAGGCCCTCACTATAGAATGACTCCATTAGGATGAATATAATTTTGCTGTTGATTTCCTTGGACAGGCTATAATGAGGAGGTTAAAGTGAGGGCTTAAAGTGAGGAGTGCAATCTCACCATCAACAAAGCACTTGGGGGGTGCATTGGGGGGTCCACCCTCCTTTTGATGGTGAGATTAGACTCCTCCCTTTAACTCCTCACTTTAAACCCTCATTAGAGCAACTCCACCCGTTAGGGGGTTGCCATGGCAAGGTGGGGGGAGCTAGGGGGCTACTATTCACGTGAATAGTATTGCCGCAAAAGGCAAGGTTCGTTTCCACCCGTTGCCATGGCAAATGACAACTACTATTCATTTTTTGTTTTTATTTTATTTTTTACATGGGATTAATTTTAGTTGTATGTATAAAATTAATAATAATAAAATTGATAGGTATGTATTAAAAAATATTTTCTGAATTTTTGGATTTTTGATTTTTAAATATTTTTACGTTCTTGACGTCAAGAAAATCACGCCGCTTGGCAGCAGGCCAGGCAAGATGAGCCCGAGGGCCAGACCAGTCTGCTGGGCTCCACAGCCTGCCCGGGCAACATTTTGCCGCTGGAAACAAGAATTTGAGCTCAGGCCCATGGGTCCCGCCTCCCCCCTACCTGGGCAGCAACCGATAGAGTTGCTCCTATAGAAGCTCCCTGATTTCCTTGCTCGGGGACTTGAGAAGCGAGCTAGGTTCGTACTTTAAATGGGCCACCAGAGGTTGAGAACAATAAAAAAGGCAAGTAGTGTTTTGGAATATAAATCATGTTGAGGGTTAAGAAGGGCTTTTATATGTCTTGGTCCAAGAACAAGGCAAGGTTTTAAAAAGCTAATTCTTAAAACTGAATCCAACTCATAGTCCATTAGATAATTGAGAATGTTCACAAGCAAGACCAATTGCCAATACAAAAAGGAGAGCATGAGAAACGGATGTTGGGCAATGTCAAGATTGAAGTGTCTTTTCTGGGGTGTAAATTTTCTGTATATATCACAGTACTGTAGTATTTCTCTAATAGGAAACACTAAAAGCAGTTCACCAATTTGATACCGAACAATCAAGATCTTCAGTTGAGCAACTATCACGTTATTTCTTTGAAGCCAAACTATGGCATTATTGCTATACTAGTAGGAAGCATCCGATGGCTTTGAGCAAATCAAATCGCCGAAAGAGCCAACAAATAGGGACTTGCGGAAACATATCAATTGATGAACTATGTATTGACAAGTGCAGAAGGTCAGGAGCAAGACATTTCAACTTTTGGTCCTTTCGTGCTGGTGCCAACAAAGATTTGATCCTCGTGCCAACAACAGTCAGAGTTAGCGATTATTTTGCTCCCGTATATTCTATGAAAATCTGCACAAGGGGGAAAACATCATCCCAGAACTAAACAACACAGGAAGAGAAAAATAAAAACTTAAGGATTAAAAAATAAAAGTCAGGAGAGTACATCAAAGTGAAAGATCAGCTAAGTCGAAAGTTCTCGAAATAGCCTTGAACCATGAATCCAACTTCTTCTTCCTCAACTCTTCATCTAATTTTGGATGGAAGGTGGTGGCAATCTTAGCCCTTTCTTCACCAGCAAAAATCTCCTTTTCAGTCCAGATGCCAACAGCTAATCCAGCAGCATAGGCTGCTCCAAGAGCTGTTGTCTCAATGTCAGCTGGTCTTACTACTGGGCTCCCCAACAGGTCCGCCTACAGAACAACAATAACAAGAGAACAGCATATAGTTATAACAACAGAAATGGTCTTTTACAAAATTGTTAAAAGAAAAGGTAGGAACGGTGTGAAAAAAAAAAACAAAAACAAAAATCTGCAATCAAATCGAGTGGAAGACACTTTACTAAAAGGCTATCCATTTCTAATATGAAAGAAAATGGAACTTCCTGTAAGAAACTTGCAGTACTGCATGTTTGCAGGGCAAGTAGTACTAATATCTATATATAGTTCTTTGAGGAAAGCAGAGGATGGTTTGTTGTTGTTACAGGAATAAAGGGAAAGGATTGATAGCGTGCCTCATATCGATAATACCATAATACAAAAACATGGTAGACTGTTTATTGATAGTTTCAAATTCCATCCAAAGTAGTCTCCTTCAAGGGCCCAGTTTTTAGTTGAGACATGCAAGGCTAGAAGATGCATAAGCAAATAGTTCATTAGATAAAACCTCACCACAATATGGCAAGTTTTCACATACTGGAGTAAAGGTCAAACATATATTTTCCTGGTTAGTTGTTAGATTACACAACTAACGCTCACTTTGACAAGTGAACAACATACCTAAGAGGATGCCATGGAAAGCACAGCTGTAAATCATAGAAAGTTACAAAAACATATATCGCTATGGATGACTCAAAAACTAAAGAGAGAACTCAGGGAAGACTTATAGATTATGAACAGAAAAACAAAAATGAAAAGGAGTTAAAGTTGAGAACAATTGAGCTACATAGTGCAAATTAGAGCAACAAAAGAAAAAGAACAATGCCCAAACCTGAATCTGCATTAGAAGGGTATTCACAGTAGCACCACCATCCACTCTGAGCAGGAACTCCCCCTTCTCATTCTTAACCTCCCCCTTCTCTCCAGCATCTTTGTGCATTGAATCCAACACATCTTTCACCTGGAAAGCCATACTCTCAAGCACTGCTCTACAAATGTGAGCCTTGTTTGTAAACCTTGTAATACCAATGCAAACCCCACGAGCATCATCACGCCACCACGGAGCAAATAATCCATTAAAGGCAGGCACAAAATAAACCCCACCAGTGGACTCAACCTGTAATGCCAAATCCTCAATCTCTTTTGCGCTCTTAATAATCCCAAGACTGTCTCTAAGCCACTGAACTGCAGCTCCAGCAATAGCAATTGATCCCTCTATGGCATAGTTTGTAGGAGCTTTAGGGCCAAGTTTGAATGCCACAGTGCTTAGAAGCCCATGCGTTGACCGAATTATCTCCTCACCCGTGTTGAGAAGTATGAAAGCACCCGTCCCATATGTGCTTTTGGCCTCTCCTCTCCTGCAAGCTTGCCCTAACATTGCTGCATGTTGATCACCAAGACATCCAGAAATTGGGACTCCAGTAATTGGCCATCCCGTGGTAATTTTTCCAATAATCTCAGAGTTACTGACAATTTTGGGAAGAAGTTCAGCTGGAATTCCTAAGGTTTTCAATGTGGGATTATCCCACTCAAGGGTCTTCAGATTCATAAGCATTGTCCGTGATGCATTCGAGACATCAGTAACATGTATCCCTCCCTTGACACCACCAGTTAAATTCCAGATTAACCAAGTGTCTATAGTTCCAAAGAGAGCATCCCCTGATTTCACAGCCTTTTTCACATTATCCACATTATCCAACAACCAGAGCAACTTCAATGCACTGAAGTAGGTGCTTATGGGCAACCCACATGTTTCCAAAAAATGAGTTCTTCCCCCAGATAATTCTTTCTCCAATTTTCTGTTAGAAAAATAACCAGAAAATTTACAATCATAACACAACTCCAAAATCGCACATGATGATAACAACAGGCAAATCGAAATTTGACAAAAACAAAACATGGTAACAATCCCAACATGAAAACCCAATTTATCATAAATACTCCATCAAATGGGCATGGATCAAAATTCGAAAACAAAGGAAATCCAGCTACCATTCAAATAATCCAAGAAGGGGTATTGATAAATAAATAAAAGACAAAAACAAATCATTAGCAGGAAAATCAGTGCAGAATTACATATCTTAATAATCAATATTCCTATATTGACCAAAAAAACACTATCAATCATATTCATCCAAATCCAAAAATAACAAAATCCCAATTCAGGATCAATAAAATTCAATCTATGAATATGTATGTGAAATCACAAACTGAGCAATTGAAGATCCTGATTTCAAATATACAAAATCCTAAACATGAACAAACAATGAAACAGTACCTGCAAATAGAGCTAGTACGTACATCCATCCAAACAATAGCATTGTAGAGAGGACAGCCAGTGGATTTGCTCCAAACCAGAGTCGTCTCTCTCTGATTAGTCAACCCAATAGCCTTCAGCCCACTGTCCACGTTGTGCCCATCAGCCGTGGCTTTGTCCAGCGCCTTAGCCATGCACACTCTCACACTCTCCAGTATCTCCATTGCGTCATGCTCAACCCATCTAACCTCAACACACAAAAACAACAGAGACAACAACAAAAATCAAAATTAGAGGAAAAACTACCCAATGAGAAAGAAAAAATAGAAGAAAGGTGGAGTCTTTGATTGATTGCTTACCCTGCTTCAGGGTAAAACTGAGTGAACTCGACCTGGTGAGAGCCAATTGGGCGCGCCGAACGATCATAGATTATGAATCTGGTGCTGGTGGTTCCTTGGTCAATCGACCCAACGAACACATCATCTGCTTTCTTTGAGGCTTCTGGTTTCTTCGACATTTTTGTTTCTTGTCTTGAAGATCCAAACTTTTTGTTCTGGTTTCTGAGAAGAGGGAGGGAGAGAGAGAAACAGAGGAAGAGAAAACTAGCAAAATGGTATTAACTATTAAGTAGGAGAGTGGTTCTTGGTATTGTGGACAATGTTTATCCAATCCCCGAAATAGAAATGCAAACAAAATACCAAATTGGTCAAACTCAGAAATTGCAAAGGCTTTTGTGATTTGTTATATATTTATAATTTCAGCCGTTTGATTGCGTTCATTAGATGCGTTAATAGATTTAATATACACATACATTCAATTCAGCAGTCGATATTAGAAATATATAACATATTCTTAACATAATATTTATTTGAGAATCTCTTTTTTTTTTTTGGATAAGATTGACAATTAATCCAAATATTTGAATATTTTTCTGAATTTGATCAATGGCGTTTTATGCAAATAAATTTAAGTCACTTTTTAAATTATTTTTTAGGGACATAATTTTGTTGGTTTTTGGTTGGGATTTAGTACAAAATCCTTTGTTGGCGGAGAGTGTGAGGTTTATGGGGCCTTGCAATTTAAGTTTGTGATGTAATTTCTCCGGAGTTATTGGTCCGCTGAACAACTTTGGGCGCCATTTGTTGCCACATGGCAACTTTTTATGAGGTGCTCTCTCTCCGTTTGACTTGGTGCACTGCCTCCTCGTGCATATTCTCACGGGGGACATGCTGATGTGCAACTTTAAATTCAACGGTCGCTACATGCCGGCACTGAAACTACTTTCTTGGCCCTGCAACACAAAATGATTTACAAATATAGACTCATGCTACAAGTTGAGGATTGACAGTGGTTGATGTATGTGAGATGAAATGAAAATGTTTTAGATGTATCTGATACACCATGTGACGTGTTGATTTTGCATATTAATTCGTAGTTTGGATAATACTATACGCATATATAACGTATGATCCAACTGATGTAACAATATTTCATTATTATTATTATATGAGTTCATTAAGGAACTCATTTATTCACATCAAAACAAAAAAAATGTTATATAATACATCACTTTTCTTAATTATAGATCTATTTTTGTATAAATTTAATATAAAACGCCATCACAATTGAACTAATTATAATTAAATATCAAACTAATTGAAAATATATAGCATCCTCGCATCCGCGTGAGTTAAATCAACCAGAAACCTCCAGCCAAGTGTACACAACTATTAATAGATGAAAGACTAATTATTTGAAAGTCACCCAAGTGACTGCATTATTATTTGTGCATAAAGTCAAGAAAACACACATCTGATGATCAAATTATGTTGAACTTTGACTTGGCATTGTGTGATCTATTCCAATTGATGGAAAACTATCTTTTGAGAGGCATTGAAGATGGTGTTTCAAATCCAAGTTGGCCAACAGCCAAATACTAGAAAATTAGGAATGAGCAGCTTAGCAACATTCCCATAAAATTTGATAGTCTTACCTGTGCTGCCAACAATGTCTTTTTATGAGTTGTTTAGTTCTGTCTTAATATGATCCTCTTTTCCTTTGTGAAATTCTCTTTTTCAGTTGAAGGAAGACTTGTCATTGGATGTTGACAGAGTTTCACAAGGAAAAAGAGAGGAAATTAAAGGGGCCTCCAAAGTAGTTGTCGATTCTATCTCAATATGCACATCTCTACATTTATCGTATTTCTTAAGTAGAATTACGTTGGGTTTATTCGTACTTTAGACTTTAGAATATAATATCGATAGATGTACATACGTTATAATATGAGTGAATTTAAATAAATTGCAATTTGTCTCACGTTGCACCCGCTTATACTAAAAAGGGAGATACAAAAATACTAAGGAGATTACAAGTCACTAGTAAGCATATTCTCCTTAAACTTCCCCAACAAATATTAAACCCAAGAAACAAGTACAAAGTTATTTGAAGTTAAAGCAATAAAAAAAATGAAATTGTTATCTTCACCATAATCACTATCACTAAGCAAATACTAATTAATATCACCATACTCCATAAAATAAGAGAGAGATTCCAAATGATTTATATTTCTCTGCAGCTACTTTGTAATTACATGCCAACTTGAACTTGTGCAGCACACAATAGTTGTCTTTCACAGAGCAAAGATGCCGATTGCCGAATATATATATATTTTTTATTGTTGTATAGGACATAATTTCATGTCCATATCATGCATCAGAACCATTTTGTTACATAAAATTGCAACTTATAGTATAGCTGTCAAGGAATTGTTGGCATTTTATGTTGAGGCTCATCTTCCTTTTTTTTTTTTTTTGTGTGGTAACTTTTCCCACAAGAGGTGTCAAGTCATAGTGATTATAATCGAAACGTCTGACAAAAAAGGAATAAAAAATAAGTGAAGTTAGAAAGGGTTTTGGGTTTTTTTCTTTTGTCGATGTATAACTTTCTGTCAAGCCCAATGTTTTGTAATAGGCCCAACATATACAACATCTTTAGTATTCAAAACTTTGATCTAATTTAAATTAAGTAGAGAGGGATTCGAACTCTGGTGCAGAGTGGGGAGCATATTCGTTCTAGTCAATTAGGTTAAACTAAAAGAGGGAGGTGTTTTCTCACACATACACTACCAATGTGCATTGGGGGTTCGAACTTAAGATCACTGGTCTGCAAGTCAATATCCTTTTCCATTGAGCTAAACCTCATTGACTTCAAAACGGGGTTTAATGCAGTTCTTTTTTCCTAAATGTGCTAAAATCTAAATGCATAAAATATCAATGGAAAACACACACATGTATTTGTATTAGTCTATAATTTCTTATAGAGCATAGGTGATCAAGATTATGACCCCATTCTTCCAACAAGTCGAAACCTCAACTGTAAGATAATATTAGTTTTGTGAGTATTTGAACTTTGAGAATCCATATACGAGATTTCTTTTCGATGTTTGGTATGAACACTTTAGAAATGAGCTAGTTTTCACATGAAATTTGAGAATGAAAAACCCAAGAGCCCTATTGGATTTGTCATCCATCTATATTCCAAAAAGTTTATAAATAATGAATCTTCAGCATTATCGAACAGGGAAGTGAGAATCCCTCATTCATTTTTATTCTTCTTTAAAGGAATGAAAATGACATTTCCAAAACAAAACGAATTTTGCGAAACAAATATTTGCCTAAAATTGACCTGTTTGAAAGCATTCTTAGGATGAACATCCGCCGTAGGAAAAGCAAAATATCTTCCATGAGAAAGAGATAGAGTTGATGTGATAATTTGTTTTTGTTTGAATTTTTTGAATCCAGTTCACTAATACTCGTGCTATGCACTCTTATTAAAATTTGACACGATAGAATTTTACGATTCTCAGGAAATTTTCAATTTGATAATTTATTGCTCAGAGGAATTCTCAGGAAATTTTGTTTCTTTCGTGCCTGGATAAGCCTTCCCTAGTAAGTACGCATCCTTTGCCAGATTTGGATTATTATATATATGATCAAAATCTGAAATTTTAATAATTGTTTTTCTTAGCTTCCATGTTACAAGTGTAACGCACATACGTGTCAATCTCTCTTCTCACGTGATCACGTCGCGTGATTAGATAGATAAAGATAGAGATATGGACAATCCTCCATATAGACAAAATTTTGAGTCCGTCATCGACGAGGGAGTTTATCTGAGATGTGTTTGGAGAAACTTTCCCTAGACTACAATCAATATTGTATAATGGGTCTCTCATGATCATGACTATTTATTATGAGAGACTAGCTAGTTAAGACTCACAAGGACATCAGATAACCCGATTTGGGTTTAGTAGCTAGATCAAGAGTTGAGGAGGGAACTTCACTTTGTTTGTACATTGAATTTGGGTCCTACAAGAGGTTTGAAATTGTTGAACAATCAAGGTAAGTTTTTTGTGGGTCCTAAGAAAGAAAGAGTACGGGATATGGGGTGGGTTTTGAGGTGAGAATCAAAAAGGGGATATACCAAAATTTGTATTTGGCTTAACACTACAATACAAACACTTTCCATGGCACATGAAATAACTTCATTCACAAAAGAGGAAGGGAGACAAAAGAAAAAAAGGTGCATGCGAGGAGAGTGTGAAGAGAGAGAGAGAGAGAGAGAGAGAGAGAGAGAAAGGAAGAGCGGAAGGAAATATAAACTTAGGTTGTAAAGCAAATGAATGAGTTTGCTCTATTTTTACTTGTGCTAAAGTGGATTAGATTTGGTTAATAATCATGATATATCTTCAAATTACCCAATTCAACTTCTGTAAAAGTTACAACAAAAAATCTAAATGAGCTTTTGTTTGTAAACCATTAATCTTCAGAAAGTTTGCAATTCAATTAGTAGATCGTAGTTGGATCGTAAATCATAGCCCAATCCAATCTAGTTTTGGACTTAATTCAATAAAAACTAATTGAAATTCAATTTGATGATTTGCATACATATGATACCAAATCATTTGATGAGAGAACATGCCAGTATCGGATAAAAAATTATTTGAAACTTATGTGAAATTATTCTTATCACGTGACAGTACGTACATAATGGTGGAACATTTCCGTTAAAAGATAACACATGTGCAAAGTTGATGATGAGTCCTTACTTATTAAACATACATGTCTTCATTTTCAACAGAATTAGTCTACGACTATTCACTTTCCCGTGACAAAAACAACCCCACATGAGTTTTTTCAACATTGCCATATTAGTGTAAGTAGTGGTCGCTTTCCTTGCTAGGTGGGTTTTGTTTATAAGTAGGGTACAGTGTCCTCAAGTGTTGAGGCTTCAACCCCAACTAGCTAGGTGGAGTACATGGATGGTGGCCCGTCCGGGTTAGGTTAAAGGTTAAATTACAGCCAAACAACAGCAAGGCCAACTTGGAATATAACTGGAATATTATTGGACATGAGTAGAATCATAAACCAATCAAATTATCGCAAACCAGCAGAACAGTACATTTCTGGGACCAGAGAGGCCTTCAATTATCTCCTCAGTGGGTAGAGAGTCTTTGAACCCATTTTTACTTTGTACGCCCCACACTCTTTTCAAAATTTTCACTTCTTCATGAAGCAAAAACAAAGACAATAATAATGACATGACTTCCTTCCTCCCACCCCACTACTTGTTTGTTTGTTTGGTTTGTATGCTTACAAAAAGGTCACAAAGCCTTCTTGCCAGCTTCGTGTGAATTATGGTAGCTTCTAATCATTATTTTAATGTTTCTTTAACATAAGATTCAATCGAGGCCAATGAGATCTAACTCAGTGAAAAATGATATTGACTTGCAGTCGAGTGGTCTAATAATTGAATCCCCGTAACACATTAGCCCCCTTCTCCTTATAGTATTAAAAAAATATATATTTGAATTGAGTACAATTTGCATGGAGTAAGGTTGAATCAATTTTGTTTGCAATTTTAATTACCCTTTTGGTTCTATACATCATTATTTTTGGTTAGATGTCTATATCCTAAATTATTATATCATTTAAATCTTTTAAGTTTAGAGTGTGATGTTGTATATTCGGGATGGAACAACTTACTTAATTACTAATAATATAAGAAATATGAGTTGGAAAATTTCTAGTTGGTATACTAGCATATTCACTAAGAAACCTTTAACTTGAAAACTTAAAAACTTTACTTTATTTATTAGTTAAAGAATAAATAATTAGATCTAAGTTTCAAATAATGGGACATCATGATGTCTAATTATCATCTACTATTTTGTTACGAAGTCCATACGATTAAAAAGTGTTTCGAAGATTTACTTACACTAAGCTGTGGTTAGTAAATGTAGTACAAATAACATTATCCAAAAAAAAATCTAAATATCTTATCTAAAGAAACAAACACAACAGATATTTGGATATATCATATATAAAAGGAAAGAGGATTGAAAAATAA
This sequence comes from Prunus padus, assembly GCA_024362665.1. NCBI lineage: Eukaryota > Viridiplantae > Streptophyta > Magnoliopsida > Rosales > Rosaceae > Prunus > Prunus padus. The sequence goes on along the minus strand of JANFAM010000010.1, from coordinate 19,835,275 downwards.
AAATAAAAGGATGGAAAATTAGAATTATCCGATAGGATGCTTTGCACGCCATTCAACACACGCGACGGCAGGAGTTTCTGCAACCGCTCGAAAAACCACCCCACAATATCCTCAACCTACTAGACTGCAGCTGGGATGGGCGCTGATCATCTGCTTCGCTCCCCACCATAACAACTTAATGACAGATCAGCACATCGCATTTCACATGCAGGATGGCAAATTTCCCGATTCGGTGTAGCATACTCCAATTGACAAACAAAGAAAAATAATCTATGATCAGTTAAGGAACGGGCCCACTTCATTCCACTGTGGGGTGGGGACCACAAATGAAGGCACTCTCCACCTATGATTTTATGGAGAATGAATGTACCACCTACTAAAATCACATGCACATTTTAGATCTTGTAACATCTAAATTTTAGGTTTTTAAATGACCATTTTGATTTAGGGCATTTAGTAATTACTTTTGTTACAGAACGTGCATTTACTCGATTTATCCGTGCGACAAAGATAAATTTGTTGCGCAATAAAACGTAAATGTATAATTATTCAGCAAAATGATCTTTCTTATCGAATTATTTAGTAACATAAGATTAATTATAAGTATGATAACATAATATTATTTGAACTGTCTTTTCGTGTGCTTAATGTTAATCTCACAGTAAAACAAATTTGATGGGATATGATCATATCAGAAGGGTAAATCACATTTGGATGCATCATGAGGCCTAAAGTTGCAAAGTAGGGCATACTTTCCCAAAGAGATGAAAACAACAACTCATCACTTGAAAAGAATTGAGTAAAATAAAAGTGATTCCGACATCTACGCGTCCAAAACATGCGATAAGCTTTTTTTATCTACTGTTCCCGCTTTATCATCCACCACATTCCTCAATCCACACCGTCCAATCAAACAACAAAATTTTAAGCAACGGTCCAGATCCCTGACGATACATAATACCACGCAACCGCGACATTGTGTTATCAATGCCCATGTGCTCCTCGAATTTTTGATCTTTCTCATTTCTCCGGAATATAAAATCCACCCGAGCCTTCGCGAAAGGCTCTCCATCTTCTTATCTCACTGACTCTCCGAAGCTCATCAGCTCCAAGAGTCTCTCTGTTTCTGAGTTCTGAATTCTCCGGCTTAAGGTCACCGGCGAAGCTAGGGTTCCGGCGAGGATGGCGGTTCTGCTTTCTACCCTCGCGACGGAGATTGTGATCCCCGTCGCCGCCGTCATCGGGATCGTGTTCTCGCTTGTACAGTGGTTCATCGTCTCGCGCGTGAAAGTCACGCCAGATCGCCACGCGCCTCCAGTTGGGCCCAACAGTAAGAAGAACGGCTTCAACGACTACCTCATTGAGGAGGAGGAAGGCCTCAATGACCAAAACGTCGTCGCTAAGTGCGCTGAGATACAGAACGCTATCTCTGAAGGTAGAGCTTAGTTCTCTGTGCTTGTTTAGATCTTTTGAGCTTTTTGTTAGATCTGGTGGTTCTCTTGAAATTTTCACTCTTTGAACTCCAACAGTGTTGGAGCTTCAGACTGTTTTTGTTGGTTTGCTTAGAAAACAGAGGAAATGAAAGGAAAGTTCAAAGATTTTCAGTTTAGCTCGCGTTTGGTTGCTGAGAAAACGGAGAAATTGGATGGAAACTATATCATGATTATATTAAACTTAGTTTGAGCGGTAGAAGTTCAATTTTTCCTTGCAATTTCTCAGCAGCCGAACGAAGTCTTAAGGTTGGGAGGAAGACCCAGAAAGCTCTGATTTTTCTTCCTCCTGTCTTTGTGTATTTTGACGTGCATCTGGTTAAAGAGAATGTCTTTTCATGGAATTCTAAGTTTTATGTTAGCTCAAGCTTGAGCTTTTGATTGCATATCTGAGTTGCGTCATGTTCAAGATCTGCTTTTGCGTTTATTTAACATATATTTATTCTTTATTCTTCATTTAGATTTTTTAGATCTAGTTTAATATTGGGAAGAATAGAGTAATAATAAAGCTTATCCTCTCGTCCTTGTTGTTATTGTGATAAATCGCAGTTAATTATTTTGTCCTGTATCAATAGAGTCATTTGGCTTCTGGGGTATTATCAGTATCCTTATTATTACTAGCGTGCACCGCGCTTGTCTTGCACGTGAGTGATATATCATGTGTCATGTGTCATGTGGTAGGGCATCTTTGATTATAAATTAAGGTTATTTTTTATATTTTTGTTGTATGGGTATACTGTGTGGTTGTCAGGAGCATGATTTAATTTTTTTGTCGTATCTAAATTAAAGTTTGATTTATTTTTTATTGTTCGATTTACTGTGCTAGTTACTTTGAATTGATTCTGTTTTAATATAGTGAGTTACTTTCTACTTCCACTAGCAGCAGAATACCAGTGTAACTGCTGGTAGTATGGCATATGCTAATGCAGTTGAGCACATTCTGACTTTTTAAAGTGGGAAATGCTAGCAACCTTCTTCTCTCTAACGTTCTCATTTGGACATTCTCCCTTCTCTTCATTACATATGTCACTTTGCTTACAGATATAACAATGTCATTAATGCATTACACAAACTAATTTTTATTTTCCAAGTTTATCCCTATTAAATGCATTGATGTCCCTGTGTATTGCTTTATTTATTTTTTCAAAATCCTGTGTGTTTTTTTTATAGACAGTTGTGTCCTTTTTTTTTGGGTTAAATTACTGTTAAAAAATTAATAAATGTTATTTAAATTAATATAAAATATCTAATCATCTAAGCACAAAATTTCAAATTTTTTTAAATTTTATAAACAGATCAGTTTTAAGAAATTGAAATTAAAACATTGAGGGGAGAGAGAATGCTGAGGCGGGCTTATGTTGGTTGGGGTTGTGACTTTAGGTGGTGATGGCGACTTGAGAGATGGAGAGGGCGTATGGATGGGGATGGTGGGTAAAAAAAAAAAAAAATTTATTTGCCCAAAAAAAAGGTCTTATTTTTCTTTTTGTAATAGGGATAAACTTGGAAAACAAAAATTAGTTTGTGTAATGCATTAATAACATTGTTTTAAGAGTAAGCGAAGTGACACGTGTTATAAGGAGAAGGGAGAAGGTCCAAAAGAGAAGGTTAGAGAGAATGTTGTTAGCATTCCCCATTTAAAGTATAGTGTACGAACCAAAAATATATTATGGAAAGGACATGAACAATAGCACTGACTTATTAGAAAATTTAACTGGACATAAATGATTTGACTCAACATGATGTCAGTTTGATTAGTAACTTGCGAGTTACACTTAACATGGGATGATTGTATCCTAATTTTACTTCTCTAGTACTGATAGATTAAGACAATAGGATGTTTCCTTCGCACTTTCTGTACAAGTTTTGGTAACGGTTTCATTTGTTTTCGTATTCGTATTCGTATCACATCACTATCGTATTTTCCTTTGTACTTTCTATGACCAACAAGGTTTGATAATGGTTGCATTGATTTTCATATTTTCATATTTGTATCACATCACTTTTTACGAGTCTCCATTTTTATTAAAAAGCGGTATGCATGGTTTTACAGGTGCAACATCCTTTCTTTTCACTGAGTATCAGTATGTTGGGGTCTTTATGGTTGTTTTTGCAATCTTGATCTTCCTCTTCCTTGGGTCTGTGGAGGGTTTCAGCACAAAGAGCCAGCCCTGCACTTATGACGCACAAAGGACCTGCAAGCCAGCACTTGCAACTGCAATTTTCAGCACTGTAGCTTTCGTACTTGGTGGTGTTACCTCGATCCTTTCTGGTTTTCTTGGCATGAAAATTGCCACTTATGCCAATGCTAGGACAACATTGGAGGCAAGAAAAGGTGTTGGGAAGGCCTTTATTGTTGCATTTAGGTCTGGTGCAGTAATGGGATTTCTCCTTGCAGCAAATGGTCTTTTGGTACTTTACATTACTATCAATGTCTTTAAGGTGTACTATGGTGATGACTGGGAAGGCCTTTTTGAGTCAATTACTGGCTATGGTCTTGGTGGATCAGCCATGGCTCTCTTTGGAAGAGTTGGTGGTGGTATCTATACCAAGGCTGCTGATGTTGGTGCTGACCTGGTAGGAAAGGTTGAAAGAAATATTCCGGAAGATGACCCAAGAAATCCAGCTGTAAGCAATATCAAAATTTCTTAAACTTGGTTGTTAAGATATATATGGTGTTTTGACATTCAGGATTTTGGTTTGAATTTAGGTGATTGCTGACAATGTTGGTGATAATGTTGGGGACATTGCTGGGATGGGATCTGATCTTTTTGGCTCATATGCTGAATCATCTTGTGCTGCCCTAGTCGTTGCTTCCATTTCCTCATTTGGAATCAACCATGAGTTCACCTCTATGTTGTATCCTCTCCTCATCAGTTCTATGGGCATCCTTATTTGTTTAATCACAACCCTATTTGCCACTGATTTCTTTGAGATCAAGGCTGTCAAGGAAATTGAACCAGCTTTGAAAAAGCAGCTTATCATCTCCACTGTTCTCATGACTGTTGGAATTGCAATTATTAGCTGGATTGCTCTGCCGTCATCCTTCACTATTTATAACTTTGGGGTTCAGAAAGTTGTAAAGAACTGGTAAGATCTGTGTAAAACTATTTTACCAAAATAGTGATCTTGTGTAGTCAAGTGTTTCCTTTAAATTGTTAAGCCACAAAATAAGGTATTTTAGTTGTATAATTTCTGCTAACTTGTAGAGGAAAAATGTTTTCTTTTTCATTTTCTCCCCTTTCAAAATTATAGTAGACTTGATTTCTGATATGAATCAATCTTCATGTGTTCTCTCTTGCATTAATCTTCATTTGTACTCTCTCTCTCTCTCTCACGCACACACTCACACACACACACACACACACACACACACACACACAGTGAAAGTTTTTTGGCTTGAGTACCTTTTTGCCATGTTGGTCTATCGTCCTATTGTCAATTTGATGTTGTGAATTTTACGAGGACATTATTTGCTATGTGAATTTGTCAATGTCATAACAAAATTAGACTACTTAAGACCTTGTACTTAGAGATGGTGCGTCATTTGATCTTTCAAGTTGTAACTACTTGTGAACTGTGAGGATAGGGATGTGCATCAATTTCGCTGGCCGTTCCGTAATTGATATGGCACATTGTTTAAGTATGTCATTGATGTGATTAACTTTGCAGGCAATTGTTCTTGTGTGTTGCTGTTGGTCTTTGGGCTGGACTTATTATTGGGTTTGTCACTGAGTATTATACTAGCAATGCATACAGGTACCACTTATACATCACAAAATTGTTCCTCTTTTACTATTTTCACTTCCTGTCCTGACCTGTCCATTTCCTCTGTTGTTCCCAGCCCCGTGCAAGATGTTGCTGATTCCTGCAGGACCGGTGCTGCCACCAATGTTATCTTTGGGCTTGCTCTGGGATACAAATCAGTCATCATTCCAATTTTTGCCATTGCAGTCAGCATTTTTGTTAGTTTTAGCTTTGCTGCAATGTATGGCATTGCAGTGGCTGCACTTGGGATGCTGAGCACCATCGCTACAGGTTTGGCCATTGATGCGTACGGGCCCATTAGTGACAATGCTGGAGGCATTGCTGAAATGGCAGGCATGAGCCATAGAATCCGTGAGAGAACTGATGCTCTTGATGCTGCCGGCAATACTACTGCTGCCATTGGGAAGGTAATTGACATTCTTTCAGAATGTGCCTATCCTTTTATTTAGATGTAGCTTGTCGTCTAATTGAGTTGTGCAGAGTCAGCATAGATCATGTGCGGTATCGTAGTTGAAAACCATTCATTAGTTCACCTGTCTTGTTATATTTGACCTGTTTCTGTATTTTTATTTTCTTTTTTGAGAAGTATAATGGTGTGCCTCCATAAATTGCTTTTTGTCTATTGATGGTTGGACACATATTCTTTAGCTGCTTCATGTTCTGGTTGCCTTGGCTCAGCATTATTGAGCCTGGTGTTTCAGCGCTAGTAGAGTGCTTGGCTAACTCAAAGTGCCCCCTATAAGAGTTTATTGTGCTTAGTTGTTTCCGTTTTACTTTTCTTGGCTTCACTTGTGCAAAGGAACTTTTGACTTATCAATGAATTATTGGGTTCTAGGGATTTGCTATCGGATCTGCTGCTCTGGTGTCTTTGGCCCTGTTTGGTGCCTTTGTCAGCCGCGCAGCAATTTCAACAGTTGATGTCTTAACCCCAAAGGTCTTTATTGGACTGATTGTCGGTGCGATGCTTCCTTACTGGTTCTCTGCCATGACCATGAAGAGTGTGGGAAGTGCAGCACTAAAAATGGTTGAGGAAGTCCGCAGGCAGTTCAATACCATTCCAGGTCTCATGGAGGGTACTGCTAAGCCCGACTATGCTACTTGTGTCAAGATCTCCACTGATGCATCCATCAAGGAGATGATTCCACCGGGTGCCCTCGTCATTCTTACCCCCCTCATTGTTGGAACATTATTTGGCGTGGAGACCCTGTCTGGTGTTCTTGCTGGTTCACTCGTTTCCGGTGTGCAGGTAATGTTGAACATATAATACAGTGGATATTCCAACTTGGTTTTGAACAAATGGGAATTTTGATTTGCTGAATATGTGTTGATCTCCAATTACTGATTTATATACATATGTTTTTGTCTATCAGGTAGCAATATCTGCTTCCAACACAGGTGGTGCATGGGACAATGCTAAGAAGTACATTGAGGTAAAACATTTCATTCCTTCTAATTAAAGCCAGGTTCTCTTTGGGTTTTTTTTAATTATTATTTTTTGGGGTAAATAGGTTATATGTTTATTAAAATTGTTATCTGTTTATTAAAATTATCTTGGTGTATGGTTTTCAGGCTGGTGCTTCAGAGCATGCAAGGACCCTTGGGCCAAAGGGATCTGACCCACACAAGGCAGCAGTGATTGGTGACACCATTGGAGACCCACTGAAGGACACCTCAGGCCCATCACTCAACATCCTCATCAAGCTCATGGCAGTGGAGTCCCTTGTGTTTGCTCCCTTCTTTGCCACTCATGGTGGCCTGCTTTTCAAGATCTTCTGAGGAGTTGGAGTTGGAGGGAGTGTGTTTTCTGCCATGGGCCATTGTATCAGGGGAAAATGGCCTTATAATATCGTTTTGTTCTATTTTTGGTCCGGAGGGCTTGAGGTTTTATTATTAACTTTTCCTTTTCTTGTACCAGTATCCCTCTTCCCTCTTCCCTCTTCCCTCTTTCCTCTTCCCCCCTTCCTCTTTTAGTTAGTGTTTCTGTTAATTTGTCAACTCTGAGAATTTTAATGACGAAAATTAGATGTACCAATTGAAACGTTTTTATGAAAATGGGTTCTAACTTGGACTCTAAATTTCATTTCCCCCCCAATTATGGTGCCTCCTTTTGAAATCCTAGTTTGGTTGTTACTCTATCAAAATTTCATATTATACACAATTTATATTTAGCACAGACCTGAGCTAAGTTCATCATTTGATTTTGTAAGGATGAATTTAACAAATGAAACATTAAAAAAAAATTTCTCTCATAAACAATAGTTGTTAAATAAATAAATATAAAGCAACCGTATTAGCACAGACCTGGTCTAATCCGTATTATTGTTGTACTACCAATGATCAATGAATAATTCGTGATACCAAACCAACCATAAACAACTAATAATCTTTGGAATATCATTCAACATCACTTTTTGCACCGCAAAATTGGATTCAAACCCCAGATGTTTCTCAATTTTATTTTTGTGGTTGGTTTTATATTCAAAGGCTCAAGAAAAATGATTTATGATTTTCTCTATAATGTTGATTACAAAATATACCTTACGTAAAAAATGTGTGTTTCTTCTTTGGGAGCTTCTATTTATTAGACATACTTTTCCTTAAGTTCAACCCTATTTTTATTACCAACGAGGTATAGTCCAGTGAAAAATGATATTGACTTGTAAATTATAGGTATTAAGTTCGAATCCCCATATCATATATAGTTGTGTGTGAGAAATCCCCATCTCTTATAGTTTACACTATCTCACCGACCCCCATACTCAACCTCACTAGACGTGAGATTTCTTTGTCCACGAAACCCAAGCATCCATCTCCACTGCCAACCACCAAAACTGTGAGATTGAGACCCGAAAAAGTTATAGCATCCCCCCACCAAAGAATGAGCATTTGGACTGAAAATTTGGGTGTGAAAATTTCAGGATTGAAAAGTTGTTTAATTTAGTAGTGATTTTCGAAAATTTTCGAAATAAAAATCAGATCAATGGTGTAAGGGTACACCATAGTTGGTTGAACCTCTACTTGAGCATTCGGTGGTGTGATGTTGTTAAGTAAAGTATCGTTCTCATGAAGAGTGATTTAATTTACTAAGTACCGATTGTGAGACTATTAGAGCATTCGATTTCACCATAGCCAATTCTGCCTAATTCCCTTAGCATGTTAATCTTAATTAATCTCCATGTTGACAGTTGATTTTTCCTACTTTATTCGATACTCCACCCTTGGTTATACCAAAAATATCCTTTACCAACCCACTATATCCCTAGTAATGCAATTAAGATAATAAGAACCCATCAAGTTCCTTGGAAAACCTGCAAAACAACCACATAAGTCATGACAAACATCCATGTCTAATAATGTAACCCATGACATCTATTACAAGAAGCAAAACTCGAAATTGGACATCCCTGTCGAAACCTCCTCCAAGATCACTGCCGAAACCTCCTATTTATATGCTTCCTAACTTACTATTCTAGTTGGGAATCAACACTTCCCCCAACAAAGAGGAATAATGGGCTAATTCTAACCTTATTTGGACTTCCTTATTCAACAAGAGAGATAAAGAAATAAAATCAATAAAATTAATTAAGTCTTCCAAAGCCACTTGGAAAGCTCCCCTACGTCACTTGAAACTCAAAATCAGCCCATATAGTGAAATTCCCTATTTGCTTATGCTCAGGCACGTCAAGTTGGAAATCAACAAGCAAATACTTGAGAATTGCCATTCCAATTTGTGAAACCGAACTACGTAATTGGTAATTGCCAAACCACCTTTGTCATTCAGTTCTTCTTCATTTAAGCTTCAAATTGCTCTTAGGTTTAATTCCTTCAAAATACTCACAAAATTAATTAAAACCAATAGCTTAACTCAAAACCATAGCAATATGACAAGTAAAAGAGATATAATAAATAGGCAAAATATCAATATATCATACAGGTTGACAAAAAAGAACAATTTTGTATAGAGCAAGAGACTCGTAGCTCAAGTGGAGCATAGATTTGATATTCCACCTCTTCCCCAATATTAGACCTGGCATTCGTGTCGTGTTTGCAGAGTTCATGACAACCCACTTTTCTTCACGAGTTGACACGACAAGACACGATAAGAAAACGGGTGAAAAATGTCAAACACGAACACGACCAGTTATAATTCATGAATCACATGACACGACTCGTTAAGAATTAAAAAAAATTTAAAAAAAATGAAAAGTGAAAAAGAAAAGAAAACCACGTACAGAACCATTGTGCAGTCCCTTATACCTCCCTCTCCTCCTTCCCCAATCCATAATCCTCCATTAATCACACAACCAGTGAGAGAGACGGTTCGCTGAAGGAGGAGGAGAAGAGAGAGAGAGAGAGAGAGAGAGAGAGAGAGAGAGAGAGAGAGAGAGAGAGAGAGAGAGAGAGAGAGAGAGAGAGAGAGAGAGAGAGAGAGCTATGTTTGGTTTATGAGAAAAATAATGAAAAGAGAAGAAACTTATAGAGAGAAAGACAGTGGGAGAGTCGGGGGAATGGGGAAGGAAGAGAAGAAAGAGAAGGAGAAAAAAAGAAAGATATAAATTTACAAAAATGCCCATGAGCTTAATGAGTTAACGGGTATTTGCGAATTTACACGACATTGACACGTTAACTTAACGTGTAGCTAACGATTCAACACGATATCAACACGACACAATAACTCGGACCCAAATATTGAAATTTTCGTGCGAATTCGTGTCGTGTACAATATTGCCAGGTCTACCCAATATGATATCGCTTGTATTAAAAAAAAAACAATTTTCCACACATTTAGTTCCTACCAATTTCAGTTCTATAAGTAGAAATTCGTTTCTCTAGTTTAACAGTCAGTTTCATCAAGTTCCAATATTTTCATGAGTCTTTCTATTTAAACCTCACACTTCTCTTTGTTCACCCCATGTTCTAAGTTCACCCCAACTTTTAATTCAAATTTTCACAATTTCAAAGAAAACCCCACTATCTACCCAAATTACCCCTAAATACACACCCAGTAGAAAAAATAAAAAATAAAAAAGTTTTTCTATTTAAACCCCACACTTTTCTTTGTGGTGTTTCTGCTGTTATTCCTGGGTGGTTTTAAGAGATTAGCCCAATGTGCCACGTTGGTTTTCTCTTACGTAACCATCTTTTTCTTTTCTCTCGCTATGAAATGTGTTTGGCAGCTCAGAAATTGTGGGAAAGTTGAGAGCTCCCTTAGGATTTCACGTCAATTTGCAAATTTCAGTGTTGTTTATGAGTTTCTTTCCCATGAAAAGTTGTGTTCAAACCACCTTTCCCATGAAGCATAAGATTAATAATTGGCTTTGTTGCTTTTCTTGATGTGTTGTCCAAATTAAAACAAGAATGTTTTCAGTCTTTGTTGTTTGGTTATTGTAGCTTCCCATTATTTGGTAGACAGTCTGATTATAGAATGGCTTAATAGCTACAGTACACCCTGAAACATTGGTCAAATCCCACTTTACCTCCTTAAAGTCAAAGTGATCCACTTTGCCCCCTTGACCAAGGTTTGATGTTTCACATTGCCCATTCCGTCAATTCCATCCAAAAATCTGTTAAGTTTGATGACGTGGCAGGGGTGTTATAGTAATTTTGTGCACTTAAAGTGGAGCCCACCTCCAATATGGATAAAAAATTAATTACGTTAAATTTTAAAATCCATAAAAAAAATTAAAACTGAAAAAATCAACCCAAAAAAAAAAACCTAAGTCTTCTGTCTACTGTATCTATCCCTCTTCTTTCTGCAGATCTGTTAGGGAGTGAGGGGGTGGTTGGGTGTCTTAATTAGTTTTATGGGGGAGAAGGTGGCGATGGTGGTGCTGATGGGACAAGTAGGCATCGGCTAGGATGGTTGTAATGGAATGTGGTGGGATTGGGAGAAAGGAGCATAGTGACCTGGGATGGGTGGGAGGGATGGTGGTGCTAGGGGAGGTGCTGGGATGGCTAGTGGGCTGGGTTTGGGGTGGTTAAAAACAGGGGCCAAATCAAGGAGAAACCCATCATCCCCCACCCTCGTCGATTTCTTACACCTCCCCCTCCCTCGATTTCTTCTCTGCTCCCCCTTTCCCCACCATAACCCACCAAGACCCATCAGTAAAAAATCATTGCATGATATAACTAGGTCCTTCGTTTTGAGAATAAAAATTCCCAGAGCAGCAATGGAAACTCAATATTATGAAATTGAGGGAAAAAAAGTTAACATAGACGCATCACCCCATGCGTTTCTCTTCTCCCGTACACAACAAAGTCTGGAGGATGAAGAGAGAGAGAGAGAGATGCAGTCCTTCAAATCTTGTCTGGAAGCGACGGCAGACGGTTGGTACGAGGTCTGGAGGATGAAGAGGGAGTGGTCGGCGGGTGGGACTGGAGTTTGGGGTCGGGGCATGAGAGAGAAGAAATCGGGGGAGGGGGTATGTGGATGAAAAACCAGATGGGGGAAGGAGTGGTCATGGGGGAATGGGGAAGAAAAGGGGGATTGGGCTAGTTTGACAGGGATGAAGGAGAAAAAATAAGGATATTTTATTTTTTGAAATAAATCTTTATCTTTTTTTTAAAAATTTTAATTAGATTATTTTACCCAATCTTTTAATTATTTGAAAAGATGAATATTTTATTATGTTTTTATGTGGAGGTGGGTTCCACTTTGCCACATCACCACTCAAATGACCTAGGTGCACAAAATTACTAAAACACTCCTACCACGTCATCAAACTTAACGGACTTTTGGATGGAGTTGACGGTAGAGGGGCAATGTGGAACATCAAACCTTGGTCAAGGAGACAAAGTGGGTCACTTTGACTTTGAGAGGGTAAAGTGAGATTTGACCAATATTTTCAGGGTGCACTGTAACTATTAAGCCTTATAGAATTCTGTCTACTTTGTGGAAATTGATTTATACATGATATTATGCAGGAGAGGCACATTCCTTGAGGATAGAGAAGATTCTATTTGAGTGTGTTTACTAATCAGGAATTGAATTCCACATATGGAGGATTCCTGCGTTTACTTCACATCAGGAATTGAAAAGTAAGTGGGGCCCACACGAAATTAGGAATTGAATTCCTAATTTTGGAGGAATTCAATTCTTTGATGGTAGGTGGTATTTGAATTCCTTGAGAACTTACCCATTAGGAATTCATCTTTTTTTACCCCTTATATCCTCACACAATTTTCAAAATTCCAAATTTGTCATCTACTTTAACCAAACAACGAGGACACTTTAGTAATTAGTACCACTTCTACCTCAATTCCATATTGTTTAGTAAACAACTTCAATAGGAATTCGGAATCTAACTCCCCTCAATCCATATGGTTAGTAAACAACTTCAATAGGAATCCGGAATCTAATTCTCCTCAATCTAACTCCTCCTCAATTCAATTCATCCTCAATTCAATTCCTCCTAATTCAATTACGGATTAGTAAACATGCCATTAATAGAATTGAGTAATCTGACAATATGGTGTAGATGAGTTTGTGTTTTTCTACAACTTAATATGAAGAGTGGTGGGGTGTGTGGAGTGCGTGTATAGATGTATTAGGGTTAAGTATTAAGTTGTATGACCTTTTTTGTCTTTTTACATAATAATAAAATTTAACAGTTTAATGATTTAAATATTGGGGTGAACAAAGAGTAGTGTGTGATTTAAATAGAGAAATTCTATTTTCATTTCCATTTCATTCCAGCCTCTCTCCTCTCCCTCTCCTTCCCTGTCTCTCTCTCTTAAAAAAAAAACCCGAAACACAAACACAACAACAACAAAAATGCTCTCATTCTCTTCCACACAAACCAAACCTTCTCCGTTCACTCCAAATCTCTACCCATCTTCTCACTCAATCTCTCATTCTCTTATCACACCTTCTTCCACTCGCAAACCCCAAAAAAACCAGACCCGTCTTAATCTCCAACGCCTCAGAGTTCGAGCCATCGACGCAGCTCAGCCTTTTGACTACGAGACCCGAATCAAAACCCATTACCAAAAATCCAACACTCTCAAAATCGCCATTATTGGGTTCGGCAATTTCGGCCAGTTCTTGGCCAAAACTTTCGTCCAACAAGGCCACACAGTCCTCGCCCAATCTCGCTCTGACTACTCCAAAGTTGCAGAAAACGTAGGCGTTTCATTCTTCACAGACCCACATGATCTCTGTGAGCAACACCCAGAAGTTGTTCTTCTCTGCACTTCAATTTTGTCCACTGAAAAGGTAATCAAGTCGTTCCCTTTTCAGAGGCTGAGAAGAAATACCCTGTTTGTTGATGTTCTTTCAGTCAAAGAATTTCCAAGAGATTTGTTGTTGAAGTATTTGCCTGATGAGTTTGATATTCTTTGCACACACCCAATGTTTGGACCAGAGAGTGGTAAAAACTCATGGGTTAATCTTCCTTTTGTGTATGACAAGGTTAGAATTGGAAATAATGGGTTTAGGTTCAATAGGTGTGAGAAATTTTTAGACATTTTTGGTAGGGAAGGTTGCAGGATGGTTGAAATGTCATGTGCAGAACATGACAAGCATGCAGCAGGGTCACAATTTGTGACCCATACAATGGGGAGGGTGTTGGAGAAGTTTAAATTGGAGTCTTCACCAATTAATACAAAAGGGTATGAGACTTTGTTGAATTTGGTGGAGAATACATCTGGGGACAGCTTTGATTTGTATTATGGGTTGTTTATGTATAATAAGAATGCAATGGAGCAGTTGGAGAGGTTGGATATGGCATTTGAGGCTCTTAAGAAAGAGTTGTTTGGGCATTTGCATGAAGTTTGTAGGAAGCAGTTGTTTGGGACTGCAGAAGCAGTTGAAATTCCAAGAGAAGAGGAGCCTGCCAAGTCACATAAATTGCTTCCAGTTGGTGCTCAAAATGGAAGCAATGTTGTTACTCAAAATCGAAGCGGTGAGGCTTCTCAGAACGGTGCTCGTGAAGGTTACAAAGATAGTGCTCCTCTCGATTCTGCTTCGGTGTCTCTAAGATAATATGCTTTGTTTCTAGAGTAGGAGAAGTTGTGCTTATGCATCTATGTATGCTCAAGTAATTAGAATTCCAGCTGTGCTGAAGAAATTCTTTGTTTTTTTGTTGTTGCTATTTTTCTTCTGTTTGTATGAAGAAAGTAATGAAGATCTCAAATTTTGAGAGAATGTAGTTGTTCAGCATTGCAACATGATTTTCAGTTAGATATTTGCTTTGGCATTCTCCTAAAATTGGTTGATGTATGGCTTTTGTGAATCATTTCTCTATTTGATTATTAATGTCAAGTTGTCAACCATTGGGTGAGTCTGATATCCTCATGCCCACCACCTCTCAGCCTTGCACAATATGGCACATGTTTTTTTATTTTTATTGATTTAAAGTACTTCAGACATTTATTTTTCTTCATATTATTTATTTTTATTAGCATAAATGATGGAAACATGCCTGCTGTGGTTGAAGTTTGACATTCAAAGTTGATCGCCTTTTGATTAATGCCTATAAGGTTGTTTTTTTTCTGAAGAAGAATTGGGGGTTACTATTATCTTGAAGCATTTGATTGTATCATGTCCATATATTGGCAAACGTTTTTTGTTTTGTTCTAAGGTAATCTGATGGAAAAAAGAAGAAGAAGATTTCATGGCCTTGGATCTAAATTACAGTAAACTATTGTAATTAAAACCCGAAGTCTCGTATATAAGAAAGAAACTACTAGACATGGTTCCAAACTCTAGTTCGTATATATGCACCATACATTTTCTGAACACTGACAAGAAGCATGATCTTCTCATGCATACGGAAACTGCAACAAATTTCTCTGCGGAACAAGTGAGATTGCATGAGACATATCAGTTTGGTCTGGTCTGTTATTACAAGCCATGAGAAACCAAGAATGAGATGGTAGAATTGTAAACTTTTGCCACATGAAGTGTTCTTATTCCTCGCTGGTACTATTCCCAGAGTGTATCTGCATAATCCTGCACAGTTTTGAATACTTTGGTCTTTCCTTGCTGACCAAGACTTCTTCAGGTTCACTCTCCTTTTGGGGTTCAGGTTGTATAGAACATGGCCACAAAAACTCTCTCCCTCTCTGAGTTCGTCGAAAATTCCGTTTGTCATTATCAGCTTGGATCATAGACATCAGATTATGAAATTAATGCATAAGAAATATCATTTATCTGTACATGCCTAAATCTAAATATGAGAAAGGAGGCTTTCATAAGTACTTAGTTTTTTCAATAATTGGAACAAATTTTCAAGTTGATATGAATAACTTTATCAGAAAATTAAGATAGCCCTGATTCAACAAGCAGTTTTCATCTCAGTTCAAAGATTTTTCCAAGGATTTAGATACGAGCTCCGTAAATGTCTTCACACCTCCAAAACATCCCTGCACAGCTGCAAATAGGTAGCTTAATTGCCATTAAAAATCTAAAAAATTCAGGATAAGTCCAATTCTGATGACAGAAGTTAGGTGCAATCCTCGCATTTGATGTTATTAATCTAAGTCCTCTGACTTTTGTGCCATGTAGGATTACATGCCTTTTTTGATTTTTTAATGTTTACTTCTTATTTTTTTAATTTTTAAAATTATTCCGTGGTTCCAATTTTGCCCTTAAAATGTAAATAAAGTAAGAATTGATAATTACGTGTATAAATGGGGAAAGAATTGATTTCTAACACAATAATGACGAGATTTCAGCAGGTTCAAATCCAATGCAATAATTTCTTTATAAAAAAAATTATAATCTACCTTTACAGCTACGCTCCAAGTAAAATTACCAAATGTATACCAAAACTATACCTATGACTATGTTTCTAAGCCAAAATCGTACCTATGCCTCAAATACAGGAACATCACCAAATATCCTCCCACATTAAAAAAAAAACATTTACCTATGCTCCAGGCATTGAAACCCAAGTGTTAGTTAAATATACCTAATATCTAGGTAATTTTTTGGTCGATAATATCTAGGTAATTAATGGAATAATTATGTTTTAAATTTGCAATGGCATACCTCCATACAGGTATAGTAAAATAACCGATGAAAAAAACATCAACAAGAAATCCCAATATATAAATTTATACCTAAAAGGCAGGTATATGCTATCAATCGAAAAAAAAAGGTAAGAGCATATCTGGCAAATGCTTTAATATAGTTTCCATATGTATGCTACAATAAAAGAAAAATAAATTAAAAAAAGTTTTGAATCCATGCGGAGTGAAATCAGCATAAATTGAATGCCAAAGGCTTGCCATTTTCATCCAATGGCATGCTGTAAATATCTCAAATATGATGGTTGCAATGTTTGCTTAATTGCCCACGTAGTTGGCTTGGTGGACCTCAATTGATAAGAGGAAGGATGAGGACTGCATCCAATGTGCACTAACGAAAATGGACCTATATCCAAGAACCCCTTAAAAATCTCATAAATGGAAAGGTAAACACCTGCATTCATCAGCTAATTACGGTCATAAAAATGCCAAAAAGATTTTTGTTGGGGACAATAATTTCAGATTTATTGACACTCTTCTTCTGTAATTTCAACAATATTAAAGGAAGAGGTGCAAACTGGGCTTCCAGGTCAAAATTTGGGGTGTCTTCTACCTTCTGGATATACATCAAGAAACAAGTTATCAGACCAATCAAGGGGTTGGCCTGCTTCGGGGTCTAGGAAAGAACATGGCATTTCATGACCTATTGCCTAAATATGATAAGTTGATGTCCTCTATCTCTACTCATTTGATACATGGCTTTTGATCACTTATGCTGGTTTCCTGTGTGCTCCAATCTTTTGCTTATAGAGACTGGGAAAGTAATTTAGCCTTTAATACATATATACAGGAACGGAGCACACACATGGACAAAAGCAAGTATGCAGTTTTGAATGTAAGTAATCTGAAACCATACCCAGGAACTGAGTGCTAATTGAAGTTTCTGTATTTGTTCTTCACACTTAGTGATTGGTGCAGTTTTTGAATCGGTTACAAATTCAGGAACAATTGCAACTAAAAACCCTAATTTTTTAAAGTGACAAATTAAAACTAGTGTGACATCTCTAAAATTTTCCGAAGCCATAAGGATGAGACAAGAGGGCCGGTGCAGTGCCTTAGCCAACTGGCCTAACCCATAATACAAATACATGTGATCCAATAACTAGGATTAGAAGTACTTAATCAGTCATTAACATAAAATCCTTAATTTCGTCTTTCCTTTTGTGTTGAAATCCTTCTAATCCAAGCTAAGCTACTCAGCCCCAACCCAAATACATTCAATTGACCAACATTGGCCCAACCCAATTGGGTACACCTTTCAACCAGTGTGTACTCCTGCCGCGAAGCACTGGATCAACGAAACCGAAACAAGAGCCGACGGTCCATAATCGTCTACGACATCCCATTCATCAGCTTCAGGTGAGTCCGGTTCATTGGAAGCCCCAAAGCTCTATCCTTCTCTCGCTCAGCTTCTGTAGTAGCAAGTCGTGTTCGGAGCTGTTCCAAAATGCTGGCTCGCCTCGCTTCCAATCGGCTCCACGAGATCCGTCGGATTTTCAGTCAGGTTAGTTTCTCCCATTTTCCTTCTCATTTTCTCACCTCCCAATCACTCCCATAATCTCACAATTTTTCCTTTTTCGATTCTTCTGCAGCCTGCCCGATCCTTCTCCACTGCCCTCAACTACGTGAGTTCTACTCATTTCTTCATTATTACATTTTGCCCTTTTGAAATTTATGTATTAATTGAACGGATTGGATTATTGAATGGAATTTGAAACATTGAGCAGCATCTTGATTCTCCGGATAACAATCCAGACTTACCATGGGAGTTCAACGAAGCTAACAAACAGAAGGTAATCCGTAAAATTCTCACTTTTTTTGTTATAAAAAATATGATGTTTTTTTTCCTTTCTGGGGTTTCCCCTTTCTATTGTATTAGCATAATCTTCATTGGCGAAGCAATGCAGTAAATGTGACGAAACATGTATAATTTGTGAAAAAAAAGGGGGTTGCCAATGTGTGCTTTAGGCTGAGCTATCTAATTCTAACATTGCAAGAAGCAAAGATGTGTACTCATTTTTAGGATTTCTTCGCCCCCTCAATTCAACCAAGATTTTTTCGAAATTTCTACATTACTAGAGCCTAGAGGGTGTGGAACGATTCCGACCTTGTATTTAAGTTGAGTTTCTAGAATTGTATTGTCCAATAGGGTTATATCCCCCAAGTTATACGCCGCATTTTACACATTTTTTCTTACGGATTCATATTTATGATGATGATGTTGCTGTGGAAGTTCTTGAATTGAGCTTTTGAATATAGGCTGTCTTGGCACATGTAAGATTGTTTCATATTAGTGAAGTTCTAAAAAGTGTCATCCTTTTACTTGTAGGCGACAGAGATACTATCTCATTATCCATCCAACTACAAGCAATCTGCAGTGATTCCTCTGTTGGATCTTGCACAGCAGCAGCATGGAGGATGGCTCCCTGTTTCAGCAATGAATGCAGTATGTTGGCACGAGCGGTTGTTTAAAATTATGTTTATCTTGTACTTATTTTTACACATATCTCTATAACACATCTATACAAGTCTGGTGTCTGTGTGTGAGAGAAACATGATAAATATTATATCATATGTTGGTTTGAGATAATATAATTATTGTCAGATAATAATATTTGTAAACCCAGTTTGGATAATATGTTGTTACTCCCAGCTTGAGATAATATCATATGTTGGTCTGGTATCTCATCTAGCTTAGAAGTATATATAATATTTGTAAAACCAGTTTGGATCATATGGATTATAGTTAGATCAAACAAAGATTGAAGTGTGTTCTGTTCAAAAGGAGTAGAGATCAGAGTGATTGTGCTAAGACTGAATTGGCACTCTGGTTCAAATAGTTAATTGTAGAATTTAATTCAGAGCCAGCATATGAGCTTTCCTGCTTTTGGTTTGTTTAACATGTTGAATGCGTTTAGACACTGATATTTAGATTTTGTAGTTGCTGTATTACCTTTAGTCTATAATTGCCAGACCTCTTTATCTGTTGTTATTGCATAAGCTTTCTGTTATTTGTTTGTTCAATTTTTAAATCTATTGTGGGGATTTGTTGACACAATGGTGAGCGTCGGTATATGTTGTGTCATTTTTTCAGATTGGTCTATCTTGTATTTGGTCTATTTATAAAATATTCTTTACTTGAATTGCCCAAATTCAGATTGGTCTAACCAAAGTTCTACCCCTATTTTGCATCACAGATATGTGATATCCAAACTTTGTACTTGAAATGAAATTTGATCATTGAGTATAATATTTTTCCACAGCATAGCATATTAAAAAAGCTCATTGTTGTGCTGATTTGATGTTCCAGTTATTGAGAATGAAAGAGGCTACATGAACAGTTTTAGTTATTTTATTGTTTCATGGATGGTCCAGGTAGCTAAGGTTATCGAAGTTGCTCCTATACGTGTATATGAAGTTGCAACATTTTATTCAATGTTCAATCGGACAAAGGTAAGAAATTTTACATTTTAATATCGTTGTATCATTTTTTCATTATGCAAATTCCAGTACCCATGTGTTTTTCTCTGATTGGTTTTAGGTGGGCAAGTACCACCTTTTGGTTTGTGGCACAACACCATGTATGATTCGTGGTTCACGAGACATTGAAGCAGCTTTACTGAATCACTTAGGAGTGAAGCGCAATGGTGAGTCTTATAATTGGTTTTAAAATTCGTCTACTTTTCAATGCACACCATTCTAAGGTATTAGTACATAAAAAAGCATGTGAAAATAAACTTTGAATTGGTCATGTGCAGAAGTAACCAAGGATGGATTATTCTCTGTTGGAGAAATGGAATGCATGGTGAGTCTTTTCTTCAACGGTTTAGTGATCTGAATCTTCAGCTTCTGACTAGTCTTTAGCACTGGTTTTACTTGATTCATGCTGGAATGAGGATGAGAATAACAGTAAGAAAAAGAATTAATATGTTGGTGACTGGTGGTCCATGAAACTTTAATATAGTGTCAGGTGATAAAGTTTGTAAGGTGCCTGAAAACTTAAGTTACAGTTTCTGACAGGCAAAAGGCTCATATCAAGAGAAATTATGAGTTAATGTTGGTGTAGCATTTCACTAGTTTCCCTTACTATCATGCTATTCACATAATTCCTTGGATGACAACCTGTGATCCTAAATAGGGATAAATTAATTTTTATGAGACCCTCTTTTTACCAATTTTTGTTTTCCATACTCTTCTTCGCTAATTTTTTTGCTGTTCATTTTGAAGGAGTGATGCATGTTCTGATTTAAGTCGTTGGTTGTCTACAGGGAAGCTGTGTGAATGCTCCCATGATTACGGTCGCCGATTACTCCAATGGATCGGAGGGATATACATACAATTACTACGTGGGTCAAGACTTTTTCTATTCATTATTACGTGGATGCTATGCTGGTTGAATTTTTTTTGAATTTATATTTATATTCTACGTCAATTTCAGGAAGATGTTACTCCAGAACGAGTTGTGGAAATAGTTGAGAAGTTAAGAAAGGGCGAGAAGCCAACGGTAAGGAAACTGTGTAGATATTTATTAGGTTTTCTTCCTAGGTTTTGTTATATTCTAAAACTTTTTTAATCCCTCTTCCTAATTGAGGTCTCTTGTTTAGATTATCTATGATTCTATATTGTTGCAAGGTAGTGTAATATAATTTCCAAATTTACAGCATGGCACTCAAAACCCTAAGCGCATTAAGTGTGGACCAGAAGGAGGAAATACTACATTGCTCGGTGAGCCCAAACCTCCTCCGTGCCGGGATCTTGACGCATGTTAAAATTATGGTATATGTTGTCTCTAATAATGCAAAGCTCGGATGCTGTCAGGCTTCCCTTTTCTTTGGGACTCGTTGGAATTGTTGTTACATACTCAACCATTTTTTGTATTGAGGTGGCAGTATAAGTTCTGCCAGTGATGTAGTTCTGTATGTTTTGATCTTTCAATATGCTGTGGTTTAAGCTATACAGTTTTTAAAGTGTTTTCATGGGCTTGCCCGGAAGATCTTTCTTATGGCCGAATGCTTGCCTTAGTACTGTGAGCACTGAAGCATTTGTTCTCCAAACTGCTATGCTTCACAACTTTATATGATATCCAGAACTCAAACTGCTTGAATCTTTGTTTTCATTTATAATCATTGAATTGCCAAAGCTTTAGTTGTTGTACATTGGAAAGATCTGGGCCCTTGATAAAGCTTCATACATGAAGACAACTTTGAGGCCTCGATAAATCTGCATACATGAAGACAACTTTGAGGCCTAGATAAATCTTCATACATGAATACAACTTTGAGATTTGCAACAAAGAGAGCCTGTATTGTGTCACTGTCATGCAGAGTCTATGCCTGCACACTTTTGCCTCCTCTCTAGTTTTGATATACAAGCGATATTTAGGGTGGTAGAATCAAAGAAAGGATCTTAAGTGCAGGGGTATACGCTCTTAACTAGTTAAGCTACTCATTGTTTGATTCAACACAAATGCTCAACAAAGTAGGTCTAAAAACATACTCGTTTTTTGATTAATTTATATTATTGAATTACAATGTGAAGCAGGTCCAAGAAGTTGGTTAACCGTGGAATTCCTCATTCCCTATGGTGCAGGTGAATGATACCATACTTTTTAATTTTTTTTGCCGAAGTTAGTATGGGAAAGGTGAAAAACTTACACATAAACACACGTACTATGGGTGCTTAAACCCATGACCACCTGAGACCACACTAAAGGCATGAATCAATTCAACTAACCCCAAAGGCCGGACCTTAAATCTACATAAGGTTGTTTAGAAATTTACTCACCGTCATATTTTTAGCAATTTAAGATTGTTTAGAAATAGTTGTGCTTTATCAAAAAAAAAAAAAATTTATATGTTGTGCTAATGTCATAAAAATGAGTTAAATGATTGAGCCCGTAACTTTCAAAAATGACATTTAAAAAAAAAATATTTAATACAATAGGCATGCATTCGATCACGAACTCTTTCGGGAATTTGCCAGCAAAATAGCCTCCTCGCCTCCTAGCTGTCACTTTCTAAGACAAAAACAATGTCTGTTTTTCAAGTGTTATCGTTGCTGACAAAGTAAAGCTCATCTCTTTTATTTTTCCCAACAAATCGTATCTTCTTATCTGAACCTCCAACCATATTTTTGGCTCAGAATTCCAGGTGCCTTTTCTTTCATTTTCCTATTTATTCTCCTTTTCTGTTTGGTTGCCGAGAAAAAGAATTGAAGGAATTCTGGTAATGAACATTTTGATTTTTAAGTTTTCTCTATTGAACTGCTTCCCAAGAAATGAATAAAACTATGTAAGCGACAGGAGAAGTTCAGATTTTGTGAAGTTTTAATTTTTCCTGCTTTTGCATGCCACCGTTTATCTAACACAGCACCCAAACCATCTAAAGTGTAAAATTAGTGTTTATTTATTTATTGGTTTCTGGGTTTTGACTTACAGGGGTAAGTGATGAATGGGTTCTTGTTCTTTGTTCAAATTTTGTAGCTTTGAAGTGAGAACCAATGGGGAGTGCTTCATCCATGCTAACTCAGTATGACATTGAAGAAGTACAGGAACACTGCAATGATTTATGTGGGTATTTCTTTTTGTTATTTTTTCTCTGTCTCTCTTTCACGAGTTGCAATTTGCTGTTGTTGTTATCAATGCTAATACTTAGTTGATCTGGTTTTGTTTTGAAAATCAGTTTCTCAGCAAGAAATTGTATCCTTATATAAAAGATTTTGTCAACTTGATCGGAATGCAAAGGGTTTTATCTCAGCTGATGAATTCTTGTCGGTCCCCGAGTTTGCAATGAATCCACTCTCTCAGGTAGTCCACTGCTAGGATGAGCTTATATTTAGTTGTTCAATCCACGCTCTCTCTGTTCTGACTTAATGCTCTGCTCTGTTCTCCCCAGAGGTTGCTTAAGATGGTGGATGGTTTGAATTTTAAGGATTTTGTGGCTTTCTTGTCTGCATTTAGTGCTAGAGCTAGTATGCAGCAGAAAAGTGAACGTAAGTTATTTTTTCCCACGAAGCTTAGTATTTTATAGTGAACTGGTTCTTTAACGATTGCGATGTATTTGGCTTATTTTGAGTTGAACTCAGATAATATGTTCTAGATGAGTTATTTCATGTTGTAAGGAGTGGGTAAAGCTAGTGGCTAGTGTATTCTGTGTGCATTATTGATGTTATCTGTTCAAATGGGTGCAACTCTGTAAATTTTTATTTTTATATTTTATGCCAAAATAACTCTACTTTTTTTCTTTTCTGAGAAAACAAAATTTTATTAATACTGACAAAAATTGCATCCCTGTGTACAAGGAGTCCACTTAGAAGACAAGCAGGAAGCAAAATAACTCTGCAGCTGTTGAAACAGAGTCAAAGAACTCCGTATATGTTATTGCTTATTCTGGTCCAGTCTTTATTGTCGCTTTACGTGTTGGAATTTTATTATGGCATATGAATCAAATTCCACCTTTGCTATCAGTCTTTTATCATCTCAAATAATCAGGACTGAAAAGAGAGTGATACATGAAAGTGGAGGAAAAGTAAACACATTTTGTTCTTGAAGGGATGACAAAAATGTGTAAAAAATAGGTGTTGGTATGATATTGTACAGAATACTTGTGAAAATTATGAACTGTTCAAGTATTGGGTACTTGCAAATAGTTCTTTTAATGCTCATGGATGCAGTAGATAAGTAATCTTAACAAGCTCTATCAAGCAGAATAAATAAACGGCTAAACCTAAACAGGAAAACTGGTACCAGTGAATGAGATTACATAGTTTGGGTAGGTGGTTTTGAAGCCATACAGGCATTACCTCTGTTAGCTGGTAAAGTTTTTTAATATTGTTATTATAATCATTGTTTATTTTCCTTTCGCAACCAACTTGTTACTGCTTTTACTACCGTTCTTGATATTTGCATATATTCTTCTAGTATTCATGACAATTAGGGAAAATCTTCTAGCATGTTTGTGTGTTGGGTTAATATAACATGGTCTCATTTTCAGTTATTTTCAAGGTATATGACTCAGACTGTAATGGGAAGGTGTCTTTCAATGATATATTAGAAGTGCTGCGTGATTTGTCTGGTTCCTTCATGTCTGACGAGCAAAGAGAGGTAATATCAAGGTTTTATCCATTTTCTCTATTTCCTTGATCATTCAGTCATAACATTGCAAGAGAAGAGTTAAATGGTTTTGATTGATTCTCACCTAATTGGTGTATGTTGAGTTTTGTACTCAAACTATCAATTGGTGACTCATGAGCTATGCAGCGAGTATCATCAAGTTATCAATACCTTAGTCTGATGCAGAAACTGAAAGTTCTTATCCTTGTTACTTTGGCTGCATAGAGTGATATTTGGTGTCATTGCAAATATTGAATCTGCTTTCCTAATTTCTTCAGCCAACACTTCATGTTTTTAGACTAGTTATTTCAGATAAATTTGAGCATTGTTGCTCCATATCTGACCTATGATTAGGCATGCATGTTTGGTTACATATGTGGGTCTGGGTGTAGGTCTTGGTCCTGGCATCTTTAATTTCTTTTATTCATGTTTTTGGTAGTTCCTGACTAGGATAAGTTATTCTCAGCCTAGTTATCTACAATTCCTGACATGCTTATCACAGTGATATGTTTTTTGTAGTCAAGGAGCAAATTTTGAATTGTGTTGTATCCTATGTTCATATTGGTCTTTCATTTGCAGAAAGTGTTGACTCAAGTCTTGCAAGAAGCAGGATATACAAGGGAATCTTATTTGACGTTAGATGACTTCGTTAAGGTATTTTATGTTTTACTATCATATATTTCTTCTGACAACCATTACCATATAGAGAACGGGGTGGACCATGGGTACACTTGCTTATATCTTGCTCAGAACTTTTTTAGGCTTTAAATGAGGGCTGACATGATATAGCCATTATTTATATCATTTTTATTTTCAAACACTAAGGATGAAATACATTTGTAAGCACGAGTGGCATGAGAACAACTCTTAGACAACTTCTCCAGCTACAGAAGCTTACTATGGCTGATTTATGCCCAAATATATGTGATAATTGACGCTTATCTATATTAAGGTGTTAATCTTTGGGTTTTCACCAGAGGTCAAAGTTGAGCATTTCTATCCCTTGAAGAGTTTGAAAGGCGTTTGAAATGTTTCAGCATTCTCTAGTTGCATTAACAATTAATTGCCGTACTCTTTAGTCCAACTAAAAACTGCACTACTTGGAAGGAAAAAGGGAAAATGAAGTGTACGTCATTGCTTTATCCATCTTAACAACCCAATGATGCATGCAATTTATAAGGTCCAAATGTCTCCCTTAGCAAGCAGTCTGTACTCAAAAAGCAAGTGCAGTTCTATGTGTTTTTGCTCCATGACTTATCCTCCTAAAGCAGTTTCAAGAATATTGCATTACAGTTGCTCAGACAGTCAGCCTGTTGCTAAACGAGTGTGGATGTAGCATATCACATAAATTTAATTTTTTTAGACTGACCATATTACAGAAGCATATGCTATAAAGTTAAATAACCTTTTCAGTCATTGAATATTTAGATTCAATTAGTGCAGGCAATTATCTCACCCAGAAGTTAATAGGAATTTTAGGCATAGGGATGGAAGTTTTGCCAAATGCATAGGTATTTAATATTTTTGCTGGCTAGAATTTTAGTTCTAGATTCTCGGGTCCGGCATTATGTACTTTTAAGAGGACACCAGAACTATCAAACATTTGGTTGTCTGCTTTCCCATTTAAAAACCATGACAGAATCATCTGATTACCTTACTTGTTGTACACTTGGAAACTGAACTTGCAAATCTATAAGAGCCGGCATTTGTTTATGGCAGTGTTTCTTTTTCTCTTATCAGCGAATTTCAAGTTCAGATGGCTCCTGTGACATTTAATGTGAATACCTAGGCATGGTTTTATTAACTTCTGAATTTCTATTAGGCATTTTACATATTTTATTACGGTTTTGTATGTGATGCAGGTTCTTGGCAGTTATGGCCTAAAAATGGAGGTTGAAGTGCCAATTGATTAAGTTAAGATGATTTGGTTCTCTTATTCTCTTTCCTTTTTTCCCCTACATCATCAAATCAAGATGAAAAGTCTGAAGTGAAGGGTAAACAACATCTACATTCCTACTGCACAAATCAGATGAAACTCGAAGCAGACACCTGTATCAATGCCTTTTTTTGTCTTTTTTAAATCTTCATCAAGTTCAATAAACATAGAGTAAGCAACCTGTGTATTTAGTACAATAAAATGTGAAGCCTCTATTATACAGGTTCTTTTTTTTTTTAAAAAAAAATTTTAATAGCCTTCTCCAGGTTCCTTGTAAATGATTTTGTATCTTTTATCGGTGTCTCATCCACTATGACACTTGTTCAATGCACAGGAGGTGGATCTTTCAAATGAGAACGTTATACGTATTTGTGTGCGCACCTTATATTGGAATATTATACGTATGTATATGTGTCGGTAGCAAAGGGCGATTCATTACATTTAGACATGTCAGATGATGCATAGTGAATAGAGTTGTCAAACGGGACGGGCCGGAGACATGTCAGATGATACATAGTGATTAGTGAACGATGATATCAGGTGAATTCTAAAAAAAAACACGAAGAAAAGAAGAGATATTGGGTGAATAGGCAAAAAGGACTAGTAACAAGGTATTTTTTTGTTTGTCATCAGGAAGGTGATGAAGGACTTGATAGTAATATTATCTGAAGATTTGGTTCAATTGGTCACTAAAAATTCAGCATAAGACCAAAAGCCTCTGGTACTGGTAGAATGGAGCCAAAATTTGCCTACTATATCTAACAGAGCCAAATTTAAAGCTGACGATTGCTTAATTATCAGTTTCTGAAGGTAAGGCCTGACTTATAACTTACGCTTGGATTGCTGCTGATATTGCCTCCCAATAAGAATGGAGGCAAATTTAGAGAAAATACACTATTCATTCAGCAAGTGCTAAGCAATTTCCTCTCTCTCTCTCTCTCTCTCTCTCACACACACACACACACACACACACACACACTTAGAGAGAAGAAGCTAATCCTTAATCTCAGTTGTCTGTCACTACTGTAAGTCTGCAATACGCATCCATAGGCCATAACAGATAACACTCCAAACACCAGCATTCTTAGAAGTGAAGCAAAGTATACGGAAGCAATCATCATTCACTTCCACATTTTCTCTAACCAACTCGTCTGGTACATGCCCAAATTTTGTTCAAGAGTATTAAAGCTCTTCTTTAAATGCCCTCTCGGAACTCGCACGCATACAATTAAGTTCACTGCCAAATTGCTAAGTTCCAAGTAAAGTCCTTAGTATTCTGTGTATCTCTATATATACACATATACGAATAAATATTTGAATGGAAACTGTCAAGCCTGAGTTCGAAATATGTTCATCAATCAAGAAGGTTTTGACATGGAAGTGTGCAAGCACTAGTGAGCAAAGAGTTAACGATGGTTCCATGCTGGAGTGCCAAAGGATCGAAAAGGAAAGAGAATCGTATCGGTACAATTTGGAGGCCGGGTCAAGTGGGAAAAAACCATTGCAGGATTCAAGGACTTGGGGTGCCGAAAAGGCAGTGAAGAAACCGCTGCTTCTTGGTTGTTCAACAAGTAAAGCTGTAGTGTGCAACAGTGAAGTTGAAGAACTAAATGAGCGGTTGAGGACTCTTGAAGAAGAAACTGAAACTATGAAGCAAGAGTTATTTGAGAGTGCACAAGAGAGAAAGAAGTTGATGAATGAGATATATCAGCAGTTTCAGATGCTAGAAATTGACCCCAGATATCTGGTAGCAAGAGAATTCAAGTCTACTGATGGAAATACAAGTGCCAACTCTTCACAGGTAATTATGCTGTTCACTTTGGTAATTTAAACCTTAGTGCTTTTGCTATATCCTGAAAGCATATGAATTATGGGTTTTAATTGTAAGTTTGTAACATAATTTTCATGATTTTTGGCTGACTGGTTTTGATGGATGAACAGGATGAGAGAATGGGAACTAGTTTGTCAGATATCTTGCACCAAGATCCACATCCATCTCTTGTCACCAGAAATCTTAGAGCTAATGCTTTGGCACTGCTGATGTAATGCATATATTATTTAGATAGATGAATCCATCTCCATCAAAATGTAATCTCCGATAGTATATGTAGCCAAACATGTTCTGTTCTTTTCTTTGCCCAGAATCACTGTGATATCATATTACTTGATATTCACCATCCTTTTTGGACATGAAACTTCAGTCTATTACTTAATATTTACAGTCTGCCTGGGGCTTTGGATTTGTGAAGTTCAAGCTGTCAGCGCAGCAGCGCATCTCTATATGAAACAGGGTTTTGTTGAAAAAGCAAAACTTGTTTCACATTAACTCCTATTTTAAAGAAGAGGATCAAAGAAATGCAAAATATGTTCAAAGATACTCTTTTCCCATATTCAAGGTAAAAACTCTTTTCCCATATTCAAGGTAAAAACATGTATGTACACGTCTATCAGAATGTTTGCAGCCACTTGAGATACTGCAGAAAATGGTCATCCAATTACGCTAACAAATTCAACTTAGGCTCGTGTTTAAGGAAAAGCTAAAGTACATGCATTAATAAACAAAAAGGGTACAAATATCAAAATTTTCACCTTTTCAACTTGTAAAGTGAACAGTCAGAGAGGTGTAAGTGAAACTATCATATTTCCCCTCTGTAACCACCAGATCCAAAATAATCCCTTCTAGAGCTGGCAATTGCCATGCTTTTCTGATGCTCTAGTTTGGGGCAATCACGGATACGATGACCAAGCCCACCACAATAAGCACAACCCTTAACTCCGCTTGCATCGGTAATTGCATCCACATCTTCCATTGGATCATTAAGCTCAGCCAAAACAGGTGGAATCCTTTGTTTTGCCTCTTGCAAGAGATGCTTCAAATCAAGGAGAGTTGTCTCAGTTTGATTCTTGTTTATAAATGTCGTTGCTATTCCAGTCTTGCCACATCTTCCAGTTCGTCCAATCCTGTGAACATAGTTTTCAATTTCTGGTGGCATATCATAATTTATGACATGTTGAATATCAGGAAAATCCAAACCCTTGGAGGCAACATCAGTGGCAACCAAGACATCTTTCTTCCCTGCCTTGAAGGACGAAATGGCATACTCTCTCTCTTCCTGATCCTTCCCTCCATGAATGGCCACTGCTTCCACTCCTTTTAACAGAAGATATTCATGAATGTCATCCACATCAGCTTTGTTTTCACAAAATATTAGAACTGGAGGTGGGGTCTTTTGTAGACATTCAAGAAGGTAAACAATCTTGGCCTCTTGCTTCACATACTCAACCTCCTGAATCACATCAAGATTTGCTGCTCCAGCTCTTCCCACATTTACAGTGACAGGTTTTACCAAAGCACTTTTAGCAAAGTTCTGAATTTTTGTGGGCATGGTGGCTGAAAATAAGAGAGTTTGTCGTTGACCTTTAAAGTGGTCAAACACTTCTCTTATGTCATCCTCAAACCCCAAATCTACCAATCTATCTGCCTCATCCAAAGTCAGATATCTGCAAAAGAAATCAGTGGCGTTTAATATCATTATAATTATAATTATACAGAACATCAATAAAGTTGCAGATAGAAGATCGTCAAGAAAGGGAGAAAAGAAATCCATCATATCAAACAAGCCCATCAATGGAAAGGACATGCGAAATAGAGTTTGTAAAATGATAGTCCTTACCTGCAATTATTGAGATTCATCTTTTTCTTTGCAAGCATATCCTTCAACCTTCCAGGAGTAGCAACAACTATATGAACGCCTTTCTTCACAATCTCCAACTGTGACCGCATATCCACTCCACCAATACAGAGCAAAGGCCTTATCTCTGGATATCCAGCCTCTCTCAAGGGAATGAGAAACTCTTCCACCACTTCATAAGTCTGCCTTGCGAGCTCCCTTGATGGGCAAATAATCAATCCAAAAGGCCCTTCACCTGGAACAATTGGCATCATAATCTCCTCTTGCAATGCCACCATAATCAATGGCAACACAAAAACCAATGTCTTTCCTGAACCTGTAAATGCGATACCAATCATATCTCTCCCTGATAAAATCACTGGAAGACCTTGCACCTGAATGGGGGTCGGTTGAACAATCCCCTTGGTTTTCAACATCTTCAGAATCGGTTCAGGAAATCTCATATCCTTGAAATTCTTAATAGGTGGTGGAACATCTTCACCACTAACTATGATATGCCATTGCTTTCGGACCAAATCACATTGCTTGCTTGGCATCCTTCTTATATGCAATGGGGATTTCCAACCTGTTGGTATAGGGTCCGTATAAGTGATTCCCTTTGCTAATTCACGAACTGACATAAGCGTTTTGCGATCCGATAAGTTCTCAATCATTTCTTTCTCTTGTTGCACCATCTCCTCGGCTGGAGTAATCTCAGGAGCTTCACGCTTCAACTGTGATGCTTTAACAAGGAGACTAGGTTTGGCTTCAGCAAGCTTTGATTTCTCCAAATCCTCTTCAAGCCCGGAAGACTTTCCCTTGCGCAGAAGAATCTTCTGAGCTTCCATAGCTCGCCGCTTCGCCACAGGTACATACTCAGAATAGTCATCTTCTTCTTCCATGGTTAAAGTTCCTATAGAACAACAAAATTCTAAGGAATCATTGAATTGAACAAAAGCAAACCCAACTGCCAAATGCAAAACAGTAAAACCAAAGAAAACCCAATTCCCTAATACCAAAATTATTATGACATACGTGCATAAATATACACAGGAGAACTTGAAGTATTAAAATTTAACAAAGAAACATTTATCCAATCAGGCCATATTTTGTGAGTAGATTATTGATTTGAGCTAATTTCAAGGGCAGAAGAACTCCAATTCACAAACTAATTAAAACAATACCAAATTAGACCCCTGAATTAAAGAGAAAGAAAGAGTGACAGAGAAATTAGGGTTGCAGAAGAAGAAGAAAGAAGAGAAGAAGGTGGCAGAAAACATACAGTTACAGCAGAAGAAGAACGATAGAGGGCGTGATGGCTACAGCTCCTGCAAACCCAAATGGGTCTGATGTTCTTGGTTGAGTCTGTACACAAAGCGGTTCAGGCCGATTCTGGTGAGTCCGCGAAGGAGGAGACTGGGTTTGATTTGAATGCAAAATCGAAGCTTTAAAGATCGAAGTGAGGTAGGGCAAGAACCCAATTGTTATTATCTGACCAAAAAAACATTTCCTATTCCGAAATAGAATTTTCGGCAAATTTCGGAAATTCCGGAAAGTTATTAATTTCGGAAAATTCGGATAATAATTTCGGAAATCTCGAACTTTAATAACCTAAAAATTCAGAAATGATTAATACTAGTTAATGGTTATGAACTTTAAAGTCGTCAAAATTTGTAAGGCTCCAGCTGGGCATTTAGAAAGCCCAAATAGACACAGATTTGTACAGCCCAAGAAAAAGATGAGGCTTGACTTACTCGCGCTAACAACATAGGGATGAAGCTTTTATGGAGAAGAAAACAGATGAGGTTATCTAAGAAACCGATGTGGGATCGCAACCACTTAATAAAAACGATGTGGGATGGCAACCACTCCCTTGTCCACCAGAAAACTAATCATCTCAGTTTCTGCCTCTAAATTTCTCTCTAGCCATTATGCCAAGAACCCTCTATCTGACTTGGGATACAAAGTTGCATCTCTAGTCAACATCTAGTTTCAATTCAAATATATGATCATGCCATTTTATAGAGGTTACATGCATTGTTAATCAGAGTAATGCTGAAAACATCAAAATAAATTCCAAACTTTTATATCTCAATTTATCTGACAATGTTTCATTTCTTCACATATACAAGGTTTGGGTATAACAAACATACATATGCATTTTTGTTATATTCAAATAAGTATATTTATAACAAATATATAGTCTTAAAGTTATATACTCCTATGTAACAAGCACACATATGCATTTTTTAAAAATTCAAGCAAGCATATTTGTTAGGACCAATTTTTGTATATTGGCAATTTCTTGTTCCAAAAATATAGAGTAGGTCTTTGAGTGTAACCTATAGTTTTTAAGTGATGTTTTGCTATCTTGAATCAGTGTGGCTCATAGATAATGTCGAGGTATGTTTTGCATCCATGCATTCATATTTGCATATTTGGAAGTTCATCAAAAGTGGCTGTCAAATTTATAGGACTGATATATAGTTTCAGTCTTACATAATCCATGCAGACATCAGTGAGTGTTTAACGATGAGTTTATACTCTTTAGTTGGTGTTTATTTATGCGTAGCTTTGTGTTGATTCTTATATCTTTTTAGTTGGGTATTTAGTTAAGTGGCTTTATTTGTTTTAATGAAAGAATATATTTGTGAAAAAGCCCATTTTGGCTAAAAGTCTTTTTGGTCTCTAACCTAGTTTTAAGCATGCAAAATAAGAAAGGAACTTCATCCGTTTTGTTCTTTGAGACTTTGAAAAGAAAAGGACGAGAGAATATTTTTGGGTAGAGAATTTTTTGAGCGTTCATATTGAAAACTCATGTGGCTGTTCCTTGTTAGCCTCCATGAGTGATTAAATCATCATCTTTTCATATATGTGTGAGTTCATGAGCATTATGCATGTTGGTGATCAACAATCGTGCCTTGAGGTGTAAGCAATCGAGACCAGCATTGTGCCATCTCTTGTTTACGAAGGAAGACAAGATCGCTGATTGGGTTGAGTAGCAAAGGGGAGTAGGAAAGTCTGTCTTGTGAGCGTTAGTCTTGTGAGATGAGACTTGTAAGACATTTTTGTATTCTTTCTCATAGTGATTTGGTTTCCTGCATAGTGCCTGCAGTTGTTTTCCTCATCTTGAGGTTTTTTACTGCGTCAACACATCTTATGTCCCTTGTGCGATTGTTTGTGTTTTTGTTTGAGTTTATTGCTGCTACGTATTATGAAATTCTGCTTACAGGATTGTTACAATATTTCAATCCTGCTGTGGTGTTTAAGTATTAAGAAACAGATCGGTTGC
Source organism: Prunus padus (assembly GCA_024362665.1). Lineage (NCBI taxonomy): Eukaryota > Viridiplantae > Streptophyta > Magnoliopsida > Rosales > Rosaceae > Prunus > Prunus padus. Next base: position 19,801,980 of record JANFAM010000010.1, on the reverse strand, counting down.
CCATTCTAGGGAATTTCAATTGGCATCAGAGCCGGTCACTAGACATGCTTAGTGAGATTGTTGGGCTGAGCTATAATGGATCGTGCATGTGGGTCCGTGACTCATCCTCCGTTTCGTGATCGAGAATACTAACTATGCGGCTTGGAAAGCCAAGATGAAGTCTTTTCTTTGGGCTCAAGGTACAAAGGTGTGGACAACCATTGAGAACGGTTGGGAACCTCCAACAAAGGAAATTAAAGGACATGCAAAAGATGTTGAAGATGAAAGCCAGTCAACAACAAGGTTGTAATTAAGCCAAACACGGAGTGGACTGATGCAGGATCTGATATGAGTGCCTACAATTAAAAAAAAAAGGTCTCAACTCCATCTTCACTGCGGTATCAGCTGAAAAATTCGACTTTATCTGTCATTGCAAAATCTCAATGGAGGCTTGGGATATTCTGGAAATTACTTATAAAGGAAATGCCACTGTCAGAGAATCAAAACTTCAACAATTGATGACTAAGTTTGAAAATATGAAGATGCTTGAAACTGAAAAATTTGTTGAGTTTTATGCTAGATTGAGCATTGTGGTGATGCTTGCAGCAACCTTGGTGATGCAATTCTTGAACACAGAATTGTGAAAAAGATTTTGAGATCTCTGCCTATAATGTATCACACCAAGAAGACAACGATTGAAGAGTGTAAGAATTTGAACAATTATAAACTTATTGAGTTAATTGGTTCTCTTAGCACTGATGAGATGGAATTTCCATAAATAAAGAAAAACAAGGGCATTGCACTAAATGCAGTGAAAGAAGGTAGGGCCCATTGTATTGGTAGGCTCCACTTCTATTAGAGAGATGGTACACAATTTGGTCTCTAAAGATGCAGAAAAACTTATATGAAATGGGGGATAAACACTGTTTTGCTATCCCTGACCAATTACAGACTGACATGTGGAAAAGTGATCACACGTGGCATACTGTGATTGACCGGGGATAGCAAAATAGTGTTATCCCCATTTCATGGAAATGTTTCTCCTAAAGATGGCCCCCCTAACATGACCAATTTAATTGCCACATACGTCAAGTTCTATTCAATTTCTCATTAAAACATATAACGTGCCTTGTGCCAACGGGGTCTAGTCCAGTGAAAAGGGGTATTAATTTGCATACCAAAGGTCTTAGGTTCAAATTCCTATGACATTATAGTTGTGTGTGTGTGTGAGAAATCCCCCTCTATAATTTAGACAATTGTTTATACTTAAAAAAAAAAAACATATAACGCGCCTCTCACATGTAGGATCTGCTAAAATCAATTTTCCTTTACACTCACTCATACTATCTAGTACTAAGTGGGAATATAAGAGCATCTCCAACCGAGATGCCAATTATAATGTGACAAGTTTTGACAAAAAAGAAGACATTTTTAAGCCTCCAACCGTGATGCCAAAATCCTAGTTGGATTGACATCCTTCACTTTTGCTGTCAAAATTGACAGCCCACAAGTTGAGATGTCTTTTATTATTTTAATACTGGGCCCACTCCTCTCCTCATCAATGTACAGTTTTTATCATATTTAATATTTTCCTCTTAAATATTGAGCCCACTTGCCTTTAAAATAATAAAATAATATGTATATTTGTCATATCGATTGGATAAAGAGTTTCACAATATGTCAAATTGCCACATAAGCCATCAAATTGTTTGATACTTGATATCTCCCTTGGAGATGCTCTAAGAACCGTAATTTTATTCTATTTTACTTTTACCATATAGTAAATTAGTAATGCCATTCAAATGCAGAACCTTGGATAGTGTAACTACTCTTAACCATATAAGCTACAAAGCTTTGCTCTTCGTTAGGCAAAAGAAATAAACAAGAAAGATATAAATAAATTATTATTTTGAAATAAAAATAATAAAAATCTCTCCTCACCTTCCCACCATAAGCTCCATATCAAATATCAACGAAGCACACACGACATTGTTCACTCGTCAGGCCTTTAGCAACCAAAACAATGGAGGTGGAAGTGAAGCTCCTCCTCTCAGACGCCTCCGCACACCAAAAGCTCACCGACCTCCTCTCCCCTTCCACGTCCAAACCCTAATCCAAGAGAACATCTTCTTCGACGGCTCCAACGCGGAGCTCTCCTCCAACGGCGCCATCCTCCGCCTCCGTTTCTACGACGGCGTTTCGCCCTGCGTCCTCTCCCTCAAGGCCAAACCCGTCATCTCCGACGGCGTCAGCCGCGTCCAAGAGATCGAAGAGCCTTTCGACCCAGTCCTCGGCCGCGCCTGCGTGGCGGAGCCGTGGCGGCTCTCGGTCGTTGACTCCTCCGCGCTCTTAAAGCGCGTGAGGGAGGAATACGGGGTCCGAGAGGAAGGGCTAGGGTTTATGTGCTTGGGTGGGTTTAGGAATGTGAGGGGTGTGTATGAGTGGAAGGGTTGAAGATAGAGGTGGACGAGAGTAACTATGATTTCGGGACGTGTTATGAGGTGGAGTGTGAGAGCTCGAACCCTGAGAGGGATAAGAAGATTTTGGAGAAGTTGTTGGAGGAGAATGGGATTAGGTTTCAGTATTCGGAGGTTTCGAAGTTTGCGATTTTCCGGTCTGGGAAGTTGCCGGAGTGAGGCCTTGGACGTTTGATGATACTTGGAATGTAAATTGTGTGATAAATGAAAACTGTGTAATTGAGCTTGAGGTGAAGACAATGGAGAAGGCAGATTCTCTGCATTCTTCTTCAATGTGTGGTTTCTGCAGAGATTATTTATTGTCTATCATCCTTCATGGAAATAGTAGAGATTATTTATTATGGCTTTGCTTGTTCTGTTTTTTCCTTTGGCATGATTCCAAGTTTAAGTTTCCTCGCGGAAATGGGATGACAGTCTGCAGGGACCATATGATTTTGAAAGACTATCTAGATTAGAAAAGAAAATGGATACTGCAACTTCCCAGACCGAAAAATTGCAAACTTCGAACCTCCGAATAGCAAAACCAAGTCCGTTATTCTTCTACAACTAGTTGCGACCAAAACAAGGAAAAAAGAACAAGAAACTACATACTTGCATAAGGTAAGATAAGTTGCACTTTGAATAGGGTACAAAGTTTAGCATCGGAGACAAACTGGCAGGCCACTCATTAACTTACATGATCATGAGCCAGTATATATGGATAACAGAACTCCAGACAACTACAATCGCCACAGGACACATTATAATTTAATAAATAAAAAGAAGAGACACTTTCCACCACCATAAAAGCAATTGAACGCTCTTATCTTAACAAATATCACATAATAATCAATAAAAAATTTCCAACCTGCCCCAAGTTACTAAAGAAGCAGCCTAAAACATGGTGAACCATGAACTTCACTTCTTTCTTGTCGACGGTAGCTGATAATGATCCTCTTCATCATCATCATCCTCTTCATCATCATCATCATCATCATCATCATCATCCTCATCATCCTCATCGTCTTCATCGTCGTCGTCGTCATCCTCATCGTCATCACTTTCTCCATTGCCATTAGCCTCAACCTCAACCTCGTCATCCGAATCCTCTTCATCATCATCGCTCTCTTCTTCTGAATCATTACCATCATCTTCATCACTGTCCTCATCATCATCATCCTCTGTTTCACCTGCATCGTTGTTTTCAGCATCAGGCTCTTTCACTTTATTAAGTTCGGACATTGGAAACCTGAAATGCAGTCTCACTGCCCTATCACTTTCCATCCCCCATACTGTGAACATATAGAAAACAATAAAAGAAGGAAATCTAAAAATTCAAACTTTTAAAAATACCCAAAATGTCGTTCCCACCTCTGATATGTTCTCACTGAGTTTTGAAATATGTCATGATCATCAGGCAAAGACCCAATCTGTTGAAGAACAAACATAAAGCCAACATGAGACAGATATTAAAAAAGGGTTCCTCATCAGATATTAAAAAACATGAGACAGATATTAAAAAACATAAAATGCGTAGAGAAGCGTAAAAATCGCAAAAACAAGCAAGCTGAATATTCAAAATCATGCAGAGAGCAAACAGAAATCTCCACTGAAAGCAAGCAGAAAAGTTCCTCATCAGCCAGTGAAGAGAACTCAAAAGAAAGAAGATGGACAGTTAGGAGATACTTATGTCTATCTACGTAATCCCAGAATGGTAATACTTAGAAATATAAGCATTTTTCAATACTAAAAGAAAATAGAAAAAACGAGGAGAAAATGAACTACAAATAAAGAGAGTAATTTTTCTTTCAGAAATGCTCATACAATACATGTTTAGAGAGCAAGATCATCTGAATACTAGTTTTCTTACTATAACTAAGATAAAGCTAAACCCATCACCACTAGAGAGCATGTAACAAATTACTTCCATAAAAATGAAGCCAAACATACTTGCTCATCAAAATTAATTTGCTTCAGCAGAAATGAAGCACCTATGATACGTTTCGAAGAGAAATTAATGCTTCAATTATGGAAAAGAACACAGTTCAATTTGAAAGCTTTATATTTTATCATCCTTATCCTTTTGCTGTTGAGAAACTATAAGAAAGAAAAAAGGAACATTTACTTCACCAGTATCCCGTATTATCATACATATTCTCATTCTTAATAATTTCTAGGTTTGACAAATTTTCAAGGAAGCCACTTCAATCCAACACTTACATTTGATAAGTCTTATATTCATTTCCACTAAGGATATAAATTAAAAGGGCTTACTGTATTTGGTTATTGAAATTTGAAAATGTTAGGCCCCTAAACTTCCGTAGAGCTATTATGCTCTGTTAGACAGGGATTTCAACTTTCTGTTATCCTAAGGCTCCATTTGGACATAAGTAGATTGTAATAATCTAAAACAAACATTTTAACCTTACAATGTTATCTAAATCCCTAGATTTGGAATCACTCCATCCAAATGGGACCAAAAAGCCTCTATAAATTTTCGATTTCATTTGATTACCGAAATCCTTAATGTAAACCTAAGCATTAAGTGATAGTCCAAACTGTTTCCCCCTGCCCAGAAAACTATTACAGCAGGATGCCCCAATAAGTAAAAGTAACCAAATTACACAACTTTAAGTCCAAACAACTATAACAAAACCTATTCACAAACACTTGTGTATGGGCAACAATTAATGAACAAAAGTATTCTTCAAACTATTGTGAACAAAAAACTACCCAGAAAAAGGAATTCCTTATAATTCAATTGCATCAATCATCAATATATGAGCTTCAAGGTAAAGATAATTCACAGAGCCAAAATTAGAGAAAGATGATTTGGGATTGAGTAATGAAGTACCTGCAGAAGTAGTAAAAGAAGAGACTTGTGAGCAAGAAGAGCAGTCTCCACCATCAAAGATTCAAACAAACAGCGCATAATGCCCTTCAAATCATCAGCACTGTGGCAGAAACTCTGGATCTCCATTGCACTAAAACTGTATATAGAAATGTGTAGGAAATAATACACATAAGTTATAGGGATCAAAGACAGAGAGGAGCGGTGGGGGCCGTTTTTGGAAGTGCGTCGAGCTTCTGGAGTAGCTGGGCTATGTTTGGCTAAAAGAAAGATCAGGATTTTGACTTCCTTTTGTCTCCTCTTGGTCTTCGACTTGGAGTGGCCGAGATCGTGTTTATTTATTAATTTATAATTTCTTTTTGGTGGGAGCTGTAGTAAGATGCTGAAAAACTAGAATTCAAGAGCTAGTTGGTAAAGGACCATAGTTACTGAGCGTGGAGGCTCGTTTAGTGAATGGATCTGGATTAAATTGAAATTAAGTCAAAATTAGTTCTTATGAATCTCACTTATCTAGGTGGGTAAGACACAATATTGGTTTATCAATGACTAGATATTTGTCTAATTTAAATAAGAGTTTTTATTTAAACCCCACACTTTTCTTTGTTCACCCAAACACTTAAATCATTAAGCTCTTAAGTTTTATTATTGGGTAAAAAGACAAAAAGGTCATCCAACTTAATACTTAACCCCAAGTACATCTATACACAGACCGCATACACCCTATTACTCTTCATATTAAGTTTTAAAAAACACAAACTCCTCTACACCCTATTGCCGAATTACTCTTCTCTTTCAATCCAAGAAACCTATTACACTCTCATCTTCTCTTTACAAACCCTAAATACGACAAATCATAATCAAACAAACAAATCAGAAATAATAATCATCATAATTAAAGAAAAAAATCAGACCTTGACTACGAAGCAAAAAAACAATGTCTGCCTAAGCCTTTGATTGATATATAATCTGGAAATTGCCACATGGGTTTGCCTTGTTGAACAAGAAAATAATAATAATAATAATGATGCTACAAATTAGACAAAAGTGTTTTAATCTCTTTTAAGTAATGTGATGTTGTGTTGAACTTAGAGTGGTGATGGGCAAGATAGTTGGGTGTGGATTGTGTGGTTGATGAGTTTTTTTATTTAATTTTTATGCTGGGTGTGTATTTAGGGGTAGTTTGGGAAGAGATAGTGGGGTTTTCTTAGAAATTGTGAAAATTTGAATTAAAAGTTGGGGTGAACTTAAAATATGGGGTGAGCAACAAGAGAAGTGTGGGGTTTAAATAGAAAAGGCTTTTTAAATAAATAGTGCAATCTAGGCCGAGACACCAAATGAGACCTAATGACTTTTGTCCTATTTTTCAAGATTTAGAAATATAAAAAAGGTTCTACTAGCTTCCCTTCGCTCTTTCAAACCTCTTTTCCTTATCTCCACTATTTAGGGGTAGTTTGGGAAGAGATAGTGGGGTTTTCTTAGAAATTGTGAAAATTTGAATTAAAAGTTGGGGTGAACTTAAAATATGGGGTGAACAAAGAGAAGTGTGGGGTTTAAATAGAAAAGCTTTTTAAATAAATAGTGCAATCTAGGCCGAGACACCAAATGAGACCTAATGACTTTTGTCCTATTTTTTCAAGATTTAGAAATATAAAAAAAGGTTCTACTAGCTTCCCTTCGCTCTTTCAAACCTCTTTTCCTTATCTCCACACTTATGTCCTCATTCCCCATCTACTGGATTTGAGATTTTAATTGTGGAGAGGTTACTTGTGTCTAGATATGTTTGGATTTGTGGTTTTGTTGGTTGGTGTTTTAGTTGTAAGGTGTGGCTGCAATCTCGGTGGTGTTCTCTGTCTCCAAGGCGGCGGCGACGTCTGATATAACAATTGAGAAAGAATAGCCAGAAACAGAGAATGAAGAAGAATTTAGAATGATAATTTCAGAGAATGAATTGTAGACTTTTCTTATTATCAAATATTAACCATTTACAAGCTTATATAGGAGCTTAACTAACTAACAATCTGCTAACAATTCTAACAGAGAGCACGTGCCTTGCACATGATTTGATAACAGTCTAACTAACATAATCTTTACAGTTAACATTCCACCTCAAACCTAACCCAGTTCCTCTGAGTTAGATGGACTACTAAGTCTCAAATTTCGACAATGTTGTACAAAAATGGGACTGTGAAGACCCTTAGTAAATATATCAACAAGCTGTTCCTCTGTTGGAATATATTGCACAGTTAAATCCTTCTTTTGTACTTTCTCACGAACAAAGTAGAAATTTATGTCAAGATGTTTAATTCTCGAGTGATATACCAGATTTGAACTCAGTGCTAAGTCAGACAAGTTATCACAATTAAGAAGAGGAGGTTGAGGCAAATAAACTTTCAAATCCTGTAACACATTTCTAACCCAAGACAAATATGCAGAGGTATTTACAAGAGCTCTATGCTCAGCCTCTGTTGAACTTCTTGATACATAATGTTGATGCTCAAAATGGTTCAGCCAAGATTGAGTCCAACTTAGTGATGAGGTGTGATGGATGATGGGTGAAGGTGAGGACCTTCAGCATGTGTGTGAAGATTTGGGCAAACGATAAATATACAAAAGACGAGATATACGTGGTTCACCCTTAATGAATGGGCTACGTCCACGGTGAAGATGTTCTCATTATGATTTGTTTACATTTGTACAAGGGGATTAGACCCAAAGATAAATGGAAGAAGGCCTAGGGCCTAAGGTACAAAGCTAGGAATTCGAAGCCCGGGGTCAAGTCCTAAGATCAGGAGACCCAGGACCCGAAGGCGGACTAGCAGGAGAGTCCTGAAGAGAGCCCCTTTCTAAGGGGAGAGTAGTATTCTTTTATAGGTGAGGAAGTCTCCATCTCTTGTAGTTTTCTGATGTGGGACTCCTGGTTGCTCGGTTAGTCATGGTACCAACACATAACTTTGTTTCTTAGATTGCCATGAAATTGGATTCTTTCCAAAAAACACCACAAATCCAATAGTCACCTCCGTGTATTAATGTTCCCTGCCGAGATCACTATAGGCAGTCAACTCCCAAGGGTCACTGGTGAAACTGATCCTATACTTCATACTGACTTGAACATATCTGAGTATTCTTTTGACTAAATGAAAATATGCATTAGTTCGAGTAGTCATATATTGACAAACTGAATTCACAACATATGATAAATCTGGCCTGGTAAAAGTCAAGTATTGTAATGCACCTACAATACTTTTATAGACTGTAGGATCCGATAAAGGTTCACCTTCTGTCTTTGAGACCTGAGTGTGAGGTTTGCAAGGAGTAGGACAAGCTCGACACGTACTCATACCAACTCTTTTCAATAAGTCTTTGGCATATTTAACTTGATTGACAAAAATATCTCTTACTACATTATATGAAATCTGTAACCCTAAGAAGTAGGTGAGTCTTCCCATATCTTTCATTTCAAAAACAGAACTGGGATCATCAACCACATGCTGAACTAACTCATCATTTGATCCCGTGAGAATGATATCATCGACATATAACAAAAGCACTCAATATATGTGCCATATGTTGGAAGTTTGAATGAAATTCAAGGACATTTGTCCCACATTGGTAGAAAGAAGAAAGAGTGAGGTCTTTATAAGTGTGGAAGTCCCACACTTAGTAAATGGAAGTTGGGCCAAGTGGAAGCCATTTGAGCTTCAAAATCAATTTGGGCATTGAATATTATATAAATAAATAATATTTAATTGTCAAAAAGATGGGCACTTTTAGATTTAAATTAATTTTTTAGTTTCGAATTAATACATTTTTATTAATTCGGATTAGTTTAATTAACTGTTTTCTAATAGTTGTGACTTTTCTGATAAGGTTTCATAAGTTTATTTAAATCAAACAAAGCCTCATTTGTAAAACACAGAAAAAAACATTCTACAAGCATTTCACATTGTCTAAGAGGAAAACAAACAAAGTTCGCGATTCTAAGTCCTAGTACTAGGTCTTAGAATATCGATAGTTGAATCCTGGGAGGCGGTCACTGTAGAACTTCAAGCACCGAGAAGGGGTGAAATTATTGTCTTTAGGACATTGCATCAAATTTGCAAGCCTCTATCTCGAATCCAAGTCAGTTTCATTTATTATTTGTTTCTTGTATTTTGAATTACAGTTTGTTATAAATACAATTTCATTGGTTTAAATAAATAAATATATATAGATATATTGTTAATATATAATCATTCTAATTAGTAACTGATTGTTGTTTTTCCAACACCATCATGCATCATAAACAGACTGGGATCGAAGTGTGAGGACTTTAAACCTATAGCTAGTAAGTAACCACTAAATTTGGCATTCCATGCCCTTGGAGCCTGTTTCAGGCCATATAGAGATTTTGAAGCTTGCAAACAAAATTAGGATGAATTGAATCCTCAAAACCTTGTGGTTGATGCATGTAGACTTCCTCCTCAAGGTCGTCATGCAAAAATGCATTTTTGACATCTAGCTGCCTTAATTTCCATCTATTCATTGTAGCAATGCTCAAGATAAGTCTCACTGTGGTATGCTTGAACACGTGACTAAAAGTCTCTCCAAAGTCGAATCCTAGCTCTTGACTAAAGCCTTGAGCTACTAGTCGAGCCTTGTGTCTAGCAACTGAACCATCAAAATTCTTTTTAATTTTAAAAATACATTTGCTACCTACTATGTTCTTGTAACAGGATTAGGAACAAGAAGCCAAGCATGCCTTGCATATGCAAAGCATCAATTTCTTCTTGCATTGCCTTATGCCAATGAGAAGAGGAAGCTGCGACCTTATAGCTCACTAATTCATCCAGATCCACAATAGAATTAAAACAAGTGTAATAGCCCTGATACTCAGGGAATTGTCTCTGTTGAATTAACAGAATCTTTACAGTTAACAGTTTGTGATGGCGGTGGCAACAACGACAGTAGTGGCTCTGTTGGTTTTTGGTTGTTTGTTTGTAGTTTCTTATTTTGTAATAATTGCATCAACTCCTTGTGAGTTGGGTGTTTGATTGTTTTCTAGTCTCTACTTGTATTTTGTACTTATGAGAGTTAAAAGTTGTAGATGTATTTGACAGGACCCGACCCAAATTCCACTTTGGAATCCGTGTCGAACCTTGTGCGTGTCCAACAACTGTCAGGTGCTAGGCATACTTGACCAAAATACCCTCTAAACTAAAACTCATAACTTCTTTTAGGGTTTGACTTCTACCGAAAAACCGGCAGAGTCTCCCCTGAAAAACGAACATTTCCCATTTTATTTCACTTGTAATAACACAAGTTTTAATATCCCAACTTCAGCATGAATAAGACAAAATAATCTGAAATGTACGAGGCCTCAGCAAAAAAACATACTCAGTTTTAAGTCGGGCTTCGGCCCATCCACATATTCAAATTGAATTCACCAAAAACAGTAAAAGCATAACAAAACCCATAACTATACCAAATTCCCGAAATACTTTCTTTTCCGCGGCTGCACCTAGGTTATCCTAGGCTGCCTACGTACCCTCCGTGAGGATCAAGCCACAAGTAGTTCTTTTCAAATTAAAAGAATCACAATACAAATATTATAGTATTGAACCGGACTTGAGTTGTAATTGACAATTATGTTCTTTGAATTTGCAAGTTATATTTAAACAAAACCAAACATTTTCACGAAACCATACCTACAACCAATCTGCATAATGCATATCCTGCATTGTCACGCACCGAAGGGTATATATATATATAAGCAATTGGGGAGGGGGGAAATTGGCTAACCACTGTGTAGATAAATCAAGCGGTGGCTCGGGATCCTAGTCAACCTGTGCAGAAAATATGAACAGGGTGACAAACTATATCTTGTGAACTGTATCAGTATATCCATGATGCACTATTTTCCACATAACTGTGCCTCAAACATTATCCATCAATTTCCACCTAGCAGAACTCAGGGAGATATTCTCCACCTAAGAACGCAGAAAATCCATCAATTCCATTTATAAACCGTCAATTCCCCTAGCAGAATCGGGGGACACATAGTCAGCCCGAAACGCAAATCCGTCAATTCCTCCTAGCAGAATTGAGGGACACATAGTCAGCCCGAAACGCAAATCCTCGCACCACACGGTTCGAGCGTCCCAGAAACTAGTGGGACGTTAGCATATATGAGTCACTATTCCGAAGGCTACACTTCGTCCAAGATATTTAAATATCCGAGGCAACCTTATATATTCCGAAGGCAACAATTTAATCCGAAGGCAACTAGTTCAATTTCAAATCAATTTAACAGATATATAGATATATATATATACACACACACACACATAATCATATATTTAGTTAAATCATTTCCTAAATAAATTATAAACTCATTTCCCAACTTTCCAAGCTGATCTCATTTCACAATATGCATAAACATACTAACTCAACTCCACTAAATTAGTATACTCGGGAAGTAAACCATATATTTATATCATTCATAAAGCATTGAACATTTACTTAATATAACTCATAATCAAACAATTTAACAATTTAAATCCTCCATGAACAATCAATCAAATCTTGACTCTCGGGATTAAAAGTGTGTGTGCAACTTATGAGGGTTCCTAGGGTCATTTTAATCATTTCTAACAGTTGGAATGGCTTGAAAAGACCTGAGATTAATTATCCAATTAAATTCTTATATTGGTCAATCGGTCCCCCATAGGGTCCACGACCTCTGATTAATAATCCGAAAGTTCCTATAGGTTTATAAAAATCCAAAAAACATATCCTATGAGTTTCGTCAAGATCCGACAGTCCGAACATATCGAACCCAGATTATGCCTAATATGTAAAAACTGATTTTATACTCAAACGATAACATTACGCTAATCCGAGCATACCGTCATACTTAGGACGATATGAGGATCATTCTAAAATATAATAGGTGTAGGGGTATTTTTCTTCCGGTAGCTGGACGAATGGGCTGGGCTGCTGTAAAGTGCAAATGGATGAAATTTCCCCTGTGCCTGAGTTCAAGAATCAGGCCCCAAGAGTGCTTCGAAAGGTTCATGGAGCCTTAGGAAGCACCTTGGTTTCCTTCACCAATAAAACCAGCAATTACTTACAGATCAAAATTATGGCTTGACATGAGAAGCTTGTGGCATGGGAGCTAAGTATTCCTGAGTTTAGCAATAGAGAGATAGAGCATGGGTTCCTTATGGAAAGTAAAGGTTCAGAGAAGGGAAGGAGAGATTTGGTGGGGTTTTGGCTTGAGGAAGGGGGAGAGCTATGGAAACTAAGCATGGGGTGTCTTGAGTAAATCTCAGGCTGCTTGTTGTCGTTGCTTGCTAGAAGGGAAAATGGGAGGAGATGGAGGGATAGGGCTTGAAACTATGGAGTTTCAGATGTGAGAGATGTGCTTGCTCTCTGGGTGTGGGTTGCTTGGCTCTGGATAGGATGTCTTTTGCTGGGCAGAGGGTCTCTCTTCTTATAGGCGCTGGGACTTCCATCTTTATCAAGTCATCCCTTCTCTTTCCCCTCACTTTCTCCCACTCTATCTTATTTGGTGAAACTCCCTAGCCTAAACACATAGGCCTGAAGCTTTTTTGGAGCTCCAAGCCCCTTACGCAGCTGGCCTTCTCTATGGGATGTGGTGTTACCCTCCTTTTACCCTGATTTTCCTTTTAGAGCTTGCAGAGGAAAGAAATAGGGGCAAAGGCGTTGGCACAATGGGTATTCCTTCTGCACCTCGATCTCTGTTGGTTTTTGTAGTGGCTTGCTATTTGACCAAGTTTTGAGGCTTCTGGTAATGCTATTTATGTGTAAGATACTGGACTTGGGCTACTGGTCAAGCCATTGGGTGTTGCTCATTTATTTCCAGCGACCTGTGGGTTTCGTCAAGCTGCTGGAAGCAGCTTATGGTGCTATACGTTTTGGCTGATGTGTGGCTTTACTATTAAATATTTTTCCTAAGGCATTGGGCTTTCTTCTCTCTCTCTCTCTCTCTCTCTCTCTCTCTCTCTCTCTCTATTGCTTACCCATGTTTTTGGGCCCAAGAAATGGGCCTGAGTTTTGGTGCTCCCAAGTAGCCCAAAACTTCCACTTCTTGGTCCATCAATGGGCCTCGTGAATACTTGTGACCATCCATACCACAACCTACTCAGCAAGCCCCAGGCATTCGCGTGGCTTGGGCCCACTTAAGCTTGTAGCGTGGCTAGGTGTAAAATAATGATCTTCCGCTTGGCATGGCGTGCTCGAATTTTATCGCCTTTGGAAAGGGATATAATGCTTGACGGGATAATTAGCATGGACTTTGTAGAGCTAGCATGTTTCAAAGGCTTGTTATAACTTTTTGCGGATTGCGTGCTTATGTGGCATGGCATGCAGCATATATCAAGCGTGTACGACGAATTCTCGCGCGTCTCAACTGGGCCTTTCTTTCCGGGTTAAATGCCATATTGGGCCAAAAATGCATTTGGGCCTACCCCTTGATTTTTGGGCCTCAACAATAGGCCACCACATAGTGGCCCAAGCGCCGACAGCGTGGGTGGCTTGAGTACTTTCCGGCAATCGAGAAACTCAAAAACTACCATCACAACTAAGGGAGTAACTTTTTGATCAAACTCTAAACACTGAAAATTGAACCACCAGCTAGGGCTCGGAAAATGGATGAAAAAGCATACCTCAGTCGACGGATTTCGTCGTCGGAGCCGCCGGAAAAGACGTCGGAAAATTTTCAAGAAACCGAAGCTTCCTCGCTTCCTCGCCATCACAGGAGGACTAGGCTCGTCGGGAAAATGGGTGGAATGGATAGAGGAGATCGATGTGAGCATTTCAAATGGTGGATCACCTCCAGCCGTCTCAGTGGAGAGATCCATGGAGGAGAAAGAGAGGGGTGGTGGTGGGGAAAAGAAAGAAGGAGAAAGAAATAAAAATCTGTGCCGATTATTGTAGCGGCAATATAGCACGCAGTTTTTTTTTTTCTACTTCCATTTTAAAATTTTTCTCTCTCATTACAACTCGGAATTGAGCGTGCAACCGTATCGACGAGCCCGACGCAACAGTGCCTCTCAATTCCCCAAATTCTTTCCTAAACAAAAAGTCAATTTTAAAACCCATTAAAATATTCTCGGGGTGAAATTGTCTTTTACTTGAATAATTTAATAATTTAATATTAATTTAGGAACAGGATATTACAATATTGGTATATTTGGGCGCTGTGATTCATGTCTAGTTTGTTCAACCATGCGGCTTTTATGCCAAAATTTCTCTAGATTTTTTGTGGCATGTATCTGGATTAACCATATATGGTTACTATGCTTCCATATTACTATTACCCCTCTATGGGCATTTGTATTTGCCCTTGTGGTGATGGTTGATCGGTGCATAATTACATATCATTTTGTACCCTTCTAACTTATGATTTGGTTATGTTTTTGAGTTAAACTTGTGCTTTTAATCTTTTTTGTGTTTGTTTCAGTGTAATAAGTTTGGGACTCATTTAATGCATTTTGGAGTCAAGTTAGCTCAAAATGGTGTCTGCAGATCAGTCAACTTCACGGATTGGACTCTACTTGCTCAAGAAGAACCAGATAATGAGCCATACGTCATTGGAAAGATACGGAAGTCTATTTTCTGGATCATTTTACGGTTCATGATTCCGAGTCCTCTAGAGGAAGTTATACAAGTTTTGGCAGCTTAAGGTCAAAATCGGCAGGATCTTGGTTACTGGGCCAAAAATGACTTTTGAAGGCCTTCCCGAATTTTCCTTGAGTTGGGCTGCATATGCTTGGAAAGATAAGACAAAGAGCTTCAAGATCCATATTTTTGCAGATTTGTTAGAGTGAAGGAACAAGCCCAAATCGAGCCCACAAGCTGACTGCAATGCATTGTCATGCATGAGCTAATCATTTTAGTGGTGAATTGAGTGGTGTAAGTTGGTGAAGTGAGTGTGATTAATAAACTCAATTGTATAATCAGATTTATACTTCCCCTAGGCCTATAAATAGTGAGTTCTCCAAACATGTAAACACACCCCAAGGGGGGGAGCTCTCAAACATCTCTCTAGAGCTCCTCTCCCTTCTCTCCCTCAAATTCTCTTAGTTTTCCTTTTTAGTTCTCAATTGTTGTAACAAAATCCTTTTGCTAAATTTTCCTTTAAGTTTTTCTTAGTTGTAATTTATTTTTCATTGTAATGTAATTTCTTTTCTTAAGTTTTCAAGTTTAATTAGTTTTCAAGTTTCAATTATAGTTCTTGTTCTTATTCATTATGCTTATAAGTTAATATGCTTGTTTGAATGATTGATCACCATTAAAACTTGTATGTTAGCTATCTTGGTTTGCATTAAGAGTAGACACCATGCATTAATTCAAATTGAACTATGAATAGGAAGAGTATGTATGGACATTCGACAACATGGATTAGATACATGCTTGGTTGTTTAAAACATTCTTCTATGCTTAATGGATTTCTAATGCTTAATTTAGGTTCGACAAGAAGGATCTAATTAGGGAATTAGGAATACAAGGTTAGGACCAGACACCATGGCTTAATCATACTTTAGCTAGAATCAATCTGTGAATCTAAATTGAACTTGGTAACTAATTTGCTTGAGTTAATTTCTTTTCTTTCTTTCTTGTTTTATTTATTTTCTTTTGGATTTCTGTTTTGTGCAGGGAATCAAATTGAATCAATCTATCATCAATCCTCGTGGGATCGACCTCGTACTCACACAAGCTATACTATCCAACGCCTCGTGCACTTGCGAGTTAACAATGGTCTTTGTGCCTAATTTATGAATACAATTATCGCTTTTCTCTCAAAAAAATAAAATAAAAAGAAATATAACCACTCGAGGAGCCTTGAGCAATGCTTGGACCCCTTTAATTAGCAACACTCAACCCACTCGAGTGGCTAAAAGTCTTGGATTAATTTTTGATATACCCCCTGAAAGTGTATTTGAGTCTCACTTTGCCCTGAAACTCATTTTGTTTCACTGTACCCTATTTTTCACACATACTTGTCTCACTTACCCCATTTTCAAAAATATTATTTAAAATTTAAAATTTAAAATCATATTAAATATTAAAAACGTTAATATATTTCTAATGTTTGGGAGATGGGTAAGGCTCGGGTGTGGGTTGCGGGTGGGGGTGAGGGTGGTTTGGGTAGTTGGGGAGAAAAAAATAGAGGGACCATTTGCCCAAGGAAGAGAGAGAGAGAGAGAGAGAGAGAGAGAGTGGATCGGGAAGGGGGTTGGGTGTTGGGTCGCGGGTAAGACTCGGGGTGGGGGTGGTTTGGGTAGTTGGAGAGAAAAAAACATAAGGACCATTTGTAGAGAGAGAGAGAGAGAGAGAGAGAGAGAGAGAGAGAGAGAGAGAGGACGAGGCATAGGGGAGGGGTAGGGTGGGGATGCAGTTTTTTGTTTTAATCTTCTTTTTAAAAAAATTAATTTTCTTTACATTTTTTTGGATTTTAAGTTTCAAATTATTTTTAATATATTTATGTTTTTAATATTTAATTTGATTTAAAATTTTAAAATTGATTTATTTTTTATTAATATTTTTTGAAAAATGGGGTAAAGCCGAAGTAGATGGAGTGTCAAAAAGTTCATTAATTATTTAAAAGGTAAGCATAGTCGGGTTCAAAATTTGTGGCTTGAAAATTATATTCTACAAAATTGGGATCCTTAGCTCAATTAGATGGAGTGTCCCAGTCTAATTGGCTTGAAGTTGGAAATCAGGATACCAAACTTAATGACTTTAGAGTATTTATAGTTTCATTTTTTATGTTGCGCTGGAGTCATTGACTTGGAGTTTGGCTCTGCACACCAAGGCTAATAACACAAACCATTCTGCATTTCTTACTTCATCATATATCTCTTGAATTTGTTTTTCTATTATCAAGGGCCAATTTCCTACGCCAACAATGGCTGATGCACTCGTTTATGTGGTTCTACAACAATTGGCTTCAACAACATATCAGCAAATAGAAAAAGAGGTGAAATTGGTCTTGGATGTTAAGAAAGAAGTTGCAAAAATCACCAGCAATCTCAAAGCCATTCAAGCCGTTCTCTATGATGCAGAGAAGAGGCAAGTGAAGGAAGCCATCGTGAGAGATTGGTTGGATAAGCTGAAAGATGTATCGTACGAGATGGATGACGTGCTGGACGAGTGGAACACTAAAATTATGATGCAACAAGTTGACAAACAAGAAAAAGAAGGTGATATGACTCTTCTTGTTACCAAGAAGAAGGTATGTTTCTTGATTCCCTTTGATTGCTTTTGTTTTGGCCATGTCAGTCGAGTAATTCTTCGTCGTGACATTAAACTTAAGCTAAAAGATCTGAATAACAAGTTGACTGAGATTGCTGAAGAACGAAAAGCATATAAGTTTCAACACACAGAAGGAAGAGTTGAACAACCTGAACGGCAGAAAAGCTCATCGTTTCTTGATATATCTAAGACATTTGGCCGAGGAAATGAAAAAGATATTATAGTAAGCAAGTTGTTGAGTGAAAGTAGTGAAGAAATTATAAGGGGTCCCCTTGTTATCCCCATTGTGGGGATGGGAGGAATGGGAAAGACAACTCTTGCACAACTAGCCTATAATGATGAAAATGTAAAAGCGCATTTCGAAAGGAGAATATGGGTTTGTGTCTCAGACCCTTTTGATGAGATAAAGATTGCCAAAGCCATCATTGATGGTAATGGAACCCCAAACTCAGATGAATTGGAAGCTTTCTTGCAATGTATGTCAAAATCTATAGAAGGGAAAAAGTTCCTCCTTGTCCTAGATGATGTGTGGACTCAAGACCACAGAAAGTGGGAACAATTAAAGTTACCTTTGCTGAAAGGTGCTATGGGTAGTAGAATACTGGTGACCACACGAAAAGAGGAAGTTGCTATTATGATGGGAGCAAAGATGAGCCACATGATCCATTTGAAGCAATTGAGTGAAGAATCATGTTGGTCCTTATTCTATCACCTTGCATTCTTTGACAAGGAAGAAGATGAATCTAATGTGTTTGAAGCTATTGGTAAGGAAATTGTCAAAAAGTGTAAGGGTTTGCCTCTTGCTGCAAAGGCTTTAGGTAGTCTCATGCGCTTTAAGAAAACTAAGAAAGAATGGCAAGATGTCTTGCACAGTGAGATATGGGAGCTTAAAGAGGTTGAACAAGAAGTTTTTCAACCGTTATTGTTAAGTTATTATGATTTGGCGTCGGTGGTGAGACGTTGTCTTTTGTATTGTGTTATTTTTCCAAAAGATTATGAGTTCAATAAAGATAATTTGATTGAGTTGTGGATGTCACAAGATTATCTTAGTTCGGAAAGAAACCAAGAAAAGGAAATAGTAGGTGAAAACTGTTTCAATAACTTAGTAATGCGGTCTTGGTTTCAAGATTTTAAGAAAGATGGCGACGGAAATACTACCGTCAAAATGCATGATATTGTGCATGACTTTGTGCAGTTTCTTAACCGAAAGGAATGTTACATCATGAATGTCAAGGATGCTAACAAGAGAATTGAGCTACCAAGTGATAAGGTCCGCCATTTGACCTTAATCCTTGCATCGGATAACCAAATTGCATGTTCTATTTCATTATCACCTCCTGTTTCATTTGACAATTGCAAAGTTCTGCGCACCCTGTCATGTTTTGATTCAAGAATCATTAACTTAGACCCAGATCTCATTTTGCAATTGAAAGGCCTTAGGACATTAAATTTGAGTGGTAACATTTTCAATGAACTTCCAAAGGAGATTGGCAAATTGATACATTTGAGGTACATTGATTTGTCTGGTAATCATCATATGAAGGAATTACCAAACACTATGTGTAATTTATACAATCTAGAAA
The DNA here is from genome assembly GCA_024362665.1 of Prunus padus. Lineage (NCBI taxonomy): Eukaryota > Viridiplantae > Streptophyta > Magnoliopsida > Rosales > Rosaceae > Prunus > Prunus padus. Next base: position 19,782,853 of record JANFAM010000010.1, on the reverse strand, counting down.
CCTTGCGCCTCACTGGGTGCAGGCACCTTGCAAAACTACCTAAGGCCATAGGGAAACTGATTAACTTAAAGCATCTTCATATTAAGAGCTGTTATGCGTTGAAGTACTTGCCAAAAGGGATTGGGAGATTAAGAAGTCTGCAGGTATTAGATGGGTATAGTGTATGTGCTGCTGACAACAGTGAAACACTCCAGTTAGGTGATCTGGGAATCTTGGACAAGCTTCAGGGTAGCCTTTTTATCAAAGGGCTGGGGAATGTGAGAGACTCTGGTGAGGCTGAGAAAGCACAATTAGCGAATAAAAGACACATCCTTCATTTGGAACTAGATTTTTCGAATGGAGATAAGCGACGACAAGGAGAAAGAGATGGAGAAATGTTGAGTTTCTTAGAACCACCTCAAAGTTTGGAATTTTTAAGCATTAGTTGTTACTGTGGCGGCACCTTCAGCTCTCCCAACTGGATGATTTCTCTACCTAATTTGAGAACCCTTGTTCTTCGTTCTTGGAAAAATTGTGATTTTTTGCCTCCTCTTGGGAAATTGCCGTCCCTACAAACACTAAGCATACATGATATGCCTAGTGTAAGAAAGGTTGGAGTTGAATTTTTGGGACTAGAAGAAACTTCAGCATTGTTAAAATCATCCTCACCAACTGTTTCATTCCCAAAATTGAAAAAGCTCAGCTTCTCTGGAATGTGTAGTTGGGAAGAATGGGAAGGAATGGGAGGGTCGGTGGAAGAGGATTCCGAAGTTAGAATAATGCCATGCCTTTCTTCATTGGATATTCTTAAGGCAGACAGCCTACAAACACTGCCCGACTTCCTGCGAAAGACTCCACTGCACGATTTGACTATCTATAAATGCTCTATATTTCTTGAACGCGGTTGCCAAGAAAGCAGAGGAGAGGAGCGTCTCAAGATTTCTCACATCCCAAACATCGAAATTAATTATAACAGTGTTCGAGAAGACGGAGTTTGGATCCAGCAAGAGGATGAAACTGAGGAAACTGATAGTTCTGAATCTGATGGGATTGCACAAGAATAGGATGTCGTGTATTACAAGTCATCTTAGCTGCATTTCCATAGGTGCTCTGCCAATCCCCTGTTCACTCCTTCTGGTAAAAAACTAAGCTCTTATTTGTGTATTTATATACTTGATTACCATATTTAATTACTTTTCAGTAGTCTGTGGGTTCGAGCTGCCCAATAATAACAATTTAAGGTGAATACTATATGCAGAAAATGATTATCTATGGTCATTAAAATAGCAGCAAGTATTGCAAGCATCCATTTGGGAGGCAGAATTTAAAGTTGCAGTGGCTGGAGTCCCCAAGACATGATGATCTTCTGGTATTTGTAACGCGCAAAATTTAATTGTAAACTTGACTGCATATGCTCCATGTTGAAATGAAAATTCTGAATTAATCTCTAGGTCGTATGGAATTGATTTTCATTTAATTCTAGTTGACAATTCCCTTAATCAATGATCTTCTGCAGAAGAACATCACCATGCTACTACATGCACAGACCATTCTGAAGCATAAGGAATTAAAAACAGCAATGGAGTTGACAAGTCCCTTAATACAGGTTTAACATTTTGACAAGTCATTTCATCTTCTTGCTGCAATCCAATGGTTACAAGTGTTGGTTGCTAGTTTGCTGAACTGTCAAATTATGATTGAACCAAGCTGGAAAAACCAATTATTTGCATTTTGATTAACAGATCCTAAGTAGGATTTTCAAGTGGTGCAACATCATCAAAGAAACTGGTCCAGCATTCTGGCAAACATTTGACTGATTGATGGGGCTCTTACCTAAGCTAGGTAACTGGTTTTCAGTACTTTTGTAATCTTATTCCTATGATGTAGTTTAAAGGCTCAAATTTAAAGTTGCTGGTTATGAAATTCAAATGTTCCTAGGTTGTGATATCGAATGCCCATGTCATAGGCACGGGATTTTGTTATTTCAGCGGCTGAAGCTTTTCATGGCATGGAAGTTGATTTGGATGCTCTACCCGGAAACAGAATGGGACCGGAAGTTTATGTGGGAGCTGCATCTTCTCCTAAGCTACTTCTGCTGGCTCATTTGTTTTGGCATGCTCCCCTACCAATGAGCTGTGAGAGGACTATTTTCAACAGGGAAAAAAAAATGACACGAACAAGACTCATTAACACAAGTTGGATCCCGCCAGCCCCCTTCCCCCGCCTAATCTGAAGGAAGGCAGCACCGATGCCCCTGAATTTTCTCACTTTTCTGATGAGTTGATGCACACACAAGGTCTTAATCAAGGAATTGGCCGGCCCAAATGTTTTATATTACAATGTCATACAACTACCTTTTTGGGGGGACAATGTCAATATACAATTACTAGATGTATGGCTATGACTAGAATTTAGAGAGCAAAACGTGCATTTGAGCAGATATTTGACTTTTATGTATTGGTGAAGGTATCTCTATGAAATTAAAAATGTGAAGAAGTCTTCGATCTATGGTGTGTCATGCATCATCTCTATGTGTTGGTAGCCTGTACATGTCATGTTTTATTATATAAATGTAACGTCTAGAAAGACAAGTTGGCAAATTAGACTACGGTATACTGATAAACTGGTCAACAAAGGTAGAGTTAATTATTTAACTGGTAAACAAAGTTGTACCTCAAAGAAAAAAAAAAAGGTAAACAAAGTCTTTCCTAAGCATCCTTTTGATAAGTAGGAGACGTTGCAAACACTTGTGTACAACCTTTTCATAAAATGCATAACCAAATGAAAAAAAAAACTCTTATAGAACTTGATCATGTCCTATGCATATCAAACCGAAGGCAGATCACAAGAAATGAAGCTGCTACTAGGCCGGGGTGGGGGCTTGGGTATGTGAACCACATAGAAAGGTTTAACAAGGAATCTTGCCCGCCTCTCCTAAAATTTCGTAGGTTCACTTTTTTAATTGATTGATGGGTATGTGATGGAAGAATTTAAAAACCAGGTAAACTCATCTATTGCGGGTGGTTCGGTGAAGGTAGCTCTATGAGTTAAAAAAAGGGAAAAAAGTCTATGATTAACGCGTCCATGAATGAAGCTCTTTGTCATGTTTAATATATCTCTACATATATAAAATGGTGAGGTCAAGAAACACAAGTTGGCGAATTAAATTAGAGTAAGCGTGTATTTGGGATATCAGAAATAATTACGTAACTTGTCAACAAAGGCCGCTCGGAACGTATTTTTATAATTGGGATAATTACCTCATGTTGCTGGAGCCATCACAAAAGATAGGGAGTCCCTGTCTGATCGACTTGGACTTGGAGATTAGGATATACTTCATCTAATTTGACTTTTTTTTTCTTCTTTTTCTGTTGTTGCTTGGGAGAAAAAAAGGCAATGACAAGGTCCATCTGCATGCATTTCTTACTTCATATACATCTCTTGTCTTTCAGCTTCAATAGCTTATCAACAAATTTGACGCCAAGAATGGCTGATGCCCTCATTTCTGTGCTGCTACGACAATTAGCTTCAATAGCTTATCAACAAATAGAAAACGAGGTGAGACTGGTTTTCGATGTTAAGAAAGAAGTTGCACAAATCACCAGCAATCTCAAAGCTATTCAAGCTGTGCTTGAGGATGCGGAGACGAGGCAAGTGAAGGAAGCCATCGTGAGAGATTGGTTGGAGAAGCTGAAAGATGTGGCATATGAGATGGACAACGTGCCATCTCGTTGCCAAGAAGAAGGTATGCTTCTCCATTCCCTCTCATTGCTTTTGTTTTAACCAAGTCAGTGGGGTGATTCTCCATCGTGACATTGCTCTTAAGATAAAAGATCTGAATGATAGGTTGAATGAGATTGCTAAAGAAAGGCAAATGTATAACTTTCAAAACACAGAAAAAGGCATTGAACATCGACCAGAAAGTTCATCCTTTGTCGATATCTCTAAGACATTCGGTCGAGAAAATGAAAAAGGCTTTATTGTAAGCAAGTTGTTGAGCGAAAGTAGTGTAAAAGGGAGTGATCCCCTTGTTATCCCTATTCTAGGGATGGGAGGAATTGGAAAGACAACTCTTGCCCAGCTGGTTTATAACGATGAGAGTATTAAAGTCCATTTTGAAAAAAGAATATGGGTTTGTGTTTCAGACCCTTTTAATGTTATCAAGATTGCCAAAGCCATCATTGATGGTGATGGTACCAAAAACTCAGATGTGTTGGAAGCTTTCTTGCAATGCATGTCTAAATCCGTTGAGGGTAAAAGGTTTCTTCTTGTCCTAGATGATGTGTGGACTCAAGATCAGAGAGAGTGGGAACAATTAAAGTTACCTTTGCAGAAAGGTTCTACAGGTAGTAGAATATTGGTTACCACTCGAAAAGAGGAGGTGGCTATAATGATGGGAGCGAGGATACGTGACATGATCCGTTTGAACGAATTGAGTGAAGCGTGTTGTTGGTCATTATTTTGTCACATTGCATTTTTGATATGGAAGAAGACGAGTGTAATGTGTTTGAAGCTATTGGTAAGGAAATTGTGAAAAAGTGTAAGGGTTTGCCTCTTGCTGCTAAGACTTTAGGTAGTCTCATGCGGTTTAAGAAAAGTAGAAAAGAATGGGAAGATGTTTTGAATAGCAAGATATGGGAGCTAGAAGAGATTGAACAACAAGTTTTTCAACCGTTATTACTAAGTTATTATGATTTGGACTTGGCAATGAGACAATGTCTTTTGTACTGTGTAATCTTTCCAAAAGATTATGTGCTTGAAAAAAATTATTTGATCGAATTGTGGATGTCACAAGATTATCTTAATTTGAACGAAGACAAAAACCAAGAAATCATAGGTCAAAATTATTTTAATAACTTAGTGATGCGGTCTTTTTTTCAAGTTTTTCCAGAATATAATTCTGGGAATGTTACAGTCAAAATGCATGACATTGTGCATGACTTTGAGCAGTTTCTGACCAAGAAAGAAGCTTTTGTTGTAGAGGTTAAAGATGCTAACAAAAGAATTGAGCTACCAAGTTATAAAGTCTGCCATTTGACATTAATGCTTGCACTTGAGGTTCCATTTGCATCTCGCACTTCATTATTAGCTCCCATTCCCTCTGAAAATTGCAAAAATATGCGTACCCTTGCAACTTTTGGTTCAAGAATCACTACTTTAGACCGAGATTTCATTTTGCAATTGAAAGGCCTTAGGACATTAAATTTGAGTGATAACAAAATCAAGGAACTTCCAAAGGAGATTGGTGAATTGATACACTTGAGGTGTGTTGATTTGTCTCGTAATTACCCTTTGGTGGAATTACCGAACACTATGTGTAATTTGTACAATCTTCAAACCTTACGCCTAGATGGGTGCAGGCGACTTGCAAAACTACCTAAGGCCATGGAGAGACTGACTAAACTAAAGCATCTTCATGTTAGGGGCTGTGAAGAGCTGAAGTTCTTGCCAAAAGGGATTGGGAGATTAACAAGTTTGCGATTATTAGATGGGTTTCGTGTATGTGGTGACGACGACAATGACACGTTCAAGTTAGGTGATCTGAGACTGTTGGACAAGCTTGAGGGTAAACTTTTTATAGAAGACTTGGGGAATGTGACAGATGCAAGTGAGGTTGAGAAAGCACAACTGTGGAATAAAAACCACATCCTTCATTTGGACCTGGATTTTTGGAATGGAGATGAGGAGCGTGATGGAAAAATCGATGTTAAAATTCTGGATGTCTTACAAGGACCTCAAAATTTGGAACATTTACAAATCCATAGCTACTTTGGCACCACATCTCCCAATTGGACGTCTTTACACAGTTTGAGAATCCTTACTCTTGGTGAATGGAAATATTGTGAAGTTTTGCCTGCTCTTGGGAAATTGCCATCCCTTGAAATACTAACTACAAGAAATATGGATAGTCTGAAAAAGGTTGGAGTTGAATTTTTGCGACTAGAAGAAACTCACACATTATCAACTATATTATTCCCAAAATTGAAACAACTAAGCTTCTCCAGAATTCCGAAGTGGGAAGAATGGGAAGGAGTGGGACGGTCCAAGTTAGAGAATTCTGAGATTACTATAATGCCATGCCTTTCTTCGTTGTATATTACTGGGGTACAAGGCCTTCGAACACTTTCCGACTTCCTGTGGAAGACACCACTGCAAGAGTTGGGCATTTCTGAATGCCCTGGAATTCTTCAACCAGGTTTAAAAAAACAGCTCAAGATTTCTCACATCCCAAACATCAGAATTAATTATCGGATTGTTCGAGAAGAAGGTGTTTGGATCTAAGAATACGATGAAACTGACAAAAGTGATAGTTCTGCTTTTGACAAGTGGGATGATGAGATTGTACAAGAATATGTCGTCTATCTCCACTGGGGAGCTCTGCCGATCCCCTACCTTTCTGGTAAAGAGAAATTTCTTATGTATTTATGCATTTATTTGCCATATTAAATTACTTTTCTGTTGTCATCAGTTGCGACCACATCATCATAATTATTATCCGATTTTTCTGTTTCTTTTTGCTTTGAAATCTTCAGATAATCGGCATGGCATGATTTCTTATAGAAGCAATGACGATCAAGTGATGACTCGTTAGCAGCTGGTGGCTGCATCAAGGGGCTGCATGATAACCTTCTGTAATTTTCCATCACCGCGCGTAATCTTCTATGATAAAAAGGTATTTTTCTTGTGTACGTGGTCCATTATCTTAATTAAGAATGCTATGCAATTATTTTACAAGGATTAAATCATAATGCGATGCTTCGTCACAGTAGTTACTTATGGGCTAACAGGTTACACTTCGGCCATTGTAGGACAGACAGCTAAGGAATGGCCTTGTCAAGACGGATGCAAGACAGGTGACCTTGGCTTTCTGATGTGCTGTTTGGTGTGGAAGCAAATACATTGAGGGCTTTCAGATGGAAAATGTTGTAGAAGGCAGCTAAGACAAGCACATGGCATGGATTGAAGGCTTGGCATGCAAATTTGACAAGGCACGCATATGCATTATTGGTCCAGTAATTAAGCCGGGGGTTTTCCTTTACACGAAATTATGTTTTTAATTATAGGAGGCATAGTTGAGGCACCAAGAGAGTTCTGGTGACCCAACAAAACAAGTGTTGTATTCCCTTGAATTTGAGCGAAAAACAAGAAGGTAGCGAGTAGTGTTCCCGGAAACTTTGCTGTGTTTACTTGCTACAATACTCGGTTGGGTGTGTTGGCTGGTTGGTATGTTAATCTCTCTTGTCCACCGGGTAAGAAAGAAATTAACATCACTGCCCAAGAGGTGTCGGAAGGCCGACTAGGGAGGAGCGCCTTGTGCTGCACAAGCTGCTGAAAATTGGACGATTTTGTAAGCCTAGAATTTTGCCCATGTGACATCTGGATATTCAGTTCTATTGATTTTTTCAGTATATAATTATAATGTTAATTTTGATAAAAATCATTATCCTTGCATGGTTTACATAATTGGGAATTAGAAATGATCTTATGTGACATGCAGTAATATAATTTTTGCATAACAGTCGTTTGTTGAACTGAAACCTTATGTGGACAAGCTACATTCTCATAGAACTTAATCATGTCCTATGCGCATATCCAAACGAAGCTGCAGATAACAAGAAATGAAGCTGCTACGAGGCTGGGGCTGGGGCTTGGCCCCTAAATTTTCTCATTGTCGTTTTGACTTGGCTTGAGCCACATAGAAAGGTTATTGTTAAAAAGTAATGCACACTTGAATAATCTAGAAGTGTCTTGAATGATATAGACTTAACAAAGTCGGTTGACTCCAAAATATCATGATATCTAAAGTCTGCTTTAGTATAAATAATCAAGGTATTGTAATATAATAAGCTAACCGACATAGCTGTAAAATAATAAACTAACCGACATAGCTGTATACAAAGTCGGTGACTCTCCTATATATATAGGCTTGTTACCATGAACAAAGATGTAAGAAAAAATTTGAAAACTTCCAAGCTGTCTTGTATACCACTAAGTCACTAAAAGCTTTGTAAGTTTCCTCCTTCATTCAAATAAAATTACCTTGTTACTCTTTCAAAAACTTTTCCATACCACATCAAGCTATTGTCCTAAATACTAAAACCAACCATTTCCTAAATCCCTTCTCCCATAAACCAACAGTGGTATCAGAGCTTGTTCCGATCAACCTTGGGCGTTGGTTCACTCTAATTGTCCATCATGTCTACCACTAGCCAAAACTCTATCCCTCTTCCTATTTTCATTGGAGAAAACAATGATTTCTGGAGCATTAAGATGAAAACCTATTTTATGTCTCAAGAATTATGGGACATAGTTGAAAAAGGGTTTTTTAATCCAGAAAATCCTACAATTGAGTAGATAAGACAACAAAAGAAAGACCAGTCAAAGGATGCAAAGGCCCTATATGCCTTGCAACAAGCCTTGGATAATACGATATTTCCAAGGATCATGCACTACTACAAAAATCGAAATAGACGTCGGTAAAACGACGACGGACAAAATAAATACCGTCGTTAAATTTTAAACGACGACGGTAATATAAAAACCGCCGTGGATCAGAAACTAAAACACCTAAAAATTGGAAATTCATTTGGGCATTTTTAAAACACGACGCATAAAACTTTAAAAGCGTCGTCTTATTAAACATGCCATTTCGACCAGAAAAAAGACAACAAATAAACAACGATGGTATGTGTAAATATACCGACGTAGTAATTATAGACGACGTTTTACATATAATACCGCCGTTTTGAACATCCAATGAACACGACGGTAATTGTATTATTAGAGACGTATCAAGTACTATTTAATACGACCGTAATTTAATAATTACCGACATGTAAAGTTAATTAACTACGTCTCTCTTTTATTATTTTACGCCGTATTATACATTAGATTACGACAGTACTTGTAAATAAAAGGTGGTGGTAAATAGTTACCACGTCGTCATAATATAATATAACGTCGTGGTTTTTTAGATATCGACAGTTCTATAGATTATATCGCCGTTGTAAATCAGTTTAACGTCATTTATATTAATTATACCGTCGTTGTTATTTAAAACAAGAGCGACAACAAAAGTCGAAATAAACGCGTCGATTACAACGACGTCGGAAAAAAGAAATACCGTCGTTGTATGTTTCAAATTGAAGCTTTCGAACTGAAACGCCACGCTTTATCTGCGAAATTGAAGACCTAAACGGCGGCTTTTAGGTTTCCAAGTTGAAATAAAGACCCTTTTCGGTTTCCAAGTCTTAATAAAGTCTCTTTTAGTTTTCCAATTCTAAATATTTCCTTTAAATTGCAGATTTTTTTCCAAACGTTCAGTCTCAATTCTCACATCTACGAATGGTTTCGATAATGCATGATGTCTCTCTTTGGAACTCAGTTGTGTTTTTACACCAAACCAATCTAAGAACTTCGGTTTGGTGTAAAACAACAAGCTGAGTTCCCCGTAGAAGATTGCATATTTAGTTTCTTGTTTAACACAAATTTCTATTTCTCTGTAGTTATTTTTATTTAAGACGACGGTTTTGTAACTAGCGGCGTAGTATATATTTATAACGTCCCTATTATTTAAAAACCGACGTTTATATTATAATTTAAACGACGGTTTAATTTTACTTTCCGTCGTTTATATCCAAGTCAGAGGAAATCCAAATAAGTTATGCTCCCCTCTTCTGTCTTTTGTGTCTTGTTTCTTTTTATTAAATCCTGTTATCTCTAACTATAACTTGCTTCTTTTTTTTATCTTGGTTTTGCAGTGCAAGAAGGCAACGATAACTCATAAACACAAGAACAAATTGATGAAATTCGGATCGAATGAAGATTGGTTTAGTATTATGGATATGATATTTTGTATGGATATATAGGAATGAAGATTGGTAAATATTTTGTATGTAATTATTAATGAATCTTCAAGTTTTATGAAACAAATTATTCTTGAGTATATTTATTGTTCACAAAGCATTGTGGTTGTTTTTTTAGCAAGAAAAAAATCGTTGTAGAGAACCATTGGAAGAAAAAAAAAGAAGATAAAATGTAAAATTACTAAATCTTTGGATATAATAAGCAGCAGTTCTTTCAAAAAAACCGTCGTTTTTACATTAATAGACGACAATTCTATTACAAAACCGTCTTCTTTATATATAATAGACGACATTTCTTTCATAAAAATTGTCGTCTTTATATATAATAGACGACATTCTTTCATAAAAACTGACGCGTCTTTAAATATAATATAATACGACCGTAATTTTATAATTACCGACATGTAAAGTTAATTAACCACGTCTGTCTTTTATTATTTTACGCCGTATTAGACATTTGACTACAGTTCTTATAAATAAAAGGTGGTGGTAAATCGTTACCACGTCGTTATAATATAATATAACGACGTGGTTTTCCGATAATACGATAGTTATATTAATTATATCGCCGTTGTAAATCATTTTCACGTCGTTTATATTAATTATACCGTCGTTGTAGGTTTCAATTTCAAACTTTCGAACTGAATCGGCACGCTTTATCTCGCCAAATTGGGGACCTAAACGGCGGCTTTTAGGTTTCCAAGTCGAAATAAAGGCCCTTTTCGGTTTCCAAGTCTTAATAATGTCACTTTTAGTTTTCCAATTCTAAATAATTCGCTTAAATTGGATTTTTTATTCCTAACGTTCTGTACATCTCAATTCTCACCTCTCATGCAAGAATGTCTTTCTTGCGAACTCGATTCTTGTTTTACACCCAACCCATCTAAGAACTTCGGTTGGGTGTAAAACAAGAACTGAGTTCTCAAGTAGGATTGTATATTTAGTTTCTTGTTTAACACAAATTTCTATTTCTCCGAAGTTTTTTAATTTAAGACGTCGGTTTTGTAAATAACGGCGTAGTATATGTTTATAACGTCCGTACTATTTAAAAACCGTCGTGTATAGTTTAATTTATACGACGTTTTGATTTTACTTTCCGTCGTCTTTAAAAATGCGGTCTTTTGAAAAATTTGACCGCGAATTGTAATTTTTCGAATTTTCCCTAAACCCTATATATATAACATTTCGCTATCTTTCTTCAACTCATATTCGACCTTAAAGTTTTCTCGTTTCCATCAGGTTTCTCCAAGTCCATCAGGTTTTCACTTTCTCAAATTATTTGAAGTTAATTTGCTCCAAGTCGAGGAAATCCAAATAAGTTATGCTCCCCTCTTCGGCTTTTGTTTCTTGTTTCTTTTTTTTTAATCTGTTAAATGTATCTCTAACTAAAACTTGCTTCCTTTTTTTAAATCCTGTTTTGCGGTGCGAGAAGGCAACGGTGACTCATACACACAAGAACAAATTGATGAAATTTGGATCGAATTTCATATGTAGCCCCTCTTTTTCTAATTATAGTTTAATATTATGGATATGATATTTTGTATAGATATATAGGAATGAAGATTGGTAAACTATGTAATTATTATTGAATCTTCAACTTTTTATGAAACAAATTATTCTTGAAGAGAACATTATTGTTGTTTTTTAGCTAAAATCGTTGTAGAGAACCATTAGAAGCAAGGAAAAAAGGTAAAAGGTAAAATGTAAAATTAAAACATCTTTGGATATAATAAACGACAGTTCTTTCAAAAAAACCGTCGTCTTTACATTAATAGGCGACAATTCTATCACAAAACCTTCTTCTTTACATATAATAGACGACATTGTTTTTATAAAAACCGTCGTCTTTACATCTAATAGACGACTGTTATTTCATAATAGGCGACATATTTCACAATAATAGACGACTGTTATTTCATAATAGAGGACATATTTCATATAATGACGATTGTTATTTCATAATAGACGATTCTTACAAACCGTCGTCTTTACATATAATAGACGTCATTTATTTCATAAAACATGTCGTCTTTAGATTAATAGACGACGGTTTGTAGTAAAAGCGTCGTCTATTAATCTAAAGACGACGGGATATTACCGTCGTGGTTTTATGCGTAAAAGATGTCGGTCGATTCCTCGACGGTTGAAAAAGTAAATTTACTGACGGTAAATTACCGTCGTCTATTTCGATTTTTGTAGTAGTGATGGGAGCCACTACATCAAAGGAAGCATGGGAAACTTTGAAGGAGGAATTTCAAGGCAATGCCAGGGTATGTGCAGTAAAACTACAAACTTTAAGAAGAGACTTTGAAAATATTAAAATGAAGGATTCTAAGACTGCTCAAAACTATTATGCAAAAATAAAATAAAAAATTAATCAATTGAGAGCTTATGGAGAAAATATTACTGATTCAAGAATTGTAGAAAAAATACTTATCAGTCTCACCGATAAGTATGACCCTTTAGTCCTTTGCTATTGAGCAGGACAAAAGATCTAACTAGTGCACAAGAATGAACTAATGTGATCTATTAAAGCATATAAAAAACAACTGAGTAGGCGAAATGAAAATTCAATTGAAAGTGCTTTTCAGTCAAAACTAAATTTAAGGTCTCAGAAATCCAAAGAAGGGGAAAGGAGATTTGGAGAAAGTTTAAGAGGAGGAGATTATAAATCCAATAAAAAATGGGGAAATAAAAAAGAAATGAAAGAGAGGAAAAACTTTCCTCCATGTGGGGTGTGTAAAAACACAAACCACTTAGAAAAATATTGTTGGTTCCATGACAAGCCCAAATGTAGAAACTGCAAAAAATTTGGGCACATAGAAAAAAATTGCAGGTTTAAAAACAATTCTCAAGCAAACAATTCTGAAGAAAAGAAAGATGAACATGTGCTTTATGCTCATCAAGCGACATCAGAAGGAGCCAACATGAAGTGGTATATTGACAGAGGCTGCAGTAACCACATGACTAGAGATGAGAGCATCTTTACCAACATAGACAAGTCCGTAAAATCCCCAGTTAAAATGGGAAATGGCACAGTGGTGGAGACAAAAGGAAAAAGGTACGATCTCTATCCAAACTAATAAAGGAACTAAATATATTAAAGATGTTTTACTAGTACCTAACCTGGAGCATAATTGTTGTTGATAATTGCAAGTGTACAATATCGTTCAAGTAATATAGTGATAAGTAGAGTGTCGTTCAAACAAAGGATCGATTAACCTTACTTTACTATTAAGACTGACTCTAAACTAAACTTAAATATAAAAAAAAGATTACGTTGACAAACTCAAAATATGCAAGGAAAGCGAGCGAAAGTGAAAGTAACAATTTATAGAACACGAAGTAAAAGTGAATGAATTATGAAAGATTAATATAAGGAAGCACTAGGACATTAGGTTCCTCATTCTCAATCCCATCTAATCCCGTTATTCATATTAAAATCAAATTATTCCCATGTTGCTAGCAATTATCCCTTGATTCGTCAATATTTCCTTTCAGAATATACTAACCGTGTTTCCAACTATCTACCCATGCTATGTCTAGCCACAGATATAGATATTTGAAACCCTTTACGCTAAATGGATAATTACACAATACTACACAAATCATAACCAGTATGTCTACTCGATTATGTAATTCATGGTAATTGTTATGAGAAGCAATCTACTAAACTCAACCGTCGTCCACAATTTTGCTCTCCACACAAATAATGGCCAGTTATTTGATAACGATAAAACACAATAACAATTACTCAACATGGACAATGACCGAGTTTAATATAAAATAACAAGAATTAGATGTTCATGATAAGAGTACACCCTAGTCCTAGCAAAAGGACTTAGTTCATGATCAAACTAATAACAAACATGGTTGAATTCGACGACATGGAATAAATCTTCAACTCTATCTTCGTGTTTGAGTCTGTTCATGCGCTGGGTGTAGAGCTCTCCCTCTTTCCTTTTGTGCGTGTGGAAACTCAAAGCCTTAAATCCAAAGCACCCAAAAGAACCCCCGTGAATTTTGTGACAAGATGATGATATACATTAGATATCCCACGCTTTTGTCCTCCTACTGAAACTCTATCTCCACTTCCTATTATGTTTGGGAATTAATACATGGCCAATCAAATTCTCCCCTCCTTTGACTTCTAGTCTAAATAGGAAAATAACAAGAAGTCCTAATTCTAGTAGTAGATCACGTGAGATTTGGTCAAGACAAGATACTTGCTTGGCTTGGTCTCCAATTTCCCATTTAAGCTCCAAATTGCTCCTAGGTTTAGATCCTTCAAAATACTCACAAAAATAATTAAAACCAACAGTTTAATTCAAAATCATAGGAATATAACAGGTAACAGAGGTATAATAAATATATAAAATATCAATATATCAAATACCCCCAAACCTATCTTTTGCTAGTCCTCGAGCAAAACTGAAAGTAAAGGAAAAGAATTAAAGAAATCAAACAACCTAAATTCAACCACTTTCGCAGGTAATCTCGATGGCACTTAGCATGTGCCATAAGCCTTTAAACCTCTAGGTGTCCCTAGTAGGAGGAGTTATGTCTCCTGAGGGTTTACTAGTCACGATACCCACAAACGCTTTACTACAAAGCAAAGGTGTTACAGTTATCACATCCATCTAGTAATGACAACCAATGCATGCCAATCACGCTTCCAAAACTAAAGTTATGCCCTTATAAATCAATGCATCACAGTGGAAAGTATGTAGCCAGCGTCCCAAGCACTCGGGCTTAAAAACATCCACACTTGGTGTGTGTACAAATTCGCCTCGACTCTATTCCTCACTAGATACCACTCAATTTTCTCACAGAACCTAGGCTTTCTCTCTTAACAAGCATATGTGATGAGTTTGTGCAAAAGGAATCAATATATTATCACATATGACCAACATTGAAAAAACAGCAATTTCTGAAACTAGATCTCATGAAAGGAATCAAATACTAAGAACATAGGTATCAACTTTCACCTAATAAGCCACACTTCCCTATAAATCCGTTAGGTCTTTGAAACGGTTGTAACGTATGGCAAGGTATTTGGGCTAAGAAAGAAAGGATAAGGAAAAACAAGAACTTGAGAGACACCACGACTTCTTTGTATGTAAGTAGGTTGGTTCCCTTTGAAATTTGATACGATCCAAGGCATCCAGGACTCATGTTATACTGAATGGTACAATGTCTCCCTTTTCTTTTCTTTTTCCTTTTTTTAAAATTTTTTAAAAATTTTTTAAATTTTTTAAATTTTTTAAATTTTTTAATTTTTAAATTTTATATATATATAACTGTAAGAGATAATAATACGACACATGTTACCTCGGTACACGCCACTACTTTGATGTAGAACTCAACCTTGATTTCTTTTGGTATCACCTTGGTATCTCTCAAGCTATATGGTATGGCTAATATAGGGTAGAGTGATTAAGAATTTATGCGGGTGATGAAAGAAAAGGCTAAATGTATGGCTTCAAAGGGGTTAATGGAGCATACAAAAGGGTAGGAAGTAGGCCTTTTAGTAGTGGAAACCACGCATAGCCTAACATCATTTCTATAGTTCCGTCTAACTCAATGGCAAAAATACCCAACATATATTAAAGTTCCTTAGGACCCAATGCAAATTAATGTTAATGAGATCATAAAAATTAAAGCAAGAAATCGAAAGGTGTTTAAGAGTAGAAACAAATTAACCCTCTCAAGAAAAGCAACAGCTCAACAACTCACATGGGTAGTCTCCACTATTTCTCCACATCAACCAAACATGGGCAAATTGTCCACCAAAGTACTTGAGACATGGCCAGACTGAATGGTAAAAAGAATGTGATGCAAAGACCTTCTAGGCAACCCTTTAGCCAAGAAAGAAATTTTAGCAAGATATATACATCGCCATTAATAGACTAAAGTGATAACCTTTACACCTTATGTTTCCAAGCTCTTATTGTTTCCAACAAATTCTAACACCCAATCCCAAAATATGAATTCCTACCTCATCCTTTAAATTTCAGCAACACAATTCATCACATAAAGATGTATAAATATAAGCACGGAAGAAAATGAGATATTAGGAAGAGAATACACCTATTTTTGGGCATCATAGAAGAAGGAATGGCCTTTAAAATAATGAATTTTGAGCCAAAATGCTAAAATCTACAAGGAACGCACCAAAAAGTGGCATGATCAACATATTCTTCGTCGTGAGTTTTATATCGGCCAGCAAGTTCTTTTGTTTAATTCTCGGCTGAAACTCTTCCCTGGGAAGTTGTGAACATGATGGTCTGGTCCTTTTACAGTTGTTCAAGTTTTTCCATATGGAATGATTGAAGTTTGTGACCATACAACGAATACAACATTCAAAGTTAATGGACAGCGGTTGAAGCCTTATTTTTCTGCTAGTTTTGAGCGAAACACGAATGTTGTGACCCTTGCTTCTCCAGCGTGATTGCAATGCCAAGTCGAGCCGAGGACGTTAAACCAGGCGCTTGTTGGAATGGCCTTTAAAACTCACGACGAAGAATATGTTGATCATGCCACTTTTTGGTGCGTTCCTTGTAGATTTTAGCATTTTCATACGCATCATTCCAAAATTCTTCCATCTCGTTCAATTGAAGAGCTCTCTTTTCTCCCGCTGCGTCCATCTCAAAATTAAGCTTCTTCACTGCCCAAAACGCTTTATGCTCCAGTTCCACAGGGAGATGACATGCTTTTCCAAACACCAATCGATAAGGGGACATGCCAATGGGAGTCTTGAATGCAGTCCGATACGCCCACATCGCATCATCCAGCTTTGCAGCCCAATCTTTGCGTGAAAGTCCCACAGTCTTCTCTAAAATCTGCTTGATCTCTCGGTTGGAAATCTCAACTTGACCACTAGTTTGTGGATGATAAGGTGTAGCAACCTTATGTGTGATTCCATATTTCGCCAAAAGAGCATTGAAGTGACGATTACAAAAATGCTTGCCTCCATCACTAATAATGGCGCGTGGGGTGCCAAAGCGAGTGAAAATATACTTCCGGAGAAAATGAACAACAACCTTAGCATCATTAGTGGGTAAAGCGATTGCTTCAACCCATTTTGAAACATAATCCACAGCTACCAAGATGTATTGATTTCCATAAGATGATGGAAATGGTCCCATGAAGTCAATACCCCATACATCAAAAAGTTCGACTTCTAGAATATTATTCAATGGCATTTGATGTCTTCTTGAGATATTTCCAACACATTGGCAGCGATCACATGCAGAAACAAAAGTTTGAGCATCTTTGAACAATGTAGGCCACCAAAAACCAGATTGTAGTACCTTGGCAGCAGTCTTTGTAGCACCAAAATGACCTCCACATGCTAGAGAATGGCAATGTCGCAAAATTCCCTCCATCTCGCCATCCGGAACACACCGTCTTATACATTGGTCTGGACAATGCTTCCACAAGTATGGCTCATCCCAATAGTAATGTTTGACTAAAGAAACGAATCTTTTCTTCTGTTGCCAAGTCAAATCAGGGGGCATGATATCACTAACTAAAAAGTTGGCATAATCTGCATACCAAGGAGTGATTGAAGAATTAATGGTAAAGAGCTGCTCATCAGGGAATGTTTCGGCAATAGGAACTAAGTCTTTGTCACCTTCCTGATGCACAATTCGAGAAAGATGATCTGCCACCACGTTTTCAGACCCCTTTTTGTCCCGTATCTCTAAATCAAACTCTTGTAGTAACAACACCCATCGAATCAACCGAGGCTTTGCATCTTTCTTGGATAATAAATACTTCAAAGCCGCATGATTGGTGTAGACAATTACCTTTGAACCAATGTGATAAGAGCGAAATTTGTCTAAAGCAAAAACAACAGCTAGAAGCTCTTTCTCGGTAGTGGCATAATTCAGTTGAGAGTCGTTGAGAGTTCGACTAGCATAATAAATCACATGCAATAGCTTGTCTCTCCGCTGACCCAAAACTGCACCAATAGCATAGTCACTTGCATCACACATAATCTCAAAAGGTAACTCCCAATCGGGTGCAACTATCACCGGGGCTGTTGTGAGCTTCATTTTCAACACATTGAACACCTCAAGACATGATGAATTGAATACAAACTCTGCTTCTTTAAGGAGCAAGTTGCACAACGGTTTTGTAATCTTCGAGAAATCCTTAATAAAACGTCAATAAAAGCCAGCATGACCAAGGAAACTACGAACTCCTTTGATGGACGTGGGTGGCGGTAACTTTGAAATTGTCTCAATTTTCGCCTTGTCTACCTCAATGCCTTTGACTGAAACTTTATGACCCAAGACAATCCCTTCCTACACCATAAAGTGACATTTTTCCCAATTTAGAACTAAATTGGTTTCTTCACATCTTTGCAACACCGAGGACAAATTATCCAGACAAGAATCGAACGATGAGCCAAAAACAGAGAAGTCATCCATGAATACCTCAACACAACGCTCCACCAAGTCAGAAAAATACTCATCATGCACCTTTGAAAAGTGGCCGGCGCGTTACACAACCCAAAAGGCATACGCCTATACGCAAAAATACCAAAAGGGCATGTGAATGTCGTCTTTTCTTGGTCTTCTAGTGCAATAGGAATCTGATTATAACCAGAATACCCATCTAAAAAACAGTAGTAGGCATATCCAGCAAGTCTATCCAACATCAAATCAATGAACGGCAAAGGAAAATGATCTTTTCGAGTCTCATTGTTCAATTTCCTATAGTCAGTGCATACTCTCCATCCTGTTGTAGTCCTCGTTGGAATTAACTCATTCTTGTCATTCTTCACCACTGTAACTCCACCCTTTTTCGGTACCAAATGCAAAGCACTCACCCACTTACCGTCCGAAATTGGATATATTATTCAAGCGTCTAATAACTTCAAAATCTCAGCTCGAACCACCTCCTTCATATTTGGATTTAATCTGCGTTGATGCTCGACTGAAGGATTGTGATTGTGTTCCAACAAGATCCGATGCATACAGATGGACGGACTAATTCCTATGATGTCTACAATACTCCACCCAATTGCCATTCTATGCCTTCTTAACACTCGCAATAGTTTTTCTTCTTCAACTTCACTTAAATTTGCAGAAATTATAATAGGTAAAGTCTCAGAAGCTCCCAAGAAAGCATACTTTAAATGAGATGGCAATGGTTTCAAATTCAAGGTAGGTGCAACTATGAGACTTGGCTGCGATTTTGAAGGTGCAGGTCCAAGGTCTTCGAACTCTAACCATCTACTCCTTGCAACTGATTTAAAAGCATCCAAGTAAAGAACACATTCCGCTACAAGTTGATTTTCATCTTCTGAAGTAGCAGCATGAACTAGTGTAGCTTCCATAGGATCGTTGGGCGTCTCAACTCTGAATTTTTCTGAAATAGCGATATCAACTAGATCAACGCGAAAACAATCTTCCGCTTCTCTTGGAAATTTTCCAGCCTCGAACACTTTGAATGTTGCCTTCTCCTCCCCAATTCTCAATGTCAAAACCCCTTGTTCCACATCAATTAAAGTCCTTGCTGTGATCAGAAAGGACCGACCCAAAATCAACTAAGTCTCATTATCTTCTTCCATATCCAACACCAAGAAATCTGCTGGAAAAATCAGCTTGTCAACCTTCACTAACACATCCTCGATAATTCCCTCTGGATATGCAATTGATCTAAACGCCATCTGCAAAGAAACAGTAGTGGGTTTAATTTCACCTATTCCAATGTTCTTAGCAACAGATAAAGGCAATAAATTAATACTAGAACCCAAATCACATAACGCTTTTTCAAAATAAATTAGTGCCAATAATGCATGGAATTTTGAAACTCCCTTTATCTTTTTGCTTGAGCGGAAGCTTTCTTTGAAGGATTGCACTGCATTCTTTTGTCAACTGAATCTTCTCATGATCACCAAATTTTCTTGTCTTTGAGATGATATCCTTCATGAATTTGGCATAGTTCGGCATCTGCTCCAGAGCATCGGCAAATGGAATGTTAATCTCCAATTTCTTAAACATCTCTAAGAATTTGGAATACTTCTCATCTAACTTATTCTTCTTGAGCCACTGAGGAAAAGGAATAGGGGGCACATATGGCTTCACGGGTGATACGACAGGCATAGCTAATGGCACAGCGGTAATGGCAGATTTCGGAGAAGTGTCGGCAGTGGTTCCCGTGGTAGCTGATGGTTGTAAGACAGCTGACAATGGTTGCTGCCCTTGTGTAGTTTCTGTGACCTCTTCCTCCTCAATATTTGATCCCAAATCCACTTTAGTCTTCACTTGTTTTCCATTCCGAAGAATTATCGCTTTCGCTTGCTCATGATTTCTCGGGTTAACTTCAGTTTGGCTTGGAAACGAACCTTTTTCTCTAACTGCCAATGACTGAGCTAACTGCCCCATGTGAACCTCCAAATTTTTTATAGCAACAGCCTGGTTCTGAAGAGTTGTCTCAGTTTTACTCATAAACTGACTTGTATTGAGAGAAAGAGTATTCACGTTACCGGCCAGCTGAGCAATGACATCTTCCAAATTATTCTTCTTCTCTTGATGTTGAAAACCTGATGGTGGCTTTTGCACATTCTGATTGTTGCCCCATGAGAGATTTGGATGGTTTCTCCATCCTGGATTATAAGTGTTGGAGTACGGATCATTACCAGGACGTTTGTAAGCATTTACCATGTTCGCTTGCTCTTGAACAAATTCTGGAAAATCAACACCATACTGACAACTAACTGTGGCATGACCAGGAACTACACATATGGAGCAAACCTCTTGTTTTGGTGCTCTCCCATTCATTGTAAGCAAAGTGTCAAGTTTACTAGCAATTGCCTCAACTTGTGCCTTCGAAGCGAATTCGGTAGAATTATTAATTTCTAAAACTCCTGCACGTCTTCCTCTTGCTTCCGAATGTTGCGTTTCGAGTGCTAGAGTATCAAAAAGTGCTTGACATTCGGCTAGTGTCTTGCTCTTAATTGATCCCCCTGCATAGTTGTTCACTGCAGCTTTGCTTGAAACTGTTAATCCTTTATAAAATATCCGCATGAGAATGAGAGTAGGTAAACCATGGTGCTTACACTGAATCAACAAATTATTGAATCTCTCCCATGCCTCAGAAAAAGTCTCATCAGTATGTTGAGTGAACTGCATGATATTATCTCTTAGAGTATCGGTCTTCTGGGTGGAAAAGAATTTCTCCAAAAATTTATTCTGAATATCATTCCAACTCGTCAAGGTTCTAGGCCTCAAAGAATTCAACCAAATCTTCGCTTTGTCTTTCATAGTGTACGGAAAGACCTTCATCCTAAGATGTTCCTCGGTGACTCCTTCTCCCAATGCCATGTTTGACACCATATTGAAGATATCTCTAATATGTGCCAAAGGATCTTCAGTGCTCATGCCATGAAAAGAAGGCATCATATTAAAGTGGATAGTCTTTAATTCAAAATTCCTTGCAGCTGCAGGAAGAGCTATGCTTGACGGTGACTCCGAAATGGTTGGAATATCAAGATCTCCCATCGTCTCATTCTGAACTACCGCCATCTTGCTCTCTTGCTGCTTCTCTTTCTCACAAACTTCTCTTTGTTCTCTTCGGATTTCACGGAGTCTTCTCTCAATTTCTGGTTCAAACTCAAGTAATACACAATCCGACGAATGAGTACCAAGCATTCACCTTCAAGAAACAATGAAAACAAAAATTAAAAACAAAAACAAAAAACAAAAAAACAAAAAATGTGAGAACGCACCGAGAAAAATTAATCAAAATAAAAAAACGAAAAATAAAAATTAAATAAACTGAAAATTCTTAAAAGTAAAATTAAATTAAATTCGATCCCCGGCTGCGGCGCCAAAAACTTGTTGTTGATAATTGCAAGTGTACAATATCGTTCAAGTAATATAGTGATAAGTAGAGTGTCGTTCAAACAAGGATCGATTAACCTAACTTTACTATTAAGACTGACTCTAAACTAAACTTAAATAAAAAAAAGATTACGTTGACAAACTCAAAATATGCAAGGAAACTGAACGAAAGTGAAAGTAACAATTTATAGAACACGAAGTAAAAAGTGAATGAATTATGAAAGATTAATATAAGGAAGCACTAGGACATCAGGTTCCTCATTCTCAATCCCATCTAATCCCGTTATTCATATTAAAATCAAATTATTCCCATGTTGCTAGCAATTATCCCTTGATTTGTCAATATTTCCTTTCAGAATATACTAACCATGTTTCCAACTATCTACCCATGCTATATCTAGCCACAGATATAGATATTTGAAACCCTTTACGCTAAATGGATAATTACACAATACTACACAAATCATAACTAGTATGTCTACTCGATTATGTAATTCATGGTAATTGTTATGAGAAGCAATCTACTAAACTCAACCTGTCAGTCACAATTTAGCTCTCCACACAAATAATGGCCAGTTATTTGATAACGATAAAACACAATAACAATTACTCAACATGGACAATGACCGAGTTTAATATAAAATAACAAGAATTAGATGTTCATGATAAGAGTACACCCTAGTCCTAGCAAAAGGACTTAGTTCATGATCAAACTAATAACAAACATGGTTGAATTCGACGACATGGAATAAATCTTCAACTCTATCTTCGTGTTTGAGTCTGTTCATGCGCTGGGTGTAGAGCTCTCCCTCTTTCCTTTTGTGCGTGTGGAAACTCAAGGCCTCAAAGCCAAAGCACCCAAAAGAAACCCCGTGAATTTTGTTACAAGATGATGATATACATTAGATATCCCACGCTTTTGTCCTCCTACTGAAACTCTATCTCCACTTCCTATTATGTTTGGGAATTAATACATGGCCAATCAAATTCTCCCCTCCTTTGACTTCTAGTCTAAATAGGAAAATAACAAGAAGTCCTAATTCTAGTAGTAGATCACGTGAGATTTGGTCAAAACAAGATACTTGCTTGGCTTGGTCTCCAATTTCCCATTTAAGCTCCAAATTGCTCCTAGGTTTAGATCCTTCAAAATACTCACAAAAATAATTAAAACCAACAGTTTAATTCAAAATCATAGGAATATAACAGGTAACAGAGGTATAATAAATATATAAAATATCAATATATCAATAATCTATTGAGTGTTGGACAAATGATTGAAAATGGATACTCTCTGCACTTTTCTGGAGACTTCTGCACAATATTTGATAAAAGAAATAAAAATCAAATATTTACAAAGGCGAGGATGGAAAATAGAAATTTTCCCATCCAATGACAATTTATAAAAGCCACAGCTATGAAAGCTAATGTGGACGAGTCATGGTTATGGCATAAATGATTTGGCCACCTTAACCTTCATGCACTAAAAATACTTTACCATAAAAATATGATGAGAGACCTCCCAAGCATAAAAGAGATCCAAGATATCTGTGAAGGTTGCCAACTTGGCAAACAACATCGACAAGCATTTCCATCCGTAAAGGCTTGGCGAGCTAAGGCCTAGTTGGAGCTTATTGACATAGAGGTTTGTGGACCCATGAGGACTCCATCTCTTGATAACAACAGGTACTTCATCTTGTTCATAGATGACTATACTAGAATGACGTGGGTTTATTTTCTAAAAGAAAGATAAGAAGTATTTAATATTTTCAAAAAATTTAAAACCCATGTCGAGAAACAAAGTGGCCACTATATTAAAACTCTAAGAAGTGATAGAGGTAAAGAATACACCTCTGGAGAATTTAACAAATTTTGTGAAGATGAGGGAGTAGAACACCAACTAATAGTTGGCTATGCTCCTGAACAAAATGGAGTCTCTGAAAGAAAAAATAGAACTGTCATGGAGATGGCAAGATCCATGCTATTTGAAAAATGTTTGCCAAAGACATTCTAGGCAGAAGCAGTATATACAGCAGTATACTTGCTAAATAGATGCCCAACAAAAGCTTTACAAAATAAGACTCCTATTGAGGCTTGGAGCAATATAAAGCCATCATCAAAGCATCTCAAAGTATTTGGATGTATTTGCTATGTGCACATTCCTAAGGAGAAAAGACATAAGTTAGAAGAAAAATATGAAGTTGGCATATTCCTGGGATACAGTTCCCAATCTAAAGGCTATCGAGTCTACAATCCCAGAACTAAGAAGTTCATGATAAGCCGAGATGTTGAGTTCGATGAATCAGCTTCATGGAACTGGGATGAAGAAAAAGTTGAAAGGAAAAATGTCACTACAACACAACCGTGCAGAGAGGAAATTGAAGAAACTCCAGGTACGCCTCCACCACCTACAACAACTCCTCCACCTATACAACATGAAGACTCTCCAGAACCAGAAAAAAGAACAAGATCTCTCCAAGATATATATGAAACTTGCAACTTCATAACTATAGAACCAGAAAGTTTTGAAGTTGCAATAAAAGAAGAAATTTGGAGAAAAGCTATGGAATAAGCAATTAAAACAATTGAGAAAAACAAAACATGGGAGCTCGTTGATTGCCCACAAGACAAAGAGATCATTGGGGTAAATGGGTCTATAAAACCAAATTTAATCCTGATGGGTCAATACAAAAACATAAGGCAAGACTAGTAGCTAAAGGTTACTCACAATAGCTGGGCATAGACTACAACGAGACCTTTGCACCAGTTGCAAGACTTGACACTATAAGAGCAATGGTAGCACTAGCAGCTCAAAAGAAATGGAGAATTTATCAGCTAGACGTAAAGTCTGCATTTCTAAATGGAGAGCTCGAAGAAGAAATCTATGTGGAGCAACCACAAAGATTTATTGAACATGGAGGAGAAGATAAAGTACTCAAGCTAAAGAAGGCATTGTACGGACTCAAGCAAGCGCCACGAGCATGGAACATCCACATAGACAAGTACTTCATCAATTTAGGCTTCAGGAGGAGCAAAAGCGAGCCTACTCTCTACACCAAAACTCAAGGTAACTCTGATATCTTGATTGTCTCTCTACATGTGGATGATCTCATCTACACTGGAAACAATGAAGAAATAATTCAAGAATTCAAAAAAGATATGATGAAAACATTTGAAATGAGTGACCTTGGGTTGATGCACTACTTTTTGGGCATTGAGATAAACCAAGAAAAAGATGGAATCTTCATATGCCAGAAAAAAGTACACGCAGAATCTATTGAAGAAAGTTCAAGATGTCCGGGTGCAAGTCTGTGGCTACTCCACTTATCACCAATGAGAAATTAAGAAAGGAAGATGGACCAGGGAAAGCAAATGGATCAGTTTATAGAAGTCTCATTGGGAGCTTGCTCTACTTGACAACAACAAGACCCGACATCATGTAAGCGACAAGCTTGCTATCAAGATTTATGCAAGATCCAAGCCTGGTACATTATGGAGCAGCAAAGAGAATATTGAGTTATTTGCAAGGCACAATTGACTACGGCATATGGTATAAGTCCAATAAAGATCCAAGACTATTTGGCTACACAGACAGCCGAGTACGTAGTAGCAGCAAGTTTACCATGCCAAGCTATTTGGATAAGAAGAATATTTGAAGATATGGGAGAATGACAAAAAGAAGCTATTGAAATACTTTGCGACAACAAGTCTGCTATAGCTATGGCGAAGAATCTAGTGTTCCACAGCAAGACAAAGCATATCTCCATCAAGCATCACTTCTTACGAGAAGTCTCAGCAAACAAAGAAGTTGAACTCAAGTACTGCAAAACAGAGGAGCAGATTGCAGACATCTTCACTAAGGCACTTCCAAGACCAAAATTTGAACTGCTACGAAGCATGCTCGGAGTAACACAAATGTGCATTAAGGAGGAGTGTTAAAAAGTAATGCGCACTTGAATAATCTAGAAGTGTCTTGAATGATATAGAATGATCTATAATAATTGAGATTGAACAAACCGACTTAACAAAGTCGGTTGACTCCAAAATATCATGATATCTAAAGTCTGCTTTAGTATAAATAATCAAGGTATTGTAATATAATAAGCTAACCGACATAGCTGTAAAATAATAAACTAACCGACATAGCTGTATACAAAGTCGGTGACTCTCCTATATATATATAGGCTTGTTACCATGAACAAAGATGTAAGAAAAAATCTGAAAACTGCCAAGCTGTCTTGTATCCCACTAAGTCTCTAAAAGCTTTGTAACTTTCCTCCTCCATTCAAATAAAATTACCTTATTGTTACTCTTTCAAAAAGTTTTCCATACCACATCAAGCTATTGTCCTAAATACTAAAACCAACCATTTCTTAAATCCCTTCTCCCATAAACCAACAGTTATACAAGGAATCGTGCCCCTCCTAAATTTTTGGTACGGTACTTTTGTAATTATTGATGGGTATGCGATTGGAAGAATTTAAAAAGCAGGTGAACTCATTTCTGATGCTGGTGATTCGGTGAAGGTAGCTCTATGAATTAAAAATGGGAAAAAAGTCTATGCTTCACACATCCATGACATGAATGAAGCTCTTTGTCATATTTTCTACATCTTTACATATATAAAATGGTCAAGAAACACAGGTTGGCAGATTAGAGCAAGCTTGTATTTGGGATATCAGAAATAATTATTTTAACTTGTAAACGAAGGCCGCTCGGAATTTATATTTATTATAATTAGGATCTTGTTGTCTGATGGACTTGAACTTGGAGATTAGGGGATACTTCATCGAGTTTGGCTGGGACATTTTTTCTTTTTTCATTTTCTTTTTTTTGTCGTTGCTGGAGTAAGAACTTCGAATGGACCTTGGAAAAGGTAGTAATATATAAGCTGGTGAGAAAAAAAGGCGATAACAAAGCCCATATGCATTTCTTACTTCATATACATCTCTTGTCTTTCATCCTCCATTGTCAACCAATTTGACGCCAAGAATGGCTGATGCACTCATTTCTGTGCTGCTACGACAATTAGCTTCAATAGCTTATCAACAAATAGAAAACTAGGTGAGACTGGTTTTTAATGTTAAGAAAGAAGTTGCACAAATCACCAGCAATCTCAAAGCTAGTCAAGCTGTGCTTGAGGGTGCGGAGAAGAGGCAAGTGAAGGAAGCCATCGTGAGAGATTGGTTGGAGAAGTTGAAAGATGTGTCATATGAGATGGACGGTGTGCTGGATGAGTGGAACACTGAATTTCCAAGACAACAAGTTGAGAAACAAGGAGGGGGAGGTAAAGAAGCTCTTGTTGCCAAGAAGAAGGTATGCTTCTCCATTCCTTTTGATTGCTTTTCGTTGCCAAGAGGTAATTCTCAGTCGTGACATTGCTCTTAAGATAAAAGATCTGAATGATAGGTTGAATGAGATTGCTATAAAGAAAGACAAACGTATCACTTTCAGAACACAGAAAAACGCATTGAACTTCGACCAGAAAGTTCATCCTTTGTCGATATCTCTAAGACATTCGGTTGAGAAAATGAAAAAGGCTTCATTGTAAGCAAGTTGTTGAGCGAAAGTAGTGTAAAAGGGAGTGATCCTCTTGTTATCCCTATTGTAGGGACGGGAGAACTCTTGCCCAACTGGTTTATAATGATGAAAGTACTAAAGCCCATTTTGAAAAAAAGAATATGGGTCTGTGTTTCAGAACCTTTTGATGTTATCAAGATTGCCAAAGCCATCATTGATGGTAATGGTACCCCAAACTCTGACGGGTTGGAAGGTTTCTTGCAATGTATGTCTAAATCCGTCAAGCGTAAAAGGTTTCTCCTTGTCCTAGATGATGTGTGGACTCAAGATCATAGAGATTGGTAAAGTTACCTTTGCAGAAAGGTTCTACAGGTAGTAGAATATTGGTGACCACTCGAAAGGAGGTTGCTGTAATGATGGGAGTGAGGATAAGTCACATGATCCATTTGAACGAATTGAGTTAAGAGTGTTGTTGGTCATTATTTTGTCACATTGCATTTTTTGATAGAGGAGAAGAGGAGTATAATGTGTTTGAAGCTATTGGTAAGGAAATTATAAAAAAGTGTAAGGGTTACCTCTTGCTGCAAAGGCTTTAGGTAGTCTCATGCGCTTTAAGAAAAGAAGAAAAGAATGGGAAGATGTTTTGCATAGCAAGATATGGGAACTAGAAGATTGAACAAGAAGTTTTCAACCGTTATTACTAAGTTATTATGATTTGGCCTTGACAATTAGACACTATCTTTTGTATTGTGTTATTTTTCCAAAAGATTATGTGTTTGAAAAAAAATGATTTGATTGAGTTGTGGATGTCACTAGATTATCTTCATTTGGAAGAAGTCAAAAACAAAGGAATTGTACGTCAAAATTATTTTAATAACTTGGTAATGCGGTCTTTCTTTCAAGATTTGAATGAAGCTGGCGAGAATGTTACAGTCAAAATGCATAATATTGTGCATGACTTTGTGTAGTTTCTTACCAAGAAAGTAGCTTTTATTATAGAAGTTAAGAATCCCAACAAAAGAATTGAGGTGCCTAAGGTCTGCCATTTGACATTAATGCTCGAGGATCCATTTGTATCTCACACTTCATTATTAGCTCCCGTTTCATCTGAAAATTGCAAAAATATGAGTACCCTCGCAACTTTTGGTTCAAGAATCACTACTTTAGACCCAGATTTCATTTTGCAATTGAAAGGCCTCAGGACATTAAGTTTGAGTAATAACAAAATCGAGGAACTTCCGAAGGAGATTGGTGAATTGATACACTTGAGGTATGTTGATTTGTTTGGTAATTATCCTTTGGTGGAATTACCGAACACTGTAATTTATACAATCTTCAAACCTTGCGCCTAAATTGGTGCCCTTGACTTGCAAAACTACCCTAAGGACATGGACAAACTGACTAATCTAAAGCATCTTCATGTTTAGGGCTGTGATGAGATGAAGTACTTGCTAAAAGGGATTGGGAGATTAACAAGTCTACGAATATTAGACGGGTTTCATGTATGTGGTGTTAGCGACAATGACACATTCAAGTTAGGTGATCTGAGACTGCTGGACAAGCTTGAGGGAAGACTTGTTATAAAAGAGCTGGGGAATGTGACAGATGCAAGTGAAGTTGAGAAAGCACAACTGTGGAATAAAAAACACATCCTTCATTTGGAACTGGATTTTTGGAATGGAGATGGGGGCGAGATGGAAAAAGCGATGTTGAAATCCTGAATGTCTTACAAGGACCTCAGACTTTGGAATATTTACGAATTCGTAGTTACTTTGGCACCATATCTCCCAACTGGACGTCATTACACAGTTTGAGAAGCCTTATTCTTTATGGATGGAGACATTGTGAAGTTTTGCCTCCTCTTGGGAAATTTCCATCCCTCGAAATACTTGTTAGATTTTCTATATAAGTGTCCATGATCTTTCACACAATCTGAAATACATAAAAGACATACATGGCACCATCTTCCTTGAGTACACGATTTCAGAACTCATCCAATCGCAGGAGCAGCTGCACGAGCAAAAGACATGAATGGCTTAAGACTTCTGCTCTCTCGCAAAAACTATTTCAGCTCGCTCTTTATGATGAGATTAGGGTTAGAGAACATGTCTGACAAGAGCAAGTTCTTAAGCTTATATAGGGCTAGGTCAAGTTGTCTCTACTATCACCAAGGGCCGACTTGACTAACACTCTAAGCCCATCAAGCAACGGTTTACGCAAAAAGAAATAAATATGATTCCTTTAATTGGCTTCAAAATTTTCCTTATTTCACAAAGTTTTAGACCTCAAGGTATAACCTGATATAACTTAGTATTTAGTGCATCGATCTAAATAGGAATATAACAATACTAACTATAAGAAATATGGATGGATTGTCTGAAAAGGGTTAGAGTTGAAAATTTGGGAATAAAAGAAACTCAAACATCAACTATTTTATTCCCAAAATTGAAACAACTCGTCTTCTCCAAAATTCTGAAGTCGGAAGAGTGGGAATGAGTGGGAGGGTCCAAGTTAGAGAATTCTAAAATTGTGATAATGCCATGCCTCTCTTTGTTGTATATTTCTAGGGCATACCTCTTTCGAACACTGCCCAACTTCCTGTGGAAGACACCACTACATGAGTTGGGCATCTTTAAATGCTATGAAGTTCTTGAACAAGGTTTCAAAAAACGGCTCAAGATTCCTGACATCCCAAACATCAAAATTAATTATCGGAGTGTTCGAAAAGGAGTTTGGATCTAAGAATACGATGAAACTGAAGAACGTGATAGGTCTAATTTTGATGAGGGGGATGATGAGATTGTGCAAGAATAGATGTCGTTTCTTTGAAGTCCTCTAGCTTGAGAGGGGCGCTCTGCCAATCTCCTTCCTCTTCTGGTTTAAAAAAAAGAGGTAAGTGTGGAAGCAAATATTCACATATCCCAAGTCAAATAATTAATCCAATCAATTTGGGAATTATTTGATTAAATTAGGGACCCTTACCATAATTGGGGATTTGATTTTAAATCAAATCCCTAATTAAGTCAATCTCTCCAAATTGGGGAAGAATAATTCCTTTCCATGTGTGGAATTATTCTTCCGAAACCTTAGCCTCCGAGGCTTCTATAAATACATGGCTATGCACAAGGTTTGAGGTGCATTTGAAACTCTGCAGAAATCCCCTTTCACAAACCCTAGCCACCACTCTCTCTCTCTCTCACACAAGGGTCCGACCACTCCGTTCTTCCCGAGAGAAATCTCCGTACACTTTGTTTGCTACTATTTTTCCTATACACAGTCTACCTAACTTAGGCATCGAAGGGCCTTTGGCCAACACCCCTCGGGTGTGGTCTTTTCACTCTGTGTTGTTTTGCAGGGGAGAAAGAGAAGTGAAAGGAAGAAGGGATCTTGAGACGAATATTCTCTAGGGACCAAAATCACTCCTACAAATTGGTACTTTCATTGAGAGTGGGAATTAATACTCAACGCGTGCTCCAAATCCATTTTCCACACTTTGTTCCGATCAATCATGGTTGGAAGTAGTGGGCCATTGACTTGGTGGGACCTATGCCGCCGGCACTTGCTAAGAAAGACATGATAATGGTTGCCACCGACTACTTCACTAAGTGGATCAGGGTCGAGGCTCTATCCTCCACCAAGGAAGCAAACGTCGAACGGTTTATCTAGAGGAACAACATCTGCCGATTCGACTGCTCGCAATCGATAGTCATCGATAATGGCACATAGTCCGTGGGCAAGCATATCACCCCATTTTTTGAGAATTATGGCATCAGACAGCACATGTCAACTCCAAGATATCCACAAGGTAATGGCCAAGTAGAGGCATCCAACAAAATTGTACTAGACTGCCTGAAGAAAAGACTAGAAGGTGTAGAAGGAAAATGGGTCGATGAGCTACTAGGAGTCTTATGGGCTTATCGCACAACCAAAAGGAGATCGACCAGCGAAACACCATTTTCGCTGGCTTACGGGACCAAGGCAATCATCTCCCTACACATCATAGTTCCATCCATGAGCATTGAAGTGGGCAGTCTTGACCAAAACTGCAAGTAGATGAAAGTCAACCTTGATCTGCTTGAAGAAGAATGAGAGAAGACCATTGTTCGATTTGCAGCTTACCAGCAGTAGCTGACATCTTATTATAACAAGAAGGCCAAGATCAAACAATTTCAACCTAGGGACCTTGTGCTCAAAAAACTTTCATCACAACACCAAGGCAAGGGTCGAAAAAGATGAAGCCCAACTAGGAAGGCCCCTACATGATCAGCGGGTCTGGGGGCAGAGGAAGCTATACCCTCGACACCTTAGAAGGGAAGGAAATTATGAGATAATGGAATGCCCACTACCTTCAGAGGTACTGTTTGTGAAGCTCCTCACTTACTAGCTTGGCTCAAAGCAGGCGATCGAGCATCCTACTCCTTCATTGAAGACAAGTTACTTTCGATGTTATCCATGTTGTCCATCTCTTTTATTCAATAAAGCAATGTAATCACACCAACATCAATACAAGTTCTAGCTTTTCTTTCAATGGAGTATCTTATGAGAGCTATTGACATGTCTCCAGACATAGGGCAAACGGGCCACTCTTATCTACATGTCTCTGGACAGACACTTACGGGAGCTATCGACATGTCTTCGGACATAGGCCAAACAGGCCAGTCCCACGAAAGCTATCAACATGTCTCTGGACTAGGCCAAATGGGCCACTCTCATCTATATGTCTCTTGACATACACTTACTGGAGTTATTGACATGTCTCCGAAGATAGGCCGAACGGGCTACTCTCATCTACATGTCTCTGGACACACTTACGGGAGCTATTGACATGTCTCCGGACATAGATCAAACGGGCCACTCCAACGAGAGCTATCGACACGTCTCCAGACATAGGCCAAACGGGCCACTCTTATCTACATGTCTCCAGACATACACTTATAAGATACAATGCGAATTGAAGTTTGAAAAACAACTGAAAATTCCATAGCAAAGCGGCCAACTAGCCAAGTTCAGCATCTTCATCTTTGATGGGGCAATAGGGAAAGACTCCGTTCCTGCAGTCCAAGTATCCTAGCTTGTACACATTTGCAGTAATCTCATGCTTGGATGCCTCGTGGCTTCAACATGAGTGTCAAACTTGACCTGCAGCTTGTCACAATTTTGGACCAGAACAACATACTTGTGTTTAAGGTGAAAGTAAGCCTTCTCGTGTTTAAGTAGGGTAGCAATAAGAGACTTGAGCTCATCATCTTTCTAGCCAAGAAAATTCTTCAGCGACAAACATACTCTCCTTCATCTCGAACATCATGGCACCATGGCGAGCCCGCTCGTTTGAGAGCTTGTCCGTCAGATCATCATTCTTCTTTATCAGCTCATAGAACAAAGCAGAATGGGGCAACAATAGACGACTTGCTCATGACAGAAGGAGGTCTCGGTTTCTTTCTCTGTGGAGACGCATCCCTTAATTGTAAAGGTGCAGCTTCATCTCTGACTAATCTACTGCGAGCCTTCTTGTTCTCAGGGAGCTCGGTTGAGGACTCCTCTCGCTCAGTTGCTAGATCATTTAGGTCCGAGCCATGCAGTTTTCATCTTTCAACATCTTCGGCAGGGGACAGACCACCAGCCTCCTTTTGATGTTCGCTTAGTAACCAGCGCCATTCATGAAACTTTGCAGGGATGCTTAGAGCTTGACGAACCTTGGTCATATCCAGGCCGAGATCGAGCTTCTTGCGGATGTCATTCTCTGCAAGTAATGAACTCCAAAAAGACTATAGCAGATCAATGGGGTACGACTTACCATCACAGTAGGTGAGAAGAACGAGCGGACCATCGCTGAACTCCCCTTCCTATCTTCCGTTGACTTCCAGCACGTCTGTATGCCACACATGATCACCTTGACTCAGAATGTCAAACAGCTTGGCATTGCACATGCGAATCTGGGCATACTTCTCGTAGATTCTCACCTCGAAGAAGTAGAAGAATTCCCGCATAGTCAGATCTAGCTTGAAAAGACGGCTCAGATTTTCAAAGCAAATGATCGCTCGATAAACATTCGGAGTACACCGGCTAGGAGCACCTCCTTGAAGAACTTTGACAGTAGAAACGTAAAGCCCAGTGAGAAGTAGAAGGGACGGAATGTGATAATTCTGGCTCCTGGATTGTTTGGATCGACACGAGGTACATCATCGAACAAGGGCTTCGCCAACTTGACATGTACGTCCTTAGGAATGGCGGAGTCGAAAGTGGCACGCCATGTTTTGAATTAGGCCTCAGTGGTGACATGGTGCAGTTTTGCCACAAACCTCTCCTTGTATACTTTAGAGCCACCCCACAGGTACAAGGGCACTTGCGAGTTTGGTGATCGGCTTCTCCTATCAGAACACATGTTCTCTGAATAGCTACAAAAATAATGAAGAAAGTCACAAGTCAAAATTCCTAGTTCATAGCACCAAAAAAAAAATAGTAGCAGCAAAATTTTTTGAAGCATGAAAGGCCCAGCACGCCTCAAGCCTGCGTGCCTCCAACTCTAGCTCGCGTGCCAGCCCAGAGTGCGCCTGCCCAACTTCAAAAAATTAGCAAGTCAAAGACCTCCTCCACTCAGGAGCCCAAGTCACAGAAGGAAGCCCAGTTGCAGTTGGACAGCCCAACAATTAATTCACACCTCCTCCATGCCACCATGCGCCATGCAGAAGCTGTGGGGAATTTGTGGAAGAAAATATTCACAGATCCTAGGTCAAATAATTAATCCAATCAATTTTGGAATTATTTGATTAAATTGGGGATCCTTGCCATAATTGGGGATTTGATTTTAATCAAATCAATAATTAAGTCAATCTCTCGAAATTGGGGAAT
Organism: Prunus padus; assembly: GCA_024362665.1. Classification (NCBI taxonomy): domain Eukaryota; kingdom Viridiplantae; phylum Streptophyta; class Magnoliopsida; order Rosales; family Rosaceae; genus Prunus; species Prunus padus. Next base: position 19,748,784 of record JANFAM010000010.1, on the reverse strand, counting down.
AATAATTCCTTTCCATGTGTGGAATTATTCTTTCAAAACTCTAGCCTCTGAGGCTCCTATAAATACATGGCTATGCACAAGGTTTGAGGTACGTTTGAAACTCTACAGAAATCTCCAATCACAAACCCTAGCCACTCTCTCTCTCTCTCTCTCTCTCTCTCTCTCTCACAAGGCTCCGGCCACCACACATGGCCACCCGGTTCTCCCCGAGAGAAATCTCCGTACACTTTGTTAGATACTATTTTTCCTATACACAGTCGACCTAACTTAGGCATAAGAGGGCCTTTGGCCACCACCCCCCGGGTGTGGTCTTTTCACTCCGTGTTGTTTTGAAGGGAGAAAGAGAAGTGAAGAGGAAGAAGGGGTCTTGAGACGAATATTCTCTAGGGACGAAAATCACTCCCACAGTAAGCTCTTCTTATGTATTCATGCCTTTATTTGCCCCATTGAATTACTTTTTATTTTCCAGTTGCGATCACACTATCATAATCATCAGACTTATCTGTTTCTTTTTTTGTATTCTTCCATCACCCTGTGATCTTCTATGATATATAAGAGGTATTTCTTTCCTTGAGTGTAGTTGTCCATTATCATAATTGAGATTGCTGGGAATTTATTTAAAGGAGTACACCATAATGCGCAGCTTCGACCATGTGTAAGACCATGACAGTCTGACATGTGATCGTGAGATGGTGATTGCCTGCCTTGCACTATTCCAAGACGGATGCAAGATGAGGCGACGCCGTTTGGTGTGGTAGCAATACATTGGGGGCTTGCAGATGGCAAGGGCCCAAGACTTGGCACATAAGTTTGGCAAGGCATGGCATGAGAGCAAGGTGCAGCATGCGCAGTAAGGGTGCAAAACTTCCTGACAGCAAGCTTGGTAGAGTTGAGCTTGTGTTGGATGTCCTGTTATCTAAGGATTGTAAACATTTCAAGGGTCATGTCATGGCATGTTAACTCGCAAGTGTACGGGCCAATTAGTAGTATAGCAAGACAAGTACGAGGTCGTACTCCACAAGGACTCGAGAAGTTCAAATTAGTTATGTACTTAGATTACCCAATTCTAGAAACAAGAAGTTAAGTCTAAAACAGATTTTAAAGAGAGATTGATTGACTTTGTGAAACAAATGAAACAAAACGAAATTGCAAACAAAGGCAAAGTAAACAAGTGTATCAAAGAGTGGTTTTGAGGTTGGAAACAGATTTGGAGACTAGGCATTCGATTCACCATAACAATCCAATTCTAGGTTATAAGGATTCAAGTGACAAGTCCGATTCGCATTCAAAGATTGATTCTAGCTAAAGTATGATTAAGCCATGGTGTTTGATCCTAACCTTGTATTTCCAATTCCCTAATTAAGTCCTTATTGTCTAACTTAAATCAAGCATTAGAAATCCATTAAGCATAGAAGAATGTTTTAAACAACCAAGCATGTATCTAATCCCTATTGACGAACGTCCATACATACTCATCTTATTCATAGTTCAATTGAAACAAAAGCATAAGGTGTCTACTTTAGTTTCAACCAAAATACACAAATCTCAATGGTAGCTAGGCATTCAGATTAGCATATAAGTAGATAGGCATAATGAATAAGAGCATGAATCTTGAATCAAACTTGAAACTTGGAATTTATAAACCCGTATTATTCATGTTAGGTTACATCGAAGCCCTAGTAATGGATTTAGCTACTCATAATGGGAAAGAAACATAAATAAATGAGAAAGCATAATGAATGTAATAAGAATAGAAAACCCTTTTCTCTCAAGTTCTTGTGGTGTCCAATGCTTCTCCAAGAGCTTCCACGCTAATACTTCTCCAAGCACTTCCCCAATGCTCTAGAAGAATGTATGAAGGTTCGTGGAGGTGATTTGGGATGAGTTTGGGTGAGTGGTGTGTTAAGAAAGAAGAAATTCGTAGGGAAATGGAGGCGTGCTTGTGACAAGCCTGTGATGCGAGGTCGTTTAGAGTGTTGGGTTGATGACCTGGAGTGTTTGGGGAATTATGAGAGTGTGGAGGATGGTGTGAGGAGGTCTCAAGGATGTGAAAGATGTGTGTTAATGGAATGAATGATGAAAATGAGTTATCGATTCTTTTATATATAGGCACAAGGGGATGGGTGAATCGAATTAACAATCAATTCTCTTCTTTTGGCTATTGCAGATCTCACATGCAGCTCACCCATGCTCCCACATGCAGCTATGGATACTTTTCTAGCTTTGCAGCTCCCACATGCTACTATGGATACTTTTCTAGCTTTGCAGCTCCCACATGCAGCTATGGATACTTTTCTAGCTTTGCAGCCTCCCACATGCTACTCACACATGCTCCCACACATGCAGCCCCGAGGCCGCATGACTAGCAACTTCATGGGCTCACGAATTGGGCTTCCTCAAGCAACTGATGACATTGAGCTGTCCATCTTCAAGTTCAAGATGTCATCTTTCCAACCACATGTGACTTGGGCCAATCCAAGTTCGGAGGAAGGAGTTAAGGCTGAAACAAATTGCTAACTCAACCGCACGTTTTTGGACCATTTTGCACATTTTGGGCCCCCATTGCTACCTAAAGCTCAATTAACTGAATGACAAACATAAAAGAGATCAAAAGCACAAGTTTAACTCAAAAACATAACTAAATCATATGCTAGAAGGGTACAAAATGATATACAATTATGAACCGACTCCATCACTAACACCACTTCCAGGTAACTCGATTGCATTGAGTATGCAAGCCTTTAAACCTATAGGCATCCCTAGTAGGAGGAGTTGTGTCTCCGAGGGTTTAACAGATACGATACCCACAAACGCTTTCCCAACTCTACAAAACAAAGCGGTTAGAAAACCTTGAAATCAACTAATGAAAATGAAAGAAAACTTGAGTCATACCTCCAACACCATAGAGTTGCCAAGAGAAGTGATCAATCAGTGTGTAAGGTGGAAGCTATAGCTCAAAGGCACACGGCTTTCAAAGCAAGCACACTCAAACTTTGAAGAAAGAACATGCTTCGACTCTAATTCTCGCAGATAGTACTCAATCACTCTAACCTATGGTTTTATTCTCTCAAGCAAGCATGAGTGAGTATATGACAGAGAAGCACAATTTTTGGTTAGATCTCATGAAAGGAATCAAATACTAAGAATAGAGATACACACATACTTACCAAAGCACCCATGAATACATACTCAAAGATCAGCCTAGGTCTTTCACAAGGTTGTAATGAAAGGCTAAGGTTGGGGAAATGGAAGAATTGGAAGGAAGAACAAGTAACTTAAGAACATACCAAGGTTGGTGCTGCATTCTTCATTGATCTGCAAGGTATCTTTGATTTATAATGGCATGGATGCAAACTTGATGGTATGATTCTTGGCATACACCTTATTTTTCACGCTTAGATCATATCGAAACACTTTCTCTTTTATTTTTCTTATTTTCTGATTTGATCTCGCTTCTTCTTAACTTCATTGCATAGATTCACACTAATTTTCTTTTCATGTGCATGGCAAAACTTCCTTGCTTCAAACTTCATCTTGGCAAACCTTGGTAGATTCCTAAGCTACAGTGTATGGCTATAAAGGTTAAGTATCTCAGATTGAGATACAAAGGTAGGGAAATGATGAGGGTGGTAGAAGAAAAGGCTTGAAGTGTTTGGCTTCAAGAGGACTCGATGGAACACACATATGGGTAATGATGAAAAGAAAGCATATAGAACGGTTAAGCACACATAGCCTAGCATCACTTCAATGAGTTCATTCATGAGTGAGAGCAAGCACATGGTATCTCAGTAAAGACAATCATCCTTAGTATTCAATCAAAATGGAACAATGAGATCATTTAGAGTGAATTGAAGAAATAAGTAGGGATGAGAATTAGAAACACTTAAACCCTCTCAAGAAAGCAAATAGGCTCGATATAGCTCACTAGGGTAGTCTCCACTATTCTCCTTCAAGAATTTGAGCATGGTACTTTAGCCACCAGAATTCTAAGAGCAAAAGCTTTGTGAGTGCAAAAATTTGATATGAAAACCTCAATGGCAACTCCATAGCACTCGATTGAATGACATTCTTAAAAAAAAAAAAATTAGTGACAAAAGAAAACAAATTGAAAACCTTCCCCACACTTAAATGAAGCATTGTCCTCAATGTTTGAACCATAGATGATTGAGAACTTGTAAATAATAAGGTGAAAAGGTAAGAAAGGATTTAGAGAAACTCCCTTGATGCAATTAGGTCGACTTCTACTAAACACCTTCTTCTTGAACACATGGGTTGCCTCCCAAGAAGCGCCTTAGTTACTCGTCCTTGGCAAGACATTACAACAAGCTAAGTTGATGGTATGAAGGGAAGTTGATCCACCACACGACCGCTTGAATGCCAGCTGAAATTTCATAGAATGGCTTTAAACGCTGTCCATTTACTTTGAAAGTCGAGCCATCTTTAGGGTTTTGAATCTCCACACCCATAGGGAGAAACATTGACCACTTGAACGGGCCAAGCCACCTTGACTTCAATTTTCCTCGAAAAAGACGCAAACGTGAGTTAAACAAAAGAACCGGCTATACCTTGGTGAACTCTCTTCCGCTGAATGTTTTTGTCATGGTAACTCTTGGTTCGTTCTTTTTGTAAAGCTTTGCATTCTCATAAGACTCATGTCTTAACTCCTCCAATTCATTGAGTCTGAAACTTCCTAGCTTGGCCTCGCCTTGTCTAGGATCAAAATTCAACTTCTGATGGCCCAAAGAGCTTTGTGTTCAAGCTCCATTGGCAGGTGACAAGCTTTCCCAAACACAAGACGATAAGGGCTCATTCCGATGGGAGTCTTATATGCAGTCCTATAAGCCCATAATGCATCATTGAGCTTTATGCACTAATCTTTCCTTGTATGGTTCTACAACCTTCTCTAGGATGTGCTTGATTTCTCTCGTTGCTTATCTCTACTTGGCCAGAAGTTTGAGGATGATATGGTGTAGAGACACGATGGGTGATGTTGTACTTTTTCATGAGTGTTTCAATGGCTTGTTACGTATATGGCTACCCATCACTAATGACAGCCCTTGGAGTTCCAAACCTTGTGAAAATATTGTCCCTCAAGAATTTTAGCACAACCTTGTGATCATTGGTTTTGCTGGTATGGCTTCTACCCATTTAGACACATAATCAACTGCAACAAGTATGTAGTTGTAACCAAATGAAGATGGGAATGGTCCCATGAAATCAATACCCCAAACATCGAAGAGTTCCACAATGAGTATGTTGTTCAATGGCATTTGATTCCTCGTGGCTTATGTTCCCCATTCTTTGACACCTATCACACTTAACACAAAAATTAAACGCATCTTTGAATATAGTGGGCCAAAAGAAACCAGATTGCAGAATTTTAAGTGCAGTTTTCTTTAGCTCCAAAGTGACCTCCACAAGCCAATTCGTGGCTATGCTTAAGTATGCTTTCTTGCTCTTCTTCCGAACACACTTCTAATGAGTTGATCAGGGCAATGCTTGAATAAGAATGGTTCATCCCAAATATAGTGTTTCACCATGGAAAAGAACTTCTTCTTGCCCCCGAGACGTTAGATCATTTCTAATAACACCACAAGCAAGATAATTAACAAAATCAGCATACCATGGCTCTTTGACTTGGGCAACATATAATTGTTCATCTGGGAAAGTCTCATTCAAGGGTAGCACAGCTTCTCCTTGTTCTTCAACCACAATTCTACTCAAATGGTCGGCCACCACATTCTCACTTCCCTTCTTGTCTCGAATCTCCAAATCGAACTCTTGCAATAAGAGAATCCATCTAATCAAGCGTGGTTTGGCGCCCTTAGTGAGCAAGTATCTAAGAGCTGCATGGTCGTAATAAACAATTACTTTAGAACCAACAAGGTAAGAACGAAATTTTTCTAAAGCAAAAACCACAGAAAGCAACTCCTTCTCACAGGGAGTAGCCGAGTTGAGCATCATTCAAGGTCCGGCTAGCATAATAAATCACATGGGGAAGCTTGTTCTTCCTTTGACCTAAAACTGCACCAATAGCAAAGTCAAGCATCACACATTATTTCAAATGGTGAAGACCAACTGAGCCATGATAATAGGGTCGAAGTTAGCTCCTTCTTCAAGGTAGTAAGCATCCATGCAAGCTTCATCAAACTCAAAAACAACATCTTTAGCAAGAAGATTACACAATGGTCTTGTAATGTTTGAGAAATTTTTGATGAACCTTCTATAGAATCCTCGCATGGCCTAGGAAAACTTCTAACTCCTTTAATCGAGGAAGGGGGTGGTAGATTCGATATGAGATCGATCTTGGCTTTGTCCACTTCAATTCCCTTGCTTGAGATCACATGGCCTAGCACAATACCTTGTTTCACCATGAAGTGACATTTCTCCCAATTCAAAATCAGATTTGTTTCCCGGGCATCTTTTAAGCACTAGAGACAAGTGGTGAAGACATTCATCAAAAGATGATCCAAAACTGAAAATCATCCATAAATACCTCAATGAATCGCTCCACCATATCCGAAAAGATTGCCATCATGCATCTTGAAAGTTGTCGAGCATTGCACAAACCAAATGGCATCCTTCTATAAGCAAATGTACCAAATGGGCATGTGAATGTGGTCTTCTCTGGTCTTCCCGAGAGCAATGGGAATTTGATTATAACCTCAATACCCATCAAGAAAACAATAGTAAGCATGGCCAGATAAACGTTCAAGCATTTGATCAATAAAAGGTAATGGAAATGATCTTTTCTTGGATGTGTTCAACTTCCTGTAATCAATACAAACTCTCCAACCAGGATGACGCGGTAGGAACTAGCTCATTCTCGCTCATTCTTCACAACGGTGATTCCGGACTTCTTTGGAACAACTTGTACAGACTCACCCACTTAGAATCTGAAATTGGGTAGATGATTCCTACATCAAGTAGCTTTAAAACTTCGGTTCTCACCACCTCTTTCATGTTGGGATTTAGTCTCCTTTGGGCATCACGGGATGGTTTGCTATCTTCTTCCATTAAAACCTGGCATGCACATGCTTGACTTATTCCTTTGATATCTGCTATGGTCCACCCAAGGCAGTTTTATGCTCCTTTAGAACTTTGATTAAGCTTCTTCTTCATGTGAGGTAGACTGCAGCAATTATGACAAAGGAAGAGTTTCATTAACACCCAAATAAGTATATTTAAGATGACTAGGCAGAGGTTTAAGTTCTAGCTTTAAGGTGTGATAATGGATGGCTCTAATTTCGTGGAGGATGGTCCAAGAGGCTCAAGTGGTGGCCTAAATGATGGTGAGTATGGTTGGAACGCTTCTAGGCAGCTACCACTTGAACTCCGGCTCACAAAGATCTTCCTCTTCTTGTGTTAGAACAACTTCTAGAGGATCATTGACTTTTCCCGCAAAATTTTGGAAGAAACTTCATGATCCACAACATCAATTGAAAACAAGTATCAAGAGAGATGAGGGTTGAGCTAGAGCATCAAACACTTTAAATTCCAGCTTCACCCAAAACGGTCATGGGAGAGGGTGCCATCTTTCACTTTGATGATTGTTCATAGTGAGTCATGCGAATGGCCTACTAAAAGGATAGGATCAACACGATCCCCATTTGGGGTTGTCTTCCATGTCCATCACTACAAAATCAGCAGGGAGGATTAGTGTATTAACTTGAACTAAGATATCTTCTCTACAATACCTTTTGGATATTTGATAGAATGATCAGCCTAGTTCAAGGCGCATCAAGTCTTCTTCATTCCTTCTAAGCCAAGCTTTTGATAAACTCGAATATGGCATTAGATTGATGCTTGCTCCCAAGTCCAACATGGCTCTTCCAACCTTCTTGTCTCCAATGTTAATTGGAATGTCAAAACTGCCAGATCTTCTAGTTTTGGTGAAAGCTTGCTTTGCAACACAAAGACTTACATTCTTGTTGAGCCTCACTTCTTCATTTGGAGCAAAATTGAGCTTGTGAGTTTTCAAGTTCTTGATGAACTTTCCATATGCTGGCATTCTGTTCAATAACATCAAGCAAAGGCAAATTGATATTAACTTTACTCAAAATATCATAAATCTCTTTAAAAGCCTTATCTTGCTTTGCTTTCTTTAGACGGCCTCGGAAATGGAATTGGTGGAACATATGGAGCGGGTGGCACGTATCTATCTTCTTTGATGATGTGGGGGCACAAATTTGTCATCCCTTCTATGCAATTGGAATGGATTAGGTCCCTGCGAATCTGAATTGGCCTTAGGAGCGCATTGTTGCCCTTGGGTACACTGTGGGTCTCCTCCTCCTCTTCTTCGTCCTCTACAACAACAACATCATTTGAAAGATTAGAATCAACTTTGTTATCAACTATCTTACCTGTTCTGAGCACGGAATGGCCTTGGCTTCTTGGTTATTTGGATTGATCACTTGGCATTTGGCAATTTCCCAGGTTGTCTTTGGGTTATCTCCAGCTATTTGGCCTATTTGAATTTCCAATTTGGAGATGGCAGCTTGTGTAGTTTGTTGGAAATTAGATTGGTTGATTGTCATTTGCTTCACTATATCCTCCAATGATGATGATTGTTGTGGCCTTTGGAATGAAGAGGGATTGGCTTTGATTCTCGGTATTCTCCATGAAAAGTTTGGATGATTCCTCCAACTCGGATTATAACTTTGAGAGTATGGATCATTTCTTGACCTTGGTTGTAGGAACTTACCAACTTAGCTTGCTCTTGCACAAATTCTGGATATGCAGCCCCTAAGTGGACAAGCTATGGTAGCATGATCATGAGTTTCACAGATGCTACACACTTCCTTCCTGAGGGTTTCTCGAGTTCAATGCAAGAAGAGCATCCAGCTTTTGTTCTAATTTTGAAATCTGCACACTAGAAGCATCATTAGAACCACTAACAACACGTTTACCTCTTGTATCTGCTGTGTTGGGTCTCCATTGCTATTGCCTCAAAGAGTTCATACGTTTCTTCGGGAGTCTTGGTTTTATAAGAACCACCTGCAAAATTGGTGACAATATTACGACTAGAAGGGGTTAGTCCTTTATAAAACATACGCATTTGAAGTTTCAAAGGAATCCCATGATGAGGACATTGATTGAGCAGCGCATTGAATCTCTCCCATGCTTCACAAAACGATTCATCATCTTGTTGTGCAAATGAGAAGATCTTGTCCCTAAGCGTGTCGGGCTTTTGCGCGTGGGAGAAGTATTCTCCAAGAACTTCTTCCGAATGGCATCCCATGTAGTGAGTGAACCAGCTTTAAGGAATTGGAGCTAATACTTCGCCTTATCCTTCAAAGTATAAGGAAACACTCTATTCAAGTTGATCTTCCGTCACACCGTCAAGGGGAAAGAACTCACAAGAATAATAATATCCTTTATATGAGTTAATGGATCTTCATTAGGTAAACCATAAAAAGGAAGGCAACATATTAAGATGAGAAGATTTAAGCTCATAGTTTCGAAATACGGGGGGTAGCAAATGCTTGAAGGAGATGCTGAATTATTGGGATATCAAGGTCTCCCATTAACTCATTGGCGGCCATCTCTTCTTCTTCTTGGTCTGAACTTGCTTCGAATTTGAAAGTGAAGAACCAGGAGGTCTGTGAGAGCAAGACTTGTGAATGTGCCGAGCTTGCTCTTTGCGCTTGGACAACTCTTTTCTAGTCGATTCGAATTCTCTTGAGATCACTCGATTGGGTTGCAACTTTGGTCTTCCTTCCAATGATCTAGAATGTCTAAAAATGAAGACCTCACTTGATCAATGAATGGTCTTTAGACATAAACTACCTGAAATAGAAAAATTTGAATTAATTAGAAACACTAAAAGAATAGGTAATCCTGGGCACATAACCGTGGAAGAACTGCTCAAACAGAACGGCGCCAAAAATTTTGTTAACTCGCAAGTGTACGGGCCAATTAGTAGTATAGCAAGACAAGTACGAGGTCGTACTCCACAAGGACCGAGAAGTTCAAATTAGTTATGTACTTAGATTACCCAATTCTAGAAACAAGAAGTTAAGTCTAAAATGATTTTAAAGAGAGATTGATTGACTTTGTGAAAACAAATGAAACAAAACGAAATTGCAAACAAAGGCAAAGTAAACAAGTGTATCAAAGAGTGGTTTTGAGGTTGGAAACAGATTTGGAGACTAGGGCATTCGATTCACCATAACAATCCAATTCTAGGTTATATGATTCAAGTGACAAGTCCGATTCGCATTCAAAGATTGATTCTAGCTAAAGTATGATTAAGCCATGGTGTTTGATCCTAACCTTGTATTTCCAATTCCCTAATTAAGTCCTTATTGTCGAACTTAAATCAAGCATTAGAAATCCATTACATAGAAGAATGTTTTAAACAACCAAGCATGTATCTAATCCCTATTGACGAATGTCCATACATACTCATCTTATTCATAGTTCAATTGAAACAAAAGCATAAGGTGTCTACTTTAGTTTCAACCAAAATACACAAATCTCAATGGTAGCTAGGCATTCAGATTAGCATATAAGTAGATAGGCATAATGAATAAGAGCATGAATCTTGAATCAAACTTGAAACTTGGAATTTATAAACCCAGAGAATATTCATGTTAGGTTACATCAAGCCCTAGTAATGGATTTAGCTACTCATAATGGGAAAGAAACATAAACAGAAATGAGAAAGCATAATGAATGTAATAAGAATAGAAAACCCTTTTCTCAAGTTCTTGTGGTGTCCAATGCTTCTCCAAGAGCTTCTCCACGCCTAATACTTCCAAGCACTTCCCCACGTCTAGAAGAATGTATGAAGGTTCAGGAGGTGATTTGGGATGAGTTTGGGTGAGTGGTGTGTTAAGAAAGAAGAAATTCGTAGGAAAATGAGGGCAGTTTGCAGTGGACAGACGCTCCGGTGATGGGAGGTCATAGAGTGTTGGGTTGATGACCTGAGTGTTTGGGGAATTATGAGAGTGGGAGGATGGTGTGAGGAGGTCCGAAGGATGTGAAAGATGTGTGTTAATGGAATGAATGATGAAAATGAGTTATCGACTCTTTATATATAGGCACAAGGATGGGTGAATCAGACTAACAATCAATTCTCTTCTCTTTGGCTATGCGTATCTCACATGCAGCTACCCATGCTCCCACATGCAGCCTATGGATACTTTTCTAGCTTTGCAGCTCCCACATGCTACTATGGATACTTTTCTAGCTTTGCAGCTCCCACATGCAGCTATGGATACTTTTCTAGCTTTGCAGCCCCCACATGCTACTCACACATGCTCCCACATGCAGCTCCCCGAGGCCGCATGACTAGCAACTCATGGGCTCACGAATTGGGCTTCCTCAAGCAACTGATGACATTGAGCTGTCCATCTTCAAGTTCAAGATGTCATCTTTCCAACCACATGTGACTTGGGCCAATCCAAGTTCGGAGGAAGGAGTTAAGGCTGAAACAAATTGCTAACTCACCGCACGTTTTTGGACCATTTTGCACATTTCCTCCCATTGCTACCTAAAGCTCAATTAATCTGAATGACAAACATAAAAGAGATCAAAAGCACAAGTTTAACTCAAAAACATAACTAAATCATATGCTAGAAGGGTACAAAATGATATACAATTATGAACCGATCATGGCACCTTCATACAACATCACTCCATCAATTGAGCGACAGGCAGGGTTCTTTCTATACTGGTTGCTATATTTTTGCTACCTCTATTTCATACCACTTTGGCACTAAACTCTTTGATCAAGTAAATCTGCCTACATATTCAATTCTATTCATTTCTTCAGTATATAATTTGACAAAATCATTATCTTTGGATGGTTTACAATAATTTCTCTTGAGTAGACCTAGCATTCATGTCGTGTTCATGTCAATACGGTTGTCTTAACGGGTTGACACGACACGACACGATAAGAAAACGTGTGAGAAATACCCAACACAAACACGACCCGCTACAATTCGCGAATCACATGACACGCCACGATTCACCCGTTAAGAAACTAAACTTTAAAAAAAAAAAAATTTGAACAAATTATTAACAGCAGAGAGAAGCCTCCAGCTTCTCTACCTTCCCATCATCCTCTTCACAGAAATCAACAATATCAAGAGCAACACTATTCTTTTTCAGTTTCTTTCCAATTGTTTCCAACACCTTCTTGTCATATTTGACAGAGCTGAATAGGCAACAAATAAGTTAGAGGTCAGTGAGAAAATATAAGAAAAACAGAGTTGCCAATTATGTTCATCTCACCTCCCATCTCCATACCCCAACTGTATTTTCCGGATTGGCCTACTCCAATTACAAACACCATTATTAAAAAAAATTGAACTGGTACCAAAAATTCGTAAAGAACTTGGGTTTTGGCACCACAAATGAGACTAAAAGCATCGGCTTGAGCTTGAAATCTGGACGGAGAGAGATTGCATCGGCTTGAACTTGAGAGAGAGAGAAAGCTGCGGAGAGGAAGAGATGGTTGAGAAGCGACGTGGAATGAAATAGATGCTAAGGTTAGGAGGGATTTTTTAGAATTGCAACACGATAGTGACACGACACGATAACTTACCGTGTGGCTAATGGGTCAACACGATAGCGACACGACACGATAACACGGACCTGAAAACTGAATGTTATCATGTTGTGTACAATATTGCCAGCTCTACTCTTGAGCTTAAAATACTATGTTGGCTCCTTTGTTTGGACATGTTGCCTACCGGTGAGCTGAGAGAGCTAGGAGACTAAGGATTAATGATTGTAGCTTACCCCTTCTGCTTAGTTGCCCATATGCCTCTGTACTTCACCTTCTCATGACTAATGTTTTTGATTGGCAAAAGACGTGTATATAATGCTAACATGGCATTCTGAATTGTTTAGTTAGTCAAAAGTTCACGTGGGTTCACATGTTTGTTAAGGCTCCGTTTGGGATTGCTTGTTTTGGTCAAAAACCTGCTTCACTTTAAACTTAAGTAATTTAAGGTGTTTGGAAAATCTAAAATATCCCGATTATTTTAAAAGCAGTGGCCTTTTGACAGCAACTTTTAAAAGCAATCTATGGGTTGCTTTTCCAAGCTGCTTTCAAAAGAAGCAAAGATGAGCAGTTAATGAATTTTTTAAATTCCCAAAATACCATCATTAATTTTTTTTTTAAAAAGACACCACCTCCATCTGCACATCCAACTCCACCATCTCCACCACCACCTTCACCACCACCGACTGCCACCGCCACCACCACTTCCTTCTCCACCACCATCACCACCACAACCACCACCTCCTTCTCAACCTCCACCATCTCCACCTCCATCACTAACACCACCACCGCCACCACCATCTCATCCTCAACCTCCACCACCTCCACCTCCACATCCACAACCACCATCCCCACCACCATTACCACAACCACAACCTCAACCTTCATCACCACCACACCTCCTCCACCACCACCATCGACGGCCATCGCAACCACCAACACCACATCCTCCTCCTTCTTTGCCACCATCATCACCACAACCACCACCTCCTTCTCCACCTCAACTACCAACACCAGAACCGTTACGCCGTTGCTACCACCACCACCTCCCCACACCATTCCCACTACCACAACCACCGCCTCCACCTTCATCACCACCACCACCACCTCCATCACCACCTTCACCTCCATCTTTTTCACCACTTCCTCCACCACCATCACCACCACCACATGATTAGCGCATAACACTTTCAACAGCCTATTTTAGTCATTATTCACAGTTTTATATTAAAATTTACCAAACGGTTTTGACACTGTTTTTGTACTAACAGAACTTTAAAAATATTGTTTACAAAACATGTAGCTGCTTTACTTTACATCTAATTATTTTCAAAGCACAGCAGAAGCAACTTTTTTTAAAAGTGACAGCAATCCCAAACTGGTAGTAGCTGAGAAGCTGAGTGCTTCTGTCATATAAATATTAGATACTATTCATTTTAAAGTAGATTGAAAAAATAGAGAAAATTAATCAAAGAAATCGTGAGCATCTTCTCAAAGTTTCTTGCTCTATCTTCATTGAACTTTGCTATCATGGTATCAGAGCTTCAGCTCCTAATCCAATAGCTCGTAATCCAATAGCTTCTGCGTGGTCTCTGTTCATCAAAATTTTCTTATCTCTACACTTCTTGATGGAGCTTGTTCTGTACTCTCTATGGATGAAGATTGCGATGATTCTTCTCAACTTTTTCAGTGTGATTATCTTTTCCCACACTAACTCAGCGATCTGGTATGATTCTATCCTTGTTTGGAATTGTGAAATTTGCAATTTAGGCACAAAGCCTCTGAGTTCTTAGTTTACAATTGAAGCACGAAGCATCTCTGTTCTTGCAAGTGATTTAGGCACGAAGCCTCTGAGGTCTTGTTTTACAATTGAAGCACGAAGCATCTCTATTCCTGCATCTAATTTCAATTTTTTTTTTGGCATGAAGCCTCCTAGGTTTTGTTTGAGATCAACAATTATTGATTGGTGATTGTGTTCTCTGTTGTTCTGTGATCAGTTTAGACAAGTTGTTTTTCTCTAGATATTGTTTAGGTACGAAGCCTACATCAATTTTCTTTTCTGTTATTTTGCAACAATGACGTTTGTGATGCCTAAAATCGAAGGACTTATAGGAATTCTTACCATTCATTTGTTTGAGGATAACTTTGTTAAGTGGCACTTCTAGTTCCAATCAGTGCTACAAGGTTACAATCTCTATGGTCACTTTAATGGCTCTAGTAGTTGTCCACCTAAGTATGTTGTCACAGAGAGTGAGGGAGTTACTGGTGAACTTACTGAAGAATACAAGCAGTGGATACAAATTGACAAAGCTCTATTGGGTTTGTTGATTGCAACTCTTTCGGATGATGCGACTGAATATGTTGTTGGTTGCAAGACAGCTAGAGAAGCATGGCTTAACCTCACAGACAGTTATGCATCTGTATCAAGGTCTCGAGTCACACAGTTAAAAATTGAGCTTCACACAATTAGTAAGGTGTTGATTCTATTGAACGTTTCTTACTCAGACTTAAACATCTTAGAGATCAACTGACGGCTGTTGGTGTCAAGCTGACTAATGACGATATTATTATTGCGGCTCTTAGTGGTCTTCCTGCTGAGTTTGATATAACCAAGATTGTTATCTTTGCTTGTGAGACTCCCATCACTATGAAGGCATTTCGATCACAATTGCTTTCTGCTGAGCATACAATAGAGTCCCGGGTGATGGCATTGTCTCATCAAATGTCTAGTCTAATGAGTTTTGTTTCTTCCACTCAAGGCTCTAGCTCACAATCTTCTTATCTCTCAGCATCAACTGTTGGTACTATTCATGCACAGCCTACATCTTCTCATGGTTTTACTGGTGTGAAACAGTCGGCGCATTCTGGTTTTCGATCGAATTCTTATTCACGGTATCCACAACCCTCTCAAGGATTTTCTTCATGGTTCGTCAAAGGCAGAGGCAATTACAATTCATCACCATAGTATTCACATCCATGAGGGAATTTTCAGTCACGTCGTTCGTTTCGTTCCTCTGTTCAAAAGTCTCAAGTACTTACTGAGTGCCAAATTTGCAACAAACGAGGACATACTGCTCCAAACTGCTTCTATCGAGTTCCCGACAATTCTTTTGTGACTAAGCATGCTGTGGAATGCCAGATTTGTGGAAAGAAAGGTCACACAGCCTTGGACTGCTTCGATAGAGCTAACTTTGCCTATCAAGGCACTGCACCTCCTGCTTAGCTCCATGCAATGACAGCTCAAACCTCCCCTTCATTTTCTGCTGATGAGTTTTGGATCGTCGATAGTGGTGCATCTCATCATATGACCAATAATGTGACTCAGTTGGCTCAAGTTGCTCCTTATACCACTGATGAGAAAATAACTGTTGGGAATGGTGAAGGTCTGTGCATTGCTCATATTGGCAATGCGTATTTATGGTTCTCTTTGCCTCAATCAAGTTTATCATGTGCCTCAATTGGCTGCCAGCTTGTTATCCATTTACCAATTGTGTAAAGATAATAAATGCTGGGTGATTTTTTATGACTCATATATCTATGTGCAAGACAAAGCAACGAAGGCTCTGTTGTACAAGGGTTGCAGTAACAAGGGTCTGTATCCAATTCCTCAAGCTCTTGGTGATTTGTCAATAAGGTCCAGTACCAAGTCTTCACCAATTGTGGCTGATGGGATTGCTTCTACTCCAACAACTTCCTTGGGAAACCAGTATCTTTAGTTCTTTGGCATCAGAGATTTGGTTATGTGTCCAACAAAGTTCTTACTCATATGTTGAAATAGTCTCATCTAGTGTTTCAAATTCCTCTCAGAGTTTATGTAGTCTCATCTAGTCTCACGAAGTTCTTTGGCACGACCTTCCTTTTGCTAGTTCACAGTCTCGTTCTTCATTACCTTTTCAGCAATTACACTCTGATGTATGGGGTCCTTCCTCCTCTGTAGCCTTTGGTGGATATAGATATTATGTGTCAATCATAGATAATTGTACTCGAATCCTATGGATTTTCCCGTTAATCAATAAATCTGAGGTTTTTCCCACACTTGTGAAGTTTCATGCATATATTACTAAGCACTTTCAAGCTTATGTGCAATATCTTCAATCTGATGGCGATGGGGAGTATAATAGTAAAGCATTTAAAGATTTCTTGGCTTCTAAAGGCATTCTCCATCAGATTTTCATGTCCTTATACCCCTCAGCAAAATGGGGTTGCTATAGGAAGAATAGGCATATTATTGAAACCACAATTACATTACTTGATACTACTGCCTTAAATGACAAGTTTTGGTACTATGCTGCAGCTCATGATTCCTTTCTCATAAATCATATGCCTTGTCAGCTTCTTCAAATGACATCTCCATACTTTAAATTGTTTGGTCATAATCCTGAGCTTCAATCATTAAAGGTTTTTGGATATGCAGTATATCCACTTCTTCGACCCTATAATTCTCACAAGTTGGAGCCACAGTCAGTAGAGTATGTGTTTCTTGGATATTCTCTTGGTTATAAGGGTGTTATTTGTTTTCATCATGATACTCATAGGGTGGTTATTTCAAGACATGTAATTCATAATGAAACTCAGTTTCCAATGAAGAATTGTTTAGTATCCTCAACACAATCTCCTTATGTCATAACACAATTGTATCCTTTAGCTATAGCAGTTTCATTGCCTCACAGATATGTTACTACCATGGAGTTTGATCACTCTCCTCTCCCACGTTCAAATGAGAATTCATTTTCTTCAGTATCTACATCTGTGGCTCAAGAGGTCTTAGGTTCTGCTCAGACTATGCAACCCATTTTGGATCCTGCTCAGTTACAGGTTTTGCTTCCTTTCTCTGTCACAAATGACTCTAGTTCTTCTTCTCATATTTCCATTCCACAACATGGTCATTCTATGCAAACTCTTCTTAAAAGTGGTATTAGCAAGCATAAAGATTTTGGTGATTTTCAATGTTTTTCCACTTGTTTATCTACAATTACTGCTCTTGATGAGCCTCATAATTTTCGAGAAGCTAGTACAAAGTTTGAGTGGCAGTAGGCTATGACAGAGGAAATTCAAGCATTACAAACTCCAGGTACATGGGATTTAGTTCCTCCACCCTCTAACAGGAATATTGTTGGTTGTCGTTGGATTTACAAAATTAAAAGACATGTTGATGGAAGTATTGCTCGATATAAAGCTCATTTAGTTGCACAAGACTTAAGTCAAGAACAAGGTCTAAATTTTGAAGAAACCTTTAGTCCTGTAGTTCATCACACCATAGTTCGATTGATTTTAAGTTGGCTGCAACTCATAGATGGTGTTTGCATCAATTAGACGTTAAAAACGTCTTTCTTCATGGTGACCTACAAGAGGAAGTGTACATGAAACAGCCTTTGGGATTCATTGATGATCATTATTCATATTATGTATGTCAGTTCGAAAGTCTCTTTACGGTCTTAAACAAGCACCACGTGCCTGGAATGCCAAATTCATTGGATATCTTCCAGCTTTGGGATTTGTGTCTTCACACTCCGATCCTAGTCTATTTATGAAGCATGATGGTAGTAATGTGGTTATTCTTTTGCTGTATGTGGATGACATTATCCTCACTGGTTCAAGTTCTGACCTAGTGCAATATGTGATTAATGATTTGGGGCAAGTGTTTGATATGAAAGATATTGGCCAGCTTACTTATTTCTTGGGCTTGGAGGTTTCTTATCAGTCCAATGGTGATTTGTTTGTCAACCAAGCTAAATGTGCTCATGATTTACTTAAGATGACTAGCATGGAGACTTGTAAACAATCCATTACACCATTTAAACCTCATTGTCATGTTATGAAAAGTGATGGTACATTACTTATTGATCTTACAATGTTTCGCAGCTTGGTTGGAGCTCTTCAATACCTCACATTCACACTCCCAGATCTGGCATATGATGTGAACACCATATGGCAGTTTATGACTGCTCCTACTGATATTCAGATGACTTTAGTTAAGCGTATTTTGAGATATGTGCAACGCACTTTATCTTATGGTTTGACATTTACATATGGTTATTCTGTTCTGGTTGGCTATAGTGATGCGGATTGGGCTGGGGATCCCATTACTCGTCGCTCTACTACAGGGTACATTGTATTTCTTGGGCAGAATCTTATCTTTTGGTCCTCTCATAAGCAATCTTCTATCTCTCGCAGTTCTACAGAGGCAGAGTATCGAGCCCTTGCCAATTGTGCTGCTGATATCTCTTGGATCAGACATGTTCTTCAAGACTTACATATTGTTGTTCCTGAAGCACCAGTCTTATATAGTGACAATTTATTAGCATTGGCCTTAAGTAGTCATCCAGTTTTGCACTCTCGCATAAAACATTTAGAGTTTGATTTTCACTTTATCACAGAAAGGGTTCTGCGTCATGATTTTGTGGTTCGATATGTCAATACTGAAGACCAAGTTGCCGACATTTTCACAAAGGGCCTGCATAGTCCATTGTTTTTGAAACACTGTCACAATCTTAGTGTTGGTCCAGCCACCACTGCGATTGAGGGGGATGATTGGCAAAAGACGTGTATATAATGTTGACATGGCATGTTGAATTGTTTAGTTAGTCAGAAGTTCATGTGGGTTCACGTGTTTGTTAAGTTGTAGCTAAGAAGCTAAGTGCTTATGTCATATAAATATTAGATACTGTTCATTGTAAAGTAGATTGACAGAGAGAAAATTAATCAAAGAAATCGTAAGCTTCTTCTCAAAGTTTCTTGCAATGTCTTCATTGAACTTTGCTATCAGTTTTGAGGCAACCTAAATTTATGGTCAGGAAAGACAGAGGGGGCCCTAGAATAACTATTTTTTAAGAAAAACCTGGGTTGGTTCTTTTAAACTTTAGGTGATTCACAAAGCTCTTGAACTTCATTTCATCACATCCTGCCAGATACTTAACGTATGATCATACTTATGATTTAGATACATTAATAAAGTATTTATTGAGTTTAAACCAAAGCTCCCTAAACTTAATTCAATATTACTAAATTCAATTTATTCATATTTTTCGTAGCACCTGGTGACTGGAGCTACTTGATATTGTTAGCGTGAGTGAAAGTTAACGTTCCTATTAGAAATAGAATTTGTTCCTATTAAGAATAGAATTTATATTTTATTGTAATTTTCTAATTTGAGTAGAATTAGGAGATTTTATACATATTTCCTGTTTGTACCCACTATGTATGTATTTATTGTTTAAGAAAAATGGTCACTTGGATCTAGAAGGTTACACTAACGCAGATTATGCAAGGAATATTACAGATAGACATTCTACATCAGGTTACTTCACCTTTGTTGGCGGTAACCTAGTTACGTGGCATAGCAAGAAGCAAAATGTTGTGTCTTGGTCCTCTACAGAGTCTGAGTACAGAGGGATTGCCCAAGGGGTTTATGAAATACTGTGGTTGAGGTGGTTACTTGCTGAAATTGGGTTTAGACAAGATGCCGCTACAAAGCTCCACTGTGATAATCAATCTGCATTTGAAATTGCTAACAATCCGGTGCAACATGATCGAACTAAGCATATAGAAGTTGATCGGCATTTCATTAAGGAGAAGCTAGAGCATAAGTTAATTTCTATACCTTTTGTGCCTTCTTCGGAGCAGCTTGCGGAAATGTTGACCCATGTCATGTCAAAGTACCGATTTGAAGACTCGCTTGATAAGTTGGGCATTACCGATATCTATGCACCAATTTGAGGGGGAGTGTTGGCGTGAGTCAAAGTCAAGTTTCCTCTTAGGAATAGAATTTATATTTTATTGTAATTATCTAATTTGAGTAGAATTAGGAGATTTTGTACTTATCTCCTATTTGTTCCCACTATGTATATATGTAGTATATATATCCCTTCTTAAGAGAAGAATAAAAATATCAATTTAAACCCTAATTACTTTTGAGTGATATCTCACCTTCATATAAATCCACAACATCAGTTGAGCTTATGGTACTGCGCATATCTTTTTCTACTCAAGGTAAGGATATATATCTTCAAATTCAGGTGTTCATGTTAGATTTTCTATATAAGTGTCCATGATCTTTCACACAATCTGAAATACATAAAAGACATACCTGGCACCATCTTCCTTGAGTACACGATCTCAGAACTCATCCAATTGCAGCAGCAGCAACATGAGCAAAAGACAAGAACGGCTTAAGACTTTTGCTCTCTCTCAGGACCTGTTTCAGCCTCATCTCCAATGTCAAAATCTACTTCATGTAAGTACACATAATCTGAATTTGCTGTGGATCTTTTTGGTTTGTCAGATCTCCTCAACTGCATTGGTTCTGGTGAATGTTCTAGTTGAGGATTTTCTACAGCTTGTTCTTGTTGTTGGTCAACTGGTTCTTCGAATTGTGGAGTCTCCAATTGATCATTCTAAGGGGTTGGTGCGATATCCCTTAAGGGAATCAAGGATGTAACATCTGGTTCAGCATTCTCAATCACAGCATCCCTTCTTCTTCGAAAATAAAATAGTCATTCCCAATATCATTCTCCTCATGCTCTATAAACTTTGCACAACCAATCTCAACAATTCAGGTACCATAATTTGGACAGTAAAATCTAAAACCCTTTGACCTTGCAGGATAACCAATAAAATAGCAACTAATCATTTTAGGATCAAGCTTCTTCTCTTGAGGGTTGTAGATTCTAGCTTTAGCCTTGCAACCCCATACATGAAGATGTCGCAAGCTAGGCTTTCGGGTCATCCAAATTTTGAAAGGTGTCTTAGGCACGAACTTGCTAGGCACTCTATTAAGTATTTAGTTTGCTATTTTGATCGCCTCTCCATATAGGCAAATCAGTTTTGGAAATCATGCTACGAACCATATCCTTCAAAGTTCGATTTCTTCTCTTAGCCACACCATTTTGTTACGGAGTTCCTGGTGTTGTGTACTGAGCAGCTATTCCATTATTTTGTAGATACCTAGCAAAAGGTCCAGTACGTCATCCTCCTTTGTCAAAACGTCCATAATATTCACACCCTCTGTCTGACTTTACAATTTTGATATTTTTCTCAAGTTGTCTTTCGACTTCACTTTGAAATTTTTTGAACATCTCAAAAGCTTGAGATTTTTCTACTATGAGGTATAGATAACTAAAACGAGAATGGTCATCCATAAAATTGATGAAATATTGATTTCCATCAATTGTTTGATGAGGGAATGGTCCACAAATGTTTGTGTGGATAATCTCTAAAAGATCACTACCCCGAGTTGCAAGACTTGTTCTTTAACAAGAATTTTCATTCTTTCTTTTGAAATGTGACCTAAACGTCTATGCCATAACCTAGTGGATGTTCCCTCACTTCTAATCCTTTTCTCACTTAATTCAGCCATTAAAACTTCACCATTTTTATTGTAGTTGAGACAACATAATCCATTTGAGAGAAAACTAGTAGCAAGAACATTGGAATTTTGAGATAATGGGAAGCCATCTTTATTGAATTCAAAAACAAAACCAAGTCTTGATAATCTTGAAATAGAAATTAAATTCCTCTTCATTGAGACTAAAACTACATCATCCAACTCTAAAATAAATCCAGAATCCAAACTTCAGGTGAACTACTCCAATGGCTTCCACATCTACTTACTCTCCATTCCCCCACGAACATCCAAAACTTAATGGCGATCCTAAGCTTGTCCCTTGTAGCCGCGTTCCTGCGCCTCAACCATTTTTCGCTGCAATTCATCTTCGTTCCGCTTCTTAATTAGCTCCCTTATATTCTTTACTAGAACCCCATTCGTGACAAGTTGACACGAGTAGCATCTATTAAACACTATATGCTTCTCCTTTTTCCTAAGCTTTTGGAGCCGTACTACAAGATACATAAACTAAACGACTACCTTGAATTAAATACAATCATGAGTGAGATCATAATCGATCTCATTCATTCCGAGAATATCTTTAAAATCAAACTTCCATCTTTTGAAGTTTGATCTAGTGAGTGTTTCAATTTGTGAGAAATTGATTGAGGAAGGATTCGATGATGTAAGGATTTGCAAAAGAAAGTATAAGTACTTCCCAAGAAACCAATTCTCAATTTGTTAAGAGAAAATAGTTTTTCAGTTTAACTTTAATCCACAAAACTAACAAGTAATAGATACAAGTTTCCTTAATTAAGTATCACACATTTGTTGCAAGAGATTACTTATAACTTACAATTAGATTACGTGTTATTTTGTGCCATCATAAATAGATTACAGGATAGATTCTATTTGTTGAAGAAACTTATCAAGTATTTAGGTATGATACAATTTTGGTAATTTCTTTAGGGTTTGAGTATTTAGGTTTAGTTTTGTTATGAAAATTTGTTGATTCTCAGAACAAAAACAAGTTTCTATCTAGCACAAAAAATAACCAGACCAAACACAATCTAAGAGAAAACCCTATAAAGTGTTTCTACAGTTAACAGTGTTTTAGGGGTTTTCAGTGTCCGTTTTTGATCCATTATACCTTTCCGATATGGAATGGCATAACTAACAGAACCTACTTCTTTGCAGTGACATAAGGCCATTTTTAGGGATTTAAGGTCATTGAGTAGATCAAAAACGGGTTTAAAGTTTTGAAGATGTGAAAAATTAATTGAAACATGCTTTTTCTAGATTCTTTAATATTCGTAGTTTAGAAAACATGTTTAATCTATCATCAAAATTTTAAACATAACCAAAATAGTCATGGCATCAACGGAAAGAAAATTGCAATAGGCATGCTCGAAAAACAATTTCAATGTGTGTGAGTAACTTGTGCTTTGATATCAACTGTTAGATTTCTATAAAAGTGTCCATGATCTTTCACACAACCTGAAATACATAGAAGACATACATGGTGTCATCCAAGGTCTAAAATATCGATGGTTTCGAAATATCGGTAGTCCAAAAACATGGAAATTTTGATGGGAATATTGGGATATTATCGATAACGATAAACATTTAATAAAAACCACAAAAATTGTAAGAAAAACTTGCAAATTTTTCTTGAAACTTTGGAGGATGTTTATTTAGTCAATTATCTGTTACTTTATCACAAAAAATTGGAAGAAAATGCATTGCATGATGGGTTTAACTGATTTAAGTTGATTGTATATCGAGCTAACAAACACTGTGAGTGTAGAAAATATGTAGTAATTAATGAAAGAAAATTAAACACGCCATAATCATTTATTTGTAATGATTTACTACAATATTTTACACTTTATACATTGCATGGTAAGATACATGAGTGACTTAGTACCACATAGAGTTCCTATAAAGTTCAAATTTGAGTTATTTACACTAACACCTCCCAAGGTTTTCGGCTTTTTCACAAAACTCCTTGAGGTTTTAGAAAGTACAAGAACACCCCCTGAGGTTTTAAATTGTTTTCACAAAACTCCTCTTCATTGATTTTTCATTCAAAGATTGATGATTTTATACAAAAAAATTCTCCAAATGACAAAGTTGGCCTTTGAGATTAGATTGCATATACTTTATTGAAGTTGATTTTTTCATTTGCATATGTTTTTTTTTCAATGAAATCATCAATTTTTGGACAAACAATCAACGAAAAGGGGTTTTGTGAAAATAAACTGAAACCTCAAGGGGTGTTCGTGTAATTTTTTTAGACTTGAGGGAACCTCAAGGGGTGTTAGTGTAAATAAATCTTCAAAATTTTCATTGTCTTCATCATCTCAATATTATCGATATTATATCGATATTTTGGCCAAATATTGTTGAAGTGTGAGAAATTATCGACATCGATATTTTCCGATATTATCGATATTTATACGATATGTGTATGGATACGTTCCAAAATATCCTTGACCTGAAAAATCAATAATATCCTCGATATTTCGTCGATATTATTGATATTTTAGACTATGGCGCCATTTTCCTTGAGTACACAATCTCAGCAACAATAACAACACTAGAAAAAGACATGAACGGCTCAAGACTTCTACTCTCTCTCAAAAATTGTTTCAACTCTCTCTCTATGAGGAGATTAGGGTTAGATAACGTGTCTAATGAGAGAAGGGTCTTAAGCTTATATAGGGCTAGGTCAAGTCATCTCTACTCATCACCAAGGGCCAACTTGACTAACACTCTAAGCCTATCAAGCAAAAGTTCATGCAAAAGGAAATAAATAGGACCCCTTTAATTAGCTTCAAAACTTTCCTTATTTCACAAGGTTTCGGGATATTATGATATAACTTGGTATCTAGTACACTAATCTAAATAGGAATATAATAGTTCATATATATATCGTTAAGCTTGAAATACTTTGTGCATTAATATTGTCGTTTGGTGCAAGGAAAAACCATTGTTTTAGTCATTGCATCCCATTAGTACTTTGAGTTTGGTAAAATTTGGAGCAACTGACATGGTGTGTTGAACGCAGTCATGTATTTCTCATTCAATCTGAAAGATTGGCACGTTGTTTAATTGAGAGAAACGTTCCTTTCAGATCTTTCCAAAAATCATGTGACATGTTAAATGAAAGTTACCCTTTTTTTTAAACAAAGATTAACGATGTTAAATGATTTAGTTAAGCATGGACATGTGTCATGAAAATAAACAACAGACAAGTAGGTGACATGAAAAATGGGAACAGCAGATCTTATCTCCGATAAATCAACCAGATACAAAATCACCTTGTTTTTACAAAGACTAGGATGAAAATCATGTAATAAGGTTGGTTGATATAAAATGCGTTAGAGGACATGTAAAGAGTTCACTAATCTTTTTCTTCACATCGATCAATAATTTATTTCTGGGATGGCTGGACAAGTAAAATACAGAGAATAATGGCGATAAGATTATTGGATTTTGAAAGTGTTTGTTGGACCAAACTTCATACGTCCTTTAGAGTTATTTCTAGAATCGTTGTCATCAGTTGAGTTATCTTTAGCATTGTTATCATCATCAGCTCCGGAAGCACAGGGTTGAGATGAATCATGGATGCTTCTTTTTGCTAGGCAATCTCCATTGGCAAGAACGTCCACTTTAGAGTGGCAAGAGATTTGAATATCCACGATACCATCTAGTGGTATTTTTTTCCATGGTGCTCCATCAATCCTCATGTTTACAAATTCTGCAGCACCCTCAATAAACTTGAAGCGAATCCCTTCTACCTGAAAGGAGGAGGAGAAAAGCACAATCAATCAGATGTAAGAAAAAAATAAAACATCATTCATTGTCTTCAAATGGGGAATTTTAAATAAGCTACATGTAATGTTGCCAAGGAATAATTTGGTAGAGTATAGATGGCATCTGTAAACATTCATATCAAAATTCTACATCTGACTGTTCCATGAGTTCCTTCTTATGGAAACAATTAGCTTTTCAGATAGTGACGGCAAGATTGATTCTTAAATAATTTCATAGCAAGCAAATAGCTTCCATGCATTTTTCAATTTTCGCTTTCTTAAGCTATTAGTCTCAAGTCTTCCAACAATAATGACTGCCTTAGCTAAAAAAAAAAGTAAAGCTGACTTCTAGTAAGTCGCCTACAATGACATTAATTCATTATGTGACCAATCTTTTTTTTTTTTTTTTTGAAGAGATTATGTGACCAATCTTTCATCTATTAGTAAAGGGCTCTGCATTTCATTATCAAATGTATGCATGCAAATGCCAACTTTTAGAGCAGAAAGCAAGTCATGATGGCCTCTAGATGAGAGTATGCAGAAGCAGACCGGTAAGATACTAGCTTAACAACCATGCATCACCTGTGTTTTTTTTGTAAAAATAATCTGGGGAGGTGGGATTCAATCTTGGAACCTCGAAATGGAGGAAAATACTGCTTAACCTATAGCTAGGTGGTTGCATCATTCAGCAATTCAAAGAACGAAACCCTCATTGGACTTATAGAGAGCAAAGAAGAGCCAAAACAACAAATTAAATATTTTTGTATTCTGTCCTTCCAGCTTTACTTTCTCTGCTTCAACTGGCAGACCTTGGGTAGGCAAAAAATGTGGTAAGCATAGTCATTGAACTACCAGTTCTTTGCAAGCAAAACACTGAACACTTTGCACCACAACCCTCTCCCTTTGGTAGGTTCTACAGACTGAAAACCATATTTCTTTTTCCTGCTTACTGAAACCAGTCTTATGATTTTCTTAGCAGAACTTAAAGAATTTATAGGCTCACAACCCCATGCATTCACTATTTCTTTTCTTCATCTAGACAATAGAACTGTAATTAGTAATCCACTTAAAGTAAGCCACTAAAATACTAGGAAGACATTTAATCCTACATTATGATAGAGTATTTACTTTATTAAGAATTTTAAAAGGCTAGCATTCAAACTCGTGAAATCTTTTTATTAACAAAGATATTATTGAATTCAGATTTAGGCTTCAATGCAGCATGGGGTATAGACAAAGTGTCCTTGTTCACACATGTACAGACCCACATGAGAGCACACCCACACACCCATTACAGCCACTGATCTCACCCAGATCTTAAATTTGATCCGTTGTGGTGTGAGCATAAAGAATTCATAACTTCAATTAAGTTTTATAAAAATGGTTTGACTTTATGGCTTATTGTTCTTGCCTGGTGGACATGTGCAATTTTTGGGTAGTCTTACAAATTACAGTTTGAAAAATGCCAATAAACTACGAAGTCTAAAGAGAGAAAGCAAGAAGCAATCTAAACACAACTTTAAGATAATATGTCACCTGATCAAGGAAAACACGTCCATTCTGAGGAAGAAAGACATCTTTCTCACCGATAATTTCAAGATGTCCGTCATTTATGATCGACTGTAATTAAATTTAAACCAGTAAAGTCTTAATTAATGAGTATATAAAAAACAAGGGCACAAAGAAAACCTTGAAATTTCTAATGACAGAAACATTAGCCGTGCACTCACAGAAGTAAAAAATAATTGCAAAAAAGAAAAAGAACCTCACTTTTCGATCTTTCTTCTTATTTGATGATCCCCAAGTATTTAATTCGCTGGGCAAGTTAAGACAAATAATTGACTTGATGCTGTACATACACCAAAGAAACAAACTTAGACTAATAAATATGCATCAGCATGTGTGCGTGTTTTTGTGCCTCTGTTGTCCATTTATCCATATTCAAACTTGTATGAATAAATGTTTTATTGATACTGACAAACAAATTAAGAAGTTCAAAACTTGTGACAATCATCATCCTTTTTTGTTCCTTTCTAACAGTAATCTGATAAGAGCTGATGATACTGGTAACTTGTTGAAAGATCGAAACATTTTACCCATTTCATGAATAATTTATCTCAAGTAAAATCTAATTAAAAATTATACTGATACGAAGGAAAGTATTGTGAAAAGAGATGGTTTGATAGTAGAAGACTTTTATCTATTATATATGTGTACCGAGCATTGCCCTTTTCAGTCCATTTGACACTGACAGCAATAAGCTAAGACAGGGAAAACAAGACCATAGTCGCTTTGTAAATACCTGATACAGTAATGAAAATTCTCATCTATTTGAAGGCAAATGGACTAAAATTTCTGGAAGACGTAAAAAAATCAAAAACATTTTTTTGCTTCATATAATCATGCAAAACAGTGAGATGAGAGAGAAAGCATGGTTCATCACCACAAATTAAAGAAACTAAATAACCCAATAAGATAATCAAATTCAGATGTAAGTGCTCCAGTAATTAGAAACAATAAAATAAGGTAAATGTAAGTTTATTTACCCCTTAGGAATTTTACATAATCCCCACCGACCATCCTTCATAACCTCTACTTTTGCAAATGAGTTCAAGGTCCTGTTTAAGGAAAGAAAATAATTTTAAAACCAAAAGAAGAATATTCTACGAAAATAACCTTACACTTCTGAAATGGAATGCCATATTAATTTAATATCCACTCTGTGCCTTTTGAGCTGCTGGTCGACCAGCAATTCAAAAAACATGGCGGACATCTGCTCCTGAACTGACCTGTATCATTACCTATTCATAGTAACATTATGTATTAAACTTGGCTTAAAATATAAATGAATCAAGTGTTTAGTTAGGGTACTACAGACAAATACTGATGATAAATACAAAAAATGGCGACCAATAATTTCAATTTAAACAATTCAAACTTGAATGAAAAGCACAAACTACTATCTGTATAAAAATGTTCCTCCTCTTGTTTAGGCCTGAAAGTCTCCCTCCTCAATAGCTGCATGAACAGTTCATTGACTTTAATTGATTAACCTGCCGATTTTGTATAAAAATACAATAAATTTTCCCGAATCTGGTACATTCTCATTCAATGCTTTCTCTCCCTCTTTTCACATAATGGCCCAAGATAGCTGAGCTTAGGCCTTATCCTTTGGATAACATCAGAAGTATGTACTTTCCCATGAGTAAAAGTGAAAGGAAGTAGTTGTACCCTTGAAAATCATTCGAGGCATTCCAACTAAGATTCTAATCAAGAATTTCTAAGAAAGAGTTTAGAGCAAGAAGAGGATGAGTATTCCTCGTGGGAATCTTATAGCGGGCGTTCAAGGGGTATTATGATAGTCCTGAATCTTACATTGGTAAAGCATTTAAGAGATCTAGGGTACTTAAGCAAGGGTTACAAGTCTATGAGTCTAACTTCAGCTTACACTTTTGGATGAGGCCTTGAGTCATTACCTATGTATGACACATGGACCATGGTTATGATGACGGCTCCTTGACGTTGAGGGAAAGGGAGCCGCCACTTGCACTGCAGGGTACTGTGAATTCGCAGGCGGGTAACTAGCTGTGTCCCACATCAAAAAGACTTGAGAAAGTATGATTGCCCTCTCTGAGAGTACACTAAGATCAAGGAGGGGATATTGGATTCCCCCTGAACCCACATTAGTAATGAGTTAAGAAGATATAGGGTACTTAAGAAAGCTTTAGAAGTCCAAATGTCAACTTCAACTAGCAATTTTGGATTAGGCCTTGGGACATTACATGTATCCAATTGGATACAAGGTTGCGGTTAGGGATTAAATTTTGAGCAGAAATTACTTGTACTTGTTTGTTTCTCTCTAATAAGGAAGAAGTCAGATACTCTTTGTGGACGTAGGAAGAATTCTTCCGAACCATTTAAGTTCCGGTGTGCTATTTTGATTCTCATCTTGGCTATACTTTTTTATTTTGTAAATCGTTATTATTATGACTAGGGGGTTTATACCCAATAGGTCTTAAGAAAGCTGGAATTTGATACCTTTTAAAGTACCAAATAAATAAAACTCTTTGTTGTTATTTTGTTCTGTTGAAGGTAAGTACATTGTCTATATTCATTTAATATTAAGAATATCAAGCTATGAAGAGCGTCACATTTCCCTGACTACGTGTCAGCTACTATGGACCATAAGTCATAACTTGTAGAGTACCTCATAAATACTATTGTGTAAGAACTGATAGTTGTTTCACCCCCATAAGTACAAATAGGGAGTTGAGGATCTGCTGTACACCAATTGACTAGATTTTAGATAGTACTACTAATTCTTCGTTTCTTAAGGTTTGTAAAAATCCATGTTCAATAACCCTTCAAAGATGTGGTTATTTAATATTACACATGAAAATGTTTAATACATGTTTTAAGGAGGGATTACAATCATTACAAATAGAGAGAGAAAATTATGTCCAATCTAGACTATTAGTTATATTTTAATATTGATCAAATTGTTAGCAGCCAATGGCAATGTGGTAGGCATGAAAAAGGCCATAAACATGCATAAATTAAGTCTTCAACTTAAAGATGGAGCCCATTTAGTATTATCTGCTGTTTTTCATGTTGTTTGTGAGACACCAACAGGATAGTTTTTGTGAGAAAACATTACAGGACCAATAATGAATTCTACTAGGGTCATGGTGAAGGCCTATTATGTTAAAGCTGACATTGACATGGTCCAATCAGGGGATTCCATGGTTTCAATGGCTTTTGTTGGTGTCTTGAAGGCTTAAGACTCAAGGATTTAAATACTAACACATTAACATTAGAGTGCTGCTATTTCCACCTGCCTGTCCTATTTCCCCACCCACCATGTAAATTTGAAAAAACACAATCCTATCTTTCCACCCACCATTATTCCCAAAATACCCTTTAATTATTAATTCAAGCAATTATCTTTGCTAGTCTCTCCTAATTCCCACCTCCAGGAACTTATTTTCTTTCCTGGTCGACGTCGGGCTAGCGTGGTTCTTTGCCCAATATACCTCACTCACCTTTTGGACCGACAAACCTCAATGTCATTCCACCATCCCAATCAAAGGCTCCAATTCTGCAATTTCAAACTTGTTTGGAATTCTCAAATCCCATCATGATATGATCCATATGTGCAGGCTGCAACTGGAGACAATATATTGGTACTGTTTCCAATTAATTCCAATACTCGCACAGAGAAAAAGTAAAGGACCAAATTTAGAGTCTATTAACATGATGAAAATGAAAACCCACTTCTTGTGAGCATTGACAAGAAGAACTCATCGCACCTTCAATGGAAAATTACAATTAACATCAAAACCCCACCCTCAAGACTCCCCATTCTAAAGTTCCTTGAAATTCTTGAAATTTACTTCTTTTTTTTCATGATCTGGGAGGTGTGTTGAAGGAAAGACAGACAAACAAGCAAGCAACCAGAAAGGTTAAAGGAAGAAAGAATCATGTGTTCGGTGTTTGTTTGTGATGAAGATGAGAGTGAGGAGAGGCAGGAGGTTCCCTAAGTCCTTAGAAGTCATTTTACAAAGGGATTAATTTGTCTTTAAAATTTTGAAGATAAGGTGGGTGGGGAAATAGGACAGGGGGTGGAAATAGCAGCACTCTAACATTATTAAAATAAACACTTAACAAATATAGAATTATAATTTCAGAAAGTCAGTGGTTAGAAGTATCCACTAGCCACCACCCACGACTATAGATCTTGTCGATTTTCTTTGATAAAAGTATATTAAGCACCTCTGTGACGGTGAAAAGATGCTTAAACAACACACAGAATGATAGTAACCCAATCACTAAAAGTTACAAAATACATAACAAGAGTTATAAGAGCAACTTTTAAATTAGATGCACAAAGCTAAAACTACCTTGCAATCGGATTACACCAGTAAGCTCCATATGATCTTGGAGTATCAACTCCTATTGGAAATAATAAATAATAAACAAGATTAGTCATATTATCTCCATATGAAAAATAAGGTTTTGAATCTTAAGAAAAAAAAATTATGAACTCCACATCCAGGTGATCTATATCTATCTGATATTTCTTCTCTAGTTTCCTTTTTCACTTCCCATAGAAAATCATATATATAAATATATATGTATATATAAGGCCATTGCATCACATGGTTCTATATGTGTCATAACAAACAAACAAGAATTTAGAGCTACTAAAATATAGATATGTCCACACCCAAAGAAGACAATTAACTTTCCTTTTAAAAAAAAAGGAGACGATGAATTCTTCAGACCAAAAGAAACAAAAAACACCTTACATAAAAAGTTCCTTTAGGATTGAAGGAGGAAATCAGTTCTTGCTATGAAGGAATGGTACACGAAGGATTTTTTCCTAGAATTAGGAAATCAATTTTCCTTTTGTATCCTTAGTGATTTAGGTTTAAGATAATAAGGGCTTGTTCGGGAGTGATTCTTAGACCTGGCAATATTGTACACGACACGTTAACACGACACGAATTCGCACAAAATTATCAGTATTTGGGTTGGCCTTATCGGGTCGGGTTGATAACGGGTGAACCCACTAAGGACCCGTCATCTTAACGGATCGTTTTAGTGTTTTTCGCGAATGACCCGTTAACCCGTTAAGAGAAAGGGTATTTTTGTAAATTTAAGTTATAAAATCCCTATCTAACCCCACCAATGGCATGCTCCTATCATTCCAAATTATTATTTTATTTATGTTCTTACTATTTTATATTGTTGATTAATTACTTAAATCCCTAAGATTATTTCACTCTTGATTAAAAATACAATCTAACCCACCAATGACATACATCTCTCATTCCATATTATTATTTTGTTTATTTTCTTATTATTCTACATTGTTGATTAATTACTTAAATTCCTAGGATTATTTTGCTATTGATTACAAATACAATCTAACCCCACCAATAGCATCCTCCTTTCACTCTATATTATTAGACAAAGAATTGTCTAATTTGTGTTTTCATTTAACAATTTGTTAACAAATATAGTCTATTTTTTAAAATGGGTGAAGCGTGCGAAATGAGCAAAAAAAATTAACTCATTAGTCTTAACGGGTCGGGTCGGGTTTTCGCGAATTTGAACGGGTCGGGTTCGGGTTTAATATTTCCCACCCGTTAACTTAACGGGTCAGGTCGGGTCAATTCGCTTTTTTAACGGGTTGACACGAACACGACACGAAACCCGCAAACACGACACGTTTGCCAGGTCTAGTGATTCTAGATAGGCCAATAATCACTTCTATGGAGAAATATATGGGAAGTACTTCTCACTAGAATCACTTAAAATCACTAAAAGTGATTATATGACGAAGCACATGGGAGGTGGTTCTTCCCAAAAGTGATTCTGGCCTATCTAGAATCACTCCCAAATGAGCCCTAAGTTCTCTCTCTTCCCCCCTTAATTTAAAAGGTTTTAGAAACCCTATCGTTATAAGACTTGTAACCCACAACCTATTCCCTATAAATAGACTTGTTAGGAGTACTGTTTTTAAAGCTAGGGTTTGGGGATTGGCATAGAGATTTCAATAAGTTCTTGAAATCAATTGTTCTTCTCCATAGAGCTAGTGATTCTCTCAAGAGAAACCACACGGACATGTAAGCAAAGTTAGCCGAACTTCAATAACAAATTCTTTGTGCTTGTGTGACGTGTTTCCTTTATTGTTCATTTGCTATTCCATATATTCTCATATCCTAATTGTTTGCATAACATTGGAGTCCATCGAAAAAGAAGATCAACTAAGGGATTAAAATTCAACAAGGAGGGTCCTCAAGGATATGTAGTCCCAAGAGACAAGAGAGGTCCCTTTAGCTAAACAATCACCGAGAAATTGTTAGCATAGTTAATGCCTAATTAGGCAAGATTAGCTTAAAAGTAAAATTAGCAGGAGAGAAACTCTTACCTAAGCTGAAATAACTCCAGAATCCTCCTGATAATTTGAGATTATCCTAAAAAAAATGAGAAGTCAAAGTGAGGAGAAATAAACAAAAAAGAAAAAGGACAGAATCTCGTAAGCATACTTTTTATATGCTGTACTGATTTCAACTAGGAAAGTCAAACTGTTGTCTTTCAAATCTGCAAACATCTCTTGCAAATATAATAAACATTTTGAAACTTCTTTTACCATCAGCCAAACTAAGAACCCAAGTGTTTCTTAAATATTCATTGGCAATCAATAAGTGCTTCTCCACAAACCACTAGAAGTGCTTTTTAACCCTCACAAGAAAAGACAAAATTATCAGCCGATACCCCAATTTATAGGCCGATATGTCAGATTTTCAGAGTTTTAGGGTGTTAGGATTTTCAGAGTGTCGACACCGATACCGGGGGGTAAGCCTATTTCTTCCCCCCATATCAGTGATATATCCCAATTTCCTGGATTTCCGAAATATTTGACAATAGTTCCCACATTTTCCGATATCAGCCTAAAACCTTGGAAAAGTTTCGTAATTTTTAAAGGTAATAGAAGGAAGCAGATGCAAATTCAAAAAAGAAAAAAGATCTAATCATTGTTTAAAATCTCTAATTAAATCAAATATGTACCAAGTTAAACTGGATCGAATACCCATACTAACCCAGCCATTAAATGAAACAAAATATCCGATTAATATTATCATTCTAATCCAAATAAAACCAACAACACCGATACACAGTGATACCAAAAACGATATCGATATTATCCCCTGAAAGTCCGTCAATTGGAGGGCCGAAACTATCTGCATAGCAGGCATTTTCATCCTCGGTCACAAGCACTCCGAACTTCGAAACACCCCTAGAAAATTCTAGTTACTGAGCCCTTTTCTATGTTTGCTGGTATTCGAAAATTCAGTGAATTCATGTCAGTGTTCTCAAGTTTCAGAAGTCAACGGTATTTAGGAATTTCAAGATTCTTTGGACAAGGATCCAAGGATCCTACATCAAGTCTACTTGGATTTTTAGTGATGATGTTCAGTTGTTTTCAACTTCAGCTTCAAGTTTATACGCATTTACACATTCACACACTCACACACACACACACACACACACACACACATGTCTATAATCAGGATCCAAGGTCCTACATCAGATCTACTACTTGGACCATGCATATTAGAGAAACAACCATGCATCTCCATATACCAAACCGTCCACGATTTAAGTTAAAGTAAGATGTCATTCCCTACGGTCACCGTCATCATCATTCACTGAATACTTCATTAGTCTCAAGATCATACAAAATGATAGGGCAATTGAGAATATAAGATAACACTCAAAAGCAAGAAAAAGGAGGTTTTTTGTTTTTCTAGGTCTGAAGGAAAGGGAGATCTTGAAGTAGTGTTTCTAATGGATAGAGTAGAAAAGATCCAAAAAAAAAAGTTTAAGAACTTTGTTACCGCAGTTTGTGCAACCCCTTTGTGAACAGGACGAAATAAATGCAAAGAGTGTAGTATTTCTTGATGACCTGTAGAACTTTGAGTGGCTTTCATCTCAACGAGAATATGCCAGCTGAAATCCAATAATAAGCAAATAAGATTACCACTGCAAGCCTATAATAAATATGCAATACAGATACACAAGTTTCTCGTCCAAAGTTAAATATTAATAAAACTTTATTAGAATAACAAAAAAATAAGTAAATAGTTGGGAGAACTAGAACACTTTCATAAAATGATACAAAGTCTCCCCAACAAATATATAAACTAACAGTTCATGTTTCTATTCCTTGACAACAAAGCAAGAGATACAGACCAGCTTTTAATCTGGAAACAAGTCATATTCGTCATATTGAAACAAGATATATTCATTCTCAATCTTGAAAATTCATAACACCTGCTTTTTTAAAAATTATGAGGGACAACCAGAGCAGTTACTAGCATTCAACAAATTCCAACTTGGAGAAGACTCCTTAAAGTATCTCATCTACTTTTTCTATGGATAAATCAAACATCACAAAAATGATTCTTTTCTAAATTTTTCAACAAGAATATGGCATTAAAGTAACATAGTCTAGGGAAATTAAATCCAAGGAAAGAACAAAACATCAAACCGGAAACAGAATAAGATCAATTGTGATGCTAAGTATTATCTCACTATCCCAGGCCTGTGTTCAACTCTCTTGAAATACTTGACTTCCCCTTTGCGTTCTGTTCTCCTGTCAGCCTACCCAAAATTCAATACAAATATATGCCTAAATCTGTTTTCTTTTTTTTCTGATTTTTGGTAATCAGGAGTACTATCATTAGGTAACAAGGACACATCTAATATTTTTTGTATTCACAGGTAAATCAATTCTATAACCGTTAGATGGCACTGGGTGGAGCAACAAGAACAAAACATTCGTGAAAGAATGTAAACATCAACTAGGATTTATAAATTCCAATAAAATATTTAGAAAGATTTATAAAACCTTACAATCACAGCAAGCCCTTGATGAATTGTTTTTGTTTTTTTTATCCTGAAGCTCAAATACGTTGACTTCCATTGGAACAATAAACCAGTCTCTTATTGCTTCAAGTAAGCAATGTTTCAGGCCTACACGTATGAGTAGGGTGCATTTTGGATTGGAAACTTGTCTCAAACATGTAAAAATTTAAAATCTACAATTATGGCATCTAATACATCACCCCAAAATCAAAAATTCAGAATTCGAAATAGAAGA
The DNA here is from genome assembly GCA_024362665.1 of Prunus padus. NCBI lineage: Eukaryota > Viridiplantae > Streptophyta > Magnoliopsida > Rosales > Rosaceae > Prunus > Prunus padus. The sequence continues at coordinate 19,712,455 of JANFAM010000010.1, read as the reverse complement.
GGACTGGAACAGAAAAGTGAAAGTATTTGGAAATTCGGCAAATTCCAAAATATTCTAAACACCCAGCGACCTGAAATATTCCGAGCTTTAAACAATGCTTATAGTAAACATTTCACACTAGTCAATTCTATACATTTATTCTAAGAATTTCTAACATGTTTAATGCATTAACACCTAATCATTTTAACATGCTTAATGCATTCTTCAAGCAACCATTACAAACATACAAAAAGAAATTTCAAAAACCTAAAATCTACTCCATTCATTCCACTCATCATCCTCGTCAACAAGAAGATCATCATCCAAACTATCATTACTATTATGGAATTGATGAAGGCGTGAAACTCATCTTCATCAACTAAGCGCCAAAACCCTAGGTGCCAAAATTAATGGCTCCCCTTCATAGGTGCCGAAAATGCCTCAGAATCCCCTAATATTTGCCGCAAACTATGAAAATTGTAAGGATTCTATGAAATTTCAGGGCTTTGGAGGAGATGGTCGAGCTTTTCAATTTGGGGAAAAGGAGAAGCTTATGTGACTTGTGTTGTGTCGTGAGCAGGGAGGGTTTTGACGGGCTATTGGGTTTTTCAACTTCTTCTTTCTTTTTTAAACAGTTTTGGCCCTGGCATGTTTTCAAGAAAAAACAGGTGCGGCTCAGGCATCAGCTTGCCTTCCCTATGCCTCGCAATGCTTCAATGCCTTATTACGCCTTCCCTATGCCTCGCAAACGCCTTCTGGTAGAAACACCATGCATTCAACGCCTCAAGGAATGGGGAGGCCTCACATGAACACGCCTTTTAAATCATTGCCTAGAACTACAATGCAAAAGCATAGGTGGATAAGATGGGCACAGCAGATAAACTAAAACTAAAACAGAAAAATAACAGCATCCACTAAGCCAACCCCTGAAAACACCTAACATAAGAAGCAACCTATGTTGCACGGGTACGGATACGGGTGCGATGATACGATACGGTACGATACGCCGATACGACAAATCTTCAAAAACTAGGATACGGGTACGGCACCCGATACGGAGATTAAAATAATATATATTAAAAAAATTTAAATAGAAAATTTAAAAAATAAAAAATAAAACAAATTCAATCCATAAAACAAAATACAAAATACAAGTTTCATAAAACAAAACAAATTAAAAACAGGGGTATAGAGAGAGTTGGTTATTGAATCCACAAAGAAAGGCCCAACTACTGAACAATTGTCTAAAACAGAAGCCCAACCAAAAGTTGGCTATTGAATCAGCCCAACTCTCTCTCTCTCTACTTTTTTTTTAAAAGGGAACGATAAAATTGATTAAAGAAATTAAAGCAAGCCCTCCCACACAGCTTTCACAGTAAAATTGATTAAAGAAATTGAAGCAAGCCATCGCACCCAACTCTCCCAACCTAGATATAATAGCTTTCACAGTATTGAGAGAATCACTCTCTAAGGCAAGCAGAGAGAGACCAAGGGAAGAACCCAGACGCAAGCCCTCGCACACAGCCAGCAGCTCAATATGGTCAGCCTGAAAAACAGAAGGAAACCGTCTGATGCAGGCAGAAACATCGCTGGGCAGAAACGCACACAGCCAGATGCGAGGAGAAGAGGAAGAAGTGGCTGGGTCTTAGGAAATGAGGGGTATCGACACCTTGCCTCTGCCTCCAAAATCACCCCAAAATTTCTATAATTTTCGAAACAACCACTGCCGTATCCTTGACCGTATCGCGAGCGTATCCTTGACCGTATTGCAGGCGTATCCTCAACGTATCGGTGGGCAACATGGTCATAAAGTCAACGATACGCCATCTGGCGTATCTGATACGTATCCAAGCGTATCCGATCCGTATCGTATCCGAACCGTATCGGATACTAGCATACCCCTTCTGGGCAGAGTATCCGTGTTACATAGGAAGCAACTATAAATTATCTTGACCTGGAAGCTAGCTAGTGGCAGCTTTCCAATCAAGCCAAATAATTCTGAAAGAAAAATCTCTAAAATAATAAAAGTAATAATATTTATAGGAAAAAAAACAATAAGTTATTGTACTTTTCCTCAAATGCCAACTTGTTTCTCATAAGAAAACAATAAATATGAGTTACAACCTGTCTGTTTTCATCTGTTGTGCCTCTGTTACTTGAGACAGGAGTAATGTCACTGATTCACGATCAGCATTAAGCTCCTTCTGCAAAATAGAAAACAGATCATATATTAAACTATGCATGCAATGCAGACCTACCAAAACCATAATCGTACATACACATATTTTTAATAGTAAGAAGCACAAGAAAATGATGATGAGTAGCAGCCACTAGTCTCCAGTTTCGTTATGATGAGTAGCACAAGAAGATGATGATCAGTACAGTCAAATATTACTCATCTCTCCATGAAATAAGATCAGAGGCATATAATACATGTTATGAATACGACCAGAAAGAAAAAAAGAAAAAAAACTGTAGTGCAGTAGAGAAATATACACACGCATGTATGTGTCTGTATATGCTTATAGTAGTTATGAAATTATGCTCTGGAAACATGTGGTGGCTCCTTATTTAAATAAGAAGCAAACAACCCTGCACATTTATGCTATTAATCAACATGGAGCATGCCTCTTTCCAAGTAACTACAATCAACATGCAGCATGCCAATTGGGCTAACACGTCACCTGTGGCCCAGTAAAGTATCTCACAACATGTCTAAGTCATCGAAAACACTAGCATGAAATCAACAGTAATGGCCAACGTATAATTATGTTGTTGTGTACACTTTCAAGTTCGTTTATGTCTTCTTCTTTTTTATAAGAAAAAAGTTTACTGATTGGAAGGAACAAATACAAGAACAGAGGACAAGTCCACTGCATTGAAACAAAACTCCTCCTAGCAGAAGCTAGGAAACAAAAACACAGAAAACAGACATCCAGAACAACAGAAAAAGACACTTGGAAACAGCACCTCTCCAATCTGAAAAGATAACAAAGAAAAAACTGCACCTAAATCTTAAGATACCCAAGATGATGCCAAAAAGTGAACTGATGTAGAACAGCCCGTAGGTATTAGATTAAGCACTTAAACAATAGAACATAGAAGAATATAAGAGATCGAGGAGACGAAAATATAAATTGAAAAGACGAAAGAAAGGGCAAAACAGTAGAACAAGGAGAATATCGGAGGTCGAGGAGACGAAAATATAGATCGAAGGGGCGAAAGAAAGGACCGAAACCGAGAAGGAATGACAGAAATCACATAGTTTTAAGAGAAGGTTTACTCAATATCCAAATCTGAATTTTAAAGAACTACATGGGGTTATTTATAGCAAACTAAAACCTAGACATAATAGGATAAAAATCCCTTGCTTAAACAGAAATCATAACCCAAATAAAATAGGAAACTTAAAACTAGAAATCTGGAAATCTGGAAAAGTAGAAATCCTACTAGAATTTGGAAAACTAGAGAATCTAGGAAACTAACAAATATATTAGGAAACTAATAAATTTGGGTCCTACGCGTCCTGCATCATGAACCCTCTCCACGAGTATTCCTTCTCCAAACCCCATAGCAACATCAAACACCTTTCTATTCAGCTCCATCCAAGTCACCCAGAAAACAGCCATTGCAGTACATCTTCCCAGAACCACACACCTCTTCCTTTGTCTAAAAAACTTATGCCTCTTATAGTATAAGGCCACCGAAATTCTGAAATTACCAGCTCAAATAGGACTCCCTAAACAGCCTAAACTATAAGCACAACGTAACCACGCAGTGACGAAACAGATGATTCGCACTCTCAGCACCCTTATTAAACATAGAACGCTAATGGGAAGAAAGACAAACAGAAGGTCTTCTCCTTGAACAACAATCCAAAATAAAACCTGTACCTTAGGAGAACTTTAGCCTTCCAAATTACAAACTAGGGATAAAAGGAGAGAGAGGAGGGTTGTCCATCAACTGCCTAAAATAGGATTTACAAGAAACAACCTTGATGTCTCCAGCTTCCAAATCTTCCTGTTTTGCTTAGAAGATCACACCTGACACTCTCTGATTGTGATAAAAACAAAGCAAACTCCCCAGCTTCCTCATCATTAAGATTCCTTCAAAATTGAAATTCCTTGTCACTGGATACCGCATAGGATTGAGGATCTACACACATACTGGCAATGAAAATATTGTGGGACAGTGTACAAACTACGAAAAGAATGACAGAAAGTTGTTTCCCCAACCCAGTAGTATTCCCAAAACCTCACCCTATTCCTATTTACCCACCTCAATCAACAAGAAGAAGAGAAAGAATTGATGACTTGAGTTATGTCTTCAAAAACATATAAATGTCCTACCCATCCAAACGAAAGTGGGATGTTACTTTCAGTTCCCTGTGGAACTGGAACAATGGAGGGTGACTCTGGTAATTTTAGATCACAAATAACTCCTAAAATCCAGTTAGCCACAGCATCCCCGCCAACAATCTGAAAAGAAATATATATTAGAAAGATACCCACTGTGCGCCCAGATAATTAATTCAAGAAAACACATAAAAAAGTTATGTCAGAAACAGTTGAAATTACATAAAAATTCAAAAATAAAAAGAAAAAAATGTCTGGAAACATTGCCTGTACGGGATAAACTTAACATGTTACTCACTATAATTTTCATCCTCTTTTGAATATCACCAGCAAAAGCATATCCTTTATCCTGAAGCTTTTGTAGAGTACCATAAACGTCCTTTAGCACACTCTCAGGATTTTCTGCCTTTACTTTTTTCATTGCATCAGAATTTTCTTCCAGCACAGCGAAGACCTAGAAAAGCAATTATATTTTCAAAACTACCAAGGTTGAACATGTTTACAATTATAAAGGTATGCATTTCTTTTTCCAAATAATAATATCAAAGTGCCTTTCCTCAAGGAGTGATAGTTACAACGAGAATGAATACCTGCTTTTTATTAAGACGGTAGCAAAATTCGTTATAGAGTCTTTCTCCAAGCCGTTCATTTTTTATATCAACAAACACTAACACTGGGCAGTTTGGTATATAGACAGCAGGTTCAACATCCAAATCAAGCTTAAGCAATTCATCAGGTATATACATCTCCTTCAAGAAACGTTTGGACCTACAATTCCATCCACAGTTTCTTATTGCAAGTAAATATGAATTTGGGGGATCCAAACTTTAACAAAATATCATAATCTCCCTATTTATTTCCTTCTTCATATGGGATATTCTTATTCAGAAGAATTTGAAAAGAGTTCCAGATAGTATTTGATGCTGCTTAAACTTTATTTTCAAAGTCCTTCAACTTTCAAAAGTATATTCTTAAGGGAATGATATTCACTATAATATGTACGACTATTAGAATAAAAGAGTTTAACTGTAGAACAAAATACAAATTTTCACCTATAAATTTATAAAACCCATCAAACAAAAAAGAAGGGTTGAGAAGAATACACAATCTCACGAATCTGTTCGGGAATCATTTCTGCGAGCACCTTAGCGGCCAATGGCAGACCATGACATTGATCCTTAATTTCCTCCTTAATGTTTGTCAAAGTTTCCCAATGCGATATGTTTAACAGTTCCTTTTTAACAGTCTCCTCCTTTTAACAGTCTCCTCAAATATGAGCCAGCAATTCTCTCTGTCCAAAGGCTTAACATGAATCAAGTTCTTTTGTTCCACCAGCTTTTGAGCCACTTCCGTTAACCTACTAGTGACAATGACCGTACCGCCACTACCCTTTGGCAATCCACGCCATAAGCGATCCTCAATATTAATGTGCCGGCGCTGCACATCATCCAACACAATCAAATACCTCTTACCTGACAAAAGTTGGTTGAGCTTTTCCACGAGATTACCAAGGCCAACAATCTCCCTATCTAGGGTATGTCCCAAATTATCAAGAATACAAGTCTCAAAGCTTAACCTGCTGAATTGTTCTTCTTCTTCCCTCTTACCCGAAAAGGGTAACCAAATTATAGGACAAAACTTATCCGTAACTGTCTTACTCTCCAAAACCTTTTGCACCAGGGTGGTCTTACCCACACCGGCAATCCCTACTACCCCAATTGCCGTAAACCCAGTACGGCTAGAGCCGCCCGCTCCAAGGAGCAACCTCTCCAACTCCTCTACCTGCTTATCAAATCCGAAAACTTCGGACGAAAGTATCGGTCCGGACATCTCCCGGGGATAATGTCTATTGTCATTTTCTTCTCTCTGGGATGGCAAACTCTCAAAGTCTCGTTTTATAGTTTTTAATTGACTCTTCATCTTTTGAATGAAATAATATGTAAAAGGGTTGAAAAGTAAGAGCTTCTTATTAAGCTCCCTGCACTCATGTGTGAAGTCTCGGCACTCGGCCAATGCGTCGTTGAGATCGTAGAGCACACGGATAGTTTCAGAGTAGGCATAAGATTCAGACATTATAGCTTTCTCTTTGACGACATTTTTAATTGCTTTGAAGTAAGAAATGAGATTTTTGATAGCTTTGAAGTAAGAGATAGTAATAGAACCTGATAATTCAGACTCTGCCTCTTGCAGAGAATCTAAGAACTTGCTCCACAGAAATTCAGCAACATCCAATGCCATTCCTTCTAGTTCGTCGACAACAACACTCCAACTTCGCGAATGGAGAGAGGTCAAGGTCAACCTAAACCACCCAATTTGCTCATCAATTTTTTCTCTCAAACCCTTCACGAACTTTTAAAAAAAAATTGATAATAAAATAAAAGTGTGAACAGTTATAGAATTGTACGGTATCAGGCCAGCTGGTAATATTTTCATTCAAAATTTGTCAGGTGTATTGTTTTTATAAGAAATTAAACTACTGTTCAAACTGAATCTGAAACTCAAATTTTACCCTTCACAGCAAAATTTTAATAAAAATATAGAAATATAGAGAAAATGAAAACAACCCCTACCATCGCACTGACACCATCAAATTTTGAATTAAATGTATATACAGAAACAGAGGAATGAAATAAGAAGATGGGGCGGTAGCCAGGGAGAAAAATTCTCTTAAACCTGGGATAGGACTGTAGTTCTATTTCCCTCCAATCGCGAGCCATTACGTGGCCAACTTTTTGAGAGAATTGAGAGAAAACCGCCACGTGGCGGTTTGCGATTGGAAGGGGATAGGACTATCCTATCCCGGGTTCAAGAGAGTTTTTCTGGTAGCCAGGGGAAGTAGAGCGACCTCGATTGTTGGTGGAACATTTTCTCTGCTATTTTGTTTATTATTTTAATTTAAAGGGTAAAATTGGAGTTTCAAATATAGCTAGAACAAAAAGTTTAATTTCTTATAAAAATAATACACATGTCAAATTTTGAATGTAAGTATCACCAGCTAACATGGTGATATCGTATTATTCTATAATTTCTCTAGTTAATAGACTGATTTGTTCAATTTTAAAGGGATTGAATCTTTTTAACATTTTGTAGGACTTTTTTAACATTTGCTGATAAAATAATTATTAAAAAACGACACAAAAAACCAAAACCTATTAGAGCACTTCCACCCATTTGTCATGGCAAAGAGTAAAGGTAAGGCAAGGGCTGTTACTATTCACGTGAATAGTGGCAGCCCTTGCAAATGGCTTGTGTGTTTCCACTCATTGTCATGGCAACCACTATTCACATGAGAAATGAGAAGAGGAATTTGTATAAAGTTTTGGTATGGGAAGTGAAGAATATGACTAGGTATTTATTTTTAAAAAAATTCTGAAATTGTTGGTATTTTTTTCTTTTTTTGTCATTTTTTTATAAAAAAATTTCGTTGCTGACGTCAGCAAACCCTGGCTGTTCTTGCCTTTGGGCTTGCCTGGTTTGGTGGGACCCATGCGCTACTTGGGTGTAGAACACTGCTAGAAGTGCAAACTGGGGCTTGGGCCCCTTGTTGCCCAGGCAAGGGGGCACCGCTGGAATCGCTCTTAGCCCCCACACCGAACCCGATAGGCATTTGCTTTTTGGGTGATTTTATTAGCACCTCATTATTTGCTTTTTACACCCCATGCTAATTTTAAACGTGAATTACCTATTTTACCCTTGTACATAATTACCGTTAAGGACAAAAAATATTAAAAATAAAAATTACTCACTACACCCCACATATGTTCCTGCAACCCTAGTTAGACTTTTTTCTCAAACCATCATGTTCATGCAACCCAAACAAGGTTTATACACTTATATTGGTGAAAAAATATCTTGTTTTTATTCATGAAGGGTGAGACTGAAATTAGAGAGGCTTCGAATGTGGTATGAGTTTATTTTTTGGTGTTTTCAAGTTTAGGGTTTCATTCTGGTCGTTGGTTATGTTCAGCACACCAGTACCGAACGCGACAGGAAATTTCGGTGGAGTGCCACTGAAAAACGGAAACAGATTCGGTGGACAGCCATTGAATAACGGAAATGGATTCGGTGGATAGCCACTGAATAACGGAAACAAATTTGGTGGACAACCATTGAAAAGCATAAACAAATTCAGTGGATAGCCACTGAAAAACGGAAAAAAATTATGTGGACTACCACTGAAAAACGGAAACAAATTCGGTGAAATGCCACTGAAATATTGAACCTATTTCGGTTGTATTTGACCGGCTGTTAACTAACGTGGAATGGGGTTCGGTGGCGTATTACTGAATTTTACCTACTATTCAATGACAACGAACCAAAATATATTTATTTTTTCAATAATTTATTGTTGACCACAAATTCAATGCAAGCTATTTTGACCTTACTCCCATTGAATGAACAAAAACAAGGTGACGCCACTACTGAAGGCAACAATGTTGAAACAGAATGTGTAATGGACTATAGTGATCAATTCACAATTTATTCGGTAATTATTTTGAGTATTTTGAAAGAAAAACAAAACAAAAGTCAACTCAAACTAAGAGACCACGAAAACCACTGCGGTACAACCCCATTGCCCAAGCAAATGTTTATTCATGTAAACTAAAGGGATGAAAACATAGGTACTACTATACAAGCAACTATTTGTCGCATATGAACTAAAAGGTAACTGTTTATTACATGCTATTCAAAACTCATGACGAACAAATGCTTGATTGGAAGGATCGCAGTTTGCATCTTGGGTGTGCAAAGATGACCATTGCCACCTATTCAAACTCTTTACCGCAAATTTTCAAGCTCTCATGTCTGAAATTCTGATGCAAAATAGAGTGTGTTTAGCTATTCCACAGCTTCAAGAGCTTGTGTCATCTTCATATCAAATCTAGATCAAGTCATACTTAAGTTGCAAAGCTTCTTTGCAAAGCATGGGATACAAAAATTCCAGGTGGCCTCTTTCTCAGCTTTCATCTATCACTTGATGTTGCACTTTCAATGGTCAAACCAAAATCTCCAAAGAGAAAATCAACACCTCAAAGTTGCAATGGAAATTATTTTCTTACAAGAAGAAGCATAACAAATATTGTTATATTTTCATATAGAAATGTTAGTAGTCTGATATACAAGAAACTAATTAACTAAAACTAGAAACTAATTCACTGAAACAAGAAACTAATTCAATAGACTACCACTGAAAGACGTAAACAAATTCATTGGACAACCACTGAAAACCCTAAATAGATTTGGTGGACTACCACTGAAAAATGGAAACATATTCGGTGGATAGCCACTGAAAAATGGAAACATATTCGGTGGATAGCCACTGAAAAATGGAAACATATTCGGTGGATAGCCACTAAAAAACGGAAACACATTCGGTAGATATCCATTGAAAAACTGACACAAATTCGGTGGATAGCCACCGAAAAACTGATACAAATTCGGTGGAATACCATTGAAACAATTTCGGTGGATAGCAACGATTTCGGTGATAACCCACCAAATGTAACATCTCTTTTCAGCAAACTAGGGTCGAACTATATACTCTTCCACAATTTAATCAACCCTCATAAATATAGAAAATCAAAATCAAAATTGAAATCAAACCTTGGCTTTTCGGAGGATTTTGAAGTCGTGCACGATGATGGGGTTGAGTTCCCCAAATAAAACCACAGAAACATTGTGATAGGGTGAGGTCGTGGGTTTGGGGTGCCTTTGGGGTGTGCGATTGGGTTGAGGTTTGTGGTGGAGTGCTTTAGAAATTGAATGGGGTGCACGGATGGGGGAGCGTAAGAAAGGCAGGGGTGTGCGATGGGGTGCCTCTAAAAATGAAAGGGAGTTTGCGATGGGTTGCTTTGATGTGGGGATAGGATTTACATACATTAGTTAGGAATGGGGTGTAATGAGGGCAATTTAGGAAGAAATATTGGGTGTAATGAGTATTTTTAAATTTGATTAAAATTTAGTGGGGTGTAAAGAGAATGTGGGGTGTAAATAAAATCACCCTTTCTTTTTCTTCTCTCCTTCTTTTTTCTCTCTCTTCCATTTCTCTCTTTTGCGGTTTCACTTCTCCATCTAATGCCAGTGAGGTCGCCGACCTAATTATGAAATCCCTGGGCTTTTTCTTTTCGATTTAGTATAGGGACAATTTCATTTATACCCCTGAGGTTTGGCCTAATTACAGATTATTCCATTTACACCCTCTATTGTTAATAACTTCTAACAAAAAACATATCAGTTTTATTCCATTTAGGAACAAAAGTATGCTGCAATAGTATCTTGAAAATTACCTTCTTTTATTCCAGCTGTTTGGGCTAAAGAGCCGAAGCCTCCCCTGCCCTTCATTTTGTTAGTTAAACTAGTCGACTAACATTTTCTGTTAGGGCAAGCCCAATCGTAGTTCTTAAATGAGGCTCTAAAGATAGTGGATAGAGACCCATTTAGAGCTCCAATAAAATATTATGGACTTTAAAGGCATTTTTCTCACAATGAGAGGGCTCTATATGGCTTATATGGTTGTTGGTTTTTTTTTTTTTAAAGTTATTTTACCATGCACTAGCCTTGGTTTCTTAAAAAATATAAATAATTCGGTATAAGTCCAATTCTTATGACAGAATTTGGGTGCAATCCACACACTTATTGTTAGTAATCCAAGTCCTTTGACTTTTGTGCCACATAGGATTAGTTACCTTTTAAAATTTCTGACATTTTTATTTTTTTATTTATGTTGTGGTTCCAAATTTGCCCCTAAGATATAAATAAGGTAAGTGTTTTCATGATTTCATTTGGCCATTACAAGGCACCCTCTTTGTATTGTTTAGCATGTTTATGTTCTCTTCGTATGATTATAAGGTACAATACAGGTAAAATCAAGTACTTCAATATTAAGTACATTTGGGTTTAATACTTGTTGTATAGGTAACCTCTTACACATGTACCTATAGCACATGTCTATTTACCTGTATTGGAATACCTTCACCTATATCATAGGTACATTTTGTTTTTATGGGATTATTTTCGCCTATATGATAGGTAAATTTGGGTTTAATACCTGCTGTATAGGTAACCAATTGCTTGCCACCAGCAGGTCAATTTACCTGTAACACAGATATAGGTATTTTGTTGAAAATGAAACACTTTGTTATCAACTTCATCTTTCTAATTTTCAGTTGGCTTTGGTGTCTTTTTTGCCTTTTTGTTAACAAACAAATAAAACAAGACATTGAATATCTGTGGATACTCTATTTACCTATAAATGCATATGATCTATATACCTATATCCCAGAAGCATGAATTACCAACGTGTTTTCTACCTGGAGGCTGGAATGATGGAAACAGGAAAATATAGTTGGGGTCCTCTACCTATACCATAGGAAAAAGATGAAGAAACTAGTTCAATTTTGTTTTCTGTTCCTTTTGTGCATCACAACGAATTTCTTTTTCTTTTCCTTCTATAGCCCCCCTTGCTTCATAATTGATATATGACAAATATATTTTAAGAAAAGAATACCTATGAATCAGTAAACTAGACCAACGGAGTTCGCCCAAGCCTATACCTAGGAATCAGTCCAATTAATACATAACGAAACTCCTAAATGACAGGACCCGACCCAAATTCCACTTTGGAATTCATGTCGAACCCTGTGCGTGTTAGACACCCGTCAGGTGCCGGGCACAATTGACCAAATTGCCATGTTTAAACCAAAACTCAAAAGAAATCTCTTTTTGAGGTTTGACTTCTGCAGAAAATTCGACAGAGTCTCCCCTGTAATTTGCTCGTTTCCCAAAATATTTTTACCTATAAAACACATAAATATTCCCAATCGATCCTCATGCACAAATTAAAATCACCCATCTAAAAGTATTTAAACTAAATGGCCTCCGGCCTTATAACAATCAAATATAAACGTTATCATCAATTTTAACCTAACATATTCATCCCTTGAATTCATAAATTCTCGATATATCAATTCGGTCTTATCATCAACATTTCTTATCATCACATATTATTCAAGGGGAATCCTACCCAAACATTCAGCTATATTCGTTTTAATAATTAATATATTAACAAACACATCATCATTAACAATAGCATTTCATAAGGAAATCCAATACGTGAAGTTTATTATCAACAAGCTTCAAATCTCAAATATCAATAAGGTATTGAGCTCGCACATCAGTTCAGATTGAGTTCAACTAGCATGTTCAATAGATTTCCAAAACATTACAATATGTTACATGCTACAATTGTTCCAAACATTACATTTCAACGTCGTCCAAAATAACCTCATCCACGTGAGCTGAAGCTATATATATATATATATATTTTGATTAACCCAACCATAAATCGCAAGAACTCTTTAAACTTAGAAAATTTCCATAATTTGTCATATAAGTATGAAAATAGATAATAAAACCTTCACCCATAAGCATCCAAAATGAAATTATAACTTTTCTGTTTGAAACACCTCAAATCTGTACATAACCTCCACCCAGGTGTACCCCCAATCATAATCCGTCAATTTCATATATCATGTACAAGTTACATCCTCGCAGTACTCGGGGAACACAAAGTCAGCCCGAGATGCGTTCCTCGCAACACTCAGGGAACACATAGTCAGCCTGAGGTGCGTATCCTTTGATTTTCCGTCAATTCCAACATTTAGCCGTCAATTCCATTTCCTCGCAAGACCCGGTGACATGAAGTCGGCCGAGCTGCGTATCCTCGCAAGACTCAGGAGACACAGAATCAACCAGAGTCGCTTCTTCGCAAGACTCAGGAGACACATAGTCAACCAGAGCCGCGTCCTCGCAAGACTCAAGAGACACATAGTCAACTAGAGCCGCATCCTCGCAGGTACGGGTGATCAGCCCGCATGCGTATCCTCGCTGAATCGGGGAACACCAAGTCTACCCAAAACGCGTCCTCGCTCCACATGGTTCGGGTGTCTCCAAGACTCGTGGGGCGTATCATAACTGGGTCACCATCACGAAGGTAGCCAGGGGGTACTCCTGTGGTGGGTTTGAAAACTAAATCCAATCTGAATATCATCACCCTTCTCCAAAAAAAAATCCATTTTCCTACTTAATTATATAAGATAAATATATTACTCTCAAAATCAATTTCCCAAATGTTCAAAGTACCCAACCATATACTTAGTTATATTAATAATAATAATGACAATAACAATATCAATAATAATAATAATAATAATAATAATAATAATAATAAGTAAAGAAACTAATAATAAATAACAAATAGAAATCCCTGTCTCAATATACTACTTTCATAATCAAAGCCATAAAAATATCCACCATTTAATATAAACGGACCATTAGCAAAACCAATATATAACTTCACAATATTATTATAACCATAATAACAATAGTAATAAAATTATGGAAATCCTTAGAAAATCTCACCATCACATATTTAGTAAATGATACCCCAAGAATCCCACATACGAATATTTAATAATTACAATAACCTTCATTTATTCTTAGAGCATTCATACCCATAACCGGTATCCATATAATTCAATATGCCAATAGTTACAATACTAATCGTAGAAATACTCAAAACTAGGTTATCTCCGACCCAAACACATATTCCCATACTCTATATAATAACAAATATCAATATCAATAATTCCTCCAATAATTTCAATAAGATAAACTAATTCCCAAAAATACATATTCAACTATAAACAAAATCTCATAATTCAAGAAACGTCAAATCACAATAATTCGTTCAAAAACATCTAATAGAACTTTACAGCATAAGATCCACTTATAAAACTAAAGTCCCTTCACAACACGTCCCAATCTATCTAATCAAACCATCATATTATTTTATTAATAAAATTGTTCAATAAAATATTTAGTGAAAAACCCTGACCCCCGACTCCTAGAAGTGCGTGCAATAAGTTTAAGGTTATTCCTATGCCCACATAAGCTTTTCTAATGTTTAGAATAAACCAAAGTGCCTCGAGACTCAAAAGGCGATCAAGTCCCAAAAAGTCAACCCGGGACCCCGTGGGGTCCAAGACCTCAAATTTTCGATCTAGAAGTTCCTAAAGGTTCCAATGTGCCTAGGACACATGTCCCGAAAGTTTGGCCTCGATCGGACGGTCGGATTGCTCACGATCGCACGATCGGACCGTAGAATAATTTTCCGTAACCCTAATCCTAGGGTTCGCGATTTCGGAGTATTCGAGACTCCGATTCACGATCCTAAAAATATAGAGAACAACATACTAAGAATTGAGACTGATCCAACGGTCCAAACTTATAGAACCCGGATAATGCGCAATAGGCGTAAATCCATTCGACTGTCAAATGAACTCCAATTTGAAATCCGAGCACGCCTACGCGCTCGTGACGACGTAAGGAAAGTAGTAGCAAAAGTTTGACAACTAAAAGTCCACGCTGGCAAATCCGAGGGCCAAAAATGATAAAATTGGCGTTCGGTTAAACTTTGAAACGGAAGCTATCCTTCCGGGTACAACAAGTTCTCGGCCTCCCAAACACATTTCCCAACTACGGGAAAGTCAATTTCGAACCCTAAGTGGGTCAAAACCTAAGCTCAAAGTCGGATGAAACTAAAATTCGAAATGTGAGTTACCTACGCTACGATTTGATCTACACCTACCCAACCATCAGCTAGAGCACGAAAAATAGGTGGAAAAGCATACCTTACTTGTCCCGATCGGTGGCGGAGGAGGGAGAACGAAGGAGCCAAAGTTTCATAAAAATCTGTCCGAAACCGCCTGTGGTCGTTCATTTGGGACCGGCCTTGCCTGAAACGGAGGTCGGTGTGGAGAGAAATCACTCTCCAAAGTCGGCTAGTCGAGCTGCTTGAAGACAGAAATCTGGGTTTTTAAAAGAACTGAACTTTGAAATATTTACGATTATGCCATTGGCCTAATCTTGATCGCCATTTCTTCGTTACAACTCCGATTCGAGCCCACAATATACCCACGAACTCGTATCGACGAGCACGACATAACGGTGTGGCTCACTTCCTCAAATTCTTAATTATTTTATCTTATTTTATTTTACCAATTTGTAAACCTTTCAATTTATTTTCTTTTATTTAGTCAACTCAACTTAATTATTTAACTTATCATACTCTCGGGGGTAAAAATGTCTTTCACTAGAATAATTTAATATTTAAATATTAATTTAGGGACGGGATGTTACACTAACTATTCCTTTTCTCCAAGTACACAAAACAAAAAATGGTTCCCTTCTTATTTAAAATTAAAACCATAAAAAAGAATTGGAAGGTTGAAACAGTCTGACGCCAAATCATACAATCGTTCTTCTACCTATGGCATTGGTGTGTATCAGGAACTAAGCTGAATAGAAAAGTAGGAACCCCAATCATACAATTTACCTATAGAACATGACCAGCAACTGACGTTTAGTGGCAGAGGAAATTTCCTTGGATGGAGGAAATTTGCTACTATAATAGTGAATCATACATAGAAACCCACAAATCTCTCCATTAAAGAACCAAGAAATCAGAGAAAATTTGCTTGGAAGGAGCATGACGTTTGGAGGAAACGTAAATTCTGCGATTTTGTCGATCTGTCTGTACTTTTCGTTTCTATATAGTGGAAGCAATTGTAATTACATTAAAATTTGTGGACATACTGTTTGCTTAGGTGGCTAAACACCTAGTCTTGTGGACTGGAATTAAGAGGTAACAACTCTAGTCCTGCATCCATTATATATTTGTAAAATTGGACCTATATCTAAGAACCCCTAAAAAATAAAAATAAAAAACAAAGAAAACAAGACCAAAAGTGTAATGATGGAGCTGATGTAACATCCCAAACAAAAATAAAGGGAATTTAATTTAAAAATATAGAAAATGAAAGAAATAAATTAAAATAAATAGATAAAATAAAATAAAATAATTAATTAAGAAATTATTTGGAAATTAAAATATTAATTAATATTTAAAGGGGCAAAAAGGTAAATTAAATTTCGGGAAAGAATTTGGTGAAACTAGTTGCGCCATTGCGTCTGGCTCGTCGAAACGAGTTCGTAGACGCGCTGCACGATCAATTTGGAGCTCTAAAACTGAAAGGGCAAAATTGGAATTTTAAAAATTGAATTAAAAACCCTAGGACACGCTGGCCAATCGGACCAGCACGTCACCCCAAACCCCAAGCCTCTCTCTCTCTTCGAAGCTCTCTCTCTCTCTCTCCGGAAACGAAACCAGAGGAGGCGCCGGAGATTCCGGGCGTTTCCGGCCACCCTAGCACCTGCCACCACCCCCATTCGAACCCTCTCCCCTTTCTCTACCCAACCGTACCCATATCCCCACCTGAAAACCAGCCAACCGTCGACTGTGGCGAGAAGAAAATTTGGCCAAACCCTCCATTTTCACCGGCGACGTTTCCGGCCACCAACCGCGACGCCACCACTTACAGAAGGTAGCCCTTCCTTCCCTCTTCACTTCCCCTAGGGTGCGCTACGCCGATTGTTGGCATCGCTGCCGTTTCAAGTCACTGAAAATCCGGCCAAAACCCTCACGGGTTTGGCCGTGATTTTTCTAGTTTTCCGGCCGATTTTTGGCCAGTTTTCCTTTTATTTTGGTTTATTCCGGTCTCAAATTGATTACGTATATATATAAATGACTTTCACTACATATTTATGCATTACGAGTTTTATATCTATATAAGTTGGTATTTCGTTTGGGAGTTTGAGTCGCCTTTAAGCTTTTATTTATTTATATCAAGATTACCCAGATTTTAAATACGATTACGTATATTAGGGTAAAATGCATGTTTTCGGCATTACTTTCAAAATGGTGAGGTTACATGTTTTGTTTTTAATGATGTAAAAAACTTTATTTTTGTCCACTCACGCTTTTCTGTTTTGTGCCCCCCAGACAATAGCAATCCGAGCCGAACCATCAAGACGAGCTTCGCATTTCGAGCCCCACATTTAAGTAGGATTTCATTCTTGTAAACTTTCTTTTGAATTGTTATTCGGTACTATGAACTTAAAACATTAAATTTCTAGTAAGCTATGATATTGCCCATGAGAGTTAAATTCTGAGGCCGGAGGCCGTTGTCACATCCCGGGATCGCTCCGCCGTAGCACGATATTGTCCGCTTTGGGCCAGGGCCCTCACGGTTTTGTTTCTGGGAACTCACGAGCAACTTCCCAGTAGGTCACCCATCCTGGGATTGCTCTAAGCCACAACTCGCTTAACTTCGGAGTTCCCACAACTCCGAAGCCAGTGAGCTCCCAAAAGGCCTCGTGTTAGTTAGAGACGTGTCCACACATATAAGGCACATCACCCTTCCCTTCCCGAGCGATGTGGGATTGCTCACCGTTCTCTGCTTTCCAAGCTCAAGACACGGGTCTTACAGCCGTAAACTGATGTGTGTGCTGTCAAACTTGTTAAGTGTTGCCGTTTGGTTTGTCGTCGTTTTCTGCGAGTGAAAATTTTGGTAAAGTTTGTTTTTCAGGGGAAATTCTGCCGAATTTTCGGCAGAAGTCTCGGCCCCATTTTCTTGCTTTTGGTAAAATCAAAAGTTCTAAATTAGTATATGGACCGGCATTCGTATAAATGTTGTATTAACCACAGGGTCGGTCTCGGATTCCTAGGAATTCGGAGCTGGTCCTGTCAGCTGACTTTTGGATAAGCTTTTGGCAGTAGATGGGGCCCATTCGGGCTCTAAGGCTATCCACCAGTTTTCTTCTTCCTCTTGTCATAGGGAGAGGGGAGCGAATGGGTCTGTGTCTGGGTTTTTTTATTCTCTTTTTCTTCTTCTCTCTTCTGGCTATAGGACAACAAAACAAGGCAAAATAGCCTTGGGATTAAACACATACAAATTAGAGTAAACTCCCATAGCTCCAGCCACAAAGTCATACTCTCCCATACCACAGCTCCTGCTATCACACATCAAACTAGCATTGCCTTCTTGTCATTGTGCTCTACAACAAACACATCCTTATTATAATGTAGATATTGCGATGAGGGATTGAGTTGCAGAGATTGGAAGAGAGAAGAAGAAAAATGGAGGAGAGAAAGTAAAAAAAAAAATGAAGAGAGAAGGAAAAGATAAAGAGAGAGAGGAGAGAAGGAAAAGAAAGAAAAAAGAAAGAGAGAGGAGAGATATAAACCGTTCAAATCATCCCAAGGTCAAAAGCGGTACTTCATAACGGATCTGCAATGCGGGACTCCGTAATGGAGAAGCACCCTTAAAATTAATACATCAAATACGGGTAAATATGGAAAACAAAAGTTAGGTTGTTTGATGTATTAATGACATTGTTTTAAGTGTAAAAAAAAATGACACATGTTATAAAGGAAAGAGACAAGGTTACTAGAATTCTCCTTTTTATTTTTTTTATAATAAATAAACTTTATTTGATAAACTTCAACAACATCAAAATCACATCAAAAGTACGAATTCCTATAAGGCAACAAACTAACATGTTAAAACCAAAACTAAAGCAGAAAAAAAAACGCACTAAAATTAGCCCACATAACCAGAATGCATAATCCCAAACAACGCATGAAAGAGAAAATCACATTTTTTGGCCAATCAAACTTGAGGGGTCCTCAGACCCAAAAAAAAAAAAACTTGAGGGGTCCAATCTTAACAAAAACAAAATCTGAGGGCTGCAATCCTAACAAAAACAAAATCTTTGTAAGATTTTTTTTTCGCAAACAGCACATATTCACCTTCAAGCAAGTCCACTACATTCGTTGCTGGTGATTTCAGCAATTCGAATGTGGTCAGCCATAGCCGATTTGGGTCGACGTAGAGAGGGGGAAAAGGACTCTACGACAGGAGGAAGTAGCAATTACGTTTATGGGATCAAGCAGGAAAGCAGCAGAAGGGGAAACTGAAAGCGGAGGTTTGATCTTAGTAAGTGAATAATTAGCTCAACTGAGCCCAAGTAGTTTTGCAGAATTTTATTGATTTGATATATATTTCATTTTCTTGTTCCTCAAAAGGAAAAAAAAAAGCTGAATATATATATATTTTTAATTTTGCATTCAAGAGGAAAAATAAAAAGAGAGAAAATTAGAGTAATAAAGCTACCACTTGCTCCGCGTACATGGATACTAAAGATTTAGCGATTCAATAAGAATTTAGTTTAGATCCATATCGTCCGACTCTTTTAAGGATCATTTCTGCGAAAATTCTATCATATAAAAGAAATCTAGCAATTTCGTTAATACCTACTAATTTCAGCGTCCATCGGAAGTTTGTTCATTTGATCATAGTTATATATAGCTAAAAAGTTTCTTATTTAGCTTTTTTTCTTCTTCTGCAGTTGCAGCAACTCATCATCACTCATCCTGTTTCTTTGGTCTTGAATGTTGATGCTTATCGCTTTGTAGTGTTGTTTCGTATAATTTGGTTTTGTAATTAGAAGGAAGGGAGTTGATGGTTTTAGCTTATTGGCAGAAAAGTGATGGCCTAGACTAGAGGAAAAGCATCGCAATTTGGTTGGATCTCTTCAGTTTTACAGCTCAATCTGCCGCCTCAACACTTTTTCAGTAATTGAAAATGTCAACATCCATAAATCCGGAGAAATTCATGTCCAAGTTGCTGGATCTTATGAGCAAAGCCAAGGCAGTCGCCAAAGCAGACAAAGAAGTGGAAGCTAGCTTTGAAAATATCGAAAAGGAGCTTCAAGGCATGAAAGATATGGATTTGCTACCCAGAGTCAGGCTGTTCGATCAAACTCTGTTTAAGCAATTCACTGCCTTAGAACGCCATCTTAGAAAGATTATATTGGGAGCAGAAACCACTTACAGCAGTAAGGAGGAAATTAACAAGGCACTAGTTAGCATGAAGGAAAATGTCGATCAGATAAATAAAGGCTCAATCCCTCTAGTGAAGCCAATGCCCGCCTGGGATCGTATTCCAGAGCCACAGGTGCGCTGGTCTAAGGTCGATCAGTCGGGTTTAGATAAAAAAATGTCACAAGAGTGGTCGCAACTGGGCCTGGAGGATATATTTCATGAGAGTCCTGCCGTGGCTAATATAAGGAGGACTTACGAAGATCTTGAGAGTAGGGAGTTGAAGATGTGCTTCCTCTCTTTCTCAATCTTCCCAGATGGTTCTGTGATGAAGAAAAGACCACTGATTTACTGGTGGATCGGTGAGGGCTTCATCAAAAGTACCCATGAGAAGACAGCGGAAGAAGTAGGAGAAGATATATTTAAAAAACTAATGAGAAAGGGCTTGATTGACCCAACAGATTCAAATGCATCATCCAGTCCGATTGTGACTAATTGTATAATGAACCCTTGGATCCGTCGTATGTTGATCTCCTTGGCCAGCGAGGCTAGGCTCTTTCACTTTGATTCAAGATGGCCAAAAATGCCATCTTATGATACCTCAACTTGTAGGCGTGCATGCTTAGTTTTTGATAATCAAATTCCTCAGGGTGATGATAGCCCAAAAGTGAACGATCTATTGACAGTATTCAATGTGAACGAACAATATCTTGGTTTGAAAAAAGAATGGCTTAATAAGTTGAAGAAGGTAGCGGTTCTTCAGCTTGGACGGTGGCAGGGTTTGGCTACGCGTCACATTGAGGTGGAAGATGAAGGATTTGTGAACCAAGAAGATGGGGGATTTTTAAAAGGTTTGGGGACTCAGAATAAGCACTTGAAGTATCTTAGCCTCCGAGGTATATCAAGAATTACTAAAATCCCTTCGTCTATCCTTAATCTTGTCAGCCTTGAAATTCTAGATCTCAGAGCATGCCACAATTTAGAGACGTTGCCTTCAGATATCTCATCATTGAAGAAGCTCACACATTTGGATATATCAGAGTGTTACTTGCTTGAAGGCATACCAAAAGGGCTTGAGAAACTGTCTTACCTCCAAGTACTAAAAGGTTTTCTCATAGGATCTTCGAAAAGTACCCCCTGCAGACTTGGTGATCTTGCCAAGTTGAAGAATCTAAGGCGGCTCAGTATACACATGGGAAATGAGGCTGTAATTCAACAGGGGGAATTCAACAGCTTGAAGGAAATTTCATCTCTTCGCCACCTCAAAATATCATGGGGAGTGGTTTTCGAAAAGTTAAAAGCAAAAATTGCTTTCCAGTCCTTGGAATTCTTGTTCCCCCCTAATTTGGAAAAATTGGATCTCCAAGGCATCCCTCTAGCACATGTACCAGAATGGTTGAACCCTCTTCAACTGAACAATTTAAAGAAGCTCTATATAAGGGGTGGGGACCTTGATTGCTTAGATCATGGGAAGACAGACAAGTGGACAGTGGAAATCTTGCGTCTCAAATACTTGAGTAATATGGAAATAGGATGGCCAATGATAAAGGAGGAGTTTCCTCGTCTGCGGTACTTGGAGAAAATCAGATGTCATAAGATTGAGGGCAAATACGATGAAGACATTGTCTGGAGTGGAGCCGAAGATTTGGAGATAAGTAAATCAATGCTGTAATCTAGTTAGTCAAATTTCTTTCTCCAGTTCTTGAATGATTGAATCTTGTTCCACCGTCTGTACTACTTATTTTCTGGAATTTTGTTAAATGTCTATCTTCGTGCTTACAGTGTTTAAAGATACTTCAGCCAAGTACTGTCTACTTATTCACATAGCATGTGATGTGACTCAATTTCCCTGTAAGAAGCTTTAGACATTATACTTTCACCAGCATTAACATGAATTTTTGTCATGAGAAGCGCAGATGACAGTAAACAAATAATTATGTTCTTTTACATTTGTCAAAGGGAACTTCATGTTGTAAATTGAACAAGAGTTTTTGAAGATTGACAAATTTTGAGAGAGATGGTATCAAATTTGAATGGATTAAGGAATTCAGCCATTGGTTTTTAATGGTTCACTACTGGCGGCTGAGTATCAATCAATACCATTATTAGCGTACTTGGTAGTAGAGAGATCAAGTACCCCCTTTTTTTAAGAGAAGAGATTAAGGGCCAGTTTGGCATTGTTGTGCTGTGAAAATAATCGCTGTGAGAGAAATCAGTTGTGAGAGAAAACAATTTGGCGTTTGGTAAATTTTTTGTTAAAAGTGTTATTGGTACTGATTCATGCATAATCAGAAAATGAAAGCACCTCATTAGCTGATTTCCCTTATAGCTTTCTTTCATAGCAATCTTTAACAATAAGTGATTTTCTCATAGTTTACCAAACGGGCTGGGCTTTTCAAAATTTTTTAAAAATCACTTATCACCCCAATAAGCAATGCCAAACGGGCACTAAGGGCCAGTTTGGCATTGCTGTGCTGTGAAAATAATCGCTGTCAGATTTGCTGTGAGAGAAATCAGCTGTTAGATAAAGCAGTTTGGCGTTTGGTAAACTTTTTGTTAAAAGTGTTGTTGGAACTAATTCCCGTATAATAAAAAAAATAATTGCTGCATAATCATTAAATCCAGTGCCTCTTCGAAACTGATTCCTGCATAATCAGAAAATGAAAGCACCTCATTAGCTGCTTTCCCTTATAGCTTTCTCTCACAGCAATTTTTAACAATAAGTGATTTTTTCATAGTTTACCAAACGGACTGGACTTCCCAAAATTTTTTAAAAATCACTTATCACCCCAAATAAGCAATGCCAAACGGGTACTAAGTACCTTAAGCTTTAAAAAAAAAACTTATTTTGTGAGCACTTGGCCTTATGTAGGTTTGCCCCTGGTTCATGCTGACAACCAATAATAAAATGACAAGTGTAGAAGAAAAAAAAACAAATTAATATAGGCGGTTTCTAAATAAGCCAAATTAAACTGAATTAAATTAATTCGTTTTGATTTGGTTCGGTCTAAAATTATGCCTTTTTTTATATATAAAATTTGGGATCAGTCCAAAATTTAGAACATAAGTTGGTTTAATCCTCGCAATTGTTGTCATTGATATAAATCCTTTGACTTTTCTGCCAAATAGGATTACATTCCTTTTTTGTATTTTATGATGTGGATCTTTTTTATAATTTAAATTTTCTAGTTGATCCTATTATGCCCACGAGTATAAATCGTGTAGAAATTAATTTATAGAACAATAATTATGAGATTTTATTATGATTTTAATATAGGGATATACATAGGTTAATAAATCCCATAATTTTAGGACAATTTATTATTTTGGAGATACAACAAAATAACAATTTTTATTTTTGTTCATCCTATGGTGTATATTATATACTCTTCAACTCTTGTAGATATATTATCCTATGGTGTAGGTATATTGTCCTATTGACTATTGCATAGGTATATATATGTGTGTTTTTTCATATTTTCGACAATGTGTAATAGTATTATATGTACCTTTTTTTTTATAGGTAACATACAATTTTATTTGTCTATTTGTGTATCTGACTTATATTTAGTCTTCTAATTTATGTTTCTAATTTATAGGTAACACGATTTATCACTAAGGGCTTATTTGACACGTCGGACTATACTGACTAATTTCTATCGGATAGTATTAATCTGTTCGTGAGAGTACTGACTGTTTATCCATAATATTATAAGGCGTTTGGTGTTGTTCCGGATAAATAGTCCGACTAAGTTATATTGTGTTTGGTGATGTTTCGAATAACATTGGATCATACTATTTTTTTTACAAAAAATTCATTGATAATTTAAGTGGAAATATAGACAATATAATTAAGAACAAAAGAGAATATATTGAAGCCCAACAAAAGCAGGCAAGAAGAGAATCAACAGCCGGCAGTAGCAACACGGAAATAACCAGAAAACAAACCAACAAAGCACCAAAAGTAGAAAAAAAAAATTACAGCAAGAAAAACATAGCCGCATGTATTGTTCTAATTGCTGACTTGGGATGATAATTTGATTATTGATTTGGATACCTGGAGAAGATGAAATACATAAAGAAAAAACGCAAGAAAAACTCAATAGCATGTACTGAGTTGGATACACAGCCGCATGATGATTATTTGATTATTTAAATATTGTGTTGGATACAGAGCCGCATGTTTTGTTCCAATACAACAAGAAAAAAAACGTCAAAAAAGAAAAACTCATAACCTAATTTCCACAAAAATTTAATAAAAGAGGAAATATATGAAGAAAGAGAAGATGAAGAAAGAAGAAAATAGAAGAAGCATATTGGAGAGAGTATGAGAGAGAGAGAGAGAGAGAGAGAGAGAGAGAGAGATTGATACTTGGAGAAGAGTGAAGAGAATAGCATTGGAGAAGTTAGTAAAGAAGAACCCTAGGGAGAAAAAGATGAAAATAGTGTCGTCGGATTTTTCACGTGGACGTGTGTGTTCTTTTTCCCTAACTGTATAATTAAGCATGTATTATCTAAACCGGAGTGTGTGAGTTGTATTAGTTAGTCAGGTAAGGAGAGTATTAAAAGTCAAACCCGTATAAAATAGTCAGGTAATTAAATAATACAAGTTGACACCAAACGAGCCCTAAGTTTTTTTCGTTGCTAATAATAACACTATTTACCTGTATGTCAGGTATATAATTTCATGTGGGTGCTTGTCATCGATTGGTATAATACGTGGGTCTTTACTTTTCATTGATTAAATTATATTTTATCCATATATTAGGTAAATATTATCAAGAAATCAAAATTTAAAATTTGAAATTCAATTACAAGGAAATAATGCATTAAATTTAGATTTTCAATGTGTTTTCCTTATTTACCTTAAAGGGTAAAATCAACACACACAAAAAGTAATAAATGTCAAAGGACGACCTACGTCTTAAATCCAATGACAACTAATCGTTTTGGACCTAGATCTAAGAAGTCATTTTCCTTAAAGGGGAGAGGTCTGTGGGGTGTGGGGGATGGCGGAAGGGAGAACAAATGGGGGGGGCGTTGGGGTGAGGGAATAATCGGGTACAAAACCAAACTTTAACAACTTTTCCAAGACAGATGAGCTACCACCCATTTGGCCCAGATGACAAAAGCAGTAGCAGTTAATCATAATGTTTAGAGTACAAACGTTAGGAACAATTGGCAACAGATCCATTTGTTTGCACAAAGAGATGGCATAAGAATTTGAAACTTGGATGGCCTGGATGGAGGCTGGAAGAGAAGAGACAGGTGGGATTTTTATTCTCTTTTTTTTTTTCCATAAAATTACAAATTTACCCTTAATTTGGATGGAATTTGAAAAAATTAACGGTAGGCCCTCAATTAGTGATTTTTAAACAATTGGAGTCCTTAATTTATCGAAAAAATTATTAAATGGCTAAAGTAACAATATACAAATAATTCAAAGGGCAAAACCACAGAAAACCCGAAGATTTATTTCTAAAGTATGGCAGTTGATGTTTGCATGTCATTGCAAAAATTACCCCAAAATATACCAACATTTAGAAACGCCAAGCAACTGTATGTCATTATCATTTGAGTCCTTGATTTTTAGAGAGGTAAGAAGCCGATTTAAGGAATAATTTTTTTTAAAAGATTTTTCATTTTTTTAATGGGTAAAGTGTCGGGTTGTCCCCTAAATTATAAGACAATTCGAATTTACCCCCCTGAATTATTTCATCTGCCGATTTAGTCCTTGTATTCGTTTAAAATAGCCAATATGGGACTTGTCGTCAGTTTTCTGAGGATTTAATTCACATTACTGTTGAAACACATGCCCCTCACTGTCCATTTAGACAGAAATATGAATGAAATATCCAGAAATCTAACGATAGGTCTCATATTGACTATTTTAAACGAACTTAAGGACTAAATCGACAGACGAAATAATTCATGGCGGTAAGTTCGAATTGCCTTATAGTTCATAAGGTAAAACGACTAAAAATCCATTTTTAAAATTTGGTTAGAAAACCCCTCGGTCCTTGTCGGTATTTTTTTGGGTCGAAACTTGTCGGCTTAGGGCTAGTTTGGCGTTGCTGTGCTTTTAAAAAAAACTACTTCTGCTGTGTTGTGAGAATAAACTACTGTGAAAAAAATCAGTTAGGCTTTTGGTAAACTATACTTAAAAAAGTGTTGTGAGTAATCAAAGTGTTTGGTAAATTTTTATAAGCAGTGCTTTAAATGTGTATAATGACAAAAAAAGACATAAATCATGATGCTGAAATTATTTGTTGTTTTCTTATTTATTTTTCTACTTAAAAAAAACTAACTTTATGCTACATAATTTTTTTTTAAATTTACACATTTTTTGAGTCAAACTCTTTTTTTTGGTAACAAGGGGGCCAAAAGCCCAACACAACAACACCTAGGAAGCAAAAAAAAAAAACAATGCCTTTTGTCTCTCTGTGCATCTATTTTTCTAGATCTGCATCTTTTTTTTTTTTTCCAGATCATCATCTCTTTTTTTTTTCCACATCCGCATCCCCTTTTTTTTTTTTTTTTTTCCAGATCTGCATCTCTTCTCTACTCCTCCTTGTTCAATTTTTCCCCCTCTGCCCAGAGAAGTCGTCTACAGCCCATGGTCGGAGTTGATAATGTTGTGCTGAAGCGGATTGCACATGGACGGTGGATATGAAACCATTGAAACAACAAGAGCAAAATATGAAATACAGAAATCCAAATGACACCAAGGATTTATCTTTGGTTCGGCCCGTGTGTAGCCTACATCCAGGTTCGAAGACAAAGAAGAAATTCCACTAGTATCCCAAAAGAGATTACAACCAAAGGAGATTAACCCTTTCACCTATTCTAGGAATTACAGAGTTTAACTCTCACAACCCAAATCCCAATTACACCCAAATCACTCACACACAATAGAGCCAAGAACAAATCTCAGATTCTTGCTCACAAATAGAAAGAACCAAACAAGAGCAATTACAAGAAAATCCTCTCTGTTTCTCCTCTCTGGTGCGGCAACAAAGAGAGCAGCAACTCTCGCACCATGGTGCACACGGCACCTCCAAAAGGTGAGGCACAAAATGCCCACACCCCTCCCAAAATGGTGCGGCTCACTTGCACACTCTCTGACTGATGCTCTCTCCTTATGTAGACAAGTGCAGAGGCCACTGCCAAGAGACTCACCAATGACTCCATGTGCGTAGCAAGGAAATCATCATTGTTGTTGACATAAAGCACCCATCCACTTGGAAACAATAAACAAAGAGAAAGAAAGAATTATTTCTTTCTCAAAGTGGAACACCAACGGCTAAAGAAAGAACCCAAAATTCTTTCACACATGTTGTGGTACACTTGTCACCAACCAATTAGACTCCTCCCATAAAGTAATGCCATCAAATGCCTAAACAAAGCTAGCCACCTTTAATTAATGACCAATGCCAACCCACGTGATGGCCAGCCAAAGAAGGAAAAAATCCTCATTGCACCATGCATTGTCTCCCACCAAAGACATCATCATTCCATGCAATATTATTGGCCACCAACTTTTAACAATTGTGACTTCCCATTTTTCTCTTCCTTTGGCCACGTGATTTGCTGCACCCAAAACACAAAATCTGATTTCTTCTTACAAAGGTTGCTGCCCTCCACCAAATAAAATAATGTCAAGGCCACATTCTTTTATACCAAGTTTGGCAGCAATCATGAAGAAACCACCGACACATGTGGGTGCAATTTGAGCCAATTCCAACAGATAAGAAGAGGAAAAGAAGTGGATAACCACCTGCAGCAGTTCTCTGCATACGTCCATGGTCGGAGTTGATAAGAAGAGGAAAAGAAGGGATGTGAGTTAGAATGAATAGAAGGAGGGGGGAGGGCTGCAAATGAACATAATGAAGAAGAAAATGGGAGTTGGCAGATGGAGAAGAGGAGGAATTTGCGTCGCTTGAGTATTTGAGGGACAATGATTGTCTATTTGAAAAATAAGTGAGGGTATTATGGGAAAGTAAAAAATTCATTAAAACACCGGTTAAATTTTTTTTGAAGCAGTTTTTAAAAGCTAGTTAGATACAGCTTTCGAAAAACACCCGTCATTGGCCGCAGTATTTTAAAAAAGCAGGATTTCTTGGGTTTACCAAACACCCAACTCATGCCAATTTTTTATTAAAGCTGCTTTTAAAAAAAATTAGGCGCTGCCAAACGCTACCTTAATCATTCTCATTTCTATAAGAAAGGGGCAAGAGCACAACATTTTTCAGTTCATATTTCTCGTCGTTTCATCTTCATCAACCAAATTCCAACTCTAAGAATGGCTGAAGCCTCCTTTCCGAATTCCTAGAACTATTGGCTTCAATCACCGATCAAGAAGTTGTTGATCAAGAGGACAGACTAGTTTTGGGTAACGAGAAAGAAGTTGCAAATCTCACCCGCAATCTCGAAGCCATTCAAGCTGTAATCCAAGATGCAGAAGGGAGGCAGCTGAAGGAATTCGCCGTAAAGAGTTGGCTAGATACTCTGAAAGAAGTGTTATACGAGATAGAAGACATGCTGAATGAGTGGAACGATAAAATTCTGAGACAGCAAATTGAGAAACAGGAAAAAGAAGGTGAAACTGCTGTTGCTTCTAAGAAGAAGGTATGTTTCTCCATTTCTTTTTATTTCTTCCGTCGTGGTGTTGCTCAGAAGATGAAAACACTGAACAAAAAGTTGAATTTCATTGCAAATGAATTGCGTAAGTTGAATTTTCAACATTTAAAAAGAGGCATCGAAGAATCTGAACAACATAAAACTTCGTCTTTTGTTGACCCGACTCAGATAATTGGTCGAGAACACGAATATAGACTTTTATTAAGCAAGTTATTGAGCGGGAGTAGTGAAGAAAGGAGAGTTCCTGTCGTCGTCCCTATTGTAGGGATGGGAGGAATAGGGAAAACAACCCTTGCCCAACTAGTCTATAATTCTGAAGTGGTTGCGGCATATTTTGAGAAGAGAATATGGGTTTGTGTGTCAGACCCTTTTGAAATGATTAAGATTGCCAAAGCCATCATTGCAGCTTTCGATAAAAATGACACCCCAGAGTTAAATGATTTGCAGACTCTCTTGCAATTGATGCATAAATCTCTTCAAGGCAAAAGGTTCCTTCTTGTACTAGATGATGTATGGACTGAAGATTACAGTGCGTGGGAACAGTTAAAGTTGCCTTTGCAGAACGGTGTTATGAGCAGTAGAATATTGGTGACAACACGAAACTCAGGGGTTGCTGTTATGATGGGAGCAACAGACCACATGATTCATTTGAACGAGTTGAGTCAAGAAGATTGTTACTATTTGTTTTTAAGAACTGCTATGTTTGACAGGGAAAGTGATGAGGTCGGAGCATTTGCAGATATTAGTAAGGAATTGGTAAAAAGGTGTGGAGGTTTGCCTTTGGCTTTAAAGAGTAGGTAATCTCATGCGGTATAAAAAAACAAGGACAGAGTGGTTGGAGGTTTTGGATAATATGAAAATCGAGGAAGTTGACTATGAGCAAAATGTTTTCAAGGTGTTATTTCTGAGTTATTGTAACTTAGCCTCGACGGTCAAACGTTGTCTTTTGTATTGTTCTATATTTCCAAAAGATTTCAAGTTCGACAAAGATATTTTGATTGAATTGTGGATGTCACAGCATTATCTTAATACGAAAGAAAACAAGGAAAAGGAAATTATAGGTCAAAACTATTTTGCTAACTTGGTAAAACAGTCTTTCATCCAAGTATTTGACAAAGATGATGATGGGAATATTACAAGCTACAAAATGCATGATCTTCTGCATGACTTTGTGACATTTCTTAACAGGAATGAATGTTTTATCATGGAGGCTGAGAGGGCTATTTATGGAATAGTGCTACCCAGTGTTAAGGTTCGTCATTTGACTATAATGTCTTCACCAGAAGGTCCTTTTCCATATTTTCCTATTTCATCTTGCAATTGTAAAAATCTACACACCCTCACAACATTTGATTCAAACACTAATGTCTTAGACCCCAATTTATTTTTGGAATTGAAATACCTTCGGACATTAAATTTGAGTTATAACCACATCAAAGAACTTCCAGAAGAGATTGGTAAATTGGTACATTTGAGGTATATTGAATTATCTCATAATCTTTCTTTGAAGGAATTACCAAACAGTGTGTGCAATTTATACAATCTGCAAACTTTGCGTCTTGTTCAGTGCACGAGACTTAAAAAGCTACCTGAGGCCATGGGAAAACTAATTAGCTTACAGCATCTTCATGTTAAGGACTCTAATGAGCTAAAGTACTTTCCAAAAGGGATAGGGAGACTAACAAGTCTGCGAAGACTTGATGAGTATACTGCATATGATGGCGACAACAATGAAGCATTCAAGTTAGGAGACCTGAGAAACTTGGATCAGCTTCGGGGTAGCCTTTCCATAAAAAAGTTGGGGGATATAAAAGATGTGAGTGAGGCTGAGAAAGCACAGTTATGGAATAAAGAATACCTCCTTAAGTTGGAACTGGATTTTGAGAATGAAGAAGGCGAGTGGAGAAGCAGTGATGTAGAAACACTGAATGCCTTAAGACCACATGAAAATTTGGAATTTTTAAGCATTGGCTGTTACGACGGTATCACCGACTCTCCCACTTGGATGATCTCTTCTTTACACAAATTGAGAACCCTTATTCTTGATGAGTGGAAATATTGTAAGCTTTTGCCTCCTCTTGGAAAATTGCGGTCCCTTGAAAAACTTGAAATATTCGGGATGCATAGTCTGAAAAAGGTTGGAGCTGAATTTTTGGGAGTGGGAGAAACTCAAACCATATTCCCAAAACTGAAACAACTCAGCTTCAGAATCATGCAGGAGTGGGAAGACTGGGAAGGACTGGAAGGTTTGACGGAAGAGGATTCTGGAATTAAAATAATGCCATGCCTTTCTTCCTTGCAAATTACTTCATGTTCTCTCCTAAAAACATTGCCAAACTTCCTGTGGAACACGCCACTGTGTGAGTTGAACGTCAATTGGTGTTCAATTCTTGCAGCAGGTTTCCAAGAAGGCAAAGGAGAGGAGTGGCAAAAGATTTCTCACGTCAAAATTCATGGTTAGGTTGTTCTGTGAGACACATTTTGAAACCAGCAAGCGAATGGAACCAAGGATGTTGTTTAGTTGAAGTCCCTGCTCTGAGGTTCCAAGAGAGTGGAGCCCTGCCAATCTCATTCACCTGATCATCAGGAAATTCAATATCGGTTCTTATTTATTTTATGTACTTATATTTTATTTATCATATATTTTTAGTCTCAAATAAATTGAATGTGAAAAATTAATGCATGCAGACATTAAATTGCTGAAAATATTGCAAGTGCCCTTTTGGGAGCTCAGACCTCAAAGTTGCAGTGGTTGGACTCCTCAAGACATGATGACCCTCCAAAGGCCTGTTCCAGATACAAATTATGAATTAAATCTGTAAGCAGTATGGAATTGATTTTACTTTTAGGTTTCAGGTTACATATAGGCAAGTCCTTAAAATATGTATCTGCTGTGGACCACAATATCAGTCTCAAACTACATGTACAGACCACGTTGAAGCATAAAAGATTTATAGTGGATCAATTGAAGTGGTCAAGCTGCTGATGAATTACTTTGTCGGTAAGCTAAATACCTCTATATTGTAATTACTTCAATATCTTGGCTAGTTGTGTTTGTGGCATGGATGGAAGGGTGGGAAGTTAGCTTGCAACTTATTTCTCTGGTTTTAACTGTTCTCTGTCCTTGATTTCCTCTGCAGGTTGTGAGTAAAATTGCTACTGTTGAAGGAACTATGTCCTTGGCAGCATGTCTATTTCCTACTATCATTAGATATATTGTTAGTCACTGCATTTTCTTACTGCAATTCAGCGATTACATAAAGATGTGAGTTAGTAATTTTCTTGAACTATCAAAATATGATCCAACTCCAGCTAGAGGATGAAATCCATTATGATAAGCACATTCTATGTAGGAAGACTGTTGAGCAGTGGTTCACCATCCAGAAAACTTGTATTACAAGTTACATGTTGGCTCCCATTGAACTGAGGCACAAACCTAAACTAGGTATGTAATTTGTATCAAAACTGAACAACAGGGAGTTTTCATAAAGAATCATTTATCAATAGACGAACTGTCATCTGATATATATGTATGCTGTAGTCAGAAAATCTCACCAAGCTGCATGTACAAACAGCGTTGAAGTATAAAGGACTTAGAATGGCATTGGAGAGGACATTAAGCTGGTGAGGTGCTGTATATAGGTAGTTAAAGTCTCTAGGTTTGAGACTATACGCAATTTCAAATGAAATTATATGTGGAAAGTAATAATTTTTGGTCATTGTAATTGCAGAAAACTTTATAAGCATTCTTAACACTTCAGGAGGTCAGACCTCAAAGATGCAGTGCTTAATTGGACTCCTCAAGAATCAGGACATATCGACCTTCTGGTAATCCTAATTTTGTGCAAAACTTTGGTAGTCAAGCATTCTGTCATACAAACTGTATGGTATATCACTGCTTGAGTTGGTAACTTCTTGAACTATCAAAATCTGATCAGCTAATTCTATGGAGGACTGTCAAGCAGTGTTATACCATCCAGGGAATTTGTCTTACATGTTGCCCATTTGACTGATTGATGAGGCCCTTACCTAAACTAGGTACCTTATTTGTCTGAATTGGACTGGCAAAGAATCGTCTATCTATGTTTTACATTACTAGTCCTTCACTGAGCAACCACTCTCCTTACTGGGATTACAAAAGCCAACAAGGTAATACCCGATGCGATCAGCTTAATATGTATGTCTGAATTAGGATACTGAAATTTTTCATTTTGCAGAGAAAATGAAACCCAATGGCTGAACTCTGAGCACTAATTCAAACAATGGATGATCAATTTGTCAATTAAAAAATTAAGGTAGATGGGATGGGATCTTCATAATGGTGATTGATCTTAGAAGACTAGAAGTTCAAACTAGAATTAATTAATTTTAAAATATTCTTCATACTAAAGCTACTCTTTTTTTCTCTTCTAATGGAAGATCACCCAAGACCCGAGTTATCCTGATTGTCAAACCATGAGAGGCCGTGGACAGTTGTTAACAATGGTGATCAGGGGCTCTTGATGTCGGCCTTTGCCCAGCAAGTTATAGGTTCCTTTTCATGACTGGTTTGCTATTGCCAATTGGGATGCTGAAGCAAGAGTGTGCATGTTTGGCAGCAAAAGGCACCCCTGGTTGAGAATATCATACATTTGCTAGGGTGACTGCAACAAGTTATGTTCTCTTATTAGAATTGTTGTGGAGAGACCAATGCTGTTGCTCTTGACCTTGCTCTGTATGCATAAATTTGATACTAGAAGTTGGAATTCATGGATGGAGGAGAGCATGGGAGGCCCTCCTGGGTTCCCTCCTCCAGGAGGATGTACACAGTTCCTAAATTTCGCAATGAAAGTATCTTTCTAGAAATAAACAGAGATAAAAAAGAAAATATTAATATTAATATTGTTAATGTAATTACGGGCTCGTTTGGGACTGCTTCTCTAGAAAGTACTTCTGCTTATAAGCACTTCTAACAAAAGCGCTTTTATTATAAAAATCTTAAATTTTCATAAAAAATTCACGTACTTAGGAGTGCTTCCTGAGGAAGCACATAACAGATGCTTCTCCAGGAAGTGCTTCTATGATCCAGAAGCGCTTCTAAACTATTCTGCCAAACGCTGTCAGAAACGCTTTTAGTTGTCATAAACGTTTTTAGCCATTCCAGAAGCACTCTCAAACAGGCCATAAGAGTTCGGAGATTATGTATAAATAAAGCCATACGCAGCAGGTGCTTGTTGCTGAGCAGCACAAACAATTGTTCTTTAGCTTCTTGTTGATAAGGGAACGTTTAGTCGTGGGAGGGAAAGCTATTATTTGATAACTAAAAAGATAGTACAAAAAACCTCACTTCTTCATACATAGCTAACATTCCTCAGTTGCCAAGTTTCTCTAGTTACCAAAAGAAACCCCTCTTGCAGACCAAGTTTCATATCGATTAGGCATAAAAAGAGAAGGGCATCCAAAACCAAGAGTTATATTAAAGAGAGCGTGACAGAGAGAAAGAGAGCGAGACAGAGAAAGGGAGCGAGACAGAGAGACAAGGTCCTGAAGACGAGTGGAATGGATGTCTTGTTGCCGAGGCATTTATGAACAGGGTTGTGAAAGCTTGAACAACCCACCAAAGCAATGTTGGTTAATGAAGAGGATAAATATCATATATATAATCATTGGTTGATTCTCATGACTCATTCACCATTACCGAAGACACCACATGTACATCATAATGTTAAAACATCCCTCGTTCCAATTTCAATAGGAAAAAAATAAGGTGGGGGGTTTGGAGAAATAAAAGTATGAGCATTGCAAGTAATCATAGTAAACAGCTTTTAAAACCCTTTTCTAACTCTTGTGCATCCAAGTTCTTCCCAATGAAAACAATCTTGTTTGTTCTTGGCTCGTTGGGTCCCCACAGCCGATCAGGTGAACCTTGGAATATATCATGAACTCCCTGTTACACAACAAAAAGATAATCACTAAATATACAGAACCAACACAAAAAACATTGACCAAAATTGCTTGGAACTAAATATCTAACTCCTTTATCAGCAACGTCACCAACCCATAACTTGACATGCAAGAAGAATATCAAATGACTAGAGATGATTAACAAAATCCAGTACATAAAAAAAATGCCAATGTACATTAGTAGCACGTTTCTCTCCCCCCACTTAAATTGAACCGTTCCACGATAAAATCCCATTCTACTTGGTTATTCCTTTGCATTAACCACTAATAAAGTATTGAAGGTAAAGCATCACATAAGACTCTTAAGACAAATACAAGGATAGCCCATTGCTTTGAAAAAACAGAGAAGAAAACAAGCAAGATATAGCTTCAAAATTGACAGGAAATATGACCCTATATCGAGCAGGAAGCTAAATAATTTATGTAGCCAACGAAGAGAGCAATGCTCAGAAATTCCAACTTCAATGTTCTCACAGCCAAATTTCAAATAGAGAAACGGACATTCTTATACAAGAAGGAGATCTCATACCAATTATCTCAAATATCCCAGTCTGGAGTAAAATAATTTAGTTCATTATAATTAACAGTTTCAGGATTTAACTCACCTGGAAGACAAATCTCTCATTCATTCCCTGAACAGATAGAAGACCTTTCATACGATATATGTCCTCGCTCCGTTCCAACAACAATGTACCAAGCCATATGTTAGCCTGAAAGAAATTAAGACAACATCAGTACAATCTTTGTCAGGTTTTCTTGTATATATTTCATATTGAGACAACATCAGTACAATCTTTGTTAGGTTTTCTTTTAAACATTCCGGACAAAGAATCTAAATTATATAATTCCTGCAACTGGCCACAAAATGTGTACTTGTGTCATTCATAGCAACAGGTCAATAAAAAAGTCCACAGGTACTACTAAAATCATAAGGCCAACTATCATATATGATGGCAAATAAACTACAACAAAGTAGAGATCCAACCTTTTCAAGATCTAAGTTCCCTTCACAAACTATGCTGACAGAAGAAACGCCAGGATCATGAACATGGTCATGTGTGTGGTGATCATCATGATGTTCTGCGTATCAGTGCCAAATGTAAGGATATCAGTTCATAATTCTATATAAAAAATAGTAGCAATGTCAAGTGGTTAAGGCATTCCAGTAAAAGCTATTGGCCGACCTGGCCACGACTTTTCTTACACACAAGGCCATAAACAAACGGTAAACAAATGACAGGGAGCTATCCCTGCCACCTTTCTTAGTGCCACTTTCAGAAGGACTGAAACCACAGCACCCACAGATCCAGGGATGGCAATGGAAATTTTTTAACAAGAGCTACAACATCGCAATTTGGAGGACACTTTTGTCCACCATGCTGCTTGCAGTTAAAGTTTCAATCTTTTCCACCCAATGCAGAAAAACTGAATACAAAGAAGAACACTTAATAATCACTTCTCCAGAACTCCAACCTACTCATGCTTCTTGCTTTACTTCTTGCCCCCAAGAAGTACACTGCAATACTTTTTCCCTCACATGAACCATTTGCCTCCAAGTTGCAAGTAGGACTTATATTACACACTGAAAACCTCATATGAAATAAATGCATATGAATAATGGAAACGAAAGGGCAAGGGAAGCATACAAGCTTTTACACATTCCCTTTGTCCACACCACAGAAAATGGTAGGAATGATTTTCTAAACCATGGGAATACTAAAACCTCAAAGACTAGATTAAACTAAACCCAAAGTAAATGAAAATGAGAAGATGAAACTATGTTATGGCATAGCAGAAATCTTATTTTGTTCTTACAATATCATTATGATCTAGCAAAGAAAGAAATATTTTAATGCCCACATGGGTGATAGTGTGTAAAGTTCAAAAATACTTCCTTACTACAGGAAGCTGACCAAGTTCCCAGCTCTGCCTAAACACTATAGCACCCATAGTATCCATGTATAACACCCCATAGATATATAAGTGGACCCACTGTATGCCCTTCCTTTTAGATCCATATGTTCTGAAGATTAGTTGTTATTTTGCAAGATCTATATGCCTGTAGTAAGCTTACATAGAGATGTAATATAGGTATCAGCAAAGCAGAAGACTCAGCTCCGAAGTGATACTATAACTTAATAGCTAAAAAGTTCAATCTGCCACGCCTGCAATAATGCTCACCCATACCTAACAATGGTTTGTTTTCAAACTCCAAGCACACCACCCTCTGGGACCCAAGATTCCACAAATGCATTTGTTTGTGTGCAACAAACAGATTTTGTAGACTATTCAGTTTTAATTTGACAACATATAAACAATAGTACCCACCAAGCCATCATCAACATATTCAATGTGTAGGAAGAACAGCGGATCTTTCACAGAAAAGCAACATGTCATGATGAGTACGTGTTTCAATGATCAGAAGGATTTACCGTGCTTGTGGTCGTGTTTCTCATCATGATGGTGATGATGATCGTGGTGGTGATCATGGTGATGATCATGATCTTCCCTTTCACCTTCAGTGTCAATAGCGCTCTCTATCCTGGCAAGATTACAGCCAAGATTAGGAAATGATATCAAGATTCCAAACACAAGGTGTGAAATTATGAAGCATGGAAGCATGTTCTGCACATTATATATCAATTTAATAACTGAGCAATATCACAGAAGAACAAAGAAAATTAACACACTGGGGGAGCATGGGCTCCCAAAATTCTCATTTATAAGTGTATCATTTATTAATCAGCACCAATGGTAAACAACACATGTTTGAAGCAGTATACAAAAGGAGATTAGAACAAATGCATACCCAAAAAAAAACTAAAGAAAAGGAAATAAATATGTCATATATTTTTTTTTGAATAGAAACAGTTGTATTAATAATCAAGAGGATAAGATAAATATGTCATATATAACTCCAATGGGCTCATGAATCTGTTTGTAAACTAATTTTTACAAACAGATTCACAAGTCCCCCTCAATGTTCCTCTATTTAGACAAACACAAAGATACAAATAATTCAATGATCTTGTTAGAAATAGTTAAATGATTCAAAACTTATACTATGATACTATCCACCTTTCTTTTCACATGCAAATTGTGCACAACATTTAAAGCCATTAATCATCATTAAGAACCTAATTTTAAATAAATGGGAGTAATGTCCAATAAGCAGCAACAAGAAATCAACAACCATCAGCAAGGTCAGAATTGTCTAAACCCAACAACAATGAAATGGGTGTAAAAAATTACCTCTCCAAATCAAATCCTCCAATACCAAGAACATAATCCAGGTTAACTTTTCCAAACTCTGTCCGCTTCAGTTGAGCCATGCCATTGATGTTCTATTTTCAAGATAACACATTCCGTTTAATACAATAATCATTAACAAGAATGACGAAAACAAAAAAGCAGCAAGGTACAAACCCTTATTCGTTGCACCAAAGAAGCAATTTCTGGCTCGCCAACAAGATCAGTCTAGGAAAAAAATGGACAAGTACACTAGTCAGCCATTACAGCAAAAACTGTAACTATTTTGAATATACTCTTCATCCAATATTCTATAATAATTTTCAAGTTAAGTGTTTTTTTTTCTATTAATGATGCCTTAAAAAAGGGAACAAAAAGAAAGAAAAAATATTAACCACACCATCACAAACACATAGAACACGTTCATGTTGAAATATTAGGGCCACACTATTTTCAGTTTTCAAGAATCATAACTATTCAATTTGAGTACAGTGCAGAGTAAACCTGATACACAAATAAATCATAGTCATCATGTGTACCTTATTCACAATGATACGGTCAGCATAAGCAATCTGCTCTATAGCCTCATTGACAACTCCTTTTGGCTTAACTTCATCCAGATGAAAAACAGCATGTTTAGCATCAACTAACGTGACAACACCATCCAACTTGACATCATTAAAAATCTGATCCTCTGCATAAAATGTTTGAATGATCGGTGCTGGATTTGCCAATCCTACAAATAAATAAGAAGAAAAAAAGTTCACATGAAGTTCAATAGTTACCAGAAAGGCCAAGCAAATTCAATGAATTAACGACTTCATACACCCTACGAAACAAGTTGCAAACAAACAAACACGAACCAAAACTTAGTGCACTAAAGCAAAACAAACTTCATACCTGTAGTCTCTATTACAATATGATCGAACTTCCCTTTCTTCTTATGGACCAAGTCCGAAATCATACGAACAAGGTCACCCCTCACAGTGCAGCAAAGACACCCATTATTCAACATTACAATATCTTCTGCCCCGGTGGTTTTTGCAGCAACCAAAGAACCATCAATGTCTATTTCACCATACTACAAAATCCACAAAAAACTCAAAACCTTCACATAAATAACATAAATTAAGAAACGACAAGAAGTAAAAAATTCAGCCTCATACCTCGTTCTCAATCACCGCAATTCGCTTCCCATGCTCCGCAGTTAGTATATGGTTAAGCAACGTCGTCTGCCAGTTTCATTTCACAAGTGCATTTCAGTAAATAATGAAGATTATAGTGGCATTCAAACAATGAAACTTTTGGATAAAACCGGCCATAAATTTAGCGACTTAAATCACAAAAGAGAGTATGAGTAGAAAATATCGAACCTTTCCGGAGCCCAAGAAGCCGGTGATTATCGTAGCGGGGATGCGATTATCGGGGACAATCTGGGTCAAAGCGTCGGAGCTTTCGCTCTGCGACGTCGTTGCGGTCGCAGCCACGGTGAACCTTCTGTAGCCGAGCTTAGGCTTGGCGACGAGTGTTCGGCAAAACGACGACGTCGAGTAGCGTAGGCTTTGGGAGTGAGGGGGAGTTCTTGGTCTCCATGTGAGAGGGAACAGAGCCGCGGCTCCGACCCGGGGGAGCCGGGTTGAGTGGCGAGAAGTGAGGCCGAGAAGGGTCGTGGCCAGGTCGGCCGATATCGAAGCCATGGGAGAAAACGGCGACGTTTGGGTTTTGGGGTTTAGAGGCACAGAAGGAGAGGGTTTATGTGAGGTTGAAGACGGAAGAGGCGATATACTAATACGGCGGCAAAATGTAGCTGTGGACTGTTCTCCAATTATCTACATTTTTATATATAAAAAAATTCATATATTTTTAGGGGGTGGTTTTGTCTTTTTAATTTTTGATAAGTATCTTTTGTTTGTATTTGTTTTGTACCTGCCTAGGGGTGGGCATGCAGACCGAAAAACCGGAGCACCGAACTGGACTGGGAGAAAAAAATTGGAAAAAAAAATCAGTTGACCAAAAAGTCAACAAATCGGAATCAGAACCGAATCGGACCAGTTTGAATCGGTTTCGGTTCTAGTTTCGGTTTCGGTTTCACACCGCACCGAAACCAGACAGGACCGAACCAATTATGTTTTTTTTTACATTTAAACCTAATACTATATTTTTAATTTTATAATTAATATTTTTCCAAGTTCAACTTAAAAACATTTTCCATTGTATGAATTGGACCATTTGTTAATTTTCAAACCCAAAAAATAAGTTATTTATTATCATTTGTATTTTAAAAAAATTAAAAATAAAAATAAATAAAAAAACTTGTTTAAAACAGAACCAGTCAAAACCGGATTGGAATTTGTTAGAATCGGACTGGCCTGTTTTTCAAAAAAATTTCCCTTAAATTGGACCAGATCAGACGAATAGTACCTATTCCGGTTCCGATGTGAGCTCGAAACCGGACCAGACCAGACCGCCCCCACCCCTATTGCCTACTTAATTTATGAAACCATGCATCTTTTCCTCACATTCTTACTAAGAGCATCTCCAACCTGATAGTAGTAGCAAATTTCCTCACATTCTTACTAAGAGCATCTCCGACCTGACAATAGTGGCAAATAAAATTCTTCAAATTGAAGTTTGTTGATTTACGTGGCAATTTGAAAAGAAAAATAGGCTATTTGATCATTTTTAATCCAACATACTCTTTAATTCAATTAATGCAATATCATGGAAAATAATGAAAAAAATGTGAAAAATGTCTATGTATTTATTATATGAAAAGAACAAATGCATGTTTTTAACTTTTGCAAGGTAGGTTTTGTTTTTCCAAAGTAAAATTAAATGTTTGAAGAGTCAAAATCAAGTTACCAATTCTGAAGCGAGGGAAAGATGTTGCAGCTTTGATGACTGAGGTTGAAGAAGCTGTTGGAGAGAGTTTTTCTGATGTGGCTCACCTATTTTAGAATTCCAAAGCTGTTGAAGAGACTGTTGGAGATGCTCTAATCTCTTTTATAAATTCTATTTTTTGTGAAAATATAAAATTTTAAAAGTAAGATGATTGTTTTTTTTTATAATTAATACAAGGGTTTCTCATACACATTATCAAGATGTTGTAGGGATTTGAATTTGAGACCACGGGTAAGATAATTGTTCTAAAATATGCATAATATGATAGTAAGATCCCTATTTCTTTTTCTGAATTTAGGCTAATTCTTCAACTTGTAAATGGAATGTCTCAATATTACAACATACATCCCTCATATATGTGGAGATTACAAAACATAGCATTCAATGCTTGAAGATGAAAATCAAACTCCACATGCAATGTTAATAATGTGAAACACTTGGTGATAGAAATACCATCGTCCACATTATGTCACCACACATACACAGCCACACTATTTCACTCAAATTGTTTCAGTTGCATTTGATGAAGCATGTGACAAAAGTGGTCTCCTTGGTCTCATCGCAAATCATCCACACCTTTACTACACCCCCCATTGGATTTGATTAATTGAATACCCCACCCTAAATTGATTTGGTCTTTCTTCCTATTGTTCTTGGATCCCGCTTGAAGATGATAATCCCTTGAATTTGATTTGATCTATCTCCCCATTGTTCGCCCTTGAAGATGGTAATCATATAATAAATTAAATTCATATTGTAGCTTTGTTTTAGATAACAAAATTAAATAATAAAGTTGACACTTTGTGCTATAAATATATGTAAGGTGGACTTCATGAGAAAATTTTAGAAATATTACCTAGTCCTATACATCAATTTCAATTTGACCCCAAAAAAAAATTTCAATTTGACCCAACAAAAAAAATTTCAAATTGATTCAAATTTTCCATTTAAATAGTAAATTCATGTTTTCATGGTTCTTGAGCCGAATGGCCCAAGGCTACAAGGTCCAGCCCACATGGGCCATGGTCCCATTTAGAAGTGATTTTTTTTTTAAACGCGAAACAATAAATTTAAGTAAAAACTACATAAAACCCTATAAACTAAAGGGTTATTTTCAAGTTCATACTAAACTTTAGAGACATTTACGAGTAAATACTCAAACTCCCAGAAATCCTACAATTTACCCCCCTCCATTAGCCAAATCATTAGTTAATCTGTTAACTGCTGATGTGGCAAAAGTGGGACTATTTTTTAATTGACGTGGACTCCACATAAGAAATAAAATTAATAAAAAATTATTTTGTTGTTTAAATTAATTTAACAATAAAAATAAATTAAAATCCAACACCACCCTCCTCTAACATCAAAACACAACAGTCACCACTTCTTCCCCACCAGCTCACTCTTCACCTCCGGCGATATCCAAACCCTACCCCACTCAAACCCCCAATGCAGCAACCAACCAGCTAACCCCTCCCAGATTCAACCTCCCCAACCCCTAAATCCCTCAATCATTCATAGGCAAATCTAAAATCCAAATACTTATTAGTTTCTAGGAATAACTCACCCAAGATAAAATCCAATTTATGTGTATGTGCGGGTTTTTCGAGAATGAGCTGAAAATGACACCGCTACTGGACAAGTTCTTAGAAAGAGAGATGGAGATTAACATTTATACGAACCATAATAAATAAACTCATAAATCCTAGAGAGTGACAGATTCATCTTATTAAATCTTAAGCATGAAAAATTATAATTTTCTATTTAACACTTGAGAGAGAAACATGATGGGTCAAATGGGAAAAGGGAGTGATTTTTGTCAAAAGGAGAGAAGTGAGTGAGAGTAAACTCTGCTCCTATACATGGCATGGCACTGGGACACTGACAAACAAGGGGCGGGGAGCCTGTGAGGATGGATTCTGATGATCTTGTCCAGTAGCGGTGGGGTTTTTTGATTCCGATCTGTTACTATTTTTAATTTTTTGTTATTTTATTATGTTGTTTAGGTTGGAAGGGAGGGGATATCAGAGAAGATGGGTTTGGTGGGCATGGGGAGATGTTGAAGAATGCAACGAGGGTTTGGTGGTCTTCTTGGTTTTGCTAGATCGGAGTTGTGGGAAGGGGGGTTGGAAGTAAAGCTGGAAGGCGGGGGGACATCGAAGAAGATGAATTTTTTTTTTTTTGGGTTTTTAGATTTTTTTATTGGTTTTTTATTTTATTTTATTGTTTTTTATTTATTTTATTAATTTTATTTCTTATGTGGATTCCACGTCAATTAAAAAATAGGTCCCACATGCCACATAAGCATTTAACATATTCACTAACGGTTTGGCTAACAGAGGGGGTAAATTATAGAGTTTCCGGGAGTTTGAGTATGTACTTGTAAATGTCTCTAAAATTTGATATGAACTTGCAAATGTCCCTAAAGTTTAGGGGGTTTTATGTAGTTTTTCCTAAATTTAACTCAAATTTGCTTTCTAAAGCTAACATCACTTGCACATAAACAAACGGAAGTTAGAAAGAAGGCTTGATTTTTGGCAAAAAAAGAAAATATGTTTGATTTGCAAACACAGTATAATAATGAAATTTGACAGGACCCGACCCGAATTTCCCTTCAGAATCAATGTCGAACTCTATTACCCGTCCGACATCCAACTGATGCCGGGCCCACTTACTATTTTACCCTCTTCCCCGCATATTAAATAAAAAGGGTTCAAGACTTATATCGAAATTTCGGTAGAGTCTCTCCTGAAAATTGAACATTTTCCCATTTTATCCACCTGTAAAATCACAGTTTAAAACTTCCAACAGCAGCACACACAATGTAAATCACACACAAATTTCAAAATGGGCCTCCAACCTTCAAACAATACAAAAAACCACCAGCAATGCCCTTAAGTCAAATAATACATTTATAACAATGCAAATAATGAACCCAAACAAATTTTTGAGTAACCACTATATCAGTGTCACTCAAAACAGCCTCTTGACAGGCTAAAGACTACAAAAAGTTGCAAGTCATAGAGGAACACCCCACAAAGAGTAGCCAGATCTACCAAAACATTAGATGATGAACAGTGTGAACACCCTCTCCCTTACTTCACATTAAACATGTTCAGCCCTTATTACCATCCATTACAGTGCAGAAAATGTCACTAACATTTATTTACCATATTGCACAAAAGAAGCCAGCTAAGCCAGGCAACTCAAGGCACATTAAAAATCATCAGTTGTTGCTACCTTCACCATCTCATTTGACAAAGCATTTTTATATAAGATAGGGAGTAGCTAACCCCACCCCAGGAAGACTAACTCCTTTCAGATATCTCATCATTCATATCGAGGTTATGAACATAATTCACACATGTAAAAGAGTCAAACCTTTTTAATATATTTTATTTTTGCGGCTGAACCTAGATTGGCCTAGGTTGCCT
This sequence comes from Prunus padus, assembly GCA_024362665.1. Lineage (NCBI taxonomy): Eukaryota > Viridiplantae > Streptophyta > Magnoliopsida > Rosales > Rosaceae > Prunus > Prunus padus. The sequence goes on along the minus strand of JANFAM010000010.1, from coordinate 19,668,173 downwards.
ACGTACCCTTACTGAGGGATCAAGCCACACATAGTTCTTTTTACTAAAAAGAATTACTATTCGTATAATATAATATTGAATCCAACTTGAGTTTGTAACCGACCATTATATTCTTTAACTTTATATTACAACACAATCCGAATTCAAAATCCATAACTTCTAGTAAACCCATATCATATTGCAAAGTTATAATTAAACCAATACCAATCTCATAATCCCAATAAATTCAAAATAAACCAAGTTTCAAACCAAACCTTTTACCTGAAACCATACCCGCAACCATCCGCATAGCGCATATCCTGCTATCACCCTCCAAGGGTATATGAAACATATAAATTAATCCAAAGGCAACTAATATATTTTCTGAAGGCAACCAATATATTTTTCGAGGCAACCGAGGGATTGGGGGAAACTAGCCAACCACCTGTGTTGACAAATAGCAGGTAGTTGGGGATCCTGGCCGGACACCTACATAGTAATCTCAATGCAGGTACATGCAAATCACTATAGGCAACTGGGGAATGGGGGAAACTGGCCAACCACCTATGTAGAAAAATCGGGCAGGTGGCTGAAGATCATGGCTGAACACCTACAAAGTGATCTCAATGCAGGTACATGCAAATCACTGGTCGGACACCCACATAAGCAGGTACATGCAATACACTGGCCGGACACCCACATAAGCAGGTATATGCAATACACTGGCTGGACACCTACATAGTAATCTCTATGTAGGTACAGGCAATATCCACTGGTCGAACACCTGCTTAGTGAACATAGGTACATGCAATACACTGGCCGAACAACTACAGAGAAACCCTACTATAGGTATAGGCAAACAACTAGCCGAACACCCACATAAGTAGGTACATGCAATATACTGGCCGGACACCTATAGAGAAACCCTACTGTAGGTACAAGCAAACCACTGGCAGGACACCCACATAAGCAAGTACATGCAATATCCCATCATGTGCACAGACTGGCAACCGTATTCCCTAAATCCTTTCTTAATTTTTCCACAACTTTAACTCAAACCCCATTAATCCAAACTCAAACGAAACCAGCCTACTCAAGCCCTAAACTCATAAGCGTTTCCAATCGATTTGTACCAAAACTGAGCTAAAACATAAACATCAAAACCGGATCCATAAACTTAATTAAAACCACGCGTCAAAGCTCTCAAATGAAAACATACTCAAGATTACCATCAAATACCAAGATCTTACTATAAATCGAGGTTGAAACGAGTAATAACCATGTATCAATCTAAACGGCTCACGAGATCAGAACTCCAACATTTAAATTCATTCTAAACCTCAATTAAATAATAAATAAATAAAAATACATCTTACTTGAAAATACAAGCGACTAAATCATTCATAAACACTGGATAACACTATCACGATATAAATAAATAAAAATCATTTATGCAACGATAACCACTAACGACTAGAACTTACTATATGGCATCAACCGAGCCAACATGGCCCACTATCCAAGTCAATTGGGCTCAAAGGGCTCACGGCCTCAAATTTGTTACCTCACAATTCTTATTGGTCCACAACGATAAGTTAAACTCATAATAGAAGTTTCATCATGATTCGACTGTCGGTTTGACCTCGATTGAGGAATTTGGTCAATTAGGCTCGTAGGGCCCACGAGCTTCGATTTCCGAGTCGAATGCTCCAATAAGTCCAACAAAGTCTACTAACCAAGTCCCGAAGGTTTGGACTCGATCTACCTGTCGGATCGCAATAGATAGCACGATCAGACGGTAATCGGTTCACCTAACCCAAGAATCATTGATTCGAAGTATCCGGGACACCAATTCTTGATCAACCAGTTCCTACACGATCTTAGAGGTACAGGGAATGACATATTGGAAAATGAGACAGATTGACAAAAAAAAACCTATTGAACCCAGATATTGCCTAATAGGCGTAATATAGGCAAATATCCGTTTGATAGTCAAACGGTAACCTATTCTTAATCCGAGCATATCGTTGTGCTCGGGACATCATGAGGACCATTTTAGAACACAATGGGCCACCAAACATTGGCCCACGCGCCGCCACATATCGCCGGCAGTGGTGGGTGTCTTGAGAAAATTTCGGCGACGGAAAACTCTCAAAACTCCCTACAATACCTATACCAATGGATCAAGCAAAAATAGGGGGCATCTTTCATAACTGCACCGACCTCCAATTTGGCCTTGAAGTGGCCGGAAAACCATCAAACAGTCGACAATTATGGGGTTTTTAATCCACTCTCTCAAACTCCCAAAATTACCTAAACCAATTTCATAAACAGGTAGAGCATGAAAAGTAGGTGAAGTTTCATACCTCACTCGTCGGATTCCGTGGTCGGAAACGGGGTCGAAAACTTCGAAAGCCACCGACACTTCTAGTCGATCCAGTCCAAAATCCTTGGGTTTTCGAGTTGAGAAAAGGGCTAGGTTGGGTAGAGGATGTCGATACGAAACTGTTATGTGCGACGAATAGAGAGAGAGAGAGTGTGTTTTTGTATCCAAGAGAGAGAGGGAAGAAGAAGCTGAAATCGCCGTACTATAGCGGTAGTACAATTTTAAAAAAAAATCACGTTACGTCCTTTTCGTTTCTAGACCACAACTTCCTCATTAAAACTCGGAATTGAGCGTGCCGCCTGTCTACAAACTCTTATCAACGAGCTCAATGCAAATGGGCCACTCAATTCCCCAAACTCATTTCCGAACAAGAAGTGACCAATATACCCTTACCCTCAAGGGCAAAAATGCAATTCCCTTATTAAAAATTAATTAATACTTAAATTAGATCGGGATGTTACGAAATTGACAAAGATAAAAACACATTACTGTTGTTGTCGAATTCAGCTACGCCAAAATTGATTCAAATGCATCCTCAATTTGTGATACTCGCAAGTGCACGAGCCGTTTAGTAGTATAGCATATGAATGTGCGAGGTCGATCCCATGAGGATTGATGATAGATTGATTCAATTTGATTCCCTGCACAAAGCAGAAAACAAGAAAGTAAAGAACAGAAAAAAAGAAAAAAAAAGAAAAGAACTAACTCAAGCAAATCAGTTAACAAGTTCAATTCAGATTCACGGATTGATTCTAGCAAAAGTATGATTAAGCCATGGTGTCTGGTCCTGACCTTGTATTTCTAATTCTCTAATTAAATCATTGTTGTCGAACCTAAATTAAGCATTCGAAATCCATTAAGCATAGAAGAATGTTTTAAACAACCAAACATGTATCTAATCCCTGCTGTCGAATGTCCATACATACTCTTCCTATCCATAGTTCAATTCGAATTAAAGCATATGGTGTCTACTCTTAATTCAAACCAAGATAGATAACATACAAGTTTTAATGGTGATCAATCATTCAAACAAGCATATTAACTTATAAGCATAATAGCGTTTCCAGCGGGTTGCCCTCAGCCCAGGCAATAGGGGCCCAAGCCCCCTTTTGCACTTCCAGCGGTAAGCCCCAGCCCAGGCAGCGCATGGGTCCCACCAAACCAGGCCAGCCCAAAGGTAAGAATTGCCTGGGCTGTTGCATGGGTTTGTTGACGTCAGCAACGAAAAAAATTTTTAAATTCGAAAAAAATATAACAAAAATACCAAAAATTTCAGATTTTTTTAAAATAAATACCTAGTCATATTCTTCACTTCCCATACCAAAACTCTATACAAATTTCTCTCCTCATATCGCATGTGAATAGTGGTTGCCATGACAATGGGTGGAAACACACAAGCCTTTTGTAAGGGCTGCCACTATTCACATGAATAGTAACATCCCATGCATTGCCCTTGCCTCCCCTAGCCCTTTACCATGGCAAATGGGTGGAAGTGTTCTAATGAATAAGAACAAGAACCGTAATTGAAACTTGAAAACTAATCAAACTTGAAAACTTAAAGTAAGAAATTACATTACAATGAAAAATAAAGTACAACTAAGAAAAACATAAAGGAAGTTTTAGCAAAAAGGTTTTGTTACAACAATTGAGAACTTAGAGAATTTGAGGAAGAGAAGGGAGAGGAGCTATAGAGAGATGTTTGAGAGCTCCCCCCCTTAGGGTGTGTTTGAGAACCAAGAGATTTTGAGGAAGAGAAGGGAGAGGAGCTCTAGAGAGGGGTCTGAGAGCTCCCAACCCTTGGGGTGTGTTTGAAAGCTTGGAGAACCTCACTATTTATAGGCCTAAGGGAAGTAAAAATCTGATTTGAGTATTACCTCTACCTACAACACCCACTTTACCAACTTTACCTAACTTCCCCATGAAAAACAATTAGCTCATGCATATGTCATGCATGACAATGCATTGCAGTCTGCTTGTAGGCTCGTTTTGGGCTTGTTCCTCCATTGATAAAATTCTGGAAAAATATGGATCTTAAAGCTCTTTGTCTTATCTTTCCAACCATATGTAGCCCAGCTCAAGGAAAAATCGGAAAGGCATTCAAATATCATTTTTGGCACAGTAACGCAGATGCTGTAGAATTTCACTTCTTGACTCCAAAATGCATTAAATGAATCTCAAAGCTTAATGCACTGAAACATAGATAAAAGAGGGTTAAAAGCACAAGTTTAAGTAAAAAATAATAACCAAATTCATAAGTTAGAAAGGTACAAAATGATATATAATTATGCACTGATCAATTACCAAAATTGATTTAGCAAAACTCAACTACAAAAAATGCACCTTAGCCTTTAATTCAATGAATAAGTGAGAAATTTATGAGAAATACAATATATATATAGGGGTGGTTGCGGTTCGGTAACCGCGAATTTTTGCCCAAACCGCAAACCGACCGACTATTTGCGGTATAGTGATTTTTGAAACTGCAAACCGACCGCTTGGTAAACCGCAAAAAGCGGTCGGTTATCGTGAATTAGCGGTTTAAAACCGCAAGTTCTTTTTGTGTCATAAAAATCCAATCTTCCACATTTTAGGCCTAATTTTGATGCTTCTTTTGAAGCCTTTTGAGTTCAAGCATACTTTAACCCAAAAATATAAATTACAACCTAAAGAAATAAATTCACAATCTCAACTTCTCAAGCATATATAAATTCACAACCTCCTCAACTTCTCAAGCATTGACAACCTAAAGAAAATTAAAGTTACAATTCCAAGCATTCCAATTAAAGTTAAACTTCTCAAGCATTCCAATTCCAAATCCTTTAAAGTTACAAACCAAAAGGAAAATGCAATGCAAAATGAATTAAAGTTACAACCCAAAGGAAAAATCCAATTCAAAGTTAATTAAAGTTACAAAACTAAAAGGAAAATGCAACGCACCAACGTTACAAACTGAAGTTACAAATTCAAGTGTTGGTGGTGGTGAGTGGATTTGAATGACCCCGTTGTGGATTTTTAAAATATATTCGCAGTTTGCGGTAACCGCAAGTTTTGAAAATCAAATACCGTAACCGCAACCGCAAATGCGATTCGGTTCTTCATACCTCAAATGCAGTTCGGTTTCCTGCGATTACGGTTCCAATGTGGTAAATTGTCGGTTGGTTTTTGTGGTTTTTCGATTTTTCGGTCTAAAATGCCACCCATATATATATATATATATTTATTTATACAGAGAGCTTCCATTGAGGGATTCCTCAAATTAGCTTATTTGAGGGACACCTTTTTAGGGCGCACTTCACATTGTATTTCACTAATCCAAACCATCTATGTATTAGATAATCATTCAAAGATCATCTCTACAAAAAAAATCACTTGAATTCGATATCGTTTGACCACTCAATTGTGTTATTGAAATTTTAGTACTTTTTTGAAGTACCGTGTTCATTGATTTTGTAGGATACAATTGGATGTCGAAATATTTTTCGATTTATCTAATTTTTTGCAAGGATGATATATGAATGTATACTTAAAAAATAGATGGTTTGGATCTTTTGGAAAAAATTCGTAAGGTACCCTAAAGAGTGTCCCTCAAATAAAATTCTTTAAGGGATCCCTCAATAGAGGGAGACTATATATATATATATATTTGCCCCCTGACTTTTATAATGGCTCAATTTCCCCCCATGAACTTCCATTCCATTACTAAGTTTGTCCCATTCCGTTAGTTTTCAAATAAAAACCGTTAAATTCATGGGTATTTTGATAAATTTAACTATTAAAGACAAAAAAACTCTCTTCCCCGGTCTCTCTCCCTCTACGCTCTCCCTCTCTTCGGATGAACCCAGGAGCAGCAATGACTAGGCGGTCTAGTACAAGCTTCGGAATAGAAACGCCGCCACCCCTAGGAGCACCACCAGCTGGAATATGGTTAGGAGGAAGAGACAAACATGAGAGAGGAGGAAGCTAGGAGGGGGAGATAGAGGGTGGAGGAGGGGGTTTGTTTGATTTAATGTTTTGCTGGGGCTGCGCCTGGGTTCATTCGCCGAAGAGAGAGAAAGAGGCAGAGAGGGAGAGCGCTAAGAGAGAGAGAGTGTGTTTTTTTTTGGTTTTGAATATTTTAATTTTTGATAGTTAAATTTACCAAAATACCAGTGAATTTAACGGTTTTTATCTGAAAACTAACGGAATGGGGCAACCTTAGTAACGGAATGAAAGTTTAGGGGGAAAATTAAGCCATTATAAAAGTCAGGGCAATATGAAATAATTTGTAAACCACTGAGGGCATTTCAACAAATAAGCCATAAATTAATAATACCTCCTTTTTAAAATTAAAAGAAAAAGAAGAAACAGTATTGGTATCAATCGTGGACATACAATTGCATGAACCACCCCTCAGCCTCCTGATGCGTGCAGAGTCTTCCAGAGGATCAACGGGTGGGGCCCAGATCTTCCCAATGGATAATGCTCAACCGTTGGGCCCAACCCTTCCCGCTTATCCCGCGCTTCACCAACCAAACTCTGAGCCGTCTCCGCTTACTAAACCCACGTGTCAACCATCCGTAGGTTCGGATTTTGGTTCGGCATACGCCACCTCGCACTTTCTTTCAGTCTCCGTCACTCTCTTTATTAGCTCTCTCTCTCTAGAAATCACGTAAGAGAGACTGTTTTGAGTTTTGATCCTCTCTCGCTCTTTCTGGAGAATCAGAGTACAAAGCAATTGATCATGCTAAGGTATAATTGGAAAAAAAAACTTTTTCCTTGTAAATTTCTTTTTTGGTTATGGATTGTTTGTTTCTTTAGATTTTTTTTTTTTTTGGTCATATGTTTCTTTAGAAATTATCTTCTATTTTTAAGTAAGATTTTTTTTCCCTTGGAAAGTGATGATTTTTTTTCCTGCTTTAAGCCTTTTGTTCGATTCATTAACACATAAAGCGAGTTTGTTTCAGGAAAGCTTTGATTTTTTTACATGGGATTTTTTATTTTTCCTCATCATTTCCACTATTGTATTACTATAAGAGGATCATGGCTTTCTCTTCTATGTTATCTGTTACGATTTTAGTTTTCTTTTCATTACCGATGATGGATTCTGCTTGTTTGCTCAGAAAATTTAGTAAATGAAATAAGCATTAGCTAAAAGTTCCAATTGCAGTTCTTATTGTGGTTGTTTTCTTCAAGTGTTCATGAAATAACTGAAACTAGTCTGAAACAAGCGAAGAAGGAAAGGAAAGTATTTAATGCCAATCAAACATATAAACCAATTTTTCCCCTTAACTTGACAGATAAAAAATCCAACCCGAATTGCAAGCTTAAGTACATCTTGTGAACTGGTGCACATAGGACCGCCAATGTAGTAAAACTTGTAGTACAGGTGTACTCCTCTGCTTCAACTGTTTGGTTTGGTAGTGACAAGTCTTTTGTAAATTGGGTGTTACCTGAAAGCAATCCTAAAATGAGGGCTTACCAATTATGCGTTTGAGTGCTTGCGTGGGCATTTATTGCAAAACCGATGTCAAAGATTAATGGCTACCATATTTACTTCTTTATATACATCCTTTGCTGTATTTAATTCTTTCATTGTCTGTTTTTAGCTGCAATGCTGTTTATTTGCGGTTGCTTATTTAATCATTCCATGTTGATGTTATGAAATGATGGACATAGATTTGGCACAGAGTTTCTCATATGGAAATTGGATCTTGAGGCTTTACACTGGCTGTCAATATCTAAATCATATTGTCAATGAGTAGAAGTGAGGATGAATATGATTATAGTATAGTTTTGGGAGAATATGGCATTGCATAGAAATGAGTACTAGAAAGTTTCATGTTTACAACCCCAAATAGTTTGGAAAAAGGAGTCAGGTGACAAACCTTTTTCCTTTTCCGCGGGAGTGGGGGGTTGGAATGCTAATGGATGATATAGAGGCTTAGTTGGGGTGAAGTTTTGAGGTTTCCGTTTGTGGACCTTGTATCGTGCATCACAACTGTGTTTTGTAGATTAAGGATTTTTTAACATTTATTTTAATGTAATCATCAGATATATTAATTCTAGCACATACATGATAGGCACCAGTTTGAATTTACTTAGTTGGTGCTGAAAAGCCATATTTCATACTATTATGTCAGAAAAATCTTGACTGTGGTTCAATATGTTGTAATTTTCATCAAATAAATTAATGACTTGCATGAAGCATTTTCTTAAGGTCAATTGGTCAAATGAACTGAGTACTTATTTTCCTTACTCTCTACGTTTACAGGGTGAAGTAGGGTGCATGTTCCAAGTTTGGTGATTTAATGGATAGAGTACTGTTCTGGTTCAGTTTCTGTGAGATATATTGATTCCAAGACATTTTCTGAATGGGGGGAGCTTGTTCTAGGAAGAGAGACCACCAAGATGATGAAGATGATTTTCATCGAGGTGTTTCCAGAAGATATTGCAAAAGTGGGAGTTCAAAGTGGTTGACAACCTCCTTCACCCGCCCTGTTTTAGATATTCAACCAGGCAGAGGGAAAGGCCCATCCCTCATGGACTTGTGCATCCGTAAAATATGCGAGGTACTTACTTCTCTGAATCTTTCTTGGGCTAGGGACTGGTTCAGTATTTCTTGGCTTACGCCAATTGTTTCTTTTGGTTAACAGGACATTGATAAATATAACACGTTCTCTATGCTCCCAAGAGATATTAGTCAACAGATCATTAATGAGTTGGTGTACTCCGGATGCCTAACTGATGTTTCTTTTGAAGGTTTTCGGGACTGTGCTTTGCAGGTAGCTCATAGTAATAATACTGGCAATCACCTTTCTAATTTTTATAATTTTTTTTTGGTCAGTGCTGTCCTGTTCTGCTTTTGTTGTCATTCAGGCTGACATTGAAAGTTTCTGTCATTGGTTTGGAAGGATCTTTACTTGGGAGAATACCCTGGTGTAAATGATAGTTGGATGGATGTCATCTCCTCGCAAGGGTCATCTTTACTCTCTCTGGATCTCTCTGGTTCTGATGTTACTGACAGTGGATTAATTTTTCTGAAAGATTGCACAATTCTCCAAGCATTAAATTTTAATTATTGTGACCACATATCGGACCATGGCCTGGGACACATCAGTGGTAGTCCATCTTAATCTTTATTTTGTTTCTTTGATAGGTTTCCTTTCTAGCACTAAATCGATTTTCGTTTATTTGATTCTTTTTGGGGAAGTGCAATTCCCAAAGCCATTTTGGGTAAGATGAAGCATATAATTTGGTTAGCCATGGTGGCCAGCCAACATAGCTGTTGGATTAGCAAATCCCTTTTATTTATCACCTAAAATTATTTAAGCTTTCAATCTAGAAAAAAAATTGAGAAGCAAGTGAATAATGAGGAGATGATTGGGGAGTGATGACAGGTTCTTATATTCTTTTTTATGTGCTAAATTATAAAATGTTGTGCAGCATACACAACTGGAGTTTGTATCATGTGTGCAATTATTTCTACAGGACTGAATTATTATGCACCCTTAAAAACATTCATTATTGGTCCAACACCCTTATACTTATTCTTCCCTGTTTTGTTTCGTTTTTCTGTTAATCCTTTCTTCTTTATGCTCAATATTGTTGTATCTTCGCTTGAATATGGAAGAATATTTATGAGAGTTGGCATTGCTATCCTTTTGGTTCTGCATTTGACTTTTGTTAGATTCTTTCAGGTCTGTCTAGCTTGACAAATTTGAGTTTTAGAAGAAATAGTGCAATTACTGCTCATGGGATGAGTGCCTTTGCTAATTTGATTAACTTGATCAAGTTGGACTTGGAGAAATGTCCTGAAATCCATGGTGGGCTTGTTCATCTACAAGGTATGTTTGCCTCTAAATCCACTTATCTGGAAAGTGAACTTCTATTTCTCCTCCTCCGTACATGCTAACTCACCCTGACTTATGGAATTGGTTTTGAACATGTTTTGTTTCAGACCCTCTATGTATATCTGATTCTTGGGATTAAAAAAATCAGCCTTTATTGATGATGCTGTTTAGAAAGTATAATAACTTTCAAAGTGGTTTTATGATGGTCTTGAACATGATTAGAAAACATTCCCGAAGAAAGCTGTATTGCAGTGCATTGCTTTTTCTACAGCACAGTTGGAGCTGGTGCTTTTATTGCCTACACAGTTTAGCACCGGTTTATCATACACATGGGTTGTTATGGCATATGATTCGGGCAACCATTCAAAGTGATAATAATATCAGCTTACATTCAGTTAATGCACAAACAAAAATTAATGTGTGACTCAATTATGAAACACTTGGGCCTGTATGACAACAATTTAGTGGAGTTCGTGGACCTGTATGAGTATTAAAAATATTATGTTAGGCCATAGGTCCTCAAACTTCTAGTCTTCGATTTCTGATTATTATTCACCATAGAATGTTGCATGATTTGTCTCCTGTGGTGCACGTTGGATGTGAACCACGGTCTTCAGATAATACTTTCACATCAGCATGCCACCATTCTCACTGCTGATGAATACATTAATCATGTCTCATATTTTTTGTTTAATTTTTTTTTTACAGGCTTAACAAAACTAGAGTCTCTTAATATCAAATGGTGTAATTGCATAGATGATGCTGACATGAAACCTCTCTCAGGTAATTTACATATTGGTTTTCCTTTTGTTCACAATGAAAAAGAAATGTAGGCCTTAAGTCTTTCAGTTTTAGGGTCTGGCTTTTATTAAAAGCTAGAGCATGACTTTTGAGCTTCCCACTTGTACACAGATGACTTTCATTATGAGATTAGTAAAATCTGGAAATAGACATAACTGGAGTAGCAATTCGAAGCAACTCATGGAAATTATTTTTTACCATTCTTCAAGAACTTCAAGAAGAGCCCGTATAAAAAATTATGTACATGTTTGTGGGTGCTTTGGTTTTCAATGTGATTTTATAAAAAAAGTTATAGTTCATTGTTTCAAATTTTTTTATTCATTTGTATTTCAGGGCTTACAGATTTGAAATGCTTACAAGTTTCCTGCAGTAAGGTTACTGATTTTGGCATCACTTACTTGAAAGGTATTTGCTTTTGTAATTCATTTATCTTCAGAACTTACATCTTTGTGCTGCAAGGAGAAATCATGTGCAATAATTGTGGGTCCATGGACCTTTTATAGTTTGATACTTCTGTGATTGTACAGCTTACACCTTTTGTATCTGTTTTTTGAAAAGAAAAAAAAAACTAAGGTTGTGGCAGGCTGAGAGTCGATAACTTTGACAGTAAGGATTCATCTATACTTATTATATAGAGGTGGCATTTCTCTTGACACTTCTGATCAACTAGAAACCACTAAGTGGCATTAACCAGAAGTTCCAGCTATATCCAGCTGACTAACGCATTCATTAATGTTCTAACTAACTCCAAGAATAAGTGATGATGATTTAGTACTACCTTATAATCCATAAGTGATAATGATTTGTTAAATTTTTTTTTAAAATTTTTTCTTCTACGATAAATAGTGTGTAATTGATATTGAAATTTTGTCATTTTGGCAATATTAATTCTCAAGATTTGAAAGTTTGTCATAGGGAAAGCATATAGATAGTCTATAACGATGGTAATAGGTAGATGAAAAGAAATAACTAGAAGAAACTTTCAGGTTTTGAAATTCAATTGTTCTTGGAAGTAAAATAAACCAGGAAAAAGGGCTTTCTGGAGTGGACTTCCTCCTGGAAAGCCATTTAAAGAGGAGGAAATAAAGCTAATAGATATTTCTTGTTTTAAAATGCAGTTGTTGGAAAAAGAAAAAAGAAAAATGGTTTCTGAGCATACCTCCTCCAAAATGGTATCGTTATCTGTAGGGCAAAAAAATTGTAACAACCCACATGAATAGCATCATTATTATGAGGGCTCAGGTCCTAGAACATATAAGGTTTAACAAAGAAGATTCTATCTGCGTGCTGGAGGCATGCTTGTTTGGCTGTGAATGCATGTTTTCAGAAGCCAATGCTGTTTTATAGGGGGTGTGAACAGTAAAGAATGCTGTTTCAGAAGCCATCGTTCTTTTCTTCGAAACGATGGGAGGCCGGAGACCTTTCCTCCTTATTCTCTAATCTGGAAGGCCAAGTCTCCTCCCAAGGTTAAAGTCCTTGTTTGGTTGGTGGCACTTGGGAAAGTGAACACATCGGATCTTGTTCAAAGACGAAGACCCTACACGTGTTTGTCTCCTCATTGGTGTGTTCTGTGCAAACGAAGCGAGGAGAGCGTGGATCATCTATTTTTACACTGCCCCTTTTCTCTTAGTATTTGGTGGAACCTGTGGAGGGAGGTTAAGACTGCTTGGGTTATTCCTAAAGGGCTTGTTTGGTACACCTCATTGGCTTGGATTGGCTTGGCTAAAAATTAATCCCATGTTTGTTGTCATCTGGTCCTAGTATTAAGTGGGATTAATAATCCCAGGCCCACCAAAAACACCTTCTTAGGTGTTCTTAGCTAAACCCATGTGAAAATGAGGGACTACTAGTCCCGACCCAAGCTTCTGCAACCAACTCCAACCAAGTTCCTGTTGAAGATTGGCTCACCATAGAAGGAAAGATGGAATCCTTATCAGATTTGGACTAGGTTTTCTCATTGTTTAGGAATCATTGTCAGATTTGGATTGGATCTTCTAATTGTTTTGGGATCCTTTAGGTTTCCTATTCCTTGTATGATTGTACTAAAGCCCTATACTTATAAATAGGCACTTTAGGACTAGGTTTTTAATAAGCACAAGACAAGCACAAATAGAGAGGAAAATTCAAGAGTGAATTTTCAAGGGAGAAACACAAGACAAAATTCAAGGGTGAATTCTTGAGTATTTCCAAGGGTGAGAGAAAAGAGATCTAGGGTTCTTGTGAGAGCTAAGGGGGTTCTTGATTGTAACCAAAGTTGTTCTTACATACTAGTGAATTTCTCGGGTGGATCACCAAGAGGACGTAGGCAGGAGGCCGAACCTCTATAAATCTTTGTGTTCTTGTGGGTGTGTTTACTTTGTGGTTGGTGTGTGTTTTATTCTCAAGGGGTTTGTGGGTGTGTTGACGATGGCGGGCGACAAGAAGACACCACAAGTCTATAGCATGAAGGTGGAGTTAAAGTCATTCACCGGCAAGGAGAACTTCACGCTTTGGCAAAGGAGAATGAAGCATGTCCTTAAGCAGCAGGGTCAGCAAAGTCTTGGCAGGTAAGGAGAAGAAGCCGGCAACCATGACAGATGCAAATTGGGAGGACCTAGATGAGGTTGCTAGAGGATCCATCGAACAACATCTAACTGATGAGGTGTTGTGTAATGCGATGGAAGACACCGAGAAGCAGACATGGGAAAAATTTGAAGAGATGTTTGCGGTAAAATCGTTGTCCAACAAGCTTTTCTTAAAGGAGGAGCTCCACTCTCTAAAGATGGAGGAGGGCGCAAGCATGATGGAGCATGTTAGCGCATTTAACAGGTGTATTGCAAACTTGCAAAGGATGGATGAGGTTTATAAGTCGGAAGACAAGGCTGTGATGTTGTTGACATCCCTACCTCCGTCTTATAAGCACTTTTGCACGACGCTTATGTTTGGGAAAGGAACCTTGAAGTATGAAGAGATCGTGCAAGACATCCTAACGCATGATCGGATGGTTCAACGTTCCGAAGAAGGCTATCAAAGTGAAGGTCTTGTGGCAAGGACTAAAGGGCGGGGTCGTTCAAACAAGCGCGAGGGCAAATCAAGCAATGATGGGAATTCTAGATCCGAGGGCAATGAAGGGTGCTTCGAGTATGGGTCTAAGGACCATTGGAAGCGGAATTGTCCGGTATGGAAGGAGAAGCGGAACAAGATGAAGAATGCCAAAAGTTCATGTGCAGCAAACGTGTCAACTAGGTGTGACACCGATGACGAACTTTTGACGGTTACGGAAGAGGAGCGTAACGGGGATGTCGTGGCAAGTTCTTCGGGTGAGAGTTCTACTTCAGTTTGGATTCTAGATTCCGGTTGTTCTTATCATGTGTGTTCAAATAGGAGTATATTTGATACATATGAAGAAAGGAAGGGTAGCAAGATTCTGTTGGGAGACAAAATAAGTTGTGATGTTTTGGGCATGGGAACAATGAAGATCAAGATGCAAGATGGTGTTGTTAGATGCCTTAGTGAGGTGAGGCATGTACCGAAACTAAGAAGAAATCTTATTTCCCTTGGCGCTCTAGATAGAGAAGGGTATTCATACAAAGCCAAAGAAGGGAAGCTCTTAGTCACACAAGGTCCGGTGGTGATTATGAGGGGGGAGATTCAACCTAACAATGTTTATCAGCTTTTGAAGGGTACAAGTGCAGGTGGAGCAGAAAATTCTACCAAGGAGGTGCTTTGTACCAAAGAAAAGCGGGCATGGGATCTTACTGTCAAGGAGCCGGTGCAACGGAATGAAGCTACAAGTTTGCTCAAGGCTAGTTGGGCAAGGAAGGTTAGTCAAAGTTGTATGACTAATAGTTCATCATCAAGGGTACTTGATTTCAAAGGTGTAGAAGTGGCGGACAAGGTTCACAACCGAAATGATGCTTCTTACCAAGGTGGTCATGGAAGGGACTCCAAGGCTGATGGAGCTTGACACAAGGGTTGAAGAAGATAGGTATCAACAACAAACTCACAAAAGAGTTCTACTTGAGGTGGAGCCTTCATCACAAGCAAGGTCCAAGGTTAAGGGATCCACCAAACCGTCCACAGGTTTTGGATGGATGGACAAAGAAGATTCAACTACGTTTCGGAGTGCTTTGGGGAGCATGAAGCGGGAAGGTTGGATGGGTGCTTGGATGAGAAAGAAGGAGTTTGTTCATAAGTCCAAGAGCAAGGTTGGTTGCTACGTGGGGATTTATAGAACAAGGGTTGGTATGCGGTTTGCGTATCAAGGCATGTCAAGAATTCAAGGTTCCAAGAAGGTGAGGAGCGAGGAGTTTGGCATGGGGGATCTCTCTTCTACACAAGAGGTCCAGATGGCCCAAGTCTAAGATTGGGTGGAGCACCTTCTCACCTAAGGTGCATTGAGGCAAGAGGTTTCTTGCCATGGTGGAGCTCTTGGGAGTTACTAGAACGATTTCCAAGAGGTTGAAGAGGTTCTAGGGGTCAACAATTGTTCATGGGTGATAAATGGTTCGCTAAGGTGGAGTTTGTTGAAGATTGGCTCACCATAGAAGGAAAGATGGAATCCTTATCAGATTTGGACTAGGTTTTCTCATTGTTTAGGAATCATTGTCAGATTTGGATTGGATCTTCTAATTGTTTTGGGATCCTTTAGGTTTCCTATTCCTTGTATGATTGTACTAAAGCCCTATACTTATAAATAGGCACTTTAGGACTAGGTTTTTAATAAGCACAAGACAAGCACAAATAGAGAGGAAAATTCAAGAGTGAATTTTCAAGGGAGAAACACAAGACAAAATTCAAGGGTGAAATCTTGAGTATTTCCAAGGGTGAGAGAAAAGAGATCTAGGGTTCTTGTGAGAGCTAAGGGGGTTCTTGATTGTAACCAAAGTTTTTACATACTAGTGAATTTCTCGGGTGGATCACCAAGAGGACGTAGGCAGGAGGCCGAACCTCTATAAATCTTTGTGTTCTTGTGGGTGTGTTTACTTTGTGGTTGGTGTGTGTTTTATTCTCAAGGGGTTTTTGTGTGTGCCGTCGCATAGTCCATCAACGACAAGGTCTTGGAGTGTTTTCGCTCAACAGTTCCAGCGGCAACCACCAACCACCCAAGCAGAAATCACAACCATGCAGACAGCGATGGCAGGCAACGACGGTGATGGTAGATGGCTGCATCGCAGACGACCACGGCGATTACCACGGCGATTGCAGACGACCACAGTGATGGATGTTCGAAGATTTATCTTTGGGTCTTCATCAATTTGTGTTTTCTGCCATGAGTTGATTCTTTGGCTTTGGTGTGGTAAGTGATTTGCAGGTTCTTCAACCTCTGGTTTTCTTATTTTCATCATGTCAAGTTCAAATACTGTGTGTAGTATCTGAATCCATTCTCCGCACCAAAAATAAAAAGAAGAGGAAAATGAGAGAATATAAAATTTTGAAAAATAAGAAGAGAGACAAATAGATTGAGAAGAAGAGGAGGAGAGAGGAGGGAGAAGAAGAAGATGAAAAAGACACTGGAGGAAGAAGAAGAAGAAAGAGCAGAGAGAGAAGAAAAGTAAAATAAAATAAAATAAATCAATTTGCCTTCTTTTTAAAAATAAAAAAATAAAAAATTTAGTCCTATTCCAATCGTACACCAAACGTAGTACAAGTCTTATCCAGCTTATGCCAGGCCAAGCCAATCCAAGACAATCCCAGTATTTAGTCTAGTCCATGACAATCCAGCGCACCAAATGACCCCAAAGGGTGTTATGATCTCCTTTGCTCTCATTTTGTCACCTGGGTCAGGGGAAGCGTGCTTCTACTTTATGGGGGTGTTTGGTTCATTTTGTCTTTTGGAACATTTGGATGGAGCGGAACAGGAGGATTTTTGAGGATTTTTGAGGATTACGAGGGTGTGAGTGTTGCTGAATTGTGGGATAGAGTTAAATTCTGGGCAGCCCTGTGGGCTTCTGTCACTCCAGTGTTTAAAGACTACTCTTATTCCATTATTCTGAGGGATATGGCTGCTGCTGTGATGTGATTTTTCTGTTCTGTGGTTTTTCAGTTTGGGTTTTTCTTGGTCAGATGTTCCTGAGTAGCTCTGGGTGGTTTTCGGGCTGGTGTTCTGTTTCTGTTTGTTGGTTGGGTGTACCTGTTTTCTGCTGTTTGTGTTGTTTGGTTGTTGCTTCTCTTCTTGTTGTCTTGTGGATGTCTTATCCACTTATGTATCCCTTTCCCCTTTATTTTCAATGAATTTCATTTCTTTTCAAAAAAAAAAACAGTAAAGAATATTGACCTCTAAATTTAGTTCTGGAGTGTTTAATAAAGATGAATCTTGAGTATGATGTTCTAATGGTTTGACCCCATCACCTCACCTCTTAGGGCTTTTTGACTTGGACTTTTTCTAAAGAATTCGAGGCATTTTAGTCCTTCATTGATATAAAATTCATGTACTACATTTGGAGTTCCTTCAATTTTTACAATAACTGCCCTTACTGATAATAAAAATAGATTCTAGTTTACTTAACTGGATATCATGGATATAGTTACCTAGCAAGGCGTATTGTGTGGCTGTTCCTTCCATGTAACTATGTATATCATCTCTATGTGTTGCAGGTCTGCACAAGCTTTCTCTTTTGAACTTGGAGGGATGCCCGGTTACTGCTGCATGCTTGGACTCTCTTTCAGGTTTGCATTCCAAAGTATTTGGACTTTTTCTTAGCCGTTATAATTGTGCTTTGGTAATTGTATTTCACGTAATCTTTGACTCATTGATGAGGTTGATCAATTACTATCAATGATTGTCCATAGACGTGTTTGTGTTATGTATTTGATTATGTATACCATTCGTGTTTGAGTGTATCTATGTGATTGTATTATTTATGATCTCTTATTTCTATTGAAGGTTTACTTTTTGGAAATGCCTATAGAACAAGTAAATAGTGAATAACCAAATTTAAATTAAACTATTTTAAAATCTTTTTTTTTTCTGGGGTATTAAAGGGTTTCTTGTTCTCTAAAGGCATTGTGTTTTGAAATCCCCCATAATTAGATTGGGAATCTGATTTTAGATGATCTATTAATGATAAATCATGACTTATAGATCAACATTTCTCAAAGTTATACATGTTATCTGCCAAAACTAAATAATATGAAGACCTTCGCCCTTTTTTCCTACCTAAGAACATAGGTTGTTCCTGATATTTTAATGGGGTTGCTTGCATACCAGCTCTTGATGCCCTGCTATATCTGAATCTGAGCAGATGTCATCTGACTGATGAAGGATGCGAGAAATTTTCCAGTAAGTTTTTTTTACAACGATCTAATGACATTTGTTTTTTGCTGTTGAAGTCATGAAATATAGTTGTACCTAGAAGCTTGTTGGGTTTTTTTTTTGTTAGTGCAGTCCTGAGCTTGAAATTGTTGCATTACTTATGTTCTGCAGGATTTGGGAACTTAAAAGTATTGAACTTGGGGTTCAATGAAATCACCGATGCTTGTCTAGTGCACTTGAAAGGTGGTATATTTGTTTTTAACTCTTCTTTGTGTTTGAGTGAAAAACTTTGATTCGAGACTTTCTTTAGGCATTTATTTTTTCATCAATAGTAGATAGCCTTCAAAATTAGAAAGCATCCTATGCACTGCGGACACATACACTGCAATTTCCTAATTCATTCAGGGTGTTGTAGTTTAGTTCATCCTTTTTATATTGATTACAATATCAGAATCCATCATTTCCCTGCTGTATTATATGCATATATTACCATTGTGATTTTTTCTTTGCTTCAAGTAGGTTTGACAAATTTGGAGAGCTTGAACCTGGATTCATGTAGGATTGGTGATGAAGGGCTGGTCAACTTGACAGGTCAGTGTTTAGCAGATGCATAATATGGATAGTATAAGTGTGTTATGTTTATGTTCATGAAATTATGTAATGGAAACACGTTTTTTTACATTGTCTCTAATATCAAACTGGAATGTCTTTAGAATATTTGTCAACATATATGTTTGCAAAGATGATGAGAGTTTCCATACACAGTTGTATTTTTCATTTTTTTTCCTCGCTAACTGAACTACCACTTCTCAAAAAGGAAAAAAAGAACATCCACTTCTGTTTTGTATTGAGTCAGATGGCATAAATCCAGGGATTTGATTCAAGCTAAAAGTTTTTATTATTATTGTTTTCCTTTGGTTACGCAAGTTACAAGGTTTTTAGTGACTTCATCATGTGAGATTGCAAAAAATGATCCTACACCTGCAGTGAACTACCATAATTAAAATGCTTGGAAAATTTGAAATATCTATCTGGTTTGCTTTTATAAAATAAAATAATAATTTTAAATTCTTCTTAATGGCTGCTGATTCCACTGTCAATTCGAATTTCAATCAATGTCAATAATTGGGTTTTTATGATAGATACCCAATACAACATGTGGCACCTAATGAAAGGACAATCTTGGTATGCGTACATTATGGCTTTTCTGCATTATGGTTTTTCTGCTTATATCGTATCTTGGTGGCATGACGTATGCATACGTGTGATATTTTGGGTTAAAATCGTCCTTACAATTTTAAGTATGGCAACATGCTGATTTTGAATAGCTTTGCCAATTCTTTAGCTACACTTATGAAATTAAAGATGAGGGTGCCTCCTCTTCCCTCCTATTTTTCCACCTTTGATTTTGATGAATATTGGTATTTGTATATATGCTCTTAGGCCTTCAGCATTTGAAATGTTTGGAGTTGTCAGATACTGAAGTTGGAAGCAACGGGCTCCGCCATCTGTCAGGTTAGACGTTTACCTTTGATTTATGGTTTGTGACCATAGTTTGATTCAGTTTTCGCCGGACCCGCCCACCGCCACACACAAAGACACAGGAACTGCGTTTATAGCTGAGTATTGTGCATTTCTAGTTGTAGTTGGTTTATCCATAAACATACTTATTTTTCACTAAATTGTCTTTATGTCTAGTTTGGTCATCAAGTTAACATGGTTGTACTTTTGGTAACTTACCTATGTTTTCAAAAGCTTACGATAAGATGTCAGCCAATTGTAGGGATTTTTAGATTCCGTCCTCTAGTCACAATGACTTATTCTAATCATCTATGGTTGCTATATACTTTTCAATGGAAATGTCAAACTAAAGAAATGAGACATCCATACAAGTACAAAGAATTGACAAAATCTCCATCCTCTTACCAAAAACTACTACTGCACCATAGTTTTTCTTTTTCTTTTTTCCTCAACGTCTGGAATATCATGACTTTGATTCTACATATCTGTTTCATAAAATTTTAAATTATCTTTTGTCAAGATCTATCAAATAAAACTTGCAATGAATATAAAATTATGAACGAATAAAAGTGAATAAGTTAATGTCTCTGAAATTCACAAAAACATGACACGGCAAAATTCATTTTTCATATCATGTGAGTGTATTTCCCCATAAGATACATCATCCTAACTTCTTTTTAATACATAATGTTTTATAGATCTCAACAAATGCTTTACAAACAGAAAAGTTTAATGGAAAAACATATGTAAAATGAAAGTTGTGGTATTCTAAATTTTGAGAAAAAATAAACAGAAAAATAAAGTTTGGGTTGAGTCACATTCCGTCTTTTTCTTTGGTATTGATAAGTAGTATAATTAATTTAGCAAAAACATTCTTGCGTCACTGTCACTAATGCATAGAGAAAGCGTCGGAGGTTCTGGGCTAATATTTTGGCAGATAGGGTAAAATTGTGCATAACTGTGACTTTACCTTCATGGGATTTCATGGACCAAGACCTGTTTTCATTATATGTGGCTTGGTTAGTAGTGCCCGCGCATTCTGTATCGCCTGCCCGCTGGTGTTTTTCTCTTTCCTGTATATGGCAATTAAGAAATTGATTTGGTTTCTTAAAGATGCACTTGAATCAAAGGAAACCCTCTGGATTTTAGGTGTTTTCTATTGATGTTTAAGACTATTAAGGAATAAAATGCTGAATTAGGCTATTTCATGTAAAAATGGGTGGCTGGCTTCTCTGATGCCACCATGCAGGAGATGAAAATAATGACTGACCAACCTCTGTTCTTATTGTTCTTTAATGTAATATTTTGTCAGTTTTAATTTGTGGGTTTTATTATTTCTTAACCTGATTAGTGTTTACTTTTTGTAGGTTTAATTAATCTGGAAAGTATAAATCTTTCATTCACTGTTGTTACTGACAGTGGTTTAAGGAAACTGTCCGGCCTGTCGTCTCTTAAATCACTTAATTTGGACACTCGCCAAATTACAGATACTGGACTTGCAGCTCTTACAAGTAAGTATCCTTAGATGGAAACTGCATTCTGACCCCTTGATGACAAAATTTTCGGATGCCTTTTCCCAGCTTTTAAGGTTGAATAATTGGATACTTGGTGGTGGTTGTTCAAGTTGTATGGTTTCCCAGTAAGTCATCTGGTTTTTTATAAATGCTGCACAAATTTTTCTTTGTTGATGCAGGTTTGACTGGATTGTCACACCTCGATCTATTTGGAGCTCGAATTACAGACTCTGGAACACACTATCTGCGAAGTATGTTATGCAACACTGTAATGGTTCAATTACTTAAATTAGCCACATGTTAGTTACTGACAATGTCACGTCCACACACAGAAACCACTGCTTTGGGCACTTATGGACCTGCTGATATCAGCAGTATATATGGAACCTGGCAAGCCCCTAGTGATGCAGGGTTGTTTAGGTTTACATGAATCATAATAAAATGGCCAAGACTTCACATCTAGAGTTCACATCTAAGAGAAGTTTTGCATCACACACTTGTAATATGGCGTCACTCACATAGATCCCAAGGTTCTTTTTATTCAAAGTATCACCTGGACTTGAGACTATATATATATAAAATAAAATAAAATAAAAACCCACTCTTCCCACAAGCCAAAAGCCTATAGCTAACCAACCAATTGATGGGACCAGACCAGAATTTACCAGATTTCCCTATCCTCTTGGGAATAGCGATCTGGATTGTGCTTCCCATATTGTGGTACTTGGCAATCCGGTTCTGAACTACTGCCTTTCCCAACACCGGACTGATAGATGGGGAGGAATCAAGTGACAAAATGTTGACATACTGGAATTTAAGGGAAGGATGCTTATTCTACCTTGAATGCATGTAAGCTACTAATTTGATGTGATTCTAAGTGATTTTGCATTTATGAACATACTTCAAGATGTGCACTAGCAACCCAAGTGGTAAATGTAACAATTTAAACTGCAACACCAAATTGCTAACCGAGTATGTGCACAATGTACCACGTACAGGGAACAGGATTGCGTTGACATAACCATACTGTGAACCCAGAAGTTTTGTGATGTTGGTAACTCTAGATGGGACATAAAAACCAAATTACCCTATTCAAAATACAAAAGTACCATTTTGCATTTAATTTATTTGCTTATTCCGAAAACATCTCTCACCCTCTTAAGTGGTATAAATAAAATAGAGAATTCCCAAGTTGTAACATCCTTGAAATACATCCATTATTTGTAGTTTTCAGTTTTCAAGTTTGCCTCCGTATGCACACTCTATTTCTTGAGACTCTAAAGTGAACGAGTTATTTAGTCCTTTAGTTTCTCAATGTAACTGGAAATTGGTATTGCCGAAGTAGCAGGCTTACCATTTGTAAACTAGAGTTGAGTTCTGTTATCGTATTGAAGGTATTTTTGTTTTGGAACACTTTAGATGGGAAACACTGGGAGGATATGATTATAGAGCACTAGTCAAGTGTATCATTTTAATGACAATTTGATAATTAATTTTCTATGTTTTTTGTATATGATAGTTGCATTCTTATGTCTGATATGAATCAGAGATACATAACTGGCATGGTAAATACTATTGGTAGTTTTGCCGGGAATACCATGGAGTGTGGAAACAAATTGGTCTTCTAATAGTTAACCTGAGAGGCTGTTGGTCACACTCTAGCGGATTATAAGAGGCCTTCATTAAATGACATTCACAGAACAGTTTTGAGTTTGGTTTTTACCAAGATTCAAACTAGTTCATTTTATACCATTGTATTTGCAATGTTCAGGCTTTAAAAACCTGAGGTCCCTAGAAATATGCAGTGGAGGATTGACGGATGCTGGAATAAAAAATATTAAAGATCTTTCATCCTTGACCCTACTGAATCTGTCGCAAAACTGCAACCTGACTGATAAAGCTTTGGAGTTGATTTCTGGTATGCCCATAAACTTTGGTTTATAAGAATTATATATGCTAGCTTTATATGTTATATTGGCTATTGAATGGAACTTGGCAGTGTTTGAGATTGGACCATTTTAGTGGGCCAAACATGGGAATTTCAAGTGCAAAAGATATAAATGCATACTCACTGTTGCCAATGCTGGCACTGGCAGTATCAGTTCAGAGGACAATATGTGGTCAAAATTTTATTTCCACTTGGTGACTGTATTCTTGATATATATGGTCTTGTAAGAAGTGTGACTCTTCGATCTTTTCATAGATACTGGGAATGGCTTTTTGTTTTGCAATTATGGCCATAACAATTGCATGCATGCATTCTTTTTCATCCCTGAAGTGCCTTGATGGCCAGGAGAAGGGGGAGAGGAGTGGGGGTGGGAATGCCTTCCAAGTATGGTAAGAAATACCTGTTCCTTCGTTAAAAAGAGTAGAGCATGTAATTATTGTTAATCTGGCGAAGTTATAAAGTTGGTAGTATCACAGTATAAAAGAAATTCAGATAGTGCACTTGTGTTCATAAGAGGGAGTTAGACTTCTTTCTCTAGCAGTGATCTTGACCCGCCTTTAAAACCTTGGTTGGATCTTCGATTCTGTGGGAGGCTTCATATTTTAATCATATTGGCCAATGCCATTATTATCTTTTAATTTTTCACATTCTTCTATGGGAATGCAGGGCTGACAGGGTTGATCTCTTTAAACGTTTCAAATTCTCGGATCACCAATACTGGACTTCGGCATTTGAAAACACTGAAGAATTTGAAATCTCTGACATTGGAGTCCTGCAAGGTGACAGCAAACGAGATTAGGAAGCTTCAGTTGACTGACCTTCCCAACCTGATAAGCTTCCGGCCTGAATAGTTCTGGAGGTAATTTAAGTCTAACTTTCAGATTCTGGCAGCATGGACATACAACTATGTATATAAAAACATTATGGAAGAGATCTGGTAAATTGTGTATATGGTTGGACGTGGATGTGGGTTTCGAAATGTCTCTAGATCTACAGGTGTAGAAATTCCCTGTGTGCTTCATGTGAAGTTTCCTTCCAAAATCGAATTGGCATGGAAGAAAATGTGGATAAGCTTCCTGGGCATGGCGCTTCCGCCGCTTTTTAAATCCCTTGGCTTTCTATGAAAATAACCATTGTATATACCTGCTTGAAAGTTATGCTGCTTTCAGTTGCTTCCTTGTACAGTATCTAAAAACAATTGATTCTTCAACTAAATTTATTAATCAGTGATTTGTGATGCGTTTTATATGCACATCCAAATGTCATGCGTTAGTGAAGTAGTTAGGTACATTTCATATGTACCGAAAATTTCTTGATGGAACGGTTTATAACACAACGTAACATTACAGTACTGTAAAGTGTTTCCTGTTTCTCCGGTTCTTTATGAAGCCATTTGATAATGGAGAGAGTGTTACAAATCTATACTTCATCAGGGAATCAATGTTGGACAAAACAAATTTACCTTGTTATATATAAAAATCAATGTTGAAGACATAATCAAGTTCTATTGAGCAATGACATCAAACAACATTAAAAATGAGAAAGCAAATAGTTGGGTTCATTTTCCTTTGGCTATGGCTACCGATTCAATGAAGTATTTTCCTTTGGTTTATTCATTTTTTCCCGTGAGCTTTTTAAAAATAATAATGCTACTCTTATCACATTTGTATATCACATTCTCATATCACTTTATGTGGCAAATGAGATGGACAATCACACACATCAATTAAAATTATTTTTTTCCTTTTTTTTCTTTTATAATTTATTGACACTTTTTAATTGATGTGGTTGTCCACTTTATTTGTCACATGAGGTTGTATGAGAATGTGATAAGAGTAGCATTACTACAGCTTGGCTCATAGACGTCTAAAACTCCTTCCTAGGTCAAAATCTGGATACAAGGAGAAAAAAAACGAAAACAAAAGCTAGGTCCATGGTTTTCGTTTTCAGTGAGCAATAATAGTAATCAATGTCTGAGAAAGACAACTTGTCAAAGCATGCATTGTCCTCTAAAAGTTAATTCCTTCCTTGACCATGACTAATTAAGATTGATGCTTGAATTCTTCCTAGGTTCAAATCTTGATTCAAGAGAAGAAAAAAATATATAAGTGATACCTAATTGTCTTAAGAAGCAAAAATATTATTTGGCTTCATCATTAAAAATATCTAGCCTGTATATTTTAAGTAAAAGCATTCCTTTGCAGTAGTCTTCCTTCCTACCAGGTGATCCCATGATCTTTCTTGTCATTTTTTAAACCTTTGTTTTGCACTTTTATTCGTTTCCTGTCCAGTTACAAAATTCTATTTGCTAAGCAGCAAGCAGAGTTGATCTCAAACTTAAGTATGGCAATTAGCTGATAATTAATCATGTGGAGTACTTGTCAAGGATACATCATGCATGCACTGGCCTTGACAATTTAGTCACACTACATAAACTAAGGTAGAGGAAAGGAAATAGCACAACAATTCTTTTTCAAAAAAAATACCATTCTTGGATTTCCATCACCGGCACCATATAGCAATGGCTGAAGCACTCATTTCCGTACTTCTAGATCGATTCACTTCGATTATCCATAAACGGATAGAACAAGAGGTGAAAGTTGTGGTGGGTGTAGACAGACAAGTTGAAAAATATCAGAAGCAATCTCAAAGCTATTCATGCTCTCCTGGAGGATGCAGAGCAGAGGCAAGTGAAGGAGGCCAGTGTCAGGGACTGGTTGGATAAGCTAAAACATGTATCGTACGAGATGGACCACGTTCTGGATGAGTGGAACACTGGAATTCGGAAACAAGAAATTACCATGGTACGTTTCTTCCACCCCTCTCATTAACTTTCGTTCTAGGCGAGTGAATCGGGTAACTGTTCGTCGTGACATTGCTCATAAGATAAAAGCTCTGAACGAAAAATTAACTGAAATTGCTAATGAAAGACAAAAGTATAATTTTCAAGAGACAAAAAGAAGCATTGAACAATTTGAAGTATGCCGGAAAACTACGTCTTTAGTCAATATATCTAAGATATTTGGTCTGGAAATTGAAAAGGATAATTTAGTGAAGAAGCTGAGTGAGAGTAGTAAAGAGAGGAGAGGGGTCCTCTTGTCATCTCTATTTTAGGGATGGGAGGAATGGGCAAAACAACTCTTGCCCAACTAGCCTATAATGATGAAAGGGTGAGGAACCAATTCCAGAATAGAGTATGGGTTTGTGTCTCAGACCCTTTTGAGATCAAGATTGCTAAAGCCATCATTGAAGGTCTGAAAAAATCTGATACCCGGATGAATTCAAATGTGTTGCAAACTCTATGGCAATGTATATCTGAATTCATTCAGGGTAAGAAGTTCCTCATTGTCCTAGATGATGTGTGGACTGAAGACGATAGAAAGTGGGAGCAATTAAGGTTATCTTTGCAGAATGGTGTTGTAGGCAGTAGGATATTGTTGACTACACGAAAAGAGGGGGTTGCAAAGATGATGGGAGAAACCGCTCACATTATCCAGTTGAAGGAGTTGAGCGAACAAAATTGTTTGTCACTCTTCAATCACTTGCCTTTTTGGGACAGAAAAAGAGATGATGCACTTGAGAAAATTGGAGAAAAGATTGTAAAGAAGTGTTAAGGTTTGCTCTTGCTGCAAAGACTTTAGGGAGCCTAATACGCTTTAAGAAAACAAGGAGAGAATGGTTGAATGTTTTGAAGAGTAAGATTTGGGAACTAGAAGAGGTCGAACAAAAAGTCTTCCAACCATTATTACTAAGTTATTATGATTTGACGTCGGTGACCAAACGTTCCCTTATATTGTGGTGTTTTTCCCAAAGATTATGAGTTTGACAAAGATAATTTGATTCATATGTGGATGTCACAAGATTATCTTGGTTCAAGTGAAAACAAAAAAAGAGACAAAGGTCAGAAATATTTCGATAGCTTAGTAATGCGGTCTTTCTTCCAAGATTTTAAGAAAGATCAGTGGGCGAGCATTAGGAGCTGCAAAATGCATGATATTATACATGATTTTGTGCAGTTTCTCACAAACAGATTGTTATATTATGGAGGATAGCAATGGTAATAAGGGGGGCAGTGTAGTGGATAATAAGGTTTATCATTTGGGGTTGATGTCTGCCCCTTATAATGGATCGCCTGTTTCAATTTGCGAATACAAAAAGCTACGCACTCTCCTAGCTTGTGATTTGAACGGTGAAACAATAAGCTGGGATTTAATTTTACAATTAAAATGTCTTAGGACATTAAATTTGGAGGGAAACTCGATTGAAGAACTTCCTGAAGCGATAGGTGAACTTATTCATTTGCGCTATCTCAATCTATCGAAAAATAGTTGTTTGAAAGAATTGCCTGATACTGTTGGTAATTTATACAATCTGCAAACTTTGTGTCTCATTGGTAGTGTAAAATTACCAAAAGAGAAAGCTGATTAACTTAAAGCATCTTTATACTTACCTCTCTGGTAGTGTAAAATTACCAAAAGAGATTGAGAGATTAACAAGTCTGGAAAGACTAGATTATGTCTTTGTCAGAAGAGGCCATGGCTATGGTGACACTGACAACAATGAAACAACATTTAAGTTGGGAAGTTTGAGAGAAATGAGAGTCTTTGTATAAATGGATTGAGTGATATAAACACTGTGAGTGAGGCTAAAGAGGCACAATTGGTGAAGAAGGAACTCCTGGTCGAGTTGGATCTGTCTTTCTCAGTAGATAAAAATTATGAGAAAAGATGGAGGGATGGACAAATCCTGAATGCCTTTACAACCACATCCAAATTTGGAAGAGTTAACCATCCTGCATCACCATGGCACCAGCTGGCATGTCGAATGGATGCGTCGTTACATAATTTGAGGAGGCTAGCTCTTGAAACCAATTTCTTTTGTGAGTTTTTGCCTCCTTTGGGGAATTTTCCGTCCTTGAGATTTTAGAAATAAGTTGGATGCTTGGTGTGAAAAAGGTGGGAGTTGAGTTTTTAGATGTGCAGGAACAAACATCATCGTCATCTTCATTCCCGAAATTGAAACAACTTTTTTTTAAAGATGTCCAGTGGGAAGAATGGGAAGGAGGAGCAGAGCATTCTGAAATTACAATAATGCCATCTCTTTCCTGCTTAATATTGTGGAACAACCTTAAGCTGAAAACACTGCCGGACTTACTGTGGAAGACACCACTCAAGTTTCTGGAAATCAGTGATTGTCTGGTTCTCAAACAAGATTTTGAAATAGGAAGCGGTAAGATGTGGGACAAGACGTCTCACATCCCAAACATTAAAATTAACCATCAGTTTGTACGACAGGACGGAGTTCCGATCCAGCCAAACTCGAAACAGAGTCAGAAATGATGACGACGACGACGGGCTCTGCCATTCTCATCCACCTCTTCTTGCTGCATTGGTAATTAAGTTAACTCGTCATTTTTACTTTCTTTCTTCTTTTTTTCCCTCCTGTTCCTTATTTATCTATGACCATCAGCTTTTCTCTGTTTCTTTCTTGTTTAGAAGTATTCTCAGATAATCGCTAGAAAGAAGATATCTTCTTGAACAAGCAATGTCATGTGGCTGCACATAATCTTGTATGTATGAAAAGGTAACTTTTCTTTTTTCTAATGATCCCATCCACAAGAACTTGTAATTTTTCTCTACGCTATTCATATTAACTGAACATGTGACTATTCATTAAATTCCTTCAGGTCTGTCAAAAACTTGAGTTGTAGAAGAAATATTGCAATTACTTACTGTCACTGATCTTGGAAATCGAATGAGTACCGCTGCTTCCTTAATTATATAGCCTGATCAAGATGGAATTGGAAAGATGCCTTGCGATTCTTTGAAGGACCTGTGGGTCACCAAGGTACTGAACAAGTTTTGTTAATTTCCAACCGCTCTGGTAATTTACATCCTCACTTCAATTATCTTCAGTGAAAAGTAAATTGTATGCCTGCAGCTTACAGTTCTTGTATCGCTCCTCTACTTCAATGATGTCGTTACAAAATTTGAGAAGGCTAGTTCTTCATGACAGTATTTTTGTGAGTTTTTGCCTGCTTTGGGGAAGTTGCGGTGCCTTGATATTTTGGAAATAAGGTGGATGGGATGTGTGAAAAAGGTGTGGGAGTTGAATTTTTAGAACCGCAGCAGACATCATCATATTCATTCCGAAACTGGAACAACTTTTGTTTCAGGATATAAGGGTGTGAGAAGAATGGGAAGGAGGAGAAGATCAGAACTGGTGATGGCGACGGGCTCTGCTATTCTCATCCAGCTCTTTTTGCTAAATTGGCAATTAACCCATGATATTTACTTTGTTATGTTCTGTATTTCCTCTCAAGTTCCTTTTTTTATCTATGATCATCAGATTCCTTTGTTTCTTTCTTGTTTTGTATTCTCCGGTAATCACTAGGAAGATCTTCTTAGAGAAGCAATGTCAAGTGGTTACATCCAGCTTTTGCAGTCGTATGCCCAACACCACATAATCTTCGGCGAGAAGGTAATTTCCTTTCTTTTTCTGTTTTTCCTAGGCTGTTCATATCAACTCAACATGACTAGTCATTAAATTCCTTCAGGTCTGTCAAACTTGAGTTGTAGAAGAAATAGTGCAATTACTGCTCTTGGCAATGACTGCTACCTTACTTGTATAACCTGATCAAGATGGACTTGGAAAGATATCCTGCGATTCATGACAGACTTGTTCATCACCAAGCATATATTCGCCTTTAATGTACTCATTGGAAAAGTTATGTTTCTGTCATGCCTTCTAAACCTGGCTTAAAATTGTAACAAAAAACAGTATATTGTCGTTTAATCTCTCGCATCCTTCCATGTGAATGCAGGGGTGACAGGATTGAAACCTTCAAAATCTCATTTCACCGGAAGCATTAATGGCAGCAGGATTTAAACATTCAAAATCTCTTCAGCAGGCAGCAGGAATAGACTTTGAAGATCAATTTAAGTGACCTGAGTAGTTCCCGGAAGTATTAATTAGTAGTATGTAAGCTAATGGCAGCAGGAATAGACTTTAATCATGTATATAAGAACCTAATTGTGCATATGGTTGGAGGTAGATGTGGGTTTCCATATTCTCTTCAACTATAGCTTTATAAATTCTCTCTGCTTCATGTTGAGTTTTGTTCCAAAATCTATTTTGGAATGAAAAGCTTCCCAGGCATGGTTCTTCTGTCTCTTTATTAGAGAATTTGGTATTCAATGGAAATAACTGATTGTATACATCTGCTTAGAAATACTGATTTCCTGGTTCCTTGTTCCCTAAGAACAAACTACTTATTTTTTGTTCTAAATTAGGTTGGGGCCTGATATTTCTACAAAACAGTGTAAATAACAGTGTAAATTTGTCATTTGTTAAGGAGGGGGAGGGGGATTATTATATTGGGTTGTCTCAAGATTGTCGCCTATGTGGATCGAACCCAGGTGCACTTGGGGGGAGGGGGAGAAATTGGCCCACTTTTCCACTGTGGTGCCACCCTATATGCTGGGGTCTCCCAAGTTCACTTAGGGACCGTTGGGAGAGAGACTTCCGTATATTTGGGCTTTGGTACGCTTTATGTCTTGTTTGGCCTTTTGGTTGGCTTATGTTTGGGCACCATGCTTAGATCTCATTTTATTGAGCCTAGTGTAACTGCCCTATTGTAATATTTCCTTGTTAATGGAACTTCTTTTCGACAAAAGAAAAACAAACAGAAAATAAAGCATGAAAGGAGACTTGCTTAACATATTGCTAATGTTGCTTGGAACTTGGAAAGCTAGTAGGAATGGAAAACATTGAAAACGAAGGAAAATTTTGTTGGAAGCTAGAGAGCGGGAGAGCAATGTTCTTCTCAACCGTGCTACCAAGTTTGCATGGAGATGCTTACTTATACACAAAGGAAGGATCCTAAGAGATTACATGATATTTATTTTACCATCATGGGCATTCCTGGTATTTTACAGAGGAATCTTGGGTGTACCATCATTGGACTGCCGATATTAAACTATGAAGACAACGAAATTTACTGAAACAAAAGTAGCTACTTTTTTGGCTCAAATGTTGTTGTGGCTTGCCTCTATCCTTTCGCTGACAAGGAAGAAATAACTTTTATTTGTGAAAAGATGCTTCCCTCGTGGCTACTTTTTACTGGATTGGGATACTGAGTTGGGCCGCCATCTGGCATCCCCGTTTCAACTAAGTTTTTCTCGATATTGGAGTACCTATAATAGTTTCCTCAAATAAAAGAAAAAAAGACACTCGCATCAATGCTTGAGTCGTGCAGGATTGTATGGTATTAGGAAGCTTCAGTCGACTCACCTTCCTAGTTTGCAAGCTTTACAGCAGCAGCATGGATAGAAAATGATGTGTTTAAAAGCATTACGGAATGTAGGGAAAATTGTGTATGTGGCAATTTGCACATGAATGTGGCTTTCAAAATGCATATTAGAAGTTGGAAGTAGGGTTTAGAAATTCTCTCCATGCTCATGCCAAGCTTATCTATTGTTGCACAGAAGAAAATGGTGATAGCCTTCCTAGGATTGGGTCTATGAAAATAACAGTTGTATACCTTCTTTATCTTTTTTACTTCACATTATGCATTTTCAATTATTTACGATATCCATTTTTTTCTTATGACATTGATTTCCCTTTTTATTGTTTTGTGGTACATGTACGAGTTTATGCATTTTCTTTTGACGCTTTTTCTAATGTCACAGTTTGACTTTTCGTCATAGATTCATAGGCTGCGTCCACATTTCTGCATAAAAAAGGGTTATGTTACGGAGACCACATTATTGTAACGCATTGTGTGCCACCCCGCTAATAGAGGTAGAGTCGGGCAAAACAAGTATGTCACACCGCTATTAGACAAGTGGTACACAATGTGATACAACAATGTTGTCTCCCTAGCATTTGCCTAAAGAGAAACCGAAATCTTAAAAAAGGGCAATGTGGTACAATAATGTCGTCTCCCTAGCATTTTCCTCGAGAGAAACCGGAATCTCAAAAAAGGGCAAAGGTCCATTATTATCCTTTAATGACTTGCAGGTTAACATCCAACTAACAGCCAGTCAAAGAAAAGAAAACTGAGACAGCAAATTGACATAGAAAATTAACAAGAATTATATATTCATGATCAATTGGAAGACGAAAGCAAAAGGGAGAAACATTAAACTCTTCCTTTCTGACGCAGAAAATAAATACACGGTCACTGCCAATACTCCTACAGCATTTACCTTACTGATATTCTGAACCAACATGTTAAATCTACATATCTGCACATCATTCATTCCTTGAGTAAATTACATTGCATCAAGAACACAAACTGCAGCAATACATAACAGAAATGTGTTAAAATAAAAAAACAAAGAACAAAGAACAAAAAGGCAAAAATGTGTCAAAGGAATATAAATACCACTCTTAGGAAAAATAGCAAGTAGTCAAATGCAAAATACCTATATTTGGAATGGGCCAGCAAGCCAAGCATGTAAAAGAACTTGTGCTCTGCCAGCCTTTTGATCATCTCTGGGCTTGATCTGAACCTGCAGTTCCAACTTGAGTAGCTGGCACACTGCTTGCTGACCCATTTTCAACGGGTGGAGGCACGCCCCATTTGCCTTCAGATTCGAGGGGCTCAAAGACATGAACAGCACCATCCGATAGTCCTAATGCGAACTGATTTGGTTCTTGTGGATGTGCCGCAATCACGAGGGGCTGTACGTTATTGCTGCAAAAGGGGAAGCAAAGTGCTGGAGTCAAGAACTGTCAACACAGCTATCACAAAACTGGGAGGATTTAGATTTCCCAAACCAGTATCTTGACATTTATACAGAAAAGTAATCAAAGAGGCATGGTAAAAATAGAATGACTGGTACAAAGATTTCCCTTTTTTTCAGTCTGAAATCCAAAGATGATCTCCTTAGTTAAAGCAAAGATGCATGGATGAGTTAATGTCTGCATTTCGATGTGATTTTCATCAAATGTGTAGTTAAAGCTCATATACCTATATAGATTGGAAGAAAACTTCTGTGCTTAGAATGCATTTAGAGATTATGACACTAATGTATGGTTGAAGCCTTGGAGACAAGTGTCATTAAATTCCTATTCTATTAGGCTGTGTAAGCAACCAAATTTTGGGTTTTTATAGAAGTGGTAAATTAATCATACATGTGGGGATCTAAAATTGGTAATTGTTTCTTAAAAACGTTACAAAGTTCAGTATTCGTTTCGTTATATGCAACAATTCTAGCTATACCATGAAGTTGCATGATAGCATAAACCACCCTCCACCCAGGACAGGGGCTCAACCAGATTTCTAAGTGTATGTTCCAAAACCTAACATTAAAATCGTGTTTAAACTCTTGTTAAGCAAAATCAGGTTTAAACATATCCTGGACTTGTAAAATAATACTGAACAAGTACTACCCAAATTTAAATCTTGAAAAGCACCATTGAAATAAAGGTGGAAAGTCAACTGAAGTTGGGCAACAGAAAGAGGGAATTACCTGACATTAGCAGGAAGATAAACAGAAGGATTAATACGACATCGTAGTCTGAGATTTGCAGCACTAAACACACACACGGTTGCATCTAAAAAGCTGGCATATACAAGCTGGCTGTCGCATGAGAATGTTGCATGGGAAATTGGTGCAGCAGAATCACGTGGGACCCACTAAACAAGCAAGAGGAAAAGGAATTTAAATTTAAAAATTACTTGGAAGGACAGTCATAAATCTCCATGACATGCACCTAGAGACAAATGTACCTGCTTTACACATTCTAGTTTTGTTGTTTCATATATGGCAAGTTGAGTCTCATGCACAACCAAGAAATGCATCTGGTCCTGATGAAACTGTACACGTGTGTCTGACTGTGAAGCTGTTGTTCTCCCAGCTGGAAGCTGCAAGAATCTGGACTTCTGCTTTTCCCATCCATCAGAATTCCATACACAAAGCTGAAGGAGAAAAAAGAAATAATAACCAAACTACTATTAGTGATTTCAGTATTACTTCACAAGGACCTGATTACATTTACAGAGAAATACTTGTGTCATAGTAATTCCAGATTTAACAATTGACTTAAACTTTTTAAGGAGAAAAATGGAGTCACTGGAAAGTTTAGTGAACATGCTTGAATAGGAAAATAAATGCATGTTGAATCAGAAACTAGAACACTGAACACACTTATAAAAAAATAACCATTAATAAAAGGCCACAGATTTGCAAGTAGCCCAGGTTAACAGTTAATTTGTTTTGATGCCTGTCAGAGAAATTATCTCACTTTGGTAATATAAGCATATTTGTTGCAGGAAACATATTTGGGAGTTTGATTCAATTTCAGTCTACCGCAGGAGGAAAACCATATAAGAAAGGTACAAAAGCTGATTAGGTTCTGATACCTGAGCATCTGCTCCTGATGAAACTAGCACATTTAGTACATGAGAGAATGCTAGGCCAGTTATTCTTTTAGAGTGACCTTTAAGCTTGCTCTTAACCTGCATCAAGAAAATTAAAACTATATAATAGCCATCTCAAACAGCAGGTGCTGAGACAAATTGTCCACAGATTGCATCATACCTCATCTACACGGACATTATATATCTGAATAGTGGAATCATCCATTCCAATAGCTATAATATTGTTATCTTGAGGGTGGAAAGCAAGAAACGTTGCAGCAGGCGGCGGCGGCATGAAAGTTGTCATTGTCTGCAGTTGCCAACAAGAAATTTCAATTAGTATAATGAAAAAAATATATATATATATATATATATATATATATATGGAAAAATCGAGCTAACTATTCTGAAGGCATGGTACCTTAAATGTCATCATATTGAACAGGGAAATCTTTCCACCAGATGCTGACATTACATAAGAATCATTCTTGGACAAAGCAAAGCAAGGAACAGCTTCTTCAGGACTTGTGTCAGCAATATCATTGGTCATTAGAATGCCACTTGAGGGTTGCCAGAGTTGAGGTGAAACACTAGCAGTTGCCTGCAGTGTACATCAGTTGTATTGATAATATGAAACTCATCTTTTAGATTTATTATGAAAGAACTACAAATGATTGATGGAAACTACTATGCATCTACACACCTTGCTAGTAGAGTTACGCTCGCTCCTCTGCCATTTCCAGAGCAAATGTATGGCATTTGATGCTAATGCCAAAATTGCACTTCCTGAATTAGTATAGATCAACCTCGATATCTGAAAAACAAAATCAAGGAAGCTAATGAGAATAAATTGAAGACAGAATGTGTCCCTTTCAGAAATCCCATTGATACAGCATCATAAATGCAAATGAGAATTTAGACAGCCCATGTGGGAACCACTTTAAGTCCATGTGGACCCACGGAAATGTAAATAGAAAGTTTCTTCTTTACATCAAGTCTTTCTAAGACCTCAATTAATTGACTCTTTAACAACTCTTGATAGTTACTCTTAGATTGACCCTTTGGGTTATTCATTTGTTTTATACTGACCAACCCTTTGCTCAGACATTTCTCTTTGGATGAAAAGGAGCCATTGTCAAACTTGTGCAAACAACCTTAGTCTTAGGCTTCCAAAGAGGATGTTCTTTTTATAGCTAAGTTGTTGCTGCTGCATGAAGTTGGCCTAATCACATGCTTCGATGTGTTTGATCAAAAGATCATAAATGATTTCCATGTTTTTAAGTATGAAATACGAAATCATGGGAAGCACCATTCTGAAAATAAAATATTTCTTGTTCATATTTTAACCTCTATGAACAGAATTATCATTTAGAGCAACTTAAGGTCGTGGCCTAGAAAAAGGTCATAATGTTTTCCACACACAATGAATATAGTAAACTGTGGAACACAATGAAATATCTATAGTGTGATGAAGCAGGACCAGGCATGAAATCTTCCAAGAATAAAGGCAGTTAGCATATATCATACCTTGGTTACTCTCATGTTTTCAGGTAGCCTCAAGGAACGACATTGAGATGGTTCGTTGATTTCTGTGAGTTTCCAAATCTTTGATTTGTCATTGGATTCTTCAGCTATTCTAGGTTTCACATCCCCCAAGTTCCGAGCATCCCCATTCTGGTATGAATAATAGTTTGATTAATTAGAAGAATCATAACTGCAGGTATTTCAACTCTAAATACATACAAATAAAATAAGCAATTTGAAATAAAAATGCATATGGAGCAAAGTAATGATGGTCCAATATATACAAAAGAAGATGCATATCCAACGAACCATTCCAGAAATAGAAACTGCAGATGCACTTCTGTCAGCCAGACCAGCACTGGTAGCAGCAGCTGCTGCTGCTGCAGCAGCAACTGAAATAGGGTTTATTGCAGGCTGAAAGAGGTTGAGTGTTAGCAAGAGCTAATTTAATAAAGGATAAGGTACCAAAGAAATTAATCATATGACGAAAAAGAAAAAAAAAACTACCTTTGTCACAACTTCAGAGGTCCTTGATGCATCGTAGGAAAGATGATTCTCAAATGTTCGTAACAACCGAATTCCATCTGCATTTGCCAATACTTTAATCCCATTCTCATTGGCAGAAACAGCCAAGAGACTGCCATCCTTGTTAAAGCGGATACGAGGGCTTGCCTAAGAATTAAGAAGGGTAAAGAAGATGAGCAACTACTATTTTAGATCACTTTTATTTCAATTTACTTGAAGGGAATGAACCTACTGGGAGGCCTCCATCAGCATCAACAGTTGTCAGAAGCTGAATATTGTCCATGTCCCAAAATTTAATAGAGAAATCATCACCAGCAGCCAAAAATCGGTTTTTAGTAGTATCGAATTGCACAACACCAAAAGATCGCTTGCGGAAGCCTTGATAGGTCCTCTTCACAGCCCCTTCACTTTCATTCCATTCAACAATATATGACTCACCCTCTTTACTTGTCCCACATGAAAAGAGCCTGCAAAAATTCACCCACCACAAAAGGACAAAAAGGGAAAAGAATTAAATAATCATAGTCTGCCATCTATCAAAATTTAAAGAAGCAACCCTGAGCTATGTATACTAACCTTGTACCATCAGCACTGTAAGCCATGGTTGTGCACCAGCGACCAGGAGCATCATAATCAACCCGAGATCCCAAATTGTCATACAACCAAGCCTTTATCTTTCCATCCAATGCTGTTGAAAAGATAAACTGAAGCACAAAAGTGAAAAATGAGCATCAGAAAAGGACAGAGTGGGAACCAGAGACAGAATGGAAAGGTGTAATTAGTAAGAATGAAGACCTGAATGTTTTCCTTGTAGTGTGGGCAGACAGAATAAACAGGAGCCTCATGACCTTCAAAAGTATACTGTTTTGCACCAGTCGTAGCATCCCATACCTAAATTTATAAAGGGAATCAGCAAGGAACAGAAAACGTTCTTCCAATTAGACAAGCAAACATGTTAGACAACTAAACAACCTTGATGGTCTTGTCATCCCCGCATGTAATTACACAAAGCTGTTTATTGGGGTGGGAGAATGCTAGATCATTTACTCCACCAACATGAGCATCAATCTAGGACAGTAATTTCAGAGGTCAGTATTAGTACAGGAAACTCAGATTATAGCAAAAAGTGGAAAAGAACTGAAAACAGTATCTTCAATATATACCTCTTGGTGCTGTCGTATATCGTCACCCCCATGATAAGAATATATTTGAACAATGTGCCTCGAGTAAGCAACACCTATATTTGGATTGTAAGTAATAAATAAATAAAGATCTAATTTACTACTTCAATAATTATAGCGTGCATATCACATTTACCACAGGTACTTCAATATTGTCAAACTTACCAAATAAAGAACCATCAGGGCTCCATATCACACGGTTAACAGATACACCAGGATCCTTAACTAGAGCAGCCTGAATTTCATGAAAACATTTACTATTCAGTCAACCAAATAACACAACCATAAAGAATATAGAACACAGTCTTTTATGTCATTTATGAAGGATAGAAGGGGAAAGACCTGCAGAGGCATTGAACATGAACTAAGATCCCAAACTTTGAAGTTCCTCAAAACTAGTCGCTCCCTAGATCCAACTTCCCACAGCCCTATGTCCCCCACATTAGTACCAACTGCAGCATCACAGGGAGAACAGTCAAACGTCAGAAGATATGAATAGAAAGCAACTAAGGGCCAAACCAACTATCAAACCTAGCTCGACAGCCTGAAGGTCTGCAAATTAAAAAAAAAATAAGGAGCTACTGTAAAAATACAAACCAAGAAGCAGAGTCTGCTGTAAAGGATGAAAATCCATGCTCATGGGAGATGAACCCTGATTCAAAGTCCGTGTGACATTCTTTGGCAAGTCATCAGGTGCATTCAAAGCTTGACCATGACCATGACCCGGAAATGTTACTGGCAACATGTTAACAGGGAGATTTACCTGCTCAAAAGAACAAATACCAATAAAAGGTAAGCCAGGAAGAAGAGAACAATCATCATTCAAAATTTGATCTATACAAACATGTGCATACTTCAGAAGACAGCCCCATGGGCCTTGTTCTTTTAGATACATGATCAGAATCCCCAGACGGGTACTCTACAGAAGGATTAGTTGGGGGAGTCCTTGGATGTTTCAAGGCAGCTGCACAATGTAATGAAACACCTCAATCAGAACCATGTCATCAGCATCGTGATAAAACTAAGAGCCTCAGTAGTAACAAAAGGATATCTTACCTGTAATTGATGGAGCACCAAGACCAATAGCTCCTCCTTCAGAAGCAGCTGGATGAGTAACAGTGGAAGGATTAGACATCCAACCTGCAAGGGGTATTGGAACTGGGGCTGGTGTAGGTTGAAAAGGCTGAAATGCAAAGCCAAACAAATCAATAAGACCTTTATAACAACATAATTTTATTTCTTTTCTTTCTAAACAAAAGGGAAATGCTTAATTCCACACAAGAAGTATTTTTATTACAAGAGTTGCTACTTTAGTAATATATCACCAGTTAAGCTAGATTACCCACCCCATGTGCACCTAGCGGAGGAAATCCTCCGGCTTTTGGTAAGGATCCAAGCAGTGGATTGTTTGCAGGTGATGGAGCCCGCGCACCGTTCGGTTGTCCACACGAGTGATCCACAAAAAGAGTTTTTATATCTGGATTTGGTCTTGGGTTCTTACAAAGCTGATGCTGCCAATTTAAGCTTTAATTTGCAGAAGAAAATTAGTTACCCTCAGCACAACCAGAAGTCCAAAATTTTCACAAGTATTAGTTCATAGTGTGTAACACTACTTAGACACTGTTCACCCAAAAAAAAAAATTCTGACACCACAAGCTGGAACAAGCAGTGATGTGCTAGTGTCAATGCAGAATCTCCAAAATAGGTTCACAGCACATGTTTTAGGCATTGCAAGAAAGTTGATGATTTCTTCTGCTTTTTTTTTTGTCAAGTTTGATGATTTCTTTTTGTCTCCACAGCACTCATTGTCATAACCAACTTTTTGAATAGCAACAATGATAATGTAGCTAACAACACAATTTTGTGCTATGAACTTGATGAAATTTCATTCTGAACGCCATGGAAGACAAATGCACTCACTCCATACACGAAAACATTAAAATAAGATCACCACTTGCAACAGCATCCATAAGTCACTGAGTGCACAGCTAATCTTATCTAACTGAAGTCGCGGTTTCAGAGAAATTACCTTTGGTTAATGAGAGTCCGTAGTCTCGAATTTTTGAGGTTGGGGAATTGCAATTTATCACGGAATAAGGGATTTGCTTCAATCAGTTTCTTAAGTTCAACCAGCATAATTGCCCTGGCAGACTTCGTGTCTCCATACTTGGATAGTTGTTCATTCTCCCTATAATGCAAGATACCATTTTTCAGTACATGATGCTACAACTGGTGTTCGACTTTATTCATATAACACTATTTGCATACCTAAAATTCTCCAATGTCAAGAGCTGGGTGATTTCCTTGAAAAGTTCTTCATTGAATGTGGCAAAAACCTTTAAATCCTTTACTAGTATATCCACAGCTTTGGACCGATCATGCCTATTAAAGTCCAAACAGTCTCAATTATATGCAATCCAACCACAGAATTCCTCAATGCAGATAAAAATT
This sequence comes from Prunus padus, assembly GCA_024362665.1. Taxonomy (NCBI): domain Eukaryota; kingdom Viridiplantae; phylum Streptophyta; class Magnoliopsida; order Rosales; family Rosaceae; genus Prunus; species Prunus padus. The sequence goes on along the minus strand of JANFAM010000010.1, from coordinate 19,627,912 downwards.
TCCCATGAAAGTTATGGTTGCAATAAGAGAACTGAACTGAAAGTGGAACATAATAAGCTTACTTGTCCAATGCCTCAAGATACTTCTGTTTCCGTATCTCAAAAAAGATTTTCATGGAATACCGGTTATCGTCCACTTTAGTGAATCCGGACAGGTACTTCTCAACTTCATCCCAATTACCATTATGCACCTCATCCTCAAAATATTTCATATTGAAGAAAAACCCAGATTCCTGCTCCAGCCTATTTACATCAAAATGCAATTAATGATGCAGTATCAGTACACAATCACCAAGTATAACAATAAAAACTCATTAATTAAAAATAATAAAAATATATATAGAAGGGAGCCCACTTGTGTACAGTCTCTTTGAATTTTTCCTCATCTAGAAACTGTAAGATCAGGAACACAAGCTCCCTGCTGAGAGAAGACATCTTGACCCCTCGTCTTGGATTCCAGAACCGGAAATATCACTAAGATTATAACTAGATCTGCAAAAATAAAATAATATTATAAATCAAATCAGTATGAAAAGGGTCAACCTAAATAGCCCAAAACTCAAAATAAAATTAAAAAATTAAAACACACAGCCAGCAAAAATTCAAAAGGAGCATACCCAGAACTAGATCATAAGACTAAAACACCATTTTTACCAATTATTTCAGAAATTTGACTATACATCGACATAAAATTCAGGTTTTATAAAAAAAAATTCATAAAAAATATTAACTTTTTTGAGGATCAAAGAAGCAAAGAAAGCAGCTTTAAGACCCATGTGGAATCGAAGATGCAAAAGAAAAAGGTATAAATAAGCAAACCCCAAAGAAATATCAACCCAAAAATACCCACAAAAAAAGGACTTTAAAAGAAATTAAAAGTTAGAGATTCCAAAACAGAGAGAGAAGCTCTCACCTTGAGAACCAAATCGGAACAAACAACCACACATCCAGAAGACGAAGAAGAGAGACGGACAGAGACAGAGCTCAGAGAAAGCTTTCTCTCTCTAGAAACTTAAAGTAAACTCTCTTTCTTTCTCTCTCCAGAAATTTTTGTATTTATATATAGAGAGAGAGAGTGAGAGAGAGAAAGGAGACATTAAACTTGCAGAAATGGTGATTTTTATAGGAGGCGACAGATAAAGAGGATGATAAGTACATGTGCTTATCAACTCTTAAAGCAATAGGTTATGGTAGCTTATGATAGGTGCCTCTTGATATGTACACGGACTTATAAATAGGTACAATTTGAGAGGGGTCCCACTTAGCCGGCTACATTTGTCGAGTTCATCGGCGCGGAATCTGTAGCTGACAACTGTCCTTCAGCCAAGTGTAGAACCAGAGCCAGAGAAATAATCAACTACTTCCCCGTTCAGCCTACAAATGCAATATATACCGATGGATTCATCTAAGAGGTTTGACCAGGAAATTTTTAAGATATATCGACGGCTAGAATTCAAGTAAAGCCCAGCTGAAAAGGAGGTGAAATTAACCTGGAAAGCGATTTTTACTACCATCAGATCCCCTCAATTAAACGACGGGCTTTCGCGGACGGTCCCCAAAAACGTTCACCCTCAGATTTTGGCAATTATTACAGAGCATGCCACTAGGCCACTCCCGGTACTTATTTATATCACGTGATACAGTGAGACAGGACATGATTGCGATATGAGATATGAAGTTGCGAAAGAGTTGTTAATTTTCGGGGCGATAAAATGCGGATCGTATCGCGTCATATCGGGATTTGGTTTGAAATTTATTGTGGGCAATAATTTAATACATGGATGATTTTCGAAGATAATGATATAATAAAAGGTGCGGTTTTTCTAGTCGTAACGTGGGGGTTTTGTCCATCTCAGTCTCAGGAGTACGTACACCACTAAACCTTCTACTATTTTAAACAAGGAATTTGGCGTATGCGCTGTGCCAGGTGGGCGTTTTTTTTTCTTTTTTTCCTTCTACAACTCTTCTACAGTTCAACTGTGGTCACAGAGTTTTCCATGGTGTTTGTTGTGGCCCCGACTTTGGACTTCAATTTCGGAATAATTTCCTAGCGATTTCCAGCTCATAATTTCATTTTATTATTTTATTTTCGCATGCACTGTCGGCCTTTCCTTTGGGTTGGATTTACCCATATCCACATATGAGAATGCCATCAAGGGATGAAATTCGGAGCCTTTCCAAACCAAGAACCAGCCTTCCTAATATGTAAAGAAAACCGCGCAAGAAAATGAGTTACGTAAATACAAACTTTTAGACATCTGTGAAGAGGGATTATGTTTTTTTTTTATACAAGGGATATTAGGAGAGAGAAGAATCGAAGATAGGATCTCGGATGCAAAAGTAAATATTTTTAATCATTTGAGTTACAAGTTTATTACAAGAGATCTTGTCTTGAGGCTACATAATTCAGTTCTAACCTCAATTCTCTTGACTTATTATGATGAACCTAGCCCCATTGATCTTCCTTTTTGTTTCCTTCGTCAAAGACCTAAGCTTGGTTTATTTTTTTTATTTTTTATTTTTGTCAAGAACTTTGATTGATTGAGACGCCATAAAATTGATTAAGAAAAGGAAAGGTGTTGGTAATGCCAAGGAAACTCATTACACATTAAACAGAAACTCATCTTGAAAGAGACCATTTATCCATACGGCTTTATTTTTGTTTCAGTTAAACAGAAGAAAACAAGTATGAAGGGAAACCGACAATGACTCGTGTATTATTTACTTTCGCAGCTCTTACACAAATTAAGCCGTTTTGTATGGTTATTTTTACATGTGAAAAGTTATAGATGTGACTTAAATCAAGAAGATAGAGAGATACAATGAATGTGCATTTTCTTTTTGCTAACAATTTGTGCATGGATTCTAATATAACGGTTTTTTTATTACAAGCAATGGTCCAAACTAACGGAGGGAGGTTTCTGACAAACACTATTAATGCATGGAAATTTTAACATAAAATCTCTAGCCTGTAAGTCAAAATCTTTTTTTTTCACTTAACTATATCTCGTTGGCCCTGACAACAAAAAAAGATCGAGTTGGCCCATTTTCTAATATAAGGTTATGTAAAAATCATTATTGAAAAAGAAGAATTTATTATTATGTCCTCTTGAAGATTCTTTTAATAATCCTTTTTTTATTATATAGAAAAAGCATGGATTTTTGGAGAATTGGGGGGTGATTGTTTTAGCTAGGGGTGGTTGCGGTTCGGTAACCGCGAATTTTTGCCCAAATCGCAAACCGACCGACTATTTGCGGTATGGCGATTTTTGAAACCACAAACCGACCGCTTTTTGCGGTTTACCGCAGTTACCGTGAATTAGCGGTTTAAAACCGCAAGTTCTTTTTGTGTCATAAAAATCCGATCTTCCACATTTGAGGCCTAATGTTGATGTTTCTTTTGAAGCCTTTTGAGTTCAAGCATACTTTAACCCAAAAATATAAATTACAACCTAAAGAAATAAATTCATAATCTCAACTTCTCAAGCATATATAAATTCACAACCTCCTCAACTTCTCAAGCATTGACAACCTAAAGAAAATTAAAGTTACAATTCCAAGCATTCCAATTAAAGTTAAACTTCTCAAGCATTCACAACCTCAACTTCTTAAGCATTCCAATTCCAAATCCTTTAAAGTTACAAACCAAAAGGAAAATGCAATGCAAAATGAATTAAAGTTACAACCCAAAGGAAAAATCCAATTCAAAGTTAATTAAAGTTACAAAACTAAAAGGAAAATGCAATACACTAATGTTACAAACTCAAGTGTTGGTGGTGGTGAGTGGATTTGAAGAACCCCGTTGTGGATTTTTAAAATATATTTGCGGTTTGCATTAACCGCAAGTTTTGAAAATCAAATACCGTAACCGCAACCGCAAATGCAGTTCGGTTCTTCATACCGCAAATGCGGTTCGATTTACCGCGATTGTGGTTCCATTACAGTAAATTGTCGGTTGATTTTTGCGGTTTTTCGATTTTGCGGTCTAAAATGCCACCCCTAGTTTTAGCAGCATCAAGAGATGGCTTAAAGTTGGGGTAATCTCACGGGCAAATCAAATTCCCCACTTGCACTCATTATTCAATATAAAACAATTACGGCACAAGTCTTGTCTAAGACCAACAAACAGACAAATGAACAAAGCCAAAAACCCTAGCTACCAGGTTGGCTGTATGATTATATTCATTAATAAATCTTACATAGTATCTCACAGATGAAAAAAGCTGCATAATCACTTTGTTTGCAAAAGTTTCACAATTGAAGAATCTAACTACCTCCCTCTTTTATCAATTCTCAATTATGCTTTTCTATATATCTCTCGTAATGTAGTATCATCAGATGATCAGAAACTTCATTTTTCTTAAATTACCCTGATCTTGTGTACTTAATCAAACCGATTTAATCATGTAACTGTTATCAAATAAATAAACGAACAAAATGCTTTAATTAAACATTGAAATGATCTAATGAGAATCAAATGGCTAAACAACTTTCAAGTTGTTTGAATTTTTAGTTGAAGAGCGGCCTAAGAAAGAGAGGATTCACGACGCTTGATTAAAGATAGAAATGAAAAAAGACGAGAGCAAGAGACCCAAAAAAAAGACTACCATTCGTTTTTGTGATTTGATCTGTCTTAAACAGCTACTTACTATGTGGGAATTATTGCTCGAGTAGTAGAGCACTATACTCGATTGAAAGCAATTGGTTTTTCTAGTATTATTTCGAGCGTAATGAAATAGATAATTCAGAAATCCTAATAAATTGCGTGTGTGACCGTCCGATGCAGTCTCTAGTCTAAGATCCCAAACCAAATTAGAGATTAATAATGTATAAACTAACTCAAACAAAGTAGAATTTAGAGATTAAAATGAGACACGCGTAAAGATCAAGAACCATTAATGTGAACTTAACCCTACTTATGTATAGTTGCTTTCGCGTAGCAAATGTGACAGCTCGCCCAGCTTTTTGACAAGGGTTTGGCGACAAGTCACTTTCCCCCCTACTAATTTCTTTTTCTTATTCGATGACATGAATATTTTTAGACAAAAGAAAAACAAAAAACGAGATGCATATTTTATAGGGGCAACTGGCAATAGAGTCAAGCTTTAGATCACCAGATCCCGAAATTTTCAAACCAATTTCTCCCATTAATATCGTGAATTAATGGAAAATATCAAGAGAAATGAGAAAATGAATCATTTTCACAGAACATTGGTTCCTTCTCCTTCATCCTTTGCCTCTCCTTTTCCTAGTGGTCAGTTGTCAGTGAGAGAGAGTAGCCCACTGGGTCTGTTTTTTTATTGGGAAAGTGGTGATCCTCTCTATCAATGACTTTTTCTATTTTTTTTTATTTTTTTTATTTTATTTATTTTATTTATTTTTATTTTTTCATTTGTTGGGCAAAGACTAATCTATGGCCACTTTAGGTCCAGGTAATGTAACATGTTTTGCTAAAGCAAAAGAATATAATATTATTGTGACAATAATATGGTCTTTTTGCCTTCGCAATGTGCAAGAGAGCGATGCTCGCGTAAACCCTAACCCTACCCTAGCCCACCCTCTCCAAACCTTTTTTTTTTGGTATGGCCATGGTCCCGACCTTTTTTACATTCAATAGTATTATTCTATATGCTACCAAAACAAAAACATTTTACTTAACACATTCGTTGGGCATGTTGAAGAGCTGTTTTCTTCCTAGGTTAGGCCCTAATCGTCGGGTCATACAAAGATTTACCTAACCATTTAGTTTCATCAATTAAATTTCAAGGTTTATATATATATATACATATACATACGAAAATAGTTCATTATAGATGTATGCATTATAACGGTGAGTGACCATTCCCAGGGGTAGATCCACGGGGGTCATAGGGGTCAAATTATCCCTTGGCGATCATGGAAATAGGCTTGGAGGTCCTAATTTACTGAAGGTGTGACCCTTTGAGCTGCCTACCATCTGTTTGTTGAAAGGCTTGAGGAGGAAGAATGTTGTGATGGGAAGAAGAGAAGCTACGTAATAGCTTCTTCTAATTTTTTCTTTTAACCAGTCTGGGCAAAACGAAGTCATTTTGGCCTAGGCAAATTTTTTTAAAAAAATGACCTGGCCAAAACGACGTCATTTTGGGCCAGGTTTAAAAATAAATAAATGCAACCAGCAAGCATCCCAAAACAAAACCCACCTACCTGATATCAATGAACCCCTCCAAACTCAATTTTATATTATCTCCTCTAACTCCAATTTCTCCAAACCCCTCAACCTCCATCTCCTCCCTTGCCGACGTAGGTGCTGCCACTGCCGTTGAAGGGTTGTGCCTCCATCTCATCCTAAATTCTTTTTGGAAGTTTTACATTATGACCATTTGATTTTAGATTCCTGGATCCACCATTGACTATTCCAATGCCATATGTTGAGCATTTTAATGCTCACTCGTAGTCCGTAATGCAATGCACACATCTGCATTGAATCGTATATATATGAATTTAAGTTTCATTTTTCTACCTAAAGATACATATGAGAGAATTGAAGAAGAAAGGAGGGACAAAATAAAGGAAGGGAGGATGAAGAAATGGAGAATATTTAAAACAATAAAAACTATTTGAAATTTCTTTTAGTTTTTAAATTTGGTAATTGTTATTGGCAATCAAAAAGGTCCTCAAACACTCCTCCAAAGTGAAATTCTCCCCTTATCTTTTTTTTTTTTGGAGAAAATATTATCCCTTTATCTTATTTTAATAAAGGAGTGCATGATATTATGATAACTGTTTTGGAGTGTCAATAATAATTCCATTTGGCCACATTTGGTGGCTCGGACTATACTGGACTATTTATTAGACAAGTGTCCTGATCGCTGTTTGGTGAACTTATAAATGTGGGATTGGACTTCTTGAATTTGACAACAATCCAACATATTTTAGGAACGAGCCTAGGTGATGGTTAACCTAGGCTATAGCCCAGGTGAATTTTATTATTATTTTTGTTATAGTTAGTATATAAGTTTTAGGGTTTAGCTCAGTCCAAAACTAATAGTCCACCCATAAGGTAAATCCCACCTCATTTTGAAATCCTGGATTGTGTCTTACAATAAACTGTTAGGGCGGTGATGTTATTATAAATTGATGTTTTTCCTTTTTCGTAAAATCCAAATTATAAACCTTTAAATATAAATAATATGTAAAACAAAGTTTTAACAATAAATTAAAAATAAAGAAACAAATAAATAAGTAAAATAAATCAAGAGTAAGAAAGCAAGTCTAGTATAGTGAAAGCACGTCAAATATGCTGTCCTAAAGCCTTTGTAGCCTCCTTACGTGCAGGTAATGACAGTCTACAAGACTTCAAGATACGAACCAATACGCAGGCTCAAGGTCCGCTATGAGCACGTTCACAGTCGGATAGAAATCTCCAAGGCACAGAACCGTTGCCCAAAAATAATAATACGAAAAGTATAGAATCTATGAAAATATGAGCATAGAGAAATCTGACTGTGGTGTGTCTCAAATGTGAAGGAGGAGTGGCCTTTTTATAGGCATCCAAAAATTGTAACATCCACATACAATTTAAACCAGAAAATTAAGACAATGAATATAAAATAAAAACTGAAAATTAAACAATTGTAACTCCCATAATAAATAAAAGAAAACAGCCAAAAGATTAAAATAGAAATAAAGACATTAAAATTTAAAACCCTTTCAAATAATAACAGGTGAGACTCATAAAAATCGAGTTGGACTCAACCCCCTTCTAGTCAAAGCCGAGCCAATGTTTAGTTTTCATTTTATATGAGCATTTTCATTACATTTTGTCCTTCCTCCCTTCTCCTCCCTCTTTTATTCTTTTATTCTTCTTTTGAATCAACCTCTTTGCTTCTTTTTCTCACACATTTTTCTTTCTTCTATTTTAAAATTAGAAATTAATATCACTAACTCGCCTTCTCTCTCTCAGTGGAAAAAAAAAACCCTAGCCGTCCACACCCTTCAGTGCCACACCAAGGGGGAAGGTGGTCTCTGCCTCTCCTCCCCTCTTTTGCCTCCTCTCTCATCCTTTTTTTTTCTTTTCTTGGTTTTTTGTTTGTTTTTTGTTTTGTTTCTGGTTGCAGGTTTTTCTGTTTTGGGTGTTTTATACTTGGTGTTGTAATAAGAGTTGTCGGTGGTGCTATATATCCAGGCAGATGTCGACATCGGTGGGTTAGCAGCGGTTGCTATGCTAGTTTGTAGTTGTTGTTGAAGCAACCACTGCGAAACATCATTGTCACCATCCTTTTTGGCCCACATACACAGGATTTTGGCTCCAATTCAGAGTTTGGAGTTACAACAATGGAAGTTGATGGTTTATGTGGGTTGTGGTTTAGCCGATACGGCGTTATGGGTCTCTTCGGTTGTGGGAGACGATGTGGAGCGGTGATCATTTTCTTTGTTTGTATTCATTAAGAGTTTGTTGTATTTTATTTTAATTATCAGGAACTCTTTAGGAGTTTGTTGTGTTTTTTATTTTCGTTTTCAGCTGTGATACGGATCTGCCATTTCTGCCGTTGCGCGGTAGATCTGTATTGTAAGTCTGAGTACATTCTCTTCGGGCTACTAAATTAGGGGTTTGAGTATTTGTAGGCTTATGCGTAATTCTCTCCATATCAAACTAACATGTTGTTGTATTTGGTCACTGAAGATGTTGTACCCATTTCGGCATTTTTGTGGCTTTGTACTATGTTTTGTTTCATCAATAAATACTATTGCTTCTAAAAACAAAAACAAAAATGAAAACTTAGAAATTAGTAATTAATAATTAATAATCACAAAATAATGAGCAAACGGGGCCGTAAGAGTATAACAGAAAAATAATTAAGGTTGCATTTACTTTTACAAGTATGAACCATAGTGAAGTTTTTTTAACCAATGGGAGGATGGAATCTGAGCTATACAAGTATGAACCATAATCTAAAGAGTGCGTCCTAAATTCATAACTCTTAAAAAACATCTATTCTCTTAGAGCATCTCCAACTGATGTGTCAAAAGTGTCACATAGACATTTAACGGCTAGAAATAACATCTCACATTACTCCAACCGATGTGTCAAAGCTGATGTGAAATGAAGGCTGGAGATTGAGATGTTATTTTTGACATCCCAAAAGCAGGTTGTCAAATGAATATTTTCTTTTCTTTTCTTTTTAATTCAAAATAAATCAACACTAAAATGTAATAAAATAATCTTTTAATTTGACATATCGAGTGGAGTGTAAAACTGCGTAAGATGTCAAATTGCCACATCAACCATCAAATTTAAATTTGATGTTTAGTATTTGATATCTCTCTTGGCGATACTCTTAGACACTTTGAAACCCCATCAATAACTGCCCAACAGGGACGGACCCAAGGCATGTACCTGGGCTATAGCCCAGGTGAGTTTTTGTCTTTTCTTATAGTTAGTATAGAATATATATACTAGTAGGAAGGATAAGTTGCAGGAGGAGTCGTGTGCTGTCAAGTAGTGTTAATTTTAAGCATATATAATCAATTGATGTTGGCATTGTTGGAGTAAAATAGTCCTCTTTAAATCAATAAAATAAAAATGATATGTTCTTAAATTAAATTTATATATATTTATGATCAATTTTATCACCCTTCCTATATGATTTAGTCAAGCCTAAAATCTACTAGTCCAAGTAAAGTAAATCTAGCCTACTCTATTTTGAATTGCTGGGTCCGTTCCTGCTGCCCAGTGCCCGGTCTTCGATTTTGGTCTTTGAATCCAAGCCGGTCATCCCGTCTGGTTCGAAAACGTCATGTTCATGCCCCCGCACCAATGACCTACTGACACGTCATTCAACAACCTCGACTAGAAAGAATGCCCCTGAAGTTTCACCGAAATTACAGATATTTCTGTACTGTGACTTTGTAGACTTGTAGATGTAGTTGTTGTCGACACAAGAACGAGGGACGAAAGATTCACACGCTGAGCGTGACATCCAGCGAAGGATATATTAGGATTTAACCCCACGCTTGGTCATAGAGCGTGACAACCACGCTCTTCTTATAGCTGGCGCTGGTCATGTCCTTTGTCTTTTATATCTTTTCTTTATCACGTTCTTATTGAAGAGGACCATGCATTAACTACATTAGTGGTCTAATTGACATACGTGGCCATCCTTTTATTTTTCTCACAACATAAAAAATTTAAAAAGGAAAATAAATTTGTAGCTCTGGTTTTTTTTTTTTTTAATATAGAAATTTTGGGATTGCATTCATTTTTCAACCAAAAATACCACTAGCCACAAAGGGTCATTACAATAACAAAACGACCTAACATCAAAATTAAGACAATATGTGACTAATCCACAAACGATCACGCATGATCGAAGAAACTCTGGTATAGGCATCTCAATTAAGATTGCGAACTCAGAATAAAAAAAAGAAGATAAAGCTTGAAAAAATCAAGCCACAACAATACAAATAAAACTCTCACATAAGAGAGGTGGAAAACTCTCACAAAAGAGAGGTGAAAAACTATCACAAAAGTAGAGGTGAAAATTACACAGAAAACTCAAGATTCTCTACGACTTATTCCAAACATAAGAAACCGCAAAAAGGAGAGCGGTAGAGATCTGATATCGAAACGCATGTGGAGATCCAATGCCGAGACACATACGCCGGTGATGAGTGGAGGAAAATTATAACAAAATGAAGACAAATAAAGGAAACTTTTTGTCTCTAAAATGGGGGAAGAGAGGAGAAGGGAGGAAGGGAGAAGGAGAGAGGGGAGGAAGAACAGTGGCTTCCTCCCATTTTCTAGTGAAAACGGCTCTAGAGTGTTTTTTGGGACATAGGAGGCTAGGGTTTTCGAAAAGATAAGCTAACTCTCATTTAGAATAGCTCAAGTGGTTAAAAACATTATACTAACTGTTTTACTTAATTGACAAGTTAAATTACTGTATACGTACCCACTTAATTGGGTGGTTGATTATTGAATAATTACTTTACGTGCATGCATAAAGAACGTAATTTAAGAAAGAGAGAAGGATTTCATGAACCCGATTCATGTAAGTTTTGCTCCATCATGCATGGCTTAGTTACTATAGCTAGGAATCTAGCATCTCTCTTTCTAATATGAACACGTTTCTTATCTTAAAAGGAGGCAATGCATGTTCAGAAAATGAAGTCCCTGGCTAGCACTTCATTTGTGACATGTTTTGGTGTTGACTTAAAGGATGTGCGGTGCTCATGCGGAGGAATTTTTGTATGTAACGATTGTTTAATATTTTCCATTTTCTTCTCATAACATGCAGTAGATAGTACCATATAACCAATTTTTCTAAGGTAGGTAAAGTAATGTTTGACCTAAAGCATTTTCAAAACCTCTCCAATTAATTACATGTGATAAATTTTTGCGTATGACTATAATCATGTCACATGGTGTTATTATCACGTATTATGATATGAGTGGATGAAGTTTATATTAGATTATTAATAAATATATGTATTTCGTCAAAGGGGTCTAGCCCAGTGAAAAATGACCTTAACTTGCAGACGAGTGGTTTCAGGTTCGAATCCCAAAAGCACCTTGAGAAATCTCTCTCATCTTGTAATTTAGACTATCGCTTATTTTAAAAAAAAAATTCATATTTCATAACATATGAGTGAATTGATAACACCACGTAACAATATTACTAAAAAAATCGTAAAAGTAGTCAAGTTCGGAGTCCCAATACACATGTGGTCCCATTTATGACAAGGCACAAAACTAGCGCCTTTGAATGAGAATAAAACAAAGGCCATATTCTCTTGATTGGGTGAGAAAGAGAAATAAAACGAGAAGTTTTTGTAGTAGATTAAGATCTAAACCTCAAGTGATAAGAAAAAGACTAAGGCGAATAGTACTAGGAAATTCTCTATCGGCTTGTCTTTGTCCCATTGTCTCATTTACAAGTCTTTTTCTTAGCATACACTCCATTGGCTTGTCTTTCTCTTCCCTTCTTTCTTACATAATGCCATATGAGTCATTGCATTTAGACTCCCATATCTCATTTCTTACCTTTTCTGTCAAAACCAAAAAAGACGTTGCTTTGGAATTAGGTTCTTGACCATAGTGCATGATGGCTACTCCTAAATGAGTCTTGAGAGCACAAATGACGTCACAAATTAGGTCCTTAAACATTTTTTTATTATTATCTTTCCTATGTTAGTCACAAATGACGTCAAGGTAACATAGCAATATGTGAACATACTCAAATATGAATAAATGAAACACTACGACATCAGTTTGAATTCAAGATTTTGAATTAGTCTCTCTAGCATTATCTTCTTTTTGTGTTTTTTTTGTGTGTGCCAAAGTTAGGAAGATAGAAAGGGTTTTCTCACACACATTGCTAAGATGCCATGAGATTTCGAACCTGATACCACTGATCAACAAGTGTCAAATGGTCACTGAATAAGAATTTATTTATTTATTATCTTTTCGGGAATAAGAAAAGAGTGGTTGTGCTATACCCGAGCCCAAAGTAAGAAAAGGAGAATTTTCTAGGTCATTTTCGACAGCCCAACCCATATGAAAAACCTCCCTCTATGCATCCATGGGTAGGTCGTTGTCAGCGGGTGAAGGTCAACTTTGTTTTTGCCAATTACCACCATCCATATCTTATCATGTGATAAAGTCAATTGGAACAAAAGAATAAATGCCATTTTCTGCATGTTCAATTGTTCAATTTATAAGATTTGCCAATAATAGTTTAAGTTAATGAAATTCAATCTCCACTTTAATGGAGAAATTCTTGTTTTGAATCTCATTCATTCATATAGAACAATTGTTGAATAATAATAATAATAATAATAATAATAGTTCATTTGTACCCGTGCATGACAAAGTGTTTGGATTTTTTAGTTTAATGAGATGTACGTTTTTGGATTCTTTGTTAAAATTTTCTTTTTGGTAGTGATATTGTGTTTATAAATTGATGCCATTTCATATTATATGTTCTTTCTCTCTCTCCATAATACTTGTATAGTTTTCAATTTAAATTCAAAACGGAAAAGTTCTATAAATCTTAAACTCGAAAGGTTTATTTATTTATTTACAAAGTCATATTCTAAACAGGTTGGGAGATTGAACTTAAGTGCAAGAGGGCAGACGCAGTACCTTGATTAACTAGCCTAAACCACTTCTACAAAATGCTATTTAATATTCAAACAATGCCCTTTGAGACATAATAAAGTATAATCTTCACAGAAAGTATAGTTACAAGATTATATTACGATAAGGACATCCTTGGTCATCATCACCAAGGAGGAGGTAAGTAACTTTTATACAATTCATTTATAGATAATATAATGCATGTCTTTCCAGAAAATAAAAATAAAAAACTGCTGGAGTGATGAGACTTTTTGTCACTGTTTTTTTTAATTATCTATACAAGTTTCTGTAACCAAAAAAAAAAAGAAAAAGAAAAAAAAAGCCTTTTGTGGCCCTTTCTTCTTCTCAGTTCTCATCCTCATCTCACTTTTTCATTTGAATATTTTTATGCAAAGGCCTCACAATTGTCCTTTTTTGGTAGGGACAAATTTATGATAAAGCCACTGTCCTCCAATTGCTTCTCCCTGAATTGAACTTGAACTGGTGCATGCATCGTGTATATATATATATATGGAAGGCATAAGAAATTCACAGACTCATTGTTAGGAATAGTGGAGTCAACCCTTAGCGAAGGACGAGTCTACTTCAATTGTTTTCCTAACTTTTCGGTGGCTCTTGCTGATATTAATGTTTTGAAAACACTTACCCTGAACGTCCAAACGCAAGGCTATGATATGGAGCCGGTTTTCAAAACCTAGCAGTCATTTATAGAGTTTCATATAAAGTTATGAATGTCAAACAAAGTAGGGCAAATATTCAATTATTCTCATATTTGCTCATATATTCTTATTTTTTTATTCTTCTTCAATATGAAGGTATTTATAGAAGTACAACCCTAAATAAAATAGGAAATAAATCTAAATTATAATAAAAAATAAAACTAAATTATAATTGGACTAAACAAATAGGTAAGTAACTAAAATCCTAACATAATAAGGAACCAAAATCCTAACTAAATAAGAACTCGCCGACAATGAACACTGTCTGTCCTAGAGCCAAACTACTAGATAACAAAGGACAAATAACTCTATTCCAGGCAAACCTAGGGAAGACTAATCTAGTTGTTTCTAAGATGATAGAATGGAGTGATGTCACCCTTCCTGAAAAATGGGTTTTGCAAGAAATTGCCCCAAAGAAACCTATTGAAAACCAAGAACCTCAGTAGATCACTCAGTTTGCTGATGGGACGTTGAAATACAATTCTTATCTTTCAGAAAAGCATCCGTGAGAGCTGGCCGATAAATATTTAAAGGATCATCTTATTCCCTTATCCAAGCCCCGAATTTTTTATGAGCAATTATTAATTGAAACCAATTCAGTCAAATATTGTTCATCGTCATAGAAATGAGCATCGAAATTTAATAGCTTTTTCAAAGTTATAGGTGCTTAATGTACGTATGATGAGGTTTTCCAAAATAAATGGAGAGGGATGGTTGCAAAATGTGAGTCACATGTCGACTGGTTGTATTGCGAAATATGAGTTGCATACAGTCCATCGACCATCGACTCACATCTAACAACAATCTTATTTTATTTATCTCAGCACTGGGGAATTTATAATATATGGCACAACTAAAGCTAATGGTCATTTTCATTATTGTCAACTATGAACCAACTCCGCATGCCTTCATGTTGTCGAACAATCAAAATAGTATTCTTGTCCCATTGAGGTGTAATTCATTATATTAAAAAAATTTCAATGTTAGTTGCTCGTGGGAGCGTGATGCATTTTCAACCATTACTAATTGCGTAACGTAGTTTACAGTTCACACACATAAGCAACTTAAAATACATCATAGGCCCACGAGTTAGTGGCTTTAATCTAGTTTTCCAACCATTACTTATTGTGTAACCTAGCAAGTGAGGTCCATTACTTTTTAATTAAATGTACTCTCTCCGAACATTTATTTATTTTAGTTTAGAATCCCCAAACAAATTTTTATACTCCTTCATTAGTAATGTTATTAAGGAAACACAATTTTTTTTAGGACCTTTCTGATTGAAATGGGCGATAATATACTAAATTCACACACACAACACGGATGCTAGGACTCGAACCCAAAACCTTACCTGAGGGAGTAATTACTGCAAACCACTACATTATAACACTAGACATGATAAAGAAAATTTGATGCAAATTTTATATACTTGATGTTCAAATAAAGCCTAAAGGGGATATAGCCATCCCTATCCCCCAATTAAATTTTATGGCTTGTATTTCAAAGTAGGACCACACAGAACATACGTAAAAATGCGTCAATGAAAATGCAAGTGAGGTCCATTAAACTAAACAAAAAACAAAAACAAAAAATCGAAAAAAAAAACGAAAAACAAAAAACAAAAAGTGAGGTCCATTGAGGATTGGTGCGTATCCAATTTCTAGCAAAAGGCTTCTTTCTTAATTTAATTCTCCACATCCTATCATTGATTGATTACAAGGACTTTCTTGACATCATGATTTGGCTTTAAGCAATTGCGAGTAATGTACTATTTCTCCTCGAGAGACAATTAACCTTTTATTTTCTCCTCTATTTTCATTGTTAATGTATCACGACATAAAACTAATGAAACTATCGTGATATATTGACTAGGTATTTCAGGTTTTATTTATTTTTGTTTTTTAAATTTGGTGCATTATTGATTAGTTATCGTGATATATTGACCAGGATACTTTGAAGTTTTATTTAGTTTTGGCTTTTTAAATTTGGTGCATTTGATAGTGAAATGATTATGACCTTCTCGTGGCCCTGTGGGGGACCAAATGAATGGAAAAAAAAACATGAAAAAAGTAGGAAAAAATACGAAAAGAAAGGGAAGAGGTTTATCGGTGGATATTGCTCGTCTCCTTTCTTTTTTGAAAATGATATTTCTTTTTTATACGAATCACAGTTTGACATATATTGAAAATAATTTATAATAAAAAATATGCACAATTGTCAAACAAGCATGCTTTAAATTGGTCAGGATTGAGACTGCAGCAAAGGATTGACAATTAGTTTTTAATTTTTTTTTATAGGAGACAATTAGGCTTAATTTGTATATATAAAACAGGGGGGAAAATTACAGAAATAAGGATGGGGCCCAATTCAAAAACATGTAACACGCCAAAAAGGTTTTCTCTCCTACGCAACCCTTCATCTCTATGGATCTCTTAACTGGAAGTGATAGTGACCGGCGCCCATGGCGATCAAGTGCCATCGCCCATGCCATGGGATGGGGGTCAACCTTGTGTTTTTTTTTTTGGTTTTAAATTTAGAAAATCAAAGAAAAAAAATAGAGGGTAAAATTATTGTCTTTTTGAATGAGTATCAGTAAACGAAAATGCTACTGTGGCAGTATCTCAAGCCAATCACACACAATTATGCATTTCAATTTTCTCACATAAAAGTGTGTTATTAACTTGGAATACCGCTGCTACAGTGACATTTCCATTGCATGAAAATTCTTATTGTCAGGACAAATATTGAGCCCCACACATTTTGTTTTGGGTCAAAGAGCCACTCATAATTTGCATTTCATTCGCATTTTAACATGAATATATTTACAATGTACTTGGAGAGTAGTGTTCTCTTACCTAATGACCGGGCTTAATCCGTCCATCCATCTTTGGATTTAAATCCAAAAGCCCCACCTACTTTCAGACTCCTTTTAAGAACTTTATTGGGTTGGATTTAAATCCAACTAGCGGTGGAGTAATCCTTGGTCACCAGTGACCAAGAGATCACTACTCTGTACTTGGATACAAATTTGAACTATGGATTCAACACATTTGATCTTAATGCTCTACTTAATTCTTAATATACGAATCACCAATAACAAGAAATGTTTTGATTAATTGAATCACTTGGTTTCTTGAATTATGGTCATCTCAATATATAGATGAAAGTTTGTTAATTTAAAACAAAATTGAGAGGCAAAAGACTCACTACTATAGTGGTTTGGAGTATTTACTCTTTTAGGCAAAGTTTTGGATTCGAGTCATAGCATCCGTGTAGTGTGTGTGAATTTAGTATATTATCGCTTTTCTTAATAGGAAAGGTCCTCAAAAAACAAAACCGAGAGAAACTTAAAGAGCGAGAGAAAAAAAAGAGAGAGAACTCAGCTGCAACCCCCTTGGGGGTTGGTCCATGCTTCATCCCCTCATCCCCTCCCCCCTCCTTTCTCAGTCTTCCCCTCTCTCCACGTTATGTTAAATTCTATGTTTGATTTGCTCAAGCGTTTGACTGTATAATGAAATGTATTTGGTATTTAGAGCTGTTAGTGGAGATATAAGTTGTGCGATATCGCCAATGTATCATTCTATATATAGATTAATCTTTTGTGGTTATTGCGCATCCATATTTATATTAACTCTTTATGAATATTTGGTCCTTGTGCCTAATTATTGAATACAATTATCGTTAATTTTTTTAATAAAAAAAACCGATATAATTAATTGAATTTAGATCATCGAAAATAAAAATGGAATCGAAATATTTATTGTCAACCTGACTTTTCTGTCCATATGGTCGGTGATCCCCATTATCTGTATTTAATATATACAGAAAAAGCAAGTGCCTCACCTTTTTTTGAAATTTCTTTGTTTCTTCTTTTGGTCGAGACTCGTGGGTCTGCCATTCATTGAACCACATGTCGGTATTAGCCAAGTTGGTGCTTACTATCGTCACCTTTCGGATACAGCACCATGGCCCCACATTACAATTTATTCTAAGTATGGTGGGTCCGTCACATTTTAGCCTAATGAGTTGGATGCTTTTTCACCCGTAAAAAAAAGTTTGATGCTTTTTTTTTGAATCGATAGTGATGATAGGATAGGCTGGTTGTGAGGAGAAATTCTTGGGAGCGGTTGAGTGAAATTTCATGCATTTCCGTCAAATTCACATTCTTTCTTCTAAATCTCTTGATTTTTTATTTACAAACAAAGATATTCATTAAACAACTTCAGCATTACATTAAAGACATGTACAAGACATGAATCTCAACATAACTGTAAAAATAAAACTCGTAAAGGTAAACAAAACTCGAAAATGACAACAACCCAAAAAGAAAATCCGCTTAAACAATTAATAAACCAAAATCACTAAAATCTAGTATAGTATGCCTAAATCATGACTACCACCATAGATCAAAGCCTCATCGCCATATAACCCATTGCATCTAACCAAGAAGAACATGTAAGAACAAAGGGCGGAGAATAATTAGCCTCCAACGATCTAACTGTGCATAAAAGCGAATAAGAGTCCCATAATAGCAAAAAAAAAGTCCTAATTTGATAAATATAACGAGATACACATGGACAAATTGCTGCTCTAAAAGACTCAAAGAAATTTTTCATATAACACCATAAATAGAAGGTCCTCCTTAATAAATAAAAAAAAGGACTTAAGACTCCAAAAAGGGAACAATTGCGTTGTTTACTTACGATATACTTGTAACCTCTCTCATCATTATCAATCGAAGGATATTCTTCCTATTCATTATGTTCTTCCTTTGTCATAATCAAACTTATTGTAATCTTCCCTATTATTAGGTGGTCAAGGTTCTTACGTTAACCACTGAGATTTCACAAGTTATTAACACATTACAATTTAAGCATTTCACTACCTTCACTTGGTTGGTGGGGCTGGTGGCGAAGGATAGAGTTCATAGACATTCCTATGGCCTATAGACAGCATATGGAAATTAAAAATATATATATATATATCCCCTGAATCGAAGGCGTCCAAGAGATGTATCCCACCGTCGATTTAAATCCAACCGCTCACTTACTCTGCACTCTTTTTAAGAAAGCTTTTTAAGCGTTGAATTTAAATCAAATAATAAGTGACTACAATCTCTTCGACCATTGTGGTCCAAGAAATCGAGACTATATATATATATATATATATATATATATATATATATATATATATATATATATATTTGTTTTTGCTCCAGTAATCTATCAACCTCATCCATTCATTTATGTTTTTGTATGGTGCACCACTCTCTGTCTATCCATATTCAAACTAGAAAGCGACAACACTTTCTTGAGATATACACAATTTCTCATCCATGAAAATATCATGATATATTAAATGAAAACGAATAATGCGAAAACGAAAAGGTCAATTTCAAGACATGAGTGGTAAATCACAATTTCTCATGCATGATGATATCATAAGATATATTAAAATAAAATATTGGGAAGATTGTCCTTTCATCCAACTGAGAAAACAATAATGCGAAAAATAGGGGAAAAGGTCATTGTCGAGAATGAGGTATTGAGAGAGGGAGAGGCTGAATTATTTGGACCAGAAATGCATAAAACAAGGGACAAAATATGGCGTGTGATTGTTGATTAAGACTCCCACCCTCACCTCATGATCTGGAAATCTTTGGTATTGTATTTCTACAGCTTCACCAAAAGACTGATTAAATTAAAGTAAAGTCACATTCAAATGCTACATGTCATAAAAGGAGTCAAACCACAATTTTGATTAACTTTAAGAAACTAAACCATGTTTCCAATTACAACCCCAGGGATTCTTTATGAAGGACACACCTTGTGCAAGACAAATTTGACCAAAATAATGAAATTTGGTACTAAAATTGGTGAGCATTACCGCTACTTTTTTTTTTTTTTGTGTTGCCAAAGTTGAAAGGTTGCACTTATAATTCAGGCCAAAGGTTGTCAGCCACAAGAGTCAATACAATACGATAATCTTAAGAGTCAATTCAAATACACAAACCACAAATAGTTAACTTAATACAAATATATTGCAAAGGATCCATTAGTGTAGTGGTTTGGAGTAATTCTTCATCCAGGAAAAGGTCCCGAGTTCGAATCTGCATCAGTGTTGTGTGTATGAGTTTAGTATATTATTACCTCTTTCAATAGGAGAGGTCCTAAAAAAAAAAAAAAAGAAAAAGAAAAAAAGATTATCAATACGTTAATTGCCGTTGAATGAGTGTGATTTGACATATCTAAATACATCTTAAATTGAAGTAGATGAATATGAACACCAGTACTTTTACATGAATATCCTAGAAGCTGCCTATTATTCAAATTCAGCTGGTGTGTTCCTCAAAGCTGAATTATCCAAAAAAAAAGCCCAAAGAAAAAAGTCCTCGTTGAAGATTGACTGAGGAGCCTAATCACTATGACTGTACATGGGAAGAAAAAACGGTGGGTCCCCTTATAACTTAGGAGCAGCTTGACCTACCAATGTTTTGCTTTTGTTTCTGTTTTAAGTAATTAAAAAGTTAATACATTACCTAAGAAGAAAGAAATAGATTTCTTTTCTGCGAAGAAAAGGAAGAGATCAATCTGGCCTTTTCTTAATCCAAACCCTAGGTGGCAGGCCGAGGATTTTATGCTGGGCTAAATACTGGCTCCTTGAATGGGCTCCAATGGATCTACGTCTTATGCGTTGGGCCTGTTTGTTTGATTACTCATAAGTTTATCAAAACTTTTCTTCTTTTCTTTTTATTTATTTATTAAATTTAGGAAACCTTTAAAACTTTGATTACTTGTAAATTTTTATTTAATCGAGCGATATAATACAATCTATAATCTAAATTACTCTAATCTACAAAGTGGCAATTCAAGTTTGGGTGCAAGGGGGGCCGGCTCACTGTCTTGACCAACTGACTTAATCCATATCTGCTTTTTTGATTGAGCGATTGCTTGTAAGTTTATGAAACATGCCAATAATAAATAATAGCCAAATATTTTCACATATTTTTAGAAGTTTTGAGATTAAATACCAAATCCTACATAAATTTCAGATTATATACTAACCTTTTCTTTGGAAGCTTTCAGATTAAATAACAAAGACATAGCCTATCTTTTTATTTTTATTTTATTTCTATCACATGGCTTATCTTAATCTTTAAGCATTTCTTCACTTTAAGTATCCCAAACCCAAAGGTTTCACATTCTTATATAAATACTGTTACTTTGTTCGTACCATATGTCTACCCCAGCCCACATCTTGTGTGGGGAATCTATCTATTGAGTTTCACAAAAATCCTTAATTGTCCAACAAAAAAGAATTCCAAATTGAAACATCAACAAAAAAGAATTCCAAATTGAAACATCAACCTAAACAATTCCAAAATCCACGGCGCGGAAGTCCACGTTTGAAATAGCAGCCAATTGGAAACCTTATTTACTTCCCACGCCTCTCTCTTCCATTGGTCGCAAAAGAGAGAGAAGTTGTTGACCTCGCGATCCAAAGATCCAGCGCATCTCTTAATCGAATCACGCCTAGAAAATCATCAGAAGCTCAAATCTTTTTTGGTTTTCTCATCAGAATTCTAAAAACCCATTTCCGTGTGTAAGTTTTTTCATGCATCTTCCTATTCTTTTCTCAGATCTAAATCGTTTTTCTTTGTTCATATTACAATGGATAGTAACTATTCAGCTATCCCCAAGAACTCATATTTAGAATTGCAACCACGATATGATTCTGAAAACCCAGCAGTTCCTCCCAAATCCCATGTCAATTTGTCCTCTTTTGATGAGGAAAGCTTTCTAGATTCGAAGAATTTAAATGGGCAGGATGGTGGTGATGACTTTGATGATAATCTTGATTTTGATATTGCTAGTTATCCCCTTATTGTTGAGGGGTCTAAACAAGGGTCTGGAATCTCTGGGGCCGTGTTTAATCTCACCACTTCTATTATTGGGGCTGGGATTATGGCTTTGCCTGCTACCATGAAAGTTCTTGGCTTGGTTTGGGGTTTTATCTTGATAATTTTGATGGGTATTTTGTCAGAAATCAGTGTTGAATTGTTGGTTAGGTTTTCAGTTTCGTGTAAGGCCTCATCGTATGGGGAGGTTGTCCAATGTGCCTTGGGGAGACCGGCAAGGATCTTATCGGAGATTTGCATAATTGTCAACAATGCAGGCGTGTTGGTGGTGTATTTGATAATTATGGGTGATGTTATGTCTGGTTCACTTCATCATATGGGGGTTTTTGATCAATGGTTGGGGCATGGGGTCTGGGATCACAGAATGCTTTTGATTTTTGCTACGGTGGTGGTTTTTCTAGCACCACTTTGTGCCTTGGATAAGATTGATTCCTTGAGCTTGACTTCAGCTGCATCTGTGGCTCTTGCAGTTGTGTTTGTTGTGGTTGCTTGTGGCATTGCATTTATTAAGCTCGTTGAAGGGAAAATCGAGTCTCCAAGGATGACACCGGATTTGGGGTCAACAAAGGCGATCTTGGATTTGCTTGTGGTGATTCCTATCATGACCAATGCTTATGTTTGCCACTTTAATGTTCAACCTATATATAATGAGCTTGAAGGGCCGTCTCCTCAGAAGATGAATCGGGTTGGAAGGATAACAACTGTTCTTTGCGTTGTGATCTATTCTTTGACAGCCATAGCAGGGTATCTACTCTTTGGGAAAGATACAGAATCTGATATTCTGACCAACTTTGATAAGGACCTTGGAATCCGTTTCAGCTCAGTACTAAACTATATTGTCAGGGTTGGGTACATTTTTCATTTGCTTCTTGTTTTCCCCGTTGTCCATTTTTCCTTGAGGCAAACTGTGGATGCCTTGGTGTTTGAGGGATCGCCTCCACTCACGGAGAGTAGGAAGAGATGTTTCATATTGACATTGGTCCTGTTGGGACTTGTTTATTTAGGATCTACCGTGATTCCCAACATTTGGACAGCTTTTAAATTTACAGGGGCAACAACAGCTGTGTCATTGGGGTTTATATTTCCTTCCCTTATCGCATTAAAGTTAGGCCAGAAAGGGGACGGTTTGAGCCTTGTAGAGAAGACCCTGTCATGGTTGATGTTAATAATGGCAATAGCCGTCAGCATTGTTGGAATAATTGGCAATGTTTATAGTCTCAGAAGCAAATCTGAATGATCCTTCTTGTAAAGATTTGAGAATGGTTGCTTCTGCCTCTTAAAAATATGGTGGTTTTACGCAGATTTTCACAGGCAAGACTACTCTTATTTATGTGGGTATGGTGCTGCCTATGTGATTTGAACAGTTGAAGGAAAACCGGTACGAGTAGACCCTTGATCAGGAAGTTAGAAGGTGGGAAGATGAGTTTGGAAAGGTTGAAGGGGGTGAGGGGGTGTGCCCTTGTTCCAGTTATAATTCTCTTTTATACTTCTGAGGAATTCTAATAGGTTGATTCAGAATTCATGGAATGTTTTGGGAGGAAAATACTTCTATAGTCGTTGCCACCACTTGTAGGTTATATTGAAATTAATTCAAAAGTAGTCACACAATTGTTTCCTTGGTCCTCAAGTACTTCCCCTTTGTTCCATTCTTTTTCTCCCACATTAAATACTGTTGTAACTGTATGATCAGCAACTTGCTGCTTTGTAAGTGATACTTTGTTTTTGTTCGCCAGTAATTAAAATTTTATGTTTTTGGATGAAAGTTTGAACATCCTGCTTTTAATGAAAATTCTCAATGTCCCTTTTAATGTGCCCTTTCTCAACAATCACCAGATGTCAGAAAGAAAGAAATTTTCAATTCAACCGTATAACTGGTGTGTAATCTTTCTCTTCTTTCAATTCAATGTGAAATTTTACTTTAAATAGATGCAATAGGCAGTTAGTATTAAAGAACAAGGTATTAATATACAAACAAGAAATGCAGCATCCATGCATCCCTAATCATCATTCTGTATGATAGAAAAATTCTGAATAAATCTCTTACGTATCTATAAAATTGAATTTTGACATTTAGCAGAACCGTCCTCTGAACATCAATAGGCAGTGACTACTACAATTCCTGTGAGATTAAATATATGGTATCATATCTGGAACTCTTCTCATCCATTTGTGGCCATGAAAAAAGGGCTTCAATTGGAATTTGGAAGTGAAGAGATTATTGTGCCCCCTAATATGAAACATTGTGATTGCACTCTCCAACTAGTTAGAAATCAAGGTTTCTTCTTAGCCACCAAGGTCACCAATAATCACCACAAGAGCAGAAACCATCTTGAAAATGGTGGAACCTATTTCCATCTCGAAGAATAATTTTGTGCTGGGCAACACTGGAGACAAATTTCATAAACGAATGGCAGTCACCACATATCCGGAGGTTCTTCAAAATCTGAATTGGGGCCCCATTTGGTGTCTGCAAGATTCCATAGGCAACAGCAAGTTTCTCACTGTGGTAGAGAAGGTCATCCTCTTTTTGCTCCTCTGCCACATCATGAAGAACAAAATTAGTGTCCGGCACATAACCTGTTGCTCTGAAGCGTCTGTACAACTCATTTACTGCCATGTTAATCTCTTTAATCTCATCATGTGCCTTCTCCCCCATTAGAAAATAGTGAACCTTATTCTTGATCTGAATCCAGCTGATTCCAGGTTCTTTGGTCACTCCCCTATCGCTCATCATTTCCCTTATTTCTCTCACCTTCCCCCACATACCTCTAGATGCATACATATTTGATAATAAGACATAAGTTCCGGATCTCTTTGTTCCCAATTGGAAAAGCCTTTCAGCCACTCTCTGGCCAAGTTCAGTGTTACGATGGATCCTACAGGCACCAAGAAGTGCTTCCCAAATGACAGAATCTGGTTTTACTGGCATGCTCCGAATGAGATCTTCAGCTTCAGAAAGCCATCCAGCCCTCCCAAGGAGATCAACCATACAGGTATAGTGATAAACAGACGGGGTAATCCCATAATGTTGGCTCATGGAACTGAAATAGGCCCATCCTTCATCTACTAACCCAGCATGGCTACAAGCGCATAAAAGTGCCAGAAAACTAGTTTCATTAGGAGAAATCCCAGTGGTTTCCATTTGTTTGAAAACTTCAACAGCTTCTTTCCCTAATCCGTTTTGAGCACAGCCAGTCAAAACAGCATTCCAAGTGACAACATCTCGATCAGGCATTTCTCGAAAGATACCAAGGCCATCTAGAATTCCACACTTGAAGTACATTGTTATCAAAGCATTGCACACAAACAAACATGTACCCAGTCCAAGTTTGTGTATCAAGGCATGAATTTGTTCCCCAAGCTTGGTCTCGCCCAGGTACCCACAAGCACTGAGGAGGCTGGTTATAGTTGATTCGTTTGGTTTCAATCCTCTCCATAACATTTCAAAGAACAATTTGAAGGCAGTATCTCCTTGCCCAGCTTGTTCATAAGCTGATATAATAGCAGACCATGACACCACATCCCGTCTTGGCATTCGTTCAAAAGTTTTTCGAGCATCATCCAATGTGTGACTCTCTGAAAGCCAAGATACGGAGTCTCCCACTCCCTTTATCCTACAAGCTTGTGATACATCTGTGCTTTTGCACTTCGCATACATGGATATCAACCCATTTCCAACGAATGAATTAAATTGGTTCCTTGTTTTAATAACAAAACAGTGTATCTGTCTACCCATCTCAACGTCTTCAATGTTTGCACACGCAAAGAGAGCACTGGTGAAATTTGAATGATTTGGAACAATTCCTGAACTATGAAGCTCAGCAAAGACCTCCAGAGCTTCTCTGCTTTGTCCGTTCTGGATAAACCCAGAAATCATGGCTGCCCATGAAGCAGCATTTGGTACAGGGGTTTTGTAAAAAATATCTTTTGCTTCTTCAAGCATTCCATTCTGGGCATACCCAGCAACCATGGCATTCCAAGTGACCACAGTAGGGTTGGCAATCTCATCAAATATATGTCTTGCTTCGTGAATCCTCCCATTCTGAGCATAGGCAGTTACCATTGCCGTCTGTGTACCGACACCTTTTTCAGTGTCTCTCTCATACAATGCAATGGCATCATCCAATCTACCACCTTGTGAAAATGCTGCAATCATTGTCGACCACGAATATTCGTTCCTTTCTGGCATTCTCTCGAAAAGTTTCACCCCATATTCCAAACTCCCATTTGCTATATAAGCATTCAAAAACGCCGTGCCCACAACCACATTGCTCTCATACCCTGTCTTCAAAGCCATTACCCTCAAACTCTCAATCAACTCCAATTTATTGAACCTCATCACTGCTAATAATGCAGCAACTAATATGGCCTGGTCTGGCCGCACGCTGCTCCTCAACATCATCAAAAAGACCATCCAAGCATCGCAACACTCACCTATCTCAACATACCCAGAAACCATAACCATCCAAGAGGCGATATTCCTCTCCTCCATTTGATCAAAGAGCTCACGAGCTTCGCCCATCATACCACAATGACAGTACCCGGTAATCATTGAATTCCACGACACTGTATTTCTTTCAGGCATTTGATCAAAAACATCCCTAGCACTTCTTAATAAACCATTTTGCGCATAAGCCGTAATCATAGCGTTCCAAGAAACTACATTACGCTCAGGCATTGACTCAAACACCGCTCTAGCTTCATGTGCACGCCCATGTCTCGCATATCCAGATAGCAAAATGGTCCAAGTTCTCACATTTTTGCCTTGGAATGAATCAAAGAGCTCTTGGGCTTTGTTCAAAAGCCCGTTTTGGATGTACCCTGAAATCATAGTGTTCCAAGACCCCGAGTCTCTTCGAGGCATTGTGTCGAACATCTGGCGTGCCTCTGTTACTCGGCCGAGTATAGAGAGCTCGTGGATATCTTTGTTGCATTGCAAGAGATGGGTTAATGAAGTTGGTACAGAGAGAGTGGAGAGAGACCGAAAGTGACATAAACGACGATGTATCATTGAACATAATCGGAGGTGTTGTAGCCTAAACCTCACATTTACAGAAGCGAGCTTGGTTGTAGTTGTAGAGGTAGCAGAGAAGAAACCAGCTCTACTAGGAACAGAGCGTTGGAACTTGGACTAGACTAGAACACGACTGGAAAGGGTGGCATTCTATTTTCTTGACAAGTCCTGCACTAAGTTAGGAAGTTTGGCATAATAATTATTAACCAATGGTGTGTTAATTGGATTGGCTAAGGCTTTGGTATGCTCCTAAATGGTCCTTGGTTCAAGCCCCATGATATTCGTGTATGTGAGTTTATCCCATTCCTTCCTAACTTTTGACAACCTCATAATTTGAGGGTGATTTTCGAGTGTCGAAGTCATCACTCATTATACTGCAATGGTCCCTAAATTTATACTTTGTGATTCCTTTTGGTCCTCCAATTAATTTTCGTGCCATTTGGGTTATTAAATTGTCTCATTCGTGTCAATTCAGTCATTTCATCACTTTTTGTGTGTGTAAATTTTAGTCATTTGAGTGGCACATGACATACTTTCTAGTAGGGGTGGTTGCGGTTCGGTTACCTCTACTTTTTAATGAAATCATAAACCAATTGACATATTGCGGTATGGTAAAAAGACGAACCATGAA
Source organism: Prunus padus (assembly GCA_024362665.1). Lineage (NCBI taxonomy): Eukaryota > Viridiplantae > Streptophyta > Magnoliopsida > Rosales > Rosaceae > Prunus > Prunus padus. The sequence goes on along the minus strand of JANFAM010000010.1, from coordinate 19,600,514 downwards.
CCGACCGACATATTGCGGTATACCGCAATTTTCGGTATATCGGTCAATATACCGCTATTGTCGGTATAGGGAACAACATAACATTATAGAACTTTCTATCAACAAAAAAAGAGTTTGCTTATGCTTAAAAATACTGATGAAATTAGTAGAACTTTCCATCATTGACAATGATACTTTAACTCATATACTTAGAGAATGAACTTTATTATTAAAAATAAACCAATACAATCCACAATCCTACTAGTGCACAATTAATCAACTAAATAGTTGATTGCAAGTTAGAAATTATCTCGGCTAACCCACTAATAACCATCTAACAAAATTACCAACACAACCAATGAGTTTGCAATACTAATTGAAACCCAAGTTCCTACTAGATAATAGTTTAATTATTTACTAATTAAGTTATATTAATTCACTAAATATTCAAATGATTAAAAAAAGAGAACTTCAAGAGATTGGCGGAGAATACACTCCATTAGTAATACATTCAAAGCCTAGGTGAGTCCCACAGAGAGGAAGAAGATGAGAGAGAGAGAGAGAGAGAGAGAGAGAGAGAGAGAGAGAGAGAGAGAGAGAGAGAGAGAGAGAGAGAGGAAGAATAAAAATAAAAATAAAAGAAAAGAAGAAGAGAGAATAGAAAAGAGAGAAGAGAGAAGAGAGAAAGATTCATCTAAATGATGAAGTCCTAGCCTCTGTTAGTTAATATAAAATAATTATAAGTATTTATTTTAATAATTAATTAAATTATATTACGGTTTGCGGTATACTGCATTATCTGGATATGCGAAACCGCAAATATTGATGTTGGTTTTCATGATAGGTTGGTTTAGATGCAGTAAAACCTCAGTCGGTATTTGCGGTTTTTCGGTCTAAAATGCTAGCCCTACTTTCTAGGGACAAATACCAACTTGAGTCCATTCTAAGTCATTATAGACAAAATTAGGGCAAAATTGGGGTTCTATTGACAATTTAGGGTTTGAATTTGGGAATTTTGGTGATATTGGTGATCTAGGATTTCAATTTGAGAGAAATTGGATATATAGGTGAATTAGGGTTTTAATTTGGGGGAAATGGGTAGTAGAGAGCTGGACATGTCATGAGTATATACTTGTGCTTAAATTGACGATTTTACTTGACATAATGTGGCGGAATGATTGAATTACAAAACGTCACTCAAATTCATAAAATTATCAGCTATAGGTTTTTTTGGTCATGGATCACCTTTCACGTTAAATAACACTCATTAATTTTGTCCATGCTGTTGGATTCCGCCATAAAGTCCGTTAGTTTGCTAACGTGACACGCATGTGGGGCCCACAAATCCAATTATATAGCACCATGTGGATTAAATAGAAGATATATTATTAATCTTAATTTTTTTAAAAAAATTTGTGTGGACCACTCATGCGTGCCAAGGTCAACTTTGTTTTATGGAAGGAAAGTACTTCCCTCCTTCTCTGTAAGTAGGAACTCCTACATTCTTGCCAAAAACAGTATGACATGTGTGCATAAGTTTTTCTTTTTGTATTTTTGATGTGTTATTTTTACATATATGTCAAACCGTGATTTGCATTTCCTTCCAGGGAAGGAGGCAAACAATATCCTTTACCTTTCATTTGGATGAGGGAAAATAACTCAAAATTTAGCTAATAGTCGGGACACCAAAATATGCGTCATTTACAAAATTCTGTCATTTACCAAATTCGACATACATAAATCCAAACACTAAAAATCTTCAATTGCAAGAAGTTGAAATGATAAAAATCTAAATTCCGTCATTTTAGAATTCTACGTAATTTTCAATTCCTTCATCCAAACGGAGGGTTATGGAATCTAATGACGGGAACAAAATTAATGTGCGAGGGTTAACGTGAAGAACAATCCCTAAAAGAAAGTGGTTTCAAGATCGACCTCACCCAAATAAGAATATAAAAAAAGTTAAATTATCTATATTTATAAATATGAGAATGTCTTGAAACATTCAAAATCACACAAATTGCCCTTGGTTAATGAATATGATAAAAGATAAGATAGTTCAATAAATCAGGATAAAATAGTACATTCACAATCCATTTAAAGTTATAAAAAATAGGACAAAGGACTCACTAATGTAGTGGTTTAGAGCAATTTCTCCCCCTAGGAAAGGGCATGAATTAGAGTCAACATCCGTATAGTCTGTGTGAGTTTAGTATACCATCGCCCCTCTCAATAGGAAATGTCTTTAAAAAAAAGTGAAAAAAATGGTTTGCAGTTGCCTGTAAAAGTATGAGACAATCACTTTCAAAGCTCTAAGGCATTTTGGATATTTTTTTACAAAGGAACTGGAAACCAGTTTTTTAAAACTGAAAAAAAAACACCCAATTGACATACAAGGGGGCTAATATACAAAAGGTGGGAGAGTTTGGTGAAAACACCCAATTGATAATACCAAACTATACCTTTTGTGATACAGAAAAAATGAACAACACAACCCTAAAAGGGGATTCTTGTAAACAACAGATTAAGTGATAGGGTGTGGCTTATAGAAAGAGGAGTTTGTAATTGAAAGAGTAGAAATTGTAAAGGGAGACTTCAATAGAAGAGTAAAGAAAGGAAAGAAATTGCAATTATCATTCAGCCTGCCTTTACAAAAGGCACATTACATATTTATAGTTACAGATAAGGAAACCCTAGATGATTGATGGCAACAATCCCAAGGTAGATTGAGCACCTTGGTTTGGCCATCGGTTTGGGGGTGATAGGCGGTGCTGTGGCAAAGCTTGGTGCCATGTGCTTTGAAAAAGTAGACCAAAAATAACTTAGGTAGGTTGGATCACGATCGAAAATGATCGTTTTGGGCATGCCATCGAGGCGATAAACCTCCTTAATGAATAGGTCAGCGACTGTGGCAGCAGAGTAAGGGTGGGAAAGAGCCATAAAATGACCGTATTTTGTCAAGCGATCAACCACAACAAAGATGACGTCTTTCCAGCCGGATTTGGGCAATTCTTCTATGAAATCAAGGGCAATGTCCTGTCAAATGGTGGTAGGAATTGAAAGAGGTTGGAGTAAGCCTGGGGGATGCTGGGTTGCATAATTTTGGTGTTGACACTCATGGCACGTGGCGACGAAGGACTTGATGGCTTTACGGAGGCTCGGCGAGTGGAAGCTACGGGTGATTCGTTTGTATGTTCGAAGTGGCCCCCATCACAAGAACCATGGAATTCAGCCAGGACCCGAGGGTGCCATGGAGAAGTCGGGGGAATGTATAGACCATCTTTGTAGTAGATGGTGTAATTCCAAAGTTGGAATCCTTTTGGAGCAGTCTGGGGAGAATCTTTGAGTTGAGAGAGAAGACTGGTTGTCGCAGTATCGGCTTGATATGATTGCTGGATTTCGGGAATGCAATAAAAAATCAGAGTCGAGAGACCCATGATGGGTAATAATTCATGTGTGCGGGATAAAGCATTGGGAACAATGTTCAAATGGCTAGCTCGGTAAGCCACCGCATAATTGTACCCTAAGAGCTTGACTAACCACTTCTGCTGCTGGGGTGTAGAGATGCGTTGCTCGAGAAAATATTTGATGGCTTGGTGATCTATGAGGATGGTAAAGTGTCGGCCTAGCAAGTATGGCAGCCAATGTTGGACGGCAAAAACAATGACCATCATCTCCTTATCATATGTGGAAAAGGCAAGATGTCAGCCCGAAAGCGCCTTGCTGACAAAAGCAATGGGGTGCTTGTCTTGACTGAGAACGGCCCGAAGGCCATCACTGGAGGCATCAGTTGCAACCACAAAAGGCTTCATGAAGTCTAGGAGCTCGAGGACAGGGGTGGAGGCGAGAGCGTCCTTGAGGTGATGGAAAGCCGAGGTGGATTCAGGAGACCAAGCAAAATTGCCCTATATCTTTTAAGGGTTGAGAAAACAAGCTGAAATTGCAAACGAACTTTAGATAATATCCTACAAGACCCAAAAACCCATGTAGGCCGTGAAGAGTTTTCGGAAGGGGCCAAGTAATAATGGACTGGATTTTATTGGAATCAACAAAGACCCATTGGGTTGAAGTGGTATGACCCAAGTAGTCTACCTGTGGCTAGCCAAAGAAACATTTTGACAACTTGACCTTGAGGTGATTCTCCCTGAGAATGTAAAAAACAGAGGCTAGATGCAAGAGGTGAGTGTCCAGTGAAGGATTGTAGACAAGGATATCATAAAATAAAAAGAAAACCAAAACATACTTTCTTAAATGAGGGCAAAAATAAAGTTCATAAGGGATTGAAAGGTGGAAGGCTCGTTTGATAAACCGAACTACATGACCAAGTATTTATAATGACCTTCATGTGTGCGGAATGTAGTTTTCTCGATGTCAGGCTCATGCATTCGAATTTGGTGGTAGTCGGATCGAAGATCCAACTTGGAGAAGATAGCGGTGCCATGGAGTTCGTCAACCACGGGGATGGGAAAACGATCCTTAACTGTGCAAGAATTGAGGGCACGGTATTCAATACATAACCACCAGGTCTTATCCTTCTTTTTTACGAGAAGGACAATAGAGGAGAATGGGCTGCTGCTGTGGCGGATAATGCCGGAGTCTAAGAGCTCATGAACTTGGTTTTCAAGTTTTGATTTTTGTGAGTGGGGGTAACGAGTAGGCGGACATTGACATGGGTGGTGTTAGGAAGCAAAGGAATACGGTGATCAATGGGGTGGGAAGCGGGAAGGCCATGAGGTAGGAGGAAGAGATCTTGATAACAATGGAGAAGATGGTGGATTGAATGGTGCGTGGATGGGAAATGGGGGTATACTGGGGCAGGAGAGGTGAGGGTAAGGAGGAAGTCCGAAAGGGGTGGTGTGGGGATAGGGGAAGGAGGAAACGAGGAAGCTAAAGGGGCTGTGAATGGGGTAAGGCCTTGTAATTTGTGGGTTTGACCGTCCACTGTAAATATCATAGTTTTGTGGTGGAAGTGCCAGCCAATAAAGCCCAAAGAATCCAAACATTCAGCGCCCAATACTAAATCACAATCGAGAACTTCAAGGAGCCGAAAGGAACATGTCATGGTGTAAGATTGAATTTTCACTTGTACGTTGGTTACCATAGTGGTGGAAGTGAGGTGCTGGGTAGAAGCAGACGTAACCATTGTAAGGGGTTGTGGGTTCCACGGATAAACCCAGTTTAGTGGAGATTGGTTGGGGTCCGGAGTCGATAAAGACAATGATGGGGGTGAGGTTGATGGAGCCACGGAGGCACATCGGCCGCCGAGATTGAGATCGGGGAGAGAGAAAAGCCCAATCATGTGTAATGGGGATCATGCGCGGAATCATTAACAAGGGCAATCTTGGAACTCGGCCGTGTCATCCTCAGGAGAATCAATGTCAAGCAAAGTAAGAATGAGCTTGTTGCAGAGGTGACCAGGGTTGAAAAAGATCGTTACAATGGAAATAGAGCCCTTTGGTTAGCCTGTCTTGGGCCTCGGCTGGGGAGAGGTGACAGAAGAGAGTGGGTGGAAAATGATGTCGAGAGGTTTGAGGTAGCTGGCTGGGGTGGAAGATGAGTGGGTGGAATAGGGGGTGAGGGATATTTGGGGTAGGAGGGCCACTGGAAAGTGCGTTTAGACTGATTTTTGGTCTGAAATTTTTTGGAGAGCTTTTGGGCTTGGTGGAGAGAGTCGGGTTCTAAATCAGAACATCATGTTTCAAGTCATCATGGAGACCCATGATGTAGATGTGTTTAAGCTGGTTGTTTGACCAGTCAAGAGCATGGCATGATAATCTAGTAAACACGTCAATATAGTCCTCAACATTCCCAAGCTACTGGATATGAGAGAGCTGGGTTTCGATATTGGCTTTGTCACTGCTGCCAAAGTAGTGGAGAAGATGTTGAACAAAGAGATTTCAATCATCCTTGGGATACCGCTGTTCGAACCAGTGCATCCAGATGGAAGAGTCAGACCCAAAATTACAAGCAGCAACTGTGACCGGTTGGAACGCGGGAACAGAATAATAGTCCGGGTAACGTCCGGCCATGGCGAGCCAATAGTAAGCGTCCTCGCCAGTAAAGCGGGGCGGGTCTATTTTGATTGTTTTGACAAAGGAAGAGGAAGGGTAGAATAGTGGATCCAGAGCGGGAAGCGAGATATTGGGGGTAGGGAAATTGGGAGTAGGTGGAAGGTAGGGATATTGAGTAGGGGAGAGGAGGTGGGGAAAGGCTGAAGGAGAAGGGGTGGTATAGAGAGGCTGTGAATGTTGGGTGAAAATGAGAAGTGGGACGGATGCGAGAGGCGGGCTGGTCGACAACCCAAGTGAGAGCCGGGAGATGGACGTGGGGAGTGGCGAAGTTGGGTGGGAGAGGCCAAGACCACTGTATGTGGTTGTGGTTGGGGGAAAGAGAGAACGGAATGAAGGGGAAAGTTGAGGTGTATGGGAGGTAGAGGCATTATGAGGAGGTGGAGCCGAGGGAAGGGAGAACGAAGGATAGAGGGATGTTAGAGCAGGGTGGGTGGGATGGTAGAGGTGTGGGGTTGAATGTGGCCGAGTTCGTCAAGAATGAGGGACTGGAAAACGGCTAATTGGTTGTTTATTTGGGTATGGAAGACAGAGTTGGAGATGAAGAGGGAAGTGATGGAGGTTTGGATGTCAGTCTAGTGGGCTTCGAAGGTAGAGACGGAGTCGGTAACACCGTAGAGTTGGGATTGGAGGTGGTCATGGCGAATATCAGAGGTGGCGGCATTGTGGTCTTTATTGGAGATCGAGAGGTGTGGGATTTTGCCCATGAGGGCTCTGATACCAGTTGATAGGGTGTGGCTTATAGAAAGAGGAGTCTGTAATTGAAAGAGCATAAATTGTAAAGGGAAGAGATTGCAATTGTCATTCAGCCTACCTTTACAAAAGGCACATTACATATTTATAGTTAGAGCATCACCAATGGAGAGGTGTAAAGGGGATGTAAAGCTCTTTTACATCTTGTGTTGGAAATGGGTGCAATGGAGGGATGTAAAGAGATGTAAAAGTAGAGCACCACCGGCAAATGTAAAAAAATGCTATATTTGCATCCATTTTTACATCTTCATATGTGGGTCCACTTTGGTGCAAAATGAGGAGAGAGAGGGTTGTTTGACATGGTTTGAGAGGCCACACTCTTAAATATCAATTTATGCTTTTTATTTAAATAAAAAAGGTGCGAAATCACTCTAAAGACTCATGCCCAGTAAAATGGTGTTTTCCAAATTTTGTTGGAATTTTAAAATTTTAGGTCGATATGTATGGAAAATAAATTAAATTAAATTAAACACAAAAAAATTAATGCAAAAAAATTTAACACAATAAAAGTTAACATAAAGTAGAATTAACATAAGAAAATCAAATATACATATTTGAATTTACATTTTTCCCAATTGGAGCAAAAACATGATTTACATCCACCGGGAGTGTAAATGGGATGTAAAGTGCTTTACACCCTCCATTGGTGATCTTTCTTACAGATAAGGAAATCCTAGATGATTGGGGATAGATGGCAACAATCCCAAGGTAGATATGTTACTCAGTATTATTCTCTTAGTGCTAAGGAAAAACGAAAGACACTGGCCCCATAACCAAGTGGGCCTTCGCGATATTGGGCTTTGAGCATATGCGGTGAAGCGTTGTATCATCAAGATGCAAAATAATAAACCACAAACTATTGCAAACAAGCAAAATCCATTCCACATCGTGCAAAGAGCATCCATAAAACCATTGCATCCAATATTGCAAGAAGATCATGTGAAAGATGAAAACTCTATACCCATTTGAGATAAGAAACGCTTTCAACGGACGAGAATTATCATATTGATTAGTGTGATTATGTTTACCAATCCGCGATAAGGCATTTTATCGTTCTTTAACTACTGTTGGGTGCTCAATTGGATTACAACGCGGGCTCCTGTTGCAGGATCTTAAACCTCATTTGTATAAAATCAGATACCTTTTATTTTTTATTTTTTTATTAGACAAAAACAAGATAACTTTTATTTTTTGTTTGTTTCAAAGACTCCTAATTTTTAATCATCGACAAAATCAATTACACTCTGGAAAGAAAGAAAATTTATTATGAATCACATGGAAATAGTGCTACACAAATTGTGCCCGTGAACCTCTTCTAGTCTAAAACGTAATTGATATAGGAGCATGTGAATTCATGCCACAAATTTGGATGCAAACAAAACACAATTCTTGAGAGACTCATTTGTAATTTGTTGGCTTTATGTTTTGATTCAACAAAAAGAACTATGCCACTTTATTCCTTTTCTTTTTATTGGGCAGATTGGAGGACAGTCAAAGACAAATCTCTCAATTAAAGGCAGCTAGCCGACCGACCAAAGCTGCACTGGGGATTTTTTGGTGTTTTGAACACTATGATTTGCCTTTATGAGCTCAGTTTACTGTTTTATTATTACAAGGCTAAAGTAGAAGTCAAGGTACAGATTGACCTGAAAACTGGCATGCTAAACTTTGCAATAGAATAGTCAAGTACATGTGGTACCCCAAAAAAAGAAAAAGAAAAAAAAAAGGAATAGTCCAGTATGACTGCCAATTCCATGTTTTTTCATATCCCCTTTTATTATTTTTGAATAGTCAAGTAAATAATATATATTGCCACTCGGGTCATACCATAGTGGAAAAGTATGTTTGATCTAAGATCAGTGGTCTCAAGTTTGAAACCTCTGAACACCAGTGTGTGTGACTAAATCCAGCTTCCCATTCCTACCTTTGACAAAAAAATAGCGTAGAGGAATATATAATTATTTTGCCCTTAAACTCTTGGTTTACTTGAAAGAACATATGAGTGACTAAGCAACATATGAAACATGTTAGGGAAATTATTTGTTTTCTCAGTTGTTTTTGGTAACGCTACAATGTCATTGTTTCCACCAAAGTTGTTTATATAAAATCATTTTCATAAGTTGTTAGGGCATGGCTATATGAGAACATTGTCTCATTGTATAAAAGGGTCCCAGATGACAAATACTAGAAATCGCTTGTTGTTGATGGCAGACCAAATACTACCATAAAACTTAAATCAGGTCATTTTCAAACATATAGTCTGGCTTCTCACGTTTGTAACGTTTTCAAAAGCCAGATTGGCCTAGAGATGTGAAAGAGCTTTTCTACATTATTGATTGATACTGTGAGATTAAGTAAGATGGTAATCATTGTTACTTCTTCCAGATTAATATAGAAAAAGTTAGTCTGCACAATCCCATGTCACAGAGATTGCTTATATAGCATTTCAGCAATCAAATGGCACAACAACCAGTTAGGATATTGACTTCTTTAGGGCCTTCTTCAACTTATTAATTAGAAAAACTGCATGATTAAATAAACTTGGTGGACTCAAAATTTCTTTAATCATTTTACGTGGTTTGGGGAAATATATATTGCACTCATGCAAAAAGGGTTAGGTCCAGAAAAGGGGAACAAAAGGAGAAATTTGAAACAAAATTTGGTTGGTAATTCAGGCCAACAAGAACAGAAATTTCAATCCATCATATATGTTATTCATATAATTAGACATCATTTTAGTAACTGAGTAGCTTTTACTTAATTTGGTTTAAACAAAGTCATTAACCGCTTGCAAAAAGGGTAGTAAAAATTTGAGTTTATTTGTAAGGGGCTTGTAGCTTAGGTGGTTAAGAGCAGTTACTCTGCACCTGAACGTTCGAATTCCCCCTCCTTTATTATCGCTTGTATAAAAAAAAAAGTATTTTTTTTTTCTGCTTTCTTCCAATTAAAGTAAACGCACAAAAACAAGTAATGGGAAATGTCCCACTGTCACACCCTACTTTGTTCCCAAGCCGTGATTGATGGCACTACAATTCCACATGGAACCCTTGTAGCTCTCACTCCATAAAGTTTGACAGCCATTTAACCTATTTTGGAGGATAATGGACATGCGTACCCCACACCCAAATTTTTCTTTTTTCTTTGGTCACTCTCAAGTTTCAACTAACAACCAATCTGCATTACAAAAATCAAAAGCCAAAAGTAAGTCTTAGTCACCACAACTAACTCACCATCCTTACTTTCACATTCCCTCTCCTCCTACTTTATATATATGATCTCTCTCTCCCAAAAGTAAGCCTAAGTCACCACAACTAACTTCACCATCCTTACTTTCACATCTCTCTCTCTCTCTCTCTCTCTCTCTCAATCCTAAATCATAACACCCACAAAATCAAGTTTATTTTGTTTATTTGTCATCCTACATCATTTGAAGCCATGGATTGGTTCTCATGGCTGTCCAAAACTGGCCTAGAGCCCTCACTTGTTTATGAGTATGGTCTTGCTTTTGCTCACAATGAGCTGGAAGAAGAAGACATAGTCTACTTCAACCATGAGTTTCTTCAAAGCATGGGAATTTCCATAGCCAAACACAGGCTGGAGATCCTCAAGCTTGCTAGAAAAGAAAAGGGAACAAGTCCGCGTCCCATTCGAAAGCTCTTGGTGGCAATCAAGAGGACCAAGAGGTGCTTAGCTGAGTACGTAAGGACGTGGATTCGTCGCGAACAAGACGCATCAGCTCTGGCGCTTGTGACAAGGCCAAGCAATTACAGGTCAAGGTTTAGAGGCGCCATGTTGAAGAGGAACAAGAAGATTATCATGGCCAACAACCAAGGCAGCAGGTTGTTGCTCACAAATGGTAGCCCAGTGGTGGTTTCTGGGCCTTATGTCGATAGCTTTTCAAGTCCTGTGGTTTATGATCTTCAAAAGGAAGTAAAGATGGACGGTGATGATCAATATAATGATGATGGTTATTGGTCGACTGGGGTTGAAGAGATCAGGTGGGATACTATGTTCCAGGACTTGAAACCCACATGAAATTTTAGTTCCTTGTTTTTTTTTCTTATATACTTTTTCTAATTTGGTTTTAGTTTTAGTTTGGTCTTCTTCCTTATTGTCATTTGTTTATGATATAAATTTAATGGTGAGAGATGGGATTTTTTGGGTACTTCCACCAAGTGAGGTTTTGGCTTTGTGCATCACAAGACTTTGCTTAGCTTTTTTGAGTGTAGGTGGGTCAAGCATTTGGCAAACTTTAATAGCCAAGAGGGTCTCTCCTGCTTTTTTGTATGGCACTTGTCCTTATCTTTGATTATAATTGAAAGCACTAGTAAGTGTTCTTGTATGATGTTGTCGGGAATGCAAACTATAGTAAACAAGGCCATCATTTGGCATCACTGATTGTTGGTTGGTTACTTGTATTATTTTTTGTTTATTGTGAAGATATTGAGTGAAAATTGTGCTTCCTATCCTTTAAATGTCTTTCCATCTTAGAAGCTTAAATACTCACCAACCATGAAGATTTGCAATCAACTAGATTTCTTTTTAGAATCCTTAAGACATACTGCTAAAGTAATTATGAGGACCACAACCCCTCAAAAGAAAGGGAAGAAAAAAAAAACCCTTCAACGCAAATGAGGTACCCAAGTGTTAACCAGAAAAGACTTTTTCATTCCAACGTTACGTTCGGGACAAGCATCAAAAGAAGTTACTAAGCTACACAACAGCATTTCAAAAGGCAGAAGAAATGAGAAAAGTAAACTGCAAGTCTGCAAGTGTGATGGAATATAATGGAGAAAGTTCAATTCTTATATGGTATAACAGCCAATATGGTATTGTAGTATAGAAACAATGTAGCATTCCCTGTGGGAAATGGTTGCACAACAAGCGTCATCCGCACATCCTGCCTGAATACTTCTGAAGAGAACTTATACTTAGCTCATCGGAAACATTACATATATCAATTCTAATTACACATCAAATTCAAAATCCTACCCCATAGACTTTGGTTTATATACTAGTTACAAAAGAAACTAAATGACTCTTCTTTAATCTGCCGTTTGCACACAGCCAACAAAGGCCAACTTGGGGGGCAACTCATAGCTCATATCTCGGCAATTGCAATATCTATAATACAGCAGATTGAAGCCGCAAATATTCCCTAGTCATCTGAATAAATTTATTGGAGCATGCTTCCACAAACCTGTATGGATTGATGTTATCAGATAATAACATCTCCAATCATTAGTGGCTTGAACTTTGAGGCAGACGGAAAGAACCCCTGGCATAAAGCATTTGGTAAACTGGTCGTACTCTAATAGTCAAAATTATGCTCAAGATTGTCCCCAAACCACAGGCGCCGGCTAAAACTAGAAATGTGAGCCTGAAACAACTAGAACCTATGCAGGTGGACCCTCCTTGCTTTGCAGCTTCAGCATCATATACATTACCAGCAAGTAGAACTGAGAAAAGTATAGAACCAATAGGACTGCCAAGTCCCATGAAGCTGTAATTTACACCAAAATGTTTCAAGCCAAAAAGTTCAGAGGAAACTGGAACCATTATTGAATACTGAGTCCCATAGCAGATACCAAACAGAGCAGTTGCAACGTAGAGAGTACCACTGAGAGCTAACACATATAAAACGAATGATACAATCATAAATATGTGTGCACATGCCATCCAGAATGTGCGAGGAATTGTTTTCGTTCTGCAATGTACAAAATGATATACCAAATTAGTATTATGCTATTACAGAAGAGAGTTATCCATCCATTAAAAAATATAGAGTGGAAAATGATCACATTCTCGAACAACTTGACATAAAAATAATGCATTCAAGAAACTCAGACAGATAATTCCAATCTGCTAACCCTACAATAGAGGGAAGGAAAAAGCGAAAGAACACCCCGTAAGGGACAAGCAACCATGTTTGAAAGCTTTCTCAACGGATAAAAAAAAAATTGAAGGTTAAAAGAGCACAAGTCAACCAAGAGAGTTAGCAAGATTATTAAGATCATTGTAACTAAAAATCAGAACCAGCATAGAAATAGAACATATTAATGCCCTATCCAAAAAATATTAAGGTGTTGGTTATGGTACGGAACTTTGTATAACAACTTGAAAACAAGAAAAAAAAAGTGTTTCCGGAAACAGTTAGATAGAAGTTAATGAGTACTAACCTGAGAAAGTGTTCAGAAACAGCACCAGAACCCAGACGACCAACAAAATTGCAAAAGCTAAAGAGAGACAACAGTATTGTAATATCACTAGCGCCTAATGCAATCCCAATCTGGCTCAAATTATTGAGTACTGTTACCCCTGAACTGACCCCAAAAAAATATACAAACCAAAGAAGCCAAAAATCCGCCTTTATAAAAGCTTCATGAAACTTGAAATCCTCTCCCCTCTTAGGCCTCCTTTTCTTCTTCACTGCCCCTTCCCCAATAGCAAGAAGTGTTTCGACATCTGAACAATCCTCAGCCTCCTGAAAACTTCCAAGGTATGTAGCTGATGAGGATGGTGTCAACAAAGGATCTGCTTGGGTTGCATTGCCTTCTCCTGGAGCAAGATGGTCCGAAGATTCAGCTCGTGCCCTTGCAGGAAATAATGTCATCTTTAACGGAATTGCAAGGGGTGAAAGCAGAAGGATAACCATTATCGCAACCAAAATGTAGGAAACAGCATCACTAAGAGTTACTTTCTCATTTACAACTGTGACTGTGAGAAGATAGATTGCAAGCAAAACACTGACAGTTATGGTGAAGAGAAAATGGGCATGCTCCGAAGAATCTTCTCCAGAAGCTGGAGTACATGGACGAATAAAGTACATCAAGGCTAAACACAAAGCAGGAATCCCAAGAGCAAGGAACAACAACAGATTCAAAGCAGATTCCTTAAGCACTATACTGTATACCACTGTATAAACTGCAGCGCTAAGCCCGATATAGCCTTTGAGAATGCCAGCAATAGTGCCTCTACTGAGAGGGAAGTTTCTCATGTTGGTTACAAGCACAGCTGTGCCTATCCAAGCATTGCCATTTGTGGCAATGCAAAGTGTGATGCATAACTGCCATATCATTAAAAGAGAAATGTTAGAGGTCCAAATGTGAAAGCTAAAACATATATGCTGCCTCAGCTGCGAGCATGTCAAAGAACGGTTATAACTATAAGGGGTGACAAGTTAAATGAATGCCAAAGCGGTGAGATAATTATTTCAACAGATTACCAGAATGCCACTCAGATGAAAGCATGCTCGCATAGAAAAGTCTAAGTAAATCAACTGCACCACACAAAATATGCACTTCTTATTGTTACAAGAAAATATGTACAACCAACCACAATGTAGTGGATATCTGATGAACTAATCTCAACCGAAAAAGACACCCAAAAATCATGTAATTTGATTGTATCTTTAATGTGTTCTTAGGAAAAACATTTGTCCGTATACAATGTACATGGAGGATGATGCTACTTGCATCGCTTCAATTTTAATCATGCAGAAGGCTCCAGAAAGAGAGGATAAGAGATATTATAGAGATTTTTTATCGCCTTAAGTGAGATTAAGATAGTACTAACAGTATATGAAATGAGGAAATGAGGTCTGGTCATCAGTAATCAACATTTATATACGACTTTATAATTCCAATTTTGAAAATTGAATCAGTTAGACATAATGTCTTGAACTCAGGAACATATTTTGTTAAAGCAGACTGGTGGCTCCTTTTCTATCTGTATATTTTAATCAGTTTCCTATCAAATGAAAAAAGTTAGGATCATAATTCTTTTTTATTATTTACTTTGGAACTTAGAGGAGGTTCATGAGTATGGAGCCCAGCTCAACCACAATAAAATCAGAATTCAAGAATAAGTACCAAAACAAGGTACATTCATGTCCGTGGCCTTTACTTTTCCATACTATGACACAAATATGCTCAACGTTGTCACTCTAGCTTTGACCAACCTCATGCTTGAGTAGACAAATGAATACGCTCCAATATTGCAGAGTCCACCACAGTATTGTCAAGAAGTTGACTTTGAATGCAAAAACTAAAACTTTTCAATGTATTGGTACTTGCACCTTAAATAGTTTTGGTGCAATAATCTTCAGGAAACATGAAGAATTCCTCCCTTTCGTGCTAAAATGTTTTCTGATATCATAATTGTAGACAACAAATATACACATGGAAAGACACTAGAAATCATGTAACAAAATCCAGACTGAGTGAATTTGTTACTTGAAGAGTCCCATTATCAGAACACCTTATGCCACAACTGAAAAATAAACATCTTCAAAACAAATGCATATGACGAGGCATCAGCAATTGTTAATTATTCCAACCACAAATAACGTGGGGGAAGATTATTCACTTTTTACATCCAAAAGAAGTTGCTCCGATGAAAACTTACCCAACGTTTAAAATTGCACCACCCAACTCTGAACAATATCTTAATATTAAAATAGAAATAAATCTGGTTCTCCAAACCCAATATTCCTCCTAAAGATCTCTAAGTTGTCTTTGCAAGATTTGACTAATACTTCTGCAAAGTAGCTTCCAAATCTGCACCCAACCTGCCCCTTAACAAGAGGATTCAAGTAAGCAAACCATTTATACAACATGCTCTTGATTTATTAGACGATATACGCTAAGTAAAAGCACTATAAATATGTTGATACCTACAACATGCACCAAACTAGATAGGCGCATAGACTATTAGATATGAAAATTGCTGGATTTGGCAACTGAATTCTATCCTTAAGGTTTCCAGTCCTCAAGAATAATGAGCAAAGTTGTGTTAAAAAAAATGCAAAGGGAAATAAACTGAACACAGCGATCGCAAGAGAAAATACGACAAGGATTTTGTTCTTTAAGGAGAGGAAGCTGGAATTAATTTTCGATAGCAGGCATTGGTTTTCAGCATGTTAAGGATGCTTTTTGTTACAGTTATTCTGCTTAGCTCCTTAACAAAATGCAATGAAAAAAAAAATTGACTATGTTGGTATTTCTTAATCACTGATTTAAAAAATTTCCTTTAAATTGTAGGCTACAATTAGCAGTTAAATATCACTACATTCCCTTTCAAGAGTGAAATTTAATGCTAGTTCAACATCAGATGGAATATCAGCATGCTGTAACCCAATCTCTCATGCTTCCCAAGAAACTAGATAAATCACTAGAAAGAACGGAGAAAAGTAGTAAAACTACCAAATTTGAGAAGTACTACAGTTAAGAAATCATCTTCAAAATTTTATAAAGGACAACCAAGACCATTTTGGCATTCTATAACTGTTGCAATCAAAATTCAAAGTTTCAGACAAGAAAATCCTTCAAGTGAATTTGCAGAAAGAAACACTTACCAGAACAACAAACTTCCAATTTGAAAATTTCAATATCCCACCAATCACAATTTCAAAATGCCAACAATCCAAAACAGAGAAATGGAGGTATAGAGATAGGAACTGGGAGACTCACCACAACAAAAGGCATGCTGGCAATAGTTTGGCTAACACCAAGCCAGAGAACACCATAACCCAAGAAGCAAAACCCACAACCAACCAAAAGCACAGCCCAAGGAGGTAACTTGTTGCAGGCAATTCCAGGAAGAAAACCCACACTCCCTCCAATGTCACTGGCCATTCCAAGTATCGTCAGCTCCTGCTGATTCAAACCCAGTACGGATTTCAGCATAGGGGAATAGAGTGGGAAGTTATAGGCGTTTCCAGCAGCAATTTGGGCCCAAACTGCAGCTCCCAAACCCACCCATGGCGGTCTGCTTCCAGCTTTCAAGACTAGACTTGGCATCTTCTGTGATGCAGTTGGATGCTCTGCTATTGGTTATATATACAAAAGGGTCAGAGAGAGAGAGAGAGAAAAAGGAAAGAAAATGTGGGAAAAGAAGGGAAACGATGACGCAGTGTGACTGTGAGAGGTTACTGGAGTCATGGAGAAAACAATGCCAAGATCAACAAGAAGGTAAAGGACCCGAGACCAGAGGCCAGGTGCGCGAATCAAATTTATTCCATTTAATAATAATATTCATTCTCTTTTCCATTGTTTACGTATACTTTGCCCTACACGTGTTTATTACGATCGCATAAAAGCAGTCAATTTACAGATCATCTATATTCGTCAGAGGGATCACCATTTGGCCCGGGGGCTGAACTGGATAATGCTAGGCCCGATGGGTCAAAAATTCGGCCCGTTATTTAGGTTCGAATGGTTTGATTTGCTTTAAAAATGGATTGAGTTTGGACCAAGGATTTGAAATTTCGGCCCAGCGGCCAATTTGAGCCCGTCTAGGCCCAGCTCGGCCCGCCTATAATAAAATAATAAAATAATAAAATTGGCCAATAATATAGAAGAATAAATAACTAATATTGTAAATAGCACTTCACGTTTCTTCTTCTCCTTCTCTTTTTTCATCTTCATCTCTTCTTGTTCTTGCCTCTTTTTATCCTTCTCTATGGATTTCTTTTTCTTTTCTTTCTCTTTAAGTTCCTCCTTGGTCCAACCTTGAGTGAAATGAGATATGTTCACTATTCTAACTAAGGGCCCTACAATAGGAAGCTCACCTAATTTTTTTGTTTTCCAAAGTGGAAAGATGCATTCATATAATTCAGGCGTAAAGGCCGTCAATCACAATGACCAATACAAATACACTAATCAGAAAGAAATAATATACAGACTGCAGAATTATGAGAGAGCCGTGCATATGTCTCCTTTGCTCAAACAAAGCTGCATATATAGTTGCCTCAAAACACACTTCATTTCTTTAATGGAGTGTTATATTTATAGACGGATGCTCTTCTTTGTCATATAAGCATTGGTGGCATCCCCTACAAATAAAAATAAATAAATTAAGAACGCACACACACATGATATGTACAACAGGAGAACATTGTGATGCCTAGGGTGGTATCAATTGGGCCGAATTGACCAAATCAGCTTATCAAACCTGTGGTAGTTGATTTGGTTTAATTACAGTTCAAAATCGAACCAGACCGTAATAATTTGGTTCAATTGCAATTTTGAGCTTTTGTAAATCAACCTAAATCGAATTCCATCACTATGTAGATATGATTCATGTTACTATTGTATTTATTGTATTTAGTATTAGACCATCCTATATGCCTAACCTTGTCATTTCTTCAGTTGCCTGTGCAACTTCGATATTGTGGCCATTTGTAGCCTGATTCTTTATGCAACTATGATATTGTGGTTATATTTTACCATGAAAAGTAATGATCAGATGGATCAGAATTCTGATTTCATTATTTGACATTAATTTTTGGCAAAAAGTCATTTTTTGTCCATGTAATTTATCATTTTTACTATTAAAGTCCTTGTGGTTTCAATTTGGTCACTTTTGTCCTTGTAATTTCAATTTGAAGCAATTCAAGGATAATTATCAATTTCTGTCAAAATTTTTTAACTTTCGTTACTTTTGGAGGAGCTAGCTATTTGGCCAAATTATTAAAAAATTCATTCCTTTTAAAAATAAACAATACAAATGGAAAAATTAATAAGTAAATAAAATTACTTCTTCTCCCTCTCTCTCCCCTTCCCTCCCCTAAGTTCACCATCAGATTACAACCACCACCCAACCCAAAGCTACCCTCACCACCACCACTCCAATCCCACCCAACAAGCCACTGCCCAACATCACCCACCCATCAACCAACCCTTACCACCCTCCCACCAAAAAATTTCTCAAGATTTTTTTAGGGAGAAAAAGAAAAGATTTTTATTTATTTATGATTTTTTCCATTTTGTATTGTTTATTTCTAAAGGGAATGAGTTTTTATTTATTAATAATTTGACCGAATTACCTCTCCACAAGTAATGGAGATATAAAAAAAAATTACACAAAACTTGAGAATTGTCCTCGAATTGCTTCAAATTGAAACAACACGGACAAAAGTGACCAAATTGAAACCACAAGGAGCTTAGTGGTATAAGTGATAAACCACATGGACAAAAATTGACTTTTCGCCTTAAAATTTTAATTTTTTTTAAAAAAAGTTAAATTTGAATTAAGTTTTGATATGATGATCGTGTTGACCTCGGAATCTTTTCGACTACATGTCAATTATTTCAGAATGAAATAATCAAGCAGGCCGAGCGAACTTGGTAAAAAAGATGTCATTCTTTAATGGTGTGCGCACGGTGTGCCAGTACCGCAGTCAAAGATGGATGTGTTTGTGCTTGTCGAGTGCTTGTGGCCGAGATAGGAACACATTCTCAGTCGTGGGGTTCTAGGCCTCGACTACAAGGTCTTTGGAATGAGCGTGTGGTTGGATAGTATCACTGAGCTCGGTATCTTAGTGGTGGCACTGGGCTTGGTAGCGCAATAGTTTCAGACAACTTAAGAAATGCGGGTATCCTAAGAAATCTGGATAGATGGGGCGGTGCTCAAGAAATAACTTAAGTAATGCGGGTATCCTAAGAACTTCTTGTTGACATATTGAATGAACGATAGAAGTGGGGATTGCCCACGAACACATAACGGTTTTTGAGTTCTTTGTAACTAGAGTTACACTAAATCCTAGGAGAAGACATTGAAAACTAGAAATTACATGATAAAAAGGATAAAGGGTGCATTTTAGCAGTCGTTGGGCTTGATTTGTTTGATTGGTGTTGGACCTTTATTTCTTTGATTTTGCTTCTATTTATAGACTTTGTATTCCTCCAGCTGAGACAATAACTCTGGCTGTGCTCTGACACTCGTCCAATTAGCCTTGTGGCAACTGACTACTTGGGCAGTGGAAAAGGTGATCCTCGGTCAGTCTCTAATTCTTTCTTTTTCGGTGAGGCAAGCAAGTCTTTCGACCCTTGTTGTTTGCTCCTCAGTGGGGTAAATGATTCTTCGGTCTATTTGTGTGATCGAGCTCTTTCCTTTCAACATGCAAGCACTAAGTAAGCAAGCTGCTAGTGTGATCTGGTGAGACAAATCCTTCCTTGACTTTGAAGAGTTCAGTCCCTTCAATTTGTCTAGGCCCCTAATGTGATCTGGAAAGTCTCTGTTAAGCCCAAACTGCTCTTTTTTTCTCCAATTGCCGCCATCTTCAAGGACCCGTCTTTTAGGTCTATGGACGAAAAAACTAGGTCTAACAAGATCGGTGACTATAGATTTGCACAGTTAATTGCGTGTGCGTTAGTAAGGACACTCGTTTAATTGCTCCAGCTTTTGCTACTTAAAGCGTTTAATCAACGACCAATTTCATCTTAGTTGCGAAGAAAGCTTAAATCATGTCCTTTCAAATTGCACAATCAATGCTCAATGATTGCTTGACCTTTCTTCCTTCCCAAGTTTTAATAACTAAATTGGATTTCAGAAAACTTTCTATAAAAAATTTAATTTTTTTAAATTTAATTAAACCCAAAATTCCTATTAAAAAGTAGAAAAGGAAAAGGAATCGATAATCTAGAATATTAGATATAGAATTCCAAATCTTGAAAGGCCAATTTTATATGGCTTTTTACGAATAAGGAAACAAAGAATGGACCCTTCTGGCCACCCATATTTTAGACTTTAATTAAAACTTGACTCAGCAATTAGCAAGCAAACCACAATTTAGTGCAACTTCTTAACCCTGATTAGTAGCCAGATTAAATCATTAATATTGTTCACTGTCGTTAATGGAATACAACCTGTGTCAAATAGACACCTTGATTCTTGGTCATTACAAGCCAACTTGTAAGTTGTAACCCAAGATGGAAGCTAAAATAACTTCAATCAAATTTCCAATCTTTCAATACAACTATTTTTTCAGATGTGAGGCCAACATTGTGCCCGTCCCTTACACCCGAGTTTAATTCCCGATTCTTTAGATTAGAAATTGTGAAAATAGAGTTGACTTTTAACAGGTTTACAACATTTTCTACTAACATTTCTTTAATTTCTCAGAAAAATTCCCCAAAGGAATTATTTATCTTTTGTACTCATATCTTGTTCTCAAACGTCTCAAACATGTGCATGTTTTTTTTTTGGGGTACAGAACATGTACATGTTTGCTTACCCATGATCAATTTATTATAATATTGGTAAATATAAAAAAAAAGAGTAAAATTAAAAATAAACAACAGCACAATACAGTTTAGAACCCATAATCTGAATCTCAAATGAGCATCAATTTGCAACCAAAAAAACCCATCACAATTTCATCTGCCAACACCCAAAGCAAATTTAAAGAATAATTCGTAGAAGAAAAATCAAATTTACAAAAATGAATATTTTTTAAAAAAATCTGGCAATTCAATCCCAGAAAAAAGAAATTCATCATCTACAGTGCTATCATCATCCCATCATCCTTCACGAAAAAAACTGGTGAACGATTCCTGAGTCAACTCAACCGTTAACTCGCTCTTATGTCCAAACTGCCCCTAAACCTTAACTTCACCACAACAACAAAACAAAGAATCAAGAATCGGGACTTAAACGTCGTCGTCGTCGGAAGCTTTGGACATTACGGAGAGTCGGCTTGGCTTGGGCTGAAAATCGACTCGGCGCCGCTGGCTGTGCGAAGAAGGCCTGATCAGAGCCGACAAAGCCCTCTTCACCAAGTCCCCTTCAACCCCTCCGATTCTCACCAGCGAGTTTTTCATCGCCGACCTTCTGTAGTTCAGTCTGATACTCGAATGATACGACGACGTTTGGCCGTTACTATTCGAGTGGTGAGACGCTCCGCCACGCGGCGAGTTCTTGTGCAGGGCGCACCGGAACGAGCCCGGGTGCGTCGTAGGGGAACAAAGGCACGTCTTCTTGCTGGTAGTGCCGTTCTGGTAGTTATTCTTGTTGCTGTGGTTAAAGTGGTTCTTCACCCAAATCGAACCGCCCGGAGAGCCCGAGCGGTTCGCGAACCGCAAAGACGACGAGGACGGGGACGGCGAGCGGTCGTAAACGGAGAGGCGCGTGGGGGAGGCAGAGCGATTGAAGAACGTCGACGTGGCGGAGGAGAAGCTGGAGGAGGTGGACGAAGCGAAGCCCGAGGACGACGAGGAAAACAACGGCTGCGATTTGCGACACGAGTACGTGTCCGATCTTGATCTCGACGACGCCACCGCCATTGTTGTAGAGTGGTGAGAGCAACAGAGACGATTTTGTGATATGAGAGAGAGAGAGAGGGAGGAATTTGAGTATTCGAATTTCGGTGTGTGATTTTGTAAAGCGCCGTTGGGTGGTTTGTTTGGTAAAAACCTAAATAGAATCGAGGGGGGTATATATAGTGGTCTGTAGGGGAGTGGGCGAGTTGTAATTTCATTGTGTTTCGGAGTTGGATTGTGTGGGTTAGAAACCGCCGAACGTTAAGGCATCGTTCTCGGGTCCCATGGGCAAAAGCTATGGGAAGCTATGGGCCCATTATTAATTTCATCCACTTCCACGCGCCCGAAAATTTTATTGCATTTCTTTTTAGTGTTTTTTTGTTTTTCTCAATGCATTTATTTTAGGGTTACGTGTATAATTAAGTTCAAAAATCATTAATCTATAGGGTGCCAGTCCAATTTAATATTAAAATATCATTAATCGATATTTATTAAACTTAAGTGTTAAAAAATAATAATTTGATGTAAAGGGTAAACTAGTAAATGAAAAACTAGACGAAAACTATTCGAAAAGTGAGGAAGTTAGTTGAGATAGGGATAACCCACAAAACCCTAATCAAATCTTGAAAACCCAGTAATTAAATGGATTAGAGACGAGTAGTTGATCTTATACCCTTTTATTCTAATCATATTTCATTCAAAACTTATTTATTTATCTATATATATAAAGGCAGAATGCCTTAAATATATTTATAAAGTTGTATTCTTAAAAGACTCAATTAAATGTTTTTTTTCTTTCCGAAAACATGTTCAAGAAACTCGCAAGCGATGAATTATAATTGTAATTTACAAATCTTTTGAGCTTCATCTAGCGCCAAATTTGGCGCGTTTGTGCAATAATATCAGCATAGTGCTCAATGGAATGGCGGGAAAGCCACAGAAACAACGAAATATTCGCATATCATGATATATTGATTAATTGTCAGTCGGTCCACTGGTTTTCTTAGTTCTCTATCCCTTTCGTATCACCAAACTACCTATATTTTAAATTCTTGTGCAGGAAGCCAGATTTTGAAATATAAATTTGAACAAATTTGTATTAATATTAATATTAATATTAATTTTTTTTTGGAATGACTAACTTTTTTATTATACTTGTCATTTCAATTTGCGTGATGCCTTATAAAACAGGAAAGTGAAATAAGTGATTTTATTTTTATTTAATGATTATGTCGCTTCTTTTAGTTGTAGTTAGGGATGGCAGAAATCCCCATTGGAGTGGGTCCCTGGCCCTAACATGGGTAGTTCTCAAGGACAAATCGGATACGGGTATGAGAATCCCCTCAAAAAAAATTTCCCCAACAGGTTAGGCCGGGGATGGTAATAGCGTCCCATCCTCGAACCTGGCCCGAAAGTATTATATATTTATGTTTGAATTAATAAGTATATAATATACTTATAATATAATATGATGTTACCTAGCCCGCTCTAACACAACAAGCTAACCCCCCTCTCACGCTCTCCCGGTCTTCTTCATAGCTCTCTCTCTCTCTCTCTCTCTCTCTAATCCCTATATCTTTGGCCTCTCAATCTCTTGCGCATGCTTTGTTTCAGAACCAAACTTAAAAGCTCCATCTCCATCACAAGCTTGGGAAATTGTTATTACTTTCTTGCTTCTTGTTTTTTATTTTTTTAATTTAAAATAATGGTTTTGCTAAATGGTTTTTCCTTTGGTTGTGTATTTCTTGGTTGTGGATCTCAAGCTTAAAATTTGTAGAGGAAAATCAATAAAAATAATTTAGTTATGGAAGCAAAATCTGGAAAAATAAATAAATAATAATAATAATATTCGGGGATTCGGGGCGGGTTTTAGGAGAGAGTCCCTTGATGGGGACTGGGACGGGGATTCCCCGAAAATTATTATAGGGGATGGTAGCGGGGATTGGGAGTGGGGATGGGGATGATATTGCCATACCCGACCCTTACCTGGCCCGTTGCCATCCCTAATTGTAGCCCAAGTACCTTTCTAATGAGAAAAACTTCCATGCCACGGGGATATCACTATTTTGCTATTCTTGACCAATAATGCTATGACACGCGTGATAACACTTCCACATGACATATAATTATTAGTCGGGGATAACAAAACAGTGTTATCACCATTCCAACTAAATTTTTCTCCTTTTCAATGAACAAACAACTATTTACATTGCTTATTTTAAATGTAGCTCACTCAAATTAAATCTTGCACCTCACTCTAATTAGACCTTGTACCCCAAGACCAGGGCGGAACTAACCCAAGGGCTGCCCTAGGCTACAGCCTAGGGAAGGTTTTGGGGAAAAAATAATTAAACATATATAGCCTAAATCGCACAATTGTAAACAAAACATATACAATTGCATATCCTACGTACCACACCAATAGGCATAGTCAAAGATCTTTCACATTTGTATTTAGTGTCAAAGTTTGTCCCAAATATTTAATTCTTTTCCATTAACGTAGGACCACCACCCGTCATGATTGAGGCTAGAATTAGCTAAGCATCACCACCAGACCTTATCAACACCATAGTTATCACCATATCATCATTTACACGCAGCAACCATTGACACAAACGTAACACAACAGCCACAAAAGTGCCTAATTAGTTTTATTGCGATCGTAACGGCACATCCGCTAGTGATCGACCAAAAACTTGTCCCTTACGGCGGGTCACATTATTCCCAAATCCCTAATGCCCGGGGATTTGAAATTGACCAAAACATTTTTAATTTAAGGTTTGAACAATTATTTCATTAATCTTTAGTGGAACAATTTTTTCTTTTTCTGAAAATTCATTGAACAATTATTTAATTAATAAGGTAAGTGCCAGCTTCTAACGGCCTCAAGTTATGATCCTGGGATTTTGGAAGTTTCTATGGCCGAACAAACATTGCGTTTGGCCTGCCTACTGACACCTGGCTTAGAGATTTTTTTTTTGTTGGACACCTGGCGCTTACTTGGGGACGGTTTGACCACAGAGCTGCCGGTGTTGGGTTTTTGTATTATTAAAGATTAGAAGGCGACTTTCGTTCTGATTGACGTGCCGACCATAGGACGACTGATCAGGAGAACAAGGTGGCAATGGCATGGCCCAACTGAATTTTCTGCATGCATAGACCGGCAAATGTGTTTAATACAATTTAATTTAGTTTTTAAATTTATACACGAGTTTTATTTTAGTTATTTAAGTCATAATATGCTATTAGGAACGCTGGTTTTTCCACATGGATTGAGGAGGATCCATTATGGTTGAGTTCTTTGCTTGCAGAAGATTTAAAAGCTAACGATTCATTTATGTATTTGATCAAGCTTGTGCATCTTCTTTTCCTCCTTTTCATTGTATTATGTTGTTCGGTTAATGAATGAAATCCACTTACCTCGTTAAAAGAAAAAGGAAGTCATTTTGATCTTCCAATTCTATCACTTGTTCAAATTTGATCATTTCCTCACATACGTAAAGTTGAGAAGGAAAACCATCAATTTAGATACAATTGCCTCTAAAAAAAGGAAGAGTTGAATGATCAAAATGACTAAAAAATGAATTTGAAAACAACAACGTATAATTTTTTGTTGTTGCCAAAGTTATGAAGGGTGAGGGGGTTTTGTCACATGTACACAATTCTAATGTGTCATGAGGGTTTGAATTTGAGACTATTGATACTATAAATCAATGTTATTTTCCACTAGGCTAGACCCCGTTGGCAAAGTCAGTATAAGTTATAGGATTATAAATTATATGTGGGATTCACACACTTTTTACTTCCGTATGTGTTAACAAACAAAGAGAAAAATAGTTACATTTCTTTACATAAATTCGTAGAATAACTAATAGAAATCTTTTTTTTTTTAAACAAAAAAAAGTTATGTACGTGTTCTTCATATATCTGGAATAATCGAGAGCTTTACACAAACTGTTCTAATCCCAAATAATTTTGTGGAATAATCGAGAGTTTTGCTGGAGAAAATGGAAAATTTGCTATTTGATTATAAATTTTTTTTATAAAAAAAATCTCATTTTTATTAGAAACTGGGTAAAAAAAACCGCAAAACTTTCTCAAGCACTTATTAATCGTGAGAATTAGGATCAAGAGAAGAAATAGAAAATAATCTTTCTAATCCTAAAACTAATTAACTAATAAATATATTTAAAACAATAGCAATACATTACTGCCCATAGGAGCCCATGTTTGCTATACGTTCATCAAACAAAACCTGGTGGGCCTGGGCTTGAAATTCATCCTCCTTTGAAGGTGATGGCTGGAGGGCTTGATCATCAGTTTGAGAAAGGCCTTGAGAAGGTGTGCTTTGGAGTTGGTCATCATCAGTTTCTTCATCATCTTCATCTTCGTGGATTGGTTATTAACATGATGGACGGCTGTGATTGTAGAACTACTTGATTTCCCAGCTAGTGGGCCCCTCCCCCTGTGCAGGCTGCATCTGAATGAGCCTGGATGTGTGGAAGGAGAGCATAGACATGTACGTGAAGAAGAAGAAGAAGAAGAAGAAGCAACAGATGGTGATGCTGCTCGGTTTTTGTTTGCCATTAGAGCCTGCATGCGCATTTGATGTGCTTGATTAGTATGAGTACGTCTATGTTTGATAATTAAATAAATAAATAAATACCGAGAATACTATTTATCTGGTCAATAATTTAAATTCAAGGTTTGACAACGTAACATGTCATATATTCTTGAAAATGTTTCTTTACACTTATAAGGTTCAGTAATTCGTTGCAACCGCAACATTAACAGTTGGTAGCTTTTTTTTGTGTGGTCAATAAACAGTTGGTAGCTAATTACTAAGTTAAACACCATCGTTTGAATGACAAATAGGATTTGAATATGAAAAAAATTCCGTTTCTGGTCCTTTTGTAATAGCCGTGTTTGAATCAGTTAAGGGAGGAGAATAAAGGGGAGGACAAAAGTAGTGTAGGTTAGGTTGGAGAGGAGAGACGATAATTAAGAGGGATGAGAAGTTGAAAGGTAATAAAGAAATTAACAAAAAACCATAAATTAATAAAAGATAATTGTAAATGTAACTACACCAATAAATTTTAACTGACATGACATAAACACATTAGCTGCCACGTAATTGCAGTCCGTTAACCCTCGTAATAAAAATAATTTGTTACTATCGATCTTTTATAAAAAAAAGAAAATTTGTTTTGTTCTTCATAAAGAATGTAGGGTCGTATGTTAAATTAAGTGGGATGTATATACAGTGGTGGACCTATTAAGGCGCAAGGAGGTGTAGCTGCACTTCCTCTCGCTAGAAAAACCATTATAGGTGCCACACATTGCACCTTTGCTCAGGCTGGGTGGTGCACCGTGCACTCCAGGTGCTCGACGAAAAGGCTAAATAAAGTTTGTTGTTGTTTTGTCATCACAACACCTATTTTTTATAAAAAAAATTCCTGGCCAAAACGAGAGGGTTCTTGGGTCTGCAAATGTGTACATATAGAAAAGTCTCAGGTTTAAACATGCATGGCACCTTAGTAGTGTGTGTGTGAGAAACCCCTCTCTCCTTAAAAAAGTTCTAAGGTGCAGTTGGTTGAGCTCTTCTACCTCCACCAATGTGCGCATAGGTTCGAAACTCCCAGGCACCTAATGAATTTTTGTGTAAACCCCCCTCCCCAATCACTTATACTAGAAAATGAAAAATAAAAAAGTCCTAAGGCCATCCACAATAAGGGCTCTAAATGGGCTTTCTCACAATTTACTTTAGAGACCCAAAATTTTATCTCTTAAGGAACCTTATTTGAGTGCAATAAATGAGGACACAAAATTCAACCGTTAGATCCACATGGACGGTTGAGATCAAATTTCCCCCTTAACTTACAACCGGGTAGGTGAAACCCAAGGTGAAACCCAAACCCGAAATTAATACCCAGCAAAGGTTGAACACATTCAACACCCACGAGGTTGAAGTTTGAACACAAAAACCCATAGCACTAAGAAACATAGCTAAACTGGTTTGGAATTCGACTTAATGATGATTGAAGGCAACTCCATACTCTACCGGAAAAATTAGTTAGTTTGAGTGGAAGGGGCGAAGTCGTGGAAGGAGCGAAGCTGTATTCCTTGGAGCAAAGCTGCGAGTCTTCCATTTCGGAAGTGATAGGTGTGAATATTCCAACGAAGGAAAGCTGAGACAACCCTAAGTTTCAAGTGGAACCAGCATTTGGTAATATGTAAGTAATTTAGTGGAATTTCAGTTTAGGGTTAAAGTTACAGTTTTCCCCTATTTTTGCAGTCTATGGTATTGGATTTGGCATTTCGTGTTTGTGGTTCACTTGCATTGTAGTTTTTGCTTGGGTATATATAAAATAATCCAATGAACATCATGTCAATAAAATATCAGTAACATGCATTTACAGAGTAACAAATTGTCAATAATGAAAGTAACAAGATAATCTTCAATGATGTTAAAGCCGATGGGATTTATTATTAATCCCTTTGCGCATCTATTTCGTCAATTTTGTAATGTGGCTGGTTGATTAGTTGTGTAGTGTAATGTAGTCGCTTTGTAATGTAATTGGGGCAATCACTAGTAGGCAAGCAACTCAAGAAAATAGCTAGATAAGTACCCTGAGGAATCGAACCTCAAACCACATGCCTGACCATGTAATAGAGGGTAGACATTTGATAATCAGAAAATATGGGGATAAATCGACATAAAAAATTGGCTTCATAAGAAAAGAAACAACGATAATAAATTTATCTATTCCATTGTCTGATTGAGGATCCATTACACTTGATTAATCATGTTTTTCTTTTTCTTTTGGTTAAAATCTGGTTGCCTAAGGTACGTTGTAGTAAGTGCAAATCAAGTTTTGTTAATAACAGTCTCAAATTAGCATGGTATTTAGACATTGTGCATTGGAGATTTTATATATATATATATATATATATATGTTTTATGCACTTAACTTAGTCCATACTAATATGATTTTCATGGTATTTTGTGCATTATATGAAGTCTTGAGGAAATTATAGGTATATATATACACACACCATTAGAATACCCATAAACATATTTGTATTTGAGTTGCAGTATACGTTTTCTACTAGCTAATTGCTTCATTATTAGTGGACCATAAATTGTTGGTTTGCTTCAATATAGTCTTAGGAATATAAAGCTCATTCAAGTTTATCAAGTATATTGTATTGTTTGACATGTGTTTTGAAAATTTAGATACATTTACCTTCTTAATTGAAGGAAAAACTTCATGCACAATCATCAATCAAACCCTTACAGAAAATATCTATTTCTGAAAAAATATATCTATATGTCCTCACGTTGTTTCATCTTGTATTTGTGTAAGAATCCTTTCAAGAAATGAGATCTAACGTGCATCTGTCTCTTGGGTAAATAACTGCTCACACGCGAATTCATGCCTAGCTAAAATTCAAGCGAAGTTGACGGAAGAACAATTAGAGCAATTCAACAAGTTATGCTTTGGTCATCTTGCAAATATTGATAAGATTCAGTTTAGTGGGCAAATTGTGCATGAGATTGTCTTGCGTCGAGTCGTCAAGCGAGGTGTGAAAGACTTGGATGGATTGAGTTTCTAAATAGGGTGCGATATTTCTAAGTTCACTCGTTAGGATTTCTGTTTGATCACAGGGCTCCGTTTTGGGGAAGTGCCTGAAATTTCCCAGTGGAGACAATGATGAAATCAGAATTAAGGAAAGATATTTTCAAGATGAAGGAATTACATGTTCTGATTTAGAACACGCATTTGTGAAGTGCACAGAGGGAAATGACATCTACAAGCTAGCTCTTGTTTGGTTTGTTGAGCTTGTGGTTTTGGGTAGGGACAAGCATTTGAACATTAATGCCAATTACCTAAACCTTGTAGAGGACTTGGATGCGTTCAATAGGTATCTGTGGGGTTCGATGTCCTTTGACAAAACCCAAGACAATCTATTGTCCGCACCAACAAAATTTCCCAAATGCTGTGAAACGGAAGATCGAATAAGGAAGGGGAAAAGTAAGGACTCATGTAAATTAATATGAACAGTTTAGAGAAATCAGAAGGGTAAGAAGGGTAAGCATGTTGAAGGGCAAAGGCATGGCTGGAATTTTAAAGGTTTGACGTATGCTTTCCAGGTACGTGGTAATAATGTTCATGTTAGTTATTCTTTGTGAACTTTAAAACTTAAATAATGACATATATCCTATGAATTGTGTAGATTTGGGCATACGAATTAATTCCTAGGTTGGCGAACCTGAATTACTGGAAGGTTGTTGATCCAACAGTTGCCCCGCGTAATTTGCGATGGAGAACTACGATGTCTGTTCCCGAGTTCAGATGGCATGAGTGTATAAATTTTTGAGAGAGATGGCATGAGTGTATATATTTTTGAAATGTTTTCATGTAAAACTTTTTTACATTCGCAGTTTAGTGATGGAATTTGGCTATGTGGAAGTTGGGATTGAATTTTTCGGTTGCCTCCTCAAAGACAATGGTTGGCTACAAGAAGATGTAAGTTTAATTGATTATGCATCTCTTTTAATGTACAAAGTTTTTGACATTGGAAACAAAAACATGTGCAACACATTGATTTGGGGTTGTATCTCATTTGGAAGCGACAACAAGAATTTGAGGCTGTAGAAGTATCGGATTGGACAACCACATATGTATTTTTCATGGTATGTCATAGGCCTTGACTGAGTGCATTTAGTAATGACACATTATATCCATACTTGCTTTGTGGAGATGTTTACAACTTTTGTTTTGTATTTCACAGAATCATATCCATACTTTTTTTTTCACTGAAGTTTACAGCTTCATAAGGGTTTATTTATAACTGGACTTGACCCAACAAGGACTTACACAAGACTACCAAAGCACAGTTAACAAGCACAAACAAATCTGAACAGAAACAATCATCATTATCAAAACATGAATATTAGGGAGTTAGGGGCTGAGTTTGGTGTTTATGATGGAAGAGAGCTCGAGAAGATAGCTTAGAACTTCTTAGAGGATTGCTATTATCATAGGCGGTGCTATGTTGACTCTGCACACAGAGTTTCATCAAGGCGATCAATTGTAGTAAAAATGCAAACATAGAGACAGTATACGGTATGGTGTAGAGGCAGAGGTAGAAGAGACATTGGAGAGGCTAGTGTAAGTTGGCATTGATAATGGTTCGAACATCCCCAGCACTAGGCCTCAAGTTCGGTCTCCTTTGCACGAGCAACACTAACTGCCACTGTGGATAATGATTCCACTCCTCCGGCAGCTCCCCATGATTCTTCAACGCTGCAATTGCTGCCACCAATTCCATGTCGGTGATGAGTTTCATCTTCAAAATCATCACGAACAGCAGAATACCTGCACTGTAGATATCTACAGCACAATCCACCATTTCATCTAGTGCTTTATATGTACCTTTCCTCTCTATCCTCTGAATAACTTTATCATCATTTTCATCATTCAAATTTCGGGCTTGTCCGAAGTCTCCTATCTTTAACACATCACCACACCTAAAAATATTAGTAGGAGAGAGATCTACATGCATAATTCCTGGGGCATGCATATATGTAAGACCAGCCATAACGTTTGCCAAAATGCTCCAACACATATCATCTGTCATAATCTTGTCATTCTCTAGTATATCCTTTAAAATGCTGTCACACAACTTCATTTGAATGTATAGATGAGGAAGATCAACATAGCTAACCGATGAACTCCCTTCATCATCATCATCCGCAACATTGTTTAGACCAGTCAAAAATGGCTCAAGCCATATCGTATGCTACCGTACGATATGTTGATGCTGCAATTGCGACATGATCAACACCTCCCTTCTAACCCAATGAAACTTGAATTCCTATTAATCTCCAATTGCAATTTTCTTCACAGCACAAGTTGTCTCATCTATCTTACTCTTGCAGGAGACAACAATGCCAAAGGCTCCACTACCAAGGGCTTTAACCTCATCGTAGTCTATGAGCAATCTAGACTACTTGTTCTGATAAAGCTTTGGATCTTGAATTATGACTTGGGTGACTGGACAATAAATTGTCTCCGTGTCGAATCCTACATAGGGTGGTGTGATAAGGGTTAAAGTTAAGGCATCGTTTGGAAGCACACAGATTGACAAAACATATTTAGATTTTTTTTCTTTCTTCATGTTTGGGAAAACACTGTGTGATGTCAAGCATATTTTGATCCAAGTTTCTACAGAGTTAATTGATTTATGAGTTTTTTTGTTAAGTACAGATGCATCCTTGTATCTATTAAATCCAAGATTAAGAACTTAAGAAACTCAGTAAATTGGGATGAAAGGATACTAAAGTCAGAATCACATCCACACT
Organism: Prunus padus; assembly: GCA_024362665.1. Taxonomy (NCBI): domain Eukaryota; kingdom Viridiplantae; phylum Streptophyta; class Magnoliopsida; order Rosales; family Rosaceae; genus Prunus; species Prunus padus. The sequence goes on along the minus strand of JANFAM010000010.1, from coordinate 19,568,304 downwards.
TGCTTTGTGGATAATAAAAGAAAAAAAGAGATGGTCGGGTGGAAAATTAAAAACAGTTTATTCAAAGTTATGAATGGCGAGATTCCGGCATGTGCGATGAGTTGGCGGAGTGTGTATAAGGTTTATGCCTCTTGTATGTTGACAAAGTATAAGCATTGGATGGCTCTAATGATTGATCTCGTTAAATGTGAAATCAAAGTGTACTATTCAACGGTTTCACTTATTCTGGATGAGATCTTAAAGGAAGAACTTGCCCCTCTTTCAACTTTACTTCCAAATGTTTTGAACACTAAAGAGTTTTATGAATTCGGCGTTGGCGCAAACGATTGCAATCGAGGTTGGTGGTGTCTGTGGCCAACAGAACGTGTGGATGTTCCACAACAGTATAATGAGTGAGCACAACTTACCAAACTGATTTTGTATTCTTTCAATTGATTGGGTTCTTCTTTTGCTTCAGAGGCGAATGTAGCATGTTCGTGTGAATGAATTGTGATATTTGTTTGTAAACTAGTTATGGGCTTGGAAACTAATTGGGTTTAGATATTTGTGTTTGGTCAAATTAGTCTCAAGGCCAGGCTCATGCTTAGGCTTACTAATGTGGAACCCTAGATTTTTGCTATGCATCATACACACACTAGCACATAGTCTATTTCTTTCTGCTCGCACACTATATGAAAACTATCTTCCACTACATCTGAAAACTAACTTCCACTGCATTTGAAAAATCAACTTCCACTACGTGAATAATTAGAGGTATGCCTAGTACTTATTCTCTTTCCATTGTATATACCTACAAAGATGAGAAGATTGTTTTATATTGGAATTTTGGGTTTGTTATTTATAACCATAGATTTACAAATCTAACTTCTACGCTCAACACACACTCCACTGTAACTCCTACACTCAGATCACACTCTAACTCATGCTAGCAATTGTTATTTATAACCCTAGATTTACAAATTTAATTTTTACGCTCAGCACATACTCCATTGTAACTCTTACACTCAGATCACAATCGCTCACACTCTAACTCGTGCTAGCAATTGTTATTTATAACCCGACATTTAGAAATCTAATTTCTATGCTTAGCACACACTCCACTATAACTCCAACACTCAGATCACATGTGCACCCAATGCAATAAAATTTATAACATATTGACAATTCGGAGGAAACAACAAATTGCTTTTGATTCCAATATGATCATCATTGAAATGAACAAATTAGTCGTTGTCCATTACAACCCTGGAAGCATAAAAAACATATGCATAGCTCTACCACTGTGCAAGTAAGAAAAGCTAATGTCAATTGTTGGATCAAATGTACACCAAATGCGATAATATCCTAAACAGCAAAATATATAACATATTGGCAATATGGTCAAACGACAAATTGCTTTTCATTCCAAAATGACCATTGAAATAAATAAATTAGTCATTGCCCATGAAGGCCCCATCACTCAATCATAATAAAAAAACATATCATTTGCGATGTTTGTTTGTATAGGAAATAATAATGCCAAATGAATAAAGAGTGTAGTCACTACCTTGGGTTGACGACCATGGCCCAAATGTCATGTCAAATTCTTGCATTAACAAATCTACTTTAGAACTCTGCATAGGGGGTGTGCTTCGATTTGTATCTTCTCCGTTGCATGGGGGGACCTAAATGACACATGAAAATGCACATGAAACAAATACTTTTTACTTAAAATAGTGTTAAATATAAATTAAGGATGTAATCTTTAATTGTATAATAACTTACGGGTTAACAACATGAGGACACTTCTGTTTATCGTGATGGGTTTGCCTATAGTCAGTGCAACGTCATCTCAATAGATCTACAACATTTTTCTTCAATCTTTTTACCCTGTCTTTAGATCTCACCTGCTATAGATCTTTCAGTTTAACTTGATTGGAACTATTTCCCACATCTTCTACATTAGATGAGATGAAGTTACTTGCATTCGCTGAACACTTCAGTGTTGGCTTCAAACCTTCAAAAGTTTGGATCTTGAATAATGACTTGGGTGACTGGACAATAAATTGTCTCCATGTCGAATCCTACATAGGGTGGTGCGATAAGGGTTAAAGTTAAGGCACCGTCTGGAAGCACACATATTGACATAACATATTTAGATTTTTTTTTCTTTCTTCATGTTTGGGAAAACACTATGTGATGTCAAACATATTTTGATCCAAGTTTCTACAGAGTTAATTGATTTATGAGTTATGTTGTTAAGTACAGATGCATCCTTGTATCTATTAAATCCAAGGTCAAGAACTTAAGAAACTCAGTAAATTGGGATGAAAGGATACTAAAGTCGGAATCACATCCATACTTGCTTTGTGGATAACAAAAGAAAAAGAGAGATGGTGGGGTGGAAAATTAGAAACAGTTTACTCAAAGTTATGAATGACGAGATTCCGGCATGTACGATGAATTGACGGAGTGTGTATAAGGTTTGTGCCCCTTGTATGTTGACGAAGTATAAGCATTGGATGGCTCTAATGATTGATCTCGTTAAATGTGAAATCAAAGTGTACTATTCAATGGTTTCACTTATTCCGAATGAGATCTTAAAGGATGAACTTGCCCCTCTTTCAACTTCGCTTCCAAATGTTTTGAACGCTATAGAGTTTTATGAATTCAGCGTTGACGCAAACGATTGCAATCGAGGTTGGTGGTGTCAGTGGCCAACAGAACGTGTGGATGTTCCACAATAGTATAATGAGTGAGCATAACTTACCAAACTGATTTTGTATTCTTTCAATTGATTGGGTTCTTCTTTTGCTTCAGAGGCGAATGTAGCATATTCGTGTGAATGAATTGTGATATTTGTTTGTAAACTAGTTATGGGCTTGAAAACTAATTGGGTTTAGATAATTGTGTATGGTCAAATTAGGCTCAGGTTTAGGCTTACTAATGTGGAACCCTAGATTTCTATTATGCATCCTACACACAACTAGCATAGAGTATGTTTCTTTCTGCTCACACACTATCTGAAAACTATCTATCATTGCATCTGAAAACTCAATACTTATTCTCTTTCCATTGTATATACCTACAAAGATGAGAAGATTGTTTTATATTGAAATTTTGGGTTTGTTATTTATAACCCTAGATTTACAAATCTAACTTCTACGCTCAGCACACACTCCACTATAACTCCTACACTCGAGATCACACTCCACTGTAACTCCTACACTCAGATCACACTCTAACTCGTGCTAACAATTGTTATTTATAACCCTAGATTTACAAATATAATTTCTACGCTCAGCACATACTCCGCTGTAACTCTTACACTCAGATCACAATCGCTCACACTCTAACTCGTGCTAACAATTGTTATTTATAACCCAAGATTTAGAAATCTAATTTCTACGCTCAGCACACACTTCACTATAACTCATACACTCAAATCACATGTGCACCCAATGCAATAAAATTTATAACATATTGACAATTCGGAGGAAACAACAAATCGCTTTGGATTCCAATATGATCATTGAAATAAACAAATTAGTCGTTGCCCCTTACAACCCTGGAAGCATAAAAACATATGCCTAACTCTTCCACTTTGCAAGTAAGAAAAGCTAATGTCAATTGTTGGATCAAATATACACCCAATGCAACAATGTCCTAAACCAGCAAAATATATAACATATTGGCAATATGGTCAAACGACAAACCGCTTTTTATTCCAAAATGACCATTGAAATAAACAAATTAGTCGTTGCCTATTACGGCCCTATCACTCAATCATAATAAAACAAACATATCATTTGCGATGTTTGTTTGTATAGGAAACAATAATGCCAAATGAATAAAGAGTGTAGTCACTCCCTTGGGTTGGCGACCATGGGCCAAATATCGTGTCAAATTCTTGCATGAACAAATTTGCTTGAGAACTCTGCGTAAGGGTGTGCTTCGATTTGTATCTTTTCCGTTGCAAGGGGGGACCTAAATGACGCATGAAAATGCACATAAAACAAATACTTTTTGCTGCAAATAGTATTAAATATAAATTAAGGATGTCATCTTTAATTGTATAATAGCTCACGGGTTAAAAACATGAGGACGCTTCTGTTTATCGTGATAGGTCTTCCTACAGTCAGTGCAACGTCATCTCCATCGATCTACAATATTTTTCTTCGCTCTTTTTACCCTGGCTCTGGATCTCACCTATTACAGATCCTTCAGTTTAACTTGTTTGGAACTATTTCCCACATCTTCTGCAATAGATGGGACAAAGTTATTTGCATTCCCCAAACACTTCAGTGTTGGCTTCAGACCTTCAAAATTTTGGATCTTGAATTATGACTTGGGTGACTGGACAATAACTTGTCTCCTTGTCAAATCCTACATAGGGTGGTGTGATAAGGGTCAAAGTTAAGGCACCAACTGGAAGCACACAGATTGACAAAACATATTTAGATTTTTTCTTTCTTTCTGTTTGGGAAAACACTGTGTGATGTCAAGCATATTTTGATCCAAGTTTCTAAAGAGTTCATTGATTTATGAGTTTTTTTGTTAACTACAGATGCATCATTATATCTATTAAATCCAAGATCAAGAATCTAAAAAACTCAATAAATTGGGATGTAAGGATACTAAAGTCAGAATCACATCCATACTTACTTTATGGATTATAAAAGAAAAAAAGAGATGGTCGGGTGGAAAATTAAAAACAGTTTACTCAAAGTTATGAATGGCGAGATTCCGGCATGTGCGATGAGTTGGCGGATTGTGTATAAGGTTTATGCTCCTTGTGCATTGACGAAGCATAAGCATTGGATGGCTCTAAAGATTGATCTCGTTAAATGTAAATGAAAGTGTACTATTCAAGGGTTTCACTTATTCCGGATGAGATCTTAAAGGAGGAACTTGCCTCGCTTTCAACTTCGCTTCCAAATGTTTTGAACGCTATAGAGTTTTATGAATTCGGCGTTTACACAAACGATTGCAACCGAGGCTGGTGGTGTCCGTGGCCAACATAACGTGTGGATGATCCATAACAGTATAATGAGTGAGCACAACTTACCAAACTGATTTTATTACTTTAAATTGTCAATTACGCTAGAATGTATTCTTTCAATTGATTGGGTTCTTCTTTTGCTTTGGAGGTGATTGTGGCATGTTCGTGTAAATGAATTATGATATTTGTTTGTAAACAAGTTATGGGCTTGGAAACTAATTGGGTTTACATATTTGTGTTTGGTAAAATTAGGCCTGGGCCCAGGCCCAGGTTTAGGCTTACTAATGTGGAACCTTACATTTCTGCTATGCATCCTACACATACTAGCACAAAGTCTGTTTCTTTCTGCTCACACACTATTGAAAAACTATTTTCCACTGCATCTGAAAACTCGACTTCCACTGCATCTGAAAACTCAACTTCCACTGCGTGAATAATTAGAGGTATGCCCAATACTTATTCTCTTTCCATTGTATATTCCTATAAAGATGAGAAGATTGTTTTATATTGGAATTTTGGTTTTGTTATTTATAATCCTAGATTTACAAATCTAACTTCTACGCTCAGCACACACTCCACTGTAACTCCTACACTCAGATCACACTCTAACTCATGCTAGCAATTGTTGTTTATAACCCTAGATTTACAAATCTAATTTCTAAACTCAGCACACACTCCACTGTAACTCCTACACTCAGATCACATGTGCACCCAATACAATAAAATTTATAACATATTGGCAATTCTGAGGAAACAACAAACCGCTTTTGATTCCAATATGATCATTGAAATAAACAAATTAGTCGTTGCCCATTAAAATCCTGGAAGCATAAAAAACATATGCCTAGCTCTACCACTTTGCATGTAAGAAAAGCTAATGTCAATTTTTGGATCAAATGTGCACCCATTGCAATAATGTCGTAAACCAACAAAATATATAACATATTGGCAATATGGTCAAATGACAAACCGCTTTTCATTCCAAAATGTCCATTGAAATAAACAAATTAGTCGTTGCCCATTACGACCCTGTCACTCAATCATAATAAAAAGACATATCATTTGCGATGTTTGTTTGTATAAGAAACAAGAATGCCAAATGAATAAAGAGTGTAGTCACTACCTTGGGTTGACGACCATGGCCCAAATGTCATGTCAAATTCTTGCATGAACAAATCTGCTTAAGAACTCTGCATATGGGGTGTGCTTCGATTTGTATCTTCTCCGTTGCAAGGGGGACCTAAATGACACATGTAAATGCACATAAAACAAATACTTTTTGCTGCAAATAGTGTTAAATATAAATTAAAAATGTCATCTTTAATTGTATAATAGTTTACGGGTTAACAACATGTTGACGCTTCTGTTTATCGTGATGGGTCTTCCTACAGTCAGTGCAACGTCGTCTCAATTGATCTACAACATTTTTCTTTGCTCCTTTTACCCTGGCTTTGGATCTCACCTGCTACAGATCCTTCATTTTAACTTGATTGGAACTATTTCCCATATCTTCTGTAGTAGATGGGACGAAGTTAGTTACATTCCCCAAACACTTCAGTGTTGGCTTCAAACCTTCAAAAGTTTGTTGCAGTAATTTGGAACCTTTCTTTGACAGTAATGCATCCTCGATCTATTGACCTAAAAGCATGGACAACATCGATCACTTCGATACACGACCATTATCAACGCAATCTTTGATTTCATTGCCCTCCGTATCAAAAACAACACCTGACATCGCACTTTTCATCCACCTTTTTAATATGTACTATTCCGGTAAATGCTCTACCTGCTTCTTCCTTAAAACAAACGAGTAAGTGTCGGCATGGAATTCTGGAACATTCAAGTAATTTGCTATTGCATGACGCTACATCATCGGATTTGTCATAAACTACCTCTTTGACCTTTGAAACTCCTGGTGTTACCCTCTCTGTTACATTGTACATGCAAATAGTATCATATGAATTTGTACGTTCTAAAAAACATGCAACACTTCTCCCTTGCTCTCGTTGAAATTTCTGTAACATTTCCCTCGTGTAGATGTCCCTAACTTTCCTTTCCATTCGAGTAGGAAGTTGCGTTCGAGGTACTTCATTGTGATCAATATGGGTAGCTGTCAACTTCTTATGACGTTGATGAGCAAGAGCTCTCTCAAATCTTACGATGAATTCCATCAAAGAATTTTTCCTACAAACATATTGCTTGAAAAATGCATGAGAACTTTCAGCTATTTGACAACTCGACATTCTAGAGGAAAAGACATGTTTACAATAGGCTGGAACCCAATTATGACGCAAATAAAAAAATGAATTCAACCATATATGATCTTTCAATCTATTACTTCCAACTACTTCCTGCCATTTGACATCAAATTCTTCTTTCCCATCTGTATCCCATATACAATTATGCAATTCCACAGTATTATATCTACTGTTCAGTTTCTCTAAGAACTTATTCATTATATGCCATATACAATACATGTGATATGTCGTATGGTGAGATTGCACGATCGCCTTTGCCATGGATGCATCCTGGTCTGTAATGATCATTTTCGGAGCAGTACCTGACATTTCTTTTTAAAATCTTCAAACAACCAAACAAAGGAGTCTACCGTTTCATTCACTAAAAAAGCACATGCAAAAACAACTATGTGCTCATGATTATTTAACCCTATCAGTGGCGCGAACACCATACCATACTGGTTGGTCTTGTACGTGGTATAAAAATAACTACATCTCCATAATATCCATATGAACACCTTGAGGTTGCATCTGCCCAAAAAGAAGAAAGTAAGTCTTCCATCTGAATCTGCCTCCATCTTGAAGTAAAAGCCAACATTCCTTTAAAAGCTCTGCATCATGCCCAATAAGCTTCGCATGAAGGTCTCTCTCCCAATTATACAAATCTTTACTAGTGCATCCAATGTTTTCCATTCCTCATACTTGCACTTAGGTCTTGGTTAAATACCTTCTTAGACTCAGTAACTATACTGTGGCTTCTCAACAAATGCACTTTATCTGGGGTTGACATTATATGGTTATGTTTCTCAATGAACCAAGAAATTATGTACTTGTTAGACTTAACTACTTTTGAGGCCACAACTCTTGCCTTGCAGCCTTCTCTGCATTTGCCTTTCATTCTTTTAGGTTTAAGATCCTCGAGTAGCTCATAACACCCTTGTCTACAACATATGAACTCTTTTTTTATTATCTCATTTGTAAATCTTGTCCTTCTACTTGAATGTTTTCGAATACCAAACCCGGAGTTTCTTGCGTAAGTCTTGTAGAACTCATACACATCATCAAGTGAGTTAAATTCTTTCCCCACTTGTGGTTTCAAATTCATACTTACTACCTGTGACGCCCGAAAATTTCCAAATATTTTGTTTAAGCTCACAATAAAAATTTCACGGTCCAATTGATTGTAATTTGGATTTTCATGAATCTTTTCATGAATTAACTATTGGTTCATTCAAGGGAGGATTTAGTTCTTGAGATTTTGAAGTTTGAATTTTGATAATTTGATGTCATTGAAAAATAGTAGACGTCCATAAGAGCGTGTGGCATTTTTCAGATAATTATTTGGAACTCGGAAGTAGTTTTGGCGAGTTTTGGAAGTTTGGAAGAAGTTAAAAAGAAAAAGAAAAGTAAGCGATAAATTATTGTGCGGCACTATACACACATATGAGATAAGCCGCCGACACTCATATCCTTTCTCCTTCCCTTCTTTTTCCTTTATCTCTTCTTTCCATTCATTTCATTTTCTCTCATCTTTCTTCTTCTTCATCTTCTTCTCCCTCTTCAGAAACCCAAATCAAGGGCACTGTTCATCAATATAGAACTCCTATCTTTAAATCTCAAATCATAAAAACTTCTTCATGAAAGTTGTTCACCTGCTCGAGGACTATAACATATCCAAAAATCAGCATCATCAGACTAGTCTAGCTACCTCAAACCAGCTATGAACTTTCTGTGTTCATCTATGGCTAGTGAGTTTTTGCAGCTTGGTTTTCAACATTTTTTTTAATCTCTATTACTTGTTTGACAAACATTCCTTCTCTGAAGTTGTTCCTCAGTTTGAGAACTATGACATATCCAACAATCAGGGCAATCCAAGTACTTTAGCTATATCTGTGGTAAGCATGTTCGTCCTTTCCTCAGATTCTGCTGTTATTACTGTACAGCACCATATTCACTCTTGTATGTCAATTTCCCTTGCCCAGATGACAATAACTCCTTCATAGAAGGTGTTCAGAATTCTGTTATCTAGAACATATTCAAAAATTGTGGCAATCCAGCCAGTGTATCCTTCTCGGGAGTGGATCAACTGAGACAAGCTTTTATTAGTTTTCAAGTATAATTTGAGTTGATTATTGTCTTTGGGGGCTTCACTCAGAAAATTCTGAAAAATTCAGAGGGTTAAGGTAAAGATTTAAGATGGTTTGAATTATGAAATTTTATCTAAATTGTTGGCCAAAACCCGGTCTTGAAAATGGAAGGAACAAAAGGTAATTTAAAACAAGTGTAAGTGCCAAAGAACAAATAAGGTAAAATGTAAGGACCAAAGTGAAATTATGAATAAGTTCGAGGATTGAAATATGATTTGGATAAAATATAAGGATCAAAGTGAAATTATGAATAAATTCGAGGACTGAAATATGATTTGGACAAAGTATAAAGATAAAAGTGAAATTATTGACTAGTGAAAGGACTACATTGCAATTAAAGATAGTTTTAAGAACTAAATTGCGAAGAAGAATTTTAATAACGTTTTTTTTTAAATGATTGGACTATGAATCAGTTGCCCAAAAAAGAACAATTTGAGTTCAAAGGTGCATAATGCAAGTCAGGCATTAGTTTTGGATTCCAGGTAAAGGGACTCACTCTCGAACTTATATTTTGTGTATGTATGACAGTATATAGGCTTAATATCACAAAACGTCCCTAAGGTTTTCGAAACTATCAGATTGCATCCTTAATTTTTTTTGGTGTTATCGTGGTCCTCAAGGTTAGTATGTGTGATCACAAATGGTCCCTGCCGTTAGGTTCCGTCAAAAAACTCTGTTAGTTTCTTGACATGGCATATATATATCACAAAATATCTATAAAGTTCACGCACCTATCACAAATGGTCCCTGAAAATTCATAAAATTTTGGTTTTCTTTTTTAAATTATTTAAAAATATATTTTGTATTTTAAATACGCGTGACACTATATTTTTGAAGATGTGAGCTCCACATATATGCCACATCAACAAACTAATGAATTTTGCAAAAACCATTTATAGAAGGATTTTAACCTTGAGGACCATTTATGAACCTTAAACCCTCGGTTTTTTTCATTTTTAAAATATTTTTTAAAAACTCCTTTAGTTTGTTGATGTGTGTGGAGCCCACATCTCCCATAATATAGTGTCACGTGTATTTAAAATACAATATATATTTTAAAATAATTTAAAATTCATAAAATTTAAAAATGAAAACCAAAATTTTATGAATTTTAAATGAAAAAATTAAAAAAAATTCCCAGTGACCATTTGTGATAGGTGCGTGAACCTCAGGGATATTTTGTGATATATATGTATATGCCACGTCAACAAACTAACGGAGTTTTTGACGGAACCTAACGGTAGGGACCATTTGTGATCACACATACTAACCTTGAGGATCACGAATGACACAAAAAACCATTTAAGATGCAATCTGATTGTTTCGTAAACCTTATGGACGTTTTGTGATATTAGGCCTAGTATATATTGTTGTGTGCTTAAACTGCACTGTTTATGATTGTCATGTATGCTTGGTTTTATGAATGCTTGGCTTTGGTTCTCCAAAGTTTTGAGAATATACGGCTGCGGGCATTATCCTCGACTACCTGAGGGTGAAAGGGGCATAACGACTTCCTTAGGTATCGATTCCCTAAACCTCCGAAGGGTTACACGGACAGACTTTACCAATACCCTACGCGTGATGTCATGCTCCAAAATCGAGACATGTGACAGCGGCACGCACCTTGAGGATCCCGAAAATATAACACCTAGGTCCGAGGGTTATACTCCCAAGATTCTCAAAATACGCTAAGCCTTTATGAATAAAACGGGTTGGATCGAGTTGTTAATAACAGCGGAAAAATGAAATAAACATTATATAACTTTATTAAGGAGAAACCAACCCTAGAGGTCAAGGAAGGGTTCCAATAACCTCATAAAGTTATTTTACAAATCATAAAGAATAAATATTCACCAACCATCCAGAATTTATACGGAAGAAATATTCCGGCTAGCTTGTATTTGCTTGTCTGACAACCGATCCTTAAAGGCCAACTACCCCTATCAGAAATAAAAATATAACCAAATTACTTGGTACGGTAGCGAGAGTGTTCATTTCAACGGTTACACCTCGTTAACTATACCTCACGCGTAAGGTATTGGTAAAGTCTGTCCGTGTAACTCCTCCGGAGGTTTAGGGAATCGAAACCCAAGGAAGTCGTTATGCCCCTTTCATCCTCAGGTCGTCGAGGATAATGCCCGCATGCGTATACCCTCCAAACTTTGGAGAACCAAAGCCTAGCATTCATAAAACCAAACAATATGGCATCCAAATACAGTGCATTTTTCGCACACAACAATATTTACTATGTCATACATACACAAAATACAAGTCCGAGAGTGGGTCCCCCTACCTAGAATCTAAAGCTTAAGCCTGATTTGCCCTCTGCACCTTCGAACTCAAACTGGCCACTACTAAGCAACTGAATCATAATCCAACATTCAAAAATATTACAACAAATCCTTGATTACACTTTAGTCTTTTTTCTTGTCTTTAATTTCACTTTGGTCCTTAAACTTAATCCAAATTACAACTTAATCCTTATAAGTCCTTAAAGTTCCAAGTAATTTCAAAACAGTCCTTGTACTTTATGAAAAGTCCAAAATTGTCCCAATAGTCCTTGAAATTCTATCTCTTGTCCGAAAACGGAAAAATCAAGATACTGTAAAATTAAAGTCTAAATAGTACTTTGTTGTTCGTACACACGGACCAGAGGAATATGTATAATTTAGTTCCAGAACTTTAAGGAAGGAAAATGACAAAAAGATTATCCAATTTGATTAGATTTCACATGGACAGAGTAACGACACATGGAGTATATTTTAGGAATAACTTGAAAATTACCAAATTATAAAATAATACGAATTGAGTATTTGACATTTTTAAATTGGGCAGAGTAACACTTAGAAAATAGAAATACAAAATTAAAACAAATGAAATACGAGGTATGGAGTAGAGATTACCTCGGTGAGGAATAGTAGAATACGACTATGAATAGTAACTTCCCGGAAATTATTGTTAATGATGCTTGCTACCTTCTGGAAGTGAATAGTAAATTTAGATGAATAGTACCCATGAATAGTGACTTCACGAAATGAATAGTAGTATGAGTCAAAGTCTTCCAACCAATCAGGTGCTGCCACGTGGCGGATGAGATGTTCCATCCAATCATATGCTGCCATGTGGAAATTCAAATTTAATTTCCTATTTTCCAACTTCAAACATTCACTAAAAATACGTTCGAAGTTCTGAAAAATTATCCGAAAATTACCACAAACTCGTATCGACATCTAATATTTTTCTATGAAGTCACAACACCAAAATTCTAACTTCATATTTTTCGGAATTTATGTTATCCTCAAACATAATGGTAAGGTTACTTGGAAAAAAGTCACTTACCTCAAAATGGACCGTGCAATTTTTCTGTGCGCGTAAAAATATTCTAGTTTTTTTTTTTTTCCAGGGTGTTACACATGAGGTATAATCAATGAGGATTAACCGGTTGAAATGGACCCCTCGCTACCATACCAAAGGAGTTGAATTTAATTATAATTTATGGTAGGGGTAATTGGCCTTAAAGGATCGGTTGTCGAGACAAGTAGATACAGGAATGTTTCAAAAATATTTACGAAAATTGTTTGAGCATGCCAATTGGTTTTGGATCCACAATAAATGGATACGGTTTGTGTATGTGCATATTCCTTCACTAATTTTGGAATAAATCTTTGGCCATTAGTATTATAATTATTATATTCATTATTTACTTTGAAACCTGGCCGGAGCCTCCTACGGGGCAGATGAATGTATGTGATTTTCACCCCTACCTTGTGTTGTAGATTCCTTTCATGGGTGACATCTTGGTGTAACCTCCTCACTTGTCAGCATTTGGCTTGTGTCTCACGTTGCTGTCAAGTTGTGAACCCTATTTATCACAGCTGATCATGTTTCACTACATATGTATAAATTTGAATTTTAGATGGTTGGTATATTTTCATTATTGGTTTATAAAACAATTTCTGAGGTTGTTGATATTATTCCATGACCTCTGGGGTTGGTGTAACTCTCAAATAAATGTTATATAATATTATAAATTATTTTTCCGATGTTGTTAAACACTGATCCAACCCATTTTAATTTATTTATAAAGGCTTAGCGTATTTTGGAAATTTTGGGAATATAACCCTTGGACTTAGGTGTTATATTTCCAGGATCCTCAAGGTACGTGCCGTTGTCACGTGTCTAGATTTTGGGGCATGACACTACCGGTATCACTCCCACTTCATCATTTATTTGACTACTATCTTCATCTGCCCCCTCAACTTGGTTCTCGCACCTCTGCCCAATTAATTTGGTTTTCCACCTCTGTATTCACATCCATTTTTCTAAAAGTTGCAACAACACGCTTAAAATCACATTATTTCCAAAAGCTCTCAGTATATACGGTGCAATTTTAATGCAATCTTTCATATAAATTATGGTGCAATTAATAGTTGTTATACAGAATAATTATTCTTAATACAACAATTACCCATTTCTTAATCATACCAATAAGAAATATATTCATTATAGCAATTTCTCATACCTATTCACTATTTAATCATATTTTATCACCAACATATTGACAATTGAGTGATATTTGTTTAACATATAAACAAAATTACAACTATCTGCATTGAAGTACAAGACACTTTTAGAAATTTTCATTCTTTTAACCTAACAACAAATTTGTTCTCCACCATACTCGATGCAATCTTAACAAATGGTCTAAGCGACAGTTCATATACTATATTCCCCATCTCTATTGGTTTTTTTTTTTGTGTGTGGTCGTAAAGCACTTTTAATACGAAAATGGAGAAGGGAGGAGACAACACAAACTACTGCTTCACAACCAAACAAACTAGGGAACCAAAGAAAAGCTGAAACACGCCCTTGGGTAACCCACAGAGGCCAGCATTCATATACATTCCAAAACCAAATTCTGACTAAAAACTACAAAATGTTCATAATCACTTACTAGTAATGCACTTCCAAGGCGAGTTGAGCTTCAGATGATGTCGCTGATTGTACGACCAAGGTGGGTCGAGAAAAAATTGGATAAGTTTGCCCTCAAATCTCGTCCAAGCTCAACGAAGAGCCAGCTGAGTGTCTTCTCAGTCAAATTAGTGGTGTATTCTGAGTTAAATGAGTTGCTTTTCATCGGGATGGGTCTTTGTTTCGGGTTGAAGAGAACCCGGCTGCAACTTAAGAGAACCCGGTCTTTGCACCTTCATCCATTTTTCTTTCTTGGGCTTAAATTTTTTTTATCTAGTTAGTTGTTTTCACAGATTCTTTAAAGGTTAATATCTAGGTTATATGTTTCAAAAGCTACGTTTTTATAAAGTAAAGTTAGTACTAACATGTTCAATTTTTATTTAGCTAAGAACTTAATGCTACTTCTCTTTATAATGTTACAACTTGATAAGCTATGAAAAAACAGAGGTAACTTACAAGAGGTCGTAAGTTCGATTCCCCTCTCTATATTAATGAAAAAATAATTTAATGAGTTATGTTGGATTTCCTGTTTTCATTATTTTATTTTCTTCTTATTCTTTGAAATCTGGTAAAAGAAGAAAGTAATTGTTAAATTTTAACTTGCTTGATGAAATAATTATATTAAATTGGAGTCATCTAACTCTTCAAACTTTGACTACAAAGTACTTTAAAAGCTTTGAGAAACATTATTTATCACCACATGTGCTCACTTTATCTTTGAGAAAACATTATTTCAATTTTGATCTAGCTATGGAGATGAAGTTGGTATTGGTTTTATTTGCGCTTGTTGCAGTGCAAGCCCACGAAGAAGATGCTTCTTCTTCTCTTCCCCAATCTTACTTTCTTTCTAAAGTTCCCTCTTATGTTCATCCATCCATTTTTCGAGATAGCGATTTTCTCAAATTTCGAAACAATGTAATTTCTG
Organism: Prunus padus; assembly: GCA_024362665.1. Classification (NCBI taxonomy): domain Eukaryota; kingdom Viridiplantae; phylum Streptophyta; class Magnoliopsida; order Rosales; family Rosaceae; genus Prunus; species Prunus padus. Next base: position 19,553,043 of record JANFAM010000010.1, on the reverse strand, counting down.
AATTTATTCGTATCAGAAAAAGAAAGAAAAATCCTAACTATATTCAACATATTATCGTGAGAAAGATCCCTTTCCTTATAGAACTTCCCATCCAAAACCTCCTAAAATTCCTCGTGGTACTTAAAATTCTCATCCTCCACCTAAAGGTCCTCCTCCCGAAAGCTCTTCTCCTCCTCAAACTCCTCCTCCTCCTCAAACTCCTCCTTTTGTTCCTAAAACTCCTTAACTTATAAAAGCTCTTAAAACCCTAATGCTTGTTATCGTAACAATAGAGCTTAAAAACCTGACAGCTACTTTGTTGCGACCTTTGAGTTTGCAATTGATAGTGCATGGTCAATGATATCAATAATGTGATGGGATATGGCAAGAGCTCGATTCTCTTCTCCAAACATGGGTGAAGAATTAGTACATATGTACTTATCTTTGTATATTTTGTAGTTTTGTTGTTTTACAATGTAGCAGCTGATACTACAGCGAACAAAATTTGTAGAAACCATGAAAGACATAATTTGTCTAACAGTTAATAATCGTGTAGATTTCTCCTTTCAATAATGTTCTTCACTTCATTAATCTTGATGATTTATACAGATACATGCAATAATGAAAAAGTGTTTCTATTGAGAATTTATGATTTAATTAGAGGGGCATATATAGATAGCCCTCCCCAATCCTACGCACTCTCTTGCTTTGTTCTTGTAGTTTTTTGTTTGTTTGTAATATTCATTGCATGATGTCCTATCTTTGTTTTTTGTTTTTTGTTTCCTATATTTCGGAATAAATTCCATAACTTTAGCTTCAGTTTATAGATTTTTGTTTTTTGTTTTTTTCCCCTAAACCCTAGCTTCAACTGCCTATATGGTGATTCAATGCTTCATTGTAGGAGTCAACCAATCTATTAATGGTTGGCCTGATTGGAGGAATGATGGTCATCTCATATGGCCAAACTGATATTTATAGATTTTTATTAAATGTGTTAAAATAGTTTATTCATTTCGCCAGTTTAGTCTCCGTATTTATTTATTTATTTATAACAGAGCGATAATATTTTATTGATAAGATAAACAAAAATAAGTACAAAGCAACTAAGGTGCCGAATATGGATACAACTTCTCTAGTGATCAAACGCAACAACAAGTTGAATTGATGTGGGGAGAATATGCACAACCCAAAAAATGATTAAAATCCCAAAATTAGCAATCAGAAGCACATGTACTCAAACCTGCAATAAAGATTTGCTACGCAATGACAGAAACGGCAAATCTGTATCGAAAACCAAAAGGAAATAAAATATCCTAAACAAAAAACAAACCACATCAAACTTCTATAGAGTTCATTAGAGCAACTCCACCGATACAAGCCTGTGGGGGTGTGGGACCCAGGCCCGAGCCCAAAACCAGGTTCCAGCGGTAGGGGAGCCCGGGAGAGCGGGACCCACGCGAACTGGGCAGGCCCGCGGGGGGAGGGAGCCCGAGGCCCAGCCCGGGGGGGGTGACGTCAGCAGGCTCGGTCAAATTTTTTTTACCGTTGGCGCGTGCGTTGCACGCGCCAACGGTAAAAAAAATTTGACTTCGCGAGCGCTGACGTCAGCAGCCATTACTATGCAAAGGTAACCCGCCACGTGTCGCTGTGGTGGCTCCGATCGTTTTTTAAAAATCCAACGGCTACAGTGATTTTGGGCCAAAAAATCTTTAAAAATCTTTAAAAAATTCAAAAAAATACCAAAAAAATACTAAAAAAGTATGCAATTTTTTTCTATAAATACCAACCAATATCCTTCACTTTCAACACCAAATACTCATATATTTTCATCTCCTTCTAATATTTTTCACTTTCTACACAACATTTTCTTCACTTTCAAGTGTCATTTTTTTTCCCATCTTATGGCATCATCCGTTGAAGCCGGAGTTCCATGGTCAACCATTGAAGATGTTTTGTTGTGTGAGTTTGGGTCCACGTTAGTCATTGTCCGATCACGGGCAATGAGATGAAGTTCTCTCATATGTGGAAAAAAATTCATGCCGAATTTTTGAAAGATCCGGTCGATTCGCACGGAAATGGCATTGGCTAGTAGGTGGAAGCTTTTGAATAAAGAGTTGGGCAAATGGAGAGATGCGTTGGCAAAAGCGATGGACAATCATCAAGCGGCCAAAATCTTAGCGATGAGGTATATTATTTGTAATTTCTGTTTTATTAAATTTAATGTCCTCATTTTTTGCTATGCTTCTTGCATTTCTAATACTTTTTTTGAATGTATGTTGCAACCCTAATATAAAAATTAATGTTTCTTGCAATTTTAATAGTTTTTTGAAATGTATGTTGCAACTCTAATTTTTTTTTTAATGTTTCTTGCATTTCCATAATATTTGTAATGTTTCTTGCATTTCCACTATTTTTTTTTAATGTTTCTTGTATTTGCATTTTTTATTTTACTTGGGCCTTGCATAACTTGCATTTCCTTTTTTTTTATAACTATTTCTTGATTTCCATTATAATTTTTTTAATAGATTATGCAAGCACAAATGTGGTTTGGTGCTATTGGGCAAGGGAAAAAAACTTTCAACCATGAGCAATGTTGGGAGGTGGTGAAGAATTGTAAAAGATTCCAAATTATTCCCACGGGCCCGGCCGTCGTGTTGAACGAGACGCCCCTCCATAATTCAACGGCATCGGATTCACCTATGGAATCCCCGATGAGTGAAGACTCACCAATTGAAAAGGCCCCGAGGCCTATTGGGAGAAAAGCGGCGAAGGCGAAGGCGAAGAAAGGGAGTAATGATACACCTAAATTTTTGGAAGAAATTGCAAGGCAAAGTGCAATGAGAATTGACATAGACTTGAAGACCCAAGAACACGAGAGGGCAATTCAAGTAGAATATGCAAAAGAAAGAGAGTTTGCACGCAAAGAAAGGATTGAGAAGAAGGACCGAGAAACCATGGCCATGGATACAACCCATATGTCCCCTGAAACAAAACAATATTGGAAGTTAGAACGAAGGGATGTTATGAGAAGAAGACTTTTCCGTGACCAAGACGATGGACCTAGCAACACGGATTGGTTAAATAATCAAAACCATTAAGTTAGTTTGCAATAGTTGTAATTCATGTATTTTATTTAATTAGTAGTAATTTTTAATTACTTGTATTGGTTTTATTTAATTAGTAGTAATTTTTAATTACTTGTATTGGTTTTATTTGAGTCATTAAAGAAAACATTCAATAAAACATCTTTTCATTCAAAATATTCCATACATCAAACAAAACATAATTAAAAATATAAAAACCACAACCAAAGCATCCCTTAAAATAAAACATAATCTAAACAAAATTAAAAGTAAAACTTCTTAACTTCACTTCATTCACCGTCATTGCCATTCACCGCCCATAAATGCTCCATCAAGTCAACTTGACGTTGTTCGTGAATATAAGACGATTGCATCACCGTATATCGATCAATCATACGGTCCATGAAACGTCCGTCCCTAACCAACGGGTTAGGCTCCAATGGTTCTCCACTTGGTCCCACGGGCCTTTCATAAACTCTTGTCAAGGCCGTGTTCATGGGATCCGGTTCGTACACCTCTACAGCATCGTAATCATACTCATCCTCAACAATCATGTTATGAAGGATGATGCAAGTCATCATTATGCTCCTCAGCACCTCCTCATCAAGCATGCGCGCCGCACTCTAATAATAAGCCACCGGGCTTGGAGGATACCAAAACACCTCTCCACATCTTTTCTCAGTAACCTTCTTGATAGGCAGCAAATAACTTTTGCTTCTGGGATCGGGGATGGGGAATTGATTTCACAAATGTAGTCCACCTCGGGTAGATGCCATCTGCAAGATAATACGGGTCCTGGTAGACGGTATTGTTGATTTCGTAGGTGATTTTCGGGGCTGCACCTGCCAAAACGTCGTTGAACACCGGTGATTGACCCAGCACGTTCAAGTCGTTTTGAGATCCGGCAACTCCGAAGAAAGCATGCCAAACTGTTAACTCGCAAGTGCACGGGCCATTGGATAGTATAGCTTGTGTAAGTACGAGGTCGATCCCACGAGGATTGATGATAGATTGATTCAATTTGATTCCCTGCACAAAACAGAAATCCAAAAGAAAATAAATAAAACAAGAAAGAAAGAAAAGAAATTAACTCAAGCAAATTAGTTACCAAGTTCAATTTAGATTCACGGATTGATTCTAGCTAAAATATGATTAAGCCATGGTGTTTGGTCCTAACCTTGTATTCCCAATTCCCTAATTAGATCCTTGTTGTCGAACCTAAATTAAGCATTAGAAATCCATTAAGCATAGAAGAATGTTTTAAACAACCAAGTATGTATCTAATCCCTATTGTCGAATGTCCATACATACTCTTCCTATTCATAGTTCAATTTGAATTAATGCATGGTGTCTACTCTTAATTCAAACCAAGATAGCTAACATACAAGTTTTAATGGTGATCAATCATTCAAACAAGCATATTAACTTATAAGCATAATGAATAAGAACAAGAACTATAATTGAAACTTGAAAACTAATTAAACTTGAAAACTTAAGAAAAGAAATTACATTACAATGGAAAATAAATTACAACTAAGAAAAACTTAAAGGAAACAATTGAGAACTAAAAAGAAAACTAAGAGAATTTGAGGGAGAGAAGGGAGAGGAGCTCTAGAGAGATGTTTGAGAGCTCCCCCCCTTGGGGTGTGTTTACATGCTTGGAGAACTCACTATTTATAGGCCTAGGGGAAGTATAAATCTGATTATACAATTGAATTTAATAACCACACTCACTTCACCAACTTACACCACTCAATTCACCACTAAAATGATTAGCTCATGCATGACAATGCATTGCAGTCAGCTTGTGGGCTCGATTTGGGCTTGCTCCTTCACTCTAACAAATCTGGAAAAATATGGATTTTGAAGCTCTTTGTCTTATCTTTCCAAGCATATGCAGCCCAACTCAAGGAAAAATCGGGAAGGCCTTCAAAAGTCATTTTTGGCCCAGTAACGCAGATCCTGCCGATTTTGACCTTAAGCTGCCAAAACTTGCATAACTTCCTCTAGAGGACTCGGAATCATGAACCGTAAAATGATCCAGAAAATAGACTTCCGTATCTTTCCAATGATGTATGGCTCATTATCTGGTTCTTCTTGAGCAAGTAGAGGCCAATCCGTGAAGTTGACTGATCTGCAGACACCGTTTTGAGCTAACTTGACTCCAAAATGCATTAAATGAGTCCCAAACTTATTACACTGAAACAAACACAAAATATATTAAAAGCACAAGTTTAACTCAAAAACATAACCAAATCATAAGTTAGAAGGGTACAAAATGATATGTAATTATGCACCGATCACAAACCCATGTATCAAATCCAGCAACGGCTTCAAGGATGATACTTTTTTGCCCTTTTCGATTCCCATAGTCTCCTTGCCAAGCAGTTGGGCAATTTTTCCATTGCCAGTGCATGCAGTCGATGCTACCAATCATTCCTGGAAATCCTCGAGCTTTGGCTTTTTGTAAAAGCCGGTGGAGGTCCATGGGCGTAGGTCTGCGCAGGTATTCTCGGGTGTACAGAGTTTCAACTGCGTCACAAAATCTTACCAAGCTCTCTAACGTAGTGGACTTCCCCATCCGGGCAATCTCATCCACCTGATCAGCAGATGCACCATACGCCAACATTCGTATAACAGCTGTAAGCTTTTGCTCGGGAAGAAGTCCCGCAACCCCAGCAGCATCACACTTTTGAACAAAGTAGTCATCATAGTTGCAAATAGCATGCATGATTTTATTGAACAAATGGGGTTTCATTCTAAATCGCCTTCGAAAATCAACATCAGAATACAGAGAAGTTGGGATAAAATAATCTTCAATAAGATTCTTACCCCGAGAATGCCTATGTCTGTCCACATTCGGGCCACGACCGACTTGTGAACCACGGCGGCTCGGTTTTCTTCATCAAGCATTGCCACCGCTATGACAATTTGCTGATCTAGGTCTCTCTGCGCCCTTTTGCTTGCAGCTCTTCTACGCCTTCTTTCTCTAGTTTCTCGCTCTTGCCTATCCAAGATCTCGTCAATGTCTGACATTGAGAATGGAGTATGAATTCTAAAATATGAGAAATGAAAATATAGAGAAGAGCCTCTGGTTTGAGAATGGTGTGAGAGGTATGAGTGAGCCTCCGGTTTTATAGAAAAATTTAGGCAGATAGAGATGACACGTGGCGCGATTTTAGAGGGTGAAAATCTTATCTGAAATTTGAAATTCAAATGAAATTTATCTGAAATTTGAAATTCAGATGAAATTTTTTTGAAATTTGGAATTGAGATGAAATTTTTTTGAAATTTGGAATTGAGATGAAATTTATCTGAAATTTGAAATTGGATGAAATTGATCCGAAATTTGAAATTGATTAAATTTTTGAAATTTGGAATTCATATGAAATTATCTGAAATTTGAAACCGAAAATCTTAATAAATATTGACACGCATTTAATCCAAAAATCTTATCCGAAAATATTATCCAAATTACTTGTTTAGGTTACAAAAAAAAAGAAAAAAAGGAATAGTAGTTGCCATGGCAAAGGGCAACGGGTGGAAATGCATATTACTATTTGCAAGGGGGACACTATTCACGTGAATAGTAGCCCCTAGCTCCCCCTCCCCTTGCCATGGCAACCCCCAACGGGTGGAGTTGCTCTTAGAGAATGTGGAGTGGGGGCCTTGTTTCTAAGTTTGTTTTAGTCCTGTGTTTTTAATTTGGCTGATTTCGTCCTTGTATTTTACTCCGTTAACCAATCTTGTCTATTCCGTCAAAATTTTCAAAAAAAAATCATAAACATTATTTAAACTAATTAAAAATCTCTAATTATTAAATAAAACATAAATTCAATTTAAAAATAAAAAACAAGTTTTAACAACAAAAATAATTTAATTAAAAAGAGAATGTAAAAAAAAATCCAAAAAATAGGCAAGGGAAGATGTTATGCAATGGGAAGGAGGGATCGATGTAGGGGTGCAACTCAATGGGGGTGGAAAGGGCCGGAGTGTCACATCCCACTTCCACTAGCAAGATATATATTATCTGTTTGGGCCTAGGCCCTCACGGGTTTGTTCATGGGCTTAAGCTTATACTATCTTGCCCAAAACGTATCTTACTAGGTGAGATGACAACTGATCTTATAAGGCACTTCACCTTTCCCTCCCCGAGCGATGTGGGATTGCTTACCGATCTTGCTTCATACCAAGCTAACAGGTCTTACATGTAGATTGAAGATGTGGTGGATGGAAAGGGAGGTGGTGAGGGCTCGTGGGGGTTACGCGACCAAGGAAATCACGACGCATGGGTAGTTGGGATCGTTGGGTGAAGATCACTATGAGAGAGAGAGAGAGAGAGAGAGAGAGAGAGAGAGAGAGAGAGAGAGAGAGAGGTGGTGGCTGGGATGGCTCACGGTGGTTGGGTGGTGTGGTGAGTGTGCTTGAGAAAAGAGAAGAGGGCTTTGAGACAGTTGGGTTTCCCAAATTTTTTTATTTATTTAAAGGTTTCATATTTTGTTAATTATTCATATTTTTTAATCAGTAAATAATTACAGTTTATTTATTTATTATTTTTAAAACTTTTATGAATTTTTTAATAGTAATTTAACAGAATGGACAAGATTGACTAACATGAAAAACATAAGAGGACCAAATTAGCCAAATGGAAAACATGGGGACTAAATTGGGGAAATAGGTAAAATATATGGACCATTTTGACATTTAAGCCATTATTTTTTTAATACAAGCGATATTGTAAACTACAGGGTGATCGGTGCATAATTACATATCATTTTGTACCCTTCTAACTTATGATTTGGTTATGTTTTTGAGTTAAACTTGTGCTTTTAATTTATTTTGTGTTTGTTTCAGTGTAATAAGCTTAAAACTCAATAAATGCATTTTGGAGACATGTTAGCTCAAACGGTGTCTGCAGATCAGTCAACTTCACGGATTGGACTGTACTTGCTCAAGAAGAACCAGACAATGAGCCATACATCATTGGAAAGATACGGAAGTCTATTTTCTGGAGCATTTTACGGTTCATGATTCCGAGTCCTCTAGAGGAAGTTATGCAAGTTTTTGCAGCTTAAGGTCAAAATCGGCAGGATCTGCGTTACTGGGCCAAAAATCACATTTGAAGGTCTTTCCGATTTTTCCTTGAGCTGGGCTGCATATGCTTGGAAAGATAATTCAAAGAACTTCAAGATCCATATTTTTCCAGATTTTTCAGAATGGAGGAACAAGCCCAAAACGAGCCCAAAAGAAGACTGCAATGCATTGTCAAGCATGACATATGCATGATGAAATGTTATTGATTGTGGGAAATTTTGGTGGAGCATATTCAATACATATAATTTGAGTGGAGTTTTGCAGCAGCCAAATGAAGTAAAATAAGATGAAGTGGGAGTTGCAACACTAAGCTTAAAGACAAGAAGAATTGTTTTCAAATGCAATTGTGTGAATTAAGTGTTGTAAGTTGGTTTGTAGGTAGAAGCAATACTTAATTCAGATTTTCACTTCCCTAGGCCTATATATAGTGAGGTTCTCCAAACTTGTAAACAGACCCCAAGGGGGAGCTCTCAAACATCTCTCTAGAGCTCCTCTCCCTTCTCTCCCTCAAATTCTCTTAGTTTTCTTTTAGTTCTCAATTGTTGTAACAAAATCCTTTTGCTAAATTTTCCTTCAAGTTTTTCTTAGTTGTAATTTATTTTTCATTGTAATGAACTTCTTGTCTTAAGTTTTCAAGTTTAATTAGTTTCCACGTTTCAATTATAGTTCTTGTTCTTATTCATTATGCTTATAAGTTAATATGCTTGTTTGAATGATTGATCACCATTAAAACTTGTATGTTAGCTATCTTGGTTTGAATTAAGAGTAGACACCATGCATTAATTCAAATTGAACTATGAATAGGAAGAGTATGTATGGACATTCGACAATAGGGATTAGATACATGCTTGGTTGTTTAAAACATTCTTCTATGCTTAATGGATTTCTAATGCTTAATTTAGGTTCGACAACAAGGATCTAATTAGGGAATTAGAAATACAAGGTTAGGACCAGACACCATGGCTTAATCATACTTTAGCTAGAATCAATCTAAGAATATGAATTGAACTTGGTAACTAATTTGCTTGAGTTAATTTCTTTTCTTTCTTTCTTTTTCTTTTGGATTTCTGTTTTGTGCAGGGAATCAAATTGAATCAATCTATCATCAATCCTCGTGGGATCGACCTCGTACTTACACAAGCTATACTACCCAACGCCTCGTGCACTTGCGAGTTAACACAGGGGAGGGAGATTTCTCACACACACACACTACCAATGTGCCATGGGGGTTCAAACCTAAGGCACTGCTCACTAACATGTAAAACACAGTGACCAAATCAGCCAAATGGAAAACACAGGGACTAAATTGGGCAAATAGGTGAAAGATATGGACCATTTTGACATTTAAGCCATTTTTTTACAATACAAGCTATAGTGTAAACTACATCGAGAGGAGAGTTTCTCACACACACGCTTCCAAGGTGCCATGGAGGTTCGAACTTTAGACTACTAGTCTACATGTCAATGTCCTTTTTCACTGGGTTAGATCTTGTTGGCAACCATTATTATTTTACAATGAAACTAGTGATTGAAAGAAGATATGTTTTGTTTCAACAAAAACCACAGCCACCACCTTGATCTGCTCCCCACCGATTTCTCCCTCGCCCACCTACCAAGCAACCGCTCCTCCTCAAGCACCCAATTTCATATTTGAACCTACATATTAAGATTTGGTGAGAGAGAGAGAGGTGGTGGCTGGGATGGCTCACAGTAGTTGGGTAGGGAAGGGACGTGAGGGTTGGCTTATGAAACTTGGTCATAAGTTCAAGGACCATTTTGATAAAAGAAAATAATAGTTTATTAATATTTTAGTCCAAATTGATGGTTTTAATCTTCAAATTATGACAACATCGACATAATTTGACATTTGGACTAGTTTGGCCCAAAATAGAGAGTTGAAGTATCATTTGAGAGAATAATTTAATTAATGGACGAAAAGTAATTCAGGGACAAGTTTAGGGACTCTTTCTGTCAAAAACCCCTCTTGTTATTTTTTGGTTTAGCTAACGTTTTAATGATTATGTTTTAGATTTCTTTTTGGCAAAACGTTACTTGTAGTCCCTGTGGTTTCCAACTTGTACCACTAAAGTCCCTGTGGTTTCAATTTTGTCATTTTTACCACTGTGGTTTAGGATTCCAAGCAATTCGAGTCCATTTCTCAATTTCCGTCAGTTTCCTTCCATTTCTGTTAGGGGTCTGAGCACGTGCCCCTCACATGGAGGGGCATTACAGTCAAATCGAGCCATATAAACAGAGAGACCGAGCCTTAGAGACGATCGATAAAAACAGAGATCGTCTCAGCCTTAAAGCTTCTCCATCGTCTCAGCCTTAGAGCGTCTCCATCGTCTCCGCCTTAGAGCTTCTCCAGAGACTCTATCGTCTCCATCGTCTTCTCTCTGTCAAGTCTCTCTCAATCTCCTTGTTTCTTTGTTTCTCTACCGCTCTTTGAACTCGAGTGGTGTTTCCAGGTGAGATTTGAAAATTCCTTTTAATTACTGGAAATTTGTATATGGGTTCTGGGTTTGAAATTTGTTAGAAATTTGTATATGGGTTTGTGGCAGTGAAAATTTTGGTGAGCTAACATGAGACTGGAACTGTTTGATTATAGTTTGTGGCAGTCAGACTTTTGGAATTTTCTGGTATTTTATCGTGGTAAACGAAAATTAAGATATGTACAAGATTCAAGTTCATTTTGCTGAGTAGGTTTGTTGAAATTAGCGGTTTTCTATGTAAACTTAGTGTAAGTAAACTTATGAGATAGTTGGGCTTTAGACAGTCTACTGAATAAATGGCTTTCTGGCTTGAAATGCTATTTGTTTTCTCAAAATAATCGGTGTAAAGAAGAGCTGCATTGTCTTCATTGCTGAAGTTTGGATTGTATTAACCTTGGCTATATTGCCGAGAGTTTATTAGGATAGTACTGCCTAAGTTACTGACCACCTTTGGATATGCTATGAACTTTGTAGAGAAAAGAGCATATCAACAATTTAGTCTATACACAGCATGCATTGTGACATTATGATAGTGTACTTTAAAAAATCGCATTATACTTTCGTTTGCTTGTTTGACAACTTGATTTGAAGGAGAAGTTGATACTGCTTACTAGTTTATGCCTATCAAGAAGTAACTTTGCTCACAATGCCACAAAAATGCAGCTTTGGTGGATTTGCTAATAGCAAATACTAAGAGTTGGGAAGAACAAAGAAAGAAAACTTTCTTGTATGATGAGGTACTTATTGTTCTGTCATACTGTAAAACAATCTTCTCTTAATTGATTCTTAATCACTGATTTGTGTAAAGCATCATATGAATACATTAATATAATACGTAATGTTCACAATTCATCAGAATATGAAAGTGTTGCATTTTTCTTTTTATGTTTGTTTCTGGTAAGACATCCCAGATATTTGCAACAAACTCAACAGAATAACACCTCATTCCACAATGACCCATTGGCCTGTGTATTCTTACCAACATGATGAGGCAAGTTTTCCTTTCAGCGAATGAAGAAGGTCCAAAGCCAAGTAGCAGTTGAGCAAGAAAATTTGTTTATTACCAGGCCAAGCACCAGTGCAAGGCGAACTTCAACCAGAAGTGTGAATGGAGGTTTTAGCAATGCCATGCCTCTAAACAAAAGGCTTTCCCTAGGCCTTCAGCAATTGGGACCAAACAGCATAAACTCAGGCACTCAAGGCATATCCTTTATAAAGGAAGCTAACAAGGCACAAGGACAATAGATGTTTGCTCGACCTGGCCTTGTTTCTCACCTTAGAGATGAAACAGCTTCAGCGGTATCAACATTTTCCGGCCCACAATCTCCCTGATATTCTCCGATTCGTCAACCTTCATGTGCTAACATGGGGCAGAAAGTGTGTGTGGAAAGACATAATAGATCATACAGAATAATAAGTTCAGCTATCATATCAGATACAGAGCCTAAGTACCTTCAGAAGTGTCTAGAATTTTAGGCAATTGTAATTGCAAATGCAAATAAATAAGTTGTAGGATTGTTGTTTAATATTAAGCATGTTAGCTTTTGTCCAAATCATGGAATGGACACTTTAATATTGCAAGGAATGTTATAAGTGATCTACAGACTAATAAGACTATCAAAAGATACGATGTGTTTATCTCAATAGTGTTTGAAAAACATTGAATCAGAAAACAAATCTAAAAGGAAAATGAGAAAGAAAAGAAAGAGAGAAGGCAAGGCAAGGGCAAGGGGTGATTACAAATTTAGAGCACTATAAAGCACTATAAAACAGCGTTTGATTTGAGATATGAACACAAGCCAGAAAGAAAGTAAACAAATTCTGCTTTAAATTAAGGTAACAACACATAAACATACATGGGAGCAGAATGTATTAAGAATTGATAGTTTTCAGGTTTAGTGCATATGATATCAGTGAAATGTAAGCAATGCAAGACCATGCCTTGTACTTTCAACAGTCTTCCACAAAGGTTCGTTCCAGCTGCTCATGTAATCTCATAGTGACCAAACAAAATGATTTTGTTTCTTTATCACAGACAAAGAACAAACGAAGCAAGAGATTTGATGGACGGAAGCAAGGAGTTGGCTTTGCCTCTTTGCGATTGCGTTATGTTCTTATTTGGAAGGTGGATGTTACCTTTATACCCCTCCACTTATTCAAATACTAACGGCAGAAGTTGAATCCTAAAGGAATCTGACGGAAATTGAGAAGTGGACTCGAACTGTTTGGAATCCTAAACCACAGTGGCAAAAGTGACGAAATTGAAACCACAGGGACCTTAGTTGTAAAAGTTGAAAACCACAGGAACTATAAGTGTCGTTTTGCCTTTCTTTTTTATGTTACTTGCTTCTAAATGTAGTAAAAAAAAAGGGACTTTTAAATTTTAAATAACTTTATTAAATTGGCATCTAACTTTTCAAGTTTCAAGTATAACGTCTTACTTATTCCAACAAAAAAAAGTATAACGTCCTACTTTTTTTTTTTTGGACGAAAATAACGTCCTACTTTTTTTCAAACTTTTTTGAGAAAACAATATTTTATCACACCACGACTGGTATAAGTTGCATCCGATTTTATGGTGTGATAAATTAATGTACAGCTCTGCTCACCTAAGGATTTAAAAATGAGGTCCTATGAGGACCTATTTAATAAGGGCTCTTGGATTAATTCAAGGGCACATATAGTTAGTAAACTAAATCCTCATTCATACTCCCCATTTTACCCAAACAAACCCTAATTATTCTAATTCACAAAAAATTTAAAACAAAGAAAAAATAAAATTAGGGATTCACCTACGTTCTTTCTTCCCAGAGTACCCATCTTCCTTGCCCATAATCCATCTTTCCTCCCCAGCCATCTTCCTTCCCTCATCGCTTTTCTCTCTATTAGGTAGGCACCAATTGATTCTCAACATGATTCCTCTTCTTTCTTTTTTATCTTTTTGTTGAGAGGTCTACAACGTTTTTTTTTTCAAAGGTCTTTGAGATTAGCTATATTTAAATTTCTACAACTCTTCACTCTGATAATACAATTATGATTCAAATCCCTAAACCCGTTAATATTTTTTTTTTTCAAAAGATAGCAAGCTTTATAAGGGTTTAAAGTTGATAGAAACATTCTTATCCTCCACCAAAACACTGAAGCTAACAGAAGAAAAAAAAAACATTGTTCTAAAGAAAACGTTGTAGGAAAAAGATAAAGAATCAAGTTGAAAATCAGTTGGTGTTTCATATAAAAAACTAGAAAGAAACGATGAGGGAAGGAAGCTGGGTAGGGAAGATGGCTGAGCAAGGAAGACGAGTATCGTTGGGGAGAAAGAATGTATGTGAATCCCTAATTTTATATTATTTTCTTTGTTTTTATTTTTATTTTTTGTATTAGAATAATTATGATTTTTTGTCGAAAATAATAATTAGGATTTGTTTGGATAAAATGGGGAGCATGAATGAGGATTTAGTCTACTAACTATATATGCCCTTGGATTAATCTAATGGTCTTTATTAAATAGGTCCTTATAGGACCTCATTTTTAGGACCGTAGGTGAGCGGGACTGAATTAATGTAATTACACGATGAAAGGTTTTTTTTTTCTCTCCCATGGCAAACCAAAGGTCAAGTGAATTTAATTTTTTATTTAAAAATTTAAATATAAGCGATAGTCTAAATTAATATAATCTACGAGAATCGGGATTCAAATTTGAGTGCAAGAGGGATGGGCCCACTACTTTGGCCAGCTAGCCTAACCCACATCTACAAAGGTCAAGTGAACTTATGTTAGAGACATCAGTTGAGTTTTGTTTAGCATTTTGGGGCTTTGGCTCTCGAATATTCTCATAGGACACCAACCCCAAACAAATTTAAAATAGAAAAATAAAATAACGGTTTGCAACTAGTATAAATATAACAAATAATAACATAAAAAGAAGTGGAGTAAATAGACATGAAAGGTATTGGCACAAGGGCAAGTATTTTCTCGATCAGACAATAATAAGCTAGTTATGAAGATGAGAATGGTATTGGTTTCACTTGCCCTGGTTGCAGTGCAAGCCGACGAGGAAGTGGCTTCTTCTAATTTTCTCCCTCAATATCGCTTTCTTTTTAAAGTTCCCTTTCACCTTCGCCCGTCCGAGAGCTCCTCCTGTTACTAAAAAATTTCATTCTCCTCCTAACTGTCCTCCTCCTGAAAGCCATTCTCCTCCTGAAAGTCCCCTTCCTAAATCTCCTCCTTTTGTTCCTAAAGCTGCTTAGTTTCTAAAAGCTCTTAAAAATCTTGAGGTAAAAATATGATCGCACGTAACAATAAACAGACCTTATTCTCATTACTAGAAAAGTTCCATATAAGTCACAAATACATGTGGGAAATACATATTTATTTTTCTTTATAAATTTGTATTTTTGTTGTTTTACGCATGGTGTAGCAAGCAAAATTTGTAAATAATAAAAGAAATACATTTTTGTATGAATTTTAATTGTGTAGACTTCTCCATTCAATGTGTTGCATAGACTTTTGGGTTCTCTGTGTAGTTTTCACATCTCTTTTTGTGAGAGCTTTTCATCTCTCATTTGTGAGAGTTTTATTTGTATTGATATGGCTTGGTTTTTTCAAGCTTTATCTCTTTTTGATTATTATAAATTTGCAATCTTAGTTGGGATGCCTATACTAGAGTTTCTTCGATCCTACGTGATCGTTAGTAGAGGCACACCAGATTGTCTTAATTTTGATGTTAGACCCCTCCATTATTGTAATGGCACTTTTGTGGCTAGTTTGTATTGGCCTATGTTGCACGAACAAGGACACGGGGACACGGAAACGCAACACGGTGACACGAAAAATCTCAAAAAATTAGGACACGGACACGGACACGGCTAGGACACAACAATTAAAATAATAATAAATAATAATAAAATTATAATAGTATATACTTATATATATTTATGAAAAAAATTCATACTCAATACTTCAATGTCATAATACCATAAAACAAATTCATACTCATTTGAGTTAACTTAGCATTACTCATCTTTCCCTAAACAAAATAAAGAATGATACACATTTATTCACACATATTCATGATTTATCACAAACCAAATTTCACACATTTTTCGTATATGATCTATCATCTTCAAAATAAGAAAAACGATTTCCTACTTAATAAAATAAGAATTGAGTTTGCATAAAAAAAAAAAAAAAAGAAACAAAGTGAATGAACCCACTCAAAAAGATGCTTATCACACGACCAAATTGCTATCAATATCCTTAGTCAATTAAAAAAATCAGCTATGCTATGAAGGAACAAGGAAAAAAAATGTATTTAAAAAAAATATTGTTTACATTTTAGCTCACTTTTTGAAAATATTTCAAATATGTCCACATATTTTTCAATAAATATGTTTTGACCCCAGTTTTAGTTTTATAATTTTTAAAATGGTCCATGATGTGTCTTAACTTTAGTCGACCGTGTTCAAAAGTGTCTTGACCTTTTCCAAAACGTGTCTTGACCGTTGACCCGTGTCCAAGTCATGTTCGAGGCGTGTCCGAGTGTCAGCATGTCTGACACTCCTACACTTCGGCCTGATGGAGTGTCCGTACTACATAAGTATTGGTCATTTGTGACTAGTGGCTTTTTATTGAATTATAAATGTAATCATAGAATTTCTATAAATAAATATTATAAAAAAGACTTCTCCTTTCAGTGGTTTTTGTACTGCACTGATCTTGTTTGAACATGATATTCTCAACTTTATTTAGATTAATTAAACTTAACTACTTCCTCTGTGTATCAATGTAAATTAATTCCGCAATTCCTAATCAGAAATGTGAATGAATAAAGTAAAAGTTGTCGCTCACTCTAACCATCAACCCTAAAAATATATAAATAAAAATCATCAACTGGCCCGTGGTCCTATATATAGCTTAAAATATTATGCACCCACTGAAGCAAATGCACCCTCCTCCATTCAATATTGATAAAGTAGCAGGTAGAACATGTTCCACAATGATTATAATATATTGCAACCTTTAGTCTTTCATTATTAATTCTTACATGCTAGTCCTTTTCTTTTGGTTTTTATTTTTGGACAGACATAAAGATATATATGTTGGCCGGTTAGGCTTTACATGAAACATGGGAGAATTTGGAAGATATCTATATGGTGATCATGTTGTGGAATAGTAGGTAGAGTATATATCTGAAAGAACCAACTGTCTTAGTTCTTTTTATTCCCTTATTAAATATAAATCTTCAGAAGTAGCAGGTATATATATTCTGACAGTGCAGATATGGGTTTAGCTAAATTGACTAGAGCAGATGTGCTTTCTATTTTACATTCGAGTTCGAATCCTTCTTCGTAATTTAGATTAATTTAAAATAAATTATCGATTGTATCAAACAAATATATCCTGACAGTTAATAATACACTGAGCTTAAGCACAGTTGGTTTTCATTATTTTTCTAAGGTTTCATAATTCAATCCATTTGATTATTTTCTAGTTGTGTGCCCAAATGCTCCTATCACCATATGAAATATTTAAAAGCAACTAGTATATCATGAAAAATATATAAAAAGCTCTGAGTCACATGATCATGGGCATCTCATGAAATTCAAAGTAATTAAGAAATGCAATAACATAAAGCTGGTCATCTTAATTTTAAAAGTATAGTGGCCAAGAAATTTGGAGAATAATGATCATCATAACAATCATAATTAATTAATTCCCTCAAAGGAGAATACAAAAGAAAAAGGAAGAATCAAGCCATTAACAAATACTCACCACTGCAATCTTTAGATCATTACACAATCCACCCTTGAAAATACAACCAATTAAAATAAAGAAAGCACACCAAGCCATCCTTTTCTTTAGGAAGTACAAATCAAGAGGTTTCAATTAGCAAAAGAAGAGAAGGAGAGAAGCTAATTAGGCATAAAGCATCACTAAGTAGAAGTAGTAGTGGTGGTGATATGAAATATGCGACTGCAGGTATAGACAGAGCAAAATGCTTGCAATGTCATCAAGAGCAAGAGCAACAAGCCAGCAAGAACAGCAAGAAATTGCCAGGAGCCAAACACATAAACCTTCATAAACTTTGTCATTTTGACCTTCCATCTGCCATTGTAATACTTGTTCACATCTTCAATTGCCTTGTCCAAGAATGGCACTTTGGTCAATCTAATGGACTTGCTCATACCATTCCAAACCTTGGCTACTTCTTCATCGCTTTTCAAACGGTTCAAAATTATACCTTTCTCTCTAAGCAGTTTCGCGTCCTCCTCAGTGTCTATGATCCCGTTCATTAATTCGGTGTAACGGGTTAAAACCAACGGCCCTGATGCATTTGATACTTCATATGCTACCAAGTTTCTCAAGATCACCTCTGTATTTACATCTAGGCTTGTAGCAGGGAGGTAAAATGTGACTGTTTTAGGATCAAAGGAGATGGTCGAAACGCTACCTTTTGTTGGCACAAAACGGACCCCGGATTTTACAAGATCAGAAACAGAAGGGATGGTAATCTCCTCTATCAATGGTGGTTTACTAATGCCATTGCTCGAATTCTCATTTTCTGGGTTGGTTTCTTCTTTGTCTTGGGTGGAAAACAAATAAGAAACAGGTTGTTTCAACAATGCAAATCCAGGAAGGTTGGAGAGGATTGTCCAAGGCAATTTAAAGAACACTTTAACAGGACCAGATACAAGTAGTTTTTTCAAAAGACGTACCGGACCTTTGTTTAGTTTCGACAGCAGCTCCCATATCACCTGCAGACACTGCTTCACGAAATTCGGGCTATCAGAAGATTTTGATCCCTTGTGTGGTGTGGATTCTCCTTCATCCTCAGCTTCCACAATTTCAGACGGTCGACGTTCTAACTTGGGGGTGATCATTTGGTACATAAAGTCTAGCAGGTGAGCACATTCTGAGACTTGGATCTTTGGCAGGTCTTGATCCACCACCTTGAATGGTGAAAGCTCCTTGCACAACCCCATCAGCATCGAAAGCAGCATGTCGTCAGCTTGTTCCAGTGATTTGAATTGAAACTCCATAGTTCTTCTGGACACAAATAGTGGGATTTGGTTTTCAAGCATCACCAAGTCCCGAAGAATTGCATGGTGAGCTGACTTGCTCCCTGAAACGTCAACCAAGTGTGACATTCTTGAGGAAATTCTGGTCAACACCCTTCCTTCTTTGGCCCCATAGATTTCGAGGAACTCAAGGAAAAATGATGCATCAATGGCCATCATCCAACCTAAAGTATCACCATTGAAATCCAAATACTTGTGGTAGCAAGCGCGAATCCGCGGCTCCAGCTTCTTCAATTGCTCAACAAGGTTTTGGAACTTGAGGCATTGGAGCTGCTTTTGGGTCCTTTTAGCTGCAGCCACTTTGTACCTCTCCATCTCATAGAGCTCAGGGCGCAAATAGTGGTAAGGGCCAATCGCAACTTCTTGAGGGATGTAGGAATCTGGATCACTAGTCAAAAGGGCCTTGGGGACATTGAAAATGGAGACAGGGATTTCCCCATCATACTCATGCTCTTCCTCTAGTGTTTTTTGGATTTGAATGACCCATTGAAACTCATTGAAGTTTGAACTGGATTTGGAAGAAAATGTAGGCTGGAGAGAAGGCATGTTTTTGTTCTTCTCTTGTAGCTAGGGAGAAACTTTTTGGTGGGTTGATGGCAGTTTGTGAGAGTATTGATTGTTGAGGAAGTTATGAGAATTTAGGAGAGCCCATCAATTAATACTGTGATTAATTTACTTTAATTGAGTGTTAATTTGTATTTTAAAAAAATGGTCAATGCGTTTTCCTCATGCTTGATAGTTTATTTTTTTTTTTATCAAAGGTGTCTTTCACTTAATTGAGTGTTAATTTGTATTAAATTTGTCCATGTGTTTTGTGCAAGTGTATGATTATATTTTTTTTTAAATTTTTTTAAACCCACTTGCGCAAGTGAGAATAACATATGGTAAGAGAATTGAGATTTTTATTTTACATGTTGCTTCATGAGGACTGTGGGATGAAAGTTCCATGCTAACTTTTTCTCCATAGGTTTTGTTTTCGTCTACTTGAACTTGCCTAATTAATTGGCCGGAGATGGTAATTATCGAATATTATATTTTTGTGTAACTAATTCGAAATTAGGGATTCAAACTTAAAAAATCTTTTAACATTAGAAAAAGAAGTATCATTAATTGAGTAACTAATTCGAAATTCATTACAATGTCTCTTTTGATCGCCAAATTTGAATATAACTTGGCTTTTAAGTTTACCTCACGACTCACGAGTTGGTTCCCTGATGCAAAGAAGATACAAGTTAGCAACCAAAACTATTTTGCAATATGATTCTCTTTTCTCAATGGGCTAAAGCCCATTCTAATCTGATTGCCACGTGTCAAATATTTATTGTGTTATGTGTCTTGTATTACGTTACACCCAATACACTTGATCAGACCTAATCCCTCAAAGTTTCTTTCTTTTGTCCATTCGAGCCGCTTCTCTCGTCTTCCTCACAGAACGACCTCTGGGTTTAGGGTTTTAGGGTAAAGGGAAAATTGATTCAAAATCAGATTTTAGTTTTCACTTTCAACCCTCGTTCTCTCGACTTTCGCTCCGCCTCCTCCCACCTCTTTCGAGCTCCCTACCTCAGTTATCTGTCTCACTCACATCCTTCCCTCTCACTGCCTCTGGCTTTACATAAAAGGTATGAAAATTTCTGAGTTTCTCTTTATTTTTTGTTTTTGGCTGTTTCAATAATTGGCTGTTTCAGATTTGGTGTTTTAGACTGTTTTAATATGCTGGTAATTGGTATTTAGACTGATTTTGGTTTTGTCATTGCTGTGTCAAAGCATAGTGTAGTAGAACAAAGAAGAGTTGAAAGGTTTAAGGTACAAATGCATAGGTTGTTGAAATCAAGGCATACGTTTTTGTTTCTTTTTTCTTTTCTTTGTATAATTTTTTTTTATTCATGACATTTACCTTGCTGTTTTTTCATCTGGGATTGGTTTGTTCTGTATTTTTATTGTTCTATTTTGATGCCAATTATGCTGTGCATGAAGGAAACTATTGTGGAAATGAACAAACCCTTCGATACACATGCAGTGATTTGGACTGTGTTCTTCTGATGTCTTCAGCTTGGTACAGAACAAAATCAAACGAATTAAAAAATTGGAACTAATTCTGCTACTCAAAGATAGTTGAGCAAGTTGGTGGCTAAAAAAATTTAGGCTATGTAGTATGTATGTACAAGGATAGTATGGCTAGGAGTAGCTCACTTTTGTGTCATTAGTTTTATTACATTTATGTGTTCTAAGATAATGCATTCCATGGATTTAGAATAATGTCTATTGATAAAGTCATATCCAAAGGCTTGTCTGTGCATAAAGGAGGTATGAGAGGAGAAATGGTCCATTTTAAAATTCAAAGGTATGGGGGTCGAAGGGGCCTCCTAACTGGATGGTGCTCTGGTGCTCGTCCTCCATCTCCAGGTCTGAGGTTGTCCTATCTGAGCTAGAGGATATAAATAAGGCTGTTTCTGGACAGCTTTAAGTATGTTATGCTTTGTGGGATGTTTATTTTTTATGTTATGCTTTGTTATGCTATCCTCTGTATCTGTATCTCCCTCATCCTTGTGTATGTGTATAGCTAAGCAGGCCCCAGAAACCTCCGTCCTAAAGCCTTCCTCAAGTCCCGGACAAAGATGAGACCTTTAGATGAGACTGAGACCACAGCAGTATTCGAAAAGCTTTTCAAGTTCACAGGCAACAACCTCAAAAACATCGTCGAGAACCCTTCTCATGAAGGCCCAGACCCGGATTCAGGCCGTTATTGCTTTCGCCTCCACAAGAACAAGGTCTACTATGTTAGTGAATCACTAGTAAAGCGTGCTACAAATATAGCTCGGACTCAGTTAGTCTCTCTGGGCACTTGTATCGGTAGGTTTACTCATGGTGGTAGTTTCCACTTAACAGTTCAGTGCTTGAGTTTAGTGGCCTCAAATGCTAAACACAAGGTCTGGCTCAAACCTACCTCCGAGATGTCGTTCTTGTATGGAAACCATGTCTTGAAAGGTGGATTGGGGAGGATTACAGAGAATATTGTGCCAGGTGATGGCGTGGTGGTGTTTTCGATGTCAGATGTTCCTTTGGGTTTCGGGATTGCGGCCAAGTCTACTCAGGATTGTAGGAAGTTGGATCCCAATGGAATTGTGGTGCTTCACCAGACAGATATTGGAGAATACTTGAGGATGGAGGATGATCTTTGAATAATTGGACGGGATTTGGGTGGTTTTGATAGATATTTGTGTGGGTTATGTAAGTCGGATCTGTTTGCTTTTGATCAATCTGAGCTTTAAGTCTTTTGGGATGTGGATGATTTTCCTGAATATTATTTCCATAAGTGCTTGCGACTTTTGGTATTAACTCTTGATTATCTGGAACTTCTTCCATCTGGTTTTTTATTTTTAAAATTTTTTTTTTAATTTTTTATACAAGCGATATATAGGAGGGGTGTTTTCTCACACACACTGCATTCGAAAGTCATTAGCATAAATTGTTATTGGACCAACTGGTATGGAAATAAATGTAAACTTATAGAAATAGATGTATTATTATAAAGTCCTTACTAACTAACAAAAGGTTGCCAAAACAAGAAAAGGTATGGAAAGGAATCTCCAACAACTTCAAAGAGCCTAGCTTCATAGCAGTTGAGGTTTGTTTTGTGTTTTGGAACTTTGTTTTTAATTTTTTTTAAACCACCTCAATGGACATTAACCCCCAAAGAAGACTAAAATTAATAGACTTATCATTTCTTTGATACTATAAATTTAGCTACTCTGGTTTGAAGTTGTAGAGTCTTCTTTTGAGCAAACAAGAACATTATTATAAGACAAAAAAACTGTGCTAGTGCACTTTTCTCCTTTTCTTTTTTCATGATAGTTATGAAGGTGATGATTGTATCGATTTTAGTTGTGGTTCTTGCCGTACAAGCTCATGAAGAATATGCTTCTTCTTCTCTCTATGCAACCTATTTCTCGTTCAAAATGTCCTCTTTCCCTGGCTCACACCTTCCATATCATGATTTTTTTTAAATCCCTAACATTTCCAAAGCTCTTAGAGCTTGTGCCACATTAAAAGGAACTGCTAAACCTAACCCTAAAACTTCTGTTCATGAACCTCACATTCCTAAACCTCGGATGTCTGAAGCTCCCATTCCTTTCATTCCTCATCCTGAAACTCCCATTATTTTCATTCCTAATCTTAAGCGTACTCCTCTTCCTAGGCGTCCTCAAATTCCCTACTTTCCTTTTCCGAGAGATCCTATAGATCACAGCTCCTCTACAAGTGGCACTAACACTAAGCAAGGATGACTAGTAGTCTGTCGTCCACCCATATTATAACAAGTGTACAAGCTATATCGGACTCCCTTCAATATTGATAAAGTAGCAGGTAGAACATGTTCCACGAGGATTATACTATATTTCAACCTTTAATCTTTCATTTTTACTTCTTATATGCTAGTCTTTTTCTTTTGGTTTTTACTTTTGGACAGACATAAAATATATATGTTGGTTAGGCTTTATATGAAACACGGGAGAATTTGGAAGTAATCTTTATCTGAAAGACCCAAATGTCTTAGTTCTTTTTATCCCATATTGTGGAATATTAAATATTTAAAAGCAACTAGTATATCATGAAAAATATATTAAAAAAACTCTGAGTCACATGATCATGGGCATCTCATGAAATTCAAAGTAAGAAATCCAAAAACATAAAGCTGGTCATCTTAATTTTAAAAGTATAGTGGCCAAGAAATTTGGAGAATAATGATCATCATTACAATCATAATTAATTAATTACCTCAAAGGAGAATACAAAAGAAAAATAAAGAATCAAGCCATTAACAAATACTCACTACTGCAATCTTTAGATCATTACACAATCCACCCTTGAAAATACAACCAATTAAAATAAAGAAAGCACACCAAGCCATCCTTTTCTTTAGGAAGTACAAATCAAGAGGTTCAATTAGCAAAATAAGAGAAGGAGATAAGCTAATTAGGCATAAAGCATCAATGAGTAGAAGTAGTAGTGTTGGTGATATGAAATATGCGACTGCAGGTGTAGACAGAGCAAAATGACTGCAAAGTCGTCAAGAGCAAGAGCAACAAGCCAGCAAGCACAGCAAGAAATTGCCAGGAACCAAAAACATAAACATTCATAAACTTTGTCATTTTGACCTTACATCTGCCATTGTAATACTTGTTCACATCTTCAATTGCCTTGTCCAAGAATGGCACTTTGGTCAATCTAATGGACTTGCTCATGCCATTCCAAACCTTGGCTACTTCTTCATCGCTTTTCAAACGGTTCAAAATTATACCTTTCTCTCTAAGCAGTGTCGCGTCCTCCTCAGTGTCTATGATCCCGTTCATTAATTCGGTGTAACGGGTTAAAACCAACGGCCCTGATGCATTTGATATTTCATATGCTACCAAGTTTCTCAAGATCACCTCTGTATTTACATCTAGGCTTGTAGCAGGGAGGTAAAATGTGACTGTTTTAGGATCAAAGGAGATGGTCGAAACACTACCTTTTGTTGGAACGAAATGGACCCCGGATTTTACAAGATCCGAAACAGAAGGGATGGTAATCTCCTCTATCAATGGTGGTTTACTAATGCTATTGCTCGAATTCACATTTTCGGGGTTGGTTTCTTCTTTGTCTTGGGTGGGAAATAAAGAAGAAACAGGTTGTTTCAACAATGCAAATCCAGGAAGGTTGGAGAGTATTGTCCGAGGCAATTTAAAGAACACTTTAACAGGACCAGATACAAGTAGTTTTTTCAAAAGACGAACCGGACCTTTGGTTAGTTTCGACAGCAGCTTCCATACCTCCTGCAGAAACTGCTTCACGAAATTCGGGCTATCAGAAGATTTTGATCCCTCTTGTGGTGTGGATTCTCCTTCATCCTCAGCTTCCACAATTTCAGACGGTCGACGTTCTAACTTGGGGGTGATCATTTGGTACAAAAAGTCTAGCAAGTGAGCACATTCTGAGACTTGGATCTTTGGCAGGTCTTGATCCACCACCTTGAATGGTGAAAGCTCCTTGCACAACCCCATCAGCATCGAAAGCAGCATGTCGTCGGCTTGTTCCAGTGATTTGAATTGAAACTCCAAGGTGTTTCTGCACACAAATAGTGGGATTTGGTTTTCAAGCATCACCAAGTCCCTAAGAATTGCATGGTGAGCTGACTTGCTCCCTGAAACGTCAACCAAGTGTGACATTCTTGAGGAAGCTCTGGTCAAAACCGTTCCTTCTTTGGCCCTATAGATTTCAAGGAACTCAAGGAAAAATGATGCATCAATGGCCATCATCCAACCTAAAGTTTCACCATTGAAATCCAAATACTTGTGGTAGCAAGTGCGAATCCGCGGCTCCAGCTTCTTCAATTGCTCAACAAGGTTTTGGAACTTGCGGCATTGGAGCTGCTTTTGGGTCCTTTTAGCTGCAGCCACTTTGTTCCTCTCCATCTCATAGAGCTCAGGGCGTAAATAATGGTAAGGGCCAATTGCAACTTCTTGAAGGATGTAGGAATCTGGATCACTAGCCAAAAGGCCCTTGGGGACATTGAAAATGGAGACGGGTTTCCCCATCATACTCAAGCTCTTCCTCTAGTGTTTTTTGGATTTGAATGACCCATTGAAACTCATTGAAGTTTGAACTGGATTTGGAAGAAAATGTTGGTTGGAGAGAAGACATGTTTTTGTTCTTCTCTTGTAGCTAGGGAGAAACTTTTTGGTGGGTTGATGGCAGTTTGTGAGAGTATTGATTGTTGAGGAAGTTATGAGAATTTAGGAGAGCCCATCAATTAATATTGTGATTAATGTACTTTAAGTGAGTGTAAATTTGTATTAAAAAAATGGTCAATGCGTTTTCCTCAAGCTTGATAGTTTATTTTTATCAAAGGTGTCTTTCACCTAGCTCCAATGATTAAATTTGTCCATGTGTTTTGTGCAAGTGTATGATTAAATTTTTTTAATTGAGATTTTTATTTTACATGTTGCTTCATGAGGACAGTGGGATGAAAGTTCCACGCTAACTTTTTCTCCATAGGTTTTGGATCCAGCAATTTTGTTTTCGTCTAATTTTTTTTTAGGACCTTTCTTATTGAGAGAGACGATAAAATATTAAACTCACACACACTAGACGGATGCTAGGACTCGAACACAGGATCTTTGCCTGAGGGAGTAAATACTCCAGACCACTACACTAATGAGTCCTTTGCTTCACAATCTCACAATGACCCGTGACTTGATTTTTTTTTTTTTGGCAACCACGAATAAAAAGTCAATTCCACAAAAGCGACTATTTAAACTTGCCTAATTAATTAGCCGGAGATGGAAATTATCGAATATTATATTGTTGTGGCGTGGCTGTCTTTAGATGATAACATGGAAATTTTCTTTTTCTTTTAATCTATCAGAAATTAGGGATTCGAACTTAAAAGATCTTAGAAAAATTAGGTTTTAGCAAAAAGAATCTTTACTAATAAGGTTTTAATACATATCCTATTTCTGTTTGGGCTTTAAACATAGGAATTAAAATTTTCTTTTAGATTTGGCCAAAGAGCAAGCCCACATTCATTGGGCCTGGCTAAATTATAAAGATAAAATACAATTTTACCCTTATTGTTTAAAAGGGCTGGCCAAAATCAGGTATAAAAAAAAATCAGATCTCTCTGTAAACAGATCTCGGTCGGAACCACCAGACTTGAGGCGGTACTCCTTGGAAGCCTTGGTGGCTGCGGAGTGTGCGACGACAAATATAGTAGGAACGTTTATTAATGTTACTAGATCATGAAAGCTGGCAAATATTACTTCCTAGCTATGATATCTGAGGTTGGCTTAGGGATGTTTTGTTGACTTCATTTCAAAATTATTGTTTTTCCTGGATAATCTGTTTATTGATGATTTTGCAAGATGTTACAACTCCCCACTATAATGCTTAGGTTTATCTCATTATAACCTGTTTTTGTAGTTTTTGAAGTGTACATTTTATTTTTTGGATAGGTACTTATTCAATTTTAATAATCTGGTGATTTTCTATTATGATGGTGCACTTCATAGAATCACTTTCTTATTCATACTTATTCTTTCTTACATTTAAAGATAACCTTTTCTGTTCATGAAATTCATAAAGGTTTGGATTTTTCTGTTGATGGCGATGAGGACAAATTTGGAATTTTCTCAGTTAAATTTTCAACTGATGGGCGAGAGCTTGTAGCTGCAAGTAATGATGCTTCAATATATGTTTACGATCTCCAAGCAAATAAAGTTAACGTCCGAATACCAGCACACACGGTAAAGGCTCTAAAAAATCGAATATAATCAAATTACTCCTTAATGGTGGTTTCTAAGAAGTTTGCCGTCTATTTTTAAAGGCACACAGTTGCCCATTCTAGTTCCTTTCTCCAAAGACTGTCTGGATGGAACTTACAGGCATTAGTTGATTATTTTATTTAACTTTTGTTGCAGTATGATGTAAACACTGTATGCTTTCCTGATGAGAATGGACCCTTAAGTTAAACGACCTTCTTTGTCCCCACAACTTTCAGGTTTGACACTGATTGCAAGGTGACTATAACCCTTAAAACTTTTTTTGGCTGGGCATATCTACTAATATAACCTCAAATTTTACACCTCCATTTTCTATTTTTGTTCATATTCATCTCCTATCACAATCATGAAAGCACCTCCATCGCAGATTATGTTTTTTTGCATTGCAGAGAGGCTATCTCCTTTGAGGGTCAAGGTTCAAGTCCCTTCAATGTCACAAAATCTTATATTTTTTTAGGGTGAATAAAGGGCAACAGAGTTAGTCCCCGGCAATGGTTGGCAGGTGATAGGCGGCGGCGGCGGCTGTGACGACAACTGGCCGGCAGCGGTGACTGGCGACGGCTGGTTGGGAGGGGGATTTCCGGAAGTGGACATGTGGCATAGTGTGCTTGCCTTAGAAGAAGTGGCATTGCGTGTAATTTTTATATTTTTTGAGAACCAACCACCCATAATTTTGATATTTATCACTGCAATTGCACTGATGGGTTTAACATCAATCTTCACTTCATCAGATATATCACCTCCTACAGGCCACGTCGATTTATTCATGGGTGTATCTATTGCGTAATCCTGAAATTCCACATGTATTTCAAATTCATATTGAACGGCTGCTCCTCAATCAAACTTAAGAACCCAATACATATCGTGATGAGAATTGAACTTTGAGGTTGATCCCATTCACTGCAAAAAATAAATGTGCATTCTTTAACTTATTATTAGATTAGTATAACACCATGGAGAGAGAGAGAGAGAGAGAGAGAGAGAGCAATCTAACATTAAGTGGAAGCTTTACCTGCCAACTTCGTCAACATAAGAATTTGATGCGTTTGTAATAATAATTATTTTTGTAATGATGACAATTGTCTTTTGGTTTAAAATGAATTACTTAAAATTTGCATAATGGCATATTTTGTAATTTTTAGCTTTTTATAATGCATGAGTGTAAAATTACATCATATTTTTTATTCTTTGGCCTTTTCTTAATTAAGTGAATTGAATTTGTATTTTCCTAATTAGTAAAATATATAGTGTCTATAAACTAAAGCACCCAAAAATCTTTTAATATTAGAAAAAGAAGTATCATTAATTTAGTAACTAATTCGAAATTCATTACAATGTCTCTTTTGATCTCCACATTTGAATATAACTTGGTTTTTAAGTTTACCTCACGAGTCATGTATAGAAAAAATAATTTTTTTAAAGATATTTGGTTAGACAACACAAAGAAGATACAAGTTGGCTCTCTCTGATGCAACCCAAACTATTTTGCAATATAATTTTCTTTTCACAATGGGCTAAAGCCTATTCTAATCTGATTGCCACGTGTCAAATATGTATTGCGTTATATGTTTTGTATTTTGTTACACCCAATACACTCAATGGGCTAAAGCCCATTCTAATCCCTTCTTTTGTCCATTCGCGCCGCTTCTCTCGTCTTCCTCACAGCACGACCTGTGGGTTTAGGGTTTTAGGGTAAAGGGAAAATTGATTCAAAATCAAATTTTTGTTTTCACTTTCTCTCGACTTCTGCTCCGCCTCCTCCCACCTCTTTCGAGCTCCCTACCTCAGTTCTCTGTCTCACTCACATCCTTCCCTCTCACTGCCTCTGGCTTTCCATAAAAGGTATAGTTTTTTTTTGAGTTTCTCTTTATTTTTTGTTTTTGGCTGTTTCAATAATTGGGTGTTTCAAATTTGGTGATTTGGACTGTTTTAATATGCTGGTAATTGATATTTAGAATGATTTTGGTTTTGTCATTGCTGTGTCAAAGCATAGTGTAGTAGAACAAAGAAGAGTTGAGAGTAAAAGGGAAAAATGCATAGGTTTTTGGGTTTTGCCATTGAAATCAAGGCATACGTTTTTGTTTCTTTTTCCTTTTCTTTGTATAATTTTTTTTAATTCATGATATTTACCTTGCTGTTTTTTCATCTGGTTTTGGTTTGTTCTGTATTTTTATTGTTCTATTTTGATGCCAATTATGTTGTGCATGAAGGAAACTATTGTGTAAATGAACAAACCCTTGCAGTGATTTGGACTGTGTTCTTCTGATGTCTTCAGTTTGGTAGAGAACAAAATCAAACGAATTCAAAAATTGGAACTAATTCTGCTACTCAAATATAGTTGAGCAAGTTGGTGGCTAAAAAACTTGACAGTATGTAGTATGTATGTACAAGGATAGGATGGCTAGGAGTAGCTCACTTTTGTGTCATTAGTTTTATTACAGTTATGTGTTCTAAGATAATGCATTCCATTTATTTAGATTAATCTCTATTGATAAAGTCATATCTAAAGGCTTGTCTGTGAATAAAGGAGGTATGAGAGTAGAAATGGCCCATTTTAAAATTCATTCAAAACCAAAGGTATGGGGGTCGAAGGGGCCAGAGCCTCCTAATTGGATGGTGCTCAGGTGCTCGTCCTCCATCTCCAGGTCTGAGGTTGTCCTGTCTGAGCTAGAGAATATAAATAAGGCTGTTTCTGGACAGCTTTAAGTATGTTATGCTTTGAGGGATGTTTATTTTTTATGTTAGCTTTGTTGGATGTTTATTTTTTATGTTATGCTTTGTTATGCTATCCTCTGTATCTGTATCCCCCTCATCCTTGTGTATGTGTATAGCTAAGCAGGCCCCAGAAACCTCCGTCCTAAAGCCTTCCTCAAGTCCCGGACAAACATGAGACCTTTAGATGAGACTGAGACCACAGCAGTATTCGAAAAGCTTTTCAAGTTCACAGGCAACAACCTCAAAAACATTGTCGAGAACCCTTCTCATGAAGGCCCAGACCCGGATTCAGGCCGTTATTGCTTTCGCCTCCACAAGAACAAGGTCTACTATGTTAGTGAATCACTAGTAAAGCGTGCTACAAATATAGCTCGGACTCAGTTAGTCTCTCTGGGCACTTGTATCGGTAGGTTTACTCATGGTGGTAGTTTCCACTTAACAGTTCAGTGCTTGAGTTTAGTGGCCTCAAATGCTAAACACAAGGTCTGGCTCAAACCTACCTCCGAGATGTCGTTCTTGTACGGAAACCATGTCTTGAAAGGTGGTTTGGGGAGGATTACAGAGAATATTGTGCCAGGTGATGGCGTGGTGGTGTTTTCGATGTCAGATGTTCCCTTGGGTTTCGGGATTGCGGCCAAGTCTACTCAGGATTGTAGGAAGTTGGATCCCAATGGAATTGTGGTGCTTCACCAGACAGATATTGGAGAGTACTTGAGGATGGAGGATGATCTTTGAATAATTGGACGGATAGATATTTGTGTGGGTTACGTAAGTCGGATCTATTTGGTTTTGATCAATCTGCTCTTTAAGTCTTTTGGGATGTGGATGATTTTCCTGAATATTATTTCCGTAAGTGCTTGTGACTTTTGGTATTAACTCTTGATTATCTGGAACTTCTTCCATCTGGTTTTTATTTATTTATAAATTAGGAAAAACTACAGTAAACCTCAAAAACTACAGTAAACCTCCCAAATTATGGGGTCATTTTCAAGTACATACCCATCTTTAGGGACATTTATGAGTACATATTCAACATCACGGAAACCTTACAAATTGCCCCATCCGTTAGTGAAATTGTCAGGACCACCGTTATGTGCCTACGTGGCGTCTACCTGGACAAATTTTGAAGGGCATTTTCGGCATCTTATGTTTTCGTAAAATCCCAGAGTTTAAGTTCAAAACTCATACTCATCTCATCATACCTTAAGGCCCGATTCGTGAGAAATCATTCCCTAGGTCCCAATTCGAAGACGACGAAGACGATGATGTCTGCAAATGGAAGATTTGAAGTAGGCTCGCCTATTTGTCGATGCGGCAATCAATTTTGTCTAACAACGTTGTGGACTGACAACCTTGGGAGGAGATTTTGGGGTTGCGCATATTATGGGGGTAAGAAGAGGGTGTGCATTCTTTCAATGGTATGATCCATAGGTATGCGAAAGGTCGAAGAAGGTTATTCCGGGGCTATTGAAACGATTACGCAAGGAGGAAGAGGAAAACCGAAAATTGAAAATGGAGGTTAGAGCTGCCTTGAAAGCACAGAGATTTCTACGAACAAGTCTTCTGGGTTCGTGGATTTTTTTGATTGTGTTGTTTGGAATGCTAGTACTGGAATGGAGAGAGGCTGGATCTTCCAAGAATGTGCATTTAGCGCTTTAATTTTAGGGTCTACATTTTAGGAGACTTGGGTGATGGTTTTTGTGGCCATGTATGGAACATTTTGGAAAATGAAACTGCTTTATGTGCATGAACAAGCAGTTTCTTTAATCTCCCATGTCAATTTGTATGAAAGATGTTTATGTATGAAATGTTAGGCAATTTCCAAATGTATATAGTGTTTGCTTCAAGGCAATTTCCATTCATACTTTTTCAAATGTTAAAAGTTAAGCTGGAATACAACCATTTCCAAGTCATGATAAAAGTTACAAAAAGTTACAAAATGTTGACAAAATAGCCACATCACAAAAGCAAAACTTGTACTAGTTCAAAACAAAATAGAAGGCAGTAGCAGCAGAACTAAGAGCCTTGTGTTCTCTGTCTCTTGGATGCTCTCAATCCTATTCCAGCAGTATCAGGTGCATTTGGGTGGGAAGCATTTGGCAGGGAAGCAGTTAGTGTAGCCTTTTTTGCAGCAGCAGTAGCCTTTGACCTTACATATGCAAGCTTTCTCCTTACTTTTGCAGCTGCTTTTGCTTCATCCTACAAATAATAAAACAGTTTCAGCTTCTAAGTAAGAAACAAGAAAGGCTAGCAATTAAACAGTTTCAAGAATAGGCTAGCAATAATAATAGACACTCATAGCAACAACATCAGGGTCTTGGTTAGGTTTTTTTCTGGTGATTTTCCTTTTGAGGTAGATGCCTATAGTGAGTGCTTTTGTTATGGCCAGTATTGCAATAAATACTGCACCTCATTGGGATTCCTCCTCTTCCAAACCACTTTTTCCCAGTCTTATCTATTCTTTCTTCAAGGCCTTTTCTCCTCATCTTTCTAGGTCTCCCAGGTTGTCTAGTGTAGGCTGGTGGCTTTATTGGTGGTTGGTTGGTCTTGTCTCATAGTTGTGACCCATTAATTGGCATAATCAGATTATTGTAGAGGCTCATGTAACTGTCCTTGCTGTAGTATGAATGCACATAAACCTCCACAGGTGTCCTTCCCTTGTAATTTAAGGCAGCAATTCCATGAGCACAAGGAATGCCTGGCAAGTCCCACTTTCTGCAAGAACAAGTGTGGTTATCCAAGTCCACCACATATTGGTCACCTCTTCCTGCATCCACTTGATATTTAGGACCATCAGACCATTGCACAGTACAATTGCATGCCTCTAACTTTTTAGCTTGGAGATGGTAAAAATGTTCTTGCATATTTGATGAGGCCAACTGCTCATCTTGTTCCTCCTCCACTGGATCCTTCTCATCAACAAGCACCTGATCATCTCTAGCATTGTGATAATTGGCTTGTCCTTTGCTTTTTTTTTTATAGTATTGTTGAAGCTTTCACACAAGTTATTTTGCAGCATGTCACACTTAATAACTGTTACAAATGAGACTTATACTATTGTGTTGGTGGCTTCTCAGCAAGCCACTCCCAAGCATTGCTATGTAAGGTCTTCATTACTTCCATTTGATACTTAAAAGAAGGCACATTGGTAGCTCTAGCACAGGTTCACAACTGATCCCTCAAAACTTTACCTTTATGAGTTTTGTTGAAGTTATCCTAAAGGTGCCTCAAACAGAACCTTGTCTCAACATTAGGCACAATGTCTTCAAATGCACCAGCTAGTCCTTTTTGCTTGTCAGATATGAAGGCCCATCCATGGGAATTAACATGTCTAAATCTTTTGCCAACAGATCAATGAACCATGTCCATGAGTCCCTTATTTCCATCTCAACCACAACATATGCTAGCACCCAAGTCTTGTTATTGGGATCGATCCCAACTGCTGTAATCAACTGTCCACCATAAACCCTTTTTAAAATGACAGGCATCTAAACCAATTAAAGGCCTGCAATTCATCTTGAACCCTCTCTTTAATGGATCCAAACAAATGTACAGTCGCTTAAAAACTGGTGCACCATCAACAATCTCACACTGTATTTTTGTTGTCGTGCTAGGGTTTTTGTCTTCCAGCTCATGGTAGTAATCCTAGAGCATGCCATATTGCTCAGCTTTTGTGCCTTCAATTATTCGAAGAGCCTCTGCCTTTGCTCTGTAAGCTTTCATCCTAGAGATACCTACTTTAAACTCAAAAGAAGCTGAGTTCACTATGGACTCTGGAGGCTTCGTGGGATTTGATTGAATTCTAGCCAAGAACTTATCTCTCAACCATTTACTTGAGGCTTGTGAGTTTTCAAAAACTCTGACATAATTATGAATAGGATTATAGTATTTCACCACCAAGCTTCGATCAGTAGGGTCTTTTCAAGCAACATAAATCTCCCAAGGATAACTCACTGCTTTAGACACTGCCATCAGCTTATATCTTTCATTCCTGGTGAATGTGACATGTTTCCCACTTAACGAGCAATATTCATGAACAACTTCTCTAAAAACCTTGCAGTCACTAAAAACCATCCTGGTATCAAAAACAGGGTTATGTTTGTCTGTTTCAGGGTTATACTCTTTGTATTTTTTTCCCTCTTCCAACTGATTCATCATCTTCATATGATCCAACACTTCTTAACTCATCCTCCACTGCTTGATCCCCCTCTTCTAATGTAGTATCTTCAAGATCTGTAAAGTGAAAATCCCTAATCCGAGAAAGGTTTTCCCTATTTTGAGCAGTATGTTAAGGTTGGTCCCCACCTTGAGCAGTGTGTGAAGGTTGGTCCCCATCTTGACCAGTCTGTGAAGGATGGTCCCCCTTGCCAAGTTGTCAAAATTTTGGACCCCACTTTCATTTTGAACACTACCACCTTCCCCCTCGTTAACACCACCACATTCACCCTCATTAATTTATTCATCTTCAATAGGCCGAAAAGGCTCTTCAACTAGGGTATGGTCTGTAATCCACTTTTGCAAAAAGTTGTTTTCCTCAGCAATCTCCTCAATGTTATCCTCCCCAATCACTGTCAACAAAACTAGATGCATCTTGCAATGATGCATCACTATCTTCACTTTCTGTTGCACTTGCCACTGACACACCTTGTAGCCTTTCCCCTCTTTGGTGTCTGAGGTTGAGACACTGCTTTACCCTTTGCAGACCTTGTAGCCTTTCTCCTCTTTGGTGCCTTGGGTTGAGACATTGCTTTACTCCTTGCAGACCTTGTAGCCTTTCCCCTATTTTGTGTATGAGGTTCACAAAAATCCCCACCATCATTCAATGCTTCTTGCTCCATTATCAAAACCTTAGTTGGCTGCTCAACATTGGTTTTTTTTTTGTACGGAACAACCGGACTACAATAAGCATATCCTAGATCCTCAATCACGGCTGACCTCTGTTTTTGTAAGGAACCTTCAACCCTTTGCTGCTCCATCTCTTTGTGTTGGTTTAAAAAGTATAAGGGTCATCAAACAACTGTGTCAAATAGATATCAATCTCCCTCACTTTTGGCACAGATTCACACATTTTCAAAACATCTTCATCACATAGAAGCTTTTGTACAAAAGAAGAGTTGGGAAGCTCATAGTGATATAACACTATACCATCATAGCCTAACTCTTTAACCATCAGACCAATTTCAAACATAGACATCTGGTCCTTATTGCAGAAATCAATGAAGTCCAGAGTCCCATTTACATACAGGTTGTCAGAAATAGAACCCTCATGGTTCATTCGAATAGTAAAGTGGTCATCCTCACCTGCAAAACCACGTAACATTCAAGACTAACAGTAAAGAATTGTTGAATACACAAATGGTGAATAAACAAGGACATAAACAAATGCAAAGGTCTTGGACCACTAAGTATTGGCTGGAATCTAAAGCAATTTGGTCAGACAAAAAGGTGCTTTTTTTTTTAATGCTTTTCCAACAACATAAAATAAAAACACCAACACAATTGGACAACCATTATCACTTTCTCAACCACACTTCAAAGCAAATCACAAGTTCATAAAAACAAAACCCTAAGCCTTTTTGGCGAAAAAAGCTGCGCGACTTACAGTAACGCGGAGCACGACTCCCATGACGACGAATACCCCAAACTGCCTTCTATGTGGTCTTCGATGGATGCGAAATGGGGATTAGGTTTGAATTTGGGGAAGAAGTTTTCGATTTGGGGGTGTTTGATTATCGTTTCAAGAACTTCAATTTCGACGATGCAAATAATTTTTTTTTGAATTGTTGTCGCCATGTGTCTGTTTGGTGCGCAATACGAAAACATGAGATGCCGAAAATGCCCTTCAAAATTTGTCCAGGTAGACGCCACGTAGGCACATAACGGTGGTCCTGATAATTTCACTAATGGAGGGGGAAATTTGTAGGGTTTCCGTGACGTTGAGTATGTACTCGTAAATGTCCCTAAAGGTGGATATGAACTTGAAAATGACCCCATAGTTTAAGGGGTTTATTATAATTTTTCCTATATTTTATACAAGTGATATATAGGAGGGGGTGTTTTTTCACACACACTGCATACGAAAGTCATTAGCATAAATTGTTATTGGACCAACTGGTATGGAAATAAATGTAAACTTATAGAAATAGATTTATTATTATAAGGTCCTTACTAACTAACAAAAGGTTAGTGTACTTTATGCAACATATGTTGCCACAACAAGAAAAGGAATATATTCTAGAGATATGGAAAGGAATCTCTTACAACTTCAAAGAGCCTAGCTTCACAGCAGTTGAGGTTTGTTTTGTGTTTTGGAGCTTTGTTTTTTATTTTTTTAAACCACCTCAATGGACAATAACCCCCAAGAACACTAAAATTAATAGACTTATCATTTCTTCGATACTATAAATTTAGCTACTCTGGTTTGAAGTTGTAGTCTTCTTTTGAGCAAACAAGAACATTATTAGAAGACAAAAAAACTGCGCAAGTGCACTGATCTCCTTTTCTTTTTTCATGCTAGTTATGAAGGTGATGATTGTATCGATTTTAGTTGTGGTTCTTGCTGTGCAAGCTCATGAAGAGGATGCTTCTTCTTCTCTCTATGCAACCTATTTCCCGTTCAAAATATCCTCTTTCCTTGGCTCACACCTTCCATATCATGATTTTATAAAAATCCCTAACATTTCCAAAGCTCTTAGAGCTCTTGCCACATTAAAAGGAACTGCTAAACCTAACAACCCTAAAACTTCTGTTCATGAACCTCACATTCCTAAACCTCGGATGCCTGAAGCTCCCATTCCTTTCATTCCTCATCCTGAAGCTCCCATTATTTTCATTCCTAATCCTAAGCGCACTCCTCTTCCTACCTACTTCCCTTTTCCTAGAAATCCTATAGATCACATCTCCTCTATAAGTGGCACTAACACTAAGCAAGGATGACTAATAGTCTGTCGTCCACCCATATTATAACACGTGTACATGCTATATCAGGTGACCTTACTCCTGTACCATTTTATAATGCGCTGCTCAGCTTCATGCATGTACAACTAAATCATTAATCAACAACAATACAAAAGGAAAAAAAAAAATCCAGCTTCATATGTTGCTAATACTATAGCGGTTGAAACTTGAAACACAAACACAAGCAACACAACGAACCAAAGATGAATATGTACGTGCATGACCTCTCTCTCATGGAATTCATCATCTCCAACCTCTCTGATCCGTTTGTCCTTGCCTTTATTTGTCTTTGATTTGCCTTGCCTTTGCTCTTGCCTTAATCCTATTTCTTAGGGTTTTCTCTTGTGTTTTCATTGCGATCTTTGCTTTGTTTTGTCTGTTTTTTAACTCATGGTTTGCAAAAAGACCTTCTTTGTTGTTCGTTCGAATTCTGCTTGGCCGCCATCCCTATATCACTAGTACTAATGGTGTTCCTTCTCCCATCATCGGTGAAGACTTTGACGACACTTCACTAAAGAAAATTTGGGAAGTGAGATTATTGGTTTTTCGTAAATTTGTTAATTCGGAAGACCAACTTGAAGATAGTCTTGAGCACGGTGTTCTATCATTCGCTTGACAAGTTGGATATGTGAAACATCTTTGCGCCAACTTGAGGGTAGAGTGTTGGTGAGTCCTTATTTATTAGAATTTTGGTTACTTACCCGTTTATCCAGTCTAATTGTAATTAAGATTTATTTCCTATTTCATCTCTTTTAGGGTTAACACATATTTGTACTTCTTTATAAATACCTCCATCTTATTTATTGTCTTTGTTTTATTAAGTTTTAGTATTGTAGAAATATGATTTTTTTATTTACCACCCAAGCTTTATGCTCGTACTTACAAAAAGAAATAATACTTTTAGCATGAAATAGAGAGTTGGGGTAAGAGAACCCATACCAGTTCCAAGATTATTTCTTGTTGGACGTTTGGAATAACTGCATACTTGTTCACATACCTCAACACAATGTCTGTAATGAGTGAAGGGTGCACATTTGAATCGTACATCGCAATCATCTGCGCAATGTTGATGGCAAGTTAGATTCAGAACTCTAAATGGTTTTCTCCATAAATTGGCAGCAACAAATGAAGAGATAAGAGGAGCAGAGGCAGCAGATGGAGTGATCAAATTTGAGTCCTTGGCTTCCACAACATTACTTGGCACAACAAGTATGATTTTCAACATCACCATATAATTAACAACTGCCCTCATCTTGTTTCTGTCCGTGATCGATCTGTGTTACGAAGGCGATATTTTATAGTGTTGAAATTCTTCCTCACAAGTTATTTAGGTAGAATTAATTAGTTAGTTTAATCTAAATGAATTAAGTATACAAATCAGTTTATTATTGAAGGATAATTTAAATCTTCAATTTTTTAGGGGAAGGGGGCAAGGTGCCTCTTGGCATACTATGAAGACTTTTTATTTTTAAAGAACGTATACGTAACGGCTAGTGTCATGAGCTTGATCGATAGTGTAGGAAATCTAAAGTAATATGTTTCTTAATGAAAAAGAATAAACTTAGTTACTCTAATAAATGTGACTTATCTATCCTTAGCCAATTTAAGATACATCAACGCAATGCAGAATGTGATTCGTACACTATTCATATCGTGAATTTTATGCCGTCATTTTGGCATAAATATCGTTAAGCGAGCTCTTGTCCTCCATATTGGACTTGTCTGCAGTGAGCCCCATGGTTTTGAAATAAATATCACTCTTTCTGTGCTCATAGTAAGCTCTTGCGCGTGGTCCCATGTTTGAAGTGTCCATACTCATAATGCGGTCATCTTGCTCTCTTTGCTGCCTTTCATTCATTTCCTCCATGACCTTTACCTTTCTTTCTGCAACTTCTGCCTTTCTTTTGTCACTCTCTGCCAATTGTTTTGTAAATTGCTCCATCAAGTCGCAAATGCGAGAATCCAAAGTATTGACTACCTTGCTCCTCCTGTGTGCTTCTTTTTCAGCTCTTCTTCTTGTAGGCCTTTTGCTTTTTCGAGATTCCGTTATATAATATGAATCTTTATCAGATTCAGGTAAAACAAGTGTGTTGGGGTCCAGAGGATGCGAGGAGAATGAGGAATGGATGTTGGGGTCTCTATCCTTAGTACGAGGATCAGTACTCTTAGCTGGTGCCAAATCTTTCATCTTATGTTGCAAAATTTCCCAACAATGATTGAATGCAAAACGTTTCTTCTCATGCTCAAAGTACAGCATATTTGCTCGAAGAACCTAGAGAGGGTTTAAAGAAGTTAGCTAAGGAACATTATTACTAACTGCTAAGAAAAAGAGAAGTATTTGAGATATATTATTGCTAGGAAAAAGGAAAGTAAGAATTCTTACCTTGTTAGATTCAGTCAATCCACTTTGTTTATCTTCTACTCGAGCAAGACAATCATGAAATTTTTTGCAACTCCCGAAGATTAATTTCCACCTAGACTGAACTGAACATTGGGATCGCACATTTTGATCACCAGTTAACTCAACATAATTTTGGTATATTCGATCCCAGAAATTATATTGCGGTTTTGAAACAACATTGAACGGATCTTGGAAGATATTTAACCGAGCATTGCAAATAGCCACATCTTGATCCAATGTGAATGATTTTCCCCTTTTCATTGGTTGTTGAGTCTTCCAATTTCGATAAAAATGATTAATCAAAACTGAAGTCCAATAAAAATGAACATAAGTGGGCAGGCTGATTTTAACAGAAGAGTAAACTCTATGCATTTGAACAATTGAATGGTTCAAAATTCAAATTGTAGAGAGGACAATATTGTAATCCTCTTCCAACAGCTTAACAACTTTCTGAATTTTAAAACAGAGGATGACATCAAATAGATGAACATGCTGTAATTTTTTTGTAACCTTATCAGGAGTACATCGTCTTTCTCACTATGAATACTCTAGCAATGCCATCATGCATATCTACCCTAAGTTACAATTAAACTAGATCACAACGCCAGAAACGTAAAATTGTAATAACACATTAACATTTCAGTCCCTCAATTTCCTCTTCATATACTTGAAATCATTTGCAGACCCATCATCAAACAATAAGGATAAACACCCTTTGTAAACCCCAATATGGCAAACATGACTCAATGAAAACATTCAAATCTCCTTTCGTGTCATCTCCAAACTTCAAACAGACCACATTACAACACGATCAAAACCTTTCTCCCTCTATGAACCACAAGCTAGCTCATTAAGAATTTCATCCCAATACATACTTAACACACACTTCTTCACTAGACTCTCTGCAGAGATGACGTTATTAGCATTACTACTCATCATTTTCTTTCTTTGCCTTTTGTCCAACACTCTTAGGGGGCCAAGCTACTAGCTGAACCACAAGCTACTCTTAAGTAAAATTTGTACTCAAAAGTTTCCATCTTCAGCCCAGTTTACAGGCTCCAGCCTCCCGCCCCTTAAAAATCCACACACCCCACTCCCCCGAAAACAAAGTCCTAGCTCTGTTGCTGGGATTCTGAATGGGTGTTTCTTACAATGATTAACCAAATGATTCATATCTCACACCTCATAGTATTACATGCAGTCCTTAGGTACTCTCGCATTCACCACCTTCCGTTGAGTGTAGCAATCGCATACACTATGGGGCCCTAAATTGTTTTATCTTCTCTAACCACACATTGCAGATGGAGGAAGTGAAACGATTGCGGTTCCAGTTGGATAAATATCATAGTTTCTGCAGGACTACGATGCAAAATTGAATTCTTATACATTGCCCTCAAAGTATGGAAGAGAAATAAACTTACAATTAGTCAGAAACTGCAGGTAAACCTCCAAGTTCAAGAGCCTTATACTAACTCAACCTGCAAGTCTGCAACCATAAAAATTACAATTAACAGCACAATTAGTAATACAGAAGCACACCAAAAGCCAACGGAACATTAAAAAACGAAATTCAAAATAGAATTAACAGAGGCACACACAATGGAAAATACAATTAACAGAACAATTAAATCAACACAAGCACACGAACCCAAAAAAATTACAGAACAAATCAACAGAAACAGAGAGTAAAACATGTCAAATAAATAATTAACAGCAGGCTAAATTAAGAAAAGAATTAAACTAAAGATAATAATAACAAATTAGCTTACCGAAAACAAATTAGCTCAAGCAAACAAACACACTACACAAATGCATCAACGTTAAGTAAACCAGACACCAAATAGGCAATGTGGTAGAGAGAGATACCATTAGTCCAAATAGCAACATAGTTGCAGGCGGCGCTGGGCGGCAGAAGAGCTGCAGAGGGAAGGGCTGAGGCAGAGAAGATGAGAAACTAGATACAAAAATGAGGGATTTTTGGGTGTTCGGTTTGTGGGGGTGATTCTGTGTAGGAAGGACCACATGCCAATTTACAATTAGTCATTAACTCATTGAGATAACCATTATTTCAAATACGTGGCTGATTTAATTGGTAAAGAGTTATTGACACTAACACTTCGTGCGATTTTTGATCCAAAGATTGATAATTTCATATATAAAAATGTACAAAATTAACATCAATGAATGTATGTGCAATCTAATCTCAAAGCCTAGCTTTATTATTAATTTTTATATAAAATCACTAATCTTTGGACAAAAAATCAACGGAAAATTGTTTTGTGTAAACAATTTAAAAACTCGAGGGGTGTTCGTATAATTTCTTAAACCTCATGGGGTTTTGTGAAAAAAACCGAAAACTTTAGGGGATGTTAGTTTAAATAACTCATTAATAACTAATGAGTTGAATTTTTTATTTGAATGGTCCTTGAATTTGTAAAAAAAAAAAATTGTTGAAGCCCTTGAAATCAATCAATCTTGGGCTCAATTTTTTGGTCTACATATCAAATTGTTCAGTGTTATAATATTCCATAAAAAAATTTCAATGAAATTAGTCATCAGTTAACAAGGGGTAATTTTCATCAAAATACAAACTATCTACCCATGAGACAAAATAAAGCTTAAGTTTTTTTAAAAATTCAAAAAGGTCATTTGAATATATTGACACCTCCAAAGTTGAATTTCTTGCTTATTTTACGACTTTTCATTATCAAATATTTTCCATTCAAGAATGGAAATGAATGAATTAGTATATTGTCGATTAAAAGAGAAAGCGAAATGAAGGGAAGAAAACGAGAAGAGAGAGAGTGTGGGTGAGAACTACTTTTTCTTTTTCTTGTTTGATCAAGAAGGTGAAAAAACTTCATTCAGTAATCACTCTAAGTGCAAGAATTCCTTGCAGACTAGATGTTGTCGATGTGGCCTTATTAAAATCTTGTCTTGAAAACCCGAGTGGAGGAAAATCCGGTCAAGTAAAAAGAGTATCATAACATCTGAAAAAACTAAAAAAACATTCTAGCTATTCTCCAAATCCTTTTCCAAAAGCGGTGACAACCAGCTTGGAGTGATATTTTTCTAAATTGAAGATCTAGATCTAAGCAATGGCGGAGCTGCGTAGGGACTAGAGGGGTCAAAAATCCCTTCTCAACTCTCTATTTTCTTCCTTCTCTCTCTCTCTCTTTCTTCTTCACCGCCACTCTCCTTTTCTTTCTCTATTTCTCTTTGTGCAAATAATTTAATGTTGTGTATGAATTGAATTGAATATTAAAAGAGGATATACAAGGGTTTTATATATACAACAATCAGAACTTGATCTGTAACATCTATAATTTAAAAGTTTATTCGTGATTTTTACTTTAGAGGATATTGATTCAAGGTCTCAAAATGATGCGCAAGATGCCCTATGAGAACTTGCAGTGTTTATGCTCTCATTCCCTTCATTTTAATATTTTGCAAGACTCTAATATCAATTCCTGGCTCCGTCATTGGATATAAGCCGTTCCAAACTTTAAATAGCCCAAAATTTCTTACATTAACCGATACTTTGGCCTTGGATTAAATGAGGTTGATATAATGAATTTTAGGTTTGGCTGTTCTGTTTTTTGTTCCTAGTTGAGTCACAACGTTATCAATTTTAAGTTAGAACGTTATATGAGAAAGTAGGAAAGGAAAAAGGACGCTTTTTTTTGGACGAAAAGAAAGAAAAAAAAAAAAAAAGGGACGCTAAGAGAATTCATTAAGCACGTGTTTGAAGTTGGGCCGGATTGAACAGCATTCAATCATGTGGCCTCTTTGACTTCATGCGAATGGCTCTCCCTCAAATAAAACGCAAAAAAGAAAAACCCTACTCTTCACCCACAGCACTCACATTTCACTCACAAACGGCAAACCCTACCTCTCAGCAAAAGAAATTCAGCATGCCATGCCTCCCAGCAGAACTGCTGATCGACATCGTCCTACGGCTCTCACCCAAGGACTTGGTGAGCTTCATGTGCGTTTCTAAAGA
This sequence comes from Prunus padus, assembly GCA_024362665.1. NCBI lineage: Eukaryota > Viridiplantae > Streptophyta > Magnoliopsida > Rosales > Rosaceae > Prunus > Prunus padus. The sequence continues at coordinate 19,509,926 of JANFAM010000010.1, read as the reverse complement.
ATGGAAAGCTACAATCCAAGATCCACAGTTCGCCATAACCCATCTCCAACGCTCCATCAAAACCAAATCCCATCCCATCATTTTACTCATCCCATCTACCCGGATGAGCTGCTATTTTTCACTCAACTTTTCCAATAATGATACGACGTCGAGCAAAGTTTTGAAAATCAAGCTGCCTTGGGAACAGCCACTGTTAACTAGAGACCTAATCTTCGGCTACTGTAATGGCCTGGTTTGCATTCGCGATGGTGAAGGCTTTCTTTTATGGAACCCGTCCATCCACAAGTTCAAGAGGATCCCCTCGTCGCCATCTAGTATTCACGGCCATGAAGACAGCTTTGGTGGATTCGGGTATGATTCCGTCAACGATGACTATAAATTGGTGAGTTTCTTGCAGTTTCATCCGGACTATGAAGTGCACGTTTATAGCCTAAAATCTGATGCATGGAAAATAATTCAAGACTTTCCTTATGAGGATTTTGTACTTAATTCAAATGGTGTGTTTTTGAATGGTGCTTTACATTGGTTGGTGTATCATGAAACAGATGATGAAAGGATGATAATTCTAACCCTTGATCTCGCAAGCGAGGACTTTTCCGAGTTTCCTGTACCCTTCCATATGTTTCCTGATTTGATTTCTCTCAAATCAGGCACATCTGATTTGGGTAATTTGATTTCTTTAGTAGTGATGGGAGGGTATTTATGTATTTATCTAGTGGAGTGTAGAAGTAAGGCTTTGATTATGAGAGAATACGGAGTGGCGGAATCTTGGACTAAGTTTTATTCTTTTGATAAGTGGGTTTACGATTACAAGCCCTTAATGCTTTCAAGTTGTGGTAAAATGATTCTTTTCGACGAGGACTCCAGCCGTCTTGCTTGGTATGATCTACAGAACGGGATGCGAAAACCGGTTAGAATTTATGGTATGCCTGAAATTTTTGACACAATTACTTCTGTGGGGAGCATTCATCTTCTTGGAAGTTAATTAGGAGGAGGGACAACATTGTTGTGCGTAGCGGAAGCGGATTGCACATGTACGGTGGATATGAAACCGTTGAAACAACAAGAGCAAAATATGAAATACAGAAATCCAAAAGACACCAAGGATTTATACTTGGTTGGTCAGAAATTTAGCTACATCCAGGTTCAAGACAAGAAGAAATTCCACTAAGTATCCCAAAAGAGATTACCAAAGGAGATTAACCCTCTCACCTATCCTAGTGAATTACAGAGTTTAACTCTCACAACCCAAATCCCAATTACACCCAAATCACTCACACACAATAGAGCCAAGAACAAATCTCAGATTCTTGCTCACAAATAGAAAGAACCAAACAAGAGCAATTACAAGAAAATCCTCTCTGTTTCTCCTCTCTCTGGTGCGGCAACAAAGAGAGCAACAACTCTCTGCACCATGGTGCACACGGCACCTCCAAAAGGTGAGGCACAAAATGCCCACACCCCTCCCAAAATGGTGCGGCTCACTTGCACTTCACACTCTCTCACCCTTTGCTCTTGGCTACATAAATACAAGTGCAAAGGCACTCTAAATCTCCATCACGTGTAGCTTGACAATGAACAAAGAAAGTTGTCTCCCACAACTTTCAACAATTGCAGCTACCAATCTTTGACAATTACTCCATGCATTAAAACCAGCCAGCTATTATTTATTAGCTTTGGCAGCTTTCCCACATGGGTTGATGCATACACCAACACAAAAATCGGCTTTTTCCTCCAAAAGCAGCTACCATCACCCTTTCTCTGCCTTTATTCTTTAGGTGTGGTGCTCAACACAAGCACACACTTCTCTTATTAAATAGCCACCAATTTGTCTCCCAACAAAGCCATTCACCCATGTGAATAAGTCCTTCAAAGTCAAAGATGGCTGCATGTTTCATTCCTTTTGTTCATTTGTTAATATAAAACTCTATCAACAAAACCACACTTCCTTTGCATTCGGCAAGTGCATGAGAAAGAAAAGAATAATCTTTTCCTTTCACCAAGTGGTCGACACAAGTAGGAAATAGAAACACAATTTGGGCCAATTTTCAACAAACATCTGAAGTTGAAGTTGTTTTGACGTTCTCTGGAACTGGTTTCTTTGATTTAGCTGTTATGTTTGATCATATTGATGAAGCGACTATTTCATACAGTATTGGATGTTGATTATCGTTGTATCACCAAGTTTGTTCATCTTCCCTGCTGAAGATAGCACACTGTTATGTGCCTTTTTGGCAGCTTCTGGCAATTAGAATAATAAGGGTTCAAAATCGAATTATTGCACGCATTTTTTTATTTATAGATTTTGTTTTAGTGCTGTGCCAAACATAGAAGTTGATAATTAGCAGCGATACGTGCAGCAGAATAGATCTTCGTTTGAACCTGCAAAGCAAGGCATGTTGGGTTTAATTTTGTCCACAGAATAGGAAGGAAACCGGAAACAGGGACGCAAAATTAGGATAGTAAAAAAGGAAAACTTTGCTAATCGCACATATTGTTTCTTATGTTACCCTGCGCTAAATTAAATAACTTTCTCATAAAGAACATTCTTATATACTTCATGTTTTCCAATATGAAGAAAAATTGTACTATATTTATTATATATGAATTATGCTACAGTCTTGGGGTTTTTTGGGCCTCTGACCTTCCGATTTCGCATGTTTAAACAAAAAAGAATTGTTGCATTCAACTAAGTCAGATTTAGTTAAGAAGGGTCTTGATATAAGCAAGAGGTGTGAATGGCCCTAAAAGAAGGCATTAGGTTGTGGAAAAAAATGAACGTTATATCATAAAGGAAAGAAGAAAAAAGCCCGTAAATCCCAATACTTTTACTACTTATTTTAACTGCCACAAGCCCGTGTTTAAAATTGAGCAAGATTGAACGAACGGAAATTTAAGGGAACTCAAAAACTGTTATTTTTCTTTCCTTTATTTTTTGCATACCAAACAGCTTGCGGGCCTATTTTTCTTTCCCTTTTTTCTGATGAACTGGGGGAGCTTGTCAAAGAGGCCCTAAACTATAAAGCAAAAGAGAAAAACCCTAACCCCTGATCACTAAAAAACGGCAAACCCTACCTCGGCGAGCAAAGTCAGCATGCGGGACCTCCCAGCAGAAGTGTTCATGGACATCTTCGCACGCCTCACACCCAAGGACTTGGTGCGATCCACTTGCGTTTCTAAGGAATGGAAAGCTTCCATCGAAGATCCACAGTTGGCCAAAACGCATCTCCAACGCTCCATCAAAACCAAATCCCATCCCACCATTTTAATTATCTCATCTAACCCCATCGTCAACTGTGTTTCACTCAACTTTTCCGACACCGATACTACGTACGGTAAACGTTTGATAATCGAGCAGCCTTGGCAGCATCCTCCTCGGTTAACTAGCGACAAAATCTTCGGCTACTTTAATGGTCTGGTTTGCATGCACTATGGTGCAGGCTTTGGTTTATGGAACCCTTGCATCCAAAAGTATAAGTGGATCCCCTCGTCGCCATTTAGTATGTTCCGGTTTGCAAAGATCCATGGTGGGTTCGGGTATGATTCGGTCAATGTTGACTATAAACTGGTGAGTTTCGTGCACTTGAATACGTTCTGCGCAGTGTACTCGTACAGCCTAAAATCTGGTGCATGGAAATCAATTCAAGACTTGCCTCTCAAGGGTCTTGTATTTGACTCACATGGTGTGTTTTTAAAGAGTGCTTTACATTGGTTGACGCTTCAAGAAACAGATGGTGAATGGACGTTAAATATTCTAACCTTCGATCTCGCAAGCGAGGAGTTTTGCAAGTTTCCACTACCCGTCCATATATTTCCTGCTCCCATATCTGATCCGGTTTGTCAGTGGCCTAGTTATTCTTTCGTAGTCGTGGGAGGGTATCTATGTATTTATCTAAGGGAGACGGAGAGTAGAGGTAAGGCTTGGATTATGAGAGAATATGGAGTGGCAGAATCTTGGAGTATGCTTTATTCTTTTGATGAGCAAGTTCACAATCGCAAGCCTTTATTGCTTTCAAGTTGTGGTAAAATGGTACTTTTGGAAGAGAACTACAGTCATCTTGTTTGGTACGATCTGCAGAATGGGACGCGCAAAATGGTTCAAAGTCCTATGTCTCAATCTTTTTACACAATTATTTGTGAGGAGAGCATTCATCTTCTTGGAAGTTAGGAGGAGGTACAATGTCTGAAGATGTTTTGAAGTTCTCTGGAATTAGTCTTCTTTTTTTTGCAAAGTTAGGAATGGAGAGGGGAAAAACTCACGCACACTGTACCATGAGGGCTTGAATTCAGAACCACTTGGTAGTACAATAAAGGCATGAGCCAATCCAGCTAACATTCCATTCATTGGAATTTGTCTCTTTTCTATTTTTATTTTTTTGGTTATCAGGGATGGCCGAAGCCAAGAGAAAGAAAAGGCTAAACAGGCACAGCCCTAGCATGGGCCCTCCCTAATTCATCATTCAATAAAGTGTTGGTAAGATAGTCAGGAGCAAACTCATGGTGGTGCATACCCAAAGGGAGCTCATGCCCCATATTGGCAAGGAGGTCGTGCCCATTGGCAAGGAGGTCGGCAACTTTATTTTATTTCTTGTAAACGTGAGAGATGTTGCAACTCCAGTTTCGTCTCATTAAGTCCTTGCAATCTTCAATCAAGCAGAAAAAAAAGAGTGGAACTGCTCACAGGTTTCTTTTGATTTAAGTGTTATATGTACTTCAATCATATAGACGAAGTCACGGTTTCTTTTCGTAAAATGTTGGATGTTAATTATTTTTCTTTTATCCAAGGACCTACTATTTTTTAGTCTTAGTATATATGTTTTTTTAATTTGTTTCTTTTGTCTAAAGACTAAATTCTGTTATTGGCTGCTTGATTTTCCTTTTATATGACCATTTTCTATTCAAATGGTATCCTACATGGAAAAAAACCCAATATTAAGGGAGATTTATTATTATATTTAATATAGACTCAAATTATAAAAACAAATGTACATTAAATGAACTTTAGAAACACAACCAAAGCACACGACAACCACCACCCACGCCACAATCTCCCCAATCCAATACAACTCCACCAATATGGAAGTCGGAAACTGCTCCTCAATTTGTTGGTGGGGCTGCTCTTCAATTTCAGGAGAGGAAACTGAGGGCACTTCAATCAGAGAGAAAGAGAAGAGCACCGAAAACGATGAGGAACTGCTACTGGACCATGGAATACGATGAGGCCGAAGTTTCAGTTTCTGGTGGCTGCTGGCTTGTTTTTATTTTATGGGTTGTTAATTTTATTTTATTGCGTATTCCCAAAATACCCATCATAAGTTTTGAATATTACATTTTGCAAGGTTGTTGGCTTTTTGTTTTAAGGGTGTTTGTGTTTAATTTTTTTGATAAAAACTGTGACCTCAACTGTTTCAACATCCCTTTATAATATTAGAGAACTAGAGATAATAATAATAATAAATAAATAAATAAAAAGAAGAAATAATAACGGTTTTAGCAATTGTACGTGGGTTGGGTCATTTTAGAAGAATAAGAAAAAAAACAAAAACAAAAATACGAGTCTTTCTTTGGCGACTGCGAACAAAGTGGAGCCAGAGTTTGACAACAATGGCTGCTTGTCTGCAACTCAACGCTAAACCCTTCAGCCCCCTTCTCTCTCCTAGCCCCGTTTCCACACGCACCCGGAAATTGGGTAGGATCAGCTGCTCCGCAGCCTCGCCTTCCAAACGCCACACCATCACTTTGCTTCCTGGCGATGGCATTGGCCCTGAAGTCATCTCCGTCGCCAGGAACGTTCTCAACCTCGCCGCCTCTATCGAAGGTTCCTTCAATTCCGTTTCGTTTCTTTATTTGTTCATTTTAAGTTCGATCTTGCTTGTTTGGTTTCCGAGAAAGGAAAGGAAAATAGAAACGGAAAAGGAAGGCCGTACTTGGATTTTCATTACGTCTTTTTTGGGTTCTCTTTAGTTCCTCTGTGTTTAAAGTCCCTTACTTTCCCAACATTTCTCACTGATTACGTTAGTGCTTATGGTTTTCAGAGTTAGTGTTGAACAATAAAGCGTCTCTGTGTGTAATCAAGTATATTTTGCTGGGAATTTGGTATTTATTTACTGTTTGCTATTTATATAACTGAATATATTTGTATAATTAGGGATTGAGCTCAAGTATCAAGAACTTCCTGTGGGCGGAGCTGCATTGGATTTGACCGGAGTTCCATTACCGGAAGAGACCCTTTTGGCTGCTAAGCAATCTGATGCAGTTCTGCTCGGAGCAATTGGGGGGTAGATCTCACAATTCCTTTCTCATTACTTATTTTTTCAGTATGCCGACATTTGCAAGTGGTGTAATTTTACTTAATTAGATTATTGGTTTTTAAGGTACAAATGGGACAAAAACGAAAAGCATTTGAAACCAGAAACTGGGTTACTTAAGCTTCGAGAAGGTCTTAAAGTATTTGCGAATTTGAGACCTGCAACTGTTTTACCGCAGGTAATATCTGTTTTAATGCAAATGATTCAGAATTTGGTTTAAAGTACTTTTTTTGCTTTTCCTCTTAGTTGTTAGTTCTTAATTTAAATGCGCCTTGGTACATTAGGATTGTGTTCAGAACATCAAACTGCAAATGATTGCATTGAAAAGTGGTGATTGACCCGTATGAATTTTGATGTTTTTGTATGTAATATAATGATAATTGAGTAACTAAAGTGTACATAATTGATTTATTCTCTTAAAACCAATGTATCTTCATTTCAAACTTGTCTATGAAAAGGGTCTCATTTTATGGTATTTGCTCTTTCAGTTGGTGGATGCTTCAACTTTGAAGAGAGAGGTTGCTGAAGGGGTGGACCTTATGGTTGTAAGAGAGCTAACTGGAGGTTAGTATACAAGACTCGAGTGGTAATCAATCAAATGAACTTTCTTGTGTTGGTTTTTTCCCACTTTAATTAACTATTTGATTTTTTTTTTTTGCTTGTTGCTGGGAATAGGTATATATTTTGGAAAGCCAAGGGGTTTTGGCACCAATGAAAACGGAGAGGAGATTGGCTTCAACACGGAGGTGTATGCCGCCTATGAGGTTGTTTTCTGATTTCTCTGAGAGTTCCACATTAGATTCTTGGTTTTCTGATGATAGTGGGAGTCATTAGTGGTTCCAAATGGAGATTATATCTAAGGTGGTTGTATATAAATTCAAAGAATTTATCTCTATACCCCACCCAGAAAAGTTATTGAAACTACCATTTTATTCCATACTCTTCAAAAAGCTAAAAGGTCAAAAGATCAGTGGCTGGTCACCAGTGCATAGCCTCGGCGCCATCGCTGACCATGGCTAGAGGGACGTGGGGGGGAGGAATATTTTTCAAGAAAAAAGAGTTCCATTTTTTTTTTGGGGTAAAACTACAGCCTGTAAAATCAGGATGTAATTTTACCCAAAAAAGAAATGGTGGGGTATAGAGATAATTTTACCCAAAAAAGAGCAATTTTTGGGTTTAAACAGAGTCACTCTTATATCCTTTTATCTCTAATTCAAGCCTGTAGACTTTTCCTTGTAATATCAGTGGACTGATTTAGTCAGGAACAACTGAAATTCATAGCTGTTGTAAAAGTGTATTAAGGGGGATGCTTTTTTCTGTGTGAGTGAAAGTTTTGGTCTGCATTCAGAAAAATTAACTTTTCTGTGACCAAGGATTAAGATATCGATATCAACAGTTATGTCGGTGGTTCAGATTTATGGAAATATCGATAGATATATTGATATCGTGAAAAACAAAAACTCACAATAGTGTGCTTCGAAACTTAGAAATTTCAAATGGAACTTGAGGATATGCAATAACAATCAATAATGCATAAATTAGGCACGTAAGTTTTATAAATTTCAAAGGTAAAGAAAGCTGGGAGAGGACCACCCATTTGGCTTACTGTTTGGCCTAATATTTTGTTTATATTTTATAATGGGTGGTGGGAGCTGGGTAAGGGGGTCTATAACGTGAAACATAGTTTCTTGGTGTAAAACAAATATGCAAAAACCTTGTGAGTTTGTGTTGACTTTTCCCTGTGAAGAATTCACAAGCATTTTCATTGTATTGGGACTACTGGTAAATTACGACCAATATGGAACTTCTTAGTTGTAATGGGAACTTTAAAATTGCCAGGTCTGCTTTTAGTAAATTCTATTCAGAAGTTGTTTCGTTAGTTTTTCCTCCTTTTATAACTTTATAATTGCCAGGTCAGTGTGTCAATGGTTATTTAACATGGACAAATTTTCTTGGCAGATCGATCGCATTGCTCATGTTGCATTTGAGACTGCTCGGAAGCGGAAGGGAAAGCTCTGCAGTGTTGATAAAGCAAATGTGTTGGAGGTACTTTTTGTTAGAAGAAATTTTTTTTTTCTGCTCATTTTAATTTAAGGTTATTTGGGAAAATTGTAAGATTTTGTTTTAGATTTTTCCCAAAAAGAAGCATCAAACATTTTGTTGTGTTTATAACAGCATTACATGCTATGACACTAGAGAGTCTTCTCTTCAACATCCTGATGCATAATGAGTATGTTGATTGTGTCTGATCTCTCCCCTAGAGATTACAAGAAATTTGGCATCTTGTCAGCAAAGATGACATGGTTTCAACACATGTGCATTTATGATTTTGTGGGTTGAGTATTTCAGCTTAGTTTTTGGCTTGAGTTGTGAAAAGCGTATAAAATACCCAGTTGTGCCTCTTCAGTACTGTTTCGGTACAGTAAATAAAATCCTTTCACTTGTAAAAGAAATTTATGGGTGTTTAACCTGGCTTCTATATGCAGATGATGCGTGACCTGTACACTATAACCTTTTTTTAACCTGGATGTTTGTTGATTAAGCGGCACCAAATATTTCATAATGATACACCATATATGGTAGCATCTGTGACACGTCTCTCTCTGTATATTGGCATGTGGTTGCAAAGGAGGCTAAATAAGTTCTTGTGCTAAATTCATGCCAATCTAAAAACAATAAGTACCGGAGATGTTAATATATATTGTAATTATCAAATTACTGCCGAAAATGAGTAATCAAGCCAATGGCCTTTGTGCCTGATAACATCTCCTCCATCTTACAAAGGGTAAAGGGCGATGTCCATTTCCTTTTTAGTTTGTGTGACTGAAATAAAAACGAAAGATAAATGATAATGAGTCTACCATGTGTTGCCCTCTTGTATCATCTTCATTGATTGATCCAATCAAACGGATTATTGCCATCAATCTGATCATAGCATTTCAAGAGTTACTAGCCAAGTATGCTAATTTTTGGGTCATAATGATCCATTGACACTGTGCAGGCTAAATTTGGATTACTACAAATGTTGCCTGTGATATTTTGGGAAAAAATGCTAGCAAATATTGATAGGCTACTTGACAATATTGTTTCTGATGTATGCCTCTTGCTTTTTCTTCTGTGCAGGCATGCTTAAGATATAGTGTATGTTTATAATATTGATATATTTGATTCAATGGATATCCAGGCATCAATGTTTTGGAGGAAAAGAATCATGGCAATAGCCTTGGAATATCCTGATGTTGAACTCTCACACATGTATGTTGATAATGCTGCAATGCAGCTTGTTCGTGATCCAAAACAGGTTTGTCTAAGTCCGTTAGAATTATCCTCCTTTAATCCTAATAGGATCAAGAATATTGGACAAGAGGAACAAAATTCTAGAGCATCCTAAATGATAATTGCTAGTCTCATGATCTTTGCCAATGAAAATTTGCAGTTTGATACGATTGTAACGAACAACATATTTGGCGATATATTATCCGATGAGGCGTCGATGATTACTGGAAGTATTGGGATGCTTCCATCTGCTAGTCTTGGGGAATCGGTAATGCAAACTTTTGTCTCTCAGTGGTTCAAGTTCAGCTTTATGTGTTAGGAATTTCCTTCTGATGGGGATTTTCAGCTGTGCTTTAGGGTAAGTTTGGATTCCTTTTTATCTGACTATATTAAAATTCCCGTTGGCACAGGGGCCTGGGCTTTTTGAACCCATACATGGTTCTGCTCCTGATATTGCTGGGCAGGTTGGTTTGCCTACATTATCAATTTTTTTCTCCTTGGAGTAACATGCCATTTAATATATGGAATATAACGGTATAAATGCAGGATAAAGCAAATCCATTAGCAACAATTCTCAGTGCTGCTATGCTTTTAAAGTACGGTCTTGGGGAAGAAAATGCTGCCAAGAGAATTGAGGCTGCAGTTCTAGATACTTTGAATAAGGGGTTTCGAACGGGTGACATTTATTCGGCAGGAACTGTATGTACATTTTTTATTTCTCACTTCTTTATTTGTTTCTCTCTTTGGTTGGAAATCGTGATACCACAAAATATTGCAATGCTCTTCTCTTCTGTGAAAAACAAAAGAAGCTATGGAATGTATAGCATAAATTAGTTGTTGGCATCCCTATTTCCTATCTTCTACCTAAGTCCACGTCAAATAACGATTTGTTCTCTTAATCTCTTTGCATCCTTGTTAAAAGTCTTTGAGTAAGTAATGCAACTTCTCATGTTGTAATATTTTAAGTCGATGGTTTAGCCTATCTTGATGTTTGGTTTGATCATCTTACAATTGGGTGAGAACCATTGATTTAACTATCCTGGTTGGTAAACCAGCATGCCTTGGGTATGGTGTGCACTGTGCAATAGTTCCTTGAGGTGAAAAAGAAGGGAAAAAAGAAGTGAGAATAATATATATTGTATTTAGTTATGGGCTATTTGAAAATTCAATTGAAATTCTTGAGTCTAAATTTGTTTTTCATATATTTGTACAGTAATAGTTGCCTACTTTTCAGTGTAAGCTTCTCCTATTTTGATTGATTCATTGACCATTGATGGCTAATATTGGCTTTATACAGAAGTTGGTAGGGTGCAAAGAAATGGGTGAAGAGGTATTGAAGTCGGTAGATTCGCTAGTTCCTTCGCCAGTATGAAGTGATGCACGCCTTGATCAGCACTGACAACAAAGGCTCAGTATCGTTCAGTGCATGATATCTGGAGTGAAGCTGTCATTTTGGTCAGTTGAAAGCAAATCCAAAGATGTCATCCAGTATGATTTTCTTTTGTTCATAATTTGGAGGGCTTATTGAGGTGAAATAAGACCATTTTTGTAACTGTCTCAGAAATTTTATTTTATTTTAACCTTTTGACATGGAATTATGCCCTAGACATTATCCTTGTTTAAAATATGCATATCCATCAAGGGATTGTTGTAACTTGGAAACATTGGTGCCTAGAGTGGAGATTGAAAGACATTACATTTTGAAGCATGTAAGATCATTTCGTTCACTTCCTGCTGAAGCTATTTATATTCTCCGTTTTGATCTAGGCGTCGGCGGCTGTTCGTGTGGTTTTTTCCCGACTGGCAATACATATAACTTTTTTTAAAATTTTTATTATCTCCTTTGAATAGTAATTTTACTAAGTTATCACTTGAAAACTATTTAAAGGATTCATTCTTTATCCATAACGAAAATTACTTTAGAAATGCTCCCACACGAGCTGGTCGACTTTATCATGAGTTGAGGGTCATGTAAATTTTTTTGAACTTTTGGATAGATGCTAAACAAATATAAATGTTATCATTGATGTCTAAGAATCCACCCTTTCACTTAGAAATAAATAAATAAAATGAAATAGCCATTATTTCCTTAAACAAGTCAAATTTACATGCCAAACTTAATCTTATTGGGCTTCATTTGATGCGGGCGTAGTGATTTTACTTCGGCCTTTCTCAGGTTTAGGAGTTAGTACATGAGAACTTGCCATAATGTGTCGATTGGGGCATGTTTAGTGTATCGTGGCTTCTTCTTTTTTCTTTGTCCACTTTGGACTTGTACATAAGTTATAAACACTATAAATTACTTCAAAAAATTAAGAGAAGAAAGAATAGTTATTTATACAGAAAGGTATTCGGACAAAGAACCTAGGTATGAAGAAGATTATGGTATTGATTTTATTTGTGCTAGTTTCAGTGCAAGCTGACGAGGAAAACTCTATTTGTTGATGCTCTTTTTGGGAGGTCAACTTAGATAAGAAAGACTTGGGTCTTCAGCAGGGAAGATGGCTAGGACCTTCAGTAGCTAGGTATCCTGCAGAAGACAAAGTGGAAGAAGCAGTCGTTAAGCTTCGGACACCGGTGTGGTGCCGGCCGAAGGCTCTCCGATGCTTAAGTCAGCTAAGAGTGGCAATTTTGGCAGAATAACAGTAAAAGTGAGAAAGTAGTTACCCCCTTTTACCTCAGGTACTGTTCCCTATTTATAGGGAAGTGAAAGTGGGAGGTTTGTACAAAGTTTCGATATGGGACTTTGTGCAAGTCGCTCTGGTGGTGACACGTGTCTTGGAGATTAGGTTCGGCAATCAAGGGCTTCGGCAGTCGGGAGCTTCGGCAGGTGTCTGGCACCTTGGAAGAGTGTATTCCTTCGGCAGGGGAGAATGCATGTCTGCCTTGGTGTTAGTCGTTTTGAGGCTGGACATGCTCGGTTGATTATGGTGTAAACACTATTTTTTCTCAATTCACCGCATCTCGTTTTCTTTCTGAAACTCCTCTCGCCTTGACTCGTCCCTTATACATGACGATTCTTTTAAATTTGGTACCAATTATAAAATTCTTGCTACTTTCAAAAGGAAATTTCATAGAGATAAACCACCTAAAAAACAGGTTCCTGAGAAACATGTTCCTCGTACAATTGTTGATGTTCCAACAAGTACTCCTTTGGTTGAAAATCTTTATGGTAATAAGATTCCTAAGCCTACTTCAAAACCCAATTCTACTTCTATTTCTAAATATCCCATGCCTATGTATTGCATGCCCAAATATATCCCGTGAAGGGTCCCCTTCGTCAGTATCCCATTCGTCAATATCGCATTCCCAAATATGCCATTCCTAAATATTCAATTTCGAAGTATCCCATACCTATATACTCCATCCCTAAATATCCCACTAAGTATACCCTTCGGAAGTATCCCATTCCTAAATATGCTATCCCTAAGTACCCCATTCCTAAGTATCCCATACCTAAGTATCCCACTCATAAATATCCCATTCCTAAGCATAAACCATGAATCAACGGGGTAAGATCCAATGAAAAAATGGCATTAACTTGCAGACCAGTGGTCTCAGGTTCGAATTTTCATGGCACCTTAGTAGTGTGTGTGAGAAAACCATAAGTGTAGAATTGATTACATAGAATCAATAAAAATGAATTTTGAATAGTGTAGTATTTGTCGATCATCTCCTAAAAATCAGTGCACAAATACATTGTAATTTATATATAAAGAACATAGTTTATTAAGGACAAACTACAGTAAATCCCTTAACCTATAGGGCCATTTTCAAGTTCATACCCAATTTTAGAGACTTTTACGAGTACATACTCAACGTCACGGAAACTTACAAATTGCCCCTTTCGTTAGCCAAACCATTAGTTAATCTGTTAAATGCTGATGTGGCATTTGTGGGACCCATTTTTTAACTTACGTGGACTCCACATAAGAAATAAAATTAATAAAATAAATGAAAAAACAAAACAAAAATCTAAAAACCCAAAAAAAAAAAAATTCATCTTCTCCGATTTCCCCTGACCTCCAACCCGCCTCCCTACAGCTCCGCCCCACTTCCATTAGATCTGACTCTCTCCAACCCAAATCAAGTGGTCATCTCCATCTCCCTCTCTCTCTCTCTCTCTCTCTCTCTCTCTCTCTGGTTTGATTCAAATTTACAGATATGCAACTATGCTTGTTCTTTGATTGATTTTTTTTTTTGAGTATCGAGGATCTGGTTGCATGCCCCCAAACCTCTTATTCGAACACGGCCTTGTGCCACCCAGATCTAAGCAACAAGTCGATTCACGTCCGTACATTGATGAGGTCGAGGAGGGTTTGGATCGGGATGGCTTCGCTGGGTAAGGGGTTTTGAGGAGATGGCTTCGATTTCGTTCTTTGATGCTTCTCAAAAAATCAAAATTGATCTTGGCACTATAAATGGCTTCGATCTCGTTTATCCTACACTTTCAGTTTTCATTTTTTTCTTCCTTGCAAGTTGATGGGCGGGTCCGGCCATGGGTGTTCATATGGGAGTAAGAACTAGGAACCTGGAGAGCTAGATGAAAAGCATCAGAGCCAACAGAGTGAGGACCCAATTGGGTCAATGCCTTGACGTGTTCCAGAGCTGAAAATTCAAAAAAGCCTATCTTTCTTACCTGCTCAGCTGTCAGAGGCGCAGGCAGGCTCTCGAACTGGTAATGAAAAACACCCCAAGAGCCGTAGGCGATGGCCAAGAACAAGGTGAGCCAAACAAAGGGTGATCTCTGAGGCCTCTGTGCAACCCATGAAGGGGCAATTGGTTCTTCACTCACTTCTGGTTTGGTGGTCGATGCTGATGCGTTCTAGTTTAAGTGGACCGGATTTTAATCCTTATAACATCCGAATTCGATGTAAGGAAAAGGTTCGAGTTTGAAGAAGGAAAAGAAGATGAGACAGTGAAGTGGGAAGAGTCTTTGGTAGTTGAACAATCTGAACATGTCATGAAGGTAAATGATGTAGAGGGTGTTGATGGTTTGGATTTGAGTAATTTTGGCAAAGTTCAAAATGGAGATTCTGTTCAAGGTGAATGAGAAGAATACGGGCCAGTTATGGTGGTTCTGAGAGAGAGAGAAAGAGAGAGAGAGAGAGAGAGAGAGAGAGAGAGAGAGAGAGAGATTTTTTTAAATAAATTTTAAATAATTTAAACATTAAAATAACTTTTTATTAATTTTCGGTCCAAGTGAAAATCCACGTCATTAAAAAATGGGTCTCACTTTTGGCACGTCATCATTTAATAGATTAACTAACGGTTTGGCTAACGGAGAGGGCAATTTGTAAGTTTCCGTGACGTTGAGTATGTACTTGTAAATGTCTCTAAAATTGGGTATGAACTTGAAAATGACCCTATAAGTTAGGGGGTTTACTGTAGTTTGTCCTTTATTTAATGAATGTAATTGCATATTTTTCCCTTCACCATGGAATTATGTGTTAAACATTCATTTTCATGCAAATTGGATATGAAAGTTGCATTTCAAGACTGCATTGTTGTACTTCCACAGTTTTATGTTGGAGTGCAAATAGCTCTTTCATACTTCTCATTTAAGATAACGTAAAAAGTTTCTTTTAATTGACTTGCAAATCAGTGGTCTCATGTTCAGATTTTCATGGCACCTTGTCAGTGTTTGTGTGAGAAAACCCTTCCTCCCCCTTCCTAATTTTGACAACAACAAAAAGGCACATTTATTCGAAAATACCCCAATCTTTTGATTTTGTACATTATGTCAAATAAAATAGGGTCAATCGCAAAAGGCACATTTGAATTATGAGAAGAACTTCAATTAAGTATCAGACCAAGATTAGTTTGTAAAATACAGGCACTTTTGAATTACAGGGTAAACTTCAATTGTATCAAATCTAGACATTCTTTGAATGTCAAACTCAAAGGTTAAAAGTGGTTTCAATGTACATCTCTTGTCACTTTAACTTTATCTATCAAACATTATGCGGACACTTGATAAAAGTAAGAACTACATAAAACTCGGATTTTTACATGGACAATAATTTTTATTAGTTAAATATAAAAGGATATGAAGGATGTACTTAGGGCCGGTTTGATTGAGCCTGGCCCTAAGTACATCCTTCGACATCTTTGCCCAAAGAGAGTGCGCATTCCACTGTGGTATTAATTGCTTTTGTGTTTATTTTGAGTAATCATGGTATTTAATGGCTTTTTTGTTAGAAATAAAAAATAATATAAAAGTGTTAGGCTTTTAACCCTAACACATATCTTTCTTTTTTAAACTTTGAAGCGCCGCATCTGTTCTCCCCCTCTCTCTCTCTTCTTTCTTCTTCCTCCCTATTTTGTGTATCTTCTTCTTCCTTCCTTCCTATCTCGTAGATCTTGTTGTTCAAGCCGCGAAGTCGTCGAGCACAAATCTCGCCGTCCAAGCCGCAAAGTCTTCGTGCCCAAATCTCGTAGCCTCCATATCAATCTTCGCAGTCACCAGTTAAACACAGAAACCGAGCCAAACCAGCTCATATGACCGATTAACCGAGGACTCCGGTTAATCAGAGATGATGGTTCGGCGTCGGCGATAAAAAACGCTTCACCGAGGGCTACGGTTTGGAGTTCGGTGTTGGATTCACACCGAACCAACCCAGACCGAGCCCACGCCTAGATGTACTCCCACTTTGCAATCGAGTTCAAATTCCCTGTAATTTAGAGTATATTAAAATAGAATATCCTTTGTATAAAAAAGGATATGAATAATAATAAAATTAATTAAGCAAAGAAGGATAATAAAAAAATTTATAAGGTAAAAAAACAAGCTCTAAACTTTTGAAAAAAAAACATTTAATTTTAAATGTAACACATTAAAAAAATCGAAGAAAAAAAATCTATATATAGATTGGACTCCAGACTACGCATACATAGATAGAGCGCCAGCCCAAAATTCTCCCGCTAAACTGAAGACTCTGTCATCTCTATTACTTCCATGTCACCGAGTTCGAGCACGGCACATGCAGGAGCCTCGCCCGGCGAGGTTTTCAGGTCTCAGCCGGCCATTATCTCCGGCGATCCCAGTGACTCCTCATATTCGTCGTCTTCCTCAATCTCCAACATCACGCAGGCCTTTCCTTTCTCTTCTGGAAACCCTAGAATCGAAGAGACCAGAGGCATCATGCTTCTCTACCGCGATGACGCCGACGTCGTTTCCACCTCGCCCTCTCACCTCCCCGTAAGCTCATTTCCTTTCATTTCATTTCATCTTGACTGTTCGTTCCGTTGTGTCTTTCGATGTGCTAAGTAATGTTTCGGCCCTAAACTTAGTAAAATTAAAGTGTTAATATCAAATTTAAGGGAATGTTTTGCATTTTCAGTTCAATGAAAAAAATGCATGGAAATTGGTAGAATTGGGCGTTTACTGGATTTGTGTTCGTCAAGTGTGAAGCAAAATTTAAGGAAATTTTAACAGTAAATAAAATGTTTCTCAGCATCCAGTAATGTGGAGATGATTTGCGAAGAAAATGATAGGAAAATAGTTTAGGTAGCACTTATGTTAAAGTTTCTTTAACAATACAAAGCATATTCTTATCCTGTGAACTCCATATTTTGACGACTACAAAGAGCATTAAAAAGATCCCTTTCTAGGGAGGTTATTATTGAAAGGACCAAACTTGTTCCTTTCTAAGAATTGATTTTTTGGCTAGTCAAAGTCTAAAGTGATTTTCCCTTTGTTCAAGAGGTGTTAAACTTCGGTAACCTCTTCCAACAAATTTATTGTTCCAGAGTCTTTGAAAATGTTGAAGTTTGTTAGATGTAATTGAAGAACCTGGGGTAAAGCAAAAACGACAATGCAAGATTGATGTGGATGTCCACTTTATGTAGGTTGGAAGGAAGCCACTTGTTTGTGTGCTTGGAGTGCCGAATCACATGACATATGCAGACTTTTGCCAGTTTTGTGGTTCATTCATTTTGCATATTTTGGAGATGCGGATTGTCAGGTTTTGTCTTTGAAAGTATTGTCATTTCTGGTCCTGTATTTCCTTTTGTTGTGTTGTTGAATTTCTTCTTGATTTTATTTTCTTGTTTGTGGTTTAGGAATGATGGAATGGAAGATCGTTACAGCATTTTGATTAGGTTTGATAGTCAGGACTCCACAGATGATTTTTACAAGCATTTCAATGGAAGCCGATTTTCGTCGCTTGAGGTTTTCTCGACTAACTCCATACTCTATACCTATAGACAGTTATACATAGACTCTTGACTTGGGAGGACTTGTACAAATTTTCAACAGTTACAACAGTTTTAAGCTTTTATTGTTGTCATCCTATTTATTATCTGGGATTTAATATAGGTGGAGGCTTGTCGCATTCTCTTCACGGTAGATGTTCAATACACTGGTTCAATAGAACATGCACAGGCATCATCGGGAAGCTCAACTGAGCAGCCATCATGTCCAGTCTGTCTTGGTATGCACTTATCTATGTGAAAATATAAGTTGTATATTTATGGTTTTCTTTTAGTTTTTCCTTTTGTCTTTAATGTTTGGAGATTTCTTACTTAACCTTATTTTACAGAGAGACTAGACCAAGATATGGGTGGAATTCTCACGACTATCTGCAATCATTCTTTCCATTGTTCTTGCATTTCAAAATGGACGGATTCTTCTTGTCCTGTAAGTAATTTTTGCAAGTGTTTCAACTTTTTTCTCCCTTTAGATTTGTGTATATGTGTATATGTGTGTGAACAGGCATAAATGCATGTACAAGACCATGTTCAGAAGTTAGCTCACCAAATTGATTGGACTCCTTTTTTTCCTTCCCTCACCCTAGCATGCTCTATCACATGCTTGTTTCTAATATTGTGAGACTTGGGCACCACCTTATGTACAAAGTGATGGAACTCAATCAAAGTGATTGGACTCTAGCATTGTGTTTGATTCATGGAAGTGGAGAAAGATGTCTGTATCCAAATCTCCTCTCCCAGGGTAGTTGGACCAACACTAGGTCACCTGTTGCAATTAGTTGTTTCTTCAAAAGGACTGTAATTGGTGAAAATTTAATCTATGGATCTTAAAGGGGTAGTTTCCAGCAGAAAATAGGACAATCTACTGATGTAGACAATAGTCCATCATATTGCTTTTGGATGAAATGGTTTCTATCTTCGAAGAAAAATACGTTTTTTTTCCTTTCTTTTTCTGCACAGCAGTAGTACCGTAGTAGACATGACAGCCATGCTAATGGGAAAATTTGTCTTTGTATATCAGTGCCTCTGTAATTAGACTATCTTTTTTCAGGTCATCTACCCTCCTCAACCCTCTTTACTGGGGTTAAAAAGAAAAAAATTTAGAGCTGCCCACCCTGATTTCACATCTAGAATTGATTTTGTTGCATCAGACCGTGAACAGTCAAGGAAAAAATCAATTAAGTAATATAGTAGGAAAGTTATAACATACAAACTTGAATTTCAAGGTCATGCATGAATTCTTTGGGAGTTTATCCGTTTATATCACAATATCAATTTTCCACCTGTGCTGGGTGTTTATTCCTCACTTATGGTTTAGCCCTCTTATTATTGATAAATGATTAAGCAAGAAGTGCAGAGGGGATGGAGGCCAAGTACTTGGTTACAAAGAATCATTCACAAAAATCAAAGGGGAGACTAGTGACAGTAAAAGAGAGCAAAACATGAACGAAAGGAAAACATGACACTAAGACCCTATAATTCAAAGTTTGAACGGAGGTTAAAAAGAAACCAAAGCCATGATAGAGCAGTTAAAGCCAAAAAAAGAAAGCACGTTAAGGAAACTCTCATATTCTAATACATGGTCATAATACCTAGTATAAATTTTCTCATTTGTGATAAATAAAACGTACAAATGTGCTTATTGACAGAATACACCTAAGTTCTTTGAATGCGTAAGAGTAGGTGAACCTAGGTTACCAGTTCTCTTTGTAGTCAACTTGTGGTTAAGCTGCAGTCTATGATTTGGCTACAGCTTTTGTTCTTCAAATTTGTTACATTCACTTTCCTGCTAGCGTTAGCTAGATTGCGGCTAAAGAGTTGCAAATGACTTTGCAAGGTAGGTCCTTAATATTCATTGACTTGTCTGCCACATGTTATGTCAGGTATGTCGATATTGTCAGCAGCAGCCTGAAAAGTCTAACTGTTTTGTTTGCCAAACTTCTGAGAATTTGTGGATGTGTGTTATCTGTGGCTTTGTTGGCTGTGGGAGGTATATTATTTTCCATGAGACCATTTAATTCTTATTTTTCTTATCACTTTTGGGGGAAAAAATCTCTCCCTCTCGCTTTATGTATCTTTATCATACTCTGAAATATTTGGTGTAGGTATAAAGAAGGACATGCCATAAGACATTGGAAAGATACAGAACATTGTTATTCTCTTGAATTGGAAACGCAGCGTGTGTGGGATTATGCTGGAGACAATTATGTTCACCGCCTAATTCAATCTAAAACTGATGGGAAATTGGTTGAATTGAATTCACCGTATAATGAGTGTGGAAGTTGCGAATGTGTAGATTCTGGATTCAGTGAGGCCCTTTTGAACAGTAAAGTAGAAGCGGTAATAAGTTTACCCTTCATGTCACTTGATACAGGCAGTAACATTGCTATTAAGTTCTTTGTAGTTTGCATTTCTCACATTTTGTAACATTATCTGCAGATTGTTAACGAGTACAATGAACTGCTTGCTACTCAACTTGAGAACCAAAAAGTGGTAAGATCATTCTTCTTATTCCTTACTGAAATAGTTTACTATTTAAACTTGTTTGAGCTTGACATGTAGTGTTACACTGCACCCGTAATTGCTATGTGGATTGCAGTATTTTGAATTGTTTCTGCAAGAAGTTAAAGAAGGAACTGAAAGAGAAATTTCTAATGCTGTTGAGAAGGCTGTACCACTAAAGAAAATACAGGCCAAGCTGGACAGATGTGTAAAAGAGAAGAAATTTCTTGATGATGTAAGTGTTAACTCTTGTGCTTCTAGAGTAGCTGGTTGAGAAACTCATGTCCTTCTAATTGGGCCACACTTTAGAGTTTGGTATGAGATATCACCTAGCCAGTAACTATCTAAAGATCTTTTTGCTTCTACATGCAGCTTAATGAAAACCTTTTAAAGAATCAGGAGATTTGGAAAGCAAAGATATTTGAAGCTGAAGAGAGGTATTGGTTTCTCCCTTTCTTTCTTGTTTTCTGAATTTTATTTTCTACATCATCCTAAGTTCATTGACTTGATATGATAGTAAGTAATTTGACTTTTGATTTGTTTTTACGTTAACGTAAGTGGACACAGATCATCAACTTCAAGCTAATTTTTTCTCTTTGGATTTTATGCCTTATTGTCATCGATAAGGAACAAAACACTTTCGCATGGTTGGATGTCCTACCGATTTGACTTATACCACCAAGTTTTAAGATTATGGCAATATCAAAATGGAGACGTGGTAAATATTTGAGATGTATCCACTATTAGATGTCTGATCACTTAGGCTTTCCTGTTGCGGTGTACAAATTTTTTTTTACACTTGTTAAGAAGAGCTTATATAGATTGTAATCCCTTGATCCATTTTTTAAGATTATGCAAATTTTTCCCTTGAAAAGTTGCTCTATTTGTATCATACTAAAGTAGTCTATGCAACAATAAAAAAAATTTAATTTATCATAAAAAAAAAAATTGATTTATTTATCATTTCCTCATTAAAATGAAATTACCATTTGCTCCTTGATTTGTTTTTAACGTTTATGAGAATCTTGTTGAACCATTTTGTAGATGTTGCAATATAGTGTAAATTCATTTGGTTGTTTTTCTGCTAGTATTGCCTAACTGGTCCTAATTCTTGTACTTTCAGGGAGAAAAAGACTTTGAAACTAAAGGATGATAAAATTAGCGACTTAGAAGAGCAGGTGATATAAGATTGTCATTCTTCCTTTCCTTTCAGAGAGAGAGGGAAAGAAATTTCATAGACAATTTTTAAAGCCCGATACCTTCGTATCTGGCTGGCCTTAATATTTAAGCATCCGTGTAAACTAAGGACTTCCTTTGTTAATTTACACCTTTTTTGCAGCTTAGGGATTTGATGCTCTATCTGGAGACTGGGAAGACAGTGGAGCAGTCATCGATATCAAATGAAATAAAGGATGGCACTGCCTTGCCAGCATCGATAGAGTTGTCGCAGCCATCAAGTAGCAAATGATATTAAGGACACCAGTCTCTCTTCCAGAAGTTATCAATGAATGTATGGAAGAGGGCTCAAAGACTAATAACAGGAGGAGAAGCTAAGTTGAAGGATGGATGGTTCCCCTCTTGTACTGCTCCTTGAGCTGGTTCTGTTTCATCTCGGGTGCCTGTTTGGTTCTTTTTTCTTTTTCTTTTTTGTGGTTGCCAAGTTGTGTATGGTAAGGGGGTTATGAGTTGCAAAATTATGGTCATGCTTGATGGTTGTTGAGAATTTATGCATTCAAACCCCTAGGTGGTGATGATGATGGATGGTAAAGGGTGGGATACTTGTAAAGATGCTCAAGGTTTTGTAAAAAATTTGTGTATATTCATATATCATCCAGGGTGGACTCCATATTTTATTTTTCAAAAATTATTGCAACATATATATATATATATATATATATATATATATATATATATATATTGGATAAGACTTTAATGTTTGGACTCTGGAGTTCCCTTGGAGTCCGGAACACACACTTGATGTTATTGTCTATCTCTTTTCACATGAAAAATGTTTTCTTTATACAAGTGACATTGGGATATGAGGTTTCGAACACGCAACCCGGGCTTTAGGTAGGTATGAATGTTTTAACCATATTAGCTAACCACATGAAAAATGTTTAACTAAGAGACACATTCTTGTTAACGGAGTTTAGCGGAAAAAAGCTTTAATTTGTAGACCAGTAATCCTAAATTCGAACCCAATAAACTCCGTCCTTCCTAACTTCGTCAAAAACAGAGACATTCGTCTTACTTTAGTTAGTTTAATAAGGTTGACTATATGAGGTGATAACTTTTACCGTTGACTTTACACCTGAACCATCCAGATCTATCTAGCACTCTATGATCGTGTGACCAACCTCAGAGGATTTAGATCTTCAAACAGATACATCTACACTTCGCAATCAATGTCAAATAAAGATTCCTTCCTTCCTATGCCGACTGAAAAATAAAACACAAATAAATTTGGCATTTTCATAATATCCATCTTCCTCGACCTTCCTTAATCCTGAGCATCATCATCATCATCATCATCATCGTCTTGTCTCTCTGCTGCTGTCCAAATTATGGTATGATTTTTCATGTTTCTGTGCTTTGGCTTCGGCTTTCGACAATATAGCTCTGGTCTGTTTGTCATTTCATCTCATAGTTTCCTTTGAGATTAACTATATCTGATTACCTTTGTTATTGTTGTATGCAGTTTGGTTATTGTAGTGATTGGCATGATCAACGGGTAATTGTCAATTTTAATTCTTCTGATTTGTGAAAATTTTGTGGGTTGGTTGTTTTTTGTCTAATGGGATATGGTGTTTCTTCAATTTCTTTGAATCAAATAGTGGAATTATAGTTTTTCTTTTCTTTTCTTTCTATGGGTTTCCTGAATTATAGGATATCACTAATTTGTAGGACAGGCCCTCATTTTTGGGTGATGATAGCTTTCTTTAACCGTTCGTGGTTAATTTGCTTTCTTTCGGTTGCTTTCTTATTCCTTATTTAGCAAGTGGCCTTTTGGTTTTATTGGGATTTTATTTTTGAGTTTGTAAATTCTAAGGAGGATACTGAAAGCTTCATTTCAAACCATAGAAACTGTCGTAAAGAACCTAGTTTTGTTGGTATCTGAGCGTTATTAGAATGGCTTCCTTGACGGTAAGGGTGTCTTGATGGAGAACTTGCATTTTCCTTTCCAGTTCATGAAAAGAGTGTGGGTGCACATGTGAGAGTCTCATGACACTCATTACTGTTTATTCAAGTGTTTAGAACAACGATATTGAGTTGTTTTAAACAGCATCTCGTAAGCTTTTATTATGAATGTTCTTGTTCCAAGTTCCGATTTTCCCGTAATCAGACTAAAACTGCTCGTATTGGCTTTTGTTGTAATCCCAGGTGGTGCTAGTCTATTCTTAATAAAGGAAATTACAGAGTTATGATGGATTGTTTGCCGGAGCACTTAGTATGGGAGATCTTGAGCAGGGTTAAGAAAACCACTGATAGAAACTCTCTGTCTTTGGTGTGTAAACGCCTGCACAGATTGGATAATGAACAGAGACAATCTCTTCGGGTTGGTTGTGGATTAGACCCTGCAAATGAAGCTTTGACTTCTCTGTGCAGTAGGTTTTCCAACTTGACAAAGGTAGAGATAACTTACGCTGGCTGGATGTCTAAACTAGGAAAGCAGTTGGATGACGAAGGGCTTCTTATTCTTTCCAATTGCTGCCCTTCTATGGTTGATCTCACTTTAAGCTACTGCACGTTCATCACTGATTTGGGCCTTGGTCACTTGTCTTCTTGCTCAAAACTTTCAGCTTTGAAGTTGAATTTCACAACAAGAATTACTGGCTGTGGCATATTATCTCTTGTTGCGGGCTGCAAAGTTCTCACTATCCTCCACCTTGTACGATGTCTAAATGTTAGCAGTTTTGAATGGCTTGAATATCTTGGAAAGCTCGAAACTCTTGAAGATCTCTCAATTAAGAATTGTAGAGCTATTGGGGAGGGTGATTTGATTAAGCTAGGTTCTAGTTGGAAAAAACTAAAATGCTTGCAATTTGAGGTAGATGTGAATTACAGATACATGAAAGTTTATGATCGTTCAGCTGTGGATCGCTGGCAAAAGCAGTGGGTCGCATGTGAGAACTTGGTGGAACTTAGCTTGGTAAATTGTATCATCAGCCCTGGGAGGGGGCTCGCTTGTGTGCTGGGGAAGTGCAAGAATTTGGAGAAGATTCACTTGGACAAGTGTGTTGGGGTAAGGGACTCTGACATCATAGGCTTAGCCCAAAAATCAAAAAATCTCCGCTCCATTTTCCTTCGAGTTCCATCGGATTTCTCACTTCCTCTTCTGATGAATAACCCACTGAGATTAACCGATGAATGTCTAAAAGCCATAGCTCAGAACTGTTCGATGCTTGAATCTGTCAGGATATCGTATTCTGATGGGGATTTCCCTTCATTTTCCTCATTTACATTGGATGGAATCCTTAGTTTGATTCAGAAGTGCCCTTTGCAGGAACTTGCTTTCGACCAAGTGTATTCCTTTAACGATGTTGGGATGGAAGCTCTTTGCTTGGCTCAGTATCTTGAGACCTTGGAGCTGGTCAGATGCCAAGAGATAAGCGACAAGGGGCTGCAGCTTGTGGGGCAGTTTCCCCGGTTGTCCATTCTGCGTTTAATCAAGTGTTTAGGGGTTTCTGATGATGGGTTAAAGCCACTTGTAGGGTCATACAAATTGGAATTGTTGGCTGTGGAAGATTGTCCTCAAATTTCTGAAAGAGGAGTTCTGGGAGTTGCAAAGTCTGTATCTTTCAGACAAGACTTGTCATGGCTGTACTGAAAACTTGTGACTGGATCAGGTAAAAGCAGTATCAAGGGCTTGTTTGGTTTCTGCAGCATTTCATTTATCCAGTTGTTGTACTAGGTTTAGATGGCTTACTGTAAGTAAACTATTGTGTTGTGAATGTTATTTTTTAAAATTTAATTCAATGATCTGTAAGAATAAATAATTGTACTGATTTATTTGCCTTCACTGATGACCACTTAATGAAATGGCAGTTGTGAGATTCATATTTATTTTTGCAAGCGTCTGATTCATTGAAACAGCTACCACTGTGCATGATAATGCTAAATTCATCTATAAGAGGAGTTTTTGTCAATTGCTGTCAGTGTAATGTCCATTATAGACCTATTATAATAATAAATAAAAGAATTAATAATTCATTACTCATATCTGATCTCTCTTTTTAATTTTTTATGATCCTTTTTCATTACAAAAACAATATATCAAGGATGATCCCTTACATTTTATGATTGAACAAACAGAAATTTTGACGTTACAACACGTGTATAAGGACATTGCTTGCCTCCTTTCGGGAAAGAAGACATATTCTATACTTTCTACAAATAATAGTTTAACATATAAGCAAAAATAATTTATCATAATCACAAAAACAAAATTTTATGCATATATGTCAAATTGTGAGTGATAACAAAGTAGTAGAGTTCTTACATGATCTACAATAACCACGTACGGGGATGTATTTGGTTTTTTTATAAACAAAGTAACAAATAAGGTTGTAAGAGCATTTCTACCCCAGCAGCCTAGCCCAAGCAAAAGGTCTCCTAGGCCTCAAAAACCATTTCCAGCACAGCAATTCAGCCTCGGTAGATGGTGGGTTCCACCAAGTCTGGGCAAGTCTGAAGGCAAGAACAGCCCAAGTTGTTGACTGAGGGCGATTACGTCATCAACGTAAATTTTTTTTTTTATACATATCTAGCAATTTTTTATTATTAATCTCATATATATAAATAAAATTAATCCCATATAAATAATAATTGCCTTTAAGTTGCCTTGTCAATAAATGGAAAAGCAATATTAAAAAAAATATAGCAATCACTATTCATATACCATCACCATGGATAAAAGTGCCGTAATTTGCATTTTTTGGTTAATGGTCCATAAAAACTTAAACGTAAATGGGAATTCGACCACTCAGACAATGACACGAATTAGTACCCGAATAAGACCCGCTCCTTGCGTGTTTCTCTCTCCCTCCCTTCCTCCCTCTCTCTCTCTCTCTCTCTCAAAACCAGACAAATACTGTTCACTTTGAAAGCATAACGTTCAACTGAAAATCCCAGATGCCTGAGCTCAAAGTTATCAAGCTGCTTAAGCCCCACGCCGCCTCATACGACGTCGCTTTCGTCCCCCTACATTCAAATTCCTTCGAATCAAATCATCATCCACCTCTCACTCATAATCACAAGCATCGGAATCAAATTTATTCCTCAATTATCACGTCGTCCCAATCTCCCCCTCTCCCGGAAACCGCTATATAAACCCGCGGTTCTATTTTCCAAAAACAAAACGAAGCGCACAATCAAAATGCTTTCTCTCCACCTCAAACCCCCAATATTCGCCGGAGCGCGAATCACCCGCGCTCCGGCCAGTGTGGCCGCTCCACGTGCGTGCCTTAGCGTGGACGTGCGCACGGCCGATCAATCGAAGCCGGGGGTGGCGGTGGGGAGCCAGGAGGTGATGGAGGCGGAGGGGAGGGTTCTGGTGGGGACGTACAAAAGGCCGCCCGTGGTGTTGTACAGTGGCAAAGGATGTAAATTGTACGATCCTGAAGGGCGAGAGTATTTGGATTTGTATTCTGGGATTGCTGTGAACGCGCTTGGGCACGGGGATCCTGATTGGATACGAGCGGTCACAGAGCAAGCCCGTACGCTCACCCACGTCAGCAACGCCTACTATTCCATCCCTCAGGTCACAAATGAATTTTTCACTGCATATATGGGTTAAGCTAGTTGCACATAAGTTTGAGTCCTACTTATTTCGTACATTAGAGTAGTTAGAATCAAGGTCTAAAATATCCATAATATCCCGATATTTATCGAAATTTATGTGTTTTTGGACTACTGATATTTCCGATACCATCGATATTTTAGACATTGACCAGTATACTTGGTTTCAATCATGGACTAAAATATCGATAATATCGACGAAATATCGAGTATATTATCGTTTTTTCTTGTCACAGATATTTTCGAACATATCAATACACATATCGTATGAATATCAATAATATCGACGAAATGTCGAGGAAATATCGATGTCGATAATTTCGCTCAGACTTCAGTATATTTTGGCAAAATATCGACATGATATCGCTATAATATCGAAAATATCGATTTGCACATGAGAATGAGTTTACTTTTCAAGTTTCAACTTTTCAACTACGCTTCACAATACACTTACTCTACACATAGAGATGAAGAAGATAGTGAAAATTTTGAACCTCATAGGAACTCTATGTGGTATTAAGTCACTAATGTATCTTACCATGCAATGTATAAAGTGTAAAATATTGTACTAAATCATTATATATAAATTATTATAGTGTATTTAATCTTCTTTCACTAATTACTACATATTTTCTACACTCACAGTGTTTGTCATTTCGCTATATAATCAACTTAAATCAGTTAAACCCATCATGCAATGCATTTCCTTTCAATTTTTTGTGATAAACTAATAGATAATTGACTAAATAAACATCCTCCAAAGTTTCAATAAAAATTTCCAAGTTTTTCTTACAATTTCCATGGTTTTTATTCAATTTTTATTGATATCGATAATATCCCGATATTTCCATCGAAATTTCCATGTTTTTTACTACCGATATTTTAGACCTTGGTTAGAATATTGTTTTGTCGGTACATAACTCTTTCAGTCGAGTTTGATCCTCCTCCTATGATTAGAATGTTGTTTTCTCAATGTGTACTCACCCCTTTGCATCCAAGTTCGATCTTTTTCTCGTACAGAGTAGATATCGCTTTGTCCAAAAAAAAAAGGGGGCCAGCCAGAGGGCACTTTCAATGACAGACGCGTTTTGCTTTTATGTGCTATTGAAGCTAGTTTAAGTACCATCGCTTGTAAATGTATTTTTATTCCTCGTGAAATTTGCTCACGAATATGGCAGTTGTTCTTACTTTAGGTGGAGCTAGCAAAACGTCTGGTGGCTTTCTCCTTTGCTGATCGTGTCTTTTTCGCCAACTCTGGCACAGAAGCAAATGAAGCTGCCATAAAATTTGCAAGAAAGTTTCAAAGATTCTCATTTCCTGAAAAGAAAGAGCCTGCAACAGAATTCATTTCTTTCACCAACAGCTTCCACGGGAGAACGATGGGGGCCGTTGCTTTGACAAGTAAGGAGCATTATCGGTCGCCATTTGAGCCTGTCATGCCTGGAGTTACTTTCTTGGAGTATGGCGATATACAAGCAGCAACAAAACTAATTCATTCTGGCAAAATTGCTGCTGTGTTTCTTGAACCTCTCCAGGGCGAAGGTGGCATACATAGCGCAACTAAAGAATTCTTGCAATCCTTGCGTGGTGCTTGTGACGATTCAGGGTCGCTACTGGTCTTTGATGAGGTAGGAAGTTCACTGGAAAACTTCAGCTTGTCTCAATATTCATTTAAGTTGGTGCTCGGAGAAACTGGTACTTGTGAATATATGAAGCTAGTTTTCAGTCCCAAAAAACATATGTCTAACTTAACTTCACCTTCTGATGAAGATCGCTATGGAAATTGTTGTTTATTTATATTTATTAAATTAGTTTCTAATATATCATATATGTATACTTTTGGGGATACTTAGTTTTGTGATATATCCTATCCTATTCTGATTCTGAAAAACTCCTTATGATGTTTTAACTACTCCCAGGTTCAATGCGGCTTGGGCCGAACTGGTTATCTCTGGGCACATGAAGCTTATGGGGTATTCCCAGACATAATGACGCTGGCCAAGCCTCTTGCAGGAGGGCTCCCCATAGGCGCTGTTTTAGTGACAGAAAAGGTTGCTGCTTCAATAAAATATGGAGAACATGGAAGCACATTTGCTGGAGGCCCGCTTATATGCAATGCAGCCCTTGCTGTTTTGGACAAAATCTCAAAGCCTGAGTTTCTATCCAGCGTCTCAAACAAAGGTCAGTACTTCAAAGAATTGTTAACGAAGAAGCTGGGAAAAAATCCACACGTGAGAGAAGTACGTGGTTCGGGACTTATCGTTGGGGTAGAGCTAGATGTTTCCGCTTCACCACTTGTCGATGCCTGTCGAAATTCGGGTCTTCTAATAATAACAGCAGGAAAAGGAAATGTTCTCAGGCTTGTGCCCCCTTTGATTATCTCTAAGCAAGAATTGGAGCATGCAGCTGAGGTCTTGCTTGAATGTTTGCCGGTCCTTGATGGCTCTAATTGAAGTTGAAGTACCCATGACCATTTAGCTTCATGTATTTTTTGGTCGAAAATTTAGCTTCATATATGACATGTACATTATTGCTGGGTTTTATGTTAGCTCAGTTTGTGCATGTCTCTGTTTTGCGCTGTCCGAACGTTAAGCTATCAATTGCATCTTTATATACATAGAGCTATATGTAATGGTTATGGTGGTAGGTATTCTCATGAGGATTTACATCTTAGCTTTTAGATTTGACTCGTATTTGTGAGAAACTAGTTCATAACTTAAGTACATATTTATTACAAGCATAAACATTGATATGATCAAACAGTCCCATAACACTACTAGAAAGACAAACACAACAAGACACAGATGCCAGCCACAACCCTAATTCAGCACATCAGCTCCTCCCTGCACAGGACCTGAAAGTCATCACTTGAGATTGTAGCTTATTGAGGTGAGTAAAACTCACCCCTTGGCTAGGTTTGAAAATCAGTGGAATTAATCGTAATATTCGTATTGAATATATAGTTTATACATATACCAACTGTAAATAACAATGATTGCTTATGATACATAATCAATAATTAACTAAACAAACAGAGGGAGTTTCTATACACATTTATGTTGCTACATGATTGTATTTCATTAAAACTTCTCTATCTATGCAAGAGGTTTGTAGTTGTTCAAGTAGTTAAGAGTAGTTACCTATATGCATTTGAATTTATGTTGTCCAATCTCCCTTTCCCTAATATCGCTTGTATCTTTTTTTTTTATACTAAATATATCGTTTGTATCTATAAAAATAAAAAACAAAAACAAAAACAAAAATTCAGTGGGGTATAGTTCAGTTGATTGAGCTTCCACTTCCACCCATTAATTTGTGCAGAGGTTTTAAACCCCCGCACCCAATGAATATTTGTGTAAACCCCTTCCTGCAGGCTGCAACCTCTTGTACTAAAAAAAGAAAAACCAATCACACGCACACCCCAGTACATGAGAAAGCAAATTTATACAGAGAGGGTGTGGTGAGGGGCAAGTTAAAAAACAAACAATGGAGAATCCACTCCAACCCTATAGGCTGCAAATTTATAGTGTTTATATATATCCATCTGCAAGGTCGCTATTTGTCCTCGCAATTGAATTTTATTTATTTTCGGGGTTGTGTTGTGCGGAAGCCAACCAACTGAGTGAAAATCAAAACAGTAACTGGCAAGAGATAAAAGAAACAAAACAATAACCAACAAGAACATTGTTGATGCTCAAAAATGGTTCGGCACTTCTGGGCTCAACTGTGATGTCTTCGCCTTCGATGGTCCCCTGGCCTTGGTCTGCTCAGCCGATCTATAAGACAAGAAACGATCGGTAAGCCCGATAGGCACCGGTGTGGTACCGGCCGAAGGCTCTCCGATGCTTAAGTTAGAATAAGTATGGAGTGGATAGTAATTTTAGCAGAGTAATAGCTAAGTGGCCGAAGGCTCTTGATTACCTCCTTCTTGGGGCTTGTGCCTGTCTTTATAGATCTCGGGAGGTGTGCATTTCGAGTATAATTTCGATGTGGGACTGTAGACATTGCCTAATTTGGCTCCACGTGTTAAGTGGAAGGTTCAAGAATTGAGCTGTTCTTCAAAGGCTTTCGGCATACTAGGTACCGATCGCCCTTCATGCCGATGGCTATGAATTTCCACGTGTTGTCTTCTTACTGGTAGTTTAAATGGGGTATAAACAGGAGTCCCCCAAGTTCTCAGCGAGAGAATCTTCGTTGAGGACTTGTTTTGGTCTTCGGCACCCGAACCGATCGTGGCCTCATAAGGATTTCTTCGTGTGAGCTTGCGTTGTGCAAGTGTGGTTTCATTCGGCAGCACGCATAAGTTGGCTATGCTTTGGCCTCTTCGGAACGACCCATTCCGTTCGGTACCCCTTGAGTTATCGTTCCTTTAATGCTAAGAATTTGTTCTCTGCCGAACGGTAGACCAGTGCCCTTGGGTGATCTGGGGATAGTATGCCTTGGTGCCAAGAACTCTTATTGTCGAACGGTATTCGTTGATGCTGGGCCTGGGTTTCGGTCAAATGGACGCCGCGACGCTTAGTCTTCTGCGTGCCTGTTACCAGGGAATTGGTGCCACGTGTCAATTTGGAGCTCGCAGTTTTTCGAAGTAATCATGGCGCCGTTTGGTTTTTCGAGGCAGAACGTTAGTGCCTTCAGTATAAATAGTGCATCTGTGCTGATGTAGGGGTTACTTTGCATCTGTAGGCGAAACTCTGCTATTTTTGAAAGCGATTTCCGGCGAGTCCATTCCGACCAAAAGGCGATTTCCGACGACCATATTTACGGCGGAGCGATTTCCGGCGCATATAAACCACCGCGAAAAACAAGGTAAACTTGAATTTTCCTTCGTTTTTTCGATCAAATGCATTTTTCATATGAACTTGGCCATGAATTCGCATCTATTTATGAATTTTGATGAGATAGGTAGTTTAGGATTCCGTTCCGTTCTGTTTGTAGATGTCTGATAGCGAGTTTGAGAGTGAACCCAATGCGTTCGATGGGGAATCATCGGACAGTCAATCAACTACCGATAGCACCTCACTTAGCTGGGAAAGTGGCGAAGGAGGCGAGGTTGAAGTCGAGGCCGTTGATAAGGCCGATGCTGCACCCAGAGTAGGAGAAGGGGATTTACAGCCGACGGCAATGGCCATGCCGTTGAAGGTTGTTCCCTGCGATATTGACTGTGGAAGCACTGGTCAATACTGCGATTTTTTGATGAGGGACACTCACATTCCCAAATGGCATGTGAGCTACCAGTCTAAGACCTCCACATCAGGCCGGGTGGGTGCCGTTGCTGAGAGTTCTTCCAGACCGTCGGTCACAATAGTTCGGGGGAGTAACCCTAGGATTCCGATTGGTCAACCCCGCAGAACGCTGTTTGGTGTCGACTACCTGGGGCCTAACAACCTTACCGAGCGTGATCTAGTGACGATGCGTGCCGAATTTATGATCCCTGATTCGGTCAAGTGGCGGCTTCCTACACCTACCGAATCTTTGAGTGATCCGAAGGATGGTGAGGTCGTCTTCTTTACTGACATACTGAAGTCGGGGGTTCGGTTACCTCTTCAGAATGCCGTTCAGGACATCCTCGCTCATATTGGCTATGCCCAGGGCAGTACAATCCCAACTTCTAGGTAGTCCTGATGGCAACTATCGTTGCTTTCGGCATGGCTGGGGAGGGAGAACCTTCATACGAGCAATTTTCATATTTGTGCAGCATCACGAAGTCGAAGAGTGCCGATCACGGGGGATGGGTACAGGCTAACTGTCGTCAGGCTTCGACCAGGGGCCACTTCATCAGTGGGGTGCCGTCCTCTCAAAAGACCTGGAGGAACCGAAGGGTCCTGGTGTCTGGACAATGGGAATGCCCTTCCCATCGGCATCCCCTTTTTTAGATCCCCACTTCGTTCCAACTCGTCGGTAGGGTATTAGGGTTCCGTTCGATAGGAGCTATGCTTGTGTATTATCCTTGCTGAATCTCACTTGTGTTCAATTTTCTTTTCTTTTTGCAGGCAAGTTGAAGCAGCCGTCAGCAACAAAGGCTGATATCAAGAGGATCGAGAAAGTAAGATCGAGAATCGCACCTTCGATCAGGGTGTATCCTGAGTTTCTTTTTACCGAGAATCTTATCAAAGCCAAACTTGTCGATCCTGCTGAGAGTAAGTTCGCCTTTATTACCGTTTGGTACTTCACAATGATTTTTTAGCTTTGTAATTAACCTTTTTTCATATGTAGTGACTGACGGTAGAAGGGAGACCGAGGCAAAGAAAATGTCGGAGTCTTCAAAGAGACGGCTGGCGGCAGGCAAGAAGCATCGTCGGCAGGACCGAGGGCCGAGGGAGGATGCCCCCGGTCGTGAAGCTACGGTGCCGGAGCCTGTTGTACAGGAGGTACTGTCGGCGCCTCAGCCTGAGGTGCCGAGGACGGTCCTAGCAACGGAGAAGGCCCCCGGGAAGCGGCCAATCATCGATCTGGAGAACCCCCTATGCCGAAGAGACAGCGCACCTCGGAGCATCCTAGGGCTGTCTTCGCGGTCGAAGATGAGGAGGGTAGGCCAGAAGAATCGGTCACCCTTGCCTGCCCATCTAAGACGGTCCAATTCGCCAACCACATGATCCTTGGCTCACAAATGGATCTGTCCGAGATAGAAGAGCTACCGAAGAGAACTCTTCGGGAAGAGGCGGGCCGTGCCTTTCGGCTACAGGCTTCGGTAAGATCAGTCCTGCCGTTTATTTTCTACTTCGATTTATGGAACCATACTCATGCACTTGTTATTTGGCAGGCATCGATGGACATGTGGCTCTGCATGAAGCGGGCCATCAATGCCGCTGAGCGCGCCAAGAAGGCTTATGATCTAGGTCAAGCCAAAGTTGTCGACGCTAACAAGGCCATACAGGAAAACGCGAACCTTATAAAGGCCAAGGAAGCTTCCGAACGGCAACTTAAGGCGACCGAGGAGAAGCTCGAGTGATACGGTCAAGTCTCGATCAGGCGGTGAAGGCGGCGTCCGAGGCTGAGGCGGCGAAGCAGGCTATCCGCGTTGCCCTGGAAGAGAGCGAGAGGTCGAAGGCTGCCGAGATTAAATCTGTCGTCGACGAAGCCATCCGTGCATACCGTAGCTATGTGGAGTTTACGTGCTTGCTGGATGACGAAGTTGGCAAAGAAATGGCCGACCTCCTGTACCGTTTCAAGCGCTTCAACCCTGGCGTGAAACTCAACCTTAATTTCGCCGGTGATTTCCCTCCTCTACCCGAGGGCATAACCGAAGAGATGATCGAGGATTACGAAGGGGAGGATGCTGCTGCCGAAGCCAGCCATGATGCCGACGGTGCTGCCCCTGCTGCCGAATCTCATCAAGAAGCTGAAGCCGGCCATTGATTAACTTGTATATTTTGTTGTAACTTTCGTTGCCATAAGGCAACTTATTTTGAACAGCTGCCGGAAGGCATTTTATGAATTTTCTTATTTTGCCTTACTCTTATGCGTGTTTAATTTATAGTAATGAGCCTGTCGGTAACGTAGGTTTAGTAAGAGTCGGATGATACCGATGGTACTTTGCCGTCGAAGGCTAACAAAACCTGATGGTAGTCTGGATTTATACCAATCTCATTTTACCGAAGGTACATTATGGCCGAAGGCTAATAAAAAATTCGCAAGTAAATAACTTAAGTACGAAACCTGACGGTAGTCTAAGTTTGTACAAGTCATTTCGTACCGAATGTACTTTGTTGCAGAAAGGCTAATAAATAATTCCAAAATTGCGAATAATGTTTTTCATTGATTTCCTGCCGAAAGGCTTTTAGTACAAATTGCCTTCGTGGGTGCCGATGGCTACCCTTTTGAAAATGTTAAAAATGAAAAACAAGTCATGCCGATAGCAAAGGAACTATTTGTAATAGTATTTGAGGTGCTCAACATTCCATGGGTGACCGAGGGTCTTACCCTTGGTGTCTCGAAGTCGGTATGTTCCCGATCTTCGGATGCCGATGATCTCATACGACCCTTCCCAAGATGGACCGAGGGTTCCTTCTCTTGGGTCTTTGGTAGCAAGTGATACTTTGCGCATGACCCAATCTCCGATCCGGAATGATCTTGGCCTTACTCTTGAGTCATAATATCTGGAGACGCGCTGTTTGTATATTCCGAAGGTTCGCTCGCATTCGGTGCTCTTCAACTAAATCCAGATTTAAAGCAAGCTGAGCGTCGTTAGCTTCCGGAACAAAGTTTGCCGTTCGGTAAGATTCCTCGCCGATCTCCACCGGTACAACCGCTTCCGAACCGAAGGTAAGGGAAAACGGTGTTTCTCCAGTTGAGGTCCGGTAGGAAGTCCGAATGGCCCAGAGTGCTTCTGGAAGTTTTTCAGGCCATGCACCTTTAGCATTATCCAGCTGCCGTTTCAAGACCTTCTTGATGATTTTATTTATTGCTTCCACCTGACCGTTTGATTGAGGATGAGCTGGTGAAGCAAAGAAGAGGTTGATCTTCAACCGGCGGCAGAACTGGCGAAAGACATCTGAATCAAATTGCTTGCCATTGTCAGTGATGATGGCGTACGGTATACCGAACCGGCAGCATATGTTCGTCCAAACAAAGTTTTCTATTTTAGCGGTCGTGATGGTGGTCAGGGCTTCGGCCTCTACCCATTTGGTGAAGTAATCGACGGCAACGACAGCGAATTTAACTTGTCCCCTTCCCTTCGGCATTGGGCCTATCAGGTCGAGTCCCCATTGTGCAAATGGCCAAGGACTGATGATCGGTGTAAGCGGTTCGGCAGGGATATGAGGGATACTATCGAATCTCTGACATTTGTCACACTTCTTAACCAAGTCGATTTCGTCACTGTGCATAGTTGGCCAAAAATAGCCCTGCCGAAATGCCTTGTGAGCTAACGAACGGGACCCAGAATGATCTCCACACACACCACCATGAATTTCTAGGAGAACGTAGTCCCCCTGTTCGGTAGTGATGCATTTCAGATAAGGGTTAGTATAGCCTCGCTTGTAAAGGACACCGTTGATTATTGTATATCTTGCTGATCGTACCGAGTTTTTCGTGCCTTATTTTTGTCGTTCGGAAGCATACCGTTCGCCAGATAAGAGTATATCGGATCCATCCATGTATCCGTATACCGTACGGTATGCACATTCAACTCGGTTGTACTTGGTTGGGCCAAGATTTCAATGGGGACATGTCGTCCAACCTTGTCGTCTTTGGCCGAAGCTAGCCTAGGGAGAGCGTCAGCCTGGTTGTTTTCTACTCTGGGTATCTGCCGGATCTCATATGCCGAAAAACCCCTTAACTGTTGACAGGTTGCCGCTAGGTAAGCGGTCATGGATGAATCCCGGGCGGCGAAGTCTGCCGTTACCTGATTCACGATAAGCTGAGAATCGCTGTGGATAATAATCTGTCTAGCTCCCATATCTTTGGCTAGCCGAAGGCCGGCGAGCAGAGCTTCGTACTCGGCCTCATTATTAGATGCGACGAAATTGAAACGGATGGCATTCTCGATCTTATTTCCTTCAGGAGCGGTAAGGACCAGCCCAGCACCGCACCCTTGCTGGTTTGCCGAACCATCCACATGGAGAACCCAGACTGGGATCGTTGAATCAAAATGACTACCGTTCGGTAGGGAGTGTACTGCCGAGTTGGTTTGAGGTTTGTTCGGTAGCGTTGTTGCCGATGGAGTCAGTTCAGATATGAAATCTGCCACCGCTTGACCTTTTTTCGCTAGTCTTGGCTTGAACTGAACATCGAATTCTCCTAACTCGATTGCCCATTTGATCAATCGTCCAGACATCTACGGCTTTTGGAGCACCTGCCGAAGTGGTTGGTTGGTTAGAACGATTATCGTATGAGCCTGGAAATACGGGCGGAGCTTCCTTGCCGAAGTCACGAGTGCAAGGGCCAACTGCTCGAGAGGCGGATACCGAATTTCTGCACCCTGGAACACTCGGCTTACGTAGAATATCGGTAACTCCGTCTTTTAAAGCGTCCGTATCAACACGGAACTAATGGCGATCCGCGACACCGATAGATAAAAAAGAGTTCCTCTCCGGGAGTGGTTTGGATAGCGGGGCTTTGCCCATGTATTCTTTTAGCTCGTCAAACGCTTTATCACATTCGGCGATCCAGGAAATGTTACGCTTGCCTCCTTTCAGGGCTTTGAAGAAAGGTGCGCAGCGATCGGTAGCCCTTGATATGAACCGTGTTAGGGCTGCCACCCTACCGTAAGACTTTGAATATCCTTCTGCGTCTTCGGCTTTTCCATATCTATCAATGCCTTAATTTTTCTGGATTAGCCTCGATACCTCCTTTGGCTGATCATAAAGCCTAGGAACTTTCCGGAAGATACACCGAAGGCGTATTTCAACGAGTTGATCTCATTCGGTATTTTTCAGTGCCGAACATTAACGGCAGGTTCTGGATGTGCTGGTCGGCGGTTTTGCTTTTGACCAACATGTCATCGACATAAACCTCCATGATGTTCCCGATATATTCGGCAAAGATTCGGTTAACTAAACGCTGGTATGTGGCTCCGGCATTCTTCAACCCGAATGGCATGACATTATATCAATAAAGACCTTTGTCTGTTATGAACGCCGTATGCTCCCTATTGGAAGGGTCCATAAATATTTGGTTGTACCGAATAGGCATCCATGAAACTTCGACAACTCGTGGTGGCGGTAGCATCGACAAGTCTGGTCGATTCTTGGCAACGGAAAGCTATCCTTGGACAAGCTTTGTTTAGATCGGTATAGTCTTGGCACATCCTCCACCCACCTTTTGCCTTCCGAACCATGACGGAGTTTGCCAACCAAACTGGATAAGTTGCCTCCTTGATGAAACCGATGGCCAGTAGTTTTTCAACTTCAGCCTTCATAGCTTCATACCGTTCGGTATCGTAAGATCTCCGCTTTTGGCGTACAGGTTTGAAGGCCGGAGATATACTGAGCTTGTGACTTATGACCTCGGGAGAAATACCTGGCATATCATTGTACGACCAGGCAAATACCTCGGAGTGATGGCGCAGAAATTGAATGAATTCCGATCGGAGTGTGGCCGTGAGGGTGGTGTCGATCTTAACACATTGGTCTGGTCGATCCTCAAGCAAGATCACCGTCTCCAGATCTTCAACTGGCTGGGCTTGCGGTATTGGCGTGTCATCCCTAGGATCGTCAGGAGTTTCATTGCCGTTCGGCATGCTGACCACAGAGAGGGTCTCCTTCGGCGTTTTATCCGTAGCCGAAGTGAGTGCCATTGCGTAGCAAGTCCGAGCACTGAGTTGGTCCCCCCTGATTACCCCGGTACTGCAACAGGTTGGGAATTTCATGAGCAACATATGGGGGAAAGATGAGCCTTGATTCCTGTGAGTGCCGTTCGGCCAATAATCACGTTGTATGCGGTCGGACAGTCGACGATGAGAAATTGATCATAGATCATCGTTCGTCGTGGGACCATGCCGAAGGCTATGGGCAAGCTTACGCTGCCGACCGGTTGAACCAAGTCGCCTAAAAAGCTCAAGAGTGGAGTGAGCTGCCGATTGACATGCTCATCGCTTACCCCTAGTTCCCCGAAGGCATCGGCAAAGATGACATTTACCGAACTTCCAGTGTCAATCAGAACTCTTCCTACATCAAACCCAGCAATTTCTGCTCGGATTATCATGGGGTCGTCATGTGGGTAGAGGATCCCTTCCTCCTCTTCTTCATTGAAGGTGATGGGCTCCCATCGAACCTTTGGCATTTTCTGATGCCGATTACTCTCTATACCGAAAACTTGGGGATACTGAGCTACTCGGACGTACTGCTTCCTCGATCGGCGGGACGCCCCTGCCAAAGTTGGTCCTCCGCTGATAGTGCTGATCATGTTAATCTTCAGAACGGGACCTTGTACCGGAAGCTGTTGCGGCCTGGCAATGTATTGATCAAGTTTGCCTTCACGGATAAGGCGTTCGATGATTTTTCTCAATGTTATGCAATCTTCGGTATTATGGCTATTGTGCTGGTGGTATCGGCAGAATTTTCCGGTATCCCGGTTATCCTGTCGATTCGGCTTCCGATTGACTAGTTTTGGTATGATGTCTTGCTCATTCATGAGTACAGCCTCACAGGTTGTGTTGAGCACCGTATACACCTCCTGTGCCTGACCTTGGTTCGGCAACGGGCCCCTGTGCTCATTGCGGTTGTTTCTTTCTCTGTTTTTCTTATGGTCTCCTTGCCGGGGGCTAGAGTCGTTTTTACGTTTGCTAGGGGAGTACAGAGGTTTTTGTGGCGAGAACTTATCCTGGGCCGATTCTTCTTGCCGAACCGTGGGTTCGGCCTTCGAGTTTAAGTATTCAGCTTTTGCATGAATAGCGGCCTGCTTCATCAGCTCATCGTAGGTGCGCCACTTATTGCTATGCACCAGATACCGGAAATGGGATGGCCGAAGGCCACTTTTAAAGGCGCCGAAGGCTGCCCGATCATCGGTATCTGGACATCGAGAATACTCGTGGCTGAATCTGGCCGCATATTTGCGTAAGCTCTCATCTTCTCCTTGCCGGATGGTGTACAGGTCATCGGCATAGTACAATCTATCCGTCTGTATCATAAAGTGGTTAAGAAAAGTTTGTTTTAACTCATCGAAGGAATCTACCGTACCTGGCTCCAATCGGTAGAACCAATTGAGCGCTGCATCGCTTAGTGCCGATGGGAACAGCAGACATTGTCCTTCATCGCTTAACCCTTTGCATCCAAGCGCCGATTGAAAGGTATGGAGGTGAGTCAGTGGGTCTTCCACTCCCGTGTAGAACGGTATGCGCAGGGGCTGAACGTCTTTATCTTGCCTCGATATTTTGATTCGTTCGGTAAACGGTCCTGGCCGAAGCTTACTCCATCCTGGCTCTTGGGAGCGTGATCGGTCGTCCTCCATTTTTTGAACTCTTTGCAGCAAGAGGCGGATCACAGGGTCTCGGATTGGGACCTCCGTCTCCTGATAATCCTCAGATTGCCGAGGCGGCCTATCTGGGTTAATTCCCGAGTGCCGTGTTGGCGTTACCGAACGGTAAGAGGTTTGCCGACTATTAGATGGGACGTACTCATGGTCCGATTCCGCTGTGGATTCGAGTAGGTGGACTCGTCGGACGGGGGATTTACTTCCTAACACCCTCATGCGGTCATCGTTTAACCTGGCCCCGATCTTGGTGGTGATCGGTCTCGCTCCTCCTGCCGGTCCAATAATCGGTGCCGACAATCGGTGTAGACCTTCTGCGGTTTGTGGGACTTATCCTTTGGAGCTGGAACGACTAACTACTTAGAGACCGCCGGGCCTGCTTTGGCCACCCTCTTTCCCTTCCTCTGCCTACTTGGTGTTTGTAAGCTGTGGGAGGTACGTTCTGTCTGAATGTTCTGTGTTTGCTGTTGGTTCAACTGCTGTTGGGTATCATCGACTTTGGCCGAGAGAATATTGTTGTGTTCTGCATCTTCGCCATGTCTTGCCGAAGTGTTGTTATCTGGCTAGGAGCTCGGCTTGGCAGCGGTTGGGGTGCCGAAGCATTCCCGGTGGGCGTGCATGGGGGCATCGCTGAGCTGGCCCCACTATGCTTTCCGAACGGTAACTCCTCTGCCGTTAGGAACAACGGGACGGTGCGGTGCCCATCGTAGGTGTGAATTTGTGGGTGACTTGTGTCGAGTTCCCACAGACGGCGCCAAAGCGTTGATGCTCAAAAATGGTTCGGCACTTACGGGCTCAAGCGTGATTTCTTCGCCTTCGGTGGTCCGGGCCTTGGTCTCGCTCGGCCGATCTGTAAGACAAGAAACGATCGGTAAGCCCGATAGGCACCGGTGTGGTACCGGCCGAAGGCTCTCCGATGCTTAAGTTAGAATAAGTATGGAGTTGATAGTAATTTTAGCAGAGTAATAGCTAAGTGGCCGAAGGCTCTTGATTACCTCCTTCTTGGGGCTTGTGCCTGTCTTTATAGATCTCGGGAGGTGTGCATTTCGAGTATAATTTCAATGTGGGACTGTAGACATTGCCTAATTTGGCTCCACGTGTTAAGTGGAAGGTTCGAGAATTGAGCTGTTCTTCAAAGGCTTTCGGCATACTAGGTATCGATCGCCCTTCATGCCGATGGCTATGAATTTCCACGTGTTGTCTTCTTACTGGTAGTTTAAATGGGGTATAAACAAACATCAAGATTTATACTGGTTCGGCAATGCCTACATCCAGTTTGGAGACGACGGAGTATTCCACTATAATCAATGAGATAATACAATAGTGTTTAACACTCAGAAAACTCAAGCCCCAAATATACCCAATTAAGCTCACACACTCAAGAATATAAAGGAAATACAAATTGAGTACAATTTGAATAAAAGGAAAAATCACCAACGACACCACAATATTATGCTGCAAGACTTATAGAATTTTTCTTTCATTCACTTCTCTCTCACTGACTCTCTACTCTCAAAATGCTCTCTCAGGCAAGAGTCACATGCATGTACTTATTCCCCCGTAACTCTCCATGCATTTTCACTTTGACAACCAATCAACATGCAAAACAATACAAACAATCACATGCAAATTTGTCTTCCAATGCCTTTCTTGACTTTGCTGCAAATAAACAACAATTCACATACCAACAGAAGATCTCACATGCAAAGCCACCTTGTAATTATGTGCCAAAAGTCAAAAGGTTGTTCTCCTATTAAAATGATTACCTGTTTTTCTACTTCAATTTAGTACTGTATTATATATGGGAAATGCTTTACTTCTTGACAGTCAAGTGTTGAATGATAAGTCTAGGGCCCGTTTGATTTGTGTTGGTTAGTTTGTTTTGTTTGTTTGGGGTCTTCCCCCCAGTTCACCCAAAAAAAATGTGTTGAATGATAAGGCTCAACTTTTATTTGTGCACATGACATGGCCTCAATAGAGCAACCTCGTATGCACCTACCAACATGACAAAGCATAACATATGGGCTTTTTATTCCACTACTAAAATATTTAGCAAGAGTCACTAATTTTTTTCAAAGTAAATTAAGCAGACACATCGGATAATTAACACACGAACTGCAGCTAAGGGTTCCAAGTTCCAACTTGCATATATACTAGTTAGGAGAGGAGGGCTTGGTAAGATGTTATTACTTCCGACGCTGAGCCGCCGCCGATTTGTATACTTCAACCGCAAGCCTAAGGATATAGGGTGCAAAGAAAGAAACATATACGAATCCTTTGTGGGTAGAAGCTGAAGATATAGAACCAATTGACAAACCGTATGTAGCTGACATACAAAACAAGGCTAGCCGTATCTCCAGAATAAATGGAAAATCAGCCACAAGAAACCCAATCACGATGGTAGCTGACGAAAACGCCGCGGTGTTGAAGCAAAGAAAGCCTGTGAATATCTTTCCATGAGAAGCTAAAACTGCTTGACACGGCCGATGGTTGTTCTGCGGAGTACTGTCGGTTTCTTGCCACCACCAAGAGAGTGCTCCTCACGTTTTCTGGTGAGTCCCCTTTCTTGTACCGAAAGTCATCCAGCCATTCCAACCAACCACATATAAGAGCCATAATTTGCAGATGCCTGGGCAGCCGCAGCCATTCTCTAGGCTAATTAATCTCGTTAATTTAAGCCCTAAATAACAAGATGCAAAGACTACATACATACAAGAATAATTGATGGGTTTCGCCTCCCTTTTTCTAGTTTATATAGAGCTGAAAAGGTTGGATTTATTGGAAAAACATAAAAGAACCCAAAAAAAAAAAAATTGTCATGAAAGCATTGTCAAGAAGAGACCAAATGGAAGTTGATCAAGTTATATAAGATGGGCCGACTTTTCTCAAGTCATGGCTGGTCTGCTCCAGACACAAAGTCACCACATCAAGGCTGTCAATTAATTAGGTATCCACTGGCAAGGAAAAGTCCACAACCAAATATTCCACGTACGGCATTGAAATTATGATTTATATTCTTTAAATTTTATCAACAGTTGTCTTTCTGCGTGCGATAATCTTAGCAATTTTGAAAAAATCACTTATGAAAGAAAATTTTGCATGGCTTGGCTCCTTAAGATTGAGGAGGAGCTTATCCTTACAACCAATGTGATTTTGACAGTTGTCAAATTCCAATAACATTTATAGAGTTTCAACAACAAAAAAAGAATATTAAAATAATTTGACACATGTCAAAATCACATTTAGGTTAAACAACTATAGTATTATAAATGATCTCAAACTCACACTTTGACAGACACAAAAAATCTAGAGTGCTGCTATTTCCACCCACCTGTCCTATTTCCCCACCCACCTTATTTTCAAAATTTTAAAAATAAATTTATCATTTTATAAAATGACTTATAAGGACTTTGAAAAAACCTCAATTGTTTAAAAAATAAAAAACAAGAATGCGACTCCTCAATTGCTTTTGCTAGCTTTGCAGAACCCTCCGTCTCACAGCTTTGACCGACAACCAAACACAAGAAATCATTGCATCCAAAACCCAATAAAGTAAGGATTCCCCATAACAAAAGAGACCCAATTGAGTTTCCAGCATGAATTAATACCAACACTTCCAATTTTCAACAAACTCACAATTTGAAGAGCTGGGTTGTCTTGGGGAAGGCTAGCTTTGGCTTTCTTCACATTTCGAACTCCAGCTTTAACTGCAAACCCCTTAGCTATTAGTTGCTCAACAATTCTTTGACCAGTATTTCCAGTAGCACCAGCTACAATAATTTTCTTCTTCCCAACTACATTAACTTCCTCTGTAATTTCACCCCCTTCCATCTAAAACAAAGTTGAACATATTGATACTAACATTAAGAGCATTCTTCAACTCTCAGAAATAGACTAAATTAGAAAAATAAACAAAAGGGTATAGTAGAGAGAGAGAGAGAGATACCTGAGTGGAATTAAGGATGGGAAAGGACCTGGTGTTGGTGGGAGAGTAGGAAATTCGAGATAAGAAAAAAAATAGAACTTGACGTGTCTCCAAACACTGTTGGATGCTATATTGTTCTTTCTAACATGTATGCTGCAGCTGATAAGTGGGAGACAGTTTCACATGTAATGTAAGAGAAATGATGAGAAAGGGAGGAGTAAAAAAGGATCGAGGATGTAGTTCCATAAAGCACAGAGGTGTGCTTCATGAGTTGGGTGATATATTTTAAGTTGACTGAGATGAGAGAGAAATTGAAATCCCTAGGACATGTTCCTGAGTCCTGAGTCCTGACACAAGTCAAGTTATATTATGTCTTGAATAGGAAAAAAAAAAAGGAAGCTGAATTGGAAAACCATAGCGAGAGATTGGCTATTACATATTTTTGTATTTTAAAGGGTATTTTAGAAATAATTGTGAGTGGAAAGATAGGATTGAATTTTTTTCAAATGTAAATGGTGGGTGGAAAGAAAAGGTGGGTGGGAAAATAGGACAAGGGGGTGGAAATAGCAGCACTCAAAATTTATTTTCAAGCTTCACATAAAACTGAAATCAGTTACCAAACAACTATTGTTCAATTTTCAATTTTCACTTTTTTTTTAAAATTGAAACTAGTTAGTAAACAAGTTTTCCGTTTTTAAAAAATAAATACAATAGTTATGCACACCTAGTGACAAAAGTTTTCCGTTGAAACTAGTTACTAAACTAGTCACAGATATGCACACGTGAGGTTCGGCTGCATAACTCACTCCGCCAACTAAGAAATTAGTGACCCAACAAATACGAGTTTGATCCAATAATGCCTCCTCAACGAAGCCAAATAGTTAGTTGGCGAGATGGGCTGGATAATGAAGCTCAAATCACTCATGTTGACACACACCATGTGTCAACCCAAAACCAGATTGATCGCTATTCATCCCCAGTTTTCTCATTACTACTTTCACCAAAAAAGAAACCAAGCGAAAAGGAATATTCACAAGTGCCTCTACG
Organism: Prunus padus; assembly: GCA_024362665.1. NCBI lineage: Eukaryota > Viridiplantae > Streptophyta > Magnoliopsida > Rosales > Rosaceae > Prunus > Prunus padus. The sequence continues at coordinate 19,464,947 of JANFAM010000010.1, read as the reverse complement.
AGTTGACCCAAAAAAGAGAAACTTGGGCAATTTCACATTTCCCATAAGCTATGAAACTTTCAAAGTCATAGGGAAAACTTGCACACAAGTTTACACAAAATAATCCAAGGTAGGAAATCATAAAGATATCATGATAGCACACTTTCTTTGTCTTCTTTCTTCTTGGGATTTTCTCACGACTCTGTCTCTCCTCTCTCTTTCTCGAAACCCAAGTGAGAACTTCTCTCTCTCATGGCAATACAAAAAACTCTCAGTCCAAAGAGTGTAAAACACTAAAACCTTCGCGTGCTTCACCCCTCCTCTCTCTCGGGAAAACAATCTTTTCCTTTCTCTCTCTCTCTCTCCCTCTCAAACACATAACATAGAGTGAGCCTAGGGTCATATATATATATAGACAGACATTCTCTTTTGTTCCCACCAAATGTTTCTGCAAATATCAAAACATCGATAAGTTCATTACACACCATCACCTTGGGTATTGCCCAAAACAAGCCAACAATTTATATTCAATGGATTCACATTTCGTCTGTATGCCTGAGTGTGTGTCAGAGAGAAGATTAACGAGAAGGAGAAGATTGACTTCAAACTTCAAAGTTTACTTTCAAATAAACTAATCTGTTTTTTTTTCGGGGTAGGATAGTATAGTCCACCTTATGGACCACCAATCAATTTTTCGTATCCACGGTTTTCTACAAGGCCTCTGAAGTTGGTTTGTTTATTGCAAAGGTTAAGACCACAATGAGAACATTGATTTGCATTATTTTATAATTCCAAAGCTCGTGTTCTGAGAGGTTCTCACGTGACCTTTGCATACCCATTGTGCACACGTTTGATAAGGTAGAAAAGATTGGGACCTTGGTTGGAAGGCTTCAACTGAGAAACGTAATTAGGTTTGGACCTTTGCGTGCCCAAACTGCAGATTTTAATGCAACTCCATTGCTATTTTTGTTGCATCAACTCCATGCATGCATATCCTCAGACAGGCACGCAGCTTTAGGTGATTGGATTAGGGTTTAGGTGAGGTGACCAAACCTTGTTGGGAAAAACCTAAATTTTCGTGGATTTATATACATAGAAATTATAAATCTCTATCCTACAAACACTATATAGTGTTTTTTTTTTTTAAGGTGGTTGGATTAGTGTTCTGGTCAGTCAGGCGATAGAATCTTGTTGGGAAGAGCCTCAAGTGTTGTGTGTAACATATTTGTAAAAACAGAAAAGAAAAATATTCATGAGAAAGCAATACCATGTTATATATGCTCAGGGGTGGAGCTTAAATGTTTAGATTGTTGGGGCCAAAATTTTAAATTGATTTGTAAATGACTTGACCTTCTTAAATTGGGGGATCTTATTCTCAATAGTATGTTTGTTGAGTTGTAAATGACTTGACCTACTTCAAATTGGGGGATCTTAAGATTCTACAAATTGTGTTAATTGGGTTAGAAGCTAATGTAGACATTTTTCTAATCAAACTTCATCAACTAACGTTTTCAGTTAAAGTGGATGATTGTAAAAAGTTCTCGTGTAATAAACGAAACGTGTGGTGCCTTTATAAAATTATGCCAAATATCTCAAGGGTCTTAGTAAAATTGAACCTTTTTTTTTTCATTAAGAAACCCTGCACAATTCTTCAACGAACTAAAACATATAGATCTCGCAACTTCCAACCCAATTTGAATTGCAACTGTATAGCCTATTCTTAGAGCACTTCCGTCCGTTGTGCCATGGCAAAGGGTAAGGGCAAATAAGGGTAGACATTATTCACATGAATAGTGACTGCCTTAATAATTTTTTTTTATGCATTCTCATCCATTGTCATGACAACCCAAGAGTAACCATTATTTACATGAGATATGAGGAGAGGAATTTGTATGGATTTTGATGTGGGAAGTGAAGAACATGGCTAGATATTTATAAAAAATAAACTCTGAATTTTTTATTTTTTTAATAATTTTTTTATATTTAAATTGATCGTTGACGTCACGATAACACTAGCTTGCCTAAGTAGCAGCCCAAACAAGTCTTGCCTTCGGACTTGCCCAGTTTCATGGGCTCACCTTTTGCCATGACAATTTTTCCCTTGTGGGGATTGTTTTTGGAACTTAGCCCCGATTTATCATGGCAAAAAAGGAGGGGTAGAAGTGCTCAAATGATAACTTCAGAATATCCATATTTATATTATGGAGGCAATAATTCCATTAAATTTCATGTCCAAATATAGCAGTTGTACTAGCACCTCATGACCGTAGGATCTGCTGACATCACCTAACATCGCAAGGCTACAATTAAAGAGAGTTTTCTAGAATTTTTCCAACCCCTAAAATCGAATTTAATCAATAGGAAAATATGAAAACGTTTTAGTGGGTACCAAGTAACCTTTGACTGACATGATGAAATCATATCAATCGTCAATTTGAATTTTTATTTTTACACCAGATTACTGATCACGGTATCTTCTTCTTGCACGACGGTTCTTCACCTGCATCCTCACGGTCACTTTTGTGCACCTGCGTAACATCGGAACTTGTCTTCTCTTAAGGCAAGCAATCGAGAAATAATATCACAAATTAGATTTAATCAGTCGAACAATCTTTTCTTGACCACAATGTGACGCATTTCTCGCCCTCCGATACTAAATCCAACGGCCATTAACTGCCCTTCATCCAAAGTCTCGAGATCATGAACTCTTAAAACCCATCAAATCATTATGTCCCCAGCCATATCCCCCTCATTGACTCCATGCAATGGACTACGTATCTTGTGTGGGTATATAATATAAAACTTTAAACCTTCAATATGAATGTATAAAATCTTGAAAACTAGTGTCAAATTGTGTGCCAATTTTGAAAAATAAGATCGTAAAAGAACTATGCTTAACCTTTTATGTCGATTGAATTTAATTTATTATGTTTTCAAAAGACAAATTCAGCTTTTAAAAGAATTCTATTGACACCTCTAGAATGCTCTCTACACTCTTTACACTCCCTACATTTATCATAAGTGACGGTGTGTACGAGTATAACAGGTGTAGAGAGCAATTTGGATGCCAATGTAGTTTCTTTCTCCTATATTTTTAGTTTGAATGATTTTAACTTTAACATAGTATGAAAGTGAGACCATTTATCCACAAGTCAACAACAATTCAACCACAATTCTTTGTGATGTAATATAATTCATCTATTCTCTGTGATATATGAACTTCACATCTAAATATATAAAGTTTTAAGCTAAATCATTTCTTTTATCAATTAGTTTTGGACTGAATTTTGAGACGGAAAAAAATACATATAATTCAGTTTTGTGAACATAGTTAGATGTTCATTAACAAATAAAATTCTCTATATCCGTCACATAATTATATTATTCCCCTTTTTCATCTCTCCTCATGTAAACTACTTGCATGAGAAGAGAAATAGAGAAAAAGAACAATGCAACGAAGATAAGGAAATGTTTCACCTAGAGCAGTGGCAGACCTATTAAGGAATGCACCTCCCCTTACTGGAAAAACCATTAAAGATGCTGCATATTGCACCTGTGCTCGCCCTGGGAGGTGCACTCTAGGTGCCCGACGAAAAGCTTAAATGAAGTCAGTCTGCTACTGTGCTGTGCTTCTGTGTGCTGCGTTGTTGTGTTGTGCTGCTGTGTAGATCTTGAACAAAATTGCATCTCCACTAAAATATTCATGAGTCCGCCAGTGACCTAGATGGCTTGGATAGGTCGGGCCTCCTTGTGCATAAGCAATAGTTCATTCTTGCGAAATATTGGGGCAACATGTATGAAGTATACACTTCATTTTTTTCAAATCTTTGTTTATGTAAATAAAACAAAACAAGTACCTGAGCAAATTATTTAACGGAGTAATTTGTGGACCTAGCAATAGAGGCTACTCCGTAATTCTACATTTCCATGATGACTCGACACATTTTATAAGGAACTTAAATTACTCAACCAGGCCCTTGGCCACACAGGTCCAATATCAGTATGGTCGTGGTACTATCGACATTTTAAAAGGTGTATCCCCGTCCTGCCAACTGCCAAGCATAGAAAATGACGTAAATCTGAGGGATTACGGTCTCATCGAACTTGACAGCAATATCTTAATAAAATCTGAGTTTTTTAAATATTAAAAATGGTTTTTTTATTATTTTATTATTTTGTTTTGTATATATAAATTCTTAAGCTGTGGGTTGTGGGCTCACATTAATGCTCTCAAGTTTTCTCCGTTCACCACAACTATGAACAGTAAGACAATGGCCACCGTTCCGTTCTGTCATAACCCGTTAACGTTTCATGCACCCGAAACGTTTCGGTTTCTGTCCGAGGCGAATTCTCTTTACGAGTCTTTTTTCAGCAAACCCCACTTCTCGGTTTCTTCTGTTTCGTTCCCAAACCAGCGTAACATCTTCAACCTACCATGCCATGCCAATGTCCCGATTTGTGGTGTCAGTGGTAAAGAATCGGAGTCCGAAACCGAAACTCCTCCGGTTCTTGACGGAATCGCTGCCGTTGTCGGCCAACATGTCCTCTATGGAAGCCAAAAGACTTGTAACGTCCCAACCAACGGCGAAACGACACAAATTTCGGAATTCGGTTACTTTTCGGAATTGATCGGTTCAGCCGAAACTTCCGTAAAAGATGCCGACAACAAGAAGGGTTTCGGAAACCTTGCGGTGCAAAAGAACTACAGGGGAGTGAGGAAGCGTCCATGGGGCAGGTGGTCGGCGGAGATAAGAGACCGAATCGGGCGGTGCCGGCACTGGCTGGGAACGTTCGACACGGCGGAGGAGGCGGCGCGTGCGTACGACGCGGCTGCGAGGAGGCTGAGAGGTGCAAAGGCTCGGACCAACTTTGAAATCCCATCAGTGTTTCCGCTCTCCTCACCTTGCTCATCATCTTCTTCTTCAGACGCAAAGAGAGTGATTAGTGGTAAAAATAATATTAAGGGTTTGAAGAGCAAGAGAAAATGTTCAGTGGTGACTTGTGTGGCTCATTTGTTTAGTGAGGCTCCAACCCGTCTTAGAAGCCAAGTTATGGAGATTAAAGAAAATGTGGAGCTTGGTTTGAAGCTGGGAGTTGAAGTGAGTGATATTGGTAAAACAAGCCCATAATGGAAATTATGTGTCTACCTCTTCTTTAGTTAACTTTCTATTTTAGGTTTTTTTTCCTTTTTGGGTTCCAAGTCATGCGTGGGTTGGAACTTGGATGTGCATGACAATGTAAGCGAGCAAATGGCTATGGTGGATTTTGTAGCCAATATATAGAGTATTAAGATTTCAAGTTTTCAAGAATATTTTCATGTTTGTGACCTGGGTTTTTAGTGTTGAAGAAATCTTCTGAGGCTTGACCTTGTTTAAGATTCTTCATGTGGTATATTTACACATACATTCAAGTAACAGTCTGATAAGTTTCTGATTTTGCAGGATTTTATCTTGTATCCGTACTGAATGCTGAGCATACATTTTTGTTGAGCAGATGATGATGATGTATGCCCGAGACTTTGAGTATTTCATGGCCTTAACTCGGAGTACAATTAGAACCAACCAAATAGGTGACCTTTTTCAATGCACTGCACTCACTGAGATCTCAGGATCAGAAAAAGGACCCGCAACCAAGTACAATTATAACCAATAAAGTCTAGCTAAAAACCAAACCCTAGCTGCACTGTTTTACATGAAACTGACACCATTTTTTTACTGTTGCCTTCCACTCCATGTTTACATATTTTTTTGATTTGGGAATCCAAAAGGTTAAAATTGTAGTGCGAGCAACAGTATATATGTATATGATGTCTAGCCCAGTGGAGTGAGAATGGTATTGACTTGTAGATAGGTGATTTCAAGTTAAAATCATGAGAATGTGTGAGTAAAAAACCCCTCACCCATCCCAACTTTGGTGACAAAAAAACAGTATATATGTATATCCCGCCTTTTATTATAAAAAAGTTGCACAAAGCAAGCATACAAAGGGAACTTATATGTCACATCATCACTATTTTTTATTGCACATAAAATCAAATATCAGGTCTTGATTTTGTGCAAAAGCTAACTTTATTCTATAAAAAAAAAGAAAAAAAAAAGGGGAAGTCTAATAAAATTCTATGGTTTTAAGAAGACCCCCATGAAAGACGGGTGTGGTGGTGGAGGAGTGAAAGAAACAGAAAACGTATACCATGGAGGTTTTCTCATTCTGGCTTCAACAGGGAAAAAGGACAGAGTTAAACTGATACTCCTTCATTTACTTTTTTTTTTACTGCCACCGAGGAATGACCTGGGGGACTCGGAGAGAGAGAGAGAGAGAGAGAGAGAGAGAGAGAGCAAAAACACAGCAGGTTTCCATTTTCTATAAGATGCGGATTATACGTCACCTCTCCAAATCGTATTACTGCCATATTGGAAATCTAAACCAGTCCAGTTCAGCAAGCGTCAGTGACATTAATGGGCAATGGACGGTGATGGTACATTGACTGATTCGCGATACCATACCATTCATGATCTCTTAGTCATTTTGTAACCAAGAAATTCATAATCATTCACCCAATAGAGTTTCTTAAAAAAGTCTGAAAATTAAGTGAGATATTGGATTTGAATTCAAAATGAGTGATCAAGAGATCGTGATTACTATATATATATATATATATATATATATATATATTTTTTTTTCTTTTTAACAATAGAAACTTTAATTAATAATTAATATAAAGAAATAATTAGATGTAAACCTGAAAACTAAACCACCCATTATGAAATAGTCTGGATTTCTGCTGATCTTTGGTCTTCTGAGTATATGTTTAGAACGTATTCTTTTGTAGGGTGGTACGTAGTGGTAATTGTAGTAATTTATCTTCATTTCAAGGTCAAATATTATGGGTATAAGAGCAAACTTCAGAAAAGTGGAGTGAGGCCTTTATTGTCCGCTTTGGGCTTTTATTTGTGCTAATATGTCAACAGCCCTTTAATCATTGGGCTTGAAATCCTTTTAATCTTTTTCTTGAGACAAATGGATGTCGTTTGTGTGATTGGCATTTGCAAGCTCTCTGTTACTTCCTACACATTAAAATTTTATTGGTTTGAATTCAATACAAAGATGCTAATAACACATCTACTTTTATAGATGATGTACATCTTGAAATTATTGGGTTCTGTGGGGGTCTTTTTTTGTTGAGAAGGCTTAGCTGGACTCGATGGTTGCTAGATCTTGAATAAAGTCTTCAAGTCCCAGTTTCTGAGTAAGCAAGAACTCGGCCCAAAGTATCCCGAAGGAAAAGCAAGTCATAGAGAATACTCTATTCTTTTTCCAGTGGCTCTCCCAACGGCTGTTTGGGTTTCTACGACATGCTTGGCTCTATTATTCTTTCAGTGGCTCTTTGGATTTCTACGACATGATTGGCATGAGAGGCTTGTGGCGTGAGAGATAAGAATCCATAAGTTTAGCGAGAGATAATACTTGGGAAGATTGAAGCATAATGCTGGAAAATATAAATGTGATATTTTAGGGTTTGGAATGGTTTTTGAGGTTTCTAGTAGCTGGAGAGTATGGCTTGAATAAAATCAGAAAAAAAAATTAAAAAAAATTAAAAAACATGGCCTCTTCCTCGCCCAACAACCTAGCGCCCCCTGTTTCCTAGAGCTGGCAATATTGTACACAACCCGTTAACACGACACGAATTCGCACGAAAAATTCAGTATTCGGGTTTGAGTTATCGTGTCGTGTTGCTATCATGTTGACCCGTTAGTCATCCGTTAAGCTAACGGGTCGTTTCGGTGCCTATTAGCGAAAACACGAACCAACCCGTTAAGCGGGGGTAATTTTGTAATTTGCAACTCTAAAGAATCCCACCTAACCCTAGTTCCGCATCGCGAATCTCTCAGCCATCTCCTCCTCTTAGCTCCGCAGCTTTCTCTCTCTCTCTCAAGTTCTCAACCTCATCTTCTCCTTCTTCTTGCGATCTCTCTCTCGAATTCTCTCTTCCAAGATCTTCCCCTGCTGCCAAATCCTCTCTCAAGCCTCAAGGTACGAATGTCTTAATAATTTTGGTAAATTTGTTTGAAACTAACCGATTTTGATGAATTGGGTATGTGTAGAAATTGTGGATCAAGATGGGAAGTCGTCGCTTCTTTCCCTTGTCAAAGCGTTCAACTCTGTTCTTGCCGTCTATGAAGGTTTCTGCAACTTGAAACAGGTTCATTTCTCGCAAAATTTTTGTCATTTTATTCGTTGGGATTTTGTTGTCCTTTTGTATCATATCGTCTGGTTATTTGCTTAGAAAATGAAAAAGTGAAAGCACGAATCATTTTTTCTTTTCTATTTTCCACTACTTGAGAAGTTTAAACGAATTAAGCCAAGTTTTGCTTCAGTCTCAGTGCATTAGAGAGTTTCATCATTTTTTCAGTGGCCTAACAGAAAGTTAAAAAGTTCGGATTTTGGTTGAACTTTTACAGGTGGATCTCAAGCTTAAAATCTGCAGAGGAGCATCAGTCAAAAAAATTTTAGTCCGGGATGCAAATTCTTATACTACCAGTACAAAAAGAAGAAGCAACAGTGATATGAGGGAGAATATTCGAGAGAGATTCTTCCACCCTTTGAGCTTTCTTCTCTTTCTTATTCCTCGGTTCCTGTAAAATAGATTGGACTCAACAGACCACACCCGAAGGGTGTTGACCAAAGGCCTTCCACTGCCTAAGTCAGTTAGATGATCTTTAGGAAGATACCAAAATAACGGAAAGGTCGGAGTTTTCTCTCACGAGGAGAGCCGGGTGGCCAGAGCCATGTATGTGGTGGCGCGTGGCCGTGAATGAGAGAGAGGAGAGAGAGTGGCGTGAGAAAGAGAAAGGAATTTATACATATATATATATATATATATTTATATATTGTTGTTGTTATTTATTTATTAAATTAAATAAATTGTAAAGTATTGATTGTTGTTCATCCATCAGTACGTGCCCCAAGTTCTCACTCTCTCAGGCCATGTGCCATGCATGAGTATAAATTGAAGAAAGTAATGAACATGAACTTATGTAGAATATAAGATAAATAGTAAGGGGAATGCTACCAACCTTTTTCTTTGGATCTTCTCCTTTTTACTCATGACATGGGTCACTTTCCATGCACCTAAAACAATTTCATAAATGCATTACACAAGCTAAATTTTGTTTTCCCAGTTTATCTTTATTAAATGTATTGATTTTTTGTTACAACTTTCTTACCATCTTATTATAAATAAATAAATAAAGAAAAAACGTCAGTTTATTTTTTTGTTGAAAAAGGTGTGTTCTTGTGTTTTCTTCAGGTGAGAACCTTTTTTTCTTAGTTACAAAAGAAGTTCATGCTATGTTAGGACAACAATTTATTATTACAGTCTGTATTCTTTGGAAAAACGAAAAGCAAAATTTTTTTATACCTACCTTTTTTCTTATTTAATTTTTTTATATGGTGGAAAGAAAATTGTTAAAATACTAGCTTGTTGTAAAAAAAAACATTTAATAAGGGTTAATTTGGAAAAGAAAAAATTAGCTTGTGTGATGCATTGATGACATTGTTTTAAGTGTAAGGAAAGTGATACATGTCATGAATAAAAGGGAGAAGGTCTAAAAGAAAATATTAGAGAAAAGGTTGCTAGCATTCCTCTAATAGTAAAAGGCAAAAAGAAGAAAGAAGCAAGGACGGGCCCAGGAACTTTTTCAAGGGTGGGCTAGGAGCATCTACAGCAAACTCTTTATCTTCTCATCCCTAGCTATTTTGGCTAAAAAGAAGGAAAGTCCTCATTCTAGCAGACTCCCTACTTGGCTCTCTATTTTGGAGAACCAACTTTTGGCTCTCTACATCTAGCATGGAGGAGAGAGAATTTGGCTAGGAGGAGAGAGAAAAAAAGGGGAGAGAGATAGAGATATTTGAGAGGTTGGTGGGGTTTGGTTTCTACTTTTCTTTTTAATATATTTGATTTGCAAGAGAAAGAGAAAATAATAATAAAATATTTTAAATTAGCCAAAATAGAGAACATTTTTGGAGGAAACACCTTTTAAGTGGTTTGCTATAATAGCTTTCTAGCTATTTTAGCTAGAATTTGGAGACTCTCTTGGAGGTGCTCTAATATTTTTCTTGGATTTGGGGACTCCAAGTAAAAAAAAAAAAAAATCATAACATCTTTTAAAATATTTTGAAATAAAAAAATAAGTAATAAAATAAAAAATAACATATTTTTTATTTTAAAAAATCTAAAAGAAACCTTTTCTCCTTCACTCTCCCCTTCCTGCTGACCATGAGAAGCATTATATTGCGCTAGAGTGAGGAAGAGAAAATAAGCCGAATACAAAGAGGAATAAAAAAATTGATGCAGATAGAAACACAAAAAAAAAAAAAAAAAAAAAAAAAAAAAAGTAGAAGACAAAATGACAAAGAGAAGAAAGAGTCAGGGAAAAAGACGAAAAATCAGCAAAATTTGATTGATTTATTATATTAAGAAACAAAAAGAAGAGAGAGCATGTGATCTCACGTGTTGTTGGGTGTTCTTGCTGATAGTATCATAAAGGAGATGTCTCATGCATCATCTAGTCTCAATTATTAAGAAATGACCAACTCAAAAAAACAGCCCAATCATCCCAAAAAGAAACAAACAATTCAAAGCTATTCAAATTTCAAAGTGAGCTTTCCACCGAATAATTATAGTGGAGACAATTAATATTAGTAATAATAATGAAAAGCACCTTTTGCCATCTTAAAATCCTGAGTTTTAATTTTTAAAGACCTCGGGGAACATATTTAAACCACCATCCTTTTTTTTTTATGCGTAATTAAATATTTACAATTTTATCACGTGTTTTTCTTTGGGTGAAGAGCATGAAGACCTCTTACGTGGAGATGTCGACCTACAATAAGATTTGTGAAGAAATATTGAAGTGTTTTTCTTTGGGTGAGGAAAGAAGAAGGCTTATAGCTTTTTGAACGTTTAGAAAAATGAAGTATAAAAAAATAGCAACATTTGGGAATTAGGTTTAGTGGAGCATTGGGACTATCAAAAGGCACTACTGTTTTCCACACTCATAAAAAAAACATATAAGATCAGGGCATCTTCTACAGTGCGTCAGGCGCACCCATGAGTTTTTAAAATAAAATAAAAAAAGGCCATTAATTTTATATTATTATATCACTTTTTGAGGTCTACGGAAACCAAACCTCTGATCTATTGAATGTTATATGTAGCCTAATGGCTATAGGCATGCATGCTTTAAATTTTATGTTCATTGTAGAGTTTTTTTCATTTATAAAATACGTATATCCGTATTATTCGTGTATAGTACGTTTAAGTTCAATAATATGCATATTTTTTTCGTATCTTTCACAAATGTACGACAAACATGAGTTTTTAAAATAAAATAAAAATACATACGTATGATATTATTTGTGTATAATGTATTAACTAACTAGAGTCTCATCTCATGTACTCGAGCCCTCATGGCTCATTTATAGTGTGTTCGTGAGAAACCACTATCTCCTTGTAGTTTAGGAGTAGTTATAGTATTTGAAATTAAATGTAGGATGACTAAGAATAACAGGAGGGGGGGGGATGAATAGACCAATTTAATATTATAATAAATAAACAAAAAATAAACTTTAGTAGCAGGATTGATATGACTTAACGTGCTGAGTATAAAATAAAGAAACATGCAAAGAATTATTTTACGTGGTAAAACCCCACCTATGGGGAAAATCCATGTACTCCTCAGTCCAACACAAATCCACTATAGAACGATGATTACTAGAAGTACTCACACACTTATCCTAGACACATTCTAGATCATGTTTACCGACTTCTTCGTAACTCAGCTTATGTCACGAGATGATCTTTCAACACTCCTTATGTTGAACGCAATACTGGTCACGATTGCTGCAAGCTTGTCGGAGGAAAACCGCCACCACGGCCTTGGTGCCATCCACCGTATGAGTTACCGAATATGCAAATGAATGCAATATAAATAATGAAAGTATTTGATAAATCACCAAGTAAATATGGAATACTTGATGACTTATCTCAAAAATATGCACAACAACTTTTGTTAGAAAATTTAGATGCTCAACCAAAATGTCTAAAGGCTGTCTCTTGAAACGAAGAAGCACACCATCTTTTAATAAAGAACACATTCTCCTTTTTGCAAGAGAAGTCCACCAAGCCACGTGAAATCTCTTGCAATTGATGAGATTTGATTCTTAGAATCCTATTTAATTTTGTGAGCTTATGCACTATCCCAAATAGCTTTCACTCCAATCAATTGTTAAACAAGGAAACAATATTAATAAATAAATAAAACCAATTAGGTATTAATAAAAAGTGCTCTCCAAGTTAAAGAAGAAAAATAATATTTTAACTTAAATCAAAATATGGTCCAATTAGGAAAGTAATCTCAAGAGATAAAATCTAATCCTATTAAAAATATGACTAATATAAAAGTACTTGAGTGAAAATAACTCCAACTATGAATCTTATAATGAATGCATGATTTAGCTGAAATCAGTTTCCTCATATCGATCAAGTCACACTTCAAAAATTCGGGATTGAATATGTTGCGCCAAAACTTCTAATAAAAGATATTCACACACTAATTCCCGACCTATACTAGAGTTTAAGAAATGCCAATACAATTTCCATACTAACAGTATTGTATGGTAATACGGTCATATGGTATCACTTGTTCACAAATATCAACTATATCATCTACTTATATTATAATACGTGTAGAAGCTGTACCATATGATATGACCATACTACCATACTATTCTATAATTTCTCATAGTGAGTAATTTGTACTACCTCTTGTATTTAAAAAAAAAAAAAGAGAAAAAAACGTATTATTGATATCGATTGCTTTTTGGACATCGATTGCTTATACTAAGCAAACGACGAATTCAATCACTGTCCGTGTTTGACAATAGTAAGCAAGCAAGTGGTAAGTGGTAAGCATTGATAAGGCTGCCCACGGGCTTTCGTTGCACCGTATCTCTTTTCAGTTAAAATCTAGCGTTCATTTTATACACTCTCTCCCTTGTCGGTTCACAGCACGTCTCAAACTTATATATCTTTTGGGTTCAATTGGTCCATTTAGTTCTGGTTGTGCGTAAAGTTCTTTTGCAAAGCACTATATATAAATAGCGGGTGTCTCTTTGAGATTTACATTTAGAACTCTCTTCCTCATCGGTTTCGGTTTCCATTTTCAGATGCTACTGTCTCAATATTAGAATCAGGTACAGATGAGGTAACTTCTGTATATTTTCTGTTGAAAAATCCATCAATTATAGGTTGTTTCTTCATCTACAAACCAATTACAAATTTTATTAAGGACATGATTCATAAATTATACCACACAAAAAAAATCATATTCTATGCATAGAACATATAAGATACGAAAAATATAACTATAACAATGAAAACTTCAATTTTCACTCATATAAACATATACAAATATATTCTCATAAAAAGTAAATAAACAAAGAAAAAAAACTATGACTATGTAAAGTTATTTAACCTGGAATTAAAAATTTTGAAGCAGGAGGTTGGAGAGTAAACAACCAAATTCAATTATTTTCTTTTGATGTGTGCGGCTCCTTCTAACTAAGTTTATGTTGCTTCATTAGGAACAAAAATTAAAATCCCAATCCTTTTTTATTTGGGTAAAAATCTACTTCCTATTTGATAAATGAGATTTTTTGAAACTTTATTTGATTGGCTGCTTTTATTTTTTTTACTAATGTATTGATGGGCCCCAAAAATCACTTAGTCTTTCTATTTTGTGAAGAAATCAGAGTCTTTTACTTGTAAAGAGAAACATATATTTTTTTTATTGTGAGGAGACCACAAACAATAATTATAATTAATATATACTTCTTAAAATCTGTAAAAATAAAGGATCAAACATAAAATTTTGTCAGACTTTTGGGAGCCAGGCCCCTTCAGGCCTTCAAATACCTTCCCACTGCTTCTGGTTGTAGTCGTGGGTTTGTTGTGCGGGTGTCTCTCTATGAACTCTGAGCTGTTGTAAACACAAGAAAGCCAAGAGGTCCTAATTTTCTTTCCATATACAAGGAAAAGAAGAGTGTGATCGTCTTAAAACCCAAAGAAAAAAGAAATAGAAAAAGGTGAAGAGATGGGGGAGAAGGTGACAGTTAGCATAAGGGATTCGAGCATGGTGAAGCCAGTCGAGGAGTCGACGCCTCGGGGCTCCCTATGGCTCTCCAACTTGGACCTAGTGTTCCCGCCCTTTCACACACCCAGTGTTTACTTTTATAGACCAAGCTGTGGTCATGATCACAATTTCTTCCACCCGGAAGCGCTCAAGCAGGCACTCATCAAGGCCCTCGTGCCCTTCTACCCTATGGCCGGCCGTCTCAAGGTCAACGACCAGAATGGCCGTTTGGAGGTTGATTGCAATGCGGAGGGGGTGCTCTTTGTTGTAGCGGAGAGCTTCTCTACCCTTGATGATTTCGGGGATTTTGCACCCTCTCCCAATTTCCTTCCGCTCATCCCCTGCATTGATTATGCTGCGGGCATATCCTCATATCCCATTTTGGTGTTACAGGTAAGTAGATCAAACGCCCATTTAAGTTTAAGTTTTATGCGAAGTAGAGGTTCGAAATCCTCAGCCACCCATTGAATATTTGTGTAAAGTCTAGACACCATTTGACAAATGCAGGTGACCTACTTCAAATGTGGTGGAGTGTCACTTGGTGTTGCAATCGAACACCGCATTGCAGATGGAGTTTCTGGTCTCCATTTTGTAAATAGTTGGTCTAGTATTGCTCGTGGGGATCTCTCAAATATTAAACCACCCTTTATGGACAGGACATTACTTCGTGCCCGTGACTTGCCTCAGCCTGAATTCCCCCACACCGAATACCATCCTTTTCCAGAAATGAACTCAGCTTCTGATGAGCATCTGCAAACCACAAGTAATATTACTACGTCCTTTTTTAGATTCACGGAGGAGCAGCTCAGTCTCTTGAAAGCCAAGTCTAAGGAAAAGGGAGACGGCCAGAATACTAATACAGTCAACTATACAACATTTGAGATGTTGGCATGTCATATTTGGAGATGTGTTTGCAAGGCACGTAAACTTCCGGATGATCAAGACACCAAGCTATTCATTCCAATTGATGCACGGAACAGATTGCGACCCCCACTCCCACCTGGTTTCTTCGGCAATGCCCTTTTCAGAACCACACCAATAGCTACAGCAGGAGATCTCCAATCGAAACCAATTTGGTATGCTGCAAGCTGTGTTCGCAGTGCTTTGGTGCGGAGGGACGATGATTATCTTCGATCAGTCCTTGACTATCTTGAGCTTCATCTTCCTTGTAATCCCCAACTTGTTACGGGGGTTCCAACGATTCGGTGTCCAAATCTTTCGATAAACAGTTGGATCAAGCTGCCGATTCATGATGCTGATTTTGGTTGGGGTCGACCCATTTTCATGGGGCCTGGCCGCCCATTTGTGTTGGACGGGAGGTGTTTGTTGTTACCAAATACAACTAATGATGGGAGTCTTTCAATTGTCATTTGTCTGCAATCTGATCACATGAAATTATTTTCCAAATTGTTGTATGACATATAATTAGGAAATGAATCGCCTTCATCTTTAAGGTTGTTCAAATTTGAATTTGTGCACGTTGCTTCACTGAGTATTGCAAAACTTTGTTTCAAAATTCATCGATATGTATATTGGTGCATGTACGGTGGCTCTGTTTCTCATGAAATAAAAAGAATATTGAATTCTTATGATGAGTTTCTGAAATATTGTCATTCTGTTTTCACATATTTTTCGTGAGGGAAAGAAACGTGTTCTTGCTCCCTATAGTTCCTGGACTCTCTGTTTTAGGTTCTCTAAATTACCCACATTTGTACATATGCCTAGGTACATTTAAATACAACAAACTAAGGTAATGAATTATTGTAAAAAAATCTAAGGTAATGAATTCTTAGTAAAAAAGACAATACAAAATACAAAATATTTGGACAATAGTAGCCTTTTCTTTGGTAACTATTGGTTAGGGGTGGGCACCGTCCGAATTGGATCGGTTTCACCTCAAAATCACGGCCGAACCAATTAAAATATAACGATTTGGTTCAGTTCGGTTTGGATAAAAGTTATAAAGGAAACCGAACCAAACCAAACCAATTTAAGACGGTTTGGTTCGGTAGGTTTGGGCCTAAGCCCAAATCCCTTATTTTTTGCATTTTTCAACCTTGTTAGTCCAATTATAACCAACAAATTCACAACTTACTTCATACATAAATCATTTTTTAAAATACGAAACCATCCTAAAACTCAAAATGCCATAAAACTTCATATTTCACTAACTAATATAACTCAATTCAAATATTCATATATAGTTATTAACTAATTAGAGTATTACACATGTAAAATAAAATAAAAATAAATAAATATACACATAAACGGTCCGGTTTGATTTACAAAAACTCAAAACCAACCAAACCAAATCATATACGGTCTAATTCGGTTTTTAAACCGTTTGATTTTTTCTTGATCAAAACCAAACTAAATCGGTAATTACAATTTGATTCGGCCGGTTTCATCGGTTCGGCCGAATTGATGCCCACCCTTACTATTGGTACTATTAGTCACCTTTGTTCGTAACTAAAAGCTTTAGTCACCCTGCAGTAATTAATCTGCGTATTACATATGTGGCTGTGACTATTGATGTTTGTCACCATGATAAACCATTCGTGACATGAGTTTGTTAGGCTTCCAATCACCAATAGTCATACATATTTTATTATTTTGTCAGTCAATACGTCTTTTATTATTTTGTCATGTCCAATCCCACAGATTATTTTGAAGCATCTTGTCCAATTCAAAAGCACTCTGTTTTTTTTATGTTATCTTCTGTTCATCTTGACAGCCTTATCACTGCTACTACCTTTTCCAAAAGAGCTCTGCACTGATGGATGGTTGTTATCTTGCCAGCACATAACAATAGTATCGGCATACATTTCCTTGGCTTTAGTTACACTTTGTGTAGGGTACCGTATACTATATTATATTAATTTCATTTGAATGTCACCAATAGTGGTGAGGAGTTCATTGACCAACCTTCCCATGTCACCAAACTTAATTTGGTTACTATAAAATTGTGACTATTGCCCTATTTTTTTTGGTGTACATGGTCACAATAATTATTAGGTTATTGAAAATAAGTGAACAGTACCACTCCAATATATATTTTTCTATATTTAAAATATTTCCCTCAATGCAGAGTGATTATTTAGAATTTGTATATACAATTAGGGATTGTTTGGTACGTCGGACTATACTGATTAATTTTTGTTGGATAGTATTAATCTGTTCCAGAGAGTACTGACAGATTTTCCATAATATTATAAGGCATTTGGTGTTATTCCGGATAAATAGTCTGACTAAGTTATACTGTGTTTGGTGCTGTTCTGGATAACATTGGATCATATTATTTTTATAATAAAAAAAAAATCTTTGATAATTTAATTCGAAATTCAAATTCAAATGACACGAAAAAAAAAAATTGGTAAGATTCATACGACAAGATTTGTTTTTCAATTGTTTTTGCCAAGATTTTTTTTCATATAACCCATTATCATAATTGTAGTATCTCATAAAAATTCCAACATACACTACAAGAAAATTGAGTATTTACGGCGCGCGTTGTGCGCCGTAAATGTAAATTCACGGCATGCAACTGCGTGCCATAAAAAGCAAAGCCGTAAAAAGTCTTTTCCTTTTACGGCGTGTATTCACGTGCCACAAGCGTTAATAAGACACGCCATGATTGAGTTTTCGTAACGGATTTTGCACGCCTTAAAAAGTATGTATCATTAACGGCGCACATGTCACGCCATAAATGATTATTCAAGGCATACAAAGCACGCCGTAAAAGGGCCCAACAAAATCTATGGCATACATTGCACGCCATAAAGGTAACCTTTTAAGGCGTTCAGTGCACGCCGTTTTTTATTTTAAAAAAATAATAATAATTCCTTGCCTGCTCTGGTTTTATATTAACAATATTCTTATATCTATTATTATCCTGTACACATGATTTCACAAAACCAAAAGTAGTATTGCAACCAAACTTGAAAGAAAGAACCATTTCATTAACACCTACATCAATCATAATCAATTCCAAGTACAAAACTCTTTAGAGTGTAAGAGATAACAACAAAATTGAATCTCTAACACTATGAAAAAACATCATGCTTGTAGCAGTAGACATGTATCACCTAAAAAATCCAAACTCTGCAACAAGAGTATCATGTACTTCTGTAATGGATGCCAAGCTCACATGCCTAAGGTGGGAATGGCTTTAGCTACGACAAGATAAGTGTCATTGGCCCCCCAAGACACAGAGAAGCAAAGGACCAATAGAAACTTAATCTTCTTATGAATCCTGCCAAAAGAGATTTATAATGCTATTATTAAACACTTGATAATAATATGATGCTAAAAAACTTGAAATGACATGCTTGAAGCTTTGTTTCTCTTTGAAATGAAATGCAAATAACTTTTTACATTAATGGGTGACTATTCAAGTGTGAAAATAAACAAGTGGAAGACTCCACACCTGCCGCTCAATTAGAGGTGAAAGAGCATTTTTGTATATAGAAAAGTTGTCACAATAAGCTATCAGAGAAGTATTTTTCTCTTGCTTTTTGAGTATTTTATACACACCTGTAGTAAGACGCTTCTTTTTTCCGCCAGATATGCCCCTTCTCATCTCATCACCCACTAAAATATCAGCACATATTTCTAATCCAAGTATCTGATACAGTGTTTTTTAATTAGTTACCTTTGTAAGACTTAGAGTGTAGTTAGTTGAAAAATAAATAACCAACAGCAGTGTCATTCTGGAAAAATGCTAACAAAATCAGTGAAATACATACTCAATCCATTTAGTACTTCATTTTAAAACAGAATCACAACAGAAAAGTTATCCTATTACAGAACATCTGGGTTTCTGATTGACATTGTCTGTCTAGGAATCACTGAACAACCAAATTCAACATGTAAATTGGGAAAAAGAAACAACATGAGAAATCATTTGACAATGCATGCTTGCTTCATAAAATCAATTAGACATTACCTTGATGGCTTAACTATTCCACTCATGTCACGAAGTATCTCGACTACTCTTTTCTTTGACTGGAATAGCTTATTGAATCCAAGAATTCCCTATTCACACAAAAAACAAAATTGAAAAGTAGAATAAGTGTAAACAAAATTCATCTATCAGTAGACACATACATACATTACCAGCTTCTAATAGGTTGAAGCCTTATCCCCTTTGGAACTATGAACAATTATCCTGGAGGTTGCTTATTTTATTTTATGAGATTGGTATGTTTAGCTTGCCATATAGTTCGTTATTATTAAATAAGATTAGCACAGCACAAAGTGTTGGCATAAGCAATTGAATGAGAGAGTTGCAACAAACAGCTGCAATATTGGCATGTGGCATGAGATGGGCCCTGGTTGCGAGGCAAAACAAATTCCAACTAAAATTTCATACCATCTATAATTCACAAAAAAGAAAACATGGTAATTAATAAAAATGAAGCAGAGGATGAAATGAGAATGGAATTAATAAATTCCTAGCATTATCAAAATTATGCTTTTTCCCTAGCTAGCTTAAGTTTGTCTTTTCTTTTCTGTCTGCATAACAGTATTCTCATACTGCTCAAGTTCTATATAAACACAGCCACCACATCTTTTAGCTATCTAAAACTAAAGCAAACCCTCACACTCACAAACACACACCTCTGCCTTTTCTCTCTTTCTCTCGCTCACTCATTTCTATCCACATTACTCTAAAATGGGTGAGCATTTCACATTATGATTAGCGTATAGAATAACATAATTATTTATGTTAAACAGATAAAAAGTCATTTCCAGGATTAGGCCTCCCTGGTATTAAGATCATGCAGTCCAATAACTATAGTTATTATCAAGAGATGCTGGTCAAAACAAAGTATACTGTGTTCCGGCAATCATAAAACTAGTACCCCCAAATTACTTAAGTGGCCCAATAATTTTTTTTCTAAAATAAAATGATTAAGAAACTTGAATTTTCATTACTATGTTGTCACAACTTTGAAGGGTGATAACTGGCTAAATTTTGTAACTGTGGGTAAATAATTGACTTTGTGCAAGGAGAACACTGCATTGTCAACATCTCTCAAACTTCAGTATCAGCACTATTATTTTCATGAACAGAATCATATTCTTTCTGGTTGCTGGCACATTCATAAATGGGGATAATGATAATTAGACTGTTGGTTACAGATATTGACTTGCAAATTGTCCTTCATTTACACTAATGCACCTTTCAAAATTTACCAACTGTGATATTTCCTTATGAACAAGAGAACCAAGGGGAGAACTACAAGTGACCTGACTCTGAAATTCAAGAATGAATGCTAAGGTGATAACATTTATTGCCACATGCTATACTGCTCATTCAGTTCATCAAAATCGAAACAACAAACTGGAATAAAACAGTGTTTTGGCCAAATCATATAGGCTATAGTCAATTTAGATAACAAGCAAGAAGAGTGGTAACTGAGAGACCTGCAGATCTTTCAATTTGACTCCAGCAGCAATTGAAACTAGCAGCTTCTTCTTGGAAAGCAGTGGCCTCAACTGCAAAACTACATCTTTAACTGCACAAATGCAAAGGGGCAACAATATCATTATCTAGTAAATATCCACAAAATCACCATCTAAAAATTCATGCCCATATCTCTAAAATCAAGATACAAAAACCAAATTATATATATATAATATATAATATAAAAATACGGTATTTGAGAAATTGAGAGATGATGAAAAAGTGTAAATACCAACTTGAGGTTTGACAGAGAAAATGACGATATCACTCTCTTCCACCACCTGTAATTACCATACAAGAAATGCAACTCAAATTATTCACCACAACAGATACAGGCAGATACACAAAGAAGAAACGGGAGAGAGGGCCAAAGGTCGTCGTTTTTGTGGAGGAGCTCGATGCCGAAGGACTCGAAGGCTTGGCGTCGAATGGGGTTAGCGTGGAACGTAGAGATGGGATTTGGAGGCAGAACGCCCGATCGGACGAATTTGAAACTGCTAGTTTGAAACTTTGTAATATCTGCACATTAATTGAAATAATTGAAAGAATTTGGAGCTTCATGCCCAGTGAGGTTCCATAAAATTTAGTTAAACCAACTTGAGAGTGCAGCCGTGAGATTCCGCAAAGCTAAATTGAAAGAACGTTTTGATAAAATCTGGAAAATAAAAGAGCGAGAGAGAGAGTTGGGTTGGGGTTACCTTGAGATTGCAGTCGTGAAAGGGTTTGGGAACCAAGAGGATTTCTAGATGAGAAAGAATGATAGAGGGTTTGGAGTTAGAGATAATCGCATGGATTTGGGGTCAGATAGAGCCAGAGAGGGTTTTGGGTTAGAGAGAGAGAGTGTGAATATGGGGAAGAAGAAAAGAATGCTACACGATAAAATTTGGGGGAGAGTATTCTCAAAATATGAAAATTCTGGTAAAAGAGGGAAAAGGAAGTGTTTTCGCGGGCAACAAAAAGTAAATAAGGGGCGTTTCACGGCGTGCTTGTTCTACACGCCATTAATACAGTATTCTTTCAAGGCGTGCATATTTTGCACGCCATAGAAAGTACTATTTTACTTACAGTGTGCTTTGCACGTCATAAATAGCATTTGATTTTATTTATGTATTACAGCGTGCATATCTAGCACGTCATAAATAACAAAAAAACATAGCGTGCACACAAAGCACGCCGTAAAAAAATACTAAAAAAAGTCATTTATGGCGCGCACCAAATGCACTCCATAAAAAAGTCATTTTGATTATCCTTTTACGGCGCACAACAAATGCACGCCGTAAATAGCGCGCCGTAAATACTTACTTTTCTTGTAGTGATACTCGCATACGTTAATAAAAACAATACCAAATAATGTATAATTCAAAGTAATCACATACTAAGGTGATAAGAGCAAAAGGAAAAGTTGTTCATAAACTAAACTACATCAAAGAGTATCACAGCTCCCTCGTCCAAGTAAGAGAAGAACAAATGCTTTTCTCATAGCACCATCCAATGTCAGGAATGTTCTCTCATCACTTGTTTTCTCTAAAATTAGCCGTAGTGCCTTAATTTGGTCATTAATAGACAAGTCCATCTTTGCAAATTAAGTAACAATGTCAGGTCTTGGTTTTGATCCTTTCACCAAACTATTTGTTATAGTTTTCAATTGGTCAACAGACTCAGAAATCATCTCACCAAGTGCTCTAGCTATTTCCTTTTGAATATCAGTATCTGCATTTCGTTTGCAGTTTCGTCTGCTTGAGCCAGCTAAGTTTTGTTGATTTGATCTTGGCAAAGAGGCAGAATGATTTGGTTCAACCTCAACTTCCTCATCATCGTTATTGACTTTAATGTTATGCACATGCTCATTAGTGGGAGTTATTTATATTGGTATCCGCTGAGGTTTTTGATGTTTTTATAAAATGCCGAAGGATTTAAAAATTAAACTAACATCCTCTTAAGTGTGAAATTGTTGTCAAAAAAATCTGCAGTGAAGGAATTGAATAAATTGACTACAGAAGGACTGCTATATTTATATGAAGAACTGTTTTCGAAAAAACAAAAAAAAGAGTCTACCCCAAAGGCATCAATGTATCACTTCGATAAACAGTTGCATTGACACCTTTATATGAAAATCCACGGAAGGACCACCATTGTCCACTGGTCTCTGCGCAAACAAATCTGAAAAGTTGTCACTTCTATTTTGAAAAGGGCATCCGGTCCTTCACTTGTAATTTAGATTTATTTCCTATTTTATTTAGGGTTGTACTTCTATAAATACCTCCATATTGGAGAAGAAAAAATATGAGAAAA
Organism: Prunus padus; assembly: GCA_024362665.1. Taxonomy (NCBI): domain Eukaryota; kingdom Viridiplantae; phylum Streptophyta; class Magnoliopsida; order Rosales; family Rosaceae; genus Prunus; species Prunus padus. The sequence continues at coordinate 19,442,015 of JANFAM010000010.1, read as the reverse complement.
GATGAGCATATCGGAGAATAACTGAATATTTGCCCTACTTTATTTGACATGGTATCAAAACCTAGTTTTCTTGTGACATGTGCCTGCGCTCTCCTTGCAATTTAAGTGATCTCCTCCCCTCCTCTTCAAGGGGGGGAGGGGGAGAGAAAAAAATGATATATTTCTCTTTCCCATGAAGATATTGTCGTTGTTGTTGTTGATGCTGCCACCGCTTGATAAGTTGCTCTTGCTAATGCTAGTGTATTGCTCCTGCCATGTTTGTGCCTTTGTTGTGTTTCCGTTGCGATCATACTGTTGACATTGCCTTTGCTCTTGCGTTTCTTTGCCATTCCTTGCCAAGCTTTGCCTTACCTTGCTTTACCCTATTTTTAGGGTTTGGTTTTGCCTTGCCTTTGCCGTGTTCACAGGGTTTCTGTGTTCTTTGCCTTGCCTTTGCCTTGTTCACAGGGTTTTTGTGTTCTATACCTTGCCTTTACCTTGTTCACAGGGTTTCTGTGTTCTTTGCCTTACATTTACCGTGTTCACAGGGTTTCTGTGTTCTTTACCTTGCCTTTGCCGTGTTAACAGGGTTTCTGTGTTCTTTGTCTTGTTCATAGGGTTTCTGTGTTCGTTGCCTTACCTTTGCTATGCCTTTGCCCCTGTCTTTGCCCTTGCCTTGCTTTGTGCCTTTGCATTTTCCTCGAGTATGGTGTTCTGCGACTCGCTTGTCAAGTTGGGCATGCGAAACCTCTTTTCTCCAACTTGAGGGGGAGTGTTGGCGAGTCCTTACTTAGTTAGGATTTTGGTTCCTTACTATGTTAGGATTTTTTGTTACTTACCTATTTGTTTAGTTCTATTATAATTGAGATTTATTTCCTATTGTAATTTAAATTTATTTTTTATTGTAATTTAGATTTATTTCCTATTTTATTTAGGGTTGTACTTCTATAAATACCTCCATATTGGAGAAGAAAAAATATGAGAAAAGATGAGCATATCGGAGAATAACTGAATATTTGCCCTACTTTATTTGACATGGTATCAGAGCCTAGTTTTCTTGTGACCTGTGCCTGCGCTCTCCTTGCGATTTAAGTGATCTCCTCCCCTCCTCTTCAAGGGGGGGAGGGGGAGTGAAAAAATGATATATTTCTCTTTCACATGAAGATATTGTCGTTGTTGTTGTTGCTGCTGCCACCGCTTGATGAGTTGCTCTTGCTGATGCCAGTGTATTGCTCCTGCCATGTTTGTGCCTCTGTTGTGTTTCCGCTGCGATCATATCGTTGACATTGCCCTTACTCTTGCGTTTCTTTGACATGCCTTGCCAAACTTTGCCTTACCTTGCTTTACCCTATTTTTAGGGTTTGGTTTTGCCTTGCCTTTGCCGTGTTCATAGGGTTTCTATGTTCTTTGTCTTGCTTTTGCCTTGTTCACAAGGTTTTTGTGTTCTTTACCTTGCCTTTGCCGTATTCACAGGGTTTCTGTGTTCTTTGCCTTGTTCACAGGGTTTCTGTGTTCGTTGCCTTACCTTTGCTATTGTCACGACCCGACTCCCCTAACACGATATTGTCCGCTTTGGGCCTCCGCCCTCACGGTTTTGTCACTGGGAACTCACGAGCAATATCTTCCCAAAGAGTCACCCATCCTGGGATTGCTCTAAGCCACAACTCGCTTAACCGGAGTTCCTAAAAATCCGAAGCCAGTGAGCTCCCAAAAGGCCTCGTGCTAGTTAGAGACGTGCCCACACATATAAGGCACATCACCTTTCCCTCCCCGAGCGATGTGGGATTGCTCACCGTTCTCTGCTTTCCAAGCTCAAGACACGGGTCTTACAGCTATGCATTTGCCCCTGTCTTTGCCCTGGCCTTGCTTTGTGCCTTTGCATTTTCCTCGAGTATGGTGTTCTGCGATTCGCTTGTCAAGTTGGGCATGCAAAACCTCTTTGCTCCAACTTGAGGGGGAGTGTTGGCGAGTACTTACTTAGTTAGGATTTTGGTTCCTTACTATGTTATGATTTTTTGTTACTTACCTATTTGTTTAGTTCTATTATAATTGAGATTTATTTCCTATTGTAATTTAAATTTATTTTCTATTGTAATTTAGATTTATTTCTTATTTTATTTAAGGTTGTACCTCTACAAATACCTCCATATTGGAGAAGAAAAAATATGAGAAAAGATGAGCATATCAGAGAATAACTAAATATTTACCCTACTTTATTTGACATTAAAGTGGTGAGCAAAAATGCACCATAATTCTTAACCCAATGATGTTTAGTAATTTCTATTCAAATAAGAAAATTAATATTAAATTTCTCACAAAAAAAAAAATTCGAACCAGAGGGTTTCAACAGAAAGAACAAACCCAAAGATAGATAAATTGAAACCCAGAATCTAGCAATACAAGTGCTACAGTAGCATATAGGACCCACACAACAAGATAGAACAAGGGGCCCAAACCATTAACTCTTCTCTGGATGGCATTAGTAAATCCTTGAGGCCTGGTTTTCATCAAACAGAAAATAATATTACCAAAAGTTGAATTAAATATCAAATGCTTCAGTTCAAAAAGAGAAAAGACAAAGTTTCAAGTGCCTTCTCTTCACTTTTCTGCCAAACCAGAACTTGTCTGGATAAGTTCCCTTCCTCCAGCATTTGTCATTTCTTCTTCCAAACACCCTAGCAAATTTCCACAAAATTTCTTCTGCGTGATTGAAAATATTACCATAAGAATTTTATTTTGAAAAGAAAAAAGGAAGAGAGAATCCCCTAAATATATACATATCCTCACCTGACCAAATTACTCATTAATTAGAATCAAGCATGTCCATGAGAGAGAGAGAGAGAGAGAGAGAGAGATTGAGCAGTTATACCAAATCCAAAACTGTGGCTCATTGAATTTGCCATGTATTGTTTCCTGCATTCTATTCTAACTGCCTTTAAACAATGACAGTATGTTTTGGCCTCGTTGCATTTGGACACTTCACAACCTGCTTTAAGCCTTTCAAGGCACTCTGGGGTATAAATTACACCATATTGAGAGGAAGAAAGAACAGGAAGGGAAAAAGGAAAAGAAGGAAGAGAAGGAGAAGGAGAAGGAGAAGGAGAGGGAAGGTCACTTGCTTGCAGAACACTAATTGCAACTACAATCAAAATCAATGAACTTATGATGGGTGTTCTGAAACTATAATGCATCCACCCATAAGTGTTAATTAATACCTACTCTTGTTCTCCTCTCTAAGGATTTTGGTTTTGGTAAGCTTATTGCAAATCATACATTTATAAATAGCTGATCTAAAACTTTAACTATCCATTAGGTTTTCAAGATTTCAAGCAAAAAAAGAAAAGACTATATTCAACAGAGGCAAGAAACAAAATTATACATTGTCAACACCAGAATGACTTATTTATCTTACAATTAATTTTCATTTGAAATGGGTTTTTTTTAGGATCTTTCCTATTAAGAGGGGCGATAATATACTAAACTTACACACACTATACAGATGTTAGGACTCAAACCTGGAACCTTTCTTAGAGGGATAATTGCTCCAAACTACCAGTGGATCCTTTGCATTTGAAAGGTAATTTTAGTTGGACCATGCTTAGTTGATTTAATAGTAATAACTCTTGGTGGATGTCTGAATGAAGTGACCATGCTTATGTCTCCTGGATAGTTCAAATGTATTTTGTGATCATTATATAATTAACTAGGCAACCATGTGGTTACTGATTTTCTGAAGTCAACGCTTCTTTTTTTGTCATTTTCTTTTTCAAAAGTTTAACATTTCCTTCTCTCTTTTTTTTTCTTTCAAATTTCCGAGTACAGAAGTACCGAATAGCTATTGGTTTAGTAGTATTTTTCTTCATATATTATGGGCTTATTTATTGAAATGTCTCATGTGGTTTTCAAATAGTCTCAATTTGCTCCCTGACGTTTCAAATGACTCAATTTCCCCCTAAGCTTCCATTATGTACCAAGGATTGCCTCATTCCATTAGTTTTCAAATAAAAATCGTTAAATCAATTGATGAGAATTATTTTTATAAAAATTCAAAATTCAAAATAAATATAAAAAAATGCTTGAAATTATTTAAAATAGATATGAAAAATATATCCTTTTTTTTTCTCCCTCAATCATCAGTCCCCATCACCTTCTCCCTCATCTCAACCAGCCTCACCGCCCAACCAACCCTAGCAACCCTTCCTCCTCACCCTCTGTCTCTCTCCTCCCAATTCTCTCTCTTTGGCAACCATCAAGGGAGATCTGAACTGCCATAGATGTGAAATATGAAGTCAATTTTGTGATTCTGTTTGTGGGTTTTGTGCCTTTTGACAATTGAGGAGAGAGAGAGAGAGAGAGAAGGCAGAAGGCGGGGTGGGTTTTGGTGAGGCGTTGGGGCTAGTTGAGATGAGAGAGAAGGTTGTGGGGCCTGACGATTAGGGAGAAAAAAATAAGGAGACATTTTTATCTTTATTTTTTAAAAACATTTAAAATATTTTTTATATTTAATTTATATTTTTTAATTTTTAATAATTGAATTTACCCAAAATACCCAAACCACTTCAACTGATTTAACAATTTTTATCTGAAAACTAACGAAATGAAGCAACCTTGTTCATAGAATGGAAGTTCACGGGGGTGATTAAGTCATTTGAAACGTCAAGGGACAAACTGAGACTATTTAAAAATCAAATGGGGCATTTCAACAAATAAGGCTATATAATGGAGTAATTACACTATGCAGTCAACAGTTCAATATATTTTAAATAAACTAAAAGTGGAAAAAGGATGAGGGTTCCCAAAGAACTTCAGACAAACATAGAAACCTGAACAAGGGAAGAATGTATTAACTAAAGGGTTAGGATCTCTACACTACCCTCAGTTCTTTCGTGTATGAAAAAACAAATTAATGTCCGCATTCACTTCCAGAAGCGGTCAAGGAAACTCGTTTTTTTATACTTACACTTTCAGTCTGTCAACCTAAAATACAGTTAGGAACTTAGGATCAAGGAGTTAAATCTTATTCAGCTAAATACCGCTGATGATCTTGATGCCGCAATAATTAGAGAAACTGAATTTTCGTATATATTTGAATCTGCTCAGCTCGTTCGGTATAAAACCTCGGAGCTAGGGTCGTCTCCAAATGGTAGATTTAAATCAGGTAGCGAAAAGGCCGCATCCCGGCTCCCAGCCTCTTCTACCTTGCACGAAACATTTGGTGGACAGGAGCTTTGGGAAGCGCCAAGATTACTGCAATGAACAATTGTTGGCATGATTTTTGTAGGGACATCAACTGCATTTACTTGCTCAAGCTGGTACGAAATGGATTCACCAGGCACAACAGAAGTTGTAGCTTTCATCGTTGTCTGGGGCAACTGCAAATCAAGCTGTAATTGAACATAAAACCACTATTAAAATCCATGTCATACCTGTCTATAATACATTCTTTAAGTAGCTGATAATGACGAAAATATAGAAGGTAAAATCCCATACTTAATAAACACCAAGGTGTCATCGGCCTAAATTATGCGACAGGAAAGACTAAAAAAAGTTTCATATCTACTATAATGACACTCCTCAAAATTTGGTAATTTGTTCAAATTTTGATGTCACCTATTGCCTAATATAAATTTTTTTACGTAGCTTGCGAACATTCAGTTTCCTTTTTTTTCCCCTTCTTGAAAGCTAAAGTAACACATAGTTGAATGCAGGAAGCATCCTTAGTGTAGGAAACTAGAGAACCAGAAGAGTAGGCCACTGTTGAAATGAAAGTGACCATGAAATCTTGAGACAACGTGTAATCGTCTGCTGATGCATACCATAGTGTGCCCATTATGCATTAGAAGACCATATATGACATTCCCTACCCAAGCATAAAAAATTTAACCCTCAAGAAAAGATGAAGCACTACAACATGCAGCAGGCTGGTTCATTTTCCGAGACTGAGGTGGACTTCCTACTTAAGCGCATTTTCTGAAAATTCTAATGAGGGATGAGAAAATTTCTGCACTGATGTTGAGATGTTCTGATACTTGATTTGTACCAAGATCACATCTCTAAGCAGATGGAACTACATGTCTACAACTTTCAACACACGCCCTTAAACGATGCAACAAAGGCCCTGATGCAGACGTCAATCACTCATCCGAGACGACTAAAAGTTCTAGAATCATGTAAAACAGAGAAATCTCCCCAACAGGAAAGAAAATCAGCACATTTGAGGCATACAAATTATCCTATAAGTGAAGTTGATTTTCTAATCCAATAAAGAACTTATAAACAGCTTTTGATGTGCAAGAATCAAATCTTCACAAAAATAGCTTGGAAGCCATTATTTTATAATAGCTAGAATCTCTCCAATCAAATAATATCTTTTAGTTTTAGAATAAAGAAATCAAAGGTCGGGCACATGAAAATTCATGAAACTTTAAGTTTTAGAATAAAGCCATTATTTGCAAACAAAACTGAATCCGTTATGAGGTGTCAAACTGCAAGTTTCATGAAAAGTCAAATATATCCAAGTTCGATTTAAATGCATACATATAACATAAAGAGTCCAGAGAGTTGTAGCAGCATGTTCACCTTTATTTTTCTCAAGCTTTCATTTGTGGCCCTCTGTTTTTCAACAGTGAGGCGTAGTGTTGCCAGTTGCTGCTCAAAGGATGTATTAACGAAATCAATATTCAGAAATCTCCACTCAGACATATTATGAAATAAAAAAGGAGGATGAATTAAACGCATACATTTTTCAAGTTTCGTCTTTCCTTCAACAGAAAACTCTCCTCCTCTTTTAGTTCAGCTAGCGTCTGCACACAGCCACGAGAAATTATTACTACACTATGAGATATGAATCTAACAAGTATTCCACTCACCACCACAAACAAACCAAAGAAAGAACATGGGAGATGCATAGCCTTAAAATACTTCTTCATCGAGAAAATGGCAAGGTGATGGCATTACTGTTTTTCATATATTCGACCCCGAAGATAGTTTTACAGATGAAATCAAGTATTAGTTTTTCTGCTTCATTCATATGTTGCTAATTAATGTCAAGATAAGTACTCCCATTTAATTTTTCGAAAACACATTTCACCGGCAGACATTAGAATTAGGCTGGTTGTATGGTTCATTACTAGACCTCCCATTTATTCCGAGGGTATTTACGCAGTAAATGAAAGAGATCCCAAGTTTAAGCCCTATCAAGGACACTTCTACCGAACTTTCTTGTGATCTGCTCAGCAAAGATATTCTCTATGTTCTATGCACTGTCCACACAAAAAAATTAATTGTGGTATAGGACATAAACGTTCCATGAATATCTTCTTCAGCGCAATACATAATGGTATATTTACCTTCTTCTTTCTTGGTCTCTTGAAGATGGCTGCTTCACTTCTAACAGCAACCTACACAACCCAATAAATCAACAAATCATTTTTCAGCTAGTTGTACAGTAAAAATTTTTAAAAAATTAATACAAATGAGAGCTTGCCGGCTCAACGGATACAGGAAAGGCCCCCAAACAACTTGGAAGAGAAAAATATAAGACACTTTGCATCCAATCAAGTACACATATTACATGTGGCGGTGATGGAAAATCACTGCATGGACCACGCCACAATAAATCCATAAATTCTCAACACTCCAAGGCCTCAAAACTTCAAAAGGGTCTGTCATAACTTTCTCGTGATAATATGCGTTTCACTTATGCATTCAAATTGTGACCAGTTCAAATTGGCAGCACAAATAGTGTGAAGCTCCATTATCTTCTTTTCTTTCTTTTTTTAGCAATTAAGCTCTCAGTTTTCAACCACAATGCATAATGCAACCTACCCCAAAAAAAACACCAAAAAAAAAAAGTCTTGAGGGCCCTAATGTTTGTTGAAAAGTTTATGAGTTTGGAAGACACCAAAGAGCAGGCAAGTCAGCTTATAACAATTTGGGGGACAATGTAGCCTTCCCACCCAAGAGCCGCTTCTTCTACAGTGAATCTCCCAATTTGATACCCAAAAAGAAAGCACTTTGTCTCATTGAAATTGTTTTCAACTCTCAACTCTGAACCCACCCATATATTATTTTATCTCTTCTTGGACCCCACCAAAACATTGAAAAGGCTAACATGCCAGGCTGTCACATAAGATAGAGTAACAGCCTGATCAGAAATAACTTTTTACCCATTTGACTGTTCCCGTTGGATCCAAGCTTTGACCTCGTCTTTCCACAAAAAGAAGTGACTTGCCGATCAAGCTGTCACGCAAATACGGTAACAGACAAATATTTTTTTCTTGTCGTATTTTAATAATACACCCTCTCCTTGCCTGCCTATGGTCTCTGGCGTAAAACAACGTGGCAGGATGGAGGACTCGATTTGGGTGGCCTTTTACCATGCGCCTGCAGGAAACGCCAAACTGTGGCCGACCGCACCCAATCATTCCCCCTCCTCACTGCACAACTACTACCCTACCAGCACCACACCAAACCAAACCACACGTAGACCTATTTTTTGCCACGAGGACACGCCACCGATAAAGGAGGTGACGATGTTTTTTTCTCTTCCGAAAATGCCCTCGAACTTTAAGTACGGTTTGACTTTTGTAGGGTGGTTTACGTCATTTCGCGAAAAACTTAAGCTGCCTGCCAAATGCCAGTTGGGGGTATGTATGGTTGTTGACTCCGACACAAAGGAGTTGGAGTTGGAGTTGGAATTGGGGAGTGTTGTGCTGCACAGTTTCTGGGGTTGGCTGAGGATTTGTGAAATGACGAAAATGGCCCTAACCAGAAGGGTATTTTGGGGTTTTCAGCGGAATAAGCGTGACAAGAGCGGAAAGGAAATTAATGAGAGAAGAGAAGAAAACGTGAAAGTGTCATTGAGTTCTCTGACTCTATGCGTTGAATGGAAGTCACCGATTTTCTCTGAAAATTAAAAAATTCTATAAAAGAGAAAAGAGAAAGTCATCGTACTCGGAAAGAGGAGGGCATTTCGGTCCACACGATGTTGACAATGGTAAAACGACAACGTCCAGTCCAAATGACCGGCGGGTCTAGAAACCGGTTGGGCGTACGAAATGAACGAATTGCCCGGGCGGTCACGAGACATCCTCATGCACATAGGGGCATAATGGTCAATAGAAAAAAGGATCAGTTGGAAGCCCTCTATCCAACCAGATTGCAAAAGAAAGAGACTCTGACAGTTGCCCAAAGCCAGACAATCTATCCTATCTGACTCCTGAACCACTCCCAGGGGTACTTTCGTCAATTAAGATAGATGGGTAAAAAAATTGAAAAAAAGAAAAGCCACCGAATCAAAACCCGACCCGACCCGAAGGAATGACAGAGACAGAGACACACAGACCTTAGATCTCGCAGCATCGGTCGGCTTGGGGGGCCTGCTGGACTCTTCGGAGCCGTCGAGGGCTCCGCCGCTGACCGAAGTGGCGCCGCTCCAGGAGAGCGGCGTGGTGGGGCTGGCTCTGGCGGCGCTCGACTCGCCCTTCTTCTTATCCTTACCCTCAACGACAACGAGGTCGCTGGCATGGTGATGACGTGGCACGTTCTTGGAGCGGCGCTGCCTAACGCTCCACCGCAGAGACGGAAGGTCACGGCTGGTCTTGGACGGCAGCGGCGGCTCAGCGTGTCTGAGGAGGAGAAGAACGTCGACGACCGCCGCCTCGTCGTTCATGGCCAGGTTGACCCAGCCGTCGTCGTCAGTAGCAGCAGCAGCCATAGTGTCGTCAGTGTCGTTTTTATCTTTTTTCCTTGTTTTTGCAGAGGGAGGGAGAGAGAGGGAGAGGGGAAGAATAGGGTGGCGAGAGAAAATCTCTCTCTTATTTAGGTGGGTTTTGTGTTGTGTTGTGTTGTATGTGTGCAGAGAGAGAGAGAGAGAGAGAGAGAGCGAAGAAGAGGCAAGAAAGAATAATTAAGGGAGGGTTTTATATGTGGTGGATTTGCTTTGTTTTGTTGGTTGATTGGTTGCTTTCTTTTTTCTTGTGTTTCTCAACAAACAACTCTTCCACTTCCTTCCTCCTCCTCTTTTGCGTGGATTTTTCCCTTTTCTTTTTTCTTTTTCTATTTCAGATCTTTTCTTCTCATTTTCTGTGGGCCACCACACTGGAAACACGTGGCAGTGTTGGACCAAGCTCGCGTGGCTTTTTCCCTTTTTATTTTTTTGTTTTGTTTTGGTTTTTGGTTATGGGTTTTTGATGGATGACACTAAATTTATTTATAGATAGGGTTTATAGGTGCAGATTAGTTGAGAGATGTGAGCTGGACGCGCTCTCAAGGTGAGTGAGCAACTGAAAGAGAGAAAGAAGATGGAGAATTGGGGCAGATGTGGAAGATGGTGATGTTTGTCAGTTAATGATGCGGCACGTTTCGCTTAGGATATGGTGGCCATTTCTTTTTCTTTTTTGTTTCATTTTCCTATTATTTATTTATTTATTTATTTGGGTATATAGTTATAGGAGGAAATGAAAAAAAGAAGCTAGAACCCTAGTTTACACTTGGCTAGTTTTATTTTATAATTTAGTTCTGGGTAGGGCAGGACCGCGTTAGACTTGCCATATCTTTGATTACTTGTATAATATTTGGAGTTTGGCAATGCGGCAGGGCAGCGTCAACCTTGCCATCTTTTGTTACTTATGGTTCGTTTGAGACTGTTTATCTATAAAACACTTTTGCTTATAAGCGCTTCTAACAAAACTGCTTTTATTATAAAAACGTTGAAATTTTCATAAGAAATCGAAGTGCTTCTTGGAAAAGCACTTGGAAGTGCTTCCTGAAGAAGCACATATCAGGTGCTTCTCCAGAAAACGCTTTATGGCCCATAAGCACTTCTAAACTTTTCTGTCAAACACTGTCAAAAACGGTTTTAATTGTCATAAAGCGCTTTCAAGTATGGCATCTTCTTTGGCATCTTGTCTAATAAACATAAATAATATCAAGTAAGGAAAGCTTCACAACATTTTTCTTTGCTATATGATTTACGCTCTAAATTTTGCTTACCATTTTCATTTCTTAGTTTCTTTTTAGTACAATATGACTTCAAAATGGACAATAAAATAATTTAACTTATTATCAACTTAACGTCGGCAGTAGTTATCTAATACTCGATACTTATCATCTTAGTCAATAGTATGTTGGTCATCTTAGATTCTTAATCAACGCCGTCATGCTGCTAACCATGCATTTTTTGGTGTGCCATCTTCATCGATATATCATCGAGTAATCATCAACAATGTTGGACAGGCAAAGCTTCCAAACATTATTATTTGCTATAAATATAGTGCTTTATTACATTCATATGTTAGCTTTTTGGTTTTTATCACATTATTATCTATACATGAAATTACTTTAAATGAACATGACAAAAATTAGACAAAATAGAGGACCCATGCGAAGGAAGAGGGGACTGCTTCCTCTTCTTTCACTTTAAATTTCTCTACTTCTACAAGGATTGTAAACTCCTTTTATTATGTTAGTCATAACTACCAGATCAATAGAAATATATCTTCAAATCCACTTTGGTGTTATTCTACATCTCAATCTCACTCACACTTTTGATCATAGTTTGTGCAAATAATTCCACGGGAGAATATTCATAGTTTGTGCAACGGACCACACTTGGAGGGTGTTGGCCAAATATCATCCGATACTTAAGTCAATAAAAGGATTCTCAGAAGATGTAGCAAATACTAAAAAGAGAGACGGGCGGCGCAGAGAGAGAGTAATTTTGTTAGGTTTTGGAATTACCTCAAATGTGAGTTATGCTTGCCTTTATATAGTCTCCTTACTTGGTTAGGGTTTGTAGAATAATTCCATATTTAATTGGGATTATTCTTACCCAAAAATAGGTAATAGGATTAATCAAGGAGATTTGGTGGAAATCATCATCCTTGATTCGGGAAGATATCCCTATCTTAAATCAAAGATAATTATCTAATTAAATAGAATTTAATTAGAACAATTAGTTAACTTAAGAAATATTTTTCTTTCACGTGTCACCTTTCTATTAGTTGCCGAAAATATGTGTTCTCACAATCACTACCTTGCACCCCCTCTAGGTTTACATTGACCGTTGGTTTTACACATGTCAACAAAATTCTTTCTTCCAGATGGTGTACATAAATTTTTCTAAGATAGTATTATGAAGTAATTAATGAGCATATAATGAAATTGTGATGAATATTAATACAACAGTTGTGATCACATTTCCAATGCTGATGGAAATTTGAATGCATGGTGCGATCTCACAATGCCACGACTGAAAATTAATGTGCTTTCCAAATGCCAAAAAGAGAAGAAGAAAACAAAAAAAGTGCAAAAGAGAGGGAAAACCATTACTTGGCATGTTATGAAAAGATCTTGGTAGGTAATAATTGATTGCAATCATGCATTTTTCTCATTCAAGTGGATATGATTCAATTTAATGAAACCTAACAACAGATCATGGTAGAATACATGTTCATGGCACACAGCAAGGCCTCAAAAACTTGGTAGTTCGAGCGTAACTATTTGGTATCCAATCAGTTGGTGATGAGGGGCAACTTTGAGGGAGTGCAAACTGAGGGCAGAGGGCCCCAATTTTAAGAGGCCCTTGAATTTTGTTTTTGTTTCAATATATATGCACAGTTTCGATCTCTTGGACCACGGGGTTCAAGAGACTTGTGGTCATCAACAGTTGGATATAAATCAACGCCTAGTAGTTATCTAATACTCGATACTTATCATCTTAGTCAATAGTATGTTGGTCATCTTAGATTCTTAATCAACGCCGTCATGGTGCTAACCATGCATCTTTTGGTGTGCCATCTTCATTGATATATCATCGAGTAATCATCAACAATGTTGGATAGGCAAAGCTTCGAAACATTATTATTTGCTATAAGTTACACCCAATAAATTAGTGCTTTATTACATTCATATGTTAGCTTTTTGGTTTTTATCACATTGTTATCTATACATGAAATTACTTTAAATGAACATGACAAAAATTAGACAAAATAGAGGACCCATGCGAAGGAAGAGGGGACTGCTTCCTCTTCTTTCACTTCAAATTTCTCTACTTCTACAAGCATTGTAAACTCCTTTTATTATGTTAGTCGTCACTACCAGATCAATAGAAATATATCTTCAAATCCACTTTGGTGTTCTTCTACATCTCAATCTCACTAACACTTACATCATCACTATTTGTGCAAATAATCCAACGGAAGAATATTCGCAAAAGATTCCTCCATCCTCCATCCTTTGAGCTTCTTCTCCTTCGCTCACGTGGAGAGCCGGGCGGCACGTGGCCATGTGAGAGAGAGTAATTTTGTTAGGGTTTTGGAATTACCTCAAATTTGAGTTATGCTTGCCTTTATATATCATCCTTGCTTGGCTAGGGTTTGTAGAATAATTCCATATTTAATTGGGATTATTCTTACCTAAAAATAGGTGATAGGATTAATCAAGGAGATTTGGTGGAAATCCTCATCCTTAATTCGGGAGATATCTCTATCTTAAATAAAAGATAATTACCTAATAAAATAATATTTAATTAGAACAATTAGTTGACCTAATGAATATTCACTCTTCCAAATATCACCTTTATATTAGTTGTCGAAAATATGTGTTCTCACAATCACTAACTTGCACCCCCTCTAGGTTTACATTGACCGTTGGTTTTAAACATGTCAACAAAATCTTTATTCCAGATAGTTTACATAAATTTTTCTAAGATAGTATTATGATGTAATTAATGAGCACATAATGAAATTGTGATGAATATTAATACAACAGTTGTGATCACATTTCCAATGCTGATGGAAATTTGAATACATGGTGCGATCTCACAATGCCACGACTGAAAATTAATGTGCTTTCCAAATGCCAAAAAGAGAAGAAGAAAACAAAAAAAGTGCAAAAGAGAGGGAAAACCATTACTTGGCATGTTATGAAAAGATCTTTCTGGTAGGTAATAATTGATTGCAATCATGCATTTTTCTCATTTAAGTGGATATGATTCAATTGAATGAAACCTAACAACAGATCATGGTAGAATGCATGTTCATGGCACGCATCAAGTCCTCAAAAATTTGGTAGTTAGAGCGTAACTATTTGGTATCCAATCAGTTGGCGATGAGGGGCAACTTTGAGGGAGTGCAAACTGAGGGCAGAGGGCCCCAATTTTAAGAGGCCCTTGAATTTTGTTTTTGTTTCAATATATATGTATAGTTTCGATCTCTTGGACCACGGGGATTCAAGAGACTTGTGGTCATCAACCGTTGGATATAAATTCAATGGTTCACCCATTCTTATACTCATTTTAAGAAATTTTTTTGAACCTTTTGATGAACCCATCATTGGATATAAATCCAATGGTTCAAATTTTTTTTTTATAACTAAGGACATATTTTGGTATTTTGAATGTTTTACCATTCTCTACTTCTGCCTTTATATAGATAGATAACATATAAGGAGCTCTTGTCATAGGTTTAGTTTTTTTTTGGCTCACAAACAAGAAAACTTCATTGGTTAGAGGATATCTTTTGTATGTTATTGTCTTTTATTGATGAATTATAATTAATAATTTGATGAATCATGGTATTTTGATTTTAAGCTCTATGTTGAATTAGTTGTTTAACAATTCCTTTTAATATTTTTTTTAAAAAATATGTTGATGAGTTTTAGTTTTGTATAAAGCTCCTAAAATCTCAGAGTCGTGATGGTCATCCATCATGTGCTATTAATACAATTTTTCTTCCATGTAGTTTTTATACAGTTTCACATTTCTCTCTAAACTTTCAATTGCATCGAATTATGCATCTTTGTTACACTTATTTGGCCAAGTTGCATATTTGCCAAGAAAATTGTAATCCATAGTAAAGGGGAATTTTGAGAAGTAGCTAAATTTTGGATATCTTTGTTACACTTTAGCCAAGTTTAAGAAAATGTTGATAGAGTAATGTCCTTAACGTGTTTAAGAAAATGTTAATACATATTTCTATCATCATTAACAAAATTTGCAGTTTCGATTGATCTATATTGAACTCGAATCAACCTAAAGACCACTTCCATTAAGCCAAACCCGGTCCAACCCCAAAAGAACCCGATTCCTAAAACCCAAGTATATTCTAAACCCCCACATTTCTTCTCCACGGTTGTCTTCACCAAAATTCCAAAACCTAAGGCCATCAATTTCGACAACCATGACTCTCCAACTGAGAGCCAGACACCGAACTCTAACAAAACCACCTCTCACCCACCTTTTCTCCACCACCTCCTCCTCAGACCCATCCGACCCAACAGACCCAAAAGACCCAACAGACCCAAATCCCCAATCTCACTCTTCCTCGCTCTCCTCCTATTTCAGCGATGTCAAAGCCAGCCTCAAACAACAACAACAGCAACAACCACAACAACAGAGAAGACCCATTTCTCAAAATCCCTCATTTTCGAACCCTCCTCTGTCCAGGACCTCCGGAGTGGCTTCCTTGGAAGAAATCCGCAAAAACCTCTCGGAGTTCCGGCTGCGATCCGCTGTGCCGGAACCCACAGACTCAAACTCTGCACCTTCACAGCAATCTTCAACAGCTCAAGGTTCTACACAGCAAATCTCTTTTCAAGAGCTTTATAAGAGAAATGTGCTTGGCAAGTCTCAGGACCCCAATGCCGATAAGGGTTTGAGCAGTGGGAAGCTCTCTTTCGATGCGATCCGAGAGAGCTTGAAGAAGATAAAGTCGAATACCAATGTGCAAAGTGATAGGAAGAGTGTGGACCCTATGTCCTTATCGGCATTTACCAATAGTTTGAAGCTCAAGCCGAATGTGTTCGGCGGGACTGACACTTTGCCGATATCGATTTTTGGGAAGGAGAAGATAAAGGGGAGAAATGAAGAAGAGGGCTCGAATACAATGAAGACAGATTTTGTGAAGTTGTATGACCATGCAGAGCTGGGGGAGAAGTTGAGGAGGTTGAGGCCGGAGGCCAAGGGGGACAGCTGGTTTTCATTGAAGGAGTTAAATGAGAGGTTGATGAAGTTGAGGGAGATGGAAGAGAAGGAGACTCAGGCGGCTATGAGCGGCATTTCGTTTAGGGATTTGAGGGATAGCTTGGTAAAATTGAAGATTTCGGATGAGGAGAAGGTGAAGAAAACTTCAAGTAAGTAAGCAGTTTTGTGCTGTTTTTGTTGAGTTTATGTTAAATTTCTTATGTTATGAATGATATATGTTTGTAGAGTTAAACAGTTCGGTTATTTACTGAGAAAATGTAGTCGATGAAATAGGATGAAAATTGAGACCAAAAGTAAACAAGTTCCTTCTTAGAACAGTTGATAAGGTAAGATGGAGAAGATGCAAAGTGAGTCTGTTGAGCAAATAGTTATGTTTGTTGGTCAGAAGAATGTTTACATTTGTGTTTGCTCTTTGTGAAATTAAGGGAAAGAGGAGAGTTTACGACTTTGCATTTTGACATTGAGGGTTTTTAGTGAGGTTTTCATTTTGAACTTCTATGAGAAGCCCTTCCATTTGTCGTTAAAACCCTTTCTAATTTATCGACAATTATGAGAAGGCCTAGAAATAGCGATTATATTTTTGTTCTTCTTGTTGCACAATTTTGAATATTTGCTGATTGAAGATTTCAATATTTGCTTGCTGAAAAATTGTGGAGACGGAAAAGGAAGCAGTGTTAAAACTCAAGTTTTAACATAGTTTTTACCCAATAGAGATTATGAGAAGGTGCAAAATTCATTTACTGAATAACTCTTGTGCTACTTCCTATATAGGAGTCATATCTCTATACTGCTGGAGAAATATTAACTTCCAAACTTGAATTTTACGACAATTCAGGCTACGTATATATATTATTATTATTATTATTATTAAAGATTACAGAAGTTATAAGTTTAATGTTTGTCTTGAATTTACCAACTAAACAATTTGATTTGTGTAGAAAGATATGTGACAGATATAGTTATCTTCCCTAAGTGGAATATATACGCTCCTTTTCCCAGTTTAGATTAAACTTTGAAAATATGGCCTAGGCATCTAACATAAATTAGCTCGAGTTCTATCTTGTGGGATTATATTCTGGTTTCTTCCAAAGAAAACTCCTGGGTTCATCACAAGGTAGAGTATGAAAGGGAATTATCAAATTTGAGTTTGTTGGTTTGTACTTGTAATTTACAAGTATATTCTAAACAGAACTTTACGTTGATTGAGCTCGATTGGTTTTATTTGCTAGGTATCCTGCAATTTATTAATTGATTTTATTGTTGCAGTCCAGAGACTTGATATCTTGGGCCAGTTCGGCCGAACTCCTAGCTTTATGCTGCAACCTCCAAAGGAATACTTGGTTGAAAAGGCAAGTATATATTTTCTGTTAACTTTGTGCGTCATTTGGGAATTTTCTCAAGATTCATGATTTAAGACGCTAAATTACCCATACCCCACCATTTTCTTTGTTGTCCTCCTCTCCTCTCTGCCGAGAGCACATGTTCTTCTCAGATAAATTTTGCTTTGCACTTATAGATGCTTGAGTTGTTGTTCGCATGAAGTAATACTAATTTTGTTAATGTTGATCAGTAGTTTGGTGCCTAATATGTTTAATGAAATATTTGATGCAGTATTTCCATCCAGATAACATGTCTTCTGCAGAAAAACTGAAAATTGAGCTTGCCAAAGTTAGAGAAGAATTTAAAATGTCAGAGTCAGATTGTGGTTCTGCACGAGTTCAAGGTATAGGTTATGATTTTGGTTTCATTACATTTTTTTATTTGTATGCATTTTTATGATTTTATTTTCCATTATACAAGTGTTCTTTGCCTTTGGCACGCACATTCAACTGATGGTTTAATTGGGCAGAAATTTAATTCCACTTTTCGTCTGGTTCTTTTAGTTGCCTTGCAAACAGTCTTTTAATCTACTTTCATCAATAACATCTACTAGGGCTGTTTTAATTGTTATTTATTATTTTTTCAAAGTTTCTTTTCTATATTATATTCTTCATTGTTATACCTTTCATGCTGTTGGAAGAGAAGACAAGGGTGATAAAGGTTATACTCTGCAAAAGGATGTTCAAACCTATAATGTAAATTGACATTGGTTTATAGTGCAGAGTTGTGTCGGCTAAGTCCTTTTAGTGGGTGATAACCCCTTTTTTACTTTGTTTTCAGCTAGTTATTATGGTAATTACAGAACAAGAACTATAAAGAAACATATTCTAGGAAACTTTTAATGGTGTTATTTATCAATATAGCTAACCATAGAGAAACCGAGTAATAGAAAAAAATGAAAAAGATTGCGTTTTCCAAACTTTTAAGTAGTGAAGATTGAAAATTTCGGGAGATGTGCTCAGATGGTCTGTGGGTTCAATAAGGGTGTTTGAAGTTTGTAGTTTCTACAGCAATGTTATAGGTTCTCATGAGTACCGTTTGGTGAACTAGAGTACTGCTTGTTAGAATCCAGACTATTATCTGGTGTATTAACCTTGTGATTGTAAACCAAAAGATAAAACAAAGATGAGAGAAACTGAGAGAGAGTTTTTCAGAGAAAGAATGAGCTTGAAGAAGAAGCAATTGAGCTGATTGCTATACACACACGCACCCACTGTGCACATATTACCGTTAGGAATAGAATATTCCTAATTACATCACTCAAATCTAGCCATCCATTCATCTATCCTATGAGATAGTGACATATGGCAAAAGCTGTCACTTACACTAAGATTACATCTTAGCTGCCCATTTGGAATGTAATCCAAAGGCTCACATTTAAACTTGTAAACTTGACCTAAATACAAAATAGTTTCAGCTAAGGCACTTATATTTCAACACTCCCTTCTAAGTGCTTAGCTGAGATTACTCCAAGCTTCCCCCTCAAATATTCAAACCTGTCCTTGGCCAATGCCTTGGTGAAAATGTCAGCAGTCTGCTCTTCAGTTTTGCAATACAATAAATCAATCTCTCCATTTTGCAAAGCATCTTGGATGAAGTGAAACCTTCTGTTTATATGCCTTGTCTTATGATGATGCACAGGATTCTTGGTTATGGCAATGGCAGAGGTATTATCACATAGAGTTGTAGTAGCACTTACTTGTTCTTCACCAAAGTCTGAGAGAACAAAACGCAACCAGATTGCCTGTGCAGTAGCTTCTGCTGCACTAACATACTCTGCCTCTGCAGTAGATAGAGCTACACTACTTTGCTTGACTGAAGCCCAGGAAAACACACCTGATCCAAGATTAAATGCATATCCAGAGGTGCTTCTCATGTCATCCTCACTACTTGACCAGTCACTGTCACAGTAGCCAATGAGCCTTGCTTCTTTTCCTTTCTCATATGCTATGCCATAATCAAATGTGCCTTGAATGTACCTCAGTACCCTCTTGGCAGTTCCCATATATTTTCTAGTAGGTCCATGCATAAATCTAGCCAAAAGACTTGCTGCAAACATAAGGTCTGGCCTTGTTGCAGTCAAGTATAACAGACTCCCAACTATCTGCCTATAAACTCATTCATCAGCTTGTTCGCTTCCATCTTCCTTGGATAGTTTTTCATTCATTGCAAGAGGAGTAGCCACTGCTTTACAGTCCTTGAAGCCAAATTTATCTAGCAATGTCTTAGCATATTTCTTCTGGTGCAAGAAAATGTAAGACTCAGTTTGTATCACACCTAAACCCAAGAAATGATGTAGCAATCCAGGATCAGTTATTTCATATTGCCTCATCATTTCGGTTTTGAACTCCAACATCAATGCTTTTGAACTTCCAGTGTAGATGATATCATCTACATATAAAGAAACAATAATAATACCACTGTCTGCAGTCTTCACATATAGTGTTGCCTCACTAGGACTTCTCTGAAAACCTGCCTTGGTGAAGTAAGAGTTGATCTCTTCATACCAAGCTCTTGGAGCTTGTTTAAGTCCATATAATGCCTTCTTGAGTCTATACACTCTGCCCTCTTTGTTCTTAATCATAAAACCAGGAGGTTGATCCACATACACCTCTTCATGCAACACTCCATTAAAAAATGCAGACTTCACATCTAACTGAAACAGTTTCCACCCCTTTTGTGCTGCCAAAGCCACCAATGTTCTAATGGTATCCAGCCTAGCAGCAGGTGCAAAGGTTTCATTGAAATCTATCCCTGGTTTTTGAGAATAACCCTTTGCCACTAGCCGAGCCTTGTTTTTCTGAACTGTACCATCTAGATTCAGCTTGGCTTTATAAATCCATTTGACACCAATCACTGGTTTATCAGTTGGTCTATCAACCAACTCCCGAGTTTTGTTCTTCTCTATCATCTCTATCTCATTTTCCATTGCTTTCTGCCATGCTTCATCCTTAACAGCCTCTTCAAAAGTCTCAGGCTCAATAATACACAAGTTACACCTCTCATACACTTCTGCAAAACTCTTGTATTTCAGAGGTGTGTGATCAACATCCTGAGATCCTGAGTCAGGCTCAACATGCTCCACTTCTAAAATTTCTTCTTGAATCAAGCTAGACTCACTAGACTCCTTTTCTTTCTCAGTGAGTGTCCCATTAAGAGGTATTGAAATATCACATTCCTTTTGTGTATTCCAATCCCAAACAGCTGCCTCATTGAATATTACATCTCTGGAAATAATCATTTTTCCAGTTGCAATGTTATATAATCTGTAGCCTTTTTCACAACTACCATACCCCAGAAATAGACATCTTGTACTAGCTAAGTCGAGCTTCTGCCTTTGTTGATTTGGGACATGTGCATAACACAAAGAACCAAACACTCTTAAGTGCTTAACTCCTGGCTTTCTGCCACTATAAGCTTCAAATGGAGTTTTCTTGTCTAAGGCCTTAGTTGGACATCTATTTTGAACATACATTGCAGTGTTTACTGTCTCAACCCAAAATTCAAGAGGCATCTGTTTCTCAATCATCATGCATTTAGCCATCTCCATAATTGTTCTGTTCTTTCGTTTTGCTACTCCGTTTTGCTGTGGTGAATATGCCACAGTTAGTTGCCTTTCCATTCCCATGTCTTCACAAAATTTGTTGAATTCATTGGAAGTATATTCTCCCCCCCTATCACTCCTTATTTTCTTCAATCTATATCCACTTTGCAGCTCAACAGTGGCTTTAAATTTCTTAAAGACATTAAGGACTTCTGATTTGTATCTCAAGAAATAGATCCAACACATACGAGTACAATCATCTATGAAGGTAAGAAAATACCTATTTCCAGCTTTGGTAACAGTCTGCATTGGTCTACAGACATATGTGTGTACCAACTCCAGTGGGTTTGTGGCTCTGCTTGTTGTTTCTTTTGGAAAGGAATCTCTGCAATGTTTTCCAAAAGTGCAGCCCTCACATACCTCATTGACAAGCTTAATTTCTGGCAGACCAAGTACCATTTCCTGATCCTGCAGCAGCTTCAAACTGGTGAAGTTTAAATGCCCCATTCTTCTATGCCAAACTAAAGTTGATGACTCTACATTTGCCCTTAATGCAAACTATAAAGTTGTTTGAAGCTTCAAAGGAAAACTTTTGTTGCCTTTCATTTGCACCTTAGCAACTAGATTAGACAGAGAACCATCATCATAAATTTCAACCTTATTGGCACCAAAAATCAGGACATATCCATGCTCCATCATTTGCCCTACACTGAGCAAGTTCTCCTTGAGACCAGCAACTAACAGTACTTCTTTGACATATCTTCTTCCCATCTTAGTGTCAATAACCAGATTTCCTTTTCCAACAACATCAACCAATTGTCCCGTCCCCATTGCAACTTTTGCAGTTATATTCCTATCAACATAAACTAATACATCTTCTCTGCCGGTCATATGGTTGTTGCATCCACTATCCAAATACCATACATCAGCACATCCTTTTACACTAGCAGAACCTTTATTACTAGCATAAAACATGGTTGGTGTGGATTCAATCTGAGTAGCATAGTTGAGCTGTTGTGCTGGTTTCTTGCTATAGCAGTCTTTTGCAATATGACCAAATTTGTCACAGTTGTAGCATTTTGGTTTTCCCTTAAACCGACACTCACCAAAATGTAGTTTGCCACAATGTTTGCAAGAGTTTCGAGCCCCATCAGTTGGTTTATTATCCCACTTTTTGCCTTTTGCCTTCCAATTCTTTTGATCCTTAGAACCACTTTGACTTCCACTGTACTTTTCTGATTTGGGATTTACACTAAGACTAGCAAATGCTTTCTCAGTCTTATCTCCAGAGTGCCTATCTAGCCTTAATTCAAAACTCTTCAAAGAGGCTACCACTTCTTGTACCTCAATTTCATCCAAATCCTTAGAATGCTCAATAACAGAACAGATTGAATCATAAGCTGATGGCAAACTGATTAGTAATTTTTGAACAATTCTTGGTCTAGCTAAATCCTCTCCATAGCTCCTCATTTGGTTTATCAGATCAAAAAGTTTGGTAAGATAAGCAGAAAGGGACTCATCATCTCTCATTCTTGTATATTCAAATTCTCTACGTAGACCTTGCAATTTAACACTTCTAACCTGCTTGTCACCATGGAATTCCTTCATCAAGATATCCCAAGCTCCCTTAGAGGTTTCTTCATGAGAGATTCGAGGAAAGATCTCATCGGACACTACTCCTTGAATCAGACCCAGAGCTTTAGTGTCCTTCATGAGTAGCTCGGCGAGAGACAGCTTCCCAGCACCACTCGATTCTTCCTTTTCTTTCGTCTTTGCATCAGATTCGCCAGCTCCCTTCGAATCTGAGCACTCTATTCCCTTCTCAACCAATTCCTAAAGACCATGAGATTTGAAAATGGTTCTCATTCTAATGCTCCAGAATTCATAGTTCTCGCCGTTGAAGATCGGTGCTCTCAGCTCACCACCTCCAGACCCAGCCATATTAGACACAGATCTCGCAACCAATTCCTTCAAATCTCAACTCGTTTTCTTCACAGATTCAACGCCCAGAGTTACACAATTGAACTTGGCTCTGAGGCCATGTTAGAATCCAGACTATTATCTGGTGTATTAACCTTGTGATTGTAAACCAAAAGATAAAACAAAGATGAGAGAAACTGAGAGAGAGTTTTTCAGAGAAAGAATGAGCTTGAAGAAGAAGCAATTGAGCTGATTGCTATACACACACGCACCCACTGTGCACATATTACCGTTAGGAATAGAATATTCCTAATTACATCACTCAAATCTAGCCATCCATTCATCTATCCTATGAGATAGTGACATATGGCAAAAGCTGTCACTTACACTAAGATTACATCTTAGCTGTCCATTTGGAATGTAATCCAAAGGCTCACATTTAAACTTGTAAACTTGACCTAAATACAAAATAGTTTCAGCTAAGGCACTTATATTTCAACACTGCTTAAGGTGACTTTTTCTTTGTTTGGTCTTTGTTGTAGGGTAGAATCCTCACCTTTGATGATTTTGGGAAGAGGAGGATCATCTTAGTTAAAATATTTTGTATGTTAAAAAATGCCAAGGAATCAGTTGACCACCTTCTGCTATACTACAGGTGGCTTAAGAGTTGTGGTCTACTTTCCTCTATTATTAGGAGGTTCAGTTGTTTTTATCTGGTTCATTGAATGATTTCCTGTGGCCAAGGGGATATAGAGTTCGTAGAGTTTAGTGATTGTTGGTGGAAGGCTCCCTTGTGTATATGACAGGAAAGAAACAGTAGATGTTTTGAGAATATGGTTCCAATTGGGGGTCCTTAAGCATTCCAAGCTGCAGACCCAAATTGTCTTTTTCACTTACACAAGGGCCTCTATAATCTATTTTGATGCCCTTCTGGTGTTTTGGAGCAACTTTATACTGCAGTTCTGTAGGAATTGACGTTGTTAAGGTCTCCATTGAAGTTTGAACTTGATATTTGATTGATCTTGTTCTTCTTGATTTTTTGTGTGAATAAAAGAGGGGGAAAAAAGAACAAGGTGGAACAGGGAATTTGATTTTTGGCAGGAAACTGAGTTAAAACGAAGAATCCAAAAACCGAATTAAAAGAGAAAAAAATTCCTGCCCCACTCCCCTTTCTGGGGAAAAATAAAGTGTTCAATGTGCTGAAATTAGCACGTGCATAGCATGTCTCCTTCTGATTCTTGCTTTGAAGGTTTATTAACCGTTTGTTTCCTAATTGTTCTGCAGTGGCACAGCTCACAACCAAGATCAAACATCTATCTTCTGTTTTACACAAAAAGGTGACAATAGAACTAATAATCTCCTCCTGTTTCATGCTTTTGTTTTCATACTTCAAATATTGTTGGTCATGCTACTATTCCAGGTAGTAGTTTAACTCTTCCCTGTTTTTTGTGCACAATTGACATGGTACAGCTCCACTTGTGGGTTTTGAGATAGCTTTGTGAAGTCTTATTAGTCCCAAGTAATTAGAGATAAAATTAATGGAGGGGCATGTTCATTGGATTAACACAATGTTAGCTTACCCTAGCTGTTACTCGTGAAGGTTCACCTTGAAAACAAACATTGGCACTAGTTGTGTGCAAGTATTGAGGTGCTGGTGTATTTGTATTTGTACTTCATAATTTTCTGGTGATTATGTTTACCAAAAGCCAGATTGTCCTTGTGAATATTATTGCATAGTTGATTGAGAATACACCTCAAAGAGTGAGATCCCATATATCTCTGCAAGAAGGACAAACACACATGCCACCCACCTATCACTCTTTTGCTGTTATTCTTCTCCTGTTATTGTTAGCCTTAACTTTTCCCCCTCTTCACTTTTTATTACATCAAGTGGTAAACTTTGAACCACACTGACGCATAAATACTCAGGCTTACTTGATACATGTGGTTTGTGAGTGATTGCACCCAAATTTACTTAAGGCCTTGTACTCGTTAAGGCCATGGGGTTTTCCTTGTTACCGAAAAGAAAAAAAAGCAATATGCTGATGTTGACTTGTTAAGCATATGTGCATTACATGGTCTATTTGACATTTTAATTTAGTCACAAGTTTCTATTACTCTACGTAACAGCTTGTTTATTTATTTTTTGTAGGATAAGCATTCCCTTAAGGGTCTTCAAGCGATGTTGCAGAGAAGGAAGAGGTTGTTGAAGTATCTTCGAAAAACTGACTGGGATTCTTACTGCTTTGTTCTCTCTAAACTTGGTCTCCGGGACAAGCCAGAGTTTCTCTCTAAACTTGGTCTCCGGTACAAGGCAGATAACAAAAGTTAGACCAGTTGACATTGTTTGTCTGTTTCTTCAGCATTTTGATTTGTATCTGGTCAGCTATAACTTTTTCCAATTTTGTGGGGAAGAAAAGTGAAATTGAAGGCCCTTGCTAGTTTCATTTCGTTTTTCTTTTTCACTCTTTTTGAATAAGTATGTTGCTTATCTGTTCTTCTACTAAGACATGTTTGGTAAACTTTTCTAGTTATACAACATCCGACTAACACAAGCATTGCTGTATTTGGTTCCAGTGGGTTGTGTTAGTAAAGACTTATCTGTTGTAAATTCATCTTTACAGTTCATTTCCTTTTGTTTGTTATTAAAACCCAAATCGAATTCTTGTTTCTGGTCTTCTCAATAGTTTAATCTAACTTTTTGGGAAGAATTTGGAATTGTAGTTTTTTCTTTGTTCTCTTGTTTCTTTTCTCATTTTCTACAGCATTGTTGTAATTTTATGTTTCAGTTAAGATAGGGATTCCACCAAACTCCCTTTGATGGAGTTCATTGCCAAGAAAAGATGAGTTCCAGACCCCCCTTTGCTCCCTTTGATGGAGTTCATTTCTTGCAATTGAACGCAATTTCATTGCAGCCATTTCTTGCAATTGAACGCAATTTCTAACTTTGGATTCCTTACGCGTTAATAAACGCCAAGGACGTCAGAAATTGGAATAATTCCAATACCCATTCCAACTATATGTGATGAATATAGGTCTTAATGACAATGTGTCGTTATGTAAGATTCAAGATACAATTAACACCAACATCTGAAAAGCATACTCTACAATTGCTAATGGCTGTGAACAGAGTTGCTACATAATAAATTGAGTTTAACAATATTAGAAAGACAAACATTCAAATCCAATCTTCGCATATTTTTATTCAAAAAAGACTTTGTGCAAGAGAATACTTCATCACCTGTAAAGTTCATTCAAAGGCACCCCCCTCATACACCACACACCCATGACGCAAGAACAGGTTCCTTTGTCTTTCAGTAAGAACAAAACGACTAGGAGGAACTATTTTCTTCAGTGATGGTCTTGAAAACACCATCCAAGGAACAATATCAGCACTGAACTTATTACACCACTTCAAATTTATCTCCTTCAATTCTTTGCAGTTTTCCACCACTTCCTTCACCCCCTTTGATGTCAAACTCAAGCAGCCTGCCAAGTCCAATTTCAGTAGCCTGCAACATCTTTTACCAATCATAGCCAACGCATCATCATCGATTCCAGAAAACATTAGAGACAACACCTTCAACTTGGGAAGTTCAAACTCAAGGTGTAAAAAAGAATTCGTCAACCCTTGAATGTGGTTTACCTCCAATTGTCTAATCTCAGAGCATCTCTTCAATACTTCTACTATGCCTTCTTCTGTAATTCCCTTACATTTGCTCAAATTGAGCAGTTCCAGTTTGGGGCAAATAGATGCAAAACTTGTAATAAAGTTATTGCCCAATGAATTATTTGCCAAGTTTAAAGATTTGATTCCATGGCTTGCCTTAAAGTCAGTCTCAATGTTTTCCTCCCCAATACTTGTTGCTACCATTTCCAACTTATCCAAAACCAGACAGTTTTTTATGAGGGTGTAGAAGGTGATACAGGTCAACCCATAGCAATGACTAAGGTTTATATGATTGATACTATGGAGGAACCTGGATAGCTCAGCTATGTCCTTGTCCCTAAGAAAATATGCTGCTTCCAGATTTAAGTACTCAAGAGATTGGTACTCATTCAACAAAACCGAAATTCCAGAAAAACTATAGTTTGCGCATCTAGAAAGAGTGAGCTTCTTCAGGGGAAAACGTGCTTCAGCAACTGCATACAGAAATTCATCCGAAATATCGGAATCTGAAAGAGCAATAGCCGATAAAGCTTTCGAGCTTAGGAATGGTACTTTGAATGCTGCATTAACAGAAGGATTCCCAATTCCATAAACCGAAATAGAATTCAATTGAGAACAGCCATGGATGAGCTTGGATATACCATTCAGTGATATAAAGTTACAAAAGTGAAGCACAACTTGGCTTAACAACAAACAGTTGGTAGACAAAAACACAAGGGACTTATCAGTAATGAAGCTATTACCAGAAAGGTCGATCTTTCTCAGGCTCTTGAGCTTCAATGACAATGAACAGATGCCCAAATCGGATATGGGCTTCGACCCAATTGTGGAATAACTGTTTTCATCCGCATGACAGCTGATGTCAAGCTCTTCAAGGCATGGAAATGACTCTGCAATCACATTCAGGTCAGAATCCCCAAAGCACCTCATATTGGAGCAGTTCAAACTCTTCAAATCCATCATTTTGGAGCCCAACGCTCTTAAACCAACCACTGGTAAAGTTGGTTGCTTGGAAACGTTCAGCGATTCTAGATTCAACCCAGATAGCGCAATTTGATGAAGAATTGAGTTCATGTCACCTTGAAATCCAGTGAGTTCTATCTGTTTGATCCGACGGAACCTTTGAAGAAGACGAGGCAGAAGGGCTTGAACTGTTGGATCAGAGAGTTTGAGACTCAATAAAAGTCTATTGGTGATTGACAGGAATTGCTTGCAGACCTGAGAGAGTGAATTGAAGTGAGAGGGGTGGTCTAGCAGTTTAATTATCAGTTCCCAGCATTCTTCTGGCAAATCAACAGCTTTTTCTGCCATTGTTTTACTTGTTCAAGGTTTGCAAGAACTGAGATGAGAGAAGGATGGGGGTACCTCGGGTTTGCGTGTTGTTGCGGGCTTAGCTTTGATCTGGCAAGGGCCCCTATTTGGTGAAAGACTTTTATGAGACGGGATAGCAACGAGAAAGCAAGGCACTAATTTTGCTATCCCGACCAATGAAGTTGTGACAATGAACGGACTAAGTGCTCGTTTGACATTGCTTATTTTGTGTGATAATTATGAAAAAATCACTTATTGTTAAAAATTGCTGTAAGATAAAGTTATAAGGGAAATCAGCTAATGAGGTGCTTTCATTTTCTGATTATACATGAATTAGTTTCGAATATGCGCTGAGTTTAATAATTATGTGGGAATTAATACTAACAACACTTTTAACAAAAGTTTACCAAATGCCAAACTGTTTTATCTCACAGCTGATTTTTCACACAGTAAATCTAACAACGATTATTTTCATAGCACAACAATGCCAAACTTTCCCTAACTTAGGATTTAAACAAGGGTTAAATTTAGGGAGATTCACTATTATACCCAATATAGGAGCCTAAATTATAAAAAAAATCCTATATAAAAGGGATTTTAGAAACACACCCAAAGCTCATTTACAATATAACAAATAGGTTTTTAACTTCTTATAAATTACAAAACTACCATCGATTTCCTAAAATAAGTCCAACCCTAAAACCTCATAAAAAAAACCCCAAAAACACTCAATAGGGCATTAAAGTAATGTAATAATCAAATTAAATTCATTAGGATCAGTTGTCATTTTTTGGACTTTTTTTTGGGTTTGTTTATAGAAATTAAATGATATAGGGTTTTTCTATATCATTAGTGATAAGAATGAGTATATGACTAAATATCGCATTAACCTTAAGGGGGGGAGGGTTATGTGTGAAGATGGTCTTAAATTGAGAAAAATATAGAAATTGTTAATGAAACTTTAAAAAAGATTGCATATTATTTTAACATAAAAGAATTGAAAGAAATCTATTGCATAGTGTGTTTAAGTGATTTAAGTGAGTATTGACAAAGATTGTAACTTATATGATTTTAATATATAGTAATTAATGAAAGAGTATTAAAACCATATATAGAAGCAATAAATATGGGAGTGTGTTACATAATTAAACAAAAGTCGTTGTAGTTTGTTAGTTGAGTCTCTAATCCTCTATTGGGAAATGCCAGGTTCGACACATGTTATTTACAAAAGTTGCATTCTAAGCATTATTTTATATTTTATTTTTCTGTGAAGACTACATCATATTTAGGAATAAAAAAAATGTAGCTCATACAGTCCATAGTGTCAATCCGTCCCTAGTTGTGACATGTGTGACAACACTTTCATTTTGCTATTTTCGACCAACAACGTATGACAACACTTTCATATAACATAGTATTATTGGTCGGGATAGCAAAATAGTGTTATTCCCGATGCAACTAAGTTTTTCTCCCCTATTTAGGACTCAACTACCATGGAACTCCCACATATATACTAGGGTCGGATTCGGTACGGTTGACTTCGGTTCTGTTTTTAATTGAATTTTGAAGTTCAAATAAGTGAAGCTACTGTCAACTAAGGATATGTATATATTTTTTAAAGGGAATTTAACATTAAAAAAATATGATGGCCAACCCCATACTGTGAGTGTTCTCTTGAAATTTCGCCACGAGTTATAAAAGCTAACTATGGGTTAAGTAATTGTACTTGTATTTATGGCAGAATTTAAGAAAGGGGTGAGCTACAACATCAGGGTTAAAAGGAGGTGAGTGAAAATGAACTCATTAATTATCAGTTAATTTAGCTATTAGATATTAGTTAGGATTTGTTATAGTTTTCATGATCAAGTGTTTCAATAGAATGCAAGCATTTTTACTCTGTTTTGTTCTAACGACCTCGTTTCGTCAGTAAATCAGTTATATGCTAAGAATGTGATAGAATCTATGGCATCCAAATTCTCCAAAACATTGATACATTTCAAAACAAAACACAATTAACATTTTGGTACGTAGCAATTATTTTCATCTAGACTGAAGAAGCATAAGAACCAAAGAAAACAATTTAATTAATTAGTTCTTAACTATAAGGAGGTGAATCAAACGCCGGTGGAAGCTGATCAACAGGAGGCAGAAAAGGGATTTCTGGGGGTGACAATGGCTCATTGAAATCCATATCTGGTGCTGGTGGCGTGGACCCAAATGGAAATGGCTCCTGTGGATTTTGGGACACTTCAGGAATTGGAGGTGGCAGAAAGATTACCGGTGACTGAGGAATGGGCAAAGATGGTGGCTGATCAATCACACCAGGGTCTGGTGCAGTTGGGGTTGATATAATTGGTGGTACAAATGGAAATGGCCCCTGTGGATTTTGGGGCACTTCAGGAATTGGAGGTGGAAGAAAGATTTCTGGTGACTGAGGAATGGGCAAAGATGGTGGCTGATTAATCACACCAGGCTCTGGTGCAGTTGGGGTTAATATAATTAGTGGTGCAAATGAAAATGGAGGAGGCTCAAAAGGTAGTGGCGGTGATGTAAATATTGGGACAAGTGGGGGTGATGGATCAGGTGATGGTAAGTCTGGTGTAGGTGGAGGAAGATCAAAGACTGGTTGCTCTGGTGTAGGTACTAATGGGGGAGGTGTTAGCCATGGAAGGGTGGGTGGTTGTATCATTTCTGGTGGTGGATATACAATTGGGATGGGTGGGGGAGGAATTCTGGTGGTGGGGGTGGACTAGGAGATGGTGGAGGTGGTGATGGAACTAATGGTGGTGGAGGAGGTGGAGAAGGCGGTGGCGGCGACGGCAAAGGTGGTGGAGGCGAGGACGAAGGTGGCGGTGATGATGGTGGTGGAGCAGCAGCTAAAGGTGGGGGTGCTGGTGGTGGTGGAGATAGTACTAATGGGGGCGGGGAGAGCACTAATGGGGGTGGAGATAGTACTACTGGGGGTGGAGATGGAAGTGAAGGAGGGAAGGGAAGTGTGGGAGGAGAAGGCGGGATACGTGGCGGTCGAGGAGAGGGTCGAGGTGTTGGGTCAAAAGGGTTGCTTGGGGAAGGGTTTATAGGGAAAGGCCATTGGCCACAGGTTCCAAACAGGTATTGAAACAATGGATCACAGTTTGATCTTGTTCTTCCTCCATTGCTGCTGCCTCTTCTGCTTCTACTTCTACTTCTGCTTCTGCTTCTTGTGCTGCTTCTAGTGCTTCTTGATCTCTTTTCTTCTTCTACTTCTTTGTGTGTGGGATTGTGCTGAGCTTCTGTGATTGTTTGAGTGATCAGTAGCAGAGCTAAAGTAGTCACAATGAGTGCTGTGTTTGCTTTCATTTTCTAGTTCATGTTTCTCTCTACACTTGAGGATTGTTCAAATATATGGAGTGAACAAAAAGAAGTCTTTCCTTTCCTCACTAATTTTGGATTTAATTTTGATATTAGCCTCATAAATTTTTTGTCAATCATGTCTGTAATTGGTTCCTTATGAGGTGAAGTGTGCAAAGTCAACTGCCAAATCTGTAAGATGCTTAAATCCACAGCACAATGTGCATTAATGTGCTGCAATTACTATGCATCAGATAAGGCCACAGGCTCACAGCTATGGGTTATAGTTTCAACAATATGGATGAACTCTCTCTCTCTCTCTCTCTCTC
Organism: Prunus padus; assembly: GCA_024362665.1. Lineage (NCBI taxonomy): Eukaryota > Viridiplantae > Streptophyta > Magnoliopsida > Rosales > Rosaceae > Prunus > Prunus padus. Next base: position 19,410,567 of record JANFAM010000010.1, on the reverse strand, counting down.
AGCTGAGACTGAGGAAGGTTGGAACTTAAAATGTGGGCAGAATGGGCGGGTTGCCTAGTTTGAAGTGCCAAGGTTGACAACAATAATTAACAAAACCAATAAATGAGACGGAAAATATAGTTGAGTCCTGCTTCCCTATGTGCATGTTATACATGCTTTCCTTAATTTTACCAGTTTCACTTCACTGCACTTGCCAAAGAATATACAGATTTTACATGAGAGAGAACCAAAATGACTTTACCATATTGGCAAATAGACTAAAGCTTGGGCTTGGGAGAATTTCTCTGATTTACAAGCTTCTTTTGTTGCCCATCTAGTCCATTTAAGAAAGCGGGCTCTAAGGAAGGAGTTGAGCATTGAAAAAGGCCAGGGCCCATTATTGTCTTTAAATGTTTTCTTTTTTGTTTGGTGACATTGGAGAGCGATCGAACCCTAACCTATCCTTCCGACCTCATTATCTCACTCTCTCGCAACTTAGGTTTCAAGGACTTGTTCTTGAATTTAGGTTTTCTTTGATGCATTAAAAAGAAATGCATCCATATTAGCATTATTAATATGGCCAAAAAACCATTAGCAACATTATTATAGCAAAAATGATCTAACTGATTGGTTTACTTGCTTCTAAAGTAAAAAGACTTTGGGAGACTCATCACTCCTTTTCCTTTTCCTCCTAATTTGAGGTGTGTTTGGCATCATGAGTGTTAGTGATGTGTGTGAAGTGAGAGGAGGCCTTGGTCCACTTGAGGAATAAGCAGACTGACATTTCTTTATCCCACTGAGGTTACCAAACATTATTTGGACTAGTTTTATAGATGAGGGCCCTAGATTTCGAGGCATGTGCACAATGCATGACTATCTTTTGGATGGAGTTAGCAGTAGGTGACATATTTAGTATTTTGAAAAGTAAAGATTATATGTGTTTTTTTAAGTGTTTGACTGAAATTCGTGTATAATTTCAAGTGACATTTCTAAAATTTTATATTTGTCGCGATTAGAAGAAGGGCAAGACTGACTCCTCTCTGCCATACAAAGTGATGTATGCTCTTATTAATCTTTTGAAGTCTTATCTTCTCACAGAAAAAAGGGAGACAAGGACAAGAAGAAGCAAATTTTAATAAGCTAACTAATATTTGACACATGAAAGTTTGTAGCAAGACAAATAATTGTACTCAATAACTAACTATAGCAGAAAAGTCAACAAGATATATATCTAATAAATTCTTTACCAGTTTTTGTTGCTGAATTCAACAATTTCATTAAAAGAAAAATTTGTATAACATTGTGCCGATATTGGAATGATGAGTGGTGCAGTGCTCTTCCATTAAAGAGAACCTCAAGATCACATCAACTCACTCTCCTCCGCCGCCAAGAACTACCAACCTCCAGATTCCGACTCCACCCCTTAATCCCCGCTCCCTCCTTTCCGATCAGACTTTTATAATGGAGCATAAAAAAAAAAACCATCCATTAAATACACGTAAAGACTACTTTGCCTACTAGAAAGAACATGAAAAAATTGTTTCGCTCCTAAAATAGATGCAAAACGTGAGAAATCTGACGGTAGGGTTAACCGTGCCACATCGAGTTGAAGAACTAAAGATCCAAATTAAATGACCAAAAATGTAACTCGTATACAATTAGTCCTATAAATTTCTAGCCACTAGTTTACTGAATTGGTTAGATGAGAGAGGTTGCCAATGAATTTCTTCAAAAACTTCACTGAAAAAGCGGAAAAATAGAAATTGTTATTAGAACTCCAAAAAAGTCGTTACCTACTCCTCCGTTATAAAAATAACGAGATTTTTGAAGTTTCAAGTAACAGCTAAAAAAGACCTTATTACTAAACAGACATGGCCTTAACCAAGTTAGTTAAAACGGATGTGCTCCTCACTTTGCACCCGAATTCAAATCCTCCTCCCCGCAATTTAGATTAGATTAAAATAGAATATCGCTTATTTTAAAAAAAAAAAACCCTTACTGAAATGACTGAACTTGTGACCTAAATGCGCTTGTTTGTCATGCAATGGCACAAGTGCTCTGTTTTTTGTTTTGGTTGCTAAAGGGGTCCCAAAGGACCAAACCGAGAGCGTGAGTTTCTCACTTTCTAATAATTAGAAGCTATTTCAGACATCAGCTTAAAGCGACATGCATGGAGTGTGATGAAGGGGTCCTTGATTCAATTCCCATATGTAATGAAAACAAAAAACTATTTCTGACAGTTGATATGATTTCAATTTTTATTATTTTATGATAGCATAAATATTTAAATATTATTAACTAATGTTGATTGTGTATTTATTATTTTTATTTTCAAAGAGATGAATGATTGGATTCGAGATCTCCCCCAACAAAGGAAAATGAATACCACAAAACCACTACTTAAGATTTATCATATAGATTCTTAATTTTGAGATATATTATGAGTTTGTGTTGTTTGAATGTATTTATTAATTTCAAATTCATGATAGTTTTAGGCATTTAATTTTTAGGTTTTATGGTTCTAAATCAAATGTACCTTTTACAGACTAGAGATAAAAAAATGAAAAAAAAAGATAAGGCATGAAGTTTAATCTCGATTTGTTTAAGGAAATGGATAAACTACTCCATCCATAATTATTAACCATATTATTATAAAGACTGTCAAACAGGGTTTTCATATCCTCCATGTTCATTCTTGTATCATCTTTTTGATTGATGGAAACTCAGTCTTTTTGTGGTGTTTATAAATCTATTATAGCAACAATGATCTAGCCGTCCTGTTCTGTTCGGTTTGTTCCCCGCACTGCTGCTAATGGGGTTGCAGATCTTCTTGCGCGATTCAGTCTTAGTCAAGAGGATATGTTCTTTTGGTTTGCTGACCCACCCCCTTGGTTGAGGGATTGTCTTTGTGAGGACTGTCTTGTTTGGTTCATAGGAAAGGAGGCTTGGGGATAGGAACAGTGGTGGAGCTAGGAATTTATGTATTGGGGGGCCAACATATAAACCAAACAAGACATTAAAAAATTTCAATTTTTAAACCTTAACAATGTTTGGAAAAATAAAAGGCAGAAAATAATTGTTTATCCAATTAGGTATCAAAATAACACTCGTTGTTCTTTCATATCTCGAAAACCATCTATGATTGAGTCAATGCTAAACTTTTCTGCAATTTCTCTTTCGATGTACATAATCAAAGACTCTGTGAGAAATTCGTCTTCCATCTTGTTACGAAGCCTAGTTTTTACTATACACTCATAGCAGAAAATGATCGCTCTGCAGTGGCAGTAGAAACAGGAAAAGTAAGCACAAGCACAACCACTCTATAAATAAGTGGCTATGTCATTGATCTTCTAATCGTTACCATCCATTGAGATAGATCAGAAATTGTTGACAAGTTTTTGAACTATGGAAGTCGAATGATGTCATTCTCAAAATGTTGAAGTTGTCTTCTCAAACCTATCTTCTCATGATCTTAAAAGTCTTGCGGGTGGAACTTATCTACCAATTGACAAATATCATCAATTCTAAAAGATTTATTCACTTCACGAGGATCCAAAGCCGACCCCAGAATAAGCAGCTCTGTTGTTTGATCACTAAATCTGCTATTTAATTCTTGGAGTTGAGATTCCGTTGCAGCATACAAAAATATCTATCATGTAATAATCCTTAATCGTAAAATCATCTTGCTGATGGCGAGCTCGACCTCGTCTTGCAACATAACGAGCATTCATATCTAGGATATCTATGTCCCGTGCTTCACAAAAAGAATTCACCTTGGTAAGCAAAGAATCCCATCCATCATCTCTTAATTCTTGGACGAGTGCTTTGGAAGAAAAAAGATTCACGGCATTTATGATGTCTTGGGATTGACATTGCAAAGCTTGACAAAGATCATTAGTGATCTCCATAAGTTCTTTCATAAGATGTAAGATAAGGACAAATTCATATGAAGTCATTGCCTCATAAGCTGCATCAGCACCTCTTCGTTGAGAATAAGTAGTTCCGTTATCAATTATATTAATTAGAACTGTGCATGTTTCACTAAACATATTTACCAAGTGAGCAATTGATTTCAAATGAAAACCTCAACGAGTATCACCAGCACGTTGTAAGGTGCCAATTTGGTTAATTCCTTTCCCAGTCTCGAGCTCATCAATTGCAATCAAGTGCTCAATTTCAGCAGCTTGACCATTTTTCAGTTCATTATTACACTTGTATGAAGCACCAACAGTATTGACAACAGAAGTCAATTTAGTGAAAAAGTGGTGAACATGAATAACTTCTCTTGAACATATGTGCTAAACAATGAACATAGTAAGCATATGAGCAATCATTCAAAATCAAAGCTTGTAATCCATTCAATTCACCTCGCATGTTACTTGCACCATCGTATCCTTGTCCTATAATATTTTGAATATTTAGTTAATTATGAGACAATATAGAGTATATACCTTTTAAAGAGTTAATGCCTCAGTGTCTGACACATGAACAAGCCCAAAAAAAGGCTCCTGAATAAGACATTCTTTGTCAACAAATCGCAACACTATAGCCATTTGCTCTCTCTTGAATTCATCACGCGCTTCATCAACAATTATACAAAACTTTGATTCCCCAATTTCTTTACAGATTGCTTTCTTCACTTTAGTTGAAAAAACATGTAAATTTTCTTTTTGGATTTGTTGCCTTAAGTTGTAGTCGATTGTCTGCAATTTGTTGGGAAGAATAATTCTCAATGACTTTCTGTATATGATGGGATTGATTCATCAAATCCAAACATGATATTTCGGCAATTTTATGAGGGGAGTTAGGATTAGGATCTTTCCTCTCGTGATTTAGAAAAGAACACTTTTTGTCATCTCTAACTTTCTTCCAACTTTGAAATCCCTCAAGAGTGAAAGCATTTTTCCCAGAATGTCCAGATGGTTTGTTAAAAAGATAGCACGGTAGACAAAAAGCTGCATCTTTCACAGGTGAATATTCTAACCACGAAAGAAATAGTTTGAACCATGAACTTTGAAAGCTATGTTGATGAGTTACTGATCCTGATTTTGGATACTTGGAAAGTATAGGTTGGTATGGGTCAGAGTTAATGTAAGCTTGTCGAATTTCGTCATGTTAATTAACAGGATAATTCCATATTTGTGGACGTAGCCCTAGGTAGCACTCTAAAGTACTAATATCAACTTCATTGTCAGTAGTCTCAATTCTTGGAGATCTAGAACAATTTTCAGATGCTATTGTCTCAATATTAGAATAAGATACAGATGAGGTAACTACAATATGTTTTCTTTTGAAAAATCCATCAATTCTAGGTTGTTTCTTCATTTACAAACCAATTACAAATTTTATTAAGGACATGATTCATAAATTATTCAAAAAAAAAAATCATATTGTATGCATTGAACATATAAGATACGAAATATATAACTATAACTCAATTTTCACTCATATAAACATATATAAGTATATTCTCATAAAAAGTAAATAAACAAAGGAAAAAAACTATGACTATGTAAAGTTATCTAATCTGGAATTAAATTTTTTGAAGCAGGAGGTTGGAGAGTAAACAACTGAATTCAATTATTTTCTTTTGATGTGTGCGGCTGCTTCAAACTAAGTTCATGTTGCTTCATATAGGAACAAAAATTAAAATCCCAATCCTTTTTTATCTGGGTAAAAGTCAACTTCCTATTTGATAAGCGAGATTTTTTTAAACTTTATTTGGTTGGTTGCTTTTATTTTTTATTAATATTAGTCTCTCCGCACGCGCTTCTGCGCCTGCGATAGGCTTTTTTAAAAATTTTAAATTTTTTTTAAAATTACAAAAGATAATGGGTAGTTGTGTTCTATAAAAATAGGATCTATTATCTGATTTTTCTTTTAATTTTATTTTTTTTAATATGAAAAGTTGTGAATTTACCATATTATCCTTATTTAATTAATAATTTCAATTCTTAATGTTTGCATTAACAATTGGCATTTTCTGGTATTTTGAATGTTTCACCATTCTCTGCCTTTTGCTTTATATATATATATAGAAAAATGTTAGGGAGACCAACTTTGTGTACCAACTCTTTAATAGAGTGTTAGACCCATTGTATTGGTGGACTCCACCTCTATTAGAGAGTTGGTACACAAAGTTTGTCTCCCTAGCATGACCCATATATATATAGATATTGATGGGCCCCAAAATCACTTAGTCTTTTTATTTTGTGAAGAAATCACAGTCTTTTACTTGTAAAGAGAAACACATCTTTTCTTTATTGTGAGGGGCCACAAGCAATAATTATTATATATACTTCCTAAAATCTGTAGAAATAAAGGACCAAACATAAAATTTTGTCAAACTTTTGGGGGGTCCCAGGCCCCTTCAGGCCTTCAAATACCACCGCCACTAGATGGGAAATCAATTGCTTTCCCATGTTTCGTAAGTCCATGCATGAGAAAGTAGGGGAGAAAGTGAAGCCCTCGTCCCAACTTGGGTTTTGTTTTCCCTCCTCATGGGAAAGTCTGGGAAAATGAGCCAACATTAAATACACATTTTTCATGACCATTTTGTCCCAATTAACAATTTAGAATTACAATATATCATTAAATGCATTCTTTTTTTTATTTGATTTAATATGGATATAATTGGAAAATTATACAAACTATGTTTTCCATTCATACTCAAAACAAACATGGGAAATGAAATAAAGTGATATCTCCCGGTTACTTTCCCAGCATTACCAAATGTGGGAAATGACATGGGAAGTGATTTCCCCTCAAATCCATTCCCTGAACCAAACGGGGATAGTTTTGTTGATGTTTGACTCTCTTTAACTCTCTTGTAGTCTATGACATGTGTGATACTCTTTCCTCCTTTAGGATTTTGTTCCTCTGAATTTTCATCAAAGAGGTTTTAATGAGGCCACCTGCAACATATTATCGCATCTTGTAACGATTTGATTATCTAATGAAGTCTCCTATTTTAAAAAAAAATTACCCTCGCAAAGGACTCATTAGTGTAGTGGTTTAAAGTATTTACCCACTCGTGCAAGGTCCCGTGTTCGAGTCCTAATATCCGTAGTGTGTGGCGCTATCGCCTCTCAATTAGAAAGGTCCTCAACCAAAAAAAAAAAACCTCATACTCACATCAAAACTTTGACTCTCTCTATTTCATCATAAACACAAAAGGAAAAAAAAAACTAAATCTTTAGTAAAAAAATAATAAATAAAATTGTTACATTCCATAAACCCATCACTAATCATTTTACGGAAGTATGAATAACTCTTATAGAAAATAAATTGTGATCTCATCTTTCATCCAACAGATTTTTCATTTTAGCAGCCAAAAAAAATCACTAGTGAGAAATAAAAATAAAGGCAAAAAGTCATTTTCGTCCAATTTCTTGACGGAGTAAGTACATGTTCTTGACGTGGAGAGGCATTTTGGAGAGAATTTTAGAGGAAATTTGACAGAATTTATAACTTATTGAATTATGAGGAATTTAAAACTAAAAAGATAAAATTGACAGAATTAAAATTATGGAGACGAAAGTGGTAAAAGCAGCAAAACCTTTTTACCAAAATCAAAACGAAAAGATGTTTTTTCTTTTTACTGGATAAGGCCCATTAATATTTAACTTCTATATTTTCGCAAGGGATACCGGCCAATGGCCATGATATTTTGGCTAGAGGATAATGGCCATAATTGAAGATGGTCATGGCTGGAGACTTACGAGTCACGTGGAAACCTTCTCCCCAACCCCCACTATCAACATCCAAACTCAAACTACATAACCTTTTTAAAGTTTCACCCTTTCGATTGTTTGATAACTGCCACAGGATTTCATGCCCCATCTTCGCTTTAGACAGATACACATACAGATCATTTTCAAAAGTGCTTTCTTGGTTTCCCTGCAGCAGTCCTTTGTCCCCTTCTCCACACAAACAGAAACATATATGTAAAAAGATATAGATTCAAAGTTTCAAACTAAACATAAGAAAATAAAGACGTTTCTCAGAGTCCAAATACCTAAACACCTTATTTCCACACTCATACAAACACACACACGCGAGTCTTTTCACTTTCTCTGTAAAAAGTGGACATGAATCTTGCTCTTCTGTTAATACCCATGTGGGTGTCAACCACCAGTTTGTTGGTAACCATAATTGAAGCCAGAGCAGAGCCAACAAGTTCCACCATTTCTGGTCACATTATCCTTGTTGAGGAAGAACCCATCACTCAGATTTCTGAAAAAATGGAAGCTCAATCTCCAGGTATTTCAACAATCCAGAGTTTTTCTTTGTTTTCTGTTTTGTGTTAATTTCACATTATTTTAATTTAATTTATGTTTGCTAGATGGGTTAGTGGGTTTGTATGATTTTAAAATTCAGAACCAGATCACTGAAATTCCAAACTAGAATAAGCAAATTGTCAGTTTAGATTTGTTCATCTTTTGAAGTATTTAATTCTACCTTTCCTGCCCTGTTGTCTTCTTTGAATGCCTTGCTTGGTTGCTGAGAAAATGCAGGGGAAAAGAATGAGCTGAAAAATTCAATCTCCAATCATTGTTTATTTGAAAGTTAAAGCCATAAGAAAGCTTTTGGTTCTACCAAGGATCCACTTTTACTTTTGGAGAATGCTTCTCATACTTTTTGGTTAAAAAGACACTTAATTTGCGCCCTCTTTTGGTTGCGTAGAGAATGTGGGAAGGAAAGAAATTCAAATTGTGAACCTTTACATTATAAATTTTCTGAAACCGTGAAAAGCAAAAGGTTATTCGCAATGGTGACTTTGTTTTTTGAATTTGAGAGATTTGGAAAAGCATAGGAAATACAGATAAGAAATTCAGTTCTCTTCTCCCCTCCATTTTTCTATAGATGTTTAGGTTCACCAGAGTTAGATAACATCCTATCTGGATTTTCAGATAAAAAATAAATTGACTTCTTTACTCTTTCTTTGCTAAATAAAAGTGATATGATTATCTTTAATGGACTTCACACATGGACTTGTTCATATGCTGGGTTACAATAATTACTGATTATGATTTTGGATATTTTTCCTGTTAAAACAGGATTGCCTGAGGTTAGAGTAGTTCACCATCAAGATTTGAACAAGAAAATTCTTATAGCACTCATTATTGCTTCCACACTCCTTGGAGGAATCTTGCTATTCCTGTCATGTTTTTGGATCTATAGACAGAAAACCTTGAAACATTCCAATGGGAAAAAGGGAAAGCCAATTGGTATCCTCTTCTCATTAAACATTTGATTTGATTTATGTTCATACTCTATTATCAAGATAATGAATAATCATGAGGTTTCTTGTTTTCCTTTTTCCCCCTATTCTACTTTTAATATCCATCTAAAGAGGCTGCAAAGGGGATGCAATTCAATCCAATGACGGTTGAATTTAATACCTTGCGAATGGGGAGTAGGAAGGGTTCAGTTGCAGTATTCAATTATCAATCGCTTGAAGATGCAACAAACAATTTCAACCAAAGTAATGTTTTGAGTGAGGATGGTTCTGGACTTCTTTACAGAGCTAGTTTTGATGACAAACTTTTTGCAGCTGTTAAGAAAGTAAATAGTGAAGGTCCGGATTCTGATAGAGAATTTAAGGTAAGTTCATCTTAAACTTCTTTGAATTCAGTTTCCTGAATATGACTTTTTTTTTGTTATGGGGTTCCCTTTTTGATGAATACTTGTTATGCAGAATGAGGTGAACTTGTTGAGCAAAATCAAGCATCAAAACATCATTAGACTTTTGGGTTACTGCATTCACAGCGAAGCAAGGTTTCTTGTTTATGACATGATGCAGAATGGGTCCTTAGAAACTCAGTTATGTGGTATGAATTTTCTGGCTCAATTTATGAAAATGACAAAAGGCATTTACAAATGCCCACGTTGAAGTTACCATTTATTTTTGACTAATCTTGTAGGACCTAATCATGGGTTAGCTTTGACTTGGCATCTACGGTTGAAAATTGCTGTTGATGTTGCCAGGTAATTCCAATGAACCAATTATCCTATCACCTATTTTTGTATAGGTATATACATATGTTAACATGATACTTCTTCCGTCATTAATGCTCGTTTAGGGGATTGGAATATCTTCATGAGCACTGTAATCCCCCTGTGGTCCATAGAGGCCTAAAATCATCTAACATTCTTCTGGATTCAAAATTTAGCGCTAAGGTTAGACATATCCAAGCCCTTGTTATTACAATAATAAGAGTTTCATTGTCTAATGAGTTTTGCCTTGATTTAGCTTTCAGATTTTGGTCTTGCTGTAACTGCTGGGATGAAGGATAAGGACAACATAAAGCTGTCAGGAACTTCGGATTATGTAGCACCAGAGTACATTTTGGATGGTATGTGTAAACGTTTGACGTGTGAATATGCTGCTGATGTCCATTATGAGTGTCATTCTGTTGCAAAATGCTCCCCCGCAAATGTCTCGAGTTTCTGCAGATATGATAAGTTGCAGTTAATATCTGAAATTTCTATCGATGAAATTCTTTTTTCTTGTGATGATTTATGTGTACTTCACTTAGTCAGGATCTCTTTTTTCCCCCCCAAGTGAAACTCCTCATAAATAGCAAAGCAGTTTTCATATCCCGTCTCCTGTTAAGTAAATTATTTAATGTCAGTGTATTTGCCTTAGAAAAGCTGTGATATAACTAATTTGGACCATAAATTAATCTTCAGAGATATTTTTAGCTCTTATCTTTCAGGCAACCATCATCACCATAAATAAATCAGACCCACTGCGCCATTATGTGGTCCCAGTAACTCTTAAATCATTTCAATAATGGACTTGGTTGTTGAATATTCTGTGTTCTGGCTCCGAATGCAGTTTTGCATTATGCTTCTTTCCATTTCAAGGCACTCTTAAAACAAAAATTAATACCAATAAGGCAGGTATTTAGCTGGAAACTTGCTTTGTTTTCTGTTGTAATTGGTTGATGTGGGATTTCTTGAGATGTGAGCTGTTGGCTTGCAATCCAATTTTTTTCTCTTCAGTTCATACTGAATCATATTGATAAAATGTTGTCTCCTTGTTCTGCAAATGTAGTAATAGGGAATTGTCTTAAAATATTGCCTAGATCCTTGATGATTGTTAAGCGATTTTGATGATAATATCTGAATTTTTCTTCTTTTTCAGGTCAGTTAACTGATAAAAGTGATGTCTATGCTTTCGGAGTTGTCCTTTTGGAGCTCTTGATGGGAAGAAAATCGGTGGAAAATAAAGCCGGAGCTGAAAGCCAATCCATAGTCACATGGGTATTTATTTTCAGTCCCTACAACTTCCCTACATGAGTTGTTGGAACTTAATGTTTCTGTTGATTTATTGACATGCAGGCCATGCCCCAGCTCACTGACAGATCAAGGCTTCCAAACATTGTGGATTGTGTGATAAAAGATACTATGGATTTAAAACATCTGTACCAGGTTCCTAAATGAGCTAGATTATATTGATACTTTGAACTTGTACGTTCTTGTTTGAATTGATAAGTTGAAATTATTCTGCCATGAACAGGTCGCTGCTGTGGCAGTACTATGCGTACAACCTGAACCAAGTTACAGGCCATTGATAACAGATGTTCTGCACTCGCTAATCCCTCTCGTCCCTATTGAGCTTGGAGGGTCGCTGAGGATTGCAGACTATGTACCCTCAGCCTGAGCCAAAGCCTTCCACCGATAAACGGTGCTCTAGGACTTGTATACATAATCCAGGCTAAAGACGACCTTATTGCTGGAGGAGGACGACTCGAATCTTTGGATACCTTTCCTTGTGTTCTGGTCATCATTTTTGTATATTTTTCTCAAAGGATTCAGATCCAAGAAAGTGTTGCTCCGAAAAATAGAAGAAGAGATTATTGTTGCTCCAGTTGTAAATTGAATCAAATTGAAAGTAGACATTTCATAGCGATCTAAATTTCTTTTGCTTTTTCCTTTAGCTGATTCATTGCCATGTTTACCTCTGAGCTCAAATGAAGCCTTTTTTTCTTTTGAATTTTTTTGGTTTAAAGCAAGACTAAAGAAATAAACTGATGGTATAAGAGACAGCTTTTTTCCTAAAATCACTTTATCTTCAAATCAGCATTATTTTTCCCAGAAAAAAAGGCAGAAGATGGAGAAGATTTCGTAGAGATCTCACTCACTTTCTTTGTTAAGATAAATTCAAAGCTAATAATAAGTGGCTACTAAGCAATTGCTAACCAAACATTTGGTCTTAGCAATGTGGAAATTTAAGTACAAATAATATAAAGTACAAACTATATAGAAACATCCGCCAAATTAACGAGATAGGATTGACCAACATCATCAAACCAAACATGGCATGCATCATAAGTCACTTTCCAGCAAATGAAAACCAGCTTGACTTTGGATTTAGAATTGAGACAAATTCAATCATTTTAGTACCTAAATGCAACAAATGTACCACGATATTTTCAAGGAATTTTTATACTTTACTTACATTAAAATATGATAAATCTTGTTAGCTAGAACACCAACTGTTTCATCATGGATATCCACGATTCACACAAGAGAAGAGCCACTACTTAAAACTCACCCAACAAAAATACCAACCCTACAAAGTCTGTACAATTTTTTTTTTTCTTTTTTTTGAAAACTTCAGGGAAAACAATGTGCTTGTCAGCATGGCTTTGCACAAACAGCACCAAGAAGATGCTTGTCAAAATTGTTCACCCCGGCGGGCATGTCGAGCTGCATGACAGCCCTCTTCTTGCAACAGAGCTCATGCTAAGGAACCCAAGATGTTGTGTTGCACATCCTCACATTTTCCAGCAGCCATGGGAAATTGTGGCACCAGACACCATGCTAAGGCTAGGGCAGAAATACTACATGGTGCCGATAAGCACGATTCGGAAGCTTCAAAGGCTCTCTTTAAAGTATTCACCTACTTCAGTTCATGACATACAAAGTAACATCACACCAAGCAAAGAAGATCAGAAAAGTGATGACATGGTTTCTAATTATTGTAATTGGTTTTTCATGAATAAGAATTCTACTAAGTCTCCATATGCTTGTACGAGACATTCTAACGATGAGGAAAACAATGTGAACATGGCTTCTAATCATACAAGATCAACCACTACAGAAGGAAAGAAGAAAGAGGAGGGGTGCTTTTCTCAAGATAATTGCTTTGATTGCTTTCTTATGGGGACCAAGGTTAAGGAACATGGTGATGATTTGAAAGAGGAAACAAAATCATCAAGCACCAGTATTTCATCTTCTGAGATTGAGACCAAGGCACTTACCAGGAGGAAGAGCAAGGATTCTACAAGAAATTTGGTAAGAAGACCACCTAAGGGATTTCCATCTCTAGATCATCAGCAGCCAAGTCTGGAGAGCATCAATGAAGAATGAAGTAATTAGCACCCTTGTTTTTGGGATCCCATCCCTTTCCTTCCAGTTGGGGTAACCCCTAAATACCATTATTTACAGATTTTAGTTAGTTAAATTCTATACATTTGCGTCTGTGTATAACTTTGAAATTGCATGTCTTGATCTTGATCTTGTTATAGGCTTGTTTGAGAGTGTCTGCTCATAAGCGCTTTTATTAGAAGAACTGAATTTTTTTTAAATATTCAAGTGTTTTTTGAAATTTTTCCATGAAAAGTACGTACTTGGTAATGCTTCCTAGAAAACATCTACTATGTACATCTCTAGAAAGCACTACTAAAAACTTTTTTGCTTTCTCTTGTTCTTTTGATTTCTCTCACAAACAATGTCAGAAGCGCTTTTAGCATTCCTAAAAGCATTACCAAATCTTAACTTCCTTATAGTAAGATTAACACAAGTTATTAAGTCGTTAAACCATCTGGAACCTAGATCCACTATAGCAGATTGTTGGATACGCATGGTACTTTCTTGGTCTTACTCGTTACACAAAATAAATTTTTTACCACCCCTTGTCAGTTGATTTTTTTTTTCTTGATTCATAGTAAGAAGAGGAGGAGGGCAAAAGTGGAACTTGGTCTATCCGTGTAAAAATGTTCTTATAGATATAACTACAAGAACCCATACTCATTAAGATTGCATCATTAACATATGCTGTAGCTTGTTGTGTTGTATTGAGCTTTGTCTCTAGTTTTATGCCTTGGGCTTGTTTTTTGTTGCAAGCTCTTGTCTATAGAGAAAATTCTAGGTGTAACTAATTGTATACAGCCGGTGTTGGGCAAGATTTTTTATTTCCTTGGTCATGATGTTGTCTCTTGTTGTACTGTTTCGGCCTTTTTAGTAATAAATTTGAATAATTTCTAAATTTTGACTATCAATTGCGGGGCCTTTAGATAGTGTGTGCGGCCTTAGACTTGGTCGCCCGAATGAACAAGCTAAGTCAGTATGAAATCTGCACAAATGGATCAAAGCACCCAAAGAGAACAAGAACAGGAAGAACGACCAAGAATATTGAAAAAGAGATTTGAGAGAAAGTATACTTGCATTTCTCTCATGAGAACTACACAAATCTAAGATAGTTTGGCCAAATGAGTTCTCCCTCTTATACACAACTCCTAGCCCAAAATGGTAGGGAAGACAAAAATCCTCCCCAGTCGGGTAGGTACATATAATATAACTAACTATGTACGATTATAATATAATAAACAAATATTTAATCAGTTTTGTCAAATTAAGGGGATATGATTGTGAGTAATTGCCTTCAATTTTATAGGTCAATTAAATGCGACTGATAGTTTAAGATGAAATTAGTATTATAATGTAACATAAGTATTTTTTAAGAAAAAGAAAAATCAAGGATGCAGGGCGGGTTTGGGAGAAAGCCCCTTGATAGGGATGGTATTGCCATATCCGACCTCGAACCGGCCTATTGCCATCCTTACTAAATGGATAGTCAAGATTACAATGACCCAACAGTAATACAAGGGAAGCCCTAAAACATGCAACATATCTAGACCCTACATAACACTCTAGAAGGCAAATCTCTAGGCCCTGATGGGGATGGTATTGCCATACCCGGTCTCGAATCGAGTTGCCATCCTTACTAAATTGATAGTCAAGATTACAATGACCCAACGGTAATACAAGGGAAGCCCTAAAACATGCAACGTATCTAGACACTACATAACACTCTAGAAGGTAAATCTCTAGAATATTCTCATATGGGCAAATGCACAACGAATTAGGCTATCTTGAGTGAACTTGGAGGAAATTGGCCATTCTATACATGGCTTGGAGTCTCAAGTAAGCGGCCTATGACACTAGTCCAAAAACTTGTGTTTCTATTCAATTTAGTGCAAGTATTTTGTTTTTGTTGATTTAAATGTTTTATTATTTATACTTTTATGCTCATTTTATACTTTGAGGTAAATTGCATATACAAATTAAAAATATTTAATTTCATGCATCTCTTGTTCTTGCTTTCAAATTTTGAGTATTCTCAATTTAGAAAATAGTAAATTTGGCTTACATCCTTCAAATTCAATTTGCTGTACCTACAACCCTTCACTTTTTGTTCCTATAAATAAAAACCCATGACTAGGATTCAACTCAGTAAGTTACCTAATTAAGCATAAAATCTTATTTATTGTACTTTTCAGATTCCAAAAATACCCCCAACTAAGCCATTATTGCATTTTGTATATTAATGTAGGAATCAATATGGAAACAGTTTTCAATTGGATTGTATATAATGACAGACGTTGAATTTGGAAAGATCTTCAAATGGTTGTAATGGATGTAGAAATTAATTTGGAAACATTTCTTTAAAATTTAACAATAAATACCAATTTAGGTAATCGGTTTGTTTAATAAAAATGTTTATGTTATTTTCTTTGTATGAATTATACATGACTAATAATCTACTTTATAATTGTTTATGAATAATACTGTACATACTAATTATGTTGAAAAAATAATGTACCTATTACTTGTTCTATGAAAAATAACTAATAATCTTTTTATTGTTTGTTTTATGAAAAATATAATTTACCTAGTATGAATAGTGTACCAGTTTTTAATTTATAAAACCCGTACATAATTATCTGTTCCAATATATCCACATTGTACGACATCCAATATACCTACATTAATTTTAATGTACTTACTATTAGGATTTAGGTATTATATGTCATCCAATATACCTACCATTTGAATAATATACCTACTACGAAAATATGTATAGGTAAATTACCTACATTATACGACATCCAATATATACATTAATTTTAATATACCTACATTATATGTAATTATGGTTTATATGTATAGCTATATATAAATATTATTTATGAACGAATATATATTATATGTATTATGAGAATGTTTTCATTTGTTGAGTCCAGTAACACCATAATAATGGAAAGGCTAGATATTAGGGATTATTTAGGAAAAATCGCTGGATAACAAAAAATGGCAAGGTTTTGTAAATAAGTAATAAGAAATGGGCAACTTTTATCCTTCAAGGCATCCGTTTTCAAAATTGGGTTTTGGTTGGAAGTAAATATGTAGATGAATTTTTGTATAGATAATTAGAGTTGAAAGGGCCTATTATATAATGACCCTTTAGAAAATGACTCGAAAAAGATTTCGTCTGTAAGGTTCGTTTGTTTTTCATGCCAAATGGCCAAGGACGGACCCAAGATTTGAAAATAGTGTAGGCTAAATTTACCTTACATACAAACTTGTAAAAAACTCGACGGTATGAGTAAATTTCATTGATAACAAAAAAATAGATACATAACATAATAAGCCTCACCCCTCAAAATGCATATAGTACATGTAGATAGAAACTAGTAAGAAAAAAAAAATAAAGAAATAAACATGCAAATTTAGAGAAGAAAATTAAAGAAATTTCCAAAACCCTAAATCTCCAAAATTACAACATCAACAAATTCTAATAAGAAAATTAAAGAAGACGAAAAATTGAAGCCTTAGTTTGCTTTAATTAAGTCTTCAAGAATGACATGGGTGATTGGCTTTGGCGTGCAGCAGCAGGCAGGGAGGGATGATTTTCTTTTTTGTCGAAGAACAGGGGTTGGGTAACTGAGCAAGAGAGAATGAATGTTTTCTGCATAAGGGGTTGGTCCCGTGTGGGGTTAGTTTTTATTTTTATTTTTTTTATTAGTCAAACATGAGGTGTAGGTTTGTTAATGGGATTTTATTTGTGTGTAGTCTTTATTTTTTTATTTTATTGGTCAAACATGTAGGGTAAGGTTTGTTAATGAGATTTTATTGGCTAGGATGGGGATAGTCACATGGGCTGTGGTATTATTTTATGCTACAAAAACTCAAGTCACCTAGGCTACAGCCCAAGTTGACTTGGACGTAGGACCGTCCCTACAAGTGGTAACCCTACATTAGATGCACTACTTTAGAGCCCGTTTGTTTCGTGGATTGAATTTTTTGGGAGTGAAACTTTCAATTTTAATCCAAGAGATAAGAAAATGGAATACATTCATTCTTGTGTTTGGGAATGTTGGGAAATGAGGATAGGAAATACCATTTTCTCTTAGGCTCTTAATTACTTCAATGCCCCTTAAAACTATTGTCAAATCTCACATCACCTTCCGAAACTCAAAGTGGCCCACCTTGCACCCTGGACCGATGTTTTGCTTCTCACTTTACCACCCACTGTCAAGTCCGTCAAAAAGTTTGTTAAAAATGCTGATATGGCATTAGTGGGACCCATTATTGTACTAAAATATATGCCACATGTGCAAAAAAATAATTTAACTACTAAAATTATTATCTTGAAAATAAAATAAAATAGCTCACCATCTCTCTCTGAGCACTCCGGCAGCCATGGTCAACCTAGGGTATTCCCAGTATTGCAACTTCCATTTGAATTCAAAAATTGAACAGAGAACTTAGCGTTCCAATTGATGTTCCAAATCTTCAACTCTTCTACAGGCTACAGCCCCCATCTCGATGTTCTAAATCTTCTATTCCTCTAAATCCCCATCTTGATGTTCTAAACCCTCAAATTCCTCTGGCCCAGAAATTCTTTTATATGATCTCACACCATAAACAAACTCTTTGGGGAAAATCCTCGCTGACGGCATGTCATCCCTGGTGTGTGAGCTTTGTGTGGAGGAAGAGAGGGCCTGGAGATGTTAAGGAGGAAAAGGGTGGGCTGGGGTTTGATGGGAAAATCAATTTGGTGGTTGGGGTGGGAGAAGGAGTGGTGGCTGTTTCTGGGTCTTGCTTGAGTGTGATGGTGGTGGTAATCATAGAGTAAAAAATCGAAAATATCGTCGATATTTCGCTGAAAATGGGAGGCCGAAACTATCGGAGGGTTACAATACATTTTCGTAATTCTTTCGGAAATTTCGCGAAATTTCAGCGAAATTTCGGATGGATATTATCGGTTAGTGCCAGCGTAAAAAGGGGAGAAAATCGCGATAATATCGATATTATCGCGATATTGACGAAAGTTTCGGAAAACTAAAAAAAAACCCTCAAAACACCACTCACCCCCTGCTGCCAAGTATGCTTCTCTCCCAGTTTTCCACCACGGTAAGGGGTCCTTGGTGTTTATTATGTTTCACAACTCATATTTATATATGTGCACAATTTGTTTCTGAAAAAAAATTCAACCACTCCCCACATTTCAACCTACCCTAGCATACACTCACCTAACCTACCTAACAAATGAGTTGAATTATAGGCTTATATGTGCCCATCCGTCTCTTTCTCAAGCTCTCCAACTCCAACTCCAACCAAAACCAATTGTGAGGTAAGTTTAAATTAAACTTATATTTATATTATTGTAGTTTATTAAAATAAAAATAATACTTGAATAATAATTGCATGTTAATTAGTAACTAGTAAGTTATTCTCATTCAATATTGTTATTTAATTTGCATGTTTATTATTATGTATTCCAAATGTTTGGTGGTATTATATTATTATGTTTTATAATTCCATCTTATTTTCATAAGTACTAAATTCCTACAATTATTTTCTCTTAGGTCTTATATGTGCCCATCCGTCTCTTTCTCAAGCTCTCCAACTCCAACCAGAACCAATTGTGAGGTAAGTTTAAATTAAACTTATATTTATATTATTGTAGTTTATTAAAAAATAATAATAATATTTGAATAATAATTGCATGTTAATTCTTTGAAGTAATTAAGTAATGTTGTATAATTATTCCTTAGGATAATTTTAAATATGTTTAATGTTATTTATTATTTTATTATTCCAAATTACTTACATTCCTACTTAAATTCCTAGTAAGTTATTCTCATTCAATATTGTTATTTAATTTGCATATTTATTATTATGTATTCCAAATGTTTGGTGGTATTATATTATTAGGTTTTATTATTCTATCTTATTTTCATAAGTACTAAATTCCTACAATTATTTTCTCATAGGTCTTATATGTGCCCATCCGTCTCTTTCTCAAGCTCTCCAACTCCAACCAAAACCAATTGTGAGGTAAGTTTAAATTAAAATTATATTTATATTATTGTAGTTTATTAAAAAAATAATAATATTTGAATAATAATTGCATGTTAATTCTTTGAAGTAATTAAGTAATGTTGTATAATTATTCCCTAGGATAATTTTAAATATGTTTAGAAGAATTAGTTTATTGCTACTACAACATGAAACTTTAATTCGAGATAGGGAAGCAGAAATAGATCATGTCGACCATGGTGACCCACTAGATGTGTTTGATATGGCTGCTGAAGATGATGATGTAGAGGGTAACCAACTTTATCAATGGATCAGACCACTTCATTTAGATGATGATGAAGGCAACCCAGCTCCAAGAGTTGCTGAAGAAGCACGTAATGAAGGGATAAACATAGAACGAGTATTAGAGGAGGAGGTGGGATCTAGCAGCGCTGACTCTTTAGAAGAACTTTTGCGGCCAAGACCAAGAAACATTGGAATTCCGCCTTCTTCCAATCCTACACAACCGCAAGATCCTACTGATACTAATCATAGTGTAAAACAGAGCTTAGCTCTTATAAAACCTACAAGGGGGTTAAGTAGGCTTTAGGGTAAACGCTCACCAAATTAAAATTATTACTTAGTGACAAATGACGGTAAACACAAATACCGCTTGTGGTGATCAAGTAACCAAGGTAAATGCAATAATGTAAATGACACAAGATTTGTTAACCCGAAACCCATAAGGGAAAAACTGGGGACCAAGCCAGGAAAAGATTCAATCCACTCAATTGTAAAGTACAAGAAATAAGGGATATTAGCTCAACTACATACAATAGGCAGCTAACTATCTAACCTTCTAGCAAAGCACCATTTCTTCACTTCACAAAGAATGGATTCTTTTCTCGACCTCGCAACAAAGACCAAGCATAAGTTGCACCCGATATGATGTTATGAAGTGAGTTGTGGTTTCATATAATTCATCTATCTCAATCATACAAATGATTGAACTAGATAAAAGAAACTATGTACAGTTATGAATTTAAAACCAAAAGATGTTTGAACTTTGAAACAAGGTTTTAATCATAAATACAACAATGAAACCGAAGCAGTCATTTAATCAAAGTGAGAATAAACTTGGAGTAAGTTTTATGTGTATGCAATCATACTCATAACTCTCAAGAATTCAAGATGACTGAAGTAAGTTTTTGAATGTTTAATAACTGATATTATGATCTTTCAAAAACATGAACTTGAAGCATATTAAAGACTGAGTTTAAAACGTGATGTCAAATGCTTAACATGCTTACCTCTTCATTAAAACTGAGTTCTGTCTATATAGAGAACCGAACAGCCAGTTTCAAATAAAGAGGAGTTCAATATAATAAACAAGTTCAGACAAGGACTTGGTTTCAAGAAGAATATAGTTTCACTTTAAAGAAAAATATTGTTTCAACCAAGTGTAGCAATATGAAACTATTGATCCCATGAAGAGCAATAGATTTAAGAAAGTTTGTCTGATAAAAGAATGTAAGATGCAGAGGATAATTCTATTTTATCTTTTCAGAAACCACGTGCAGAAAGATATTTCTAATAAACTATAATTGATTTCTGCAAAGGATGGATTAAAACAGACATAGGATGGATTGATACAGAATTAGACATAAAACGTATTTTAAAGATTGTATCAATCCATGTATATCAAACTCTGCAAATGTACGCAAAGAACATATGGATTAAAACAGACAGGAGAGGATTGATACAGAATGAAAACATAAAACGATTTTTAAAGATGTATCAATCCATGTGAATGTATGCAAAATGTTCTTACCTGTTCTTCACTGAAGAGATCATTGGAAACCAGCAACCACTTAATCTAACCCAGAGACAATCTCAAATATCTAAGGAGATTACAATGGTTTTGTTCCAAAAAAGAGAAGAGCCAAACAAAGCAACAATTACAATCCTTACAATAGCTCTAGTACAAGATCAGGAGACTCACCTACCACCGGAGCTGGGAATGATGACGGATATACTGGAGCTGGAGGTAGTGGTGGTGGATATGGAAACTATGATGAACCATCTCAGGGATTTATGAGCCCCTTCACTGGTGAGGCAAACTTCACGCATGCAACACAAGATGAGGACCATGGGAGTAGGCGAGCAGGACCAAGAATTGGTGCCATAGGCAAGGATTACACTCGTAGAGAAATAGGCAAGGGGATTTTGTCAAGTCAAGAAGATCACTCGTTACCTATAACTTCGGACTCTGTTGAAGTGGGAAGTAGCAACTATGGTTATACTCATAACCAACCATTTCCCTACCCTTCATATCCCATTCCTTTTGGGATGGAATCGAGAGGTTCATGGAAAGAATCCGAGACTCAATCTTCAAATGATCTTTCTTCTGGACAACGTCAACCAATCTCGGATCCATTGGGTGGCATGTTAACAATTACATGCAAAACTATTTTGGGGATTTATCATTTGATGACTACTCTTCACACTACACTTATTCTACAAATAGAGATGATGAAGATAGTGAAAAATTTGAACCCCATAGGAACTCTATGTGGTACTAAGTAACTTATGTATCTTACAATGCAATGTATAAAGTGTAAAATGTTGTAGTAAATCATTATATATAAATGATTTTGGTGTATTTATTCTTCTATCATTAATTACAACATATTTTCTATAGTCACAGTGTTTGTCGGCTCGCTATATAATCAACTTAAATAAGTGACATCCATCATGCAATGCATTTCCTTCCAATTTTTTTTTTTATAAACTAATAGATAATTGACTAAATAAACATTCTCTAAAGTTTCAATACAAATTTCCAAGTTTTTCTTACAATTTCCGTGATTTTTATCCAATTTTTATCGATATCGATATTTTCCCGATATTTCCATCGATATTTCCGTGTTTTTGAACCACCGATATTTCTGAAACCTTCGATATTTAATTCCTTGGTGGTAATGGCTATTGGGTTCTCACAGGAGGATGAGAGGAGTCGGCTGGTTAAGGTGGGTATTAGGTGATTGAAGAATTCTTTTACTGTTTACTAGCCTCTCCGCGAGGTTTTTTTTTTAAAAATAAAAAAATTTTAAATTTATTTTAGATTTAAAAAAGATAATGGGTAATTGTGTTTCATAAAAATATGATTCATTATTTATTTTTTTTAATATGAAAAAGTAATTTACCATATTATCCTCATTTAATTTTGAGGAAAATGAATCTAAATGATTACTATTTTCAATATAAAGCTAACCTAAATAACCATACTCTGCTAAAAATGTACAATAGTGTATATTCCTGGATGTCTGTTAGGGAACCTTTGAGTTCTGCTCCATAGCCCTTGAAGTTGGCATATTTGCAGTTCAATGTTCTAGTTCCATGTTCTAGGCATTGTGGAAGCAAATATCTCAGATCCTAGGTCAATAATTAAGCCAATCAATTTGGGAATTATTTGACCTAATTGGGAGTTACTCGATTTAATTGGGAGTTACCTGATTTAATTGAGATTTATTTGATTCTTGCCTTAATTAGGGATTTGATTAAAATTAAATCCCTAATTACATCAATCTCTCCAAATCAGGAAGAATAATTCCTTTGCATCTGTGGAATTATTCTTCTGAAACCCTAGTGTAACATCCCGGTCCTAAATTAGTATTCAAATCTTAAAGTATTCAAGTAAAATACATTTTTACCCTCGGAAGTATACTAAACTAAATAATTATGTGGTGTTGACTAAATAAAGAAAAATAAATCGAAGGGTTTAAAACTAAATTAAATAAAATAATTTGAATTAATATAACTAATTAAGGAGAATTTGGAAATTTAAAATAATATGTTATTATTTAGGAGAGAATTTGGGGAAGTGAGCCACACCGTTACGTTGGGCCCGTCGATACGAGTTCGTGGGTATATATTATGGGCTCGAATCGGAGTTGTAACAAAGGTTTTACGATAAAAATTAAATGAGGAGCAAAATGGTAATTAGTCAAGGTCAGATTTTAAAATCTGACATTCTCTCTCCTCTCCCCTCTCTCCTCACGCAAAAACCCCTCCCCCCCTTCGGTTTGCTCCAGCCGACACCACCCAAAACCTCCATACAACCACCACCAACCACCAAAACGCACCTGACCGGTCAGGAAAGGACCGGCCTCATCTCGCCGATGCAGGCCAGCCCCTCCCCAACCACCTGCCGCTGCGTAGTTGCCGGAAAACTGGAGATTTTGGCTGGTTTTAGCTCGAATTTCAACCCCTTCGTTCTCCCTCCTCCGGCCACCGATTGGGACAAGTAAGGTATGATTTTCCACCTATTTTCCATGCTCTAGCTGCATGTTGGGTAGGTTTCGATCAAATTGCAGCGTAGATAGATGAATTCTCGAGTTAAAGTTTCAGCAGGTTTTGAACTTAGGTTTTGACCCACTTAGGGTTCGAAATGGACTTTCCCGTAGTTGAAGAATGTGTTCAGGAGGTCGAGAACTAGCTCTAAGTGGAAGGGCAACTCCTAGTTTGGAGTTGGCCCGACGACGAAAATTATCGCTTTTGGCCCTTGGATCTGCCAGCGCGTGTTCGCATGCGCCGGGCCACTTTTAATTGTCAAACTTTTTGCTACTATTATCTTTATGTCGTTACGAGTGCTTAGGCGTGCTCGGATTTCAATTTGGAGTTCGTATGACAGTCAAACGGATTTACGCATATTGAGTGTTATCGGGGTTCGGTGTGTTCGGACCGTTGGATCGGTTCCAATTCTTAGCATGTTGTTCCCCGTATTTTTAGGACTGTGTAGGAGCAGACGGATTGTGGATCGGAGCCCTGGATGCTCCGGATCAATGACTTATAATTTAGTTTCACGAAAACCGCCCGATCGTGTGATCGCGAGAAATCCGACCGCTCGATCGAGACTAAATCTTCGGAATGTGATTAGTTGACCTCGTTGGACTTTTTAGGAGAGTTTAGACTGAATTTGGAGGTCGTGGGCCCCGCGGGCCCAGTTGACCAAAATGGAGAGTTTGACCACTAAGTTTATCGGGAGGTTTCCGAGGCCATTTAATCTTTTGGAAAGTACTAAAATGGTCCAAGGACTTGGGGGTGTTAGTTTATTGAGTTTTATTACCGAGATTCTTATTATTGTCTTTATGTGATTTTATTTGCTATATTAATACCTTGAGGTTATACTTTACTTATTTAATGGTTAGTATATATTATTAATTGTTATAATCATTATTATAATTATTATTGGGATTATGATATTGTTAAACTATAGTATTGGATAGACGTATTTTGGATTGAAAACTAACTTAGTCGAGTAAGTGGAGACTTGGAATTCTAAGGGTTATTTATTATTATTATTATTAGAATCAAATATTATTAGGTATTATTGTAATTTATTTAAGTGATAAGTTATTCATATATATATATATATATATATATGTTGAATAATTTGAAACTGAATTGTTGCCTTCGGAATTATCGATGTCTTCGGACATCTCGGTTGCCTATGGATTATATATTGTTGCTTCGGATATAATGATGTCTACGGACATCCCAGTGGCTTTCGGATATAAAATGTCTTCGGACAAATGTTGCCTTCAGATAATGATATGTCTACGGACAGTTATGGCTATCGGTATCAGTTATGTCTGCGCGCGTATGACATTACGCCCCACGTGTCTCGGGGACGCCCAAACCGTGAGGAGCGAGGACGCGGCTTGGGTTGACTATACGTCTCCTAAGTCTTGCGAGGACGCGGCTCGGGTCGACTTTGTGTCGCCGAGTCTTGCGAGGAAATGGAATTTACAGTTTAATGGAAATTATATGAATTGATTGGCTGCGTTCTCGGGTTGACTTTGTGTCCCCGAGTTCTGCGAGGATATAAAGGACTTTGTTCGCCACTCTGCTTCTATTTTTCTGCACAGGGTTGGCCAGGATCCCTAGCCACCTGCCTGATTTTACTGCACAGGTGGTTAGCCAGTTTCCCCCTCCCCGGTTGCCTTCGGAATAAGTGATATACCCTTAATGGGTGATAACATATATATGTTCACACGGATGATTACAGGTATTGCTTAAAGATATAAAAGATTGGTTATATATATATATACATTTGCACGGGTATTGGTAGATTATTTATAATTTGAGAAGCTTGATATAAGAAAAAGGAATAAAAGTATGATTTCATGCACTGTAGGGTTTGAACTTAGTTTTTCTTGATGGAAGAGCTACGTGTGGCTTGATCCCTCAAGGAGGGTACGTAGGTAGCCTAGATTAATCTAGGTGCAGCCATATAAGGGGTTATTATATAAGTTGTGTTGGAGTTGAGTTTGAGATCTACTTAACATCTTAATTGATTTCAATCTGGATTTATATGCGGGCTCAAGGCCCGATTGATTGTTGAATTATATGTCTTGGTTGTTGATGAATTCTAATTATCTGATTTCTGCATTTAATGGCAATGATTGAGATTCTTGTTGGGATAATATAAGATGACATAAAATGATGACTTTGTTGTCGAATCATTATATTGAGAATTGATGTTTTCCATGGTTGAGAATCGACGATTGAATTGTGGAGAAGTTTGTGGTCCGGGTCGTTTGTAAGGCCGTATGCCATTCAGAACAATTGCTTTTAGTTAAGTGTGTTTTTAACTTGTGCATGCTGAACGTTTGAGATTATTAAACTGTCTGTTTTACAGGTGGAATAAATGGGGAATTGTCCAAATTACAGGGGAGACTCTGCTGAATTTTCGGCAGAAGTCAAACCTCAAAAAGAGATTTCTTTTGAGTTTTGGTTTAAAAATGGAAATTTGGTCAATTGTGCCCGGCACCCGACGGGTGTCGGACATGCACAGGGTTCGACACGAATTCCAAAGTGGAATTTGGGTCGGGTCCTGTCACCCAGCCTCCGAGGCTCCTATAAATACTTGGCTACGCATAAGGATTGAGGTACATCTAAATTTCTATCTGAAACTCCACAGAAATTCTCTCTCACAAATCCTAGCCGCCATACTCTCTCTCTCTCTCTCTCTCTCTCTCTCTCACAAGGCTCAGACCACCACACATGGCTCTGGCCACCACACACGGCTCCGGCCACCCGGTTCTCTCCCTGCGAGAGCTCTGTACTCTTTTGTTAGCTATTGTTTTCTGACAAACACTCGAACTAACTTAGGCATCGAAGGGCCTTTGGCCAACACCCCTGGGTGTGGTCCTCTTATTCCATATTGTTTTTTTTAAGGAGAAAGAGAAGCGGGGAGGAAGACGGGATCTTCAGACGAATATTCTTTGGGGACGAAAATCACTCCCACAAATTGGTGCTTTCATTGAGAGTGCGAGATATATTCAAAGCGTGCTCCAAAATCATTTTTCCAATCAACCAAAGCCTTCCAAACAACCATGGTTGGAAGCAAGCACACTATGAGCAAAATCGCCATGACGGCGCGCTCCGAAACGGCCGAAACCAAGCTGCCACCGCGAGGGACAGCGGCTGCCAGCACTTTGCAGCAGCCTCCCATGGCTGCCAGCGTGTTCCAGCAGCACCCCGTGGCTGCCCATGATGTCCAGTCACCTCCGGGAGCCTCCCAACCGCTGTAAACAGCTGCTACAGCACTTGCAGCCACCGAAGGAGCCTCACAACCATCCAACCCCACGGTTTAGACCTTGCAGCCGCCTCCCATGGTTGATGGAATTGCAGCACGTCCGCAAGGCTCTATGGCTCCCACCACTTTGGTGCCGCAAGTGCTGTAGCGGCTTCATCTTGGAAAAAATCCGACCGTTCCCTACTTTATCGTCACATTTGGCATACGCCCCCGTGTATGCGTCAAGTGAAGCCCTAACCCATTCAATGGGCCCAATGCTCATTCCACTGTCCGATCCACACAATCAAGTTGACTACAACATGCGAGTTGATCAACTCACGCAGAGGCTGGACAACCAAAACAATTTGGTTGAACAACTCCTTTAACAGATCGACCTAACTCGAGATCTTGATCTTGGACCCTGGGATGAGGAGAGAATGCGGGAGGGGACCAGCACACAATTCGAGAGGTCCCGAGCTGGTCAGACAGCAACAAGTAGATGATGAGGAGAATGAGAACGAACTGTTCAACACTTGAACCAAACCCGAGCTGTTCAGCTCCTGAACCAGACCCAAAAATCTGCAAGTCAATCATGAAGCCTACCACAAAGGAAGTGTCCTTCGGGAGACGCAGGTCAAGCCGACCACAAATGAAGCGTCCTTCGGGAGACGCAAGTCAAGCGGACCACAAATGAAACATCATCCGGGAGACGTAGGACAAGCAATCCACTACAAACAAAGCGTTCTTTGGGAGACGCAGGTCAAGCGGACCACAAATGAAACATCATCCGGGAGACGTAGGACAAGCAGTCCACTACAAATGAAACGTCATATGGGAGACGTAGGTCAAGCAGACCACTACAAACTAAGCGTCCTTCGGGAGGCGCAGGTCAAGCGGACCATAAATTAAACGTCCTTTGGGAGACGTAGGACAAGCAGTCCACTACAAACGAAGCGTCCTTCGGGAGACGCAGGTCAAGCGGACTACAAATGAAAAGTTCTCCGGGAGACGTAGGACAAGCAGTCCACTACAAACGAAGCGTCCTTCAGGAGACGCAGGTCAAGCGGACCACAAATGAAGCGTCCTTCAGGAGATGCAAGTCAAGCGGACCATAAAGGAAACGTCCTCCGGGAGACGTAGGACAAGCAGTCCACTACAAGCGAAACGTCCTTCGGGAGACGCAGGTCAAGCGGACCACAAATGAAACGTCCTCCGAGAGACGTAGGTCAAGCAGATCACTACAAACGAAGCATTCTTTGGGAGACGCGAGTCAAGTAGACCACAAAGGAAGCGTTCTTCGGGAGATGGAGACCAAGCAGGCCACTATTTAAAAACACTCAAGCAGTTTACAAGATACTATGCGAATTAAAGTTTGAAATATAACTTAAAATTCCATAGAAAAGCGGCCAACCGGCCAAGTTCAACATAAAGAAGATGGTCAACCGAGACTAATTATCCCAACAGGTGACCCTTGGTCAACGACCTGCTCAGCAGCCCTAGCTACTTGCTCGGCGCCGACGCCTCCATCATGTTTAGCTACCTGCTCAGCCGCTCTAGTCAACTGTTTAGCAGCCCCAGCTGCTTACTCCGCAACATTTGAGCCACCATCCTGCTCAGCTATTTGCTTAGCAGCTCCAGTCACATGCTCAGCAGCCCTAGCTGCCTGTTCGACGCCAGCACCTTCATATTGTTCAGCTACCTGCTCAATTGCAGCTACCCGTTCAGCAGGCCTAGCTGCCTCCTCTGCAACACATGTTCCTCTTGCTCAGCTAGCAGATCATCTAGGTCCGAGCTATACAGCCTCCATCTTCCGACATCTTCGGCAAGGGGCAAACCACCACCCTCTTTCCGATGTTCGCTCAACAACCAGCGTTATTCACGGAACCTGATAGGGATGTTCAGAACCTGATGAACCATGGTCATGACCGAGCCGAGGTTGAGCTTCTTGCTGATATCATCATCTGCAAGCAAAAGACTGAAATCAGTTAGTCACACATCAAAAAATTCAAATTGAAGCAGATCAGCAAACCCCTTGGTGTGCACGGTAACTCCTCTCATTGACAAGCAGTACAATCCTCCAAGATCTCTCTCACAAACAGAAAGTAGAGGAAGCAAGTTTGCAATTTGGAAATGAGTAAAGAGAAGCCCTGCAATTGAAGTTCCTTGACTTACAAGGAATCCCAAGCCCATTCCAACTGGGAGTCCAATTTCAGAAAATTAGCAAGTCAAAGACCTCCTCAACTCAGGAGCCCAAGTCACAGAAGGAAGCCCAATTACAACTAGATGGCCCAACATTTAATTCACATCTCCTCCATGCCGCCACGCGCTATGCAGAAGTTGGGAGCCATTTGTGGAAGCAAATATCTCAAATCCTAGGTCAAATAATTAAGTCAATCAATTTGGGAATTATTTGACCAAATTGGGAGTTACCTAATTTAATTGGGATTTATTTGATTCTTGCCTTAATTATGGATTTGATTTAATCAAATCCCTAATTACATCAATCTCTCCAAATCAGGAAAAATAATTCCTTTACATATGTTGAATTATTCTTCTGAAACCCTAGCCTCCGAGGCTCCTATAAATACTTAGCTACGCACAAGGGTTGAGGTATGTCTAAATTTCTATATGAAACTCTACATAAATTCTCTCTCACAAATCCTAGACGCCATACTCTCTCTCTCTCTCTCTCTCTCTCTTTCCTAGAGCTCTGTACCCTTTTGTTAGTTATTGTTTTCCGACAAACACTCGAACTAACTTAGGCATCGAAGGGCCTTTGGCCAACACCCCCCGGGTGTGGTCCTCTTATTCCATATTGTTTTGCAGGGAGAAAGAGAAGCGGGGAGAAAGACGGGATCTTCAGATGAAAATCACTCCCACAGTCATGGTTTTTGGTTGCTTGAAGACAAAATCTTCACATGTTGGCCTGGTCTCTTCATATGCTGATGGTGGTTTTCGGTGGAGGAAAGAGCTCTAGGACTTGCATGTCTTTGATGCTAAAAATAATGGGCTTTTTCGTCATTTTGAAAAGATTTTGGGTGTTTTTGAGAGCTGGCTGCTTCTTTTGTGTTTTTCACTAAATTCCTAATGTATTAAACCAACGCAAAAACAAATTTCAAACCAATGCATAATAGTTGTTGAGTCAAGATAAATTTGAGTAGTTTGACTCTAAGCCAAGTGATAATATTTCGGTACTACGCAATAATTTTCCGTATAAATCTCAAAATGTAGCAACCTAATCAAGAGACCTCTATATAGAATTGCACGGTAAATATTGAAAGGAAAAATTGTCAAAATCAGTGATTATAAACCCAAACAAGCAAATATCAAACGGAGTCTTAATTGTAAAATTAATCCTCATGTCATACTGCATCAGCGTAAAGGGAAGATTGGTGGACTCACATACCACCACATAGAAATTTTAAATCCATTCGGTGAATACTCAAGCAAATTTAGTGAAAGAGAATGAATAGACCAGAAAATTTCATCTCGAAAAATGATATGAAATCCAGATGGAAAGAAAAATAAAAACTAAGTCAACATAAGTGGAAACACATATGATGTAGGCTATGATAAGTTATACATAGGTTGAAAACCTGTGCAACCAGAACAATACATACTACCTAAACTTTGGAATCTTGAAGAAAAAAAACAATTTGTCATACAGTTAGCATTTTAAAATTTAAATTTAAACTATTTTTTGTAATAAGAAAGGACATGAAGTATACGACAATATCCAGATTCCCAAAACCATCCACAATCCTTTTCTAGTTTCAATGTATGGGTCCGCTACACTGTTAAGATAAAATTGTGGGTAGCTTTTGTGAAAGAAAAATACACAATCCTTTTCTAGTTTTAGCTATTGATGCCAGACTTGTGTTTTTGGGAAGCTGAAGCCAAAAAATCCAGCTTAGCAATTTTGATAAGAATGTTCTTATCACCCCCACCAACTCCATGAGTAAGTGCCACTTGTCCTTGTCTTTGTGTCTTTATATGGAGAGAAGAACCAATCTCAGTGAGTAAGAGTGAGAGTGAGAGTGAGAGAGACCCAGAAAAGCCTCGAGCTTTGGACAGATTGAATGAGAACTGCTAAAACCCAGATATTTTCATCATCAATCTCACACACCACACAACCCCTTAGATCCACAAATCTTGTCGACCCATCATCCCATCCAAATCCTCTAATCTAAAATACCCACTTTTTGCAGGTTTTATCAATTCTTTTTTTATTTAATAATTATTTGGTTTTCTTTTATTTGTTGGCTTTCAGGTTGCTAGAGAACCCCAGTCCAATGCCTGTACTCAAAGGTGAAAATCCAAGCCCCAAAGAGGGAGTGAAGGTGGTTGGATGTGATGAGAAAGCTACAAAATCAGATCCTACTGATATATCTCAACAACTTGAAAATTTGAAGGTTGAAGATGCTTCTTCTGGTTCTACAGGGTGCAGGGAATTTTCTTCTGACAGAGAGATTGGGGCTAATGAAAAGACTGCTTCAACAAATGAAGGTACAAATCTTTTACCCATGTTTACAAAATTGCAGCGCTTTGTTTATAATTATTTTGGGTATTTCTCTGTTTTCACTATCACACCACATCACCAATAGCTATGGACAAAAGAAAATATAGCTTTTTATAAATAAGTCCGTTTTAATATGGGATTTTATAATAAAAAAACCCTTCAAAACCAATACTTTAGAAAAACTCTATTCTGCACTTTCAAGTGAAATTTTTTAACACACTAACAACCAATTAGAAAATGGCAAGTGGATAATTCAGGGCTTTTTTCTCCAAATAGGCTCTCTAAGGATTTTTGTATAAAATGTCATGTTAGAATAGGTCTATTTATGAAAAGCCCGTAAGAAAAAGTAGGGGTGGGCGCGGTCCGGTCCGATTCGGTTCCGAGCTCACATTGGAACCAGTACTATTCATCTGGTCCGCTTTGGTCCGATTTAAGTGAAATTTTTTTGAAAAATTGGCCGGTCCGGTGTTGGTTTTAAACCGGTTTTTTTTTTAAATTATTTATTTTAAAATACAAATGATAATAAATAAGTTATTTTTTGGGTTTGAAAATTAGCAAATGGTCCAATTCATACAATGAGAAATGTTTTGAAGTTGAACTTGGAAAAATATTAATTATAAAATTAAAAATATAGCATTAGATTTTAAAAATATGTGAAAAAAAATAAAATAAACATAACCGGTCTAGTCCGGTCCGATTCCGGTGCGGTTCGGTGTGAAATCGGAATCGAAATCAGTTGGAACCGGTTCGGTCCGATTTCGGTTTCGATTTGTTGACTTTTTGGTCAACAGGTTTTTTTCTCCCGGTCTGATTCGGTGCTCCGGTTTTCCAGTCCGGATGCCCACCCCTAAGAAAAAGATTTATATAATTATTTGTAAGGCTGTGTAAGGAAGTAGTCCACTAAAAAATGATAGCACACACAAATGTAGCTTAGGATAGTGCTTTAGTAGTAGAATAATTATAATTTGTATATCACAGGAATATCACTGTTTTGTTATTCCCAATCACGTTTCGTCATGTAAAAAAGTTATCACGCATGGCGAAACATGTTGGTTATTAATAGGATAGTTTCTCTCCTGCAGGGGTGGATTAGAATAACATTTTCTAAGAAAGTGGATTAAAGTAACTAATCGAAAGGGAAAATGCTAAGGAGACAATTTTTAGCAGAAAAACTTGTATGAAACGGGGATAGCATTGTTTTGCTATCTCCGGCCAATCACAGACTGACACGTGGAAAAGTGATCACACATGGCATACCGTGATTGGTCGGGGATAGTGCTATCCCCGTTTCATGTAAGTGTTTCTACATCTTTAGAGACCAACTTGTGTATCATCTCTCTAATAGAGGTTGGGACCCATTGTATTGATGGGCTTCACCTCTATTAGAGAGATGGTCTCCCTAGCATGACCCTATCGAAAAGGGTTGGAGTTAGTTTATTTAACTAAAGTCTTGTAATAGTTATTGTCCTAGAAAGTTGCCAATTAAATATTCCAGAAAAATGGAAAATGGTGCTTTTACCAATTAATGGTTATAAAATCTATCGACCATCTCTAGTAAGTTGCAATTGTTTTGTGCTGCTAAAAGTTACTTCCAGAAGAATCTCCTTGATATATTGAATAAGAACAAAGTTCCAGGACTTACTCCATTTGATTGATTTAGCAGGTTCTTGTAATAAGCTACCAGCAAGATCACAGTTATTCGAGATATGCGTTGCAAAAAAATGGAAGCTCCCTTTGTATGAGTGCTGCAAAGAGGAAGGACCACCCCACATGAGAATGTAAGTTCAAGATCATATTCAAGAAAGCCAAGTCATAGCTGCCTCATCAACAAATGTTGTCTTCTGGAATTAGTATAAAGCCTTTTAATCTCACAATTAGAAGTTTCTATGATATCTCAGTTTCTGTTTTGTTACTTTTTTAATTTAATCAGAATGCACAATGCAATTTAAGCTAGGGGCTGGTTTGAGAGTGATTATGGAATAATCACTTCTCCATATAATCACTTTAAGTGGTTTTAAGTAATTTTATAAAGAAGCACATGAGAGGTGTTTCTCCTTAGAATCGCTTAAAATTACTAGTGATTACATGGGGAAGAACCAGAATCACTTCCAACCATGCCCAAAAACATGTTATATAATCAGAATGCATACAGCAATTTAAGTTGTTTTTTTCTTTAAAAACTTGATGCCTATTGTAATTATTGTTTTGTTATTAGTGACTAACCAAACCCTTATTTTAAACAGGTTCACCTACAAGGTTGTTGTTGAGATAGAAGAAACCAAAAAGACAGTTTTGGAATGCTTTGGCGCTCCTCATTCGAAAAAGAAATCAGCAGCAGAGCACGCAGCTGAAGCAGCGTTATGGTACTTGAAGAATATTTGGTTATGACTCTGAGGATCGGTGAAATGAATTATCGTGAAGCACCATTGAGATCAGTTAGTTACTGATTTTTTCTTTACTTTTGGCTTCGTCCCTAGCCAAACAATTTAGAGGCTATGGATCCACATTTAGTAGACTTCTCGTTTGGGACTGCTTCTCTAGGAAGCACTTCTGCTTATAGCGCTTTTATTACAAAGACGTTGAAATTTTCATAAGAAACCGAAGTGCTTCTTGGAAAAGCACTTGGGAGTGCTTCTTGGAAAAGCACTTGGGAGTGCTTCCTGAAGAAGCACATGGCAAGTCCTTTTTTAGAAAGCGCTTCTGTGGCCCATAAGCGCTTCTAAACTTTTTTGTCAAACACTGTCATAAGGGCTTTTGGTTGTCAGAAAGCGCTTTTAACTGTTCCAAAAGTACTCCCAAACGAGCCCTTAGGGTCAACAAATTTTTTAAGGTTAATTTCAGTTTTGTATCTTGAACATTTTCACCATAACAAATGTTGTACTCAAATTTTCAATTTTAACATCTAAGTACCCGCATCTTACAGAAATATTGCTATGTGGTTTTGTCGTTAGGTTAGTCCAAGTTTTCTGAGGCTGATTTGCAACTTGTCTTTGGCCCAAGCAGGGAGTGCTTCTTTAGGTCAAAGCTTATCGTTGAGGGCCAAAACAAATCATAGCTTACCTTTTTTCATAGTAAATTTTATTTTAGTATCATTACACTGTTAATTGCGCCTATCTACCATGTTCTTAAAACTAAGATATCAAATTTTTTATTATGAGGAAAATGAAAATTACAAGCAAAAACCACGATGGCACACAGGCCCAATAAGGTCAAAATAAAGGGGGATGCAACAGCTCAACGACAGCTCATGCTCCCATAAGGTAGAAGGATGAAGCCCATTTCCTAAGTTGGCAATGGCGTCGGCAGTGAAGTTAGCTTTTCGGTAGACATGAGTGAAAGAAGGAGAATCACAAAAGGAGCATAGTAGGAGGATGTCTTTAACTAGAAGTTTAATACTCCAGGGGGGCTCAGTCTTCTGAGTGATACAGTCGACAATAAGCTTGGAGTCCCCTTCCGCTAAAACTTTAAGCCAGCCCTTGTGAATATCATAGGCAAGACCATCCCGTAAAGCGGTACACTCAGCTACTGTAATAGAAACACCACCAATGTTCTTGGCTCCAGCAAGTAAGACATGACTCTCAGAAAATCGAATAACAAAGCCCATAGCTGCATAATTGTTCCGAACAGAACCATCAAAGTTTAACTTTAACCAACCAAGAGGGGGCGGGTGCCACTTATTATGCTGAGGGGCTTGGTTTGAACCTATTTCTTGAAATTGTGATTCCAATAATCCATCCCAGTCTGAGCAGTCACATTAAGAACCCGACCAGGATGAGGGGGTGAATCTCTGAAAATGAGATTGTTTCTAGTTTCCCAAATTTGCCAACATAATAACAAAGTTTTGCTAAGGATGTCAGGTCCTTCCGCAGTGGCAATAGTGGAGAGAGTACACAGTGTTAAAGTGAGTCTCCTAATTAATCAAGGAGATTTATTTCCTTGATTAATTAAGGGATTTACTTTCCTTATTTTATATAGTTGACAAATCATTGTATAATTAGGAGATGCTATCCTAATTGATTACTATTTCTATTTCCTTGTAAAGCCCACATGTAAATTCCTATATATACCTCCTTATGGAGAAGAATAAACTTAACCTAAAGTATTCAAACCCATATTCATATTTTAGCATGGTATCAGAGCAATCGATCCTCGGTTGTCTCTACATTCCCATATCAAATTTCTCATATTCAAATCCCAAATCCCTAAATCCAATTTCTCATATTTAAATTCCTCAAATCCAAATCCCTCAAATCTAAATTCCTCAAATCATCTTATCAAAATCCCTAAACACATACCGTCAAATCTTATACACATACCTCTCAAATCAAATTTCTTATCAAATTCAAATTCCTCAAATACAAATCTTACATATCTCAAATCAAATCCTCTTATCAAATCCTTACATCAAAGTCCTCAAATCAAATTCCTCAAATTCTTAAATCAACTTTTACTTCATTGCGATGTCAAGACCCCTACGATTCTTTCCCGCCTTGAAGACTCACGAAGCATGCGTTCCATCCTCGCCGACCCGGCCATCCGGACTCGTGCTTCCATCGTCACCACCAAAGGCTCTGTTTTTCATACGTCCTCAAAAATCACACATGGATCATTGACACCGAGCCACCGATCATATGACCTTTGATCCTGGACAAATTACCACTCATACACCATCTCCTCAATCGGTGGTGTCTAATGCTAATGGTACCCCTCCCCGTGATTGGGGAGGCTCACTCTCTCTCTGTGACTCTCTCAAATTGGATTCTGTGTTGATTGGTCCGTCTTTACACCATAATCTCTTGTACATTTGCCCAAATTACTACGGCTTTGAATTGTACTGTAACTTTTTGGCCGAATCATTGTGTTTTTCAGGACATCCTCACAGGAAAGACGATTGGTTGTGGTACTCGGCGGGGCAAACTCTACTACTTGGATCAAGGCGCGGATAGTGAGACCAAGGTTGGTCAAGCTTTCACAACAAGCGGAGCTCGTTACGAGGAGGAGAGAGACAAAATTTGGTTATGGCATAAACGTATTGGGCATGCCTCATTCGATTATCTTAAGAAGTTGTTTCCATCATTATTTTCCAGTCTTGATGTTTCCGACTTCCATGTGATACGTGTGAATTGGCTAAGAGTCATCGTGTCCCGTTCCCATTAAGTTCAAATAAGAGTTTGGTTCCGTTTTCTCTTATTCATTCGATGTTTGGGGACTGCTCAAGTTACTACTCCGGCCGGAGCTCGATGGTTCGTCACGTTTATAGATGATTGCACACGCATGACTTGGGTTTCCTTCTCAAAACTAAAGGGGAAGTCAGTTTAAGATTTCAACAGCTTCATAAAATGGTGGAAACACGCTTCAGGCCGGATCCAAGCTCTCCGTTCGACAATGGCGGAGAATTTCCCAACCATGATCTTAACAAATTCTTACAAGATCATGGCATCATACATCAACGCTCATGCCCCTACACTCCCCAACAAAATGGAGTTGCTGAAAGGAAGAACAGACATTTATTGGAAGTAGTTCGTGCCTCTCTCTTTGGTGCCAATATGCCTCGATCTTTTTGGGGAGAAGCCGTCTCTGCGGCATACATCATCAATCGGATTCCCTCCGGTATTCTAAATTTCCAAACACCATTTCAAACACTTCACCACCATATCCAAACACCTCAAACCCCAAACTTGGAACCCCGAATTTTCGGTTGTGTTGTATTTGTCCACTTACATGATCACCAACGAAGCAAATTGGACCCTCGAGCGAAAAGTGTGTTTTCATTGGTTATGCACCTCATCAAAAAGGATACCGGTGTTATCATCCTCCTAGTCGAAGGTCTACATCTCCATGGATGTTGTGTTCCGGGAACACGACATATATTTTTCAGCAGCACATGAGGAGAATCAAGAATCAAATACTCCCCCAATTCTTGATTTTTTTCCCCAGGAAACAACTCTGCTTCAAAACGACCAGTCGCTAGTGGAAAATGATGTGAATTTAAACCAACCTAATTACTAGATTAATTTAAACCAAATTTTACTGCATAGCGCACGAATCAATTGTAGAGAAGATATGCAAGAACGAGATCGTACCCACAGAGACTGAGTATGACAACCTAATCTTAAAATTATTACTTAACTAATCCAACAAATGTTGTTTTGGGTGATGAAACTTAAATTAACTAAACCAATTTAACAGAAAATATCAAAGAGAAAATCCAATGAGAGAAAACACTAAGGCATCGATTCCACCACTAATAATCATACTCTCGAACTTAATTGCTAACTCACAAATTATCGGGCTAATGAAGACGACTCTCACACACATGTCCATGGTCCGGTACACATGCAATTAATTTCTCAAAAAGATATGAATTTTTCCTTGTTCTCGCTTAAACTCAAATAACTCCTAATGTCTATATATCAATGGTCAAGCTTACACAAACATATAGGAATTCAATGAAGCACAGTGAGAAACAAATTAACTACATATCAACTTGGTCACGTCAAACAAATAGTTAATTTTACGAAAAGGTCACATAAACTAAGCACTTGTCTACGGTCGAACAAAGTACCAAATTCATGATTTTCATTCACAAGCACCCATAGAATTTAATCATGATCAGATATAAATTCATATGCACACAATTCCAATACCCAAATCACAGGCTATGATCAAGCACAAAAACCAAGTATGAAATTGCAATTAAATTTAGTGAATGAAAATTCTTCATCATCCTGAAAATTTGTATAAATTGAGCAATCAAATCCATAGAGTAATCATAATTAGGGCTTCCTCTTAGCCTTAGCTAAGAGTTTAGAACCCCATGAAACACGAATTCAAGATAATTATAGAAAAGAAAATTGCAAAGAAATAAGGCTGGAAAAACCAAAAACTGATGCTCTGCTTTCTCGTACCAGTCACCTCGCAGCCCCCTCGCAGCCCCCTTGAATCTCCTCCTTCTCGTTCCTCTTATAGCTCAATGATAAGGCCACCAGTTTGTTTGCTCTACACGCCAAAGCCACCTCCTCAAAGCTAAACTCTCAATTGAATAGGAAGGTGAAAACCCACATTAAAGAATCTCCAAATTCTTTCCTTTTGCTAGAGAATTGCCGACTAGAGTAATTGATTCCTTTTTTGTTTGTGTCTTTGTCGGCTGGGTTGGTGACCCCCTCCTTCCCACAGCTCTTCTATGAAGATTGGGAGAGAACTCCTCGCAAGAACTTGGGCTATCTCCTCTTTGTCGGTGCTTTGTAGCTTTACTTTGAGAGCCAGGAATGAAACCTTATCAATTTCCCATTAGTTGCAAACTGACAAAAAGTGCTAATGTCCTAGAGCCTTACGCCATAAGACTCATCAAATTGATTTAAGTTGGCTGCCCCACATCCTTGTAATAACACAATCCAATTCCTCTTTGTGATTCCTTGATGCCAAGTGCTCTTTTATTTCAAGATCCCACCTCCGATTTTATATCCCCTGCACCAATGAGAAAATAATAAAATAATGTAATGCCCAATGTTTTAATATTTCAATTATTTAATTAATAGAACCCAATATTTCCTAATGTGCAAAAACACAACAAATAACCCAAACTAAATTAAATATAATACTAAGAATTATAATTTAGGAGTAAGAAAAGTATTAATTATGTGTCCATCGAAACGACCTGGTCGGAGAGAACTCGCTTCAAAACAACCGTCGCCAATTGATTGCGACGGTCGCTTCCTTAGTTCTTCGAACCTGGAGAACCTACTTCAAAATGATCGGTCGCTGAATCCTACAACCGGTCCCTTAAGAAAATGTTCCGTTGTCTCCATTTGTCAAAATCGGGAGGAGGAAATTGAACCATTTCATGAGATTTTGCCCGTCAGCTTCCGCACCACATCAATCACCTGCCGAGGAAGTCATTCAGTAACATCTTTCCTCGAAACTGATAACACTAATGAAATATCCCATGTTGATTTGATTTGAAGGCACAGAGCTCGCATATCAACTTCCGTAAAAGGAAGAACCGTGGCAAACCTCGAGTATAATATGAAGCAGATCTTAAAGCCAAGGGGAAATATCCCATCAACAATTACATATCTCTCAAAGAGATTATCGAGGCACGTGTACACTTTGTAAAGCAATTGGCTGACATACCTGTCCCCAACAGTTGTTATCAAGCACTAGAAGACCCAAAATGGAAAGAAGCCATGAATGAAGAGATGCGAGCCCTCCAAAAGAATGTCACATGGGAACTCGTGCCCTTACCTCATGGAAAGAAGACAAGAGGATGCATATGGATTTATCTGTGAAGCTCAAAGCAGATGGATCCATTGAAAGATATAAAACTAGATTGGTGGCGAAATGGTACACACAGAAATATGGGATAGACTACCAGGAGACTTTTGCCCCAAGAGCCAAGATTAACACTATTAGAGTCCTATTATCTCTAGCAGCAAATCTTGATTGGCCATTACATCGCTTTGATGTCAAAAATGCATTCTTACATGGAGACTTGGAAGAAGAAGTATATATGGACTTACCCCAGGATGTAATTCAGCTCTTGACAAGAAGAATCACGTTTGCAAACTTAGAAAATCATTGTATGGATTAAAGCAATCTCCCGAGCATGGTTTGGCAGATTTACTAAATCTATGAAGAATTTTGGATATACACAGAGTAATTCAGATCACACCTGTTCGTGAAGCGTGATGGAAGAAGACTTACTGCACCGATTGTTTATGTAGATGATATAGTCAGAATCGGAAACGACATCAAGAGCAAATCAAGCTGCAAAAGTATTTGTCTAAGGAATTTGAGATGAAGGACTTAGGTGATCTAAAGTACTTTCTTGGAATTGAAGTAGCAAGGTCAAAAACTGGTATATTTCTATGTCAAAGGAAGTATGTAATGGATCTACTCACTGAAACAGGAATGCTTGGGTGTAAGTTTACTGACACACCCATTGAGATGAACCACAAGTTGTGTGAAGATATGGACCAAGAACCAACCAATAAGGAGCAGTATCAACGCCTTGTTGGAAGGCCGATATATCCGGCACATACAAGACCAGATATTGCATATCTTTGTGAGTGTGGTTAGTCGGTTTATGCATTCACCTAATACTTCTCATAGGAATGCAGTTGATCGAATCTTAAGATACTTAAAGTCAGCCCCTGGGAAGGGATTAATGTTCTCAAAAAATAGAGATCTTGAAGTTGTTGGATATCTGAGATGCTGATTGGGCTGGGTCCATTACGAGATAGACGCTCTATTTCTGGTTACTTTACATTCGTGGGAGGTAACCTAGTCACTTGGCGGAGTAAAAAGCAAAATGTGGTTTCTCGGTTTAGTGCAGAAGCAGAGTATAGAGGAATGGCTCAAGGGGTTTGTGAATTATTGTGGATCAAAAACTCTTGACAGAATTGGGCTTCAAACACGAAAAGCCGATGGAGTTGCATTGTGACAACAAGTCAGCTATTGATATTGCTCATAATCCAGTTCAACATGATCGAACCAAACATGTTGAAGTGGATAGACATTTCATCAAGGAAAAAATTAAGAAAAAGATCATCCGCCTATCGTTTGTAAAATCAAGATCAACTCGGAGATATCTTAACAAAAATTTGTTTGTGGAAGAGTATTTTATGACTCACTTACCAAGTTGGGCATTGGTGACATATATGCACCAACTTGAGGAGGAGTGTTAAAGTGAGTCTCCTAATTAATCAAGGAGATTTATTTCCTTGATTAATTAAGGGATTTACTTTCCTTATTTTATATAGTTGACAAATCATTGTATAATTAGGAGATACTATCCTAATTGATTACTATTTCTATTTCCTTGTAAAGCCCACATGTAAATTCCTATATATACCTCCATATGGAGAAGAATAAACTTAACCTAAAGTATTCAAACCCATATTCATATTTTAGCACACAGTCACAAAATCAAAATTGGCATGGGTGATATATGGTGCAAGGGTAGTGCAACTCCAGACGCTTTGAGCAAAAGGACATGTAAATGACTTTGAACTTGAATTCTTTTTCTGATAAGTAACCAACAGAAGATCTTAACTTTAGGAGGGATCGTTAGCCTCCAAACTTTCTTGAACAGAGTAGCATGAGGAGGGCAAATAGCATCCTGCATCTGCACATTATAAGCACTTTTAAAAGAAAAAGGTACCACCGGATATAGGACCCCATATTATTGGTCTTCCAGAGGGGATAAGGGGATAGGGGGAGGGGGTGGTGTGTTACAGACCATCAAGTTAAGATTTAGATTGCCCCAAAAGGTAGGGGAATTAGATCAATGAATGGGAAAGGAAAAACCTAATGGGCAGTCCAAAAAGAAATGGACTTACCATTTCCCACTATCCACCTAACCCCCAACTTGAGGACAGATCTTGCATCCAAAATTGCTTGCCATGCTGAGGAATGAGAAGACTTCTTTTTAAGAGCCAATGCATTATCCTTTCTTAGATACTTCATGCAAACCACTTGGGCCCACCAATTAGACTTAGTAGTGAGACAGATCCAACCAAGTTTAGCTAAAGCAATCATATTAAAATGGGAAGCAGACCTAACTCCAAGACCTCCCATTTCTTTTGGGATACAAATATCCTTCCAAGAAACATGATGGGTTTTTGTTTGGCTGCCTGAGAAAAAATTCCTACAAGTGGAGTTCATTTGTTTACTGACTTCTCTAGGACACTTAAAACAAGACAGTGTATGATTAGGGATTCCAGAAACACTTGCCTTAATAAGGGTTAGCCTCCAGCTCTGTAGAGGGTTTGGGCCTTCCAACCAGCAAACTTACCTTTGATTCTTTCAATCATGTTTCTGGCATTGAGAGGATCTTTCCAAAACACAATATTACTAATACCAAGATAATGACCTATAGTAGTTTTATGTTGGATTTTCAAGATGGTACTCATATTAGTTCTTAGATTAGCAGCAACATTATTAGAGAAATACACAGTAGATTTATGCAAGTTGATATTTGTTCAGACACTGCAGAAAAAGAAGTAAGCAGTTTATTGACACTTATAGCAGCTGCAGGAGTAGTTCTAGCAAAAAATAGGCAATCATCAACAAACACCAAATTAGAAATGCGAAAACCCCTAGAGGATGAGAAGTAAACCCACATTAGACTTGGTGGAAGAGGCTAACAGATTACAGTGCCTCTCGAAGGGGAAAAATGATATTGGCGGGTACCATTAACTAACACAAAGAAAGAAAAAGTCGTAATGCAATTCATAATTCTATCATACCAATCAATGCTAAAACCAAACATGAGGAGACAGGTTTTGAGATAAGACTAATCAAGAACATCATAAGCTTTTTCAAGATCCAATTTAACAACCATAACTCCTTTAGAGCCTTTCTGGCTTTTGAAGTCATTAAACAGCTCATGAGAAATTAGGATATATTATCCAAAATAGACCTACCAGGGGCAAAAGCACCTTGGTTCTGAGAGATCTGTTTATGATTATCTTAGTAATGATTTTGTAAGTAACATTACAAAGACTAATGGT
Source organism: Prunus padus (assembly GCA_024362665.1). Taxonomy (NCBI): domain Eukaryota; kingdom Viridiplantae; phylum Streptophyta; class Magnoliopsida; order Rosales; family Rosaceae; genus Prunus; species Prunus padus. Next base: position 19,367,594 of record JANFAM010000010.1, on the reverse strand, counting down.
TCGAAATTGGGAAACAGTTTCTGAAGAATTAACCTTAGGGATAAGGTCTATATTAGTGTGATTAATCTCGTTCAAAGATAGGTTATGAACAAAGAAGTCATTGACCAAGTTTTTCAGAAAGGGCTCAGTGGTATCCCAATACTACTGATAAAACATGGCATGAAGCCCATAAGGACTAGGGGCTTTCATGGCTCCAATGCTTCTAACCAAATTTTCCAACTCCAACTCAGAAACAGGAGCTAAAAGGTTAGCATTATCAGTATCAGTAATGCAAGGTTGGATTATAGTGGTATTGTCCCTAAGAGAGTTTTGGGAGGGTGGACTTGAGGCTGTAATTCTATTTTTAAATGCTGAAACAATGGTTTTAATTAGGCATTCCTCCTCCACCCAGTTTCCTTGACCATCTTTGAGTTTCAGGATTTGGTTTCTCTTCCTTCTAATGAGAGCTTGGGTATGAAAGTAATGAGTGTTCTTATCTCCCAAATTCAGCCAGTTGGCTAGAGCTTTTTGGGCATAAAAGAGCTCTTCAAGCTCTAGAAGTTGTTTGATCTCCTTATTGATGGTTAAGTTTCTAGCCCTAAGGTAATGGTCATTGGAGCTGAAAGCTAGCTGATCTTGAATATTTTGTAAATCATGCTGAAGTGAGCTGAGTTTGTGAAATAGGTTACCAAACACTTCCCCATTCCATCTCTTAAGGAGGTGTTCAAAAGTTCAACAACAAGTGTTAACCTGTTGGGTAGCAATACCCTGATAGGTAACATTCCAAGCTTGATTAACAATACGAGGAAAATCCTGATGAGAAAACCACATAGCTTCAAATTTAAAAGTTTTAGGTTTATTCCTTTGGACAGTGGGGCACATTAAACAAATTGGGCCATGATCCGACCTCATAATAGGAAGGTTTTGCAGAACACAATTGGGGTAGAGCTGCAACCAGTTGGGATTGGCTAGAGCTCAATCAAGTCTTTCATAAATCACTGAGTTATCCTTATGACCATTCCACCAGGTAAAAGTTTGATTGCCACCCAACTTTTCACTAAGATTACATATATTATTGAAATCACCCAGAAGCACCCAAGCTTCTGAAATTCGGGGTTTAAGAGCAACAATATCAGGCCAAAGTAGTTTTTGTTTATCCTTTTGAGGGTATGCGTAAACAAAGGTGGCATACCAGGTTTTATGATTATTTAGATCTTGAACATGACAATGAATAAAATGCTCATGATATTCTAAAATAGATATATTAATAAGGGAATGATTCCACAATAAGATAATCCCCCCACATTGACCAATGACAGGGATACAAAATAAACCATTAAAACCAAGCCTCTGAGCTATAACCTCAGCTCCAGTCCTCGAGGCTCTGGAATCCAAAATACAGGAAAACATTTAAACTAAAAATACTAATATAAAACAGGGCTTGAAAGATAAAATCATGCCAGGCACTGCCTCGGCTATTCCAAGATAACATCTTCATAGGTCAGGAATAAGGATGTCACTGGTCGAGAGATCAAACACCCTTAAAACTTCTCCCACAATCTCCACACTAGGATCAGACTATTCCTCGATCTCTTCCATCACTTCTCTTGTCCTTTTCTTAGGGCTTTTGTAAGCAAAGTATTATAAGGGTTGTGAACCTCCTGGGACGGCCTTACCTTTTCCCTTGCTAATGTTACCGGCATCTTTAAACTGAACTCTACCAGTAGGAGCAGTTCCTCCTTCAATAATTTTGATAACTTTAGCAACATTTCTGAAGGTTATGCCATCTCGCACTTGCATTTTGGCCTTGTCCTTCCTGTTGGACCCCACTGTCCAGCATGGGTCCTTCTCCTCTTTAGTGGGAAAATTTTCCCCCCGATCAGCATGCTCCTCAAAACTGCTGAAGGAGTCCAAAGTTATAGGCTGGGGGAAGACAAGGATGACATCTTCTAACAGCTGCCTTTGTTCATCAACAGCTAAGATCATATCTCAGGGAAAGACATTAGGTTCATTCTCTAACCTCTCCACTTGTAAGAAATTTTTGTTGCAGACTTTCACAGGACAAACATGTCCTCTTTCCATCTTTTGGCTACAATAGAAACATATAACAAAAAGAGTTTCATAACTCACAAATTTTTTTTATTTCCTTGGGACTTTCTCCCAAAACTAAGCATCTCTTCAGAGGCCTGGTGAGGTCTAACTCGAGCCTAGCTCTCATAAACATACTCTGTTTGCCCTCCAAAGACTGCAAATCAATAGTAATAGGGTCACCAAGAATAGAGACCAAATCATGCAGCACCTCAGGATCCTTGTAATGTAGAGGCAATAAGGGAATTCTAGCCCAGCACACTAAGGAATTAACCATAGCATGGAAGGGGGAGAAGTCAGGAGTCCAGCGCTTCAAAGCAAAGATTTGGCCTTGGACAAACCAAGGTCAATTCTCCAACACAAACAACACATCTTCCTCAAAGAAGAACTCCACCTTGTACCAGTCACGACCCATGTGATCAATAGAGACATCCCTTTGCAGATTCTTCAACTCAATTTTTAGTCTATGCCTAGCTAATGACCCTGCTCAGCACAGGAACACCAAAGACCTTCCCCACCAGATAGAAAGTCTCGTAATGACTTTGGACACTAGAGGCCAATGCATTTGTGGAGACTCTAGTTTTATTTCTCTCCAGCATAACGATAAACCTACCCTTGTGGATCACAGAAGGCTCAAGAGAAGACCTTCTTCCGGGTTGGGGTTCAGACCTCGGACTTAGGCTACGTGCACGAGAATGGGAAATACTGCCATTGAGTTGAGCACTCATATTGAAACAGAAAGCACAATCACAGTAAAACAGAAGAAGAAGAGTAAAGCAGAGGAAGCAGTAGGGAGAAGAGAAGTGTCCATATAAATACCAGAGGTAATTCGAGTATAATGATTGTAGTAAACACCCAACCACCAATGCATGCAGACAGCTTGTTTTGGGTAAGAAGTTATCTCACCAGGATCTACATTAGCTGCATAGGGTTTCTCCCACGCCTACAGCTTCATAGGGCTAATCCATCTTCTGGGGTAATCATATAATCTCCTCAAATTCTGGCCATTAGATTGAGGTAAATACTCGAGATTAAGACAATCATATTTAATTAGATAAGGAGAGAGAAGTGAGAGCCAATTAAAATTAGCACTTCCCCAAAAGAAATTGTTTGAAAGTGCTTCGTGAAGGCCAACAGTCCTAATAGCACTCCAACCTTCATAAAAAACACGATCCTGTGGCGGATCCACCTAAGGGCCAGTGAAGGCTATTGCCCCTACTCACCTTTCTTCCTATCCATGAAGTCCTTAGAATCTCCATTGAAGCTCTACTTGAGTATGCTGCAATGGGGGCAAGGTGTTTGATAAAAGTCCTATGAGAGAACATGGAGGGGCAAAGTTGTGTGGGCAGCTGAGCTTCAGATGTTTTTTGTTCAAATTGACATATCAAAACGAGGTCATTTTGGGTTGTCACTTAAATCAACCAAAATTACTAACACCCAACAATCTCATCTCTGGTCGTTTAGCCTCTTCTCCTTGTTATTTCACCATTTTATGGCTGGGAAATGTTACTAAAACACCCAAAATTTCCTAAAATTTCATTGGCTCTTCTTTATGTTACTTGTATATAATTCATACATGTTTGAAGTGGATTGAGCTTTGGACTTTTTAGTTCTATTTTTGAATCTCCCAGTATTCATGTTACTATATTGTTGTCTACTTTAGTCATGAACTTTATAAATTTTTCAAATCTATTGGTGATTTGAACTACTACATTTTGCCCCTAACAACAAAAATTTCTGGATCCACCAGGACAAGAAAAAACCCAGCTTGGAGTAGTAAGTAAGGTCCCCAAAATTGCTTTGGGAAGCCCAACCGACTCCAAAGTCTCCCAAACTTGATCTAGATAGCCTTGTTCACTACGTTGTTCCTTTAATCTGCCTTTTTTCTTCCTTTTCTTCCAATTACCAAAAATCCCAAGGATTGCTGAAATCCTAAGCTCTTTCTCTCTCATCCTTCTTTTTCTTAAGATATCATTCTCTCTATCCTATAAAAAAACCTAACAAAAAGACAGAACTTAAAAAATTATTCGTATTCACAGATATGGACTTAGTCAAGTTGGTTAGAGTGGATGTGCTCCCCATTATGCCCCCGAGTTCGAATCCCCTCTCAGTCGTTTAGATTAAATTAAAGTAAAATATCGATTGTCTAAAAAAAAATATATTCATATTCATACTTGGCCACGAAATGAATTGTATTTTAAGCTGATTTACGATTAATGCAAATGTTATGCTTCACCAAGTATCATTTTCGTGATCATAAAAATAAAATCATGAGCGTAGCACAACGTTTTTGTAATAAGACACATGCATATGTTGTGAACATGTGTATTTAACTCTATTGTAAACACTGAAAACATATAAGAACAAAATATACAATATTTGGTGTTTAGAATAGCAATTGCAATTTAGATTGAGATTTTGGAGGAAACTTAATGGAAAGAGATAGGCTGTATGGATTCAGTCTGTTAGGTAAGAACTTGCGTTATTTATATCGATGAGAAGCCAGATTTTGTGACGTAAGAAACATGGTGCAACACGTGATAAGGTGTTTTTCGGTAATGCTTATTTTAATTAGTATTGTGATACTACTTCAATAATTTTACGAACCCCTACATCGTTTTATTAAACAACCTTTTACATTACGTTAAACCTCTCACGTGCTAGTTATGTGACGAGTTGTTTCGTTGCGAGACGGGGTCGCATATTTCATTTTACTCTTCTTTTTTTGGGGTATCATTTTTCTTTGTATGCACATTGACACAGAAGATTTTCTCCAAACAAACTGCCACCGAGTGCAAAGGCGCAGAAGGTGAGTGGGCCATATAGTTTAAGACAAAAAGAATTTGAGTGAGCGTCACAATACTTGTTCTAACTGGCCGTATGACTTGGGCTAAGAGTCTAGAGAAAAGACCAAAACTCTCGCTCCTTCCCTCAATTGCTGTTTTCCATAAAAAGACCATTTCCCTTTTTGTTATATAAAGAGAAACTCCAATTTTTAGTTCTTTAATATTATCAACTACTTTATTTTTTAAAAGATTAAAAACACTGTGTATGTGTGCGCATGTGATTGGCTTGCATGAATAAAGTCCTGGCCCACTGAAATTGAATACTATTAAGTTTAAAATAAAATTAATAAAAACTCACTGAGGAATTGAGAGTTGTGGAAGTGCCATATATCTATACAGATTTATTTCTGTATGAGCAGATGAGTGTTTGATCAGAACAATCTCTCTTCTGGGTTTGGTTGTTTGGTGAAAGAAAACAAAAGGGAGAATGGCAGATGGCAAATCCATTAGCTTGGAGGAAATCAAGAAGGAAAATGTCGACCTGGTAAGTCTTCTTATTATTCTTGTTTTCATTTTATTATAAATATTTTGCGTACGTATTTACGTTATGTTCGCTGCCATTCAGATTCTGGAGTGACATTTTGTTTGGCTTTTGGGATTCGATCAAATTTGAACATGCGTACAAATGATTTTTGAGTTCATTGTTGTTGATGTTGCCATGCACATTTTCCATGAATGTCTTTGTTTTTCATTCTTTATTTTTTTGGGGTGTTTTTTTGCCCCTGCCTAGCTAGAATGTGTATACTCAGTGACATTATCTTCTCTAATTTCTATTTGTTTCAGTTATGATGTATCAATGATAAAACCGAAAGGATTTTATTCTCTTTCGTTTTCTTGTTTCCGAATTTTATTTTTGTTTTATGAGGCTATCCAAAAAATTTGTCCCAATTAGAATTGAATCAGCTCCTAAGTTTCGGTTTGGCCTAGTTTTCTTGGACAGGATTATCAGTGTTTAGCTTTGCTCAGCCTGCATGAATGCAAGTTTGCTTGTATCTTGGGTTCATGGCACATGCAGTTGATTAGGCATTGGATGATTGTAGTTAGAATTCTGTAATAATTATTGCAACAAATCACTTGCCAATATTAGAATCGTTGAGCGATGAATTTCCGAAAAAATTACTCGTCAACATTGTAAGTATAATTGAGGATTAAAATTAATTGAAGAATGAAAAACTGTGTCAAGTAATTAAATTGTTGTTGTTGTTGAGATATATATGAGTCATTAACTTTGTGTTTCTATGTGTCACAGGAGCGTATCCCAGTGCTGGAAGTATTTGAGCAACTGCAATGCACAAAAGAAGGTTTGTCTAGCGAGGAAGGGCAGAAGAGGCTTCAGGTCTTTGGCCCAAACAAGCTGGAAGAAAAGAAGGTAAGTTTTCAAGATACTATTGGAGTATACTTTTGTTCCAAGTATTAGTTTGGGAATGAAGAAAACTGATCTGTTGGTACAATTTGGAACAGGAAAACAAGGTTCTGAAGTTCTTGGGTTTTATGTGGAATCCCCTATCATGGGTGATGGAGATTGCAGCTATCATGGCCATTGCCATGGCAAATGGAGGGGTAACAAACAAATCTCTCTCTCTCTCTCTCTCTCTCTCTCTCTCTCTCTCTCTCATATTCTTATGATTCTAATGAACAATGCAGGGAAGACCACCAGACTGGCCAGACTTTGTGGGAATTACTGCATTGTTAATTATCAACTCAACGATAAGCTTTATCGAAGAAAACAATGCAGGCAATGCTGCAGCAGCACTTATGGCTGGTCTTGCACCAAAATCCAAGGTGATTTTTAGCCTAAAAATGGCTACTACTCTTCACCGCTATTAATTAACTTATGCATATGTTTGAAATACACTCTGGCATGCACAGAATTGGAATGAACTTTTTATGCTTCTTTGATTGTAGGTTCTGAGAGATGGAAGATGGTGTGAGCTAGAGGCTGCAATCTTGGTACCAGGAGATGTGATCAGTATTAAGTTGGGAGATATTATCCCAGCAGATGCTCGTCTCTTGGATGGCGATCCTCTCAAGATCGATCAGTCAGCCCTAACTGGTGAGTCTTTGCCAGTGACAAGGTACCCCGGTGATGAAGCTTTCTCGGGTTCCACCGTTAAGCAAGGTGAAATTGAGGCAATTGTAATTGCCACTGGGGTTCATACCTTCTTTGGGAAGGCTGCTCACCTGGTTGACAGCACCAACCAAGTAGGCCACTTCCAAAAGGTACCACTCTGAGTTCAGGTTCTAAAACATTAGTTTGAAACTACACAAATTAACACCAACCAAGTATTCCTTTTCATTAATTTTGCCGTCTTTTGGTTTCTGATGTGCACCGGTCTTTGATTAGGTTTTGACTGCCATTGGAAACTTCTGCATATGCTCCATCGCCATAGGAATGATAATAGAGATAGTAGTTATGTATCCAATTCAGCACAGGAAGTACAGGGATGGGATTGACAATCTCCTTGTGCTTCTCATTGGAGGGATTCCAATTGCTATGCCAACAGTGTTGTCAGTTACAATGGCTATTGGTTCCCATCGGCTGTCACAGCAAGGCGCCATCACGAAGAGGATGACAGCCATTGAGGAGATGGCTGGAATGGATGTCCTCTGCAGTGACAAGACTGGGACTCTTACACTGAACAAGCTTACAGTAGACAAGACCATGGTTGAGGTTGGTGATACATCATACATGAGCATGAAAAAGAGTATGTTAAAATGATTTACAATTCATGAATCTGAAGACTGACAGTATGGTTTAAGTACAGAAAAGGGAAACAAAAGGAAACAAATCAAGATTTTTTTAACATAATTTCATTGCTCAAGGAAATGTCATTCATCAAACTTGTTTTCATTTACAGGTGTTTGTAAAGGATGTGGACAAGGATGGTCTAATTTTGCTCGGAGCCAGGGCTTCGAGGGTTGAGAATCAGGATGCTATCGATACTTGTATAGTTGGAATGTTGGGTGACCCCAAGGAGGTATATGCCAACATATTTCTTTGTAATCTATGAAGTCATTGCTAGCTGTGAGCTCTACTCATACAATAGCATAACCCTTAGGAATGCTAATCAAATCAGAAGGGATACAATTTTTTTTCCAATTTGGAGCTAAAACATAATGGAATTGAGATAAATGATTGGACTTAGATTTGGAGCATCATCTATGGACTGTATTTTGACAGCTAAGGATTAATTTGACCATCATAACGTACTTTCTTTTGTGCTGCAGGCCAGAGAAGGAATAACTGAGATCCATTTCTTACCCTTTAATCCAGTGGAGAAGCGTACAGCCATAACATATATCGACTCCGAAGGCAATTGGCACCGGGTTAGCAAAGGTGCACCAGAGCAGGTCATAAGTCCACCCTGCAATGCTTTTGTCATTAATCTATGTGTACCTTTTTATTTAATCTTGCAGCATTGTATGTACCATTTCAGATCATTGAGCTCTGCAACCTAAAGGGTGATCCTATGAAGAAAGCACATGCTATCATTGACAAGTTTGCAGATCGTGGTCTTCGCTCCCTTGCTGTTGCTAGACAGGTGAGTTTTTGTTCTCATTCCTAAGAACCGTTACTTGATGATGATTCAATGAAGTTAATTTCTTCAAGAATTGTTTGGTTCCAGACTGTGCCCGAGAAAAGCAAAGAGAGTCCTGGAACGCCATGGCAATTTGTGGGTCTCTTGCCTCTCTTTGATCCTCCAAGGCATGACAGTGCAGAGACCATTCGTCGAGCCCTTAACCTTGGTGTCAACGTTAAGATGATCACTGGTGACCAGCTAGCCATTGGTAAGGAGACCGGTCGCAGGCTTGGCATGGGAACCAACATGTATCCTTCTTCTTCCCTCCTTGGTGAAACCAAGGATGAGTCTATTGCTGCCCTCCCTGTCGATGAGCTTATTGAAAAGGCTGATGGCTTTGCCGGTGTCTTCCCAGGTACTTGGACTTAATCCTTCACGTAAAGTTTTATTTCCAAAATTGTAGATGTTGTATAATAGAACTAATCAATGTGGAGCCATGCAGAGCATAAATATGAAATTGTCAGGAGGCTGCAAGAGAAGAAGCATATTTGTGGCATGACTGGAGATGGTGTAAATGATGCTCCAGCTCTAAAGAGGGCAGATATCGGAATTGCAGTGGACGATGCAACCGATGCAGCTCGGAGTGCATCTGATATTGTCCTCACAGAGCCAGGACTGTCTGTGATTATTAGTGCTGTATTGACAAGTAGAGCCATTTTTCAGAGAATGAAGAACTACACCATCTATGCCGTTTCGATAACAATCCGTGTTGTGCTTGGTTTTCTGCTCCTTGCTCTTATCTGGAAGTTTGATTTCTCACCTTTCATGGTTCTGGTTATTGCTATACTCAATGATGGAACAATCATGACTATTTCTAAAGACAGGGTGAAGCCATCTCCTCTTCCAGACTCATGGAAGTTAAAGGAGATCTTTGCCACTGGAGTGGTTCTTGGCACCTACCTAGCTGTCATGACTGTTGTTTTCTTCTGGGCTGCTAATGGCTCTGACTTTTTCACCGTAAGAAAATTCCTACAATCCAAACAAATAGAAACACTCTGAACCCTATTGTAAAATCATCCCTATTGCAAATATGCTTATACTAAAAGTTGGCAGGACAAATTTGGAGTAAGATCTATCAGAGGAAATGATCCTGAGCTTACAGCAGCTGTCTACCTTCAAGTGAGTATTGTCAGCCAGGCACTTATCTTTGTTACTCGGTCCCAAGGCTGGTCTTATATCGAACGCCCCGGTCTCTTGCTTGTGGGAGCCTTTCTCATAGCACAGCTGGTAAGTTCCAAAAAGTTTAGTTCTGGTTGCTGATACTGTAAACTTTGCATATTTTGGGAAGAAAAACAAACTAAGTTTATGTTCATGTTTATTTATCAAGATTGCTACAATCATTGCTGTTTATGCACACTGGGGCTTTGCAAGAATCCATGGTATTGGATGGGGATGGGCAGGTGTGATCTGGCTCTACAGCATTGTCTTCTACATACCTCTGGACATTCTTAAGTTCATTATTCGGTACGCATTGAGCGGCAAGGCCTGGGATAATGTACTTGAGAGAAAGGTATTTGATCAATCTTATGCTTCAAAGAATATGTTTTCATTTTCATTTCCCAGAACATTCTCTTTCATGTTTGATTCTTTCTTATTATACTCCAGACTGCTTTCACAACAAAGAAGGATTATGGAAAGGGTGAGAGGGAGGCACAATGGGCTACCGCTCAACGAACCCTGCATGGCCTGCAGCCTGCTGAGACAGCTGAGCTTTTCAGTGACAAGAACAACTACGGAGAGTTGTCTGAAATCGCCGAACAGGCGAAGAGGCGGGCTGAAGTTGCTAGGTAGTTATAACTGGAAGCTTGTATAGTATGGCCTTTGTAATGGAAACCTGAATTTAAATGGATCATAATCTTTGTTCTGCTTTTGGTTTCCAGGTTGAGGGAGCTTCATACACTCAAGGGGCACGTCGAATCGGTTGTCAAACTCAAAGGACTTGACATCGACACCATTCAACAACACTACACGGTTTGAGTGAGTGGCATGAAATTTTGGCAAAGTGAGTCTGGAGAGGGACAAAAGACAACTAGCACAAGGCATGAGAATTTAGCGTTCATCCTCTAAGAAAAACCAAAAAAATAAAAAATTTATTCTATCTTCATATGATGTTGTAGAAGGATGAAGGTTGGGAATAATCCAACGTGGGAGTTGTCTTAAACAACCTAAGGTTGGAAATAGATATCAGGAGGTTGAATCTGCTATTCTGTATGAATTAAATAATTAGTTCATTTTCAATGATAATTCTCTATTTTTGCGGATACCTTTTTTTTTTTTTTGGTAAAGACCACGAGGTGTCCCCACACTCGAATGATGGGATTAATCCCCATTCGGTGTTCGGCTTGTCCTGGCCAGAAAGTGCTTTCAACGGGTTTCGAACCCCTACCATTGAGGCACCATATAGCTCGCCAGCTGGAGGTGGCAGTTTGCCAACTGCACCACACTTTGTGGTTGGGATACCGTTTTCACTAAACTAGAGGTGGTGAAACTAGTAGAAATTCTCCCCTACTCTTTTTAACTGCCTTGGAGATCTCTAGGGGCTTGATTTTTTATGCGCTTCTTTAATATTGTTGAAAATTCATCTCACGAAACGCTTTAGCCTATAAAATAATATTGGATTAAATGGAAATTTTGAAGAGAAAATTTGATTAAACTTAACTTTGACAGCTCTGCCAAACAAATAGTAAGGCAACAATGGCATTAATTAATTGTGACATTGATCATATGTATGACTTTCGGATGCAACATTTGAGTTTTAAAAATGATCCAAATTAATGATATAGGATTATTCAGATTAAGGGAGACTTGGAAATAATAAAAAATTATGGAAAGTGTTAGGGCAACTCCACCCATTTTCCCTTTGCCATGGCAAGGGGGGAGGGGAGGGGAGCTAGGGGAGCTACTATTTACTTGAATAGTGGCTGCTCTTGCAAAAGGCAAGATTCGTTTCCATCCGTTGCCATGGCAAAGGGCAAATACTATTCACTTTTATTTTAATTTTATTTTTTTATATGGGATTAATTTTAGTTGTATGTATGAAATTAATAATAATAAAACTGATAGGTATGTACCCAGTTCGCGTGGGGCCCACTACCTGCCCTGACATGCAAGACCCGCTGGAACACTATTTTGGGCTCAGGCCCGTGGGACCCATCCTCTCCCCACTTCCTGGGTTGCACCGATGGAGTTGCTCTTAGGACTTGTTTGGATTGAAAGATTTAGGAGAAGGAATTTGGACTTGAGGGGTCCAAATTCAAATCATACGCTCTTTGGACCTATTTTTAATAATTGGATTTGGATTTGGTCCAAATACACTTAAAATTTGATAGGCCAATAAGGATTTCAAATGACTTCTAGAATTGGGAATTGTAGGGCATTTTCACATGAGATGCATACTGATGTAATTAATTGCAAGTGGACAATATCGCTCAAATTAATATAGTGGTAAGTAGAGTGTTGTTTCAACAGGGATCAAGTTAACCTATTAAATACTAGAATGATTTATTCCTAATTATAATTGAATTAAACGATGAGAGAATTATGGTGATTAAAATGTAATTAAGCAAGTAAATTAAATATAAGTAAATAATATAATAGATGAAAACAAAGATGATAAAGTACTAGGGCACCGATTTCACCTAGCTAATCCTACCAAAATCCTTCTAGCTTGTTAATCCTAATTACCTAACATGTTGATAATTGTTTTCCTTGACCTCACCAATACTCTCTTCCGAGTTATATTAGTTGTGTTCCTCACAGTCAACGCACTCTATTCCTAGTTATGGATTTAGATAGCTAAGAACCCATTAAGCTTTGTGGAAAACTTTAAAGATTACACAAACCATAACCTAATCTTCCGAGTTGGCTATGTAATTTATGATACTTGTTACAAGAAGCTATTTATTAGGCATCTCCTTCCGGTCTCAACCCAATTCTTCCAATCATGCAATTAGTGGCCAATTAATTGAAAGCATTTAGAACGGTAACAAGCACTCAACATGTATAGATAAATAAAATTAACAATATCAAAGAATTTGAGTATTCATAGCTAGGCTACATCGTAGCCCTAGTAAAAGAAATTAGTTCATGAAGATTTATTGAGAATCGTGATGGTTGATGAAGACATGGGCGGCACCGAAATCTCCAAGTGGAACGCCAAGGTTGCGCAAGCTCTCTCATTGTTCTTCTTAGGGTTTTCGGCTACGGGTATGAATGTGTAGGAATTTGATGGCTTGATGGTGTAGAGGGGGTTGGAGGATCTTCAATGGCCTAAACTCCTATTTATAATACTCCTAGAAATCCTACCTCTCTAAGGTATAATTACAATTATTATAAAAATAGGATTCCTACTAATTTAGAGTCTTCTTTATTTCTCCTTGTTGACTTGGTAAGACTTGAACTATCTTGAACTAGGAAATTTGATAACACTCCTTGTGATGGAAGGAATGACTTAGTTTCTTTCCTTTTAATCTTCAATCTTCATCTTTTTGCCCTTTTTAGCTCAATTTCTCCTATTCCACAAATCCTTCACAAATCTCACAAAACAAATTAAAACAACCAATTTAAATAAAGGATAACAATAATTAAATAGGTAAATGGGTTACAAAATATATATAAAATACTAGCTTATCACATACCTATCTCTCATCCTTCTACCTCCCATCACCGTGTCTCCTCCTCCGTGCCTCTCTCCTCGCGCTGGTGACCAAGTTGAAATCTGTTTTGAGAGATTGGTTGTGTGTTTCTTCCAGCCTTGACTTTTTCCTAATTAATTATGGCCCAAACTGTAGTGTATAAGGAGCGAATAATCAAGTTGTAGACTCATACTCTCCACCTCTACCTCAACTACAAAGAAGGACCAACACTAATAAAGACTAGGAAAGTTTCTTAATCGTACAATGTGGAACAAAGTTCCAACTCACACAAACACTATTCTCTATGACAAATAAATATCTCTTTTTTTTTTTGTTAATTTCGACGAATAATATATAGACAATCACCAAAAATCAATTTTCTTGATCCAACGGCCTAGGATTTGACACCAAAGAATATATATACCCGGTTCGACAAACATATACCGACAAATGAAAAAGTTACTATTGCACCAGGTTATACAAGCATGATTTCATCCTTCAAATTCCAAAGTGATCGAGTAGAAGGAAGACAGTGACGTGACAACTACAAGGTAACATGGCAAATTTTGTTCCAATGTGCCATAACTTGGCTCATGTGAAATGGCAGCTGAAAGCCTACAACCAGGTGCATGCATGCTCTCACAATCACGCATATTGAGACAAATTATTTGGATACAATGGTTGCTCATGTGAAGAAATTGGGTGAGACAAAATTAACAAAGAACTACAAGGGAAACAAGTACCAGGTATTCGTATAGAGAGAGAGAACCATCTAAACCCTCCAACATAAAAGATGGTAGCAGGGCCGATCCTGAGATTTTGAGGATCTTGTGCGAAACTTAAACCAGAGTCCTCACATAATCTAATATGAAAATACTAAAAAAACTATTTGCAAGGGCTTAATGCCATAAATCAATTTTTTTATAACTAAAATTCATCATCAATTAGCATGTAATAATAATCACAAATCAAATTCATAAATTTTTTAATGTTTTCATTTTATAAAGTTAAATATTAGTCTGTTCGGTAAAAAAATAAGAGTTCAAGAGAAAGAAGAAGGCATGAATTTGTTTTTGGTTTTGTTTTGAGTGGAAGAAAGTACTTTTTATTTATTTTGGGAGAAAGCGTTCTTATTTTTAAAACTATTTTAAATTTTGTTGTTATAATGAAAAAAGAATAAAATTATGAATAGATTGACATCATTGAGACTCAAACCTGAGCCTTATACCTAGGAATATATATTAGAAACCAGCTCCACCAAATACACTTATGTGTAAATGTGCTGCACGTTGGAGTATATATAGTTTTATAATATAAAATAAAAAATTTTCGGGGCCTGTACGGTAGCACCACTTGCACCATGCCAGGCAGCCCCTGGGTGGTAGCCAAAACCATGTGCATGCTAACATGCATATATATGGAGTCACTCTCTGCATTTGAAGATAACATGGTTGTCCATGTGAAGGGATGGGAATGGAGAGAGAATATAAAGAATGGAACATATATATATTACATGCATGCGGCATGCCCATGTTGAGAAGAGATAGAGAGATTTGGCTGCTTCTACATGGTTCTGTTCTCTAGAAGAAATAGAAAATGTGGTTGAAAGTGTTTTGGCTCTTTGGGAAGTTTGGCCACCAACCTGCAAGACTCACTTGATCCAGATATCTAAATCCAATGATAATCGAATCCAAATTAACTAGAATATAAGATTGGTGTATGTAATGAATGATTTAAAAGAAATATTTTTGCTCACCACTTTAATCAAAAGTGTACTTTCATCATCATTCTTAATACTTGAATACGTGTTCATTGACATAACTATAGTAAGCTCTTTGTTTTGTATTTATAGAACCATAGGTTATGTCCATGAACACGTGTTAAGTGTTGAGAAAAATAGTGGAGATGCACCTTAGATTAAAGTGGTGAGCAAAAATGCTCTTTGATTTATAGGGCTATTTGATGTCATATAATTGCATATCCTTATGATCAATTTGGATACATGTGAGTTTCCCTGTACCATGATTAATCTTGACTGCTTTATTGCTTTCTTGAGAAAAAGAAGAAATAATAACCTTAGTTTCACTCCTAATTTTGTGGGGGATAAAAAAGTGACTGTTTATATATTTTTGTTATTACATTTTCATGTGCAGAGGGGAGATTCATCAAAGTTGTTAGGCTCTTTAATTTTATTGTTAAATTATTGTGTGCGATCGAATTCATTTTTCGGATATTGATAACCATACTTTTGTTTTCAACCACAAAGACCAATTGTTTAGGATAACTCTCATAATAGCATTGATATTTACCATATTGAACTGTGTAAAGTTGATAAAATGATCAGATAGATGGTTGCCGCGGGGGACAAAATCAATTCCAGACAGAAATAATAATGATGGCGGCGCCGTGATAAAACATTTAACATAGAGATAAAAACTCTCACTAATATTGTAAATCATGTTTTTCAATTCCCCCTAAATTTTGTCCAAAGAGGCATAGAGGAGAGGAGGAAGAAGCATCACTATCCCTCCTCCCCATCATATCTTCTCGTCTTTTATTTTTATGTTAGTCAATAAGTTCACTGGGGAGTTTTGAATAAAGCTCATTGTGGTGATTTCTTCTGAGTCATGTCCCCATCACCCATTTTTGTCTATGTTCTCAATCAAATTGTTCTCCCAAAACCTGCTCTCTAATCGCCGCTCATGTTCTCTAAATTTGATTTTACATCGTCTTAGAGGTTGTTACAAATCACCCAATTGTTCTTTGGCACGGTTGTTTTCGTTTATTTGTTCGCTCTTATGTGCAAGTAGATCGCTGGAAATCATATTTTCTTCAAATCTGTTACGGATGTTGTGGTGTGTGTGGCCGCAACGGCGCTTCTTCAATTTGTGGTGGTAGGGTTCGTTTAGGCACATGAGTTGTTTTAGGGTTTTTGTTATGTTGGGTTTGTGAGCTTTGTTTGGGCTTATAGTTAATTGTGGTGATGTAGGCTAGTAGTTTTAATACGGCTTTTGTCCGCTTTAGTTTTGCTTTTAGCATGTTAGTTTGTTACTCTCTTGAGATTGATACTTTATATGTCTTTTTTATGTCTTGGATTGTATCATTGAAGTTTATATAATTTTCTATAATTTTCTAACGTTTGCAACTCGAGGACAAATCCTTACTTCCATCAATTAAAAATATTAGATGACATATATTGGACACGGAGGTTGAGTTATGAAAAATATTGGTGCAATTCATGTAAGTAGGGAAGAGTGAAGAGGACGTGGGCCCAATAAGTGGTATCAAATCCAATAGTTTGCCTTGGGACACTTGGCACATCATCATTTTAAGGTGGAACAAACGCATGGTCAAATGGTGGCTCAATCCGATAGGGTTAAGAAAGGTGAAGTTGCACAGTGGAAATGGTATTATTTTTTTAAGGACTTCTGATTTGGGTGCTTGAGTGTGTGAGGAAGTGGTTTATCTTATTTCTCTTAATTAATTATTGTTATTGAGAGTGTTTGTGCCACATTGAAAATATAAAGGACCTAGCCTGAGTTTATAAGGAATTTGGCTACTTCCCCTTGTCAATTTCTTTTGGGTTGGAACTTCAATTTCCTTCAATTGCATGAGGGTTTAACTTGCTCTCACTCTAAAACCTCATGGGGTGTGCATATGTGAGTTAGTCTAGTTGCCTAGGGTGCTGAGTCTGTCCTCTTGCACTCAAGTTCGAATCCCTCTTATGGTGTGTTTTTTGTGAATTTTTAAAAATATATGGTCCAGAGTGAAAACACATTAAAATTCAAGCAAAAATGGCATTTAACGTCATTAGAGTATTTGTTAATGATTATTTGGTTTAGTGCAAGGGATTTGTAGCTCAAATTGTTAAGAGTATTTACCCGTGTATCATAGATTCTAGGTTCGATTTTCCTTTCTTCCAATATCGCTTCTATTAAAAAAAAAATTTATTTAGTCTAGTGACACCCAATGTCTACTTTATTAAAGAAAGCATTGAATCGAATTTCCTTGATAACAGTAGTCGAATAAATAAAATAAACAGTAATTTCAGTCTCGCAATTGATTGGTAGTCTTACTTGTGGTTCATTCTATATTGAAAAGATTTATGACAAGAAGATACAAATTTTGACACAATGCATCTCTAATCACATTGCCTAATCTGGCGTGAGGTGAGCAAATCATATTACAAAGACTAAGACATGATAAAGTTTAAAACAAAAATGACAGGTGGGCCCAAACTGTTGGAAACTGCAAGGCCTTTGTTTATTTAGCATGGAAGAGATCCACAAGCACACTCCAAAAGTAACGGAGGAAAGTGCATTTCCATGTTGACCAGTAATAATCACTAGAGAATTATAATTTGATTATGCCTAATCTTCAAAATATGAAGCTAAAATCTCCTTTGAAGAGATAATAATGATTACAAATATGCTAATTAGTGCAATAATAACATTTTCAATGGATGGTTTATCATCACACCCCCTTTAGGCTTTTGCTTTTGATATTGAACTGATGCCTGCCAGAAAACAGATATCATGTGTTAGGTATATTGCTCATTGGAAAATAACTTTTTCAGGTCTATAAGTGATTAGCAGGTCTTTTTTACTAACCGGATAACGCTTGAGCGGTGCTAATAACAACACTAACTCTACCAAAAAGTCAATTATATTTATCTGCTTATAATCACACAATTACCAGATGTATAAATCACCTCATAAGAGTTGGATAAAACAAGAAATTGGATTGTAAGTGATTTTTAAAAAAATTTATTTCTAAATTTTCCCTTTCGTTCATATGGGTCAAAAAGTGACTCTTTTAGCTAGGATCAGTGGATCTAAGCTGGAAGGATAACAAAGTTGTCTAATCTACACATCAACTGAGAAAAGCAGTGAGAAAACAATGAGAATGTTTCTGTGGAGAAAGGGGGAGAGAGAGAGTGAGGAAATCAAAATATGCAAAAACTCTGATCTTATTTTGGCTGCATCTGATCATTGCGCATATATATTGACTCGATATAATTGGACAATAACATTATTTCACTGTTGCATAATTGCATCCTAAATTTCCAATTTCAAACCCCACCAAAATCTATTATTTTGTGGTTCATGTTGAAGCTTATAATATGATGAGTGGGTACACGACAAACAAGTTTTGAAAATGTCTTTATCCATTCGACAATGAACACCAAAAATTCTATAACACATATGCTTTCAATCTCAATTTGTCGACTCTTTTTTCTTTTCTTTTTTAATTTTTCTCCTCACTTCCTTGTCTTTTCGTGTGTATTGTCCTTATCAGGAAATTCCATACGACGCATTCAAGTTTTGAATGTAATTTCCACCCTCTGAAAATTAAAGGTTCCATACACACACTCAAGCTGGTTTAGTTTTCTATACTCTGGCGTGTACACTTTTTTTTAATTCTATAGTCTTTAATTTGTGCAATTTTGGTTTTTTAAAAGGAAACTGTTATTGATACTCTAAAAAATTCATCATGCATTATTCCTCAAAGTTCAATTTTCCCCTTATAATTTTATAACAGACTCGCATGATGACTATTTTTAAAGTCTCAATAACAGTTCTGTTTCGAAATTGACTAAAATAGTTAAATGACATAAATCTTTGTTTTTAATGTGTTTCCAAACATTACCCCACAAGACTTAAAAAATCACTATAAGTTCTATTTCTCATAAGATTGTGTGCTATCTATAGCTGCATATATATTTTGATTCTTTCTTTCTTTCTCATGTAAAGTTTGCAAATGGATACTAGTTAACCATTGAAACTCATCTAACTAAATTTTATTAGACATAAGGCTAATAGCTATATAGCTAATACAAAAAAGTTTCAGAAGATGCTGATGACTAGATGAGTTTCTCTTCCTTATGTTGAAACACCAGGACAAATCTCAATGTGACCATAATCAAGCAGCTCCTCAATCATCTGCTCTATATGATCATCCTCAAGTCTCTCAATAAACTCCTGCTGATGCTGATGATGCTGCTGATGATCATGTGGACTCTCGAGTACCTGATCACCACCACCAACCCAGCTCCCCTGTTCAACCCGTTGCTGCACTCCACTGTACTCTCTGATCTTCTCAGGCCAATTGAAACCCGAAACGCCCCCCTTTTCGATAATGCAGGTGGCAGAAGGGGCTGCTGGCATGTAGTGTACTTGTTGCTGTGGCTCCTCCTTTGAAACTGGCTTGTTATTAGTAGTTTTGGCCATTTGCAGAGAGGCCATGTTGCATTTGTGGAGCTTTGCAATCAAAGCTGCCGAGAGAAGCTTGGATGAATGTGACATGGTCTCATTGGGATTGTATGGGAAATTGGTACGTGCCTTTGGGCCGCACATGAGCCTCGCTGCTTCATCGTATGCTCTTGCTGCGTCCTCCGCCGTTTCGAATGTGCCTAGCCAAATTCTAGTCTTCCTGAAAAAAAGAACAAAAGAAACGCGTTTCTAGTTCAGAACTAATCAAAGTAACACAAGCATCAAAACTTCAATTGGGATATTTTCCAAATGACATTACATCATTGCCCGTCAAAAATGAAATTGCGTGAACTAAAAAAAACAGCTTGGTTTAGTGAGAAAATGATTTTACGAATAAACATGATAGAAACATTTTGTAGGAGTGAAATAGAAACGGTTCGGAGATGGGAATTACAGTAAAGGGTGGCGAATTTCGGAGACCCAAGAGCCCCAATGTCTCTGTCGGACGCCGCGATACCGCTGTTGGGATCTAGCCATGGTGGTGGTGGTTGTGGAAAGAAAAACGTTTCGAAAGTTTCAAGGCCCAATGCGGGTTGCTTTGTGTGAGTGAGTGAGGAGCACAAGAGGAGGTGACTGTAGTGGGAACGGAAAGGGGAAGGGGATTTATATAAGCGTTCATTTTGCGACCTTTGGGGCATCTACTTAGTAGTGGGACCCTCTTGAGGGCTTTTAGTCCTTCCTTTTCTATTCTTTTCTTGTTTTGTTTAGCTTTATTATTCCATGGTTATTTATATTTCAACCAAACAAAAATGGTTCAATCTTACTTATTAATGATACTAATAGTAAGGGTTGGGTTTTGGTTCATCATCAAGAATAGAAAGGGACTTATAACCCAAGTAGGTAAGATTATTTATGTTTGCACCTCAGGTCTTAGGTTCGATTTCTCCCACCTTCAATATCCCGTATTTTAAAAATAGGGTTAATTACTGTAGACGTCCCTGAACTATGGGCCGAGTTGCAATTGGGTCCGTGAACTAATTTTGAGGCAATTACGTCCTTCAACTTTTTAAAAAGTTCCAATCAGGGACGTCTATAGTAATTAACCTTTAAAAATAAATAAATTATTACGTGATGAAAGAGATAGTCATATGATTGTATATAACTGGTTGTAAGGAAGACTTGCGCAAAACAAACCCAATTACTTAACCATAATTACAAAATTTCCTAAGCTTCACTACTATCTTTTTTTCTTTTTTTCAAAAGAGGAGAGAGGCAAAATTCGAACTCTTGTTACGATTGTTAGAACAATACTCTATTACTATAATTAAAATCCCCACAATTTTATTTCTAGTTAAGACACATTACTACATCCATTATGTCATTTTTAAAATTTGTTATTTCTTGAATTTTTGGCTACTTAATACTTTCATTGGATTGGTGAATATGATAGTTTGTAAGATATAAGTATAACCTTTTTAGAAATGAGGAGTTTGTTAAAATTGTTAACGAGCATAATTAATTGGTAAAATCTCAGCCTTCTCGTCATTTTACATAACTTTTTAACTAGTAACTATTATCCAAGGGCGGAATCATGAATTTTTTTACGAGTGGGCTAGCTAAAGTTGTTAGCTTAAAATTTAATGATTATTTTTTTTGGTACTTACAATTTCTATAGTCTTTCTAGAAATAAAAGTAAACATTAAATCATATAAACCACGCTAGTTCATAGCTCCATAGACTAATTTTCAATAAGCTTTAACATAAACCAAATAGGGTTTAACACCATAGTGGCTTTGTACTTGTTTATGTTCCTCTTATCAATAAAATACTATCACTCTTTATCAAAAACGAAAAACAAATGCATATTAAATGCAACTGAAAAACACATATGATCAAAATGAAAATATGTTCAATAACATAACTGAAAGTGAACCTATTTTAAGTTAATATATACTGGGCTCACTGGCGAACCCATGAATTTTTTAGTGGAGGTGCAATTTTGAAAGGCTAAAAACTCTTTGTGGATTGAACATCTAAAGTTTTTTACCTAGATTGACCTTAGGTCCCTTCATGCATTCATATCATACATGAAAAATTGTTTTATGTAAAAATATTGACTAAGTATGAAAAATGGTTTTTCGGAATAATCATTTTCTCAAGATAATTTTTGGCGGCTTTTATTCCTTACACATCAAATAAGAAAATTTGATTCCATGGGATTTCAGTATGAAGTATATATTGACTTAATGAGACATCATTTTTAGCCTAAATCGTATTTTGCACTAAAATTGATTTTTCATATTTTGATTTGGTGGAAATTTGATTTTCTAGTATTTTTATTTGAATCTAAATGAGGGGTACTTCCTTATTTACATTGTAAACTTAATTAAATGGAGTAATATAAAAATAAATGAAAGTAAAACGACAAAGATATTTACTTAAATGCTGAAAATAGAAATAAGGTAACCTGTACACTTAGTGCCTTAATAAATCTGGCTAATATTGAAAACAAGTTAAATATATAGACTTTATATTTTTTTCCTTAAAAAACCACACTGTAGCCCTTAGTGGTTTCGCCCATGTTATTATCATATGAAAATATACATACAAATTAAATAGAAAACTAAAACCAGTATTTTTCTTTTCATAAACACTAACAAGTATAAACTGTTTCTTTATACAAAAAAAAAGAAGGGTATAAAATGTTTCTAGTTGTTCTACATCATGCATGTCGAGAGAGGGGGTGGGGGTGTGCGCGTTATGGGTGTTTTTGTATTTATCGTAGTAGTTAGAGGACATGGGTACGTGGCTTACATCACAGCTTCTAAACTTGGGAAACCTACCCATATGCCACTATGCAAGGTGAAGACACAACAACACCATGTTTGATGCAATTTTCACGCCCATGCCCTCAGTATCTTTCTCACACATTCTCTCTCTCTCTCTCTCTCTCTCTCTCTCTCGTGGGCTTGTAGGCTAGCAGCTAGGTGTTATATTTGACCATTAATTTGTTTGTTGCATTAGGCGAAGCCAAAGTACATGCATATATATTAGTATAGGAATTTTTGTAGAAATGTTACCTGAATTTATATCTCAGTTTTAATTTATCACTTTAAAGAAAAATTTAAGAGAAATGTTATCTTAATTTTTCAAAATCCATGATTTGTCATCTGACTTTAACACCATCCAATTTTCCATTCATTTTTAAGGGTATTTTAGTCTTTCTATTTTCCAAGAAAAAAAAGATACATCTCTCTCCCTTTCTCTACCAACTCAACCCCACCGGGCCCCAAAACACATCATACATGACCCCCTCCCCTCTTCTCTCTTTGTCTCTGTCTCTGAGCATGTATAAGTTTTTTTATGGTGTTCATTGAGCATGTCTAAAATTTTCAACAAAAAAAAAAAGAAGAAGAAGGTGGACTCTGCTTGGGTGGACTGAGGGAATTTGTGTGTGGAGGAGGGTACGTGTTCCATGGTAGAGAGAGAAGGAGGAAGGGGAAGAGTGAAGGGGGAATGCAGGAAGGGGCTGTGAAGAGGGAAGGGGGAATGGATTTCAAGGTGGGCGGGGTTGGTTGGAGCCGTTACTGGCGCACATGGGATGGGGGAAGGTGAGATTTTTTTTTCAATTTTAATTGTTTAAAAAATATACATTTTTATATAATGATTTTTCCATTTTTTAAATACCCTTAAAATGGATGGAAAATTGGACGGTGTAAAAGTCAGATGACAAATCATGGATTTTGAAAAATGAAATTGATATTTCTCTTAAATTTTTCTTTAAGGTGACAAATTGAAACTTAGGTATAAGTTCATGTGACATTACTACAAAAATCTCATTAGCATATGCGGACATGAACTTAGTCAAGTTAGCTAGAGCGGATGTATTCCTCACTCTGCATTGAGTTCAAATCCCCTTTCAATAATTTAGATTAGATTAAAATAGAAGATGTTTTATAACGGGTGACAGCATTAACACCCAATTTGATACCTCCATTCACTCTATAAAGGCAGTAACTAGTCGTAGGTCATTCCCACGTACATGGCATGTTATTTTGGTGTTATTGGTACCACTTGAATTGCCAAGCACAAGGCCTTTACTCATTAAAATGCATGATTTTTAGCTGAGATGATCGATGAGGTGATGTTTTCGTCACCTCATCGATCATGGAGTTTCATGTGTCCAACCCAATTGCTGTATATTTTCATGCATCACCCAATATGCATTGTTAACATTGAATGCTCTCACAATTGTTAATTTCTCAACACCAATTACCAACCTTTTTTTCAAAAGTTTTCAGTCTCATCACTTGTTAAGTTTTAATTAGTTATTAATTAGAAAACTAAATTGTGAGCTTCCACGAAAAAGCATGCATTGTACTCTACTCATGATGATGTGGCACTTCCTCTAATCCGGCGAAGTTATTATATAAACATGAATATATCTTGCAGTATCTTTTGCAAGCTTTGTGTACGCCAAATTTTTCAAAAGCCTTTATGCATTAAAAAAGGTTTCTTTATTCTGAAGGCAATGAGATCTGATCACCCATTCTTTCTAATATACAAAGTAAAAGAATGTTTTCAGATGTCTTTTTTTTTTTCTAAGTATCTTTCTTAAAGTCTATTGGGTATGACGTATGGAACCCTAAGCAGCTTTTTTTTTTTTTTTTTTCTATTTTAAAACAGATCTCTAAGCAGAATGAAAGGACATGAAACTCACACTTCGTAATGTTAAGTAGCCATGCCATGCAAAGATGTTAAGTAGCCATGCCATGCAAAGACTAAGCCTCTTTATTGGCATATTTTGATGGGTAATTTTTCTAAACGAAAATAAAATAATAAAACTTTACTTTTAACAAGTCAAATAAAAAGATAATTATTATTGCTAAAGAAAATTTAAGAAGTAAATAAAAGAGAGGTAATTTTAATAAATATTGTTAGTACCTTTGATAATTCTCTTTTCCTGTCTGATTTGATGCTACTATTTTAACAAATAATTAGATACAAAAAATTTCAACTAATTATATATAGCCTTTAGTTTGGTGGTAGAGGTTTCAAGTTCGACTCATATAAATGCGATATTTTTTATTATTTCAGTAACTAGTTGTGGTTAGTCTCATTTTAATATAGGTTAGTTAATATGTAAAGGGCATTAATGAACCACTTTGGGAGTTAACATTAGGTCTTTTCATGAGATTTGAATTTATGAGCTTTTTTACTAAAATAAAACTCGGGTGTTACTAGACCAAATAACTGTTGGCAACAAACAGTAGTTGTAGATGAGACCATGATAGAATCTGCCGGGATTGAAAAAAATTCAGTCTAACCGAATCTAATTTGCATCGGTTTGAATTGGTTGTTTCGATCGGTTCCAATTTCGAACAATAACAAAATTTATCTTCTTAATGACATTAGTCCCAAACAAAGGTAATACACATAGATTTCGATTAAAAATAAATTGTCGACATATAACTTCAACTTAAAAAATAATTTACTGAAAGACAAAATAAAATATAAAACCCTCCATAATGGGTTTTTCTTCACCATTTAAAAAAAAAAGTTATTATACACTAAAAATTGTATTAGTGTTTAAGATAAAATGGACCAATATATAATATATTTTTTTCTCTTTTGTATTTTTTTCTCTTTTGTATTTTTTTCAAATATATATGTGTATTTTAAACTAAAAATCTTAGAAGGGCTACAAGCCTAGAAAGCAATGGTTTGTGACTTAGAGGGAAAAGTAAGACTACGCGTGCTTTGATATGTGATATAATTCCTAAGCTAGTCGTACAACAAAAGCTTTTATGTCTTTTTAATTTTTCTTCAAATGAAGACATCTTTTTTTTGGCCTTATATATGTTCCTTTCTTGACATTTACTCAAAGATACTGAGACTTTGTGATTCACTTTGGTTTGATTTTCATCCATGCACATCTAAGAATATCTGCGGGCCCATTCCTAAATCTGAGCCTTTGACTTGGTGGGGGCTTTACTTCTCAGTAACATTTTAAAAACTAGAGCAGCTTAACTTTCTTTAATTGACTAATTTAATTTTGGATGGCTTATAAACTATAATAACAATAATGATCAAATAATCAATACGAGGAGTGGTTTCTTTCTTCTAATACAAGCGACATTTGACCGAAAGGGAGGGATCGAACACATGACATCAACAGTAAGGATGAATAACTCTTAATTATTTGAGTTACAAGTCATTACACTATTTTTATGTGCGTTAATGGTACTGCTTAATTATTTGAATTACAAGTCATTACACTATTTTTATGTGCGTTAATGGTATTAATTTACTTAATACAATTTGATATTGAAGAAGGAAAAAGAAACAAAATCTCTTTAACATCTCTACATATATTTGCTTTTTAAAATATGATATCATTTTGTTTCTTTGCTCTTGTTATTTTTCTCGTTATATATATGCTAATGTGTAAATCCAAAACTTCACAATGCAGCATTCACAAGAGTATATTATTGTTCTCCCTGCCAGTTTCTCTGACTATTTCAGCGTGTCAACAAACAAAATTCCTAGTCCAAAGACTGAAAATTCCAATCCGAGATAAATTTTGATGCATGAAACAACAAAACACAAAACACAAGATATATATAACGAGGTCCACCTCAAATTGAGCTATGTTTCAACTTGAAACTTTAAATTTATAAACCCATAATATTTATATTAGATTATATCGTAGCTCTAGATATGAATTTAGCTATTCATAATATCGAAGTAACATAAAGACAATGATGATGAACCCATTAAGTTATGAGAACATTACAATTGAAGAGGAAATAGCCTCTCCCACACTCTTCAAAATATAATCACTTCCTCTCAACCCAAATCTCAATATAGATTTCCAATACACCCAATCTCACAAGCTTGCAAACTCACAAATTTAATACCTCTAATTGTAACTCTCAATACTAACAGAGATCCAAAAACCTCAATTCTCTAATCTCCCAACAAAGGAAAGCCCCAAAACCCTACATGGTGACAAACCCTAAAGTTTCCCACACAAACATACATCACATATAATACACTGTTTATAGGCTCACAAAAAACCCTAATCTTACAAGAATAAGTTGTAACATCCCGACCCCAAATTAATTATTATTTAATTAAATTGTGAAATTACAATTTTGCCCTTGTAGTTAAGGGTATTCTAGTCACTTTGTGTTCGGGAAAGAATTTGGGGAATTGAGTTGCACCATTGCGACGGGCTCATCGAAACGAGTCCGTAGACGGGCGGCACACTCAATTTCGAGGTCTAAAACGACAAAGGGCATTTTGGTCATTTCAAAATTTGTTTTAAAACAGTAAATCCGGGCCCATACGAGCTCACAGTCATTTCTCCCTCAACTCTTTCTCTCTCCTCCCCCAACGCTCTCTCTCCTCCGTGCGTCGCCGGATTTCAGACGACGTGTCCAGTGCCGTCCGGCCACCTCAGGCCACGAGACCGGTCCCAAAAGAACCGGCTCGACTTCCTCTTCTCGTCCCACCCAGTTTCCTGATCGGAAAGCTCAAGGATCGCAGACGATATCGATTGGCTTTTGGCCGGCGTTTGTGTTGTTGTTTTCGGTGATTCGGCAACGATTTTCGTCGATTGAGGTATGTTTTTTCATCCTCTCCATGTGCTTTAGCTGTATGTAGTGGTATTTGGGGTCGATTTTAGGAGTTTGGAGGAGTGGGTTTAAAACCTAAAATCGACGATGATTTGGGTGTTTCCCGGCCAAACCGTGCACCCCAGGCCATCGAGCCAAGTTTAAAAGTTGATCCCCTAGTTGTGCTCGACGTTTTGGCATAGGTATTGCCGGGTGTTTCAAGAAATTTCCGTCTCCGAAAATTTATCCAGACACCCACTCGCTGCCGGCGAGTGCGGCTGCGTGTAGGCCACGGTGTGGCAGCCTATTGTATTCTAAAACACTCCCCACATTGTCTCGAGCACGAAGGTATGCTCAGATTTGAAATTGGTTGTCGCATGATAGTCGAACGGATATTGCGCCTATTATGCGATATCCGAGTTCGATAGGTTCGGACCATTTGATCGGTTTCAATTCCAAATATGTTGTTCCCTGTGTCTAGAGGAGCGTGTAGGAATTCGCGGATCGAGAATCGGAGTCTCGAATACTCCGAATCATTGATTCTGGGGTTAGGTAACCCGGTTACGGTCCGATCGTGCGATCGAGAGCAATCCGACTGCTCGATTGAGACCAAACTTTCATGACGTGTTCAATGGACCTTGTTGAACCCGTAGGAACTTTCGGATAGCAAATCGGAGGTCGTGGGCCGCAAGCTCCGGTTGACCAATTTGGGAAGTTTGACCAATCGGTTGACCGTGAGTCTTCCGAGGTGGTCCCACCTTTCGAAATGACTTAGTTTGGCCTTAGAAACTCCCCGGTAGTTGTGCGCATTTACTTTGAGACCTGGGAACTAGCGTCTTGAGTCAATGTTTGTTGTTGGGTATGCATATTAACTAAGCCCTTTTATTCTCTCGATTAGGTACTCTTGCTTCGCGTACTCTAGAGGAAAGGTCCTCTAACAATTGAGCAGCGTGAACTTGTTGTGAGTGGACGTTTGTTTTCAAATCAGTTTTTATGAAGTGATGTTTTTATGAAAATGTCTGATGAACAAATTATATATGGTTTAATATTCTAGATTGATAATTAAATGTTTAGAAAAGATTTAATTGTTGTTTAATGTCTCGGGTTTAGTTTGAGATTGGTTTTAAAAGAATTATAAATTGTATGAATCATGTAATAATTTTGATTGGATGTGACATGGGATTTCCAGAAATTATTATTATTATTATTGTTATTGTTATTATTATTATTATTAAAGTATATGGTTTCAGTGATTTTGAGAGTTCGAAAGTATATTGTGGAATATAGTATTTTATGGAAATTGCGGGTGTAAACAAGTTTTGATGTTTATGAGTTTACGTTATGGGATTATCGGATTTTAATTTGATATTTGAAGTATGGATATTTTGAGTTATGGAATATGTTATATGCTGGAAAGTATGATGTGGATTTTTGTGAAAACGAGTCTTGGGCTGGGCTGTGTATTGGGAAGAGTATTGCAAGGGAGATGTATTTTTGGGATTATGGAACTATTATATTGTTATCACTATGGTGTTGAAATGCTTAGGAGAGTTTGATATCTATATTTTGAGTATATGTTTGGGAATTGAGTTATGGACGTTATAAACGTCCGGATGTCGTTGTACATGGGATTGGGTACGTATGGAATACTGTGGAAATCGAGATATGGTTATGATATGTATATAAGTTGGGATATGGAAAATGTTATGTTGGAGTGCTGATAGCACCACCCTTTGTACCTCCCCTGGTTTGAAATGTTACTCGACCACACGAGCTGATGTAGGATTCCAATGTGTGGGTTCACATGTACGATGAAGAATGCCGGCATGTGGGTTCTGTTTTGATCTAGGCACCCTTGGTCGGGTGTACTGTAGGCCTTGACAGGCAATATGCGCGCGTAGGACATGGATTGACATGGTTTGGTATGTACACACGTGGCATTGGATTTTCTGGCGTGTGTACGGTAGAGCGGTAGTCCCCCGGTCGGACAGCTCATCCCTAGACGTAGGGTAACAAGTTGAAACCCTGCGAGCTAGTCAAACGATCCCCGTGTTAGATTGTTTCCCCTGTACAAGTATTGATGTGGAAGTTGTATATATATATATATTACTACACTTTTATTCTTATCTTGTTTAGTGAGGATCCTTCCTCACTTGCTATGCCTACAAGCATGCTTTTGGAAGTGAGTGGTCTGGTAAGGGAAAAAGGTCGAGTTAAGTTTGGGGTTTTACTACTATCAGGATTTTTGGGTTATCTGGTTTTCAAGTCGTTTTTGTTATATATTTACTTGTGGGATACTTTGGTTTAAAGATTGGATTGTTAAATGTGTGTGTGAGAAATTGTGTGGGTGCGTATGTGGTTTTATGACCAGGTATGTTATATTTGTGTGAAGTTACTTTCCAGGTTGAGTTTTTGAGCATGTGCATTGAGATTGTTCTGCATAAGTATGAATTTTCGAAAGAGGTTTAGATTTGAGGTTTCAAACTGGACGAGTTTGGTTTCGGGAAAATGAGTATTTCAATTATGTTATTTATATTTTATATAAATGGGAAATTCTAGGACGATTCGATTTCATGGTTTTACATTAAGAACTAAATGAATAAGTTGCAGTTTCCAAGAAATTTAGGAAGTTTTAAGGCTATGGTTTTCTTGTTGGTATGCTAAAGCACAGATTTAAATGAACTGTTTTCAAGAATCGGATTGTATTTACGTACGTATACAAAAGAACTTTGTTGCCTATTGTCTTGATAGTATTTTATAAAATAGAGGGGGTATTTTATAAAATAGAGGGGGTTATTTATTTTGACTACTTTATGTTTAAAACTTGTTTTCGTCCACTCACATTTTTTGTTTTGCGCCCCCCAAGTCCTACATTTCGAGGTCGAGACCACCACGTCGGGCATCATGGCTAGCTACTCCCGTAGGAGTTTTCTTTACTTTACCTTACTGTTTTTCTCTCGGGTTGTAATTTTAATTCGTTAGACTGCTCTGTAGTGCCCACCTGGGGTCGAGGTAGAGGCCAGAGGCCTCCCTGGTATTCTGTGTGCTTTTGCATTGTGCATGCTGGCTGTTGGGATTTTATTTCTGCTGTTTGACAGGTGGAAAAATTTGGCAAAAGTATAATTTTCAGAGGAGACTCTACCGAAAATTTGGCAGAAGTCGTCTCGTTATCCTTCAAAGTTTGGGCTAGGGTGCATCTTAGTGAAGTAGGTCCGGTGTCGGGGTAGTGTCGGACAGGAAGCAGGGTTCGTCACGGATTCCAATGAGGAATTAGGGGCGGGTCCTGTTATAAGTAAACCAAAACCTTGTCCACCAAGCTGACCAAAACATGGCTAAATATAACTCAAATAGGAATAGGAAACGTGCAAACTACCTAGGCCAACTGGTCGTTCATCCATAGTCGACAAGTCGACTTACTTAGAAAGTGATAGGTTCACGCACATGTGGCGGCCTAAACTCCAGTAATTCCCTCTTAGTGTCGGTAGATGCCTTACCTCACTAAGTCTCAAACAACATCATCTTGTATCTTGATCTTCACTGTTCCCACTCCCAAAACATCACAACTTGTTTTGTCTCTCATTAGAATCTTGCTACCATTCCTTTCCTCATATGTATCAAATACACTTTTATTTGAACACACATGCTAAAAGCATCCGAAATCTAAAATCCAAACTGAAGTAAAACTCTTACCCAATGAATTTTCCACAACGTCCCCCGTTACGCTCCTCGTACATAACCGTCAAAAGTTCATCATTGGTTGCTTTTGAACTTTCAGCATCCTTCATCTTGTTTCGCTTCTCTTTCTATACATGACAATCCCGCTTCTAATGGTCCGTATACCCACACTTGAAGCACCCTTCATTATCCTTGAATTTTGGTTTCCTCCCATTACCTTTCTTACCCTTGTGCTTGCTTGAACGGCCCCACTCTTCGGTCTATGTTAATAGACCCACACCTTGAGAGCTATCTCCAGAATTTTGAGCCAACCCATGATGCACCAAGTCTTGCACGACCTCCTCAAAATTGAGAGTCCTCTTTCCAATCATCATCATCATCTTCCAGAAGCGTTCATAGGACGGAGGCAACGATGCCAACAACATCAATGCCTCATCTTTCGTGCTATCAACCGAGTTCACCTTTTGCAAGCCCGCAATACACTTATTAAAGATGTTAAGATGCTCTGTGAGATTTCCACCCTCCTCCATAATAAGATTTAGGAGCTCTTCCTTCATGAAACATTTGTTTGATGGGGACTGCCTTTCAAATATCCGTTTGAGCTTTTCCCGTGTTTGCTTTGCGATGTCTTCCATCATCTTGATGGACCCCCCTAGCCAACTGGCCGAGCACGTCCCTCTCCTCCATTGTTTTGGTTGGACCTTGCTTGGCTAGGTCAGGATTCATTCTCCTTTGCCATAGCGTGAAGTTTTCCTTCTTTGTGATTGTCTTCACCTCGAGCTTCATGCTATTTGTTTGTGGTTGCATCGGCTTTTCTTCCACCTTCTTGTCACCCGCCATCGTCAACACTTGCAAAATCTCTTAAAACTATAAGATCCCACCACGAATTGTGGCTCTGAGACAACTTTTTGTGTGGAAACACTCCAAAACCTTCTCGTTGATAGACTATGCGACGTGCACACACACAAACCCCTTTGAGGATAAAACACACACACCATGAAGAGAGTAAAACAAACACACATGGACACAAATATTTATAGAGGTTCGGCCTCTTGCCTACATCATCTTGGTGATCCACCACAGAAATTAACTAGTATGTAAGAAAAACTTTGGTTACAACTTAAACCCCCTTAGCACTCACAAGAACCCTAGCTCTCTTTTCTCTCACCCTTACTCAAACCCTTTGATGCCCTTGTAAACACTCAAAAATTCACCCTTGAATTCTGTCTTGTGTCTCTTTCTTGAAAATTCACTCTTGAATTTTCCTCTCTTACTTTTAATCTAGCCCTAAAAGTCCACTTTAGAATGTATAGGAATTTAGCTACAAGTTAACTAGGAATAGGAAACTAAAACCCTATTAAATTTGGCCATAAAACCCCAAAATAATAGGAAACTTCATCCAAACACGCCAAAATGCCGAAATCACGAGTAAGCTCTCGACCAAAACCGACTTATTGCCTGCAACAGCTCCTCCTTGTGACGTCTTCTTCTCCTCTGCCCGATGCACCTCCTTGCAACGCCTAGTTTCCTTCTTCCTTTCTCGCATCTATGGTGAGCCAAACTTCAACAGGGTTCCACAGTAGACACATCATCAGTTAACGTCTGACCAAACGGTTAACTTAACGGAAGGCTTAAATTGGTCATATTTGAAAACCATGGGGTGTAAACTGATGAAATTGAAACCCGGGAGCCCATATTGAGAATATCTAAAGGTGTTATGTCGTTAGCCCTGTATAATTGGAATAAAACTACATAATATCATTAAAATTTCCCTAGCACGGGGATGCCAGGGTCAGCTGTCCACGTCAGTGTCCCAGCCCAATGAGATCACGCCAGCTGCCAATAAATTTGACTTCATATTTGATTCTATTTTTTAATGAAACCTTCCAATAAATATTTTAAGAATACTTTTAGTTGGGAGAAAATCTCCATAATGCCCTCCCAACCATTCCAGTGTCTTCTAACCAAAAACCCACGTGCTTTCTCCTTTTTTTTTTGTTAGGGATGAAAATTGCTTTCTTTTTCCTTTAGATGTCTCCCTCAACTGAAGCAGCCATTGCCATGTTGGTTTCTTTGTTTATTATTATTATTATTTTGGTTTTAATGGCTTTTAAAAAATAAAAATAAAATTGTTGGATTCTTTCAAGGTTTTGAATTTCTCACAAAGCAAACAAGAAATATTTTATTTAGCTATTTGGATGTATCCCTTGTTCCTCCTTTCCTCCACCCCCCCAAAATCCCCCTTCTCCTTCCTCTTTTTGGGTCTTTTTCTGGTTTTTTTGCTTTTTTCTCCCTCTTTCTTTCTTCTCTGGTTCCTCTCCCCCTCTCTCCTTCGTCCCCCTCCTCTCCTCCCTTTTCTCTTCTCTTTTCCTGCTCTCTACCTTTATTCTGTTTATGCTTTTGCTTTGTTTTCTTTTTCTCTCATTTTCTTCATTTTTCTTTCTTTTCTGAGTTTCGCATTCACCCTTTTGTCCTTACCTTCTCCTCTCTCTTCCATCTCCCCCCTTCCCAATTTTCCTTTCTCTTCCACCATTTTCGGGTTGCTGCTATGTTTTTGCAGGGCCGGTTCCTTTTCTTTTTTCTTTCCTTTTTTCCCTTTTTCTTTTTTTAAGTTTAATTTGTTTCATCTTTTAGGCCGTGAAGGCTTCGGTTTTATTTTTCAGGTGCTCTTTACAGGTTTCTGCAATGCATTTTCTCTCCTCATTGTTGGAGGTTGTGTCACATCGTTTGGTCTTAACCACTATCATCGGCTCCTTGACTCCATGGATGTTTCTTACGTTGTTTATCCTCGGTGGAACTTATGGAGTTTGGGATGCCCTTAAAGTGCAAATAGCACTTATTTCTTGGATTATGGTAGCGCTACTCCTACTAGGTGTAGCTTGGGTGGCTTGTTCACCACCATTTTCTATTGGTTACTGGCTTCTCTTTGGTAGTTGTCGGCTTGCTTTGGTGGCGCGGCTTGTGGCTGTTGGATTGTGCGACAATATATATATATAAGTGTAATTTTGTCCAGCAAAAGATATACATCATTCTTCTTTGCAAAGTGTAACAATGGCATCTACACATCAAAATGATCAAATTTTCAAATGCACATGTTCAAATAAGATATTCAACTAAAAATTAGAAAATTAATATAAGTCCTTGTCATATTAGGATTAGAAACTATAACCACGATCTCTACCTATTGTCAGCCAGTCTTTATCAATCTTAACATCCACGAAATTGGTTGAAACCATTGAAATACAAATCCTACACGACAACTTAACCATATGAGATCGCATTTAAAATTTCATCCACATGGACATTAACGCAAATATAAGAGTCAGTTAATATCATGAATCAAACCTGACTTAAATTACTTGATGGTCCATATGCGAAATTTTCATTCAAAGTTTTTGATGAATCCTAATGCATCATAACATTATCTCACGTTAGGAAAAGGAAAAATCAGATTTCTTAATTCCATGATCTCATGTAATACCTGACTCAAAAAAGACATTTGATCACTTCCTTGAAGCATGCTTGTAAAGCAAAAGTTGGGATCTTAAAAAAAAGGGCTTGAAATATCCTAATAAAAACATATAAGATTGGGAGATTAACATTAAAATTAACAATCAAAATAATGAAGAGAAAGAATAAGTACACCAAATTGATGGAAGGATGGATTATAATGAGTTGAATGAGGTGGACCATCAATGGGTTCTTGCTCAGGTGGACCTACAAAATACTCATTATTAGCACAGAATATTGATAATACTAGCAAAAATAATATAGTTAAAAATAATTCAAATAAATAAATTCTTACTAGCTGCCATTATGGTAGGCCTTGAAACTTGAGATAATTTTCCAACTCTTGCATCTTTCCTTTTATCTTTCTTTCCTTTCTTCTCCATGTTACTTTTTATCCTAGAATTGGTTATGCCTTTAGCCCTTATAGTGGGGGGATTCAAAAATGGTGGCTTATCACTGACTACATCATGAACATTTTGGTCATAAATGTTATTCAAATTTTTCTTTGCCCTAGTAGTTTATATATCATGTTCAAGTAACAACTTAATCTCTGCTAACTTTTGTTTGACAAGCCTTGTTCCTAAACAAAGAATGATGCTATATGTAATAACCCGATCCCTAATTAATATTTAACTATTAATTTATTAGAGAA
The DNA here is from genome assembly GCA_024362665.1 of Prunus padus. Lineage (NCBI taxonomy): Eukaryota > Viridiplantae > Streptophyta > Magnoliopsida > Rosales > Rosaceae > Prunus > Prunus padus. The sequence goes on along the minus strand of JANFAM010000010.1, from coordinate 19,332,798 downwards.
AAAGACAAAATTGCCCTTGATAATATTTTAATAGGGTTTTAAATTAATTTTTAAAGTTCAGGTAAGAATTTGGGGAAACGAGTCACATCGTTACGTCAGGCTCGTCGATACGAGTCCGTGGGTATATTGTAGGGCTCGAATCGGAGTTGTAACGAAGGAAATACGATTAAAAAAGTGCTAGGGGTAAAAAGGTAATTTTGTAGGTCAGAAATTAAATTTTTTTTTAAAAAAAAATGGCTGAACTAATATTTTTGGGGAGAGGCATTTTCTCTCTCCCTGAAACCTCTCCATTTCCTCACCTTCTCACCACCATAACCACCGCCACACTCCACCTCAACCCACGAGACCGGTTGGGTTTGGACCGCCACCACCCCAGCTCCTCATCCCGCCGCTCCCTAGCCACCGTTAGTCACGAAATCCGCCGAAAAAAGCCCATTTTTGGCCGGAATTTCTCTAATTTTCAACCCTCTCGTTCTCCCTCTTCCACCACCAATTTTGACATGTTAGGTATGCTTTTCCACCTATTTTTCTTGCTCTAGCTGATGGTTGGGTAGGTGCAGATTGAATCGCAGCGTTGAAGGGTTAACATTCGACTTAAAGTTTTGACAGATTTTGAGGTGAAGTTTTGACCCACTTAGGGTTCGAAATGAACTTTCCCGTAGTTGAAGAATGTGTTCGAAAGACCGAGAACTAGCTGTAGGTGGAAGGGCAGCTCCTAGTTTAGAGTTGGCCCGACGACGAGATTTATGGCTTTTTAAGCTCCCGAATCTGCCGGTAGCGTAGGCATGCTCGGATTTCAATTTAGAGTTCGTATGACAATCGAACGGATTTACGCCTATTGCGCATTATCCGGGTTCAATGTGTTTAGACTGTTGGATCGATTCCAATTCTTAGTATGTCGTTCCCCGTATTTTTAGGATCGTGTAGGATTCGACGGATCGTGAATCAAAGTCCCGGATGCTCCAAAAATGCCAATCCTAGGGTTAGGGTTACGGAAAATCATCCGACCGTCTTATCGTGCGATCGTGAGCAATCCGACCGTCCGATCGAGACCAAACTTTCGAGACATGTGTCCTAGGCACATTGGAACTTTTAGGAACTTCCGGATCATAATTTTGAGGTCGTGGAACCCACGGGTTCCAGAGTTGACTTTTTGGGACTTCAGCGCTTTTTGAGTCCCGAGTCACTTTTGAACAATCCTAAACCTTGGAAAAGCTTATGTGGGCATAGGAATGATCTTAAATTTGATGCACGTACTTCTAGGAGCCGGGGTCAGGGATTTTTATTTAAGTATTATATTGAGCAATTTTATTAAAAAAATATTATGATGATTGAATTAGGCACTCGGGCACCAGTTGACCCGTAGGAGGGACCTTCGAAAGGTCCAGCTACCACGGACCAGTAGTGAGTGGACTTTTTGTTTTATAAATTATTTTTGCAATTAAATTCCATTATTTGATCTTGAATAAGTATTTTATGATGGATGTTTTCCCAACATGATTTTGCTGAGTTTAAATGTTTTATTTTATATGATGCCGAGTGGGATATCCTTAAAGGATATAGAACAGGAAATTTAATTTAGTATCAGGTAAAATGGTAGCAGAGTTCATGAAAACATAAATAAGAATTTATTTTATTTATCATTTACTTTTCTAAAATTATATTTTCTTAGAAACCACCCTAGGTACCCAAGCATAATAAAAGTTGCCTTCGGAAAGATTATGCCACTTACGGAGTATATATGGATATTGGTTATTACCCTGTCTACGGACATAGTTATCTTTGGTATAAGTCTGCACGCGTATGACTTTACGCCCCACGAGTCTCGGGGACTCCCGAACCGTGTGGAGCGAGGACGCGGCTCGGGTAAACTCTGTGTTTTCCTGAGTTTTGCGAGGACGTGGCTCGGTTAACTTTGTGTCACTGAGTCTTGCGAGGAAATGGAATTGACGGATTATGTGGGATAAACAAAAATAAGGAATTGACGGAAATAAAATGGGTACACCTAGGTGGTAGATCAAAGTTGTTTTCGAATGTTTTCAATGAACTGATTTTTGAGTGTGATTGGCTATATATATATATATATATATATATATATATATATGAATGCATTAATTTCAGTGCGAGTATAAAGAAAGAATTTGATTAGTTTTCATAACTATTTTTACAGTGGGGTTAGTACGTTCTTATGTACTTTCAAAAACTTTATTTTGGTCCACTCATAGTTTTTTTAAATGTTTTGCGCTCCCAGGCAGTAGGCGTGCATTAGGAGGCCACCACAGGCAGAATTCTCGCTCTGCTCCTTTCTCACTCGATGTAGGGCATCTTTTGTAAACAAATTAGTTTTCTCTGTAACTTTGAGTTAGCTGCTTTGAGGAATTTCCCTAGGATGTAATTAAGCTGTTGGGATGTAAATATTATATCTTTGGCAGTTGGTATACATAAATATATGTTTTTGTCGGTGGAATTTTTGGGAAAGTGCAGATTACAAGGAGACTACGACAAATTTTCGGCAGAAGTCGAACCTTGAATTTCATTGAATTTTGAGTAGATGGGCAATTAGGTCATTTGTGCCCGACATCTACCAGGTGTCGGACACGCACAGGGTTCGGCTCGGATTCCAAAGTGGAATTTGGGTCGGGTCCTATCAACTTGGTATCAGAGCATTAGGTTTAATTTCCTGTAGACTCCGCACTCTATGTGCATCCCAGTTTTATTGAATTTCGGTTTCTTGTGACTGAATCATGGGCCCTAAACGTGGCGGCACTCATAGAGTGACTAGACAGTCGTCCCGACCTCGGGACAGGATCCCCTTTGAACGAGAAAATTTCTAGATTCTGTGCAGACAGGAACCTCGGCGATCTTTTGTTGGAGATCCAGCAGGGGCCATACCGGTGATGCCCACTATGCCAGTTGATCCTAACTTCCAGCAGACTTTGAAGTTGTTAACCCAGGCCATATCCAGAACTGGGCATTCTAGAGATCCATCCCTGAGTTATGCTGATCAGGCTAGATGAATTGGAGCCACATAATTTGATGGTGATGGTGACCCAGCTATAGCCGAGGAGTGGATTGAGAGGATGGAATGGATCATGGAGGTGATGGCCGTTCCTCAGGATTGCAGAGTGACCCTGGCTATTTTCTTTTTAGTCAGGAATGCTAGACACTGGTGGGAGTCAGTTAGGAGACGGTACTTGGATCTGTCAGTCATTACCTGGCCAGTTTTCAGAGCAGCGTTTGATGGGCAGTTCTACCCACTTGCCTATCAGAATATGAAGATGGAGGAATTTCTGCAGCTGGAACAAGGTAGTATGATAGTTTTGGAATATGAAAAGAAGTTTAATGAATTGTCCAAGTATTGTACTCCATTGGTAGAAGATGAAAGGAAGAAGACTGTCTATCAGAGGACTGAAGATGTCTATCCGTAAATTGTGGTAGGACAGCGGCTGACTAACTTTGTGGATCTGATTATGTCTGCCTCATTGATTGAGAGTAGTCAGATGATGGTCCCAGCACGGGGTGATTCCCGTTGGCGACAGTTTGATATGGGTGGTCCTAGTCAGGGGTCGTCCAAGAGATGCAGTTTCAACTCCGGATCATGCGGTTTCACCCATTTTGAAAAACATGTTCTGGACTACTATTACAAACTTCCACCAACCTAACCTCAAAGCAACCCAAAAGCTCATTTTCAAAGAAGGAAAACATCTTAATGGTGTACGCACTGGCTGCTTGTTTAAAGATACCACTCTTCGCTTTAAGATGAGACATGCCATTTCCTCTTCCAACTCTGCTAATCACATCTGAAAAGTTTTTTGCTCGTAGTGGTGCACAAAACTTGTGAAAGCCATTGTTTTTGTAGAAATTTGGTGAAAGATGTTGTTTGTGCTCTCAACCCTTTAGGTGGCTCTAATTGAAAGCAGAGCACCATTTTTTTCTAAGTGAATATAACTTTTGTAGCCCCGAATGGTTCTCAAGCTTGAATCTTTTAATGATGTTATCCCATGTGGCTTGAAATTCTGATTCACTAAAACAACCATAAAAGAATTTGTTGAACTGCTTGCTGAACTCTGGATTAGTACAAAGACCCGCTAGAGGTTGTGTAGCATTTTTAGCAATATGCCAAGTACATAATTGATGGCGTGTCTGTGGAAATACAATCCCAATTGTGTTTGTCATGGCTTTATCCTCATATGTGAAAATAGTTATCGGATGTTTATTTCCCATTGAATCCAAAAACGTTTAGAGCAACCAAACAAATGACTTTGCGCTTTCATCTAATAAAAAAGCACAACCAAGTAATACATTTTTCCAGTGATGATTAATTCCCACAAATGGAGCACAAATTAAGTTGTATTTGTTGGTCCGGAATGTAGTATCAAAGCATATAACATCTCCAAAGCAATCATAGTCTAACATCTCCAAACAAAATTCTTCATACGAGTAAACTGATCCACTTGAACACTATAGAAAAAATTAGGATCCTCAGCTTGTTTATGCTTGAAATTATTTATCGAGCTTTGTGCATCTCCCCTTCAATCATTTCTTCTTTCTTCCTGTGCAAATAATTTAGGCAATCTTTCTTAGTAAACCTGACATTTTCAGCACCGCCAACTTCTTTTGCCAAATACGAAAATGACTTTGTTGACCTTATACCTGCTTCAACCATAGAAGACGTAACATTTGCATGAACCCTTCGTATCTTTCCACCCGATTTGAGAAATTGTCTTTCTTCAGGCTTAGAAAACTCATGATTATGATCTAAATTTATATGAATTATCTTCCTCAATTTATCATCCATAGTGAATCGAATTCGAGCCATACAACATGTCCTTGTATCCAACTTATGAGATGTCTTCACTTGGCCAAAGTCATCATAAAGCCCTAGCTTTGAACATAAATAGTCCCGTTGTTGAATATTATTTTTTGCATCTCTTCGAATATTTCCTTTTCAAATGCTAAAACCTTTCTTCAATGCATAAGAGTTGCATAGATTATATGCTTCAACTTTATTACACACCTCCATGCCCTCTCTTAATTCATCACATTCGAATAACTTTTCCTCTTTATTTGAAGTCAGATTCCATTCTCTAAATAAAAAAACCCTACTAATCATGATTATTATTTCATATAGCAAGACAATAAAATTTAAAACGAATAAAAAAAAACATATGAGAACAGAGGAGGCATGAAAATTATCTGAAACTCCCAAAAAATCAATAGCATAATCACTAATAACTTCAAAGTTAGAGAAATCTCAATCACCCACCCACACCACCCAATCACAATAATAAAGTATATTGAACATTTAAAAAATAAATACCCACATAAAGATAACATAGGCACAACAATCGAACCACAAAATTGGGGTTGGAAAGAGAGAGAGAGAGAGAGAGGACCTAGTGTGTGGAGGAATATGAAGCAGGGAGCGGCGATGGACTTACAAGTAGTGCTAAGAAGAGAAAGCATAGGAACATGAAGGGTTCCTGTTAGTCAACAACAACAAAGAAAAAGAAAGAAGGGTTTTTTGTTAGAGGCGGGAATGTGTCACGACCCGACTCTCCTAGTACGATATTGTCCGCTTTGGGCCCCGCCCTTACGGTTTTGTTTTTAGGAACTCACGAGCAACTTCCTGTGGGTTAACCATCTTGGGATTGCTCTAGCCCCAACTCGCTTAATTTCGGAGTTCTCATGGAATCCGAAGCTAGTGAGCTCCCAAAAGGCCTCGTGCTCGGAAGAGAAGTGCCCACACATATAAGGCACTTCACTTTTCCCTCCCCGAGCGATGTGGGATTGCTCACCGTTCTTACTTCCTCAAGACACGGGTCTTACAATCCACCCCCTTGGGGCCCAGCGTCCTCGCTGGCACACTTCCTCGGGGTCCAGGCTACGATACCATTATGTCACGACCCGACTCTCCTAGCACGATATTGTCCGCTTTGGGCCCGCCCTCACGGTTTTGTTTACGGGAACTCACGAGCAACTTCGGTGGGTCACCCATCTTGGGATTGCTCTAGCCCCAACTCGCTTAACCCGGAGTTCCCATGGAATCAAGCCAATGAGCTCCCAAAAGGTCTCGTCTTTAGGAAGAGAAGTGCCCACATATAAGGCACTTCACCTTTCCCTCCCAGGAAGCGATGTGAGATTGCTTGCAGATTCTTGCTTCCTCAAAACACGGATCTTACAAAATGGGTGGAGGAGGGTATTTTGAATATTTTTCCCAATTAAAAGTATTCTTAAAATATTAAATGGAAAGTTTCATTTTAAAAAAAGAATAAAAGATGAAGTCAAAGTTGTTGGCAGCTGGCGTGATCTCATTAGGCTGGGATACTGACGTGGACAGCTGACCCTGGCATCCCCGTGCCAGGGAAGTTTTTCTCACTTGAGAGACACACATGACAATTTTTGTCACAAGTACCTTCTTGAAATATAGTTTTCCCTTTTTTGATTGCGGGCAAAACAATTCCTTCTCTTAAATTATTCCCAAATTTTCTTTCTCATGGGTGTTAGAGCTCTGCTAAGGCAATTGGACGTCTTTCTTGCATCAATATTAACCCCTTTCAATTAACTCCTTTCCCAAATCTTCACATTCAGATGGTGAAAGGCTAATGAAAATTAGGGAGTGCTAAAACATGTGTGGTTGTCATTAGTACTATTTTGAGATGCTAAAATGCATTTTCGACTTCCTTGGACCAATGGAAATTGTCATGCTGGTACAAAAGCGAGTGGTGCACACAACTTCTCATACCCTTTAAAAGATACATGTCCTAGTACATGTGCCACTATTCTAATTTTTAATCATAGAAGAAAAAATTGATAATCAAACTCTTAAATATCTACCATGTGTCACTAAATTTAAACTAATAGAAAAAGATATGAAAATATCTCAAGTACAATTGCAAAGGGGTTAAATATTAAAATAGTCTATGTGTTTTATCATTGGCCAATTTACTCCATTTGTTTATCAATTTAGTTAATTTTGCCCTTGTGTTTATGATAGTTAGTCAATGTAGTTATTTTTTTAAATTGTCGTAAAAAAAATTCAAATTTATTCAAATTTTAATAAAGAATATAATTATTTGAATCCAATTTCAAAAAATAAAAATGCCAACAATACTCTCCGCTCCCCCTTTCCACCAATCCAAGGTGGCAACTGGAATAGGTGGGGAGGGGTGGGAGATAGTGGGTATTTTTTGTTTTTGTTTTTTAATTTATTAAATCTGAAGTTTTATCTACTTAGTCTTACTTTTTTATTCATGAAATGAATTCAAATAAACTTTATTTAATTAATATTAAATATTTGCTAAATATAATTAGCGCCCATTTAACGTAATAGACTATATGACTAACGATCTCAAATACATGAATTAAGTTGACCAAATTAAAAACACATGGAGACAAATGGCCAACTCGGTAAAGCACATAGACATTTTAATATTTGACCCATTGTAAAGACTATATACCAAAGTAGTCCATGTGTTTTGACAATTAATCTAAATATATATATCCCAAAACAGGAAGACATTTAAAAAACCAAAAATTAGACTCGCTTAGCTTAAGTGTAAAAAGAAAACATAATATTATGTGAAGGGTAACATAGTAAATTACTCAAGGAAAAAAAACATGGCAAATTACTAGAATTTAGATTGAAAAATTAAAAACAGAACATTTCTGTTTTTTTAATTTATCTACGTTTTATGTTTTTTTTTCTTTGAAATACCATAAAAATATTTTTGTTAACATAAAGTAATTAAATTAGTATATACCTCTATTTTCCAGCAAAATACCTCTCATGAGTGCGAGGTTAAAAAAAGAAAATTGGTACCACGTGAGCGCGTATCAAGGGACTAGTAAATTATTAAGTTTTAACATCAAGTAATAAGTTTTTCCATTAAAAAGTTATAGGCTAACTGGTTATTTGCCCCTGAAACTTGTACCTAACTTTCAATTGACCCCTATTCTGTTTTTTTTTTTATGGGAGCTGATTTTCTCACTCCCCTTTTCTCTACTTACATTACCTTTTCCTTTTTAATCAATTTTGTTCTTTTTTGTTCTTTCTCTTTCCTATTCTACCCTCACCCTACATTAAAGTTTTGCTAGGGGTACTCAATCAATGAGAGTGAACAAAACTCAGGCTTTTGGATTTCTCCATCATCACTGTAACACCACAATAAAACCCAGGCTTTTGGATTCCCCTACAGACTTGGAATGTCGAATTATTTCTATGAGAAGAATTACTTTCCTTTTTTTTTTCTTCTTTCTCTTCAATCCTTAGATGTTTGTACTCTCCGAGAAGGTACCCAAACAAAATGAAGGTATGAAATGATCTCATATGAAACAAAGAGAACTCCATTAATGTGAATTTGAAACTCATACTCTCAAACTCAATTTCATTTTTCGAAATTCTGAGAACTCAATTCATGTCCACAAGTTCTTCAATTTTTTTTTTTTCATTCAATATTTGTTTTCCGAATGGTTATGACGGAGAAGAGAGGGAGATGAACATGGAAAAAGAAAATGTAAAAATGTGTAGTTCGATGCATTTCTATTTCTTTGTGGCCACCTAAAATTTGTTTCCTTTATAAAATAAAATAAAAAAAACTATGGCTGCAAGGTTTATTCTTGGGGCATGAGTTTTTGTAGGTGGACCATGTAATTTTGCCTAGACAATATACATTTTTAATTATTTCTTACTCGATTAAAGGAAAAAAAACTGAAAATGGATTGCAAGTTGGAAAATTAAGAATAAAGAAAAAAAATAATATAAAAGTGAAGTAAAAAGAAATGTAGGGTAAGGGTAGAATAGGAAAAAGAAAGAACAAAAAAGAATAAAATTGATTAATAAGTATTAAAAAGCAAAAGGAAGTGTAAGTGGAGAAAATGGGAGTTGGAAAATCAGCTCCCTTTTATATATATAGAAAATTAAGGATATGAATTTCTTTTTCTTTTTTTTGCCAATGTCCCCCTTGGCGTCTAAATCCTCAACATTTCATCCCCCCTGGCTCCCTCTCTTTTCGCAACCCACCCACCCACCTCCTGCCTCCCTCCCTTCATGGTCGTCGCCTCCCCTCTTGCAACCCACCCCAAGACCCAAGACCCATTCACAACCCATCCCCACCATGTCAGAACCCAATGCAGAGAGGGGAAAGAGAGAGAAAGAGGAAGAGAAGGAGGAGGGGAATGGGGAGGTGGTGAATGGGTTGCGAGTGGGGATGAGGGTGGTCTGGGCTCATGAGGCATAAATTGAATAGAGAGAAAGAGAGAGAGAGAGAGAGAGAGAGAGAGAGAGCTCTATTTATTAAAATGACCTTTTTTCATTTTACATCTCGGAAGATTTTCCAATAAGTATTTTATGTTAAGGATTGGTTATATACTTCTAATATTGGGCGTTGGATTGCATTCATTAAATGTGGTGGTAGTCTCTTAGATGCAATCCAACGGCCAAGATTAAATACTTATTGGAGAATCTCCATTAGATCTCATATTATTTTATTTTACAGTACATAATTATTTTTAACATATGAAATGACCAATTTTCCCTCATATTTAATAACAAAGTGGATGAAATGTTGAGGATTTAGACGGTGAGGGGACATTGGCGAAAAGAAGAAGTTCATATCCTTAATTTTCTATATATATAAAAAAAAAAAGAATTTGGGTCAATTGGAAGTTAGGTACAAATTCATGTTAGTCGTATGCCCTAAAGCCAACTAATTATATGATAATTAATGTTAAGTACATCTTTTGTAATGACTTATTAAGTTATTCATGGGCAAAACCAGTTGTTTTCAACCATGATATTTCGTCAAATATCATAACAGTAAAACAACTACAGTCCTAGGAATATAAAAGTGGACATGAGAACTATGTAATAAGATTACATACACGGAGACTGATCATGATCCATAATCCTGAATATGTTCCTGGTAATAGGAATATCAATTGGACATTAATATTCTGTAAAGAGCGGTACACACAGTATCATCTCTATATGTAGAGAATAGCGAGGTCTCAAGTCATTGAGTGTGGAGACACCTAGATATGTGTGTAGGTGCTTGTAGAAGAACAAGTACACTGAATGCGATCCAACGCATGAGTTCCAGCATGGAAGTCTTTACTCACATATCAAGCTAGAACTCATAAATTGCAATGGTGTAAACTAATCCTTAGACCTGAGACATCATAAATGTCTTGTGGCTATGTTGTTAGTCTTTGAAGGCACTATACAGTCATGCTAAATTAGGCATAACTTAAAGGTGCTCATCAGGACTCTCAATAGAGTCATGAAGGCAAATAAATGTACAACAAGGAATCTATACTCTCAGTAAAGGAGAGAGAATACTCGAAGATATGATTTGTCAAATCTCTGCGCAGAATAGTGGATAAGATTTGAAAGAAGAGGTTTTCAAATCTTATCAGGATAATCATATAAAAGGAATGATTCACATTAGGATATTGACAATCGGATTCCATGATCTAATAATGTGAATAAGGAGTATTGATATAAGAGAAGGATTCAATTGCATGGTCATTCCAATTTCAATAGGTTCTTTCACAACGTCTCATGACTTACTGCTAGGCGATAACCATGGTTTGTGGATGTCCTAAAAGGTTTCAATTAACCTTTAATTAATAGGAAGAATTTAATTGTGAAATTTAATTCGTATATCATCTCAGAGGAGTTGAGTCAACCCACTACCTTGCTAAAGGGAACCTACGAATCTGCACACCCAAAGAATGTGATTAGAGGTACAAATGAAGAGAAATGAAACAAGGAGACACAAGTTAATGAGCAATGATCCAATGTCAAAGTCAATAGTCAAAAGTCAACATGTTGACAGGAGCAATTGACCAAAGTCAAATAGTTCGACCGGGTCAATTAAAGTTGGACTTTAATTATGATTTAAGAGTTAAATTATAATTCATAATTAAAAGTTAATTATGGAATTAACTTTGACATATAGATGAATACTGGATCGTGAATTTTAAATATGATTTAAAAGGAAAGGGACAAAATGGCCCAAGGGGCAATTTGGACAAAGGGATAAGTGGCATAAGATTACATGACCCATGGACCCAAAAATGGAGCCCCAAACCCACCCAATTTTCGGCACCACTAGGGTGCCTTTTTCCTTGCCATTGTGTCATCCTATAAATACATAAGTTAGGAGAAAACCTAACTAGGGTTTTTGGTTTCCTACTTTGGTTGATGAGTGAGTGCATCATCTTTGCCTCTCATCTTCCATAAGCCAAAAATTGGTCCAATCAAGAGGTAGACTAGCATCCATACCTCTTGGTTGCCTTCTCTTCATCTCTAAGATACGTTTGGTGTGGTGAGGTAGAGGACTCCAATCTTGGAGCCTTGAGGTGAAGAAGTCAATATTCCAAGAAAAGAAAAGGCCTTTCCAACAAATGTGTTCATTCTTGAGAAATCAAGAAAGGGTCATCAATGGTAAAACTCTATTCCTTTTTCCCTTTTGTTTTGTGTTCAAAGAGACTAGGCCAAAGATACTTGGGTTAAAATGAAAAAGGTTTAGCTCAACTAGTATAAACAAAATGAATCCGCCAATTTAGAATGATTTTGTGTTATAGGTTGCGGCTAAAGTTCATTTCCTAAGCATTAGATGCATGTTTCCTTCAATTCAGAGGGGCAAATCACAAGTTTACCTAAACTTATAAACTTTGTATACTTTTGTTTATTTATAAAAAAAGGGAAAACCGTAACATATTAAATAGAGTCAAAGCGGGTTACAATCTTCGATGAGAACATTTTGAATAATTTCAAGAGGGTTCTCACTCCGTAACAGAAAATCAACAACTGACAAAGGAGATCTAGCCAAACGGTGAGCAACTCCATTGCAATGATGAATCACATAAGAGATGGTCACCCCTGGAACTCAAGAGAAACTTAGGATCTTCAACAACATGACCAAGTGCTAAAGTTCAAGCTTCCAACTCAAATAGCATTAATATACTTAAGAGAATCAATCTCTTAAGTCCAGTTGGGAATTACCTAGAGAAGAACCCAACTGAATCTCTCACACAATGCCATCATTTCTATATGGTAAGCTAAAAACACACGTATGTGAACCTTCTAGCACAAGGCGTGACAAAATTGCCACACCAATACACCCACACCTTCTAAAATATCATTAAACCCAACCCTCACACTCTCACTTCATATCTGTCTCTAACTTCCTAACCCCTAACTCATCCGTTTCTCTAACTACTCACATCATGTCCTTTTTCACCATTTGTTTTGGTTAATGGCTTTGGAAATTTATGGATTCACAACACGTACGGTGAATCATAGCCACACAACGGTTTATAGAAAACTGCATATCATCAAGTTGTGCGGTCAACAACAACATATTTACGAATTACGTGATTCCGATTCACCGCATGTATTGTGAATTCATAAATTTTCAAATCTAAAAATCTAAGTAAAATAGTGCAATAACATACTAAACACTAACATTTTCCTAGTCAAAATTCTCATAGATGACGATTAGCTCATCCTTCTAACTCTTCTTATAGATTTCAATGTAGAACATAGAGAAAATGAAAATGAAAAAGAAAATATGGGTATCTAAAAGAAACATGGTTTAGTAATGAAAAGAATGGGTATTCTTGGGATATTAGTAACTTGTTTCGGGTGTCAAGAAGATGTTGAAAATATGTGTCCAAGGAAACAAAAGTGTCCAGAGACAATTGTGTGTAAAGACAAATCTTTATTGAATTACATTACTAACTATGGGCTTTAAGGATGCAGGAAAAAACTATGAGGTTTGAGAAGTGTTGAAAAAAGGCCTTGAGGATGTATTGGGCTTCCAATATCCAGACACCACAAGATTAGGGCCCAATTCAAAGTAACTATCTTTTTCTTTTATGAATACGGGAGAGAATATTTGAACTTGTGACCTTTTTCAATATTAGAGAGAGAAGTACTACTAGACTAATCAATAGTTGGTATCCGAATTAATTATATATAGTATTAGTTACTTTTTATAATGACGGAGCCGGGATTTCACACTAAAGGGGCCTCTTCACAAAATTTTAAAAAATCATTCGGATAGGAGCGCTCAAGCGCTAACCGGTTAATAAGTTAATACGATACTAATTGCTCGGTATAGCCCACTTCATAATATCATTTCATACTAATTAATAATTTATTCATTCATTAAAACCATAATTGTCATGAATTTCATATTTTAAAATCGTTGAATATTAATCTCATCATCTACACTACTAAAAACTCAAAAGTTAATAATTTATATTCCAACATAGAGAAGAAATACAAAAAAAGTTCATAAATCCCAATGTTAATTAAGGTACCCTACTACTACATGTAAAAAAGGAAGGAAAAAATTCACAAAGTTTACGTTAAACAAAAGATGAAGAGAAAGAGAAGAAATTTTTTTAGGAGTTTTTAGTGCAAGTATTAGAACCTAACCTAAAAGATTTAAGGGGAAAAAGAAGAGTCATTAAGAAGTTTTATAGTTAAATTGTAGAAAAAAACCTAATATATATATATATATTTATTTATTTATTTTAGAGTAAATTTCCCAAAAATAATCTAATATATTATAATATTATATATGATATATAATATATAATATATAAATACAAGTAGTAAAACCATTAGGACCACTGTGGTCTCTACATGGCTCAGCTCCTAGACTATTAGAATGTGAGCATCCAACCTAAAATCAATTGAGAATGAGTGAAGAGGCTCAATATCATTTAGACTATTAGACAAATCTTTAATTTCTCGATGTGGGGTTTGCTCTCAACACGCCCCTTCACTTGTGGTATCACTCAAGCCAAACACATGGACAATACATTAATGAGTGGGTGGCATCACGTGTAAACGTTGGACCTAACACATGAATAGCATGTTCTAATACCATATTAGAATGTAAGCGTCTAATGCAAAATTAATTGGCAATAAGTGGAGATGCCCGATATCAATTAAATTGTTACGCAAAGCTTTAATTTCCAAATATGAGATCTACTTTCAATAATGATCCAACCTGATCTTTGTGGACATAGATTCAATTGGGCAAAAGGTCAGACAACCCATTTTGTATAGCCTTGTTTCAATCTGGTAAAACGAAAATAAATGTAGTACACGAATTTACGTGTGAAATGAGTATTGAAATGATTTTAATTCTTGATTTACTATGTATTTATTAACACATAAAGAATTAAAATATTATATGAGTTCCACAATTATATCCGTTATCCAATATCTGAAAATCAACAAGTTAATTAATCGAAGGTAGTAGTTGATTCTATAACGACTTCTCGTAACTTCTCCCGATTCCATAAGTAAAAATGACATTAATTTCTGCAAGCAAGACAGCCAGCCAGCAATTTAATTTTCTTTTTCTTTCTTTTTGTCGTACGCCGCCCACCAAAATAGTAAAAGTTTTTACCCAATCTACAAACGCCACGTCATCACTTCTTCTCTTCATTACTCGGAAAAAGCCAAAAATAGAGGCTACAGAGAGCCTCAAATATAAGAGCCTGTCAATCCATCTCTTTCTCTGTCAATTTCTCTCTCTAAGTCTGTATCTGACATCGAAAACAGAGCTCTCGAGCGACGAGGCTTCTGCACTCGCTTGCTCTTGACTCTCTCTGTGTTTATATCTCCGTGTCTATTTTGTGAAGAAGATGAGGCGCTCTGGTTCGTATTCGGATCTTTCCTTTTTCATTATCCTTCATTTTTTTGTTTTTGATAGTTTGATGATTGGTTTTGTTGTAATTAGTATTGATTCCTATGTTTTATGTTCAAAGCTTTTAAATTTTTTTATTGAATTCTGGACTTTTATATATGATCATGGAAATTGATGAGTGTTGGGAGTTTGGATCCGGATCAATTTGAGCTTCATGCTTTGAATTGAGTTGCTTTAGCTCAGGAATAGAACAATGATTTAAAATTACAGGAATACTAATAAATGAAGATAAGAAAGGTTGAATTTTTGTTGAAATCGAAAGCCGGAAAGTGGTGTAGTTGAATTACTAGAAGTAATGGAATGTTGTATTTTCATGAAAGGTTGAAAAGGTTTGAATTGTTGAAAAGAATGAGCTATGGAACCAGAAATTCTCATGATTGAACTGTGTAAGGCCATTTGATTATATTTTTGTTTTTTAAAATTAAAGATGGGAGAAAGAGGAAATAAATGAGATAGATAGATAAAATTGGAAACTGCTTAAAATTATTCTAGTTTTTGTCTTTGGTTTTTATCTTGAAAACCATTCCATGCTTCCTTCTTGTTCTCTCGCTCTCTCTCTCTCTCTCACACACACACCTCAACTCTCTTCTTTTTCACATCACCCTTTTTTGCATTCCTTTAGTTAAAAGGAAAACAGAAACATTACCAACTAAGGGTACAACTGATTGTCTATATCGCATTGTGCAGAAGCATTTGGTTTACAAATTTGTGTTGACTGTTGAGTTTCAGGAGATGCTGGACATATTCTTGTATATCAACAAAAGATTGCATTTTAGATGGGTTTGATCCATCTTTAGGCTTGAATCCATCTTATTTTTTTAGGACAACAAGGAGGATGATTGATACCTCTAGCATAAACTTGTTTAACTGACTTCTGCTTCGGAGAATCTACAATTTAAGCTTTATTTTCATTTCCATGGGATTTGCTAGTGAATTCATAATATTTTCAAATTCCCCATATAATTGAAGCACATCTTCATTCTCTCCGAGGGGCAGTCAGATCCCAGTTCTTTAGCCTTTGTTCATTCTCTAATCAAAGAGATTGTGCTGCCGCTTTAGAGTCTCTGAGTTAGGAGCTTCAGTTTTTCTATGGCAGGACAAAACATCTTCTCCTGTTTTGTCAACTGAGACATATATTCCCAGGTAGTTTATGATCATATTGTATGGTTCTATGCTTTGTGTTATTGACCAGCAGAGCACTCCCCCTTTAGCATTATCCATATCCCCACTTATGGGTGTTTATAAGGGAAGAGAACCCAGCATTCTCACTCAGCTGGGTCTATTCTGGCTGACTCTCATGAGTTCTGTAATTATATCCTAATCAAGTTGTTAGATACTTCCAGGAAGCACACATTACTTAGTGAACCATGCTTTAAGTTGAAACATATTTCTGGTTTGAGGCTATTTGGTTTTCATATTGGTTTACTGCAGACATTAATAGTTGTAGAATGTGTTCTTCTGATGCTGTAGATACTCACCTGTTTGAATATTGATTACTAATTTTTGTTAAGTTAGCATTCCATATTGTCTGTGGTCATAACTATTTTAATCTTTACCTTTTCAGCCATTAAAGCAGCTAATAAAGAGTTGGAACGGATTGATGCAGTTTTCAATACATATGCAAATGCTTCTTCTGGTTTGATTGAGTAAGTGTACTGCATGAGAATACTCGTTTGAATTTGTGGCTTTAGTCATTGCTTTTGTTGTGTTGAACATGCTCAATGACAGAATTGATTCAGCAATTCTTTTAGGTTATCAAGATGTTTTTTGCCTTCTTGTCACATATTTAGTTGCAAAAGTTCTTTTTATGTCCATGTTGAGTTTTCACCTTCACTATATATGAGGAAAAAAAAGGGTACAAGAATAACCACTCAATTTTTAATCTCAAACCTGAGCTCGTATCCAATAGGATACACCCCTTGCACACCCTCTCTCAAACTCGTGAAAATCACTCTCAAACCATTTGGCTCTCACTTTCAAACCTTTTGGCTCTCACTCTTAACTCCCTTCTGTGTTACAAAAATCCACCCTTGAGTTGAATTTTTAGGCTCTCTGATAAATTCATAATTCTACTAGGAGACATCACACAAGTCCAGTTGGAATAATCAAAACTTACGAAAACTGATAAACCAAATTTTACAAGGAAACCTGAATCAAGTTATTCGAAAGAAAACCTCCTCCATTAAGGAAGGACCAAATCCAACGTGAACAGCTGTCATCTCATAAATGTGGGACCTCTTTTTGGAAATAAAAGAAAATGCATGGTTGGTTCACCCTTCTTTTGAATTAATTCAAGATCATTGTTGGCTCTTCACCACACGGTGACAACTTATAAGCACGATTAAATAGAAAGGGTCTCTGTTCAATGAACAATTCTCCATTGTCCATAAAAACCTTCTGCACTAAAAAAAGTTGATTTATGGTAATTTCACTCAAACATTACACGAAGGAAATTAAATTCTTTTTAAGGACTCTAACCTGTTTATTGCTCTGTTTGACATTGCACATCTCAAATACCAAACAGAACTCTCCTAAAAATCATCGCATTTTTCTTGCTAAAAGGGAAAAGAAAAGGAGTATTGTTTCATATTTAGGCATTGAGTCATATATCCTATGATATGATAATTATAGTAGAAACTCCACCTTATTTAATTTTCTCATGGGAAAATCTAAACATTTTAAATTTGTGTGCACCTTTTGTTTGGAAAAATTTGATGTACTTGTATAACTTATAAGTTATTACTCACTTTTTGAATAGCCCAGAGGGAATTGAACGTCTGTGTTCAGACGAGTTGACCATACTGATGTCCTATGATATGATAATCATAGTAGAAACTCCACCTTATTTAATTTTCTCATGGGAGAAGATAAACATTTTAAATTTGTGTACACCTTTTGTTTGGCAAAAATTTGATGTACTCGTATAACTTATCAGTTATTACTCACTTTTTGAACAGCCCAGAGGGAATTGAACGTCTGTGTTCAGACGTGGAAGTTGACCATACTGATGTAAGGATATTGATGCTTGCCTGGTAAGTTGTATTTAGAGTCACATGTATCCTCACTCTAGATTTTGCATTGATCTACTGTGTCAAAGCTAACGAACTACATATGCCAGGAAAATGAAAGCTGAAAAACAGGGATACTTTACCCTGGTAAGCAGCACTTTTCTCGTTTGCGCTTCAAAATTCATAAAGCTCTTTTTTCACTCATGGAATATGCATCCACACCAGTTATCATTGTGTTGGCCAGTTGTTTTTCCCGCAATTTATTGTATTATATCTAGCATCTACCTCTACCTTGTTAAATTGACTTTTATGCTTAGATTTTCCTCGCAACTCTTTGCTACATGTTGTCTTTGCTTCACATGACTGTGTTTACTCAAAGAGAGATGCATATATGCACACCCGCATATATATATAGAGAAGGTCAAGATTAGAGGACACACATTATGACACATTTTTAACCACTAGATTACTATTTTTATTTCTTTAATAATATCATCAGGAATATCACAATGTCATTATTTCTCCTATCCCTCTCTCTCTCTCTCTCTCTCTCTCTCTCTCTCTCTCTCTCTCTCTCTCTCTCTATATATATATATATATATATATATATATATTTGTTTCTTTGGCAATACACAGCAGCCACTACAAATTTTTAAGGAAAAGCTACAACAAATCTCAAACTCTTGCTTTTAATCATAACAGGCTGAATTTGATGCAAAATTCTTTAACCAACGACTCTTCCTCCTTTTATGAAAGATGTTGTCAAATTCAAGAATCAAATGATTTTCTGCTCTGTTCAAACTCTTGCTCTTGCAAATCTTTTGAGATAAAAGGCTGAAATTATTTCAAAATTGTCAAATATTTGTTTAATTCAAAATTATTGAAGAACCTAAGATTTGCTGTTGCAAAATTCTCAAGGCTGACAATCTTTGAGTGCAAGAGTTTGATTAAATCAAAATGCTTTTATGAAGATTCGATTTGCTTATTTGGCAATACACAGCAGAATTTATGTGGGTACCTAAATGCTAAAAAAGAGGAGAGAAACAAGGAAAGAGAGAGAGAGAGAGAGAGAGAGAGAGAGAGAGCGAGAAGAGAAGATAAAAAATTTAAACACTGAAAAACGTTTTTCTCTTTCCAAGGTGTATTAATTACTTTACAAAAGAGTAAACAATTTATGCTAAATGCAATCCTAGCCATTCAGAATTCTTTAATCTAATGGCTTAAAATATGTGTCCCTTGATCCTGACCCATATATATATGTGTGTGTGTGTGCAGTCTTTGGTTTGGAGTTGAATGAATGAAGTGCTATTTTTTGAAACTATTAGAAATAAGGGATATCTGATATATATATATATATATAAGGACTATATGTATGTACTGTGTACAGATATATACATATAGAAAACCAGACACATGCATAAATACGTACACATAGATCAGGTGACACCAGTGTTAAATTATCAAAGCTTTACCGCAGTAAAACCTGTTATTGGATTGCTTTTCAGTTAGTCGTATCATTGGATTTAATGCTCCAAATAATGCTAACCACATATGCCAAATCTGACGTCAAGTTATTTGAATCGATCTTAAGAATTTCACAGAAAAACCCATAGATGCATTTCATACCTCCTACGTCCAAATAATCACTTTTGAGCTTCTATTTCTCACTATAGGTTATCAATCCTCAAATATTTTATATGATCTGAAAGCTATTGTTACAAGCTTTGAAACCTATATAATATCGTGTGGTAAAACTTACATTTTACGAGTAAAAAATAAGATTGAACATCATGGATTTGACATGAAAACCCCAGATTTTCTGCAACTTGGGAGTTATTGACTCATTTGACGGATTGGACTAATGGTTTAAACGGAATGAAACTACAAGGACGAAACTGAAAAATAAAAAGTACCAAGGATGAAAGTGAAAATCCGAGTAAATTACAGGGACCCTTGATGCAATTTGGCAATGCTTTCTTCCCGTACAGTCTAACAGGTTATGTTGCCTGACTATCAATTTGGACCACTGATTTGTTGGGCTCTTGTTAATGTGCGGTCACAGTCTGGCAAGGGCACATTACCCTATATATATAGGGAGGTTCAAGTGTTGACATCCATACTTTAAGAGTCATCCCTACAAAAAATAAGCTAAATCCAAAGTAATTTAGGCTCAAATTATCATCTTCATCGTTTCTTTTTTATTGGACAGACTGTGTTTGTCCACCTAGCATATC
Organism: Prunus padus; assembly: GCA_024362665.1. Lineage (NCBI taxonomy): Eukaryota > Viridiplantae > Streptophyta > Magnoliopsida > Rosales > Rosaceae > Prunus > Prunus padus. The sequence goes on along the minus strand of JANFAM010000010.1, from coordinate 19,312,821 downwards.
TTTGTCCCTCATTTGAATTCATGTTTCTTTCTCTCCTTTTTTTTTTTTGAATGGCATTGCCAATCTCATCTTTGATAGGAAGAGTGGCGAACAGGACTTAAAGCACTAAGGGTGGACAATGTACATAAGTTAAAGAAGGCACTTCCAGAGCTGGAGAAAGAGGTAGTATCTTTTAAATTGTTTCCTTTTATAAAATTATGGCAATTTAATTGGTTCATCACATCCATATGATGGTCACAGAGAATATGATCCTTTTCCCTTTAATTATATCATGAAAAGGTCAGGAGGCCAACAAACTTTGTGGATTTCTATTCCTATTCATTCCGATATTGTTTAACAGGTAATGAGCTCAAGGTTGCTTGTCGTTTAATCTTGAATTGAAACCTAATTTTTTCTTTCCTTTGGTTTTACCCTTTATGCATGTGCTAATTTCAACCTTCTGTATTTTATTTTTGTTTTCAGAGGAGAAACAGAAGAGCATAGATATAGACAGCATATGCGAATTATTAAATATTGTTTTAGGATCTCAAAACCAAGCGCAGGTTGACTTGTTTGTTCAGTATTTAAAGGTGAGTGGTATTGTACAGCATTCGTTTATGTATATGGGCCTTTGTACTGCTTGAGTAATACAGTTTCAGCTTATGTGTACTTAAGAGGAAAGAGTTTACGGCAATTGAAGCATAAGAACTTTTTCATCAAGAAATTAGGCCTCTTTCTTGTTTTTCAGCCTACCATCACACTGCTTCATTTTTAAGCGAGCAAACTGCTTTTCCGTCTTAATGGTAAAAAGATTGTTAAAATTGGTATATGCAATGTTCTACTCTTTAGTGAAGATGATGGGGTTCCTTCTGTCCAGACTTCTGCTTGTATCATGTCATTGGTGACCTCATGAGGTTTATAGATTTGAGAGTAAAGAATTGCAGATGTCTTCATATGTAGTCTAATATCTTGTAATTGTTGACACCTTTTCCAAAAAAGAAAAAAAAAGACGAGGGACTGTATTAAAAGTTAAATTCTTAAGTGCTTGTTTGTTTTCAAAATGCAGACTCAGAATGATTACAAAGTCATAAACATGGATCAGTGGATGGGCTTTTACCGGTTCTGCGAAGAGGTAATCTTCCATTTTGGTTACTGATTTCAAAATTCCTGAGTTTGTTTCTTCTGTTCATTTTTCTACATATGATACAGCATATAAGATTTAAGTCAAAGTACATTTTGAATACATCGTGCAATAGTGCAAGCCATGTGCACATTCAAACGCTCACACTATTAAGTCCTGTTTGTTCAAATTCCAAGTTTGAAGTTTGAGTTATACCCTTACCTCTGTGGAGGAATGTAACTGTCAACCTGATTTGGTATAAGTATTCTCATGTGCTGTAAACCACTTACAGTGAATTGTTTGCTGAGCTACCATGTTATAAACCAGATTTTGTTGCTCAGCACTGTTTTTGTTGGGGAGGGGAGCAGGGGGTTACAGTCAGGAGAACCTATTCTAACAATCCCCTTCTTTGACAAACAAAGACTTCTTAAACAAGGAAGGTCTTGTTTTGTACATATCTTTTGCTTTGCCTTTTTAAATCCCCACTATGCGGGATGGTATAGTATGAACAAAAATATAATAGATGTTTTCAGTTTCAGGGGGCGATTGCTCCACATCGCCCAATGTTCCTTTACCTTTAGTGTAGTTGATGTCACTGTTGAATTACAGAATCTGCAAAGTAAAGAGGGTGGGAAGTTTGGTTATCAAGCCGTGTCTTATGTCACTAGTCTTTAACATTTGGTTTTGCATATCAGCTGGCCCCTTTGCCTCCTATTTTTTCCCGTAAATGTTAATTACCTTCTAAGCTAATATTTTACCCCTCACCACCCATTGCACAGATAAGCTTTCCAGACCTAAGCAACTACGATCCTGAACTTGCATGGCCTTTGATCTTGGACAATTTTGTCGAATGGCTGCGAGAGAAGCAGACCCAAAGCTGATAATTTTTGGTCAACTTGAGTCTGCTGTAAACCGCACAATTGCTGGTGAAGTACTTTTCGAATCCTTGTTTTCCCAATTTGACATCCTACCCAAATTTTTGTTGTGATTGGCCTTTTTGCAGGACAGTTAGGCAACAAAATCAAATGGCTTCAGGAATTTTATTTTGTTTTCTTTTTTTACTTCCAAACATGAAAAGCTTCCTCAAAGTGATCACCTTTGGAAATTACATGTTTGTGTTATGGATATGCTTGGGAAAGTCTTGTTGAATGTTATAGCCGCTTCCGTAATTTTTTCAGTTGAATATCCATAATGTTGTAAGTTATTTGTGCTGATTGATCAAGTTACGGCCGTTGGATTATGCAATTTTAGCGTGAAGAGATTGTATCATGAATGTTGTTGATAGAATAAAAGAGGCACTTTTCAATCATAATGGCCGTGATTTAGATGCCTCTTTGGCATCATTTTATAAAAGCCAAGAACATCTAATAACCATACACCACTTCGATAATTTTTGGGCTTATTTATGTAAGATTGCTCCTATATTTTATGGTCTAAAAACTGAACCAAATTTTGCCTTGGGGCACATAATTTTGTTGCATAAATTTGTTCGAAAACCAGAAGATTGATTTAAGCTGTCTTTTTGGGGTTTGTTTTGTTCTTTTTATAACTCAGCTTGGGACTTGATTTTTGCAACCCGATAGATAGCATGATAATGAAATTACTTTGTTGTTAGGTATATTTTCAGGAGGAGGAATTATTAGGTCTATCGGATATACCAGACCACGTGTCAATGTTTGATATTTGGCAGGTTCCCAATGGATTAGAGTAACTTCCTTGAACCAACAAAAAATATTATTGCATGCAACGGTTGTATACAACGTACTTCTCACGAACCGATCATACAACAATAATCTCTTGGACTAGTGAGAGCAGTTAAGTATAAGCAATGCCTCCATTTTACGCTGATCATTCATTCTTGGACTATTGAAACCAGTAAAGTATAAGGAAGGCCTTGCACAGAAAGTTGCCTTCTTTGTTTCCCACAAGTCAAAGGAGTTGTTCTATATTTGTTTACCCACTTGAGTCAAGACAAGAAAAAGAGGACAATGGGATGAAGAAAGTGACAGATTTCGACTATATAGAGGGGCTTTTGCACGCACACCCGTCCTTTGAGCATCTAGTCTAGACCACCATGATTTGCCCTACATTTTAATGAGGAAGAAAATTATGATAAAGACATGGACATAATTTCATTTCGAATCCCAACCCAGGAATAGTAAAAGAACGTGAAGGCACATTGTGGGTGTGGGGCATTCAACTTTTTTTTTATTTTCCTCCCAAGAAAAGATACTTTAAACCAATGACAAGCCAGAAAATCTATCCAAAAGGGTCATCCTCAAATGACAAGATTCACACACACAAAAAAAAAAAAAAAAATTCATCTCATAATAAAATCCTTTGTATTAATTTCTATCATTCCAAAATATTTACAACCGAGCATAGGTTGGCGATCTTCAATTTGAATTGTCATGCTTTTGAGCTTTTTTTTTTGGGTAAGATGTCATGCTTTTAGTTTTAGGTAATTAAGTTAATAATTATTAAGTTATTACTAATAAAGAAATAATAAAAAAGGTAAGTAGCATAAGTTAGGAACATGCGAGACAAAGGTTTTTATCTTTATTTTTGTAGTTTTTTCAAAAGGTATTTTGAAAAGGTAAGATGGTGAGAATGGTCAAATTTCAGAAATACTGTATAAAAAAATCAAGGACAAACATGTAAAAAGATCAAATATGCTAAACATGAGAAGAGTCACTTGACCACTGCGAGCCTTCATTGGCTTTGCCCATGCTTTAAACACTTGGCTTGGCTCCAAACTGAGACAAATACTTGTGTGAAACGGGAATAACACTATTTTGCTATCCTCGGGCAATCATGGCATACCACGCATGATAAATTTTCCACATGGCAATCTATAATTGATTGGGGATAGCAAAACAGTGCTATCCCGTTTTTCTGCCAAACTGAAGCACTCCAATGAGAGCACAAGGTTCATATGGTTGTAACTTCTAAGCTTTCTTTTATTCCAAATTGAAAACATTAAAGGAAAGACAGACACAGTTTTCAGATTCCTTGATCTTGAGGACTTAGTATATAGCTTTCACTTTCTTAAAGCAACACCTTTAGACCAATGGCGAATTGGATACTAGTCTGCTTTGTGACTGTAAGTATAGTCAGCAGCATGTATTTGCAATAATGTGTCGATAATATGTCGATAACCGTCGATGTGTATTTGTTGTTTCATAATTTGTCGATACATTATTGAAAATCCGTCCATTTGCAATAGAGAAAACCACATAAAGTGTGTGCATTGTCAATTTATCATCCTAAGAAGAGCCAAGATGTCCAAGGAAGACAATTTGATACGTCAATGTTGAGCCAGGTACCACAAGAAAACCAAACAAGATGAGGCCAACTTGAATAATTTTGCAGAGACAGATAATCACTTGCCAAAATATTGAAGCATGCACATGTACACAGATGTTAGCATTAAGAGCACAGCAAAAGAATGAAGAAAATAAATAGAAACAAGAATCTGACTTTCCTTCTTTCCTTTAAGCAAAATTTCAGAAAATGAAAAACTGTGCTGCAAATCTCAACCATCAAGAGGATGAAGAACCAATCATCAAAGGCGAAGATGGAGGACGAGCGCGTCTTGTTCTGCTTCTTCCCCTGCGGGTTGTTGTGCCAGAAGGAGAGGATGATGGAGATGAAGAAGAATTAGAAGACGTTGCCAAATTGTTTGACTGGCTTGTTAATTTCTTCTTGTCTCCTTCATCTGCCTTATCTTCGATTCGATGATGTCGAACTTTTGTTGAATTTATAGTCACAGGAAGAACACAATTGAAGAGGAAGCCTGCAAATTAACATCATTTGTTATGGATCAAACATCAAACATTAAATGTATGATCCAAACAGGAAAATAAATAAATAAACTAAACCAATTCTTACCAATTCGGGCAAGACGATTAACCCAACTTGGAATCGAATTTCCAGTCAATCTAACACAAGCATCATTGCAGAAATGGTTGCAGTTTTTAGCGATCAAATTGTAGGCATTTCCTCTGTATTGCTCTGCAAGCTCTTCCATCACTGCCCTCACCTCTAAAGGTCCAACATCCGTTTTCCCAATCAGAATTGATTTCCTAAATGTAAACCCATCACACTTTTTTGGTTCTCCTTCAAATATTCCAGTTGTTGGATACTCATGAGCTCCAAATGCATATTCAACACCATGAACTGCAAAAGTATCAAAACCTCCATTAACATTGAAAGAAAGAAGACAAACAATAAGAATTTTTTTCTCTGTTCCTTTTCTTTTGCCCGTACCATTAGATAGGGCAAATCCCAAATGCAAAAGGAAAAGACAAAATGCCGTGTAAAGCTCATTGTAATTAGGAAAAATAAATAAAAGAGAATTCATTTCTTACCAGAAGATGATAAGGGGTTATGAACCACACAAACAATTATGTTTTCGGATTCGAGAAATTGAATAGACCAATTTTTATATCTTATATTTGCAAATCATTCAAAACCCAGAAATTTAACACAATTTCTTTCTGTATTTCCTCATCAGCCAAAGAAAACTTGAATCTACCAACCAAACCCACCAAACCAGTATAAGGAAAGAGAACAAAAAAAAAAGCATGGATTTAAATACAGGATAACTTAAGCAAACTCAAGCATAGATCAAAGTCACACCAACAAAACTTCAGATTATGAAAAGAAAGAAGAGCAAGGAAAGAACAGGATGATGAGCAAAGAAGAAGCACTAACCTTGTACACCAGAATGGTAAACTCCAAGGCCAAGCCAATAAGCGTAGCCATTGAAAGGTGTCAGATCGTAGACGTTGAGGTACACAGGCACCGATCCACTGCCCTCAGTGCAGACACTCTTTCTGCACAACATTCTGGTGTTTCTTTCTGCATTTAGAGACTAAATGCTATAGCGGCAGTGTCATTTTCAGCTACATAACAAGCACCATGGGAACGAATTACATCAGAATTTGAGTTGCTTTTTGGATTTTAAATTATGGGTTTTTGATTTTGTGGGGATTTTTAATTGTTTCAAGTTAGAGAAGAGAATTTTGAGAATCTTCTGCTCATGCTTGATGGGTTCCACCAGTGAAAGGTGGTAGTGCTGCTGTTGCTTCTACTGCCTGTCTTTAAAAAAATAAAAATAAAAAAACAAGAAGAAGAAGATGGTGGTTGTTGCTGTGTTATACAAATCTGGGATCTGTGGATAATTGGGCTTCGATTTGATTGGAATTACAGGGGGGAAAAGCTGGAGTCTTGGTTGGTTAAAATCTGAGCTGGTCTCATCTCATCCCATTTAAAAATTTGAATTTATGGGAGAAAGTAACGTACACTCATTATGGAATATAGTTGGGGGTTGTCATATATTAGGGAAATTAACTTTAGAATCTGAAACTTGTGGAGTTAGATTCTTGATCAGTGTACCAAGGAATCATCAGCCTCTTGAATTCAAATTGATTACTCGATAGAGTTCTTAAAAGGAGTCTGCAAAAGTAGGTGGGCCATTGGATTTGAATCCGAAAGGTGGGTGTGATGGATTTGTCACTAGATGACCAAGAGATCATGACTCCCAACTTGTGCACCATCTCTCTATTAGGGTGCGTTTACTAATCCGTAATCAAATTGAGAGGAATTGAATTGAGGAGGAATTGAATTGAGGAGGAATTGAAATTAGGCGGAATCGAATCGATTCTGTTGAAGTTGTTTCCTAAAGCGTATGGAATTGGAATAGAATTAATAAAGTACATTCTTAATTCAATTGATTCGGAATATAAACCAGTATGATTACTAAAATGCCCTTGTCCCAAATCAAATATTTTATATACTTTTTTAATAAAATTTGATATAGTATATAATAGTAAGAAAAATTAAATTGCTTTTTTATTTCATAGACACACTAAAATGATTTTGTTTATTTTTTTATTTATAAATTTAAATATTTCTAATAAGTATTTTTTTTTATAAATGTAATTATTTCTATTAAGTTTTTAAAAAAATAAATGTAAGTATTTCTATTAAGTATTTTTTTAAATTTATAAATGTAAGTATTTCTATTAGTTAATTCTTAATACTAAAATGATTTTGTTTTTATTTCTAGGATAAGGATAATCTTGGAAATAATGAAAGTAAGTGAGGGCATAAAGGGAAAAAATTATCATTCCGATTACGGATGAAATCAGAATCCAAATACCACCTAAATGTAGGGAATCCAAATCACCCAAATCTTGGAATTGAATTCCATTTTGTGTGGGCCCGCGCACTATTGATTCCTCCTACTTTTAGTAAACACATGTATAATCCGTAATAGGAATCGGATTCCTTATTCTCATTCCGATTACGGGTTAGTAAACGTCTTAATTAGAGTGTAGAATCCGTTATATTGATGGGCTCCACCTTTATTAGAGATATGGTGCACAAGTTGGTATTTAAAATTAATCTCTCTAGAATAATTCTATTATATATTATATGACTGTGATTAGTGGGATATTTAAATTTGAACTTTTAAAGAGAGAGGAAAGAAATATCATTATTTTTGGCTTTTGGGTGCAGAGAAAGAGGGTGAAAGGGCCCAGCCAGATGAGATGAATACTCATAATACTATTATAGAATGTGGATTAGATTTTGTTTAAATTTTTTTGGTTAATTACAATTTGAATAGATAACTAGTATTTAGGCGATCATCAGTCTTTAAAATTCAGTTGCCCAAGTCAAACATTTGACGGTTGAGTTTTATCTTGACCTTGGACTAGAGTGGTTAAAGTGATCCGCCATTTGGAATTTCAGAACCATTGTGAAGATTTTTAACAGTGAGAGTTTCACCATGAGATTTTTGATACACTCCTCAAAAGGTCTTGCGAGAGTAACGGTGGAACAGTTAACCACTCCCCAAAGCGATAAAATTCATAGTGACTCGAGAAGCATCAGTCATTGGAAGAGAAAATAAAGAGTTTTTCAAGAGGACTCAGATGTTCTGGGATATTTGTAAGGGTTAGATAAAATCATGGGGTTGCACCACAGTGAAAAAATGAACCAAATTCTTCCTCTTCTCCATAAGTGCACTCGAGTTCGATTCATGTAGGAGACAACTTGGAAGCAACCAAATATAAAGCTCCCTCATCCCCCTAGCTAACGAACGACAAAAAAAACCCTTGGGGTCCGTTGGATAACTAATGTTAGTTTTCAGTTTTCAATTTTCAATTTTTACTTTTTCTTTTTCTAATTTTCCGTTTTCAGTTTTAAGAAATTAAAAACAGAAAACTTGTTGATTTTTTTTGTACAAACTACAAAAGACCTCCCAAACTATGAGGTCATTTTCAAGTTCATATCGATTTTTGGGGACATTTACAATTACATACTCAAACTCACAGAAGACCTACAAATTATCCCCTCCACCGTTAATGAATTTGTTAAATGATGATGTGTCAAAGGTGGGACCCATTTTGTAATGACATGGACTTCCACATGGACAAAAAACTAATAAAAAATTCTTCATTTTTTTAAATATTAAAAAAAATTAAATTAAATTAAAAATTAAAGGATAAACTACAAAGAACCCCCCTCCCCCCAACTATGGGGTCACTTTCAAGTTCATACCCACTACATTTACAAGTACATACTTAAATTTGCATAAAACATACAATTTACCCCCTCCGTTACCTAAACCGTTAATGAATCTGTTAAATGTTTGCTTGTCAAATGTTAGACATTTTTTAATGACTTGGAATTCCACGTGACCAAAAAACTAATAAACTATCATACAAAACAAGTAAAATTATATTTAATAATTAATTTTCATTTAAAATCAAAAGAAAAAGAAAAATCATTGTCCCTCTACTCCTCCCAACCCCTCAGCCCAACTTACCACCCTACTAGACCCAACACCGCCACCCAAACACCCAGCCCCTCAATGCTTCCCCTCCAGAACCGTCGTCGACGCCAACTTGCCGATCCTTGCCGAAGGTGATGGGCGGGAGCTTCATGGGTAATACATTCGGAGGTGATGGGCATTCTACTGTCTTGAAACTTCCTTGCCTTCCAGGGTATCTAGCGTATAGCTTCCGCTGCCCCCAGATCGGTTGATCATGTAAAGGCCTTCCCAACTGGGCCATTAGGTCAATCGTCACTACGCCTTATGCTCACAAGAAATATAGTAGAAATAGTTGTATTTATGTTGGTTTTCACAACAAACTCCCCAACAAAACCCTTTGTCACTGTTATTGAAAGGCTTTGTCCTTTTTTTCAAAGAGAGGTTAAAGATACTAACATCAACGAATGCGTTGTAAAATGCCCACGGCTTCAAGATAAGGGGTTCAAAGTTTAAATCCATTTCATCAGGCGTGTGCACTAGTCACTGTTCACTCCTTTGGTATTGAATCTTATCTTATTTTAGCAACAAAGATTTCTTTCCTCTTTAGCTTTGAAGCTAAAGCTACCTTTTAATCAAAAGTGGCAATAACACTCTGTTTCTTTCAACTTATTTATTTACTTGAGGCATAATTCATATATTGACATTTTGTGTCCATTTCATACTTTATACTTTGTGTTTCCAATATCTGGTAGCCATATGATGATCCACAAGATTGGTATAATTGTACTAATTACATGTATGTTTAATATAGAAGCAAAGAGTCTCCTTCACTTATTGGAGTACACCAATCAACCCTCCTCCCCAAAATGTATCCAAACCAATCAAGTTACTTCTCTTTTAGTAGATCGTGAGTGGGTCTTGAAGGAAACCTTAGACTTAAAACTAAAGATTCATTGAACAATACATGATATTAAATAAAACATGGCAACATAAGCAAAAATCACATTCATGAGTTAAAAATAAAAAATCACAAACTTCCGGACCACGTGAATCTAAACTTTTAGCATTTACAATTGGATCTATGAAGCTTCTATTATCGCTTGGAACTAGACCTTGACATGTAAGGTTCAAATCATTGACTTGATCTTAAATCCTACACCGGTTAATGATGGGTTGGGATATTTTTTTTTTCTTTTTTAACTACTAAGTTTTATTGTAAAGTTTTTTAATATTAATATATTTAAAGGCTTATTCTAAAATTATTGTAGATGATAGAGAACGTAGATCATTACCTCAATGACTTCTTCCCGGAAGCGATGACGGAATTCTTCAACTTTATGAAGGATAAGAGAGTTGACATGAACTTCATACTGGAAGTTCAAATTTCTCTTGGTTGAGGTAAATATATGATGAATACTTTACAATGAAAATTAATCAAGTCCAAAATGTAGTGTTTGATAAATATATGATGAACACTTTACAATGACAATTATTCGGTAAGTTATATTTAGACTTCAATTGTTTTTAATTAAGATATATTCATTGAAGTGTATCACCTTTTTAAGGGATATTTTTATGATCTTTGTCAAATGGGAGTTGCGAGGAATATTTGATCCTTGATGATAGAGTAAGGATCTCAACTTCTCAAAGTAGTGCCAACCGTATTCATATCATGATCAACTGTAAAACTTGGTTTACATAATAGTCGGATAGAATGGGTCCATACCAGAGTTGGTGGACTTTTATGCATTGTTGGCAGACACGTGGTGAGTAAACTATTCTTAGCAACTTATTATGTTTATAATGTATTATTATTATTGTTTATCTAGTGATGTATCTTTTTATCTTTGAATGATATATTTCAAATTCCTTTGCTATGATCCTATGCTTAAATTTTTATTTTTATTTTTTGAATTGCAAACATTTTCATTTCTTCCATAACAAGTTAATCATAACAACAAGATTTGGTGGAAAATGAAAATTGAAGTCTTTTTTTCACCCTAATAAACTTTGAGTTCAGCACCAATAAAAGACTTGAAAACCAAACTTCAACTACAATCCAGTTGCTAGTACTAGTATATAGAGCTCCAAAACAAAGGATGCAACCCAGCTGCTTTTAAGGATTAACGTATTGTCCGCCCTCTTTGCCTTGCGTTATCACGTTGGAATCCTCTTCATTACCTCCTTCCCTTACTGTAGTATACACTTTTAAAGTGAAGGCAGTTAATTTATTGAATGTGCACTTAGGCAGGAACCAAGAAACTAGGTAGCTCAACATAGGCAAGTGGTCGCGCCACACATCACTGAGTATCAGGTCATACTCAGCTTCATTATCAACCAAAGCATTGCGTTCCCCTACATTCCTACCACAGATGAGAAAGAAAACAGGACATCTATCACGCTCGGAAATGATGAACTTAGGATTTTTGTACTTTCTCAATTCCCCTTTCTAAGGAACACTATAGCTAGGATGAGTAGAAAATAAAATCGACGACAAATATTGAAATTTCTCAGTTAGAAAACACCTATAATCCTTGTGGTAGCTATAAAAAAAGCCCTCATAAGATAAAGCCTATACTCAAGTTTAACCTTCGGCTCCATGAAGAGCGGATTGTTGTCCAGTAGTCCACGCAATACTTGCTCATCATAAGCCAAAATATGGAAGAATAAGTCCAGCTCCTTTGGCATTTTAGATCGATGAATTTTCCAAAAGAATGCCTCGAACATCTAATAATCTCCCAACAAACCATGACCAGAGGTTGTGTACAAATTGCAACATACTAGTAGAGTTCTCCCATTTATCATCCAGACCCCATGAAGAGTGACATTCTAGTAATGTGTTTCACTAAAGTTCAAACACATGTAGCATCACAGTAATAATATCTCTATAAATCGTACAATGCTATGGGACGATGATTTGCTCTTTGAATCCTTGAAATGAGATGTATTTTCCCCCTAATAACTGAGGCAGTGAATGTATAGAATGTGCACTTAGGCAAGAACCAAGAAACTAGGTAGCTTAACATCGGTAAATGGTTACGCTACACATCACTGAGTATCAAGTCATACTCAGCTTCATTACCATCCATAGCATTGTGTTCCCCTGTATTCTTACCACATATGAGAAAGGAAAAAAGACATTTATCATGCTCGGCTATGATGAACTTAGGATTTTAGTACTTTCTCAATTTTCCATTCCAAGGAACACTATAACCAGGATGAGTAAAAATAGAATCCACCACCAATACTCAAATTTCTCAATTAGAAAACGCCTCCATTCTTTGTGGTAGCTATCAAAAAAATGCCTCACAAGATAAAGTCTATTCTCAAGTTTAACCATCAACTCCATGAAGAATGGGTTGTGGTGTTTAGGGTCCAGTAGTCCAAGCAAAACCTACTCGGCATAAGCCAAAATATGGAAGAATAAGTCCAGCTCCATTGGTATTTTGGATTGATGAATTTTCCGAAAGAGGGCCTCGAACATCTAATCATCTCCCAAAAAATAATGAGCAGAGGTTGTGTACAGATTGCGACATCCCAGTATAGTTCTCCTATTTCTCATCCAGACCCCATGAAAAGTGATATTCTAGTGATGTGTTTCACTAAAATTCAAAACATGTAGCATCGCAGTAAAATATCCCTGTAAATCGTATGGTGCTATGAGACGATGTATTTGCTCTTCGAATCCCTGAAATGAGATGTATTTTCCACCTACTAACCGAGGCAGTGAATGTATTGAATGTGCACTTAGGCAGGAACCAAGAAACTACGTAGCTTAACATCGGTAAATGGTCACGCCACACATTATTGAGTATCAATCTACTATCTCGAAAAATACAATCGTGTGCCCATCAGTAAACCTTTGGATGTTATTTATTTCATATGCTTCAATCAAGCGAGGAAAGATTTTATTTTCCTGTATTACGAGGAAAAATACAATCGTGTTCCCATCAGTAAACCTTTGTATTACCTAGCAAACTATTTCGTTAGATTTATGTGAGTGGTAAATCAAATAATTGGGAGAATCATTTTGGAGACATGGTGGCATCATTACCATACGCAAGGAATGTTGTCATTGGTGTGAACGAGCATAGGCCAAACATTTTTGGGTTGTATATTAACTTAGAGAATTTTTTTAATTTCTTCATATAAATATAAAAACATTTGCAGACTGAACATGCAGTGGAAAGACAAAACTTGCTAATTTATTTCCAACCTTGTTCACGAGTGTATTTTGTTTCATGGTTGCCTGAGAGATTAAGATGGATTTCCAATTCCAAGGTAATATATTTTCTCTTATGATAAATATCTATTTGCAGTGCATTATACTATAAGAAAATAATTATAGTGCATATGCAACTATAAGTTGATATTCTTCCAAACAAAATTTGCCTCTAAAATTTAACAAGTGGAGATTGGAAGAAGATTGATCAAGGAAGATGATGGGGTATGAGAAGAGGAGCATTACATTAAGATTTGGTGTGATATATATATATATTTCAAGTTTTTAAGAGATGGTCAAATCCATTTATGTTTCCATGAAATATCATATCCTTGGCATGGCATAAGAAAATATAGTCAAACACTATTAAGGTTAATTTTATTAATAACCTCAACCACTTCTTCCCAAAAACAATGACGGAGTTGTTCAACTTCTTGATGGTTAAGATAGGTGACATGAACTTCATGCGTGAAGTTCCAATCTCTCTTGATTGAGGTAACTATATAATGAACATTATTAAATGACAATTAATCACGTCCAAAATGTATGGTTTGGTCTTTCTATCATAAAATTTGTTTTGGTACAGAAAATGACAAAATGTTACTCCGGAGTTTATCATCATTTGCATCTAGTTCTTGAACTATTGCGGTAGAATAAAACTACCTTCTATCAAACACGTAGCTATTAAACACAATTCAAGTTACCTAATTTTATTAATAACTTTATCTCTTTGGTGATATATAATACATAAAAATATTAAACTAATTATATACTTTTGATTATCATTTTACTAAGGAACTAATTGATTGCGTTGCACAATAAGAGGAATAGGAGATCATATATGGATAACTAAATTATGAACCTATATTTATCATGGACAATCGTGTCAGAACAACTAAAATACCGAATCAAGCACATCCCAATCTTCCACGCTTCAAAGTAATCTAGCACGCAACAAACTTATGGACCACATGAATCTAAACTCTTAGCATTTACAATTGGAGCTATGAAGCTTCTATTTTGACTTGGAACTAAACCTTGACACGTAATGTTTGAATCATTTACCTAATCTTTAATCCTACACTGGGTAATGATGCAATGTGATAATATTTTTTTCTCTCTTAATTACTAAATTTTGTTTTGAATTCTTTTAATATTAATATATTTAAAGGCTTATTCTAAAATCATTGTAGATGATGGAGGATGTAGATCATTACATGAACGACTTATTCCCGGAAGCAATGACGAAGTTCTTCAAATTTATGATGGATAAGAGAGTTGACATGAACTTCATGCATGAAGTTCAAATTTCTCTTGGACGAGGTAAAAGTCATTTTAGTACAGAAAATTGCGGAGTATACCGCCACTTGCATCTAGTTCTAGAGTTACTCTTCCTACCATAGTTCACCAATTACCACGTTTCAGGGTGTCTAAGTACTGTACAGATGCACCTATCTATCCACATTAGGGATTGATGATACTTCTTCTCGATGGGATAACGGACGGGTCATAGAAAAGTACAAAGTAATTATTTGGCAAGTTGTATTTAGATTTCAATTGTTTTTAATTAAGATATATTCTTTTTTTTCGAAGTGTTGTTAAGATCACCTTTTTTTTATGGGAATTGTTATGATATTTGTCAAATGAGAGTCACAAGGAATATTTGAGGGCAATTGTGGTGTTGATGACATATAGATCCTTGATGATAGAGTAAAGATCTCAACTTCTCAAAGTAGTGTCACCTGTATTCATATGGATATCATGATCAACTGTCAAACTTAATTTATACAATAGTTGGATGGAATGAGCCCATACCAGAGTTGGACTTTTATGCATTGCTGGCAGACAAGTGGTGAGTAAACTATTCTCATCAACTTATTATGTTTATAATTTATTATTATTATTATTATTATTATTATTTTATCTAGTGATGTATCTTTTTATCTATGAATGATATGTTTCAAATTCCTTTGGTATGATCCTATGCTTCAATCAAACAAGAAAATATTTTATTTTCCCGTAGTACGAGGATGTATCTAAAAACTATTTCAGTAGAGTCACATCTGCAAGTGGTCAATCAAATAATTGGGAGCATTATTTCAACCCCGATTATCTACCCTCGTTAGGGTCGGGAACCCAACAGGAATTTATGCCATCCTTAGGTGAGAGTGAGATCATAATATGTTCCATAGTTTTTGGAGGTCAGGGTGAGACTAGATAAACTTGAAGAAATTATGAAGGAAGTGTGGTTCAATCAAGGAAGCAAATGACCAGTGGCCAAACAAAAGACCATAAAGGAGGTTAGGGGTGTGCATCGGAACTGCAAAATCGCAAAACCGAACCAAACCAAATGAGAAAAAACTGAAAAAAAAAATCGTGTTAACCAAAAAGTCAAAAACCGAGACAAAATCCTAACCGGACCGATTCAGGTTCTGATTTTCCACCACCAAGAATCGGTCCAACCCGAACCGAATCAATCCAATTAATATATATATATATTTTTATATTATATATATTTATATTTTATATTTTATATGTATTTAACAGGTGGCCGTGTATTATTGGTTGAGCTAGAACTTATCATAGTCACACACACATGATTAGAACCCTATACTATTAGATTTACTTAGGGTTTTTTTTCTCAGTCTTCTTCCCCATTTCATTCTGCGGTTCCTGCGTGCGTGTTTTTCCACATCTCTCAGCCAAACCCTCTCTCAGCCATCGTGCGCCACCACCCGAACCTCTCTGCCATAGCGTCGCGCCACCACCTGAAGCTCTCAGCCAAACCTCTCAGCCATCCTCTCTCTCAACCAAACCTCTATCTTAGCCAAACATCTCAGCCATCCTCTTTCTCAGTCCGTCTCAGCAGCCGAGCCTCTCTATTAGGCTCATCCGCCTCGCCTCTCTCAGTCACCGTCATCGCAGCTTCCACTGCTTCATCTCAAGTGTCAGCTAGCTTTCTTTCTCAGGTATACTCTTTATCTCTCTCTATCTCTCTCTATCTCTCTCTATCTCTCTCTGTGAATTTGGTGTATTCATAAAGCTCTCTCTCTCTCTCTCACTCTCTGTGAATTTGGGTTCGTGAATTTTTATCTCTCTGTGAATTTTTATCTAGAATTAAAATTTCGTACCCTTGTTCTTGTTTAACTTCATTTGAACAAAGAAATTGGAAAACAAAGTTGTCTAAATCTGGGTTGATGCTTATAGTGTTTGTGAATTTGCTTGGTTATACAATTGATTCTGTTATCTAAATCAGTAAATCAGGCTTTAATTTGGTCATGCTATAAAACGAAGATTTGATCAAATAATGACAAGGGGTAGAGTATCTGGGACAGAGAGTGAGATTTTTCTTACTTGGCTCAATGGCTGAGAGAAGTGTCGGGTCATGTTGCTTACTCCATAGTACTAATTGCCTCCTACTTGAAGAGAGAGCTTGGTTGGGTCAGTGGGTCTTTATAATTCTCCCACTACTCTTTCATTTCGAGAGATCAATTGTATTTAGCAAAAATTTGCATATTGCATTGCATTTATTAAAGAATGAAAAAAATATCAAAGAGAGAGAGAGAGAGAGAGAAGATGATGAAGGCCAATATCTTTCTTGGTTTGGTAAAGATGAACCGGTTTTCGAAGATGATGTGGTTACATCTCATTATTCTAAGAAGAGGGAAGGGCCACCACCTAATGAATATTGGAACAATGCTCTTACCTTTGTGAATTTTTTAAAGGTATTTTATGAGACTACATTGAAGATGAGTGTCACTTTGCATCCCGCTTCCCACATCACATTTCACGACTTGATTGCAATGGAAGAAGAAATTGAGGAATTGTTGATGGAAGAAGAGGAAATATTAAGTGAAACCCAAACTCCAAGGTTTTGAAGGACATGGCACTAAACATGAAGATGAAATATAAGAAGTATTGGGGTGACCTTGATAAAGTGAACCAAATTTTGATGATTGCGCTTGTTCTTGATCCTCGATACAAATTGGGGAACTTGGAGTTTATCTTGAAGGGCCGGTTTGAAAATATGGAATATGCGATTAAGAAGAAGAATGAGATCAAAGAGATTTTAAAGAAGCTTTATGATGAGTTTGCCATGCTGCCACCACCACCACCATCCACTCAAAATAGTATTTCATGTTCTAGTGATACTACTACCATGAGTGCAACAAGTAGTAGCCTAAGCCGAGTGGGAATGAAACGAAAGCAAATGAATGAAAATTGGAGAAAAGAGACTCGAGCAAATGATGTTGTGATATTGGAGCATGAGATTGATAGGTACATCACCGACCCTATTGAAGATGTGGTTGACGAATTCGATATTTTGAAGTGGTGGAAATTGAATGGGGTTAAGTATCCGGGTTTGGCACTTATTGCAAAGGATGTGCTTGCCATCCTTTCGGAATCATGCTTTAGCACGGGTGGTCGGGTAGTTAATTCATTTCGTGCTTCTTTGACTCCTAAGATTGTGGAGGCCTTAATTTGCTCTCAAAATTGGTTAAGGTCGGATGACATATCCTCTTTACAATATGAGCCAACAATTCAAGAGATGGAGTTCTATGAATCGATTGAATTAGGTATTTCTTTGTAATTTTATGTGCTTTTTGATGTATTATATAGTTTGTATGTTTGACTAATGTTTCAATGGGTTTATGTTTTTTTCATATAGATATTATGAGTTCATCCACACCTCTCAACTCTGTCCTAACTACATATTAATGTTAGGAGGGATTTAATGAAGCTTTGTGTGAGTTTCATACTAAACCTCCTTGTGTAAATGCATATATACATATTGATACATGTTTGAATATGTTATTGGACTTAATGAATGTTGACAGATGTTTGAATATGTTTCTTGTTTGCAGGAAGCTCATCATTCCTTCTACTATTGATGATCATGAAGTTGCTTGTATTTTGGAGCTTTTGTTTGTATTTTGGATTGTAATTTATATTTTATTGAAGTTGGATTGTAATTTATATTTTGTTTGTATTTTGGATTGTAATTTATATTTTACTGAAGTTGGATTGATTTTGATGTGTTAGAAGTTTAAATTTAGGCTTGGTTCTATTTGATAATGAAAAAATTGGGCAGGTTTGTTAAATATTAAAATTTTGGGCTATCTGTAAATTATAAATTTTTGGGCTCAGGCCAAAAATCGGAAACTACATAACCGAACCGGAACCGGACAGGTTTGGTTTGGATCGAATTTTCTATTGGATTTTCAATAGAACCAGACCAGACCGAACTAGTCCTAATTTCCAATTCAGGTTCTAAAATTATGCCAGAATAGGCTGAACCGGACCGTGCCCAGGCCTAAAGGAGGTAGTGAGAAGAAAAATATTGTAACATAGGCAGATAACTATAGTAATTTAGAATCTATCAAGCCCGTTGAGAAGATCCCCTAGTAAATAATTTTATTATATTTACACAGTTAAAATCTATTA
Organism: Prunus padus; assembly: GCA_024362665.1. Taxonomy (NCBI): domain Eukaryota; kingdom Viridiplantae; phylum Streptophyta; class Magnoliopsida; order Rosales; family Rosaceae; genus Prunus; species Prunus padus. The sequence goes on along the minus strand of JANFAM010000010.1, from coordinate 19,294,272 downwards.
CTATTTATCACGGTTATAACTTGCTTAGAAATTCAATTTCAAATTTTTAGTATCATATATGTTGGATTAAGCTTAACTTACTACACATGAATATGTAGAATTTTAATCGTGATAGATTATAAACATATACTTGAGTTATAAATACATTAATACACAAGTTTAACGTGTCAAGTTTTTTTTTTTTTTTGAAGACTTAGTATACTAAACTTACACACACTACATTGCTGCTAGGACTCGAACCCAAGACCTTTTCTGGGGGAGCAATTACTCCAAACCACTTTACTAGTGGGTCCTTCGCTTAATATGTCAACATAAGTATGTCAATCGAACATGATTAATAAATGAGTCGTATTGAAGAAAAAAGAATACGTTTAGCCTTTGTTTTTGTACTAGTACTTGGTTGTTGTATGTCTCATGTTTGACTCATATGAAGATGAGCTCGACATATATTTGTTGTGAGTTCGATACCTAATTGTGGATAGCCCATTGTGGTTGCCTAACTTTGTTGTGAATGCATGTGTTATTCAATTTGCAAAAATAAATGTCCAAATATCTTATTGATTGTCCCCAAAAAATAAACAAAGATACTCTTATTTGAGTTGGCTCAATTAGTGAAAAGGATATGCCTCATTTTGAATCGATAATGTGGTTTACTAAAACCAAAAATCTCAGTAATGATTGGTTTTGGTAATTTTCGGTATTGGTAATTTATAGTGTTGGTACCAAATATAAGTGGGGCCCCTCTAAAAAGGCCCAAGGGAGTCAGGCCCAGACTATTTGAGGAAGTGGCTGGACCTAGTCCAAAACCAGCCTTCTCTAAGGTCGCCTATGCCCAAATAAAATAAAGAAATGCCACCCAGCCCAAATAAAATAAGGAAAGGCCGCCCATGCCCAAGTAAAGTAAAGAAAAACCCACATGCCCAAACAACAATTGTACGGTTGTAGCCCATCACGCCTCCCCAGGCATCTCAACCCAAGATATCTAAAAGCGGGGAGATTTTGAGGGGAAATTGGGGGCGAGTACGGGGATCCCCGAATTTTAAAAATCCCCGATCGAGGATGGTATTGTTATTCCCCTTCTCGAACCCGGCCCAATAAGTAATATATTTTTTTTAAGTTGTAAATAATATAATATAACTATGTATGATTATAATATAATATATTATTATTTAGTTTTGTCAAATTGAATTAAGATTATTTTGAGTCAATGAGTTGAATTTTATAATTCAACTTAATGTAATTGCATTAAATGATAATTAAGGTGAAAGATAAGTATTATAATGTAGGATGCATAAATTTTTAAATAAAAAAATCCGGGTTTGGGGTGGGTTTGGGAGGTAGTACCTCAACGGAGACTGGGACGGGAATTCCCTGAAAATTCTTATAGACTTGGGTATAGTACTTTTTAATCCTACTTCGAGGGAAAAAATTAACTTAGGCATTGGAGGGTGGTTGGTGGATCCACCACCACATCTTCAGTGATCATTATCTGCCTACCTTTCAAGGATCAGAGTCATTGTCCACCATACTTAGCTGCCCCAATTGCAAGAAGAAGACAGATATACCTATGATCTCCAAAATCTAGAAGCATACCCTTGAGGAAAAGTTGGCTAGAGTTGGACGCACTCTAATTGGTGGTGTGAAAATCACGCATCAACATATAGTAACATATCATTTTTTTCAATACTTTTGGTTCTTCTTCGGCTTAGTTTCGATTATACAAAGTAGTACTAGTTATAGTTATATAAATTTGATGTAAAACCTACACAGTTTGATAAATATTTATTCTAGAACCTTAACAAACACATTTCTAAAACTCTTATTACACCAATAGAAGAATTTTCCAAGACACCTACTTAAGAATATTATATGAACAAACAATGAATTCAAGTATATATGTGTTCATATAAAATTTTAAACCAAAGTGTTAATGGCAATATTTGTACTTAATAATAATAAAATGGCAACATTATGATATATTTATATTTTTGTTCTACTATGAACTACGTAGCAATATATATTTTAGTGTATAACTATTAGAAATAAGGGGGAGATTGTTAGTTTAGTGTTAATGAATACGAATATTTTCAAAAGTTCCACAATATATTTCGGCACTTTTCAGTATTTACAAATGGTCAGAAATTACCCCGAATCTCTTGATTTGTGGAGGAAGCTTGATATGGGTACAAATGGTGAGTTGGTTAACTCAAATGATTTTTGGGATTGGTTGATAACAAATCACTGGGGGAACACCCTTGTTTTATGAAGCTTCAAACCAACTTTTATAGATATTACTTGGGCTGGACTTTTTCAAAAGGGGCTTTTCACTGCATAAGCCTTAAGCCTCTCCCCAATACCCATTCCCTCTTTCCATTAACTTATAGCAAAAGCGTCTTTCTCTTAAGCCCTTAAACCCTAAAAACCTCTGAAACGCAACGACTCCATGGCACGGCTAATGAGACCCATAAGAAAATCCATTCTTTCTCCTCTGTCTTATTATTCTTCTTCTTCTTCCAAATTCCTAGTTCAGCAAATACCCACTTTGCATTTTGCACATGAAGAACAAGTCTCCCTCTTAAACCCCAAGCTCCTTCCACCACAATGCCTAAGAACTTACATCTCTGAAATGCGCAATTTGGCCTTCGAAGGCCACGTTCTCAGACTGTTACGCAATGAGATACAATATGAACTCGATCGCTCTCCTACTAATCAGGTGCCCACTTAATTCACTCCCTCTCTGTCTTTTTTTTCCCTTTAAATTTTAAAACTTTCAATTTATGATGAGAAAATGGGTTAGGCTTTGTTTGGTTACTGAGAAATTGAGGGAAAAGGGAAAGAATTTGGAAATGTATATGAGCCTTAGGGTTTGTTTCGAGAATTGGGTTGTTGGAGATTTTTTTTTCTTTTGACATTTGATGGGGAGTTGTTCAGAAAAATCATAAACTCTGAAAGAAAAATGACATATTATTAAAAAGTCTATATCTTTTTCTTTCGAATAGGTTTCTAGATAATGAAAGGTGCATTGGAGTCCATTTGATTGGGGTTCTAGTAAAATCTTATGCAACCTAATAAGAAGTTTTTCATTGTTTAAGATCCATCTGTAAACAAGTTAACTTGTGTTCCTGACATACTTTTTGGCCTGCCTATGAATTGCAATCTTCAAGACTCGGTAATAGGTTGTATGCACGATGTTCTCTTTCCTTCCTGAGTTGTCTCAGTCATCAGTCATAGGATTAAAACCGTATTATGTCATCATCAGTGGTTAGTTTTTTGAGTTAAAAGTACTCTTATATAATCTCTAGAAAACCTTTCTGTAGAAAAGGCTTTCCTTAATGAATAGGGAGTTAATTGATTTTCGGGTTGTAATGATGAATTCCTTTTTCTTTTCTTTTCAGCCAGTCAGAAAATTCAAATCATTTACAGTTAACGACCGTCCTGGTGAGCAATGGATAAGCTTGAGGAGAAAATTTGAAGAGAATGAAGACATAAAGATTGAAGCCACCATGTTTGATGGAGCTGTTCCTGCTCCAAAATCCAAAGTTGGTAGTGGTCTTGGCAAAGAAGTGCAGCTTCACATTACCATGATTGTCAATATCTCCAAGAAGGAAGGTGGCAATGTGTTGGAGATTATGTGCTCAGTTTGGCCAGATACTATAGAGATCAACAAGCTATTCGTCCGAGAGCCTGATAACATGCCAGCTCAGGCTTATGTGGGTCCTGAGTTCAAGTATGATGATATATCTTATTATACTAGTTCTTATTAATAACTTTAGTAACATAAATGTGTTAGAGATTTAGCAAAATTGTTTATTCATTCAGCTGAATTTTGTACAACTCTTTTCTTCTTTTTGTTTTTTTCCTTTTCTCCTGCCATTTGTTTTTCTCTGTGCGTGTTGCGTTGTGGTTTTTTTCCTTTGGTATTTTATTTTCTTTAAATTCTATATCTGCAGAGTCAGAATGGTGATTTATGCTTTGATCTAATAATATTGCTTCTGCCTTTATGGTAGTGTTGATTTGTTTTTGTGGTTGGTTGTGCACAGGGAACTTGATGATGAGTTGCAAGATGCACTTTATGAATTCTCGGATGCAAGGGGTATAAACGATGATCTTGCTATTTTCTTGCATGAATACGTGAAGAACAAAGATAAAACTGAGTTCATTAAATGGATGGGAACTGTGAAATCAGTTATTGAAAAGAAGTAGAGTGATTGGTTGTGCAACATTTTGGATGAACTTGATTTATCGATCCTATTTGTGTTGGGTAATGAAATTTCAACCTGGTTGCGATTGCACATGATCTTGTCCACTTGTATTTAACTGAGGGCAAGAAACTAGCACGATTATGTAAGTGGTCCTCTAATGTATTAAAATGGTTATTTGGAATCTCATTGTTGTTTTTAACTTTCCATCTTTGATTTTTAAAATTATTTAGCTTTTCATTTGAACTCTTTAGGCAAGTTGTTGCATTGGGCCATCCAAAGGAATAAAACAGCCCTCTAGTGGTAGCATATGCCATCTATATGGGTCATAGAATTTCTTGAAAATATCTTCTTCTTCTTTTTTTTCAGTCAACACGAGGATCCATTCTTACATTGTAACCTAAACTTTCACCTGTTAACCAAGCCAAAGTGCAGTGATTGTTCTGTCAATAAGTATAGCTAGAAAGATCTATAAAGCTTTACTTGTGGATCTGTAGAGTGAGTTTGTTCACCATTGTTTTTCTGTTCTACCAAGTTTTGGGTTGATTTACTCAATCCAAGTACTAGGTTTTTGTTATGTGACTTTCCAGCAGTTTTCGTATCCAGTGGGAGATTTTTGCTATTCAAAATTTTCTGCCTCAACTAGAGAGCAGCTCACATCATTATGACAACAATACTTGCTGCTGGTTATGCATTGAGATTAACGGGTTAATTTATGCATACTGCATATGGCTGGTGCTCTGCCGGTTGTTTTATGATAAGATTTCTGAAGCAAAATATCTAGCCTTACCAGTTCATGGTACAGTGATTTGATTTTGTCATGACAGATTTTGCTATTTTCTCTGATCTTGTTGGGAGTTGCCCTTGTTGGTTGAAATGGAAATATTTAAGTTAAGTGGAAAAATTACATTTTCTCTCAAGTTTTGTTCTACGTCTGGTGGTTCTGTCATTGTATTTATCCACTCAATCAATTACTTAATACATTATGTAGCTTTTAGTTTACCTTTTTTCAGTCCTACACACTGGCTTTTGCCATATTTTGTTTCTCAGACTTTGGTTTCAGTTCAGGTATCAGGTTAGAAATGTGCTTCTGCCACGAAAAAAAGACCTCTATTGAATTTTTGTTGTAGCTCCATAAAATTTGAACGCTCACTTTGAGATAATATTTGATCTCGGAAAGTGAACAAGTTGTTGCAGGTCGTAATCTGGTTTAAGACTACTTTTGGTGGTGTGTAGATGGTTATGCTCCTTGGATTATGCTGCTTGCTGAAGGTGTGTGGCCAGAATTGCATTCTCATTGAATGTCTGCATCCACTTTTACCAGTTCTGTTAACAAATATCAATGTAATGTCTTCATCCATTCCCCTTGCTTTTTTAGTTTTAACCATATATTCTCCTTTTCCTGCTGATTGAGATAGGCAACTCAAGTTCATGGAGTAATGTTTATTTCTAGCTTCATGGTCTAAACTAAATTGCAATCAAGCTGAAATTATCAAGGTCTTGATATGTTGGTGTGTTCAACTAGTGGTCCTAGCTTTATTGAAAGATGCTCTATAGTACTGTCTAGTCTGGTGAACTTCACATTCCACTACAATTGCTTTATCATTGCTAGACAGCCATGTGGATGGTGTATATTTGGTCAAACCCGGGATAAGATGAAAGTCTTATCTCTTTGGTTTTGATTGAGCAACATGCATGAGTTCTAACCTTATGTCATGTTATTTTGGGTATCTTGGCTGGTCTACATCGTACTTTGCAACCCCTAGATCCTGAATTGGCCTAGACTATAATTCGAACTTCCTAGTAGGAGCCCTTTTTTCTTAACCAGAATGACGATGGCACTGATTATGACACTTCTAGGCATAGGCACTAAACCAAAATCGACGAATACAGTGCTTCAAAAAATTAATAAAAGAACAATCCTTTAATTGAGTGGTGAAATGGATTTGGATTCAAGTGATTTTTTGTGGAGAAGATTTTTGAATGCATACCTAAAAAATAGGTGGTTCGGATAATTGAAATACAATGCAAAGTGGGCTCCACAAGACCGTCTCTCGTATATATATGCTCAAATAATTGGTTTTACAAATTTGAAAGGAAACGAGAATTCAACTTTTGTGGTCCAGTTAGAATATCAGACTTGTCTTTCTTATTGTTGTGTGCCATGCTGATCTCATCTATAGAACTTTTTCCCCTCTTATCTGTTGCCAAATTGTGTTGATTTTAAATATATATATATTTTTTTAAAGTTTGTTTTTCAAACAATAGTTGTACATAAATAAACTTTCTTGAGACAGCCTTGAATATTCAACTTTGTATTTATTGAAGTCATTTGTATACAGAAACCATCTGGCAGTTAGAAAAGTTGAACAAAGTGTGTATCTTTGTTGAGAAGTTTTTTTTTTCCTTTTTGTAATTTGAAAATTAATAAGGTGCTGTCCTTTTTTCCTTATGGTATGTGGAGTTTGAAATCATGGAACTATTGATTTTAAAGATCTTAATTTGCACCAACAAACAAGGAGCTTGTAACTCAAGTGGATAAGAACATTTATTAATGCACCCAAGGTGAGATTCTAGGTTCGATTCCCCCCTCACCCAATATCACTTTGCACCAATAATTGCTTGAGATTATGATCGTTGTAACCCTAACCCATAGCTCAAGTATAATCAATTGATTTCAAAATCTATTATGCGGAAAGTGATCATCTACCATTCTAATGGATTAATTTGGTATTTTCTTTTCATGGTTCGGTAGAGCATGCATAGAGCAACAGTTTCATTCTAATATAAATAAAAAGGGCATGTAGAATTATTTTGTACACAAACTGCAGCTTTGCAGTGAGTGAGACCACAATTTTCAAATTAGGTGAGGTCTCCAACCCTGTAATTTCAAGAAAGCGAGAGGAGGAGAAAATATGCATGAGCATGAAATGCTTGTCCCTTAATATTGTTTTAAGGGTTCAATTAAGCTCAGATTGATGATGGATTCTATTTTCTCTCTCTGTTGATTGAATGAGACAAACTTAAACCCGCACTAAGCAAGTCTAAAGCAGGATTTTTCAGATGCAACCACGTTAAATAATCTCCTCAATTATTAAGAGATCCCAATAGAGAAGGACTTGTTCTTGGTTTCAATTTCTCCACCTAATCTCAGCAACATGATAGCTACACATTCACATGCATCTCTTTCTAGCTTGTGTTGTTTAAGTGTTTCTTAATTTAGAGGCAAAATGAAAGGCTCTTGGAATATTTTAATGCCAGAATGGTAAAAGAATGAGGCAGTGTAACACAAAAAATATGGACAGCACAACTGATTTTTTCAAAAGCAAATTGGGCAGGAACTCCAAAACCCTAATCCTTCGTTTTCAAGACTTGACGTTCTGTCTTCCTCAAAACCCCTTTTGCTAATCTCTGATTTCAATTATTGTTAACTGTCACAATGGCCAAAACCTCAATCACTTTTACATCTTAATTGTAGGATAATCATGTTCTATTATGACTAAGATGATATAGTAAACATCAGATGGATCTGGACCCACCATTTGTGTGGGAGAGATTTTGTAGCTAAGAAATCAAGGCAAACATCCTAATTTTAAAATATTGAGGAAAATTTGATGGGGGTGGGCAGAGATGAGGAGGGTCATTATGTTTCTCTCACATGGTTTGTCACCAAACTCTTTGATCCCAACAGAGATGGTCTATTACTTCAACTGCAGGTGGGTCAAAAATGGTGTCATCTAGGACGATCTTGACCGTCCAATCTGTATAGGTCCTCGTCCATGTCAAATTAAAAGTAGGAAATGGCAATCACAAGAATCCAAATCTTTGCACGTTTTGTGGACCATAAATTCAAAACTTTAAGATAGATATGACTCTTTAAGAGTCCCAGATTATCACAACATTAGCTGCCAAAATAGTGTTTCCGTCTCTTTATACTTGAGTTCGATCCTCTTTTTCGTATATTATTCTAGTTTAGAATATAAATTATAGAAGAGTTGTTTAAGTGGATAGTTATCAGTACAATTTATTCAAACGCGTGTTGGACATAATCACTGTGGAATAAGTTTGATTTCGTAACGGCTGAAAGTATTGAGAAATTGCCTCCCCAATTAAAAGAAGAATGGCTGTCTTCATTTAATTAATTAGAGTATTAATTTCCAAATTAAGTGCATCAGCATTTGCAGAATGAAAAAATGCTACTTCCCCAACTTTCTTTTAGCAAGATTAATAATTGAATTATTGGTATATCACATGCAGCTTCAACTTCCAACACCTAACCTACATCATTTGGCAATGTCCAAGCCAAGAATTTCAAAACAACTTTCCTTGAAATATTATGTCAACAACTATAGCCAAAATGAATGTACAAAAGCTACAACGCATACATGAAATTCCAGAGAGAGAGAGAGAGAGAGAGAGAGAGAGAGAGAGAGAGAGAGAGAGAGAGGGATAGAGAGAGCCTATAGATCAGTTAAATTTGAAAATGAAAAGAAAAAAAGAAGAAAGAAAAGTAATTGGGAAAGTGCTTAGAGCTTGAGGGACAAGTCAAGCTTCTGCAACTCATCTTGCTTAGTCTGGAAATGGCCAACACTATTCCACCACAACCCTCCAATTCCTTCGGTCACCGGAGAAAACTTCCGAACACTAGTGCTATTCACAAACCTTCCAACGCCACCACTCGACGATGATGACGAGGATCCAACTCCCCCCTGCACATGAAAAACATTGTTCTGTGGTACAACAAGCCGCCCAATTGCAGGTTGTTGATCAAGAGACTTTCTCAGGCATCCATTACTATTACTATTATGCCCTCCATAAAGACTAGTATTTGTGGAACCAAAGGTGTTTGATAATTGGTAACAAGGCTTGTGAATTGTAGAATGCACTTGAACACCAAGTGACCTGTTGAAAGAGCCATGCAGAGGGAGAGAGGCCATGCTAGAGAATCTGTGTGAGAGTAAACTTGGAAGCCTAACTAAGGCATCTGATGAGGCTGCAGTACAATTACTCTTGTGTCCTTTCTTGGCAAGTGTTCTCTCTCTCTTATGAGCATTTTGGTGCCCTCCAAGTGCTTGTGAGCTGTAAAATTTCCTCTGGCAATAATTGCAGGAGAAAACCCTTGGCTCAGAAGCATCATGAGCAGTTGTACCTTTAGGACTAGAAGTCTCTGGTGAAGAGTTTCCTGATGTGTTTGAATCAAAGCAGTTGATGAGATTGAGTTCTGGATTCGACCCGTGATCGGGTTCCTTGTTGGAGAGGCTTAGATCCAATAGAATATCAGGGTTTGGAGCTTGTGGTGGGTGTTCTTGATGATAATCTTGTGCTTGTTGCATTTGTGGCTTTTGGGTTTCCATAATTGAGACTTTGGTCAGGATTGGTGAGAATATTTTGGAGCTTCTGAGACTGGGATGATGCTTGAAATTTTCAGGAGTGAGATATTGGATCAGATGTTTTGAGGCTTCATGTAGTAGTAGTATTGGACTAAAGAATGTGAGAATTTTCTCCTTCTGGGGTGATGGGTCAATGTAAAAATGGCATTTCCAAATTACAGAATGATACAATTTATAAGGAAAAAAATCTGATGTGTAAGGTAAGGAATTGAAATTCCTAAATTACAGATGTACAGACCATAAAGTAAAAGTGTTGACTATCCAAAACAAGGTAACAAAATAAAACTTACTGCTTATGAATCTTTACATATCTTTCAATACTCTATTATTATATATGCAAGAAGAATACTATGTTTTTTATATAATAGTAATAAATGTTTGTGTTCCTATATATGTAGAAGGATACACCACTATTTTACAGTTAAAAGGTCTTAATATAGCAAGACTTAAGGAATAAGACTATACTTGGAGGAGGGAGAGAGAGAGAGAGAGAGAGAGAGAGAGAGAGAGAGAGAGTGGATTCTATAAAGCATTTTTGATTGAAACCCATGAGGAACATCCATGTACCCCCCAATTGGATGTTTTTTATACTTTTGTTTGTCTAATTCCCACTCTTGTCTCCTTAACATTTCTTTTTCTAGACATACTCTACACTCATGGGTATAACCTATGACAGACTAGAGAACCAACATAAAGGATTTTTTTTTTCTTTTTTGGTCTGAGTTTTAGAAAAGTTTGGGGGTTTTTTTTTTAAATACAAACCAATTTGGAGGATTTAGTAGATGCTTGTTGAAGAATGTAAATACTCGAGCTAATTACTTGGAACATTTCTTGGTACATAATCCCATTTAGTTGTTGGAAGCAAACCACACATCTAAGTTCCAATCTGGATTACTTGGAAAATTCTTCTTGACAATCCTATTCATATCTAGGATTTTATTTGAAAAGCAAACCACACATCTAATTTCCAAATCACGCACCTTTTTTATATTTTTAATACAAGTGATAGTCTAGATTACAAAGGGGAGGTGGTTTCTCACGCATCCACTATCAAGGTTCCATGGGAGTTCAAACATGATAGCATTATTCTGCAAATCAAAATTATTTTTCACTGAGTTAGACCTCGTTAGTCCAAACCACGTCCCTTTAACAAACTTTAGATGTATTAGTTTGAGCCTACCCTACTCTTCCAGCATTCCTAGCTTTTCCATCAATAAAGAGTCTTTGATGCTTTTGAGCTTATCTTTTTTTTAATAATATTAAATTACAATGCGGAGTTAACCCTATAAACAATCCAAAGCAAAATTATCCTCATAATTGATCCTCATTTCTTAAGAAGAAACTGGGAATCCGATTAGGAAAGGTCCTGTATTTGTAAGTATGTGCATAATTAAAAAGGTAACAAATGGATTGTTTATTGACTTTGACATGTAGTTGATTTCTCCACTAGAAATGTTAGGTATGCTTCCAAATTAACTTGGAAAGTTAGGGCCAATTGCTTTTCTTTTTCTGTTTTCTTTTTCTGAAATCAATGTACATAATCCTAAGAATCTGTTGCCACCCAGGATACTAGCAGCAATGCCTTAGGAATGCCAATGGTATAGTTCATGTAGCCACTTTTGCTCCCCTTCTTCTTCTTTTTTTAATTTTTATAAGTCTTTCCCATTGCCGTAGGAAAGAATTAATTCTTTGACATTTGACAGACAAGTGATAACCATCTTTAAAAACCACCATATATCTCTTTCGCTTTCATTCCCCAAAAGGGTTTTCTTCTCTACCCGGACTTGATAAAATAGGAAAGTGAAAAGAAAACGGTAACTCGATTAGGTCCTCGGCATGGTCAGAAATAATAAATAAAATTCAGTGAAAAATAATATTGAAAAGTTCTCTCTTGAGAAAGTTTTGAAAAAAAAAAATCAATTAGTCTTTGGTCTAGTTGTATTTGTCTTTAGTTGATTGGAGGAGGTCTCAAGTTCGACTCACATGAATGACGATGACAATATACATTTGTGATTGGTTCGATACCTAATTGTGAATGTATTGGCCAGTTAGATAGGTTTATTGGCCCATTTTAATTGAAGTATATTTTAAATATATTTCTGTCGTTTGTCAAAAACAAAATTGACACCTTTTTTTTCGCAGTTCATTCGAAAAAATATTTTTTATGGAAGCCTTTTTGTTGGACTTAGGAAAGAATTCTTTGACATTTGACAAATAAGTGATATTAACCATCTTTAAAGACCACAACATATATCCCCCTTTCCTTTCATTCCCTAAATGAGTTTTTCTTCTCTATACCCATTTGATTAAAAACAAAAGTGAAAAGAAAAGGGTAACTCGATTGGGTAAACGACATAGTCAGAAACAGGAAATAAACTGTGAAAAGTACATTTGAAAAGCTCTCACTTGAAAGGTCTAAAATATTGATAATATCGACGAAATATTGCTCTCTCTTCAGCATCATGATTCATATGGACAAAATATCAAGATCTTATCGATAATATCGATAAGAAAAAGAAAAAATATGTAGTTGCTCGCACACATAAGGGGATTCAATGCCTTTTGGGACGGAATTGAGCCGCTCATAGAAAGAATATGAGGCCCAATCTTCAAATGATTTTGCTTATGGGCAATATCAACCAATCTTGCATCCATATGGATGACATGTTAACGATTACATAAAAAAAACTATTTTGGGGATTTATCATTTGATGACTACTCTTCACAGTACACATACTATGCACATAGAGATGATGAAGACAATAAATTTTTTGAATCTCATAGGAACTCCATGTGGTACTAAGTCACTCATGTATCTTACCATGTAATGTATAAAGTATAAAATATTGTAGTAAATCATTATAAATAAATGATTATATGGTGTGCTTTATCTTATTTCATTAATCACTACATATTTTCTACACTTACAGTGTTTGTCCACTTGCTATATAATCTACTTAAATCAGACAAACCCACCATGCAATACATTTCCTTCCAATTTTTTTGTGATAAAACAATAGATATTTGACTAAAAAAACATCCTCTAAAATTTCAATCAAAATTTTCAAGTTTTTCTTACAATTTCCGTGGTTTTTATTCAATTTTTACCGTTATCGATATTTTTCCTATTTCACTTAGAATTTCTACCTTGTTTCAAGTCCTCATAGCTTTTAAAAGCTCTTGTATTATCCCTAGAACATCAATGGAAGTTTTTGTTCAAACTCCATCCAATTCTTGCACTTTTGTACTCTGTCTTAACATTATCTTGGTCTTTGATCACCGGTACCTTACAACAAATGTGTTAAGTTTTCACATGTAAGATGTAATTAAAAAAAAGATTTGTAGTTGAGTGACAGTAATTGTTACAAAAGAAAAAGCTCTATTTGTTGATAAAACTGTATGAAACTTCTAACAAATGTATGCTCCAACCAATTTTAACATTCTGTGATAATGTACCACAATCTTCCATTACTACTTAATAGGAAATTTTAATGCTAAAGAGCAGTTTTGCTGCTTCTGTTTGAAGTGATTTTGCTCTTGTGACTCGGCTAAAAACAATTTTGACTGCCTTTGCTACCCCCATTAGAGGGAAAAAAACTTGCTTGGAATGGGGATAGGACTGTTTTCCTATCCTCCTCCAATCACACGCGGCCACGTGTACAAATTGTTCCACATGGCAGCGTGTGATTGGAGGGGATAGGAAAACAGTCATATCCCCGTTCCAACCAAGTTTCACTCCATTAGAGGGCTGCATCAATAAACCTAAACTAAGAAAGAGCAAATGAGACGTTGCCACATATTAGCCAGGAAGAGATGGGGACTGGGACAAGTGGCCGACATGTAGATGATGAAGCAGCAGAAGCTGATATGAAGAGCTCATATTTTTTGCTCTCAGTGTCATCTCCCATGTTCATTAACAGACTAAGACTTTACATGCATTATTATCAGTGATGTATAGCATTCATCACTCATCACATTCCTAAGGTGTGATTTTGACACTTACTCATGAAACACAAAACATGGTTTTGATGGTCTTGGAGAAAATGATGTGATTGGCTATCAGTTGATATGCCTTTAAGATTGTTTGTTTGCTTTGCCTACTTTTGAGATAACTTGATTGGATGAGTCAATGTTGCATCCATCAAAACAAATTCAAAACTTTCGAATTCAAACATATCGCAATTTGATTTAATTCTCGCTTTTAACAAGTAAGATAATATTGTCATGTCATTTGTCTCATCATTTCATTTCAAATTTTATTTTTAACGAGTAAGAAAATATTTTCATATCATCTATCGTATCATTCGGCGTTTTGAAGCGTGTGAGTGCTTTTAGTATTATTGTAGCTCAACTCCCTTTCGTTGGGTTTGCTTGCTCTTTTCTTGTACAGGGTTTGCTTGCTTTGTCCCATGGAAATGGACCCAAATCTTTTCATAGATTTCTTTGTCCAAGTGTTGTGTAGCGATGAGTGTTTGAATGGAGTTTGAAGAAAAAGTAACGAACTTTTCCATGGTACTATATACCAATCTAACCCACATAGAATTATTAAACTACTCAAACATGAAACTCTGAATCTTCACCCCACTTCAAAAAGTCTAACGTAAATTATAACCTGTTTTTCCTATCCATGATCTAGTGGAGTAATGGACCCATTAACTTTGTATTGTAGAATTAATGGAATTCTGGCTCGACTATCTTTTTCCTGTTTGTTTTTTTTTTTTTTGGCATTGAAAGTAATTGAACCATTAACTTATTATCATAATACACCCTAATTTTAAATCCATTCCAATTCTTAACTTTTCATTCCTAGTGTAAAGGACTATTATGATGGAAAACTTTCAGAAATTTCCTCTTTTCCATTCGTGAAACAGAAAAGTTAAAATCAAACTTTAATCGTGAATGTGAATGTGAAGATCGACGCTCTATCATCAGAATTATATTTTGTCTCTTAAAGAGAAGCCAGCACCATCATCACCATCACCGCTACCATTCTTTGACCTACGAAAATGGAGGTGGCACTCGAGCGGAAAATGTGGCATGATTGTCTATGTAAGCATCTCTATAACTTCTGGAGGACGACAGCTAAAATAGTTTATAGAAAAATTCAAAAACAAAAATTTCACTTACAAGTGTACATTTATTTAACCAAGTAACTGTGAAATTTAACTAGAGATGGCGACGGTTACAGAAAACAAATAATAGACAAGTGATTTGTGATTAAAGGAGAACATTGAAGAGGAACAAACATATTGGGAACAATGGCATCAACCTTCTTCCTCTTACTAATTCAGTTCTAACCATAATCATGGAAGAAAACATATCTAACAAGGTTTCTCATTCTGTGTGGTGCTGGCTTCCTTAACAAAAGTTCATACAACTATGCTTCCATCTCTTTCGACTGGGCACGCCTCGACACAGACTGATATTATTCAAGACAAAAAAAACACAAACTATTTCTGGAAATGAAAATTATGTATTAATACAGCCAATTACTTACATATTACGCCAGTGCCACGCTGTAACCCCGCTGAAAATTAGAAACTCAAATTGACACTCAAACTCAATGAAAGAACATGCAAGAGCCTGGAATGCCTGCATCCATTGAAATTGTTTTTTCGTACTCCTATGAAACAAATCACTTACAGTAATACTGGTTCGCTTGAGAAGATTAAAAGAAAAAATCATAACTGTTTCTCTTTCTCACTTACACATGAACCCCCAACACAAATGCCTGTTCCTCTCGTATCCTCACTTTGTCAACCAATAGATAAATATTAAAAATGTGCATACGGAAGCGACAAGAGAAAGAATGATGGTATCCATGGACTTTTTACGCTTTATAGCAGCGAGGATGTGATTTACCTGCGCCATCAAGTCATGGAACATCAATAAATAGAACTACAGAGATCGTAAGATGACAGATTTACACATTCAAAAGAGTTAAATTAAAGTATTTGACCAAAAAAAGAGTTAAATTAAAGTCCTCTTTTTTTGTGCATTACCCTTGAAATAAACATTTTTATATACCAGAGTTTGGTACGAGGCACTTTCTTAGCCTCCATAGGATTCATTAAAAGCTTATCTACTGTACTGCCCCTTGAAACTTCGGTCAAATCTCACTTTACTCCCCCAAAGTTAAAGTGGCCCACTTAACCCCCTTGATTGTGATTTTGTGTTCCACTTTATCCCACACTTATCTCCATTAATAACTCTGTCAGTTTTGATGACGTGGCAGGACTATTTTAGTCCTTTTATCACAAGTGATGATGTGTCATGTGAATGGCCCACTTTTTTATTTAAATTGAATTAGATAAATGACAAAATAATGTAATTATTTGTTTAATTAAAAATATACATATATATATATATAATGGAAAAATTAATAAATAAAAATCTTTCTTTTCTGTGCTTTAAAAATTAAATTTAAAAATAAAAAATTTTAAAATAAAAAACTTGCCCAGATCCAACTCTCCCCAAAGAATGGCATCATCCTTTCTCTTTTCTCCTTTCTCCTCTCTCTGCAACCAACCACCGCACAATTATCCATAAGTTCCACCCAAAGACATCACCAGCTATAAACACCCATACCCCCACCGACCTCTCTCTCTCTCTCTCTCTCTCTCTCTCTCTCTCTCTCTCTCTCTCTCTCTCTCTCTCTCTCGGCCCATTGTCGTCTTCATTTCTTCACAAATCTAGGTCTCCAAAACGTACCTCAAATCCAAGCGATCTGAGTCTAACATCTTAGTTCCTACTGCTATCAATCTCCCAAGCCAGCAATGGAGAACCTGATTTCCACGGTGAACAAAATCCAAAGAGCTTGTACAGCTCTAGGTGACCACGGCGAAGCTAGCGCATTACCGACGCTATAGGACTCCTTTCACGCCATCGCCGTCGTCGATGGCCATGTTCTCTTCTGATCGCTCACCTATCCCTCTCATCGATCCGAGTATATGAATTTTGATTTGTGTTTCTTTTCATCTGCTTTGTAACTTAGCCCAATTTTCACGAAAGCTTAATGTTTCAAACTAGTTTATACTCGTGATGCTTAAAAACAAATATGGAATTGCTTTTATGCATTTCAGTTGAACTGCTAGGAATTGTGTACGCTAAGTGGAACATGTTTGCTAATTGGGAAGAAGAAAGAAACAAGACTTGTTGAATATGATAGCAAATTTTAGATCAGGTGGGTATGGCTGGTATGGGTGGTTGTGGATGACGGTGCAGTGGTTGGTTGCAGAGAGAGAAAGGAGGAAGGATGAGGGGATAGGGATTGATCTTTGGGGAGAGTTGGATCTGGACAGTGTTTTATTTATTTATTTTTATTTAATTTAATTTAATTTTTAAAGCATAGTGAAAAAATATTTTTCTTTATTAATTTTTCTATTGTATATATATATTTTAATTAAACAAATAATTACATTATTTTATTATTTATTTAATTCAATTTAAACAAAAAAGTGGGCCATTCACATGACACTCCATCACTTGTGGTAAAAAAGACTAAAATAGCCCTGCCACGTCATCAAAACTGATAGAGTTATTAATGGAGATAATAGCGGGGGGTAAAGTGGAACACGAAATCACGGTCAAGGGGGGTTAAGTGGGCCATTTTAACTTTGAGGCGGTAAAGTGAGATTTGACCGAAGTTTCAGGGGGCACTACAGTAAATAAGCCTTCATTAAATTTAGCTATGGTTTCAAGTCATTCATTAAACTTTGTTGTGGTGACTTACTTTTTTGCAATTAAGCCATTGCATGCATCTTATAACTCTTATTCATAGTTCAAATATAAAACAGAAACAATTGATTTCCTTTGATAACTGACCATGTGTGACACTGACACTGACACCGGAATACCACAGAAATAACTAAAACATCAATCAAAACAATTACTAGTTTCATACCGATGGAAGGCGGCTGCCAATGTTGCTGAGCTTTGAATTAATACCACCAAAAGTTGAACGTTGAAGGACAAGCGTACCGAGTGTTGCTTGAGCTTGAGAGATCACAGTATCCATCTGCAGCAGAATAGACTTGGGAACTCAATATAAAGCACAATTTTAGTGCTAATCAAGCAGCATATCTGATATTTCCATTTGCCACTCCTCAGGAAAGGGACGTAAATAAATAAAAAAGCCTGACCATGGAATCTGACTGACTATCATCATCTAAGAGAAGTGCCTCCATGAACAGTACATTTTGCTTTCATTTCCTAGGCTCAAATATTTATTAACACAAACCAGAGTTGCACGTAGAAAAGTTTCCTTTCTTTTCCGTTTTAGCCTAATGAAATATATCTTTATTAACAAAAAACAACTGCTTTTTATTAAGCGTACCTGTCCTGTACTTCGACTAACAGCAGCATGCTCTTTAAGGAGAGCATTTTCTGCAGAGCCAACACCATCTTCCAAATCTACTCTTGTTCGATCAAACTCCCTAAAATCCTCAAGGAGTGAAGCATGCTCTTGCTTAGCTCTAAAGCTGGAGCGGAGACGATAGAACTCCTGCACTTCAATCATGTCTAACAAAAAGTTAGAGTCTGCTAGCCTTAATCTAAGGAATATGGTTTTATAGCAAAAGAGTGCACAAATGATTCAAATACTATACAAAATTTTGAATTGAAGGTGTTTGTTGCTTTTCCAGCATATAGCATGAGGCTAATCATAAGGTATCTAGTTGAAAACATAATTGTAACATTAAATCTGTAACTTAAAGCAGAGCTCAGAATGAGGCTTTGGTCAGAAAAATTGACCATCCATATTTAACCTTTCAAGCTCTCGAATTCACATTGAATTCAGAACAAAAAGATGAAAGTTTCTCCTCTCTTTTCCTTTAATTTCATATTTCTAAAATGGTAAATGGAAATAATATGGCCACACCAAATCAGGGCCTAGAGGTTCTTCATCCTAAAAAAAAAGCCGGACGGAAGGCAGCCACAAAGCTGAAATATTAACAACTTGTAGTTAAAAGAAAAATGAAGAAGAAGGATTAATGATCTGTAACACAAATCCCTTCTTAAAAACATAGGATCTTGACTTCAAATAGAACTATGAGGAGGCATGAGAGCTCATAACTGCATCCATCCATGCCTGTTTGCCTATGAAGCAACATAAAACACCTTTGAGACACCTTAACACGATAAGGGTCACAAAATTAAATACTGCCATCTAATGTTCACCTATCAGCATTATTAAGAGGCCAGATTGGCAGAATACCTGAGTGAGATCTTGAAAAATTTCTTGATGTCTAGTCAAGGTATGAGAAACCATTTCTGATCCTCCTGATGATACCCATGCTTGCATTTGCGAATTTACTTGTTGCAGTTGCTTTAATAGTCTATCTATCCCAGATTCAAGATCATTCTCTGCAGTGTCAAATTTTGCAGTACCCTTCGCAGAGACAAACTTACGATAAGAATGCATCAGCTCATCCAACTGAGCTTCAATTTTCCTTGCCTGAAATTATATATAGATAAAAATTCATATTAAGAAAACAACATTGCCAGCTATCCAGAGTTAGTATGAAGGGAAATGTGCATGAAATAGGCAACAAATGAAAACAATTAGCATAGCAAATGCACGATCATGCACTTTACAGTAAAAATGAAATTTTTCCTGCAATTTAGGTTGAGCCCATGCGATTATGTTCTATGAGGTGTAAACAATTACCGTTGAACAAATAACTAATGCCACTCTGTGCAAGAGAAAAAAATAAATAAATAAATAAAACTAAAACTAAAACTCTTGAACTTGGACTAGTCATTTTTTTGAGGAAAGGGTCCAATACCGTTGCAGTAGGGCTATACGGCTGTTAATATGACCAAGCAAGTCATGCTGCCTTGTAAGAAAGATTTGGAACAATAGAATCTGGCACTAGTAGAGTCTTTTAATTGAATCTTAGGAAGAACAAGCAGATTGATTCACACATTACCTAATGTCTTATGATTAAAACCCACAACGAAATTCGAAAATCTTTTAGTTTAGCATCATAAAGAACCTGTGCCTCAAGTCCTTTTTGCACCAGATTTCAAGTAGAGGGTGGTAAAACTCCTTTTTGCACTACATTTAACTTGAAATAGAAGTCTTTAAGAGTCAAAAATTTTATAACGAAGACTATGTTGAAACTTTTCACTACGATTTCTTTTAATTTCATTATTGTCCACCAAATAGAACTAGTAACTGCGGGGAATTGAGTGTGACTCAACTACAACTCTTTAACCTTTCATATTCTTTTCCATACGATCAATTTTCTCTTACTAGCAATTATCATTCGAATCAAAGCTAAAATTTACCCTACATTTGTAGAATAGAAAGAATTTCTCAATTTAATGCATCAAACTACAAACCACATGACACAAATCCAGTAATTGACCATAAAAAAATTCAGAGAAAAACGCAAGCTGATCTCATGCACCTACTGCCGACAACTTAAACAAAAACAAAAACAAAACAAAAAACCAGTAACGCAAACAGCACGGGTTGCAGAATTCAACTGATATCAAATTCTGCCAGGCAATTTCTCGAAAACCAAACAGAATTTAGGATAACGTGGTTTACAAAATAATCAAGTTTCCAGAGAAGTCCAGATTTTCATCTCAATTCTCGCACTTTCTCATCAATCAAACAGAATTCAAAAGAAATCCTACAGAAATCGTCAATTTGTTCGCTAATTTTTCAACGACGAAGAGAAAAGCAGTACCTGTTTGCGAAGCGCGTCCCATGAGCTTGGCACTTCCATTTTCCACCCACACGAAAACAGAGGTCGATCTTCCAAAATTGAAAATCGCTTCTTGTTTGTCTCTGTAATCGCAGTCAGTTTGTGCCTTCTCGAACCTTCTCCTTCTTCTTCGTCGTCTTCTTCGTTTTGTTTCAAAGATGGAATATTGTGAAGGTTGGGAATTGGGGTTTGTTTGGAGACGCAGACAGGCGGTCTGCTTTCGACGGCAGTTTGGTGTGCTTCTTAAGACTTACCAGGCGTTGGGAACAAACGAGATTCATAATAATAACCTATGTTGCACAGACACGGTACGGAGACACGAAAACGCGACACGGCGACACTTTATTACCTAAAATCTCAAAAACTGGTGACACTATTAAGAATTAAAATAATAATAAATTCTAATAAAATTATAATAGTATATATTTATATATATTTAAAAATAATAATTCATTCTCAATACTTCAATGTCACATAATTCCATAAAACAAAACAAAATACTGATATTCCTCATCCATACATAATAATTAATACACCATAAAATAAAACATAAATGATCTAAACTCTCAATCTTCTTCAAGCATCTATATCTTCTTCATTGTTGTTATTAGATCTAATCCGATACATTACTTTGTGTAACTTTGTTGCAAGATCTACTTAGTATTAGAATTACTCATCTTTCCCTTAAAAAAATAAAGCATAGTACACATATTCATTATGAACCAAATTTCCAATTAATAAACATACCCAATTAATAAACTAAATTCAAACATACTCAACAACTAAGCAACAAGACTTCTATTAAAAATAAAAAACAAATACAGATACAATACAAAGATGGCCAAAAAAAGAAACACATCAAATAAGGATGAGATTGCATTCATTTTTGTAGTGAATTATATTCTTTTATTATGCTGAATATTGTGTAGGAGGAGAAAAGGGAATGAGTGTGCGGCTGCTGAATCCTTTAGGTTTAGAAAAGTTTTTTTTATATACAGTTTTGACCCTTTTAAAAAAAAAAATTCAAATCTGTCCACCACAGTTTCAAAAATTACGTTTTGACCCCGTTTTTATTTTCAAAATTTCAAATTGGTCCCTGCCGTGTCTTGACCGTGTCGGAGCCGTGTCTTGACCGTGTCGGAGACGTGTCTTGACCGTGTCCAATCCGTTGACCGTGTCCAACGCGTGTCGGAGGCGTGTTGGAGCCGTGTCGGCGTGTCCGACACTCCGACACTCCAGCATTTTGGAGTGTCCGTGCAACATAGATAATAACTACGATCCAAAAATAATAAAAATTAAACAAATGTGCTTCTCCCTGTTGTACCTTTCATACTAAATTGTCCTTCTGTTTGTAAATATAAAAAGACTAAATTGTCCTCATTGGTGCGTCCCCGTAGCAAAAGACCAAATGGTATGTGTCCCAAACCAAAACCAGAAAGTAAAAAAGAAGGGGCTACTGCTGAATGTTTAGGGTCATTCTCATCTCAACATAGGTCTTAAGGTTTCAATTTTATCAATTTACATTCCAATATTTTCAAAATGTCCAATTTAATCGTTCCGTTAAGTTGATTATGAGGTCAAATGTTAATTGTTGACGTGGCCACTGTGGAACCCACATGTTAGAACATCTCAAGGGTATTTTTGAGTTGAAGATAGGAAAAAATATTCCTTTATCAATTTACCCTTAACCCCACAGTCATCCTCTCTCTTCCCCTTCCACCTTCTCCCACCCACCCCAACCCCACCAGCCCCTAACACCAACGCTTCCACCCTCGCAAGCCACCACTCATCCCTAGCTACAACCATAGTCGGAAATATCGATAATATCAATGAAATATCGAGGATATTTCGGTTTTTTCAGGTTACGGATATTTCGGAACGTATCCATACACATATCGTATAAATATCAAAAATATCGACGAAATTTCGATGTCAATAATTTCCGTCACACTTCAGCAATATGTGGTCAAAATTTCGATGTCATATCGCTAGAATATCGAAAATATCGTGATTTGTGCATGAAAGGGAAAAAAACACATAAAGGGCGATTCGGACTCTGTTGGAGTGGGAAGTAGTAACTATGGTTATACTCATAACTAAGCCTTTCCCTACTCTTCATATCTCATTCCTTTTGGGATGGAATCGAGCGGCTCATGGAAAGAATCTGAGACCCAATCTTCAAATGATTTTGCTTCGACAACTTCAATCAATCTCGGATCCATATGGATGGCATGTTAACAATTACATGCAAAATTATTTTTGGAGATTTATCATTTGATGACTACTCTTCACAATACACTTACTCTACACATAGAGATGATGAAGATTGTGAAAATTTTGAACCTCATAGGAACTCTATGTGGTACTAAGTCACTCATGTATTTTACCATGCAATGTATAAAGTGTAAAATATTGTAGTAAATCATTATATATAAATGTTTATATGGTGTGTTTAATTCGCTTTCATTAATTACTACAAAATTTTTACACTCACAGTGTTTCAGCTCGCTATATAATCAACTTAAATCAATTAAACCCATAATGCAATGCATTTCCTTCCAATTTTTTTTTTATAAACTAATTGATAATTGGCTAAATAAACATCATCTAAAGTTTCAATAAAAAAATTTCAAGTTTTTCTTGCAATTTTCATGGTTTTTATTCAATTTTTATCGATATCGATAATATCCCGATATTTCCATCGAAATTTCCATGTTTTTTGACTATCGATATTTTCGAAACCATCGATATTTTCGAAACCATCGATATTTTAGTCCTTGGCTACAACCCATACCCGACCCACTCCTCTCTCTCTCTCTCTCTCTCTCTCACAGCTCCGGCTGCCCCTCTATCTCTTCCCAAAGAGAAAGCTCCATCCGTTCAGTTATTTATGCATCTCCCCGACACAATTTAACTGACTTAGGCATCAGAGGCCTTTGGCCAACACCCCCTAGGTGTGCTCCGTTGACCGAATCTATTTTGCAGGGATCGAGGAAGAAGAGGTTTGAGTGTGAGGAAGATCATCTGTGAATATTCTCCCGTGAGACTATTTTCATAAACAAATTGGTGCGTTCATTGAGAGATTCGAGATATACTCAAAGCGTTGCTCTCGAATCCAAACCTAAGGAAATCTGTTTTCCTTCCCTTCATCTTTCGAAGCTTTCCAAAGACCATGGCCAGAAGTATATGCACACTGAGCAAGGCCACTGTGACAACCTAATTCGCTAAGGGTTCGAGCCACCGTGGTGGTGCGACGTCAAGCCAACCACGCTCTGCCACCAAGACCTCATATCTTCCTTACGATCCCATGGCCAAGAGCACTGTCCCAGTGCATGCTGCCCCTCCTCCTCACGGCTCCACAGCCGAGATGACCAAAACAACTTGGTTGGTTAGCTCCTCAGGCAGATTGACCTGGTCTACGACCTTGAACTTGGATCTAGTGGTGAAGAGAGAATGATGGATGAACGCATCGATAGACGGTTTAAGAGGTCCCAGTCAGGTCGAGCAAGAACCAGCAGGCAAGAAGAAAGACATGAATGCAATGCTCAGCATGCAGACCTGTCATAAGCATCCGCGAGCCCTGACCAGAGCAAATCGAGTGTCCATTCGAGATTAGGTCCAAAGACCAACGTGCACGAGAGGTTGGGAGCGCGATCTGTTTTTATTTTCCAGTGTCCATTCGAGTGTCCATTTTATTTTCCAGTTGATTTTATAGTTTTGGATATTGAACCATTTGTGCATTCTAGTTCTCAAATTCTTGTTGTTCTTGGAAGACCATTTCTTGCTACATCTAATGCTCATATAAATTGTAGGAATGGACTTATGCAACTATCATTTGGGAACATGACATTGGAGCTCAACATATTCAACATATGCAAGCATCCTGCAAACATTGAAAATGACAAAGAAGTTTACATGATCAAGATATTTGTTCAAAATTGCTTTAATTCTTCTTTTTCTTATGAGCTTTTGCAAATTTGTTTGGTAAATGAGGATTGTAATTTTGCACAAGATTTTGAAGTACAATATCTTTGTTCTTTTGTTGGATTCTACGCAGGTACAAGAACATAATGGTTGGGTACCAAAATATTAGGAGCTGCCAACTATGAGTGATGAGACAACATCATCAAAAGAAGAAGCCCCAAAGTGTGAATTGAAGCATCTTGCTGCTAGACTTAAATATGCTTTTTTGGGAGAAGATGAGACCTATCTTGTGGTAATATCTTCTAAACTACAGCTTCTGCATGAAGGTATGTTACTTAAAGTTTTGAAACATAATAGGACTGCTATTGGATAGACTTTATCTGATATTAAAGGTATTAGTCCTTTGGTTTGCACACACCAAATTTTTCTTGAAGAAGATGCTAAATCAGTTAGGCAGACTCAACGTAGACTTAACCCAACAATGAAAGAAGTTGTGCAAAAAGAAGTACTTAAACTTCGGGATGCAGGTATCATATATCCAATTTCTAACATCAAATGGGTAAGTCCTACACAGGTTGTTCTTAAGAATTCAGGAGTCACGGTAGTTGAAAATGATAATGGAGAAATGGTACCAACTAAGGTCACTACTTGATGGAGAATGTTTATTGATTACCGCAAATTGAACTCAATCACAAGAAAGAATCATTTTCCTTTACCATTTCTTGACCAAATTTTGGAAAGAGTTGCAGGGCATATGTATTATTATTTTTTAGATGGTTATTCACAATATTATCAAATTGAGATTTCATTGGAAGATCAATAAAAAAACAACTTTTAATTGCCTATTTGGAACTTTCGCTTTTAGAGAAATGCCTTTTGGTCTTTGCAATGCACTAGCTACATTCCAACATTGCATGATAAGCATTTTTAGTGACATGGTAGAAAAATATTTAGAAGTTTTCATGGATGATATTACTATGTTTGGTGATTCATTTTCTGATTGTTTATCTAACTTGGAGAATGTTCTTATCATGTGTAAAATTTTGGTACTTAACTAGGAGAAATTCCAATTCATGGTCACATCTGGCATAGTGCTTGGACACATTGTCTCTCACAAAGGAATTGAAGTGGATAAGTCAAAAATTGATTTAATTGCTAATTTACCTATTCCTAAAACTATTAAAGATATTAGATCTTTTTGGGTCATGAAGGTTTCTACCGGAGATTCATACAAAATTTTAGTGCAATTGCAAGGCCATTGAATAATCTCTTGGAGAAAGATCCTAAATTTGATTGCACTTATGCATGTCAAGAAGCATTTGAGAAATTAATTAAAATGCTAACTCCTATTATGCGGCCCCCAGATTGGTTCATGCCCTTTGAATTAATGTGTGATGCTAGTGATGGTTCTATTGGGCCAAAGAAAAGACAAGAAGCATGTTGTTATCTCCTATGCACACAAAACTTTGAATAGTGCACAGAAAAATTACACTACAACTGAAAAAGAATTGATTTCTGTGGTTTTTGCATTGGAAAAGTTTAGATCATATATTTTGGGCTCACAAATTGTTATTTTTACAGATCATTCAGCCTTGAAGTTTTTGTTGACAAAGAAGGAATCCAAAGCACGATTGATTAGATGGATTTTGATTCTCCAAGAATTTGATCTTACAATCAAGGGCAAGAAAGGAGTGGAGAATATTGTTGCAGACCATCTTTCTAGGATATCTTTTGAGGATCCTTCTAAACATTTGCCTATAAAAGACTCATTTCCTGATGAACAATTATTTGATGTTTCTAAATTACCATGGTTTGCTAACATTGTGAATTTTCTTGCTACAAGTCTTATCCCACCTCATTGGACCTCATAAGATAAAAAGAAATTTATGGTTGAAGTGAGAATTCTTTTGGGATGATCCGTATCTCTTCAAATATTGTCACAACTAGGCAATCCGTAGATGTGTTCATGATGAGGAAATATTTAGTGCCATATCTTTTTGTCATTCTGAGGCTTGTAGAGGTTACTGGTCTGCCCTTGCAAGTGCACAAGAATGATGTAGTATAGCGTTTGACAAGTCCAAGTATATCGTTCCCACGAGGATTCCAAATTAACCTAATATTTGAATACCAAAATTAAATCTAACTGATACGCAAGTGAATTTGTAGAGATTGTTGTTGTGAAAATTTATGAAACAAACAAGAAATTAATAAAAGTAATTGAGAATAAAAAGGGTTAATTTTAAGGTTAAAAGACAATGATGAAGGTCTAGGGTTTCGGAATCAACCACAAGCAATCCAAGTTAGATTTCAATGCATTCAACAGATTCTTTCGATTCTTTAGATGATAATTCCCGTATCTAAGTCCTTTTCAGGCACTTAGACTATAGTTTTCCTTAAGTGTAAGATTCTTTTCTAGTTCAGAAAAAGATCATATACCCAATCTTGCAATCTATCCTGGTTAAGGCATAAATTTAACAAGTTGGATTCATTACGTTCTAGAAAACAAGGGAACTAAGCAAACTATTATTCTTCGTCAAGCAATAATGTAATTCACCACACTTAATCACAAGAAGCTAATTGATTTATATTGCTGGTTCTGCCTCAAATTCATCTTCCAATTTACTAGATGCAAAGCCCTAAGGTGATCAATCAAAGAACTTAAACAAATAGCAACAATTAAAATAGTGATTAAGCATTCATCTGAAAGAAACTTAGAATCCATTAAATAACATTAGAAATCATAACTTTCCATGCTCGGGCGTCATCCTCGCCCTAGAGAATAATTTAGTTACTCATGTTCAAAGAAAACATAATTGAAAAACTAGAAAACATAAAATAAAACTTATGGATTATGACGATGCTCGAGAACTTGACGATGGCAGCAGCTCTTTGACTCTCCTTCCAACTCCAGCATCCCCGAACTCTATTTTTCTGATCTTCTTTAAATAAGGAACAAATCCTTTTTCGACTCGGTAACTCTGCTTTCCTAGTTTGGCTCCAATTAACTTTGATGAGTTGGCATCCAAAATCCTACTAAATATAGGATCATACTTCAGAAAATTACCCCACTTCCTTGTAAATACTTCCCAAATGCAATTGACATAAATTGGACTCCAAGGATTAAACTTAAAAGGATTATTTTTGCAAAACCCGCAGAACACATTCTGCCCGAACTGTCTGTACTAAAATGGCCACAACTCTCTCCACACATGTCCGAATCATGAACCGTAAAATTCTACGGAAAGCTAACATCCGTATCTTTCCAACGATATAAGGCTCAACATCTGGTTCGCTCTGAGGAAGTACAGTATATTCTGTCAAGTTGACTGATCTGCACAGGACATTCTTGCGAAACATCTTTTAATCCCAAAAATGCTCATTTTGCTTGATTTTCCATCTTTACTCTTCAAATCTAGTAAAACACAAAACTAAGTAAAAATGGACTAAACTCACTCAAGAACATAGCAAGAATCTAAGAGAAAGATAATAAAAATGTACGAAATAATGGTTATATCATTCACTTTTCTTTCAAAAAAACTTTGGCCAAAATTCTTCAATGTGGTTTTTATTGGCCTAGACTTTTCAAAGATGTGTATGAATTTTGCAAGACTTGTCTAAGTTGTCAAAAGTTGAGAAAAATTACTCGATGTAATATGATGCCTCTTAACCCAATTTTAATCATTGAAATTTGACTGTTGAGGCATTAATTTTATGAGTCCTTTTCCCCCATCTTTTGGTTACTTATATATTCTTGTTGTTGTGAATTATGTTTCAAAATGGATTGTGGCCATACCATGTCGGAAGACTGTTTTGAAATTTTTTGAAAGAAAATGTATTGTCCAGGTTTGGTTCTCCTAGAGCGATCATCAGAGATGGAGGATCACATTTTTGCAACCGACCATTTGAAGCATTGATGAAAAAATATGGGATCACCCATAAGATTTTAACTTCATACCACCCACAAACAAGTGGCCAAGCTGAACTTGCAAACAGGGAAATCAAGCAAATTTTGGAAAAAAACGATGAATCCGACTCATAAGGAATGGCCAATGAGACTAACTGATGCTTTGTGGGCATATCGTACTACATACAAATCACCTCTTAGTATGTCCCCATATAGGCTAGTTTATAGTAAACCTTGTCATTTACCTGTTGAATTCGAACATAAAGCATATTGGGTTATCAAATTGTTTAACGTTAGCCTTGGAGATGCAGGTACCTTCAGAAAACTTAGGGTTTGGGGTTCTTTTTCCTCTATACTCTAGCACAAAAAGTGAAAAGTAAAAACTAAATTGAAATGATTATCAAACGGGCCCTCAACTACAAGAAGGAAAGAGGTTTCTCACACACTACCAAGGTGCTACATGGATTCGAACATGAGATTATTGGTATGATTTGCAAGTCAATATCATTTTCCCCTAAACTAGACTCGTTGGCACCCTCACACCATCTAAATACCACTTGAACCGTATGCATTTTTGCATGAAAGATTGAACTAAATTACGAAAAATTGAAAACACAAAGCATCACCCAAAATATTGTAATTTAGGGTTGGGCCAAGGCTGAGAAAGGCATGGCTTAGGGCCTACCATTTACAAAAATGGGCGAGTCCAAGCTTGGGCCGAGCCAATTTTACAATGTTTGCCCAAATACATTTGGTTGGGAAGGGCATGGCCAATCAACGAACTGGATTCAATAATGTAAACTACAGATACACAAGCTGATGAAAATGATAGCAAAAGTAAGTGCTAAAATAGCAGTCACAAAGTTTCCCACATAAAAATTTAGGTTCATAAGTATTCAAGGTACAATTAATCCAACTAAAGCAGGTTCTTGTCATAGCATATATCCATAAGAGGAAGCCCCATGAAAACATGGTCTTGCCATCCAACCAGTTGATCCAAATTTAGTCTTCCACTTTTGCTACCATTGCCTGGCATAATAAACATCACAGAGTAAGAAAAACCTTAACAAGATGTTTCCTGTGCATAAATGACGGTTTAGGGAATGGTTTTGATTCAGCTTGTCTGACAGTTGATTCTATGTGCAGATATTTTACTCGAATCTCGAGATTCTTAGTCTTGGTCATCTAAATGCAATTGAGTGATTGCAACAACAATATGTTGAAGCTGCGCAAGATGCATAGAGATAAAATGAACTGAAGTAAATTGTAACATGGCAAACTAAACAACCAAAACCTGAGGAACTTTGTTTAGTAGTTCCCCCACAAACCTTGTAATGCAAGAACACCAGAAGCCGCCCTACACAACAAGACAGCTGTTATTCAATTCTACTAGACACAGATTGAAAAAGTTCTTTTTCTACAATCGAAACAGGACCTTTATATACAGACTCTGAAGTGGATGAATAAAATCAAATGGCAATATCTAAAGTGGTGTGATATATATTGTTTGGAACTAATTACAGGCTGCTACTATGCTTCTTCCCCCATAAACACCCATTCCTTTCCAGTGAATATTTTATCATTGACAAAAAAATTTCAGCATTCTTCAACCTCTCTATTACTGTATAACTTATCAAATTACTGTGTAATGAAACTGCCAATAATCTTGTTGTTACTAGCAAAACACATGCATGTCTTTCTACTTATCTTTTATAATAGACAAAACTGAAAGCGTGTCATGGTATTAGGAAGAAAAAAAAATGAAACACTAAAATCCTTCCTGTTTCAAAGTGAATGTGGCAAGGCAATCATGAATATGTAGATTGTTGGGTTTAACAATCAGCCCAAACTATAGCAAAACAAATAGAAGATCTGGAGAAACTGACTTTAAAATAATAAAGAAGGCTCATCTTCGCCTCATGTTCTCTTATTAAGATATAATATTTAACCTAGTACATAATACGGTTCAAACCGATGAATAAGTAGTTGGAAACACATTTAGAAAGTGTGTACTATGTTTGTCCCTCTAATTTGATGAGTAAAACAAATTTAATATCAATTTTTTCATAACATAACTTCATCACAATAGTATGCCCATGAATCAGCTTGAATATGCAACAAAATTTTCACACAACATGTATGAGCATTGGATCCTTTGTTATGATTGTTTTGTCAAACATGGTTTTGATTTCACGGCTTCAGATTTGGTGACACATTTCTCATTTTATTCTTTTGGCTCATGTTGTTGTATTGAAGGTGCTATTGGGTGCTCGCTATTCACTAACATTCAAGGCCAGTATAAATCATGTTAAAATTGCATTGAAGGCAAGTTTTCATCTTGAGTTGACCATCCCTCAATAAATAACTAATATTGTAAGCAGCATAAATTCATCAAATAAGAGGCTTGAATTATGGGTAAATTGTTGCAATGAGTTAAATATGGAAAAGAAAATTGTAGACAATGATGTTACACACAAGGAATAAAATATCCATAATATCCCAATATTTCCATCGAAATTTCCGTATTTTTGGACTACCGATATTTCCGATATCATCGATATTTTAGATATCAATGGACCAAAATATCGATAATATTGACGACATGGACCGAAATATCGATAATATCCCGATATTTCCATCGAAATTTCCGTATTTTTGGACTACCGATATTTCCGATATCATCGATATTTTATTCCTTGGTTACACATAGGTGGAATTCCACCTACCAACTATTAAAAGTTGCAATTGAGCATAAAATGGGTTTTGAATCTGACTTTTGAAGTTTTTTTTACACATGTTATGAATTAAATTAATTTTTTCATTGTTGTCTAAAATATTATAACAAAAAGATTTAATAGACACAAAAAAAAAAAAGCCCAGTCCGACCGAAAATTTTATATTTTAAAAAAAGCCCATAAGGCCTATCTCGAGCCCTACTCAAACCCAAAAATTTCAGGTCGCCCTGCCCTATGATGAACCCAATAGCTAGGTTAGTAGCTTGTGGGGTGATGATAACCATTGTGTCTACCGCAATTGATCTCATGCTAGACTTCAAGATGTGTTTTGGGCAAGATAACATAAGAATGAGTCCAATAAAAAATATGTGAGGGCGGGGCCCAAAGCAGACAATACCTTGAAGTATTGTCGAAGCTTCACCAAGAACTACAGCATCAACCCACTTTCGAGGGTCTTGAGTAAAATCAGTGCCGGCCCTGGCCCAGGGCCACCAGGGCTACAGCCCGGGGCCCAAAGCTGAGGGGGCCCAAAATTTTTTTTTAAGCCTATGTATGTGTGTATTAAAAAAAAAATTAAGTTTACCAAAAATAAAAATAAAAAAATAAAAAAATAAAAACAAAATCAAACACGCTAGGAGCCGTAGGAAAGCCAATCAATCATTTTTATTGGAGATCTCAATCTCATCTCACCTCAAGAAACGTATTCAATAAGCAAACCAATTATTAATATTATATAATATAATTTAAAATAAAACGAACAAATCACTACAGCCACAAAAGAAGCATATGAAATAGATAAACCATGGACATCCATTAAAATTCTTAAGTTTGTAAAGAGTGTGAATATGTTTCCTGTGACTGTGGCATCTGCTGAAAGAAGTTTTTCTAAATTAAAATTATTGAAATCTTACTTGCGGACTACCATGACTCAAGATAGGCTAAATGGATTAGCGATATTATGCTTTGAAAAGGATATGTTAGAAAACATTAAATATGATAGTATAATTGATGATTTTGCTTCTAAAAGTGCAACAATAAGACATTTTAAATGATGTTTTGTGGTTGTGATTTCATTGCTATTTTTATTTTGTAGGTACATGTGATGATTGTTTGTTTTGATTAATTGTGGAGGATGAAAAGAAGATTGATCAAATCAAGAAATGCCTACAAAGATTGGGGAGGAAGCATGTAGACTCAAATATGTGGTTATTATTTTTGAATGCAATGTTTATAATGTGGGGTACCCTTTTTCCTTCGTTTGGAGTTTTGTCCCATTGGGTTTTCCCCAAACAAGGTTTTAATGATGCTCCAAAGTGTTCTTCCTTATCTTTTGTAAATTCTTATAATTTTAAAAAAATTAATTAGTTGATAATTTTTTTTTTGCATTTAATTTATATAAAGGGGCACATTTGAGAAAATTTGCCCTAGGCCTTAAAAAACCCAGGACCGGCTCTGAGTAAAATTATAATCCCCAGATTGCATATGGGGTTCTCATTGTTTATTTAGATCTCCCATATAAAATAAAAATAAAAATTTTAGCACATGTTTAGAAAAATTTATGGTTCCGTAATTGTTTATTTATATAGCCAATATTAATAAATATAAATATATAATTATTATTTGAATGGATATATGTATATAATATTGTTGCTGCTCACTACCAAAGATTCTCTGCATCAGTCTTGAATTTTTTGGCTTTCTAATAGTATTTAATTAGTGAGTGATTTAATAATGTGACACAGAGACATACATACATGTACTGCGTGATGCATATGCTTCAGATAGCTTAAGCATGTCCCACAAGCATGTTGCTTGACTTAATTATGAAGGTGATCACACACATTAACTTATCAAAGGTAGAAGGAAGCTATAAAATAATTAAGCTCGCTAAGTATCTTCATTAATTAGTTGGGGGAAGGGGAAATTAAGCTGTTCCTATAATAGTGATCCACTTGCTTCTTTTCACACTAGGTAAAAAGTGACTGTTGTAGAAGAGGTTTGGCTCAACTGGTTAATCGAATATTGGATAGAAAAATGGAGGAGAAACTGCTCTTAACTATTTCAATGAAAACTCTGGAGGTGATATATAGACAATAATGTTGGATGAATTTTAAAAGTAGGGGTGGGTACAGTTTGAATTGGATTGATTTTATTGAAAAATCATGTTCGAAGTTATAATAGAACTATTTGGTTCAGTTTAGTTTTGATACAAACAAGAGAGAAAACTAAACCAAACCAAACCAATTTTGGACGGTTTGACTCGGGCAATTTGGTCATAAGCCCAATCCTTTTTTCTTTCTCATTTTTCTTACTTTGTTAGCCATATATTACAACAACAAAAATTTCATAACTTACCATATCAAACCATCCTAAAATTGGGTCAAACTCCCCACTCTACCCTAACCCCCTCCCCTTCTCAAGTGCACACGGTTCGATTCACTTAGGAGACAATCCTGAGGCAATCCCATATAACACTCCCCCTCCTCCTCCCTAACGAATGACCAAAAGAAACTAATATAGTTACTATTTAAGATCAATAACTTCAAATTAAACATCTTTACCTATTTATTATCCAATAAGATGATTACATGTGTAAAATAAATATAAATATACCAATTTGTGAAAACTCAATGTAGCAATTGAATCAAACCATCAAGGTTGAGTTTGGTTTCAAATTATTTAACTTTTTTTCTAGTCAAAACCAAACCAAATCAAATTAATTATTATAGTTAGAACTTAGAATAGACCAGTTTGATGAGTTTGGCAAAATGGATCCCTGCCTATCGAAAAGCATAAAATCTTTGCTATCTCTTCACGTGGCAATCATATGAGAGTAAATTGCCTGTAATTTACCCAACCACACAATACAATACAATACATGCACTGCACATCCAAAGATGGCGGTTTTGGCTTTACACAATTATTGAGCTTATTATAGACATTGAATTTACATTATTTTGATGGAAAATAAATAAATAAAATTTGAGTGTCCCACCGTCCACTTCCCTCATCTCCAGCAGTTTCAACCACTTACTTCTTTTCTTACCTTTTTTTATAATTATTTTTATAAACTCCCTTTTTGTTTTCCCTTGGGATTCTCCAAGTCAACCAACTTAATAATCAGAGCTCACTCACACTCAAGAACACATAGGGAGAGAAAGAGAGACAAACAAGTGAAACAGAAAGTTGAAGTTTCCTCTTCTCTCTAAACTTTTATTTATTATTTCACACCTTTTGTACCTTTTTATTTTTGTTTTGTTTTGGAAGTAAATGGACAATAACAATGAGGAAGTTCCATCAGCTCCTTCAACACCTGTAACACCAGGCACTCCTGGGGCTCCTCTCTTTGGTGGGTTCAAGGCAGATCACAGAAGCAGTGGGATTGGTAGGAAATCACTCCTCAAGAGCTGCAGCAGATGCGTCACTGTTGAAGATTGGGCTTTGGAAGAAGGCACATTGCCTACAGTTTCTTGTGCTTTGCCTCACCCTCCTGTCTCACTTGCAAGAAAGGTAATTCACAAAAAAGAAGAGAGAGAGAGAGAGAGAGAGAGAGAGAGAGAGAGAGAGCTTTTCTAACATAAACCCAAAATATCCTATCTCATGTTGCCTTCCTTTTTTTCATTAAAAGAAAAAAAAAGTGAATTCTTGGCATGATATTGTGAAGAAATATGCATCAAATGTGAGATTTTAAGACCAACCCATTTTTCTTTGATGTGTGATTTCTGTTGGGTTGGTGCCAAAATCAGGTAGGAGCTGAATTTTTGGGCACGTTCATACTGATCTTTGCTGGAACAGCCACTGCCATAGTGAACCAGAAGACACAAGGCTCAGAAACCCCCATAGGCCTTGCAGCCTCCACTGGCCTAGCTGTTATGATTGTGATTCTATCAACAGGCCACATCTCTGGGGCCCACCTCAACCCATCTGTCACCATTGCCTTTGCTGCACTGAAGCACTTCTCATGGAAGCATGTGAGCTGCTAGGAAGACAAGAAAACTGCATCTGTATTTAATTACCAAAATGCCAGTCTTTTTAGATCTTTGAATTCTTGGGCTAATAATGTTGTTGGGTTTGTTGGTTTGGTTTTGGCAGGTGCCAGTTTATGTTGGAGCACAAGTTTTGGCATCAATCTGTGCTGCATTTGCATTGAAGGTGATTTTTCACCCCATAATGGGTGGTGGAGTTACAGTTCCTTCAGGAAGCTATGGTCAGGCATTTGCTTTGGAATTCATTATTAGCTTCAACCTCATGTTTGTTGTCACTGCTGTGGCCACCGACACTAGAGCTGTAAGTCTTCCTTTTCATGTGGCAATAATGAGTTTTGAATGTGAAAACCTAGTTTTTAAAAAATAGAGGTTCGCAGTCGTGAGTTAGATGAGTTGATCCTTAATTTGCGCTTGTATTTATAAAAAAAAAAAATAGAGGTTTTGGTAATAAGAATTTTTCAGGTTCGATCATTCTAATACAATTATGTGAGAGAAGCAAATAATATAACATTATTATGCCTCTTTTCTTTTGAAATAATTTCTTTTGGAGATTCAGCTTTGTGGGAAAGGTTTTTGTGAGCTGGTGGCATATGATATAGGATTTTTTTTTTTCATTTTGCCTTATTTTTATATTGTTAAGAGATTGGATATTTAGGCTAGTTTAAAATAAGTATATTTCTTCCAGTTTTTCTGTCATCTTCACAGGACTTTCCAGGAGACAGGAAATCCAATCCAATTTTAAAATATGTTTATCAACAACATGCATGAGACAAGAGTCAATGAAGATTAGCTAGATTGGGGGAATGGGGCCTCCACAAGTCCAATTTCCAATGAATAAATATTAAAATTTGTTTCATCACAGTTCAAGTTTCTTTCTCTAGAACCAACTACCAAGGTCAACTTAGAAGTAGAAACACATCTCCGGATAAGGACTAGATATAAGCCTTTCAGTAAAAATTATGTATCAGATATGTCACCTTTCACATTGTATTTTATTCACTAATCAGTCCAAAAAAAGAAAACTAAGAAAACTGCAAAATCTCCTAACCTAACATGACTGATTTTGGTCAAATTTTTTAACAACATGCAGGTGGGAGAATTGGCGGGAATCGCGGTGGGAGCAACTGTCATGCTTAACATACTCATAGCTGGGTACGTCAGAAACCCCAACCTATTTTACTGCAAAATCTCACTTTGGGCTGGTTGGCTGAATAATGAATGCATGAGCTATGGTACAGTCAAGTCCTCCGTGCACGGTGAGTCATTTCTGGCCGTCGATCATTGTGGGACCCACATTTGATCAACGGTCAGGAATAGCCTGCGTGTGCTCGAGCAACTGGTCCTAGCAAAACCCATGATTCTATATGAGTGCGTCTATTTATCTGAAAGGTCCTCTACCAAGTCCTTGAGATACACTATGAACACAGTTCACAGGCACGATGAATTAAATACATTCTAAATTCTATGTAGAAAAATGAATTCAGCAAGTCAATATGAAAGGGAAGTCATACAGCTCAAAGAATTACTCAAGAATAGTACTATTTCAGCATGGTATCTTGAAACTTTCTTTAATTTTCAACTATTGTGCAGGGAAACAACAGGAGCTTCCATGAACCCAGTGAGAACATTAGGGCCAGCCATAGCTGCAAACAACTACAAAGCCATATGGGTCTACCTCACTGCACCATTTCTCGGGGCACTCTTTGGGGCGGGAACCTATACAGCTGTCAAGCTGCCTGAGGAAGATGGTGACCATATTGGAAAGCCTTCAACAAGGAGCTTCAGAAGATGACCGATCAACATTATCATCAGACCTACATCAATAATACAGAAGCTCACATCAGGACATAATGCAGAAGGCGTGTAGCAAAAGGAAGGGAGATAAAATACAGTTGCATGATGAGCTCTGGCGGGTACATACATAATATATAGAAATGAAATAGTCTGTGTATTAATAATTAGCCAAGATAGAGATTATCTACTCTTCCCCTCTAAGAAAGAAGAAATTTACAAACCAAAAGAGTACGAAGATGAAAATTGACACCTTTTTTTTTCGGTGTGATGGGGGCAGAGCAGAATTGACCTTTGTCTACATGGATATATGAAACTAGGTAACAAAATTATTGTAGTCCTTTCTTAAAATAAGATTTGAGAAAATAGAGCTTTCATGGAGTTCCAGCATATAGTTGTTCACTTTTTTCATTCTTTCCCAAAATCCCAGTAATCACTTAATGTGCATTAAGGACTGAAATTTACTATCTTCTGTCATATTTCTCCCCAGTCCCCTTCAAAGTTGAAATGCAAAATTCCATTTTAATCTCATTTTTCAATTTTTGCATAAATAGTATGTGCCATCAATTGACATGTAAATAAGCTCATGGAAAATTACAATGACAGCCCACTAACTCAATTAGGAGCCCTTTTGCCTAGGCACCAGTGAATGCATCTTTTCCATTTTCGACACCAACACCAACACCGAACATGGTTCCCTTCACATGATTATATTGGCTTTCACTTTCAAAGTTTCTGAGCTTGGAATGCACACACACACACACACATAAATATATACAAGTGCATACCTATACAACGTGCGTATGTAACATAACTACCATGCATGCAATTAGAGAAAAAAAAATGTAATAAAAGAAAAAAGTATAGTTCCTTTTAGTAAAGCACTAGGTGCATAACATCCAAATGCAACAGAAAATGCAAAATTTTTCATCACTAAAGTAAACAATCACGGTTCAAACAAAAGTTTTATACAAGAAAATTGAAACAAGCTGAAGTTTGCCAGGGACAATCCAGAATGAAATCCAACAGAAAACGTATCATCGTAGTTCCTCAAGTAAACAATTCAGTAACACAGTGCAAATATGTCATCCCATTCAAGTTAGTGAAAAACCTATGAGGAGGTAGCATGAGAGTTAGAATTGTGTTCACTTGTTGAATTGTATTTACTTGCTGCTTCATAACCTGAGGGCAGTAGAAAAGATCACATCAAAGAAGAAACAGCATAAATTAGCAGGAAATTAGGTTTCAAACAATCTTGCCAAAATGCTTTCCAGTTCCATATAACTATTGATTTTATGCTGCAAAAAATGTCTGATCAAACCAATATCTTTGTACACTGTGATTCCGTCTCACTTGACAATCATCCAAACTGCTACAGAAGTTAATCTTTCACAGATTGACATGACAAGTCAACAACAAGCAGTACATACTGACGTCCTCATTTTCAGTAGCCAAAAATATAGAATCAAATCCCCTAGGAGTTCTAATGGATTAAC
Source organism: Prunus padus (assembly GCA_024362665.1). Lineage (NCBI taxonomy): Eukaryota > Viridiplantae > Streptophyta > Magnoliopsida > Rosales > Rosaceae > Prunus > Prunus padus. Next base: position 19,256,132 of record JANFAM010000010.1, on the reverse strand, counting down.
AAATAGGAACAAACATACATAACATAGATACTTAAACAGGAGTACATGTTCTCAAATCCTAAAGCAACAACAATACTCACGTAATCTATACAGACATAAGATTCTACTTTGATATATCCGAAAGTTTAAAATATATGTTAAATATTGGAAATTCCAATACTTCCCATGCACTTGGAGAAACATAACTAGTTTTTTCAATGACATAAATGGGGTGTCATACATAATTAATATGTTTAACTTTTGTAGCATGCAGGAATCCTTCTTCTTTCCAATCCGCATAAATAAGAAAGAAGGCTCCACCCCAAAACTCCAATTTGAATGAAGCCACAAAAAAGGGCCCGTCCCAATTTTCCAATGAGAATGAGAAAGGGTCCATCCGCATAAACAAACTCATACCTCTTATACCGATACTCTTACTATTCCCCCTTCAACGAAACAAGCATTTCTACCCAATTTATCTGTTTCAATTCCCCAATTTTTCTGGTTAAGTAAGAGTTATAGCAACATATTCCACTATTATCTGTCTTATTCCGTGCTAAACCATGTAAGAAATTCATTCAATACATTGAGGAGATGATAAAAGTAAATGCAACACATGCCCTGGAGCCTGGACATGCACAAAAGAAAGATGAATCCCAACGTTGGAGGTCATCTTATAGAAACCACAAAAAACTCAATTGAACAAAAGCGCTTTTCAGATGCTCAAGCTAACCTGCTTTTAGGAGTGAACAAGATCAATCAAGAAATGATTGTAAATTGTAAAAGCAAATGAAGTAAGCATATTGCCAACTACAAAAGTTTAACCAGAGGTATAAAGAACAACCAAATCAGCGTATATGGCTTTTATCCTATATTACATGTTCAGCATTTCAGAGAAACATAAATTGGATTTAACAAAGTTATAAAAAGAAAACCTTACCTAAAGTTAACCAAGCGCTTGAATGATTGCCCACTATGAAAAGCGAAATGCCTCTTTTTTTTTCCTAACTTCTGCCTCACTTAAGTGGAGCCTTCTTAATTTCTCCCAATCCCAAACTCAAAATCTCCACTTTCTTGCCTTTTCCCACACTTTCTCACCATCCAAACAAGCTCCTCTTCTTCAACCACCCCGACTAACCCAAACCCACCAATATTCCTCAAAAATCAGACAACCCCATTAACCATACTGACCCAAAAGCCCGATCAGACCATCGAAACCTCTTTGATTCGACCCGTCTCATTCTCGGGTCGAGTCGTGTACTTAATCAAATATAGCACAAGGGAACCGATCAGGACGCCGAGGATATCGGCGGCAGCGTCTTTAGCGGAGGCTCCGGCGGACCTGAAGAACCCGAGTTCGTCAGCGAACTCCTTGGCTGCGCCGGCTAAGAGAGAGAGAATGGATCCGACCCGAATAGAGTGACGACGTAGAAACGGATACCGGGTTCGGGCGGCTAATGTGGAGAAGAGGAGGGTGAAAGAGAAGCAGAAGAGAACATGGTGAAGCTTGTCTGGGGCTAACCACGGGTCATTGTCGTCCATTGGGGTTTCGAAGAAATATTGTGGTGTTCGGTTCGGAAGAAAGTTTGAATCTTCTGCCCTTTTATTTGTTGATCACACTCTGCTCAAAGCCAGGCGCTCTACCTCCCCTACGAGGTTACCTTTGTTTCTTTTGGAAAATTAACTCCGGTTTGGAATTCGAATTGGGTGAAAGGAGAGATCTTTGAAATCCAACTTTACCTTAACCCAATCCAATTTCAGCGTCAAACACAAATAAAGTTTTTATTACATTTTTATAATTAATCTAATCTAGAGTGAGGGGATTCGAACTTGAGTGCAAGAGAGCGATAACCTTGCAATTGTAATCCAACTCTTCATAATCCAATCCATCTCAATTCAACTTTAGCTCATAATCCAATCCAATCCAATCACCAAACATAAACAAATATTTTTTTGATAATTAATCTAATATATAGTGCGGAGGATTTGAACTTGAACGAAAGAGAGCTACAACTTGCAATTCAACTTTACCTCATAATCCAACCCAATCTCAATCACCAAACATAACTTGGGTCGAAGATGGACATTTTCTTTTTAACCCTAACCCATGTTCTGTCTTTTGATGCCTCCAACAAAATAATTCACTGTATGTCGAAAAATATTGTTCTACATGGGATTTTTTTTTTCCACAAAAGAAGAAGAAAGGTTTGAAGTTTTAAAACAGTTGCTTGCAGGCAATTATCACTCGAGTTTTTGTTTAAAGGTCACTGCAGCACACGTGATCTTGATTTGATTTTGAGTCGCAAATTTCATAAGCAATTTTCATCTGTGTATCGAGTAAAGGAAATAGTAAATAAGAAATTAACTTCAGAATCAGCAATGAAAAATGGGTACTAAGAACAATTCAACATTTGATTACTTTTACTGCATCAAGACATCATACAACACTGTTCTTGTATGTGAAATGAGAATACAACTGCAATCCTCATTAAACCAAAATAATTTATCTTGAGACCCCTGTTCTTCTCATGCTAATTCATCTTGCTAATTAGTTCATTGATCTTGTCCTCGCGATCGCCAGCGTCTCCACCATCCTTGTATGCCATTTTTGACCCTTTTAGTCCTACTTCAGGCTTGTTGAGCACAAAGGGCCATAGAAAACTGGTAACCTCCTTAAAATGTGGGCCAATGGTAGCAATCTCATGCACTATATCTTCTATGCATATAATATCATGCTTCCCCATTTCCTGCCAGATAAAAGACGGGTGAAAATTATGAATGTATATTTAATAAACTTTTTTAAAAAGAAGTTGACTTGTAAATTATGCCCAATATTCAACAAGACATTATCCACTACCTGTTCAATAAGGTTGTTGTCTGTCAGAGGAACTTTCTTCTTGTCTATCTTTGCAAAACCCTTCTTGTAAATCAGCTCCCTCACATTCTTAAGGTTAGGATACCTTCGAAAACAAGCAAAATATCATCATAACCATGAAGCATTGGTCAGTATACAGGCAACACTATGAAGGAAAAAATTATTGATTGCTGGATCTTTTGAACAGGATATCCATATAATTCAAAAGATTGATTAATTTAGATTTGGGGAATTATAGTGAATGTTGTCTAGCCATGTGACTACCAAAAACAACTATACTTCTCAACATTGTAGTTCAAGTACTGGAACAAAAAAAAAAATGAAATCCTAGGACTAAGACATTAGAGATGACAAAATAGATATTAACTATGAAAGGATTTCAGCCACTTGGTGTCAAAGAATAGAAAAAGTTAAACACTTTTGACTTGATGATTGAATCTTAAATCTTAGTAACCATAGAACTCCCTGCTCAAGATTGTAAAAAGCAACTACGACCGTATGCGGAATTTCTTTTTGAAATGAAAAATCCCTAGACCTGTATTCAATCCTCCATATTAGCTTGAACACCCTCGGCACCTCCTTGTCTAATGAGAAATATTGTTATATGAACGAGGAAATGAAAAAACTGGGCACAATATATCAGCACAAGCGTAACAAAAGATACCGCAATAGCTTTTGCTCACATGCACTTAAGAAAACAATTGCTCCATACATTATAAACAGATATGGCCAAAGATAAGACTGAATGACAGAATAATATTCCTAAAGCCACAGACAAACTCGTATGTATAGCGATCCTACCCAACTTGTAGACAACCCCCAGCTATTAATGTAAAAGACTTTGTTCCTTCCTTATAATTTATAAGCCTTCTTTGAACTTTGACAGCCTCAAAGAACCCAATAAATGTTCAAGACCAAGGCTCAATTATCAGAGAAGAAACCTAACAAACAATGGACATTTCAAGGTTTGATATATTAAACAGTTCCAAAACAGACACAATATGGGAATTGACAAGTAAATAGATAGAAAACATAAGAGCACATAAAAACTTCTATATATAACTGCATCTCTTAGAATATATGTGGACACTGAAAACTTCTATAAAGTCCACTGATATCCATCAGAATGTGAATGTTAACGAGAGTCTGGTTTCGGCTCCCCTGCAGATACTGAAGTTCTTAACTTATAGTTGGTTATGTGCTTGTTGACAGGTTCCAACTTTGTTCTTGTACATAGCATGCAAGCATTTGTAGAACGTCAAGCCTTAAGCTCACACATGACGCTTAAAAAGTTTGATATGAGAAGGGCAACAAGGAGACATCAGATACATCTAAATACAAAGTCCCAACACAACCATGGCAGAATTCTTAAAGGCTCAATCAAAAAAATGGCAAACATTAAAAAATCTGAATTCCTAATTGTCTATCACAGAATATCAACTATTGCTCACTTTAGAATGCAAATCATGAATTTATTGAGAATGCCATTATGTCTTGTAATGCATTTAAACTCTTAGAATTGCTGGCAAAAAATTAGAAAAATAAAAGGATGTTCAACCCCCTACCCATAGGAAACATACGGCTGCACCCTCAGCAACTTCTCTATTATTGCATCACTTGCTTTCACAAAGACAGCATTAAAAATCTTCCTCAATCTTAGGCTGTATAAGGTCTTCCTAACAGTAGGGTGCATGTCATTTTTCCTGAAAAAAAAGAAAAAGAAATTAGAAATAGAGGTTCAAGATAAAGATAAAGCGAAACAAAAACTCATCATCTTAAATTGCAAACCCACCCCTGTATGCGAATGACCAAAAGAAGCTGTGAGTTAGTTGTCTCCAATTCTGGCCTTTTTCTCTTTAACCTGTGTTTCATATGGACGAGGTCCATCTCCTAATTAAAGAAGCAGATAATTTCAATCAAGGACTTCATCAAAATTCTGACAGAATATGCAAATGAAGTTGCAGATAGAAAAACTAGCTTGTGGAAACATCATCAGGCTCAAATAGCAGGAATACCCCTACTCAACAAGCTTATAAGAGCCATCTATCTCAAGTTCGCAATTCTAGCATAACACGCTCAATTACTACAGATTTAACCATAAAAAATCATTTAAGTTTTTAACACGTTATTCTCAAATCCAAAATCTAGAGAGGAAGTGCTCTAGAAATATCTCAAACTTTAACATTATTTATAAACAAAACCCAATCTTTAGACCAAAATCACAATTATAAGTATATATCAAAGCTTCCTTTGACAGTTTCTTTATATGCAAGCCGATTGCTAGATCAATCCCCTTCCAAAGTCTCACAAAGAACTCGAGCATAAAGACAGCAACTTACAACATTTGGGCACTTAAGATAAACACCTAAAAGGTAATACCCTCTTTTACATACACAACGATAGAATGATCCTCAAATTCAAACGTGTTGATTTGAGTTTCTTTTGCACACATACAACAAAGGAAAACCATGAAATTTAACAACACCAAAACATCGCTTACAAATAAATTTAAAAAAAGAGCAAATGGCTTACCCTGTAGCGAAACTCTTTGACGAAATCTTCAGGTTTCTTAATAAATTCTTGCTTATTTTTCTGAGACCTAAACTTCCTCTGCTCCAACTGCTCTTTCCTCCTTAAAGCCAGCTCTTCATTGCTTTTCCTTCTCTTCAATACAACCTCATTTACATACTTCATCTTATCTGCCATCTCATCCGCCATGACCCTCTTCTTCAACCACACAAACCCAGGAAAAAAAATTCAGAAATTTAATCGAGAGAGAAGACGTGTGAGAGAGAGAGAGAGAGAGAAGACGCTGAGAGAGAGAAGACGCACTGCTGGGGTTTAAAGTGGTGGTGTTGGAGTGATGTTAGGAAACCCTAACTATTTAATATATTTTTAATACTGTCTGATTGGTAACAGTTAAATAAATTAATTATATAACTGCTAAACAATGAGCCACGTTGGTGTAGCGGTAAGAGGTTGAGAATTCTTTTGAAGGTCAGGGTTCGAAACCTCCCTACAACTTTTAATATATTTTAGCCTTTTTGGCTGATATCAGTTCGTTGCACCAATGGTTCCGGATATTCAAAATCGCTTCGACAACTGAGAATGTCGGGTCTGGCCAAAACACCGCTCCATAACCAACCGACATATAAATGGTCGGTTTTTTGGGCCAAAAAATCTAGTCGGGTCGGCCTGTTTGTTGGTTTATCGAGTGAAAATCCTAGCCCTAACCACACACCATCGAGGAAGAACAATGGAAGCAGCAGACACAGAACCGAGGAGCAAAAAGGGTGGTGGAAAAACATAAAAAAAAAGCTAAAGAAAACCAAATTAGAGACAACGAGCCCCAGATCTGAGACATTGCTTAGGGTAAAAAACACCCATGTAGGTGTGGGGAGAAGCCAAGGACTTTCAAAATGGTGGAGGAGAGCTCTCCTCTCAGTCTTTTTTTTTTTCACTCGCAGAATAACAGTTTAGAAAGGAAATATGGAGTTAAATATGAATAAAGGATGAGGTAAGGGAAAGAAATTACCTTGGTAAAATACTGTAATGAATAGTATCCCAGGATAAAAGTTGCACGAAACTATGAATAGTGACCACGTAGATCGTTTCTGGAATGAATAGTGACTTAGGATGAATAGTATTTTTGGGTGAATAGTAACTCTCATAAGGTGGGTGGTTATGGTGGAGGAGAAGGAGATGAAGAGAGGGAGGAAGGTTTTGGAGAGTTTAGGTGTGAGGAAAATGAATGAGGGAATGGGTATTTATAGAATACTCGAATGGTTCGGATTAATTCGAATATTTAATTTGAAGGTCTAGATTGAAAGTTGAGTTCGGTAAAATATGGGAAGCAGCATGATAGTTCATAGATAGATGGTCCAGATGCATTCTCAATTACCAATCTAATGACCTAGATCAAATCAGAAGTCTTTGTTTTGATCCTACGGTTTAGATCAATGGTCTATATTAAACGAGCTCATGGAGTAGTACTATAGAACCTAGTTATATCTCAAAAAATATCTGAACTCAATCATTGATGGACAAGCCAATCACAAGTTGCCAAGTGGTCCAATCACAAGTTGCAATGTGGCGGTTAGTATTTCGATTTTCTTATTTTCCTACCTCCAAGTTCATAAAAAGTCTTCGAAAAACACCATAATTCTAACTTCAAATTTGTCGGAAATAATTTATTCTCCAATATAATAGTGATATTTAATTGTGAAAAAATTCAACTTACCTCAAATAGGATTGTGCAATTAATATTGTGAGCGTAATAATATTTTGGAATTTTTCGGGGCTCACAGGCATTATTCTCAATGACCTGAGGGTGAAGGGGACATATCGTCTTCCTTGGGTTTTGATTCCCTAAACCTTTGGAGAGGTTACAGACATACTTTACCAATACCTTGGTGTGAGGTATAGTCGAGGCGGTGTAGCCAGTAAATGGATATTCTTACTACCGTACCAGATGAGTTGGATTTAATTATGATTTATAGTAGGGGTAGTTGGCCTATAAGGATTGGTCGTCATACAAGCAGATACTAGAGCACTCCGAAAAATATTTGTGAAAGTGCTTGAGTATGCCAATTGGTTTTGGATCCACCATAAATGGATATGGTTTGTGTTGTGCATATTTTTTCATTGTTTTATATATCAAATCGAGATCTCATTATTATTATTATGTTCGTTATTTATTTTCAAACCTTGGCAGGAGCACCTCTTGCTGGGCAAATGAACGTATGTGATGCTCACCCCTACTTTCGTTGTAGATTCCATTCATGGGTGACATCTTGGTGTGACTTGCTCACTTGTCAACATCTGATTCATGTACTACATCATTTATCAGGTTGTGAACCCTATTTCGAATCTCATATAATTCTCATTCCAACCACTATGGAAGCATTCTAGGCATCACGTCCACGACATTGGCTTGTTCTGCTGATTCCACCAACACAATGGTCATGACACCGAATCTTCCATATCCTTACACACCATCATTGACCGTTTCATTCAGGAAGGCAAACTGGAGCTATGACGCCTCGAAAATTTCCAAATATTTTGTTAAGCTCACAATAAAAATTTCCCAGTCCAATTGATTGTAATTTGGATTTTCATGAATTAAGTATTAATTTATTCAAGGGATGATTGATTTTATAATACTTTGAAGTTAGAATTTTGGTAATTTTGATATTATTGAAAAATAGTAGACGTCCATACGAGCTTGTGGTATTTTTCAGATAATTATTCGGAACTCCGAAGTATTTTTGGCGAGTTTTGAATTAAGTATATACACACGGGCTGCCAACACTCCTTATCATTCTTTTTCTTTTCTCTTTCCTTTATCTCTCATTTCCTTTCATTTCATGTTCATTTCATCTCTCTTCTTCTTCATCTTCTTCTCCCTCTTCACAAACCCAAATTGTGGGCACTTTTCATCATTATAGAACTCACATCTCTAAAGCTCAAATCAGAAAAACTTCTTCATGAAAGTTGTTCACCTGCTCAAGGAGTATAACATATCCAAATATCAGCATCATCAGACCAGTCTAGCTACCTCAAACCGGCTATGAACTTTCTGTGTTCATCCATGGCTGGTGAGTTCTCTGCAGCTTGGTTTTTAACATTTTTCTTTAGTCTCTACTGCTCGTTTGACAAAATTTCCTTCTTTGAAATTGTTTTTCAGTTTGAGAATTATGACATATCCAAAAATTAGGGCAATCCAAGTACTCTAGCTATGTCTGTGGTAAGCATGTGTGTCACTTCCTCAGATTCTGCTGCTATTACTGTACAACACCATATTCACTTTTGTATGTCAATTTCCCTTACCCAGATGACAATAAATCCTTCATGGAAGGTGTTCAGAATTCTGTTCTCTAGAACATATCCAAAAATCGTGGCAATCCAACTAGTGTAGCCTTCTCAAGAGTAGATCAACTGACACAAGCTTTTGTTAGTTTTCAAGTATAATTTGAGTTGGTTATTTGTCTTTGGGAGCTTCACTCAGAAAATTCTGAAAAATTTAGAGGAAAGTAAAGATTTAAGATGATTTGATTTCTGGAATTTGTCTCTAAATTGTTGGTTGAGAGCCGGTCTTGAAAATGGAAGGACCAAAAGATAATTTAAAACAAGTATAAATGTCGAAGGACAAAAAAGGTAAAATGTAAGGACCAAAGTGAAATTATGAATAAGTCTAAGGCTGAAATATGATTTAGACAAAGTATAAAGACCAAAGTGAAATTATGAATAAGTCCGAGGACTAAAATATGATTTGGACAAGGTATAAGGATAAAAGTGAAATTATTGACTAGTGAAAGGACTACAGTGCAATTAAAGATAGTTATAAGAACTAAATTGCAAAGAAGGATTTTAAGTAATTTTTTTTTAAATGACTAGACTAGGAATTAGTTGCCCAAGAAAGAACAATTTGAGTTCAAAGGTGCAGAATGCAAGTCAAGCATCAGCTTTGGATTCTAGGTAGGGGGACCCACTCTCGGACTTGTATTTTGTGTATGTATGACATAGTATATATTGTTGTGAGCGAAAACTGCACTGTTTATGATTGCCATGTATGCTTGATTTTATGAATGCTTGACTTTCGTTTTCCAAAGTTTTGAGAGTGTATGCATGCGGGTATTATCCTCGACGACCTGAGGGTGAAAGGGGCATAGCGACTTCCTTGGGTTTCGATTCCCTAAACCTCTGGAGGGGTTACATGGACATACTTTAACTATACCCTACGTGTGAGGTGTAACTAGTTGAAATGGACACCCTCGCTACCGTACCACAAGAGTTGGATTTAATTATGATTTCTGGTATAAGTCGTTGGCATTAAAGGATCTGTTGTCAGACAAGCAGATATAGGAACATTCTGAAAAATGTTTACGAAAATTGCTTGAGCATGCCAATTGGTTTTGGATCCACAATAAATGGATACGGTTTGTGTTTGTGCATATTCTTTCACTGATTTTGAAATAAATCTATGGCCATTATTATTATCATTATTATATTCATTATTTACTTTGAAACCTGGCCAGGAGCCTCATACGGGGCAAATGAACTTATGTGATGCTCACCCCTACTTTTGTTATAGATTCCTTTCGTGAGTGACAACTTTGTGTGACCTCCTCACTTGTAAGTATTTGGCTCGTGTCTCACGTTGTTGTCAGGTTGTGAACCCTATTCATCACAACTGATCATGTTTCACTACATATATAAATTTGAATTCTAGATGGTTAATATATTTTCATGATTGGTTGTAAAACAATTTATGAGGTTGTTGATACTATTCCATAACCTCTGGGGTTGGTTTAACTCTCAAATAAATTTTGTATAATATTATAAATTATTTTTTTGCTGTTATTAAACACTCTAATTCGACGCGTTTTAATTTATTTATAAAGGCTTAGCGTATTTTGAGAATCTTGGGAGTATAACCCTTGGACTTAGGTGTTATATTTTCAGGATCCTCAAGGTACATATCGTTGTCACGTGTCTCGATTTTGGGGCATGACAAGAGCAATACTTACGTGATCAGTCTATTGTCCCGCCATAGCCTAATCGACAAATTAATATGATCATCACCATCAACATGTCCCCAATCGAAGGCAGACAGACTTCTAAGGTGGTTCCATTTTTGGACATCCACATTATTAGATCGATTTGGATTAAGTTGATAGAAAAATACAAAAAATTGTATTGAAAGTTGATATATGAAAGCTAATATCCAAATACATGTGTTTTAACTATTAATGTTGGGCTTGTAATCAATAAAAAAATTACTAGAAAATAGGTGTGGAGTAAAAACCTAAACTGAACTGGCTCAAATCAAGAACATTAGTGTACGAAACCAACCTAAATTGATTCTATTGGGTTAGTTATGGTTTGGCCAAATCCTTATTGACATGATTAGTTTGGTTTACGGTTTAGACCCTAAACCAAACCAAACACACTTATTCAAATTAAGTGTCGTATTCATAAACACAAGTACCTATCGGCTAAGGGATTGTGTTTGTGAATATATACCCATTCAGAAAATGTAAAAAGATGTATGCAAATACATGGAATTTTTTCAACAACAAAAATGCAATTATATTTTTTCAAAATAAAATGGTTGCATATTTGAAGTTTTTGTACCATCCTCCCTAAATTCAAAATATATACTTCATTAATTCTATCATACTTCAAAATAAATAGCATGTGAGATTTCATTAGACTTTGGACCAAGGACTTTGTATGACTAGTCAAATGCCTCGAACAATTTTATTTTGTCTCTCCAAAAATTATTTAATATGCGCTTGTTATGGCTTTGTGTATATTATGTTCCATAACTAATCATGGATCTAGAGAAACATCTTATTCTATTTCAAAAGGGGCGAAATGTCTTATTCTATTTCAAGTTGTTTCATTAAACTTCAGAGAAATGTCTTATTCAATCTAGGATGCATTTGTCATTTATATCCTTAAAATACACAATAGAGTTATTAAGAGTGCAATGCTCCACATCCATTAGACAAATGTCCTTAATTTTGCTTGACTAAATATAACATCTGTGAATGGAGCTCTAAAGTTTCTAGCATTCCATCATAACACTCATTTGACTTGTTATTACTATACTTGGGCTATATTTCATAACTTAGGTTGGGTTTCCATCATGATGATTATTATTTAATAGACCTCATTCTTTTTTATATTTTATAAACTATCTCACACAAAGTTGGAGCCATGAATTTTTATAAGAGTGGGTTACAATTTTCGTTTTCTTTTATGGAGTTGTTGGGGTAGTGTGGATTATTATTATTTTTTTCTAAGATAGGGTAGGCTAATTTCCACTAAACTCCTCAAAACTAAGACTAAATTGTTATTATTCTAAGTATTTGAACGTGTGGATTAATTTGATCTAACATGTGAGTTTCATTAAAGAATATGCAAAATTCTTTATTGATTTAACACTAATTACTCTATCACAACAAATGAGTTGTTTTACATAGTTGCGTCCGTGAACAATATTTTTACATTTTCCATTATACATCTTGTTGCACGAACAAGAATTTGAGACATTTGTGGGTCTTTCTATTTCTCTATCATTTTTAAGGTTTTCAATTTTCATCTTATGCCATAAGGCATGAGAAATGATTATATCACATTTTTGTGATGTTTTGTGTGGTAATTGGTTGGTTAAATCGAGGGATGGTTAACTCATGATGAAAACTCGCCTTCAATGCAATTTGAACATGATTTATATTGGCCTTGAATGTTAGTGAGTACCGAGTGTTAACTCGCAAGTGCACGGGCCATTGGATAGTATAGCTTGTGTAAGTACGAGGTCGATCCCACGAGGATTAATGATAGATTGATTCAATTTGATTCCCTGCACAAAACAGAAGTTAAAAGAAAATAAATAAAATAAGAAAGAAAGAAAAGAAATTAACTCAAGCAAATTAGTTACCAAGTTCAATTTAGATTCACAGATTGATTCTAGCTAAAGTATGATTAAGCCATGGTGTCTGGTCCTAACCTTGTATTCCTAATTCCCTAATTAGATCCTTCTTGTCGAACCTAAATTAAGCATTAGAAATCCATTAAGCATAGAAGAATGTTTTAAACAACCAAGCATGTATCTAATCCATGTTGTCGAATGTCCATACATACTCTTCCTATTCATAGTTCAATTTGAATTAATGCATGGTGTCTACTCTTAATTCAAACCAAGATAGCTAACATACAAGTTTTAATGGTGATCAATCATTCAAACAAGCATATTAACTTATAAGCATAATGAATAAGAACAAGAACTATAATTGAAACTTGGAAACTAATTAAACTTGAAAACTAAAGAAAAGAAATTACATTACAATGAAAAATAAATTACAACTAAGAAAAACTTAAAGGAAAATTTAGCAAAAGGATTTTGTTACAACAATTGAGAACTAAAAAGGAAAACTAAGAAATTTGAGGGAGAGAAGGAGAGGAGCTCTAGAGAGATGTTTGAGAGCTCCCCCTCTGGGGTGTGTTTACAAGTTTGGAGAACCTCACTATATATAGGCCTAGGGGAAGTGAAAATCTGAATTAAGTATTGCTTCTACCTACAAACTCACTTCACCAACTTACAACACTTAATTCACACAATTGCATTTGAAAACAATTCTTCTTGTCTTTAAGCTTAGTGTTGCAACTCCCACTTCATCTTATTTTACTTCATTTGGCTGCTGCAAAACTCCACTCCAATTATATGTATTGAATATGCTCCACCAAAATTTCCCACAATCAATAACATTTCATCATGCATATGTCATGCTTGACAATGCATTGCAGTCTTCTTTGGGCTCGTTTTGGGCTTGTTCTCCATTCTGAAAAATCTGGAAAAATATGGATCTTGAAGTTCTTTGAATTATCTTTCCAAGCATATGCAGCCCAGCTCAAGGAAAAATCGGAAAGACCTTCAAATGTGATTTTTGGCCCAGTAACGCAGATCCTGCCGATTTTGATCTTAAGCTGCAAAAACTTGCATAACTTCCTCTAGAGGACTTCGGAATCATGAACCGTAAAATGCTCCAGAAAATAGACTTCCCGTATCTTTCCAATGATGTATGGCTCATTGTCTGGTTCTTCTTGAGCAAGTACAGTCCAATCCGTGAAGTTGACTGATCTGCAGACACCGTTGAGCTAACGTGTCTCCAAAATGCATTTATTGAGTTTTAAGCTTATTACACTGAAACAAACACAAAATAAATTAAAAGCACAAGTTTAACTCAAAAACATAACCAAATCATAAGTTAGAAGGGTACAAAATGATATGTAATTATGCACCGATCAAATACCCCAAACCTAGATTTTGCTAGTCCTCGAGCAAAACAAAAGGAAAACAAAAAATAAAAACAAAATAAGTAAATAAATTTATTAGACCACTTTAGCAGTAACTCGATTGCATGAGCTTATGCAACAAGCCTTTAAACCTCTAGGCATCCCTAGTAGGAGGAGTTGTGTCTCCCGAGGTTTAACAGATCACGATACTCCACAAACGTTTCTTGACTCTACAAAAAAAGTAGTTAGAAAACAAAAACAAAACAAAAACAAATACAACAACAAATACAAACAATATTTCCGAACATTTTCTGAAGAGAAATGACTCATGCACATGACTCAAAAGTTTTAACAATAAAAACTCTTTTTTAGACATTATTCACAATGTGACAAAGTTCAAAACATAACATGCTCAAAGTGTAGTAGTGTGATAGCCAAATGCAACAAATTCTCCAATCTTAGTTTTCACACAATTTCAAAAATCATACAAAGCACAAATTCAACTTCAAATCTCACCAAAGTTGTCCTCTCACAAATGAATCACTCAGAAGAGGGCTACAAATGCATCACTCAGATTATAAACATGAGATTAGAGTTAAACCACAAGGAATTAACTCACAATAGAAAGATGAAGAACTTGCATTATATGATCTCAAGAAGGATGCTAAACACTTAAAAGTAGGAAAATGGATGCAATTCAATCACATGACATTTAAGATCAATTTAGGTCTTTATCATAGGTTGTAATGGGGCCAAGGGTGTAAGGTGAGTGAGAAATGAAAGGTATGGATAACACAAAGTCCAAAGAACTCATAATGTAAGAGCATAAAACAATTTTTTCCAAGACTTCGAATCATCACAATGAGGATTTTGTTTGTTTGTTTGTTTGTTTTTTTTTTAAAACTCCTTATACCTCCATTTATAAGAATTCACACTCCTTTCTTTTAATTGAACAACCACCAATTTATTTTGAGGCCAATAAAGAAACCCAAAAATGAATTTTCAATCAACCACAATCACAACATTCTCTTTTCTTCCACCAATTGGGTGATTTTTTTTTTTCAATATATAATACCCATTCCCAAACTTAGTATGAAAAACACATCATAATTAAAGCTCATGAGTTCCTTAGAAAAGGTAAATACTTGTTTTTCAGGCTAAGGCGAGGAAATATAATTGGTTAAATGAAAGAAAAAGGTTTACATGTAGGCTCAAAATGGTTAACAATGGAAAAATCATGCTTAAGCATGCATAAGGTTAGCTTGAAAGGCACAAACGATCCAAAGAAGGCCTTAATATCATTTCTTAAATGTCATGTAATTAAATTGAATATGAATGAATGACTTTTAAGTGTTCAACCAAATCAATGAATAATGAGATCAAACAACAACTTAGATGACAAGAAAATAAGAGTATGTGTATAACACTCATGAAATGAAGGACAAGGCTCAAAAGCTCACATTATATGGTTATACAAGTTTAATTTATGCTTGATACAATTTTTAGATTATGCAAATCCTTTAATTGGAAAATTATGAAACAAATGGCAAGTGTAAAGGGTTTTGAACATATCATGCTAGAACGATGCCAAAAATTTTAAATTTTTTTTTTTTTTGAAATAAAAAGAAATCCAATTTTCATTTAAGTCAAGTAAACATTTATCACAATCTCAACATATGTGTTCAGGAAAGTGACTCAAAATAAAAACAAAGCAAGAATAAAATAAAACAGAAAAACAAGAAATCTTTTTTTTTAAAAAAATTTTATTTAAGAACACACAATTATACAAGCAACTCTAGGATGACCAGTTAAGGGCCTCGAAAACACAAATGAGGGGTTCCTGGAAGGTTGGAGGGGTCACAATGGTCCCGCTTAAAAACCCAAACTTCTTAGACACCAAGGTGTCGCCTAAAGAACTCCTAGACACTGCATAGACGGAGGTTGCTTACTGGAGTTACCAAAAGTTAGCTCATATGAAAATCTTTTTTAATTTTTTTAATTAAAAAAAAAGAAACAGAAAATTAAAATTACTAAAATAAAAACAATACAAGTAAAAGAGAAAGGATTGGATACTCCCCTTGAAGCGATTAGGTCGAATATGGATGCATTTGGAGGTAGCTACTCCTCCCACTACTCCATACTTTTATCCTTATGATTGAAGTTTCCTTCTCTCCCTTTTTATTGAGCTATCTTATATTGCTAAAACAAATACAGAAAACTTGAAACAGGAATTCAAATAATTAGGAATAAAAACTGAATTGAAAAAGGAAATACAAAAGCAAAATAAGTAGGGAAAGAAAATAGAACCAAACTATGCCGTCAATCCCGGCAACGGCGCCAAATTTTGTTAACTCGCAAGTGTAACGGGCCATTGGATAGTATAGCTTGTAAATACGAGGTCGATCCCACGAGTTGATGATAGATTGATTCAATTTGATTCTGCACAAAACAGCAGTTAAAAGAAAATAAATAAAATAAGAAAGAAAGAAAAGAAATTAACTCAAGCAAATTAGTTACCAAGTTCAATTTAGATTCACGATTGATTCTAGCTAAAGTATGATTAAGCCATGGTGTCCGGTCCTAACCTTGTATTCCTAATTCCCTAATTAGATCCTTCTTGTCGAACCTAAATTAAGCATTAGAAATCCATTAAGCATAGAAGAATGTTTTAAACAACCAAGCATGTATCTAATCCATGTTATTTAATGTCCATACATACTCTTCCTATTCATAGTTCAATTTGAATTAATGCATGGTGTCTACTCTTAATTCAAACCAAGATAGCTAACATACAAGTTTTAATGGTGATCAATCATTCAAACAAGCATATTAACTTATAAGCATAATGAATAAGAACAAGAACTATAATTGAAACTTGGAAACTAATTAAACTTGAAAACTAAAGAAAAGAAATTACATTACAATGAAAAATAAATTACAACTAAGAAAAACTTAAAGGAAAATTTAGCAAAAGGATTTTGTTACAACAATTGAGAACTAAAAAAGGAAAACTAAGAGAATTTGAGGGAGAGAAGGAGAGGAGCTCTAGAGAGATGTTTGAGAGCTCCCCCTTTGGGGTGTGTTTACAAGTTTGGAGAACCTCACTATATATAGGCCTAGGGGAAGTGAAAATCTGAATTAAGTATTGCTTCTACCTACAAACTCACTTCACCAACTTACAACACTTAATTCACACAATTGCATTTGAAAACAATTCTTCTTGTCTTTAAGCTTAGTGTTGCAACTCCCACTTCATCTTATTTTACTTCATTTGGCTGCTGCAAAACTCCACTCCAATTATATGTATTGAATATGCTCCACCAAAATTTCCCACAATCAATAACATTTCATCATGCATATGTCATGCTTGACAATGCATTGTACAGTCTTCTTTTGGGCTCGTTTTGGGCTTGTTCCTCCATTCTGAAAAATCTGGAAAAATATGGATCTTGAAGTTCTTTGAATTATCTTTCCAAGCATATGCAGCCCAGCTCAAGGAAAAATCGGAAAGACCTTCAAATGTGATTTTTGGCCCAGTAACGCAGATCCTGCCGATTTTGACCTTAAGCTGCAAAACTTGCATAACTTCCTCTAGAGGACTCGGAATCATGAACCGTAAAATGCTCCAGAAAATAGACTTCCGTATCTTTCCAATGATGTATGGCTCATTGTCTGGTTCTTTCTTGAGCAAGTACAGTCCAATCCGTGTAGTTGACTGATCTGCAGACACCGTTTGAGCTAACATGTCTCCAAAATGCATTTATTGAGTTTTAAGGCTTATTACACTGAAACAAACACAAAATAAATTAAAAGCACAAGTTTAACTCAAAAACATAACCAAATCATAAGTTAGAAGGGTACAAAATGATATGTAATTATGCACCGATCACCGAGCACCCAATAGCACCTTCAATACAACAACATGAGCCAAAAGAATAAAATGAGAAATGTATCACCAAATCTGAAGCCATGAAATCAAAACCATGCTTGACAAAACAATCATAACAAAGGATCCAATGCTCATACATTTTGTGCGAAAATTTTGTTGCATATTCAAGTTGATTCATGGGCATACTATTGTGATGAAGTTATATTATGAAAGGATTGATATTAAGTTTGTTTTACTCGTCAAATTAGAGGGACAAGCATTATACACACTTTCTAAATGTGTTTCCAACTACTTATTCATCGGTTTGAAATGTATTATGTACTAGATTAAATATTATATCTTAATAAGCTATTATTGTATCCAAAATATCTATAGTATTATTTAAGATAAGTGACTTTATCAACCTTACAAGAGAAATATTAAATGTGCGTCGTTAGGGATGCTTTTTCATTTTGGGCTTGTTACTTTCATAGCCACATGGAGTATGGAGACTCACTTCAAGCCCCATTGGGGATGATCTTAAAGTTTCCCGTTGTAGGAAAAATAACTTGCCCCAAAAATGCCTCTTTAGTTCTAAGGTCATTTCCAACCCAAATGAGGCTCAACTTAAATTCTGCCCATGCCCTCCAAAATACGACTATGTGTATTGCCTGGACTCAAACAACTCTTTCCTCCAACCCTACATACTCAAAATTTGAGTTTGCAGCTTTATTAAATTGTGTAAGAATAGTTAATCCCTAATTTGTTTTTAGTGAATTTTGTTTATAACGTCATGATTTATTTTTCTAAACATTTTAACCTAAAAAAAATTCAAATTTCGAAAACAAAATTTTAATTCATAAATGGTAAAATGCAAACACACAAATTATAAACAAATTAGTGAATATTTATATACTTTAGGATGATTTTTTGGGTTTAGATTTTTAATATTAATATTTTGGCTGTTGGATTTCATTTTGGGTTGTCAAAATATTTTTTTTAACGTCAAAAAAAGAGCCCTGGCAATCCAATATCTTCCCATATTTATTCACACAAGAGATCAAAAAATACATGGATTCCACTTTTAAAATCAGTAATCCAATACTTTTAAAACCATGTATTTGATCAATTGGGGAAGAGTTGATTCAAGTAAGTAAAAATGTCTTCTTCTTTTTTTAATTTTTATTTTTATTCAATTAATATTGGAGGTAGGGACTCATAACACAACGAAGCAAATATCGACCAATTTAATGGTGTTTGGGGTGGTGAGAATTCACCAACCGGGCACACTCTCTTGAAAAAACTGGGTAGCTTGGAGATGGAGGTTTGGCCGGGCAAGGGAGAAGAGATGCCCAAGTTTTTGGAGTAGCTGGAGAGGCCGATTCTAAAGCTTGAGGAGCGGCTGGGCCTTGAAGGGCCAAAATGTGGCCGGAATTGGAGCTGGCATGTGCCCAAATTTTTGGGGAAGTCTCAGCCTAGCTTTGGGCAGTGAAAGAGATCTCGGTCGGGTCTTGGAGAAGATGGAGTGACCGGGTCTTGGAGCTTAGAGGTTGGAATCCAAGAAGTTGTTTTAGAGTTTGAGCGGCCAGAAAAACTGGGGTTTTAGTGGCTTGGAGTTTGAAATCGCGAAGAGGAGCAAGTGCAGTTTGGTCGAGGTGGAGTTGAGAGGCAAGAATGGATGTGAGGGAACTGGGCTATAGAGCGGCCAGTCGCATGGCCCGTACCTAGGAAATCGACGAGGTCTGATGGAGGTTTCGGCCAGGTTTTGAAGAATGAGGTGGGGCAGATTGAAGGTTAGCTAGGCAGGTTTTTGGCAGTCAGGATTTCGTAAGCTAAGGCTTGGTTTTTGGTGGACGGGACTTGCTGGAGTTGGACGAGAGGTTTGGCCGAGATGGATTTGGAACGCCTGGTCGAATGGAAGATGAGGCCATGGCTTTTTTTTGTTTAGGCTGGAGGTGTGAAGGTGCTTGGTCACCTGAGAATGGAGAGTAGGTTTTTACTTTTTTAAAAACGCGGACGAGAGTTTTTTTAAGTCCTCCTCATTTCGTACATGTATATATATATGCGGTTGGGTTCTTTAGACAAGGTTGAGGCCGCAATGTGTAGGCTGGAGTTATTTAGGTTGAGGTCTTCATTTTATACTTATATATATATATATTTATTTAAGTAGAAAATAAAAGCCAAGTTTTGAAGTCCTGGGAAGGTTGGCTGCCTAGTTTTCAAGCCTTGGAGAATGTCGGCCGTATATATAAAGGTTGCATATTTCCTTGGCCAAGTTGGTCTCTTTGTTGGCCAAGTTTTCATTCATGTGAAGGCTACAGATTTCATATATATAAGTCACTACTACAAAAATCGCAATAGACAACGGTAATTTACCGTCGTAAATTTACTTTTTCAACCGTCGAGGAATCGACCGACATCTTTTACGCATAAAACCACGACGGTAAAATCTCGTCGTCTATTATATATAAAGACGACGCTTTTACTCAAAACCGTCGTCTATTAATTTAAAGACGACGGGTTTTATGAAATCAATGACGTCTATTATATGTAAAGACGACGGTTTGTAAGAACTGTCGTCTATTATGAAATAACAGTCGTCTATTATTATGAAATATGTCGTCTATTATGAAATAACAGTCGTCTATTATTTTGAAATATGTCGTCTATTATGAAATAACAGTCGTCTATTATTGTGAAATATGTCGTCTATTATGAAATAACAGTCGTCTATTATATGTAAAGACGACGGTTTTTATGAAAAAAATGTCGTCTATTATATGTAAAGAAGACGGTTTTGTGATAGAATTGTCGTCTATTAATGTAAAGACGACGGTTTTTTTGAAAGAACTGTCGTTTATTATATCCAAAGATGTTTTAATTTTACATTTTACCTTTTTTTTCCTTGCTTCCAATGGTTCTCTACAACGATTTTAGCTAAAAAAACAACCATAATGCTTTGTGAACAATAAATTCAGCTCCAAATAATCCAATGGTTCACTTCAAGAATAATTTGTTTCATAAAACTTGAAGATTCAATAATAATTACAAAATATCAATCTTCATTCCTATATATCTATACAAAATATCATATCCATAATATTAAACTATAATTAGAAAAAGAGGGGCTACATATGAAATTCGATCCGAATTTCATCAATTTGTTCTTGTGTGTATGAGTTACCGTTGCCTTCTTGCACCGCAAAACAGGATTAAAAAAGGAAGCAAGTTTTAGTTAGAGATAAATTTAACAGGATTAAAAAAAGAAACAAGAAACAAAAGCCAGAAGAGGGAGCATAACTTATTTGGATTTCCTCCGACTTGGAGCAAATTAACTTCAAATAATTTGAGAAATCGAAAACCGGAATGAAAGATTAGAATATGAGCAAATGAATGAAATGTACCTCGACTTGGAGCAACTTTGATGGAGACAGAAAACTTTAAGGTCAGAATATGAGTTGAAGAAAGATAGCGAAATGTTATATATATAGGGTTTAGGGCAAATTCGAAAAATTACAATTCGCAGTCAAATTTTTCAAAAGACCGCGTTTTTAAAGACGATGGAAAGTAAAATCAAAACGTCGTATAAATTAAAATATACACAACGGTTTTTAAATAATACGGACGTTATAAACATATACTACGTCAGTTAGTTACAAAACCGACGTCTTAAATAAAAAAAACTTCGGAGAAATAGACATTTGTGTTAAACAAGAAACTAAATATACAATCCTTCTTGAGAACTTAGTTGCTGTTGTACACCCAACCGAAGTTCTTAGATGGGTTGGGTGTAAAAACACAACTGAGTTCGCAAGAAAGACATTCTTGCATGAGAGGTGAGAATTGAGATATACAGAACGTTTGGAATAAAAACTCCAATTTAAACGAATGATTTAGAATTGGAAAACTAAAAGTGACTTTATTAAGACTTGGAAACCGAAAAGGGCCTTTATTTCGACTTGGAAACCTAAAAGCCGCCGTTTCAGTCCCCAATTTCGCAGATAAAGCGTGCCGATTCAGTTCGAAAGTTTCGAAATTGAAACCTACAACGACGGTATTTATGTTTACCGTCGTCATTTTAATGACGTTTATTTGGACTTTTGTTATCGCGCTTGTTTTAAACAACAACGACGGTATAATTAATAGAAACGACGTGAAAATACTTTACAACGGCGATATAATTAATAGAACTGTCGTATTATCTGAAAAATCACGTCGTTATATTATATTATAACGACGTGGTACCGATTTACCACCACCTTTTATTTATAAGAACTGTCGTAGTCTAATATCTAATACGGCGTAAAATAATAAAAGACAGACGTGATTAATTAACTTTACATGTCGGTAATTATAAAATTACGGTCGTATTAAATAGCACTTGATACGTATGTTAATAACAGTCGTCTATTATATTTAAAGACGTCAGTTTTTATGAAAAAATGTCGTCTATTATATATAAAGACGACAATTTTTATGAAAGAAATGTCGTCTATTATATGTAAAGAAGACAGTTTTGTGATAGAATTGTCGTCTATTAATGTAAAGACGACGGTTTTTTTGAAAGAACTGTCGTTTATTATATCCAAAGATGTAGTAATTTTACATTTTATCTTTTTGTTCTTGCTTCCAATGGTTCTCTACAACGATTTTTTTCTTGCTAAAAAAACAACCATATATAATGCTTTGTGAACAATAAATATACTCAAGAATAATTTGTTTCATAAAACTTGAAGATTCAATAATAATTACATAAAAAAATTTTCCAATCTTCATTCCTATATATCCATACAAAATATCATATATATCCATAATATTAAACTATAATTCGATCCGAATTTCTTCAATTTGTTCTTGTGTGTATGAGTTAGCGTTGCCTTCTTGCACTGCAAAACCAAGATTAAAAAAAAAGAAGCAAGTTTTAGTTAGAGATACATTTATAAATCTTTTGCAACTATAACAGGATTTAATAAAAAGAAACAAGAAACAAAAGCCAGAAGAGGGGAGCATAACTTATTTGGATTTCCTCTGACTTGGATATAAACGACGGAAAGTAAAATTAAACTGTCGTCTAAATTATAATATAAACGACCGTTTTTAAATAATAGGGACGTTATAAATATATACTACGTCAGTTAGTTATAAATATATACTATATATGCAATCTTTCTGGGGAACTCAGTTGTTGTTTTACACCAAACCGAAGTTCTTAGATTGGTTTGGTGTAAAAACACAACTAAGTTCCAAAGAGAGACATCTTGCATGACTGAAACCATTCAGAGATGTGAGAATTGAGACTGAACGTTTGGAATAAAAACTCCAATTTAAAGAAAATATTTAGAATTGGAAAACTAAAAGTGACTTTATTAAGACTTGGAAACAGAAAAGGGCCTTTATTTCGACTTGGAAACCTAAAAGCCGCCATTTCAATGTCCAATTTCGCAGATAAAGCGTGACGTTTCAGTTCGAAAGTTTCGAATTTGAAACCTACAAAGACGGTATTTATGTTTTCCGTCGTCGTTGTCTCGACGTTTATTTCGACTTTTGTTGTCGCGCTTTGTTTTAAATAACAACGACGGTATAATTAATATAAACGACGTGAAATTGATTTACAACGGCGATATAATTTATAGAACTGTCAGATTATTTGAAAAACCACGACGTTATATTATATTATGACGACGTGGTAACTATTTACCACCACCTTTTATTTATAAGTACTGTCGTAATCTAATGTATAATACGGCGTAAAATAATAAAAGAGAGACGTGGTTAATTAACTTTACATGTCGGTAATTATTAAATTACGGTCGTATTAAATAGTACTTGATACGTCTCTAATAATACAATTACCGTCGTGTTCATTGGATGTTCAAAACGGCGGTATTATATGTAAAACGTCGTCTATAATTACTACGTCGGTATATTTACACATACCGTCGTTGTTTATTTGTTGTCTTTTTTCTGATCGAAATGGCATGTTTAATAAGACGACGCTTTTAAAGTTTTATGCGTCGTGTTTTAAAAATGGCCAAATGAATTTCCAATTTTTAGGTGTTTTAGTTTCTGATCCACGTCGGTTTTTATATTACCGTCGTCGTTTAAAATTTAACGACGGTATTTATTTTGTCCGTCGTCGTTTTACCGACATCTATTTCGATTTTTGTAGTAGTGAGTGAATGTATACAAACTGTGGCTGGAGGGTTTTGTTTCAAAGTTATGAGGGTCAGCCCCATATCATTCCAAAGGAGTCAGAGGGCCAAGCCCAAACTATTGATTCGTGTCCAAGATTTCCGGAGGCCAATGTGCATGTGACAGAGGCCTCACAAGGAAAGAAATCAAGAAGGATGATGACAATTCAGAATTTTCCAAAACGAGAGAAAATCAAGCAACCAAGAAATCTCCGCCGACGTGATCCACGGATTTAGGGAGCCTCAAAAGGAAAGAATTTCGAAGAATTGATCTTTGGCCATTCAATGGCCAGCCCATGGGCTGACGGATGCCCCTATATAAACCTCACTAGATGAAGGTAGAAGAGACAAAACATCAGACAAACAAACATATTTTTTGTCTCGCACCTTTCTTTTCTTAGACTTAGGATTTTACTTTTCAAGCACCTAGCATAACAAGTTCTTCCTTTCCTTAGTGTAAGTTTAAATTATTGCAATTTACATTATCTTGTCATTTAAATTCTTGCAAATTACATTACATTGTCATTTAAATTCAAGTTTATTTCAATCGCTTTACTTTTTATTGTTATTCAGTTTTCATTAACACTACAAGAAAAACACCCTTTACATACGGCTAAAAAGCGTCACTGTACCCATTAGATGACGGTTCCAAAAGCGTCAGTGACGCCATTGTCAGGAAAGGGTACCACCATACTTGACACTTATTATCCGTCAAGAAATAGTGTTTCCTGACGGGTAAAAAGCGTCACGGATTAGTGAAAAACCGTCAACGAAAGCTTTTCTTGTCACTTAATAAATATCAACAAATATATATCATGACATTTAATAAATCTTTCTTGACGGTTATTAGCCGTCAAGAGCTGTATAACTATTTTAAAATAAAATTTAAAAAAAAAACATTCCGAGACTACTAAAGTTTCATAGAATTTAGTTGCTAAATGAATATATTAAAAAAATAACAAGCTGAAATTTAACATCCACTAAAATAGAATATTTAGGTACAAACATTCAAAAACTCGTAATAACATGTTAACTATCTTCAGAAATGACATTAAAAAAACATAAAAAAAATTACATTGAAAACAATACATGCTGAAATAAACCAAGCTATCTAGTACGGTAAAACGTAAAAATTCTAACTTAGAAGCTTGACTTTCCGTAGCACTTGTCTTTGTAGTTTAAGCCTCCATGAACACATCAATCTGCCAGTATAGGTAAGACATGAATTTAAAGAATTAAGAGATACACCCAACAAACACATCAACCTTGTCAACACCAATAGATACTCATATCATGCACATATTCATTACCAAATACAAATGCCCACTTCTTTTGATTCAAATGTAGAGAAGAACTTGAAGTCAACTATGTACAAAATATGACTACAGACAATCACATTTCAACTTTAAAAGAAACAATCACATTTCAACTTTAAAAGAAACAATCACATTTCAACTTTAAAAGAAACAATCACATCTCCTCAATTTATCAAATCTCTCTTTTACAGAGCCCACTGTCTTCGTTAAAGGAAGAGGAGATCCAATCAAATCTTTGAAGCCAAAACTTGCCATATAAAATAAAAGATTAACCAATTCCTACCAAATTTGTGTTGTTTAGAAAGTTATTTCGAATTCTATAATGAGAGGAAACTCAAAATTCTCACCAGTGAGAAAAATTATCAACACAATTAGCAAAAAAACATAAATCCAATTCCATGAGCTTTCTTCTTCATGCAAAAGTTGGGTACCAGCACGGACCGGAAAATTAAAAGCCAACTTAAAATATTGCCACAGAGAGTATTATAACAATAACCTCTACATAAAAGCATTCATTTATGCAAATGCATGAATGTTTCTCACTAGAAGAAAATTCCAAGTTACAAGAAACGACCCTATTGAGAAATCCCAAAACTAACACATAATATCATTTAATCTGCTTAGAACCAATATAACTGTCAAGCCTCAACAACACAATCATCATTGAAACTGAACAGAGTTTTACACTTGAGCTTGTTGGTGATTTGGAAGCAATTAGATAGTGCTGAAGTGAAAAGAAATAGATTATTCAATTTCTCCATCTCATATACTCATTCTTCAAGATTTTCCTGTATTAAGGCATATAAAATATTAAAGCATTACCCTGAGTGATACCTAGATTAGCATCTGCATGAATGTCAGCTACAGCATTCGCATCATCTAAAATCTGCAAGAAAAACAAAAGTAAAAAAAATCTTGCGTTATTAGAATAAATAATTAAAAGTGGAGAACTTATTTATGAAAGAATCCCAAAACAGCTACTTTTGCATTTTCTAAAAGGAGAAAACAAGACCAACCGTAATAAACAAGAAAATGCGTCTTCATCTGTGATACCCAAGGCTTCGGTTGCTTTACAACTTAATTTGAGAGTGAGGGAAAACTTTGCACAAAAAAAAGAAAAGAATGAAAACTAAAATTAAAAGAGGAAATGGAACCAGATCTAAAACATAATAAATTGTGAGAAATAAATACGTTTCCTGTAAGGAATTAGGGATTACCTCAAATCATTTCCATAATATTGATTTGTTGCCTTCCCAGCAAGACCTTGGAAATTAAAAAAACAAATAACAGAACCAAAATTCGTGAAAAATATATCAACAACAAAAGTACCTAGCATGAAAAGAAGAATCTAACCCAAACTACGCACTTTATTTACTTTACGTACTCGTCTTTTCAATTATTTACTTTACGCACTTTATTTTCCGCACTTGTCTTTTCAATTATATTTAAAGTCAAGCACCTTTACTTTACACACTTATTTTTCATTTCATCACGTTTCACCTAAAATCTTCATCTCCACCCACTCCACATTATTTGGTTGCTCACATAAAGCCTTGGCCCCAAGGTAGTGAAAGAACCTAGGCCGTGAAGAGGTTCCTTGCTCGGCCGAATAATCATTTGATTAAAGTCAGATCCTGGACGCAACATTCATTCACATTCCATTCAAGCCAAATTTGTGGCTTGGTGGTGGCACGCCCCCACTCAAAAAAGAAGGACCAAAAGTTCCTTATGTCGGCCTACCTAGCCGAAAAAAGGGAAACATAATTTGGCACGCCCAATGGGACTCACTATATGAGTGATCAAAATCAATGGAATTATTCCTACCAGCCGCTGAGCTACAATTACTATGATTCTTTTGGCTCAAATAGCCAATCCATCGGCTAACATGGTGACCACAACCACTATGGCCAATATAATTTTACCCATCAAGGTGGGTCTAATAACCAATATGACTCAAATAGTCAATTTGGTGGTTAATATGGTGGGCACAACTATGTTGGCCGATATGATCTTATGAACCAAAATGATTCGAGTGATCAAAATGGCCTTGGTGGCCGAACCAATCAAGTGGCATGGGGGCAATACACTTACCCATATGGCCAAAATAATTCAGCCAATATTTATGATCAGCCTAGTTATGGCTCCCACTAAACAAATCATCCTAATGGCTATAATGGCTAAAATATTCTTAACATAGGTGAGAGGCCATATGTTGACCGCATGGACAAAGAACATCAATGTATGATGTATCGAAAATGTCACAGTCATGAAACATGGGATCTCTAATCGGAATGTTGAAGGACTTAACCAAATTTTGGTTTTCCTCCATTAAGGTAGTGACCTCTTTTACCTCCTTAAATTCCTCCCCCCACAAAGAAAGTAGGTTGACAGAATTTATTGGTGGGATTAAAATGCTCTGTATGAAACCAAGTTGGTAGCCGGCGGCAGCGGGATAATAAAGCTCACAATAACGATAGTTGCCACCATTGTTTAGCATTAAGCCGTACGGAAGATCTCGGTTGATGAGTATGCTCGTCCACATTTTGTGTCTTTCCTCCTTCGTCGCCACCGTAGGAAATGAGGAACGATCTAGGGAGAGATATTACGGAAAGCGGTGGTCTATGCAAATAGAGAGACGCTCCCTACTTCTCTCCGAACGCTCGTAGAAAAAATGGAAGTAGTCCTCAACGTAGTGCTTTTGACTCGGGGCGTTGAGCAAAGGCGGACCCAAGACTGATTTGTCCTTAGGACAAACCTTGGCTGGGCTCAGCTCCGGAAAATAGAGTTGGAGCCATAGTTGAAAAATCCATATAGGGCCAGAAGCATGATAATCCATGGGTTTAGTGGTTACCTCACGGAGCCCTCTATAACGATAGGCGAGAAAGATAAGGTCCATGGCCACCTGATGGCGGTTGCAAGTGCTTCCGCCAAAGCATGAAATTCCTTTATGATCCAATCGGATTTTGGGCAAGCCAAAAACTTGCACAATCACATCACAAGAAATGCCACATGCTCCATGTAGGATACACCATTGATGGGAAGGGCGTCAGTGGATTCTCCGTCATGGCCAAGATAAGTCTTCACCCAACTCTTGAAAGTCTTGCTTGACTTGTGGAAATCTAAGTTCTCCCTGGTATCCGGAAGGTTAGCAGCCGAGAAATCATCTCCATGAGGGCGAAGATCGGTGATCGCAGACAAGTCTAGAAGGTTGGGCTTCATCATCCCAAAACGGAGCCTCATGCAATTGGAGGAGGTAGACCAAAAGAATAAAGCCGCAATAATGAGAGATCGGTTGCAAGGAAAGTTGCTTCCCACACATAGAAGCAACGTGTCATATATTCCGACCGCCTTCCAATGATCCTTCAACTTTGGATCTAGAATTTTGAACCAATAATACCAATCAAATTTGCCTTCCGCCGAGCTTGAGTGGCTAGATTTGGCGGCGGCGAATAGTACCTTCTTTGATGGGGTTTCCTTTATTGCAACGGGATCTATCTTGATGGGGTTTACAGTTGGTCAACCCTTAAATGGCTTAGCACTCTCCCAAACGGTTGCCCAAGTAAAATCGGAGAAGTAGGGTGGATGGTTGCATCACCCACACTTTCGCCACATCTTCCGGATACTTAGAATAAAATGGGCTGAGGATATATTGGGCGGAGTTGGAAAAAGCCGTAATAAGCAAATATTTGCTTGCCCAAATCTTTGTCCACCGCCACTTTCATATCTTCAAAAAATTGGGTGACATGTTCTGGGATAGAATCCATCCTACAAACACAAAGTATGATTGAATCAAAGAAAAATATGGCGAAGATAAACAAGATCCAAGTCAAAAATACGAAGAACATCATGGTACTATTCACACCGAAAATTAGCACAACATACCTAAAAACTTGCAAATCTCAAGTTTGATGTCGATTTGAGCGGATTCGGTATGCGAAATGATGGATTTGAGAGAAAAATGAATATGAGTTTTTGAGAGAAAGCTCTCTAAAAGCTTATGGCTATGGTGGATGTGTTTTGAATAGAAATGAAAGAGAGTATTTGGGTATTTGTAATACCTAGGGTTTTCTAACGGATAGGAAGTTCAAAAGTCCCTCCAATTTAATTGGTGTCTTCCCAAATTCCAACCTGATTCAAAATGCGATAATGTGCAAAGCAAGCAAAAAGTCTCAAACCTCAGAAAATTGAAAAGGGCTCGGTTTCGATTTGCTTACCTTTCCGCCAATTCCAAGCTAGCAAATCGAGGAGGCAATGTTTGGGGTTGTGAGAATTCACCAATCGGGCACTCTCTTGAAGAAAAAATCGGGCTGCTTGGAGATGGAGGTTTGGCTCGGCAATGGAGAGGAGCTGCCCAAGTTTTTGGAGTAGCTGGAGAGGCCGAGTTTGAAGCTTGAGGAGTGGCTAGGCCTTGAAGGGTCAAAATGCGGCCGGAATTGGAGCTTGCTTGTGCCCAGATTTTTGGGGAAGTCTTGGCCTGTTTTTATGCAGAGAAAGAGATCTCGGTTGGGTCTTTGAGAAGATGGCGTGACCGGGTCTTGGAGCTTAGAGGCTAGAATCCAGGAAGTTATTTTAGAGTTTGAGCGGCTTGGAGTTTGGAATCACGAGCAAGAGCAAGTGCAGTCTGGCCATGCTGGAGTTGAGAGGCGAGGGAGCTGGGCTGTAGAGCTGCCAGGTTGCATGGCCCGTGCCCAGGAAATCGATGAGGTTTGATGGAGGTTTCGGCCGGGGTTTTGAAGAAGGAGGTCTGGCATATTGGAGGTTAGCTAGGCTGGTTTTTAGTAGCAGGGATTTTGTGAGCTGAGGCTTGGTTTTTGGCGGTCGGGATTTGCTGGAGTTTGACGAGAGGTTTGGCCGGGATGGATTTGGAACGGCCGGTTGAATGGAAGATGAGACCGTGGGTTTTTTTTTTGTTTAGGCTAGAGGTCTGAGGGTGCTTGGTCACATGAGAATGGAGAGTAGGTTTTTACTTCTTAGAAAGAAAAAAAGCAGCCAAGAGTTTGGGCTGGGATGGGCTGGAGTTGTTTAGGTTGAGGTCTTCATTTTAGCCTAGTTTAATTAAACTAGGTTGAGGTACCCACTCATACAAATAATTGATCTTTGACCATTCTTTGACCATTCAATGGCCAGCCCATGGGCTGACGGATGCCCCTATATAAACCTCACTAGACGAAGGTGGAAGGGACAAAACATCAGACAAACAAACCTATTTTTCGTGTCGCACCTTTCTTTTCTTAGACTTGAGATTTTACATTTCAAGCACCTAACATAACAAGTTCTTCCTTTCCTTAGTGTAAGTTTAAATTATTGCAATTTAAATTATCTTGTCATTTAAATTCTTGCAAATTACATTACATTGTCATTTAAATTCAAGTTTATTTCAATCGCTTTACTTTTTTTTTGTTATTGATTTTTCATTAAGTTTAAATTCAAGTTTAATTTAGTTTATCATTCTTATTTCGTTCTTGTTTATTTATCTCTTTGATCTATTTTATCGCACTTCAAATTACGCACTCGTCTTTTCAATTATTTACTTTGCACACTTTATTTTCCGCACTTGTCTTTTCAATTATATTTAAATTCAAGCACCTTTACTTTATGCACTTGTTCTTCGTTTCATCACGTTTCACCTAAAATCTTCATCTCCACCCACTCCACATTATTTGGTTGCTCACATAAAGCCTTGACCCAGAGGTGGCCACGAGGAGGTTCCTTGCATGGCCGAACAATCGTTTGATTAAAGTCAGATCTCGGACGGAACATCCACTCACATTCCATTCAAGCCAAATTCTTGGCTTGGTGGTGGCACACCCAGCACTCAAAAAAGAAGAAGGACTAAAAGTTCCTTCCGTCGGCCTACCTGACCGAAAAGAGGGAAACAAATGGATTCAGTTATATTTAAATAATAGCAGCAAAATACAGGCTGATCCTTAGATGAACCTATTTGTAAGTACAGATAGATCAAGAAAAAAAGTTTGGGGTTAGGATGGTTTTTTGCATTCTCTCTATTTACATGCTCAAATTTCAGGGAGCTGCTAGAATGCGGGGTAAACTATGTGGGGTAAACTATGCGGGGTATCTAAAAGACATCCGATAAATTGAATGGTCAGCTTTTAATATTGTCTTTTGTTATAACCGGGTTGAACTTACCCATACCAAAAGTTTCAACCCGGAAGTGGAAAGCACGCTCTCTCATCATTGTTCCTTGTTAACCCTCCTCCCTCCCTCACAAGCCAACAATTCTTATTCCCTCTCTCATCATCTCTGGAAGCTTGTAGTAGCAAATCTGTTTAAAAGAATGGGGTCGCAGATCTGTCGAGATGGGGAGTACTTGTGGATCAATATGGTTGATCCATGAATTATTTGCATCATGAAGAAGGCTCTGCCATAAAATGGCAAGATCGCCAAGGACACAGTCCTTTATATCGAATATAATGTTATAAGGAGTTTGTATCAATTTTTGATGTATTTTCTGATTTTTAATTATTTTTTAATGAATTTTAGAAGTGAAATCTAAGAAAAATAATATTAAATTATAGAGAATCACACGTGGTAGAAAGTGAAAGGAGAGTAGTCAATGTTTTCGACAAGTGGCGTACTACGATTGCGCCACATGTCATTTTGTTTACCTTTTCCAAGTTTATCTTAAAAAATTATAAAAAATTAATTAAAAATCAGAAAAATACACCAAAAGTTGCTACAAACTCCTTACGACATTGTCTTCGACTCTGAAGGCCTAAAATCATTATTCCACATATTTATGTTCACAGTAATCGTTGAATCAAATAACGCGAGTGTTAGGTTATAGAACATCAACTAGTGTTTTAGATTGTGTAGAAATAAATGTGATTTTTTGTCAACAATTTATATTTTTATAAGTGAAATTTTATTTTTTTAGCTTGATTGCATAGAGAATGTCACAAGGAGTTCGTAGGACTTTCCAGTATATTTTTTGGATTTTTAATTTATTTATTATGAATTTTAGAAGTGAAATCCAAGAAAAATAATATTAAATTATAGAGAATCACATATGGCAGCAGCTGAGAGGGAAGCAATAATTGTTTTTGACAGGTGGCATCCTACGATTGTGCCACATGTCATTTTGTTTACTTTTTCCAAGTTTATCTTAAAAAATCATAAAAAATTAATTAAAAATCAGAAAAATACACCGAAAATTGTTACAAACTCCTTACGACATTATCTTTGACTATGGAGGCCTAAAATCATTATTCCATATATTTATGTTCACAGTAATCGTCGAATCAAATAACATGAGTATTATGTTATACAACATCAACTAGTGTTTTAGATTGTGTAGAAATAAATGTGATTTTTTGTCAACAATTTATATTTTTATAAGTGAAATTTTATTTTTATAGCTTGATTGCGTAGAGAATGTCACAAGGAGTTCGTTGGACTTTTCGGTATATTTTTTGGATTTTTAATTGATTTATTATGAAATTTAGAAGTGAAATCCAAGAAAAATAATATTAAATTATAGAGAATCACATGTGGCAGCAGCTGAGAGGAGAGCAGTCATTGTTTTTGATAGGCGGCGTCCTACGATTGCGTCACATGTCATTTTGTTTACTTTTTCCAAGTTTATCTCAAAAAAATCATAAAAAATTAATTAAAAATCAGAAAAATAGACCAAAAATTGCTATAAACTCCTTACGACATTGTCTTTGACTATTGAGGCCTAAAATCATTATTCCACATATTTATGTTCATAGTAATCGTCGAATCAAATAACATGAGTGTTAGGTTATAGAACATCAACTAGTGTTTTAGATTGTGTAGAAATAAATGTGATTTTTTGTCAATAATTTATATTTTTATAAGTGAAATTTTATTTTTATAGCTTGATTGCGTAGAGAATGTGACAAGGAGTTCGTAGGGCTTTCCGGTATATTTTTTGGATTTTTAATTTATTTATTATGAATTTTAGAAGTGAAATCCAAGAAAAATAATATTAAATTATAGAGAATCACATGTGGCAACAATTGAGAATAGAGCAGTCATTGTTTTTTACAGGTGGCGTCCTACGATTGCGCCATGACAGGACCCGACCCAAATTCCACTTTGGAATTTGTGTAGGACCCTTTGGGTGTCCGACACCTGTCGGGTGCCGTGCACGATTTACCTAATTGCCCTTTTCTTCCAAAACTCAAAGAAAATCCTTTTTAAAGTTTGACTTTTGTCGAAAATTCGGCACAGTCTCCCCCGTAAAACAGACAATTCCCAAATTATTTTCACATGTAAAAAGTACAGTTTAATATCCGCAATCGTTCAACATGCATAACATATATTCACACACCTCTAAAGCATCTAGTCCGAATGGCCTCCGCCTTACAACAATTCGAATATCAGAGTTACCATCAATTCAATCCTTACATTTTATCTATTAAACTCATCAGTTCTTGATATATCAGCTCGACATTATCATCAACATTTCTTGTAATATTATATTACCCAAGGTGAATCCTAAACCATCATCCAGATACCATTGTTTCAGAAATCTTTATCGACATCGTTATATGGAGAAACCTAATAAATAGAGTTCATTATCAAATAAGCCTCATAACTCAATATTACTTGGCCTAAGGCTCGCCCATAACTTTAATTGGAACTCAATTAAAATATTAAATAGACTCCGAACCAACTCCATAACTAATTTCTGGAACATTCTCCTCCATGGCTGTACCTAGATTAATCTAGGCTGCCTAGCCACACGTAGCTCTTCCAACTCTTTATCATGCACGTACAAATCTTTACTATTTGTTATATTTCAATGTGATTGCAAATTAATCCAAGTCTTATATTAATGATAGGCTCAATAACCTTCACAACTCTGAAGTAAAACTTTCCAACTTCCCCAATTCTCAAAACAGCTCACACTTAGAGCACAAGTAAGCCATTTACTGGACTTCCTTTAATTCATAAATTAATTAATATATATAAATATATAAACTAAAAATAAAATAAACTAAAGTAAACAAACATCGCTGAAAGCATTTTTAACCCTTCCTTCGAAATTCATATGAAACTCAATTATAAAAACATATATCTAAATAGAAAGATTTATAATCAATTTATTATAGAGAAGTAGGAAAATGAGGAAATTATTAAAATAACATTGAGCAAGTGAAATCTTAATGTCAATAACAATAAATTAACTGAAACATAGGTTTTCCCTTTTTTCTTATAAAATAGACATCATCGCTTAAGAAATTAATTGTGATCTATTTAAAACCCTTTAAACTTAGAAAATTCTCCACCGTACCCAAATATCATGTACCAGTTACATCCTCGCAACACTCAGGGAATACGTAATCAGCCTGAGGTGCGTATCATCGCGACTCTCAAGGAATACGTAGTCGACCTGAGGTGCGTATCCTTTGATTATCCGTAATTTCCAACATTTAACCGTCAATTCCATTTCTTCGCAGAACTCGGTGACACGAAGTCGACCCGAGCCGCGTCCTCGCAGGACTCAGGAGGCACAAAGTCAACCTAAGCCGTATCCTCGCAGGAACGGGTGATCAGTCCGAACGCGTATCCTCGCTTAATCGGGGGACACCAAGTCTACCCGAAACGCGTCCTCGCTCCACACGATTCGGGTGTCCCCGAGACTCGTGGTGCGTATCATAAATGACAAATCTGTTTCCAAGACAATAGGGGTACTACTGAGGTGGGTTTGAAACCATATTCTGAAATTTATCATGAAATTCCTCTTGTTTCACAAGCTTACTGAAATTCTCTTCTCAATTTTCCAAAAATCAATCAATTACCTTGAGATTCACACAACATATTGAGTATAAGTAATAATACAAACATGAAATTAAATATTTAATTAATTATTAATCCTATCGAACTCCGATTAACATCCCTTCCAATACTATAACAATAATCTTAATAGCAATAAAAATTAAATAAATAAATACATCCATAAATAAGTAGTTAACTAATAAATGGATCACCACTACCCTTAGAGCTTCCATCATATACTATAATACACTTCCAAATACAAAATAACAGAATATGCATAATTTAGCGGTCTATATATATACTTATATACTCATCCTATAATTAAATAAATTCAGGAAAATCGATGCCACGTTATAACCACCGAGCACTCCTACGTACATACCCTACCTAATAAAATCTTGAACAACTCCTATAGAACTCAACATAATTATTTAATCTGAAAATCCTGACTCCCGGCTCCTAGAAGTGCGTGCATCGAATTTAAAGTCATCACCATGCCCGGAAAAAAGTCAACCCGTGACCTTGTGGGGTCCACGACCTCGAAATTCCTATCCGGAAGTTCCTAAAGGTTCCAATATGCCTAGGACACATGTCCCTAAAGTTTTGTCTCGATCGCACAGTCGGATTGCTCCCGATCGCACGATCGGACGGTCGGACTTTTTTCCGAAACCCTAGAGCTAGGGTTGGCATTTTCAGAGTATCCAGGACTCCGATTCCTGATCCGTCGAATCTCACACGATCCTAAAAATGCGGGAACCAACATATCGAACCTGGATAACGCGCAATATGCGTAAATCCATTCGACTGTCATTCGAACTCCAAATTGCAATCCGAACACACCTACGCACTTGTGACCACGTAAGGATAATTTAGGAACAGAGATTGACAGTGAAAAGTGGGCCAGCGTGTGGGAACACGAGCTGGCAGTTCCGAGGGCATAAAAAGTGATAAATTTGGACGTTCAGAAAAACTGTAAACCGGGAGCTATCCTTCCAGCTACAACAAGTTCTCCACCTCCTGAACACATTCTTCAACCGTGGGAAAGTCCAATTTGAATCCTAAGTGGGTCAAAACCTAGTCCCAAAATCTGCCTAAATTTTAACTCGAATTTTAACCTATCAACACTGCAAATCGATTAAAACCTACCCAACAATCAGGTAGAGCATGAAACATAGGTGGAAAATCATACCTCACTCGACTCGATTGGTGGTTGGAGGGGGGAGAAACGACCGGCGAAAGTTTAAGTAAAATCTGTCCAAAACCGCCTGTTTCGTGACTGATTCCGGCGACTACGGCAGCGGATCGAGGCGGCGAAGGGTTGGGGCTGGAAGAGGGAAGTGTGGTCGTTCATTTGGGACTGGCCTTGCTTGAAACGGAGGCCAGAGTTGAGAAATATCACCATCTCAAGTGGGCTGGTCGAGCTGCCAAATGAAGAAATTCTGGGTTTTTTTAAAAAAATTGAACTTCAAAATATTTACGGTTATGCCACTGGCATATTCTTGATCGCCATTTCTTCGTAACAACTCCGATTCGAGCCCACAATATACCCACGAACTCGTATCGATGAGCACGACGTAATGGCGCAGCTCGTTTCGCCCCTTCCAAAATTAATATTGACCATTTTGCCCCTTTAAATATTAAATATTATTTTATTCCTTACATTTTTAATTAATTCAAAATATTTTATTTCTTTATTTCATTTCTAATTTACTTATCTATTCTACTTCGCTGAACCCAAGTTAATTTAAAACCCATTAGAATATTCCCGGGATAAAATCGTCTTTTACTTGAAAAATTTAAGGATTAAATATTAATTTCAGGACGGAGTGTTACACGCCACATGTCATTTTGTTTACTTTTTCCAAGTTTATCTTTAAAAAATATTAAAAATCAATTAAAAATCAGAAAAATACACCAAAAATTGCTACAAACTCCTTACGACATTGTCTTTGACTATAGACATCAAATCAAATAACATGAGTGCTAGGTTATAGAACATCAACTAGTGTTTTAGATTGTGTAGAAATAAATGTGATTTTTTGTCAACAATTTATATTTTTATAAGTGAAATTTTATTTTTATAGCTTGATTGCGTAAAGAATGTCACAAGGAGTTCGTAGGACTTTTCGGTATATTTTTTGGATTTTTAATTTATTTATTATGAATTTTAGAAATGAAATCCAATAAAAATAATATTAAATTATAGAGAATCACATGTGGCAGCAGCTGAGAGGAGAGCAGTCATTGTTTTTTACAGGTGGCGTCCTACGATTGCGTCACATGTCATTTTGTTTACTTTTTCTAAGTTTATCTTTAAAAAAATATTAAAAAATAATTAAAAATCAGAAAAATACACCGAAAATTGCTACAAACTCCTTACGACATTGTCTTTGACTATGGAGGCCTAAAATCATTATTCCACATATTTATGTTCACAGTAATCGTCGAATCAAATAACATGAGTGTTAGGTTATAGAACATCAACTAGTATTTTAGATTCTGTAGAAATAAATGTGATTTTTTGTCAATAATTTATATTTTTATAAGTGAAATTTTATTTTTATGGCTTGATTGCGTAGAGAATGTCACAAGGAGTTCGTAGGACTTTTCGGTATATTTTTTGGATTTTTAATTTATTTATTATGAATTTTAGAAGTGAAATCTAAGAAAAATAATATTAAATTATAGAGAATCACATGTGGCATCAGCTGAGAGGATAGCAGTCATTGTTTTTGACAGGTGGCTTCCTACAATTGTGCCACATGTAATTTTGTTTTCTTCTTCCAAGTTTATCTTAAAAAATCATAAAAAATTAATTAAAAATCGGAAAAATAGACTAAAAATTGCTACAAACTTCTTGCATTATTTTTGACTAAGAAGGCCTAAATTATTGTGATATTATATTATTATTTACACTAAATTATTATTCTATTACTTTTTATCCTAAATTGTTATTATATTAATCTTTACCCTAAAATATTATTATATACTTTTTACCATGAATTTTTATTATATAGTTATCAATCATAAATTATTATTATATTATTATTTACCCTAAAATATTATTATATTACTTTTTACCCTAAATTATTATTATATTGTTATGAACCTTAAATTATTATTATATTATTATTTACCCTAAATTATTATTCTATTATTTTTTATCCTAAATTGTTATTATAATGTTATCAGACACATTGACTCTGCCCTATTCAGCTTCTTTCATGTGTCACCCCATATGATTTAATACCGCTAAAATATTATTATATTACTTTTTATGTGATTTTATACCGCTAAAATCAAACACCTCGTCATATTTTAAAATTAATTTTTGTGAATTGTTTAAGATAAACTAGAAAAATTAAAAGAATTGACACGTGGTGTTGTCGTACAAGGACACCCATCAGATATATTGACTGCGCACCTATCAGCAGCCAACACATGTATATCACTTCAATTTGATATTAATTTTTGATGACTCAATTTGACAGGACCCGACCCGGATTCCACCCCGAAACCCGAGCCAGACCCTGCTGGTTTGCCGACATCAACCCATGTTGGGCCCACTTACTAAACAAGTTCCCTCTTCCCGTAACAAATGATAAAAGGGGTCAAGACTTCTGCCGAAAATCGGGCAGAGTCTCCCCTGAA
This sequence comes from Prunus padus, assembly GCA_024362665.1. Taxonomy (NCBI): domain Eukaryota; kingdom Viridiplantae; phylum Streptophyta; class Magnoliopsida; order Rosales; family Rosaceae; genus Prunus; species Prunus padus. The sequence goes on along the minus strand of JANFAM010000010.1, from coordinate 19,217,684 downwards.
ATATGAACATTCCCAAAAATTTCAACATGTTCAAACAAATAACAGTTTACAACCCAAGCGCCATCATGCAATAACGAATACCACAGAGGCCTTCGACCTTCAAATTCAACCATAACGAGAGATAACAGAGCAATCTAAGAGTCTTTCAAATTAAACAGCGGAATATCAAAGTTTACAACAAGGGATAAAGATGTCCTACAATTCAGTTGAAGCTTGGGAAGAGAAGCGCTCGGTCGAACAGTGTCGAAGCAACGACTATGGCCTGGGGAGCGCAAAACAGAAAGAGTGTGAGTAGACAAAAACAAAGTTTTCATACTTAAATCAATGTACTAACCCCACCGTTTCAAAACAATGCAAACCATGCATATGAAATCGTTTATACACTTTAATGAATTAAAGACCACACTATCACAAGATATGTGAAAACATTCCAGTTCAAAACCTTTTTCCGAACAAACCAACCTTTTACTTTTCCCGAGGCATAACCTCCCAAATCGCGAACCCAACAATGTATGTATATAAAAACATAAACCGAAGAACTTGTTAAACGTATAAGCATAAAGATGGAATAAAGTTCCCATAAGGTAAAACAACATTAAAATCCCAATTCGACAACAACATAGAAATCATATGTAGTTCCAATCATTTATATAAATATATATATGAAATCAGTTTCAGGATCTGAAATCCAATAAACATAACATATCCAGTACTGAAGTAAAATCAAGTACAATTTCCCAATCTTTCCCACTCTCACATAACCACGTGCTCACCAGCATGACAAGCAAGGAAGGATCCTCACTAAAAAGAAATATGAATACGAAGGTACTAACACAAGCGTATAGGTATAGTATAACCTCAACACCAAACACAAGTACCAGGGAAAAACAATCCAACAGGGGATCATTTGATTGGACACAGGTACAGCCTCCTCGAGACCCTGTGCCCAAGGTTGAGCCGTCCAGAACGGGACTAAACTCACAGGTCTGTATGGTAGAAACTTCCAAACCATACCTCCCAAACAAGTCCTACACGTAGACTACCTCGTTAAGGGTCTACAGCTACACCCCTTTAAGGTATGCACCGGATCGAACCATATTCAAGTAACCGTATCAAATCAATCACCACACGATAGTCAATATAAGAATAGGGGAGGTACATAACAAGGTGCCAACCGCACTCAAATCAATCGCCATGCAATAATCAATATATATAATATTCAATCACAATGTACCCAACCCCAAAACATCAGGCACCCGGACATATACAAGTCCATCAATCCCATAACCAACATATATACTCAAAATAAGGACATTTCTGTCCCAACATATATTTCTATATTCACAATAGTCATAAGTGTCAAATGATAGCATAACAATCCATAATCAATTAAAACGTCATATTTATTTAAAACCATATTCCAATCTCAAGCAATGCTCAAGTCAAGCATGTCAAATCATATTAAAATATCAAGTCCATAAAACATCAAATCCGAGACCCAAACATTTATTCAAAGTGTATATATATCAAAGTAGATATATATATATATACATATATTCAAAGTAGAGATATATCAATATATATAACCACTTCCCATTATTCCGAAGCATTCACTCAAAGTAGATATATATACATATATATATATATATAATCAATTATAAGTATTATTATTCATAAGGTTTAAACGCCAAACAAGAATACGTAATCAAACGGACTATACTAACGTCCACATATTCAATTATATAATTAAAATATAATATAACAATCCTTTTCAATATAATATCCAAAACCCAAGGCTTTCATAATTCTCACATATGTAAAATAATCCAATTATATAATCCCCAAAAGATCCATAATAATTTCACCGTACCTAAATCGTACACAAAAACCACCGGACGTCACTACGTCCCATTCAATACTCAAAAGTATACATAATCATAAAACATAACCATCAGGGCCCCACATATAAACCGGCAACCCAAACCATGCATAAACCTCAATGCAAATCCTTTTGATATATTTCAATCAAAGTCAAAACCAAGTCTTAAACCATTATCAAATAAATTCCGATAAACTTAATCATCAAATCCGAGATTTAAAACAATCATTAAATCCCATTTTCTATGCATTTGCATTCAATCATTCAAATCATGCTCATTTGAAAACAAAGTCCACTCACCGTTGGTCCTACGCTGCATAACCCTAAGAGGGTCCCGCCCGCTACGTATGCGGTGCCAGAGTACCTAGACAAGGTTACGAGAATCGGATCAACAAACGTACCGAAAACGAAACCTTAAAATGAAACCCTAACGTTTCCCCACTCAAAGTGTGCGTGTACGTACGTACGAAGAATTCTAAGGTCAATCTACAACTTTTAACAAGTAGGACCGCCCCGGAAGATTCACGGTCAACCGTCGGTTAAACATCTTGTTTCGATCAACCCGGGCCCCGCGGAGCCTACGACCTCCAAAAAGATCCGAACATTCCTAGAAGTCCAACAAAGTCAACTACGTGGCAAGGCAACCTTGGGAGACCCTCAGTCAACCCTGGTCAAACTTGGTCAAACTAACCGACTAAGTCAACCTTGGGAGACCCTCAGTCAACCTTGGTCAAACTTGGTCCTACAAGTTCAACACGACCTAAACAACGTGTCCTGAAAGTTTGGTCTCGATCAACGATCGTATCGGTCATGTTCGCACGATCGGACGGTTACGGTTTAATTCAAACTTTAAGTCATTGATCCGGAGCATCCGGGGCTTCGATCCATGATCCGTCAGTTCCTATACGATCCTAAAAATACGAGGAACCACATACGTGATCGGTTTCGATCCAACGGTCCGAACATACCGAACCCAAACAACGCATAATAGGAGTACATTGGTTCGAGGTCCAAACGACATCCGAATCAGAATCCACACACACGTATGCGTTCGTAATGACTCAAGGATGGCAACGGCGCCATGAACCACCGCTACACCCCAGCTCACACGCTGCCACACGCGCCGCCGTGAGTGGTGGGTGTGGAGAGCAATTCAGGCCAAACTCAAAACGTCGAATCTTTCGGCACAGCCTATACCAAAACACTCCCCTCAACCTCACGAGTCCAGAACCGCTAGGAACCGGCCCAGAACTGGCCGGTAACTGGCCCAAACTCCGCCTCGAAATCCGGCCAGATCTGACTTTGGGATCGAATGATTTTGAGGCCAAATCGAGCCCAGATCATCCCAAAAACAGCTTAAGGAGGAAGAGGCCATAAAATGAGACTAAATTGTATTCGGAGTTGTAAAACCTAAATTTTTGATTCTAGATATGCTCTGATACTGCCCAGTAGGCTTGAATTCAAAGGTCGGAGGCCATAAACTGAACTGTGTGCTTTGAACTGTTGTGTGCTGCCGTTTGAGTTTTGTTTCTGTTGTTTTCTGCAGGTTGAATTTTGGTTTAGTCCATTTTTCAGGGGATATTCTGCTGAATTTTCGGCAGAAGTCTCGACCCTTTTCTCTTTGCCTCGGGAATTGGAATTTAAATCTTTAGTAAATGGTTCGGCATTGTATTAATGTCGTAAAAACCACAGGGTCGGTCTCAGATTCTGAGGAATTCTGGTCCGGTCCTGTCAGAATGGGTCCTCTTAGTTGAGGGAATATTTCTTTTGTTTTGGCAGGAGACAAACTTTCCATGTTTATCAAATCTTTTGAGAAATATTTTTGCTCACCACTTTAACCCAATGTGTACTCTCACCACTATTCTCAACACTTGACACTTCTCTATAAACATAACTATAGTTAACTCTTTGCTTTATATTTGTGAAAATAGATTATGCGTGTGAAAATGTTAAGAAACGTGATGATGATATACTTTTGGTTAAAGTGGTGACCAAAAATGCTTTCAATTTTTTGGGGCATGTGTCACTTGACCGGGTTTTCATGGTACACTTATGTGGGGGCTGCTCTTTTTTGTTGGCTCTTTGTCTTGAGGAGGAATTTGGGGAGCTGAGAGGACAGCTGCTATAGCATGGTTTCTTCACGCATTACCCTTTGGCTGAAGAAAGAAATAAAATAATGAAGAAGATAAGAAGAAAGGAATAAAACACTTTAAAGCAACAAACGTATGATAAGGATCCGAAGAAAGGAATTATATCATTTCGAAATCTAAAAAAGTAAATGTAAGGGATCAAACAGAAGTTCAGAATTTTTTATTAATAAAGTTATATGAAAATTTGTATTCACAAAAAAATATCCTTAAAATGATGCTGCCATTTGCATAAGAAAACATTCATGATATATTTCATTGAAAAGAAAAGGCTTTAGTTTAATTAATGAATGAGTGGATGAAAGATAACCTGCACCAACCCAAAAAATAAAACCAAAAAGATAAACTTTTATTTAATATAAAAAGAGAAAGATAGTGAACTAGGGCAAAGCATCAGCTATTGCGTAAGCATTGGTTTATTAGGCTGTTCACTTTCTCCGTGTATAAATTTAATATTTCCTTGTTAATCTTTGACATTCCTCTTGGAGCTTTTGAGCCAATCGAGAAAATTAGTAATGGCAGAAGATAACCATGCAATTGGGATCGATCTGGGGACAACTTATTCGTGTGTGGCAACGTGGCAGGCTGATCATGTAGAAATCCTGGTGAACGATCACGGTAACAGGACAACTCGATCTTATGTTACATTCACTGATAGTCAGCTGCCGTTGGTAGGTGATGAAGCATTTAACCAAGCCGGGAGATTCCCTGCCAACTCAATCTTTGGTAAGAATAAAATGATCAACAATATAATTGTTTATTGTTTCCTTGTTATTTTCGTTAGAACTGAGAAATATATACTGTGTTTTTTTAGAGCAATTCTGTAAAAGTGGGGTATTATGTATAAAGGGGAGTGCTAGCAACATTCTCTCTAACTTTCTCTTTTGGACCTTCTCCATTATCTTCATGACATGTGGCAATTTCTACACTAAAAACAATGTCATTAGTACATTAGACATTGTTTTTAGTGTAAAAATTACCACATGTCATGAAGATAATGGAAAATGTCCAAAAGAGAAGGTTAAAAAGAAGGTTACTAGCATTTCTCTATGCATAAATCCATAAATTAAATTGTTTCCTGACATAATCTAAACTGGGAATGATTTACAGATGCGAAGCGGTTAATTGGTAGGAGATTCAGTGACGAAACTGTTCAAAGTGATATCAAGCGCTGGCCATTCAAGGTCATTGAAGGTAAGGCTGACAAGCCCATGATTGTGGTTAAGCACAAGGGCCAAGAGAAACAGTTTGCTGCTGAAGATATCTCATCAATGGTTCTGGAAAAAATGCGGAAGATTGCGGAGACCTTCCATTGCTCAAAGATTAGTAAGAAAAATGCAGTTATCACTGTCCCCTCTTACTTCAACGACTCTCAGCGCCAGGCTACATTAAAAGCTGGTAAATTAGCCGGCTTAAATGTGCTGCGTATTATCAACGAACCAACTGCTGCAGCCATAGCTTATGGCATCGACAAGAAGGCCGGTTGGTTTAGTAAGAGAAACGTGATGATATTTGATTGGGGTGGTGGTACATTGGATGTGTCGCTACTAACCATAGGCCATGGTGTCTTTGACGTGAAGGCGACTGCCGGAGACACTCACCTTGGAGGTGAAGACTTGGATAACAGAATGGTGGATTACTGCATCGACGAATTCAAGACAAAAAATAAGGTGGACATTTGTGGACACCCCAAAGCTCTTCGGAAGGCCAAAAATGCGTGTGAGAATGCAAAGAAGGCACTTTCATTTTGCCCTGACACTGTTATTGAAATAGAGTCTTGGTACAACGGTGAAGATTTTTATACAACTTTCACCCGGGACAAATTCGAAGAAATGAACATGGATATCTTCAAAAAGTGCATGGAGCTTGTGAAAAGGTGTTTGGAGGATGCCAAAATGGCCATAAGCGACGTCAATGACGTTGTTCTTGTTGGTGGTTCTTCTAGAATCCCCAAGGTGCAAGAGCTATTGCAGGAGGTTTTCATCGGCAAGGAGTTGTGCAAGAGCATTAATCCCGATGAGGCCGTGGCTTATGGAGCCGCTGTTCAAGCTGCAGTCTTGAGTGGGAACGTGACGGGGAAGCTTCAAGACTTCACACTCTCGGATGTCATCCCAATGTCACTTGGGACGGAAGTTGGTGAAGAATACCGTATGTCCGTCATGATCCCAAGAAACACCAAAATTCCCACAGAGAAGCACAAAATTTTCGTTACAACTAGTGACAACCAAAGGGCCGTCCTCTGTGGAGTTTATGAGGGAGAGAATGAGTTCACCAGAGATAATAATTACTTGGGTGGATTTACCATGTATGGCATTCCTCCAGCCCCTAAGGGAGTTGCTAAAGTAGATGTTTGCTTTTCTATCGATGCAAATGGAATTCTGAATGTTTCCGCTGAGGTCATGTCCACCGGCCAAAAGAAAGCCATTGCAATCAACAGTGACAGATGAACTTTCGGAATTAACAGATACATTTTTAAATAATGCGCAGGTTGTGTTGTTTTGGATGTGTGATGGTGTAGGCTGGTCCGTCTACCGTTGCGTGGATTTTATTCTTGTTTTCAATAAGAGAAGAGAAGTGCTTGCTTAATTACTGTAACTATGAAGTAATAAATTATATATGTTTTATTTGATTGGAGTTCAACTTTAAGTTGTTTGTTTGGAAACATCATTTTGTAAAATCTTGTCCCAAAAAATAATAATACCAATTAATTATACCGACTTTTTGACACAAGAACCAGTTGAGTGGAGAATAGTTTTGATTTGCAGACGAATTGTCTCAAGTTCGAATGAAAGATTATCTTGGCGTTCAAAATGTAATAAGTTGGTGCCTCTATTATTATTAAAATAACATGTAAACTATAGTATCCAGTATCTCAAACTAGGAAGCATCACAACCGAACAATAAGCTAATTAAATGAGACGCCAACTTGCCCTCTATTCCAAATCTATGAGTACATCTCTCCTACTTCAACTAATACCTACACAGGGCAAAGGTAAACGAAGAAACAAGCCCATAAGTTAAAGGAAATGAAATCATTAAACCTTATCAATGGACCTAGGTAAATATTATTAGCTCTCAAAATCCAGCCCATAATAAATTACATTTTTTATTTTTTTAAAAAATTTTTGAGTTTTGTAGAAAATGTTTTGTTTTTTCCTGTTGTGCCAAAAAAGACGATTGTTTTAACCAAGTGCTCATGTTAGTGATGGAACCGAGTCAGCATTGATATAATTGTAATTTCCTTGATAATGAATTTGGATATATTTGTTTGAGTACTTATCGCATGCTTCTTTAAAAAAATACAAAGAATACTTTAAGCAAATCAAACCTTCTTAAAGAAAAATAAATAAAACAAGCCATAACATTTCATCTGTAAAAAGAAAAGAAAAAATTGTAAGATTCATGTGTCCGTTGATTATTCTCATGGGTTAGAAAATGGCCACATGTATAGTGTACTTCTGTTCTAATCTGTTATGACTCAAGTGCAAGGTGTCTCGATTTCATGGTTGTATAATGAAATTTGGGTAAAAAGTAAAAAAGAAAGTCAGAAAGATAGGATGATGGTGCACATAAAAGAAACCATTAAATTATTTTTTATTCATTCAAGTAAAACTTTTAGGGTGCCCGTGGGTTTTTAAGGAGCATTTTTACACCGGTAATGCTAGACTTATTATATTTTTATATTATATTGTGTATAATTTCTTCAATAGAAATGGAGCCAACTCAATAATGCTACTCTTACTGTATTTGTGTACTACATTCATAGCCCACTCAAAATTATTTAACATTTTCTTTTATTTTATGATTTATTAACACTTTAAAAAAAACTGTTAATTAAACTTTCTTTATTTAATACACTTTATTAATTTAATTGATGTTGCATATTGTATCAACATATCATGTGATATAGAAATGTGGGATAAAAATGTGATAAATGTAGCATTACTCATCCCATTTTAACCTTAATTAACTTTTTTATGAAAATTAAAAAAGAAAATTGAAAAAGGGCCCACAGCCTATATTCTCCTCTTTTTCTTTTTCTTTTTTTTTCTTTTTCTTTACTTATCCTTGTTTTTTGTTGATCAGTTTCTTTACTTATCCTAATAAGACCTAAAAATTGGGATTCAAAAAGTCACATAATTGGCTTTGGCTTAAAGTAGAAGTTTAATCGCTTGGGGTGTGTCTTTTTTTTTTTTCTCTTTCTGGTTAATATTATGTCAAATATAATTTCATTGAATAATGTTTTTGGTAAGATGCTCTAGATTAAGTAATATAAAAAAATTGGGTTTTCTTTTTCTTTTTCTTTTGAGAGAATTATTTGACTATAGTTGTTGTTCTTTTGTTTTTCCTCTCTTGGTTGTTGCTGCAAAGAATGTGAAAGAGGGAGAGGTACGGATTCCAAGTCTTTATATTTAGTATCGGTGTATTTATCAGTTAGTAGACAAATTTAACATTTAATGAGTTTTAATTGTATTAGACTAAGAATAATGCTACTCTTACCACATTCTCATACCACCTTATGTGGCAGATGAAGTGGACATACATAGCAATTAAAATTAATTTAACATTTTCTTTTCTTTTATGTTTTATTGACACTTTTTAATTAATGTGGTTGTCCCCTTCATCGGCCACATAAGGTGGTATGAAAATGTGGTATATACATATGGTAAGACTAGCTTTACTCTTAGACTAAAGGAGATTGTGGGGAAGAGCGAGAGATTGCGAGGCAGGAAGAAAGGCCGTAGGATAGAGGAAGAGATGGGTACACTGTGCAAAAGGAGAGTTTTAATATAATTCAATTATGATGGGTTGAATAATTGATTTTCACTAGACCAATTTTCACTAGACCTATGTTTTAAATGCACCGATTCTAAATATAGAGACTGGGAATTCGAAGAGATACGGAGTGAGGGAGAGAGTTTAGGGGAAGAGGGGAGAGAAGAGAGAGAAGGGTCAGGAAGGGGGATGAAAAAAAAAACCTGAAGAGGAAACAGGGGGAAGATAGGCTTTGGGCTTGGTTCAATTTTTTTTTTTTTTTAAAATCTCACCAAAAAGTTAATTAAAATTAACAATAGGAAATGTGTACTAATGGCATGTCAGTTGGATTGGCCCATATATACATAGTCCATTTCAATTGAGGATCTCTCAAATAATTTTATTTGAGGGACGCCCTTTAGGGTTTCCTACAAATTTTTTTTCAACTGTCCAAACCGTATATTTTTCAAGTCCTCATTAATAGATCATCTATGCAAAAAATCAGACAAATTGAAAATCATTAAGGCATCTAATTGAGACCAACAAAATCACTGGACAATGCGCTTTAAGAAAGTACTTAGATTTCAATAATTTAATTGAATGATCAAATGATATCAAATTCAAGTGATTTTTTTGTAGAGATGATCTTTGAATGAATATCTACAAAATAGACGGTTTTGATTAATGAAATACAATGAGGAGTTGGCCCTACAAGGGTGTCTTATTTGAGGGATCCCTCAACAGAAGCTATATATATATATTAGGAGCCTCGACGGTACGAGGGCAACTTTATTAATCAAATGAAGAAGGAAAACAAGGGGGGCACATAACAGCCTGACCCCGATACATATAATCCTCTAAGAGGGCGTCTTGAATAAGATCAGGGGACACCTCAAACCACTCAAAATTATCATTTATAGTCACAACAAAACTAGCAAGCCGATGTGCAACGTCGTTGCTAGCCAGAGTAACATATTGGCACCTAGCCTCCGTGAACCCCTATAAAACAAAATGAGCATCTTCAACAATCCTCCATATCTCCTACAACTCCTCAGTATGCGAAGTAATGGCATTAACAACAACCAACGAGTCTCCTTCAAGCACAACTCATGTGTCCTATATGCGTCTTGCAAAACGAAGTCCTTCTCATATTTTTGGTGTGCTTCCAAGTGGTCGTGAGTTCAAGCCCCTGTGGTACCGTCACCCTTTAAGAGTATTGATAAGTAAAAATGCTCCCTGATTTGTAAGGTTAACCAAAATTGTATGCTCGGCAACAACTTTAAAGAGTGACACATGTTCGATAGTTAACTTTAGTTAAGTTTTATGTGAGAATTATAATAATAAAAAATTGAAAAATGGCCAACAACCGAGCACTTCTCTAATCTCTTTCCTCAACATATAGTGGCCCACATCAGGAAAAGCTAGGAGTTAATAATATATTCAAATAATAATAATAATGCAAAGGATCCAATAGTGTTTAGTGGTTTGGAGCAATTTCTCGTGACAGGACCGACCCTGTGGTTTATCCGACATCCAACCGATGCCGGACCCATAACTAAATTAGAACTTTTCTTTTCAAAATTAGAAGAGAAACGGGTCGACACTTCTGCGAAATTTCGACAGAGTCTCCCTTAAAAAATGGACTTAACCAAAATTCACACATGCATAAAACAACAGAAACAACACCCCAACTGCAGCACGCAACAGTTTAACAGCACACAAAACGATTTATCGCCTCCGGCCTTCGAATTCGACCCTAATGGGCAATATCAGTAAATTTACAACTTCGAATACGAATTTAAAAGAAAGTTTACAGAATAAAGTCCTATTTAGATTTCGAAGCTCAGAAGACGAAGCTCGGCTTGCTTGTTCGGCTCATGTCTGGGGGGCGCAAAACAGAAAAGCGTGAGTGAACAAAAATAAAGGTTTCACATAGTTAAAAACAAAACTGTAACCCCACTGTTTGAAAATAATTCAAAAACATGCAGTTTAACATTTATATAGATAATCATAATTAAAATCAGAAATAAGGTAATATATGATAAGAAAAATTCAAAATCAAAACAAATACCCGACACAAAGGAATTCCAAGCCAAAACCAAACCTCTTGGAAACAGACTCAACACTTCCCAACCCAACACTCATCTCACCAAACGTATGCCCCACGGCACTGCGAGCGAGGAAGGATCCTCACCGAAAGAAAAACAAGAAAGAATAAATAATATATATTTAGATAATATAACATTGACACCACGAACTTGTACCGGGAAACAATCCAATCGGGGGATTGTTTGGCTAGACACGGGACGACATCACATCATCCTGTGACTAAGGTTGAGCCGTCCAACCGGGGGACTATCTCTCTATCGTACACACGCTGGTACTATCCAACGCTACGTGTGTACGTACCAATCCAAGTCCTACACGCGTAGACTGCCTACCAAGGCCTTCGGCACACCTGACCAAAGGTGCTCGGACCTCTGCTACACATCGGAAATTCCAACACCACGTGTAGCAGAGTAACAGTAACCAAATGTGTTCCGCCAACCAAAAATTTCCAACGCCACGTGTGGACACAATAACAGGGGATGGTATAGACTATGGTGTACTCTGACACCTCAAACCACAACTCTAAAACCACTCACCAAAGCTGGGTCCCAACGACCCGCTTTCACAACCCAACACTCAAATATGCCAACTCACCCACAATATACTTCCGAACGTCTATAACGTCCATAATCTCAAATACCCAAACATATGCATATATATATATATAATAGAAAAGAACCCAAAATCCCAAAACACGACTTCCATCCGACAAAACACCCAAAAGGTTTCGAACCTCAAATATAACTCATAAAATCCAAGAATACGACTTAATTAAATATAAAACAATAATAAGATTCTGATTATAATTTCAAGAGGTCCACTTATACCATAAATCAACATATAAGAAATTTAATAAAACTCTAAGTCTCAAAACAAAAATTTAAATCAAACCTAAGCACGATGTCTCGACAATCGAACATAAATCATAAAATCCAAAATATAATAATTCGATATAAAACTATATTTAAAATCTCAGTAATCAATATAATTCATTTAATTTTCAATGCAGTTAATTATTGAAAAAAATGCATGCTTAAAAACAAAGTCCACTCACAAGTAGTCCCAGAATGATTGGCCCTGAGAGGGTCCTGCCTGCTGCGTACGTTGAGCCGGAGTACCTATTTCGATAAACACGACAATTGGATGAGAAACCGCACTTCGAACGAAACTTTAAAATGAAACCTAACATTTTCCCCAGGACTTGTGATGTGTGTGCACGTCAAACGAAGAGTTCTAGAGTCAAACTAAGTTTTTCAACAAGTGGGACAGCCTCGGAAGACTCACGATCAACCGGGGGGGTCAAATTTTCCGTTTTGGTCAAACGGGCCCGCACGGCCCACGACCTCCAATTTTCAATCCGAACGTTCCTATAGGTCCGACAAAGTCAACTAATCACGTCCCAAAGGTTTGGTCTCGATCGAAAGGTCGGATTTCTTGCGATCGTACGATCGGACGGTTTTCGTTAACCTAAACTTTAAGTCAATCCAGAGCATCCGGGGCTCCGATCCTCGATCCGCGAATTCCTACACTATCCTTGAGTTCAAGGAACGACATATTTGAAATTGGAACCAATCCAATGGTCCGAACATATCGAACCCGGATATTGCCTATTAGGTGAAAATCCGTTCGACTGTCATACGATGTCTATTTTCAAATCCGAGCGTACCGTCGCGCTCGGGACGACATAGGGAACGTTTTGAGATAGAATTGGGTCACCCCAAGTGGGCCCACGCGCCGCCACACGCCCTAACAGCGCTTGGGTGTCTTGAGTATAATCCCTTTCGTGCATGGATAAACAACAATCCACTAATAAGTTTTTGGGATGAGTTTCAAGACTTATTGTTGATGGAGGAACAGCACAGAAGTGCTGTCGTAAATCACGATCAGGGTCAGGGTGCCCAAGAAGAAGACCACACCGCCATCGGGATCAATCTGGGAACAACGTATTCTCCGGTAGCAGTGTGGCAGAAAGATCATGTAGAAATTATACTCAACAATTAAGGGAACAGGAAGACTGCATCTTATGTTGAATTCACTGAAACTGATGAGACATTGGTAGGAGATGCAGCATTTAACCAAGTAGTCAGAAACACCGCCAACTCAATTTTTGGTATGTAGGATTAAAATGATCAATTACTATTATAATTGTTCTTTAGTGTTTGCTTTTTATTCCTGTCTTAACTTATATTTCTTTGCTTATAAATTTGAACTAATTACCTATATATATTTACTAATTAATTGTTTTGTGATAGAAATACTGGTCTAAAAAATCAAGATGGAATTTGTCAATTTACAGATATAAAGAGGTTAATTGGTAGGAAATTCAGTGACGACTCCGTTCAAAGTGATATGAAGCTCTGGCCATTCGAGGTCTCTCAAGGTTCGACTGACAAGCCCATGATTGTGATTACCCACAATGGTCAAGAGAAACAATTTGCTGCTCAAGATATCTCATCCATGGTTCTTGAAAAGATGAGGAAGATTGCCGAGAACTACCTGGGCTCAACTGTGAAAAATGCAGTTATCACTGTCCCTGCTTACTTTAGTGATTCGCAGCGTCAGGCTACAAAAGCTGCTGGTGTCTCTGCAGGCCTAAATGTGATGCGTATTACGAACGAACCGAGCGCTTCCGCCATTGCTTATGGCCTTTACAAGAAGGCCGGGTGGAGTAGCCCGCGAAACGTGATGATATATTTGATTTGGGTGGTGGCACTTTAGATGTGTCGTTGCTTACCATGAGCACTTCTGGTGACTTTCAACACTCACCTTGGCGGCCAAGACTTCGATAACAGTTTGGTGATCTACTGTGCTGAGAAATTCAAGAGGGAACATAAATTGGACGTTAGTGGAAACAAGAGAGCTTTTAGGAGGTTAAAAAATGAATGTGAGACGGCAAAGAAGAGACTCTCATTTGAGTCTGACATTGACGTTGAAATTGACTGTTTGTGTGAGAATACGGATTTCACCATAACTTTTACAGTAATTATGGATTTCACCATAATTATATATGTCTTGGTTACATATAATAATATAAGCTATGTTGGTCACATAAATTGCGCTTCAGGTGGTGGGGTGGGGTGGGGGGAGATTTCTTTGATAATAATATATGAATCTGACATTAAATATAATAATATAAGAGTTGGTTACATATAATAATATAATCTGCAAAATCAAGTTGGACTAGAACAAATATCGAAGAGAGAGAAGCGTGAAGAACATACTGAAGGTTACACAAAAACACAGATCTCAGAGAGGAGCGTGAGAAACAGAACCAAACTTCGAGAACAATCCCACCGCCACGGCCACACCAGATGCTTCTTTATTTATATATGGGTGAACAAGAAGAAGAATTGATGAAGATGAAGATGAAGAATTGATGGGTGGCGGTCGGCTTTTATTTATATAAAGAAGAAGATCTGCAAGAAAAGATCTTCAAAGTTTCAAAAGAGGTAACGCAAACCGTCCGTGTTGTTCAAGACTTCAAATCTGTGTAGAATTCTAATTTTTCCCCAAAATTTACCTAAAACGTATCTTAAAATTGGGATGCTCGTATCTATACTGTCAAATACGCGTATCCTTTAGTCATTGACCGTATCCGTGGACTCGGATACGTATCCGGCGTGTATCTGTGCGTATCATATCCCAACGTATCGGATACCGGATACGGGATACGCTGGTCGATGTGCATATCCGTGCTTCTTAGCTTTTACTCGTGCCATATTTGAACAAGTAAACATGGATTTATTAATCAAGTCTATGAATCCTGTGGAAAAGTGTGTGACGAATGCAAAAATGGACATAAACGGTGTCGATGATGTTGTTCTTGCTGGCGGCTCTTCTAGAATTCCAATGGTGCAACAGCTATTACAGAAGTTTTTCAAGGGGAAGGAGCTGTGCAAGGGCGTTAATCTGGATGAGGCAGTGGCGTATGGTGCTGCTATTCAAGCCGCAGCCTTGAGTGGGAATGGAAAGGGGAAGTTTATTCAAGACTTCACTCTCAAGGAAGTCACTCCTCTGCCGCTTGTTATGGAGGGTACAGATGTTAATGGTTTGAAAAATTTCATGAATTTGATTCCAAGAAACTCTATAATTCCCGTGAGGAAGGACATAGAATTTTGTACTGTTAAAGGACAACCAAATTTTGATCGACTTCCGCATATATGAAGGTGAAAGTAGCATACCAGCAAATCTCAACTTTTTGGCTGAATGCAGCCTCCGTGAACATTCCTCCAGCTCCCAAACATGTTCATATATTCGATGTTTTCTTCGAAATTGATGCCGACGGTATCTTGAGTGTCTCTGCTGTCGATAAGAAATTTTAATCAATGCCATGCGCCTAACGCTGAAATGGCAGCATATATTATAAATACCAGCATGACAGTTGCCATGTGCACTGTGGATCTCGTTTGAGCCCCTATATTTTGCTTTGCCATATTTTCGCTTTTCGCTATGTGCATAGTTTTATCAAGCACTTACACTACACATTTCCGAGTTCTTATTTTGGAGAAGTTGTACACAACATATTTCGGACTCCTTATTTTGGAGAAGTTGTTATTTTGTAGGGCGTTTCGCTCTTTTGTGAGAGCGGTCAGGCGGGTGACATGGTCCAGCAATTGAATCATGCATTTTCCCTTATTTTGAGCTATTGACCAATCTAGTTATAAGAGTCCAGACATTTTGAGTCTAGAACTAGAGTATTAATTTAGATAGTCCAAACCAAGGGAGACAAGATAAGACATTGAATATCACGAACAATAATACATGGTAACTGACTAGAGTTTTCCAACAACATTTCATGAAATGAAGGCAACTTTCATACTGGATATCCTAATTCCAGTATGAAAGTTGGAATGTAAATAACAACAAAGATAAACACCTAAACATCTTTAACCTTCAACTTTATAATGCCAAGACTCTTTCTAACAAAAGACAGCACATTAAGTTCAAGAGTTCTTCCATACCTGGCTTTCAGGTACTAGTCTGCATACCTTAAGATGAGAGAGGCGAGGGAGAGAAGATAAACAATAAAACAAATTTGATCTACCGAAATGCATAATGCAAAATGTCTTGCTTTTGCCAAAAGAGAATATTTGTCTGCAGGGTTGTGCATTTTTACCTTAGTGGCATCTTCACTTTGAGAAAGAACTTTGCCCTACATATACTGCAAAGAAACTCAATTGCATTGTCAATGTCATCGGCAAAATCTCAGCCTCTTCCAAGCCCATTAGTTTCCCAAGATTTTGGAGCTTCAATAAATTCCCAACCCATTTAGAGAACAGAGCGTGATGTGAAAGACTACATGGAAGCCATGAGAGCATTGGAGAAAGACGCAAGAAGTTGCAATAATACACAAAACACAAAAACATCTCTTGGCCATTGACAAGTCTTTCTAACAGCATTAAAAACTACATTATTACAAGATTAGGGTTCTATCATAACAGATAAACACAGCCGTTGCATCCATTGACATCCAGATTAAGGTTTTGAAGTTATAACACAAATAAATTCTTCAAAAAAAATCTTCAACCTTCATTTTTCCCCCTTTTCATTTTCTTTGTTTTTCCTGAAAGACAACTCTGGCAACAGAATTCATCTTACTTTCATTTACCACTCGAATATGAGTTGATTGCTGGGGTGAATAAAGTAAGACCATTTCCTTCAAGTTCTTAGCATCCTCAAGCATAAATCTTGCTAGCTCCAGTTCATTGTTCCCATTAGAAAGCTCTATTGTTGCCTCCTTAAGCTGATCAATAAAAGCCAAGTTTTGAGATTTCCAGAATTCCTTATTAAATCCACACGCCTGGAAAGGAAACAAGCAAATCAATAAATAAAAAAATTATAGAGACTAAATGTTACTCTCAGAACTGCACTACCTACTTATGATGATTATCCCTTCTGCATAGTAGGGTTATACATCACGCAGGATACAATAATTTAAGCTCTAAAAATAACATTTCTCAGAGCACAACTATTTTTTAGTTGTTTTGACCCAGATCAATACACTCCTCATTTGAGTGTTGTGGACTTGTGTGTGTGTGTGTGTGTATGTGTGTGTGTGTGTGTGAGAGAGAGAGAGAGAGGGGTAACAGACTTGAACTCTTACTTCCGGTTTATGGATGAATAAGGAGGGTCAGACTTTATGTACAAAGTTTTCATATTGGGCATTCCTCTCAGAAGAGAGACCATTGCCGGGACTATGTCATCATCCAAGCTCTCAATATGCATACCCAGGTAAGAAATATCATCAAACGGTGTAGACACAGGACCTTCCCTCAACAGAGCCTGCAATATTATATAGATGAGAGGCAAACTCTTAAATGAAACAAGTGTGAGCACCCAGAACACTATAATGAAAAAAGATTCACACAATTGAGCTAATTGCAATCAATTTCAATAATCTACATAATGATCATTAGTTAAAAAGTTATTATTATTTTATACTTTCGGTTATGTTCGCCTTCTGTTTTTTAACCAAAGAGATGGGAGCAAAGTGGGAAATCAAAAAAATAAAACAATCTTAAATAGTTTTAAAAAAATCATTTTAGTTCTATCTATTCTCCCTCCTCTCTGCCTCCCACCGTCAACTCCCTCAATCCTTTCACTCCTTAAGACATAAAAACATTAAATAAAAGTATCAAATGACCCTTTTTTAATTTCCAATTTTGTATTTTTTGCAGATTGATAAGTTCATGCATTGATTTCAAATAAAACTTGCAGCACCAATATGAAATATCATCCATGTAATAGCATCACTCGGTTTTGAAACAACTTTTAAGTTTACGAAACATAAATTAGCCATCCCTACTATTGCCATGCTGTAGAATCATAGCGAAGATATGTTCCCTGCAATATCCTTCAAAAGATTCCAGAAAATACATAATCTAACATAAGTTCATATTGCAAGGCATCATGTTCTTGCTACAAGAGAGTTTCTGTCTGAATTTTTACCTTAGCCATCTCTCCACTTAGAATAAGGACTTTTAGCCATGCATACACTGCAAAGAACCTCAAGTACATTGCTGAAGTCATTGTTATGCTTCAGAAAAATCTCAGCCTTCTCTAAACACATTAGCTTCCCCAGATTTTGGTTATTCAACAAATTCCCAATCCATTTCAAATATTTAAGATTTGGAGCAAAAACTTTGAAGGATCTGCTGCTAGTAGAAGCAAATCTCCACTCTGTATGTATGTCTTCAAGTTTCTCACAAGAGATATTAAGATTACAGAGGCCACAATAAGAGGGAAACACAAAACTAAAAGATTCCAACAATGAGCTTTCCATGGTGATATTTTCTACTTCAACATGTTCAAGATGCAATTCCTTAATGCATTTTGCAAGAACACGAGATCCATTTGCAAAACCCCTCATCTATTGTAACATTTGTCAACTTTAAGTACCGGAGATTAGTGGAACTAACCAAGGAGGGCGCTGTAAGAATTTTATTGCAGTGCACTGATAGAGACCTCAAAGATCCACAAAGAAAGATGCAAGATGGCAACTCTAGCGTCGTCGTATCAGGTATCCTCAACTCAAGATCAAGCACTTCAACATTACACCTTACTGCCATATGGATCCACGTGACTACTCGGTAAAGCCCGTTATAGAGACTTGCAGCTTTTCCGTAACTTACAAATACAAAAGCATTGTATCTTATTCTCCCTACAACGAACCAAGAACCTATCCAAAGAACTCAACAACTTGAATTGCTTAGCATAAGAGCATTTATTCCAGTTGGTAAATTCATCAAAATTCAATGAGGGCGTTGACAGATAAAGTTCTCTGCACTTTTTGGATAAAGTGCCGAAATGAGTGAGATCCAATATAGAAACTGATGAAAGAATTTGATGAGCAACTTCGTTGGGCAGATTACTAAATCTATCTTTCATATGGTCAGGACTCAGGACAAGCTCCTTGAGCCTGAGAACTTGTAGTTGCCAATAACTTGCGCTTCGGTTCCATGATACTTGTTGTCCTTTTGTTTTTGTAATAGCACCTTACGCCTACTAAGATAAAGGACACGAAAACACTACGTAAATATATGACATCGACAGTACAAAACCCAAGACCGTTAAATCTCTATATGCTTCTAATTTGGAATATAAATTTGCCAAGTTCTACTATCTTTGAGTCATTAATAGAAGATTCAAAACAACAACAAAAAGTTGCCATAAATTAGAAAACAACCTACAGACCATTTGTTAAATTTTATTCAATATAAAAAAAAAGTTAAATCTTTTTGTAAAATTATATATATATATCTGTTTTACAAAAGACGGCATTATGTGCAACTAACCCTTAAAGCCGTCCTGTAGGTTAACGAAACCAGAAAATTCTCTGTGAAAGTTTGCAGCTTTTCCTCTTAATAGAATTCAAAATCTTCCAAAGTTATCAATTACCAACAAAAAAAATTGTAGAGTAAAAAAGAAAAAGACCTAAGCTAGCAGCAGTAAATGGGCTTTACCTAAAGTTTATTGAAGACGAAAGCCTCTGTTCCAACCTTGGAGACGAAGGCACGAGCAGTACTGAAAGAGCTTCAGATGGTGAAAGCTGAAGAATTTCAAAAAGGAAAAAGAGAAATTGGAATCAGCAAGGGCATAGAATTGGGGGGGTTGAACGATCGGAAATTAAACCATACCGATAAGGCTACCGATCTGTTAGCTGTGAAACGGAGATTGTGGTCGTCTCTTCAGTGGCTCGGCAGTCGGCCGGCAAGTCCCCATTTTCGTCTAATTTTGGTGTTGCTCAAATCAAAAGACCTTTGCTTTTGTTAATAAATATGATTATTTTATCCTTTTCATATAAAAAATAATTTATTCCAAATGCGTTGATTTAAAAAAAAATAATACAAATTCATTTTCTTATTTTCATTTTGACAAAAACCTTTTATGAAAACTGATTTTCTCTGATGTGTCAACTTTTAAATCCTTTAAATTAAATTTTAACGAGAGGACGTATGGAGATGAAAAGTAAAGCAGAGCAGAGAATCCGGATCCAATGCAAACACCCCTGCAACCCGCATAAACATAAACTTTCCCTAAATCCTCTGGCCTCTTCTTTCCTGCACCAACAACACGTAGCCACCATCTTCTCCAAGATCGTCTTCTGATCTAACCCAACAGCCCCAATAACTCATCACAATTTCATCTACCAAATACACGATTCACATAGCCAAAACTCATCACAATTTCATAGGTCAACACCCAAATCAAATTTAAAGAAGGAATAATTTTTGGAATAAAATTCAAATGTATAGATCTGATAATCCCTAATCTCCAGGAAAAATGAAAAGTCATTGTCTACAGTACTATCATTGTGGGAGCGATTTTCGTCCCCAAAGAATATTCGTCTGAAGATCCCTTTTTCCTCCTCGTTTCTCTTTCTCCCTGCAAAACAATATGGAGTAAAAGACCACACCCGGGGGGTGTTGGCCAAAGGCCCTCCGATGCCTAAGTTAGGTCGAGTGTTTGTAGGAAAACAATAGCTAACAAAAGGGTACGGAGCTCTCGCGGGGAGAGAACCGGGTGGCCGGAGCCGTGTGTGGTGGCCGGAGCCTTGTGAAAGAGTGGGAGAGTGGGGCGACAAGGAGAGGGAATTTCTGCAGTATTTTGAGAGCTTAGAATGGGTTAGCCTCCTATTTATAGAGCATCGGGGCTAGGGTTTCTGGAGAGATAAACCCTTGTAGAGATAAAACTTATCCTTCCACAATAAATGAGATTGAGATAATCAATAGAGTTTAGATAATTAATAGGGTTTAGATAATTAATGGAGTTTGAATAAATCTGAAACTAGGGATTAAGATAAATAAGGAATTTAGGATAAATAAGGAATTAGGGATTAGGATAAACTCATAATTTGTAGCAAGAGTCCCTAAATCAAAAATCTCCCAAAAATAGGGAAATTAATTGACCTAGAAATTTATGGTTCCACAATCATCATCCCATCATCTTCATGAAAAAAACTGGTGCTACCCTCGCGCTTCCGAATTTTCCAGTATAATCTGTCCCTCTCAGATCGACCGTCTCCAGTAGGCAACGCGCGACACCGTCCACTCCTTTGGACCCAGAAACCTCTGCTCTACAAAACCCAAGTGGTTGGGTCGTCGCCAGCCTCGAAAACTAAGCGACGCTCCATGGAGAACGTCGCCGATGGCTATGGTGGCTATGGTCGGGGATGGCTATGTTCGGAATAAAGAGAACATAGGGAAAGTGGGAAGGAATGAGAGATTCAGAGAAAGAGAAAGAGTGTCCAAGAAGGATTTGATGGAGAGTTCACGCTCACGAGAAACGTTCATCTCACTTGTCAAAGTTGTTTTCAAAACGGATAATTGCAACCCGATTGTAGCATAAAGAGTTCAACCATCGGATCGATCTGAGGGCTATAAAGTAACCCGCACAACTTACCCTGCACAAAACTTACCCGCATTATAGAATTTCCGCAAATTTCAGCTGGAAAAGAATTTGGGGCCAAAGGCTGCCCTAGCCCACAATGAAATATCGACCAAGAAAATTAAGTTGAAAAAGCCCACAACGACTCGTGGCCGAATCATTGCTGGCAAATTGTAATAATCTAACTGAGCTCCAATCACGTGATCCTCACCTCTGGTATCAAAAACATTACTAGGGCTCGCTGCTGACTATTTTACTCTTCACCCAACCCAAAGAAGACGAAGAGCTCGGGGAACACTGTCACTCTCTATCTCTCTGTACTGTAAGTTCTCACTTTCTCTCTCTACAATCTGCACTTATTGGCTGATAATGTGTTTGATTATGTTGATCCTGTGTTATCTGCATGTTGAAATGTGGCTTCAAATTTGTGGGTAGAGAAGAGGTTTTTGTTTGGGAAACAGTAATTTTGTTTGGAATTTTGAAATGTAGTTTCTGTGACTGAGAAATGTAGGGAAAATGAACTCAGCATGAAGATTGAAGCATGAGTTTTAAGTCACAGAAGTAATTTGCACACAAACACTGTTTTTGTATTCGTTATTTTTAAACACGCTGAAAGCATTTGATTGTATGTTCAGTTTGTTTTCTTCTCAATTGTGTTTTTGACTTTGACCCTTTGGACTGAAATCCATGCTGTAATTACCTTAAACTGTCTTGTTGCAAGTTTTCCGGTGTAGTGGGTTTAGTGATTTGTAATGCTTGTAGATAATCCAGATGGACTACAGCTCCGAAGAAGAGTCGGATATCAGTGAGTCTGAGATCAACGACTACAAAGATAAACCATATGAGCAGTTGAGGGAGGGAAAGTATAAAGTAAAGGGTCCTAACGGCACTCTTAGATGCCCCTTTTGTGCCGGGAAGAAGAAACAAGATTACAAGTTCAAGGACCTCTTCCAACATGCTTCTGGGGTGGGTAAAGGTTCTGCTAACAGAAGTGCCAAACAGAAGGCCAACCACCTTGCCTTGGCCATCTATTTGGAGAATGACCTAGCCAGTGAAGCAGACCAAATACAGCGCCCACTTTTACCCACACCTATCGCTCCACAAGAGAAGCAAGAAGAAGATCTCTATGTGTGGCCTTGGACTGGCATCGTTGTGAACATTGTGAGTCAGCCAAAGGATGGAAAAGATTTGCTGGATTCTAGATACTGGTTGAGGAAGTTTTCTAAATATAAACCTTCAGAAGTTCATACCTTTTTGAATGAAGAAGAGCCAGCTGCATGCGCCGTGGTGTGCTTTAGTAAAGATTGGAGTGGTTTCGGGAATGCTACTGATTTTGAGAAAATGTTTGAAACTGACTGTCATGGCAAAAAGGATTGGAATGCACGAAAGCAACAGCCTGGCTCAAGTATTTATGGGTGGTGTGCACGTGCTGATGATTATCATTCCCAAGGGCCGATAGGGACGTTCCTTCGCGAGGAAGGAAAGCTAAGAACAGTATCTGACATTGTCCAGGAAGCAGCTCAAAACAGAAATGATGTTGTGGCCAGCCTAGCCAATAAAATTGACATGACAAATGAAAATCTGGATGAACTAAGGTACAAGTACAATGAGAACACAATGTCATTAAGTAGGATGCTTGAAGAGAAAGACAAGCTACACAACGACTTTGTTGAAGGTTTGTTTCTGTCCCTTTTTCTGTGCTTTGTTTTTGTTTATGGGCATGTTTAGAGGACATCCTCTTGTTTAAATGTGCCTATGCATTTGATGTTCTTATACAGTATATGGCACTGTTGGGTCCTGTTGAAAATTCTGTTATTGTTCCTTGACGAAATATTTTTGTGCTTATCAGAAACGAGGAAGATGCAGCGGACTGCACGAGACAATGTTCGAAGAATTTTAGACGAACAAGAGAAACTGAATTATGAGTTGGAGTCTAAGAAAAGGAAACTTGATTCCTGGAGCAAAGAATTAAACAAACGTGAAGCACTAACTGAGCGTGAGAGGCAAAAGCTTGACGAGGATAAGAAGAAGGTAATATATGTCATATTCTTGTACTATTCAATTTTGTGCATTTTAAGAATTTAACCATTCAACCTACTTGTTTTCTAGCAGTCCACTTTTTGTAGTTTGTTAGCTATACTAGTATTAGGTCATTTAGCTACAAATATGATTGACATCAGTCTAGACAGAATTTAATTTCTAACTTTGTTGATTAGACTTGTAGATATTTCTAGAATTTGAGTTTGATAATTTCTATAAGTCAGTGAATGCTTTATTAATTACTCAATGATTTAAGTGTCTGAAGTATAACTTAATTAATGAAGTTGAAGTCCACTCAGTTTTCTATAAACATAGGAGTCTAGAAGAGTTCTAGACCTCTATGAAATGGGCTGATTGCATGCATTTTCAAACAAGTAGCAATAGAATAATTTCCTTTTTGTATATACAGTGTAAGTCAGACTCAGTTTTCTATGTGATTATTGGGACACCTCAATAAAAAGGGCTAGTTGTATGCATTGGGAGTCAAGTAGTACAAGAGTCATTTATAGTTTATCAAAAGGATCCATTATTTCCATTTAACTGGGATGCATCAAAATATTTTCAGTTTGGTTCATTTTATCTTGTATCCTATGGGCTTGCCCAATCCAGTTTGTTTTTTAAACTGGTCAACAGTGCATCCTCATAGTCAATGTCATACAAGATATAATGTTTAAGTACACTTGCACTTCTTGTAAATGAAACACAGGCATGCACATAGCTTATTATCCTGTGTAAAAAAAATGTTTGCATGGCAGTAAGTGAAGCTGTTGCCTGGTTTATGTGTGCGTGCTACTAATAAGGTTTTTTTTCCCACAGAATGATCAGAGAAACAATTCACTTCACTTGGCTTCCGTGGAGCAGAAAAAGGCGGATGAGAATGTCTTGAGACTGGTTGAAGAGCAAAAGGTATGTGAATTACTATTAACCTGACTAGAAAGTGTAAAACGTCCTTAATATATTATATTTTCCTTGGTTTTCCCTGACTAGGACCCTTAACTTTTCAGAGGGAAAAAGAGGATGCCTTAAACAAAATACTTGAGTTAGAAAAGCAGTTGGATGCGAAACAGAAGTTGGAAATGGAGATTGAAGAGATAAAAGGGAAATTAGAGGTGATGAAGCATCTTGGGGACCAAGATGATGATGCAGTTCAAAAGAAGATAAAAGAAATGAATGATGAATTGGAGGAAAAAGTTGACGAGCTTGAGGATTTAGAATCTCTAAATCAAACTCTTATCACCAAAGAGCGCCAAAGCAATGATGAGCTGCAGAAAGCTCGTAAAGAATTAATAGCAGTATGTATTTCTTTTTCCTTTGTATTTGCGACTTACTGATTTTATAATTATCTCATAAATTTTTCCTCCTTTTATGCAAAGTAAGGACCAGATTGTTGGCCTAGATCCCACAATGTGGTCCTATGATGAAAACCATCCATGTTAAGTACCCAATTAAGATCATCCAAGCAAATCAGCCAAATTGGAAATGGTTTAGCCCTTTGATTATCATAACATCATTTCTATGTTTATTGAAAACACTATACTCATCTATTTCTTTCAGGAAAATTAGATGGCCAAATTGTTTTAGATTTTCTTTATTATTTTTTTGCGTATGACAGGGTTTATTTATTTTTGGTTACATAGTAAAGGATCAAACCCTTGACCTATTTTAATCCTATGTCATTTCTCCACCCGCCCTCATTTCTCTATATTGACACAATATTGACTATGGGTATATGATAAATTTTCTTGTAGCAATCATCTAACTTCACATGTTTTCTGTTTGGCATAATCTTGTGTCTCAGACCAGAGTATGACATAGAGTCAGATATATGTAGCTAGTTATGAATCTTTTGTACATGTTTTCCACCATATTAGATTCTTACGTATAAAAATGGAAATAAGTCCTACTATCTTATCCTTTAAGGAAAAGAAGTATAAAAAAACTGATTTGTAATTAGTATATGTTTCCTCTATAGTAAAGAGATAACAAAGTCACGAAAGCTTTTACTTTTTCTTTAGGGTTTGAGAGGTATGTTGGAAGCTCGATCTCTTATTCAGATAAAGAGAATGGGTGATCTTGATTACAAGCCCTTCTACAACGCATGCAAGGAACGATTTAGTGATGAGGAAGCACAGGTGCAGGCCTCCACTTTATGCTCCTTGTGGCAGGATAATCTAACAAAAACAGATTGGCATCCTTTTAAGATTATAACTGTTGATGGGAATGCTCAGGTATATCTTTTCTATACTGTCAAATCTTTCGTTTCCAAAGTTATTCAATAACCAAAAATGCAAGTTCAACTGTACACTGCAGCTTGCTACTATATATATCATGTTAAAAAGCTTATCTAGCAACTCGTTATTTCAAGTGCAAATATGTGACTTTGTTTTGTTTCCAACTGTTTCTTGGTGCTTTAGTTATTTCGTGATACCAATTCTGAAACATAAATTAATCTTTGGCATTAACTAGGCAACTTTGCTTTTCTTTATAGTCTTTCCTGCTTTTCAGATTTCGGGAAGTTGCAAGAAACACGGTTTATGGAGATACAGATAGGTTAGGTTTATCGTATAAATTTTAAGGGATTTTCAATAGGATAGGAGTGCACTTTCAAAATAGTAAGGTTATACCTGTCGACTGAATGGAATTTCTTTCATGTCCCTCTATCTTCTTATATGTCTACAGGAGTTTCAAACAAGGAACATTTTGGGGATTCTTCTGTTATAGATCGTGTTTGGCGCCCGACCAACTCAGTTTCTCCCATTTTACTATTGTATCGGAGAGTTTATGCTATTTGTGTGTGCTAATTTACCTTGCGATGCATTGATACGTATATATTATGAGTACGTTTTGTCTTGAAAGATGTTGTAGAGCTCAACTCTTTTTCCAACTTTTATCTGACCTCATAGTATTGTGAGATCCACTCAATGTGAGAGAGTTTGGTAAAAGTTGAGTTGGATATCCTTTTCCTTGCTCTGGACGAACTGGAGAAGAATTTAAAAACTGAAGTTTTATGTGTATACATGTTGGTGGTTGCTGTCCTATTTCTTCAGAATGAAGACAAAAATAAGGGTAGCAATTGGGGTTCATGTGTCATGTTCCTGTAGGGTTGAGAGACACGGTATTACACTATTTGGGCGGACAAGAACATTCTCTGTTAATTAATCATGTCTAATTTTCTCAACACAAACATAAAACAATTATCACGTGTGTAGAGCAAGTTGACATGCATAATCATTTAATTCATCAGATTGAATTGAGTCATATGGGTTGACACGACTAATCCTGTCAAATCACCCTTTCTTAAGGATAATTGGAAAGTGGTTTAAAAGATGATTAATTCGCTTCCATGCCGTGTGATGCAGGAAATAATTAATGAGGAAGATGAGAAGCTACGGAATCTGAAGGAGGAGTGGGGCCATGAGATATATGAGTGCGTTGTTACGGCCTTAAAAGAACTTAATGAGTATAATCCAAGTGGGAGGTATGCTGTCTCTGAACTTTGGAACGCCAAAGAAGGAAGGAAAGCCACACTGAAGGAGGTTATCAGTTATATCTTAAGCAAAATAAAGACACTCAAGCGAAAGAGAACATGAGGCGAAGGTGAGCCTTCTTTATTATTTGAAAGTTAGAGTTTCTCCAGATCTTCTATTTGTTTTGCTATAGTTTGGGCTGATTGTTAAACCCAACAATCTACATATTCATGATTGCCTTGCCACATTCACTTTGAAAAAGGAAGGATTTTAGTGTTTCATTTTTTTTCTCTTCCTTCTACCATGATAAGCTTTCAGTTTTGTCTATTATAAAAAATTAGTAGAAAGACATGCATGTGTTTTGCTAGTAACAACAGGATTATTGGCAGTTTCATTACACAATAATTTGATAAGTTATACAGTAATAGAGAGGTTGAAGAATGCTGAAATTATTTTTGTCAATGATAAAAGATTCACTGGAAAGGAATGGGTGTTTCTAAGGAAAGAAGCATAGTAGCAGCCTGTAATTAGTTCCAAACAATATATATCACACCACTTTAGATTTTGCCATTTGATTTTATTAATCCACTTCAGAGTCTGTATATAAAGGTCCTGTATCGATTGTAGAAAATTATGAGGATCAAAATTGGAGACGCTACAATTTCACTCATAGATGTGGACAATATAGGTTGTGGTGAAGGATAATAGTTGACTGAAAAAGAACTTTTTCAATCTGTGTCTAGTAGAATTGAATAACAGCTGCCCTGTTGTGTAGGGCGGCTTCTGGTGTTCTTGCATTACAAAGTTTGTGGGGGAACTACTAAACAAAGTTCCTCAGGTTTTGGTTGTTTAGTTTGCCATGTTACAATTTACTTCAGTTCATTTTATCTCTATGCATCTTGCGCAGCTTCAGCATATTGTTGTTGTAATCACTCAATTGCATTTAGATGACCAAGACTAAGAATCTCGAGATTCGAGTAAAATATCTTCATATAGAATCAACTGTCGGACAAGCTAAATCAAAACCATTCCCTGAACCGTCATTTATGCAAACGAACATCTTGTTAAGGTTTTTCTTACTCTGATGTTTGTTATGCCAGGCATTGGTAGCAAAAGTGGAAGACTAAATTTGGATCAACTGGTTGGATGGCAAGACCATGTTTTCATGGGGCTTCCTCGTATGGATATATGCTATGACAAGAACCTGCTTTAGTTGGATTAATTGTACCTTGAGTACTTATGAACCTAAATTTTTATGTGGGAAACTTTGGATTTTTGCTTTTTCCTTGTCCTTCAACCTCACCAATTTGAAGAGTAGAGGCTACCCAGATGAGGAATTGGGTGGGCAAGAGAAGAGTAGAACTACCCAAGAGCAAGGGAACTCAAAATTGGACTTTTGGAAATTGCATTGCAGTTTTCATTTAATTACAATTGGATTTTTGCTCTTTCCTTATCCTTCAACCTCACCAATTTGAAGAGTAGAGGCTACCCATATGAGGAATTGGGTTGACATGAAATGGAAAGATCAGCATAGTCAAAACAAGAACTACAAACTAAACAAGAACTACTTACTTAGAGTAAAATTCACTTGCAATTGCTCTCAAACTATTTTGAAAGGATTTGAGAATGAAAAAACAAACTTCGAATTGAAATCTTCTAAAAAGAAATTATTTTTTTAGGAATTCATTTATTTTCTAACAAGTATACCATCAAAACAAAACAAAAAACTATTTGCTATGCCACATCAAATAGCAATTTTAGTCTTCCTACTTGTTATTCATCCACTAGAAAATTTATTAAATACATTGATTGCACCACCAAAAGCCAGAAAGAAAAAGAACTATTTTGCGTAATTGGAAAAGAGTGTTGGCAATGCCATTTTCTCTCTAGCCTTTGGTGAGAAAAGGGGGCAGTTTTTGACGAAAGCATTACAGAGGAAAAGACAAGTGTGCAAGGGAAGGGGAAGGGGCTCACGTAGTTGAAAGCGCTAACGTGAAGAGCAACTAAGGATGCATAAAATCCCTCTGTGATATTAATCAAAGTATCATGCTTGCCTTTCTATATGATAGCTCCATTTTTAACCACTGCAATCACATCAGCATTCTTGATTGTGGATAGTCGATGGGCGACCAACCACCACCGTCGTCCGGTTTACCATCACTTTGTCTAATGCATATTTTGTAAATTTGAAACTAAATATTGAAATTTGAAAATAATGGCATAAGGGTATCTGTTGTAATTTTAATGTTCTTTAATTATATTTTGGTAAAAGCATGTATTATATTTTGACTTTTGGCTTTATCCTAATTAGTTGAAATTGAATTTCTATTTACCTAAATAGTAAATTATATTGTGTGTAAAAACTAAAGCTACCTAGACTATATACTAGTCCGACTCTTTAGCCATCTCAGGTCGCTATATATCCCAAATATACTAAAATAACGCAAAATCTCATCTGGTAGGTAAACTAAATTTTGGCCAATTTGGAGGCGCATTTGGCGCTCCAACCGGCCACATTTAGCCTGCGTTAAGCCGATGGCCAAATTTTACCTCATGTGCTCTTCATTAAAATTCATCCACTTTTTTGCCCCATATTTTTAAAAATAATAAAATATAAAAGATCCTAAAATATATTACTGGAGATGGAAAATTTTAGGCGACTATTCTTTAAAAATTAATATTTTGATTTAAATTTTTAATCTGATACATTTAAATGGCTGGAGATGGCCTTTATATCTGGCTCCTTGCTCTCCCTAAGTGGATTTTTTGATATGATGGATTGGACGGCCTAGATAAAGGTTTCGTTTTTATTTTCTTGCCATCTGCTTCCACCTGTCCACAGCTCAACAATGGCGAATTGCAAACCGACCTAGTGGGTCCCACCGCCACCTGCCAATAAAAATAAAAACTTCCTCTGTCTTTGAACTCTGTTTTTTTTTTTTTAGTTTTTAAATTATCGCTTTGGTTTTCGTACTCTCTGTTTGTTCTTCTTTTTCTCCCTCTCGTTCATTGCAGAAAGAACAAACCCCAAAAAATAAAACACACACACACAAACCAGTTAAGAAAAAAGAATTCAGATTACCGCCATTTTGTAGACCCCTTAAAATTTATCTCATTCCTCGTTCACCGACTTTACGACTCATATTTTGAAGCAAATCTTGCCGACGTATTTACGCATCCTTCTGTTTCTCTCTTTCTGAGAAACCTTGCCTTTTAGCTTCTTCATTCTCTGTTGAATCTGCGAGTCCTCTTCTTCGTAGGATTTGTGATGCGAATGTTCCCCTGATTTGAGGTTGGTCTCAATTCCTTCACTTTTCTCTATTGTTTTGATGTTTGATGTTCTTCCTTTAATTTATTTATTTTTTTGCTTTTTTGTTTCTTATTTTGTGGGTTTTGCATACAATTTAATGCATTTTTTATTATCAATTAATCAAAAGCTTGGATCTTTGTTGAATGAATTTTGATGGGTTTGTATCATTTCCAATTCTTCTTTAGCAGAACTGATCGGGGTTTATAGATCCCGCGGATTCAATTGGGTCTGCTATATGCATATTTGGTTGAATTGGTGACTTGGGTCTTCAAACCCTGCGGTTTTATCGAAATTTCTTTGTGGGTTTTCACTGAGGAATGCCGCTCTTACCGAAGTCCGATTCGATTCAAATTCGTGAGGTGTGGAACGATAATTTTGAGGAGGAATTTGCTTTGATACGGAAAATTGTCGATGACTATCCGTATGTTGCTATGGACACCGAGTTTCCTGGCATTGTTCTTCGTCCGGTGGGCAATTTCAAGAACAGCTATGACTACCATTACCAAACCTTGAAGGATAATGTAGATATGCTCAAGCTGATTCAACTGGGTCTCACATTTTCTGATGAGCAAGGGAATTTACCCACTTGTGGAACTGATAAACACTGCATTTGGCAGTTTAATTTCCGGGAATTCAATCTCAATGAGGATGTTTTTGCCAATGATTCTATTGAGCTTTTGCGCCAAAGTGGCATTGATTTTAAGAAAAACAATGAAAAGGGTATTGATGCAAAGCGCTTTGGCGAGCTCTTAATGTCGTCTGGGATTGTGTTGAATGATAGTGTGCATTGGGTCACTTTCCATAGTGGGTATGATTTTGGATACTTGCTTAAGCTTTTGACTTGCCAGAACTTGCCCGAGACGCAAGCAGAGTTCTTTAATTTGATCAATATTTACTTTCCGACAATATACGATATCAAGCATCTGATGAAGTTTTGCAATAGCCTTCATGGTGGATTGAACAAGCTTGCAGAATTGTTGGAAGTGGAGAGAGTTGGTATTTGTCATCAGGCAGGTTCTGATAGTTTGCTTACATCTTGTACGTTCAGAAAATTGAAAGAGAGTTTCTTTAGTGGTTCTTTGGAGAAGTATGCTGGTGTCTTGTATGGTTTAGGTGTTGAGAATGGACTAAATAGTCTTTAACGTTGTCTGTGCCTGGTACTCGCATCTTCATGTACACTTTTGCAACAAGTTAATTTATGAATATATAACATATTTTTAATGATAATCCTCGTGTGCACAACTTTGGAACTTCTCATTGCTTGCACTTTTCGTCAATATAATTGGATTGGATACAGGTCATGGGAACAGATGTTTCTTTTTTACACATAGACGCATCCATTCAAGACAAACAACTAAAATCTTGACATGTTAGACAACTGCTTTTGGTGGACATATATGTGAAGGTATTTGATGTTTTAGTTTTCTTCAGTTTTCCAATATTTTATGGCTCTCTCTTTCGCTTGAGTAATCCTTAACCATTTTCAAGCTAGTTGTTGTTCAGGAAAACTTTCTTGGTGAGGTCAGTCCTTTCTACCACAGTTATGGTCTCAATGGTTCATGCACTTTGGAATGGTTAGGCTGTTTTCTTTTGTTCTTTTTGGTTAATTTATGTTCCTCATTTTGCGTGAAATCTCAATGGAAGTGTCATTTCGTGGATTATAGTGGTCCACTTTATGTTTAAAAGTAAGTCTTCCTGATAAACTTCCCATTCCTCTACAGTTTGGTCCACTGAAAAGAGGTTGTCTTGCTTAAGGGAATTGGTAGGCCTTTTAATTGCTGCTCTTCTATGATTTGAGTGTTGGGGTAGTTCAGCTCATGCTTCCACATTTTTGAAATATGATATTGATTTTTGTTTTGTTTTTCATTTTAATGATATGAGGTGGTTGTGCAATTAAGGGATAAGAAAAGCTGAGGTTTCCCTACCAAATATTTTTTTTGCAATGTAGCGGAGACTGAATAAAAGAACCACTTTACTATCCCAAAATATGTAAGTTTGTGTTTATGTTGTATAGAAGCAGATACAGGTGCATACTTCGTGATAATTTAGGTCATGTTTAATGTTGTTTTATTGAACTTGTTACTTGTTGCCATTATCCTTCATGTCACTTGGTTATGGGTTGCTTCTTGCACAGTTGTCCCGCTATTGCTGAAGCTTTGATATGCATGTACTTGTGCTTTGTCTCCTTAGATTAATTATCTAGTCCCCAGTGCAAATCAACAGTTAGGTATACTTTCCCAAGGCATTACCTTGCATATATTTTAGACTATAATTCCAATATCTTTGGACACAACTGTGCTTTCATTGCCCCAAAATGGTGTTGCCTTTTGTATTGCACTTATTTTCAATTTTAATGTCAGGGACATTTTTCTACTTTCTATGATAGTGCGCCACTTTCTATGTTCGGTATGATTCCGGGTACATGCTAGTTGTTGGCATGCCATAATTTGCTAGTTCGGAATCCAAATTCATGTATGCTCTTCCGCTGTTTTTCCGAGTTGAGCATGACGCCTCTGATCCCCTTCTTCAACAACCCTTGTTAATGTTGTCGCGTCATTCTTTTCCCCTTTTCTGTCTTGGTTTTTTTTCTCAGTTCTTATCTGTTATACATATGATCTCAATCTCTCTCTGTCACATAAGCGAAGATTGTATGGCTTTATTCATACAACCACATTAGCTCGTTGACGGGCAAAATATATTCCAAGTTTGTTTATGTTTCCACTACTACTGCTGTGGTTCTAGTGGTGGATACTTGGTTAGTGAAATACAAACAAAATATGTCCTTTTGTTTGTTTTTGCCTCATGCAATCCTGTTCATTGCTTTACTTTCTTTTGGTGGTGTGATCTCATACTTCCTTAGCTTCATGGACTATTTCACAGCAGAAGCAAAATTAAGTTTTACATCCGAAACCTTGGCTTTCAATGTCTTTATGGCATGAAATAGCTCTTGGAATCCTGTGATGCTTTTACCTTGGGTTGAACAACTTGTAGAGCTATTTGAACTGGAGGAAGAAGGTATGCATCATTTTCATATCTTATACATTGATATGTTGGTTCGTTAGCATATAAATGTGCATGTTATGTTTTCAATACAAAACTTAAAAAACAAAACAAAATGCAATGACTGGTGCTTAATTTTGACGACGCCAAGAAGATTGTATGGCTGAACGTGATGATGAAATATGTGGGTGCTTGTGTTGTTTTAAAGTGTTGAGAGCGAACAAAATGATCTTTTAACAAAGGGAACATAAGAAGATTATTTATACACAATATGTTTAGTGTGTGTATATATTGTGATAATTTTATTAATTCGTGTATTTTCTCCTAGGCTTCCTAATCTTGATCTATATCCCTGTAGTGATGATATAGATCTAAGTTACTTCTCATTGTCCTTGGCAAACCCAGTGCCTTAAAGCCTCCATGGTCTCAATAGGAGTTTGAAGGAGATCTGTGACCCTTGAGTCCAGTAAGTTTCTGCCTCGTTCGCCTACTTATGAAAAATATGTAAAAATAATTAAACGTTATGTTGTTATTACAACATGTGCAAGGGAAGAGTGCTTCCTCCAGAATGATCAGCAAGCGACTCATCGTCTTTTTTCTTTCCGGGGAAGTAATCAGCTGTATCTGAAGTCTGTTAAGGATGTAATGGATTCTTTTTCTTCTTTTAGCAAAGGGGGAAAGAATAGATCAGGTGGCTTGCCCCTGAATTGGAGGCAACCAAACCAGGCATGGTCATATGAAGTGGTGTGAAGGCGTGAAAAATACGGATTGGTAAAGTGAGACAGTCGAAAACAGGTTGAGCGAATGACCGCAAAGGACTTGATGATAAGTAAGGCTTCCACATCTCCATTTTCAGCGGCTGGAGCCAGCAATTGCTTTTGTTTTTGACCAGTTATGTTTTGTTTTTACAATTTTTCGTAGATTTGCATTACCAGTGTCTAGTTTTGCAAGGGAAGCATGGTTCTGACTGAGAGACTCTAAGTTACTTGAAACTTGTGTTAAACAGATTTGGTAAATGTATTCAATGTTATCAATCAATATGTTAAAAAGTTTGCACTTATTAGTTGGATTTGTTTAGTGTTATCAGTTAATTGTCCCAATGAAAGCCAAAATGTGGATCTGCTTTGTCATTTCTGCCTTTGTTGCCCTTTTTGTGATAATAAGAGAAGCCGTTATGGGATTATTTTTCTTTTTTGTTTTTGCTTGTTCGTTTTTTCTTTTTTTTTAAAAAAATTTGGGGATGGAACCCAACAAAAGATAAAAACTAGCCATTAATACACAAACCGTTCGGGTCTATAAAGGCCAGCAATATCGTCTAAAACAGAAGGAAGAACCAATAGGAGGGAGGTCCAGTTTTCTTAACAAAGATCTTTATGGTTAAATTTTTGAAGACAACAGAAACAAATGCCTTACTTAACTAAAATGTTAAGAGAAAATAAAAAACAATAAATAAAGACAAAATGGTAAACTAACTGGTTAAATTAAGAGAGAGTCTATTTTTATCCCCATTTCTCGAATCCTAATCAATAGTTCGTTTTAGCAAAAAAAAAATAGAGTGGTCAAGAGGCTAGTTAGTACCTTTCGCAAAAAAAAAAAAAAAAGAGGCTAGCTATAAAAATGAAACAACGAATACAAAGCAGACATAGACTTAGGCCCTGTTTGGGAGTGCTTCTGGAATGGCTAAAAGCGCTTTTGACAGCGTTTGACAAAACAGTTTAGAAGCGCTTTTGGATCATAGAAGCGCTTCCTGGAGAAGCACATGTTATGTGCTTCTTCAGGAAGCACTCCCAAGTGCTTTTCTAGGAAGCATAAATTTTTTATGAAAATTCAAGATTTTTATAATAAAAGCGCTTTTATTATAAGCGCTTATGAGTAGAAGTACTTCTTAAAAAAGCAGTCCCAAATGAGCCCTTAGCCAAGTTGGCTAGAGCAGATGTACTCCACATTCTACACCCGAGTTCGAATCCCCCTCCCCGTAATTAGATTAAATTAAAGTAGAATATCGTTTGTATAAAAAAAAAATATATTGAAACTAAAATATGTTGACAAAACTTTAAAAAGAAATATGGATAAACGGTTGTTTCTCATCTGAACTGTCAGGTGATTGAGAATTTACATCTAAGTTTTATTTTTTTGGAAAACTGCGTTCGGTAACATTTTCGGAGGTTGTTTTCATTTTCAGAAAACAAAAATGAGTCAAAAACACGTTCGGTAATATGTTTTCATTCTCGTGGAAAACGTTTTCGTAAAATGAAAAAAATTTCATGTATACTTGTAGAAAACATAAAAAAGTTGTTTTCATTCTCGTGGAAAACATTTTCTCATAAAACATTACAAAAATGAGTCAAAAACACGTTCGGTAGCATGTGTTTCATTCTCGTGTAGAAAACAGAAAAAAGTTATTTTCATTCTCGTGGAAAACGTTTTTTCAAAAAACATTCTCCGAAAACGTTACCGAACGGGCCCTAAGGATCTGAACTATGTTAATAATACAGCTATAATTTAGGTTGAATCCCTCAGAAAAAAAAAAGAAAAAAGAAAAAAAAGAAAATCATGGGTAATTATGGATTTGGGCCCAATTTCATGTGTAAGAACCCATACTGGAAGGAGGGTAATCTTGGATTTGGGCCCAATATCATGTGGCCGGGAACTGGATTGGCCCAAGAAGGGGTTAGCAAGATTTAGGGTTTGCCCTAATAAATTCCTCACTTTGCTCTGACTGCTCATTTTCCTTCGCTTACGCAGACCTCTCGGTGCATCGGCTACCTCATCTCACCAAATCTTCAAGGTCTCCCTCTCTTCCTCATTCTATGTATATGTATCTTGAGATTAAAGATATCTGGAATCTGATTTTTGGTATAAGTTGTTCGTTTTTCGATTTTTCAGCTTGAACGTCAAGAGGAAAAATGGCAGGGTAAGTAAACTCATGTTCTTCAAGAGTAATGACCCCGATATTAGTTTCTTTAACATCTCCTTTTGGACCTTTCATGAGCATTGGGTTGCTTCTTGAAGTTGTAGTTTTTGTTCTAATTTTGTATTGTTTAAAAACTGGTTTCTGACCAAGTAAATGTCAAAGTTGAATTTGTTTTCTTGTTACATGGCATATTGATAAACTGGGTTATCTGGTATAGACTTTCTGTTGTTGATCTAGTTGGGGTTGAGTGATAAAAGCCAGAATATTAGTTGAATTGATAAAATATGTTTCGGCTTTGGTTGGAAAGACTTTTAGGTTAGATTTCTATGAGGAGATTATGAACTGTGTAAGTATCTGAATTTTGTGAAGAAAATTTCAGGATTTTGTTATTTTTCTGAGTTCTGAGGTACCCGGTTGGGAGGGGAATGCTTTTTGTGATTGAATTTTGTTTGACATGAATATTGTTTGTTTGTTTGTTTGTTTGTTTGATCATATTGTTATTTTTCAGTGCTAGTTTGTATTATGTGGGAGGAACATATCTCTGTTCACAATGAGTTTTCAGATATTTAAAATCATTCTGGAAAATTGTTGTTTGATATTTAAAATCATATATCTGTGCTGGTGTCATGGTTCTTTTGTTTCTATGGAATGTAGTCTCATGCTACCAAAAATGGTCCTACCATTTCTGATTCATGGGTTTCAATGTCTCTTTTGCAGTGAAGAAGCTGCAGTTTCAACTGAGGCAGCGCCAGCAGCAGCGCCTGCTCCAGCTCCAGCTCTTGGTGAGCCTATGGATGTTACAACTGCTCTGCAGCTTGTGCTGAGAAAATCACTGGCTCATGGCGGGCTTGTTCGAGGTCTTCACGAAGCTGCAAAAGTGATTGAAAAGCATGCTGCCCAGCTCTGTGTGCTGGCAGAGGACTGCGATCAGCAAGACTATGTTAAACTGGTGAAAGCTCTTTGTGCTGACCACAACGTAAACATGCTGACCGTTCCCAGTGCCAAGACCCTAGGAGAGTGGGCTGGTGTAAGTGGTGTTTACCTTCAAACTATTTTTGGCATTTGATTATTTTCTTGGATTAATTTCTCGCTCTACTGTATTTTGGTTGCCTAGTGATTGTCTCTTTTGTGCACTGATTATTTACTTTACTCATACAGCTGTGCAAGATTGATTCTGAGGGAAAGGCTAGGAAGGTCGTTGGTTGTTCTTGTGTGGTTGTGAAGGTACGACTCTTTACCCAATAGAGAAGGAAGTTAAATTTAAAGTAACACACGTTATTTTACTCTGCAACATTCGATGATCTAAATGAGACCATGGTTTTTTCTGGTTGTGCAGGATTTTGGGGAGGATCACGAAGGTCTTCATGTTGTTCAGCAGCATGTGAAGGCCCAATAAGTTGACTGGGTCTGAATTTTGTGAGAAATGTTGAAACATCTTTAGGGAGTTTTGTTTGTCTCATGGATTGTTACTAGTTACTGTTTACCATGGTTTTCAATTTTGTTTCAAATTGTTGTTTCTAGTATATGCTACATTTTGATAATTGTTTTTCTATGAAAAAGTTTCATCCAATATAACCCAGGTTCATAAATTATTTTAGAATACACGGGAGAAACGGGACGCATGGCCATTTATGCATCTTCTGCAAATTATGTTAAAAGCTCCCTTTGGATGTTAGAGGATGGTAAATTGTATGTGAATTGCTAATGTAAACCTGGGGTTGAAATGTGCCTCATTGATGGCACAATTGTCTGCCATTGTCGATTGTGTTAGAAGTTAGAAAGCCTTCACTGCATATTTGAAAGAAAAAAAAAAGTTCTAAAATGACCCATAGAGCTCTAGGATTTTTCACCATCTGATTTCATGTTTGCTTTTTATCTCTCATTATCCCTCTTTTTCTGTTTAGGTGGATTGCATAAATACCGCAAACTATATGGTACATTTCAAGATAATACATCATCTTTTATTGGTCTTACAATCTATTACCATAACTTAAACAAAATTCATATTGCCTGTTCGTCAACAAGTCTATTACGGCCATTTGAAAGGAGTGATTCCAAGTCTATTAGATGACACTGTAAGGCTATATGTATGCCAAGTTCAATTACGAAATAAATGAAAAAAAAATGAATTTTCAAATGATCTTGTATGTAGTAATTTTGAATCCATTTCAATTGTATTACATTTAGGTATTTTAAATACATTCAATTTAATCCTTTTTTTATTATCGTCCTTCTCTCAAAAAAAATTACGTATCTTTTGTTTTTTGGCTTATTTTAAATACATTTAATCTAATTATTTTTTTAATAACAAATTTAGTTTTGTTGTCAATCCAAATAATTTCTTTCAAGTACATCCAAATGGTCGCCGCACCTTAGTCCCCTTTCTTCTTGTTAACAACCAACTGCAAGGAAGCTAAGGGGGGGAGGTGGCCACTGCCCCTCCTCCCCTCCGCCCATCTTCCCCTTCCTCTCCTCATCTCTCCTTTTTTTGTTCTCCCATCTTTTCCCTTCCTTTTATCCCTTCTCCTCCTCTCCTTCCGCTCCTTCCTCTCCCCAGATAGTCTAAATCTATTTGGATCTAAGTTTGTTTGTTTGTTTGTTTTGTTTGGTTGTTTTTGCAGTGTTCTAGGTGACTGGTGTTGATTTTGTCTCGACAACGGCGACAGTAATGACGCTGGATTGTGTCTCTCCTCGGCAGAGTCGGACGCACGTTGTGACAAGAGGGGTCTAACGACTCCTTGGAATGCTTGAAATTTGGTTGTGGACGACCCCATGGACAGCTGTGATGTGCACACCAGGTGCTCGACAAAAGTCCCAGCCTGTTTGTGTCTTGTGTTGGTCTGCCATGGAATCAATAGACCACTTGTTTTTCAATTGTGCATTGATGCAAAAGCCAAACGAACCACAAGGAACAATTAATATATTTTTTCCTTTTTAATTTCGTGTTGCTCTTGTTTATTTGTTCTTGTGAAACAATGGAAGAAAGAAAGCCTCTTCGTTTAGTTAGTAGCGGGTGAGTGGCGGGGAGGCTGGGAAGAAAGAAATAGAGAGAGAAAGAAATAATTAAAAAAAGAGGGGAGGCTAGAAGAAGAAGGAAAATAGTAAAGAAAGAGAGAGGAAAAAAATAAAATAAAGAAGATGGATCTATCTTCTCTACTCACTCTTTTTTTTACCCACTTTTGTAGTTTTATTTATTTTTTTGTTGGCATGTTTGATTAAAATCATTGATAATCATAAGGTATGTTTTATTATGTCATATCATAATTGGAAACTCAAGAAAACAGAGAATTTGAAAGAGAAAAAATAGATAAGAAAAAGGGAAAACTCTTTTTTGTGTGTGTGGAACATTTACACTATGACCCTTGTGTCACGGATCCTGGATCTGCCACTGCTCCTCGGGAGAGTTGTGATACGTGGTGGCTGATGTTTTGCTTCTGTTTCAACGACATCGGCAGCAGCGACACTTGTGGTAGTTGTTGGGATGTGGTGCTCTTTTCTACTATGCTCTGACCGAATAATTATGTTTGGTCATAGGAGGTTTTCTTTGTCAGGTTCTGAGTTGAAGTGGAATGCTTCTCAGAGGTCCTTTTACTGTTGTTTATGTGTTCCTCCTTCGTGTTCTCTCCTAGTTTTTGCTATGGTATGCCTTGCAGTTTGTGTGGGTGTCAAAAGACTATGATTTTGCTCATAGAAGGCTTCTTTTGGTAGTTAGGATGTTCTGCGGTCCTCTCATGTGGGTTTACTATTTGGGGTTTTGCGGTCCTCTCATGTGGGTCTACTGTGTTGGTCTCTAGTTGTGGTTCTCGTCAGAGGTCTTTGTGTTAATTTTCATTTTTGATTTGTTCTTTTATTATAACGGTCCAAAGTGACATGAATTGGACTTTCTTGTTAGTTCATGACACGTGTTGTACTCTTTCATCCCCGAGGTTTGTCCCAAGAGGTTGTCCTAGGAAGGTTTTAACAAGGCCACTGTATCATGTCACTCTTTGTATGTCTTTGGTTCTATGAATGAATTCTCTCTCAAAAAAAAAAAAGTACATCCAAATGGTAACATAGTTTGGTCCCCACTTAGCTTCAGAGAAATACTTGTGTGGAATGAGGATAACATTATTTTACTATTCCTTGCAATTACGGCATACATCGTATGATAACTTTTCTACTTGACATATATTGATTGGTCGGGAATAGCAAAACGATGTTATCCCCATCTCACACATGTATTTCTTCTCTAAAAAGTGGAGGCTCCTCTTATATTCCCTGTATAATGGCCCTCATCCTTTCGTTGTAAACTCTCTCAAATGGCCAAACCTCTCTACGTAAAATGTAATCGGCATTAAGGATAAATACAAACAAACCCGTTACCCGTGGATGGAAGTTTGACACTTCTTTCAATGGAGTTGGGTGGGTGACACTTCTTCCAATTCAAGTTTGTTGTTGGTCAAATTTTAAATCAATAATAGTAACTCAAAGAATATTCTCTTTCCCTCTCTCTAGTAATTTCGTTTCATACCTTTTGTTCTTCTACCAACCTTCATGGTGTAGTCGGAAGAAATCCTAATATGCCTTTAAAAAATTAGATCTTAAGATAAATTTCACGATTAAAAAGAAATAATTTGTATTCTTAAATTAATAAAGTTGAAAATAACTTAAAAGTCTTTCTTAGTGCTATTCTAGAATTTCCTAATCTACATAGAATCCCCATTAAATTTAAAATTTTCTTCTAGGATTTTCCACTAAGTTAAGTGCATCTATGCTTTCTCTTTCTCTACCTTGTGTTTTTTCTCTCTCCACTTTGTTTCCTTTCTTTCACTTAAATTGGAACTTTTTATATGGTATTAAAAATGTCATACTGAAAACAAAAGAAAAACATTTTTTCTCATTTATCTTTTTTTTTTAATTCTAAGATTAATTTCTAACTTAACTTGAAAATTATTTATTTTTTCTTAATG
This sequence comes from Prunus padus, assembly GCA_024362665.1. NCBI lineage: Eukaryota > Viridiplantae > Streptophyta > Magnoliopsida > Rosales > Rosaceae > Prunus > Prunus padus. Next base: position 19,176,728 of record JANFAM010000010.1, on the reverse strand, counting down.
ATCGGTGCATAATTACATATCATTTTGTACCATTATAACTTATGATTTGCTATGTTTTTGAGTTAAACTTGTGCTTTTAATCTATTTTGTGTTTGTTTCCAAAGATAATAAGCTTTAAAACTCATTAAATGCATTTTGGAGACAAGTTAGCTCAAAACGGTGTCTGCAGATCAGTCAACTTCACGGATTGGAATCTACTTGCTCAAGAAGAACCAGATGATGAGCCATACGTCATTGGAAAGATACGGAAGTCTATTTTCTGGATCATTTTACGGTTCATGATTCCGAGTCCTCTAGAGGAAGTTATACAAGTTTTGGCAGCTTAAGGTCAAAATCGGCAGGATCTGCATTACTGGGCCAAAATGACATTTGAAGGTCTTTCCGATTTTTCCTTGAGCTGGGCTGCATATGCTTGGAAAGATAATTCAAAGAGCTTCAAGATCCATATTTTTCCAGATTTTTCAGAATTGAGAAACAAGCCCAAAACGAGCCCAAAAGAAGACTGAAATGCATTGTCAAGCATGACATATGCATGATGAAATGTTATTGATTGTGGGAAATTTTGGTGGAGCATATTCAATACATATAATTGAAGTGGAGTTTTGCAGCAGCCAAATAAAGTAAAAGAAGATGAAGTGGGAGTTGCAACACTAAGCTTAAAGACAAGAAGAATTGTTTTCAAATGCAATTGTGTGAATTAAGTGTTGTAAGTTGGTGAAGTGAGTTTGTAGGTAGAAGCAATACTTAATTCAGATTTTCACTTCCCCTAGGCCTATAAATAGTGAGTTCTCCAAACATGTAAACACACCCCAAGGGGGAGCTTCAAACATCTATCTAGAGCTCCTCTCCCTTCTCTCCCTCAAATTCTCTTAGTTTTCCTTTTAGTTCTCAATTGTTTCCTTTAAGTTTTTCTTAGTTGTAATTTATTTTCCATTGTAATGTAATTTCTTTTTCTTAAGTTTTCAAGTTTAATTAGTTTTCAAGTTTCAATTATAGTTCTTGTTCTTATTCATTATGCTTATAAGTTAATATGCTTGTTTGAATGATTGATCACCATTAAAACTTGTATGTTAGCTATCTTGGTTTGAATTAAGAGTAGACACCATGCATTAATTCAAATTGAACTATGAATAGGAAGAGTATGTATGGACATTCACAATAGGGATTAGATACATGCTTGGTTGTTTAAAACATTCTTCTATGCTTAATGGATTTCTAATGCTTAATTTAGGTTCGATAACAAGGATCTAATTAGGGAATTAGGAATACAAGGTTAGACCAAACACCATGGCTTAATCATATTTTAGCTAGAATCAATCCGTGAATCTAAATTGAACTTGGTAACTAATTTGCTTGAGTTAATTTCTTTTCTTTCTTTCTTATTTTACTTATTTTCTTTTTCATTTCTATTTTGTGCAGGGAATCAAATTGAATCAATCTATCATCAATCCTCGTGGATCGACCTCGTGACTTACACAAGCTATACTATCCAACGCGCCGTGCACTTGCGAAGTTAACAAAATTTTGGCGCCGTTAAGCCGGGATTGACGGCATAGTTTGGTTCTATTTTCTTTCCTACTTGTTTTACTTTCCTTTTTCCGTTTCATTTCAATTTTTATTCCTAATCCTTTTAATTCTATTTCCAAGTTTTTTGTGTTTGTTTTAGCAATTTAGGATAGCTCAATAAAAAGGGAGAGAAGGAAACTTCAATCATAAGAATAGGAAGTATGGAGCAGTGGGAGGAGTAGCTACCTTCAAATGCATCCATGCTCGACCTAATCGCTCAAGGGGAAGTACTCCAATCCTTTCTCTTTACTTGTATTGTTATTTTAATTTTCTGTTTCTTTTATAATTTAAAAAAACAAAAATTCAAAAAGATTTTTCATATGAGCCGACTTTTTGGTAATTCCAAAGTGAGCGTCTCCACAGTGTCTAGGAGTTTTTAGGCGACACCTTCGGTTCAAGAAGTTTGGGTTTTAAGCGGACCATTGTGACCCTCCAACCTTCCCTGAACCCCCTGGTCTGTTTTTGAGGCCCTCTTAACTCGGTCATCCTAGAGTTGCTTGTATAATTGTGTGTTCTTAAAATAAAATTTGTTTTTTTACAATAATGGTTTAGTTTAAATAAAATTTAAGTTTGGGAATTGTATTCTTGCTTAAATAATAATTACAAAAAATAATAAAAAATAAAAAAATAAAATTGCAATTTGGAACTTCTTTGTTTTCTTCGTTTAGTTGTTTTATAGTCCGTGATTTTTTTATTATTATTTTAACTTTTATGTGGTGTGGTTAGTTAGTTTGTTTCTGAGTGTTAAAAATTTTAAAAAGAAAAAAACTCTAATTAAAGTCTGCATCACTAAAACTTAAAAACAAAACAAAAAAACAAAAAAACAAAAAAACACAAAAACATTACATAAAACAAAAAAAATAAAAATACATAAGACTTGTTCTTCTTCTTTTTCATCATCATCTTGTTCTTCTTCTTTCTTCTTCTTCTTCTTTCTTCTTCTTCTTCTTCTTCTTCTTCATTCTTCTTCTTTCTTCATCTTCGTCAAGATCAAAGATCATCATGGCACGCCTGCATTCCAAAATTGAAAACTTTAGTTTAGCCTTCTCGACGTCGTTTTTTGGGTCTTCACGCATTGCCTCTTGGGCCCATCACTTGAGCTCCCAACATCGCACTTATGGCTGCACTCTTGGCTTGAGCACCACTTGTCTCGTGGCTCGGCTGCTTGCGCTACCATCGCCGCCTAATAGACTCTACCTTCGTGCGCATGTCTTTGGCGTACAATCTACCATCGATGATAGCTGTTTATTCTCCCTCGCAAACCTTCTAGCCGACGCCGATTAAACTCCACCATCCTTGTCCTCTCCTTTTTCAAGTCCCTTATAATGCCTTGACAATCCTCAACCACATTCCTCCGCGATGCCGCCAATCGAGCCTTTACTAGCTCCAACTCACGGATTTCGCAATTAGGCGATAACCCAAGGCCGGCGATAGTGGTCGAGCTTTTGTGCGGCTGCATGGTATGGCATCACCGATTTATCTGATTGTCACACTTTGCGCCGAGCACTCGTGCATCTCTCGGGAGTCACTAAACTCCTTGACTCCAAGGGCAACTTCGCTTGTCCATGAGTATTGTGTCATTCTAACGTCACTGCCCTCTTGTCAGCCAAAATAGGGCATCCACGCTGGTGGCCGCTTCCTTGACTCGACGTCCCGAATTGGTTGAGCTAGGTTAAGATCGGGCCAAAAATGGGAAAGGAGACGACATTTTCTTTCCTCGCTTTCTTTTCTTTCTCTCTTCTCTTTCTTTTTCTTTCCTCTCTTTTTCTTTCTTTCTTTTCTCTCTTCTCGCGTAGGTTGTTTTTTTTTTTTGTTTCCCCTCTCCTTCCACTTTATAGACGTAGCTTTTGACAAACCCTAGCAATTACAGCTTCAACCGTCCCCACATGCCTTTTCTCAACATACGCCGTTCACTAAGTCGTCGCCTTTCCATGATGCCCGTAATTTCCGCTGGGGAAGCGCAAAAGCTCAAGGGCGCTCTATGCGGCCGACATCGCCGCATTACTTCGTCAAGACGACATATGGACTCCCGCTTTCTCGAATCCACTTCACGTTTCAAAAATAAATAAATAAATTTTAAATTTTAAATAAAAACAAACAAAAACAAACCCAAAAAAAAAAAAAAATTTAACGTGTGGGTTTGATTTCATTGTGGGTCGGGTTTCACCGTGGTTTGGGTTTCAAATTATGGGCTTTGGGCTTCAAGTTTTGCTTCAATTTATGCAGCTTGTGTGTTTAGGGCTTCATCGTTTCGCTTTTATTTTTATTTTTTTTATTCGCTTGGTTGTTTTGCAATTTTTATTTTGTTTTGTATTTTAATTATTGTATTGTGTGATATTTATTTGTTTTAATACCTTTCATTTTTTTGTTATGACATTGCTTGTGCCTAATTTTTTAACATTGAGGACAATGTTCATGTCTAAGTTTGGGGTATTAAAGTTTATCAAGTAAATTTGGTTTTTCTTAAAATAATTTTTTTTTTTTTTTTTTTACATTTTTTTTTTGTTTTTTGTTTTATTTTAGTCTTGCTTTGTTTTATTTTTTGAGTCACTTTCCGAACACATACGATGAGATTGTGATAAATGTTTGCATGATTTAAATGAAAATTGATTTCCTTTTTATTTTTTTAAAAAAATTTAATAAAAATTTTAAAACTTTTGGCATCGTTCTAGCATGATATGTTCAAACCCTCTTTACACTTGCCATTTGTTTCATAATTTTCCAATTAAAAGATTTGCATGATCCAAAGAATTGTATCAAGCATAAATTAAACTTGTATAACCATATAATGTGAGTTTTTGAGCCTTGTGCTTTATTTCATGAGTGTTATACACATACTCTTATTTTCTTGTCATCTAAGTTGTTGTTTGATCTCATTATTCATTGAATTGGTTGAACACTTAAAAGTCATTCATTCATATTCAATTTAATTACATGACATTTAAGAAATGATATTAAGGCCCTCTTTGGATCGCTTTGTGCCTTTCAAGCTAACCTTATGTATGCTTAAGCATGATTTTCCATTGTTTAACCATTTTGAGCCTACATGTAAACCTTTTCTTTCTTTTAACTAATTATATTTCCTCACCTTAGCCTGAAAAACAATTATTTACCTTTCTAAGGAACTCTTGAGCTTTTATTGAGATGTGTTTTTCATACTAAGTTTTGGAAGAGGTGTTACATTTCGGAAAAAAATCACACAATTGGTGAAAGAAAAGAGAAAAGTTGTGATTAAGTGGTGGTTGAATGAAAATTCATTTTTGGGTTTCTTTTATTGGCCTCAAAATAAATTGGTGGTTGTTCAAATAAAAGAAAGGAGTGTGAATCCTTATAAATGGAGGTATAAGGAGTTTTTTTGAAAAAAAAAAATCCTCATTGTGATGATTCAAGTCTTGAAACAATTGTTTTATGCTCTTACATTGTGAGTTCCTTGGACTTTGTTTTATCCATATCTTTCATTTCTCACTCACCTTACACCCTTGGCCCCAATACAACCTATGATAAAGACCTAAATTGATCTTAAATGTCATGTGATTGAATTGCATCCATTTTCCTACTTTTAAGTGTTTGACATCCTTCTTGAGATCATATAATGCAAGTTCTTCATCTTTCTATTGTGAGTTAATTCCCCTTATGGTTTAACTCTAATCTCATGTTTATAACTAAGTGATGCATTGTAGCCCTCTTCTGAGTGATTCATTTGTGAGAGGACAACTTTGGTGAGATTTGAAGTGGAATTTGTGCTTTGTATGATTTTTGAAATTGTGTGAAAACTAAGATTGAGAATTTGTTGCATTTGGCTATCACACTACTACACTTTGAGCATGTTATGTTTTGAACTTTGCCACATTGTGAATAATTTCTAAAAATGAGCTTTTATTGTTAAAACTTTTGAGTCATGTGCATGAGTCATTTCTCTTCGTAAAATGTTCGAAATATTGTTTTTGTATTTGTTTTTGTTTTGTTTTTGTTTTCTAACTACTTTGTTTTGTAGAGTCAGAAAACGCTTGTGGGTATCGTATCTCGTTAAACCCTCAGGAGACACAACTCCTCCTACTAGGGATGCCTGGAGGTTTAAAGGCTTGTTGCATATGCTCAATGCAATCGAGTTACCTGCGAAAGTGGTCTAATTCATTTTGTTTATTTATTTATTTTATATCTTTGTTTTCCTTTTGTTTTGCTCGAGGACTAGCAAAATATAAGTTTGGGGGTATTTGATCGGTGCATAATTACATATCATTTTGTACCATTATAACTTATGATTTGGTTATGTTTTGAGTTAAACTTGTGCTTTAATCTATTTTGTGTTTGTTTCAAAGATAATAAGCTTAAAACTCATTAAATGCATTTTGGAGACAAGTTAGCTCAAAACGGTGTCTGCAGATCAGTCAACTTCACGGATTGGAATCTACTTGCTCAAGAAGAACCAGATGATGAGCCATACGTCATTGGAAAGATACGGAAGTCTATTTTCTGGATCATTTTACGGTTCATGATTCCGAGTCCTCTAGAGGAAGTTATACAAGTTTTGGCAGCTTAAGGTCAAAATCGGCAGGATCTGCATTACTGGGCCAAAAATGACATTTGAAGGTCTTTCCGATTTTTCCTTGAGCTGGGCTGCATATGCTTGGAAAGATAATTCAAAGAGCTTCAAGATCCATATTTTTCCAGATTTTTCAGAATTGAGAAACAAGCCCAAAACGAGCCCAAAAGAAGACTGAAATGCATTGTCAAGCATGACATATGCATGATGAAATGTTATTGATTGTGGGAAATTTTGGTGGAGCATATTCAATACATATAATTGAAGTGGAGTTTTGCAGCAGCCAAATAAAGTAAAAGAAGATGAAGTGGGAGTTGCAACACTAAGCTTAAAGACAAGAAGAATTGTTTTCAAATGCAATTGTGTGAATTAAGTGTTGTAAGTTGGTGAAGTGAGTTTGTAGGTAGAAGCAATACTTAATTCAGATTTTCACTTCCCTCAGGCCTATAAATAGTGAGTTCTCCAAACATGTAAACACACCTCAAGGGGGAGCTCTCAAACATCTCTAGAGCTCCTCTCCCTTCTCTCCCTCAAATTCTCTTAGTTTTCCTTTTTTAGTTCTCAATTGTTTCCTTTAAGTTTTTCTTAGTTGTAATTTATTTTCCATTGTAATGTAATTTCTTTTCTTAAGTTTTCAAGTTTAATTAGTTTTCAAGTTTCAATTATAGTTCTTGTTCTTATTCATTATGCTTATAAGTTAATATGCTTGTTTGAATGATTGATCACCATTAAAACTTGTATGTTAGCTATCTTGGTTTGAATTAAGAGTAGACACCATGCATTAATTCAAATTGAACTATGAATAGGAAGAGTATGTATGGACATTCGACAATAGGGATTAGATACATGCTTGGTTGTTTAAAACATTCTTCTATGCTTAATGGATTTCTAATGCTTAATTTAGGTTCGACAACAAGGATCTAATTAGGAATTAGGAATACAAGGTTAGGACCAAACACCATGGCTTAATCATATTTTAGCTAGAATCAATCCGTGAATCTAAATTGAACTTGGTAACTAATTTGCTTGAGTTAATTTCTTTTCTTTCTTTCTTATTTTACTTATTTTCTTTTCATTTCTATTTTGTGCAGGGAATCAAATTGAATCAATCTATCATCAATCCTCGTGGGATCGACCTCGTACTTACACAAGCTATACTATCCAACGCCTCGTGCACTTGCGAGTTAACACTTAATAGAAGTCATTAATTTCTCTTTTCCTATCCTACCGAGAAATTATAGAGTGATACGGTATCACCACATCAGCTGGTGATACTCCCACTCAAAATCTGCCACGTACTTTTTTGAAAAGAAAAATAAATTTTTTTCACTGTTGGACTTTGTCTTCCAACTTTACCCTTAATAAAATAAAATTTGAAAAAACATAAAAAAGAAAACAAGAAGACTGTAGTTGTTTCCCTTATCGGCAATCTGCCTACCTTGCACTGCCGCCCCTTGGCTGCAGTCCCCCTCCAATAATATCAACATCAAACATACCCTTCTTTCACTAGTGGGTTGTCGTCATAGGAGATTTTGAAGATTTTTGTTTTATGTTTAATGGGTTTGCACTGATTTTCAAGATTTTGGGGTTTCCTAAATACGTTTAACTTTTTACTAAGAATGGGAGGCATGGAAAGCCCGAGTGGGTGGCGAGGGAGGAAGGAAGACGACTGGGTGGCGAGGGAGATGAAAGACGGCTAGGTGGCGTCGATAGCATAGTGAAGACGGAGGAGAGGGGTTAGGGTAATTAATGTTGAAGGGTAAACTTGTAAGACAAAGCCAGGTGTAAATTCTTTTTAATTTTCTTTCAAAAAGAACACTTGGCAGATTTTGAGTGGGAGTATCACCAGCTGACGTGGTGATACCGTATCACTGTATAATTTCTCCATTTTTTGTGCTTATACCAAACAATAAACACCTACTTTCCATTTTTAAAATTCTTCATATATTTGCCTTTTTCTTCCTTATAAACCGAAAATACATATTCAAAACTAAATATTATACTTAAATTAATAAAAATAACTAAAAAATATATTGCTTTCTCACTTTTTCTAGAATTTTCTTTCGTACATTTTTTTCCTTACTTTTTAAACCCTCACCAACTTCGATGCTCGAAACCCTATTAGATCTCATATATTCTTATATAAATATTTTTTCGTCAAATTTCTTATATAAATATAATATGTTTTCATTCATACTTCTTTATTTTTTTACTTTTGCCCGAGTCCCCTAAACCCTACCTAATCTACATAAAATCACTATTAGATCTCAAATTTTCTTATGAAAATCAAATAGATTCCCGTAGTTTCACCTCTGAAATCACCCAATATTAAAAAAATGTAAACTACTCTAATAGATTTTTTGTATCTAGGATTTTCCACTAAAATCATTTACGGCAAAAAAAGTATCTGGCGAAGGTTTTTTTCTTGCAATGATGACTATAAGGTAATTATTTATCCATTTATACTTCAAGTAATAAAGATAACATAGAAATATTTCGCTTTCTCTCTTCTTCTTTTTCTTGAATTTTCTTTCGTATATTTTTTCCTTACTTTTTAAACCCTCACCAACTCCGATACTCAAAACCCTATTATATGTCAAATTTTCGTATATAAATAGAATATGTTTTCATTCATACTTCTTTATCCTCTTATTTTCCCATCCCTCACTAGCGCCGCGGCGCCCGAAACCCTAATGGCCTAATCTACATAGAATCAACATTAGATCTCAAATTTCTTTTGAAAATCAAATAGATTCTCATAATAGTTTACCTCCGATATCATCCTCCATTAAAAAAAATGTAAACTACCTGAATATATTTTTCGTATCTAGGACTTTTCGCTAAAAACATTTACGGCCAAAAAAGTATCCGGTGAGGGTTTTTTCTTGCAAAGATGACTATAAGGTAAATATTTATCCATTTAATTTATTTTATGTAAAATGCTTATGATTAGTATGGTTCATGACCATTTTGATTTCATGTATATTTTTCTCTCTCTCCCTTCCGCCCATCTCTCCTCCCTTCTTTTTCTTTATTTTTGACTCTCTCATTATATGTAATAGTTGAAAACTTTGAAGAAGTGGTGGGAAAAAATGATTTTGAAAAACTTGCAAAATATATTATTTTGAGAAATCAATTTTCAAAATTGAAATGATTAGAAATGTTTTTGTTATATTGAAAACTAAAATAGAAAAAAGTAATTTGTTGTTTTTTAAAATAATTATATTACCTACAAAAGGTTATGACTAGGGGTGGGCATTGAGACCGATAACCGGTCAAACCGCCCAAACCAAACCGATGGTTTGGGTTGGTTTGGTTTTTTCAATTTTTTTGGTCATCGGTTTGAACCCAAACCAAACCGAAACATATGGTTCGATTATACGGTTTGCAATATCCAAAACCACGGTTTAACCAAACCAAACCGATGATATTAAAAAATATTATATATAATATTATTATAAGAAATACATATATATATATAATACATAGTTTAAAGAAGTTTATATATATATATATAATACATCTTTTTTTTTCCTTCTTCTTCTTCTCCTTCTCCATCTCTCCCTCTTTTTCTTCTTCTCCTCTCCATATATATATATATATATATATATAAAATACATAATTTAAAGAAGTTTATATATATATAATACATCTTTTTTTTTCCTTCTTCTTCTCCATCTCTCCCTCTTTTTCTTCGTCTTCTCCTCTCCATCTCGCCCTTTCTTCATCGCTTTTATTTCTTCTCTTTCTCTTTCTCTCTCTCTCTCTCAAAAAGCCAAAAAAACCCAAACCAACCAAACCAACCCACCAAGTCCGGTTAACCGAAGTGGTCGGTTTTCATCAATTATGGTTTGGTTCCGGTTTCAAAATAGCCAAACCGATGGCCTATGGTTCGGTTCGGTTTGAGCCCAAAACCGAACCAACCCAAACCGAGCCCACCCCTAGTTATGACCTCTCATATTCTAAAATATTAGCACTTTTGGCATACTAGCTAACTTTGTAAATTATTTTTGAACAACGTGCATGATTAGATCCTTCAAGAGGGTTTCGGTAAGCATCGGTCTATTACATTTTCAATCACTTAGGGCCCGTTCGGTAACGTTTTCGAAAAATATTTTCAGAGAATGAAAATAAGAAAATGAATTTGCATTTTCAGGAAATGAAAACACGTCTGGTAGATTAATTAGAAAACATCTTAAGAAAACAAAAACAATGAAAACGTGTCTGGTAGTACAATTTGAAATAATAATATGAAAATGTTTCCCATGAGAATGAAAACAACTTTTTTCTGTTTTCTACAAGTACACATGAACTTGTTTTCATTTTATGAAAACATTCTCAGTGTTTTCTGTTTTTGGGCCATCGAACTTGTTTTTGCCTCATTTTTGTTCTCTGAAAATGAAAACAACTCCTTAAAACGTTACCGAACGAGGCCTTAATGACTTATGTTTGGTCTCAATCTCAAGCATATTTCACTATAAGAGGGGTAATAATATATTAAACTCACACACACAACACGGATGTTAAGATTCGAGCCTATGACTTTTTCTGGAGGAGTGATTGCTCCAAATCAATGCACTAATGGGTCCCTTGCTCCATTGCTAACCTTTTAGAAATATAAAATATTGTTAGTATGTAACAACCTCAAGCATAAAGAAATATACAAGACAATTAGTATGTAGTAATTGCCAAATAGGTGAGTTTGGTAACAATCATGTAATCGTCAGTAGCCTTCATAATGTATTTAAAATCATTGCATTAATTAGCTATATATCATTTTCGACAGCTATATCAATTATGAGTGACATCTCAAGAGAGATTGAATTTAGAACACTTCTTTCTTCTTCTTTTTTTGGTATTTTGATTCCCAAAAAAAAAATTTGTATTAAAACTTTTGTTTCGGAGAGATGTAAAACTTTTGTTTAGGATTGTTACATGTGCCAAAATTAACTTTCCTGTTCTTAACAAGTCTAGGGATTATGATCGCGATTCTTTATAATTTATAATTCCCATTATCCACTTATTTGTTAATTTGCAAGGTGCAAGGTGATGCATGACCTATATGTTTCCCTATGTATGCAATTCTTTTCTTTCAAATGCAGGGTGGAGCTATATGTGAGCAAGAATGTTGGCTTTTAGTTAGGAATTGTTTTGCAAAGGATCAATAATCAAGCTTGAGGCACTACAAGGTTGTATCTTTAAAGTTGATCATTGGATCTCCCAGATTCTGCATCCAAAGCTGTATTGTTGTTGTTTTTCCTCAGGATCACAAGGATCTGCAGATTCCTTATCTATGACCACATGTATAGAAGCAAGCAAGCACCCCTCGTTTGTCGTCTCAGCAAGTTCTATAGCTTTAAGATGCTTTTCTGCCTTTGCCTTCCAAGATACTTGTCTCCTTAAATCCTTTTCTCAAATGGCTATCTTTTTATTGTGGAGTTCTCTCCTCAACATGAGCACTCGAGAAATCTCTGCTCACAGCTGAAAGGGAACTAGGGTTAGCTGCATGATCGGCTACAACTTGCTTCTTTGGCCGGCCCCTTCTGCGTTGGGTTCCGCCATTAGGGTTACTCTGAAGAAATGGAGAAGAAGCTCCTATGTCCCCTTCAGGTTTAGGTTAAAAACTTGGTGGCTCGATCACATTTTGAAGCGTTAAGCGCAACGCAGCCTTCCCACGAAGATGATTTTCATCTACAAATCATGATGAAGGAGGTTCTTAATGAGGTATGTGGATTTTATACATATTATGTTGTGCTAGTGATATATTTAATTAATACAAATTGTCCATGACCAAGCAATGTTGTGCATTATGTCATACTATTATTATTTGCTTTACGACAATACTACACAAATCATTACACATTTTTGAAGATTTTCACCTGAGATGTCTACATCTTGGTAGCCCTTCCCCAACATTTTTAATTATATTTAGATTATATGCGGGTTTTTTTCATAGGTTTTGAAAAGATATATAAAATTTGTTCATCTAATAAAATGTTTGACTTTCTAATTAAATAAGATATATGTTCTTACATATAAAATATTCAGAGTTTTACTATTATGCCCAATATAAGGGCCCAAATTATAAAAAAAACCTACATGAAATGGACTTTAAAAACACACCCAAAGCTCATTTACAACATAATAAAGAGGCTTCGAACTTCCTATAAATTACAAAATTGCCATCGATTTCTTAAAACGAACCGAACCCCAAAACGTCATAAAAAACCCAAAACACTCAACATGACATCAAAGTAATTTAATAATCAAAATTAAATTCAACAGGGCCAGCTCTCCTTTTTTGTATTTTTTTTGGGTTTGTTTATATAAATTAAATGGTGTAGGATTTATCTATATCAATAGTGCTAAAAATGGGTATTCCCTATAACTAAATACTTCTAAATTATTTGATTTTTAAATTGTTATGCTTGTACTGTACCTATGAGTTAGGTAATAGAAATTTGTGATGTTGTACATTGTTATTATGTTTAGTTATAGTTTTTATCATTTAATTTTATCTCCGTTTCATCCTAGTAAAATTTATCTTTGGCCTCTCAAAAGATGTTTGGTGGGTTAGCTCCTGATTAAGCATTTTAAATCTTAGTGTAAGATTTATTATTAGAAATATAATTAAATTCATACTATATGAACTATAATTAAAATAATATCAAAACAAAAAAATGGAAGCTGATTAGAATAGAAAAGTGAAAATATATGGATGGTTTTAGAGTTGTCTCACACAAATAAACAAAGACATTAGGAATGGTATTTAAGTAATGTTCCGAGTACCAACTAGCTTTTGATCTAGTGACATTATCTCTTCCCAAAATTTTGAACAAAAAAAAAAATCAATTCCCAAAATTGAAAGATGTCCAAAGTTCGAACATCTCCCTCATTATTTAAAAAAAATGTAAATTACATGAAAAGAATATTGTTTGGACATTACCATAAAAATCAAACACCTTAATATTTGAAACATAAACTTTGACTGTCAAATGAAAATTTGTTAAATATTATGTTTCAAGAAAGACCAAAGCAACTACCTTATATAATTAAGGATATACATGGACTACTCTAGGCACATTGCATCTGGAACAAATTACACAATATATTTATCTGTCATATGTATAATGCATTTCACTAAATTTGGTCCTCCAAGTCCAAGCATTGTTTTTGACATTGGAAAAGCAACAAATTACACAAAATTAACCCCTTAAATTCAAAATAAGAAGGGCCAGTCTTGCATTTTCTAATGGATGAGGATAAGAACTCTAGGAAATTCACCAAACCTGTCTTAATTCTATGTCTCCAACCCAGATACAAATTTTACTGCCAAATCTAAGGACTCATGGCATGTAAAATTCATTTCACTAAAATTGGTGCTCCAAGAATTTTGTTAGTCCTCGCAATACCAACAAAATATCATGCCATTACCCCCTCCAAATTCAAACATTCCAAGGGCAATAACGTAATTTTGAATGAGCACAGACTTGTATTTTTATTTTGGTAAGTAGAGCACTCTCTTAGCAAGCCCAGCACTCAAAAACAAGCATTGAAGCGCCAATGGTGTCTCAAGCTTTTAGCTTTGTGTATAAAAATGGGGTGTTGGTTTTGTAGAGGCATAACCCAAAAACACTTTGTGTATAAAAATGGGGTGTTGGTTTTGTGGAGGCATAACCCAAAAACACCCTAGTACAGTAGAGATACTGTACCGGATTTGAGAGCCCAAGAGTGAACCAAAATTCATAATTTTGGTCAGAATACGAAACTGCCCATTTGTTACTCTCTGCTTGCATGCCCAACACTTTGCCTTAAATCCCTAAGACCTGCCTGTTCTGAGTTGGTAGCTTTGTCACTTTTTGATATTTGGGGAGTTATAAAAGGGTCTAAGAGCTTGCAGTGCAATTCTGCGTTGGGTTTTCTCTTGAGGGTCTTTGAGTTTCTCAAAAACAAAAGAGAAAGGAAGGGTCTTTTAGCTCTTTCAATGTCTTCCTCTGAGCAAGAGCTTGAGGAGCGGCTTAAGGAGACTGGAAATAGTCTCCTGAACACTCCTTCTGCCACTGATGAGCTTCTCAAACTTCTTGATGTAATGCCCCCTTTACCCTCTCTTTGTATTGCATTTTCACACACAATATACATGTTTACTGGGTTATTTTTTGCTTTGATGAAATTTTCTGGAATGCCGAGTGAATGAAGGCTGGGAATGGGTTGATCATCATAAATTACTGACTGGGAGTGTTTTATAGGTTTCTTTTTCTTCCTTTGAGTGTGCATCCGGTTTTCTTTTGGGTTAATTGAGTTCATTAGAATACAAATGAATGATGACTTGAGATGGGTTGATGATCATTTTGTGAATTCTTCAAAGTCAGGGCTACCATTTGTTTATTGAAATTTTTTTGGTTTTTTTATTATTGCGGTTTCAGTTTTCATTTATTTGTTTATTTGGGTTAAAAAACAAATCTTTTATGAAGGGAAATGTGGTTTCAGTAATTATGAGGGCTTTGTACATGTTGATGTTTGTTTCCTGTACTCAGAGTTATGGTTTAAATGAAGAGCTGAGTTTTATTTTTCAATTGCTTATATGTAATCCTTAATTAATTGACTGGCTTGATGGTTATATGTTAAACCAATTGCAAGCTGTTTTCTAGCTATGACTTTTCGTTTTTGAATGTTTAGATGTGCATTGTTGCTTATTACAAGATGGTGTACCCCGCTATATGTGTTGAATGGCTTGATGGTTAAATGTTAAACCAGTTGTGAGATGTTCGTTGGCTATGATTTTTCATTTTTGAATGTTTGATTTATACTGTTGTTTGTCAAACGATGGTGAATGTATACTGTTGCTATTTAAAAGATGTTGTGTGTGGGGTGTAGGTGTTTGCACCTTCTATGACCTTATGTGAATTCTTACTTCTGAAACTAATGAGTTCTATACATTTCTAATAAGTAGTCACTGAGCATTCTTAGCCAGATTTGCGATTGTATGTGATGGTTAAATGTAATGATTATTATGATTTATGCTTAAACCTAACTAATCTGAAGTTCGAATCTGTTGCAATGCAAATGTTTGAAGTTATGTTAAACATAGCTATATCTGATTTTTTGTTTGTTTGTACCTTTATAGGTTTTAAGATTGACAATACCTGACATCCTCTGTTTCATTCTGTCTTTTAGGACGCTAACGATTTGTTGGACAATGTTGAGCAAGGACCACCCAGATCCATGCAAGATGCACTTCTACCCTTGATGAAAGCATTAATTTCTAATGAACTGTTGAGGCACTCAGATGTGGATGTGAAGCTTTCTGTTGCATCTTGCCTTACTCAGATTACAAGAATAACAGCACCGGATGCCCCATACGATGATGAACGGATGAAGGTATAACAGCTCCAATAAAGTCTAAGATTCTAACTAATCATTAATCACTTCGAAGTTCTACAACTTGCATCATCAAATGCTCCTGTTTTAATTTTATGGGCACTTAGGACTTCATTTCCCGTTTTTTGGTTGCACAGGATATCTTTCAGCTGACTGTAGCATCTTTTGAAAATTTGTCACATGAGTCCAGTCGTTATTATACAAAGGCAGCTTCCATTCTTTGTATTGTTGCGAAGGTCAGGTCAAGCTTGTTGATGATGGACCTTGACTGCGATGCCTTAATTCTTGAGATGTTTCAACATTTCCTTAAAATATCCAAGTAAGAGCTTTATCGATGCTGTTTAAAATATTACTAATTGACTTCTCTTGCGGTTCTTTGCTGGAAAGTGCTTTGTGGTTGTATCGACAACAAGACAATTTTAAGCTTCATTATGGACTGAAGTTTGAAAAGAAGTTGTTTAATTTGTGTTTACTCCTAACGAGAGATCAAGTATTTGAACATCCTTTTCGTTTTTTGTTTATAACTTATTCATTTAAACAATAATCATTTCTTTTTTGCAAATAATTTACAACTTATGGCTTCTTCTTGCTTAATGTTTAGGTCCAACCTTCCAGATGCTGTATTTTCAGCCATGGAAACTATTATGACAATGGTTTTAGATGAAAGTGAAGAAATTCCCTTGGATATTCTAAAAGCTCTTTTATCTAGTGTTAGAAAGGAAAATCAGGATCAGGTAATACTCCTTGCCTTTACATCTTGTTTTGTTTTGCTATGTTCCTTTTTTATTTTCCTACCATTCCGTTTTGTTTATTTAAGAGTGTATGCCTGTTACTCATTGTTTCAGACCGTTTCACCTATTTCTTGGAAACTGGGGGAGAAAGTTATAGAGAATTGTTCTGCTAAGCTTAAATCTTATCTTGTGGAAGCAATGAAGTCCATGGACATTGCTTTGGACGATTATGCTGAAATAGTGGCTTCTGTATACCAAAATGGATCTGATGCCCTCAAAAATGATAATGACAATGACTCTGGGAAAAATCTGGTATGCCAAACTTGTGATATTGTCAGCACACTTGTATGTTTAATAAGTTTAGAGTACGGTGTATGGATTTTTGTTGTTGTGTGTTTTGCTGATTCTATTTCCTTAACTTGTTCTTTGTATGTTTTTTTAAAGCTGAATTCAAAGCCCTAATTTTCTTATTAATTAAAAAAAAGAATGAAATGCCTGTTCTTATGTATTCATGTTTTCTCTCTCTCTTTCTCTCTCTCTCTCTGAGGTGATCATAGCATCAAATCCTTTTGAACTAGAAAGCTTGTTGTCTCCCAGTGTTCAGTATCCCATGATCCATTTTGTGCACTCTGGTGTCTGCTGTTTGAGTAGGATTAAAAATATATTGTCGGACCACAGTGAAAATAGAGACTAACGTGGTTACCAGAAAGAGATGATTACACTGAATTGATGATGCTAGTGAGTAAAACCATAGATTTGAATAAAGTAAACATGATAGTCAGCTGGTTGTATTGATTCTGATTGCACACAATACACAAAACAATTGTTGACATTCTTGTTGAATGAAATAAAACCATCCTGTGCTGTCTACCTAGTTATTCTACTTTGTATGTAGAGACCTAGTTATTCTACTTTCTATGTAGAGACCTAGGTATTCTACTTTCTATATAGAGACCTAGTTATTCTACTTTCTATGTAGAGATTGTTTGCGAAATTGGCATAGCACTGCTTAGCTTTAATTACATGACATGTTAGAAACAAATCTTAGGAGGAATGTTGTATGATATAGCTTATAATATACTTCTTTGTGCATAGGTATTTGTGTGTTGAAGTGGGACCATTGTCTATGCATGTGATTAGAAAAATAGATTGGAAGTTCTGAATGATTTGCAATGCATGCTTCAGGAAAATGAAAACAAGTTGATGAAAAGGACTTTGAATGAAGCATCCAATTCCCATGTATGTGACTGTTATGCTCATTCTATATTCCCTCTCTCTCTCTCTCTCTCTCTCTTTTCCTTTGCATTAATTGGAACTTACACTCATCCACAAAGAAACTTCTCTGTTAAATAGGTGACAGAGGGACTTTCATTTGCTGAGATACTGGATGCTTACCGAAAGAGGGGAATTGCAGCCCCCGGTGCTGTTAATCCTAGAGAAGCTGGCAAAACTGTGGCTGCTCCTACTAGGGATGAACATGTCAGACAAAAAGTTTCTAAACAATTACAGCATTGCCATCTTACTAAACATTCCAAGTGTATTGATTCAAGAGATAGTGCTCAACCAGACAATTCAGGCATGCTGAAGGCTACCAAATCAGAAGTTGAGCCATACTCGGGTCCCAAAAAGAGAGGGCGGAAGCCTAATTCTTCAAAGAATTCAGAGGAAGGCCATGACCATGCTCAACCTAACAATTCATTCTCTCCGAAGGCTGTCAAATCAGAAGTTGCGCCATACTCAGCTCCCAAAAAGAGAGGCAGGAAGCCAAATTCTTTGATGAATCCAGCAGAAGGCTATGACCATTCTTGGATACATTCTGGGAGAAAAACTCAAAAACGCAGAAAGTCTAATGACAAGGGATCTGATGCTTCACCTGCTGTAGGTCGGCTTCATGGAAAGGCTGCTTTGCATTTAACACTTGAAAAGGTGACTGAGCCACCAGGTTTAGAACCTAAACCTGAAGGGGACATTGGAGCTTCTTCTCCGCTTGCTCAAAATAACCCTCCTGGTGGAACCCAACGCAGAAGGGGTCGACCAAAAAAGCAGGTTGTGGCCAATCATTCAGCTAACCGTGGTCCCCTATTTGCTGTGAGGCGAGAGTTCTCAAGCACTCAGGCTGAGGAGAGAACTGCACAAAAAACAGATACCCATCTGACTCAGGGATTTAAGGAGACCAGTACCTTTGAAGCAAAAGCACGGGGGCATCCTAGAGCTCTAGAACGTGCTGAAAAGACAAGCGAGGAGTGCTTGCTTGCTTCCATACCTGTTGTCACAGATACGGAAGCTGCTGTCCCCTTTGATCCTGATGAAAAACCACAGCAACAGTCAGCTTTGGATGTTGCATCTGGGAGTACCAATGATCAATCATATGTCCGAACGGGTACTAAGACACGTAGGGGAAATGCTACTTCTGGTAAGGAGCGTACCGAAGCATCTGGTAGCAAGGTACTTCAGTACTTCTTTAATGTTGATGCAAAAATAAATAGATATTGGAATTTTAAGCTGTCACCTGTAATGGCTTTTTTCTTTCTTCTGTTGTGCCAACTATCCATTTTTCAGAAGATTTCTAAGTCTGCAGCAAAATTGAGTGAAGATAATGAAGGAACACATAAAGTGGTTCTGAAGAGGAAGTGTACCATTGAAGAGGAAGAGGTAAGAATTTTTAATTTCATTTGCAGTTTACAATTTGGCCAGTTATAGTTTGGTGCTCAATCATATTTTGAACATTTTTCTTTCTTTTAACTAGAAGTATACCGTGGGTACTGGTCTTTTTTCTGTGGTCATTCAGCTCAACTGTTATCGTTAGGAAGCCTTGTCACTGGATAATTTTTAGTGAATAATTAAAGTTAATAAATGTTGAAAATATTGCTTACATTACATGTTGTAATGTGTTAAACACTAACAACTTTGAGTGGCCCATATTCTGTGTCGGCCCAACTTTACATTTGAATTTAGTAGACCCTATTAGCATCGTCCTGTAGATGAAGCAGTGCAAATGAGCTATGTTCTTAATATTGTTATTGAATAATCAGACATGATACACCTAAGTATAAATCTCAGTGACTCATACTAAAAGGTGTTCTCCATCTCTTCCCCTTTCTCTTCTTTTGCTGGAAGATATGGAAAATAAAATGCTATTTATGCACTCCTTTTAATCTTTATATTTCATAATGATCAGTCCAACAATAATGGACTAATAATAGTATGACTAACACGGAAGTCAGAATTTTTATTATATGAGAGCAGAATTTTAAATATGTTCTAAAACCTTGGTAATTTGAGCTTAGTAGTGGCATTATGTAAATAACTGTGTGCTTTGTTTTGATTGATGACTATGAAAGTATTGAACTAACCCAATGCATTTTAGTAAGAATATTGCTTCTTATAAAAATGCTTTTTCCCCTTTCCTTTTCTTCTTATGCACCTTAATTATATTTAAAAAAAAACAGAAACAGTGGGGTAGGGGTAGTGTCTTTAGGTTGCAAACTGTAGATGTAATATCTTAAGAAGCTCACATTGTTGGGACCGTAGTGTACTTTCTGAACTTGGGAATCCTCCAAGCTTAACACGTAACCCGCTTTGTATTTATGTTTGTTGTAACTGGAGAAGTAAAATAAGGAGCTTGCATTGGATTTGGGACCGTGGTGTACATTTTCTGAAGTTGGAAAGTCCTCTAAGCTTATACGTGTCTCCCTGTAGTTATTCTTGTGCCAATAGTTACATTGTTGGCATGATATTGTTACACATTCTTTTCAATAAAGTTGTTAAACCTTAATAATCAATTATCACTAAAAGTGGAAATACAACATCAAGTCTTTCATCTTGACTATTGTGTTCTGTTGCTAAGTTGCTAAAGTATTGTGTTTTACTACATGTGGAAATAATCACCTTCCTTTATCATGAAAATGCTTCAATTGATATGTTGCTTGCTTCATTTACTCTTAAATTAAGCTGTTGGTGGATGCTTTATTGAATACCAAAGGTCCACTTTTCCTCCTGATATATCTAGGAACTGTGCAACATGCTAGACATGTATTGTCTGTTAGTGAGCAATTGATTACATTGTCCTTACTACTTTTTGTGTATTGTTTTAAGAACTTGCTTCCAGGTATGATATTTCTGTTTGTTCTAAGTTCTAACCTCACACATCCTATTTTATCTATTAATTTATTGATATATATATATATATATATATATACATACATATTTTGTAAATTAACTTTTCCTCTTCAGGTGTCTCAAATGCCTGATCTTGATGAGCAATTGGTTGGCAGTAGAATAAGGGTTTGGTGGCCAATGGACAAAGCGTGAGTATTGCAGACCTGATAATGAAAATGACATACTATGATATTATTGTTCATTAGTCATTATTTACTTTCATATACCATCAATAGTGTTCATGTTGCCTACCTTTGCTAGTTAGTTCCTTTAGGACTTGCAAACATAAGATACCAAAGAAACTTTTGCTATAATTAAAGGCTCCTTGAAATTTAGTTGATTCGAGTGGACACTGATGAACTACGATTGGTTTAGGGGTTTATTATCTTTAGCTTGTTTGCCATCACTCACAACATGTTTGGGGAGTAAAAATGGTGATTGTGATTCTTTGGTTTACTGTATTTTGGATTGGTATTGTTTGCTGAGAAACCATATCAAAATCTGTTATTGACCCGATACAAGGAGTCATTAGTTTAACATGAATTGTAGGAGGTTTCCATGCGTTATTTTATTATTGGTTCTGATCGTCACTAGACACCCCGTTGTTGAAATTTCTGGCTTCCCAAGTTGCCAGAAGATCCTGAATCCTCTTCAGCTAGTGTTCTATTCTTCATGCCATTTGTTCAGTGTTTTTCTTTGTATGTCCCCGCTAACGTCTGTATCACTGGAGTAATAATCAGAATTGATTGTTTTCTTGCATGAAATTTCTTTCTGTGCAGGTTTTATGAAGGTGTTGTTTCTTCTTACGACCCTGCTAAAAAGAAGCACTTGGTGAGTTGATTTTATGGTCTTCATATTATATTGTTTGTCTTCTGTTGTGTATTGTAAAGTGAGTTGAAACTGTTGGATTGAATATCTCCCAATACCAGTGTTTTTGAGTTCTAGACCATGATCTCCTTGGCCCTCTTATACTCTTTGTAGTAACATCAACTTTTCACATGATCTGATCATCCAGCCTGGCATCTCCCATTTAACCCCAATTATGGTTCCCTTCATATTTTTTCTTGACCATTATGCATATTGTTGTTTTTAAATGTTCCGTTCTTTAATGACTTCTTGCACAGGTGTTGTATGTTGATGGGGATGAAGAAAATCTAAACCTCAAAAAGCAACGTTGGCAACTGATCGATGATGTTTTACCAGATGTATGTATTGTGACTTAAATTGTACTTTTCTTTTGTTTATAGTTTTCACTCATTTGTTTTTAATTTATTCTAAATCTAATTATCCTGTGTAATTTTTGCTGTAGTTTGAACAGGTCCAAATGGACAATCTGCCAAATCCTGAAGCTTCTTCTGATACGTAAGCATTATTTTTTGTAGTTCATAGAAAATTCAGTTTAGTAGTTGTGCTTGTGCTTCTGAAAAGTTTGTCTTTTATAGTAAAGCTGGTCATTGCAAAATTAATTTTTTTGGGCTGCTTTTTGACACCTATGTGAACCGAAACCAATCCTTCTAGTCGTATTTATTCCTCAAGTTCCCTTGTTATGTTCTGGACAAATCCTTGGATTTGATTCTTCGGGGTTTGCACAACTACACGTGCAAGGTTTTTCTTCAGTATTTAGCACAACTATAAGACACTAATTGGCTCCCTTACTTGTGAGACTTTTGAAAGTTTGTGTAACCAATTTTTAATTTTTTTTCCTTCCTGTGTTTAATATAATGATGCGCATTGCATACTGATTACAGACTATAATGTTCTAACCAAAGAATCAATGCAAGGGGCTTAATTTAGTTGACTCCAGAAATGTAAAAAAGACCTTTAAACTCAATACACCCAAAGTTCTGTGAAGAGTGTACATTGCTCACAAATCACTGTTTCATCCTAAATGGTTGATATCATAATTGCCTTATCTAGCACTCTGTGCTGCTTCCATGTACATGTATGTTTTATCTTATGTAGCATTCGGTTGTGCATTTTGATCAGACCACAAAAGAGAAAACGGAAAACAAAATCAGAGACATCCAAACAAGAAAACGCTGGGTTGTCCTCAAAAAGGTTGGTTTGTACTTTGTATACTTTCTTCCTTGAAAAGGTTGATTAGACCTTTTCCCTGAGGATGCCACATGAGCATTCAACCAACAAGTCTGCAGAGATGTTTGGTGTTGGTGGTTTTCATATTTTCATGTACTATTATCTGCTGTTGCTCCTTAACTGAAACTTCTTTTGATCTTTGAAGGATATCTAGACGTGGAGTTTCAGCTGGCATATCCATTGTTGAGTGTATGAAGTCAGGCAGTAAATCTGCAGATTGTTCTACACTAGGTGAGCTTAAAGTTATTAATGGTGAGGAGGATGATCAATCCAAGGAAAATGACAGATTGAAGGATGATGGAGTGTCTGTTGGCAAATTGGAGGCAGAAATGAAGACTGGTATTGACTCTGCACAGATAGCAACTGAGACTATGACCTCATCTAAGGGAGAGAGTCCCAAACTTGATATTGAACCTTCTGGTGAGGAATGTGCCAAAGAACTGAAAGAATTGAGCGAGTGTGCAGGGAATGCGATCCATCCCTTAACCTGAGTTAGACGAGGCTGTGTATAGAGATGACAAGTAGTGATGGGGAGGCTCAAAATCACATGATTTTTTCTCTAGTACCAAAAGTGTCGGTTAGTCTCTGTTTTGTTCCTTTTGTAGACACAGAACCATGCACCCAGTGGTTTTTGGCCCTCTGATGTAGGTTTTAAATTAAGTGTCTTTTAAAACTGTTATGAAAGGGCTATTTGCTCTCCCATAATTTGTGCTTTCCCCATTACCTAGTATGGGTTTTGCCTTCAAACATGAGTACAATATGATATCATATATGAAGTCTTTTTGAGTATATATATGTCTTAGTACTCTCTCTTTCTCGAACACACACACAAAGCAATATAGATGTAATCTTAGGGATGAATGCTACATTAAACTGAAGTTATTTTAAAAGCAGAAAATGTTCAGAGCTTTTTGCTCATATGATTCAATCTTATCTTATGTTTTAAAGTTTAGACCTGTGTTTGGATTTACCTTGGGCTGGATAGTTGGTCCAACTTAAAGCAAAATACAGGACAAGGTGGTGTTATTTTTTAAATGGCTGGGTTTGAACCATACTCAGACAACAAAGAATAGGCGTTGTGAAGTGAGGTCCGTACTACCAGGTATTCCCCCTGTCCTCTTTGGCTCTCTCATGCTCTTTCAATTTTCTGTAAATAGTTCATTCATTTTTTGGTTTCAGTCACCCAATCAGAGGTTGATGCTCTTCCTCTCTAGGTTCAGTGTCTCATTTCCTAGTTTTTACTTCAGTGCTCAATAAAGCAGACCAGAAGAAATGAAATTCATTGCAGCATCTTAATAAATAACTGTTTTTCTTTTTCTAAATATATACACACAATTGAAGGGATTGTTTGGAGGGATTCTTCGGATCTAGTCTAAACTAAGTTGAGGATTTAACTGCAAGGGGCTCGTAGCTCAAGTGGTTAAGAGCAGTTATCCCTACACTTGAGGTCCTGTGTTCGAATCCCCCCTCGCTTGTACCAAAAAAAAATAAAAATTATGTCCTCAAATTCAAAGTCTCATTAGATTGATTTTGTGTACAACTTGTTGAATAATGGAAGTCTGCACAATTCGTTTTGTTTTAATTTACTTTGCTTTCTGGTCATCATTATTTGGAATCTGGAATTTGAATTGCTAAGGTTCTTCAAAATGTTTATTTATTTATTAATTGTATTCAGGGGAGAGGGAGAACAAGAATTGAACTCTTACTGTGAACGTAGGGAAGAAACGTCACATCTGAACTCAATTAGAGTGCTCTTTGCTTGGCTTGTAAGTTTCTATCATTTGCTGTATTATTTTGCCAGGTCCTCTCTCTTTTTTCCATCTTATTTTATTAAAGATGGCATTGGAAGTTTTGTTTTAGTTGATGGGAAATGAGACTCAATTGGTACCTGATTTATATTTTTATAAGATCATATGTAATTAATTTAACCATCCTAGGCCTTGAAACTATATAAAGAAGTCCATTGTATGGGGCTTGTATCTCAAATGGTTAAAAGCAGTTACCTTTGCACCTGAGATCTTGTGTTCGAATCCCCTCCTGCAATATCGCTTACAAAAAGAAGTCCCTTTGTGACTCTTGTTCTTTGTGTTGGCCGAGTTGCTCTTTGGCTGTCCATAAAATCTTGACATCTAATCATTCTTCGTGTAGGGCATGTGGTGTTTATTGCAGAGGTGGTTGACTTGAGAGTGCCTTTTGGTGTTTAGCTCTTGGGCTTTCTTTTATTGGGTCAATTTCTGTGAAAGAAATGAGTGGGCTAAAACTAATAATGAAGCTTAATTAGAAGAGTTCTTTCATAAAAGAGAAAAGAGAGCTTAATTAGAAGAGTCAAAACTGTGCCATAATCCTTTTATATCATGCCATCATATCACGCAAATGGCAAAGAACTTAACCTTCCCCTCTTCCCTCCCCCCACCTTGTTAGTGTATAAGCTGTGAGCTGACTAAGATTAGCTCATATATGTCTAGTAATTAATTGTGTATTCACTTTGGTAATTAAACCAAGTGTAGGGCTTTTATGGTAATCTGTCCAAGTGACATGTGGAGTGTGATCCACTATTTTAGAGAGATGAGAGGCTGAGATTGTTTGAAAAAAGTTGTAAGCATTTGAGCATCACTATGCATAACTAACCGTTATGCACTGTGAGTGCTACAGTACGAATATACACACATTCTCTGCTACTTGCAGAGAAGAGGTCATTTAAGAAATCTCTCTCTGAATTTCAAGTCTCTTCTCCTTCTTCACTAATAAAAGAAACTGAGATTACAAAACTTCAACATGGCCTCAGAGCCAGGTTCGATTACAAGCTGGGCGTAAGAAATCGAGCTTCATTAAAATTTGGTTGAGCTCGGAAGCAGTTGCAGAAATTCCAAAAATCAGAGATCGATTTGGATTTGCTGCATCTACGAGCTGAGCTATGGCTGGATCTGGAAGTTCTGAAGTTAGAACTCCGATCTTCTCCTAATGAAATTACGAATTACTGGAGAATCCGAATGACGGCTTGATCTTCAAGTCGCACGGGTTATAGGCGGATTTGAAAAGGGGATTTCGATCTCCGATCCGAAGAAGAAGGTGGAAGGAAGCTCAGATGAGGAAGTTGATGAGAGAAATCGCGGCTGTCTACATGCAAGATGCTAAGGCCTCCGTGCATTATTCAGACTGGCAGTTTCGACCAAATATTCCACAATTGCTAATGCTGAAACAGCAAAAAAATGGCTTGGGATTTGTTGTATGGAGAATACCATGGAGGTGATCGGTAAGGTCCAGTAAAATTACAAAATCCGAGGCGTGAATTTGAGTATGCTAGGATGAGAGATGATGAAACCTTATCCGGCTATTTGACTAGGCTAAATGACTTGATAAACCAAATGAAAACTTTTGGTGAGATTCGACTAATGAGAGATTAGTTCAGAAAGTGTTGATTAGCCTTAGCAAGTCATACGATCCTATCTGCTTGGTTATTGAAAATACCAAAAGTTTGGAGACTGTGGAATTGCAGTGAAGTTGTAGCTATTTTGAAAAGTCAAGAACAAAGGTTTGATCTACACAATGTGGATACAACCGAAAGGGCATTTGCCTCTATGTCCGTGAATTCAAAAGGGACGACAAAGCAATAATTGTTCTAAGTCTCAAAAGAATTGGAATCTAAGGGAAAACCATGGGAGTCAAAAGGAAAGCCTCGTGAGAACAATTATGCACCAAATCGTAATTCTGGTCTAACACATGAGACAACTCAAGACACGGCTAAACCACAGCAAGGTGTGCTCCAAATTTCACTTTGGTGAGTGTAGATATAAGGGGAAGCCTAAATGTTTTAACTGTGATAGGTTTGGACACTTTGCTAGGGAATGCACCATGAGTAAGACTACTCAAAAGGCAAACCGTGTAAATCAAACTAGAGATGATTTGGAAATGCTTTTTATGCTAATAGTGTTACCACTGAAGTGAAGGTTAATGGAAATTGGTACATTGACGGTGGATGCAGAAACCATATAGTAGTAATGTTTGAACTACTTGCGAGATATAAGGACAAATGTCATCGGCAAGGTACAAATGCCTACTTTGGACATTTAGTGGATGTTGCAGCATAGGCTCACTGGTTATTGAAACAAGTACAGCAGAAAATTCATCAAGGAGGTTATGTACTTACCTGGTTTGAAAGAAAATTTGCTAAGTGTTGGCCAAATGGATGAGCATGGGTATTATCTACTTTTTGGTAGTAGTATGTGCTGTATTTTTGATGGACCTTCACTTTGGATAACTTAGTTATCAAGGTCAATATGAAAACTAACAGTGCTATCCTCTATCCTTAATGCAAAACGATCACATTGCATTGAAGGCTAGTGTGACAGAGTACTTGGATTTGGCACAAGAGATTAGGACATCTAAATCTCGGAAGTCTCAAGCGATTTGAGAGAGCAAGATATGGTTCATGGCCTTCCATTTCTAGAAGAAACTAAGGGTGTGTGTGAAGGGGTGTCGATTGGGAAAACAACATAGGACTGGTTTCCTAAAGATCAAGCTTGAGAGCAAGAAATCACTGGGCCCGATACACACAGATACGTGTGGTCCAATGCAGAATCTATAGCGGAAACAAGTACTTTATGCTACTCATTGATGATTGTACAAGGATGGCTTGGGTTTATTTCCTAAGGTACAAATCTGATGCATTAAACGCTTCAGAAAGTTCAAATCAATGGTAGAATTACAAAGTGGGCTCAAGGTGAAGTGTGTGAGAAGTGATAGAGGAGGTGAATTCACATCTGTGAATTCAACAAGTTGTGTGAAGAAGGAGGATTCAAAGACAGCTAACCACAGCCTACACTCCACAACAAAATGGAGTTGTAGAGAGGAAAAATAGGACTGTGGTGGAAATGGCCAAAGCTATGCTGCATGAGAAGAATATGCCTTACTTCCTATGGGCAGAAGCTGTGCATACAGCTGTGTATTTACTCAATCGATCTCCTACCAAAGCACTGGACAACTTAACACCATTTGAAGCATATAGTGGCAGAAAACCAGGCATTGGTCATCTTAAAGTGTTTGGATCACTTTGTTATGTTCACGTTCCAAAAGAAACAAGGCAGAAATTGGATGCTAAGAGTGTCAAGGGTGTATTTGTTGGATATGCTGTTTGTGAGAAGGGATATAGAGTGTTTGATCCTTGCACTAAGAAACTGATTTTGTCAAGAGATGTAGTGTTTGATGAAAGCATGACTTGAACTGGAAAGCAAAGACAGAGATGCCCGCCGATTGATAAATACACAAGACAAATCTCAATCGAGATTGACTCCCTTACATGAAGTAATGTAAGAAGAGAATAATGTTGCTAGTCCTTGCAGTCCTTTCAAGTTGAAGAACTAGAGAGGAATATCCATGAAACTGCGAGATCACACAACCTTATGATCATACACCGATTAAGTGGAGAAGCATAAATGATATTCGGCACAATGCAATCCGCATAGTGGAACCAGAGAAGTATGAGGAAGCCGCGAGGATCAAGCATGGATAAAAGCAATGGAAGATGAACTATCCATGATTGAGAAAAATGGAACTTGGGAACTTGTAAACAGGACCAAGTGACAAACATGTTATTGGAGTTAAATGGATATTTAAGACCAAACTGAATCTAGATAGCTCAAGACAAAAGAACAAAGGCAAGATTGGTTGCTAAGGGATATGTGCAAAAATCAGGAATTGACTATAATGAGACTTTTGCTCCTGTTGCTAGATTGGACACAATCGTAACCTTGATTGCTCTTCTTGCACAAAAGAACTCGGAAGTTATATCAACTAGATGTCAAGTCAGGCATTCTTGAATGGAAAGGCGCAAGAAGAAGTGTATGTTGAGCAACCCGAGGGATTTGTGATTCAAGGCAAAGAAGATAGAGTCTACAGATTGCACAAGGCTCTCTATGGGTTAAAACAGGCACCTAGAGCATGGTATGGAGAAATTGACCTACTTTCTTTGAGTGTGGGTTTGAGAAAAGCTTGGAGTGAAGCCACTCTTTATACCAAGACAAGGGAGAACATGATATACTAATCATATCCATCTATGTGGATGATATAAGTATACACAGGGAAGCAATCAAGCAATGTTGAATGAGTTCAAGAAAGACATGCAGAGAAGTATGAGATGACAGGACTTAGGACTTTTTCATCACTTTCTAGGAATGGGGTGATTCAGACAGAGATTCAAGCATCTTTATTCACCAAAAGAAGTATGCATCTTCCTTGTTGAATAAATTTGGCTTGAAAGACTGTAAGCATGTGTCTACTCCTCTTGTAGCCATTAAAAATTGGTCAAGGATGATGGAAGTGGTGTCATGATGAAGAGAACTATAGAAAGCTTGTAGGAAGCTATCGTATCTTACGCTACCGGACCTGGATGTGATGTATGCTGCAAGTCTGCTAGCTAGGTATATGCATGGTCCTTCTAATAAACAGTATGGGAACAGCTAAGAGGGTGCTAAGGTATGTTAAAGGAACATTAGACTACGGTTTGATGTATGAGAAAGGCAAGCAAGCGATCTTAGTTGGAATCTTGTGTGATGATTAGAGGCTCTATTGAGGATAGCAAAAGCACATCTGGCTATGCATTCTCATTTGGAAGTGGAGTGTTTTCATGGGCATCTGTCAAGCAAAATTGTGTAGCCTTTCTCACTGCAGAAGCAGAATATGTCGGTGCTTCCGAGGCTACAACACAAGCAATATGGCTCAGGGTTTTGTTTTGGAGGATTTTGGTGAACTGCAAACAGAAGCTACACCTTCTGAAATGTGATAACACATCTGCGATTCTATCACTAAAAATCCAGTGTTTCATCAGAGAACAAAACACATTGAGGAGATATCATTTCATCAAGGATGCTCTACAACAAGGGGTTATTGATTTGGTTTATTGTCCTACCAAAGATCAAGTGGCAGACATCTTTACCAAGTCTTTACCAAAGGAAAGGTTTAACTATCTTAGAGACAAGCTTGAGTTGTATCAGCTCAAAGCTTAAAGGGAGTGTTAGTGTATAAGCTGTGAGCTGACTAAGATTAGCTCATATATGTCTAGTAATTAATTGTGTATTCACTTTGGTAATTAAACCAAGTGTAGGGCTTTTATGGTAATCTGTCCAAGTGACATGTGGAGTATGATCCACTATTTTAGAGAGATGAGAGGCTGAGATTGTTTGAAAAAGTTGTAAGCATTTGAGCATCACTATGCATAACTAACGTTATGCACTGTGAGTGCTACAGTACGAGATATACACATTCTCTGCTACTTCTGCAGAGAAGAGGTCATTTAAGAAATCTCTCTCTGAATTTCAAGTCTCTTCTCCTTCTTCACTAATAAAAGAAACTGAGATTACAAAACTTCAACACACCTGGCACAACTCTTTAACCTTCTCCTTCTCCCTTCCTTTTATCACTTTCGTTGAAGAGTTCATTATAATATGAAGCCAATGTTGAACTTCTTTCTTCTCTCCTTAATTTCTAGTTTTGATTTTTCTGGATTTACTTTAGGTTTTTGTACACTTCCTTGCAAAGATTTGTCTGTGCTGGAAAATTTCTATGATTTTAGTTTACATTTTTTCAGGAAAACACAAGAATCTCTGTTTTATTTATGTATATATTGTCATTTTTTAACATCTTGATGATGTTAATATCATTACTAAAAACCCCTTGTGAATGGAAATCAAAATACTTTTAACCAGAAATTAAGAAGCTAGAGAACCCTACCCAAAGGAAAGCCATTATTACCTCATATTAACAAGAGCTTTTCCACATAAAAAGAAAGAATGCTGGCTATCTGGAGAGTTATAGCTTTTCCGCACAGCTTCATGGGCATGGAGCAAAAAGTATAGGAATATACAGATCTATAATTCTAAATATAAGTCATAATATTGGTGACGATGAAGGGACACATCAGTAGAAACGTTTGATAAGATTTAATTTTATTATTATTTTATTTGGATATAACAGGGTTAGTTTAAAACACTAACTCTCCGTTCAGATGAAGGAATTGAAAATTGCATAGAATTCTTAAATGATGGAATTTAGATCCCCATCGTTTAAATTTTTGGCAATTAATCATTTTAGTGTTTGGAGGGTAAGGGCTCGTTTGAGAGTGATTATGTTAGGGCTAGAATTACTTATGGAGAGAAGAACCTTCCACATGTTTATCCATATGATCACTGTTGAGGCCCAAAAATCCAAGGGGTAAGCCCAAGTTTATTTTCGGCCCAGCACAAATAATTAATCACAAAAGAAGCACGATCAGGACATGTGGACGCACCTACATAAGCTATGGGCCACATGTCACGCCAAGCAAGAATGCGCAAAATGGCCAAAAATGCACCGCCTTTATAAGTTCACGCTCATCAACTTATCCGATGCTACTTGGCCCAATCATGGCTTAATATAACATAATAAAACTCAAGTGCAAGCATGACAAATAGACACGCGATATCATGTAAAGGACCGCTATTCTAATGCCAAGCCGTGCTACAAGCTTAAGTGGGCCCAAGCCACATAATCACTTGGGGCTTGCTGAGAAGGTTGTGGTATGGATGGGTACGAGCACTCACAAGGCCCATTGAGGGTCCAAGGAATGAAAGTTTTAGGCCACTTGGGGGCACTAAAACTCAAGCCCATTTCACGGGCCCAAATACATGGGTTAGCATGAGAGAGGGAAAAGGGGGATCCAATGCCTTAGGAGAACATCCCATAGGCTGCTGTGGCCCTTAGGCAATCCCACGTTAGCTAAAACACCCAAAACAAATAGTCTACTTCCAGCAGCTTGACGAAAACACAAAGGCCGCTGGAAAAGGTAGTACCAATAGTCCAATACCCGTGAACAAAGCCCAGCCCAGATCCTTGTTAAAAATCTGGCATCGTATTCCACCCCTGTCAAAGCTTCATAAACGATCAACTAGGAACCACTGTAAAAAAACCAAAGGGAATTCGCAGGTGTATGAGGAATGCCCACTGGACAAACGACTTCCTCTTTTCTCTCCTTTCCTTTGCAAACGGCACCCCACCTCCATGGGGAGGCCCAGCTGTATAGAAAACCTTGGAACTCAAAGGAGCCTGCACTCTGATGGAGGAGGTTTCACCAAAATGAACGAATGGAAAGAAGCAAAGGAAAATATGGGGGTGGAAGATCATAGAATTAGGGTCCCAAGTGCCTATAAAAGAAGGCTCCCTCTACCCAGCAACACACACCATTCTAGAGCACGACCAAGCTTTGTCAAGCAAACTGGAATTTACTCTAGGCACTCCATCTCCTATTTCCATCGTTTTCTCTCTTCTTCTAGGATAGAAATCCTCTTAATTTTTCCTTTCCCCATTCGAAACCCTTTTCTTCTGAAAGAAATTCACGCTTTGATCTCTCTCTCAAATTGCTAAACTTGTGAAGGCTTAGCTCCCATGCCACAAGCTCCTCAAGCTAAGTCACTAATAAATTTGTTATGTTCTTCTGGTTGTTGTTGAAAAGAACCCAAGAGTATTTTGTAAGGCTTTAGCAAGTCCTTCATAATTCTTCTGGGAGTCTGGTTCTTGAACTCAGGCATCGGGGGATTTTGTTCATTTTCTTCTTGCAGCAGCCCAAGCCCATTCGTCAGGCTGCTGGAACAAAAAGACCCATACAATCACTAGAAGTTATTTAAAGCGATTATGGGAAGAAACACACCCCATATGCTTCTCTATAAAATCGCTTAAAACAATTTAAAGGGATTATATGACATGTTGCACGGACACTCCACTAAGCCCAAGTGTCGGAGTGTCGAACACTCAGACACCTGTGTCCAATAGTCAATGCCGTGCCCATGGTCAAGACGCTCCCTATACACGATCAAGACACTCTCCGGGCACAAGTCAACTCATAAAATTCATTACCTTTTTCCCTTGGCATTATTCCTTTTTTTATTTTATAAAATAAGGGAAATGGATGTTTGCCCAAAGTTTCGATGTGGGACTTTGGGCAAATCATTGTGGTAGTGACATATGGCCCAAGGTCTAGGTCCTGCAGGCTTGGCCTTTGGCATGTTGTTGCCCTATCAGAGAAAGATGTCTCTTCAATACCTTCAGTTGTGATGACAGAATTAATACTCTAAGTTAGAGGTTTTCTTGGGGTGTCTCCTATTCGGTAGTTTGTGGGTCTTTCTCTTTACTAGTGCCAAATGTGCTTGGTTGATTATGGTAAAAACAGTAGTCCTCAAGTTGTTGATCGAGAAGTCGCTTCTGGGATGGGAGCTTGTAAAATGTCAAATAATCATAGCGAGCAGTTCGACATGCCGGAGGTAGTCCCTAGTCCCTCAAGTTTGCAATCTAGAAGTTCATTTGACATAGAGGTGAACTAGGACATGGAGCGCTAGTCACGCGAGAGATTATTCTACACAATCGGTACGCGTTTTGCCGATTGGTAGGGAGACTACGCGCTTGTTGTGCGAGAGCCTCCGACACAATCGGCATGCATCTTGTTGATTGGTAGGGAGACTGTGCGCATGTCACGCAATAGTGTCTCTTACACGATCGACATGCGTTTTGCCAATTGACACAGCGTGACAATTGATTGGCTAAACTTTAGCCTAAAACATGTAACTTTGGAATCCACCAAGAAGATATGAGGAAACCTCAAGGTTTATTGATATAATTGGAATAACAAAACATAACCTTAACCACGGGTAAAGTATGTTTAAATACTCCTAGAAACCCTAGAGATTAAAAAGGAATTAAAATAGAAAAATAACAAAGTTTCCAAAAACTGTAAAAACTTTAAAACTAAATTTCGAGATACTAAACGATCTCGGAGCCCAAATTTGCAGTTTACCCAGTTTGCCTTTGCGCACACGTCGCTCCAGCTCCTTTTCAATTGCTTCCACAATCTGTTCTACATCAGTCTCTTCAACTTACGAAAAAATCAACCCTGAGTTATCATCAGGATACATTAACTTATCATCATGGAACTCGTGTAGATCCGCAACATTAAAAGTGCTCAATATGCCCATGGAAGAAGGAAGATCCATGACATAGGGATTGTCGTTTATTTTCTTCAAAACTTTGTAGGGGCCGTACTTCCGAGGTTTCAGTTTGCTGTAGGTACCAACTGGGAAATGTTCTCTCCTCAAGTAAACCATCAAGGAGTCCCCTTCTTGAAACAAGTTCACATGGCAGCGCTTGTCAGCAACGCCCTTAAATTTGGCATTGGTCCATTCTTGTTTTTCCTTCACTTCTTCCTTCATAGTCTGAACCTGTTCAGCCATATTTTTAGCAGCTAAACTAGTCTTTCTCGGCTCTTGAAAGCTTGACTAGGTCAACCACGTCCCTAGGCACCGAAGTGTAACGGCAAATGGTGATTTTCTTGTGGAAGAATGAACAAAACTGTTGTAAGCAAACTTCATCAGTGGCAGTGCAACGTCCTATTTCTTTGGCCTGTCACCGTAAGTGCTCATAACCATGTTTCTGAGGGTTCTGTTGGTAACCTCAGTTTGACCATCCGTCCGCGGATGAGCAGTGCTACTATGATTCAAGTTCGTACCAAAACGTCCTCCACAAGGTTATCCAAAAGTGGCTAAGGAATTTGGTGTCACAGTATGATATAATAGATTTAGGAACACCATGCAACCGCACAACCTCCCTAGAATCCTGGAATTTGAATTGCTAAGGTTGTTTAGAATTTTTTTCATTGATTTTTTAATTGTATTCAGGGAGAGGAAGAACAAGAATTGAACTATTACTATGAACTTAGGGAAGAAACCCACATCTGAACTCAATTAGAGTGCTCTTGTGCTTGGCTTGTAAGTTTTTATCATTTTCAGATTCTTCTTATTACAGCACCTGCCATTATGGTGGCATTTGTTGTATTATTTTGCCTGGGTTTTTTTTTCATCTTATTTTAATAAAAAATGGCACTGGAAGTTTAGTTTTTTTTTAAAAGTTTTTTTTTAGGACTTTTCGTATTGAGAGGGCAATAGTATATTAAACTCAAACACACTACACGGATGTTATGACTTGAACCTAGGCTCTTGCCTGGGGAAGAGCAATTGCTCCAAACCTCTACACTAGTAGGTCATTTTCTTGGAAGTTTTGTTTTAATTGAAGAGATATGAGACTCAATTGGCATCTCAATTAGACCTTGAAACTATATAAAGAAGTCCCTTGTAAGAGCATCTCCAGCGAAAGAGGCAAGCCCAGGCAGGAGGGGGCCCAAGGCTAGGAAAGCAGCTCCAGCGAGCGAGATTCAGCCCGGGCAAGGGGTGGGACCCACCAGCCTGGGTAGGCCTAAAAGCAAGATTTGCTGACGTCAGCAACGAAATTTTTTTTATTAAAAAAATTTAAAAAATCTGAAAAAATTCCAAAAAATCCAGGATTTTTTTTTAATTATACATACCTATCAATTTTATTATTATTAATCTCATACATATAAATAAATTTAATCCCATGTGAAAATCTCATACATAAAATCTTATCCGAAATTTGATATGAGAATTTTATAATAAATAGTGACATGTGGCAACCGAAAATCTTATCCAAATTAATTGTTTAAGTATAAAAAATAGGGAAAAAAATTAAAGTGAATAGTAATTGCTCTTGCCCTTGCCTATAGGAGTGGAAACAAAAAAGGTAAGGACTGCTACTATAAACATAAATAGTGACAAACCTTACCTTGTCCTTGCTCTTTGAGGTGGAAGTACTCTAAGGTATTTCTAGCTCATATGATTAAAAATAGATACCCCACCCGAGGTATGTGTTTGAATTCCCCTCATCCAATATTGTTTGCCAAAAGAAGTCCGTTTCTGACTCTTGTTCTTTGTGTTGGCCGAGTTGCCCTTCTTTGTGACATGACATCTAATCATTCTTCGTGTAGGGCATGTGGGGCTTATTGCAGAGTTAGTTGTACTTGAGACTTGACAGTGCCTTTGGTTTTGGTTCTCTTTTATCTGTTAGACGTTTTGAAGTGCACGCAAATTAGCTCTGGGGCTTAGTATTATTGGGTCGATTTCTGTGAAAAAAATGAGTGGACTAAAACTAAT
The DNA here is from genome assembly GCA_024362665.1 of Prunus padus. Lineage (NCBI taxonomy): Eukaryota > Viridiplantae > Streptophyta > Magnoliopsida > Rosales > Rosaceae > Prunus > Prunus padus. Next base: position 19,141,239 of record JANFAM010000010.1, on the reverse strand, counting down.
AATAAAGCTTAATTAGAAGAGTTATTTTCATGAAAGAGAAAAGAGAGCTTAATTAGAAGAGTGAAACCTATACGATAATCCTTTATATCATGCCATCACATCACGCAATTGATAAAGTTATACATGGATATTGGGTGAGAGTTTTTTGAGGACATTTTCTATTGAGAGGGGCGATAGCATACTAAATTCATACACACTACACGAATGTTAGGATTCGAACTCAGGACCTTACCTGAAGGAGTAAATAATCCAAACCACTATACTAGTGGATCCTTTGCGTGAGAGAGTTATAGCTTATGGTGATTTGATATTTTTGAAAAGCTAGTTTTCATGTTCATTTGTAAAATATGTGGGGGTGTTCTTTAAAATGTGGGAATTGCAAAGCCAAATAAATTAAAACAAATCTCTAAAACTGTGGGAATTGAAAAGCCAAAGAAAAACAAAATCATGAAGGCCATTTTTTTTCTATTAAAAAGTTTGGGGAGGATGCATTTGATGATTCGAGAACTTGGTTGGTAGACCTTTGAAAATCCCCTTTTTGTCAACATTTGTGCCCTCCAAGATTGTCTTGTTGGAAAATGGTTGTTGGGTCTTGACTTATTTTTTTTCTTAGCTCAAAAATAAAGTTTGGCTCTTTCATTATGGTCATTTTATTTGTACTGACAAGTGAGCTCAATTAGGGCGTGTTTGATAATAATTTCAATTTTAGTTATAAGTTTTAATTTTTTTGTGCTAGAGTATAGAGGAAAATAAGAGTGAGAATTGGAGTTAGGATGAGATTGAGAGAAAGGATGAGAGAGTAACAAAAGTGAAAACAAAAACTTGAAAGTGAAAACAATTTCAAATAGTTTTCAGTTTTTTGTTACTCCTCCATCTCATCCTCTCCTCTTATTTTCCCTCTCAATCTCATCTTAACTGTCATTCTCACTTCCATTCTCCCTCTTTTTCCTCAACATTCTAGCACAAAAAATGAAAAATGAAAACTAAAAACTACAATTGAAATGATTATCAAACAGGCCCTTAGATTTTATCTTTTTCTTAATGCAAAATCTTATATCCCAGATCGAACTCTTTTATTTTCTTATTAGCTTTCTCTGCACTTCGTTGAAAAAAAAATCCCAAGTTCCAAACTTCTGTTGACATTTCAATAAAAAAATATAATTATTTTATACAGAGATAGACGGAGTTCCACGACAATTGAATTTGATTCTTTGAGCAACCGACATGTCTGTTGGTTGGGAAGGGAAAAAATCAACCAAAATGTCTTTCAGTTGAAAGATACAAACCAACCAATACATCTTTTGGTTGAAATGGTACATACCAACTGATATGTCTTTAATTGGTACATTATTTTAACTTGATTAAATGTATTATTCTTTCAACATACTTGATTAGTTGGTAGTGTCCCTTGAGAAAGTGGTGTTGCACACTTTTAGATAAATTGAATGGATGTCTTTTGCTCTATATTTACTTACAATATGTCAAAAACTAATTCAAAAACAGTTATACTCTTCTTCCTTACGACCGTACAATTTCTTTATAGTAATTTCTAAGAGAATTTTTCGAGTTTTTGCTATTCGCTGATTCAGACTTTGTTGTATCCTGAAAATGGATTCCCAAGAATCCATTAACAAACTCAATTGAGTGAGGGCAAAAAAAACTTTAATTAAGGAAACGATTCAAACTGAGTCTTTGTTCATATTTCATTTCTTACTCAACAACTTCCCTACTTTATTCAAAGAACTTCCCTACTTTATTTAAAGAACTTGGAGAAAGAAAGAAAAAAAAGGCGGTCAAAGCAGTTGAGAGGTAGGTTTTTTTTTGTCATTAAAATTGCTAGAACTAAATTATATATTATATATTGGATGAGCAGCCTCTTGCCAGCAGAAAAAAGTAGATATGGTTCTTGTGAATACTTCTCAACAAATGGGCTAAAGCTACAAGCCTAAATTTTCCCATTTAGGTCAAACAACCCTTAACCCAATAAATGGGCTCTACTGTTTGGACCTTGTCATTCTTAGCTCCATTGTTGTCTCTAACAGAATAAAATAAGTTTTTTTAAAATTTTATTTTTAAGCCAACGGATCTAGCTCAGTGGAAAATGACATTGATTTGCACATCGATGGTCTTAAGTTTGAACCCCCATATCACCTTAGTAGTGTGTGTGAGAAACCCCATATCACATTGGAGTATTTACTCACTTAGGCAATATCTTGGGTTTGAGTCATAGCATCCGTGTAGTGTGTATGAATATAATATGCTATCGTCCCTTTTAATAGAAAATGTCCTAAAAAAAAAAACTACGATAAAAAAAAAGAGTAAGTTTTTTTATTTTTTATTTTTTATATTAGTTTTTTCTCTTTTGGTGGGAAGAAATCATTTCAAGAAATTAAGGGCCAGAACAAGAATTAAAGTAAATTATATTTAGATCAAATCAGACACCGAACCTGGGTTGCAAGTGACTTAACCAAACCCACCAAATTGACCAGAAACGTCTATGCACTTGTGTCTAATTAATTGAAAGATAAAAATTTTCCACATCCGAATAAAATAATCACAAGACGAATAAAATATCAATTTGTGTCGACTCTTTTCTGGTACAAATTCGTGTAGTTTCGCTTGGAGTTTATATTAAAATTGTGACACATGTCATAGTAAAAATTCTCTATAAGAAGATAAGTAGAACACGTTCTAATTTTTCGGTCATGTCATTATGACATGTCATTACGTCGTAGAGAATTTACTCAAATTATACAAGTGATATTGGTGGATGTAGCAATCAAATACATGACCTCAGATACAATAATAACTCATCTTAACCATTTGAGCTACAAATATAATATAATTTAGAATATGAACAAAAAATTTTTGGAGAAGGGGAAGTGAAAGGTGGATGGGAAGAAGAATGAAGGGATATATTTTGGGAATATATAATCGGGATGAGATGAGTAGATTTTTATTTTATTTTATTTTTTAACAAATGTGTGGGTTTTACCCCTGCACTCGGTCCCGGTTTGATTCTCCCTTCTCCAATATCTCAGTATTAAAATAAAAAAGGGTTTTTATCACCAATGGTCCCATAACTTTTCATAAGTCCTCAATTGAGTCCTTAAATTTTCAAATTTATCAATGTGGTTCTTAATCTTTTGGTCCACACAGATTAGTACCTCTTATTGCATTTGTCAAAATCTTTGTTAAATTTAGTCTAACCAACTTTGAAGGGGTATTTTTGTTCAAATACAACCTATTTTAATAAGTCTCCTTTATGGACTCTAGTGTGAAATCCTAATTGGTAAGATATAGCCTTGTTGAGCAAAAACATGAGTTTTATGAAAATGAACAATAATTAGATGACAATATCCCTTTAAAGTGTGTACTCTTATAAATAAAAGATTATAACCAAACTCAAACGTAAGAATTCATAAACCACTCATTTAAAACGCCACCAATAACACCAATTAAGAATATCATTATTCTACAACGAAAATAAAAAAATAGAAAGTCATGTGGCTCATGTGACATTTTCTCTTCCACTTGTTAGACAAATCAATTGTTAAAGCCTCACATATCTTTATCTTTTTTCTCAAATATTTGTTTTTTACCGGCGGTAGGTGAGTCTGGTAGGCTCTTCTCCTCCGAATAAAGCCACACTAGCAGCTATTCCATTACAAAGCACAAACTTCAAACTCTCTCTCTGTCTCTATTTTGATCTCTTCCACTCCCACCACCCAAAAGAGAAACAAAAAAAATTCATTACCCTAAAACCAAGCTAAGTATTAAGATGCCTGCCGATAGCTCTTCAGTTTCAGGCCATGGCCAAACTGTTTGTGTCACCGGAGCTGGAGGCTTCATTGCTTCCTGGATTGTCAAACTATTGCTAGAAAGAGGCTACATTGTTAGGGGAACCTTGAGAAACCCAGGTCACTCCAAATCATTATCTTCTTGGCCTCTGAGTTGTTTTTTTGTCCTACATTCGGAGTATCGACATGTTATGTCGTGGGACTGTGAATTAGAACCGGCCATTAATTTATTTGAATTATATATGAATTTGTGGTTTTGATTCCCAGTTTGACATAACACGTAACATATATTGGGAGACATAATTCTTCCTTGTATTGATATATATTTTTTCCTTTTTGGTGCTTTTCTTGTTTTGGGTTGATCACAGATGACCCAAAGAATGCTCATTTGAGGGAGCTTGAAGGAGCTCAAGATAGGTTGACTTTACGTAAAGTTGATCTTCTTGACTATGAGAGCCTCAAAGAAGCCATCAACGGCTGTGATGGCGTTTTACACACAGCATCACCGGTTACGGATGACCCAGTGAGTTTTTTTTGTCTCTGTTTCCTTACTTTGTTTCTTCCTTTTCCTGTTTGGTTGCTGAGAAAATGCCGGAAAATATGCACACTTTTTCTCTTACGTGGTGGAAAATACCATGCATGCACACTTTTTCGATCAGTTTGTAGTTCCTTTAAAAAAAACTATTACGTGGTGGTTCTGGGTCAGAAACCACTTGCTTTTGTCGATTGTGATGTTGTGGACCTCCAAAATTGTTCTCCAAGTCCCATAATACATTCTTAAATACTATGAGTATTTAAAAGGAAAAAAAAAACACTAGCTAAGAAAGGAATAGTTTGGTAACGGATATTGGTTTTGGTTGGGTGAAGATTTTTCCCTTATCATATTTTCTTAAATTAGCTTTAAAATTCACGTCCCACATTATAAAGTGTATTAGAAAGTTAAGCGGCTTTAATTTTTTCCTACTATTTTAACAATATATTCATTATCTTATATGAAATAATTTACATTTTCGCAGCATGGTGTCATGATATATTACATCTTAACTTAAGTTTAAGATAAGAAAAAAACAATTAAAGAAAAATAACGTGCATGTCTAGTAGTTTGGTAAAAAGCTCACATTTTAGGGTACATAACCCTAGCCGCTAAGAGAGGGAAAGAAAAAGAGAGAGAACGCTTCAGCTCCCGGATCCTGTTGGATCTTCGATGTTCTTTGGCTTTTGGGGGACCTTTATCAATCTATTCTTCTTTTGGGAGATCTGTTGTCTCAGATCTGGGCTAGCTTTGGTTGTGCCTCATCTTGCGAGGCTGCTTTTTGAGGTGATGCGGCTTGATCATGGTAGATCCACTACTCATTGGTGCATTGAGGCCCTGGAGTAACTAGGTGGCGCTCTCTGTGTCTTACTCCGAAAGAAGATTAGTGGCGGTTAATTTTCCTTTTGCCGACGTTGTTTTAGTTTTTAGTATTATTTTGGTTTAGTTTGTTCAATAAAGTCCAGAAACTTTACGAGTTTTATGTGTTTTTTTCTCTCATGATTCCAAAAACTTAGTTGAGTTTGCTGGGTGTTCTTAGTCTTTTTAAGAGAGTCATGTCGGTTAGCGGCTAGTTTTTGTCTTTGATGTCATTGGACTATATTCAGGAAAATTATGGTGGTTGAAAGGGGTTTTAGAATATTTATTTTCGAGTGTTATTCTCTCCAGATTGCCATTTTAAAAAAAATATTAAAAATTAAAGCTCACATTTTAGTTACTTTGTTTAGTAGTTTTACAATTAAAATTAATGAAGTATTAAAATTACCAATTTAGGCCATACCATAACACGTGGATGTATTCTAGTACCATAAAAAATTTCTCCAAAATGTATCGCAGATGCCTTGAAAAAAAAGATATTATTGTACCTTAATTCAAAATAAAATTTGCTCATGATTTTCTACTATAAATATTATCTCTACGCTATTAAAATATTTTGAAGGGATTGGATTTGTTGTTGTCATTTTTTTAATAGTAAATTTAACTTAACCCCTTCAAAGTAAATTTTTCTCAACTACAACCCATCTCTTTATTTTTGTTTGAATAAAATCCTGTTTTTTCTAAATAAAACCCGATGACTAGGATCCAACTCGGTAAGTTACCTAATCAAATGCAAAATCGAATTTATTGTATTTTTTCGATTCCTAAAATACCCCCAACTAAGCCATTATTATATTTTGTATATTAATATAGGAACCAATATAAAAACAAATTTTAATTAAATTGTAACTAATGACACATGTTGAGATTTAACTAATTTGGAAACTTTTTTAAAACTTTACAATACATTCAGATTTAACATACCTAATCAGTTTATTCAATAAAAAAAAATATTTTTTAATTTACTTATGAAGTATACGTGATTAATTATCTATTATATTATTGTTTTATAAATATAATAGCATACATACACAACTTTTATTTACCTAGTATGAATTTACTTATTATTCAAATAATATACCCAACTTTTATAAACGTATTTTGGATATAGTAGTTTACCTAATAATTTCCTATTATGCAATAATATAACTTGTAATTTACCTATTATGGGTAAATTTGTAGCTATATTATATTGTATTGATAATAATTTACCTATTATATTGTATTGGATATATACATATTGCATTGATAATAATTTACCAATTATATTTTATTAGGACAAAATTTGAGGATTTTTTTATTGGTCGAAAATTTATGGATTTTTTTTATTGGTAGAAAATTTAGGGATTAGAGGGAATGCCCAAAAAAAAAAAACCAAAAATGATGAAGTATTAATTAGAAATGAGAGACTTAATAATATGCTTGAAAACAATCAGGTTGACTTATTTGAAGCTTAGTGGCAAGCAATGTAAATATGTAAGAGTAGTATGACATTTTATATATTTTAGTTTGAATTTGGATTTGGATTTTATATATAGATTTCAAAATTAATGGGTTGATGTCTAGGAAATAGAAATTGTAGGGGCCTATATTAAGTGGCGGACCCACACAAGGGCAAGGAAGTGTAGCCAGCCAATGGTTATGGAGTCTGAGGCGCAGGTTTTCGCGAAGAAGAAGACAGACCTAATTTCTTTTGCTAGAACGACACCGTTCTCTTTCTTTGATCTCTTTTAATGAAACACATCATTTCATTTAAGCTTGAGTTCTCCAAAAGCAAGCGTGTGTTTTGGTGGTAAAGCCCAAAAAGATGGGCCCTCAATAACTTTTAAATGGGACATGCGTAATAACATATCGAATATTTATTAATAGGTTTTTGTTTGGTTTGAGAAAATGACTCTGGAATTCACTATTAATTGAATAGGTAGTAGTTTCTCGTGCCACTTATTAACATATCTAATATTTATTAATAGACCATCTTTATTTTTTGTCTAAATACTTTTTTTTTTGTTGGAACTTTTAGTTTTTTTTATTTATAAAGAAACTTTTAGTTTTTTAAATGGTGCCTCTGTCCTGAAAAATTTATGGATCCATCATTGCCTATATCCAGCCCTTTTTTTTAAAATAAGCAATGAATGATGGAACAAATATAGGAACAAATGATGGAGCCGGCGGTGAATGGAACGAAGAATGTGATTGTTGCGGCGGCAGAAGCCAAGGTTAAAAGGGTTGTGTTCACGTCGTCAATTGGTACAGTGTACATGAACCCCACCAGGGGCCCTGATGTGGTGGTCGATGAGTCTTGTTGGAGCAGCCTTGAATATTGCAAGAACACCAAGGTTAGACATAATAATATTATAACAAACTTAATATTTTATCTCTCCAATATATATAGTAGATGCTTAATGACTCATTATGCACACAAACAAACATCAATGTTTGATATATTTATCACTCAATATGTCTCATAATTAAGAACAATTGTTTTTTTAAATTTTAATACAAGCTTTGCTGTAAACTATTTAAAATTAATCTAGCTAATCTATAAGGAGGAGACTTGAATTTAGGTGCAAGGGGCGGACTCACTACTATGACCAATTGACATAACCCATATTTGCCATAATTAAGAACAGTTGTTTTATCCTAGGGTTTCTCTAGGAGAGTAGAAAAGGTCAAGTCGGTAGAGAAAGTTTGTGAGATTTCAAAGTATTCTTTGAGGACTTCCATGCTCCTGATAGTTCTACTACGTATTGTTATTCTAGTACAACATCTATTAAAGTGGGTGCTAGAGGTATTGGAGTACCGTTTGGCACACATGGAAGAGATGGTAAACCATTTTGCTTCTCAATTTGCATTGACTGAGGAGGAACAACGAGTACTGTGGTTGAGCGAGGTAATGGTGGTTTGCTTCGAACTAGAAAGTTCCTCCTAGTCGGCAAAGTGCTCACGAAGAAACCTTTCAACAAGGAGGCGTTTAAGCGCACTATGGCGACACTATGGAGACCAAAGGCAAGGGTGGAGATTGTGACCTTGGAGGATTATTTGTTCATGTTTGCTTTCTCCTCATGACAAGACAGAGCTAGAATTCTAGGCGGGGGACCTTGGACCTTCAACCACTATTTTCTGGTGATGAGTGAAGCGGATGACGTGGTAAACCCTTCCCGCATTCCTTTGCACAAACATGCGTTTTGGATTCAGGTTCGTGGGCTTCCATTAGTTTACATGACAAGAGCTATGGGAAAAGAGATAGGGACTGCATTGGGCGACTTTGTAGTCACTGATCAAAGGAAAATAAGTGATTGCTATGGAAGTTATCTACGCATCAGAGTAGGCATTGACATCTCAGAGCCACTTAGGAGGTGTATGCCAGTGCGACTCCTTGTAGGACAAACCACAACTTAGTGGGTGGACCTAGGGGTGGTTGCGGTTCGGTTATCACAACTTTTCAATGAAATCGCGAACCAACCGACATATTGTGGTACTGTAAAAAAACAAACCATGAACCGACTGACATATTGCGGTATACCTCATGTCGATATACCGCAATTATCGGTATATTGCAGTTGGTATGTTGGTATACCACTATTATCGATATAAGGAACTTTACAAATTTAATCGGCTAACCCACTAATAAAATCTAATCTTTAACAAACTTTTCTTCTAGGCATATGAGTAAAAAAAATCTTATCTTTTGCACACTTTTCTCGGCCTAGTTTTTGAAGCCTTTTAAGTTCAAGTGTTTTGAACTTTACAAATTTAAGCAAATAAACTCACAACTCAAATAAAGATTTAAACCGAAGCAAATAAAGTTTAAATTTAGTTACAACCCAAAAGAAAAATGCAATGCAAGACATAGATAACTCAAGGGTTGGTGGAGAGTGGATTTGAAGGACTCTGTTGTGATGTATGATCATCTACAAATAAGACAATACAAGTTTAGTAAATATGAACTAAGAAAATTAAAATGAAATGAGCATACACAAAAAACATTATGAGAAGCATAAAGAACATGAAAATAATAATCTAATTACTTACAAGTTGTAACATGTTCCATTTCCATGTAGAATTCAATCTCATCATTAGAGAGAGATAAAATAATTAATTATCATGCCATTAAATATTAAATAAAATAATTATTTATATATAGTTGCGGTATACCGCGGTATTTGGTTATTCGAAATAACGAACCAATCGACATATTGCGGTCGGTTCAAAAAACCGCAATTTGCGGTCTATTTTCCCGTGAAGTCAGTTTGGATGCAATTAAAATGCGGTCAATAAATGTGATTTTGCGGTATTTCGGTTCAAAATGCTAGCCCTAGGTGGACCTATGCTACGAGAAGCTTCCAAACACCTCCTATCTTTGTAGTTAGTTTGATCATATTAAGAAAGAGTGTGCCAAGTTCAATGGAGACACTAAGGATGATCTCGCTAAGCCCTACGGCAAGTGGTTCCAGGAGGATGTATATGGACCCGATTTTCGTAAACCTCAGGGTCGTCAATTCGGACTGCCGTCGCCTACGGCATGGTCGATGTGTGCCCCAAGTGACAGTGAGTCAGAGTAGGAGGAAGCACCGAGGACTCAAACGACGACCAAGGGCGGCGTAATGATGGGGATTCGAATAGGGCTGACTTGGATTCTGTTTTAGGCCCAATTAATGACCTAATGATGGTTGCAATTATGAATTATGATTCTTCCATGATTGCGGGTGAAACTCTTTGGTGGGTGCTGCAGTTGAAGGAAGTCAATTATTGCCAGATTTGAATGTTGGTTTAGTGTGTGGGGAGGCGGAGGAGAACGAGATACTCTGGAAGGTTTCATCACAACACAGTAGTCTTTAAACTATCATATGACTACTTGAAGGATAAGCAGAACAAATGTTAATTTCATACCTGCCCTTTCATACTCCCCCAAATAATAGAAGCATCTTGCAGCCGAATCTGCCTTGCCTATAGATTCAAATATTTCCGCAGCAAGCGTGTAGCATCCTGCTAGAGAATAGCATTTTGCAGCTCTTTCAAGTCCAGGTTCGCTACATTTGTCCAAATAAATCCTAGCTGTACCAGTATAATATAACACTTACGACAAGCAACAAATCTGAAGATTCAAGTTCATCGTGTATACCATGAGAGGTATCATCAAAACAAAATAGCCATTTTGGCATGAATGCTGGCAGGATAAACATAACAGATGTTAACATCATACATGCTCTTTTTTACTCCCCAGAATAAAAAAATCATTAGGCAGTAGAATCTGCCTTCCCTAAAGATTCAAAAATTTCTCCAGCTTTCTTGAGGAGAGCATTAGCCTTTTCAGTGTTAATATTTGAAGGTGTGTTTATGATTTTGGTAAATCGGGTAAGGAGAATAGCAAAGAAACAGTATTTTGGAGAGGATGGGTTAGCTTGATGTAGTTGCCCTATTATGGTACTCTAGCAATTGTTGTTTCTTGATATTGCTTGAAGATGAATTCACTGGCTCTCACACTGAGCTCAGCTGCGTATACTTGTATATATAGCAAAAAATGGTTACATCTTGAGTCATTACAAAATAGATCTGCCAATGTGTGTATGACACTTGGCTAATTCCTATAGGCCTTTGATCCACACAAAATTATCCTAACAGAAAGTGAATCTAAGTTGTTACTTAGTCACATCCAGCTATAAATGGTAAAACTGTAAAGTAAATCAGTTAATTCATTTACACATCAACACTCCCTTCTAAATGGTTTGCTGATTTCACCCCAAGTAGTTCTCTTAGCATGCAGAATCTTTCCTTAGGCAGTGCCTTTGTGAAAATGTCTGCAACTTGATCTTGACCTTTGCAATAGATCAAATCCACCACTTCTTCTTGAATTGCATCTTTGATGAAATGAAACTTTCTTCCTATGTGCTTTGATTTCTGATGAAACACAGGGTTCTTGGACATGGCTATAGCAGATGTGTTATCACACATGATTGGTGTAGCTTCAAGTTGTTCTTCTCCAAAATCTCCGAGCACAAATCTTAGCCAAATTGCTTGAGTTGTTGCTTCTGCAGCACTGACATATTCAGCCTCTGTAGTTGATAAAGCAACTCTGTTCTGTTTCACTAATGCCCAAGCAAATGCACCACTGCCAAATGAAAAGGCATAGCTCGATGTGCTTTTCATGTCATCTTCTGAACCACTCCAATCACTATCACAAAATCCAATCAGCATAGCTGACTTTCCAGACTCATATTCAATGCCATAATCCATAGTTCCTTGCACATATGTCAGCACCCTTCTTACAGCTCCAAAATACTTCTTTGATGGACCATGCATAAATCGGGCAAGCAAACTAGCTGAATACATGATGTCAGGCCTAGTTGCTGTCAGATACAGTAAGCTTCCCATAATTTTCCTGTAAGTCTCCTCATCTACAAATTCACGTTCTTCTTCTCTTTTGAGTTTCTCTATTGGAACAAGTGGTGTGCTCACTGGTTTGCAGTCCTTTAAACCAAATCTGTCAAGCAGAGTCTTGGCATACTTCTGTTGATGAATGAAAATTCTCCCATCCTTCTGGATTACACGCATTCCTAGGAAATGATGCAGCAAGCCAATATCGGTCATCTCATACTTGTTCATCATATCCTCCTTGAACTCTGTCATCATTTCACTGCTGCCTCCAGTGTACACAATGCCATCCACATTTATTGACACAATGACTGTACCAATACCTTCTTTAGTCTTCACATACAGAGTAGCTTCGCTTATACTTCTCTGAAATCCACATTTGAGTAGATTAGTGTCAATTTCACCATACCAGGTCCTCGGTGCCTGCTTCAGACCATAGAGAGCTTTCTTCAACTTATAGACCTTGTCTTCTACTCCCTTAACTTCAAAACCTTTAGGTTGCTCAATGTAAACTTCCTCTTTCAACACTCCATTCAGAAATGCTGATTTCACATCCAATTGGAAAAGTTTCCAATTCCTTTGAGCAGCTAGAGAAATTAGAGTTCTAATTGTATCCAATCTTACCACTGGAGCAAATGTTTCGTTGAAATATACTCCTGGATTTTGTGTGTATCCTTAGCTACAAGCCGTGCTTTGTGCTTTTGGATAGAACCATCAAGATTCAGCTTTGTCTTGAAGATCCATCTAACACCCACAACTGGTTTGTTACGAGGTCTGTTAACCATCTCCCATGTAGAGTTCTTCTCGATCATTGTGATCTCTTCTTTCATAGATTGATTCCAAGCCTCATCTTGAATTGCTTCAGCAAAGTGTTCAGGCTCCACAATGCTTACTTTGCACTATGCAAAGATTTCATTTAGACTCTTCCACTTCACAGGTGTATGGTCATAGGATTCAGATTCATTTCCTTCACCTCGATTTGAGCTTGGTGAAGATCGAGCAGAAGATCGGGCACAAGGTAAAACATCACTTGGTTTAGATCAGGCTGAAGGAGAAGAAAGAGTTTGATTAGAAGACTCAAACTCCACCTTGTCTTCAGTCACCTCTGCTTCCTCATTACTATCTCAAGGAACTGACATGTGCACTTCCTCATTTGTTTCCCAATTCCAGAGAGACTTCTCATCAAATATTACACTTCTTGACACAATTATTTTCTGAGTTCTCAAGTTGAACACCCGATACCCTTTCTCACAGGTACCATACCTAACAAAAACTCCCTTCTCACCAGTATCTTCCAACTTGTGCCTCTGCTGAGATGGAATATGAGTATAGCAAAGAGAACCGAATACTCTCATATGCTTTCCTCCAGGCTTTCTTCCACTGAATGCTTCAAACAGAGTCTTGTTCTTAAGAACACTTGTAGGACACCTATTGAGAATGTAAACTGCAGTGTTAATGCTTCTCCCCAGAACTTGGTAGGCATTCTCTTTTCATGAAGCATAGTTCTAGCCATCTCCACAATGGTTCTATTCTTCCTCTCTGTAACTCCATTTTGTTGAGGAGAATAAGCCACTGTTAATTGCCTTTCAAGCCCAAAATCCTCATAGAATTTACTGAATTCTGTTGAAGTGTATTCACTACCTCTGTCCGATCTCAACTTCTTGATCTGAAATCCACTTTGCAACTCCTCCATGGCTTTAAATCTTTTGAACATTGAGAAAACACTTGATTTGTGTTGCAAAAAGAACACCCAGCACATCCTTGTATGATCATCAATGAAGGTGAGGAAATATCTGTTTCCTCCTCTTGTAGTGACCTGCATCGGGCCACACACATATGAGTGTACTAACTCCAATGGTTGTGAAGCTCTCCATACTTCAGTTTTGTCAAATGCTTTTCTGTGAGCCTTGCCCGTAGCATAGCCCTCACACACATCTTCAAAACTTTCCAACCTTGGAAGTCCAACCACCATTTCTTTGTCTTGTAGCATCTTCAGGCTAACATAGTTCAAATGACCAAATCTTCTGTGCCAATTCCATGAGTGATCTTCAACTGCAGCTCTATTTGCCATCATCAGGTTCATGAATTCAAACTTCATAGGGAAACATCTATTCCCTTTCATTGGAACAGTAGCCACCAGCTCTTCCGTCTTCCTATTAGCATATATATTCACCATGGAATCACTAAATACAAGCCAATAACCATGCTCTATCATTTGTCCAACACTTAGAAGATTTTCATCTAGGCCCAGTACAATCATCACTTCTTGTATGTATCTAGGACCATCCTTCAGCTCGATCACAAGAGTCCCTTTTCCAGAAGCTTGAACCAATTCCCCTGTTCCCATCTTCACCTTGCACTTCAAACTCCTATCAATGTTAGAGAGCAGTGACTTGTGGGATGTCATATGATTACTACACCCACTGTCAATATACCAAGCACCAAGATCAGTTGGTTTTGACAGCGAGTGAGAGGCATAGAACATATTGGTTGACTCCGATGTTTGATTTTCTGCAAAATGAGCAACTTGTCCAGCCTTGTTTTGTATATTGCTAGAGCAATTCCTAGCAATGTGACCAAATTTGCTACATCGGTGACATTGACTTTGTCTTTGAACCAGCATTCACCATAATGCATCTTGTTACAGTGCTTACAAGTTCCTTTGTTCTGATCATTCTTGTTAGACTGATCACTCTTCCCGTTCTCATTCTTCCAGCCCGAATTGGGTTTATCATCCCATTTCTTTCCTTTATTCTTCCAATTCCTCTTAGATTGATCACTCCCTGTAGAGGATGAGGAGTTATCTCCCTTCACACTCATACTAGCAAACGCCTTCTCAACAATATTTTCAGTGTCTCTCAAGCCTTTGCTCGAACACCTTTAGGGTGGCCACAACCTCCTGCACTTCTATTGAATCCAGATCCTTTTGGTCTGTTCAATGACTGTGCAAACAGGGTCATAAGTCTTTGTGAGACTTATCAACAATTTCTGCACAATTCTACTCTTGGATAACTCTCCTTCTGAGTTTTTAATTTGAGCACCCATGCTCTTCATTTCATTTATCAATTCAAACAGTCTAGTCAAATAAGCAGATAGAGATTCATCTTCACACATACGAGTATATTCAAAATCTTGTCTCAAACCTTGCAATTTGACTGACCTTACACGCTAATCTCCTCTGTATTCTTGTTGTAGCAGATCCCAAGCTCCTTTCGCAATCACTTCGTTGGAGATTCTGGGAAAGAGCTCATCTGAGACAGCGCCTTGGATGAGATCCAGTGCCTTTGCATATTGCTTTAGGAGCTCAGACAGAGTAGATTTGTCCGATGTCTCCGTCTCCTTTGTTTTGCCTTTTGGATATGGAATTGGTACACCTTCTTCAACCAATTCTCAGATTCTGTATGATTTGAGGATCGTCTTCATACGAATCCTCCAGAGCTCGTAATTTTCTCCATTGAAAATCGGAGTTCGTGACTCCCTTCCAATCAAACTAGCCATTTTAGACTAAATCGATTTAGATATGAAGATTTTGCATTGAGATCTTCGAATACTCACAGCGGAAAACAACGCCCAGATTCAAGAAAGAACCTGGCTCAATGATACCTTGTTAAGATTTGAAGGTGTGTTTATGATTTTGGTAAATCGGGCAAGGAGAATAGCAACAAAACAGTATTTTGGAGAGGATGGGTTAGCTTGATGTAGTTGCCCAATTATGGTACTGTAGCAATCGTTGCTTGATATTGCTTGAAGGTGAATTCACTGGCTCTCACACTGAGCTCAATTGCGTATACTTGTATATATAGCAAAAAACGGTTACATCTCGAGTCATTACAAAATAGATCTGCCAATGTGTGTATGACACTTGGCTAATTCCTATAGGCCTTTGATCCACACAAAATTCGCCTAACAGAAAGTGAATCTAAGCTGTTACTTAGTCACATCCAGCTGTAAATGGTAAAACTGTAAAAGTAAATCAGTAAACTCATTTACACATCAACATTCAGGATTTGAAGTGCCGTTATGGTCAGCCATAACTTTAAGGCTAGCAGCTTTCGACCTTATTCTTTCCCAATAAGTATCACCAGCTCTTTGAAAACACATTATGGCCATTTCATAGTTATCCTCTTGATAGAGAGCTGGATGAAACAAATAAAATGGATTAGATTAATACAACAGAAAATAATGGTCATACATACACTATGCTTTAAGGCTTAAGGTAACCATGATGATGATTATGATGCTTAAAGTGATAATGAATTTGACAAATTAATACAAAATAATATATATGCAGAACTGGTACTGCTATGCGAAAACAGTGGCAGAGCAGACAGCTTGGGAAGAGGCCAAGGAGAAAGGGGTGGATTTGGTGGTGGTGAACCCAGTCTTGGTACTCGGACCACTTCTCCAACCAACCGTCAACGCCAGCATCATCCACATCCTCAAGTACCTCACAGGCTCAGCCAAGACTTATGCCAATTCTGTGCAGGCCTATGTGCATGTTAGGGACGTGGCTCTGGCCCACATTCTGGTGTATGAAACTCCATCTGCCTCTGGAAGGTACCTTTGTGGTGAGAGTGTGCTTCACCGTGGAGACGTGGTGGAAATCCTAGCCAAGTTCTTCCCAGAATACCCAATTCCCACCAAGTAAGTACATCATCATCCTCATCAATTTTGTTTTCTTTATTTCTTGTCTAAAGAAGATATTTTATGAGCTACATGTTCACAACCAAGATGGGGATGAGGGCGGGGGACAGTGATAGAATTGTCATACCCGGCCTTAAACCCCCTGTTGGCATCCGTATTTTGGTATAAGTGAAATGGTAAATATGTTTGTTCATGCATACGTAGGCAACTCTCGAAGTGATTGATTTAGTGTTTGCTTATGGTCCATTACTTAATGTTTTTATAGAATAAAATTTTGGCTAATCATTGGTTTACTTATGGATTTTAAATGGTGTAGGCATATTTTTTATTTATGGATTTCTATTTTCAAACTATTTTAATGCAATACACATACTTGTATTTTTGAAAGTACTCTTGTTTTTTCATGTTGTGGGATTAAATTAATTAGTATGTCATATATTTACAGGTGCTCGGATGAAGTAAAACCAAGAGTAAAACCATACAAGTTGACAACCCAGAAGCTACAAGACTTGGGCGTGGAGTTCACTCCAGTGAAACAGTGCCTATATGAAACTGTCAAGAGCTTGCAGGAGAAGGGCCACCTTCCAGTGCCTAAACCACAAGAAGATTCCATTAAAATTCAATCGTAAATCTTGTTTTTGGTGCGGAAATAAGCGTTGCAATGGTATTTTAATATTAGATGACAAGTTTGTAAGAATATTTTATAAATATTCTGTGTGGTCCACATGAAGTGACTTATGTGATAAATAAATATTTAATTAGTTTAATAAATATTATTCATATATATTGGTTAAATTAAGAGAAGTAATTTCATAGGCTATGTGGAGAGAGAAGTTTTGACCTAGCCACTCTCTCCCTGTGTAATATTAAGAGAAGTAATTTCATATACTATGTGGTCCACATGAAGTGACTTATGTTTTCCTTCTCTGTCTTTTCATTATTATTACTACCAGGGACAAAAAATTGAAAATATCGTCGAAATATCGTCGATATTTCGATAATTTTGAAGGGTACAGCTTTTGTTCGTAATTTTTTTTGAAAATATCGTCAAAATATCGCGATATTTTCGAAAGAAAATTCTGGTAGTTTTTCTCGGGTTTTCACAGTGGGTTTCGAGGAGTTTTTGGGCGAGAATGGATGGTGGGTAAATCGGAGTGGGGAGGGAGTTTTGAGAAGTTTGGAGGGTGGGCTTGAAACGGTCGAATAGCCGCCGACCGTCTGGTTTAAAATCGAGAGATAATGAGTGTTTCGATGGGGGAAGACGAAGGGGAAAAGGGATCCGGGGGAGCATGTGCTGGTAGATTAGCTAGCGTGTGAGGGTTTAAAAATTTCCAATTTTGAAATTACCAAATTTCCCCTTTCGGTTTCTAGAAGTTTTCGCGCTCGTTTCAAGTCGAAATCGAGCGTGCCATACGTCCACAAACTTCTTTCGGCGAGCCGGACACAATGACGCAACTCGTTTCGTCAAATTCTTTTCCAAAAATTTAAGTTGACCTTTTTGCTCCTTAATATTATTAAATGTTTAAATTCCAAAATTTTTAATTAATTTCCAAAATTTTAATTTAATTCATATGATTTTATTTTATTTATTTTTAATTTAATTCCCTTATTGTAATTTATTTAAGTTATTTTTAGGGTCAGGGTGTTACATAAGAATTCTACATGCTCAACACAAATATATCAAAAGTTGTCACAAACAAAGAAGCACATCTATATTCTTATACATACCACATTCTCCTTTTTGCAAGAGAAGAGCACCAAGCCACGTGCTCAATCCCTTGCCAATGCCATTGATGAGATTTGATTCTCTTAGATTCCTATTTCATTTCGTCAGTTTTTGCAATCTTTAAGATAACTTCCATTAATTACTAGAGGGTGCTTAATTTTCTTTCATTAATTACTCCAGATTTTCTAAGTCACAGAGTTTGTCAGCTCGCAATATAATGAACTTAAATCACTCAAACCCACTATGCAATGCATTTCCTTCCAATCTTTTGTGTCAAAATAATAGATGATTGACTAAATAAACTTTTTATAAAGTTTCATTAAAAATTTCCATGTATTTATCACAATTTCCGTGGTTTTTATCCAATTTTTATCGATTTCGATATTTCCGAAACCTTCGATATTTAAGACCTTGATTACTACCCCTTCTAAATATCTTCTTGTCTTATATTAACTCTAAATGTTGTAGTGATAAACTACAATTGGAATTTCTTTGTGTGTATATTAATGCCGTACATTTAATTTCAATCAATATATTTTGCTAGTATCAATGATGAGTAGATAGTTAATATAATATGTAATAGCGTATAGTAATCAAATTTAGGGATTTTGTATCAACTAAAAAATTAATTCAAATGTCATTTCAATATTTGAGGGTGCCCCCTCTATACAAAGTTTCTAACTCCGCCACTGGGAAGAAGCGCCACTGTCCCTCCTCCCCCTCATCTTTTCTCGTCTTTTCCTTTTGGGTTAGTGAATAAGTCCACTGGGCATTTTGGATAAGAAGCCCCTTGTGGTGATCTCTTCTGAGCCATGCTTAGATTGAAGTTCCCCATCACCCCTTTATTGGTAGAACAATAAGAAATATGAATTTAAAGATAATAATAATTCTCAACAGAATTGTAATAATCAAATACAGTAACAAATTTACATGAAATTAATGTAAAACAACAAACACAAATAGAAATACTGACAACTTTAGTGATTGAGGCTTGTAAGAATTGCAATGTCCTAAAGACAGATTTCGCCCATAGCCTTGTGCTCACAGTTCTATAGGCGTCCATCTCCTAGGATTCAACAATCGATAATCCTAAATTGAAGCACTTCAATTTAGGACTCTGGCGAACGAATTATATATTTGTTCTCAAGACAAACCTCATAAGCATTTAACAAAGAGATCAAATAGAGTACTGGGGAATACTCTATTTTTCATGAAAAGAACTCCCTCCATCCTCAGGATATTTTTAAGTTGATGAAGGGTGCTTGATTTATATAAAACTCAATCCACCCCTGATAAAACAATGTATCTATGAATTAGTGTAAGTTCAAGAGATACAACCTTTGCATCATTATGCTTTGAAAAGCAACAGGCACAAATCTAAGGAAACCGACCAGTTGGAGAAACTAAGGCCTAGTTTAGAATTGCTGTCGCTTTAAAAAAAAGCTGCTTCTGCTGTGCCTTAAAAAGAATCAGCTGTAAAGTAAAGCAGTTAAATGTTTGGTAAACTGTAATTTTAAAAGTGCTGTGAGTATGAAAAGCAATGTCAGAGCGTTTGGTAAATTTTACCGTAAAAGTGCTGTGACTATTTATAATGACTAAAATGGACATGATGCTCAAAGTGCTTTTTATTAACTGCTTGGTAAAAATAAAATCTGTAAAGTGCTTTTATACTTTTCTCCCTAAAAATTATATTAATCTTTGCTTAAAGAAAAGTAAAAATTCAAATTCAAATTTCAAAAAAATATATCATTTTTTTCTAGGACCAAATATAACCTACTTTTTTAGCCTCAAATACCATAATACACAATCACTTCATATTCTACTATAACAACCTTGGTATGTACAAATTTAAACTACGAAGGTATGGGATAAGCAAATATAATTATGTATTGAATAAATTCCAACAAAGATAAAGAGATCACCACGGTAGTAGGTTCATAAACCGTCCTTCAAATTGAATAAGTAATAAATATTTTTTTGACAAATCCCTTGTCCTAATAAGGTTTGAATTGTAGCAATAAAAAAAACATTGAAACTAGGCTTAAATAAATGGAAATAAAGAAAATGTCTAAGAAGATGCATGCATTAAACTTGCAGCAATCTTGTTCCTTAATGTTTCTAGTTCTTGTGCTCCAGGCCCTTGAGTAATATGATATTCTTCTTGTGCATCACCCTCCATCTCCATTGCATTTGGGTTGTCATTCACTTTGTCAAAATGCATATCACGTTGGGCGTGCCTCCTTATATAGTTGTGAAGTGCCATAGTTGCAATTACTATCTTCACTTGCTTATTGAATGGCTAGCTAGGCATGTCTCGTAAAATACTCCACTTTTTCTTCCATACACCAAAAGTGCGTTCAATGACACTCCTAAGGGAAGAGTATACGTGATTAAATACTTCTCTAGAACCTGTTGGTTGAGTACCCCTACGGAAATCTGGAAGATGATACCTTTCACCTTTAAATGGTCCCAAATACCCGCTCATTTGTGGGTAACCCGCATCCACAAGATAATATTTTCCTGTAACCAATAAGATATGTTTAATTATAATATAATTTGAAAGTGCAAAAATTCGAAGTTTAATGATATGCACATATTTGAAACATTACCATTTGGAGGTTTGGGAAAATTTAAAGCATTATAACGCTGATAAAAATACTCTTGTATTGTGTGTAGTGCCTTCCCAACCCGCGCATGCAAATATGAATTGCATGTCAAAATTACATGCAGCCATTATGTTTTGAGTCGGTATTCCTTTCCTGCCAATATATGGTACTTGATCTTCAGGAGGTATTGAGGCTTTAACATGTACGCCATCTATAGCACCAAGGCAATCCTGCAAACAATAAGAGAAACATTTCAATAAATATTACTTTGTTCGTAAAAAAAACGATGAATTGTTGTATCTAATTTTTACCTTAAAATGGGGCATATATCTTGAATCTCTCAATATCTCTTCCGGGACTCCCTTAAACTCAGGATCCAACGGTTTTATGATATCAACGGCCATAAGGCATACAATATCAAGTAATTTACCAAAGTATCTACTCATAGTTTCACTAGAATGTTGAAATCGTTCTTGTGCTAGCCTATTCCCTATACCATGTCCAAGAATGTGCACAAACATTCCCAACATCTCAGCAGCGCACATTCTCCTAGAACCTCTCAACCCATAATTATTTTCCAAGTCAGTGCATAATTGCAAAAATAAACTTTTATCCATTCTAAACATTCTATAACAACGTTTTTCATTCCCCTGTAACATTTCCATCACCCACTTATTTCCTGTTTGAAAAGAATCCATACAAGGACTTTTCAAAATATACTTCTCATAATAATATTCCATAGTACGAATATGAACACATACAATTTGGTTGAACTCCCTTTCATCTTCTGAAATTTCCATATCTTGAAATAAACCTACAGTGTTATACACATTCTCATCATCATAATAAACTGAAATCCACATATGCATTGATATAAAACTAAAGTCATATGAATTTTCAGTAAAAACAACCAATTAAAGTCATCCAAGTAACAACTCATTATAAAAATTATCAATATATAGCAGTCACATATAAACTAACTATCCAAATAGCAAGCCCAAATAAGAAACCTAAATAGCAAAACAAAGTTCTAAGAAATTTTAGACCATATTGTTTGCCACACAATATATCATTGATCATAATGAAATTGCAGCTAGCTTATTTTTATGAAAGCTCATAGTTAAGCCATTGAAGCTTGACGTTAGGATCTTCCATAGTTGTGAACATTTCTCTTTTCTCTTGATTTAGAAATAACCGAGTTGCAAACAACCATAAGTGGCTCCCAGGCCCTGCACCAGGTAAAGACGAAACTGCTTTCATCACTTCAGCAATGCTGCTGCCTTGTGACCCTTTCATCATCACTGAAGTTGTACTTCTATTCTCCATTAAATCAACCATTCGCTCAATCTGTTGTGACAATTTAGCAGCACCTGCTACCTCCCCCACTTTTGTAGCAACTCTATTTCCATTCTTCTCTTTCTTAACTTGTGTATCAAGTTGTTGATTTGTTCTCTTTTTCCCCTTCCCACAAGATTTTTCAGTGACTTGAATTGTTTCATCTGGTACGTATACGGGATCATCTGAATCATCACCACTGTCGAGTAGAATACCATCACATTCAGATGAATCATGAGTTTCATATGGAAGTACACCAGATGAAGGTGCCCAAGCATGGTCACCAGTGGCAGTGGTGTTCATGAACATTCTATCAAACTTCTCTTCCATATCAGGACTAATACCCTTTCTACGTAGTTTTGCATACTTGGAATTTATCTGCATTTCAAAGAGAACAAAATTAAAAACTATTACAGAGGTTTCATTGAATTATAATAAACAAACAACATTAAAAAAAATTAATAATAACATACCTGAATTTTGTTATGCCACCATTCATCAGAAGCATCAATAGTCTCAAGTTTGGAATTCCACCCAAGACCAGTTTCCTTTCCAATTAGTTCTTTCCATATTTTCCATTGCTCTTTAAGTGCATCCCACTTATTTTTCAATTGTGATTTATTATACTAAGCTCCTGTCTCTTTACTCATGTTAATCCTCACATTTTCCCATCCTTCTTTCTTAAAGTGAGTACCAGGACGATTTCCGCCTCCACCTCCTTGATACACGTGTCACAAGATATAGTTGTATTTTGATTATTCCATACAATTTGGAACTTGTGATCCACTGCCACATTATTATTCTTCACCATCTGTGGATTTCTTTATATAAATATGTATGTATTGGGAGATGAACATGTTATAGCAAATAATTGGTTTACTAAAAACATGCATAGTGCTCTACATGAATACTTTGGAAAAACTACATACATCAAAAGCAGTTACACCAAGTAGTACAAGATGACAATGATTCAAACACACTCCGATATATTTTTCCCTTATTTTTGGGTCTGCAGTTTTGCTATTTATTCACAAAATAGATGTTTTAGAAAAGATTAATAGAAGTCAAAGAAAAACTACCAGAATTTTATTTCTTTTGTTGAATCAAACCCTCTAAAAAACAAAAATAATGAAGAGCAAGAATAATACCTATTCAGACATCAACCCAAAACTAGTTAAGAGCATCACTATCATACATCAGTTATGGAAAAAAAAGGAACTTGATTCAATCATAGAGCCTCCTAAAATTCTTTTAAAATTCTGACAAAAAGATAGAAAGCCAAATTGATTCGATCAGTTGACCTCCATGATGTTTCTTTTCCTTATACCATTGCGAATCTGGAATCTTGTGTACGTTTGTTAGAGCCTCCTAAAATTCTTTTAAAATTCTGACAAAAAGATAGAAAGCCAAATTGATTCGATCAGTTGACCTCCATGATGTTTCTTTTCCTTATACCATTGCAGTAATCTGGAATCTTGTGTACGTTTGTATCCAAATAGATATTTAATATGTTGCTAATGGAATAATATTAAAAAATATAACCCTAAAACATTATGAAAAGCCCAGCCGTCACTTTATTCTCGTTTTATCCTCTGTTTTTTTTTTCCAGTCGCTTCTCCCCTCTTCTTCTTCTTCCCTTCCCCTCACTTCACCGACCTCAAGATACACCAAGGTTGATGTTTGAGAAAATATTTCAATGCAAAAGGTATAGACATGGTTTGGATTTGGTTATCTAATTACCGAGTATAGAACAGCGATCAACCTGATTTTAGGCTTCAATTCCCACGCACTTAGGTCTCTTTCTACAGTCAAAGAGACTACTACAGATTGAATAGCCACAAAGAAGCAATAATAAAATACCATAATCAGCTCTGCGAGGTATTTCTTTAGAACTGATGCCTGAAACATAGACAAGGAATAGTAACTAGTCTTAATTTTCTAACCAAATTCCACACTTCCACGACGGTTTTAATTAAATTTTACAGATTTCACCTGTACTATAAACCAAGATGAGGCCAACACACAATTAAGCGCAATGCACATTCCTCCAAGGACCCAGCTTTGACTGCTCCAAGAAAAGTTGGTTATGAGACAATATATCGCTTGAGGATGTCATCGAAGTGGGGGCCCTTGTAAAGAGTCACAATGAAAGCCCCTGAAATTGAAACTATTGTTCCCAAGGTTTTAGCTAGGCTTCTGTAGCTTCTCCCATCAATTCTTTCCATTCTGAAATCACCTAGTTACCAACGCCAAACTAAAGCAATGCCGATTTAAACTTACGCACGAGAGAGAGAGAGAGAGAGAGAGAGAGTAGCTGAGTGTGATCGAATCAATAATGGGTAAGAAAGCTTTCAACTTGGAAGAATTAGAGTTGAAGCAAAGCAAGGTCGCCCTGCCATTGAAGGACCTTTTGGACCATATGGATTCCATCCCTAAAAACTATCATACACGACAGATTGAAGAATACATATATCCCAAACAATTATAATCAATAGCTTTGAAGAGATTGATAATCTACCTTTGAAAGGAGATTGAGCGAATCGTCTGCAAACTTGGGAGGCTCTAGGAGATTGACCGAATCATCTGCAAACTTGAGCGAATAGATTGATAACTTGGGAGGCTACAGGAAATACCAAATGTTGGTGTCTGCAGACTTGAGATAAATACGAGAGATAAATTTCTACCCTAATAAGGGTATTTGTGGAATTGCAAAAATTCATTAAAGGGAGCGCTGCTTCAATTGAAAGCGACTTTAAAAAGCAACCTGAGGTTGCTTTTAAAAGCCATTGTCAAAAGACCATTGCTTTTAAAATAAGCAGGATATTTTATTTTTACCAAACACCTTAAACTGCTTAACTTTAAAGTGAAGCAGGTTTTTGGCCAAACTTTAAAGTTAAGCAGTTTAAGGTGTTTGGTAAAAACAAAATATCTCGATTATTTTAAAAGCAGTGGCCTTTTGACATCAACTTTTAAAAGCAGGCTCTGGGTTGCTTTTCAAAGCTGCTTTCAAAAGAAGCAGAAATAGGCCTTTAATGAAGTTTTTAAATTCCCAAAATACCATCATTCATTTTTAAAAATGACACCACCTCCACCTCCACCTCCACATCCAACTCTACCACCTCCACCACCACCACCATCACCACCTCCTCCTCCACCTCCACCATCAACACCACCTCCACCTCCACAACCGCCATCCCCACCACCACCACCACCACCACCACCACCACCACCACCACCTCCTCCTCCTCCATCCCCACCACCTTCACCACAACCACCATCTCCACCTTCATCACCACCACTACCACCTTCACCACCTCCACCGCCACCGCCACCACCTCCACCGCCACCGCCACCACCATCACCGCCACCACCATCACCACCACCACCACCTCCTCCTCCTCCATCTCCACCACCTCCACCTCCACAACCGCCATCCCCACCACCACCACCACCACTACCACAACCACCACCTCCACCACCACCTCTTTCACCACCATCTTCACCTCCATCTCTTTCACAACCTCCACTACCAACACATAATTAGTAGATAACACTTTCAACATCATGCCTATTTGGGTCATTATTCACAGTTAGAACAGTTTTATATTAAAATTTACCAAACAATTTTGACATTGCTTTTTGTACTAACAACACTTTAAAAGAATTATTTACCAAACATAGAGCTGCTTTACTTTACAGCTAATTATTTTCAAAGCACAGCAGAAGCAACTCTTTTTAAAAGTGACAGCAATCCCAAACTGGCCATAAGACACACGTATCTTAGAGAAACTTATTTTTCATTCAATATAAAAATTAAATATTATTAAGTAATATAAAATTTCCAACAACCCCCCACATGAATGAAAAAATTACGAAGAAATTGAGAGTACTGGTGGAAAAGAGATGCATTTGAAGAGGCGTCTTTTGGACTTGAACCTATCATAGTGAATACCTATCGGATTTACTGGTAACGCAGTGGATATAACAATCTTGAACTGTTCACCGAAGTAGCAAACCGAGACAATAGGAATCACACATCTCCAATCCTAATATATTATGGTTCATGCGGTTGTGTTCATTTTGGTCCTGAACAATTCCCGGATTCATGAGAGTTTTAGAGAACTTAGCCATCTCATTCTCATAGAAGCGACCTTACTTCTACTCTCACATAGATGACACACTGATTATGAATAGTCTGATATATTCCTCTTATTTATAAGATATCAATATCATTAACATAAGTACCCTTTATACTTCTGCAGACAACACACTTTTTCCATCATAGGAATGAGGTATAGTGTGTTAACTTCTTTGAATCATGCCTAACCAGTTTGCCTATTGAACCTAGACCATGGGATCTCCAATCAACCTGATTAGGTTTTCGCCCGGCCGATTCATTCAATATGTTGGCTTTAACCTCATTCCCCTTGATGCTCAACTCACTCTCTAGTCCAACCTTTTAAATTTCGGATCCACTAGGTTGACTATAAACTGATGGTGTGCACATTCCATCTTATGAAATTATATTCATTCGAGAGTAGTTGTTTTCAAAAAGTCTTCCATACATTTTGTTGGGACTTACTAAGTAATTTGCCAACTCTTTGGCAGACTTCCCCTACATTAAGGTATTTATAGGGTCTCTAACCTTTCTATACCTTAAAATAAAAGTTACTCGTCTATTTCATTGAGCAAATTACTTTTCCATTCTTAAACGAATATGAGATTACAAAGATATTGAAGCCACCCCCACAATTCTCTTACAATTGTGGTTGCTATTAAACTATCAATGATTTTTCACAATATTCATAGCAGAAAATACTCGCTCTGCACTTGCGATTGCAACAAGGAGGATTAGTGCTAGTGTCAGAAGCAAGTATACTAAAGGGTAGATCTGATCTTTTTTTATATTTATCTCAGCCATCTTTTGCGTAAGATCAATAATCCCTTTAAATTCTGTAATCCCAAATGTAATTCTCAAGTTGTTGTTCGAGTAATTTGAGGTCATGTTCAGAAACATCACTTGGATAAAATTGGCCAAGTCGCATCAACTTTGCTTTTATCAAAAGCAGAGAATGAATTACTTGGACTCAAGCATGCCATACAAAGAAGTAATTCAGTATTCTTCTCATTGAACTGATCATTTAACTCTTGGAGTTGAATATCAATGACATCAACGAATAAATCAACACGATAATGATGTAAGTTTGTGATGGGATGATCTTTACGTTTTGGTCTCCCTCCACTGGAAAAAATATCATCAATTTTAGGAATTTCAATATGATACTTGCCACAAAAGAAAGAAACTTGATCAAGTAAAGAATCTCAACCATTATCTCTCATAATTTGCAATCTTCCTTTACATATTTTGACCAAGTCCATGGCATTCACAATATCTTGATCTTTCTTTTGTAATGCCTGATACAAGTAATTTGTGATTCCCAATTTTTTTTTTTAATCAAGTGTAGACCAAAAATGAAGCTGAATGATTGCATAAAAGTCAATAGAACCTTTGCTTCAAATTTTTGTTCGTAACCTGATCCATCTGTTCTTACAATCTCAAGCACACCTATCACAGATGGGAACATGTTTTCCAAATTGATTAAACAATTATAATGAGAGCTCCATTGTGTATCACTAGACCGCTTAAGATTAGTTTCTTGATTCAGGCCTTACCCACTTAAGAGCTCATTATTATTGAGTGCTTCAAAAATTGAATCAGCATGGTTTTCTCTCAGCATATCACGGTGTAACATCCTGAACCAAAAATGATTAAATAAATTAAAGTAAAATAAACGAATCAAAATAATATCAATTAATTAATAAAAATGGAATTTAATATTGAAAATAATAAATTAAGGGAAAATAGGTAAATTTAATTTTTGAAAAAGAATTTGACGAAATGAGTTGCGCCATTGCATTCGGTTCGTTGAAACGAGTTCATGGACGTGCGGCACGCTCGGATCGGAGTTTTAACGATTAAGAAGGACATAATGAGTATTATGAAAATTGAATAAAAAATTTGATAAATACCCAAGCCAATCAGATCTCTCTATTCTCTCTCTCTCTCTCTCTCTCTCTCTCTCTCTCTCTCTCTCTCTCTCTCTCTCTCTCGGTGCGAACAGACCCCCCTGCGTAAGGCCGCTCGTTTTTTTTTGCCACAACCAAAATGGTCAGCCCGCAACCCTCTCTCCAACCCACCCGATCCCCGTCGCAGCCGGCAGCTCCAATCGCTGGAAAAAGCTCGAAACCGCCGAATTTATTGAACCAGGTATGTAAACTCATCTACTCTTCAAGCTCTAACTGATGGTTGGGTAGGAATTAATTGATTTTGAGTCTAGGTTATCCGATATATAACTTAAAGTTTGGCCGATTTTCGGGTGGAGATTCCGGCCACTTGCCTTCCAAAATGGATGTTGTCGTAGTTGAAGAAAGTGTTCCACTTGTCGAGTAATAGCTGTAGGTGGAAGGATGGCCCTTGGTTTGCAGTTTTTTTGACACCCAAAAATGGCTCAAGGTACCCACCGAATCTGCCAGCGCTTGTGGCAGTACGTGGGCACACTTGTGGCTGTCCAATTCCATTCATAAATTATCCCTACGTCATCCCAAGCACGTAGGTGTGCTCGGATTCCAATTTGGATATCGTATGAGAGTCGAACGGATTTACGCCTATTCGGTGTTATCTGGGTTCGATGTGTTCGGACCGTCAGATCAGTTCCAATTTTAAATATGTTGTTCTTTGTATTTCTAGAATCGTGTAGGATTTCACGGATTGTAGATCGGAGCCCCGGATGCTCCGGATCAATGACTTAAAGTTTAAATTAACGAAAACCGTCCGATCGTGAGAAATCAGACCTCTCGATCGAGACCAAACATTTGGGACGTGATTAGTTGACTTTGTTGGACTTTTAGGAACTTTCGGATCCTATTGGAGGTCGTGGGCCCCCGCGGGCCTGGGTTGACCGAAATGGGATGTTTGACCACCGATTGACCGTGAGTCTTCCGGGGTGGTCCCACTTTTTAAAGACGTAGTTTGACCCTAGAAACTCTCCGTACGACGTACACTTACACTTGAGTCTCGGGAAAAAGTTAGGATTTGAATTTAAAGTTCTCATTCGGTTCACTGTATTATTCCAATCCTCGTATTTCTTCGAATTAGGTACTTCGACTCTGCGTACTCAGCAAGCAAGAACCTTTTCGGGTTAAGCAACGTGGGACCAACAGTGAGTGGACTTTATTTTTAACGAGCATGATTTGAAAGATTGAATGTAATGCATAAAAATGGGATTTAATAATTGTTTCAAATCTTGAATTTGATGATTTATGATTTTATTGGAATTTGTTTGATAATTACGTTTATGAACTTTCGGGTTTCGGTTTACATGTTGGAGCCTTTATGACTATATTTTATGATTATTTATATCTTTGGATATTGAATGGGACGTGGTGAACGTCCGGTGGTTTTCGTGCACGGTTTGGACACAGTGGGAATTTGATGGATTTCTTGGGATTTTATATTTAATAATTGAGTTATGAATATGACGGATTTCGAGTTTTATATAGTTTTGTTATTTCGATCGTGGGATTTTTCTATGGTTTTAAATTATGAAACTTTCGATTGACTTTATCATTTGAAATTTATGATTTGTCTAGAACGTATACTTTATTCTGTTTTATGTCATTTCATTTTTATTCTATTTTTAAGGTTATATCGTGAAGTGAATATTTGAGCGGCTTTATTACGATCAATGTCGGATTTGGATTATCTAATTGGGTTATTTTGATCTTGGAATCTTTATACTATTTTAATTATGAATTTATTGGATTATTTTACATATGTTGGATTTATAAATACAGTGAGTTGGAATTTCATGATTTTCGGAATTTATAATTTATAATTTATATTTATACCTTGAACTAAATGCTTGGACGTTAGTATAGTCTGGTTGATTTCACACTCGGTTGGCGTATATACTTTTATGAATAATACATATACTTTGAATAAATGTTTTGGAATTGGATTTTATTATTTAAGGAATGGGTATCTATACTTTGATTACAAAGTTTTATTATTGTTCTAATCTTGGATTTGGTATTTTACGAAGTTGTGGGATTATATTGATATTTGGGACTTATGTTGAATTTGGGTTTTGATTTGATGTTTTTTGGACTTGAGTTTTCGATACGGTTTTAATATTTATTTTTGGGTGATCATGTAATTTTATTTGATTATGGAATTATATGTGGCTATTTGATGCTTGCGGCTATTTTGAGTATGGAAATATATGTTTGGGACGGTGAGGTCCTTATTTTCAGTATCTATGTTGGTTATTGAGTTATGGACGTATATATGTTGGGGTTCTGATATTTTGGGGTTTGGGTACATATGATTGATAAGTGGTTGGAAAGAGATTGAATATGTGATTATGGATTATTGAGTTGTGTTTGAGTGGAGTGTTGTTGGCACCACTGTATGTACCTTCCCCCGGTTCTTCTGGATACGGTTCTTATGGATATGGTTCGATTACATCAGATACCCAGTGCATCCTTAATTGGGTGTGACTGTACACCCTTAACCGGGTAGTCTGCGCGTAGGACTTGTCACGGGCGTATGGGTATTGAGGATTCTGCCATATGTGCCGGCGAGCCCAGTCCCATTTGGATGGCTCAACCCAGGGCACGGGCCATTACAATGCTGTCCCGGTGTCCAGTCAAACAATTCCCTGTTGAATTGTTTTCCCTGGTACTTGTATTTGGTGTTGAGGTCCTATTATACTTATATGTATATGTATTAGTACAATCTTATACGTATTTTCTTTTAGTGGGGATCCTTCCTCACTTGCAGTGCCTTCGAGCAAGTGATTATATGAGTGGGAAAGAAAGGGGTAAAGGCTATTAAAGTATGAATAATATGTTACTATGTTGTGGTTATGGGTTTTCTTGGAATTAATGGGATCTTTGGAATTTTAATGTTGTTTTGGTATATGAGGATTTTATTATATTTTCGTGCTTACGTTTATCAAGTTGTTTCTGCTTACATTCATTTATATCTACGTGGTTTTGTTTTGGGAGGTTATGCCTCGGGAAAAGAAAAGAAAAAGGTTAGGTTGTTCAAAAAGGTTTTGAGTTGGACTGTCTTCACCTATTTTGAAATATCTTGGTTTTTAAATCAAGTATGTATATAAAGGATTTCAATTGCATGTTTTGCATCGTTTTTGAAATGGTGGGGTTAGTACGTTGATTTAAGTATTGTAAAACTTTGTTTTTGTCTACTCACACTCTTTCTGTTTTGTGCCCCCCAGGCGGTAGTGCAGTGAACTGATCAATCAAGCCGAGCACTCCTCTTCTCGAGCTTCGACTAAACTGTAGGACATTTATGTCCCTTGTCGTAAACCTTGAAATTCTATTGTTTAATTCAAGTACTCTTAGATTGCTCTATTATCGCCCATTAGGGTTGAATTGAAGGCCGGAGGCCTATTGTGTATTTGTAATGCATGCTGGCAGTTGGTGTATTCTATTATGTTGTTTTTGAACAGGTTGAAATTTTGGGTAAAGTCCATTTTTCAGGGGAGACTCTGCCGAAATTTCAGTAGAAGTCTTGGCCCCTTTTTCTATGGTTTCGGGAAGATGGTATTTGTTTAGTATGTGGGCCCGACATGGATTGATGTTGGTTAAACCATAGGATCCTGCACGGATTTCGAGGGAAAAATGGGTCTAGTCCTGTCACACGGCGCTTAGAGGATGCACCCACAACATTCGCCACATTAGAAACCATAGCAAATAAATTTGCAATTTCTGAATGTGTTTGCCACATCTACCAGAGCTAGCTGAAGTTGATGAGTAAAACAATGAACATAAAAAGCAGAGTCATTCTCATTTAGAATGAGTGTTTTAAGACCACTAAACTCACCTCTCATATTACTTGCCCCTATCATAACCTTGCCGTCGCAATCTAGAGATGCTTAATCCATGTCTTGAAAAGAAATCATCAACGCCTAACTTGGGTGAGGAAGATTTAGCATCTGTAACATGCACAATACCTACAAAATGCTCAATTGTCTGACCTTTATCCACATAATGTAGCACAATGGCCATTTGCTCCTTTGAAGACATGTCACATGATTCATCAACAAGAATGACAAATAATGAATCACCAATATCCCTGATGATTGCATTGATAATTTCAGTTGAAATAGCACTTGAAATGTCCTTCTGGATGTTAGTTGAAGTCAACTTCATATTTTTAGGAGCATTTTTTAGCGTGACAGCTTTTATATATCATCATTGAAACGACATAACCATCTTAAAAATGCAAGAAAATTCCCTTGATTGGTTGAATTTTCAGATTCATCATGCCCACGAAATGGAAGCCCTTGTTGTAAAAGTATCCTACTAACACCAACTGATGCACCTAAACGAGTTCGATAATCAATTCGATCTTGGTTTGAGTGTTTTGAGAGAATTGTTTCAATATGCTGCTTTTGGTTTAATAAGACCTCACAACTTCTCCAAGCTTTATTATGGGCACTATTCGGTCCTCCAACATGAATTTATAGTCTATCTTTTTTCTTCCAATTTGAAAATCCAACACCAACAAAAGATTCACCACCAGATTGTGCTCCAATATTAGGTTTAAAGAGATAACAACAAAGACAAAAGGCAACATCTTTTTCTATGCTGTACTCTAACCAAGTAGGAAACTCACTAAACCAAGCAGGATTAAATCGTCTTTGTTTTGCTCTAAATTTATTGCAAGCAAAATTATGCCCTCAAGGTTGACAAGGACCTTTTTGGATATAAGCTCTTCGAACTTGGTCTCGAACATTTTTTATGTTAACTCAATATTTGATTATGTAATTTGGGATCAGCTGACAGATTTTCCAAGTTAACTGCCGTAGTTTGGTTTGAACTACTTTCATTTTTCTTTTGACTCTTTGCAGGTGACGACTCCACTAACTCAGACTTTGATTTTCTTTTGAAAAATCTTTCCATAATTGAAACACATATATGGACTAAATTTAAATTGAAACAATTATGAACATCTTCTCAAACTAATCAACCGAAACAAATTGAGCATTCAATTCAAAGCAATATATTAATCAAACCAATAGAGAATCATATATATATATATATATATATATATATATATATATACAAATTTATAAAATAAAATTAAAAATTCACCAACACAAGTTCACAATTGCATTAAAGGGATAAACAATTACATACTACGCAAGAAATATTACAAGGGATAGACAAATACATACTTGGAGTTGAATAGCGATTTACGAAATATCTCCAAAGCCTTTTCCCTTTGGTAATCTACACATAAATTGAAAGACCCATTAAAATCAATAGAAATAAAAAACTTGATAATTCAATTAGAATTTGAGAAGAAAAAAAAACTCACAAGCAACTGGCTAGTCTGGTCGTGTTTCTGACCCATGAAAGGAGAAAAAAACTTAAGTTTATTGATTTACACAAGAAGGCAATATATAATTATAATAATAATTCTAATCCTTTTGGGAATGGGTAATGTATGGTTGTAGGAAATTTGGTTGGTCAGTAGGGCCCACGTGGTAATATAGTATTGGCTGAATACTACTTTTAGCTACTGGCCCGTATGGTAAAAGGACTTTTAACTTATACTAGGCTTTCTTGTGGAGAATATCAATCACAGGTTTTCTTGTTTAGCCCATATGTCAACTCATGCATACTAGTACTTTATTTTTTTATAATAAAATTTCAGTGAGGGCCAGTGACTGCACTGGTCCCCATGTGCCTCCACCTCTAGTGAGAAGACTCAAAGTGAAAGGATGTACTCACTTATTTGAAATAAAGGCACATGACATAGATAAAAGATCTCACAGAAAGATATCGCATACTTGAAAACATTTAAACCATCCAACCATAGTCCTTCGACACATAATCTCCACATGAGGAACCACACTTCTCCTTGGATCATGTAGGACTTTCACTAAGGTTGTAATGTAGCTTAGGGTGATGGGTGAAACAAGAAAGAGATATGGATGAACAAACAAAGTCTAAGGAATTTATAGAGCTTTCTATGGAAATTATAACATCTTGTACTTTAGCACACAACTTGATCTTGATATTGTCTTGAATTTTCTTTTTCTTTTCTTCTTTTTTTCACATATTTTTTCTAACTCCATTAGCTTTCTAATCAACCTATGTAGCGAGTGTTAATCTAATATTCGAATACCCAAATTAAATCTAACTGATACGCAAGTGAATTTTTAGAGATTGTTGTTGTGAAAGTTTATGAAACAAACAAGAAATTAATAAAAGCAACTATGAATAAAAAGGTTGAATTTTAAGGTTGAAAACAATGATGAAGGTCTAGGGTTTCAGAATCAACCACAAGCAATCCAAGTTAGATTTCAATGCATTCAACAGATTCTTTCGATTTTATAGATGATAATTCTCGTATCTAAGTCCTTTTCAGGCACTTAGACCATAGTTTTCCTTAAGTGTTAGATTCTTTTATAGTTCAGACAAAGATCATATACCCAATCCTACAATCTATCCTGGTTAAGGCATAAATTCAACAAGTTGGATTCATTACGTTCTAGAAAACAAGAGAACCAAGCAAACCATTACTCTTCGTCAATCAATAATGTAATTCCCCACACTTAATCACAAGAAGCTAGTTGAATTATATTGCGAGTTCCACCTCAAATTCATCTTCCAATTTACTAGATGCAAAGCCGTAAGGTGATCAGTCAAAGAACTTAAACAAATAGCAACAATTAAAATAGTGATTAAACATTCATAAAAAAAGAAACTAAGAATCCATTAAATAACATTAAAAATCATAACTATCCATACTCGGGCGTCATCCTCTCCCTAGAGAATAATTTAGTTACTCATGTTCAAAGAACATAATATAAAAACTAGAAAACATAAAATAAAACTTATGGATTGTGACGATGCTCGAGAGCTTGACGATGGCAATGGCTCTTTGACTCTCCTTCAACTCCAGCATAAGAGAACCCTATTTTCTCGTCTTCTTTAAATAAGGAACAAATCCTCTTTTGAACTATACTTTCCTAGTTTGGCTTCAATTGTCTTTGATGAGTTGACATCCAAAATCCTACTAAATATAGGATTAGACCTTAGAAAATAACCTTGCATCCTTGTAGACATTTCCCAAATGTAATTGACACAAATTAAACTCCAAGGATTGAACTTCAAAAGGATTATTTTGCAAAACCCGCATAACACATTCTGCCCAAACTGTCTGTACTAAAACAGCCACAACTCTGTCCACAAACGTCTGAATCACAAACCACAAAATTATACAGAAAGCTAACATCCGTATCTTTCCAATGATATAAGGTTTAACATCTGGTTTGCTCTGAGGAAGTATAGTATATTTTGTGAAGTTGTCTGATCTGCACATGACATTCTGCTCCTCGAATTGCACATCATATTTCAATCCCAAAATTGCTCCTTTTGCTTTCTTTTCCATCTTTACTCTTCAAACCTAGTAAAACACAAAACTAAATAAAAATGAACTAAACTCACTCAAGAACATAGCAAGAATCTAAGAGAAAGATAATAAATATGTACGACATAATGGTTATATCAAGTGTTAGGCCAATGACTCCCAAGCTAGATAGCTTTAGGGCATTAAATATAAAACACTCCTAGGGCTTAATAACTCGAGTTGAAAAGGCTTCGAAATTAGCTTCCTTTTAAAAAAAAAAATTGTATCCTTTACTTTCCACATGATTGAACAATTTGTACAATTCTCCCTTAACAACGAAAATACTCTAGAAAACTCCTCATAATAGTGTAGGATAAACATATAATAGATTAAGGTGAGGAGAATTGGGTAAAGAATGAAAAAGGATTGCATAAAAGGCACGAGGGGTTAACTAGGGATAAAAGTGATACAAGTTGGCTAGAAAGACTCAAACGAAAGAAACAAGGCCTATATCACTTCCTAGAATCCATGTGGTTCACGAAGTATGCCTCAAATAGATAATGAAAGTAGTTCTAGCAAACAATTTAAACATCCTCAAATACTTAACCGAAACAAAGAATAATGAGATCACAACGACTTGTAGACAAGAAAATTAAAGAATATCATATCATTAACACTCAAGAAAGGAAGGCATAGGCTCAAAAATTCTCATAATGAGGGTTATATAAGTCTACACTAGCTCTTATTTAGTCATTTAAATAATGTGAAATCCCCAATCTTAACTCATATTTATATGGCTATGTGCATAAGGATTTCCCAAGTCTAATCACAAAAATAAGACTAACACAAAGATAATGTAAAGAATTAGTGTCGTGCTCGAATTTTCTTGAAAGTTAATTGAAAATAAAAACCAATCTCATCATAGAATTGGGAAGTGACTACCAAAAATACAATAAGAAAAACAAGACTCAAAATGAAAGAAATATATTTTTGGCCTTTTTAAATTTTCCAGAAGTTTATTATTATTTTTTTAATAAGAAAAAAAAATGAAAACCAAACAAAACAACAAAATAAAAACTAATTAAATAAAAACCAAAAGTTGAGAAGAGTTGAAAACCAATAAACTGAAACGACTAAAACATTGGACTATGTTTGAGATCCCATTGAATTTTTTTGAATTTTTTTTTCATATACCAAAATACAAAACTGCAGTTCTGACCTAGCCGCAAAGTTAATTTTTTTCACAACATACTTTACCAAAGTTTACGTTATTTATATGGTTGGATTCAGAATGAAAAAACAAAGAACATAGTGTGGGCCAAAATACAAAAATAGTAGCGAATAAGAACAGTATTTGAAACAAAGACAGAGGACTGTTGCATACACTATGAAACCAAAGGACTCAATCACCCACAACTTAAAACAAACATTGTCCTCAATGTTTAAAACAAAGAAAACTAAGTCATGCAAAATCAATTAAAGAGAGAGAGGGCGTGAGAACTTCCTTGGTTTGTGTAGGTGTATGGATGAGCAAAGCGTAGTATTTGTTGAAGTTGGAGAGGATAGACAACGCGACGAACTCAAACACCCACAACTTGTTTCTTGGAATGTCAACGGACCCAGAATGGCTCCTAGATGTCTCTGAGCATGATGACATTTGGTATGAATTTGATCTGGAAATTTGACTTTTAGTGACGAAAAATCTGAAGAACACCGTCACATAACACTTTTAGCCATGAAAAATCTGATGAACAGCCGGGGCTAAAAACCTTTGGTGACGAAAAATCTTCCAATTTCTAGGCAAAACAGCAGTTGGGTTTTTTGGGTTTTAGGTCCTTTTTTTAGCTTCAAATCGTCCTAAAACATAAAGTTGGCCACCTGAGACCCCCAAACTTGGTCCAAATCATCATAATAACCATTCTCAATATGCCCGTGGCTTTAGATTGACCTGAAAAATGTCAAAAAAGAAATTAGGTAGACATTCTAATTTTGACTAAAATAAGAACATAAAAGCTATTTTTCTATTTTCTGGCATCTAAACTCAGCCTATGACCAAAACCACTTATTTAACACATTTGGAATGTGTTGCAATCATTAGAAGGCTAGAAAATTTGTCAATTTTCTTTGGAACACAAAATCCTTTTGGTTTATGACTCAAAACTTAACAAAAACAACAAAAACAAAAACATGAAATATGTACGAGAAATCACAGAGAAACTAAAAACAAAAGCGAAAACAAAAGTTGAGAATGCTTAGGTTGCCTCCCAAGAAGCGCTTCTTTATAGTCATGAGCTAGACTTTTCGAATGTCTACGGTGCTATTTCTTCCAGGTAGTGCTTGGGTTGTTGTCCAAACTCCTTGTGAACAATAGCCTTGTCATGCAGCGTCTTGGAGTGATCCTTGGCAAGGAGATGCCCCATGGGGCGGCTCATCTTGGAAAAGTGTTTTATAAAACGTTGATAAAATCTGACTCGTCCAAGGGAAGAGCACATGAGGTTCACGTATGGAGGGGGTGGCCATTTGGCTTTCAACGTATCCATAGAGGTATTTTCCAAGTGGTTGACATATATAATTGGGTCAAGGAGATCTATGCGTCTGCACTCTTCCAAGTCCCCCAATTTTTTAACAGCCTCAAACACCTTAAACTCAATGGATTCACCTTGAAATCTCAAAGTTAAAGTTTCTTGTTGTAACTGTCAGTAGCAAGGAAGGGCCGGCCTAGCAAGAGTGGGATGTCGCGGTCTTCCTCCATGTCAAGAACAAAGAAATCAGCCGGCAACACAAATTGCTTCACTCTGATCAACAAGTCTTCAATGATTCATTTAGGATATGTGACTGATCTATCCACAAGTTGAAGAGAAGCGGTAGTACTCTTGAACTCTCCAATACCAAATCATTGAAAAATAGACAAAGGCATAAGGTTAATGCTTGAGCCCAAATCTAAAAATGCTTTATCAAAACATCACAAATAATACAAGGAATTGTAAAACCCCCTAGGTCCTTCAGTTTTAGAGGCAATTTCTTGAGCAACACAACGCTACTTTCTTCAGTTAACAACACTTTCTCATGTGCTGAGAATTTCCTCTTGTTTGTACATGCATCCTTCAAAAAATTTGCATAAGGAAATTATTTGACGGCGTCCAGCAATGGAATATTGATATGGACCTTTTTGAACATCTCCAAAATATCCATTTCATCTTTCTTTTGTTTATGGACTCGTTGGGCTGCTGAAAATGGAAGTGGGGGAACATAAATCCTTTTTTTGATAGGGGTGATTTGATCATCATTAGCGGTTCTTTGGGAATCGCCTGGTTTGTCTTGGGTAGGTGCTGGAAGTAGTCCTTTAGTTTCTTCTCTAACTTCATCTTCTTTTCCAACACTTGTCGTGGCTTCTTCTCGTCTATCATATGGCTTGCCACTTCTCAGAGTTCTAATGGACTTGACATGCTCAATATTTCGAGGATTAATTTCATGTTGGCTTGGGAATGTGCCTTGCACCCTCTCATGCACAATAGTTGCGAGCTGGCCTACTTGAGTTTCTAACTTAGTGATGGACGCTTGCATAGTATTCTGATTTTGCTGAGAAGTCTGTACACACTGAGCATTTAAGTCCTCCAACGATGGTTTCTTAGTCTCTCTCAAAGGTTGCATTTGTTGCTGGAAGGGATGGCTAGAACTAACTTGTTGTTGCTGGTTGCTCCATGAAAAATTTGAGTGGCTATGCCCCCTGGATTATAAGTGTTCAAATATGGGTCATTCAGAGGTCGTTGAAATGAATTAACTTGGCGAACTTGCTCTGAACCTTACGTAGTAGATGGACAAAGTTCCATTGGATGAGTTGGATCAGAACAAATGGCACACACTTTCTGAGATGATGTGGGATTGATGGGGAGGATGCATTTGATTAAAAGAGGATTCGAGAACTTGGTTGGTAGACCTTTGAAAATGACCTTTTTGTCAACATTTGTGCCCTCAAAGATTGTCTTGTTGGAAAATTGTTGTTGGGGCTTGACTTGTTTTTTTTTCTTAACCAAAAAAAAAAAAGTCTGGCTCTTTCATTATGGTCATTTTATTTGTACTGAAAAGTGAGCTCAATTAGGGCTCGTTCGATAATAATTTCAATTTTAATTTTTTTGTGCTAGAGTATAGAGAAAAATAAGAGTGAGAATGGGAGTTAGTATGGGAAAGAGTAACAAAAG
This sequence comes from Prunus padus, assembly GCA_024362665.1. Classification (NCBI taxonomy): domain Eukaryota; kingdom Viridiplantae; phylum Streptophyta; class Magnoliopsida; order Rosales; family Rosaceae; genus Prunus; species Prunus padus. Next base: position 19,101,702 of record JANFAM010000010.1, on the reverse strand, counting down.
TGAAAACAAAAACTTGCAAGTAAAAACAATTTCAAATAGTTTTCAGTTTTTTGTTTTTGTTTTCACTTCTGTTTCTCCTCCCTCTCATCCTCTCTCCTCTCATCTTCCCTCTCAATCTCATCTTCACTCTCATTCTCACTTGCATTCTCCCTCCTTTTCCTCTATACTCTAGCACAAAAAATAAAAAATAAAAACTAAAATTGAAATGATTATCAAACGAGCCCTTAAATTTCATCTTTTTCTTAATGAAAAATCTTATATCCCAGATGGAACTCTTTTATTTTCTTATTAGATTTCTCTGCACTTTGTTAGGAAAAAAATCCCAAGTTCCAAACTTCTGTTGAGATTTCACACTACTACAAAAATCAAATAGACGCTGGGGTAAAACGACGACGACAAAATAAATACCGTTAAATTTTAAACGACGACGGTAATATAAAAACCGACGTGGATCGAAACTAAAACACCTAAAAATTGAAAAATTCATTTGGGCATTTTTAAAACACGACGCATAAAAACTTTAAAAGCTGCCTTATTAAACATGCCATTTCGACCAGAAAAAGACAACAAATAAACAACGACGGTATGTGTAAATATACCGAAGCGTAGTAATTATAGACGACGTTTTACTATATAATACCGCCGCTTTTGAACATCCAATGAACACGACGGTAATTGTATTATTAGAGACGTATCAAGTACTATTTAATACGACCGTAATTTAATAATTACCGACATGTAAAGTTAATTAACTACGTCTCTCTTTTATTATTTTATCGCCAGTATTATACATTTAGATTACTTAAAGATTTGTAAATAAAAGGTGGTGGTAAATAGTTACCACGCTCGTCATAATATAATATAACGTTGTGGTTTTTTAGATAATAATGACGAGTTCTATAAATTATATCGCCGTTGTAAATCATTTTAACGCCGCTTATATTAATTATACCGCCGTTGTTATTTAAAACAAGAGCGACAACAAAAGTCGAATAAACGTCAATTACAACGACGTCGGAAAAATAAATACCGTCGTTGTATGTTTCAAATTGAAGCTTTAACTGAAAACGCCACGCTTTATCTCATAATTGAAGATCAAACGGCGGCTTTTAGGTTTCCAAGTCGAAATAAAGGCCCTTTTCGGTTTCCAAGTCTTAATAAAGTCTCTTTTAGTTTTCCAATTCTAAATATTTCCTTTAAATTGCAGATTTTTTTTTCCAAACGTCAGCCTCAAATCTCACATCTCTCAATGGTTTCGAATGTGCATGATGTCTTCTGAACTTCCGGTTGTGTTTTTACACCAAACCAATCTAAGAACTTCAGTTTGGTGTAAAACAACAACCGAAGTTCCCGTAAAGATTGCATATTTAGTTTCTTGTTTAACACAAATTTCTATTTCTCTGTAGTTATTTTTATTTAAGAGCGGTTTTGTAACTAACTCGAATGAGTATATATTTATAACGCCCCTATTATTTAAAAACCGACGCTTATATTATAATTTATAATGACGCTTTTATTTTACTTTCCGTCGTTTTAAAAACGCGGTCTTTTGAAAATTTGACCGCTAATTGTAATTTTTCGAATTTTCCTAAACCCTATATATATAATATTTCGCTTATCTTTCTTCAACTCATATTCTAACCTTAAAGTTTTCTGTTTCCATCAAAGTTGCTCAAGTCCATCAGTTTTCACTTTCTCAAATTATTTTGAAGTTAATTTGCTCCAAGTCAAGAGGAAATCCAAATAAGTTATGCTCCTCTTCCTGCTTTTGTTTTATGCTTCTTTTTTTAAATCCTGTTAAATGTATCTCTAACTAAAACTTGCTTCCTTTTTTTTAATCTGTTTTGGTGCGAGAAGGCAACGGTGACTCATACACACAAGAACAAATTGATGAAATTTGGATCGAATTTCATATGTAGCCCCTCTTTTTCTAATTATAGTTTAATATTATGGATATGATATTTTGTATAGATATATAGGAATGAAGATTGGTAAACTATGTAATTATTATTGAATCTTCAACTTTTTATGAAACAAATTATTCTTGACGAGAACATTATTGTTGATTTTTTAGCTAAAATCGTTGTAGAGAACCATTGGAAGCAAGGAAAAAAAGGTAAAAGGTAAAATGTAAAATTGAAACATCTTTGGATATAATAAACAGCAGTTCTTTCAAAAAACCGCCGTCTTTACATTAATAGACGACAATTCTATCACAAAACCTTCTTTCTTTACATATAATAGACGACATTGTTTTTATAAAAACCGTCGCCTTTACATCTAATAGACGACTGTTATTTCATAATAGACGACATATTTCACAATAATAGACGACTGTTATTTCATAATAGAGGACATATTTCATAATAATGACGATCGTTATTTCATAATATAGGACATATTTCATATAATAGACGATCAAGTTATTTCATAATAGACGACAGTTCTACAAACCGTCGTCTTTACATATAATAGACGTCATTTATTTCATAAAACCCGTCGTCTTTAGATTAATAGACGACGCTTTTGTAGTAAAAGCGTCGTCTATTAATCTAAAGACGACGGGATATTACCGCTGCGTGGTTTTATGCGTAAAAGATGTCGGGTTTCGATTCTCGACGGTTGAAAAAGCAAATTTACGACGTGTAAATTACCGTTGCCTATTTCGATTTTTGTAGTAGTGTCAATAATAAAATATCATTATTTTATATAGAGATAGATGGAGTTCTACGACAATTGAATTTGATTCTTTCAGCAACCGTATGACTTTTGGTTGAGAAAGTAAAAAATCAACCAATATGTCTTTCAGTTTAAAACATACAAACCAACCAATACATCTTTCGGTTGAAATGGTACATACCAACTGATATGTCTTTAATTGGTACATTATTCTGACTTAATTAAATGTATTATTCTTTCAACATACTTGATTAATTGGTAGTGTCCTTTGAGAAAGTGGTGTTGCACACTTCAGAAAAATTGAATGGATGTCTTTTGCTCTATATTTACTTACTGTTGTTAACATAACAATATGTCAAAAACTAATTCAAAAACAGTTTACTACTCTCTTCTTCTCTACAACCATGCAATTTCCTTATAGTAATTTCTAAGGGAATTCTTTGAATTTTTGCTATTTGCTGTTTTCAGACTTTACTGTATCCTGAAAGTGGTTTGCCAAAAACCCATTAACAAATTCAATTGAATGGGGGCAAATAAAATTTTAATTAAGGAAACGATTCAAATTGAGCCTTTCTTCATATTTCGTTTCTTACTCAACAACTTCCCTATTTTATTTAAAGAACTTGGAGAAAGAAAAAAGAAGAAGCAGTCAAAGCAGTTGAGAGGATAGGTTCTTTTTCTCATTAAACTGCTAGAAGTACAATTACAACCAAAATTAAATTATATATTATCTATTCGATGAGTAGTTTCTTGCCAGCAGAAAAAAGTAGACATGGTACTTGTGAATCCTTCTCAACAAATAGGCTAAGCTACAAGCCTAAATTTTCCCATTTAAGGTCAAACAACCCTTAACCCAATAAATGGGCTCTACTATTCGACCTGGTCATTCTTAGCTCCATTGTTGTCTCTAATAGAATAAAGTAAGTTTTTTTAAAATTTAAAATTTTATTTTTGAAGCTAACAGGTCTAGTGAAAAATAGTCTTAATTTGCATATCAGTGATCTCAAGTTTGAACCCCCATATCACCTTAATAGTGTGTGTGAGAAACCTCGTCCCCTTGTAGTTTAAATTATCGATAAAAAAGGTAAGTTTTATTATTCTTTTTTTCTCTTTTGGTGAGAAGAAATCGTTTCAAGAAATAAAGGGCCAGAACAAAAATTAAAGTAAATTATATTTAGATCAAATCAGATACCGAACCTGGGTTGCAAGTGACTTAACCAAACCCACCAAATTGACCAGAAACGTCTATGGACTTGTGTCTAATAAATTAAGGGCTCGTTTGGTACACCATATTAGACTCTGGATATAAGTAAATAGTCCATGTCGGATGTTTAGTGTCAACTTGTATCATTTAATTACCTGACTATTTTAAACGGGTTAGGCATTTAATACTCTCCTTACTTGACTAACTAATACAACCCACACACCCGGTTTAGATAATACACACATAATTATACAGCTAGGGAAAAAGAACACACACATTCACGTGAAAAATCCGACAACACTATTTTCATCTTCTTCTCCCTAGGGTTCTTCTCCGCTATCTTCTCCAAGGTTATTCTCTTCACTCTTCTCCAGGTATCCATCTCTCTCTCCCCACTATGCTTCTTCTCTCTTCTTCTGTCTTCATCTTCTTTTTCTTTATATATTTGCTCTTTTATTAAATTTTTGTGGAAATTAGGTTATGAGTTTTTCCAAGATGTATCGGACTATCAGGGAGTATTATTCGTGGCCACATATGAAGGGTGACATCGCGGTGTTTGTGAGCAAGTGTTTAATCTGCCAACAGGTGAAAGCGGAGCGGCAGAAACCATCGGGTCTTATGCAACCTCTTCCAATTCCAGAATGGAAGTGGGAGCATATTACCATGGACTTCGTATTCAAACTTCCTCGTATGAAGAAGGGACATGACGGAATTTGGGTGATTGTTAATCGACTCACCAAATCCGCTCATTTCTTACCTATCAAAGAAACTTATTCCTTGTCAAAGCTTGCTGAGCTCTTTGTGAATGAGATTGTGAGGTTGCATGGGGCACCTGTATCCATTGTTTGAGATGAGACCCTAGATTTACATCGCGTTTCTGGAAGAGTTTGCAAGAATCCTATGGTACTAGATTACGGTTTAGTACTGCTTTCCACCCTCAAACCGATGGACAGTCGGAGAGAACTATTCAAACCATGGAGGACATGTTGCGGGCATGTGTACTTCAGTTTAAAGGTAGTTGAGATTCTCATCTAGCCTTGATTGAATTTGCCTACAACAACAGTTATCATTCAAGCATTGAGATGGCTCCTTTTGAAGCCCTTTATGGGAGGCAGTGTCGTACTCCTATTTGTTGGAATGAGGTTGGTGACAAAAAGTTAGAGAAGTTAGATAATATCTGTTTGACAACAGAAAAAGTTAAAATGATTAGAGAGAAGTTGAAGACGGCACAAAACAGACAGAAGAGTTATGCAGATAATAGGTCTAAGGATCTGGAGTTTGCAGTTGGGGATTGGGTGTTCTTGAAGTTATCTCCTTGGAAAGGCATGATGAGGTTCGGGAAGCGTGGGAAGTTGAGTCCCCGTTATATCGGACCTTATGAAATCACGGAGCGTATTGGACTCGTTGCTTATCGACTTGCTTTGCCTCCTGAATTATCTCGGATCCATGATGTGTTCCATGTATCCATGCTGCGAAAGTATATGCCCGATCCTTCCCATGTTCTGGAGTATCAACCCATGAAGTTGAGGGATAACCTGACTTATGAGGAGATACCAGTTCAGATATTGGATAGGAAAGAACAATCGTTGCGTAATCGATCTATTCCTGTAGTCAAGGTGTTGTGGAGGAGTCAAACCGTTGAGGAAGCTACGTGGGAACCCGAGGCACAGATGCGAGCCCAGTATCCTTACCTCTTCGAGTAACATGTATGAATTTGAAATTTCTTTAAGGGGGGTAGGTTGTGACGTCCCTGACCCTTAATTAAAAATTTAAATAAAATAAATGACTTGGGTTAATTAAAAAGAATAATTTAAAAGGGATTAATTGGATTTAAATAATCAAAAATTGAACTGAAATAATTTAATTAAATTAAAGGGGTATTATGGTCCACTTAATTTTCAGACACGAATTTGGCGAAATGAGTTGCACCATTGCGTTCGGATCGTCGAAACGAGTCCGTTGACTAGTGGAACGTTTCAATATGAGGTCGGGAGCTTGAGGGGCATATTGGTCATTTGTCAAAAGTGATAAAATTATAAAAGTACCCCAACAGACCAATCAACTTCTTTCTCTCTCCTCCCTCACGCGTTCTCTCTCTTCTCTCTCTCTCCTCCACACAGCCGGCGCCTTCTTCCCTTCAAATCATCACCGTCCGGTCACGGTTGGACTTGAGACCGGTCCCAAACGATTCCTCTCCTCCTTCAGGTCACATCCCGCCCAAGATCACCGGCTGAAACACCATATTATGTACCTCCCCCTACTGTTCTGATGCGGTTACTGAGTTATGGTTCGATCCGGTGCATACCTTAACGGGGTGTAGCTGTAGACTCTTAATTGAGTATTTTAGTCAGCGCGCAGGACTAGTTCAGACGTATGGGTATTGAGGATTCTGCCATACGGGCCGGGTAGCTTAGTCCATTTTTGGACGGCTTGACCCTGGGTACGGGGCAATTATGATGATGTCCTCGTATCCAATTAAACTATCCCCTGTTGGATGGTTTCCCCGGTACACTTGATTTGGTGTTGATATGTTATTACTTATATGTATATATGTATATGCGTGGGTTACTATATTTGTATTCTTATTGATGTTAGTGAGGATCTTTCCTCACTAGTCGTGCCTACGGGCCAGTGACTGTGTGAGGATGGAAGTTGTACCATGATGTGATTTTCAGGCTATTGTACTATGGTTATGGGGTTTTGATTACTTAACTGAACCTATATATAAATGTTTTGGATTGCATGATTTCAGCATCGGTTTTGCAGCGGTGGGGTTACTATGTTGCTTTAACTTATGAAACCTTGTTTTTGTTCACTCACACTCTTTCTGTTTTGCGCCCCACCAGGCCGTAGTCGTAGCATCTGAGCTGTTCGACCGAGCGCTCCTCTTCTCAGGCTCGACTTGACTGTAGGGCACTTGCCCCTATTATGTAAACACGTTATTCTGCTTTATTTGAAATACTCTTAGTTTGCTCTGTATCGCCCATTAGGGCTGAATTTGATGGCATGAGGCCTATGTTGCGTTGTATGCATGCTGGCACTTGGATATACCTTATGTATGTTTTTATCAGGTTGAATCTTTTGGGATTGTTCTTATTTTAGGGGAGACTCTGCCCGATTTTCGACATGAGTCTTGGTCCCCTTTCTCTTTGTTCTTGTTGAAGAGGGTTTCTTTTTTGTAAGTGGGCCCGGCATTGAGTTAATGTCGATTGTCAACAAGGTTCGGCACGGGTTCTGGGGTGGAATTTGGGTCGGGTCCTGTCAAGTCGCCCCACCCTCCATCAAAACCCCGACCCAACCACAGCTCCCTTGCGAGATCCATTCAACCAAGGTGGAGCAGCTTGGTTGGTAGGTTGGAATGTGGAGTGGAGGTTGTGGTTATGGAGTGGTGGGAAAGAGAGATGAGCAATGATGGATCTAAAAAAGATCTTGTCTTCTGCTTCCCTTTGTAGTAGTTAGGTTGTCTCGCTCGCTAGCTTTGGACCTTCCTCTGCGTCCCTCTTCCGCACTCTTACTACACCGACTCTTGCTTGCTTTCTTTTCATTTGTGGAATGTTGGGGTTGAGTTGATTTGCTTGATCATCATCGGCTTTTATTTTATTCTTTTGTAGAATCATGGATTAAGAGAATTGTTTGAATTGATGAAATGGATTGTTCATGATTTGTCATTTTCTTCTTCTTTTCTGAATTTAATGGGTGATTAGCATGAAGCTTAGGAAGATACATGTGGAGTGTGACAAAAGCACTTCACTTTTAGAAAAGATTCTGAGAATCAAGTATTCTAAGAGTTGTTTGCCATTAAGAAGAGTGGGGGAAGGGGTGGGACATTGAAGCAATAGAATGGGGAGGGGAAGGTGGTTGCTGGGGATTGGGGTTTAGGGGTTGGGAAGGGTTGCTGGGTTTGTAAGTTTTTTAAAAAGTTAATTAATTTTTAAACATTTAAAATAATTTCTTTGAAGAAAAAATATTTATTTTAAAACTATACATGCGTCAACGAAATTAACGATTTTTATTTGAAAACTAACATAAGGGGCAACTTTGGTCACATAATGGAAGTTAAGGGGGGACGTTGAGTCATTATAAATTTTAGTTCACTTTTTATTTTATTTTATTTAATAAGGTGAATGGAAAGAAGAATGAAGGGATATATTTTGCGAATAATGGGGATGAGATGAGTAGATTTTTATTTTATTTTATTTTTTAACAAATGTGCGGGAGTTTACCCCTGCATTCAAGTCCAGTTCAATTCCCCCTTCTCCAATATCTCAGTATTTAAAAAAAAATTTTGTCACCAATGGTCCCGTCACTTTCATAAGTCCTCATTTGAATCTTTAAACTTTCAAATCAATCAATATGGTTCTTAATCTTTTGGTCCACACACAGATTGGTCCTTCTCATCGTATTTGTCAAAATCTTCATTAAATTTAGTCCCCTAACCAACTTTGAAGGGGTATTTTCATTCAAATACAACCTATCCACCAACGACTCAGAGTAATTCTCACATATTTTACTAAATTGGTAAGATGTAGCCTTGTTGAGCAAAAACGTGAGTATTAGGATTGAAATGAACTATAATTAGATGACAATATCCCTTTAAAGTGGCTCATGCGATTGTTTGTGAAAATTTCTTACAGAAGAATATTCACATGTAGATCCTTCACCTTTCGAGCTTCCTTCTCTCTCTTCCTAGATTCTTGCGAAATAAACAGGAGTAAAAGACCACACCGGGGGTGTGTTGGCCAAAGGCCCTTCGATGCCTAAGTTAGTTCGATTGGATATTTGAGAATAGATACAACAATAACTAAAAAGGGTATAGAGTTTTCTCTCACAGGGAGAGCCGGGTGGGCGGAGTCGTGTGTGGTGGCACTTGGCCGCGTGGGAGAGACGAGAGTGAGAGAGGCTGGCGTCTAGGGAGGCCGTCGGCTAGGAGAGAGAGTGGTTTCGGGGATTTTTGCTAGGTTTCAGAATTGAGAGAGGAATTTAGAATTACCTTGTGTGTTGAATGTGGCGATGTATTTATAGGGCTCTAGCCATCTAGGGTTTTTCAAAGAATATCTTCCGATTTGGAAGGAAGATATTCTTTCCCCAAAATGTAGAGATTGAGTCAATTAGTGATTTGATTGGGATCAAATCACTAATTGATGATAATATTCCCAAATAAAGATAATATCCCTATTTTTAGTATAAAATAAATTGGCCAAATAAATGGGCTCAATTATTGACCTAGGAGATATTCTTCTTGTCCATGTGGCACCTCATGATTGGAAGCCAGAATATTTGCTCCCACAAATGCCCCACATCTTCTGCACGGTCCTTGTTAGGCATGGAGGAGATGAAAAATATTCTTTGGGCTTTCCAACTGCATCAGGGCCTTCTTCTTTGAGTCGGACTCCGTTTGCGAATTCGGCTCCTAATTGGAGTAGGCTTTTGAGTTTTTCTTGGAGTTGGGCTCCCAATGGGAATAGGCTTGTGATTCCTCCTTGACCTAGGATACCCAACCTTTATAAATACAAGGCTTCTCTTCACTCTTCTTCAAATTGTAAACTTATTTTCTCTCCTTTCTCGCTTGAGAGAGATCTTGGAGAATTAAGCTCCTTGTCGAAGAGAGGAGTCAATGTGCACACCAAGGTAAGTTGATTTATTTTTTTTCTTCTCTTTTTCTTTCTTCGCGGCGAGGACCAGCTGGGTGGCTGGCTGGTTGTTGTCGTGACCGACGACGGTGGCGTCGAGGCAGCTGCTGCGAATTTCTTCCATTGGGTGACAATATTATGATTGGAAGGGGTTAGTCCTTTATAAAACATACACATTTGAAGTTTCAATGGAATCCCATGATGAGGACATTGATTGAGCAGCCCATTGAATCTCTCCCATGCTTCACAAAACGACTCATCATCTTGCCGTGCACGACTCATCATCTTGCCGTGCAAATAACAAGCTCTTGTTCGTAAGCATGTCGGTCTTTTGCGTGGAGAAGTATTTTTCCAGGAACTTCTTTTGAATGGCAACCCATGTAGTGAGCGAACCAAGCTTCAAGGAATTCAACCAATACTTCGCCTTATCCTTTAAAGTGTATGGAAACACTCTCATTCGAAGTTGATCGTCCGTCACACCTGTCAAGGGAAAATAGCTCACAACATTTAAAATATCCTTTATATGAGTTAATGGATCTTCATTAAGTAAACCATAAAAGGGAGGTAACATATTAAGATGAGCTCATAGTTTCAAGCTACAGTGGGCAGCAAGATGCTTGAAGAGGATGCTGGAATTGTTGGGATATCAAGGTCTCCCATGAACTCATTGGCAGCCATCTCTTGTTCTTCGTCTTAATCTGAACTTGCTTCCGAATTTGAAGGTGTAAAACCAAGAAGGTCAGAGTGGAGAGCAACAATTGTAAATGTGGCAAGAGCTTGCTCTTTTGCAATTAACAGCTCTCTTTTCTAGTCGATTCTGAATTTCAAATATCAACCGGACTGGTTGCAATGAAACAAAAGCATATGGTGTCTACTTTAGTATCAACCAAAATACACAAATCTGAATGGTAGCTAGGCATTCTGATTAGCATATAGGCAAGTAGGCATAATGAATAAGAACATGAATCATGAATCAAACTTCAAACTTGAAATTTATAAACCCAGAATATTCATGTCAGGTTACTGTTAGAAATGTGCCCTAAGAGCCAATACATTTGATGTAATCTCCTTAGAATACATTTCGTATATGATAATAAAGGGCAAACTTATTTGTTATCTTTTACATCAATTAAAGAAACAAATGTCCAGGGAATGCTAAATAAAAGATAAAGTAATCTAAAGAAGATTAGATTAGGGAGACCTTTAATCTCTTACTAAGTATCCCAAAATGTTCCTAATCATAGGATTATCAAATGGGCATTGATAAACCGTCAAGATTAGCACATACTATGTATGCTCAATTAGGAGGATGATTAGTCTCAAACCATTTGTGTAGATGACACTAATACAAGTATGTGGGTGCTCATTAGTGAATGGGTACACTGAACGCGATCAATTGTAGTTCTCGTATGGAGTATTTATCTACATGTCAAACGAGAACTCATAGTTGCAATAATGCAAATTAGTCCTTAGACCTAAGGCATCATGGTTGTCCTATGATGCGTTATTGATCTTAGATAGCTCTTAAAGGCAAGCCGTAAAAGATTTGTCTAAAGTGTTGTTGGGATCTCTTAATTCATCATAGGGGCATGTGAATGTACAATAAGGAATCTCTACCTTCGATAAAGAAGGAGAATGTTTCGAGATGTGATTCAAGAAATCTTTGGCCAAAGTATTTTGAGCTTGATTTAGAAAGTTGTTCTTAATCATGTTCTGTTGAATCATATGAGGTTATAAATCATATTAGGGGTTTGACATAATCAATCCGTACCCTAATAATATGATATGAAACATTGTATAAGAGAAGGACCGTATTGCATTGTAATTCCAACTGAATAGGTTCTTCACCAATTCTGGTTAGCTTGGGTAGCCTTGATATATTGCTAGATGTCACTCTTGGTTCGTGGAAGTCCTAGGATTGATTGTGATCAATCCATATAAAGGAAAAATTAAAAGGGGGTTTTAATTCAGTTGGTTAGAAAGAGTTCTAATATTTTCCCACTTTGCCTTGCTAATTAGAACCTAATGGATCGCACACCTTAAATGGTTAACTTTGAGGAATACATATGATGTTGTGGAAATAAATTTGATCAATTTGATATGGATGATTTACTATGTGTAAAAGAGTATTTGGGCCTCGGTAATAGTTAACGGAAGCCCAAATGGTTGGGTATTAAGCCTAAGGGCTTAAGACACCTAAACATTATGGTTTAAGTGTCACAATGCCCAATTTTGGAAGCCCAATAGGATTTGGCCGAAAATGCATAAGTAAATGGGTATGGGAATTGTTTCCATAAGCTATCTTTCATAAGCTCATTACACAAACACAATCCAATGTCAACCAAATAGTTTTGGGAGATCAAAGAGAGAAAAAAAGAGAGTTTTCAAGAGTGAAACACTTTCATCTTTCAAGAGGTTTAGATTGAAACCAAGTCTTGGGGATCTAGCACTAGCATCCTTGTATTCCCAAGATTCTTCCCTCTCATCTCAAGGTTCCATTGGTGTGGAGACTTAGAGGCCATATCCTTTTGTGGCTCACAAGGAGGAGAAAGATCAAGGAGCAAAGATCAAAGATCAAAGAGGAGATCAAGAAAGAGGAAATCATCAAGAGAAGACCAAACACAAATTGGTTCATATAATTGCTTCAAGGGTAATTAGATCTTATCCTTTCTCTTGAATTTTCCATTCATGAAATCATATCAATGTTCATGGCTTAAGATACTTGGAAGAAGTTTTGTTTTTGATTTTAAACAACAACCACCATAAACTTCCGCTGCGATTAATTTGATTAAATGCATGTTTAATATTCAAATGAACTTCTCAAAAATGTTTTAAAAATCCTTCAGTTACATCGAAGCCCAAGTTAGGGATTTAGCCACTCATATTGGGAAAGAAACTTAAACAGAAATGAGAAAACATAATGAATGCAATACGAGTAGAAAAACCCTTTTATGAAGTTCTTGTGGTGTCCAATGCTTATCCAAGAGCTTCTCCACGTCAAATGATTCTCCAAGAGCTTCCCCACATCTAGAAGGATGTATGGAGGTTAAGGAGGTGATTTGGGATGAGTTTGGGTGAGTGGTGATGGATGAGAAAGAGGAAATTCGTAAGGAAAGGGAAGAAAGGCTTGCTGGGACAATTTTGGTGATTTGGGGCTGTTTAGAGCTTTGGGTTGGTTGCTGGAGTATTTGGGGTTGTGGGAGTGTTTGAGGGTGATTTTTGAATGTGTTTGGGAAAAGATGGGAGTGTGGAGGATGGAATGAAGGATGGATGAATTGTGGGACTGTGAATTCCAGGATGTGGTTCATTCATTTGGTGTCGAATGGATGTAGTATTTAAAGAGAGAAGGAAAGGGGAAATCTAATTTAAATATGCCTTCTACATACAACACTCACTTCACCAACTTTACCTAACACACCAATGCAATTGAAAATCAATTTCATTTCTTATTTGGTTGTTGCACTTCGCCAACAAAGCCCACCAAAAACCATAGCTCATGCATAGCTCATCATGACCAAGCAACAATCAGCTCATCCTTAGGTCAACATGAATAGAAACTTCATGGGCTCACGAATTGGGTTTTCCTTAGGCAATTGATGACTTTGAAGCATCCATCTTGAATTTCAGAATGACATCTTTCCAACCACATGTCATTTGGGCCAATCCAAGGTCGGAGGAAGAAGTTAAGGCCGAAACAAATTGCTAACTCAGTTTGCACGTTTTTGCACCATTTTGCATCTTTTCCTATCCAAAGCCACCAATGCTACATAAAGCTCAATGAACTAAATGATTCACACAAAAGATATTAAAAGCACAAGTTTAACTCAAAAACATAACGAAATCAAAAGCTAGAACGGTACAAAATGATATACAATGATGAATTGATCACCTAAGCCACAAGGCGAGTCATGGAGCAGCCCGAGCCGTGGAGCCACAGTAGGGAGCCCACGGCACAGCCCAACATGAAAAAAAGGGCAAGACAGCAGACGACCACTGCAGCAACAGCTGGCAACAGCCGAAGATGCTCACAGAAAAGCCTGCTTGCCCAACTGTTGAAACCGTAGCAAAAGCCAAAGTCCAATAGCCAGGATTCACGACGTGCGCCACAAGAAGAAGAAACTGTCGTCGCCTCGAGCGAAGGCAGCACCATCCTGTCGTGCCATCTATCCACCCACTGCTTCGCAGCAACAACCAGTTAGGAACTACCCTACTGGTCCTCGCTGCATGCAAAAATAAAAAAAAGGAAGAAATTCGCGGCAGTTGCCCCGACGCTACCGCCGTCGATCACGACGACAACCAGCTGGCCACCCAGCTAGTCCTCATCGCGAAGAAAGAAAAAGATAAGAAAAAAAATAAATTCAACTTACCTTGGTGCGCACATTGACTCCTCTTTTCGACAAGAAACATAATTCTCCAAGATCTCTCTCAAGCGAGAAAAGTGAGAAAATAAGTTTTCAATTTGAAGAAGAGTGAAGAGAAGCCTTGTATTTATAAAGGTTGGGTATCCTAGGTCAAGGAGGAATCACAAGCCTATTCCCATTGGGAGCCAAACTCCAAGAAAAACTCAAAAGCCTACTCCAATTAGGAGCCGAATTCGCAAATAGAGTCCGACTCAAAGAAGAAGGCCCAAATGCAGTTGGAAAGCCCGAAGAATATTTTTCATCTCCTCCATGCCTCACAAGGACCATGCAGAAGATGTGGGGCATTTGTGGGAGCAAATATTCCGGCTTCCAATCATGAGGTGCCACGTGGACAAGAAGAATATCTCCTAGGTCAATAATTGAGCCCATTTATTTGGCCAATTTATTTTATACTAAAAATAGGGATATTATCTTTATTTGGGAATATTATCATCAATTAGTGATTTGATCCCAATCAAATCCCTAATTGACTAAATCTCTACATTTTTGGAAAGAATATCTTCCTTCCAAATAGGAAGATATTCTTTGTCACATCCTGGATCGGCTCCGTCGTAGCACGATATTGTCCGCTTTGGGCCCCACCCTCACGTTTTGTTTCTGGGAACTCATGAGCAACTTCCCAGTGTCACCCATCCTGGGATTGTTCTAGTCCAAACTCCCTTAACTTCGGAGTTCTCATGGAATTCGAAGCCAGTGAGCTCCCAAAAGGCCTCATGCTAGATGGAGGTGGGCATGTACATATAAGGCACATCACCCCCTCTCCGTTGGTCAATGTGGGATGTTACAATCCACCACCCTTAGGGACCCGACGTCCTCGTCGGCACACTGGCACAACACGTCAGAGTGGCTCTGATACCATTCTGTCACATCCGGATCAGCTCCGCCGTAGCACAATATTATCTGCTCTAGGCCCCGCCCTCACGGTTTTGTTTCTGGGAATTCACGAGCAACTTCACAGTGAGTCACCCATCCTGGAATTGCTCTAGCCCAACTCGCTTAACTTCGGAGTTCCCATGGAATCCAAAGCCAGTGAGCTCCCAAAAGGCCTTGTGCTAGATGGAGGTGGGCATGTACATATAAGGCACATCACCCCGTCTCCTTTGGTCGATGTGGAATATTACATTCTTTGAAAAACCCTAAGTGGCTAGAGCCCTATAAATACATCGCCACATTCAACACACAAGGTAATTCTAAATTCCTCACTCAATTCTGAAACCTAGCAAAAATCCCGAAACCACTCTCTTCTCTTCCACGCGGCCAAGCGCCACCACACACGGCTCCGGCCACCCGGCTCTCCCCGTGAGAGAAAAGTGGTAGCTGCCCTAAAAGTTTTCCAGCCCTACCCACCATCTTTTAGGCCTTCACTCGAGCCTCTTGGACCAATCCCCATGAAATTGGAACCATCCATTGTCACCCTAATGTTCAATATTGCACTCCCTACATATATGAAGAATAAGAAAAGAAAAAAAGAAAGGAAGCACAAGAAAATGAGAAGAATATGGGTGAACTATCTTGCTATGCATAAGGAGACGATTTATCTGAAACCCCCCAACTCATCATAAGTTGCATAATGTCTTGCCAAGACATTAACTAAGGCACTTCTTGGGAGGCAACCCATGTGTTCAAGAAGAAGGTGCTTGGTAGCGGTCAACCTAATCGCATCAAGGGGGAGTTTCCCTAAACCTTTTTCTTAAATTTTCCCCTTATTATTTACATGTTCTTAATCATCTTTACTATGCTTTATCATTGAGGACAATATTCAATTCAAGTCTTGGGGAAGGTTTTCAATGTTTGTTCATTTGTCACTAATATTTTTTTTAGAATGTTATTCAATCAATGATATGGAGCTGCCATTGAGGTTTTCATATCAGAATTTTTGCAGTTCACAAAGCTTTTGCTCTTAGAATTCTGGTGGATAAAGTATCATGCTCAAATTCTTGAAGAAAAATAGTGGAGACTACCCTAGTGAGCTATACCGAGCCTATTTCCTTTCTTGAGAGGGTTTAAAGTGTTTCTATTTCTCATCCCTACTAATTTCTTCAATTCACTATAAATGATCTCATTGTTCCATTTTGATTGAATACTAAGGAAGATTCTCTTTTGAAGATATCATGTGCTAACTCTCATGAATGAATGAACTCATTGAAGTGATGCTAGGCTATGTGTGCATAACCATTCTATGTGCGTTCTTTTCACCCTACCCATATGTGTGTTCCATCAGTCCTCTTGAAGCCAAACACTTCAAGCCTTTTTCTTCTATCACCTTCATCATTCCCCTACCTTTGTATCTCAATCAGAGTTATTTAAACTTGTAGCCATACCTTATAGCTTAGAAATATACCATGGTGTGCCAAGATAAAGTTTGAAGCAAGGAAGTTGCTGCCATATACCTAAATGGAAAATTGGTGTGAATATGTGCAATGAAGTTAAAGAAGAAGCATATCAAATCAGCAAATAAGAAAGATAAAAGAGAAAGTGTTTCGATTTGATCTAAGTGTGAAATATAAGGTCTATGCCAGGTGATACCATGAAGTTTGCAGCCATGCCATTCTAAATCAATGATACCTCTTGCAGATCAATGAAGAATGCAACCTTGGTATGTTCTTAAGTTACTTGTTTTTCCTTTCCAATTCTTCCATTTCCCCTAACCTTAGCCTTTCATTACAACCTTGTGAAAGACCTAGCTGATCTTTGAGGATGTATTCATGGGTGCTAGTATGTATGTGTGTATCCTTATTCGTAGTATTTGATTCCTTTCATAAGATCTAACCAAAAATTGTGCTTCTATTTCATATACTCACTTATACTTGCTTGAGAGAATAAAACCATAGGTTCTGAGTGATTGAGTAATATCTTAGAGAATTAGAGTCGAAGCATTTCCTTTCTTCAACGTTTGAGTGTGTTTGCTTTGAACCAGTGTGCCTTTGAGCTATAGCTTCCACTTTACACACTAATTGATCACCTATCTTGGCAACTCTGTGGTGTTGGAGGTATGACTAAAGTTTTCTTTCATTTTCATTAGTTGATTTCAAAGGTTTTTCTCTAACCACTTTGTTTTGTAGAGTCGGTAAAGCGTTTATGGGCGTCGTATCAGTTAAACCCTCAAGAGACACAACTCCTACTATGGATGCCTAAATGTTTAAAGGCTTGTTGCATAGTCTCAATGCAATTGAGTTACCTGTGGAAGTGGTCTAGTTAACTTCTTGTTTAATTTTTGAGATTTATTTTGTTTTATTTTGCTCGAGGACTACCAAAATCTAGGTCTGAGGGTATTTGATCAATTCATAATTGTATATCATTTTGTACCATTTTAGCTTATGATTTCATTATGTTTTTGAGTTAAACTTGTGCTTTTAATCTCCTTTGTGTTTATCATTCAGTTCATTGAGCTTTAGGTAGCATTGGTGGCTTTGGGTAGGAAAAGATGCAAAATAGTGCAAAAACGTGCAAACTGAGTTAGCGATATGTTTTGGCCTTAACTTCTTCCTCTGACCTTGGATTGGCCCAAATGCCATGTGGTTGGAAAGATGACATTTTGAAATTCAAGATGGATGGCTCAAAGTCATCAGTTGCCTAAGGGAAGCCTAATTCGTGAGCCCATGAAGTTGCTAGTCATGCTGACCTAAGGATGAGCTGATTGTTGTTTGGTCATGATGAGCTATGGTTTCTGGTGGATTTTTGGTGAATTGCAACAGCCAAATAAGAACAGAAACTAATTTTCAATTGCATTGGTGTGTTAGGTAAAGTTGGTGATGTGAGTGTTGTAGGTAGAAGGCATATTCAAATCAGATTTTCCCTTTCCTTCTCCCTATAAATACCACATCCATTCCACACAAAATGAATGAACCACATCCTGGGATTCACACTCCCACAATTCATCCATCCTCCATTCCATCCCCCACACTCGCATCATTTCCCAAACACATTCAGAAATCACCCTCAAACACTCCCACAACCCCCAAACACTCCAGCAATCAACCCAAAGCTCTAAATAGCCCCAAATCACCAAAATTGTCCCAACAAGCCTTTCTTCCCTTTCCCTACAAATTTCCTCTTTCTCAGCCATCACCACTCTCCCAAACTCATCCCAAATCACCTTCTTAACCTTCATACATCCTTCTAGATGTAGGGAAGCTCTTGGAGAATCATTAGACATGGACAAGTTCATGGATAAGCATTGGACACCACAAGAACATCAGAAAAGGGGTTTTTACTCTTATTGCATTCATTATGTTTTCTCATTTCTGTTTAAGTTTCTTTCCCATTATGAGTAGCTAAATCCATAACTGGGGCTTCGATGTAACCTAACATGAATATTCTGGGTTTATAAATTTCAAGGTTCAAGTTTGTTTCATGATTCATGTTCTTATTCATTATGCCTACCTGCCTATATGCTAATCAGAATGCCTAGCTACTATTTAGATTTGTGTATTTTGATTGATACTAAAGTAGATACCATATGCTTTTGTTTCAATTGAACTATGAATAGGAAGAGTAAGTATGGACATTCGACAACAGGGATTAGATACATGCTTGGTTGTTTAAATCATTCTTCTATGCTTAATTGATTTCTAACGCTTAATTTAGGTTTGACAACAAAGGACCTAATTAGGGAATTAGGAATACAAGGTTAGGACCAGACACCATGGCTTAATCATACTTTAGCTAGAATCAATCTTTGAATCTGAATTAGACTTGTCACTTGAATCTTTATAACCTAGAATTGGATTGTTATGGTGAATCGAATGCCCTAGTCTACAAATATGTTTTCCAACCCTTAAGACCACTCTTTGTTACACTTGTTTATTTGCTTTTGTTTGCAATTTCGTTTTGGTTCATTTGTTTTCACAATCACAATCACTCACTTTAAATTATGTTTTAGACCTAACTCTTGTTTCTAGAATTAGGTAATCTAAGTATATAATTAATCTGACCTTCTCAGTCCTCGTGGGTAATACCTCATTCTTTTCTTGCTATACTATTAATTGGCCGGTACAATTGCGAGTTAACACAACATTGGGCCGCAATGCCATTTTTTTTTTGTGCCACTAGTTTTTTTTTTCAATTGTAAACTTGGGTTTTTGACATGTTGTTCGACTTGCAATTTTCTTCCTTTTTTTACAACTATTCGTTGATCATGTCTTCCAAAGATCATAGCCGATCACCCAGTGCGCAACTGCCTTTGTAACTGTGGGGCGGTTCCAATGTGCACAAGAAGAGATTTCTTGGCTAATCTGCATCACGTTAGGTCTGAAGCTCAATTACAGAAGTGGCGCGCCACCTATGCCTCTGCCATACCTGATGACGTGCATGTCAAGCTGACGGAGTCTTCGATTGACGATCCTCCCTGTGTGGATCCAAATTATCTAAATGCTAGGATTATCACATTTTGTCCCTTTTATTTCTCCTTGGGCTTTACGTTCCCGTTGTCAAAGTCTTTCAGGAAGGTGTTCTTCACCATGAAGTGTACCCCTAGCCAATGTACTCCAAATGTCTACCTGGCGATCATGTGTTTTGAGAATCTGAGCCGTTTCTTCAAGTTGGATCTGACGGTGCGTGAGCTCTTCTACTTCTTTGAAGTGAGGTGCTACGAGAAGTATGCTCAGATCCGTGTATGCAAAGCCAAGATTTTTGACAGTTTTAGCTAAGGACATCATGTATGGCATGCCGATGTGTTGGCAGTCAGTGGACGATGGGAAGGCGAGGTTGACGATAGTCCACTTGTTCCCGTCACTTACTGCGATGGTACATCATACTTCTACTGATCTGCTTCCTTTTTATCTGACTTCTTTGATGTGTGACTAACTGACTTCTGTCTTCTGCTTTCAGAGAATAATATCTGCAAGAAACTGGATCTTGGGCCGGATATGGTTAACATCGGCCTAGCTCTAAACATCCCTGCGAGGTTTCACGAATGGCGCTGGCTGTTAAGCGAGTATCAGAAGAAAGCTAGTGGCCTGCCCCTGCCCAAAGATGTTGAGAGATGGAAGTGGTATGGTCCAACCTCAGATGATCTGCCAGCCAAATAGGAGGAGTTCTTGACCGAACCCCCTCAAAGAGTAAGGCCAACGCCAAGTCTTCCAAGGATTATGCTACAATTTCGCAGGCAAATGATGTGTCTCATCTTAGGAAGAAGCCGAAACTTCCTTCTGCTATGATCAAGTCTTCTTCAAAAGAACTTTCGTCAGCTTGGAAGAGTCAAGTGGGAACTACTTCTTCATTGTCTGCCAGGGTCAAGCATGTCGTCGGCGCATATAGCAAGAAGGTTGGTGGCATGATTAATGTTTAGGACATTTTGCTCAAGTCTTCCACTAACCAGCTTAAAGACTGCAATATGCCTTGCAAAGAAGTCCGGTCCCGAGCTAGTTTGCCTTTTGAGAAGCAAAGAGTTGCTGACGTTCCTCCTCGAAGTTCGAGTTGTCTGCACCAATCAAGGGATGAGGATTGAACTCGGAGGACTCCTCCTCCATCTAACCATCGCGATTCATCTACCAAGCCACGAGTAGTCAAACATGGAGTTAATTCAGCATCGTTGACTCCTTTGGAGGTGAGGATGGTGGCGGCTAAGAAGGTCAGAGAGTCATCTACTCGGGCAAAAGGTTCTTCTGAAATGCGAACAGCTAGTCCAAAGGTTGACAAGTCTAACTCCGCAGGGGATGCATGTGTGTTTGATTTGCTAAAGACGAACTTTCTGTGAAGCCCGTCTGCTTGCGTTAAGCTGGTTGATCATATCCATCAGGCTGGCGATCTTGGCACCTTCTCAAGTCTTTCCTTGGATAAGCAAAAGGCTGGCGATGTCCATTTACTTTTTTTAAAAAAAAAAAGAGTAATTTTTGCTGTTGAGGCCATCCGCAACTCATCTGCTGTTGCCCCCTCTTATACTCACCTCAATGAGTTGGAGAAGAATGTTGATATGACTGGCAAGCTCTCGGTCAAGTAGATCCGTCATGAAACGTGGATGTCTGAAATGAAGGAGAGCATTTCTATGCTGAAGAGTTCTCTTGCTAAAAAATATAGTGAACTCAAATCTTCTACTGCTGCCTTGCATAGTCGAAAAAGGCCTATTTCCATGTTGAGAGCAAGAATGCTGGCATCTCTCATAGCTATGACAAACTTCTTGCCAACTTTGATGCCTACCACAAGGGTGCTGAACAATCCAATTATGAGGTTGTCATCGACGTGTACAAGTTGGGCTACTTGGACTGCAAAAATGGGGCTGCTCCTTGTTATCCCATTGCAAATGAGGATGTTGAGATGCTCTGTCTTGACATTCCCCCTGCCCAAGGTGCGCAAATTAATGATGTGAATATGGAGGCAACCAAAAGGCAAGTGGCTGATGAGACTGCAGCTGATGAGGTGGAGGCAAGTTTAGCTGAGCAGGCAGTTGAGGCTGCTGAGCAGACAGTTGCATCTGATGAACATGTAATTGAGCTAGGCGGAGCCATGGAGGATGCAGTTGATCAGGCGAAAGCTGAGGAGGTTGTCAACCAGTAGATGGATATTCCTTTATCTTTTCAAGCCTTGTAATATGCTTTTCTGTTTGCAATAATTGGTATTGTTTGGCCATCTTTCTTTTTTTGAACTCTAGCAAGTTGGTCACTTTGCTGTTGGAATTTTTTGTTATTTAAACCAAAATTTTGTTTCAGTCTTGTGAAATGCTTGAGTGACCTACAGGTGCCTTGGTTTTACATCTCCCTTAGGATGCTTGAATGTTTACCCACCACTTACTTAGAGGGTGATCTTCTGCTTCTCCCTTAGGATGCTTCATGGTAGTCGTCCTACGTCTCCGTTAGGACATTGTTTATCGACAATGGCCAAGTTGGCATGCTTCTCCTTGAGGACGCTTCATAGCTGTCGCCCTGTGTCTCCCTTAGGACTTTGCTTATAGACGATGTCCTAGTTGGCCTGCGTATCCCTTAGAGCACTTCCACCCACTTGCCATGACAAGGGGCAAGGGGAAGCAAGGGCTATTACCATTCATGTGAATAGTGGCAGCCCTTGTAAAAGGCTGCTTGTGTTTCCACACATTACTATGGCAACCCAAGGGCAACCACTATTCACATAAGATATGAGGAGAGGAATTGTATAGAGTTTTGGTGTGGGAAGTAAAGAATATGCTAGGTATTTATAAAATTTAAAAAAAAATGTTTTTTTTTCAATTTTTTTGTCATTTAAATTGGTTGTTGACGTTAGCATTACATCACTTGCCCAGACAGCAGCACGGGCTGATTCTGCCTATGGGCTTGCCTAGGTTGGTGGGCCCCACGCTTGCCCTTGTGCGCTAGAGCCATCTCGCGAGCTAAGCCCTCTCCTGCCCAGACAAAAGGCCTTTCGCTAGAAGTGCTCTTAGGACACTTCATGGTTGTCACCCTGCATCTCCCTTAGAACACTGCTTATAAGCGACGCCCTGGTTGGCCTGCGTTTACCTTAAGACGCTTCATGGTTGTCGCCTTGCATCTCCCTTAGGACGCTTCATGCTTGTCGTCATGCGTCTCCTTTAGGACGCTGCTTATGGACGACAACTTGATTAGCTACGTCTCCCTTAGGATGCTTCACGGTGGTTTCATCTTCTTTGATCCTTGCCTTTGTGTTATAATAAAGGCTTTTTTGAGCACAAGGTCTC
The DNA here is from genome assembly GCA_024362665.1 of Prunus padus. Taxonomy (NCBI): domain Eukaryota; kingdom Viridiplantae; phylum Streptophyta; class Magnoliopsida; order Rosales; family Rosaceae; genus Prunus; species Prunus padus. The sequence continues at coordinate 19,079,145 of JANFAM010000010.1, read as the reverse complement.
TAGGTAGGAATTTTCTAACTTTGGCTCTTTTGTTGTAGTAGGACATTAATTGTTGTTGATAAGCTGCAACTCGAACAATGATCTTTTCTCTTTCTTCCTCTAGCAAGTCGAGGTTGACCTTCATCTGCTCATAATTCTGATCCAGGCTGCCCATCTCAATGCTCATGGATGGGACAGTGATATGAGGTGGAATGATTGCTTTAGTTATGTAGGCGAGGGAAAATAGGGTTTCGCCAGTTGATCTTGTTTTGGTGGTGCGATAAGCCCATAGGACTCCAAGCAGTTCATCAATCTGCATCAGGTCCGGCGGCTATGCTTCTTCGATGCTTGGCTGATCAAGGTGCTCGACCGAAATTGAACATCTAAACTGGTATCCAACGCTGATCCCAGACTTGCCAGCCCATCTGCATGTGTGTTTTCTGCTCGGGGAATTTGTTGGATAGTGAAGGTAGGGAATGCCATCAAAAGCTCTTGGACTTTGTCGAGGTACTAGATCATTCTTAAGTCTTTTTCCATGTACTTGCTTGAAGCTTGATTTGTGATCAGCTGGAAATCTGAGTAGATGGCTAACCTCTTGATCGATAGCTCATTTGCTTGGCGCAGGCCAGCGAGCAACGCCTAGTACTCTACTTCGTTGTTTGAGGCTTGGTCCAACAAAGTTCTGTCTGGGGTGATTATAAAGACGCATGCTCCAGCTCCCTTGTGATTCGACGCTCCGTCTACGCCCAACTACCACAATACTTTGGGTTTATTAGGATCAGCGGAGGAGGTCTCGTCTGCTCTAGAATTTTCCATTGGTCTGCTAACCATCTTCTCTTCTTTTGCTGATGGAGTGAACTCTGCAACGAAATCTACTAAATCATGGGCTTTTATAGCAGTCTTTGGCCGGTAGAGGAGGTCGTATTGACTTAATTCGATAGCCCATTTCATGAGTCACGGAGAAGCATCGGGACTATGAAGAATCGATCTCAAAGGAAGCTATGTCATGATGATGATTCGGTGAGCTTGGTAGTAGGGTCTTAACTTTCTTACGGAACTACAAGTGACAAAATGAGTTTCTCCATTTTCGGATAGCGAGTCTCTACATTAAGGAGGGCTTTTGACGTGTAGAATACCGGATGTTATTAGGGAATGGCTTTTCTTGGTCCTAATTCTTTAATTGCTATTATGGAATGGGTATTCTCTTTCCCTTATGGTCTACTTGACTGTCATGAACGGGATATGCTTCCTCCCCTGATTGTTCTGCTCCTTTCATATTTGCTTGATTTATAGGGACAACCGGGCTTGTTTGCTTTTCTTCAGCCCTTAAGCTAAGCATTTTCTTGTCATCGCTTGATCGTTGTTGATCTGGAGCGTGGCGGATGTGATGGCATTGATCTTGCCAATCCATGGTCTACCCAAGATGCAATTGTAGGGGAGACTTCGTCGATGATCATGAATGTCTGAGCGCTAATCACTGGCGGGGAGTAGACGTTGAGCTCTTTCATTCCCACAATAATAGTGGTCACTCCGTTGAAACTGATCAGTGACCTAGCCGACTTGTTGATGTTGGCCTCCATTCCTATCTGTTGGACCACCGAAAGTTATAGGATGTTGGCTGCGAGTCCTCGTCTACATGAACTCGATCGATCATGGCTTGCGCAATCTGTATCCTTATGAAGAGGGCTTCATTGTGTGGAAGATCAAGTCCACTCAAATCTTTCTTCTGGAAGTCGATCACGGGATCGTCTTCAAATGCTGGGCAGCTGGTTAAGACTTTGGAGATGACAGTGACCTGTTTAGTCTTCCTCTTCTTTTCCTTGCTAGTCAGCTCGGTTTCTTTGGAGTCCGCCAGGATAGTGTTAATCCTTATGACTTTCTACAGGGGCTCCTTGGTGGTGTCGCGGTCCTCGATCTCCTTGGTGGTCTCTTACAAGCTCTTTGAGGTACATCTTCCAGGATCGGCAGTTGGCTGTGTCGTGCTCATGACTCCCATGGAAGACACAGGACTAGTTGGTACTTCTTTTGTCGAGATCTCCCTTCAAATGTGGTGGTCTTCTCAGCAAGGGCTTGTCCTTCACGTGGGCCTAGATTTGATGTATCGAGATAGTAAACTTTGTATAGACTTCGTCTGCTGATGCGCCACCTTGGGATTGTGCAATTGTGCCTTGCACTTTCCTCCATAGTTCTTGCTGTTGGGCTTGTCACTTCTCTGACCTGCCTCTTTTGCTGATTGGTCGACTTGCTTGGCAAACTTCTTTGTGGCTATTCGATCGTCATCCCAGAGCGCATAGCGTTCCGCTGTCAAGAAGACCTCTACCAAAGTCTAGCTGGGAGCAATAGTCAACTCGTGATATAGTTCGTGCTCAATTGGTAGACCCTTCTTGAAGGTAGAAGATGCGTTTCGGTCATCGCTTCCCACGATGTTGGCCTTTTCTACCTTGAATCTCTTGATGTAGTCTCGGAGGGATTCGTCATGCTTCTTGCACAGGTTGAACAAGTGGTCAGTGTTCTTCTTGATCGTCCGGTAGGAAGTGTACTCCTTGATGAAGACGAAAGCTAGCTCCTTAAAGTTGCTAATCGACCCGGATGGCAGGGTATGAAACCAACCCTATGATGCTCCTCGTAAGGTCATGACAAACACCTTGCACATCAGCGCGTCTTCGGCCTTGTAGAGAATTATAACACTTTTGAAGTGCTTCAAAGGCTCTTGGGATCAGAAGCCCCTTTGAAGTGTGTGAAAGAAGGCGTTGAGAATCGCTTCGGTGGAGCCACCTGCTCGATCTCGGCGGTGAATGGTGAGGAGTTCACTTGGTCCACCTCCCTATGCAGAGCATCTTTGAAATCTCCTATGATCTTCAAATCGGTTATTCACGAGCTTCTCGACATTTTCTGCCCGCATGGCCTACAGTTCACGTCGGTGTCCTCCATGTGCAAATTTCTCACGGGAGAATATTCGTGTGTAGATCCTTCACCTTTTGAGCTTCCTTCTCTCTCTTCCTAGGTTCCTGCGAAACAAACAGGAGTAAAAGACCACACCCAGGGGCTGTTGGCCAAAGGCTCTCTGATGCCTAAGTTAGTTCGATTGAATCTTTGAGAATAGATACAGCAATAGCTAAAAAGGGTAAGGAGTTTTCTCTCACGGGGAGAGCCGCATGGCCAGAGCCGTATGTGGTGGCACTTGGCTATGTGAGAGAGACGAGAGTGGGAGAGGCCAACGGCTAGGGAGGCCGTCGACTAGGAGAGAGAGAGAGAGAGGTTTCGGGGATTTTTGCTAGGTTTCAGAATTGAGAGAGGAATTTTGAATTACCTTGTGTATTGAATGTGACTATGTATTTATAGAGGGCGGATCGCATGTCCCCAAAATTGGTGTCCCCTTCGTGTCCCTTCTTATTTGCTTGACACGTGTCAACTCACTTAAAAGAAAATTAAGAACAAATAATTTTGGGGACATGTGTCAAGCAAATAAGAAGGGGACATGGAGGGGACACCAATTTTGGGGACATGCGATCCTCTCCCGTATTTATAGGGCTTTAGCCATGTAGGGTTTTTCAAATAATATCTTCATATTTGGAAGGAAGATATTCTTTCCCTAAAATTGAGATATTGAGTCAATTAGGGATTTGATTGGGATCAAATCACCAATTGATGATAATATTTCCAAAATAAGATAATATCCTAAAGTGGTGATATTATCGTTTAATTGGTGATTATATTCCCACATAAAGATAATATCCCTATTTTTTAGTATCAATTTATTGGCCAAATAAATGGGCTCAATTATTGATCTAGGAGATATTCTTCTTGTCAACATGGCACCTCATGATTGGAAGCCGGAATATTTGCTCCCACAACGATGACACACAATCAGTTTTTATCGAAATTTTGTATGAATGCAACAATAAAGACCAAATTAATGTGTCGACCCAAAGATGAAGGACCACATTGATTGATTTCAGAGTTTAAGGACTAAAATGAAGACTTTAAAAAAGTTTACGGACTAGTGATAAAAACTCAAAAAAAATGTGGGAGTGTATAGATAAGGGGGATGGGTAAAAAGAAAAAGGGAGTTTCAATTATTTTCCAAAATTGATCAAAATGTTATTGAGATGATGATTGATTGGTTGTGTACTCTTATAAATAAAAGATTATAACCAAACTCAAACGTAAGAATCCATAAACCACTCATTTAAAACGCCACCAATAACACCAATTAAAATATCATTATTCTACAACGAAAAGAAAAAAAATAGAAACTCATGTGGCTCATGTGACATTTTCTCTTCCACTTGTTAGACAAAGCAATCGTTAAAGCTCAGACCAAAAAAGAAAAAGCAATTGTTAAAGCCTCACATATCTTTATCTTTTTACTCAAATATTTTTTTTTACCGGCGGTAGGTGAGTCTGGTAGGCTCTTCTCCTCCTTATAAAGCCTAGCAGCTATTCCATTACAAAACAAAAACTTCAAACTTTCTCTCTCTGTCTCTATTTTCATCTCTTCCAATCCCACCAACCAAAAGAGAAAAACAAAAAATCATTCCCCAAAAACCAAGCTAAGTATTAAGATGCCGGCCGATAGTTCTTCAGTTTCAGGCCATGGCCAAACTGTTTGTGTCACCGGAGCTGGAGGCTTCATTGCTTCCTGGATTGTCAAACTATTGCTAGAAAGAGGCTACACTGTCAGGGGAACCTTGAGAAACCCAGGTCAGTCCAAATCATTATCTTCTTGGCCTATGAGTTGTTTGTTTTGTCCTACATTCAGGTATCGACATGTTATGTTGTGAGACTGTGAATTAGAACCGGCCATTAATTCATTTGAATTATATCTAAATTTGTGGTTCTTATTCACAGTTTGACAAGGTAACACTATGCATATATGGGGATACATAATTCTTCCTGTATAGATATTTTTTTTCCTTTTTGGTGCTTTTCTTATTTTGGGTTGATCACAGATGACCCAAAGAATGCTCATTTGAGGGAGCTTGAAGGAGCTCAAGAGAGGTTAAGTTTGCGCAAAGCTGATCTTCTTGACTATGAGAGTCTCAAAGAAGCCATCAACGGCTGTGATGGCGTTGTTCACACAGCATCGCCGGTTACAGATGACCCAGTGAGTTTTTTGTTTTTTTGTTTCGGTCTCTGTTTCCTTACTTTGTTTCTTCCTTTTCCTGTTTGGTTGCCGAGAACATGCCGGAAAAAAATATACAAAAGATAAGAAGGAATAATTTGGTAACGGATATTGGTTTTGGTTGGGTGAATATTTTTTCATTTTGGTATTTTTCAAAGGAACTTTTAAATTCATGTCCCACTTTATAAGGCCTATAAGAAAGTTCTAGTGAATTTACTTTTTCCTAATATTGTAACAATATATTCATTATCTTAATTTATATTTTCGCTGCATGGTAATGTATTCATCATGATTACGTCTTAATTAAATTAAAGAAAAAATAATTTTAGTAGTTTGGTAAAAAGCTCACATTTCAGTTACTTTGTACCAGATCTTTCTTTTCTTTTTCATTTCAGTTACTCATTTTAGAAACTTTTTTAAATCGTTTGATTTAAATTCAACGGTGAGTGACCACAATCTCTTAGACTTCTATAGTCCAAGCGATCGGGACTATAAACTATCAGTTCCAATCTCTTGGACCACATGAGTCCAAGAAATTTGTGATCACCCACCGTTAGATTTAAATCCAACGGTTCACCCACTTTTTGCCCTCATTTTAAAAAACTTTTTTAAACCGTTGGATTTAAATCCAACGATGGGTGACCACAATCTCTTAGACCCCTATAGTCCAAGAGATCGGGACTATTTAAACTAAACCTTAACACGTGGATGTATTCTTGTATCATATAATTAATTTCTCCAAAATGTATCCGAGGACCCTTGAAAAAAATGATATTATTGTAATCTAACTCAAAATAAAATTTGCTCATGATTTTCTACTATAACATCTTATAATTGTCATTTTTTTAATAAGGCAATGAATGATGTGTATATAGGAACAAATGGTGGAGCCGGCGGTGAATGGAACAAAGAATGTGATTGTTGCGGCGGCAGAGGCTAAGGTTAAGCGGGTGGTGTTCACGTCGTCAATTGGTGCGGTGTACATGGACCCCACCAGGGGCCCTGATGTGGTGGTCGATGAGTCTTGTTGGAGTGATCTTGAATTCTGCAAGAACACCAAGGTTAGGACATAATATTATTTATTTTATATTATTTTATCTCTCCAATTTATATAGTATGATGACTCATGATGCATACAAAATTACATCAATTGTTTGATATGTTTATCACTCATTATGTCTCATAATTAAAAAGAATTGTTTTTATTATTATATGGATTTAGTGTAAACTATTTTAAATTAATGTAATATCTATAGAGAGGGGGACCTAAATTTATGTGAAGGGACAAGCTCAATGCTCTCACCAACTAGCCTAATTCATATATGCTATAATTAAGAACAATTGTTTTGTCTGGTAATTAATTAGAGAATGAACCTATGCATGTTATCTCCAATCATGGTCTATTTTTTTCAAGTTAAATTTCAATTTGAATGACTATAAAGTTATTTTAGGAGTTTTGTAGAAAATTTATATTTTAATCATGATTGAAAATAATAAAAAAGTTTTTATAGAATATGTAGTTTATATAACAAGTTAAAAGAGGGATATACTATTATGCCCAATATAAGGGCCAAAATTTAAAAATAAAAATAAAAACTTATATTAAATGGACTTCAGAAACACAACCAAAGCTCATTTATAATATAACAAAGATGCTTCGAACTTCCTATAAATTACAAAACTGTCATCAATTTCTTAAAATAAGCCCAACCCCAAAACCTCATAAAAAAAAACTCAAAACACTAAATATGGCATCAAAGTAATTTAATAATCAAAATTAAAGTCAACAGGGCCAGCTGTTGTTTTTTGAATTTTTTTTCGGTTTGTTGATATAAATTAAATTGTGTAAGGTTTATTTATATCACTAGTGCTAAGAATGAGTATGTAACTAAATATTTAAAGTTAAAAACACTTTAAATGAGATGATAACATTTTAAATCAATACAACACCATAGGTGTGATCCAATATATGATTGAAAAGAGAAAATTGTTTGTTAAAACTTAAACATATATAAAGAGTTGTTAAAGGTGATCCACAAAAGTAAATGAAGGAAATTTGCACATACATTGTGATGAAAAGTTGAAAACGACCAATTAAAACTTGGTTGTTAGCATGTAATGACCAATGACAAGCCCTACCTAGCTAACATCCCAAAGTAACCTATTCAGTTGACTTTTAGTTCAATTTATCAATCAAAGACGAAAACACCAAAAACAATTAAAACCCATTTCACAGAAGATCATATAGTCTTTGAAATCCATATAAAAATTATCAAAATCTAGTTGTTTTTTTTTTTGCAATTTATAATTAACAATGAATCTGACAAATATAAAATCATATTATGCAGAACTGGTACTGTTATGGGAAAGCAGTGGCAGAGCAGGCAGCATGGGAAGAGGCCAAGGAGAAAGGGGTGGATTTGGTGGTGGTGAACCCAGTTTTGGTGCTTGGACCACTTCTGCAACCAACCATCAACGCCAGCATCATCCACATCCTCAAGTACCTCACAGGCTCAGCCAAGACTTATGCCAATTCTGTGCAGGCCTATGTGCATGTTAGGGACGTTGCTCTGGCCCACATTCTGGTGTATGAAACTCCATCTGCCTCTGGAAGGTACCTTTGTGCTGAGAGTGTGCTTCACCGTGGAGATGTGGTGGAAATCCTAGCCAAGTTCTTCCCAGAATACCCAATTCCGACCAAGTAAGTACATCATCATCCTCATCAATTTTGTTTTCTTTATTTCGTGTCTAAATAAGATATTTCTGAGTTACATGTGAACAACCGAGATAGGGATGGGTGCCGTGATGGGAATGATATTGCCATACGGACTCCGAATTGGCTGGTTTCCATTCCTAACTATTATATTTTTATTCATGTATACGTGGTGGATGACTCTCAAAGTGATTGAGTTAGTGTTTTGGATACGTAGACGGCTCTAAGTCATTGATTTAATATCTTCTTATACGTAGACAGCTCTAGGTTAGCAATTTAGTGTGGGACTTGTGGACGACTATGATTAGCAAAGCTCTTCTGGATTATTTATGGACAGTTGCAAGGACACGATTCTTATAATGAGTAGGACCACTTAGCAGAAAATAGAAATTGAACCGAAGAAAACTACTTCTCAACTCTAGTGACAGACAAGTTTTTTTAGTTACAGTTTCTTGAGTAATATTAAATACATCACATTTTCGAACCATATTAATAGGTTATATCGTGTGGCAATCATAGGATCCTGGAATCAGGATATGGAGCTTTTTTTTTATGCCCCAGTTGTGGGAGTATTCCCTTTCGTGCAGTGTCACATTAAAAGAGAGATTGATACGAGAGGATAAACATCCCCGTTGAAGGCTTTCATTCTATTGAAATTTACCTCAATTTTTTAAGGTTTTAAGAAAATGAATTGAATGCGATAGAAGTAGTTTATCTAGGGCTTTCTGTCGCTAAATGAGTTCAGGATTCCTCCTGTCTAAGAGCACTTCCACCCATTTGCCATAGCAAAGGGCAAGGGGAGGTAAGGGCTGTTACTATTTATGTGAATAGTGGCAGCCCTTACAAAAGGTAAGGTGTGCTTCCACTCATTGTCATGGCAACTACTATTCACATGAGATACGGGGAGAGGAATTTGTATAGAATTTTGATGTGGGAAGTGAAAATATGACTAAGTATTTATTTTTTTTTTAAAAAGTCTGAAATTTTTAGTAATTTTTAAGATTTTTTTAAAAATTTTATTACTGACGTCATCAAACCCAAGCTAGAGCACGGGCTCGTTTTGCCTGCGGGCTGGCTTGGTTATGTGGGACCCGCAGCTTGCCCGAGCAAGCTTGGCCCGTTGGAACGCGTCGCCTGGGCTTGGGCCCTGGCTTGGGGCAACCGATGGAAACACTCTAATAAAATTAAATACATGAAATGTGTGCACTTGAATTGAATATATAAGACAATAGCAATAAATTTGTATACAACTTGAGTCGAAAGTTTTCTAAATTAATTTAGTCACAAATAATGTTGTTTGTAATTATTAGTAATTAAAGATACAAGATTCAAGTTCAGAATTTTGTGGCCAACGGAGTTTAATCCCTTGAAAAAAAACATTGACTCTCAAATTAATGATCTCATGTTCGAAGCACGATACTTTGCTAAATGTCGTTGATATGAGTTTTTTTTTTCTGTGCTTTCCAAAGTTGTATGATTTGATCCCTGTAGAATAGAATGGAAGACATCATGTGTATGCTTTTGATTGCTTGTGGAGGTGGGGCAGTTGGTGCACCAACTATGACTTGTCTGTATAAAGGAATAGACGCCCCAAAAAGTTGAAACAGTAAAATGGATCAAAATATTTGTGGAGAAGATGAGTCCTTACCCACTCCAAGACTCCACCTCCACCATGACTTTTTTTTTTAAAAAAAAAATTCTTTATTTTTTTTAAAAAAAAATTTCTTTATTTTTCAACATGTCATTCTCATACTTTGAATACGTGAGTCTTTTTTTCACCAACCCATTGTTCCCTAGGCCTGCAAGTTCATGGAGGACAGCATCTATTAGTCTTCTGCATGGAGACTAATGATCCTTTATTATTATTTTTATAGAATAAAGAAACATTTGGCTAATCATTCGTTTTCTTTTATATAGATTTTAAATGGTGCAGCCATTTTTTTTTATGGATTTCTATTGTCAAATATTTTAATGCATAAACATATTTGTATTTTTATATATATATATTTTTATAATTGTTGTGGGATTATATTAATTAATTAGTTTGCAATACATTTACAGGTGCTCAGATGAAGTCAAACCCAGAGTAAAACCATACAAGTTCTCAAACCAGAAGCTACAAGACTTGGGCTTGGAATTCACCCCAGTGAAACAGTGCCTATATGACACTGTCAAGAGCTTGCAGGAGAAGGGCCACCTTGCAGTGCCTAAACCACAAGAAGATTCCATTAAAATTCAATCTTAAATTAATCGTGTTTTGGGTGCTGCCGGGCTGAAAACAATTGTATGGTAATTATAGAAATTAAGAAGAATCAAAATTTGGAAGTCCTTAACTGTTTACCCAATTATATTGGCGCTTAAGTGAACGTTTTACAGTGGTATTTTAATATTATACGGAAAAGTTTTCTGGAAGGAGTTATTTGCAGTTACATTTCAGATAAACCAAAATATTTTTATAACTTGTGAAGCAGAAGTAACTTTGAATGGATTTTTATGATTTCCTTTGATAATCGCCAGCTAATAATGGATTTGATAAAAGCATAGAAAATCTTCCCACATTGAACAAAGGGAAAAATCAAAGTCCAGGCTGTTGTGCAAAAAGTTAGATAACTTGATCTATTCTGGCATTTGAGTTGGTATAACTTGCATATCAAATCATGCCCCTCCTAAGAATTTGGAATTTGCAAGGTGCAATTGTTAACTGTTATAGCATGTGCACTGGGAGATCTCAAAATAGGGAGAAAAATTTGCATTAAACGGGTTCATGTGACTTCACTTTCTATCTCTCACCACGTGAAGAGACAGATAGAGAGAATGATTACATGAACCTATACTAGGCAAATTTTTTTTTCCCTCAAAAACAAGGGTCTCAAAACCATATGAGACTCTGGTAGAATAAATGGGGTTTCAAATCTTTTCTTTTGGTGAAGTCTAGAAAAAGAATCTCAAATTTGGGATTGAGACAACTCCCACTTGAAATGCTTAGTCTAAAAGTTTGAGTTTTCTTTTCTTTTTTACAAGATAAGATTCATCTCACCAAACAGTTGAATATAACAAAATATAGTCTCTAATTTGCATAAAAGTCCAAAATTTTGACAATATAAGATTTCAAATGACAACACAGGTGAATCCAAGTGTAATGTTTTCTATATTTTCCTCTTACTATAGTCGACTTTGCACATGCATGCTTAGGTTTTAACCTTGAAGTCGCCTCCCCTCTAAAAGCTCTTCATACCATAAAGTAATCACCTATTGGCAATTGGGATATAAAATGAAAAACAAAAAAACAAAAAAACTTGATCAAAACAACCTGGCAACCTAAAAAACTGGCACTGGAAACTGGACGAAATCTTGAGATTTATCTACTAAGTTTTAATTACAATCCAATGAGTTTGAGTACAACCACACACCACCATTTTGATAGTTAAATTTTGATTCAAATTCAAGTCCCTCTGACAAGCCATAGGATACATTCAAGATCAGAAAGAACCTCCATGCCTTGCTGTATAATTATCAAATTGAAGTTAGATTTTGCCTCATTAATCTCAATTCTTTTTCATTTTATTAATGCAAACTTACTCAACCAATGCCTACACTGCTAAAAGAGATTACCTTAAAGCTCGACATGGTCCATTTGGTAAAGCAACGCGAATGAGATATGGCTACGGTACAATCTCGTATTTAGTATCAACACATGAAAATACCACATTTGTTGGATCATTATGATCAACTGAGTGATACATTTTGGGTGTAGAACCACTTCAAGGGTCAAATATACCACTTCTATGAAGATCCTATTTTCATGTTTGCATCAAGCACAAGGTTGTACAACCCAAAAAAAAAGAAAAAAAAAAGAGCTCCGAATGACCAATAGCGTGGATGCCACGTGTTGAAAAACTGTGCAACTGGTAAGATACAAGTAACCAACCGACCAAGGAGCATTTACCAACAAAAAAAAAGGACCAATTGAGCAACTATGGTTGGTGATGCACGTGTCCATACTGACCAAAAACAATATGAAGTCAGGAAGTTTTGCGCTTAAAATGTAGACTTACACCAACCCTATTGATAAAAATATATTATGTTTAGAAATATTCAATTGCAAAGTTGAGCCACCACAACTCAAAATGCCATGCGCATGTAAAGCTGTCCTATTAGCATTGTCATAGATAACATGATAGGTGTGGAGAAAGAAACATTCTAAGATAGACTTATATTGCGAAGGGTAGGTAAAGGGCTCTGTCCACTGAATAGTGTGCATATTTTGACCATATTGGTCCTGTAGAAGGGTTCAAAATTCAGAAAGTTGTGTAGCAACTGTTGCTCAACAAACATCCCACCATTATAGAACTGGCTATTTTCTTCAAAGTTTCAACCATGTAGCCACTGCATTTATTTTAAAAATTGTGCACATAACAGCGTAAGATAGGGCAGTTGGTCAGGTCAATGAACCCGATTCTTTGCACCAAAATTTAAATCCCTTTCCCCGTAAGTTTGCTCGTATAAAAAAAAATTGTACATATATATATATATTTTTTTCCAGGAATAAGTTTTTCTAAGTGGGGATTTGTAGCTCCACAGTTGAAGCCAGAGTTTCAACTTTCGTCCCTTCTCTCTCCAGACTTTAGGCTCCCTTTGCAACCAAAGAAAAATAATTTTCTTTTCCTTTTAATTGAAAGCGGATAAATTGGTATATTATATTAGAAAAGGGACAACTTTATATTTAGCTGCCTATATTTAGATGACCCATTAGTCATGGATCCCAGAAGAAAGCAAGTAGTGCGGTGGGTGGGTAATGAAAAGGAGATAAGTTTTTTCAATCACTTTTAATCATGTGTTATATAATAATCACTCCACTCAAAACTGTCACGATGTTACATATTTTACGAAGGACAAAATTTTTTTTTTTTAGAGCTATGGTTAACTATTATGTATTCAGTAATACGCTTAAACGAAGCAGTAATGTCAACACTACGGTTAAAATGGATGGAATGTAATGACATAAATCAGATTGATGTGCGAACTAAAAGATTAAGTACTATATTGTTTGATTGAAAGTTTGAGGATTGTAAAGCGATTTTTAACAAATTTAAAGATCATTTATGATAAAAATCCAAGACTAAATAAAATAAGCGAATAGAAGTCTTATGAGAGCTGAAAAGGTAGAGCCTATGTTGCATGTCGTGGCGGACCTACAGAGGCGCAAAGAGATGCAACCGCACCTCCTCTCGCCGGGAGTAGCTTTGGTGGCGCTGGAAGTTGCTCCTCTGCAGGTGCCTATCAACTGTTTGTGAAAATGCCTCAAAGAGGCTGAGTTATTTTCTCTGGTGCGCAGCTGCTGCGCTGCGCCCAAGCATGCAGCGCGCTTAAATTTTTTAAAAAGAATCCTGGCGAAATACAAAGCCCAACCCAAGCCTTGCGTTGAAGAAAGAGGCCCAAACTAAGCCTTGTGTTGATATTGATAATAACTAACTTGATACCTTCCCAGCAAATCTTAAGGTCAGGTTCCGATTTTTTTTTTTTTTTTCCGCAACCACTTCGCTTTTTTTTTTTTTTTTTTGGTTTTGTTTGGTTCTTTTATTTATAATTTTTTTTTCTGATTTGGCTCTCTCTGTATTCGCATAATCGGTACCAAACTCGAGTATGAAGAGGCTGCGCAGCGCACGACTCAAGGTATAATCAATTAGAATTTGTTTGTTTAATTGATAATTTGATATGCATTTTGATTAGATTAATTCATATTGATTTTCGTTAGATTAATTGATGATTTGATATGAATTTGGTAGACTAATTGTGTAATTGGCATGAATTTTGTTTATATGAATTGATATACTATATGGACTATAATCAATTAGTAATAGACCTAAGACTATTATATGGTTGTTCAAATTTTTTTGACCTTCTAGACTTTTAAATATTGCCCTTCTCCTGAAAAATTCCTGGATCCACCATTGGTTGCATGGACACTCCACTAAGCTTAAGTGTCACAGTAAACGCCATGTCAACGGTCAAGACACTCCCTATACATGGTCAAGATACTCTCCGAACACGGGTCGGGTCAACTAATGTGTTAATTCAATTATAATTCATATAAAATTAATAAACTACATTTGAAAGGTTTGGAAAGTTTGACTTTTACTATATGTGGTATTGTGAAATGGGAGTATGAACATCAATATTTTGTTTTAAACAAATATATATAAGTATTATTATTATAAATAAAAAAATAATTGTCGCTTCTCTGTATCGTAGTTATTTGAGATTTGTCGTTTCCCCATGTCCCCATATCATGTATCCGTGTCGCCATATTTATGTCCATGCAACATAAGGTAGAACGTTACATTTAACTATTCAACTAAACGAACGTTTTTCAAGCAAATGCTAAAGAAATCATATGAGAAATATGATTGTATATAGATTACTTCAATTGGCTATCCTGCTTTTGCGGACACAGATTTTGTCATGCAACTTGTCATTACAAAAGAGCCTGGTAAAAGAATGGATGCGATAGAGATGTTAATACTAAACTATGAACTATTTGACAGTCTGAAACTTGGTACCGCCGCCACGCACAACCGCTGAAAATGCGTCACGCGTTCACACACCATTGACACTAGCCTTTTACTTGATCATTTGATCTTACCCAAGTATCAGAAAACATAGGTAAGCCAATCCATCCCCGTCCAAATTTTCTATGCAAACGCATGACTGACCACTCCAATCAATGAACACAATCAAGCTAGATATGCTTAAGCAGGGCGCAGGTCCATTGATTTTGGAGCCCGAGGGAAAAATAAAAAATGAGGCCTTTTTTGTTTAACACTTACCTCATTTTGAACAAAAAATATAATAAAAAGTTTCAAATTTAGGTGGTAAGTAAGTTTAAGTGAAAAATGCCCATTATATGAAAGATAAAGAAAAAGGCCCAAAAATGTTCAAAATAAAGCCCTAAAAGCACTAGTTTCACACATAAAAGGTCTTTTTTGTTAGTATATTTATTAGACTGGAGGCATATATGAGGCCCCATTTTTTTAGGGGACCTATACCATTGCCCAGTCCGCACACCCTGTGTCCCTATTAATCCTTCTACACATCAAAATCAATATTTCATCATTATTAAAGCACTGAAAAAAGGAGTGGAAGTAGCTTATGGAGAGTGCAAACAACATTTCTCCAGGGTAAAACATTGACAACACTAGATTTTGTGCAAAATTCTGGATTATATACAATGGGAAAACTAGAGCAGCAGACTATATCAAAATAAAAACTTAAGCGTTTACTTCTTGTCTTATTTTCAAGGTACACCAGTCTCTAGAAATTAGCATCATTATTTTTCCTTTGGGGTGCCTAAATTTCCTAGAAAAGCTGCATTATTAATCTAGCTTACACAAGTATTCATCAGTCGAAATCTTCGGTAGACCTCCTTTGAGGGAGCTGCATGCTCACGATGTCTTCTCTTGCCAGACAGTACATCGATGCATTACCCTGCTGCTCATTTGGCAGTTGTCTGCTTTCAGGTGTTGTTAAAGCCAAAAGATGCGTAGCCTCTTTATTTTTACGGAAAACCAGATATGCAATTCCAGCCAAATACAATCCCATACCTGAGAATCCTAAAATTCCAAGAAAGACGACGGCCAGAACTTTGAAGTGGCTATGAAGAAGCAACTTGATAAATCCACTAATCAAATAGTATATATTTATGGCCATGAGCAGAGAACCAATGATCCAAGTGATAGCAGAAATCTGCAATTGGAGATGGATCCAATTAATAACTACGTGAAGAGCATACAGTAAACTTACAGTTTGGTGTACTTTACTGTATTATGTCCAATGATTTAAGTTAATTATAGGAAAAAACGATTTTTCCAGAAATTCGTAAATATTTCGTCTATGCAATTCTGAAAGAGAGCGGAACATATATCCAACAATTGGCATCTCAAAAAGGTTGTAATAAACAAATTAAAGGACTAGCAAACAGATTTCTTCAGTTATAATTGACTAACAACATAACTCAATCAAAAGCTTACCACAGTAGAGTTGGCATATGCTCCCATCTTGGTCTTGCTGCTGGTGAACTTGAGAAGCGGAACAAGAGCAAAAGGCAGCTCAAACGATAGAATCATCTGCAGAAACATCAGAAGTAAGATATGATTTTTGGTTAGTGACCTGAGGACACAAGCTACTAGACACATAAACTATTTTTAATAGGTTTGAGGGTCTGTATCTATGCAATAATACCATTTCCAAAAACAAACAAAAAAGAATAATAACAATGCACTATTTCCTTAGCAATAAAGTATATTACTCAAACCAGGCACAATATGAAGGTAAATAATGTAATCTAAACAATAAATCTCTAAATGAGTGTTAGACACAGACAAACGACATGTCCAATTGGCCAATATGCAGAATCATAAAGCTGTTTAGTGATTTCAAGGCACATCCAAAGGAACCTAACAGATCTAAAGAAAATCAGACAATCATCAATTCATTTTCAGATTAAAACTTGACTTTATTTTGACAGAGCTTTGCGCTTTACGAAGCACATCTCCAGCACTAATATAGTTACTCAACCATTGGAGAAAACGTGAAAAGAATATAAGGGCCAGAGTCAATGTATTAAGTGATTTCTGACAGGTCACCTATTGATGCATTGGATCATGTGAAGAACTTCATAAAATAATGCTAATTTCCTTTAACAATATTGGTTCCATTTGCTTTAGTACCAAGAGGAAGCAGTTCATATTATTCTGATTCCTGAGCATGAATTTGGTGATTTGGTACTCATGATTTTGTATGTAACACTGTCATTAACTTAAAAGCACAATTTAATATGTTTTCTAAGGAAAAAGTAACTGTATGCAATCCAAGCATACTAATATTCTGCGCACATAAATTATACAAACCAAAATTATGTGTTCAAAAGAAAACAAGGCAATGTTCAGAAAAAGAGAACCCATGAATTGGAAGTAAAAGTATAATTCACAGGCAACTTTATCTTACTGATGCAATAATAATCAGCTTTCCAGCCCCAGCAGAGCCACCAATAACTGCAACAATTAAACTAGGGACTATTGCCAAGCATCTTGTTAAGAAGTTCCGAAGCCATGGTTTCAGTCGTAAATCTAGAAAGCCCTTCAACAAGAAATAAAGAAGCATAAAGTAAAAACAAAACATGATGAGACAAGAAATATAATTGTGCTGTTTTACATTTCAACAGGGGTAGAGAAACGTTTTCCGAGATACAAAGCAGCAATAAATATGTACAACTCTATCTAGTTATTGGTGAAAAACATTAAGATGCTTTGAGCACTAATTCACAGCATACTGATAAGTTGAGTTAGAAACAAATTAAACTCTCCAATAAGAAACAGGAAAGTCGTCCAGGAATCAGTCATCAATATTAAAATTAGCAATATAAAAATAAAATGCTGGTACTGCAGTAAATTTAGGCTTATTTCAAAGTATATTTTGTAACTTCATAATAGTTTTATTTAAACAGTGACCGTGCTTTAAAGGGAAAGAGTTTTAGTTCTCTAGCAAGATACCTGCATAACATATTGCCCTGCATATGTTCCTGTTATAGTAGAACTTTGACCTGATGCCAGCAATGCTACAGCAAAAAGTTTGGAACTCCAACTACCTAAAACATTCTGTAAATAACCATTATAAAACATCAGAATGAAAGTGAATTTTCTGTGAAATTCAGGATACAATACATTTCAGCATAGCATATGATAACCAATTCATTACATACTCTTAGTAAAAAGGAAGCTTTATTCAAATCCAAGTCCTTGCAGTTCATCTGATCTTCTGCATTCAAATCCGCAGAATTGCAAACAGCACCACTTACAGAAATAACGGATACATTTATTAGGAAGGCCACCATGAGAGCAAAGCCACTTTCTATCATATAAAATCTGCACGCTTCCTGCAAACAAGAAATTTTGTCAGATAAAGCTCCTTAGTATGTTCAACCATATTCCAAAAACATTATGCTATGGGACAAATTGAGATCATCTTGTCTGCAAAGTCTTTGTAGAGGTGATTTCAGTAAATATCCAAGCACCAATAAATAAAGGGGAATAACAGAAGTGGCTAAGCAGCAACTGGGGATTGGAACTCTTCTTATTAATTTATCATTTTTCAATAAAGTATACAACAAACTTCTCACCACACTATAAATTAGAAACACTAACAGAAATAAATTTCGCTTTTCACCCAAAAACACTTGACAATTTAGACTCTACCACCAGCTACACATGATCTAGTATGAACAAGATGTAATTTGGATAACAATATGACCTTAGATAATAATTTCCAAAACAATAAAAAAAATAATAAAAATAAAACTGTGCCCACTGTCAAAGCCTTTCATCTGCACCTTAAACTTGCCAATTAAATAAAATTCTAGAAAATTATGGAGCTAAGGCAGGCTCAAGAGATAGAGGAATGTTAAAGATGGACAAATAGCAATGGACAACTTTGCCATTCATGAATCATCCACCTAGGGATATATTCCACCAATAAAGAGTTATTCATATTACTCACTTATATTGTCTTTGTGAGGAGGACAGCCAAAGAGGCAAGAGTTAAAGAATAAAAGACATGAATGAACCATTTTTCAGACATATTTACATTAAAGTTTTATTTTAGAAAAAAGACTTAGTTCAAGATTAGTTCATTGAAGAAAAAGTATTACTTTGATGCCACGGACAGATCGTGGTATTTTCCTAGAGAGCACTAATGCAGAGTGGAGGAAGAGATTGTGCCTGTAACAAGTAGATAAAGTTAACAATGTGGAGCAGAAAGAATTAAATGAAATAACTCAGAAATATATGAAGTCACTAGAAACCTACGGCATAACCATAGCACCAAGAAGTGAAATTGCAAGACCAGTAGCGCCACTTCCTTTGAGTTGAGGAACAAAAAGCCCGTTCAAAACTTCAGCGGCATCAGGTTTTGCGTAGCCAAGCTCAGCAAAGAAGCATCCAGCAATTGTGAGTACAAGGAAGGCAATCAAGAATTCAAGTTTCCTAACCTGTAAGTGGAAAAATCTTCGGGTAGCTCATTTTAAACTGTAGGCATGGAAAGCAAAGATCTCAAAGAATCAAAGAATATAGGAAACATATTGAGTTACCCCATATTGTTGTAATGCAAGAAGAAGCAATGTACTAAGTCCTGTCAGAAGAACGCCAATCCATAAAGGTATGTTGAAGAGCATGTTCAATGCAAAGGCAGTTCCAATCACTGGTAAGGAAAAGCAGTTAGAACAAAATGAAGAAACATGTGTCTGATCAATTCAGCACTAATAATAGATAGATGTGATACCTCATTATCTTCCTATCTCGTCTTAATAATCAAAATTTTTTAGAATCAAGAAAACTGTGGATTTACACATGCAGATGCACAAACATATATATTTTTCGGGTTTTTTTGTTTATAATTAGTCATCAAAATATAGATTAAAATCACGCAGCTACAAAAGTCTGTATTTACAATAAATAAAAAACCTAGTGCAATTTGACTATAAGGTAAGTAAACGCAGCACGGGCAATTGTTCAAAAAAATTATGTCTAAGAAAAGTTAGGACTAGCCCTGCACGCACATAATGTATGTGCACGGGCATGTAAAATAAAATTTACCTAAGGTGTATGGGAGTCCTCTTAGCACCGACAAAAGAATATTTATGTACTTCTAACAAAACCATTTATGAGCAATAGTACTACTGAGAAAAATCGATTCCTACATAAGCACTTCCAAATAGGCCTCTAGTCTCCTCTGAGACAGGACAGCTAAACTAGTTGTAGCTTTAAATTTCATCAGAACCATGAGTACCAGAGAAAAGGTTCTAAACATGGTTAAAAATCATTATCTGGTTCCATTCTGTCTGAATTTATACCAACATTTGATGAGTAAAAAACTGACCTTCAGGAATGTCACATGCAACTATAGAAATCTCAGCAAGAACCCAAAGGATGAAGTTTGTTACTCTAGGATATTCAGCTCGACAGTGCTCTGCTAAATGCTTTCCTACAAATTGAAACAACATTTTGTATGATAATGTGGAGAATAATGTTTAGTTATAAAAATTAAACAAAAGTAACTGACTTAAAAAATCACATGCCTGTGACTACCCCGAGATTGGCTGCAAGGGACTGAATGACGAGAGCAGCACATGAAGCAACTAATATTATCCAAAGTAGCTGCAAAAAGAGATTTCTCTGGAGTGTTATCATCGATTCTATGCACTATTTCATCCTCTCGTTATGAGAGAATAAATAATCCACGATAAGATGCTCTCTATAATTATCATGTAGTTGGCAGATTGATAAGGTGGATGACATAGAATGACAACACTCCAGTCCAGAAATTCAGGACATGGTACAAAACAAAATGCCATTTCATGATGCTCCAGTCCAGAGCCCTTATTTTGGAGATGCTAAAATTGTCTAATTTCAAAGGTAAAACAACTTCATTGATGATGAAATACACACCCCATACTTGTATTGTGCCCCTGACTGCAAGTCCGTCTCAACTGCAAGCCAACCACAAAAGATGAGGTTATGTTAAAGAGAACAAAATAAAATTAGAAGCAGAAAGTAAATGAATAGGTTACAAACTCACAATTTCCAGGATCTATATACGCAATTGAAACAAGAAACCCCGGACCCATATAGGCAAATAGGTTTTTCCAGCTTGTCTTCTGCATGCAGAAATGTTAATGGTCATCAATCAAAGAATTCCCAGTGAACATTTATTGCCCTCAAGATTCCTCACATTAGCAATAATCAAGAAAAATAAACTAATAAATAGACAGTGTTAGATAGGCATATTTTGTTCAGAGCTGAAATCCAGATGATATAGACTGACAAATCAATCGTGTGTGTGCGTGAGTGAGAGAGAGAGAGAGAGAGAGAGAGAGAGAGAGAGAGAGAGAGAGAAGAGATGAGGTGAGGTGAATTTAGTTAAAAATACTCAATAAAATTAGCTATTCATATGGACAGTATAAAACACAGTAACCCATTCAGTCTATCACCCACTGCAGGTACCATGGTGAATTCTCTGCATCCCAAAGGAACACAAATCAGATTTTCCACTTTTACTTGGATTTTGTTAATACCGCGTGCCAGCTCCTGAGCTTGCCTATATCTTCTTTCTTTTTTCTTTTTCTTTTTGTGACCAACAGGGAGGGAAAATTCGAACTTGAGACCTCTTCTTCCAACATTAGGAAGAGAAATACCACTAGACTAAGAGCTAGTTGGTGGCTATATCTTTTCTTTAACCAAAAAAATATTTATTCACAGAATGTTTTCAGTTAATCATCGACTTTCTATAGAATGTTTTCAGTCATCCCACCAATCTTTTGTTACCATTACAATTTCTTAGACCCTCTCCAACTTCACCCAATCTCACAGTATTATTAATTTAGGGAGAAGAAACCCCAATCTCTCCACTTACAAGATGATGTATCAATGAAAACCACCTAAGTTTGTCATTCTTACATCATTTCCAAACACAACGTGATTCCTGTTTCTGTTTGACCTAATCCCATTTCACCTTCTAGGCCTGATTTGCTCAGCATAGTTAAATCATTACCAAAAAAGTACACAAGAAAACAAATTCTCAGGACAGATCATGGAATTTCTTATAAAAATATACAAAGAAGTAAATGTTTCATTTAATCCAATATGCTTATTTCAAACAATTTAAGGTTGCCTATATACCAATCTCCGCCCTAGCCTAGTCTGACTATGAGTTAAAATTGCTTTCACTTTCCACTCTGTAATTGTGGCCATATTTCCCATTGAATGGCATAAACAATGATATATACTAAGATTGAAACAAATTGCATAAAATATGACAACTAGCACATCAAACTCACATCAGGAACAACAATTTGATCTGTATCTGTGTTCTCAATCAGCGGCGCATTTGAGAAGCTTCGGTTTCCAGTGCTTGCAATGAACTGTGGCTGCTCAGAATTCGAACTCGTCACAGCCATCTTTTCCACCCTCTACTTTAGCACTGCTGAAAGACAAAAGCTTCTATTATAGTGAAGAAACCTCACATTACAGTTCACCAGTACTCAAATTACAATGAGAATCTGTTTACTCATGACAGCACTTTCAAACTGGGATAACTTAACATAAAGTATTAATTGCAAAGCTGGGATATGATGGGAATTACCCTCTATTTGGTGGTAAAAGGCTGAAAGAACAGTAACCAACTTTGAATGAATTTCCAGGACAGGATTCTGCTGCTGCCCAGTTGAAAATGAAAGAAAAAAGAAATGGGTTATGCAACCAAAGCTCATTTGATGGAACAAAACTACAAATTTGGACCCCAAATAATGATAAGCCGTTAATATTCAAATCCACTTTTCTTCAAATACTTTGTGGGCAACCAAGTATAGCTAAATAGAGAAAGATGGAAAACCAAGCACAACTGAATAGACATATTGAGAAGGCTACACAAACCTGGATTGAAGTCTTTTTTCCCGAGAATGAGCAGAAGCAACAGTTCACATCACATACAGCAGAACCCTGATGGCCTCAACTTACACAAACAGAAACTCAACTCTCTCTCTCTCTCTCTCTGTGAGACAATGGAGTCAGTTGCTGAATGGCTCTTCCCCTCGAGTGCTCTTCTTAAAGAACGCAAGCTAGTAGCTACACTATCTCTCTGTCTCTCTCACGCATAGTCAGAAAGACTCATTCTCTTTTAACAAAAACTTTGTTTTGTTTCTTTGTTTCCGATCCCACCAAAAAGAGTGAAGTACGTGTGTGTCTCTTTCGTTCCCAAGTTTCATTACTTTATGCTACTATTTCCATTTTTATTATCTCCAGAAAATGATTAAAAAATAATTCTCAAAAAATAATTCTCAAAAATAAATTTTCTAACTTTTTTTTTGGCACCAACTAATTAACAGGTGTATTCAATCATGGTTTTAATGAATCTTAAAGAAGCTTAAAATTTGAAGGGTATTCCATGTGAATTTGTATCCAATTGAGGTTTTAGGTGTATTTTACTCGTAACTTCTATAAACCATACACAATTCAGGTGTATTAAAAAAGTGAAAAATGCTAGTCTTATCACATTTTTGCATACCACATTGATACCACCTCTTTAATAGAGGTGGACTCCATTGTATTGGTGGGCTCCACCTCTATTAGAGAGGTAGTATCAATGTGATATGCAAAAATGTGGTAAGATTACTCTAAAAAAGTTATTGACTTTGAAGGAAATACATAGTGAATTTAGGCCATAACAAATGAGGTAAACTCTAGATGACATTGAATTACCCCACAAATGAGGTAACCTTTGAATATTTATACTTAGAAGTTTAACCTAAGACGTCTCATACCAACTCTTTTACCACTAAAAAATCATGTGAATTTGTAACTTCCTACCCTAGTAGTACTTATACTTACAAATATATTTTTAAATTTCTCTCTTGCAATTTGGTAAAAGAAAGAAAAAAAAAATTAGTCGTGACGTGACGTGAAGAGAAGAAATGAAAAGAAATGAGACAATTGTGAGACAAAACAAAATAAATGAACTTTTTAAAACAAATGAAAAAATACAAACGTTCTACAGGTCACTCAGGGAGTAGTTTCTTTTTGTTTTCCTTAATTATTTTTTTCTGCCATTATCTTTCTTTATGTTATTTTTCTATTTCATATTCAAGTTTAGTGATTAATGTTTTTTTTGCGTTTTTTCTTGTTGGTTTTCTAGGTTAGGATGCTGCTTTTGTCCGTTAGTATGTGTTCAGTAGATTATAACCTGCGCTTGTCCATTTGTGGATCTATGAGTTTGGCTTTATGCCTGATGCCTTTAGTTTTATTTCTTCTGTTTTTCCGATTTAGATTTAGGATAGATTATTTATTTTTCTTGTGTTTCGTTTTATTCTATTGGTTACTCTACTTTGTGGCTTTGTTGTTTTAATTTTCTTTTCGGGCATAAGTTTTGTTTGGTGTTCTAGTTTGTTTAATTTTACTTGCCCTCTAACTTCAAAGTACTGTTCGTCCATAGGTTTGTGCTGCTTTTAGTTTTAATTTTGTGTTATTTTTCTGATTTTCTTTTTCTAATGTAGGGTGATGATTTCTGTTTGTTGATCATAAATATGTCTCTGTTTCATATTTGCTTTTGATTCTATTATTTTTTATGCATCAATATTGCTCACAACAATTTTTTTGGTCTTTTGGTGCATATATTGATTTTTTTGAGTTTTGTTGGCTAGTTCTCTTTTCTTCCTGTTTATTTGTATCTTTCAGTTTATTTGTTTTATTTTTTAGTTTATTTTAATTTTTATCTCATTTTTCATTGTTTCTCTGAATTTGTGTTTGTCGTAGGTTGCAAGTTTTCGGTGTTGTCCAGCAGATTGAAGGGATGTTCAGGCTTCCTCTTCTTTTTTCTATTTTTTCACATTGAGTTATTCAGGCGTGAGTCTTTTTAAAAAAATATCACGCATTTATTCATGTATTTCATGTTTGAATTTTGGATTGTATTGGCTATTTTCAGTGCTATCTTATGTACACTCTTATGGTGCTTATTATTTTAATAAAATATCTATTCCAACAAAACAAAAAAAGAGTAAAATATTAGGTGAGAATTATAATATCTCTTTTTTAATAATATTTAAAGAATATTAAACAAAATATTTTCTCCTTGCTTTAATAAAGTAGTCTTTGGTCTAGGAATTAATTATCCATAAATAGATTAGTGCGACTGAGCGCATATTCAAATTTCATATTGCAACAGAGAACGTTTTGATAAAGACACAATACATCTTTTATAATTAGTGATTGTGACAAAGACTCCACAAATCTTGACCGTCAAAAAGCGTCTTTCCAAAGTGGCTCCCACGTGAATCCAACGGCTACCATTTTATGTAGTACCTACCTGCCACTATTTGAGGAGATCTACGATAAAGTCCCCTAGCCCGTTGGCCATCGTGCGTTTTAAGCATAGTGCGCGGCCCACGAATCGCGAAACGACTGGTCAGTTTTGTACGTATTTGTTTAAGTCAGAGGTTTCACTGTTTAAAGAAGAAATAAAAATAGAATAAAATTTGGTGGGGTGTACCAAAGCATCGTCCATGTACTTTGATTGTGTGGTTTATAACTTTAGATTAGATTTTGTGCGGGGACAAGTTGGAGAACGAATCGGACGGCTGGTAATTTCTATGGATGACATCGAACGGATGGGGAGTGGAATAGCATTATGGTATATTCCTCCTAGCTGACAAGTATGGATAACGTACATAAAGAAAAATAAAATATTCCTCTATTTTAATTTTCTCAGGGGCACAATAACCAATTTTAGGCGCTAGGCACAAGCAGACAAGGCATCGTCTAGGGCCCTCAAATTGGAAGGGCTCCCAATTTGCATACACTCCTATATATAATTACCTATGTTATTTAAAAATATATATTATGTAGATATGCGAGCTTCTCCATTACGAAGTCCCACAATGCGGATTCGTTACAGAATTGAATTTTTGACCGTGCGATTGATTTGAACGATTCATATCTATTCTTCCTCTTCCCGAGTTCATTCTTCTGTTTTCTTTCCTTTCCTTCTCTCTTTCTTTTTTTCTTCTCTCTCTGCTAGTTTTCTTCTTCCTCTCGTCATCTAGTGATTTTTTCTTCTTCTTCTCTCTTCTGGCTAGTTGGGTCTTTTTTTTCTTTCTCTCCGACAACACTAGCCAAAAGAGAGAAGAGGGAAAAAAAATCACCGGATGACAAGAGGAAGAAGAAAACTAGTGGAGAGAAAGAAGAAAAAAGAAAGAGGAGAGAGAGAAGAGTGAACTCAGGAAGAGGAAGAATAGATATGAATTGTTCAAATCAATCGCACAGTCAAAAATTCAATTCTGTAACGAATCCGCATTGTGGGACTTCGTAATGGAGAAGCTCGCATGTAGATATTATGTAAAGTTAATTGATATTTTTGCATCGAAAAATGCAAGATGAGTGATATCTAAGTTATGTTTTGATGCCTTTTATAAAGTTGTTGTGTAAATTACATATTGTTTGTTTCTTAGATGTTACAATTGTGAATTTGACTTCATATAATATATATTTTTAATTTAACAAAAGAAAATCACATAAATATACATATAAATTTGAAGGCCTCATTTAGGTTGTTCGCCTAAGGCCTTCAAAACGTAGGACTGCCGTTGATTCCAAGTGTAGTGAAAATATAAGATAATTATATTTGAGGTTGGGCTGACGATACGAGGGAGTGGCATCCAAACATAGTGGTCATTGTACTCTGTTTGGGCTGGATACTTAGTTTAGAGCTGGGATGAGCTGAACTTGAAAAATATTGTTTGGGTTTTGTAATGTAATCAAACTATTTACAAAAGCTAGAGTTATTTACATTAACACCCCATAAGATTTGCCAATTGGGTCTAGCCCAGTAAAAAGGGGCATTGACTTGTAGAACAGTGGTATCAAGTTCAAAGGCCTTTGCCTAAGCCTGCCCATTGGGTCGGGCCTAAATGAGCTTGTGGGCCGAGCCAGCCCGGGCCGCTATGGGCCTAGACGGATCGAGTCTTTTTTTTTTTAAGTTTATTAAATCTTTTTGTTACAAAGTTTTAGACAACAATGAAAAAAATAATTTAATTCATAACATGTGGAAAAGAAAATAAAAAGTGATCTTCATAACCAATTTATACTCAATTGCAACTTTTAATCGTTGGTGAGTGGAATTCCACCCATGTGGAACATCATTGTCTACATTTTTGTTTTTCATATTTAACTCATTTCAACAATTTAACCATAATTCATGTCTCTTATTTGATGAATTTATGCTACTTACAATATTAGTTATTTATTCTTCTATACCATTGGGTCAACTTTATTATTCTATTTATTATTTATTTTATTTTGGAAGGGCCGGACCTTAATGGGCTTTTCCATGCAGGGTCTAGACAGGCTCAAACGAGCCTCGGGATACCCACTACGGCTTGCAAGCCGAATGGTGATCCCTAAACAAAACTGATTCTGGCATGTGTTTTGTATTTTTTAGAGTAAAACGAAGCATACTTCATATTTAAAAATACCATAACAATAACAAATCAATTAGCAAACATTCCGAGAGGTTTTCACGAACCCGTATTTTAATGAAGCACTTTGTGAAAGCATAAATGTGGAGAAGGTCAACAACAAATTATTGATTAGACTTGTTTGTACAGGGGAATCTCCATGCCTCATCTCTCAATCTTCCAAAGAAACAATGAATTCCAAAAAATTGGCATTGTTTACAAAGTCAAAAAATGACATGAGAAGAATCACACGTGTGTGGCACACACCATAGTAAAGATTGTTTAAGTTCTTCTAGGTATGTAATCTGAAATTGATGGATCATGGGCAAGCATTTGGTTCTTGTGATCATTTAGAAAAAATTTCTCAACTTGAGAATCCATGCTTTGAAAAAGCCATTGAATAAGTGATCATTTTCCCTTCCATAGAAAGGAAACAGGTTCTACATGAGTCAACCTCTTCAGTGAAGGTGTAGCATTCTCTAGCTTGCCAAAAAGGTCTCTCATAACATACCTCACATGTAGATGTCATTGAACACACCTTAATAATGCCAAAAACACAAATGACCTTTTAATACATAAATATAGCAGACAACAACGACCTACACAGTAATCATCATTTTACAAAACATTATAGATAAAAATTGAGAATTAGGATGCATAGAGACTCTAATAAAGAATTAAACAAGCAATGATAAATTTTTGTAGAAGGTTAGATTCAAAACATGGAGATGTGGTTTTGATTAGGTTTATTTTGAGTAGCTTTCAAAAGAATTTTACAGATTTAATCTAACCTAATCTTAAAAATATTTTTTGATTTCAATGGGAAGTGTGTGAAATTTCTGAGTAATTTAGAAAGATTGCGTCAAGCTAAGAGACCAACAAACAGTGGTAGATAATCTCTCCTATATGTACGAAAAGGTCATATTTGTTTATTTTTTTCACATTATTAAGATGTGTTCAATGACATCAACATGTGAGGTATGTTACGGGAGGCCTTTTTGGCAAGCTAGAGAATCCTACACCTCCATTGGAGAGGTTGACTCTTGTAGAAGTTGTTTCCTTTCTGTAGAAGGGAGATTACTTATTCATGGGCTTTTTCAGAGCATAGATCCTCATGTGGAGAAAAAGTTTCTAAATGATCCAAAGAACTAGATGCTTGATCATGATAGATTAGTTTAAAATTACATAACCGGAAGAACTTATAAAATATTTATTGTGGTGAGTGCCACACACTTGTGTTATGCTTCTCAAGTCATGTTTTGACTTTGTAAAGAATGCCAACATTTTAGAATTCATTGTTTGTTTGGAAGATTGAGAGATAAGGCCTGGAAATTCCCCTGTGCAAACAAGTGTAGTCAATAAGTTGTTGACCTTCACCACTTTATGCTTACACAAAGTGTTTCATTAAAATACGGGTTCGTGAGAACCTCTCGGAATGTTTCCTAATTGATTTGTGATTGTTCTGCTATTTATTTTGGGGAGTAGCACAATTCGACAAAGTCATACATGGAGCTTTTTGTCTTTGGGATGTTTTGTACTAAGACATCAATTGTCTCAAACTCAGTTCCATAGAGTATTTTCTTTATAACATCTAACGCCACTAAATTACTCGGCCTCATTTCCTATACAAATCCTCGCTTCTTCAATATAGACTTAGGTAATTTCATTTTTGGCTTAATTTCATCTTCATTGCATACAAAGCGATAATCTTCAACAGCTTAATAATTCTTCAAGACCGAGCTTGAAGGACCTTCGTTTTCCTTATAATTTTCATTTCAAATCACAAGTTTCCAGCAGTAACTTGTGATGCTCAAGAATTCATAACACGCATTTAGAACATGTTGATAACCCCTTTCTCATGTCAAATGTAGGTATCTTCCATCGCAATTTTTGGTGGAATATAAACAAACTACCTCTTTTTACTCTTCCATACTATGTTGCAAAACATATAGGCATCAATTATGATGTAAATTGCAGTCTATTGTACATGAGGCTTATGCAAAAAGAGTCACACTTCTGTAACAGAACAGTAGTTGATTGTGATCTACTCTCCATAATGAATTTTCTGTGTGGAGCATATTCTAATATGTTAATAACCGTTTGAAGCGATAACTTTGTATTCAACCAATTCGCACATAAGTCTAATATGTGTGAATAAAGCCATTAAAATTTCACTAATAAAGAACTACCAAATGTGTTTAAATTTGTGTAATTCATTATTGAATACTCATGGGATAAATTTGATGGGGAGGCAGGTTTTACAACCAAACTTACTTTGTTGTATAGTTTGGTTGGCATCAGTAGCAAATTCTAATTGCGTAGTTCGCTTTGTGCATAGTATCAATCACTAACATATTGTAACCACATAGTATCAATCACTAACTTATTCTATTAGCGTAGTTCGCATTGTAGAAGTTGTTTCCTTTTTGTAAAAGGGAGAGAGATTACTTATTCATGGGCTTTTTCAGAGCATAGATCCTCATGTGGAGAAAAAGTTTCTAACTGATCTAAAGAACCAAATGATTGCTCATGATCCCTCAGTTTCAAATTACATAACCAGAAGACCTTATAAAATCTTTACTTTGGTGAGTGCCACACACTTGTGTTATGCTTCTCAAGTCATGTTTTGACTTTGTAAAGAATGCCAACATTTTAGAATTCATTGTTTCTTTGGAAGATTGAGATATGAGGCCTGTAAATTCCCATGTACAAACAAGTGTAGTCAATAAGTTGTTGACCTTCTCCACATGTATGCTTACACAAAGTGCTTCATTAAAAAAGGGGCTCGTGAGAACCTCTTGGAATGTTTCCTAATTGATTTGTGATTGTTCAGCTATTGATTTTAGGGAGGAGCACAATTTGACAAACTCGTACTTGGAGCTTTTTGTCTTTGGGGTGTTTTGTACTAAGACATCGAGTGTCTCAAAATCAGTTCCATAGTGTCACGACTCGACTCCCCTAGCACGATATTGTCCGCTTTGGGCCCCGCTCTCACGGTTTTGTTTCTGGGAACTCACGAGCAACTTCCCAGTGGGTCACCCATCCGGGAATTGCTCTAGCCCCAACTCGCTTAACTTCGGAGTCTCAAGGAATCCAAAGCCAGTGAGCTCCCAAAAGGCCTCGTGCTAGGAAGAGAAGTGCCCACACATATAGGCACTTCACCTTTCCTTCCCCGAGTGATGTGGGATTGCTCACCGTTCTTGCTTACTCAAGCTCACGGGTCTTACACATAGAGCATCAAATCCTCACTTCTTCAAAATAGGCTTAGGTAATTTCAGTTTTTGCTTAATTCCGTCTTCATTGCATATAAAGCGATAATCTTCAATAGCTTAATAATTCTTCAAGATTGCACTTGAAGGACCTTCGTGTTCCTTGTAAATTTTAGTTAAACCCACAAGTTTCTAGCAAGTAACTTGTGATGCTTAAGAATTCCTAACACACATTTAGAACATGTTGATAACCCATTTCTCATGTCAAATGTAGGTATCTTCCATCGCAATTTTTGGTGGCATATAAACAAATTGCCTTTTTTTACTCTTAAATACTATGTTAGAAAACATATAAGCATCAATTATGATGTAAATTGCAGTCTATTGTACATGAGGCTTACGCAAAAAAAGAGTCACACCTGTGTAACAGAACAATAGTTGATTGTGATCTCCTCTCCATAATGAATTTTCTGTGTGGAGCATATTCTAATATGGTAATAACAGTTTGAAGTGATAACTCTATATTCAACTAATTCGCACATAAGTCACACGTCCAATGAAACAACAATTAATTGGTGATAACTCCAAAATAACGAAGATTAGGTTTATTAATGACTACCTATAAACTTGTGCAAATGAGAAGCACATCGGACATGTCGAACCAAAATGTTGTAAAAGAATGGAACTTTGATTTTATTATTATTGTTCAAAGATATAATCTCATATCGCTTCTTCAATCATTTCTAAGGATGATGAAAATGAATAACAAAATATATTTTTAAGTGTAGTGATAGGGAATCTTGAATATGTAAAGCATATGTATACCAATTTTTACGAGGTATTATCTCAACCAAAAATTCCATGATGAATTCTCCTTTATGACAACCATCGTTTCGGCTGGAAATGAAAAAATCTCTTCTCAAGTAAGAAATTACATTGATGAGCACATATGAATAAATACGAGTGGAAGCAACAAATTAAAACTTTTAAAGCTCGCAAATGAATACATTTCAAGAAACAACTTAGTCATTAGGTTTACTTTGAGTAGCTTCCAAAAGAATTGTACAAATTTTCACTTTTGTCGTAGTATGAGTCTTCTTAGCATCCTCTAATAGTTGTTGGATAATAGGATGCAGAGGGATATACCATGGGATCATCTACCAATGATGACAAATATGCAATATCCATTCCCAATGAGGATAAATATGCAGTATTCATTCACTTAAATGTAAAGAGACCCCGAAACCGAGAGAAGTTGCCCACTTTTGTGATGCCCTTGAGTGTAAAGAATGGGTAATACGTTATTTGATCGTGTTCCACCCACTCTTGAAAGATCTCAAAGGAAAGTTGGAGCAAGAAATGCCTAAGAGCATAACATAATGGTTCACGGCATATTGCAATATGAGTTTGATTTAAATGAAGCATGGGAGGATTATCTACCACTATTTATTGGTCTCTTAGCTCGACGCCATCTTCCTTAATTACACAGAAATATCAGACACTTCCCATTGAAACTAAAGGCCGACAAATTCAAGAGGGGCTTTATTTCAAACCCATCGAATTCTAATGTTGTAAGAACCAAGCTGGGTTTAATGACGAATGCATAAAAAATCAAGTACAGTTTGATTGCAGTCCCGTTGAAATCAAACTAACCTTGACTAAAAATTTGAGTTCCCTTTATACGCCATGCCTGATCATTCTATAATATGATTTAGTGATCCATCATTTGGTTATCATAGGGGAGCCATTTTGTTTGAGAATTTAAATTTTGGAATTGATCTTGACAGCCGTATAGAAATTGCCAGGCCAAATGGCATTGGTAAATCAACTATATTGAAACTAATTGTTGGGTGCTACAACCAATCTCTAAGGCAGTTTTGTGTTCAACTAAGATTGTTGTGTTTAGTCAACATCATGTTGATGGGCTAGAGTTATCTATCCCTTTTATTATAT
Source organism: Prunus padus (assembly GCA_024362665.1). Classification (NCBI taxonomy): domain Eukaryota; kingdom Viridiplantae; phylum Streptophyta; class Magnoliopsida; order Rosales; family Rosaceae; genus Prunus; species Prunus padus. The sequence continues at coordinate 19,047,115 of JANFAM010000010.1, read as the reverse complement.
GACTCAATGCAACTTGGGAATGCATGAACGGAAGCTCCAATTTCACTTACGTTGTTTTGGTGTAACTGGAAATCTTGCATTTAAGCCAATACACACTTTTTCTGGTGGTTAAAAGATCAGAGTTTAATTTGCGAAGATAACTTTTAAGAAACCACACCTCATATTACTTGATAAGCCCTCAAATGATTTGGATTGAGATGTTGTCGAAGCACTAATTCAAGGTCTTGTTATCTACAAATGAGGCGTTCTCAAGGTTAGTCACCATGAGCATCTAATCTATAGAAGTGTGGACTAGCTATCGGTGGTATCCGAGCACCCTTTGAGTGACCTAATTCTTTCATTAACCTTAGACAATTATGCAAACGTTACTCCATGAATCAATTTAACCAGAGGCATTCAAATAGTCTCTTTCTTGGGCCTATGTGCATGGACTATTTATTGCAGGTTCTACTTGCTCTTCTGGGGGTTCGGTGCAGTCGTTGTTGAAAGGGGCTCATCCTTACTAATTCTTAAGCTTAGGGACTGGGCTTTGATGCACTCCCATGGGCTATCCAACAACCCACACTCTATACGGATTTAGACCCTTTTAATTTGGGCTTAATCATTAATCAAACCACAAAGGGACTTCCGAAGAGAAAGCGTAATGGAAAGCATAGGGCTCATTCTCAATGGGACTCAAGCTCCAGAAAACACCCGTGAGACCTTGAATCCTTCCACAGCATCCACAAAGTAAGTACGCAATTTGCATTGGGACTCTCCCTTTATGCGATGGGCGACGACTGATCAAGTTCAGTCCCGCCTGGTGTTGTGAATATCATGAGTTCGAATTGCCAAGGGCTTAGGAACCCTCGGGCAGTTCAAGCTTTGCGCAGTGCAATTGGTGCCCAAGTTCTTCCGATTGTGTTCTTGAGTAAAACTCAATGCAACAAGGTTAGTCTCTCCTCTTTAAAATTCAGTTTAAGTTTGACAACATTTTTGTAGTGAATCTTGTCAGTAGGTCGGTGGAGTATGTTTTCTATGGAAGTCAGAGGCTAATTTACACATATGATCATTCTTTCCCCATCATATTGACACAAACTTGGTGGGATTGGTGACAAAGAACATTGGAGACTCACAGGGTTTTATGGACACCCCTTCATTGAAGACAGACACCTATCTTAGGACCTCATTCCACACCTAGCACAAAACTCATAGCTCCCATAGGTCTGCCTTGTTGATTTCAATGAACTCTTGATTAGTAGTGAGAAAGAATGTGCCAACCTTCGACCAGTTTGACAAATGTTGGCATTCACGAAGGCATTAGCAGATTGTGTGCTTATCGACCTTGTTTTGTGGGATCCCCCTTCACCTAGTTCAATCGTAGGCATGGGGGCATCAAAGAGCAACTGGACAGTGCACTCTCAACCGTTGATTGGAGCAATTTATTCCCTGGGGCCACCCTAGCACACCTAGAGCCCAATATCTCAGATCACATACCTATCCTACTCCGACTACACCATCCTACACATGAAAATAGAAGGAACATCCACACTTTTTGCTTTGAGGCTACCTAGCCTGAAGGGGAGGATATTGAGCAAGTAATACTCGAGGTGTGGAATACAAACTGTGAGGGGGTTCCAAGGTACAAAGTTGTGGAAAATATACAAGCTACTAGACTCAAACTTTTGAAGTGGCATAGGGAAGTTTTTGGCCCCACTGATAGATTCATATTTTTCATATATAATCTATATCTATTTGCATTGTTTTCGTGTGAAATTGGTTAGTTTAATGTGTTTAGTGACGATTTTGTAGGAAAACATACTTAGCAAGGGTTTGGAACTAAAACTATGATTTTGGAAGCTTAAGGGACCGAAATGGGTGGAATTATTAACTCAACAAAATCTCAAGAACTCACTCTGTCATTTCATCAAACACCTGGAGTGCATCTGTGTAAGTGTCAATTTATATCCACAACTGGTCTCAGACCAGCGCTAGAGAGTTTGAGTTAGAAAAGTTACCATCACGTTGGAGCCGAGGTTTTGTACTTGTGCTACCGTCGTCATTTGCTAAAATTGAATGGAGGAGGAACTTGGCTGGAGTAGAAGAGATGAAGTCTGAAAGTCTTTTCCTTTCAACGTGGTCTCTGCTTGCTGAGCTTAAAGTCAGATTTCATTATGCCAACTTTATTTGACATCTATGAATAATTCGATGAGTGGTTTTCAAAAGGAATTGGAAACCATGCAGCTTGATAGGGCATGTGTTGAGCACCCAAGATTGGTGTGACTGTTGAGCAAAGGGGCTGTGGCATTTGCTAAAACTACATGTTATAATATTAAGCAATTGCTAAGGCAATTGTACATGGGCTTTTCTAAATCTTACATAAATCCATCTGAGTATGAGCCCAATGTCCCAATTTCCAATTCTTTATCTGCCCTGCATCTCTTACCTTTTGATTGAGATTCTTTTATTTTTCCCATTTTCTCTCTACTATCCAAATCATTCCTAAATAAAATCTTAGTTCCTTATTTTTGGGGGTTTTTCTTGGGCTATAAATACAAAGCTTTAACCTAAGAGCCAATACCATCTTTTTCTACCATATACTTTTCACCATATTTCACTACACCCACAAATATATCAAAGAGAGAGCCAAGAGTTTGCTACTGCGGTGCTTTTGGAGCTTACAAAGGTGTTGGTGTGGAGGAAGATCAAGTCCATTTGCCAAATCAGTTTTATGACAACCATTCTTTTGTTTATCTTTTCTTTTGTCATGAACTAATTTTCCTTGCTAGGGCTACGATGTAGCCTAACCATGAATACTTAATTTTTATAGTTATATTAATTTCTTATTACTATTCCATGTTGAGTATTTGTTACTGTTCTTAATGCTTTAAATATCTAGTTAATATTTAATTGATTTGATGATCCAAACGGAGACCAAGAAGAGATGTTTGGTGTTTGCTTCTCATAACAAACTCGTAACAAATACCATGTCTTGAATGAGTGCCTGAGAGGGACTACCATGACTCATGCAGTTTTCTTGCAGGTTCTCATATAACTTAATGGGTTCTTGATTTTCTAAATCCGTTGCTTGAGAGAGAATGAATTGTTAATTAAGAATACTTTTGGTTAAGCCCGAGAGAGGATATCAAATGAATTAGGAGAAACCAACTGTCAACATGGGTAGTAATTAAGGTTAATTGGCTATAAGAATTAAGTGGAATTGGTTATGGTGAAATCGGATGCTCTAGTGTCTCATCAACTTGATTTTCCATCATTCATTAAATTATTATTTTTCATATTTGTTTTAATTTAGTTTAATCAATCAATCAATCTTCTAAATCAACTGTTCAAATAAACTTTTGAATTAATCATAATTGGTAATTAAAAGGAAATTATAGTCTTCGTGGGAACGACACTTCACTTATCTCTATATTATTTGTGTGGATTGTACGCTTGCAATAATTTCACAAGAAGTTTTTGGTTCCACTGCCGGGGACTATTTTATTTTCTATTAAATATCAATATATCTTAATAATGAATTTAATTTGAATTTCTTTATTTTGTTTCAGGTACTTTGATCCATGTATGCAACATTCTCGTGACCTAAAACTCATACTACTTGACCCAGAAATCGAATGTACGTTTCATAAGCGGAACAGAGGAAACAAAAAGCACACTTTGGTGGAACCACCACCCCCACCTATGGCGGACAAAGTAGAAAGAGCACTGAATGAATTTGCCGTACTAGTGGCAACTCCTTCACTGATCCGACGTCCTGTAGTCACGGCCAACAATTTTGAGATCAAACCAGCCGTGATCACCATGCTACAAAATGCATCCGTATTTTGTCGTTTGTCGAATGAAGATCCAAATATACATCTTGCGGTATTTTTGGAGATTTGTGACACATCCAAGTTCAATGAGGTAACTGACGGTGTGGCCCGTTTAAGGCTATTCCCTTTCTCCTTGAAGGATAAAGCCAAGCTTTGGTTACTATCACAGCCACAAGATTCCATCCGTACTTTGAATTATTTATCCAAGAAATTCCTTGCTAAATTTTTCCCGCCGGCCAAAACTGCAAAATTTCAACAATATATTATCTCGTTCACTCAATATGATAAGGAACCTCTATATGAAGCTTGAGAACAATTCAAAGATTTATTACGCAAGTGTCCTCACCATGAGCTACCCATCTGGATTCAAGTTTAGACTTTTTACAATGGGTTGAGTCAAACAAGCAGGACATTAGAATGTGCAGAGACCACCACTTGGGTTTCCGCCTCAAGAGAAGAAAATAAATTTGGAAGATGCACTTACTCAGTTGACTATGTCTACCACCCAATTTATGACCGAAACAAATACCCAACTTCAGAATCAGAATGCTTCTATTCTGAATTTGGAGGTGCAAGTAGGCCAACTAGCTAATGTAATAAGCGGAAGAAAAACCCAAAACCTAGCCTCCCTTCAGCGCTGCAACAAGCAGAGGATGTGGTTTATGCCACTCCTCCCTTCTCCCCCTCCTCTCTTATCCGCTTTCCTCATTCACCCTTTTCTTTTCTCCTCTTCCCTATTTCCTTTCAACCCTTGTCTCTTTCTCTCTTCGAATTTCTAGGGGTTTTTTGTTTATTATTGTTGATTCTTAGGTTGTAGCAGTTTCGGTGGTGTACCATGTCCCCACTTCGGTGGGAGCGACTGTAGTAGTGGTGGCAGGCCTTCAGTTTTTCTTTTTCTTTTTCTTTTTAGGTATGTCTTCTTCCAAGTCTTAGTTGTGGGCTTGGGTTAGCTTTTTTTGGGTGTGAACTGTGGTGTTGAATAAGTGCATCAATGCTTTTGAGTTTGATACTTGTTTGTGACCTTTATGCAGTAGAGTTTTTGTTTGTAGTTTGCGTTGTGGGGTACTACACTTGGTTTTCTAGACAGGCGTTTATGCCGGACTATCTTCGGCCCTACGTGGCTTTGAGTGGAGGTATACTTTATGAGTTTGATGTTGCCAAGAAACCCTCTGTATTGGTTGTAACTCCTTTGTGGTTGGTATTTTTATCGCTTTGTGTGGATAGTTGTAGTTGCTATTATATTTGTATTGCCCTCATGACGTAATTTATGAATGCAATCTCTCTACCGTTTGATAAAAAGGAGACTAAATTTAAATATATAAAAATAATAGCATGATTGTAGAGAGAATTTATCGAAAATAGCCAAAATTTGACCCCTAATTTCAAAATGTCAGCTTTTTGTAAAATATTTCAAAAATAGCAGAAAATTCACCTAAATAGACACAAATACCCTCAAATTTAAAACCCACATAAACCTAAAAAGAAACCTTATTAAATAAAACTTTGGAATATTTCCTCTAAACACTTTTCTAATCACCTCTCTATTTCTTTTTCATTTCTTTTTCCTCTTCCTCCGCTTTGTCTCCTTAAGATCACTCCCTCTCTTTTCCTTTTCTTTTTTTTTCTTTCTTCTTCTCTCTCTCTCTCTCTCTCTCTCTCTCTCTCTCTCTCTCTCTCTCTCTCTCTCTCTCTCTCTTCTTCCACCGTATATCTCTTTTCTTCTTCTTCTCTTCTTCTTCTCTCCCATTTGTCTCCAAATAAAATGTATGTATTTATTTGGCAAAAAAGTATTTAGAACCTAAAATTCAGAAAATGATTGAATCAATGCACAAGTATAATTTCATCCTCTCACCCAAAAAAAAATTATTTCACATAACTTTAATTCTTCAAAAATTGTCACAAATTTAGAGGTAGTATGTAGACAAAAATTCAATAAAACGATCTACATTTAAAAAAATATAATTAAATATTCATTCATTACAATTCATAAAGTTAAAGAGAAAATATTACACCACTCCGTCTATGAGGTAGGATGAAGTGCAATCCTGATTCTTGCAAGTTTGTCGATAATGGGCTTGAACCACATCTTGAACACTTACGAGTTGATGGTTCTTCTCCTCGTGATGGGATTCTCTTTCCTTACGCCTGCCATGCCTTCTTCGTGTAATTGGTGGTAGCACAATTTATCTCGTGACATCATCAGGCACCACCTAACTGCTTTGATCCCCAATCTGGCCATATAGGTTCTGCATACACGCAATTACCAATGAGTTTGTAGTATAATATTTTGAACACATTGGGTAGCACGAAATTTGTCGATGCCTACATGCAGCACAAGCATGTGCACATGGTAGTTGGTCAAGATCAAATTCTCGACATGTGCAACACTTCCCTCTAAATTTACAACTTCAACACAACTTCCATCGTATACATGAAATGAGTATGCCTCAATAGGAGAAACTGTATATTCAAGAAAAATGAAATACATTATAAATGCTCCCCAACCATTTTATTGAAATATTTTCAACGAACTGTTCTTTAAACAAAAGAACAAACAAATTCAATAATTTTTTTAATTGAATGATATGCCCATTAATATTACTAACTTTTCTTTCTCATTTGGTAGCCTTGTTTGCAGCCAACGATACCAAGGACAAGTTCCTAGTATGTTCTATTTCTTTAAAATTAAATACATGCAACAACCAAAAAAAGATAATGAATTCAAAATACCTGCAATGATAATCCTTTTGGTTATTTTCGCACCAACTTGTCACCCCATTCCGTCAAATGTGAATCCATTTTGGCTGCTCGGGATGCTTTATGAAACCAATTTTGAAGTATGTTCATTCTTAAATACTCCATAAAATTGGTGATAGGCAACTTACGAGCATCTCCGTGATTGAATTGAGACATTCAGCAATATTTGTTGTCATTAGGTTGTACCGCTTTCCCATTAAAGTACGACGAGCCCACTTTTTCATATCCCGCTGCATGAAGATAATTACCCACATGAGGGTCAACATTAAATATTTGCACCATATGATACATCAAATTCGGAATACGATATGCCTTAGCAGCTCTAAAATAAAGCTAACGCGCTCTTTCATGCTTAAAGTGGTTCTTAAGATTTTGACTTATATGGAATATGCATGCCCATGATGAGCATCGTGAAATATAGTGAGATTGCCTTCCTAATGCTTTCATGTCTATCGAATGAAAACTAAGTCATCGAGTATGCCCAATAGCTCCCGTAATTTTGTCAAAACCAATTCCATGATGCATCATTCTCTCAATCTCCAACTCCGAATGCTAGAGGGTATATTTGATTATTTCCATCCTTGCATGTGGCAACAAACAACGTTCCAAGATATTTACCTTTTAAAAATGTTCCATCAAGTGCTATTACTGGCCTCCGATAACACCGTGAAATCCTCTTATGCAAGGTCCAAGTGACATAAAAATACATAAAATGATTATTACCGCGCTTTCAATATGCTATCGCACCAGTGATTTTTGGCTTCTAGCATAGCACAATATGATGGGAGTCTCATGTAAGATTCTCTCACGATCCCCTAACCAACTCCAATGCATGTTCCCTAGCTCTCCAAGCCTTCACATAACTTATACTCACACCCATGTCCTTCCGCATATCCTCCATGATGTCATAGTCTATGTACTGTGATACACCTCGCATTTCCTAGACTTTATGCACTCGACCAATAAGATAACTACTTGCCTGCCGATGATGGCGATGAATAACATCCAATGAGCAAGTGTGTTTAGTAACATATTTTCTAACCATGAAATATGAGGATTTTCGTACACTTTGATGCACGCAATTTCCACATGCATCCGTCATCCACACAACCAACTTCAAATCTCTCTTTATTAGATCTCTTCACTTTGAACTCAAAATTTTTCTTCATAGCATCAATACCCAATTTTGTTTTTAAATCCTCCTTAGTCTCATACACCGACCTACAATTATATCTCCACTTGAATTATGTAGCTCTGTCATGTCTGCTCCATAGAATGTTTTTATCCTTGTTTGGAGCAGCTTTGATTGTTAGAGTTAGGCTCATCACATTGCACGTTGATAGCCGGCACTTTGTCACGCCTCATGTTTTCATCGAAGGCAACATTATCTTGAAAAATACTATCAACCTCTACATGTGGCATATCCTCAAATTGCATGTTCTCATAACGCAACTCATCTACATGTGTTGTATTATTTTCCACTTCATATTCTCGAGTCCTCAAATTCTTCTGCTCCCAAGTCATCTTCCTCGAATCCTTATCTTGCTCGTAATCTTCTAAATCACCTTGAGTACCCAAGTTGAGGTTCATTGGCATTGGTCTTGAACTCAACCAATGGAGTTTGTTGATTGCTTCCACTCGTAGAAGAAAATACTTTCTACGCTTCACCGTAATGCACAATGGAATCTTGTAAGACCTTGAAAGGCTTTCAAAATAAAAGCTCTTACATCATCATCATCGACTATCTTCTCTGTGGGCCATGCACTTTTCATTGCATCATATATCACTTTCATAGTTACCTCATACTCATTTCGGTCCACATTGGCAATGTCATACACTTTATTCTCGAGTTCCTCAAATGTAATTTTGTCTCAAACAAGTAGTCCTTTACTTTTGCAATTTTTATACATCGAGTTAGACCACCTCCCACCATAGTTAATCAAAATTGTCAAACTAGACATTTGCCCTAAAAGGTAAGCCAAAAATATTAATTAAAAATAACCCTACATACCAAAATTGACAATGATAAACAGGCAAACCTTATAAAAAACTTGATAAAATTCAAAGATAAATAGGCAAACCTTCCAAGATGGTGAGATTTCAAAGCCTCTCCAAACCTCTGCTTCATAAGAGCTCTATTCCGACACTCGATGCAATCGAAATGTGGTAAGACAACATATCAGGAAATCAAATCAAGTGTCAAAACTATCAAAATACAAAATAGATAGTCTTAAATTACACAAGTCACTAGAGAAAGTGGAAGGATGAGTTATCAATAGCATTATGAAAATGTACCGTCAAGTTCAACCGCATGTATTAACCAAAACGTAAAAGGAAGAAAATGTCTTTGTGATGGCAGGGATGAAATATTTTGGTTATTGAATTTTGGGTCTCAATAACCACAAATTGGCATTCCATGATCCAACATGAAAGTGGCATCTAGAAAGCGGTAAGAACTAATGAAACCTTAAGTTTATGACAAGGTGGTCAAGCAGATTAGATGAAGAGTACTTTAGGCCGACTTGACAATATGCTATTGCTTATCTTATTAGTACTAAGGACACCACACCACAACTAACTCTCTCTCTCTCTCTCTCTCTCTCTCTCTCTCTCTCTCTCTCTCTCTCTCTCTCTCTCTCTCTCTCTCTCTCTCTCTCTCTCTCTCTCTCTCTCAATCAAAGATGATTATGATAAATTATCACAACAAAATCTTGGTCCAATTAATAATACATGTCAGATATGAAAATCATTAATAGTTTAATAATGGAGAATCGCACTATCTTCAGCAAAGCATATTTAATTTTTTTACCTCCAAAACCTTAAACCCTTGCTCTTGTGCACAAGCGTAGATAGTCGCAGTACTTTCCACTCGCAAGAAGAGAAACATACACTTTACCCACAAAAATTTTACCAAAAGCATCAAGACAGTAATTTGTCAAGATCATCATATTACCAGAATTCGATAATTTTCCAAGCCTATCTACACTAACCTATTATCCAAGCCTTCATCTGCACTAACCTTTGATGTAGGCTCAAAGTGAATTCACGATATCAAATCATAGCACTTGGATAGGGCTCAAGAGTCCATCACCGTAATCGGCAACTATGGACATTAAGTCAGCAAAACCAGAATTGAAATTTTATAAATATAGTATGAAGAATAAATGAAGAAACGAAGAAGAAATTGAACGAAGAATCAAGGAAGAACTGCACTCACCGTTTGACTATGGCAGCAATACGCTCACGTACAAAGATTCCCAATCTAATAGGTTTTCTTTTAGGTTTATGTGGGTTTTAAATTTGAGAGTATTTGTGTCTATTTAGGTGAGTTTTCTGCTATTTTTGAAATTTTTTACAAAAACTGACATTTTTGAAATTAGGGGTCAAGTTTTGGCTATTTTTGATAAGTTCTCGATTGTAGATGCTTTGATACAACTTTTAACAATGTAGAATTAATTAATACAATAGAGCTTCCATGTTGCGTGCTACTATTAATCATGTGACACATGAAACTACGTTGAAGCTTAAAAATTTTAATCAACTAATAAGAATTATTTACACTAACACCTCTTAAGATTTTTGGTGTTTTCACAAAATTCCTTGACATTTTTGAAATTACACTAATACCCATGAGGTCTCACATTGCTTTAAAAAAGACCCGTTTCATTAATTTTCCACCTTAAAATTGTTGATGTGAGTTCTAACTCTGATTTGGGAGCTTTGATCAAGCTTGTAAGTTGAAAGCAGATATTCAACCTCTCCCATTTTAATTCTACTAAATACTAGTGTCCAATAATCACTATCTGGAGAAATTATTGGCCCTAATAATATATGAGGATGCTAATATCTTTCTGGTTCTTTTGATAACTTTGAGAAAATACAAATTAAAAATGAGTACTTAAACATGATCTAGGACTCAAGGCCCACACAAAAAAAAAGGCAATTGTATATATACTTTAAGTTTAAGCTGAAATTAAACTCAAGGTACAACTTAAATTTGGAACTTAAAACTATTATAGTCACTTTGATTGAAAAAAAAAAGTAACTTACCACCCCATGTAATCCAATTATTTCGAATGTCTTGTGCATTAAAATATAATTACTTATGACATATGCATTATAGAAAGTTCCAAAATTCTTGCAGTACAACTTACCCATACAGTTGATGACAGTTAAACTATAAATAAATAAATAAAAGTAAAATTGACTAAAATAATATTTTTTTTCACAATTCTAAAATAGTCCCCTTACATTAAAGAGGTATAGGGACAATAAAAATGGAACTATAGGGATAACAAAGAGACACTATATAGAACCGGGACTATCATAGACTAAAAGTTGTGAAAATGGACTTAGGATTGGGATCTAAAGGGGTTTTCCTAGATAGTAAATATTTACCTCCATCTTGAAGGGACTTACCCATACAGTTAATGACAGTTAAGATTTTCAACCTTTTTTAGTTCACACTCATTTTCTTCACCTTGCCAAGTCCAAACAATGTCCTTAAGTGCAGGCCTCGCGTCCTCCTCACAAAACTTGGTGTACTCAAGAGTGTCACCGGCCAACTTTGAGAACTTCACCACCTCCACTTCCGTTGCCACCTGAAACAACTCAGCCGACACTGCCAACTTCCCCTTCCTCCCCTCCTTTTTCCCTTGAAATTTCACCTTGAATTCCTTCTCACACACCACTCTAAAATTCAACCTCTCCCCCACCACCTGCAGCTTCTCCATGATCGCAGAGGCAGAGCACTTGGACGTGAACATGGACCCCGATTTCCTCTTGTCCTCGAACATGTTCGACAAGTCAAAACCGGATGACATGGACGATATGAATTCGAAAGCATTGAAAAATGGTGGAGATGATGATGAATATTTTGTAGTACTAGTAGTAATGTTACTTCTTGACCTACCCAAATTTCCATTTCTATCATCCTTTTTGTTTTGATCGTTTTCAATGGAATTGGGAACCCCAATTGGCCTAGGAAAATTTGAACCCTTTTGAAACCAAGGATCCCTCATTATCTCCTGAAACGAAATTCTCTTTTCCGGGTCAACAACCAAAACCTCTTTTATCAACAACCTTGCCTCTCCTGAAATCCAAGGTGGAAATTCATATTCAGCTTTGAAAACCTTGCTATAAGTTCTCATCACATTCTCATCTAGAAATGGCAAGTAGCCGGCAAGAGAAACAAAGAGAACAACCCCACAAGACCATATGTCTGCCTTGGCTCCATCATACCCTTTTTTCCTCAAAATCTCAGGCGCCAAGTAAGCCGGCGTGCCACACTGCGTGTGAAGCATACCGTCGCTCCAATGATGCTCTGGTAACGCTGACAATCCAAAATCGGAGACCTTCAGGTCTCCATTTTCGTCCAAAAGAAGGTTTTCTGGCTTTAGGTCGCGGTGTGAGACACCACGACTATGACAAAATTCAACAGCGTTTACGAGTTGTTGAAAGTACTTTCTAGCCACGTCTTCCTTGAGTTTCCCTTCCAATAACTTGTCGAACAATTCACCGCCGGTTACGTGCTCCATAACGAAGAAGATCTTGGTTTTCGTGGCCATGACTTCTTTTAATTCAACAATGTGGGGGTGGCGAACTAAGTGCATGATACAAATTTCGCGCTTTATTTGCTCCATGAGGCCTTCGTTTTTGATGTGGTCTTTGTTGATCACTTTGATAGCTACACTTTCATTTGTGATGAGGTTTCTGCCATGGTAGACTTTGGCAAAGGTGCCTAGTCCTAGAAGCCTTCCCATCTCATACTTGTCAAATAGAATGTTTCTTGGTGACTTTGGACTCAGCGGTTGCCCTAACTCTTGTTCCTGCATATTTTCAAAACAAGAATTTCTTTTGGGAATATGAGAAATTAAACAAATTTGAGAGGACTCAGTTTAGGCCAAGAAACATTCGGGCATGGTAGAGATGGCGAAGACCCAGGTCAGGAAAAATGGAATTGATGATTTTCCTGGAAAACGGTGTGGGATGGAAAGAAAAAAATATATATAGAATTTGAATTTGGGGAACATTTTGTTTATGCTGAAAATGGTCAAGACCCATTTAGAAATGTACAATTTTACCTGAAAAAAAGAAAAAAAAAAGAGGTTATTGTTGGAGATAATTGAGAACTTAGAAGGACTAAAGATGGCCATGGTCCTTCCCGGAAAAATTGTGCAACATGGTCGGAGATAATTGGGTGGTTGTTGGATGATTACAAAAGGGTGGTGGATGTGAACTGTGGACTATGGTTTAGGGTTTAGGGTGGAGAATTTGGTCTGAAAATAGGAAAATATTTAATTGTTGAAAATGCCAAAAATGGGCACAGAAAAACACATTGGTAATATTGGATTTGGCGTGTGGAAAGGAGCTACAAAGTGCAAGCGGATAGAATTGGTGGAAATAATGGGGAATTTAAACCAACATGGGATGGAAAGTTGAAAAGCATTTTAGCTGTATTAAATGCCGCTGTATTTCCAAACGAGTACATGTGTAATAAGACCACACAAGTACTGCAGACAAATAGTCACTAGTATTATATGTGAATTATAAATACGTGTATCAAACTGTAATTTGTAAATAAAGACGCGCATTTTCCTAACAATACTGCAATATAAAGTAGGGACAGTATGCAAATGAAAAGTTTTATCCATATATTAATTCCTGCATAAACTTACTTTCATGAAACATACAGCTGCTAACTTTATATGCAGTTTTAAATAAATAAATAAACGGAAACTTTATATGTGCACACAGGTGTTAGTTTAATAATATTTATTATTCTCATATGAATCACAACCATCAGAAAAATCAGCATCATATTGAGAACATGATACCAAGTATCATTTTCGTGACCAATAACAACAAAAGGCATATATGTTGTGAAGCAGTTTTTTTAAAGCATCCACACCAGCTTTTAACTCTATGGTTGCCACCATTGAAACAAATATCAATATCAAAATATAAAATATTTAGTATTTTAGAAAAACAATTGCAATTTAAATTGAGATTGTGGAGGAAACTTAATGCGAACTGAAGGAGATTTGCTCACTTATTTGCTCACTTCTTCCGATGTTCAAACTAAATGTAACAATTTCACTTTAATATAAAAGTTTATAGATGAAGGATTATCTTGTTTTATTTTCAATAAATCTTGACGACACAAGAAGAATTTATTAGTAGATGAACGAGCTACACCTCTAGCTTCTATCAAACTCTAAAAATTGAATAATGTGCTTCTATGTTTCTAAAATGGCAGCTGATCCTATTTCAGTTCATGAATTTTGATGGATCTGGTTTTTCTGTGCAGGAAAAAGCAAGGCTAGTGTTGTCGGAAGGATGTAGCAACCAACAACAATATTGGAGGAACATGTTAGTTCAGAGTCCAGTGCACAACAGTGAAACGTACTGCTCACAACGGTTATATTGTAGATTCCAACCCTACTAAGCCTACCACCCTCTTCTCTGCACCTGATACAAGGCAGTTGAAGCCCTCAACAACCTGCAGATCTCAATCTAGCGACGGCACCTGGAACCAAGGTAAAATCAAGGTAAGCTGATCATTTGATTTCATGATTTATTTTGTTTGTTTATTACAATTTTGAATAGTACCAAACATCCAACCTAAAGCATTAATTGAAAATATATGAAGAGACTCAGAACATCATATATCGTTGGACAAAACTTTGCTTTCCCAATGCAAAAATTCAGCAACACACCCAAGAGGAAGAAGAAATTGGTGCGAGGAAATCTTTACCAGATTATATTCAAGATTGTCCCTGGTGGACTCTATACAACCCAAGGAACAACTGCTAACAGTGGCAGGGGTAGTGCATGGGGTTGGCTTGTCAAAATAAGTGCATTACATTTTCCGGATCTCCGAGACAAACCAAGAAATCAATTGATGGCCGATGGAAATTGTCATCACATTCCACTGCGCAGTCATCAAAGCATTTCATGTTAAACATTTCAAAGCTTGGACTTGATGTTTCGATGGTTGACTTCAGCAATGGCTTGCATGGAAAATATTTCTACAAATATAATCACCAATATAATTGTCTTCCACACAAGTCTTCTTATCATAATTGAAAATTTTGATCTAGAAAGTTGGGTGCAAACCATCCAAGTTATCCTTGAGATATATGCTTATGATAAGTTTTTTCGTAGGTTTTAAAACAAATGATATTTTGCTTTAAAGAAAGAGCATACGTTATTTATGAACTTTTGTTGCTTCAAGATTAGTTGTAATTTCGTTAAGTCAATATGATACTTCACTACCAAGATTATTAGTTGAAGTACTTTTGTATTAATTAGTAGGTAAATTTAAGTTGTTTGATTGGCCAATCTGATCATTACCTCTACATTCCTATTGCCTCAAAAATCAAGCATGCCAACCCAAGTGTAAAGCAAGTTAGGAGTTAGAACAATATGTGGGCCAAAAATTTGTGGATGCTTCACATAGCGGACTCAAAGGGTTAAGAAAATTAGAGAAAGGTGCTTCTTTTTCTTTGGATTCTATGTTGGAACCAAAATTATGAATGGTGGACACAAATAGCAATGTTTAGGAGGTTAGGTGGTTTCTAAGCAGCTCCAAGGGAGTATGCAAACGAAATAGGCAAATATATACTATACAAATCTACGTGGCATGTTGCCTACTAATTTTCCTTATGAAAAAAGTCGGCCACTCAAATGGACTAGGCAATACAATTATACTAACTATTATTATATTATTTATTTTCATATTTTACATTTACATTTTACAAAATGGAGCTAGAATTATAAAATTAGGGAAGTCGAAATGTAAATATTAGTTGAAAAATACATACATATTCAAAACTTACATATTAAAACTAAATAATTTTCAATCATTCATGTACTAATTTGTTGGAGGGGCACATACTTCAACGAACAAACTTCCCCTTACTATTTATCCAAAACAATATATATATATATATATATATATATATATATTGCCTCCACTTTTGAAGTAGGAAATATTGCCTCATTGGGAGAATTTGTATATTTTTCCTATCAATTTGTCTACTCCCTTGGAGGAGAAAAATACTTATGTGGCACATCAAACATGGTTTGCCTACTCATTTGTCTACACCGTTGATGATGCTCAGGCTTAAGTTACCTTTGAGCTTATACCTAAAACCAATTCAACAAAGCCAAGGTTCCCTGTATATAATATTCTCTATCTCTTTCCTCCCGTGATCAAACAATACGGCCAAGGACGGTTTGGTGTAAAACATATGATTCATACTTCAAAGTGGACAACTTGTCCTTAAACATAATAAAGTTTGGGTGATGGATTGATAGAACCAAGCAAAATCCAACCAACCCCAGATTAGAATTATGAGTTCTAAAACCGATGTAAGCTCCTTCATGGGCTTCTCGAACATTTTCAATGAGAGAAGGCACAACGCTTTAGGATTCAACAAAAGCCCACATTTTTGTTAAGCTGCTGGCAAAAACTTATCAAGTGAGTTGGTTTGTTTGAAATCCAATTTTTTTTTCATTTCTTATTGTGACTGAAAATAATTAGTCCATCGTCGTTGGGCTCAAAAGACGTAAAGCGTTTATTTAAAAAAAAGTATGTATATAAACATACGATAGAATTTTATTAGATCCAAATGAAGAAAAAAAAGAGTACAAAAAACGACCTTAAAGGAGCCGTCCGTATGGCATACATGAGTAAAAACTTTTCAAATAACTTGAGCGGACTCTAAATAACATGGGGTTTAGTAAATAAAAAATAAAAAATTCAAAAGCTTTGATTATTTTTAATTTTCAAATTATTTCCTCATTAGCTTATCTTCCAGGCAATATATATAAATAGAGATAGAGAGGCATGTATATCAATCATTTTACAGTTTTCACGTGTTGACGAGAATAATCTCCAGTCATTTCCCAAGTCCAATCTGATATTTATGTTTTTTGGAATTAAGAAATTACCACCATAATAACCAAACCAAACAAATTAATATTTAATTGTCATTTTCAGCACAATTTGGAAAATGATCTAGTCTAGCTAATCAAGCGAGAAGAATTTCTGAATTCTCAGTCTCACACACGTGAAAAGAAGGAAGACCAAATCATTAATTTGGTTCGTATATGTTCTTGTTTTCTCTCCAAAATTAGTATTTGTAAATTTGGTCGTATATATATCTAATTCAACGCAGACATGAAAAAGAAAAAAAAACTCAATTCATGAATGAGAACATGGAAGACTATGTTTACAGGTTCAATGGATATATTGACCGTTACGTTCCAAGTTGCCTATATTTATACTAATCTGGTCACCATGGCCCATCTCCATCCCCAAGTTTTCTTCTTCTTCAATTTCGTGCTTTGCTATTTTTAACTTTTTTGGGTTTTGTCGTACCAAACATATTTAGTCCACGCATATAAACATGATCCACTTGCAATTCAACCTACATTTTAATCAAACTTTGCACTTGATAACCTACTATAAATACACTGGATTCGAGATTTAGAAGCAATATTTCTCCATGAGCATACAACATACAATTGCGTGGTTAGATTGCCAACGTACGTATTGTTTTTTAAATTTCAAAAGACTATTTCATGTGTTAAAAGATAAATATCATGCAAAAAGACTTACACTTGTTTAGGAAAGTTCATGGGTTTGAGTCTGAAAGGTCTTAAAAAAGGAAGAAGATAAACGTGGTATAATTTGTTCACGTTTTATAATATAAGTTGATATTAATTTATATTAATCTCTAAAAAGGGGAAATATCAGCTATATCTTCCAACCATATTATAACATGTGTACAAGCACGACATAGCCATATTCATAGCAAAATTTTGACTTTTCATCTTCTCTCCCCCTTGGCTATAATATGTTGCATGTATTAAACTTGGCTATAATATGTTGCACGACATAGCCATTATAACATGTTGCATGTATTAAACTTGACCCAACCCAAGTCATTAAGGCAAAGTTTTTCAAGCCCGACCCGATAGACCCGGTTGGTATTGGTTTAATTACATGTATCTGGAAGGGTAAGGGGCTGGATTCATAGACGTCGAAAAAAGTGACTCGTCTTGACGTGGTTCACTAATTTGACTCAGTTTCGCCCACCCCACTTTGCAATTAATTGTCTCACTTCCCTCGTTGAACTATTTTGCTTCGCTTGCTGCATTTGTACTTGATATAATTTCTTGGGTAAATTTCATTTTACTACTCGTAAGTTTTTCAAAATTCTCACTTTGATACTTAAAGTTTCTTCTCACTTTCATACCCAAAGTTTACTTTTACTATCAATTTCATACCTCCGTCCATGTTACCATCAGAACTTCTGTTAAACGATGACGTGTCATATTTGTTAATTTTAAATTACTTAAAATATGAATAAAATATTAAAAAACTAACTAAAAATAATAAATAAATAAAAAAATAAAAACCCAATCATCATCTCTCTCCCCTTTGTACTTTCTTATCCCTCTCCCTCTCACTCTCCCTTTCTCTCTCATCAGCCCCTGCACCCAACAGATCCAAATTGGTGGAAATGAATTCTCTGGGAAGATCCCAGCTTCGTTTTCGAATGCTTCTCAGCTTCAAATACTTTATATTACAAAAAATAATTTTTGGGGGCAAGTTCCAGAAAGTTTTGGAAATCTTGCAGATCTCCAGTGGTTTGGTTTGAGCAACAATAATCTAGGAAATTATTCAGATAATGACTTGGGTTTTATAACATCCATGACAAATTGCAGCAACCTGGAAATTCTTGATATGAGTTCGAACAATTTTGGAGGTGTTTTACCCAACTCTATAGTCAATTTGTCAACCCAACTCACTAAACTCTACCTTGGAGTCAATCAAATATCTGGAACGATTCCTGCAACATTAGAAAATCTCAATAACCCAACTCACACACTCTCTCTCTCATTCTCTCTCCCCTCGCTCTCCCTATATCCCGATCTCTCTCTCCCCCTCCACCTAGATTTCTTCTCTCCCACCCTACAATTTCCAGCCCCACATACCCAGAACCCCACCCGATTTCTTCCCCGATTTCTTTCTTCCACCCCCTCCCGGGAGATTTCTTCCCCACCCACCAGATTTCTTCTCTCTCCGCCCCCTCCCGGATCTTCTTTCGTCCCATATGGCATGTCGTTCAGCTTTTGAGGTTGACGACAACCCAACCACCTAGGTTTTACAGATCGAAAGCGCAAGGGCTAAGGTCCTTTGCCCCAAGTTTGAAGATCTACGTAGTCGGAAGCGCGAGGGCTGAAGGTCATTTGCAATCGGAAGCGCGGAGTTTTTTCTTCTTCTTTTTTGGCTGTTGGGTTCTCCTTAGATCCTTTGCTTCTTGGGCTTCTTTCATGGCATATGGGAATTTATGGATCTGGGTTTTTAGTATTATTGTGTTTTAAAGGCTATGTTGATGTATATACTTCAATTATGTGTAGGGTTTGAAATTCTTTGCATTCAGTTGTTTGTGTTGGTAATTTTGGCTCTAGTAAAGATGGGTTCTTTCTGTTTTCTCGACTAGGGTGAGGGTGGAAATGGCCGAGGAGAGAGAAAGGGAGAGGGAGAGGGAGAAGGAGAAGAAAATACAGAGGCAAAGGGAGCGTGTAGGAGAGAGAGATGATGTGGTAAATTTCTGATTTTTAAATATTTTATTCATATTTTAATCAATTTATAATTTAAAATGTGAAAAGCGTGGGACCCACAGTGCCACGTAGACAACTAACGGAAAACATGACGAAAATACTAACGGATGTATGAAAATGGTAGAAAAGTCAAACTTTAGGTACGAAAGTGAGAAGAAAAAAACTTTGTGTAGTAAAGTCATAATTTCGGGAAACTTACGGGTAGTAAAGTGAAATTTACCCTAATTTCTTTGTATGATTTCAATTTGGTAATTGGTATTTAGAAGGAACGAGCTCTGAGGCCTCACCCTCCGCCACTCTCACCCACGAGTACAGGCTCGCCGTCCAAACCCCTTCCTCATCTACAACAACCACGACCACAAAGTCCTTGCCATTCTCAGCCTCAATTTGGTCAAAAGAGAGCGACTACAAAACAAGCTCGGAAGTAGGAGATCCATTAAGACTAGAGTTTTTAAAACCTTCAATACCAAACAAGTTTTTAGATATTAAAATTAGTATTTGAAAACTCATATTTTTTAAAAAAATTATAATTTTTTAGTTCAATTTCTTGAGTTGAATACCAAACATAAGTTGTTCGATTGGCCAACGTGATCATTACCTCTCCACTCCAATTGCCTCAAAAATCAAGCATGGCAACCGAACTGTAAAGAAAGTTAGGAGTTAGCACTATATGTGGGCCAAAACTTTTTGGATGCTTCACATAGCGGGCTCAAAGGGTTAAGAAAATTAGAGAGAGGTACTTCTTATTATTTGGATTCTAACCAAAATTATGAATGGTGGACATAAATAGCTCAATGTTTAGGAGGTTAGGTGGTTTTCTGAGCATCTCCAAGGGAGTATGCAAACGAAGTAGGCAAATATATACTATACGAATCTACGTGGTATGTTGCTTACTCTTTTGCCTTATGAAAAAAATTGGCCACTCAAATGGACTAGGCAATACAATTGTACCAACTATTATTATATTATTTATTTTCATATTTTTACATTTACATTTTACAAGGTGGAGCTAGAATTGTAAAATTGGGGAAGTCGAAATGTAAATAGTTGAAAAATACATACATATTCAAAACTTACATATTAAAACTAAATAATTTTCAATCATTCCTGTACTAATTTGTTGGAGGGGCACATACTTCAACTAACAAACTTCCCCTTACTATTTATTCAAAACAATATATATATATATATATATATATATATATATATATGAAAGGTGGCCTTAAAGTGGAAAGTGGCAGGGAGGTGGGGGTGGGGGCGGCGGCAAGGCCGAGGGAGGCCTCCATTTTTGAAGTAGGCAATATTGCTTCATCGGGGAGAATTTGTATATTTTTCCTATCAATTTGTCTACTCCCTTGGAGGAGAAAAATACTTTATGTGGTACATTAAACATGGTTTGCCTACTCATTCGTCTATATTGTTGATGATGCTCAGGCTTAAGTTACCCTTGAGCTTATACCTAAAACCAATTCAACAAAGCCAAAGTTCCCTGTATATAATATTCTCTATCTCTTTCCTCACGTGATCAAAGAATACGGCCAAGGACGGTTTGGTGTAAATTATATGATTCATACTTCATAGTGGACAACTTAAACAGAATAAAGTTTGGGGGATAGATTGATAGAACCTAGCAAAATCCAACCAACCTCAGATGTAAGCTCTTTCATGGACTTTTGGAACATTTTCAATGAGAGAAGGCACAACGCTTTAGGTTTCAACAAAAGCCCACATTGTTGTTAAGTGGGCTGCTGGCAAAAACTTATCAAGGTTTGTTTGAAATTACATAAGTTTTTGGTTGACCCAATTCATTTCTTATTGTCACTGAAAACAATTAGTCCATCATCGTTGGGCCAAAAAGACGAAAACGTATTTGTTAAAAGTATGTGAAACTTAGGGGGCGTTTGGTATCCTATTTAAATAGGAAATTCAAAAACTTTTATTTTTCTTAAAAATAAGGAGTTCTTAAATCTATTTTTCAAATTCAAAAACTTATTTGGTATGCAACTTGAAAACTATTTTCAAATCTTAAAATTTTGAGAACTTGTTTGGTTGAATTCTTGAAAACA
Source organism: Prunus padus (assembly GCA_024362665.1). NCBI lineage: Eukaryota > Viridiplantae > Streptophyta > Magnoliopsida > Rosales > Rosaceae > Prunus > Prunus padus. The sequence continues at coordinate 19,025,841 of JANFAM010000010.1, read as the reverse complement.
TTTTCTTTTCAAATTACATTTTTGTTCTTGGGGTAGGGGTATTTTGGTCACTTTTGTTCATAAATGAATTTGAAAAATTGAGTTGCACCGTTGCATGGAGCTCGTCGATGCGAGTTTGTAGACAAGCGGCCGGCTCAATTCCTACTCTAAACGAAGAAGTTATGATCTATGGAAGTGCAGTGGCATAACTGTAATTTTTGCAAAGTGAAATTTTAAAAAGCTTAGTCAGTTCTCTCTACCCGACTTTCTCCTTCTCTCCCCGAAACACACACACACACACACGCACACACACACACGCACACACACACTCTCTCTCTCTCTCTCACGTGTGAATAGTGGCGCCACCACTTCCAGCCCATTTTCCGGCGTCAAACCTCCGTTGCCGTCGCAATCTTCACGAAAAACACTCCTCACATCCTCCTCTATAAAACCCATAAAAGATCCGACCCGATTAGCCAAAGAATAGTTCAAATTTTCAGTTGGAAACAGCCCAAAAATTACCCAGTCGGTGCCGCACTTTCTCAGTTCAGTCCGACCATCTCCTGCCACCTTTGGCCCGGGGTCCCTTCATGAAAAAGTTTCCCCAACCTCTCTTCTATCTTCTCCCCTAAAGATCCGGCCCCATACCTTGCCGAACCCAAACTGACGTTAGAGAAAGCACTCGTCGGAAAACCTTAAAATCCAGCCACCTCTAATCACTTTTGGCCGTCGACTCAGGTATAAAGAAAACCCCCAAACCGACTATCATTGCAATGTTGATTCTGCTGGAAATATAAGTTTGGAAATCTTAGGCAGAGAGGAAGAGAGAGAGAGAGAGAGAGAGAGAGAGAGAGAGAGAGAGAGAGACGAGAACGAGAGGAGAGAGAGATGCATGGAAAGAAGGAGGAGAGAGAGAGACATACGGAACATGGAGGAGAGATAGAGAAAGCGTGGAGAGAGGGAGGAGAGAGAAAGGTAGAGAGGAAGAGAGAGGGAGGAGAGAGGCACGGTGGGTTAGAAAAAAAAAACTAAAAAAACAGATATTTTGTCACATCCCGAATCGGCTCCGCCGTAGCACGATATTGTCTGCTTTGGGCCCCACCCTCACGAGTTTGTTTCTGGGAACTCACGAGCAACTTCCCAGTGGGTCACCCATCCTAGGATTGCTCTAGCCCACACTTGCTTAACTTCGGAGTTCCCATGGAATCCGAAGCCAGTTAGTTCCCAAAATGCCTCGTGCTAGATGGAGGTGGGCATGTACATATAAGGCACATCACTCCCTCTCCGTTGGTCGATGTGGAATGTTACATATTTTTTGTTTTTAATAATTGGGGTGTTTTTGAGTTATTCTTGAGTTTGAGTTTTTAAAAATAGGGCTACCAAACAGGTTTTCTTTGTTTTGGACTCAAATTCTGTTTTTGAGTTTAAAAAGTTGAATTCAAGTTGAATACCAAATTACCCCTTATTTATTTTTTTTCTTTATCATATAGTGTTTTTCTATTTATAAAAATACGATAGAAATTTATTAGATCAATATGAAAAAATAGTACAAAGGACAACGACCATAAAATGAGTTATCCCATTAGCAGTATGGCAGACATGAGTAAAAACTTTTCCAATAACTTGAGCCGACGCTAAATAACAAGGGTTTAGTAAAAGAAAAATGAAAAAGTCAAAAGCTTTGATTATTTTTAAATTTCAAAATATTTCCTCATTAGCTTATCTTCCGGGCAATATATATAGATAGAGATAGAGAGACATGTATATCAATCATTTTAGAGTTTTCACATGTTGACGAGAATAATCTCCAGTCATTTCCCAAGTCCAATCTGATATTTATGTTTTTTGGAATTAAGCAATTACCACCATAATAACCAAACCAAACAAATTAATATTTAATTGTCATTTTCAGCAAAATTTGGAAAATTATATAATCTAGCTAATCAAGCGACAAGAATTTCTGAATTCTCAGTCTCACACACGTGAAAAGAAGGAAGACCGAATCATTAATTTGGTTCGTATATGTTCTTCTTTTCTCTCCAAAATTAGTATTTGTAAATTCGGTAGTATATATAATCTAATTCAACGCAGACATGAAAAAGAAAAAAAAAAGAAAGAACCCTATTCATGCCAAGTTGCGTGCCAAGTTGCCTATTTTTATACTAATCTGGTCACCATGGCCCATCTCCATCCCCAAGTTTTCTTCTTCTTCAATTTCGTGTTTTGCTATTTTTAACTTTTTCGGCTTTTGTCGTACCAAACATATTTAGTCCACGCATATATATATAACGATATAAACATGATCCACTTGCAATTCAACCTACATTTTAATCAAACTTTGCACTTGATAACCTACTAAATACACTGGATTCGAGGTTTATAAGCAATATTTCTCCTATGTGCATACAATTGCGTGGTTGGATTGCCAACGTTTTGTTTTTAAATTTCCAAAGACTATTTTATGTGTTAAATGATAAATATCATGCAAAAGACCTACTAGTGTAGTGGTTTGAGGCAATTGCTTTCGTCAGAAAAGTTCATGGGTTTGAGTCCAAAGGTCCTAAAAAAAGAAGATAAACGTGGTATAATTTGTTCACGTTTTATAATATAAGTTGATATTTATTGATATTAATCTATAAAAGGAGGAAATATCAATTATATCGTTCACCCATATTATAAAACGTGTACAAGCAAAGGACCCACTAGTGTAGTGGTTTGGAGTAATTACTCCCTCAGGCAAGGTCCTGGGTTCGAGTCCTAACATCTGGGTAGTGTGTGAATTTAGTATGCTATCGCCCCTCTCAATAGGAAAGGTCCTAAAAAATATAAAAAATAATAAAAACATTTGTACAAACAGTACATAGCCGTATTCACAGCAAAATTTTGACTTTTCATCTTCTCTCCCCCTTCCCTATAAATCAAACTAAAAAAATACATTGCATGTATTAAACTTGACACAACCCAAGTCATTAAGGCAAAGTCTTTCAAGCCCCACCCGAACGACCCGGTTGGTATTGGTTTAATTACATGCATCTGGATGCGTAATGGGCTTTGATTCATTAGTCGAAAAAAGTGACCCGTCTTGACGTGGTTTACTAATTTGACCCAGTTTCGCCCACCCCCCACCTTCTTTGCAATTAACTATTTTGTATAATTGCTAAAATCCAGTTAATCAGTCCACGTAGGCACAGGCGGACTTGTATAGGCACAAGGAGGTGCAGCTGTACTTCCCATATTCAATAACCATCCAAAAAAATTAAAGGGTTTAAGTCTGCACGTATATGACTAATAAATGGAGTTTGGTGTCTAGGGTTAGAGAAATTATGAATGAATGAAATTTTTTTATAATCGAATTATGAATGAAATGTATCAATTCCAAAATGGGAGGATTTCAATATTTTATAACTTATCCCTTTAATCCCCATAAAATATATTGTAACTATTCTATTTAATCCAATCTTAGGCCCCAAACGTGACCATGCCGTCTAATTAATTTGTTCATACCTTTACTCCATGTGCATTTGTACCAACAATAGTCTAAATTCCATCTTAAGAAATAGTGTAAGTAAAGTCAAACCCAAACGTGTACATGTGATTCATTGCCAATTCACTTGAAAACTTGTGTTCCACGTCTTCAAAGTGAGCGTGCAGTTTATTTACGACACACTCCAGAAGTCTTCAGTCAAATCCTACTTAGAAGACCATGGCAGTTTCATATTTAATTTCTTTCTTTTTTTCTTCGAGCAAATTAAACAATTTTGTAGCTCACTACAGGCACTGTTCCTATTTCGGCTGCAATATAATACTCAAGTTTTTGGTAATTTAAATGTTTTGGAATTGAACCTTGTGTCACTTGGTGAGTAAAGACCGAAGAAAAGGACATGCATGACTGACTTTGTATTTTATGAAAAGTGAAAAGAATATTTTCAATCATACCACAATAAACAAAAAGAAATTATGGAAATAAAACGTGGTTTTTGTAGTTTTATTTGAAAAAATTGACAAATTTGGGACCCCATGATTGTGATTTGGCAAATCCATGCATCTCTAAATGAAGCTGACCTCATTCATGGCGTCTAAGGGCAACTTGTCATTTGAAACTTCTCATATATATATATATTATTTTTTTGGTGTGCGAGACATCTGTGACTACAAATTATTTTAATTCAGAGGTGATTAATTTGATATTTTATAAATGGGAAGCATTTTTTCTTTTTAGCTACCACTGGTGTATCTCATTATCACGTCTTGTGCGTGTCTAAAGGCGCGTGTCGAGTGTTGAAAGATACACCAGCTAGTTAAAGTGGTGAAGAAAAATGCACTTTTATAAATAGGAGTTATTGATTACTCTCATTTATTGTGTTTTAATTATAAAATTGATGCAATGTATATTTGATTTTAGATCATATGCTTTAGAAGAAAGTAAGTAGTTGAACCAAGTATTCTCTTGTCAGATCGTGTAACACATTAGTTGATAAAATACTATCATTTACTTTCTTATCTGTTATTTCTTGTTTTGTGACATTTACGAATTGAAGAGTTTTAGTGTAGTTTTTGTCCGCTTTAGTTTTGATTTTAACATGTTAGTTTGTTACTATCTTGGAATGAGTACTTTAGACGTCATGTTGATGTCTTTGACAGTATTATTGAAGTTTATCTAATGAAAATTTATAATTGATAAAAAGAGAGAAAAAAAAATTAACGAGTTTAAAACGATAAAACCCACAAGGTATATAGTAAAAGAACAAAAACATGCAAAATACTGAATTACTAATAGATTAAAAAAAGAAGCTTCTTACTCAATGAAGAATTTAAAGAAGAAGAAAAAGATGTCATTTTTCAGGTTCATTGTCATATGGGCCGACACAAGTGGGTGACAATATTACAACATTCTCCATAGTCAATGTCAAGGTCAAATTCTCTGTATGGTTCTTTGTCTCTTTCTTTCTTATTATAATTATTATAAATTACAATTATAATTTTTATTTCTGTTTTTTCTTTTATCTTTTTTGAGAGAAAAAATAATGCATTCAATCCAAATAGAATATTACATGATAAGAACGAGAGCATGTTAACAGTGACCTCGTTAAAATCTTCCCGGAAAAACCATTTCCTTGGTTATTTATTTTATCTTTTGCTTAACTTTCTTTCTTCGAACAAAAACAAGAAAAAAAACCTCTGTTTAAAATTGGTGGGGTCCTATGTACTTTATGGTAGTTGAGCCTCCCCAATCAAACTTGCAAGTTGAGCTGGGGGAGTTCATTAGTCTCAAACATGTGCTTGGAAGTAAGACCACAGCGTTTGAATTCCAATATCAAAATTCTTGAAATTAAATGGATATGGACGTACGTGAAAATAAAAATAAAAACCCATTCATGAATGAGAACCTGCGTGGACAATTTGTACAGGTTCTGTTCAATGGACTGACCCATCAACCATAATATATATTCTACTGTTAGTCTATAGTAAAATTTCCTTTAATAATTTGGTCATGGTCTCCATGGAACTTGAGTCTTGTTGTACTTCTTAAGGATTAGGTATTTGACTTTTTGTGCCCAATCTGATCAAGCTCATGACCTCATTGTCTGACATACCCCACCGTCCAATTCATCAAACTATAATGTGAAAGTCTAACTTTAACCACTTTTGATCTAAAATTATTTGCCCCAATCAACCAGTTTAAATCCACTTTGAATACTTAATTTGAATTTTTTTTTATACAAACGATATTCTATGTAATATGAAAGAGTTTCGAACTTGGGTGCAGAATGGGGAGTAAATCCGCTCTAACCAACTTTTTTTTGTTTTGGTCAAACCGCTCTAGCCAACTTGGCTAAGCTCATATCTAATAAGTAAAAATGAACTAGTTAGTGCACCCACAATATGGTTATTTCTCATGTCAAAGATGCATGTTTACTTTTCATGAATGGGTCAAGTCATGAACCAGAAAACTTAGATAGGGAAATCAAGGATTTGGAATTGAATTGGATCAACTACTCCCCCTTATTGATCTCAATCCTGATTTTGAGGGTTTTAAATTACGGATTTTAACGTGAAACCCACATAATTTTGGATTCATTATGTGTTAGTAAATAGGGGGAAGTCATGAATTGGAATCATTCTAATACTCATTTCTGGTAAGTAAACAAGTGCATGTTAAGAAAGGACACTTTTAAGTCACTCCTTACAAAGAAAAAAAAAACTAAGAGAGAAAACCATAAGGTGAGAAAAGTTCTAGTTGTCAGCCCCCATTGGGGGTCAGTGGCTTCCATCCCTCTACTCCTCCCCGTCTCCACTCTCCTCTCCTCCTCTTCCCTTTTCCCCTCCCTTCCACCCCTATGCCCCTCAAGCCCTTAAAAACCACACAAAGAAAAGAGTTTACAAACTACAACTACAATTACCACTTTTAAACTCTCACAACTAAAACCTACAAGTATAGACTACAAACATGCAACAAACTTAAAAAGATTTGATGCACTTATTACAACTCGAAAAATTGCAATACACAACAAGAAAATAAAAAAGCCGATCTACCACCACGTCGTCCCCAATACAACCAAGCAACCAACAAACTTAGCCAAGACAACCAATGACAGGACCTATCCCAAATTCCCCATTAGAATCCGTGACAAACTCTGTGCATGTCCGATATTTGCAGTTGTCCACCCCACTTTACTATAATACCCTTTAGCCCTAATTTAAAAAACGTGGGGCTTAACTATGCCGAAAATAAGGCATAATATCTCCCTTATATTTGGCTCAAATCCCAAAGTTTCACTTAAAAGAAGAAAACACATTACAACCATCCCAATAGTTCAGCATGCACAAGTTAAGTCGTACACCAATCTAATAATAGTTTTGATTGGCCTCATGCTCCTTTACACAACATAATCAAGTTTCCTTAACCATTCCAAGCATAAAGACATAAAACAACCATTTGACCTCGCAGCTGCACCTAAGTTAAACCTTAAATTGCCTAAGTACACTTCAAGGGATCAAGCCACACGTAATTCTTGAACTAATAATCAAAATATAGGAAAACAAAGCTTAAATTCAATCTCGAATCCATCTCAACTTGCATAAACAAAACTCCAAAATTTCCACCAATGCTTAAAATAACTTAAATAAAACATTGACAACTGTAGTAACCTTTTCCTTTCAAACCCGATCAATGAAGATAAAAGCCACAATGATTCATAATCAATATGTTTCTAAAAACCAATTTCTTTCCACATCAATCTGTATACTGTAGAACCCATAACACATGACTTAATTGCCAACTTATAAGTATATACATAATACTAATATTGAATATAGTATAAAACTCTCACCAATAAGTACTCAGAGGAGAGTAATGGCCAGACATGTGTGGAGTAATCTCGACACACGTACGAGAAAAACTAATCATACATGTGCAGACGGCCCACACAGGGAAAAATGATAATATCACCATATCTGAAGGCAATTGGGGGAAAGGGCAAAAAACTGGTCGTATACCTGTGTAGACAAATTGAACAGGCAAGCAGGGGAAAATCTTGGCAATCACACATGCATGCAAATATATCCTTGTCGAACATGCGTAGAGGAGGCTCGATGAATGTACATGCAAAACTAGTCATACACTTATGTGAAACACATTAATTCACACTAACATATAGCGGAAATATGTTGGTCATACACATGTGTGAAACACATTCACACAAGAAGAGCATGGATATGTTGGTCATGCATATGTGTGAAACAAAGCAAAGTAGAGAATTGCAGGTCATACACTTGTGTGAAACATATTCACACAAGCAGAGCTGAATCTGTTCTTTATGACAAAGACTAACTGTACTGTAATCATAGATCTCATCTGAGAAGGGTACTTATGGTGGTTTTAAAACCATTTCTCCAAACTCAACATAAGTATATAAAAACCCAAAGGCAAATCCTTTTATAAACCCTTTAACACGTTTTTCTAATCCTTCCCACATCTCAACACATAAGTATATATATCCATTTCATTGAGAGATTTATCAAATCTTTTTTCAATGATCCAAACAGTTTATTTTTCAAGTCTTCATTCATAGATCATCTTTACAAAAATCAGACAAATTGAAAATTATTAAGGTATTTAATTGAGACCAACAAAATCAATGAACACGTGTGGTGCTTATTTTGAAGTGCCAATAACATCACTATATAATAATAATAATAATAATAATAATAATAATAATAATAATAATAATAATAATAATAATAAATAAATAACAATACATAAAATAATGTCACTTTATTATTGTCCCCATCGTTAGTTGAAATTAGATTTGAGCCTGGATAGCAAGTCAATTGAAGCCTTGAAAATTTATAAAGAGGGAGGGAGAGAAGGGAATAATCTCATTTGCGAAGTCCACAAAAGAAGCACTCATGTAAGAAGGAAGAGTTCAGAAAAGAGAAAAAAACGAGTAAAGGAATAATAAAAAGGAAGGCATAATTCCATATACTTGTTGGGAATGCTTTAACACTCAGCGCTTAATTCATACTAGCCTCTTCGCACGCGCGGAGGCTTTTTTTAAAAAAAATTTAAATTTATTTTAAAATTAAAAAAGATAATGGGTAGTTGTGTTCCATAAAAATAGAATTCATTATTTGATTTTTCTTTTTATTTTTTTATTTTTTTAATATGAAAAAGTATGAATTTACTATATTATCCTCATTTAATTAATAATTTCAATTCTTAATATTTGCATTAACCAAGGGCATTTTCTAGTATTTTGAATGTTTTACCATTCTCTGCATTTTGCTATATATATATAGATATAATTCAAATTCATCATGCATATTATTAAATTATCATATATAAACATGTGTTTTGTTTGAATATATATAACACACATATGGGCTTTATAATTAAGTAAACACTACTAATAATAGTTTACTGCTGCTGATGCACATGCTTTTATCAGCACTTAATCGTCATTATGCGATTTAATTAATTCTCTGGGCACGATTAAGAAGAGTCTCGTTTGAGTTGCAGTACAATATGGAAGTCAAAATTTTGGATGGAACCCCAAAATGAATTTAATTACTCCTTTTGAATGGAACCCCAAAATAATAGCATATATATGCTTTTGTGTATGCATGCCAAGTTGATAGTTATACACTCCTACCATCTCTTTGCAAACATGAGTTTGAGTTGAGCTAGCAGCCAACTTTGACATTAACTTTTTCACCTTAAAAGTATTTATTATAAAAGGATGTGATGACTAAAATGGCATGTAATGTCACCAGGGAAACTTTATCTAACACTAGCCGCCATGCATCGCATCAGCACGTACAAGTTGGGGAAGTTACTGTAGGAAGAGAAAAAGAGTGTATGGGAGAGTCCAAAATTGCTGTGCATAAATGTCAAAATGGTCATATTGTGTTTTACCTCTGTTAGCTTATGTTGGACATTCCGTACAATTATATTTAAAAATATCATAAATTTTTATAAAATTAATTAAAAGAGTTTTTTTTTTTAAAAAAAAAAATTGAGAGGATATATGCGGCATTAGGAGATAGAAGGAATAGGTGATCTGATAGTCGGGATCGAGCCGGGGAGGGTGGAGGGGGATCACATTGCCGCAATGAGGGGCGCTAATGGGAAGGTAGGTAGCTACTAGGTGGGGGCGGCGGTAAAGGTAGGTGGGGCCTTTGTTGATCTTGAATTGCAGCTTACGCCATGGTGAAATATATCCTCAATGAATGAACATTCTCTGATCCTAAACTTAACGCGTAATTTAGTAATATTTCTCTTTTCAATATTAAAAGTAATTTAGTGATATTTCTCTTTTCAATATTAAAACAGATCCTTCGTCAAAATGGCATGATAAAAATCATCCCTAAAAGAAAGTACTGTGAATCCAATGCATACATCTAATTGTAGTGATGAATGAAGTTCGTATCTGTCATATCATTCATCTGGGCATTCTACAACCGCGTTGACAGCTTTGGACCTGGGAAACAAAACATAGAATATACATTGTTATCCAATGTAAAAAAATACATGGTTCTCATTTCATGGAACGTGGAAAATGTTTCAAACTTGAAAACGTGACAGAAAAGTAAAGCAAACCCCCCCTAACAACAATTACCCCACACCATAATAAAATAAAATAAAAGCATAAAATATAATTATATAATTAATACACATGACAGAGACAGCATCGGGTCAATATAGAACTTCTATATGTTCCCCTTTCTATTCTTTGATTTGCTGAAAAAGAAATTAAATCCATAACACAATTCAAATGATTTTATTTATTTAATTTGATATGGCGTGCTTGACTTTGCGCATCTTCTACCCCAGAAATTCAACCCTCACGACCGACATGTCGTACAACTTGCAGTCCTTATAATATTCCTCTATATATATGGAACTAAAGGCTCATGCCAGCTCTTCACTGAGACTACTCGTTTATTTCTTTATCTTTCATTCTCTTTCTTCCCAGCTTCCTTTAGAGCGTGAGCTTCTGGTTCTATATATTTTGCTTCATTCACCCAAGTTTACACAACTTGGTCAAGATTTTGGTGAAGGAGTCTTCTTCTTCTTCAAAGTCAAATTCAGGAGGCATATATATAATATACTTGGTGGTGAGAGATCTGCCTGCTTGCTGTTGAGGATTTCTGGAAAAGAAGAATTCAAGTGTTGTTTTCAAAAGGATATGGACTACTCATCTGCTGCATATGATGATACTTCTTTGGATCTTAATACCAAGCCTCTCCGACTTTTCGATGATACTCCGGTAGGTGCAAACTTTATGTATCTGAACTTTTAGTAGAGAACTAAGCTCTCTCTCTCTCTCTCTCTCTCTCTACTAGCTAGTTATCTTTGAACTTACAGAAATTGATTGGTTGTTTTCAGATCAAGAAAGAGGTGCATAGCAAAATATTGATTGACTTTGGGAGGCAGCTTTCAGCAAATGAAGAGGTTTGTTTTCAACTCTTTCTCCACCTTAGCTTCTCTATCTTCTGTTTTGTGGCTATATCAGTGAAGGCCTTGAACTAGGATTTAATGTGTCTAGGAGCATATTTTTCAAGCTATTATCATATTGGATCGAAAGCGCGTAAATCTTCGACAGACCTCTAACAAATTAGGATGATTAAAGTACTAAATATGAAACATGAAATATCAAACGATTTATTAACTATTGGATTGCATGTCTAAAGAGTTTGTTGTGTTCTCAGAGTGGTGCTCTATTGGAGGAATTGCAACGGGTGAGTGCAGAGAACAAGAAGCTAACCGAAATGTTGACGGTGATGGGTGAGAACTACAATGCTTTAAGAAACCAGTTGCTGGAATACATGAGCAAGAACCCAGAGAAGGAGCTTAGCCCAATATCAAAGAAAAGAAAGTCTGAAAGCAGTAACAACAACACTAACACCAACAGCAACAATATCATCAATGGAGCAGTGAATGGAAACTCTGAGAGCAGCTCCAGTGATGGAGAATCTTGCAAGAAACCAAGGGAAGAGACCATCAAGGCAAAGATTTCGAGGGCTTATGTTCGTACCGAAGCATCAGATACAACAAGCCTGGTATGTAATTAGTCCTTAATCCATGTATTACACAATGTCACTGAGGAATGTTCTTGTTGGTTTAGTTAATAATTTAAGGTTTTTATTGAGAAATTTTATGTGTATTTATAGGTTGTGAAGGATGGATATCAATGGAGAAAATATGGCCAAAAAGTTACTAGGGATAATCCTTGTCCTAGAGCTTACTTCAAATGCTCTTTTGCTCCAAGCTGCCCTGTCAAAAAGAAGGTGAGCCCAAATTCAAAACCTTCCCCCTCCTAATGCTTCAAAACTTACTATGTAAACAGAAGAATTAATTGGTTTTAGGAGCAGGATTTTTGTTCAGTTTTTCCCCCTTCTAAGTGGCATATTAATTAAAGGTGCTTCTTGTCCATGGTTTTTGCTCTTCAGGTGCAGAGAAGTGTTGAAGACCAATCCATTCTGGTGGCAACTTATGAAGGTGAACACAATCATTCCCACCCTTCTCAAATTGAAGCAACATCAGGCTCAAACCGCTGCATGACATTAGGATCAGTCCCCTGCTCAACCTCCCTTGCCTCATCTGGACCTACCATCACTCTTGACTTGACCAAATCCAAGTCCAGTGCTGATACCAAAAGTACAAAAATAAGAACCGAAACACCGGAAGTTCGAAAGTTTTTGGTGGAGCAGATGGCTTCTTCCTTGACAAAAGATCCCGATTTCACGAAAGCACTAGCAGCAGCCATTTCAGGAAGAATACTTCAACATAATTCTTACTGAAAAGGAATGGTGGAAGTCAATTAAGAGAATTGGTTTTCACTTGGTTAGACTGTTTTTGAAGATTAGGTGTATGTGTAAATACAACATTGGAAAAGAGGACATAAGGACACAACTTTTGAATTCACTTCAATGAGTGCCTAGATTAGTTTCAGCTTATATAAACTGCAGTGCCTGGCTATCAATTCAGCTAGGCATTGATCTGGAAACCTGCCTTGTGATTTCAGCCAAACCGGCTTTTGTAGTTCTGGAAATCGATCATTTCATTCTTGCTTCAAGCATGGCCAAGACTCAAGAGGCCAAGAAAATGTATTAAACAACTCCTATATCCTGTAGCTGTGACACACTGTATTTGTACTTATTGTAGCTGCAATGTATAACAGTTTTTCTCTAAAAAATTTCTTGCAAATGCTGCTTCTCTTTTACATGTCCTACCAAATTTGGCATCCACTCTAAAGAGGATGCTCAGTTGCCAAAAAGGAATTGAGTGTAGATAGTTGATGTGCGCCTAAGCTCATAGAGGATCATTTTCGACCAAAAAAACAAAAAGCTAATAATAAAGGATCTCAACTACTCTGAGATTCTTATGCCCATTGAAATCCACGACAGTCGGTGTTTGTTTCTCGGTCAATGTTAGACAGAGGAGGCTTTCAAAGAGAACATTGTCTTTGATAGAACCTACCATTGCGTTGAGTCAAAAAGAAAAAGGGAAAACAATGAGGCAGTTGAGCGAAACTGGGAAAAAAAGAGAGGAAGAAAACAAAATCAACTGCATTAATAAATTGTGAGCAAACAAAACTGACCCAAATATATATTTTCTATAGAGAACAAGAGCTAGCCCAATCTAATGGAGTAATTTACATGTAATGACCTCATTAGTTATCGTTGTGAAAAACAAGTTATTCATAGCTTTCTGGTCCTAAGTTGGATCCTTCCTCCAGCATTTTCTCTTCGGTTACTCGAAACAGCGATCTTGTTCACGTGCTTCTGCCACGGCACTCCTGAAAAGGGAAGGATCCAGTGAGATGATCATTTGTTAGTCCACCAGCTCCATGGCAAACTTGAGTGAATGTAATCGGCCTCAGGTGGTGATTTGAGCAAGCAAAAGAAGGATTTTGACCAGCTCCATGGCTAACATTTCTACTTTTTGGTCACCTTCTAAAACTTTGTTCCTCAAAAGATATCTATGGTCTAAATTTAAAGCCTATACGGCTCGGCATGGCCAGTAGCATGTAAATTTGTGTACATAATTCTAATCCTTCAAAACCAAATTACAGAACCGGGCAAATAATTCAACAATACAAGTACTGCATATTACTGTACAACGAAATCATTACACTATAGTCTATATGAAGATAATATCACCAAGAACCAAATTTTTTAATCTCAAGAACAAAATTAAGTAACTATATCAGCTTTCAGCACATCTCTTTCCTTTCTTCGTTAATATGTGTGCCTTCCAAATTCAACAAATCTTTATAACTAAATATGCACTGGTCTTGCCTGAGTTCAACAGGCTAGCAGATACTGCAAGTAGTATCATCACTTTGGATTAACTAATACATGTAAGCATCGTACAGATTATCCAAGACATTGAATTGAGGAGAATCATCCTCTGTCCTTTCACCGTATTTGTCCAGATCATTCAAAGCTTCTTCCTTTTCATTCAATCCCTAAATTTTTTTTTCCTCTTTCTTGGAACTTTTGGTCCCTTCATCAAAATCCAAAAAGTAACGGAGATAAAGACGTGAGATCAAACTTTTAAACCTGTCAACAAAAGCATCCTCTTGTTCAGTTTTCTTCTCTTCAATATCCAAATATCCTCTATACACATGTCACACAGTCCATTTTATATCGAGGATCCAGCAAACTATAATGCAACCACTAAGGCCTCGTTTGGTTGATGGAAAAGAAGGCTTGGGGATGGGAAATCAATCTTTTTCCATGTTTGGTAAGTTCATACATGGGAAATGATTGCCTCGCAGCCTCGCACATGGGAAAGTAGGGGGGAAAGTGAAGTTATCTTTCCCCCTTGAGTTTTGTTTTTCTCCTCATAAAAAAGTTTGGGAAAATGAGCCAACATTAAATGTCCATTTTTTATGATCATTTTGTCCACATTAACAATTTAGAATTGCAATACAACATTAAATGCATTCTTTTTTCATTTGATTTCATATAGGTATAATTGGAAAGAATTTTCAGCCGTTTTACCCTCTTAATTATGACCCTTGTAGAAATTAACCCCATGAATTAAAAAATCAGTCAATTTAGTCCCTGAACAAAAAAATATAGCCAATTTCAACCATGCCGTTAGATTTTATCACATTTCATCCCCATTTCCGTCAATAATATCATGTGAGGCACACGTGTAATAAAAATAGAGGACAATTTGGTCCTTCTCAAACCAGCCACCCTTTTCCCTCAACATTTCGTCCAGATAAAGGGTCACAACACTTGACTAAACCAAACAAACGACCAAAATATAACACCACCAGAGCCATGGATCTTGGGTCAACTTTAGATCAGAATGGATCTTGGGTCAACTTCAGATTAGAGAAAGCCGCGACCTTCTTGGTAACAAGGCTGGTAAAGAACCAGAGAAAGCCGAAAAGGTCCTAACCTTACCCACAAGCTGCTCCGGGTAAGAGAAAACGCTATTTGTATTCTCTCCCTCATAGACAGCTCTGGCCAGCACCGCCTGGGCAACAATAACTCTGATGTCATGCGTCTCAAGCCACAGAGCAATGGCACCACAACCCCCAACTTTCACGCTGTTTAAACCATTAAACCATTTTTACCCAAATTGATTTAGTCGTTGGAGTAATCGATTGTGATTGAACAAAGTGCCTGGTGGGGCAATGAATTTTAATGTGTGAATCTGTTGGTAATAGTCCAAAACCAAGCATCAATGGCTCCAATTCGTTGTCCTAAATCTGAAATTTGTTCAGATAATATTTTGTTCAATAATTTATTTAAGTTTTTTTTCATAATACCCCTTATCTCATAATTCTACTTGATTGAAACAATTATGCACCAAAATAGAAGGTCCATTTTTCCTAAAGTCTCTTGCTGGAAAAGAGAGAATGATAAAATACTCAAAAGGATTAATGGTTTTGAAAAGCACATGTTTTTTTTCTTCAAGAAGAAGCGATAGTAATTATTGATGCTCCATATACCCCGTGGCAGCGCATAAAATTGCGGCCTTTGTGTTCAGAGTTGGCAGTATTCATACTTCGGATGAATTATGGCCTGAGTGGTTATTTGATATTTTGGCTAGTGATGTAAACATTTCTATTCGTCTTTAACAATATTCTCTCATCGTTTGGCAAAAAACAAAAACCAAAGTACAAAGCACCCATAATGCAGAATATGGGTACAATATTTCCGGTGTTGAAACACAACAACATGTTTATTTGATCTGGAGAGAATTACGCCTAAATCATCATAACTTAAATCCCCGATTCAGAAGCCATACGCACATGTACTTAAACTTACAATACAGCTCCATTGCTCAACGGCAAAAAGGGTAAATCGGTTCTGAAAGCAGAAAACTAAAAAACAAAACAAAGCAAAGTCCTAAAGAGTTCTTGAGAATTATTAAACTAAAACAAATAAAGAAATAGGATCATCACTCCACATCCTCTCTGGCATCCGAAGAGACTCATAATGCCATACCGGCTAAACCCCAACCCACACAATCCTGCAACTCCCAATTTTGTAACTCCAAAATCTGAAGTGCAACCAAATCCTTGATTATGTGGGCCAAAGCGGCAACTATATCATGGCGACAATGGTGTTTCGCGATGGCTGTGGCAGTTACCCAAGACCCATGTCTATCTACAAATTACAAGTTGAAACAAACAACAAACATCTGAAGTAGATCTAAAGCTGGAGCTCCAAATCTTCAAAAAGAAAACAAACAAAAACAACCAAGCACATCTTAAAAATTAGCCAAAATAGCAAAATATCAACAATAAACCAAAGGGGAAACAAACCAATGATTTATCCCTTTTCCATTCCAATGATTCTTCTCTACTTATTGCATACTCGGATGCCGATTGGGTAGGGTGTCCAGACACTCGTCGATCAACTACAGGGTAGTTTATCTTTTTGGGACCCAATCTCATTTCATGGAGTGTCAAGAAACAACGTACAGTGTCTCGATCTAGCGCCAAAGCGGAATACCGTGCTCTAGCTTATGCATATGCTGATGCCATTTGAATTCAATGCCTTTTACGTGAACTTCGGTATCCTCTCCCTCGTCCGGTTATTCTTAATTGTGACAATCTTTCAGCTACTTACATGGCCGCTAATCCGGTCTTTCATTCTCACACAAAATTTTGGTCTCCATTATCATTTTGTTTGCGAAGGCGTTGCCACTGGAAGTCAACAAGTTCAATTTATTCCCTCTACACACCAATTGGCTGACGTTTTCACCAAAAGTTTACCCACGGATCGGTTCAATCATCTCGTTTCCAAACTTGTCACCTTCCCGGAGTCAAGTTTGCGGGGGAGTGTTAGGTAGTTACATCAGTCACCACCAAATCAATGAGATCAATTCAATATGATTTGTAACAGTTTTCAATTATGAGATTAATTTGTAATTTACTTTGTAATTAATATAGGACTGTTACATTAGAAATCCCTGTATAAATATTGTATTCAAATCAGTAAAGATAAACCCTTTCTACACTAATCATTGTGACTTTGATTGAATCATAAGAGACGTCTCGGACTCCATGCGACAGGGATCCACAACTCAAACTGCCACTCTGTATTTGCACAGAAAAACCCCAGAAATTAAAATAACTGAGAATCAACATAAGCTTCTTCTCTCCACCCTAACAAAAACACTTCATCTTCTTCTAATATTTATTTATCGTGTATGCTTTTTAGTTGACAATAGGAATTGGCTAGCCATACACTTTTATAAGCCTTGCTCCTACAAGAATATGCTTTCTTTTGTACCCATGTTCAGAAACAGCGATGAGAATGGGGAGGGGGAGAAAGATGACTGGGGAGGAAGGGACATGTATAAACGTGTAACCCCAGTTTATTATTATTAAGTTTTTGTTTTTTTGGGTTAGAATGGTTAGAATTGTTTGAGTAGAACAAGGAGTATGAATGAGGGTTTAAACTACTAACAACATGTGCCGTTAGATTAATCCAAAGGTTTTTATTAAATAGTTGCTCACAGGACTTTATTTTTAGGTCCTTAGGTGAGCATGACTGCAATAGATAGTACCTTACGCAGGATTAATGAATTAATGTCATTACATAAGATGTTATGGCAGAAGACAAAGAGAAACCAAATTCGACATGAATGACGCAGGACAAAAGAGAAGAAAAATCTACTGCAATCTCAATTCAACAACTTTTGGTGTTCTAAACATGACTGATTCTCTGGTCTAATTCAAAATGTTGAATTATGAAGGTGGCTTTGCACGAGTTGTAGGATCTTCCTTTGACTCCACTTGTATCATTACAACATAGCCCAACGTCCACAACAAAATGTATCGAAATGGTACCCACGACAGGCATGCGAGAAGACTTAAAACACTTCCCACATACTGAGGATCTTTTATGTACCCAAATGGAAATTCTGTCACCCAGGGAATGTTCTTCCCAAAACGTACTCCATAATAAGTACCAGATTCGCCGAGCAACTGATAGACCCTAAAAATTGACAGGAAAATAATCAGATATGGATATTTGGAACAATCAATTGACCAAAGAGAAACAGAAACAATCAATCTTGGCAGCTTTAAATCCCTGCTGCTGAACTCTTGGATAGACATAAATTACATGCTACATTTACTGATTAAGAGATTTCATAGTTCTTTTAAACATTCCATGCTATAGTTTCTTGTTGACCACCATATAATTGGAATGTATGCTACAGTTACATCTAGCAAACTGAGCTTCAAAGAGAGATTTCAAATCAAGGACATTTTCATGGTACTTTAACAACCAATGGAATTAATGAGTCCTTCCTCACTTTAGGCCTATCTTACTATCAAGGACCCTTGCGCTATTCTCAATATGCTTCCCATTACGCACAGTTCATCTATTTCGACTGTTGCAGATAAATTTCAATTTACTGAACAAACTAGTTTATTAAGTGTAGTAAATGCAGTAATGCCTTATTTATTCTTTATGGGCAAGATTCTTGCCTCAAGAATAACTTTCACAAGATGCTACTCAGTACTCTCTTCTCCTTATCTTCCCCTTTCTTGCATTACCCTACAAGTCTAAACTCGTTTTCTTTGGGATGGGGAACATAAACTTAACCTTAAAAAGTTTAACTGACAGGGATAACACACATAATTTGTAATGTGTTCAAGCAGATGTTCACCATGAAGGAACATAATGGTGCATCAACCAAACACCAGTTCTAGTATGTTGAATCTTCTAACAGAAGCCTACTAAGGAGAATCATTACATTTGTTGATGTCCAAAATTGGATTCAACTTAGATAGGTGTGAGATGGTGAATGATGTGTGAAGGCGAGGGCCTTAGCATAGGTAAAGTAAATAAGCATGCACAAGACAAGATATACGTGGTTCACCCGAATGATGGGTTACGTCCACAGAGATAGATGTTCTCATTATAGTAATGTTTGTTTGCATTTGTACAAGGGGATTAGACCCAAAGTGAAGGGAAAAATGGGGAGGAAAGCCCAAGGCCCAAGTTGGTGGCCCAAGATCCAAGTCCAAGAGGGTATCTTCAAATCCCAGTCCAGTCCCCGAGAGTGTCTCCAAATCCCAGTACCATAGAGTCCTCCTCTTTAAGTGAAGGGTGACCTCCTTTTATAGGTGAAGGGGAGTCTTCACTTCTTATTCTTTGTCGATGTGGGACTCTTGACGTTACTTAGAGTTGCTCGGTTAGTCACGGTACCAACAGTAGTCCCCCAAGTTCGTGAGTAAGAAGGTACTTCTTGCTTGGGGACTTGTAATTTTGAGTGCACTGGCCGAGCAACACCGTAGTTTATCTTCTAGGCCGTATGGTGCACTACCACTAGTCCCCCAAGTCCCTAGGTAAGGACATTGGAGGGAGGGAACTTGCAACCAAAAAAAAAAAAAAAAAAACCCAAGTGGTTTGCAAGTTTGCCCAAGAAAAAGTGACTTAGGATTTTTTTTTTTTTTTTTTTTTTTTTTTGGGGCTTAGCTCCTTGCCCTTGGGGTGTTGGGCTAGCTCCTTGCCGAACGGTAGGGGTGACAGCATCATGGCCTTAAGGCCATTTTGGACCTTCCTTGAAGCTTTGGCATATGATGACGTCATCATGTCCCTTCATCCTTGGGCTTCGACCCATAGTGATGTCACTTTGGCCTTGAGGAAATTTGGGACTTCCTTTGAAGCTTTGGCACATGATGATGTCATCATGTCCCTTCATCCTTGGGCTTCGACCTATAGTGATGTCACTTTGGCCTTGAGGAAATTTGGGACTTCCTTTGAAGCTTTGGCACATGATGATGTCATCATGTCCCTTCATCCTTGGGCTTCGACCCATAGTGATGTCACTTTGGGGTTTGGCTCCTTGTCGAATAAGGAGCCCTTAGGGAGATGGGCTAGCTCCATGCCGAACGGCAATGGTGACATCATCATGACCTTGAGGCCATTTTGGACCTTCCTTGAAGCTTTGGCATATGATGACGTCATCATGTCCCTTCATCCCAAGTCTTCAACCCATGGTGATGTCATTGTGGCCTTGAGGCCATTTTGGACCTCCCTTGAAGCTTTGGCACATGATGATGTCATCATGTCCCTTCATCCTTGGTCTTCAACCACAAGTGACTTAGGATTTTTTTGTTTTTTTGTTTTTTTGGGGCTTAGCTCCTTGCCCTTGGGGTGTTGGGCTAGCTCCATGCCGAACGGCAATGGTGACATCATCATGACCTTGAGGCCATTTTGGACCTTCCTTGAAGCTTTGGCATATGATGACGTCATCATGTCCCTTCATCCCAAGTCTTCAACCCATGGTGATGTCATTGTGGCCTTAAGGCCATTTTGGACCTCCCTTGAAGCTTTGGCACATGATGATGTCATCATGTCCCTTCATCCTTGGTCTTCAACCACAAGTGACTTAGGATTTTTTTTGTTTTTGTTTTTGTTTTTTTGGGGCTTAGCTCCTTGCCCTTGGGGTGTTGGGCTAGCTCCTTGCCGAACGGTAGGGGTGACATCATCATGGCCTTGAGGCCATTTTGGACCTCCCTTGAGGCTTTGGCATATGATGATGTCATCATGTCCCTTCATCCCAAGTCTTCAACCCATGGTGATGTCATTGTGGCCTTGAGGCCATTTTGAACCTCCCTTGAAGCTTTGGAACATGATGATGTCATCATGTCCCTTCATCCTTGGTCTTCAACCACAAGTGACTTAGGATTTTTTTTTTTTTTTGTTTTTGGGGCTTAGCTCCTTGCCCTTGGGGTGTTGGGCTAGCTCCTTGCCGAACGGTAGGGGTGACATCATCATGGCCTTGAGGCCATTTTGGACCTCCTTTGAGGCTTTGGCATATGATGACGTCATCATGTCCCTTCATCCCAAGTCTTCAACCAATGGTGATGTCATGATGGCCTTGAGGCCATTTGGGACTTCACTTGAAGCTTTGGCACATGATGATGTCATCATGTCCCTTCATTCTTGGGCTTCGACCCATAGTGATGTCACTTTGGCCTTGAGGAAATTTGGGACTTCCTTTGAAGCTTTGGCACATGATGATGTCATCATGTCCCTTAATCCTTGGGCTTCGACCAATAGTGATGTCACTTTGGCCTTGAGGAAATTTGGGACTTCCTTTGAAGCTTTGGCACATGATGATGTCATCATGTCCCTTCATCCTTGGGCTTCGACCCATAGTGATGTCACTTTGGGGTTTGGCTCCTTGTCGAATAAAGAGCCCTTGGGGAGATGGGCTAGCTCCATGCCGAACGGCAATGGTGACATCATCATGGCCTTGAGGCCATTTTGGACCTCCCTTTGAAGCTTTGGCACGTGATGATGTCATCATGTCCCTTCATCCTTGGTCTTCGACCCATAGTGATGTCACTTGGGGTTTGGCTCCTTGTCGAATAAGGAGCCCTTGGGGAGATGGGCTAGCTCCATGCCGAACGGCAATGATGACATCATCATGGCCTTGAGGCCATTTTGGACCTCCCTTTGAAGTTTTGGCACGTGATGATGTCATCATGTCCCTTCATCCTTGGTCTTCGACCCATAGTGATGTCACTTTGGGGTTTGGCTCCTTGTCGAAGAAGGAGCCCTTGGGGAGATGGGCTAGCTTCATGCCGAACGGCAACAGTGACATCATCATGGCCTTGAGGCCATTTTGGACCTCCCTTTGAAGCTTTGGCACGTGGTGACTTGAACCATTAAGTCCCCCGGTAAGAAGGATCTCGGATGAAGGGCTAAGCACATATAAAGATTATGAGGTCAAGGCCCGGAGCTAAGTGCCGAAGGTAAGTAGGTGACGAACGGTAAAGGCTTGGGCTAAACCATAGGTGAAGCCAAGCACATGAAGATGGTGAGGCCGAGGCATGAGCTGAGGAGCTAGGTACCAAAAGGTTCGAGGCTTGAGCTGAGGAGCTAGGTGCCGAAGGTGGAGAGCTTGGGCTGAGGAGCTAGGTGCCGAAGGTGGAGACCTTGGGCTGAAAAGCTAGGTGCCGAAGGTCCGAGGCTTGAGCCGAGGAGCTAGGTGCCGAAGGTGGAGACCTTGGGCCGAGAAGCTAGATGCCGAAGGTGGAGAGCTTGGGTTGAAGAGCAAGGTGCCGAAGGTCCGAGGCTTGGGCTGAGGAGCTAGGTGCCGAAGGTCCGAGGCTTGAGCTGAAGAGCTAGGTGCCGAAGGTCCAAGGCTTGGGCTGAAATGGAGATGTTGATGTGCCTAGGCACTGGGGTGCCAAAGGTATAGGCCGAAGGCACGGGGGGCGGAAGGAGCAAAACTAACATGTTGCAAGGCGAATCGCTTAGGCACGAGGTGCCGAAGGTATAGGCCGAAGGCATAGGGGGCCAAAGTCGTAAAGCTTGCATGTTGCAAGGCGAATTGCCTAGGCACGAGGTGCCGAAGGTATAGGCCGAAGGCACGGGGGGCCGAAGGCGCAAAGTGTACCAGAAGGCACAAATCTTTCATGTCGCAAGGCGAATTTCCTAGGCACGGGGTTGCCGAAGGAGTAGGCCAAATGAATGGGGTGCTGAAGGCACGGGCCGAAGATGAAGGCCAAAGGCAAAGGGTGTTGCCCAATGGCGCAAAGCTTGTATGTCACGAGGCAATGTGCCAAGGCACGAGAGTACGTATGAGCAAACCGAAAGCACGGGGAGCCGAAGGTGAAGGCCAAAGGCAAATGGTGTTGCCCAACGCGCAAAGCTTGCATGTCGCAAGGTGATGTGCCAAGGCACAGGAGTACTGAAAGAGCAGGTCGAAGGCACGGGCCGAAGGTAAAGGCCAAAGGCTAAGGGTGTTAAATGAGTGAGCCGAGGGCGCGGCATGCGGAAGGAGCAGGCCGAAGGTAGAGAAGCCGAAGGTGCGAGCTGAAGGTGCGAGCCGAAGGTGCAGGCTGATGGTAGAGAAGCCGAATGTGTGGGCTAAAGGCGCAATAGCCAAAGGTGCGGACCGAAGGTGCAAGTGCCGAATGTACTGGCTGAAGACGTAGGCCAAGGGCAAAGGATGTTTCCGAATGACTATGGGAGCAGGCCAAAGGACTGGGTGTTCAGGCCAAAGGCACAAGTTGCCAAAGGAGCAGGCCAAAGGCGTAGGCCAAGGGCAAAGGATGTTGCTGAAGAACTGGGTGAAGCAGGCCGAAGGACTGGGTGATCAGGCCGAAGGCACAAGGTGCCAAAGGAGCAGGGCAAATGCGTAGGCCAAGGGCAAAAGATATTGCTGAAGGACTGGGTGACCAGGCCAACGGCACGAGGTGCAGTAGGTGCAGGCCGAAGGTAGGGGGTGCCGAAGTAGAAAGCCGGAGACACGGGGTGCCGAAGGCAAGGTGTGCGGATGGAGCAGGCCAAAGGCACGGGGTGCCAAAGTAGTGGGCTGAAGACGAGGGCCGAGGTCGAGAGTCGAGAGCTGAGGTCGAGGGCCGAGGTTGAAAGCCGAGGCCGAGAGCCTGAGGCGAGGCCAAGGGCCGATAGCCGTAGGAAGTTGCCGAAGGCACATGGGAGCACATGTGAGGGTGTCGAAGAGCACTTGAGGAATGGAAGAACGACATAAGCTTCTTGTGTCAATTCCCACAGACGGCGCCAAACTGTTGATGTCCAAAATTGGATTCAACTTAGATAGGTGTGAGATGGTGAATGATGTGTGAAGGCGAGGGCCTTAGCATAGGTAAAGTAAATAAGCATGCACAAGACAAGATATACGTGGTTCACCCGAATGATGGGTTACGTCCACAGAGATAGATGTTCTCATTATAGTAATGTTTGTTTGCATTTGTACAAGGGGATTAGACCCAAAGTAAAGGGAAAAATGGGGAGGAAAGCCCAAGGCCCAAGTTGGTGGCCCAAGATCCAAGTCCAAGAGGGTATCTTCAAATCCCAGTCCAGTCCCCGAGAGTGTCTCCAAATCCCAGTACCATAGAGTCCTCCTCTTTAAGTGAAGGGTGACCTCCTTTTATAGGTGAAGGGGAGTCTTCACTTCTTATTCTTTGTCGATGTGGGACTCTTGACGTTGCTTAGAGTTGCTCGGTTAGTCACGGTACCAACAACATTAAAAGTGCACACGCTATTTTTGTCTGAACCCTTACTCTTTCCTTCTTCCATTACACACCATCAAGGAAAATCATTTCCCAACCCTCATGAAAATCACTATATTTAACTAGCCATACCAGAATATTTCATTCATATGAATTATATGATTTCATAAATTCAATGAATCTTTCTTCTCTCAGTCAGGATTTTTACATAAACAGGCCTCCTTTCCCATTAACTAGGATTAGCTGTCCATAGACGCACAAGAAGAAAGAATGGCCTGTAATGTGCCATACCCTTCAAGAAGCATTTGAAAAGGCATGTTGGTAGAAATGATGACAGATCTCACATCACTTTATCTATTCTAGGATCACAAATACGAGCTGAACCACGTTTGGTGTGGACTAAAATGCACCCTGCCCTCCACATCAGACATGAAAAATATAGACATCACCAGTACCCATCAAGGGAATTCATTTTAAGAGCAAACAACCTGCCATAGGCTGCAGCTGTGCAGCATGACACATAACAATGGCCAACATGAAAACCATTTGCCCTGAACCATCAGTTCTAGAACAAGAACTAATTAAAGATGATTAAAAGGAATTTTCTCAATCCTATATGTTTGACAAAAAGAAGATGGCCAAAGAACCTCAGTGCCCAAACAACAGTAAAGACCTCTGCAAGTGTCATACAGATTCAATTCAGGTACATTAATTCCTGCCATTAAAAGACAGAGCTTCACAAACTGCCTAATCAATGAACCCATATATTTGTTGCACATGGGTCAGTGAACAAACAACTCCTCTCCAATCTTTCCACATCAACACATCCAAATTAAACTGAAAACTACCCATGTCCCAAAATCTTGTCAAAGTCGCAAAATGAACATGATATAATGAGCTTCCAATCACACAACAATTAAAAACACCTGAATATGTGTAAATGAATATAACTGGACTGACCTGAAGTTGAGGAACTGGCCAAAGGCAATGAGGGGCCAGAAGTAAAGAGGGGGAGGCCAAGTGAGGGTGGAGACTGATAAAAGAGAGAGGAACTGAATCAGCTTGAGGAAATGAGACACATAAGCCATCACTGTGCATGGGTCACGCCCTTTCCCACACAGGTCAACCCATGTTTGTGGGTAAGTCCATAGCCAATAGTAGAATGGGAAAGGTGAAAGCAGTCCTAGTGCAGCTGCTATCCCCATTTCTTTTCACCTGATTTTCTCTCACTTACTCGGGAAAATTCCTTCATCTGTGGCTCAGCGAATCTGAGCTGAGGTATTGTGTGTGTTTGTGTGAATTTCGAAGTGGGACAAGGGCCGTACCCTGGCCGGGTACAGAGGCCCATTCTCATAGCCCAATGTTTAGCAGGCTTCGGGTTATCTCATCTTTGGGAACCATACATAAAGGGCCCGCCTATGGATGTCAGATATTGATGATCCAATCAAGGTACATTGCTTAAGAGCATCCACAATGGGCTCCCTAAACCACCTCCTTAGATAAATTTTAGGGAGGAATTGGAAAAATACAACTCCAACCATGCTCCCTATCCACCTCCTAAATTAGGGAGACCTCTAGGAGCTCCTAAATCTGAGGAGAGAGAAAGTACTCTTAGTGGCTCCCTATAATTTAATGTTGTTTTATTTAATGAGTATTTCAAACTTTTAATTAATGCTAACTTTTTTTTATATTATTTTTTAATAGCGATTGACCAATTAAAAAAAAGTTATAGCATTTATGACTCCCTAAACTAGAGAGCATGATTGTAGTTTAAATTTTTTAGAGAGCTCCTAAAATAACTTTTATATGTTTTTAGCTGAAATTTAACTAAAAAATAGAGAGCATGATTGTGGATGCTCTAAGGAGACCTAAGATTAGAAGTGGACAAAATATTAAAATGTGAGGATCTAACACATAAATCGGTAATGATGGGTAAAGAGACTCAAAATCATTTAACTATTATGTAAGGCTATAATTTCCCGACGTGGGATTCACTCTCAACACAGAAAATCGAATGAATTGCTCAAACCAACCAAACTAAACCAATTTGTTGTTTGATTCGGTTTTCACATTAAAATACTTAATCTTGGATTCTACCCAACCAAACTGCAATTAATTTTTTTTCGGTTTGGTTTTGCCTATTTTGAACCGCCTAAACCAAACCAAATAATTTATGTTTTGTCCCACACATCAATATCAACCATTAAATATTTTTTAAAAAAAAAACTTAAATTAAACTTACAATATGATGCTCTCTTTGGTATATGTAAGAGAATATAAACTATTTGCTTAATTGCTTATGAAAGGGAAATAATCAAACCAAACTTAACCAAATTGAAACCTCACTCACTTATGATGTTGCATTTGTTCATTGTACGATTTGACGTATGAATCAAACCACGTTGGGCCACACCTATCCCTAAAAATCAGCCAACTAAAAAATTAGTTACTCATCTAATTGTAATGAAATAAATAGAGAAAACACTTTTGTTTTCATAGAAATGATCCTTTAAGTATCGCAATAAAATAAGGGTGTTGTTAAATGAACCCTAAAATTAACTGAGTACACCCTACTATTAAACTATTTATTGAATTACTAATTTATCCTAATATAAAATGACAAAAAAAGATATATTGAATATTGAAACAAAAGTAGTTTTAATAAGTACACCCTACTCAACATATTGAACCCTCATCAAATTAGAATTTCATGATCACCCTCATCTTTTGGAAAATTTTAGTTTAAGTTGTTACCCTCATCCTCTGTCATTGGTTTGGCATGATTAAGATTCCTGTCAATGCAGGTGAACTTCTTAACCAACTTGTAGCTTTGAAACCTTGGAAGACTGTCCAGGAGATGATAAAAATGTAATGGAAGGAAAAAATGATGGTGCTGATGATGCTAGCAAGTGATGAGGAAGATACCACCGGTAGAACGAGTAGAATTGCAGGAAGGGTGGGTATAATGCAGTCCATAACTACAACGTGTGTCTGTTGACACGTCTGTTACAACAGGGAGCCGCTCGCTCACACACACCGACACATGTGTCTAAATAGTTTTCAGTTTCATATTATATTGACTCATTCATCATCATTATTGACTCATTCTGTTGAATATTGGCTCAAATATTGTTTTGTTTACCATCTCGTTGTGTTGCATGTCGATCACTTGGAGAAAGGAAGAGATTATTCTTTCCTTTCTCATGCATTTGCTAAGGCATAGGAATAGTGTTTTTTTTTTGTTGATAGAATTTTATATTAACAAAAGTACAAAAGGAAGACATGCATCACGTGGGCAAGCTATCAAAGGTAAGGAATAATAGTTGGTTGTTATATTGAGAAAGAAATTCTTTTCTTTCTTTGTTTATTGTTTGTTGGCTTGGGTATTATTAGTTGGACTTTTAGTACTTGCGTGAGACAAGGGAAAGTGGGCACTTGAGTTGTCTTCACCTTTGTCATATTAGGTGGTATTGATTGAGTCCTTCACGTGCTCCATTGGGAGCCTTGGCTACTATAATACTATGAAGCCGCATCAGTTTGGTGTCTTGACAAGGCAGGTGTGTCGCACCTAAGACATGAGAAAGAGGAGTGGTCATTAATGTTCCTTGTCCTAGTAGCAGACTTTGAAGGTGCTCATGTAGCTGTTGGACCAAGTTCTTGGTTATATAATGAAGGCTTGACAGAGAGAACGGGGTGGGCAGTTTTGAGAGCACAATAGGTGAGAGAGGGTTTTGTCATGGGGCAAGTCGTATGCACCATGGTGTCTTTATCGCTGCACCTTTTGTGTGAGGAAGAGATGGTGATGTGAAGAACTTCTTTGTTTATAAGTGTTCTTCATATCTTTGTAGCCTCTCTTTCTCTTTTGGTCTCCGTGTGTGAGTGACTTGGGTGTATTTGGGATTTGGGTTGTGAGAGTTAAACTCGTAATTCCTAGACTAGGTGAGAGTGTTTAATCTCCTTTGTTTGTAATCTCCTTTGGGATACTAGTGGAAGTTCTTGCCGTCTTCGAATCGGATGTAGGCTACACACGGGCCGAACCAAGATAAATCCTTGTGTCTCTTGGATTTTGCTATTTTCATATTTGTCTTGTTGTTTCAACGGTTCCATATTGTCCACCCAAGTGCAATCCGCTCTCACGCGCACAACAAGTGGTATCGAGCTCCAAGTTTCGACTTGGGAGTTTTGTGTTCGTAATGATGAAACCGAAACATGTCGACAAAGTATGAGATAGCCGTGTTTGATGGGAGGAACGACTTCAAGATTTGGCGCTTGAAGATGAGAGCCTTGTTAGTGCAACAGGGGGCTACTCAAAGCACTAAAGGGTAAGGAAGCTTTGCTGTAAAACGTGGTCTCACGACGAGAAGGATGATGCTCTTGATCGGGCACTCTCTCGCAATTCAAGGCAAGATGGATGTTGTTCTCCTCGCGAGGTGGCTCGATGAGACTACTCCCGCAAAGCTATGGCTGAAATTGAGACTTTATACATGACCAAATCGCTGCAAATCGGGTTGTATACGAAACAACGTTGTACACCCTTCATATGGCAAGGTACACCCATTCAAAACCATCTTGATGAGTTGAACAAGATTATCATGGATTTGAAGACCATGGATGTGAAGATTGATGATGAGGATCAAGCCTTGATTTTGTTGTGTTCTTTACCTAGTTCTTATGGCAATTTTGTGGAGACCATGTTGTATGGTAGGGATACACTGTGGAGTATGGAGGATGTTAAGGCATCGCTTAATTCTCGCGAGCTGAAGAACAAGATGTCGGAGAACTCGACCGAGAATCGAACAGAGGCTTTGATGGTTCAAGGCAAGGGTAAAGAAATAGAATCAAGCAAAGGTGGAGGAGGGAAGTCACGGTCCAGATGGAAGGCTTCGGAAGGGCAAATGCACCATCGCTACAAAGAAGGGCATTGGAAAGTCGACCGCCCATTAATCAAAGAAAATGAGGGATCTAATAATGCAGGTGCTTCCGCGAATATTGTCGGAGGACGAATTTGAGTTCGCCCTATGATCAATGTTTTCGTGTGCCATTGTTTGGGGTGTGATCTTTATTTGTCTTTGGTTATTTTTGGGAAATTTCCCTCACCGTGGAGTTCCAAGAATTTGTGTTTTTGTGAGTTGTGGGTTGTTTGCTATTTTTCTCCATGTAGCATTGTTGGTTACTTTTGGGTTGTTTTTTTCCTTTTTCATCAGATTTTTCAATTGGGGTTTTTTAAGGGGTTATCTTTGGGAGGGTAATTCCTCTTTGGACAAATGAAATTGTTCGCTGCCTCGCTACTTGGTTGTCTAGACTCTGCGTGCATCAGAAGGAAGAAGCTTGAGGTTCAAGCGTTTAAGGTTTTGTGCGGTTTATGCACGTACATTCAGCTGGTGTGCTTGGTTATGGGGTGATATTGAAGAAGTTCTTCATTGGGGTCATCCTGCTCAATTGAAGCACACATTTTTTATGCAAGTTCAAGGAGTGCTTGAGCTTGATTTGGTAAGAGGAAGATGGGCAATGAAGGTTCTATAGTGGTCGGAAAAATATTGAGCCACGGTGGAGATTGTTGAATATTGGCTCAAATATTGTTTTGTTTACCATCTCTCGTTGTGTTGCATGTCGATCACTTGGAGAAAGGAAGAGATTATTCTTTCCTTTCTCATGCATTTGCTAAGGCATAGGAATAGTGTTTTTTTTTGTTGATAGAATTTTATATTAACAAAAGTACAAAAAGGAAGACATGCATCACGTGGGCAAGCTATCAAAGGTAAGGAATAATAGTTGGTTGTTATATTGAGAAAGAAATTCTTTCTTTCTTTGTTTATTGTTTGTTGGCTTGGGTATTATTAGTTGGACTTTTTAGTACTCTGCGTGAGACAAGGGAAAGTGGGCACTTGAGTTGTCTTCACCTTTGTCATATTAGGTGGTATTGATTGAGTCCTTCACGTGCTCCATTGGGAGCCTTGGCTACTATAATACTATGAAGCCGCATCAGTTTGGTGTCTTGGACAAAGGCAAACGTGGTGTCGCACCTAAGACATGAGAAAGAGGAGTGGTCATTAATGTTCCTTGTCTCAGAGTGTGACTTTGAAGGTGCTCATGTAGCTGTTGGACCAAGTTCTTGGTTATATAATGAAGGCTTGACAGAGAGAACGGGGTGGGCAGTTTTGAGAGCACAATAGTGAGAGAGGGCTCTTGTCATGGGGCAAGCCGTATGCACCATGGTGTCTTTACTGCTGCACCTTTTGTGTGAGGAAGAGATGGTGATGTGAAGAACTTCTTTGTTTATAAGTGTTCTTCATATCTTTGTAGCCTCTCTTTCTCTTTGGTCTCCGTGTGTGAGTGACTTGGGTGTATTTGGGATTTGGGTTGTGAGAGTTAAACTCGTAATTCCTAGACTAGGTGAGAGTGTTTAATCTCCTTTGTTTGTAATCTCCTTTGGGATACTAGTGGAAGTTCTTGCCATCTTCGAATCGGATGTAGGCTACACACGGGCCGTTTAACCAGTATAAATCCTTGTGTCTCTTGGATTTTGCTATTTTCATATTTGTCTTGTTGTTTCAACGGTTCCATATTGTCCACTCCAAAGGTAATCCGCTCATTGCACAAGACAACACATTCATCATCATTCCCAGGTAACCAATGACAGAAGATGAGGGTAACACCCTAGTCAACATATATCAATAATGTCTTTGTGGAATTCTATAATTTCAGGTTATGGAAACTGTGGACGTTGGGACAAAGAGTTGCAACTATTTAGTTAGATGAGAAGCATGGAGATGATGCCGGATGGATACACAATTGTTGGGTTGCTTTCTTTATTGGATTCAAGCTTGATAACTATTGGCCAAGGACTGGTCTTTGTTTGAAATGTAATTTAGATTCTAATGCTCATGTGAGCATGTATTCAAGATGCATGTGTATGAATTCTGCACATACAGTTTTTAGTGGTTTGTTCCAGCCGATTTAGTTACATGGTCTGTTTTGATAACTGGGCGTATTTAGTATTAGGATGTTGTGTGATAAAGTGTATTAGAGTGTATCATGAGTATTTTTGGTAGTTAAATATGGTGTACTTAGTTAATTTTAAATTTTGATTTAATTATTAGGATGTACTTATATCATAGGGTGTACTCAGTTAATTTTAGGGTTCGTTTAACAGCACCCTAAAATAAACGATTTCAATTATGAAACCACACGCTACTGGACGAGGGAGAAAGATGAGAAAGTAGTAGCAAATCTCTTATTTCTTTTAGCAGATGATGAGTACCACATACACTCACCCTTTAAAATTAAGTTTGAACTACCTGCTTTCTCAGGCAACCTAAAACTTTGAAAAAAGGGGAGGATGCCAAATGCCTACAAGGTCTTGGTGCTAGTCAATGAGAGCAAGTTCACATAGTTTTCCATCCTCTTTCCGATATAGGCGGCGCCACAAATTTTTATTTTTAGGTGATGATCATGGACCACTTGTCCCATGTGATTCCAGGTGCCAAGAGAAAAAGCCTACCCCTTTTTTGGATTATTATAAATAGATACTAATTGCTTTGTCTAATTAATAATAACCAAAGCAGGACATACATGTACCTTGCATATATATTCATTTGAAAAGTTTGAAAACGCATTATGGATATCTGCATGATTTTCACACTCCTGTGGCAATGTGATTGTTTGCAAGTGGAAACTTAACAACAAGTATTCTCTTTTGGCTGCTCTACCTATAAAGAATATATCATCTAAATCTTGTCAAGAATTTATGAGCAACTGGGTATGCATAATTTTTGTGCTTTTCATGACGTTTAACATGAAAGAAGAAAATATACGCCTTGAACCGAAGCAGCTTTAAAAAGCAAGGGACTTGAATCGATTCCATGGCATTTCCTTTGTATGTTCATTTTTATATATATAGATATCAAATTTCATTCTCAACTTTTTAGGATTTAATATATGTTGAGAACCAAATTTCCTATAAACCATTTGTTTCACTTTGCTTCTAGCTAATCTGGAATATTATTGTGAACTTTACCAACAATATAGTTAACCCAACTTGAATATAAATCTTAGACCAAAAAGTTTACTTCGTTATTATAATTATTAAACCAATCATGTGAAAATTAATCAACAAATTGGTGGTAGCAATAATTGGATCACTTTAAAATAAATATTTCTTGGATTTATGTCAATTACATATTTCCATTAGTACAAAGGATCCACTAGTATAGTGGGTTGGAGCAAATTAATGCTCCCTCCAGAAAAGGTCCTGGGTTCAAGTCTTAGCATCCGTATTATGTGTGTGTGAGTTTAGTATGTTATCTCCTCTCTCAATAGGAATGATTTAAAAAAAAATATACATTTAGTAGTAAAAAGGAGCATGAGGATAAGATTATGCAAAGCATGGTCATTTTGATCAAGTTTAAAAAATGAGGGAATATTCTCAAAACAAGAAAGAGGGAAGATACATACAACACTTCTTCTTTTTTCTTTGTTTTTGCCACACCAATAGTGAACAAGAATAAAACTTGCATGCCCCAAATTATAATACAATTAAACACCCTAATTTATCTTTGTATGCACCTTTATGCACAGTGGCGGTTCTACACAGGGGCAGGTTGAGCTGCTCCCCAGCCCAAAATTTTCCATAAAAATAAATAGGTAAATGTGTTAGCCAAGCCCAAAAAAAAAGAAAAAAGAACTCTATCGCTAACTAGTTGCCCAGCCAGCTATGGCCTACACTCACCAATTGGTGGCTGGGCAAGAATACCCACCACTTGCTCGATGAAATACTCAGTGAAGAAGGCATAGCAATACCTTCCTTGTGAAGAGTTTTTTGAGTTGCAGAGGAGGCACTGTGTGCCTTGCAAAGAAGACGATGACTGGCTTGTCTAGGTGCCCTTATAAACGAAACACACCATTTTGTGATTAGCCTCCTTTAGTGAAACGGTGGGTTTAGTGTTCAACACTTGGCTGCCTCTTTTCATTGTCGATGGGTTTAATGGGCTAGTTTTGGTTTTATCGGTTTTATGAGGTTTGGCTTCATGATAATGGGTGAATTATTTAAAAACTTTATCCTATGGGCCAATATAATATAATAGAAGATTATCTAATAAACAAAAAAAACTATTTTAACAGTCAATATAAATATGTAGAAATTTATAAATATTTAACTAATGTGTTAATTCGATAATGCAATGATAATTGAGGAATTTAAGACTTCTAATCTAACGTTTGTATGGTAAAATTTTAAATTTAAATAGTGTTAATTTGTATTGTATTGCATTGCATTTACTTTTTTATTTATTTTTAATTTTATATTTTTTTAAAGCTTTTATTTATGTACATAGAGATGCATTTCAGGTAAGACTCGTTACATTCCCATGAGTAGATGCATCTTTTTGTGTTTATTAATGAATTCACTCGTAACCTCGAATTTAATATGTATGTTTTGCTCAGCCGGCTTTCAAATCCTGAATTCGCCACTGTTTATGCAACTAGAAAGAGTGCACAGATTGCGGAGATAATGGCCATACATACCAAAGGTTCGATAATTGATCAACAATTCTCTTTGGTGAGGATCTCCAAGATACAAGGCAAATGGGCAAGACAAATTTACCTTGTCAAAGGCTCTTGGCTTAATGCTAATTTAATCCATTGGAGAGGGTAAGATATCTCATACACGAAACCCAATTATATAGATGAGTTTCACATGCGCATGCATTCCATCTTTATAAAAAAAAATGTTTTAAACACTGGATATAAATTAAAATTTAAAAGCTTCTTAAAATGAGCTAACAATATTGTATATCAAGTTAACATACTCCCTCATGTGCAGTTGCATCGAGAACTCAGTTGGACCTGTGTGATGACATGTTAGACAATTATTTGGACCCCGAAGGCATTTTTTATTATTATTTTATTATATAAACGATATTGGAGAAAGAAAGAATCAAATCTAAGACCTCAAGTATAAAGATAAACGCTCTTAATCACTTGAGTTACAAATTTCTTATCCACCTTGAAGACATTAATTGTGAAAGAATTAACCAAGAATGCATAAGCGGAAGTGTGGTACAACACATGGATAATCTATAGGATATTTGGACCTTTTTGTTGACAATGACGTCCTCTTGTTTTTTTTTTTTTTTTTGGAGTGTGCTGATAATGTCTCATTTCTGTTTTTGAACAATTTCGTATTACAATCCTAGTAAATATGTCAAACATCAAACGACCATATATAGTTGTGACTTGAGATAAAACGTTCTTTCCTAAGATAGGCTTTTGTCTAGGAAAATTGAATCACACAGGTACACAACGTGTCTCTCGCCAAGTGCTCTTGAAAGAAAGACCCCAATTAATAAAACTTACAAATTAAAGAAAGTAACACTTGTTTACAAATTACAAAATATACAATTTGGATTAGGAAAAAAAATAGATGGTTTAGATTAGTGAAATACAATGCAAAGCGAGTCCTACAAAAATAGACGGATTCCTCAATAAAAGCTCTATATATAAGTTGAGAAGCAAGCATCATTCCTTTTGGTGGTGATGATGTACTCACAGGACCATTTCACATGCTTAACAATTACGTGGTGCTTGCATGCTTCCCTCTCTCTCTCTCTCTCTCTCTCTCTCTCTATAGTGACCTGCACCAATAATTGGTGAAAACAAAATTAGTATATTATGTTTATATTTATATGATTTGGGAATGGTTTCTAATATGTGGTCATAATATATAGGCTTTTAATTATATGCATTTTGGTAATCTTAATGCTAGCACACAAAAATTTGGGGGCAGGAGAAAAAGGAGAACAATATGATATCCAATTAGCTATTAAAAACAAGGATGATATATGGATTTTGAGTGATTAAAAGTGTTCATTTTTGTGCCGTAGGCCGAGATATATTGCGTTAAAATTTCCCTTTCCAATTATTACTTGTCTCGAGAAAAAAGATTACCTAATAAAAGAATTTTTTTATCCAACTATTTAGATTAAATTTGAGTATACCACATCAAGTATATTCATATTGCGGACAGATTACATTTTTCACAAAGATGAAATAGATAGGCACATGAATCTCAAATCTGTAATGGATGTGTGATCCACATAATTTTATTTTATTGACTGAATTTTGTTGAATTTTACTATACTTACAAAACAAAAACCATACCCTCATTATATATTTTGCCTATATAAAAAGTGCAATGATCGATGTATGACCACAGAGAATCCTCTATCATGAAATAGTATATAGGTACATATGTCATAAATATGATCATCATTAGTCATATCGTTATATCATAAAAATCCCCAGTTGACACACTCCTCCACATGATAAATACTATTCTCTCTCTCTCTCTCTCTCTCTCTGACTTTTCTATCATATGTTGTGTGCTTCATAGATATCATGTATCTTATTTGGTGTCCACTGTTGGATTGAATTTGATAACTTACTAAATTTAAAGTATGTTGACGGAGAAAAGTAAGAAATGTTGAAGGAGAAAAGTAAGAAATTGTTGAATTTTCCAGGTCGACGGGCCGAGGGCCCATTCCAACAACACCGATATTGTCCCCCTTAACCACCTGCACAATCCTCGTGTGGGGTTTTATCACAAAAGCGCCGGTGTTAGTTAGAGAGGGTATTTCTATTTAAATTACTTTCTCTTTGGCCCTCTAGGCCGATGTGGGACAACAATGAGTTCCAACAGAAATGTTGTCTAAATTATAGGTAGAATATCAACATCGTATAAGGTATCGCTAATAACCCTTTCAAAATGAAAAATATTTAGCATCTACCTTTATTTTTTCGTTCGACATGTACCTATTTAATAGTGAATTATCAAATCCAATCAAATCCTAACACCAAACCAACCTTATGAGCCAATAATTGAAACAACATCCGGTCAATTCCCCAATGGATTGTATAGTACATATCCTGCGGCAATGTGCACTGGTGGGGTGCCACATCAGCAAACCTCTACTTATAAATAAGAAGAGAGATTGAGGCACAGAGAAATACACTAGAAAGATAATTCTAGCTATACTTTGAGCATCATAGTTCTAATTTCTCTCTACCATGGTGCCAACTAAGGTAGCTGCTGAAAATTCACCATCTCTGGTGCTGCCGCTTGAAGTGGTGGTGAGAGAATATGAAAAAGAGAGAGATAAGGCGGCGGTGGAGGAGATGGAGAGGCGGTGTGAGCTTGGGCAGCGGGGAAAGCCTTCTCTAGTCACTGATCTCATGGGTGACCCTATATGTCGCATTCGCCATTTCCCAACACACGTTATGCTGGTAATTAACCTCTTCATCTCCATGCATGCCTAATCACAAAATTAAATGCATGATATATTTTGATATACCTAATAATTTGGAGGGTTCATAGGGTTTTATTGCTTCTTGTCTAAAGCCTATTTTGTTTAATATTCTAATAATGACTTGTTTGTGAAGAAAGAAAAACGTTAGGCACGACATATATTAATATTATATATAGTACAAATACTTTATTTATTTATTTTTTAATTTGGGTGTTTTCCTCGGAATTAACGAACTGTAATTGGTAACCCGAAAAAAATATTGTAATTGTGAACAGGTTGCAGAGTACGGAGAAAATGAGATTGTGGGTGTCATAAGAGGTTGTGTAAAAGAGGCCACAAGAACAAATTCAGTTTTTGTAAAGCTGGCTTATATTTTGGGACTAAGGGTCTCTCCCACGCACTGGTTCCTCTCTCTCTCTCTCTCTCTCTCTCTCTCTCTCTCTCTCTCTAATTTCTTGTACTTTATTTGTCGCATTAATTCATTATTTTGTTCTACCTGCGTTAGCATGCACATCATATATATTTATAGCTCTAATATATGTTAGGAAGATAATTTTCACTGAACAGTTAAGTAATTCTTATGCAAGAAACTGTTTTTTTTTTCTCGGATGGTATTGGTAATAGTGAAAGCAAGAAACACAGTAATTAATTTTCACTTTATTCTTTTTGGCTTCTCTTGCTTTTGTACTCCAAGTTTGCTCCTTGTACTACTGAGAACCTGTTTTCTTGCTTTTGTATTTCCATCTGTACATTTCTTGGCACAAACTCTCTCTCTCATGTGAATAAATCGTAGCTTGATTCTAATCCCACTCCCACCCCACATACACAGAGAGAGAGAGAGATTAGATTCTAGCATAAAGAGAAACGTAATGTTCCTGGTATCATGGAAAGGAGCAAAAGCATGCAAGTAGCTAGCCTGTCATCGACAAATGTATCCACCAGCCGCTACTTTTGCTAAAGAAAAAAAAAAGATCAAATCTCTTTTTAAAGGAATGTACTCCTCCCCATCCCATTCTCTCATTTCTTCCATTTTGTATGTACGATTTGCTACTAAATTGCGTCATCCACACAGTGTGCTCCATGATCCACCCCCCACTTTTCTTTATTTTATTATTCTTATGTTTTCATCCTTTTCCTTCTTCGCTATGTATCTAGACAAAAACTCCATGGATGCATGTCAAAGAAGCATGCAAGAATAAATTGTTACTTGTGTATATTAGCGCTGGGAAGATCTAGGGTACTTACGTAATATTAACTAGTTATACATTTTGATTGTAATTGTTGTGAATTTTCCATGCAGGAGGCTAGGCATTGGCACGAAACTAGTGAGACATTTAGAAGAATGGTGCAAGCAAAAGGGAGCCGAGTATGCATATATGGCCACAGACTGCACCAACGAGGCCTCAATCAATTTGTTCACAATAAAATGTGCTTACAAAAAGTTTCGTACACCCACCATTTTGGTCCAACCAGTCCACGCCCACTACAAGCCAATATCTTCATCAGCCAATAATAATATTGCAATTATTCAAGTCCCCACAACCCTAGCAGCCTCAATCTACCGCCAACTCTTTTCCCAATCATCAGAATTCTTCCCCAAAGACATAGACGCCATTTTAGCCTGCAACCTCAGCTTGGGCACTTTCATGGCCCTACCAGAAAAGTCTCTCGCAAAATGGGACCCACAAAAGTGGACCCTACCCCCAAACTTTGCCATCCTTAGTGTTTGGAACGCCAAAGAAGTGTTCAGGTTACAAGTGAAGGGAGTTTCAAGCCTAACATATGCATGTTGTGTAGGGACAAGGATCGTAGATGCATGGCTTCCGTGGCTCAGATTGCCTTCGTTTCCTAACTTTTTTAAGCAATTTGGGGTTTATTTCATGTATGGGCTGCACATGGAAGGGGAGCATGGAAATCGGCTGATGAAGGGCTTGTGCAACTTCGTGCATAACATGGCTAGGGATGATCGCGGATGTGCTGCTGTGGTGACTGAGGTGGGCCAGAGGGACCCAGTTAGAGAGTCGGTCCCACATTGGAGAAAGCTTTCTTGGGCAGAAGACACATGGTGCGTCAAAAAGCTTGATGAAGCAAAGCAAGGAGGAGAGAGATCATCATCAGATCAGTTTGATTGGAACAACACTCCATCTTCTTCTTCATCGCATATTTTTGTTGACCCTCGTGACTTTTAGGCATGTACTCACTTGTATCGAGAAGGGAAAGAAACAAAATGTTATATACATCCAACAACTGATGAGGCTCTAAATAGCAAATTTTCATTTCTTGAGTTGAGAGTTTCCCGTTTTGACTTTTCTTGATTGTGAAATGATCTTAACCGGGAACACGTTTTAGAAATGGCGACGGTGCCCACATGAAGTTGGCATTTGCGTTGAATACTTTGTGCTCAGGGTGTGGAATTAAAAAAGTCAATTGAACCCCCTGGTATACAAATACCATGGTTGACTGGGTCACCCTCATTCTCGAAGCTCCATTTGTCCTGCTTTTGTTCATCAATATCAATTATAATATATTAATATCATCTACTTAATAATGTATTATAGATCAAATACATGAGGAAAATGTGTAGAAATCGGTCTATGTGGTGTATAACTCATTCACATGTTATATTATAATACATTGATAAATATACCAAATGATCGGACGTATTCCAGTATTATAAAATGATTTTTCATGCTTTAAGGTCATTTACCTTTCTACTAATTTTTAGTTTAGTCATACTTATATTTTTAATGTTGAAACGGATTCTAAGTTCACATCATCCTACCTCATTGATAAAAATCAATAGTTTACTAGCTAAGGTAAATTATTTTTTGTTATAAGTAAATCGATCTCCTTGTTTATTTCCCGTTCAGATATCTGACTAGCCTGTATTTTATATTAAACATTAGTTATAATTCATTTATGTAAGCATATTAAAACAATAATTCTCTTGTCACATATTTTGGGGGTGCTATTTATTTTTCCTAAACCACGTATTAAAACAAAACTCAACAAATTAATAGTCTAAATTGATAATATAATTGTTGAAGAAAAATGTGAACCTCCCAACATAATTTCATCACCACTATTTAAATAATGGGTTTTATTATATTAGGTTCGACCCATTCGAGACGTAGTATCTCTTAATTACAATCCCTTACTTCAAGGGAATACCCTTTGATTCCATCATAAAGAAACAGAACGTGTGTGTTTGATTTTGCAGCTGCTCCCAAGTCGAACTTCGGGGTGCCTACGTATCCTTTGCGGGAATCAAGTCACTCGTAGTTCAAAGAATTGCAATAAATAAATGACTCATTGCAAAGGGGATTTGAATGAATTTGATTAAAAAGTGTTTGGGTGAATTTAGCTAAATAAATCAGGGATTCGATTTTGAATTGTGTTTTGGGGCGAATTTGGTGAAGAATAAACCAGGAATTGAAATTTTGATTGATGTTGCGTCTATTAATATGTTAGACTGCCTACGTACCCCTGATAGGATCAAACCAACGTAATTCGGGAATTTGATAATTAATGGGTAAGTATGGCCCACTAATGGAGAGTTTCTGTTTGAAAGATTTGAATTTGGTTGCGGTTGCGTCTATTGTAATGCTAGACTTCCTACGTACCCTTTTGAAGGGATCAAACCAATGTAATTCAGAAATTTGGAAATTAATGGGTAAGTTGTAGGATTTTCAAAACATTTTTGAGAAGTTCATTTGAATATTAAACATGCATTTAATCAAATTAATCGCAGCGGAAGTTTATGGTGGATGTTTAAAATCAAAAACAAAACTTCTTCCAAGTATCTTAAGCCATGAACATTGATATGATTTCATAAATGGAAATTTCAAGAGAAAGGATAAGATCTAATTACCCTTGAAGCAATTATATGAACCAATTTGTGTTTGGTCTTCTCTTGATGACTTCCTCTTTGTTGATCTCCTCTTTGATCTTTGATCTTTGCTCCTTGATCTTTCTCCTCCATGTGAGCCACAAAAGTATATGGCCTCTAAGTCTCCACACCAATGGAACCTTGAGATGAGAGGGAAGAATCTTGGGAATACAAGGATGCTAGTGCTAGATCCACAAGACTTGGTTTCAATCTAAACCCCTTGAAAGATGAAAGTGTTTCACTCTTGAAAACTCTCTTTTATCTCTCTTTGATCTTCCAAACTTATTTGGTTGATGTTGGATTGTGTTTGTGTAATGAGCTTATGAAAGATAGCTTTTTGGAAACAATTCCCATACCCATTTACTTATGCATTTTCGGCCAAATCCCATTGGGCTTCCAAAATTGGGACTGTGACACTTAAACCATAATGTTTAGGTGTCTTAAGCCCTTGGGCTTAATACCCAACCATTTGGGCTTCCGTTAACTATTACCGAGGCCCAAATACTCTTTACACGTAGTAAATCATCCATATCAAATTGATCAAATTTATTTCCACAACATCATATGTATTCCTCAAAGTTAACCATTTAAGGTGTGCGATCCATTAGGTTCTAATTAGCAAGGCAAAGTGGGAAAATATTAGAACTCTTTCTAACCAACTGAATTAAAACCCCCTTTTAATTTTTCCTTTATATGGATTGATCACAATCAATCCTAGGACTTCCACGAACCAAGAGTGACATCTAGCAATATATCAAGGCTACCCAAGCTAACCAGAATTGGTGAAGAACCTATTCAGCTTGGAATTACAATGCAATACGGTCCTTCTCTTATACAATGTTTCATATCATATTATTAGGGTACGGATTGATTATGTCAAACCCCTAATATGATTTATAACCTCATATGATTCAATAGAACATGATTAAGAACAACTTTCTAAATCAAGCTCAAAATACTTTGGCCAAAGATTTCTGAATCACATCTCAAACATTCTCCTTCTTTATCGAAGGTAGAGATTCCTTATTGTACATTCACATGCCCCTATGATGAATTAAGAGATCCCAACAACACTTTAGACAAATCTTTTACGGCTTGCCTTTAAGAGCTATCTAAGATCAATAACGCATCATAGGACAACCATGATGCCTCGTGTCTAAGGACTAATTTGCATTATTGCAACTATGAGTTCTCGTTTGACATGTAGATAAATACTCCATACGAGAACTACAGTTGATCGCGTTCAGTGTACCCATTCACTAATGAGCACCCACATACTTGTATTAGTGTCATCTACACAAATGGTTTGAGACTAACCATCCTCCTAATTGAGCATACATAGTATGTGCTAATCTTGACGGTTTATCAATGCCCATTTGATAATCCTATGATTAGGAACATTTTGGGATACTATAGTAAGAGATTAAAGGTCTCCCTAATCTAACCTTTTTAGATTACTTTATCTCTTATTTAGCATTCCCTGGACATTTGTTTCTTTAATTGATGTAAAAGATAACAAATAAGTTTGCCCTTTATTATCATATACGAAATGTATTCTAAGGAGATTACATCAAATGTATTGGCTCTTAGGGCACATTTCTAACATAAGTGTGGCCCACTAATTGAGAATTTGTGTTTGAGAGATTTGAATTTGGTTGCGGTTGCGTCTATTTTAATGCTAGACTGTCTACGTACCCTTAATGGGATCAAACCAACATAGTTCGGAAATTTGGAAATTAATGGGTAAGTGTGGCCCAATAATTTAGAATTTGTGTCTTTGAGAAAATTTGGAGATTTTAAGATTTTCATAAGTAGATGACCCATGGGAAAAATTGGAAATTAATGCGTAAGTGTGGCCCACTAATTGAAAATTTGTGTTTGAGAAATTTGAATTTAATCTCATTGAAATTTGCATGGGTAGATGACCCATGAGAAAAATTGGATGGTTTTGTACCATTTTTCTTATTGTCAATGTCCAAGAAATATAATGAGCAATTTTGATGAACCCACTAATTTTATACAATTGACATTTGCATTTGGACCCAAATATGGCTATGAAGATTTTAAAATTAATCCATTAACCATATAATAAGTAATTTGGACCTCTGTAAATTTAATGGGTAATTATTTGAATCTCCCATTAATGTTTTGGACTTAGGGTTTAGGACTTCAGAGAATTAATGGGCAATTTTTTTAACCCACCACATACATCTACTCCATAAAAGGACAGTTTATATTTGAGATGGAAAGTGGGCCAAGTCCATTCATGGCTCAACATCCTGATGAGGCCCATGCATTCTTCCTACCACTCAGTGTCTCCAAGATTACTGATTACCTAATTAGGCCTCACCCTGAAACCTTTTTCATCGGTTGGACCGTGTCTTCCCCGACTACATTGATGTTGTATCAGATAAATACCCACTGGAACAGAAGCAATGGAGCAGATCATTTGTTTCTTTTTTTAGTTGCCGTCTTTGTCTTGCTTGCGCCATCTTTGCAAATGGGTCCGTGTGACTTTTTGCAGCACAAATCAAACCACCTTCCAATTTCTGCTGTTGTCCATAGTAAGAAAGCAACCAGAAGGAAACTACTAAGTTTTCTGAGGTTTGTTTACTCCCAGTACACCATTTTTTTTTGTCTGCTCGGCAGAGCATGAATGAGCATGATACCCATAGATTTGCTATCCATATATATTCGATTTAGAGGGTTGCTACCCCAAATGATGGATTGAACATCCACGAAATTTGATTCAAGGGTTGCCCCAACATGGATTCATCATCCATGAATTTTTGATTCAAGGGTTGCTAGTGCCACCCAACAGAGATGGATTTATTATCCAAAAAATTTGAGTCATGGTTGCCACCAGAGATGTAATTTTGTTTGGCTAGCATGAAAAATGTGCTTTAAAACTTGAAGACACGCCTTTTTTACCACACTTTATAAATGGACATTATTTATTTTTTATGTTATTTTTTATAAAATCGATATTGGGGGAAGGGAGAATCACAAAACCTTGGGTATAGAGAAAAATGTTCTTAACTACTCGAGTTACAAGCCCTTTGCATAATTTGTTTTTCTTTAAAAACCAAAGTAATTAAACTAAGAATGAGATAGTCGCATAAAAAAATATTGAAAATGAACATGACTTTGGGTATAGAGATAAATGCTCTTAACTACTCGAGCTGCTTAAGCATAAAAGATTGGTGGATGCATGAGTTGTTTTTGTTAATTTGCTTACAACAACTGAAATCTTAAAGTTCTTATAAACTATGATATCAAAAAATTTATTTTATATTTTCACAATTAAATTTAGTGTTTTTTTTTCTTTTCCAAAAATTTTATCTTATATTTCTTTTGTATGCCAAAAGACTTTTGTTGTTTTAAAACGATAGAAAACTGTATATTGCTGTGTATTAGTCAATGGTTTAACTTGTTCATACTTTTGCTGATGAATTTTTATGTCTGTTTTTTTTTTACTATAGTCAGAATAAATCAATTTTTACCTGTCGTTCTGGGCCAACCTCCTTCTAGTGCCCACGGGCCCAACCTAATTGCAGCTTCAGCTGACTGTCTTATTGTTAGTTGGGTCTTTTGGTCCATTGGCCCTTATGGATGACTTGCAGTTTCGGTGACTAAACCTTTAGTCACCTCCGCCAAACATCAAATGTCACTTAAATAATGGTATCATTGCCATTTTTTTGTAGTGGAAATTACCGAAAAAATAAACAATAACATCTAGAAGCTAGAATTAAAAAAAGCACAACCCTAGCCCGTCCTAAAAAAACTCTCTAGCCGCACAGACCTTGTGAAATAAGTTCAGTTAACTTTGACCCAAAAAAGAAAAAAGAAAAAAACCCTTAAACCGGTTTGTTTCTTTGGCCCGTACCATTCATATTTGTTCACTTAACACTAAATAATTACATGCTCTCAGAAATAAAAAGAAAAAGAAGCATGTTACCAATGCTATAAAATAATCAGAAATAAAGAGATCAAT
This sequence comes from Prunus padus, assembly GCA_024362665.1. Classification (NCBI taxonomy): domain Eukaryota; kingdom Viridiplantae; phylum Streptophyta; class Magnoliopsida; order Rosales; family Rosaceae; genus Prunus; species Prunus padus. Next base: position 18,981,696 of record JANFAM010000010.1, on the reverse strand, counting down.
TGCCATTCCCACCATGGGTGCAATTGCGGTCCCTGAATCTTTGTTGAACAAAAGCTGGGGACTTCGACACTTGTTTTGAGGGCCTATAGCAGATATGCAGCTAAATTCTGGGTATTATTTTTCTTGTGATTTTTTGTTTTAAGTAATTTTGTGTTAAAATTCATACTTTTTTTTTCATTCTATTTTATGATTCTTACTGTGGGAGCAAATTTCGTCCCACGAGAATATTCGTCTAAGATCCCGTCTTCTTCTTCTCTTCACTTTCTCTCTCGCAAAACAAATATGAATAAGAAGACCACACCCGAGGGGGTGGGTGTTGGCCAAAGGCCCTCCGATGCCTAAGTTAGTACGTGTGTATAAAAACGGTAGCTAACAAGAGGGTACGAAGATGTATATATGGTGTGAACCGGGTGGCCGAGCCGTGTGTGGTGGCCGGAGTCTTGCGTGGAGAGAGAAAGAGTATGACGGCTAGGGTTTGAGAGATAGAATTTATGCAATATTTTGAGAGAGAAGTTTAGACGTACCTCAATCCTTGTGCGTAGCCAAGTATTTATAGAGGGCCTCGATAAGGTTGGTGAGGTTGGTGTGATTAGGGATTTAAATCAAATCCCTAATTAAGGCAAGAATCAAATAACCTCCCAATTAGTTTAGGTAACTCCCAATTAGGTTTGGTAACTCCCAATTAGGTCAATTAATTGAATAAATCCCTAAATCAAATAATCCCCAAATGGAAGGAAATCATTTGACCTAGGAAATTATTAAGGGAATAAATTGGTTTCCACACTTACGTAACTTTTTAAAAGTTGGTCCTTTCAAAGGGTTGGAGACATTTTCTTCCCCGTGTCCAGTGGGGAACAAAGATTGTATTATACTGTAATGGCACGTTAATGACGGGTTAAAAGTTTTTTAAAGGTACATCAACACAATCTTATAATTTATTTACAAATGGTAATTAGGCCTTGATTCTGTTGCTTTAGTCAGTGGACCTAGTTTTAGAGGTGTGGTGTGGCCACAGTCCTACAAAAATATGGTCCTTAATTATATTTAATCGCCAACAAAAGAACCTCTTCTTTCTCTGTTTGCTTCTTTGCTTTTGGACTCTTATGTTATAATTGGCACATTTGTGAGTGATTCTGGATAGGTCAAAAAACACTTCTATGAAAAATCACATCTCCAAATAATCACTTTAAGTGAGTTTAAGTAATTTTATGGAGAAGCACATCGGAAATGTTTCTATCCAGAATCACTTAAAATTATTTAAAGTGATTATATGGAGAAGCACATGACAAATGGTTCTCCCCAAAAGGGATTCTGGCCAATCTAGAATCACTCCCAAACGAACCCAATGTTGGATGTTTTCCATTTGTTGATACCCTCGTAGATCTTTAATTGTTTAGAGGAAGATGAAGTCTTGCCACACCCGCTTCAATCAGTTATTTTGTCGGAAAGCCAAATCATAAAGAAAGGGAGTAGAGCTTGTATATCACGAGGATAGCACTATTTTATTATCCCCAACCAATCACGTTCTGTCATGTCAAAAAGTTATCATGCTTGACAAAACGTGATTGGTTGGGATAGCAAAACAATTATATCTCCGTGATATACAAGTTTTTCTATAAATAAATGTGCTTAAAAATATAGCTAAAATGTACCTTCAGCAGTTTTCTACTTCTTTTCTTCCTTTTTTTAATGGAAAAACTCTGTTTGTAAGATAATTTTATCCGTGGTCTCACATTTGGCCAACTGATAGTTAAGCCAAATAACAATTCCCTGGTATGATCTACACCAGCTCAGGATCCTTGGTTCCTATGCAGTTGAAAGCAATCAATATGAATAACTCAGATGACCATGGAAATTTTTATACCACTGTAGATGTTATTACTAGGAGAACTTTATGCTTCTTCTAGACCTCTATGAAGGAAAGTCTATGGATTTTAACATAATTATTAATGGCTGGCTTTCGGTCTTCCAATTCCCAAGCAGTCGACTAGTTAAGGTCAATTAGAAATTCATTTATCGCATGTTAAACACTACTTGGCTATACAGCTTGTATTTAACAGTGACCTTACAGTATTGCCAACTTAGGCAACAAATTTACAATAAACTATGACCTCTATCGTACATCAAACTTGCAGATTGCGCGAAGTCAGCGATGAGCACAGCAATACTTTTGTCGGAAATCACATTGTAGAAGCTTTAGCAAAACTTGAAAATCTGGAGGACTCGTTTTCTAGGAGAGCCTGCGGATTTCCTTGTTCAACCTACATAGGTGCAGAGAACAAGATAAACGGTTTTTTCAAGTCGGTGATTTCAAAAGGCAAGGAAACATTTTAGCCACTCAGTCAGTATTGCAACTGTAGATGACACCCTAGTAATGTAATGAGAATGTGTAATGAGAATGAGGTTGACATTTAATCAGCAATCTGGAAGACAGATGGCAGCCGATTTATTCTGTTGAAGCTATATTTAATCTTTATAGGTGTTGAGAGTATTTGTCCCACATTGAAATTCTAAGGGACCAAGCCTGAGTTTATAAGGAGTTGGGCTACTCCCCCCATAGCCAATTGGTTTTGGGGTGGAACCTCAACTTCTTTCAATTCTTCCCCTGAAGTCCCAGCTTTCCTTTCTTTTCGATCCTCATGGCCTCCTCTCTTCCTGGCCCAAACACCTCCCACTTCCTCAAACTTGATGCTTCCAATTACCTTCTCTGGCTCCGCCAAATCAAGCCATTTCTTATTGGTCATGACCTCTGGAAATTTGTCGATGGATCAAACCCTTCACCATATGAATTTATCACCTCAACTATCACTACTCCCTCTGCCTCCTCCGACACTCCCTCCTCCACCACTACCGTTACCAAACCTAACCTTGATTTTCTATCTTGGTACCAACAGGACCAACTCGTCGTCAGCTACCTCACCACAACTCTATCTCCTGGTGTTCTCTCTTTAACCGTGGGTCATGAATCTGCCCAATCAGTTTGGGAGTGCTTATAGAACCATTATGCCCAACGCAATCTTGCGAGTGCGTCAAGCCTTCGATTCCAACTTCATGACATGACAAAAGGATCTCAAACCATAGATGAGTATCTCAATCACGCAAAATCACTTTCCGATGCCCTCTTCTCCATTCAAAAAGCCTGTCTCCGATGAAGATCTCGTCATGGCTGTTCTCCGTGGCCTTGGTTCTGACTTCTCCATGCTTATTACCACTATCCTGAATCAACCCGCTCTCCCAAGCTTTACAGACCTCTGCTCTCGTCTGCTGGTCTTTGAGAACCAGACCTCTTGCTCCTTGACCTCCGCAGACAATAGCATAGCCCTCATCACCACTCACCCTCCATCTCAGTTAGCCTCCTCCAACTCGCACCAGGGATCTTCTCACCCGCACAGTGGTCATCGTGGCTTCTCTCGTGGTGGCTCCCGTCGTGGTGGTTTTCATCGCTGGAATCATCCTACATATCCTGGTGCTCCACCCTCTTGGCACAACCATTGGAATGGTTCTCCCTCTCCTCGTGGATCTGCCCCACGGCCCACTTGGAATCAATAAGGAATCATAGGCCCAACTCCCCCAAATTAGTGCCCCACGTGTTTTACAACTCAGCATGCTGCTGCTCAATGCCCTCACAAGTATTCTGGGCCCGAAACCTTTCCATCTTTTGCTGGTGCTCACATGATTCAGCCTCATAACCCCAAATGGTATCCGGATACGGGTGCCACGCACCACATGACAAGCCAAATCTCCACCCTTCAGCAACCCCAACCTTATACTGGTAATAATTCGGTCTTCATGGGCAATGGTGATTCCCTTCCTATAACCCAAACTGGTAATATTCCAATTTCCCTTAATTCCTCTCCTTTCTCCCTTCGTAATGTCTTTGGTGTTCCTCATCTTGCAAAAAATCTTCTCTCAGTTGCTCGTTTTACTCAAGATAATCATGTCTTCTTTGTGTTTGCTCCAAATTTTCTATCGCATTTTTGACTTACATATTGGTAAACTCCTTTTTCAGGGCCCCTGTAAGGATGGGTTATACCCCATGTCTCTGTCCTCCCCTTCCGCTTCCTCTGTTCCTCGTGCCTTCATCACAATCTCCTCCTCCACTTGGCACAACCGTCTTGGTCACCCGTCCTTTTCTGTTCTCTCCAAACTACGCTTCAACTTAGGATCCCCATCTCCCTTCAATAAAGAATTTTGTACGAGTTGTGCTCTTAGCAAGTCTACTCAATTACCATATTCTATAAATCAAAATCATGCTCCCTCTTTATTTTATTTTATTCATTCTGATGTGTGGATGTCTTCTATTCCTTTTGTGAGTGGCTTCCGTTACTATGTCTTATTCACTGATGAGTTCTCCCGCTATTCATGGATATATCCTATGAAACACAAATCTGAGGTCTTCACTCACTTCCAAACTTTCTTAGCAATGCTTCAAAATATTTTTAACTATTCTATTAAATTTCTCCAAAGTGATAATGGTACCGAATACGTCAATCATGCCTTCTCTCAGTATTGTAAATCTCGTGGTATTCAACAACGATTTTCTTGTCCTCACACACCCCAACAAAATGGTCTTGCTGAACGTAAGCATCGCCATATCGTTACCATGATCCGCACTCTCTTAGTCACATCCAAAGTCCCTTATTGCTTTTGGGCTGACGCTGCCCTTACGACCGTCCATTTAATTAACTTAACCCCCACACCAGTCCTTAATTGGATCACTCCTTATTCTGTTCTCTTTCGTCGTCCTCCTTCTTACTCTCACCTTCGTGTTTTTGGGTGCTCATGTTTTCCACATCTTGGTCCCTATGTCCCCAACAAACTCATGAGTCGTTCCATCGAATGTGTCTTTCTTGGTTATAGTCTTCGCCATAAGGGTTATCGTTGTCTTGATCCAAATACTAGTCGGGTCTATGTCTCTCGTAATGTAATATTTAATGAAAGGTGTTTTCCATTTAAGAGTTCACAGGTTGCCCTTCCTCCTACTACGGTTGAGCTTGACATATTACCTTTGGGTATGCTGCCTGGTCCGCTGACTCCACTCAGTCCATCCGCACCTTCCAGCCCACGCCCACTGCTAGCCCCAGCAACCACCAGTTCTGGCCCGACTCCCCCTACATCATCACCTCCTCTCCCAAGCCCCGGTCTTCCACCAAGCCTTAGTCCATCAACAAGACCGTGCCTTCAACTAGGCCCGTGTCTCATACCCGGCCCCTGCCCCCTTCTAGATTCCAACATCTCTCCCGGCACACTTTCTGCACCTAGTCCCAGCCTCAGTAACTTTCCAAGCTCATGTCCAGACCAAGACCTCACCACCTCTCTCGATCCGCCTGAATCTCCCACTCCCACATTGGCTTAGCCTCATGCCACATCTACCTCGACCCAGCCTGTGCCTGCTACCATTCCGCCCTCTCATCCCATGGTTACCCGACTCCGTGCTGGCATCATTCAACCCAAAACACGCACTGATGGAACTGTCCGGTACCCCCTCCCTCATGGTTTACTTTCCGTTGATGTTACTAATGAACCCACTTGTTTCTCTCAGGCTCAAAAGCATGCAGAATGGCGTTCTGCCATGACCGAAGAAATCAACGCCCTCCTTAAAAATAATACGTGGTCTCTGGTTCCTCCTTCCACCTTGCATGCTCCAGTTGGTTGTAAATGGGTCTTTTAGATTAAGCGGAACTCCGATGGCAGTATTGAACGCTACAAGGCTCGTCTGGTTGCCAAAGGTTTCCACCAACAACCGGGTCTTGACTACACTGAAACCTTTAGTCCGGTTGTTAAGCCCGCCACTATTTGTACCGTTCTGAGCCTAGCAGTCTCTCGCGGGTGGTCTCTCTGTCAACTTGACGTTAAAAATGCTTTTCTCCATGGGTTTCTGGATGAGGACGTTTATATGACTCAACCCCCCGGGTTTGTGGATCCCGCTCGACCTCAATATGTTTGCAAGCTTCACAAGACCCTATACGGTCTCAAACAGGCCCCTCGGGCTTGGTTTCATCTCATTAGTACTTTTCTACTCTCTACTGGCTTCACTCAAAGTCGGGCAGATGCTTTTCTTTTTATATATCATTATGCGCAACACACAATTTTTCTCTTGTTATACGTTGATGCTTCCAATTACCTTCTCTGGCTATGCCAAATCAAGCCATTTCTTATTGGTCATGACCTCTGGAAATTTGTCGATGGATCAAACCCTTCACCATCTGAATTTATCACCTCAACTATCACTACTCCCTCTGCCTCCTCCGACACTCCCTCCTCCACCACTACCGTTACCAAACCTAACCCTGATTTTCTATCTTGGTACCAACAGGACCAACTCGTCGTCAGCTACCTCACCACAAAGCAGCCCATAGTATCCCGCTCTAGCACGGAATCTGAATATCGGTCCTTAGCCCATGCGTGTGACGAGACAACCTGGTTGTCCTATCTGCTCGTTGAACTTGGCGTTCATCTCCAATTTCCAATTTCTCTACACTGCGACAATCTCTCCGCCACATACTTGGCAGCCAATCCCGTTTTTCATGCTCGTACTCGTCATATCGAGCTTGATTATCACTTCGTGAGAGAAAAGGTCTCCTTAGGCAGCCATCGGGTCTGTTTCATCCCTTCCATTGATCAACTTGCTGACCTCCTCACCAAGCCACTTCACAAACCGCGTCATCAGCTCCTTCGTTCCAAACTCGTCCAGCCTTGCCCGTCCGGTTTGCGGGGGGGTGTTAGTGCAGCAATCAAGCCCGGTCAACTCTCATCCAATTCCTCTGCAAGATATTCTCCTTCATTGCCGTGATTAGATAATAGTTGTCATTGATTCTAATTACTGATTAATTGTAATTGATTGTATTTCATATTTCTTACCTTTTGTATCTCTACTAAAGTGTGTATATAAGCTGTTTCAAAGACAATGAAATATTCATCGGGAAATTCCTTTCTACATGGTATCAGAGCAAGGCTTCACGTGTTGGGCCCAACGGCCACACGTGCTCCCACGTCACCCAATATGTGTTGTCCACGTGTTAGGCTTGAAAGTTCGCCATACGTGCGGGGGCGTGTTGAGAGTATTTGTCCCACATTGAAAAGCCACTACTACAAAAAACGAAATAGACGACAGTAAAACCACGACAGAAAAAATAAATACCGTCGTTGTATTTAGAAAGACGACGGTAAAATAAAACCGACGTGGATTAGTAGCTTAAACACCTAAAAAATGTAGTTTCGTTGGGGTATTTTTAAAACACGACACATGAAACTTAAAAAGCGTCGTCTTTGCAAAACACGCTAAACTTAAGTTATCTCAAGGACGTCGGTTTTAAAAAGAAGGGTCGTGTTTGCAAAACACACTAAACTTAAGTCATCTCTCAACCTAATTTTTCACGCCCCCCTCAATGTTCTTAAGTTTCCCTCTCGATGAAAAGTCTCCTTCCTTCTCGATGAAGCCCTCTCTCCCTATCCGCGTTCAAACCCTCTCTCTCCCTCTCTATCACATCTCTGAGCCTCCTTCTCTCCCTGTCTAGCAAATTGAAGATCCTGCTCTACGCTTTCATCAAATTGAACAAATGGGTAAAAATCTCACTCTCTCTGTGGTTTTCACCATATCCCTCTCAACCATCTCTTCCTTCTCCTTATTTTCGCACGATTTCATGTGTTCAGGGAAGCCCAAGCAAAATGGGTTTTGTAAAACAACCGTCATCTTTACAAAAAAATTCACGAAGGTTTTTGTAAAATAACCGTCGTCTTTACATACAATCCACGACGGTTTTTATAAATAACCGTCGTCTTTACATATAATCCACGACGGTTTTTGTAAAAAACCATCATCTTTACAAAAAAATCCACGACGGTTTTTATAAAAAATTGTCGTCTTTAAAAACAATCCACGACGGTTTTTATAAAAAAAATTGTCGTCTTTAAAAACAATCCACGACGGTTTTTATAAATAACCGTCGTCTTTACAAACAATCCACGACGGTTTTTATAAATAACCGTCGTCTTTACATATGATACACGACGGTTTTTGTAAAAAAAAACCATCATCTTTACAAAAAAATCCACAACGGTTTTTATAAAATAACCGTCGTCTTTACATACAATCCACGACGGTTTTTGTAAAAAAACCGTCGTCTTTACAAAAAATCCACGACGATTTTTGTAAACAAAGCATCGTCTTTACAAACAATCCACGACGGTTTTTATAAATAACCGTCATCTTTACATACAGTCCACGATGGTTTTTGTAAACAAACCGTCGTCTTTACAAACAATTCACGGTGGTTTATTTAATAATTACGACGTTGAATGTTATAAAATAAAAGGTGCTTTTTTTGTAATGGGAGATGTATTATTATATTATACCACGTCGACATTTATAACTTACAACGACATTAATTTCTTTTAAAGCGATGTTGTAACAACAATAAACATCGGTGAGCTTTCCCTCCCCAAGCATTGGTGATATACTCTAAGCTCAGTCTACTGTAAGTACAAACCCTAATCTCATATGCTTGTCCTACTTTATTTTGGTTTTGTCTTCTCTTCGAGGTTGAGGTTGATGATGTTCGATTGCCTCTTTCTTGAGGAAGTTAAGCGTCGGTGCTAGACTAACAGTTGCACCTTCCGAATACTTTCTGTTGCCCATAGTTATACCATTGGCATATAACCATGTAGTTCTATGGAAATATAGTCCAATTATAAAATTTCTCTATCACCTAATTTTATTTTTTTATAATCTTAACTTTTTTATCTTTCTGTCATTTTGATTTATTTGCAGGGATGCTGGAGGATACTTCAATTGTGCATCATTTGTATGTTTGGATGAGAGGAAGGCTTGGGTTAGGAGTACATAGGTCTTGTTAGGAAAAGATTGTATTACTAATTACCATGTATCAATTGAATATTTATATTTAATTGGTAAGAAGTATATTTGTTGTAGAATAAAGATTAGTTAACAAACAATCCACGACGGTTTTAAATAAAAACCGTCGTCTTTATTCCTATAATTAACGATCTTTACCTCTAACCACGACGGTTTTTATAAAAAAATCGTCGTCTTTATTCCTATAATTAACGATCTTTACCTCTAACCACGACGGTTTTTATAAAAAAATCGTCGTCTTTACAAACAATCCACGAAGGTTTTTATAAATAACCGTCGTCTTTACATACAATCCACAACGATTTTTGTAAAAAACCGTCATCTTTACAAACAACCCACGACGGTTTTTATAGATAACCGTCGTCTTTATTCCTATAATTAACGATCTTTACCTCTAAACAACGACAGTTTTTACAAAACCGTCGTCTTTACAAAAATCCACGACGGTTTTTGTAAAAATCGTCGTCTTTACATAAAAACAACGACGGTTTTGAGTAAAAAGCGTCGTCTTTACAAATAATAGACGACGGTAATTTACCGTCGTGGTTTTATGCATCAAAAGATGTCGATCGATTTCACGACGGTTGAAAAACCGAATACACGACGGTGAATTACCGTTGTCTATTGCGATTTTTGTAGTAGTGAGCTAAGGGACCAAGCCTGAGTTTATAATGAGTTGGGCTACTCCCCCTATAGCCAATTGGTTTTGGGGTGGAACCTCAACTTCCTTCAATAGGTGCTGTGATATTGGCCTTTGCAACCAATATAATCTAACATTTTAAAGAAGTCTTCACATTTCTTACAAACAAACGTTATTTCTGGATGCAAATCATAGACATCAAATAATAACAAAAAAGATATAAGGAACACAGGAAAACACACAGGTAGATACACGGGAAAGCATATGACATACCAGGATACCATGGTCAAGGACCAAGACACTGTCCATATTTAAGACAGTGGAAATACGGTGAGCAATTGTGATAACTATCATCCCTCTGCATTCACTAGATATAGTTTTTTGTATTATCGATGCTGTTTGCGTATCAACATTAGCCGTGCATTCATCCAAACACAAGACCTGAAGGTTTTCAATATGATCAGTCTTTATCTGTTAATAAAGTAAAACACCCCTTCCCCAAATGATCCATGCAATGCAACACATGCCTGTAAAGAACAGCCATACACATGTACACTTAATTTTAATTTCCAAGGTGGAAATGCTTACTTTTCCATCTATTTCTTGTTTTTTCTTTATTAATTGTAAATTGATTAAATAGATCATATAGAATTTTGAAATTGTACCGGAAGCATACTCCATTCAATTTCTCAGAAATAACAGGAGAGACATATAGACATAAATAGAGGTACATATTACCAAATAATTTGATAAAAAATGAAAAACAAACGAACAGAATTTGAGTTTGACAAGAAGAAGGCTGAAAACTTGAAAAAAGTGGCATAAAAGGTCAATTTCGCCGAAATCCAGTAATTCATCCAAAGCAATCACTTTAACCAGATTGAAATGGTTGCAAACACAACTGGCACGTTCTGTCGACTGAGTTATTGTGATGTAAGAAATTGAAAGACTTCTAGTGGTATTTATCCCCACTTAATTGGAATAAATTTGGAAAACAAAAATTAGTTTGTGTAATACATTAATAACATTGTTTTAAGAGAGAATGTTTCTAGCATTCCCCAAGCGATATTGGCGAGGGAGAGTCGAACACATTACCTTAGTTTAGATTCCGAATTTGAATACCTCTTCTTTTGCCAAAAAAAAAAGATGCATTATTTAACGATCATCAGGGACGGACCCAGGAATTTGATCTCATAGGGTCATAGTGTAAAAGTTCAATTTTTTTTTAAAGATTAAAATAACATTGAAAATGCAACTATAGTACGTTCATTCATAATTTATGTCAAAAACAACATTACAAATTACAATTGTCCACGACGAGGTTTCATATTTTGAAAACGTAGCATTATAGCTTCATTTTCAATACAATCAAAAACATCTTTCTCAACATAAACAAGCAAACTATCACTCAACCATTGATCTCCCATTTTGTTCGAAGTGGACCCTTGATAATATTCATGACGGAAAATGCCCTCTCGATCAAGCAGTTGCAACCGGTAAAACTAAAGCCAATGTAATAAGCAAATAGACATAATTGAATGCTCGATGCATCCTTGTCTTCACCATTGTTTTTGCAAGACCACCAATCCCTTGCAATTCAGAGAAATCACTACTCGAACGCACATGATGAATATAAAGCTCAAGTTGATCTTCAAGTGCCAAAAGATCCACATCCGAAAAGTCTTGAGGATAAAATTGAGCAAGACGAAGTAACTTTTGTTTATCAAAAGCTACAAACGAATCATTCGGACTCAAACATGCCAAACAAATAAGCAACTCAGTATTTACCTCATTAAAGCGATCGTCTAACTCCGTAACTTGCTCATCAATGACATAAATAAAGAGCTCCACACGATAATGATGAAGATTAGTCTTTATTGGAGCATTACGCCTTGACCTCCTGGAAGTACGAATGCCTCATCCATGTTAGGAACATCAATATGATGTTTGTCACAAAATGAAGATACCTCATCAACCAATACATCAAACCAATTATTCCTCATCCATTGTAGCTTTTCCTTGCATGATTTCACTAAAGCCATTGCATTCACAATTTCTTGATCTTTCTTTTGCAATGCTTGTGACACATCATTTGTGAGTCCCAATATAGCTTTCATTAAGAATAGGTGAAACACAAACTCAAAAGTAAGCATTTCTCTTTGAAGCTTATTTGCTTCACCGGCACTATCGTTGGGATTATCATCAATAATCATTTGAAGCACATGAATCACAGATGAAAACATAGCAATGATGCTAATAATGGTACCGTAATGTGAGTTCCATCGTGTGTCACCGGCACGTATGAGACTTGTTTCTTGATGCAAACCTCGCCCCGTTATAAGACAATCATTTTCAAAAGCTATCACAAGCTCTTCTTGGAGTTGAGCTCTAAATGCATCACGCCGCTTACAAGATGCTCCAACATGGTTAACCACACTATTAGTGGTTGTGAAGAAAGAGGCAATATCAATATTCTTCTTTGCCACGGCAACAAGTGCTAGTTGAAGTTGGTGAGCAAAACAATGAACATAATATGCACAAGGTTGTTCTCTCAAAATCCTTGCTTTAAGGCCATTCAATTCACCTCTCATATTGCTAGCTCCATCATAACCTTGTCCTCGTAGCTTGGAAATGCTCAAACCGTTGGAAGAAAAGAATGTGTCAATGACATCTTTTAGTGAACTTGAAGTGGTGTCCATAACATGTTGAATCCCCACAAACCTTTCAATTACATGCCCTTTGTCGTCCACATAACGCAACACCATAGCCATGTGCTCTTTCACTGAAATATCGCGTGCTTCATCCACCAATATAGAAAAGAATCTATCTTTTAAACCACTTATGATAACATCAAGTGTTTCAAAGGCACATGCATTGACAATATCTTTTTGAATCTTTGGAGCTACTAACTTGAGATTCCCTGGAGCATTTTCCAACACAACTTCTTTAACTTTCTCATCATTATCTGCAAGGAATTGCAATAGCTCCAAGTAATTTCCCCTATTGCTTGAAGTGGCACTTTCATCATTTCCACGAAAAGAAAGACCTTGTCGCAATAGAAACTTAGTGCACTTGATGGATGCAATTAAGCATCTTCGATATGCTATACGAGCTTGTTCAGAGTGTTTGTTCACAGCCGTTTCAATATGTGTATTTTGATTCATCAAATTTGTAGCAGCTTCTCTAGCTTTATTATGAACACTACCAACCGGTCCAACATGCACCTTCATTCTTTCTCTCCCTTTCTTCCAATTCTTAAACCCTGCTCCAGTGAAGGCTTCAGCACCCACTTGTTCAAAATTGGATTTAAAGAGATAGCAATAAAGACAAAATGCAGCATCTTTAGATACACTATACTCCAACCAATCAAATTCATCAAACCATTGGGGAATGAAGCGACGATTAATCCCGGATATATTAGTTTGTGGGAAAGAATGACCTCTAGGTTGACAGGGGCCTTTTTGTAGATAGGCTCTTCGAACCTCATCTCTAATATTAGTATCATAGTCAATCATACGAATTCTTAGTCCAGGGTGCACTTTGAAGGTTAGCCAAAACCTCATCTGACTCACTTTGTCTTGAACTTGAAGTTCTTGAACTACCCACATTATCCGAACTAATCAATGATGACGTTCTCTTAAAAAATCTTTCCATAATTCTACACATAAATTAATCAAAATAATAACTCACATCAATTAAAGAGAACACCAAATTTATACCAATTAACCACAAAATAAAAAATGAAACATCCAATAAATCAAAAATCTTTCCATAATTCTACACATAAGTTAATCAAAATAATAATTCACATCAATTAAAGAGAACACCAAATTTATACCAATTAACCACAAAATAAAAAATGAAACATCCAATAAATCAAAAAGTCTTTCCATAATTCTACACATAAATTTATCAAAATAATATAATAACTCACATCAATTAAAGAGAAGAGAACACCAAATTTATACAAAAAAATTCATAAATGAAACATCCAATAAATCAAAACAATATACAATCATAAATTCAATTTCAATTCAAGTAATTTAGGTTTAGAGTTAGAAATTTACTTGAATTGGGAGGTGGTGGAAGCGGAGGCAAGCTTTTGGCGGCGGCGGCACTAGTGGCAGAGGCGGCAATGAAGGAGTTGGGGCTTAAAGGTTCTGGGGGGGAGGGGGTTAAAGATTTGGGAGGGTGGAACTTTGGGATTTAGGGCTGAAGAGAAAACATTTGGGGTTTTAGAGGTCTGGGTTCGGGTAGTAAAGCATGAGAAACCGTTTTAATTTTTTTTTAAAACTGACCTGGACCAAAACGACGTCGTTTTGGCCAGGTCAGTTTAAAAAAAATTCGCTGGGCCAAAACGACGTCGTTTTGGCCAGCTCATTTAAAAAAAAATTACGCTGGGACAAAACGACGCCGTTTTGCCCAGCCCGAATTAAAAACAGAACAGAAGCTCTGTTCAGCTTCTTCTTCCTCGCTCCAAACCTGCAACCCTCTCTGCTCTCCTTCAATCAATTCATGGGGTCACACAAGAGGATGAAGGGGACCTTCTACCTTGTGTTCATGGAGTCCATAGGGTCGTTTGACCCCATTGACCCCACTGTGGGTCCGTCCCTGACGATCATTAAGCACTAACTATACCCTTGTCTCCCTTAACCTTCTCAGATTGGCTGTAAAAACACAATGGTTTTCTCAAATCATTCTTCACGCCAATTTCTTTCTCAGACTCATGTGTAATGGAAACATTTGCTGATTTAATATACAGTTATTTTCAACATTGGACTAACAAAGAAGTTAGCACTGTGAGTTCATATGGGTTTTCAAATTAAGAGCAGACGCATATTTCTGCACTCATTGAAATTTCAGATTTATTAATAGAGCAAAAAGATTCAATTAAGTCCAATGAGAAAGTAGGAAGGAAGAAACCACAAAAAACAGGAAAATCTAAAATGAATTCTGCAGGAAAAAAATGAAGAAGCAATGGCATTGAAGTATATTCTGCAGAAAGCCTTTCCTAAAACAACAGATGGAAAACAATAAAACACATAGCAACATACTGTAAGAAAGAAACTAATGGCAACATAATGGAGATCCTGAGTTGCTCCAAGTTTTTTTTTGAACCTGTTTACCTTCATAGTCTAGAAGGCGATTCAAACTTGGAACTTGTATGCGCATGGTATTACGAGTAAACAAAAATTAGGACAGAAGCCTGCAAATGCTTTAAGACCTAACCAACAACAAATATAAACAAAACCATATTCTAGGAATCAACTAGTCCCTCAGTAAACAAACAGTAGACAAGGATTCTGCAGAAGTAAAAGTAAAATGAATTTTGCAGAAGTAATGGCATTGCAGATTCAAATTATTCAAATGATTTAAATCCAATATGGTAGCTTAATTATAAACCTGCCACTTGTGGTGTGTTGAATTGTAAGACCCGTGTCTTGAGCTTGGAAAACAGAGAACGGTGAGCAATCCCACATCGCTCGGGGAGGGAAATGTGATGTGCCTTATAT
This sequence comes from Prunus padus, assembly GCA_024362665.1. Lineage (NCBI taxonomy): Eukaryota > Viridiplantae > Streptophyta > Magnoliopsida > Rosales > Rosaceae > Prunus > Prunus padus. The sequence goes on along the minus strand of JANFAM010000010.1, from coordinate 18,966,668 downwards.
GTGTGGGCACGTCTCTAACTAACACGAGGCCTTTTGGGAGCTCACTGGTTTCGGATTCTTAGGAACTCCGAAGTTAAGCGAGTGGGCGCTGAGCAATCCCAGGATGGGTGACCTACTGGGAAGATATTGCTCGTGAGTTCCCAGTGACAAAACCGTGAGGGCGGAGGCCCAAAGCGGACAATATCGTGTTAGGGGAGTCGGGTCGTGACATGAATGGAATTCAAGGGACTGTACAAATAGCAAATATGACACCATTCCTTTTCCAGAATTAGGCAAACACTGGACTAATAAAAAGAACTCAGGGCTATAAACTTTGCATCATTCAACAGATTTATGCAGAGGCTTAAAAAACTGGAATTTAGGAACTAAAGAAAGAAACGAATGCAAATTAATGGAGCAAGAATACCAATCTGCATGCTACAATTAGAAGATTAGGCAAAACCATAATAGACAGAAGTAAAGAACAACTAGTATATAAATTTGAATCTTCTTTTTTTACAATTTTGTGGTTATGAACTTGAAATGAATAATTTTAAGTGATCGACTTTACAAATAAAAAAAATACAAGAATAAAGAATCCCTAATGTCCAGCTGGTATCTCAAAACCCGGTAGGGGATGAATTCTGGGAACAGTGGCAGTGCTTGCGCTGTAATCTGCTTTCAGTTTGAAGTAAGAGACACCATATGCATAGCCCAAAGATGAGTTGACCACCTTCAACTTGGCATGACCCGCTTTTGATGGTTGAGGCGGCGCTACGAATGGATGAGACAAGAGCCTTTCCGCTGTTGATCTTTCACAGGACCTCATGGCAAGGCAACTCTTGAGAAAATCCCTGGCCACATCTGACATCTCAGCCGAAATTTTGGAAGTACGTAGATGATCAAACACTGTCACGTCGACTGAATTGTCAAGATCACAACCAGGCTTCAAATCCCAAGGGGAGTTTCCGGTTAGCATCTCAAACACAATACAACCAAGAGCCCAAATATCACAGGACTGATCTTGTTTGTTATCGAATAAAGCCTCTGGGGACAGATACCTAGGAGTGCCTCTCCATCCACTATAGTTGTCCTTAGTTTTCTTAGCCAACCCAAAATCTGCAATCTTGGCTACAAAATTAATAGCACCAGACCGAGCTGTAGTGGTAGTGGTAGTTGTAGGCACAAGCAGAATGTTGTCCGGCTTCAAATCGCAGTGAACATAGTCACACTTGTGAATGTGTCTAATCCCTTCAAGAATTGACCTTGTATATCTTCTAACATCATATTCAGGCAATCCAAGACCGTTGGATTTTTGTATGAGGCCATCAAGGGTTCCTCCAGAAGCAAATTCTAACAACAAGTTGTAGACCTTGTCACCCTTGTCTGTGGTTGTGGTCTCTTCACCAAAGCGCTCGATAACAAAAGGGCAGCCCTTGATCTCAAACAGAACCTCTGCCTCATGTTCAATAGACTCCGAAGCAGACACCTTTGCCGATTTCACCGCCATCACTGAAGGCAAATTGACCATACGGCTAAACTCACCCCTTCTTCGTTTCTTGGGAGTAGCAAGAAAAACAGAACCAAAGCTTCCTTCTCCAATAAACTCCCCTCTTCGCCAGTGCCCTCCATTCTTCTTCAACCTTTCTTTTCATTCTTCTTCTTCTTCACTCAGTTCTCAGTTCTCTGTTTTCTCTCCACAAGGAAATAAGTATTTCTCTGAAAAAAAAAAAATTAGCGGCTTGCTTGATTGATTGTGCCCTATCATGCTTTATAGTATTGGTTTAGGGAATAGGAAGATGCATGGAATGTGTGGTTTAGGGTTTAAACAGATGTAAAAGTCGGTCAGGTTTAATTGATGCTTTTGTAGGTTTTGATTTGTGACGTAGCCACCAAGCTACTAGCTAACAGACAAGAATTTCCACAATACTTTATCTTCGTTTTTTTTAATATCGTTTTGTTATTGGTCTGAATTTTTTACCGTTTGGAACGGAGATAGAGAGAGAGAGAGAGAGAGAGAGAGGAGAGAGGAGATTTGACAGCTGTGGAACGCAAAGATGGTAAATATTGAACAAACAAATTTTCACATTTTAATTGGAGACTTGATTGTTTTGGATGGCGACAAAATGGAAACCTTTCCTAACAAGAAAAGGAGTTAAATTAAAATTTTTTTTTTATGGAAGAAAAAAAGTTCAAATTGATTAAAGAAACATTGCTTATCACAAGTTAACGTCCAAATTGCTTTTTAGCTTCTTTGTTCTGCTCTCTCTCTGCCTTTCTCTTTGTATTATTTAAATTGGATGGTGATAATATGGTAATTATCTACAAAACCACATTTTATTGTAGCAAGATTTTGGAGACTTGGATATCATGGTTGTAAGAAATGGATACATTGGGAAATCTTTCCGAAGAAATCGAGTTCAAATTTTATTCCAGGCCACACAGGCAGACAACGACGTTCTTGATGATCTCACTAACATAGTGGGAAAAAAGTAAATTGTCCGAGAGTTTGAGTATGAAGTTATAGCAATTCAAATTATATACTCTTGCATTCTCAACAACCAAGAACACATCCCCATCATGAAAACACATGCTCTCTTTGGGCATCCTCATCTTCAACCAACATTTCCAAAATAAAGGACGTATATGCCTTACCTGTATATTTCCAATCAGAAGGACAATGAGGATGAGCCCAAAAATTCCTATCCCTATGGAAAATAGAATCTCTAAAGCAAAGGTACTGGTTTCATACCCCTGGCCAAGTGTACTACAGAAAGTGAAATAACAATGTGCTGAAAGTTAATCAGATTTGAGAACCCAAATCAAAACATTTTGCATCCTAGGAAGAAATTCTGCCTACACAAACAGTTCCTTCTCTGTCTTCCGCCGAGATGTTGCATATTTTTTATAAGGTATGCATACAAATGAGGCACATCTATAGTCTGTGGCATCATCGCCATAGGCATTAACAGCAAGGAGGCTTGCAATGGGAAAATGAAGTTGAACATCAGAGATAAATAAAAAGAATGGTGTAATTATCCACTTTTTCCTGGAATTAGAACATCAGAGATAATTATTTTAAAAAAAATATTGATAAATGAGTATTGTACCTCAAATTTTTCAGTCCCCACCACAAACAGAACAAAAATTTGGAGAAAAATTCTGTGGATGCAATGACCTTTGAACTTATAGCCCCTGTAAAGATTCCAAAATTAAATGGTGGATTGTCACCTTCAGCGGTGCAGCTCTTATTAAGAACATCCACTCTGATATTCTGCAATTTTTGTGGCATCCATTCTGCAATTTGTCTATGACATATGATATATGTAAGACACAGGTTAGTGTCCTAATTGTATACTTGTTAAAAATACATAACCATATGGTTGTGAGAATTTTTTTTTTACCAAATACGGAATTTCTGTTCTTCAATGAACTTAAATTAGAACTCATGCCTTATGAAAAAAAGAAACATTATAACAATCAAGCATAAAAATGAGAAATCCTTCAGAATGTAAATAAAGCTCAAATTTTTACTTTTACCTTTTGGGTGCAGCCATGAATGAAGGATTCAAGAAGGCTTGCTAATTGAATAAAATCAAACTTTTTTTTTTTGAAATAAAATCTATTTATTGTTTGATAAAAATAAGAATATAATCCTCAAATAATATACCTTCATTAATATGATGACTGTGAAACCGTAAATATTCCTAGGTTAAATAATTTCCTATTTTTGGGAGTTATTTAATTGAGGGGCTCCTGCTACAAATTACGGTTTATCCTAATCCCTAATTCCTTCTTTATTTAAATCCATAATTCCTTATTTATCATAATCTCTGATTTCTTTATTTATCCCAATCCCTAATTTCATATTTATCCTAGTTTCTGGTTTATTTAAACTCCTTTAATTATCTAAACCCCTATTAATTATCTAAACCCTATCAGTTATCTAAACCCTATTAATTATCTAAATTCCGGTAATTATCCCATTTATTGTGGAAGGATAATTCCTATCTCTACGAGGGTTTATCTCTCCAGAAACCCTAGCCCCCGAGGCTCTATAAATAGGAGGCTACACAAGGCATGAGGTGAGCCATTCAAAGCTCTCAAAATACTGCAGAAATTCCCTCTCCTTGCCACACCTCTCTCCCTCTCTTTCACAAGGCTCCGGCCTTCACACACGGCTCCGGCCACCCGGTTCTCCCCGAGAGAAATCTCCGTACCCTTTGTTAGCTATTGTTTATCCTGAAACACTCGACCTAACTTAGGCATCGGAGGGCCTTTGGCCAACACCCCCCGGGTGGTCTTTTTACTCCGATTGGTTTTGCAGGGAGAAGGAGTTCGAGGAAGGAGAAAGGCGAATCCATTAACGAATATTCTTTTGGGACGAAAATCACTCCCACAATGACCAATTTTGATTGAGAAAATGTTATCTGAAAAAAAAAACAAATTATTTCTTTTGTTTATATACATTATAGATAAATTTTCTCCTTTTTCATATTTGAAATAGGTAATCAAATCAGTCATATTACAAGAAAAAAATTTCATAGCTTGCTAAAATTTGATACGCCATCAAACTTCAAAGTTTAATAAGTAATATAAATTAATAATTACAACCCAAAAATCAATAACTTCAAAGTTCCACCAAAATTCAAATTGAAAATCCTTATCTGGTTATTAGCCAATGAGTATACTATACATCTAATATAAAAATAAATATACAAGTGGTTGGTCTCGTTCAGTTTAGGCTGTAATTAAATCTCAAAACTACAATCAAACCAAATTGGGCACTACAATCAAACAATATTATAGAGCATGAGCCTGTTTGATAACCATTTCAGTTTACAGTTCTAATTTTTTATTTTTTATTTGTAATGTTGGCACAAAAAACTAGACAATTAATGGTAGGACAACCTTACAAATGATGTAGAAGATGCAAAGGCGTGTATGTCCAATAAAATTCACTCACCCTGTACCCTGGGGCAAATGGTTCTTTCATAGGGGGTCTTAGGTGTCCTCTTGGTGTGAAGTTTCGATGTGGGATTCGTGGGAGTGCCCTTAGAGGCTGCCATGTGTCCCACGGAATGTACCAACGGGGGACCCAAGAAAATCTTGCAAGGTACCTTACGGGAGGTTGAATTGGCAAGGGGTGTCGAGCACACTTGCCGATTGTGGGCTAGTCATTAAGTAATCGGCAACTGGTGCTGGAGGCACCTCCTGATTGTAAGGCTAGGCTTTGCCAGCGTGAGCCACATGGCCCTATTTGGTGTTAGATCCTTCCCACGTGTCATGGCATGAGAACCGGTCAGATATATTTTGGTAACGACAAAAACAAAAGCAAGACCACAACTCCCAAGAGACAAAACAAAGGAAATAACTAGCAACCTAGACATAGGCGAAACTAAAAATGAAGGCCAACAAAGGAAGCCTAAAAGCCAATTTCCCTCACACTTATACAAACTTTCAAATGTGCCCTAACTATTACGATAATAATAAAAATAAAACTAAAAATGTTTGTGGCATTCAAGGTTTGACTTATATAAATAAGGTCAGACTTGGATTTGGAAAATATATATGATTAGATATCTTGTGGAGCCATGAGATATTTGTTGTTGTTGAATTATGACTTAATTAGGCAACTAAGTTGTAATTGTTGACATGTGACTTAGTTGTAATTGTGGACTTGAATAATTAGGTAACTAGTTAGGTAGTTACAAATATTGACTTATGACTAGTTAGGTATCTAGTTAGGCCAAACACCTACCTTGTTTCATGGAAGACATTCTCTCCTTGTCTTGTTCCCACTTATAGTTATACTTGTATAAATATGCTAGTTGTAATACAAAGAAGCTTAAGTTGAAGAAATCAGAAAATGTTTGAGTTGCTCTCATTCTCCCTACATTTCCCACTTGTTCTATCTATATTTTCCAAGTTTTAACATGGTATCGCAGCAATGATCTTGCTAGCTCTAACCGTGAATTTTGTTCTTTGTCATGGGGGAAGATGAGTTTACTCCTTCCGGAAAGTAGCACCACCGAACCTTCTACTCCTTCTCAACCTTCCTACATCGAATTTGCTGCTCGGATGGCTGAGTTTCAAGACACAAATACCGACCCGACCCCCGACCATTACTTACGAAACTTCCATTGCACAAAATGGCATTAAGTGGATGGCTCCAACTATGCCTTATGGTCTCAAGTTATTGAGATGTATGTTGCTGGCAAAGATAAGCTGGGATATCTCATCGGCGATATCCCATCACCTCCTCGCATGCACCCGACTTTCAATCGATGGCGAACAGAAAATGCGATTGTGAAAGGATGGCTAATCAATTCCCTGGAGCCAAGATTGATTGGTAACTTCATTCGATTTCCAACGGCAAAAGCAAAGATGGGATGCAATTGCCACAACCTACTTTGATGGCACCGACACCTCTCGGTGTATGATCTTAAAAGCGAGTCTCCGTATGCGACAAGCGGGGGTTCAATTGAAACCTACTATAATGATCTCCAAGGCTTGTGGCGAGAAATTGATTTTCGTCGTCCTAATATGATGGAGTGTGAATCTGATATCAAGAGATACAATGATATCATCCAGGAAGATCGAGTTTACATCTTTTTGGATGGCTTGGATGATCGACTTGACAAAGCTCGAAGTGATGTGCTCCAGATGAAGCCATTTCCCACGGTGGAGCAAGCTTATGCACATGTCCGACGAGAAGATATCCGACAGATTGTGATGACAGAAACCTCGGTACCAATTGGAGCAGGGTTGACAATAAAAGGAACACACCAACCAGTGCGCCCAAGATGGACCTCCAATGTCCCATTTGTTGCACCACTTCGGATGCGGTCATACGCCATGGCGATTAGCTCACCACCCAACAAAGTCGCTCCACCTCAACGACCCAAGGCCTTCACAGATGGAACTGGTTGTACTCACTGTGGGAACCCGAAACATACCCGAGAAACCTGTTTCAAGTTGCATGGCTATCCAGATTGGTGGGAGGGCCTCAAGGCTCGTAAATTTGTTGGAGGAACAGACGTGCTGCCCTTGTTACTACGGATCCTTCTCGACTTTAGCTTCTCATCAAGGATCTACCACAACACCTGAAAATTGTTTCAGGACTCTCGGTGACTCGTAATCGTGGATATGTGTTTGATCGGTAGGTACAAATGACTCTACTAGTTGGATTATTGATTCAGAGCTACCGACCATATGACATTTGATCCAACCGATTTTCCGAGTACAACCACACCACAACGAACAAGTATTGCCAACGCAAATGGTGTCACCTCCCCTGTGATTGGAGCTGGAACTATTGTCCTTTCTCCAGCTCTTTCTCTTCCAAATACTTTGCTTGTTCCATCATTATCTAATAAATTGATGTCTGTTGGTCAAGCTACGGAGCAACTAAATTGTTGTGTACTCATGTATCCCAACTTTTGTTTGTTCCAGGATATTCTCACCAAGGAGATTATTGGTCGTGGTACTAAGAAGGGGGGGTTGTACTATGTGAATGATCTCAGCATAGGAAAGGCACATAGTGTGAAGCACTCATCAGCTCAGAAGGATCAACAACTTTGGCTATGGCACCGACGTTTGGGGCATCCATCTTTTGGCTATATGCGACATCTATTTCCAGATTTGTTTTCTAGTTCTCGTACAACTGATTTCCAATGTGATACTTGTATCCTAGCAAAGAGCCACAGAGTCTCTTACCCATTAAGTACGAATACAAGTGTTACTCCATTTCAATTAATCCATTCGATGTTTGGGGTCCTTCGCCTATCTCTACTACTCGGATTCCGATGGTTTATCACGTTTGTAGATGATTGTACCCGCATGACCTGGCTCTTCATGATGAAAAATAAAGTTGATGTGTTTCCTATATTTCAGTCATTTCACAAGCAAATTGAAACTCAATTCTCTTCTAAAATTCAGATCCTTCGTTCCGACAATGGGGGCGAATATGTCAACCATGACTTTCAGACTTACTTCCAAATACATGGCATTATCCATGAAACCACTTGTCCACAAACTCCACAACAGAATGGTGTTGCGGAACGAAAAACCGACATCTTCTTGAAACAGCACGTGCCCTTCGATTGGAGCTCATGTTCCTCGCCACCATTGGGATGATGCTATAGTCACAAATCTACCTCATCAACCGAATGTCTTCCAAAGTTTTGGACTTAGGACTCCATTGCAAGCACTTGCCCACCACGGGCCCTTGCCCTCCATTCAGATGCTTCCACCACGAGTCTTTGGCTACGTAGCATTTGTTCACCTCCATAAAAATCAACGGAGCAAACTTGATCCGTGTGCGCTTCGATGTGTTTTTATGGGATATGCTGCTTATCAAAAGGGGTATTGATGCTATCATCCACCTACTCGTCGTACCTATGTCACTTTGGATGTCACTTTTATGGAGTCTGAGTTCTTCTTCCATGCCCCGATGTCCAATTCACCGCTTCAGTGGGGAGACACAGAAAGAAGCGCAGATTTGGAGTACCGTTGAGAAACCAGAATTTCAAGTATGGAGCAAAACGACCGGTCGCGAAGAACCCAGCGACCGGTCGCCACGACAAGTTGGGACAAATGGTATAATCGGCTTCAAAACAACCGGTCGCGAGGAGCCCAGCGACCGTCGCTTCAAGACGTTGAGCAAAATGGCACAATCTGCTTCAAAGCGACCGGTCGCGAGCAACCCAAATGACCGGCCGCTTCAAGGCGATGAACACGATAATTTTTCAAGCTGTATTGACGACCAAGCAACCAACCCCCCTCACTTCACTGTACCTACTGACCAACCTCCTGAGAATACTCCTGAGGTAAATGCTCCTTCTACATCTACGAATTTAGTTGATAACTCTGTTAGATATCAATTACCTTTCAGCAGTAACCGTGGAAAACCACCAACTCGGTATTCCGGGATAACGGCAAAGTATCAAAGTATCAAATTGCAAACTATGTGTCCACTCGTAACTTGTCCGAACCTCTCAAGGGTTTTGTGCACCGCTTATCCGCCATTCACATTCCAACAAATGTGATCAAGCACTGAAAGATCCGAAATGGGTTCAAGCAATGAAAGAAGAGATGAAGGTCTTGGAGAAGAATCAGACATGGACAACTTTGGAGAAATTACCTCAAGGAAAGAAAACCGTTGGATGCAGATGGGTGTTCACCGTAAAACATAACGCCGATGGATCTATTGATCGCTACAAAGCAAGACTTGTGGCAAAGGGTATACACAAACTTATGGTATTGACTATGAAGAAACCTTTGCTCCGGTTGCAAAGCTTAACACCGTTAGAGTGCTATTGTCTATTGCAGCCAACCTTGGTAGCCTCTCCACCAGTTTGATGTGAAGAATGCTTTTTTACATGGAGAACTCACCAAAGAAGTGTACATGGACATTCCACTTGGGTATGCTGCATCTACTCAATCTAGTGTGGTATGCAAATTGCGAAAGGCATTGTATGGATTGAAGCGGTCTCCCGGGCATGGTTCGGACGATTCACCTTGGCAATGAAGAAGCGTGGGTTTAAACAGAGTAACTCCGACCATACTCTGTTCTTGAAACACCATAAGGGAAAGGTAATGACTTTAATAATTTATGTTGATGACATGATTATTACTGGAAATGATAAGCGTGAAATTTCTCAACTACAAGAATACTTGGCAATAGAGTTTGAGATGAAAAACCTAGGTGGACTCAAATATTTTTGGGCATTGAGGTGGCTCGGTCAAAGCAAGGCATATTTCTCTCTCAAAGGAAGTATGTTCTGGATTTGTTGGCGTAAACGGGAATGCTAGGCTGTAAACTGTGGACACTCCAATCATACAAAATCACCATCTTGGCGAGTATCAGGATCAAGTACCAGCTAACAAAGAGAGATATCGAGAGATTAGTTGGGAGATTAATATACTTGTCTCACACCCGACCGACATTGCATATCTTTGTGAGTGTTGTTAGTCAATTTATGCATTGTCCGAGTGAAGATCATATGAATGCGCTTCTTCGGATCCTTAAATATTTGAAGTCGGCACCAGGAAAAGGACTTATGTTTTCTAAAAATAATCATCTAAATATCGGTGGTTATACGAGATGCAGATTAGGCGGGAACATCAGCGATAGACGATCAACATCGTGGTACTTCACATTTGTGGGGGTAACCTGGTTACTTGGAGAAGCAAGAAACATAATGTAGTTGCTTTGTCAAGTGCGTGTTGAATTCAGAGGTATGACCAAAGGAATTTGCGAACTCCTTTGGTTAAAGAAATTACTTACCGAGATGGGATATGGACCTACATCTAGAATGCACCTACGAGTGTGACAACAAGGCTGCAATATCCATCGCACACAATCCAGTTCAACATGATCGCACTAAACATGTTGAAGTGGATCGACATTTCATTAAGCGAAAACTTAAGGCGGAGAAATTCAGCTTCCATTTGTCAAGTCGGAAGACCACTAGTGACATATTAACAAAAGCGGTTTCAAAGAAAGTATTCCATAACTCACTTTGGTCAAGTTGGGCATTGGCGATATCTATGCACCAACTTGAGGGGAGTGTTGAATTATGACTTAGTTAGGCAACTAAGTTGTAATTGTTGACATGTGACTTAGTTGTAATTGTGGACTTGAATAATTAGGTAACTAGTTAGGTAGTTACAAATATTGACTTATGACTAGTTAGGTAACTAGTTAGGCCAAACACCTACCTTGTTTCATGGAAGACATTCTCTCCTTGTCTTGTTCCCACTTATAGTTATACTTGTATAAATATGCTAGTTGTAATACAAAGAAGCTTAAGTTGAAGAAATCAGAAAATGTTTGAGTTGCTCTCATTCTCCCTACATTTCCCACTTGTTCTATCTATATTTTCCAAGTTTTAACAGTTGTGACTAAAAATGTTGAGGAAACTTAAAGGGCTTATAGCTCAAGTGGAAGAAGAGGAAGAAAAAAAAATCACAAAAAATATTATGTAATAGATGCGGAAAGCCTATTTTAAACAATATATATATACCTAAAACCTTCAAGTAGTGGAAAATAACTCAAATATTTGTAGTTCAAATACAAAGTCATAATGTAACAACTCAAATTATGATTTTGGTCTTTGCGGTTTGGTTAAGTTCCATTTTGGTCATTCTATTTTTAATTGCTACAATATGAATCATGTAGTTTACTAATTATTACAATTTAAGGACAAAGACTTAATTATGAAAACTTTTTATATAGAATTAGCACACTATATGCGTGTCTATGATGTTTTCACCCTTACAAGAGCCCCAATTAACTCACTTAATAATTATGTAAAAAAAGTGAAGTAATTAAGTTATAGTTCTTAAACTACAACAATTAGTGAAGTTACGACAATATTATTCATAATTCTCTTCTAATTGATGCTTGTAACTGGGGTTAGGCATTACATCTTCCCATTCTTTTATGTTTGGTGATTAATAAAATTCCCTCGTACCATCGAGGTTCCTACAATTTGATTTAAACTATAGCAACCAAAATCGTAATTTGACAAAATTAAAAATTAGAAGAGGTAAATAAAACCACTCAATAAATTGTCAAAAGTGTCGAAGTTCAATTGTTTCAAAAGTTTGAGGACCCAACAGCAACAAAGTCCATAAAGAATTCCTTATCATCATCATCTAATCCATTTCGGCTTCTTTTCCCTCCTCTTCTTCCTCACAGCAAAACCAAATCAACCACAAAACACAGAGATGGCCATGCCCACCATGGCCTTCTCATCGTCACCTTCCATTCTCTCTCCACATTGCGCAACTCACCACCCTCTTGTTTGCTCCCACACTTCTCTCTCTTCATTACCCAAAACTGCTACTGCCCTCTTCAGCTTCTCAACTTTTCAAACGCTTCCAAAATTCCCGTTGAATAGTAACAAAAGAATCCAATGCGCTGAAAAAGGCTCTTCAGCTTCAAGTCTTGATCCCAAGTCCTATGAAGTTCTTGTCACTGATGCTGCAAAATCGCTTGCTTATGCTCTTGAAGATGGAAAGACCCGCTTGGAGATTGATTTTCCGTAAGTCTTTTTGCCCTTTTTGTTTGGATTTGTTGAAAAGTTCTGGGTTTTGAGAAAGTCGATGAGAATTTGTGGAAGGTTTTGAAGTAGATATTGTTTGGATTTTTGGTCTTTGGGTTTTGTTTGTTTCATGGGAAATTAGTCATTTGGCTTAGAAGGTTGGGCATTAACCAAAATTGATATGGTATGCATGATCCATAACGTGTTACCGTTATGATGTTGAGCACACTGCAAGTTTGGTACTACGAATAACTTGCCATCTAGAAGAAAGATAAATATAACAAGACGTTGGGGAAATGTTTGGAAACAAAGAACCTAAATTTGGCTAAGATAGGGATGCCTGATAAAGAAAAACATTATCTGCGAGAGGCTTTTTAAAAAAATTTTAAATTTATTTTAGAATTAAAAACGATAATGGGGAGTTGTGTTCCATAAAAATAGAATCCATTATCTGATTTTTCTTTTAATTTTAATTTTTTTAAATATGAAAAACTTTGAATTTACCATATTATCCTCATTTAATTAATAATTTCATTTCTTAATATTTGCATTAACCAATGGCATTTTCTGGTATTTTGAATGTTTTACCATTCTCTGCCTTTTGCTTTATTCATTTAATTAATAATTTCAATTCTTAATGTTTGCATTAACCAAGGGCATTTTCTAGTATTTTGAATGTTTTACCATTCTCTGCCTTTTGCTTTATATATATAGATATAGATGTAAAATGTTTGCGGAAGCTTGTTAACTAGCTTTTATATTTAATAGAAATGAGGTTATGTAATTTAGAGACTACTATTATATCAAGGAATTACTTTTCCTATCAAACCATAGTAATGTGAGTTCATTCCTGTTTGGTATTCCAAACCGCTTTTCCACTAGGAAATTTTGGTTAGCTGTATCTTATTGTTTAGGCGTTCTAGTGGCTTTCATATATTCTCCTAATACTTGTTCTTTTTCATGTACCTTATTTTTGTCGAACTTGTACCTCCAGACCCCTGCCTAGCAACATATCTTCTTATAAGGTATCTCTCTTTGCTACAAAATTATTAGATGGCTGGATGACCCATCATGGTCCTGCTTACTGTAGATTGTTTTCACCTAATGATTTTTTTTTTTTTTTTGAACTAGAAACTGTTGTATTAATAATCAAGAGGATAAGTCATCCTCGATTAGACAACAAGCAAGTAGAAACTGCACTCATAGAGGCAGAGGAACAGCTTGCTAAACTGCTCCGAAACAATGTGAAGTAGGACTGCTAAACTACTTCGACCAGGTAGAAAGATAAACTACTAATACAACACATAAGACTCGGGGTATGCTATCTTAAGATTGCTTGCATATCTCTTATAATTATAGAGTAGTGATAGTCATCAAAATGTCCAGAAACAGAGGCCCATAGGGAGCCCCAAAATTTAACTCTGTCCCATGTCTCTTCAATGCTCGCGCCACTGTATTCATGAAAGGTTCTTCTGTTTCTCTCCGACCACACATTCCAGAAAATAGCATGAATAAGACAGCTCCACAGAGTTTTGGCTCTCTTCCCTCTTCCCAACACTGGCCAATTGATGCTAAGGAGATTGGCACAGTCTGTAGGTGTCACCCAAGTGACTCCAAATTCGTTCAAGAGTTTCCACCACAGCTTTAGTGTATATTGGCATTGAAGGAATAAATGTCAATGCTTTCTGAACTTCTCTTACACAAAACACACCAACAAGGGGACAAACACATCGTCGGATGTCGTCTTTGTATGAGGTCGCATGTGTTAATCTTCCCCTTCGCAATCAGCCAAACTAGGAATTTAACTTTCGGGGGAGTCGAAGCCTTCCACACTGAAGCGAAAGGGGCGAAATTTTCCCTGCTTTCGTTAGAGAGGATGAATGATCTGAAGGATTTGCAAGAGAACGAGCCATGGTCCTCAATCTCCCAGATTCTCTTGTCTGTTCTAGCGTGGTTGAGGCGTGCCTCTTCTAAAATATCCAACAACTTCACTGCTTCAGCTATCTCTACCTCCCTCAAATTTCTTCTAAAACTAAAATCCCAGTTGTGAGGTGCTTCAATATTGCTGACAAAATCTGAAATACACATGTTTTTTTTCGTAGACAGGGAAAACAGTCTTGGGAATAAGTTCATCAAGATCCCTTCTTTTCTCCATTGGTCTTCCCAAAATCTGATTCTTTGTCCATTGCCAACAGAAAAACTGCAACACTGGAGAAACAAATTGTACCCCTTGGATATTTCGCGCCAGGGGCTTTTGCAAGAAGTTGTGACGACCTGTTTTGCATCCCAACCGTTGGAATCGATACCGTACTTGCTTTGAATTACCTTATGCCACAATGAGTTCGTTTCTAAAGGGAATCTCCACAGCCATTTAGCTCTCAGTGCCTCATTTCTCGCACTCATTGAACCGATTCCTAGACCGCCCTCTTCTTTCGAACTCGAGACTTGCTTCCAGTTTACAAGGTGAATTTTCTTCTCTTCTTCCGCTCCCTCCCATAGGAAGTTGCGCATTTTTTGTTCCAGTTTGGCTGCCACTCCCTTTGGCATCTTGAAGAGAGACATGTAATATGATGGGATGTTGCATAGTACCGCTTGAATTAAAGTAAGCCTGCCTCCTTTAGATAAACACGCCCTCTTCCATTTTTGGAGCCTTTTTTCCACTTTTTCCAGCACAGGATTCCAGAAACGGGTTGACTTTGGGTTATCTCCGAGAGGGAGACCTAGATACATCAGTGGCCAGCTGCCTACCTCGCAGCCCCAGCTGCGCGCCATATCCTGTAAGGAATCACAGCTGAAGTTGATGCCAAAAGGGAGCTTTTCTCCTTATTAATCTTCATTCCCGAAATTGTGCAAAACAGCTCCAGCACTTGTAACAGATTTCTCCATGACTCCTTATCGTCCAAAAAGAAAATGGTATCGTCTGCAAATTGTAGGTGTGATACTTCCACGCGGTCCTGACCGATCACGAGCCCATGCAACAAATTGGACTCCTGAGCTTTTTCTACTAATCTGCTTAAAACATCACTGACCAACGTGAACAGGAACGAGGACAGTGGGTCTCCTTGCCTTATTCCCCTAGTTGCTCTAAACTTTCCTCTTGGTTTTCCATTAATCATCACTGAATAGTTAGCTGATTCTAGGCACCCCTTCATCCAATTTCTCCACTTCGCTCCAAACCCTTTTCTTTCCAACACGTCCTCAACGAAGTTCCACTCGACATGGTCGTAAGCTTTTTCAAAGTCAATTTTTAAAACTAGGCCTTTCTTTTAATTTTTCTCACTTCCTCTACCACTTCATTTGCGACTAAAATCGCATCTAGAATCTGTCTCTGTTTGACAAATGCTCCTTGAGCCTGCGATATAGTTTGGCCAAGAACCTCTCTTAATCTTGATGCAAGAACTTTTGAAATCACCTTATATAAGCTTGTTACAAGGCTGATTGGTCTGTAATCAGTAACTTTTGAAGAATTGGCCTTCTTAGGAATAAGGCAGATAAAGGTTTCATTTGCCACTCCGTTGATAACCCCAGTAAGATAGAATTCTGCCATTACCCTCATAATATCTGGATTAATAATCTCCCAACAGCTTTGATAAAAGTACAGGGAATATCCGTCCGGGCCTGGGGATTTGTCTTTTCCACAGTCAAAAACTGCCTTCCTAACTTCCTCCATCCTGTTTTGACTCCATTTAGTCTTCACAGTTGTTTGTTGATTTGTTATTTTTCTGTCAGTCCTTATTTTTGATATAGTAAAAGGCTTTATAATCATGCTATGCTTATGCCCCAATCCGAAAGAAAAGATGCTATACTATACCCTACTATCATTGTTCTTCTTTGATTTCCTCTTATCAATCACAGTGATATAGCTTGTTGATGACACATAGCAATCTGAATACATGAGACATGATTTTCTCAACTTCCTAAACATGTAAAAGGGGTCTTCAGATGACTTCATTGATGCCAACGTACAACTGGCCTTGGCTGTTGTAAGGAAGCTCAAAGAAAAAAGGGAAACGAGAGCTTGTATTGTAAGTTGAATTTTCGTTTCATATAGACGTTTTATATCTTCCATTTGAAGAGTATGTTAACAAGATTTCTTTCTTCAGGTGTTTCCTGATAAGCCAGAAAAGCGCAGGGCCTCTGAGCTGTTTAAAACAGCTATTGACACGGTAAAAAATAACTCATGATTTTACTAATCGTTTTTATGTAATCAAGTGTATCAGAATCTCCTCAGCCCACAAATTCAGAATTGGTATAGTGGATTGGGATAAAATTTTGATTCACAGAAAAAGGCTAAAAAAAGTAAAATACATTTCATAACGTGCTTTTAAATAAAATTTGCAGTTCTTATGAAAGAAGTAATGAACACTTGTTGATTTGTAGAGATTTTAAAATTTACCAAGTTTGTTATGTGTTTATACCTTTATCTTATAGCCACGATGACTATTCACAAAGTAGATTACAGTTGAACAATAACTCCTTGTATCATTGTTTCCATTCTGATTTTTTTCATCAGCTCGACGACATAACCATAGGTTCCCTGGATGATGTCCCCGGTGGTCCAGTCACCAACTTCTTCAGATCTATAAGGAACACACTTGATTTTGACTTTGAAGATGAAAATGAAGGTTGGTCATAACTTATAGGACTCAAATGCTTGCTTGTTTTCCCTTTTCAATTGATTGCTTGTATTCCTCTTCTTAGCTTTCACCTCAACTGAAGAATTTTCACGCTAATTTGATAGTTTTTTTTTTGGTTCAATGCGTGATCCATCTATATAATGAAGAGTATTAAATTCTTTTTTTTTTGGTGAACAAAATAATCATCCTACAACGCTGGGCACACATTGAAGAGTATTAGCTTTCATCTCTTAAATTGCAGGTCGTTGGGCATCCAATGAGCCTCCCTCTCTTTATGTATTCATTAATTGTAGCACCCGTGACCTTGCTTCAATAGAGAAGTATGTGGTATGGTCTCCTCATTGTTGGCTCTCTCAACCATTTTGAAGTTTTGACTTTCAAATATAATTTCAATACATTTTTTGAATGAATGCTCTTTCCGACCGTTAACTTTTGTTCTACCTATATATGGTTTTTATGCCTGATGATTGTATACTTGTATTAGAATTAACTATGATCTTACAATTTCAATTCTTTTAATGTTTTTTTAGGGTGCCATGACTTGTTGATACTTACTAATTATATTAATTAATGTTTCCCAGTGATAATATTTTGGTAAGAATCAGTTTGATATGAGTTCATCTCTCTAGTGATGCAAATTCATCTATTGGAATCTAAAAACCACCGTTTGATCTAGAAATCTAGAAACAGACCCAAAAAGGAAAAAAAAGATATAGAAAATCAAGAAGATGGGCACAATTGGGGAATGATTTGAATGCATGTACATGTACTTATCTATATGTTTCAACAAATTTATTTGCATTCAAATTCAGCCATTTCGAGACTATGAACTTGAAATTTACAGCTCTAGAAATTGAATGTGCTAACACTGGTTATCTGTGATATATTGAATATGTGCTCCCATTTGCATTCCTGGATCTGTGCTGTGTAGTTTTAAGACTAATGTTGGCTGTGTTTCTCCCTAAAATGTAGTGTTATGTGTATCTTTCAATATGCATGTGCCCTTTTTTTTGCATATTTACTAAACTCCATTCAGGGAAATCATATGATCAGTTATATTCGCATTTGCTGCCTGCCTGAAATTAACCATGTAAAATAAACTACGAAAATTGTAGTTCGTGGGCATCTGAAAATGTGCAGGCATCTTATGCTGTTTCCTGGCTACATAATCTTATTCCAGAGTCTAATAAATTTTAGCATAGAGTCTAATGGTGTCATTGTCTTACTCTATGTTTGAAGTTGTATGCAGCCTGCATTTGACAATTTCACATGTTAATCATGAGGATAATCTGGTTCCTCTTTTCCTACTGTGACTCTTCGAGATTTGCAGGAAACATATGCCATGTCAACCCCGACACTTCTATTTAATCTTGAACTCGACACTTTGCGGTAATCCTTATGGACCATACATCCAAATTTGATTTTGCTATTCTCTGACTATAATTTTCATTTTCAATTAGAATCTGTTAATTATGCAGTGCTGACTTGGGCCTTGTGGGCTTTCCAACCAAAGATTTGCACTATCGCTTTCTTTCTCAATTTATTCCAGTGTTCTATATCCGAATAAGAGAGTACTCAAAGGTATAATTTATTTACCTTTAATAATTATTACTTGTTTTCTTTCTTGATTTAAATTTTTGGTAACTGTTCATTTGTTAACTCCTAAGACAGTAGCAGTAGCACCTTATATAGTGAATTACAATGGAGCATTGTTTCGCCAATTCCCTGGTATGTATTAAAAGATTTCTTATATACTGGATTATTGCTTATTCTTAATCTTAACTTTCATAGGTTTATAATCTATTTATCCTAACAAATTGGACAACAGTCCTTAGATCGTTTAGATTATACGATAAGGTCTTCTTGGAAGAACGATTAAAGAATAATCCGAAGTTATTTTAAGTTATGCTAATTTATGCAAGAACTATTATTCACATCATAGTGGTTTCTCAGCACTGATGCTGGTCTGGACTTGATGAAGAATACATTGTCAATGTTTGAGAGTCGAGATCAAGGGATTTTGTTCAGAAGTCATCCAATACTCACCTTGATGGTTGGCCAGATTAGGAAAGGACAGGTGTAGTGGTTAAAATATATAACCCAATATTAGCGCGTCATGCAATGTTTACTTTTTTTCTTCGGCCAGTTTAGAGTTTGATTATTTTGGGACCATTTGTACAGCTTGCAGAGTGAATTGGTTATCTT
This sequence comes from Prunus padus, assembly GCA_024362665.1. NCBI lineage: Eukaryota > Viridiplantae > Streptophyta > Magnoliopsida > Rosales > Rosaceae > Prunus > Prunus padus. The sequence goes on along the minus strand of JANFAM010000010.1, from coordinate 18,947,794 downwards.
TGTTTTCTTTACGTTTGAATATCTATTCTGCAAAATAGAGTTTGTTTGGAAGAAAGATTAGAAAAATTAATGTGTTCAGGAAGTAACTAAAGTTCTACTGTTAGCTTCTCTTTGGATCTTTGTCTAAGCACTTTTGGGGGAGCCTTGATTTTATTGTAGTTTAAATTTGCACTTAGGGTGTTGATTGACATATCCTTCGTCCCATTAGTATCATTTTATTTATCAACAAAATTTTGTTCCTGGGAGATGAAAAAAAAAAGTTCCCACTTGTTTTTATAAATTTTAGAAGTTAGTAAATTCACCATATAGTTCAATTGTTTCCTTCTTTTACTTTTTGGAAAACATGACAATGTCAGTAACATGCTATGCGTTTTACAATTGATAGATCTGATTCTCACTGGACATTTACAAAATTTTACTATGCGACCGCTTTCAGTGTCTCTTTGAGCCTTTGTCATTTTTCTACTACTATTGTTAATTATCTCCTAATAAGTTGGCTTGGATTTCTGTTATCTCCTGTGCATTAGCTGGAATTGATTTTATATTTTCATTATGGATGTGCTTTTGTAACCCCAGGAAGGTATTGCTGTACAATCAGCTTGTTTGTGGTTGTTAACCATGATTTTGTTGCACTTTATTTTTCTAACAAATCCACTGTTTTCTTCAATATGCATGTGTGCTTCATTCAGCATGTAGCGGTGTCTCATTTTTTCTCAAATTTGTGCAGGGCCTTGGCAGGTAATGCTTAAACAAGCCGATGGTTCTTTTGCTTGCGTAGCAGAGAGTGCAACACGCTTCACTCTGGGTGAAGTATTTATCGTTCTCAAGCTCCAGTTATTAGTTACTTTCTTCTGTTAGTTGCTAGGAATACTTTGGTATGCTTTCAGGCTGATTATTTGTGTGGTGTTTAGACAAAAGAAGAACTGTTGAGGGTCCTGGGACTGCAAGAGGAACAAGGAAGCTCGCTGCAATTTCTTCGTAGAGGCTACAAGGTTAGCTCTCCTTATCTTAAACGTTTTCCTTTTTCTATAGATAGTTTTTCCTATTTTTTGTGTCACTATTCCTTACTATAATAATATTATAAATTTCAATCGGCCATCCCCAACCTTAGTTTTTTCTATGTTTTCATGGCAATTAAACTTTTGGAATTTAAATAACCAACCCCCAACGTTCATTCTCTCTCTCTTTCTCACATTCACTCACATGCTCACACGCATACACACACCCTGTCATGTTTCTTAGTGGTTCTGCAATCTGTGGCTTGCTAAAGGTTGTCCATTTCCATTAGAAAACGGAAGATTTAAAGGAAAGCTCAATTTGTGAAATTAAGTAATAGTTCCCCTTGATCCAATAAGGGCCAAATCATTTATACGGATTCCTAAAATTTGATTCATCTAAATCAAGTCAAGGCACTCAGTTAATACGGTGTTTTGGATGACAATCTCCTTTGTTTATTGAAAACTTAGAATTTTTCCTTAGGTGCTTTGTTATGCACCATATTGTACGGCACAGTTACTGAAATTTGCTGCTGCAATCTGGGATCATAGTAAACTTCTGCTCACCACAATAGATTTTGGCAATGCATTACTTCTGCAATCTGCTTTTCTGAAATTTTGTATAAAAGATACGAATATGTTTAAGATTATGAAGTTTCTAGGAAAAAAAAATCCTTTAGCAATGTTACTAACTCAAAACTACCCAAGCAGAGAATTTAAATCCAAAGCCCAAAGTGGTGTTTCCATGAAAAAGAACAAAATTGTTCTACATCTATGTAACAGAATAGTTCTATGGATTGTTACACATTCTTGCTTCACAGAGCATACCATGGGACACATTGTAAATAGTGTATCTTGATTGTAATGCATTGTTGGTAAGTGGAATGCACCATGTTCCAGTTGCTCTTCTGTATACTGCTATTGTCTACTTTCCTCACAACACCGTTTCATACAGATAACCTAGGTTGCTGGTTCTGGTTTGGAATTTCTGACTGCAAACCAATGTCTTACCAGCTGTTAAATATTGCTTACTGAAATGTTATTGAACTTGATGAAATGGACTAGAAAATTGATGTCTTGTAGCACCTTTTACCTCGTCTATGGTCATTTTCCCTTTCTTTATTTAACCAATTTCAGAAGTTACCAGTTTCCCTCACAAATCATTTAAACATTTAAATGCAAAAACATATTATGAAAGGAAGAACAATAACTTGAAAATCTAATTGGATGAGATGTGATCTAATATTACAGAGTGCTACTTGGTGGGAAGAAGATGTTGAGTTGGAAGTATCTTCTGCTTGGCGTAATTGAGCAGCTGAAAGAGATGAATGCCAGTGTTCCAATGCATCCGGGATACTCAGGTGTAATCAAGGCATGATGTTTTTTTTTTCAGGATTTTTATGGTGAAATGACCCAAAATGAAAACCAGTGTGCAAAATAACTCATATGTTTCTGAAGTAGAAAATTAACCATTTCTGTATTGGGAAAGACCACCGTGTCCGAGATATGAGTTGAGATGGATTGAGATGAGCATATAAAGCGCTTTCTTGTATATTATATACCTATTTTGATATATGAATCATGTATGAGTCCTTGTTTTACAATTATGATGATGGGTCTTTTTTCTTTTTTTTGTTGATCAAATAGAAAAAATTTCATTCATCACTAACACCAAACAAACGATAAAAGTTTACAGACGAACGGAGGGCGTGAATGTGGCCTCATTAGAATCTTGCCATCAAAAATCTCAAATGGAGGAAAATCCGGTCAAGGGAAAAGAGTACAACTGCACTAACATAATGCAAACAAAAATCTACGCCATAGTTCTATCCTTATCTAACATAATGCTTAGCCATGGCGGAGCACGGTCTGTCCAGAAAAGTTGAGATCTCGCTCTCAGTCCATGCTGGGCTAGGCCATGCGCTACCCCATTGCCTTTTCGATGTTGATAAAACACTCTAGCCACCTCTCGATCAACCATTAACCGACGAACATCCTCCACCACATTGCCAATATTACTCCACCAATCCAAAACATCTTTGAGAATAGAAACAGCTTCGTGAGAATCAAGACCAATGGTAAACTAAGTAAAACCACTGTATCCCATCATCAATAAACCTTCCCGGACAGCCGCCAACTCAATGCCCAAAACATCCAGACCAGGTGGACTTCAAGAAGCAAACCCACAGATAATTATGATGATGGGTTAGTTCATGTAATCTTTTCGTATAGATTTTGGCAAAAACAAAAGAAAAAAAATCTTGTCATATGAATCTTGCCAAAAAAAATGATGTCACACGAATTTTATTTTTCACTTAAATTATCAAAGCATTTTAAAAAATTAGTCTGATCCGATGTTATCCGACGGAACACTAAACACAGTATAATTTAGTCAGACTATTTATCCGAAATAGCACCAAACGCCTTATAAACAAGGGTTAACTGTTGATTTACCCCTGAACTTGTACTCTACTTTCAATTTGCACCCTCAACTTTTTTGTTGGAAATTAAGTGCACGAACTAATTTTTATTGCCAATTCACCCCGTACCGTCTAAATCTCAACATTTAATTTAATTTTCCGTTAAATATGAGGGTAAATTGGTTATTTTATATATTAAAATAATTAAATAATATAAAATAAAATGAAAAAAAATCATTTGAGAGAGAGAGAGAGAGAGACGGTGAGATTTTTTGTGTTGTATGTGATAGGAATCTCTAAAGTTCTATCAGTATGATTATGAAAGAAAGGTGTTCACCCGTTTAGCTGTAGTTCCTGTGGTGGTAGGGTAAAGTTCCCCATTGACTTGAAAACCATTAGTGGTCAACAACTCAACTTTCTTTTATGTGCGAGTGTGCCACTGTTAGTGTTTAAAGACCCTAACAGACTTGAAAATGAAATAACTTGAGCCCCAAGCTATTGATTTAGATAAGCGATTATGAATTTGGGTGAGGAATATCTCCCAAGTAAGTTCTTTTATTGCCTCAGACAAGTGAGAACTTTAAAATTTTCCACAGTAAAACTGGTAAATTCTAGCCAAAATAAGTATTTAAAATAAAACAAACGAGTTCAGAGAGAACTGTTTATTTGAACAAAAAGAGAGACTGCCAAATCTGGGAAGACATCTGAACATTGGACTTCGACTTCTACCTGGATTGGCGTCTATGACCCAGGCTGGACTGGATATAGCTGTATTGGAGTTGCACGTCAGTGCCTTCAACTAACAAAGATTAGCTTGAAATCGATACCAAGGATTAGCTTGAAATCAATACCAATGTTGAGATTGGCAGAGCTATAATCAATTTGAGCCATGAGGAGGCTTGACAAGTGAACAGAACTGAGAGTTTGCGTCAGTTCTGGAAAAATTATTTTTGTCTGGATTGGCCTAGAATGAGAATAACTGGACTGATATTCTTCAGGATTGGCAGCACCTGGACTGGAAACTATTCATGAATAGTTGGACCAGTTGTATATGGATTAAACCTGCTTTGTAACGGCTTGTTCTAGCTGCTGAACCATATTTGTAACGGCAGAAACCTGAGTTCTGCTTGATTCTCCTGCTGGATAAACCTCTATTCTGGATTGGGCTCCTTCAAGGAAAAGATTGCATGTTTGGCATCAATATTGGAGACTTTGAAGATCGTGATATCTTTGAAAAATTTGTTGAGGTTTTCATAATGAATAACCTGAATTCTGCTTGTTGCATTTATCAGATGTGATGAATATCTTCTGTTCATTTTTTGAAACTTGTGAAATATCCTGCTGTTGAAGCCACATGGGTGTTTGCAGAGAGACTCAACCTGTTTTTCCTGAGAATTCCTTTGAATGTTCTCTAGCCATTCCTTGTGAAATGTGTTTAAATATCTTGGCTGATGAGACCCGTTTGACTGTTGTAGAGGAAGCTCAGTATGTGTCCCCGGAAATTCAATGGCTATGGGAGATAACTTATATTTTTCATCTTTCTGCTGGCTTGGTCTTTTGAGTTTGACGAATATCAGACTTCAAGTTTCAAAAAACTGTGTAATTTGGAAACTATGTAGCTTACTTTGGTTTATTTTAATCTTTTGAAATGATCGGGGCTTATTCTCTACCAATAGTCAGATGGGCTGATATGCAGAAATTAGGGCCAAACAAAACCATGCATTTTGGCTAGAATAAAGAATTTGGCCAAAAAGTGCAAATTTTGGTACAAACAAAAGGAAAGGTGACTAAGGGGAGGGAGAATCAAATGTACAAATGAAAGACATAAAGGAAAGGGGGTGCGTGCGGTAGGGGTGAAAAAAAAAGGGGGAGGGATGCGTGGGGTGGGGAATTGATCCGGAGTTGGAGGATTGGTGCGAGGGTGGAGGGTGGTGGTCATATGGGGGAATGGGAGGAGAAGAAAATGCAAGGCGGCGTGGGGGGGAGGTTGGGTTCGGGGTGAAAAAAAAAATAGAAGGAGGAGAGGTGAGGGGAAGGGTCTGTGGGGTAGGGGATTGGTTTGGGAGTGGAGGGTGGTGGTCATGGGGGAATGGGAGGAGAAGAAAACCCTGGAGGAGAGGAGGGATGGGCTGGGTTTGGGGATGAAAAATACAGAAGGGGAGATGGGGGAAGGGTTTGTGGGGGTGGGGGATTGGTGCGGGAGTGAAGGGTGGTGGTCATGGGTGAAAGGGAGGAGAAGAAAACCCGGGGCTAGGTTCGGGGTGAAAAACAAAACGGGGAGGTGGGGGAGGGGTCTGTTGGGTGGGGGATTTGTCTTGGAGTAGAGGGTGGTGGTCATGGGGAGTAGGAGGAGAAGAAAATAGGGTGGGGAGTTCTGGGTCTCTTATAACAATTTTTTTGGTTCTCTTTTTCTTTAATTTTTTCCAAAAAATAATTTTTTTTAATGATTTGACAAACTATTGGATGACATGTTGTTGATTTAGACGGTAGAGGGTGAATTGACAATAAAAATTAGTTCATGTACTTAATTTTCCAAAAAAAAAGTTTAGGGTGGAAATTGAAAATACTGTAAAGTTTAAGGGATAAATCAACAGTTAATCCTATAAATAAATTAATATTATCCGATAGAAATTAGTCAATACAATCGAATGTATCAAACAAGCCCTAAAGTTCATCAAATATCTTACTCGGATGACTTTGGAGAAGAGAATTTGAACTTCAGACTTATGTGGGTTGAATTATCTAAACTATTAATTGAAGCTACAAGCCTCCACTTCAATTACACAATAGACAACAAAATCAATCTGATTACCTATTCCAATTATGATTATTTTTTAAAAGAAAATCTAGGCAACATGCTTTAAATGGAACTAGCCGTAATTTACAGAAAAATAACAGGTTTTCTTATTAATCAATGAAATTTCCAGAAATTAAAAAGTAACAGAAAATGATTTTTAAAAAAAGTTTTTCATACAAGACAAAATGTTAAAATGGTTCAACCCTTTAAAATTGGACAAACCAGTTCAATCACTATCTAACAGTCAGTGGCATATCCAGGAACTTTTTAGGAGAGGGGCAATAATGGTTTTGGTACTGTCTAATGACTGAATAAAAAACATATTATGAAATGAACCAGATTCTCAATTAATTTTAGGGTTGATTAACACGGTAAAATAAATACAAAATTAATAATAAAAAACATATTATCACAATAAAAAGATTAGATCAACAAACTAGTATCAATCAAGTCCTAATTAAACAAAAACTCTAATATTCAAATTGTGATTTGAGAGCATCGTGATTCGTGCAAGGATTCTTCTTTGTTGTTTTTTTTTTTTTGGGACAGATGGGCTTCTTCAAATTGGGAGCAGGGTAAGCCTTTTGGTATTGCATTATTATAATGAAATATTTATTATAACAACCAAGTAATTGAACCAAAACAATGAATCTTGAAACTGTTGTTATCTAGGCTGCACCAAAACCGAAGAGTTTGATTTTAAAAAAACACTTCATTGAAACACGCGTTTCATTAAACATAAAAGAAGGACGACGTCGTTTGTGACAAATAAAAATAAGGTTGTCTTCTTCATTTGTGAACCAGAGCCACCATCAACGACACGCCTCTGCAACTCCACATCACAGAACCGCTCAGATAGACGCACTCTATGATGCCTTGATGCGATTTCAGGAGGCCTCAGATCGACGCACTCCATGAGGTACGCCTTGATAACACCTTTTAAAATGCTAGAGAGCAAAGGGGCAAATCCAGCGCATCCATGGTTTTTTCAGGCGAGGGGAGGTGCAACTGCACCTCCTTGCGCCTCTATAGGTCCGCCACTGCTAACAGTTACATGAAATAACTTTTATGTCACTGTCAGACAATCACCCGAGAGTTGTTTGAGGGACTGGACCATTTTGTCTTGGTGCCCTCCTATTTGTCCTTATATAATAAAGCCCCAAAAATTAATTGTTTGGTTTGTAACATTAATGAATTATTTATGAAAAAAAATTAATTAGTTAAAAACATTTCTTGTCTGGTTTTCCGTACTTGTATTAGTATATAAGTATCCACCAGCTTTACTCTCTCCTTGGTTAAAAAGTTTCCAATTTTTCCGTTCTCTTTCTTACGTGGTTGTAAATTAGTAATTTCGCAGCTGTCAAAAGAACTAACTTTGTAGTGTTTGAGTTAGCTTGGCGTTCACGTCTCAATTCAAACCAATCAAATAAAAATTGACCGCTGGAAAGAAAATCCAGAACACACTAGGACTTCCTACTTCTCCTCAAACCCTGAACCGACACATTCATGTGCCCTATCCTATATAAACACTGCTGATTCTCCAAACGAATACCCTTACAATTCACCAAACAAACTAAAATTTCCTAAGTTTCTGCGAAGGAAAAGAAACCATGAAAAGAAAGTCCGAACAAGAAGAATTTGAAGAAGAGAAAAAACAGAGGATTTGGAGTCATGGAGAGCACTGGCTGAGAGGGGAGATGATTGGAGAGGGAAGCTCTGGTTCTGTTTTTCTTGCCACTCCCAAAAACCCAAGAAGGGGTGAGTTTGGTAGCATGCTAAACTTTCCGGGATTGATGGCGGTGAAATCGGCAGAGGTCTCTGATTCGGAGTCAATCCGGCATGAGGCAGAGGTTCTGTTGGATATTAAGGGTTGCCCTTTTGTCATTGAGCGCTTTGGTGAAGAAATCACAACCAGTGAAGAGGGTGGTGATCACATGGTCTATAACTTGTTGCTGGAATTTGCCTCTGGAGGAACTCTTGGTGATCTGATTGAGAAATCCAACGGTCATGGATTGCCTGAAGCTGAAGTTAGAAGGTATACGAGGTCGATACTTGAAGGGATTAAGCATATTCACAAGTTTGATTATGTTCACTGTGATTTGAAGCCGGAAAACATTCTGCTTGTACCAAATCCTGCAACTAGTACTGGTAGTTTTGTGGCCAAGATTTCAGATTTTGGATTGGCTAAGAAAACCAAAGAGAATTATGGTCAATGGAGAGGCACTCCTACGTATCTGTCCCCAGAAGCCTTGAATGATAGTGAGCAGGAGCCGCCCTCTGATATATGGTCTCTTGGTTGTATCGTACTTGAGATGCTAACCGGCAAGTCCTTCTCAGATTTAAAGCCTGGTTGTGAACTTGAAGATTTCCACTATATGTTTGATCACGTATGTACTCCCAAAATCCCTGCTGAAGTCTCAGGTGTGGCCAGGGATTTTCTTAAGAGTTGCCTTGCCATGAGGTCTTGCGAAAGGCTGACTGCTGAAAAGCTCTTGCTTCATCCATTCATTGTACGGCCAAAGCCATCGAAAGCAGCTCGTCATACAAAGGGGAAGGTGGTTTGCTCATCTTCAGGCTATGCAGATGGCTCCAAACCAAGTGCAGATTGTCACGCAAGCTCTGCCATTGTTCGCAGAATTCCACCACCACCTGGTTTTGAGATACTTGCTGCTCTTGTTTGATGTGATATACTCAGTACAAATGTGTTAGTTTCTTTGTTGTTGTATTCTTTTGAATTGTAAAGTCCCTTACTTGAAACTATTCGTTTCAAGTTTATCAACACGAAATTGTTCAAAGTGATTCAAAATTTCTGTCCTGGTTTTTTGTTTACTTTTGTTCGTACTAAGTTGTGTTTACTTTTGGTTGCCCTGATTTCTTTGTGCTTTATTAACTCTAACAAGGTGCGCACGCCGGTAGTTGCGACCTAATCCCAATTAAGCTACTAGGATTTAGATCAGATGACTAATGACTTATTTCAATAATCTAGACTCAGCTTCTGCACTGGAGATAAATAGATTCACAAAGATTTGCAGTAACTTTGGGAGTATTTGTCCTTTTATTGCTTGGCCTAATTCCGGGATGGTGGAAGATTGCTCACTTAACAATTTTTCTATTTTTAAAGTCCCTTAATTGCAGTTAACCATTTCAAAGTTTCAAGTTTGTAATGACAGAACTATGCAATCACTCAAGTTTCTGTCCAATTTCTGATGCAGATTCACTCTCCCTGTTGAGTGTACACTTCATTGATTTGCTACTTCTTATTAAAACAGCTGTTTTGGTTGGTACTTGCTGCTATGCATGGGATTTTCGCATAGCTGGTGCTTGTTACATTCTGGATTGTTTTTGACTTGCTTTATATCTGTTGTTGGCCTTGGTCCTTTATGTTTATAGGAGAGGCTTTCTTGTTTTTGCAGAATCGAATTCATTTCTCTTTTTCCAGATAATTGTGATTTATTTCTTCCTCTTCTTCTACTTCTTCAATTTAATTGGTGATACAGTTGGTTCATTACTTTACCATTAATGAAGCTTGTTTCAGCCTCTCTCTGCCTCATTAAGTCATACCCCTTATTTCTCTTTCTAAACCAGATTTTTGTTCGATTTGTGCTGCTACTTATTTGCTCTGGTTTGGTCTTAAATCTTTTGTTCAACAATCCCATGTTATGCACACTTTTCCGATAGAGGAGTATAAAACCCCGTGTCCTAGACCGTGAAAGGTGGCTAGATCTTAAATGCTCATCCACTTGTTTAAAATGTGAGTTCATCAATGAAAGCTGCAAGTGGGAGAAAGTTCAAATGAGAAAAATGATGCCACATGATGCATAAATTAGTACTTGTAGTTCCCTCAGAGAGGAACAGGTTTTTGGACTTGTTCAAATTGACTCTTGAGCAGAGAGGCATTGGTACTTGCTTTAGTTGTACCACCAGTTGAACTACAGAAGTAAATGTTCTATGTGACAAACTGAGTGAAATCTGTCATTGTGTTTATTGATTGATTTTTATATTTATTTGAAAAAAATTCTAAAGGGCATAATTTGAAATTGATCATTGCGATATTATAAAGACATAACTGAACAAAATGATTACCTGAAAATTGAAATGAATGTTTCGAGCTTATAAGCTACTATGATTTGAACCACAGGGGCCCTATATCCATCAACATGCTCAGGGTGCTCTTGCAACTAATTCTTAGATAATTCTTATACAGGTTAACATTGCATGAACAAAATTTAAAGAACAAGAGAGACTACACCAATTAATGTACGTATAAGCTGGACATAATAGACAGCCTAGACTAGCTAGCCTGTAACCTTCTGTAGTACCGCCTGTAACCTTCTGTAGTCTGTGGTAGCCTGTAACCTTATGCATGCCATATGAAGACTCATCTGTAGTCTGTGCTCTGTGGTATCATCACCGCAGGCACATCAAGGAGGCTTGCAATGGGAAAATGAAGTTGAACTAATCTCAGCAAGAAAAAAAAAAAGTATAAGTAAAAAGAATGGTGTAAGTACTCACTTTTTCCTGGAATTAGAACATCAGCTATAGTATACATATATCATAGAATATTTATTTTTAAAAAATATTGATAAATGAGTATAATACCTCAAACAGAACAAAAATTTGGAGAAAAATTCTGTGCATGCAATGACCTTTGAACTTATAGCCTCTGTAAAGATTCCAAAATTAAATGGTGGATTGTCACCTTCAGCGGTGCAGCTCTTAATAAGAACATCCGCTCTGATATCTGACCATTCTTTGTATCCTGGGACATTTTCAGAAATGCCACAGTACAAGTAGTTTATAGTACATTTTTTACTTTCAATACAAGCCTCCCGCCAGCATGTGTCATAGCGCTCTACAGCTAACAAGTACCAGGCAGCCCCAGTGACCTGTAAAATTTTATCGAACAATGGTCGAAAAATTTCAATAAATTGGTTAAGACACCCTACAAGATACTTGAGCTACTAGTGTTCAGAAAATAAAAATGCATGAGAAGTAAAGGCTTAAACCATAATAAAAACTTAAGCTCGTCATGGAGATTCAGTCAGATCATTCCACTATGTACATAACTCGGAATAAATGCTGTGCACTGTACTTGTTCAAAATATCACATTTTTCTTTGCTGTGCTGGTCATATCAATCTTACTGCATTAGAACTGTTAAACAAGCACTGGACCAAAAAGCTTAAATTGTTAGGGAATGGGTGTCAAGCTAACACCCTCCCTCATGTGCAGCCTCATCTTGTAAGGAGAGAAGAGAAGAGATAGGACACATGGAAACATACAGGTATAGCCCCACCCGCTACTTCACCTTGCAAACCAACAAAGAACAAGGGAATGGGGTTGGAGGTTTCGAACTCATCATGTTCTGCAACCAGACCTCTGATGCCACATTAGACAACTACTAGACTTCAAGAATTTTTTTTTGGGTCAAGAGACCCCAAGGTTAAGTTAGGAATTTAGCCAACAATGTTTATCAATTTTGATCAAATGCTACACATACCACATTGTTTTTACCCGGATATACAAGGACAACGACCTCCCTTCCACTAATAAAAGAACCCACAAATTAGTCTGATATAATCTCAAAGACATTTATCATCTTTGTAATTTTTAAAACGCCAATTCTATACAGGCCAAATTACCCCAGTCTAAACTCCACATTCCTAACTATACAACTTTTCTTATGCTTTGAACAAAGGCAAGTGAATTTATGATAATTAAAAGTGAAACAAAAAGTTCCAGCACATCACATAATGTAGCATATGCTTTTGTAGTCAGGGGCTGAGCTAAGCAAACAAGGTATCGAACTAAAAGTCAGATATTTGAACTCATCAGGATATCAGCCCATACCTGAAGTCATGATGGTAAGCCTGTTTTCAGTACGTGACAATACATATATGTTTCACAAAGATGGATCGATATTGACAACGCTAGAGCTAACTCAATTCTGCATTGCAGCCAACCTTCCTATTCTTCTTGGGAATTATCTGGTAGGAAATTTCATTAAGGAAAAAGTTGAATGGCTGAAGCATGAAGATCGACCAAAATGTAGAATGCATACAGATGACAAAGGAAAACAAAATAAAAAGAAGAAAACACCATCCATGTCTTCTTCCTCGATGGAAAGCAGATAGCCCTTTTACTTGTCAATGTTTTAGTTAGTTATGAGTATGTTTGTTTAGTCATACTTGGACAAAGATATAGATGATTCGACCAAAAAAAGACAGATGTAGACAATGTAATCTACCTTTTGGATAAATCTCAGTGATTCTAAAGAAGCAACTCTAATTGATTAACAAATTACTTAATTTCAAACTAGTGGATGATGAGTATTTAAATTCTAGGCATTGTTGAACAAATGGTTTAAGACCTCAGTTTCTGCAATATTAGGACTAGTTAAAGTAAACAAAAACTAGACATGGATTATGCATAAGTAAAGTCATTGAAATGGTAAAGTATAAGAGGAGGAAGAAAGAAATCACAAAAAACAGGAAAATGGCATTGAATGGATTCTGCAAAAAGCCTCTCCTGAACAATAGGAAGACTAAAATACAAAGCCAGAATGTAGATAATAAAATGAAGGGAACACCCATCTGTAAGCCAAAACTAGCAAAATAAGGACCTAACAAACAGTCAAATGGCAAAATGATGGACCAACTACATCTGTAGGCCAAGATACTATTCTACCCAATTTCAAAACTATCAAACCAAGGAGATCCTGAGTTGCTCCAAATTTTGGTCAAACCTGTATACATTGAGAGTCCAGAAGATTCAAATGGTTCCAACACGATATCAGATTTAAATCCTAGCTGGTAGCTTAATTATAAACTTGCCACTTGTGGTGTGTGCAATAGAATTTAAAGGGACTGTACAAGTAGCCAATCTTGACAGTTTAGAATCTTTCTGAAAAGGTCTGCCTTTCTTCATTTACAATCGCCCATTATATAGGTAGATTACAAGCTATTTAGGGAAGAAAATACAAGCTGATCTTCAGCCCCTACCATATATACATCTATCTAAATACACCGTACAGCTAATACATCCTAATTAAGGAAGGAATAAATCTGTATAATCATAACTGCCATATCAGTCAAAGCTGTAAATCTGCTGGCAGTAAATGTGTAGATATTAGCTGTAAATCTGCTGTGATATTTCCTTTGACATCCCCCCTCAAATTGATGCTGGTAAATCGACAAGCATCAATTTGCTAACGAGAAAATGATGGCGCTGACGTGGCATGGATTTTGTGAAGATATCGGCGATCTGCAAAGTGGTGGAGATATGTGGAAGGGTGATGACTTGATGATCATAGGCTTCCCTGATTGAGTGACAGTCAACCTCGATGTGCTTGGTGCGTTCGTGATAGACTGGGTTGGCGGCAATTTGGATGGCACTAGTGTTGTCAGCATGGAGTGGAGTAGGATGTACGGGAGAGAAACTGAGCTCTGTGAGGAGACCACGCAGCCAAATGATCTCGGAGCAGGCTGCAGACATGGCTCGGTACTCAGCCTCAGTAGATGATTTGGAGACATGGTCCTGCTTCTTGCATTTCCAAGAGATAAGGGCATCACCAAGAAACATACACCAGCCGGTAGTAGATTTCCTGGTGTCTGGGCAACCAGCCCAGTCAGCGTCACTATAGGCTTGCAGCTGAAGTGAAGAACCGGAAGGGAAGAATAAGCCACGAGTAGGTGTCCCAAGAATGTAGCGAATTATGCGGCGGACTGCAGATAGATGGAGATGCCTCGGTGCCTGCATGAATTTGCTGACGGTATGAACAGCATAAGAGATGTCTGGGCGGGTAATGGTTAGATAGATAAGACTACCAACCAACTTCCGATAGGTAGTAGGATCCTCAAGAAGCTCCCCTTCGTCACGTCGATATTTCACATTAAGTTCCATGGGGGTGTCAACCGAAGTAGCGTTGGTGAGACCGGCTAGCTGAACCAGATCCTGACTATACTTATGCTAATGCAAGAAGAGACCGTGCGGCTGATGATGCACCTCTAAACCCAAGAAATAGGTGAGCTGGCCAAGGTCTTTCATATGAAATGTAGAATTCAACAAAGTCTGAACCGCAGAGATTGCCTCCAAGTCAGAGCCAGTGATGACGATATCGTCCACATAAACAAGGAGGATAGCGATACCTGTGGATGTCCTTTGTAGAAAAAGAGAGGAGTCATACTGACTTTGAGTGAAAGAAAAACTAAGCAAAGTGGATCGAAACTTCTCAAACCATACCCTTGGTGCCTGCTTCAAACCATACAAAGAACGTTTCAGTTTGCAAACATCATTAGGTGAGGAAGTGGGCATGCCAGAGGGAAGTTTCAAGTAAACGTCTTCCTTGAGATCACCGTGGAGAAATGCGTTCTTAACATCCATTTGACGTAAGGGCCAGGATTGGGATGCAGCAAGGGCGAGTATAGTGCGGACAGTGGTCATTTTGGCGACCGGTGCGAAGGTCTCATCATAGTCGATACCATATTCTTGTTTGTTGCCAAGTGCCACTAACCGAGCTTTGTAACGATCTATGGACCCATCAGAACGAAGCTTGATAGAAAACACGAACTTACTGCCAAGGGGTTTCACGGAGGAGGGACATGGAACAACATCCCAAGTTTGGTTTTCTTCAAGTGCGAGAAGTTCGGTTTCAATTGCTTTTCGCCAACACTCATGCTCCATTGCCTGTTTATAAGACGAAGGAAGAGAAATAGACGACAAAGTGGCTGTGAAGGATGAAGGAGAAGAGAAACCAAACCTATCTGGGGGTCTACGAACCTGAGTACCTTGTCGTAGAGAGGGAGGTGCAGGTGCTGAAACAGGAACAACAGTCGGGGAAGAAGCTTGAGGGGGCTCAGGAGGTGCTGAAGGTTCGTGGGAAGTGGCGGTGGAGCGTCGTTGGTACACTAGGAGAGGCTTAGAAGGGACTGGATCTGCAGGAGAGTTAGAAAACATAGGCAAAACAGAAAATGAAGGATAAACAGGATCCTGATGGGTAGAAAAGGAAAATTGATTTTCGAAAAAAATCACATTTCTAGAAACTTGAATGCGACACAGATTTGGATCATAGCAAAGAAAACCTTTCTGCTGTACTGAATATCCTAGAAAAGCACATTTAATTGACTGAGCCGTGAGTTTTGTGCGTTCATGTGCAGGAAGATGAACATAACAGACACAACCAAAGGTACGAAGGTTAGAATAAGTTGGAGGGTGACCAAATAACCTGGTGAAAGGTGAGTCATGGTTCAATGTGGGAGAAGGCAATCTGTTAATGAGATGGACCGTAGTGGAAAGAGCTTCACACCAAAATTGAGAGGGCGTGGAAGATTCTAGCAGAAGAGTGCGAACCACATCAAGAAGGTGACGGTTCTTCCTTTCAGCCACCCCATTTTGTTGAGGTGTCAAAGGGCAAGACCGTTGAGAGATGATGCCATGATTCTGTAGGAAGTCCTGAAACAAATGAGACATATACTCACCCCCATTGTCAGAACGAAGGATTTTGATATGGGCCGAAAATTGTGTCTGAATATATGCATGAAAAATCTTAAAAACAGAAAATACTTCGTCTTTGGAATGAAGGAAATAAATCCATGTGAAACGACTATAGTCGTCAATAAAAGTGACAAAGTATTTGTAATTAGCATGCGAAGTGACTGGTGCCATACCCCACACATCACTATGTATCATATCGAAAGGTTTGACAACATGCGGTGTGTGAATAGGAAAGGGTAGAGTTTTACTTTTGCCGAGTCTGCAAGAATTGCAATCAAACTGAACAACACCAAGAGATGGTGTTTCATTATTCCCAAGAAAACCAGATTTCAATAAAGCATGAAGTACATTAGAGTTTGGATGTCCAAGACGTTTATGCCACGCTCGGTAATCAACATGAGCAGAATTACAAGTGACAAAAGGCAAAGAAAAAGAAGACAAAGGAAAGTGAAGAGGAAAAAGACGTCCCACTTTAGGCCCCCTCGCGATCATCCGCCCTGACTGTTGATCCTGCACAACACAACCAGATTTAGAAAACTCTACTTTACAATCATTATCAACCAACTGACCGACAGACACAAGATTGGTGGTAAGACCGGGAGATACGAAGACATCAGTGAGAGAGGAGGAGACATCACCAGTGGCCGTGATAGGTAAATGATTGCCATCAGCAGTATGAATTTTGAGATTTCCAAAATATTTGTTTACATTGGTAAGAGAAGCAGCATTGTTTGTCATATGATGGGAAGCCCCGGAATCAAAGTACCAAGGAGATGATGTAGAGAAGGGTTTACCTGAGAGTCCTAAAGCTGAAAATGCAGAAATGATCATTTGTTGAACCATGTCAGGGGTCATGGGTTGGACAGAAACAGGAGCAGGAGCACTTTGTGTTGTATTCACCAAACTACCAGCACTAGAAGAGCCAACTGAGACAGTATATGTTGTCTCCGATTTCTTGGGGGTCGAGTTGGGCATTCCTTGATGATATGGCCATCCTTTTGCAATAGTTGCAGAATTTTCGAGGACAGTTTGCAGCGTAATGACCAAATCCCTTGCAACAGAAGCACTGAACAGTGCTCATATCCCTGCTTCGTGGCCTGCCTTGTGCTGCATAGGCTACAGGAACAGATGTAGATCGTCGTTGTTCCATGGTTGTTTGAGTGAGAAGGCGATGCTCCTCACGAAGAAGATCATTTAGGCATGTATCCAAGGAGGGGACAGATTCTCGGTTCATAAGATTGGATCTGGTGCCTTCAAATTCAGGCCTTAGTTTCATTAGAAATTGATCCCGCTGAGTAGTTTCATGGACAGATTGAACAGAACTAAGACCTTCGGATGGTAAGTCAGCATAAACTATATCAGTGTATTCAGCCCAAAGATTGGTGAATCTAGAGTAAAAATCAGAGATAGAAAGACTATCCTGTTGAAGAGTGGCCAATTCATGTTCAAGCTGAAAACGACGAGCAGTGTTTTGTTGACTGTAGACCTTCTTCAGGTAAGTCCACATCTGAGCTGCAGTCTGAGAAGATCGAAGGTTCAAGATGATGTTGGGTTCGACAGATCCTAAAATCCATGCCATAACTTGTGCGTCCTTGACTTCCCACTTGGCGTGTCGGTCTTTGTCTTTGTCTTTGTCAGGAGCTGGGTTACTGCCATCAACATGTCCCCACAGCTCCTTACCTTTGACGAAAATCCTGAAATGAAACGCCCAAGCAGAGTAGTTCTTGCCATTGAAACGAATCAAAGAAACATCAGACTTATCGGAAGACATGAGGTCAAGAGAACTTGAACAAGAATAACCGAGACTAAGAAACTTGAGAGCACGAGACAAATGGAAAATTAGAGCTACAGCTCTGATACCATGACAGTTTAGAATCTTTCTGAAAAGGTCTGCCTTTCTTCATTTACAATCGCCCATTATATAGGTAGATTACAAGCTATTTAGGGAAGAAAATACAAGCTGATCTTCAGCCCCTACCATATATACATCTATCTAAATACACCGTACAGCTAATACATCCTAATTAAGGAAGGAATAAATCTGTATAATCATAACTGCCATATCAGTCAAAGCTGTAAATCTGCTGGCAGTAAATGTGTAGATATTAGCTGTAAATCTGCTGTGATATTTCCTTTGACAAATCTGACACCATTCCTTTTCCGAAATTAGGCAAAACAGGAATAATAAAAAGAACTCAGGGCTATAATAGTTATAAGCCTGCATCATTCAACTGATTTATATCCTAGAAGCAGAATTGTAATAATCTCACAACTACAAACCTGCACACACTACTAAAGCAAATAAAACTACACAAAAATCAGGACTCATAAAAGTAAAAAGAAATCAGGACTAGCATAAGTAAACAACAACTAGAACAAACAAGCAAACAAAGGTAGGCATCTTTGTGGTTCTAGAACAAACAAAAAAATGGTTTAACCAGAATGATCAGAAAATAAAACTGGTCCAACTGGTACAACTAAAGCAGTTTTGCCACACAAAAAGTTCTTTGTGCTTGGATCAGATCTCCACTGTTACAAATATTACTCAATCTATCGTTTGGATAAATCTCAGTTATTCTAAACAAGCAACAAAAACAAGGACTAATACAAGTGAAAAGAAATCAAGATTGGCAGAAGTAAAGAAAAACTCGTATATATGTTTGAATCATTTTGTACAATTTCGTGGTTATGGCCTTGAAATGAATAATTTCAAGTGATCGACTTTACAAATAAAAAAAATACTAGAATAAAGAATCATAAGGTTTGTATAATGAAATAGAACCTCAACTTCTATAGTCCAGCTGGTATCTCAAAACCCGGTGGGGGATGAATTCTGGGAACAGGGGCAGAGTTTGTGCGGTAATCTTCAATTGGTTTGAAGCAAGAGGCATCCATTCTGCAATTTTTATATTTGAGATACATAACCATATGGTTGTGAGAAATTTCTTTTACCAGCAACATAGTTTGACTCATCAAATACGGACTACAAGTTCAAGCTTCAATGAACTTAAATTAGAACTCATGCCTTATGAAAAAAAGAAACATTATAACAATCAAGCAAAAAAATGAGAAATCCTTCAGAATGTAAATAAAGCTCAAATTTGTCATGTTTTCAGGGATTACCATAACCACCCAACGCAGCCAAATCAAGCAAAAACAGGGTAATTGAATATGGTATAGTTCAATCACGACCTCTAGAAAGATGTATCTTATGGGAAACAAAGAACATCAATCAATGTATCTGATGGAAAAAAGAAAACATTTTAAGGCTATCAGCTGCAAGCTACTAGAAAATTTGTCAATTCCAAGCTCAAAAGTGGCGAAATCTAGTGTTCTACATTACGTAAATAAGGTTTCACTAAGCAAAGCTTTTGAGTTTTTGAGTTGACCAAAAGTCTCAGATAAGGCCTGTATAGTCTTTAGAAGAAAAAAAGGAAAATACGGAAAGCAAAATGCAAGGAGTAACAGATACAATGTACATTACATACCTGACAAATTTCTCTTTCTGGCCACCAATGTATTGTGACTTGTAACCACAATCAAACATTTTTTGCAATCAGTTACATAGATACGAGGCTAGAATGTGAGAATTCACAGGCAAGTCCCAAGTCAAGTCACTGAGTGGCATAACATAAAGCACAAATTATTCCATCAAAGTAAACATATGTGATGCTGCCATGGATACATTGAAAAACAGAAAATATAAAAAATGCACTCATGTCTCTGAGCTTCATATTGTCCACAGAGAGAGAGAGAGAGAGAGAGAGAGAAGATAAACGAAATAGAATGCAGTTACTTATATATGATCTTAAGATAACAACATGGTAGTGATTCACTCATGCTTCAGTATCCAGCTAAACCAATCTCAGTGCTTTTGAAAGTGAAATAAAATTAACAAAGCAAAATCATGCTTCAATATCTTTCCATGCTGTGTGCCATAACATAAAGCTTGAGACTTCTGCTTTCAGGTGATTTTTAAGTGTCTAAATTAATTGTGTAATTGGTTGTATTAAAACTTTATTTCCCCTTTTTCCTTTTCCTTTTTACATTTTCACTTGCCTAAGTAAAAAAGAAAACACAAAAAACAGGGAGGGGCGGGCAATCATGAGCCCTGAGGGCTTGGAATGAAGCATACAAAATGATGCAGCCAAAACCAAACCCAACTAGGCCCCAAAAATGGGAAATTCCATGTTATTGAGGTTCTTTGAGTTAATCTAATTTCACTAGAAACTTGGCCAAACTGTTGTATTGATTCTCAAAACATTCCTTTATGTTAGTTTCTGGTGCATTTATCATTCTCAGCTCCAAATGCCTTAACCCAATAAGTCATTCATGAAGTCCCCCATAATTTTTGAATTCCTAGTGCTAATTTCCATGTTTCTAAGTTGTGTAGGAGAATGTGAAAACAAAATTTAGACTAAATGTAATTCCTCCATTAATTATCTGGAATTTTTTTCTTCTCATTTCCTACCAATGATCCAAGTATTTGGCATTGTTAAGGATTGCATCATGATCTATCATCTCACATATAATTTAATATTTGAAAACAGAATCAAAGAACATCAATCAATGTATCTGTTGGAAAAAAGAAAACATTTTAAGGCTATCAGCTGCAAACTACAAGAAAATTTGTCAATTCCAAGCTCAGAAGTGGCGAAATCTAGTGTCCTACATTACGTAAATATGGTTTCATTAAGCAAAGCTTTTGAGTTTTTTAGTTGACCCAAGTCCCAAGTCAAGTCATTGAGTGGCATAACAAAGCACAAATTATTCCATCAAAGTTACATTGAAGAACAGAAAATATAAAAAATGCACTCAAGACTCTGAGCTTCATGTTGTCCAAAGAGAGAGAGAGAGAGAGAGAGAGAGGGAGAGAGAGAGAGAAGATAAACAAAAAGAATGCAGTTACTTATCTATGATCTTAAGAAAACAGCATGGTAGTCATTCACTCATGCTTCAGTATCTAGCTAAACCAATCTCAGTGCTTTGAAAGTCAAATAAAATTAACAAAGCAAAATCACGCTTCAATATCTTTCCATGCTGTGTGCCACAAAGCTTGAGACTTTCTACTTTCAGGTGATTTTTAAGTGTCTAAATTAATTGTGTAATTGGTTGTATTAAAACTTTATTTCTCCTTTTTCTTTTCCTTTTTACATTTTCACTTGCCTAAGTAAAAGGAAAACACAAAAACTGCGGGGGGCTACAAAAGAGAGACAATCATGAGCCCTGAGGGCTTGGAATGAAGCATACAAAATGAAGCAGCCAAAACCAAACCCAACTAGGCCCCAAAAAAGTAGTTCAATTAACAAAATGGGAAATTCCATGTTATTGAGGTTCTTTGAGTTAATCTAATTTCAATAGCAACTTGGCCAAACTGTTGTATGGATTCACAAAACATTCCTTCATGTTAGTTTCTGGATCAGATCTCCACTGTTGCAAATATTACTCAATCTATCTTTTGGATAAATCTCAGTCATTCTAAACAGGCAAAAAAAATAAGGACAAATACAAGTGAAAAGAAATCAGGATTGGCTGAAGTAAAGAACAACTTGTATATATATTTGAATCATTTTGTACAATTTCCTGGTTATGACCTTGAAATGAATAATTTCAAGTGATCGACTTTACAAATAAACAATACTAGAATAAAGAATTATAAGGTTTGTATCATGAAATAGAACCTCAACTTCTATAGTCCAGCTGGTATCTCAAAACCCGGTGGGGGCTGAATTCTGGGAACAGGAGCAGAGTTTGTGCTGTAATCTTCAATTGGTTTGAAGCAAGAGGCACCATCTTTGGACCCCAAAGATGAGCTAAGCACCTTCACCTTGGCATGACCTGGTTCAGATAGTTGTGGCTCCTGTACAAATGGATGAAGTAGGAGCTTTTGAGCAGTAAACCTTTCCCATGAGTTGACTGCAAGACACTTCATAAGAAAATCCCTTGCCAAACCAGAGATTTCAGTAGGGATTTTGGGAGTTATTTCCCCAGCGACCATGTCAAGGAAATCATCAAGAGTCGAATCCGGCTCCACATCTCAAGCACAATAGCACCAAGAGACCAAATATCAGAGCACTGCTTCTGCACATTATCAATCAAAGCATCTGGATCTGTATACCTAGGAGTGCCTCTCCATCCATCCATATCATCTTTGGTGCTCTTAGTCAATCCGAAATCCGCAATCTTGGCCACAAAATTAGAACTACCACTGGTGCTAGTATCACTAGGAACAAGAAGGATGTTCTCCGGCTTCAAATCACAGTGAACATAATCACAATTGTGAATATGTATAAGCCCTTCAAGTATGCACCTTGTGTAGCTTCTCACCTCAGACTCAGGTAGCCCATGACCTCTATAGCTCTGAATCAGACCATCAAGGGTTCCTCCAGCAGCAAATTCCAAAGCCAAGTTGAATATTTCTTCTCCCGTGTCATCAATGGTTGTGATTTCTTCACCCAAGTACTGAATCACAAAAGGGGACCCTAGAAAATCAGAGAGAATACCTGCCTCATGCTGAATGGATTCTGAATCAGAGAGCTTAGCAGATTTGACAGCCATGACTGGAGCTGGAGGCGTGTCATTCAGATTAAGCTCCCAAAGGGGTTTTTTCCAAAAAGCAAGAAAAACAGACCCATAGCTTCCTTCTCCGATCATCTCCCCTCTCTCCCACTGATTTCCATCACCCCAACACATCCTCTGCTTTTTCCCTCTTTCTTCTAATTCTTGCTCTGCCTTCCGTTTCATGATTTCTTCACAGCAAATACAAAATATTTCTTGGATTAATTGGAATTGTAACTGAGAATGACCGGCTACACTTGAATTCTTGATTCGGAGAACAGGAAGATGAACGATTGGGGCTTAGGGTTTGAGGAAATGAAGTTTCTTTCTCCAACGGTCGGGTTTTAAGTGCGCCAGTACGCTTGAAGTTACAAATTTATTTATTTTTACTTTGACAACGACAGCTAACTAACCTAGCCAGCTGCCATAAAAAGACAAAATTGAAGAATTTTGAAAATTGTAGGCAAAAAATCTTTTGAAAATACGTTTTTTACTTTGAACTTTTGGGCGCAGCCATTAATGAAGGGTTCAAGAATAAAATCTATTTATTGTTTCATAAAAAATACATTTATAATTCTCAAACAATTACCTTGATTAATATGAGGCAATCCTACAAACCAACTGCAAGAGTCACCAATATGAAAAGCGAACCACGTGCAATATGATGAGCAATTTTAATTGAGAAAAAATTTTTTTTAAACCAAAAAATAATATTTTTTTGATTATCTATATATATAAAGCAAAAGACGGAGAATGGGAAAACATTCAAAACACCAAAAAATGCCTTTGGTTAATGCAAACATTAAGAATTGAAATTATTAATTAAATGAAGATAATATGGTAAATTCACACTTTTTCATATTAAAAAAATTAAAAGTAAAATAAATATCAGATAATGGATCATATTTTTATGGAACACAACTACCCGTTATTTTTTTTAATTCTAAAATAAATTTAAAATTTTTATAAAAAAAAACCTCTCGCAGGCGCAAAAGCGCGTGCGGAGAGGCTAGTATACATTATAGAGAAATTTTCTCTTTTTCAATAATTGAAATAGGTAATCAAATCAATCAAATTATAAGAAAATTTTCTCATAGCTAGCTATATATTTTTAATTTTCTAGCACATCAAATCATCTTAAAATTTGATATGCCATCAAACTTTAAAGTTTAATAACTAATAAATTAATAATTACAACCCAAAAATCAATAACTTCAAAGTTCCACCAAAATTCAAATTAAAAATCATTATTTGGTTGTTTATTAGCCAATGAGAATACCATGCATCAAAATTACAATCAAACCAAATTGGGCATTGCAATCAAACAATATTATAGAGCCTGAGCCTGTTTGATAACTATTTCAGTTTATAGTTTCTTATTTTTCAGTTTTAATTTGTAAAAAAATGAAGAAAAAAAATGTTGAAAGCAAAAAAAGGAAAAAGAAGCAAGACCACAACTCCAAAGAGAAGACCAAACAAAGGAAATAACTAGCAACTTAGACATAGGAGAAACTAAATGAAGTCCAACAAAGGAAGCCTAAAAGCCAATTTTTCTCACAGTTATACAAACTTTCCAAAGTGCCCTAAACTATTAGGACAAGAATAAAAATAAAACTAAAAATGTTTGTGGCATTCAAGGTTTGACTTATAATTGAGGGCATAATTGGATTTCGAAAATGAATATGATTAAATATATTTTTTTTTTGGGACAGAAATATGATTAGATATCTTGTGTAGCTATGAGATGTGTGTTGCAGCTAAAAATGTTGAGAAAACGTAAAGGGCTTATAGTTCAAGTGGAAGAAAAGGAAGAAAAAGAATCACAAAAAAATGAAAAAAGTAATATATAATGGATGCGGAAAGCCTCTCCAAAACAATAGAATACTAAAACCAACAACAACTGGAAAACAATTCAAATATTTGTATTTCAAATACAAATTCATAATGTAATGACTCAAATTATGATTTTGGTCTTTGTAGTTTGATTAAGTTCCACTTTGGTCACTCTAATTTCAATTGCTGCAATATGAATCATGTAGTTTACTAATTATTACAATTTAAGGACAAAAACTTAATTATGAAAACTTTTTATATAGAATTAGTGTGGTGTTTTTACCCTTACAAGAATCCCAATTAACTCACCTGATAATTATGTAAAAAAAAGTGACTGAATTAAGTTATTGTTCTTAAACTACAACAATTACTAAACTACTAGCCCATTGTCACACTCGTGAGCGTGAGCGTGTGCCAATTGGTTTTTTTAGATTTGTTATTTTAAAATTAAAGAAGATAACAGGTAGTTGTGTTCCATAAAAATACGACCCATTATCTTATTTTGGAATTAAAAAAGATAATGTGTAGTTGTGTTCTATAAAAATAGGATCCATAATATTATTTTTTTAAATATGAAAAAGTGTGAATTATCATATTATCCTCATTTAATTAATAATTTCAATTCTTAATGTTTGCATTAATTAAGGGCATTTTCTGGTATTTTGAATGTTTTACCATTCTCTGCCTATTGTTTTATAAGTCTTAAGTTACAACAATATTAATCATGATTCTCTTCTAATTGATGCTTGTAACCGGGGTTAGGTATTACATCTCCCCTTTCTTTTCCCTTCCCGTTCGGTAACGTTTTATGAGAAAACGTTTTCCATGAGAATGAAAACAACTTTTTTTGTTTTCTACAAGTATACATGAACTTGTTTTCATTTTATGAAAACGTTTTCCATGAGAATGAAAATATGCTACCGAACGTGTTTTTGACTCATTTTGTAATGTTTTCTGAGAAAATGTTTTCCAAGAGAATGAAAACAACTTTTTCTGTTTTCTACAAGATATACTTAACTTGTTTTCATTTTATGAAAACGCTTTCCACTTAATAAAAACACGCCATCGAACGTGTTTTTGACTCATTTTGTTTTACGAAAATAAAAACAATCTCAAAACGTTACCGAAAGCCACCAAGTTCCCTCATACCGTTGAGGTTCCTAAAAAAAGTCTTAAGGTTGAGGTTCCTAAAAAAAAGTCTTAAGTTACAACACTTTTTTTTTTAAATTTTAATGAAGAAGAGGTAAATAAAACCAGTCAATTAATTGTCAAAAGTGTCGAAGTTAAATTGTCTCAAACTTAGGGGACCCAACAGCAGAACAAAGTCCATAAAATTCCTTATCATCATCTAGTCCATTTCGGCTTCTTTTCCCTCCTCTTCTTCCTCACGGCAAAACCAAACCAACCACAAAACACAGAGATGGCCATGCCACCATGGCCTTCTTCATCATCACCTTCCATTCTCTCTCCACATTGCGCAACTCACCACCCTCTTGTTTGCTCCCACACTTCTCTCTCTTCATTACCCAAAACTGCTACTGCCCTCTTCAGCTTATTAACTTTTCAAACGCTTCCAAAATTCCCGTTGAATAATAACAAAAGAATCCAATGCGCTGAAAAATGCTCTTCAGCTTCAAGTCTTGATCCCAAGTCCGGAGTTTCAGTCTACAAGCCCAAGTCCTATGAAGTTCTTGTCACTGATGCTGCAAAATCGCTTGCTTATGCTCTTGAAGATGGAAAGACCCGCTTGGAGATTGATTTTCCGTAAGTCTTTTTGCACTTTTTATTTGGATTTGTTGAAAAGTCGATGAGAATATGTGGAAGGTTTTGAAGTAGATATTGTTTGGAATTTTGGT
Organism: Prunus padus; assembly: GCA_024362665.1. Taxonomy (NCBI): domain Eukaryota; kingdom Viridiplantae; phylum Streptophyta; class Magnoliopsida; order Rosales; family Rosaceae; genus Prunus; species Prunus padus. Next base: position 18,921,844 of record JANFAM010000010.1, on the reverse strand, counting down.
CTTTGGGTTTTGTTTGTTTCATGGGAAATTAGTAATTTTCAGAGCCAGAGTGATTTATTGATGCCCATTTGTGTTAATTTGGCTTGGAATGGTTTTATGAGCAAAGCCGAGTTTAGAAATTTTCAATTTTTTTTTTTATGAAGGAGGAATATTGGCTAGGGTTTACCAGAGGCGATGGGGGGTAAAAGTAGGATTCAAATGAGTGATGACTACTTAGGAATCTTGACTGTTTGGTACTATGAATAACTTGCCATCTAGAAGAAAGAAGGAAAATATCTTAAAAAGGTTTAGAACCTTGTGAAAATGAATAAATGGAACAAGACATTCGGGAAAATTGCTTGATGAAGATAAAGGACCTAAATTTGGCAAAGATAGGGATGCCTGATAAAGAACAACATTATCTTGGAGGTGCTTTAACAATAGAATGAGGTAATGTAGTTTAGAGACTACTAGATCAAGGAATTACTTTTCCTATCGAACCATAGTAATGTGAGTTCATTCCTGTTTGGAATTCCAAACTGCTTTTCCACTTGGAAATTTTTGTTAGCTGTATCTTATTGTTTAGGCGTTCTAGTGGCTTTCATATATTCTCCTAGTACTTGTTCTTTTTCATGTACCTTATTTTTTTTTGAGCTTGTGCCTCCAGACCCCTGCCTAGCAACATATCTTCTTAAAAGGTATCTCTCTTTGATACAAAATTATTAGATGGCTGGATGACCCATCATGGTTTACACCTGCTTACTGGAGATTGTTTTCACCTATTGATTGTAAAAGCATCCTGTTTTGACTCCATGTAGTCCTCACAGTTGTTTGTTGATTTATTATTTTTCTGTCAGTCCTTATTTTTGATATAGTAAATGCTTTAAAATCATGCTATTCTATACCCTACTATCATTGTTCTTCTTTGGTTTCATCTTATCAATCACAGTGATATAGCTTGTTGATGACACATAGCAATCTGAATGCATGAGACACGATTTTCTCAACTTCCTAAACATGTAAAAGATGACTTCATTGATGCCCGCGTACAACTGGCCTTGGCTGTTGTAAGGAAGCTCAAAGAAAAAAGGGAAACGAGAGCTTGCATTGTAAGTTGAATTTTGGTTTCATATGACGTATTATATCTTCCATTTGAAGAGTATGTTAACAAAATTTCTTTCTTCTGGTGTTTCCTGATAAGCCAGAAAAGCGCAGGGCCTCTTAGCTCTTTAAAACCACTATTGACACGGTAAAAAATAACTCATGATTTTACTAATCGTTAATTATTTTTATGTAATCAAGTGTATCAGAATCTCCTCAGCCCACAAACTCAGATTTGGTATAGTGAATTGGGATAAATTTTTGGAGTCACAGAAAAAGGCTAAAAAAAGTAAAATACATTTCGTAACATGCTTTTAAATAAAATTTGCATTTCTTATGAAAGAAGTAATGTACACTTATTGATTTTTTTTGAGATTTTAAGGATTACCAAGTTTGTTATGTGTTTATACCTTTATCTTATAGCCACGAGAACTATTCACAAAGTAGATTACAGTTCAACAATAACTCCTTGTATCATTGTTTTCATTATGATTTTTTTCTTCAGCTCGATGACATAACCATAGGTTCCCTGGATGATGTCCCCAGTGGTCCAGTCACCAACTTCTTTAGATCTATAAGGAACACACTTGATTTTGACTTTGAAGATGAAAATGAAGGTTGGTCATAACTTATAGGACTCAAATGCTTGCTTGTTTTCCCTTTTCAATTGATTGCTTTGCTTGTATTCCTCTTCATAGCTTTCACATCAACTGAAGAATTTTCATGCTAATTTGATAGTTTTTTTTTTTTTTTTTGGTTCAATGCATGATCCATCTATATAATGAAGAGTATTAACTTCTTTGTTTTTTGGTGAACAATAATCATCCTACAATGCTGGGCACACATTGAAGAGTATTAACTTTCATCTCTATGTCATCTCTTATAATTGCAGGTCGTTGGGCAATGAGCCTCCCTCTCTTTATGTATTCATTAATTGTAGCACCCGCAACCTTGCTCCAATAGAGAAGTATTTGGTATGGTCTCGTCATTGTTAGCTCTCTCAACCGTTTTGAAGTTTTGAATTTCAAATATAATTTCAATAAATTTTTTGAATGAATGCTCTTTCCGACCATTAACTTTTGTTCTACCTATATATGATTTTTATGCCTGATGATTGTATGCTTGTATAAGAATTAACTATGATCTTACAACTTCAATTCTTTTAATGTTTTTTAGGGTGCCATGACTTGTTGATACTTACTAATTATATTAATTAATGTTTCCCAATAATAATATTTTGGTAAGAATCAGTTTAATATGAGTTCATCTCTCTAGTGCTGCAAATTCATCTATTGGAATCTAAAAACCACCGTTTGATCTAGAAATCTAGAAACAGACCCAAAAAGGAAAAAAAATACAGAAAATCAAGAAGATGGGCACAATTGGGGAAAGATTTGAATGTGTGTACATGTACTTATCTATATGTTTCAACAAATTTATTTGCATTCAAATTCAGCCATTTCGAGACTATGAACTTGAAATTTACAGCTCTAGAAATTGAATGTGCTAACACTGGTTATCTGTGATATATTGAATATGTGCTCCCATTTGCATTCCTGGATCTGTGCTGTGTGGTTTAAGACTAATGTTGGTTCTGTTTCTCCCTAATTTTGGCAATGCATTACTTCTGCAATCTGCTTTTCTGAAATTGTGTATAAAAGATACGAATATGTTTAAGATTTTGAAGTTTCTAGGAAAGAAAAAATTCCTTTAGCAATGTTACTAACTCAAAACTACCCAAGCATTGAGAATTTAAATCCAAAGCCCAAAGTGTTATTGATTGTACTGTATTGTTGGTAAGTGGAGTGCACCATGTTCCAGTTGCTCTTCTGTCTACTGCTATTGTCTACTTTCCTGACAACACCGTTTCATACAGATAACCTAGGTTGTTGGTTCTGGTTTGGAATTTCTGACTGCAAAACAATGTCTTACCAGCTGTTAAATACGGCTTACTGAAATGGACTAGAAAATTGATGTCTTGTAGCAGCTTTTACCTCGTCTATGGTCATTTTCTCTTTCTTTATTTAACAAATTTCAGAAGTTACCAGTTTCCCTCTCAAATCATTTAAACATTCAAATGCAAAAACATATTATGAAAGGATGTGATCAAATATTGCAGAGTGCTACTTGGTGGGAAGAAGATGTTGAGTTGGAAGTATCTTCTGCTTGGTGTAATTGATCAGCTGAAAGATATGAATGCCAGTGTTCCAATGGATCCGGGATACTCAGTCTAGTCTGATAATACTCCGATGTAATCAAGGCATGATGTTTTTTTTTGGGATTTTTATGGTGAAACAAAATGAAAACCGGTATGCAAAATAACTCATTTGTTTCTGAAGTAGAAAATTAACCATTTCTGTATTGGGAAAGACCATCGTGTCTGAGATATGAGTTGAGATGGATTGAGATGAGCATATAAAGCGCTTTCTCCATATGCAGAAACAGTTGGTTTTTCTAACTTTTGAAAGAAGAGTTCTTTTTCTTGATTTTTATTTTGGGTCATTGGAGCATTAAACCCATGTTTTGCCCCCTATTTATTTTATTTTATTCATTTATTGTATATATCAAGAGTTTGTTTAGTACTTAGAAAATTGGCATTTAGATTGCTAATCTAGTTTTGGAGAGCTTGAAAAATAGCTTAACTTTGTGGTGTAAATTTGATTGTTGAGCAGCGTTTGGCTGTGCCCTGGGAAAGAAAGTTGCAATTGCTGAGAACATGAGATTCCATCAAACATGAACTCGTTAAGCCAAACACCAACTTGAGTATCGTTCGTTGCTGGTGGACTCTAGCAGGACATTCTTCCCTTTATGAATAATATCATACAAGGAAGACTATGACTACCATTTCATGCAGCTACATAATGTTGGCATCCATTTGATTTGATGACACATCAAGCCTATAAACATATAATAAACTGCCACAAAAAAATCTTACATTTTATACAGCTCTTGGATTTTGGACATCAATTCTTATCATCATAAGCTGAGAAGTCAGGTTCAGGGGGCTTCTGCAGCATCATCAGCTCCGTCCTACCTATGCTACCTGTGCTACTTGCACTGCGACGCCTATGACCGCGAAGCGCTTTTGCTGCAAAGCGGGATGCAAAGAAGGTGGCACGGAGCTTGCTTGTAATAGAACCGCCTCGATAATCATCATCATCATCATCATCATCTCCTTCACTGTAGTCAAAGCCTTCTTCCTCCTCCTTACGCAGTTTTTCTGCCAATTTTCTCCTGTAGTGGCGCCAAGCAGCTTGGATGAAGCAGGCTGCCCAAGTCCTCCACTGTTGGGAGTAGAAACGGAAGGTGTACTGAACCTGTCTGCTATGAAGATGCCTAAACTGGCTGGCAACAAATTTCAACTCCTCTGCTTCTAAAGCAAAAGCCTCAACCTCAGTTATAGCCTTCACGGTTCGAGTAGATGATGGTAAGTTAGAACCAGCTTTAGGATCCAATGCCCATGTTAGGAGCTCTTCACCACAAAAGTCTCCTTCTTTTAGCACACCGCTGTTGAAAAATCCACTCCTACCACCATCTGTCGTCACACTTTCTAGGCGACCACGAATGATGAATAACATCTCACCAACGGGGTCCCCTTCCCGGACAATATAGGTATTCTCTGTGCATAGACTTGGTTTTAGACGCTCACAAATGGCATCAAGCAACCGCTCATCCATATTGGCAAAAAGAGGCACCTGCATATATACGAGTTAGGACTGTGTGAACTTAATCATCATCACAATACAGAAGCGCAAATATGAGAAGACCGACTTGGAAGAATTATAAAGATCATACAAGGGGAAGTTTGCAAATTAAATGAAAAGCAGAAAAATTATGTATGAATTAAACCCCATGGCCAAGAAGGTAGCATGCTTCCTTAATTTAACTTGACCATTTTGAAGGAAGAGCCATCTAATTAGCTTTTCATCAAAGCGCATTGATATGTATGTGCATTCCATGCATAAGATTGATGAGGAAAACAACAGGTATAGCTTAAGACTGTTGATCAGGGAAAACATAGCCTTTGTAAACATATATCTGCAATTACATTATAACATTAATGAATAAGAATGAACATTGACATAAGTGTGGATACTTACCCTTCTAACCAAATTCAAGCAGAGATGTCGTTTAATGTCCCTTCTGAGATCTTTTGGAAGACTCCGGACAATGCTCTCCTCATCTACACCTCGAGTCTCCAACCACTTGTATTGATCATAGCGTCGAACCCTTTCCCTAAGATCTTGTGGAAGCCAACGATGGTGCATCCACTGCTCAGAGTCACGCTTTTTAATCCTCATCTCCTCAAGACGAATTGTGAGAGACTGAAGGTAGGTCTGGTGAAATTCATTAAACGTATCAGTTTTCTATGGCTTAAAGTTAGAAACCACATACAAAGTAGAAAGCAGAAACAAGTTTGCAGAATTATGGTATGTTCCATAAAAATAGTTTCTGGTGAATCTAATTGGTGGAACGTCATAATAATGATTCGGATCAACAATGACCAACATATCCCCATCATGAAAGCAAAGGCTCTCTACGAGCATCCTCATCTTCAACCAACATTTACAAAATAGACGAATATGAAGCATCCACAACATTAATTTATGCCTCACCTGTATATTTCCAATCAGAAGGGCAAAGAGGATGAGGCCAAAAATGCCTATCCCTATGGAAAATAGAATCTCTAAAGCAAAGGTACTGGTTTCAAGCCCCTGGCCAAGTGTACTGCAGAAAGTGAAATAACAATGTGCTGAAATTAATCAGATTTGAGAACCGAAATCAAAACATTTTGTGCACTTTAACAATACAAAATATTCACTGAACTTTGAATGCAAAGAAGATGGCTTAAAAGTTGATGAGCATTGCATATGAAGGATGCATTAGTTTTAGATATCACAGAACAACAGTCAAAACATATGATGTCAATATGCAACATAATTGAAGCTTATCTAAACACACTAGGAAGAAATCCTGCCTACACAAACTCTTCCTTCTCTGCACTAACTTTCTTCTGCAGAGATGTTGCATATTTTTATAAGGTATGCATACAGATGAGGCACAGGTGAAGTAACAAGACCATATGGAGACTCATCTGCAGTATGTGGTATCATCACCACAGGCAGTAACAGCAAAGAGGCTTGCAATGGGAAAATGAAGTTGAACTAATCTCAGCAGGAAAAAAAAGTATAAATAAAAAGAACAGTGTAATTATTCACTTTTTCCTTGGTATTAGAACATCAGCTATAGTATAGAGATAATTATTTTTTAAAAATATTGATAAATGAGTATCATACCTTAAATTTTTCAGTCCCCACCACAAACAGAATAAAAATTTGGAGAAAAATTCTGTGGATGCAATGACCTTTGAACTTATCGCCTCTGTAAAGATTCCAAAATTAAATGGCGTATTGTCACCTTCAGCGGTGCAGCTCTTATTAAGAACATCCACTCTGATATCTGACCATTCTTTGTATCCTGGGACATTTTCAGAAATGCCACAGTACAAGTAGTTTATCGTACATTTTTTACTTTCAATACAAGCCTCCCTCCAGCATGTGTCATAGCGCTCTACAGCTAACAAGTACCAGGCAGCCCCAGTGACCTGTAAAATTTTATCGAAAAATGGTCGAAAATTTTCAATAAATTGGTTAAGACACCCTACAAGATACTTGAGCTACTAGTATCCAGAAAATAAAAATGTATGAGAAGTAAACGCTTAAACCATAATAAGAACTTAAGCTTGTCATGAAGATTCAGTCAGGAATGGGGATTGGTGGTTTCGAACTCAGACCTCTTAAAAACAAGGATTTGATACCATGTTAGACAGCCACGGACCCCAAGCCAACAATGGATATCAAGCTAATAAACTCCACAAAAAGCAAGGAGAGAGCTATACAGCAAACCACGAAGGAGAAGAATTATGAAGTAAAACAGTACGCTTATGTAACATGAGAGTAATACTTACTTGCGCAGCCAGCAAAAACCAGAGCAAATAGTATGCAGCCCCGGCCCAAGCACTTTCGGCGAAAGAGCCTGCACTCTTTTTAAGGTCTGAATTTAAAGCTAGTAAGCGGATAAATCTTGGCAATAATTGAAACCAGACAATAAATAGCAATGCCTGTTTCGTAGCCAATACCTCTGACCCTGTTCCATGCAAGAATCTCCAAACCACAATCTGTAATAATGAACAAACATGATAAGAGAACCATCTTTTTCTATTCCAAAGTTTATTGCCATCCAAATTAGCTTACAGTATATAGTATTAAGCCATAGGAGTCTTAAAGTTTAGATACTAAAGTACAATATGCAGCAAAGTCAGTGTGTCAAGAACAATAACAAATATTCATAAATGCATGCGGACTAACAGAAATTAAGCATGATTTTTCAGACCTGTGGTAAGGGTAGCACGGAAACAAAGTCGACAAAGAAATAGCGGTGTAGATATCGCTTTGCTATCTGTGAAGAATCTATCACAAGTTCACCTCTTCCGAAAACCCGAGATGATGGGGCAATATAAGCTGTGCGAAACTGTAAAGTCATGCGAATAAGGTAGAAAGCATCTACTAATGACCGCACAGTTATAGTTGTGGCTGCTAAGTTTCTATCAATAGTGAGGCAATCTTGTTTCTCATCGAAGATTGGAAGGTAAAAGAACAAAGGATCAATGGATATTGCAAAGATACATGATATGACAAAAAGCCTGTTCCATAACAGAAGGGACTTGTCTTGGGGGTCAAATATCTTTCTATCAGACACTTTAAGATCTTCCGGGAACACTGCACGGGTGACCCCAGTTCTTAATGTTCTACCAAATGTCTTTAGTCCATCTGATCCCCTCTGAATTCCATACTTCAATGATTTTGATGATGTTGCCTTTCTGTTTCTCCCAGTAAAAGGTAATGCCTCAATATGAAATACAGATTTCTTCATTTTACTGGTATCAGCACTCATCGATATTGTAGAGTCCAAGTCATCCAATCTACAGTTACCAATATATGCCAAGTCATAATAGAGAATAACAATTCATCATTGTTAAGAATCCATATCGATTTTGTGGCATCCAGTCTGCAATTTTTCTATTTGAGATATGATATATGTATGACACAGGTTAGTGTCCTAATTGTATACTTGTTAAAAATACATAACCATATGGTTGTGAGAAAATTGCATAAGTATATTTTTAACTTTGAGCGTCTGAAATTTGTCATGTTTTCAGGGACTACCATAACCACCCAACAGGGTAATTGAATATGGTATAGTTCAATCACGACCTCTAGAAAGATGTATCTTATGGGAAACAAAGAACATCAATCAATGTATCTGTTGGAAAAAAGAAAACATTTTAAGGCTATCAGCTGCAAACTACTAGAAAATTTGTCAAGTCCAAGCTCAAAATTGGCGAAATCTAGTGTTCTACAGTACGTAAATATGGTTTCATTAAGCAAAGCTTTTGAGTTTTTAGTTGACCCAAAGCCTCAGATAAGGCCTATATGTTGACAATCATAGTCTTCAGAAGAAAAAAAAAGGAAAATATGGAAAGCAAAATGCAAGGAGTAACAGATACAATGTACATTACATACCTGACAAATTTCTCTTTCTGGCCACCAATGTATTGTGACTTGTAACCACAATCAAACATTTTTTGCAATCGGTTACATAGATACGAGGCTAGAATATGAGAATTCACAGGCAAGTCCCAAGTCAAGTCACTGAGTGGCATAACATAAAGCACAAATTATTCCATCAAAGTAAACAGATGTGATGCTGCCATGGATACATTGAAAAACAGAAAATATAAAAAATGCACTCAAGTCTCTGAGCTTCATATTGTCCAGAGAGAGAAGATAAACAAAATAGAATGCAGTTACTTATCTAATGATCTTAATATAACAACATGGTAGTCATTCACTCATGCATGCTTCAGCATCCAGCTAAACCAATCTCAGTGCTTTTGAAAGTCCAATAAAATTAACAAAGCAAAATCATGCTTCAATATCTTTCCATGCTGTGTGCCATAAAGCTTGAGACTTCTGCTTTCAGGTGATTTTTAAGTGTCTAAATTAATTGTGTAATTGGTTGTATTAAAACTTTATTTCCCGTTTTTCCTTTTCCTTTTCCTTTTACATTTTCACTTGCCTAAGTAAAAATGAAAACACAAAAACAGTGGGGGTGGGGGTGGTGTAGGCAATCATGAGCCCTGAGGGCTTGGAATGAAGCATATAAAATGATGCAGCCAAAACCAAACCCAACTAGGTCCCAAAAATGGGAAATTCCATGTTATTGAGGTTCTTTGAGTTAATCTAATTCCAATAGAAACTTGGCCAAACTGTTGTATTGATTCTCAAAACATTCCTTTATATTATTTTCTGGTGCATATATCATTCTCAGCTCCAAATGCCTTAACCCAATAAGTCATTCATGAAGTCCCACATCATTTTTGACTTCCTGGTGCTAATTTCCATGTTTCTAAGTTGTGTAGGAGAATGAGAAAACGAAATTTAGACTAAATGTAATTTCTCCATTAATTATCTGAATTTTTTTTCTTCTCATTTCCTACCATTGATCCAAGTATTTGGCATTGTTAAGGATTGCATCATGATCTATCATCTCACATATAATTTAATATTTGAAAACAGAATCAAGAAGAAAATAAGAAACAAAATATAATGAAGGGATGAACTTACATTGAAAATATTCAGCTTTGATTCTCTAATAATAATTCATGAATCTTTTGGAAGATATTGAAAAGATTAGGGTTTGAGGAGGAGAAAGACGGTGGCTGATTTAGAGAGAGAAAGGCGGATCATAAGGAAGGCTGGTATTGAGGACAATGAGGAGGGTGGGAGGGGAGCCAGACCGTTATACCGGTCATGCAAAGAAGTTAAATCCAAAACATAGAGCATGGTCGACTTGGGCTAGTAGCTTTGCTACCTTTGTTTTCCATTTTAAAAATTGCAAGGGTTTGTAGCTCAAGTGATTAAAAATATTTACTTCCACACCTGACGTCTATATTTAATTCCTCCCTTCCTCAATATTGTTTGTGTAAAAATAATAATAATAATACAATTCCATTAAAGGCAAATGCATTGCCTCTCTCGTCAAATCAATATAAAATAACATGTAGACCTGGCAACGTGTTGTGTTTTATTGTGTGTGTGGTGTGCCAGATTATGCTTAATCCAAATCCAATTCATTAACTTATCATACCCAAATATATAACCCAATTCTTTTCGCAAATTTCAATATCATATCGTGGTCGTGTTGTGTTTCACCGGTTTACCCATTTCTTTCTGTTTTTTTTTTGTCAATTGAACACCAAAATATAAAATATTATCAAATAATATCAAGTGTAAAACACAGAGAACACCTTTTAATACCATAAAAACTTATGCCAAAGAAATTACATAACAATTCACCAACCATTTTACCCAAAAAAAAAACATACCTTGGCCTTGAGGTAGTAAAACTCCTTCAAACGGCCTGCCAAACCAAAAAGAGAGAAACAACGTTATATTAACTTACTAACTGATTAGCACTTGAAATATACTGCCTAAAAATATATATAAACTTGATACATATTCAACTCATTCCCTCGTAGTTCAAATATTTTGAAACGTAATGATTGCAGCACCCATAAAAACATACATTGCTGTATAATACACTAACTTTGACTTTGAATTGTAATTTGTACCAGACAAACATCATGTGAATTAGTCATGTCACCATGGTAATCCATTTTTGAAAAGAAGACAAGAAGATGCCGTGACATATTTCCTAAACTAAATAAGCATCCATTTTTTTATAAAGATAAGATATAAAGGTCTAAGTACTTAATGATGAGACCTCTCATAAATTTTGGTACAACGAAGCAAAACTTACCCAATTTTTTCATACCAATCTATCATGTTTCCCTTGTTTCCCTTGAGCTCTTTCAATTTAAATCTTAAGGCCGTAAGACACCACATTTTTTATTTTTTATTTATTTTTGAATCATCGTTGTCTTCAACTTGAGAAGGAAGGCCCATATCCTGACGAGCATTTTTGCTCACCACTTTAATCAAATGTGTACCATAATCACCATTCCAACACTCGACATGTGTCCATGAGCATAACCATGATTCCATAAATATAAAGCAAAGAATTAACTATAGTTAGGCCCATGGATACGTGTCCAGTATTGAAAAGGGTGGTTAAAGTTGTGAGCAAAAATATTTCCATATCCTGACTAGGTCTCCTTGTGTATTTGAATTTAACTATGTAATCTTGTTTTATTTTATTTTTATAATATATGCTATCTTAGTATTAAATATTGTTTTTTCTTTCAGAATTCCTACTTCTGTCACGTATGGCCCCAGCCTGTATGGGTGGACTTAAATTAAAACATCTTATTTATCCACATAAGGATTATGGATACATGATTAGGACAACCTTTTTTTTTTCCTCCTGAAACGTCATGCAATGTTGGTATACATAATTGTCTCTACAATGTCTAAATTAAATAAGTGTGATAGTCGTAATTGTTCTAATCATTAACCTATTATTAGTGGACAACAAGGATCAATTTTACATTTATAAAGTATTGATCACAGGAATGCAATTTGATGATTTTTTAAATTACTTATGTGATGAAAGATATACAAACATGATTGTATATGAGTGCTGCTATTTTCACCGCGTGCCCTATTTCTTAACTTACCTTATCTTCCCATTTACTATGTAAATTTGAAAAAACACAATCTTATCTTTCCATCCATCATTATTCCTAAAATACCCTTTAAATATTAATTTAAGCAAATTCTCTTTGCTAATCATTAGTAGTTGAGATATGGAGAGGATCAAGTTGTGTTAGACAGATTGGATAAATGTTTTAGTCTAATATTTTGATTTTCTGGATCTTTTAGTTTTTTATTCTTTGCCTTGTAGTTTCTAAAAATATTATGGATAAATGAGTTGAGGTTTTTTCCCTAAGTCCTTAGCAGTATTTTACAAAAGGTAAATTTGTCTTTAAAATTTTGAAGATAAGGTGAATAGGAAAATAGGATATGTGGTGGAAATAACAACACTCTTGTATATAATCGGTAAGATGAAACATTTTCTCTTGAAAAAAGCTAGGTCAATCTTGACATCTTTAAGACCTAACTAAAAGGATATGAGTTCCTTTTTTCACTATTTATTTATATTGAGCATATAAAACTACATGTTACACCATGGTCGTACAAATCCAAAATACAATTTAATATTAGATTTGCAAAAAAATAAGATCCTTTTAGTCCCTTCCTCTTTTGGATATTACAAGACATTGGTTATCTTTTGAAAGATGTTCGTCTTCATATGGTGCGACATATTTATAAGGAAGCTGGTAGCTGATGCTCTAGCCAATTTTGGTTGTGTAACTTTCCTTTATTTTTATCGTAAAAATTATGTATGAGGTTCGGAATTTAGGGCTTCTTAGAGGAGCCTTTGTGTAATTTATTTTTGTTATAAATAAAAAATCCTTATCTAAGAATGACAATCTAATTAATTTATGTTTGATTCCGTCCCATCATAATACTCTCTCTCTCTCGTTTTGGCCTGTTCATCCCTAGATAAAACTAGGGCCAGGAAAATAAGACCAAAACCGGTCGGACCAAACTAATTGGTTTAATTTTTATTTATTATTTTAATTTTTTCGGTTAAAATTCAAACCAAACCGGCTAATTTGGTCGAGTTCACGGTTTGAGATATACCAAACCGCCGGTATACTTGAACCAAATCGGTTAGCATTAGTACTTAAATATCTAAAAATTTGTAGCCAAGGGTGTTCGATCCCTTTACCTCCATGATGAACTTTAAGCCCTAAACCAATGTGACACCAAGTTATTTCGTGTTAATTATGTAAAACCAATACATTTCACCGCTTTCAAGTCCAAGAAAATTTATATTTAAAAAAAAAACCTTAAGTGATAGGGCTTACATAACCCTATCCTTGCATGCCCTTAGGATTCAAAAATTTTGGGTTCGGATCGGGCTTTACAGGTTTTTAAAATTTTCAAATGTCAAGGCTAGAGCTTGCTCAATGGGTTGGGCTGGATTGGGCCTCCTATGGGCCTAGACTGGCCGACCCTTTTTTTTTATTTTTTAATTTTTTATAATAAGTATTTTATAACTTAATTCATAATATATGTAAACAAAATAAAAAAGTTTATTAAGTTATTCTACACGTTATATTATCTATATATATAAAGCAGTAGTTCTTAAAAGTGAAATTTTTATAAATTCCCATAATATTCTTGGTAAACTAAAATATCAAAACACACAGGTTTTAATAAAAGGAGGACAAAAGAGTAAAACAACACTAAATTTTTTATTTTAAAAAAAAAGAAAAGAAAAAGACAAAGAGCAATTAACAAAATAAAATTTTTTTAAAAAAAAAAAGAAAAAGAAAGGAAAAGACGTGCTAAAAAAAAAAGAAGATTAGCAGTTAACAAAATAAATTAAACAAAAGAAAAAAAAGAAAAAGATGTGCTATAAAAAAAAGAAGATGAGGAGTTAAAAATAATTAAATAAACAAAAGAAAAAAGAAGAGTGGAGGTTTCTTAAAGCAGATTAGCCGTTAAAAACAAAATAAAATAAAAAAAGAAGCAGAACCCACGAACCCACGAATTCGCAACACTCCCAAGTGGAGAAAAAGCTCCAACACCTCACCCAAACCATGTCACTTATATCCTCTTCATTATGTTCTCTGGCTATCGTAATTTCGTGCGAAGTTTGCAACACAACAAACATGCCAGCTCAGCGACTCTGCAATTGAAGGTAATTTTGCTCCCATGCTTCTTTATGTGTTAATGCGGGTCAGTTTCTTCCAACATCATATGCTGATGTTTTTAATTTTGCAAATTTCTTGAATTTTCGATTTCTTGATTTCAGTCGTTTGTGCTGCTATCAATCGGTATATAAGTTCCACTATTTTCTGGGCGTCGATTCAAAGGCCATCTCTGATACACAAATGATTTTTAAGATTACTATTTTCAGGTATGATAGACGTTCTCTTTGATTAATTTCAGGGCTCATTCATCTAAATTTTTTCAGGTATTTGTTTTTTCTTTGATGTGGTTGTTGATTTTTTTCTGGGGAGATGGTTTTGCTTTTTTTTTTTTTTTTAAAGGTTAAGTGATTGAAATTGTTTGGATTTTCTGAGATTTCAGTGGTGATGGGTCTGTAAAGTAACTGATTTTGAAGAGAAAATTGCGAGGGATTTCGCTCTCAATAATAAATCTTTTAGTTTTGGATCCTGAATCCTAGGTTCGTTCTCACTTCTCAATTCCCTTCTCCTCGAGTTTGATTGCATTGCAATTTGCATTGATGTCTCTCTTTATCTTTGAAACTTGGCCTTGCGGTTTAATTCGATTCATGCCCTCCTCCATCTTCTTCCACACAATACAAAGCAATGAATTCCTCCACTTTTGTTGCAGTTAATCTCTTTTCTTTTGTAAGAAGAAGCAGGGGAGTTGTTTTTTTCTTGATGGATTAATCTAATTAAGTTAAATGATTTATTTTTCAGTTGTTAAGTCCCAGTCAAATATGAAGTTGGATTTTCTTTAGAATCAAGGTAAATTTATGGCCTTTGCTTTATTTTTTTACCTTCAAGTTGTCCCTATTATCCGTTTTCATATTTCTCTAATGCAACTATATATCATGTTTCAAGGTTAGGCTCTGTTTCAGAATGGATTAATTTAGTTGTGACGTACTTTTCAGAAGTTAGAGAGGCATCCGTATCTTTCTTCCCATTCAAATATATAGAGCTATAAAAACGTCTATCTAAGAGTTTTGGAAGCAAATGTACAAGAAAATATTGAACAATCCAATCTAAGTCTCTTAAAGCCCTAGAGTAGTACCATATTAGATGTCTCAAATTCAATTTGCTGATTTTTTAAATTTTGCAGAAGCCTTGGATTAGATGTTTCAATTTCAATGTGTTTGTGAGAATACAATTTTGGGTCAGTAATTTCCTCTTTCGATTTCTATCTTGGGGAACTCTTAAATGGAATAGGAAACCAATATCATTAGTTTACTATGAAACCTGAAAGTGGTTAATACTCTGGGTTTGGATGATTAAGCTACTTGGAGTTCTAATGATCTATGAAAATGACAGCTGGAAACTTGAGCTCCTGAGTGGAGATAAGCTAAACATTTTTAAGTTTTTGCTATTCAGTCTGATGCAATATAATTATTGGATTTGCTTTTGTTTGATTGGACTTCATCTTTGCAGTAGCTGCTGTTATCCTGATATGCTCGAATGTTCAAATGGCTCTCTTCTGTTTCTTCAAGCTTCGTGACAAAAGCCGGTGTTTTTCCGGGGACAAGCCACATTAGTTTTATAGGTAAGTGACTGAAATTGTTTGGATTTTCTGATATTTCAGTGGTGATGGGTCTGTAAATCATTTAGCTCTCTAACAATAAATCTTTTAAAATGTTAAATACTAGAAGCTTGGGTTAAATACCAAGAGGGGAGTGTAAATACGAGGATGGTCCAAGTACAGCACTTAAATAGTTTTGGAAGCAAATGTTCAAGAAAATATTGAACAATCCAATCTAAGGCTCTTCAAACTGTATAGCAGTACCAAGTTAGATGTCTCAATTTCAATTTGCTGATTTTTTTAAGATTTTGCAGAAGCCTTGGATTAGACTTGGATTCACTGCCAATCTGCTGTTGTTGGGAACAATCTTCTCTTTTGGAACGGACCTTTCCTTCACTCGAAATGTGGTGTATAAAGAAGTCCTGCTCCATTTGAACCAATGATGACGATTGTAAATACCTAATGAGAATTCTACCATCCATTAGTTGCATGTACCTATTTTTCATTAAGAAAGTATGCATTCCACATGTCCATTTTATCTACATGATTTGGTAATTACATTTCTTTAATTTTAAACATTTCAATTTCAAATTTAATTATGTTTTCATCAATTGGTCAAAGTTAAAGCTCTTAACACTTAATTGAATACTAGCCTTCTCTTGCACGCTTAGCTGAGTGTGAGAGCTTTTTTTAACACGTACTTGCTACGATGTTTACAAAGCTTCGTTTTATTATTTTCAATTGAATTTTTGAGATGGTTATCTTAAAAGTTTTCCTTATTTTTATCGCCTATACTTTTCTAGAGGCCCGTCTCAACAGCTTCTTTAATTTCTTTTATCGAGCGTAGTTTGTTGGGCAGATCTCTAGAAAGTATGGGCGATAAAAATAAAGAAAACTTTAAGATGACCATCTCGAAAAATTCAATTGCAAAATAATAAAAACGCAATTTTGTAAAGTCATGCGTAGTGACAGGGTGATTAAAAAGCCTCTGTGAAGCTAAGTAAAGACTAGTTTTGATTAAGTCTAAAATGAGGTTAATGAGTGCATCAAATAAGTCTTAAAAAAAGAAGGGCCTAGACGGGCTGGGCTTAAAAGGGCCTAGGTGGGTCATGGGCGGGCAGAGGGTTCCAAATTCTAAGCCCAAGTCCTACCCAATTCAAGAACGGGTCGGATTGAGCAAACCTAAAGAATAGGCCAAGCTGGGCTTTGGCCCATCGAGCCTTGGGCTACCCACTTCTGTCTATGGGCTTAGGGCCAAATGATGATCCTTACGTGCCCTTATGTTATCTTCTTCCTCAATGTGCAGTTTCTCTCCTATCTCTCCCTTCTCTTCATCACCTCTTCTTTGTCTCTCTGCCACACACACACACACACCTCTTTCTTTCTCTCTCTCTGACTTTCTCAGACTGCATTTTCTCTTGCTTCACCAAGCCTAGTCGACAAGCCTCGCTGCCTCGTGAGCTACCTCACTTCGGTGTGAAAACCAAAACCAAACCACACCGAACCGTTCATTCCAGTTCACTGAGGGCGTTGGTTTTTTAGGGTGGTGGTTCGGCGTCGATTCTGAAAATCCCTCCACCGAGGCTCTTGGTTCGGTGAGTGATTTTGACTTAACATTGAACCAAACCACACTGAACCCACCCCTAAATAAAACGCATAATTGCAAGTTTGCAACACAAACATACATATAGGGCAACACAAAAACATGAGATAATTACAAAATTCATAACTGATGGAGGGATGGTGCCATAGAAAAAGGATATATACAAATCGAAGTGTGACTATAAAATCTCACCTCCCATCTGGTGGACAGGTCCCACACACACCCAATATCCATGTTCCATGTTCCATGTTCTTGTGCTCACTATATGCTAAGCACTCAAAAGCAAACTGTGTGCCCTAGACAGCATTTCACAATAGCAACATTGCACCCATAACCTCATTTCTTTCTTCTGTCTTCTTCTTCCTCTCTTTCATTTTTTGTTTTGTTTTTTGCATTTCATGCATAAAAAGCATACTCTGCATATCCTCACTCTGAGCGTGCAAAGCATTCTTAATTTGTAGGCTTTCTAGAATTTGCCTTGAGCCTTTAAAGTGCGGGCATCCCATACAGGTCACCTACCCTAAGGTGATGATTATGTACAGTACAAGCCTGACTTATAAGGACCACTACTACACCCAAACAAATCAGTCTAAGTTAAGCTCGAAATTTTGTAAAAACCAACCACATGCGTAGCCAGTTGTGATTATCAAATTAAAATGTGATTATCCGATTCAAAATTAATTGATAATCCGTGGAAGTTCTACATCTCCATTGTTTAACATATAAAACATGTATTTATTGACACGAACTAGTAATTTTATGATCGTCAAAATCCTTATCTTGTCCAAATAGAGCTGACTATGTGAACATTTTCTTTAAACAATGCATGAACTTCTAATTGGTGAATATTAATTGGTTTATCCTAAAAAGAAAAAAAAGGAAAAGCAACCCTATTACAATTCATATGTACAATATGTCAATATGAATGGAGTTTGTTATAAGTTGAAACTTATTCTCTAATAATAATGACATGAAAAGGTCACTATGACATATTGGACCACTAACACTAAATGTAAGTTGAAACATATCCTTTGATCACGCATACATGAAATTATTATAATTCTTTAACTTATTGGAATTATTTTAATTCTCGACTTCCTTTATGTCTAGTAACACTTAATGAATCATGAATTATACGAATTTTTCACAAAATTTTTTAAAAAGTAATTAATTACATACTCATTCATTCTCTTTCTAATTTGTAACTTATTTGACTCACGACTTCTCCATTTCAAGAAAACAAATATGGCACAAAAAAAGTTATTTAAGTTTACAAATGAGAATGATGGAAATTTGGAATCTCAATGACATGCGCACGGTACACACAAACATGTGAACCTATTTACACCTCGAGTCAAACAAGGAAACAAGAAGTAATGTTCAAATTCCCTCAATAAATCTAACCACGTAAAATGTATACACAGTGCCTCATGGCCTGTAAGACAATCATGTTCAACAAACATTCCACAAGTAATGAGTATAAGAACTTATTACTGACCGAAAAAGAAAAGAAATTATGGTAAAGGTGGATACATGAACTATAATCATTCATAAGCTATCATGGCGGATGTTTTTTATTATTTAATTGCATAATAAAATATTATTGGATGAGATTATCATTGTCAAGTCGAATGTTGTATTTATAGAGATCCGAATCTAATACGTATGTAATTATGCCTACCTTTTTTGTCACATCCTAGATGTGCTATGCCGTAGCACGATATTGTCCGCTTTGAGCCCCGTCCTCACGGTTTTGTTTCTGGGAACTCAAGAGCAACTTCTCAGTGGGTCACCTATTCTGGGATTGCTCTAGCCCAAACTCGCTTAACTTTGGAGTTCCCATGGAATCCGAAGCTAGTGAGTTCCCAAAAGGCCTCGTGCTAGATGAAGGTGGGCATGTACATAAAAGACACATCACCCCCTCTCCGTTGGTCGATGTGGGATGTTACATTTTTACTGCTAAATCACGAAAGTAAGTTAAAATTTAGATACTGCTTGCCTCATTTTCGATAAATATTTCGTTTTTTTCGAATCATTGTTTGACATATATTAAAAAATAATTCATCAAAAACGTAAAAAGAAAAACTTTTGCATACATATTACATTGCTACTAATATGAATATAAAAACTCCTACTTACATAGTACTACGGAGGGAAGTATTTTCTTTCAAATTTTACCAACTATTCATGGTAAATACTAAATAGTAAAAAGAATGATAGATAGAATTTAAAAACTGGAACCCACCTTTTTTAAGTTATATTTCACCAACCCACTGGAACCCATCTTTCCCTCCAATTGATTTTTTTGTTTTTGTTTTCTTTTCTAAATTTCAGCTTGATATGACTTTCTCTGCAAAGCCTTTCTCTTTAGTCAAAAGCACCTCCACCTTGGGGCCCTCCCTTCCACACTCCACACCCACTATTTTCTAATCCTAAATTACAGTCACAACATTAAAAAACAAAAACAAAACAAAAAGAAAGGCACAATCAAAAACCCATATCAAAAGAGGACCCTGAAAAGAGAATAGTGATTAACAACAATCTCCATATATTATCCAACTGTAAAGGAAACCCACATTGGATGCTCAAAGACAAAGAAGAAAATTGAAACAATGAAAATGAGAATCCCCAAATCACCCTATCTTCTTCAACCTTTTGTTCATCACTTTTGAACCCAAACCACAAACCCCGCAGACCCAGAAGCAGAACCCACCTCACCAACACCAACCATGCCTTCAAGACCATTCCCTCCTTCAAGTCCTGACCTTCCAAGTTTTAGGCCACCCAATTTCTTGACAAAAACCAGGGTCTTGTTTTTGGCCCTCACAATCTCAGCTTCTTTGGTGATACTTTCATCAATCATCTATTTTCTTTACCACCTTTGGCACTCACTTGTGAACAGGGCTAAGACCATTCCATTTGATTCCAGTGCACCTCTCAAGCTTGAAAGATTTTCATGCAAAGAGCTAAAGAATGCCACCAATGACTTTGATGGTGCCAATGTTATTGGCAAAGGTGGCTCTGGCACTGTCTTTAGAGGCATACTCAAGTGTGGTAAGTTGATTGCCATTAAGAGGTTGGATGCTTTGAATTCGCAGTCAGAGAGAGAGTTCCAGAATGAGTTGCAGATTCTTGGTGGGTTGAGATCACCATTCTTGGTGACCCTTTTGGGTTATTGTGTGGAAAAAAATTGTAGGATTCTGGTTTATGAGTATATGCCCAATAGGAGTCTCCAAGAATCACTTTTTGGGGATGGCCTTTTGACTTTGGGTTGGGAGAGGAGGTTTGAGATCATTTCAGATGTAGCCAGAGCACTTGAGTTCTTGCATTTGGGATGTGATCCTCCAGTTATTCATGGTGATATTAAGCCTAGCAACATTTTGCTTGATTTCGATTACCGGGCAAAGATTTCGGATTTCGGGTTGTCAAGGATCAAGGTGGAGGGTGAATTTGGGGTTGATATGTTTAGCCAGGACTTGGGTAAGAGTCAGGAGCTGTGGAAGAGCCAGGAGCTGTCTGGGAACTTGGCTGCGGACACTCCGGCGATTGGTACCCCTGTGGAGAGTGCTAGTGAGGTAGATTTTGCTCTTGCTTTGCAAGCTTCTTCTTCATCGAAAAATAGTAGAAAATGTTGTGATGTTAAAGCTTTGAACTTGAATTCTGTGAACTATAATGCCAACATTGCTTTTGAGAGTGATATGAAGAGTTGTCATGGTAAGGGGAAAGAGGTTTCAACTGTAGATTTAGGTGGGGATGATTGGAATAATAGGTTTGTGCCTTATGATGATGAGCTTAGTAGCATTGACCATAGTAAGGAGTTGAATTTTGTTGCTGGTTCTGGTGTTGATGATGCAGAGGATACAAAACAGTGGGGGAAGGATTGGTGGTGGAAGCAGGATGGAAGTGGTGAATTGTGTAGTAAAGATTATGTTACAGAATGGATAGGGAGTCAGATTTGCCCATCTACGAATCCCGACTGGGATGACGAGAAGAAGAGCATTCATGAGAAACGTGGGTTAGATGTGTCAACTCCAGTTGATAAATTAGAAAATGCAAATGAACCCCAGTTGCAAGAATTTGGGTTTGGAAATCCCAATAAGGGGTTCGAGAAGAAAGAATCGAAGAGCAGGAAAAATCACAAAAGGAAACCAAGGAAGATGCAAGAGTGGTGGAAAGAAGAGCACCTTGCTGAGATTAGCAAGAAGGGTAATAAGCTTAAAAATCTCGAAACAAAGTGGAAGAAAGGCTTCAAAATGCCGCGTTTTGGCAGATGGATGTACCTTCATAGACGAAAGAACTTTAGGGAGCAGAGTCAGGATAAATGTGATCAAAATGGGGAGTTCAGTTTCAGGAGGGGATGGAAGAAAAAGACTGCACATTCTGTTGGAAGTGACGTCTATAGTGGCGATCTATTTAGCCGTGAGCTCAGCAGCACAACAAGCATGAGAGGGACTTTGTGCTATGTTGCGCCAGAATATGGTGGGTGTGGATACTTGATGGAGAAGGCTGACATTTACAGTCTAGGTGTTCTAATCCTTGTGGTTGTGTCTGGTAGAAGACCATTACATGTTCTTGCATCACCCATGAAGCTAGAAAAGGCAAATTTAATAAGCTGGTGTCGGCAGTTAGCTCACGCTGGAAACATCCTTGAACTTGTAGATGAGAGATTGAAGGATGAGTACAATAAAGACCAGGCAAGTTTGTGTATAAATTTGGCTCTCTCTTGCTTACAAAAGATGCCAGAGTTACGACCGGAAATTGGGGAGATTGTTAAGATCTTGAAAGGGGAGATGGATCTCCCACCACTCCCGTTCGAGTTCTCTCCCTCCCCGCCTTCAAAGTTATACAGCAGGTCAAGGAGAAAACAGACTGCCACTACAGAGTAGGGACTATAACATATTCTTCATTTCAAGTTTCTTTTATCATTCCCCACTGGGGGTTATGGTGAGTGTAATATAGAAGCAATTATTCGAAATCGTTATTTGAAAACAAATTTAAGGCCTGCATGTTGTGTGTACCATGACGTTGTTGTGTGTATATTAGCAATTAGGTAGATGATTCTACTCTATTTTTCATTGCTGGGTTAATGTTCAAGTCCTATTGACATTCCCTTTGTTGTTTTTTCAATCATAATCAGACCAAAGTTTCCTTAAATTCGTGCAGTGGAATATACAGGTCCTCTGTTTTATCCAGTGATTCATCAGGCTTGTGCTGTTTTGAAACAATTGCTGATGGTTTGTCAATGCATGCAAGAAATCAAATGGGAAAACTTTGAGAAACAATCTAGCTGCTCAAAAGCCTCCCATGTTTAAGTTTGTCTCACATTTCCTTACACATTTGAAGGGTTTTTCTTTGGATACATGAACTAATTAAGAAGGTTTTAATTTACACCAGCCAGTAAAACTTTGACAGTCACAGAAAATGATTGATCCTTTAATTTTGGTTGGAGCTTTTTTAGATTGATCATGAAGCACTGAAGTCTTAATCACGGGCCAAAGCTGCTCACTACTAAAGTGTAAATAATTAACCCACGAGAGGCTAAGACTAATCACTCAAAAGTATATATCATAAAGTCATGGCTCAATCCACATAATTTTTCCTGCTGAATTGTCATTGTCGTTTTCCTTTTCCTTTCCTAGAAAGAAGATAAAGAAAAGGTTGCTATCAGGGCAAGGTTAGGGACAACTCTTGGAAGCAATATTTGCATTATTTCCCTTATTGGGCTGGAGGAAAAGGACCGCAAAAAGTAAAAGTAAAAAGGATTATGAACCAAAGCTTGCGAAGACTGACAGCAAAAAAAGAAAGAAGAAAAAAAAAAACACTAATAGCAAGTTACTCATGTACCATTTGAGCCATCAATGAGGTTATCTGGTGTAGTTGCTTAGAAGCATCATAGCCACCACTAGTCGTAGAACTTGCATGACACGAGGATAGCAATATTTTGCTATTTTCAACTAATCACATTCCGTTATGTGACAAAATTACCACCCGTAGCAAAACGTGATTGATATTTTTTCAACTAATTATATTCCGCTATGTGACAAAATTACCACCCATAGCAAAACATGATTGATTGAGACAGCGAAATAGTGTCATCCCTGTTATATACAATTTTTTCTCCTTTCAGAGGCTCAGACTAATGAGCTCTGTGTTTCTATCGGTCTCAGACTTGCACACTAGCTAGAGGGCTCTTTTACTTCTGAAATCCTTGCCAACAGTTGAAAAACATCATTTTGGTGGGTCTATTTCTTTTTTTCTTTCTCAGTGGGCCATGCTAGACAATGGTATATTACATTTTGACCAGAAAATGTCATCTCACATGTTACATGTCAGATAAACTTGGAACATTATAGAGGAATTTTCTGGTTTGCTCTGACAACATGTGTTTACTGATATTTTCTTAATCTTTAAAGAGATTTTCATTCCACTGAAACAGAAGGAACAGTCATTCCTGAGAATGAGTATCAGTAAGGAGAACCCTCCTCTATCCATACAATATTCGTTGAACAACACTGAGTAAACCTAATAAAATGACCGAATTAGGTTTTAATCGAATGGTATTTCTCTTTCTAATATTAGAACAAGTCTCAAGTTCGAATCCTCAAATCGGAAAAAAAAAAATTGTCATTCGTTCTTGAAGAAATTAAATAGAACTATTTTTCTCAAATAAATGTACTGTGATATATTCTGAAGTTGTACCTGCATTATTAGTGCTTCCATAACTACTGCATAAGTGTAATGTTGAACAAAGAAAATTAAAGGTGCAGAAATACAATATATTAATAGAGGATTCTCAGCAAATCAAGCATGCCTGATCTTTGACCAAGACACAAACAGGCCTAGAAAAGAAACCAAACCCAGTTAAGTAATAATTATCTCTCTCTCTCTCTCTTCTATTATGTTTAAAAATAGTTTTAAAAAATCTTGAACGTGTGAATCTCTTCATAATAACATGAGATCGTTAACCCATCAAATATTTATTGGAGGAAAGCACTTATAGTCAGCTCTAGGACATGATCATATTTGTCAATAATTGACCAACAAAACTAGACAATGGAGCTAGGCATTGGTTCCAGAGACCCCTTTTCATGTTTCTTTATTCAACCATAAAAAACAACAACAAAAAGCATTTGCTAGCACCCACGTTCAATTTTATCATAATTGGAATTTCAAATATTCAAAATGAGAATGTGGATAAGTTTATTAACATTTTCATTTTGGTGCAAACCAAGTGGACCAATGCAATCATGTCTAGGCTAGTTGTGTAAAGAAAGTCCATACATATTGAAATCTGATTGTTCAATTAACTTTGTGGTAAATGCAGATTTAATTACAGTAATTTCAATCTTTAATCTTTTAAAACCTACCTTACGCCAACAGGGTCTATCCTAGTGGAAATTAGCCTTGCCTTGTAGACTAATAGTCTCAAGTTCAAAACTCCACGACAATTGTGTGTATGAGAAACACCCTCCTCCTTTCTAACTATGACCAAAAAAAAAAAACAAACACACTTACCCTACCACCCTACATTCTATGAACTCCACCTCCCACATTAGCCCCTTTAATCCTTGAAGGCCCAACATTAGCCCCTTTAATCCTTGAAGGCCCAACATTAGCCCCTTCAAGCCTTGAAAACCCAACATTAGCCCCAACAATTCCTACAATCCCATCCCAAACTTTAGCCGGAAAGACTATAATGAGGAGTTTAGAGTGAGGAGCTTATTTGAGGATTCAATCCCACCATCAACAAATATGAGAAAATTAATGGACTTAAACATTTTAAATGGTTTGATGGTGAGATTAAACCCCTCAGATAAGCTCCTCACTCTAAACTCCTCATTGTAGAAGCCTTAACATTCCTATCCAAGATATCCCTATAATCCAAACCTCCCAAAATAGCCCCTTCAAGCCCTCTTATCCCACTTCACACAATAATTCCAAGCCCCTCCAAGAAGAAAAACTTATGTACCACCGTTTCATTGCCCACCTCTCTCTATCTCTCCTCCACATGAGGAGAGAGATAAAGAAAGGGGGAAATGAAATGAAGATAGGGAAGTATTTCTCCTAGGGGTGGGCGGTCCGGTTCGGTTTCAAGCTCACATCGGAATCGGTACTATTCATCCGGTCCAATTGAAGTTGAACTTGGAAAAATATTAATTATAAAATTAAAAATATAGCATTAGATTTTAAAAAATATAAAAAAATATGATTTAGATAGCATACCTTCGGCTAAACTTTAAGACTTAAAAAAATATAGCATTGTTGACTTTTTGGTCAACCGATTTTTTTCTTTCAGTCCGGTCCGGTCCAGTTCGGATGCCCAACCCTTCTCCCCTCCAAATCTATCTACTATTATCCTACCCTCATGTACATTAGTCCCATCAACTAGTCCTACAACTCCACTTGATCCAACTTTAAACCCTCCTCTTAGCACCGCCATTGCTCCATCCATTACTACTCTCACCCCTCCAAACATTGCTTATCCGCCACCTCCAGTCCCCATCTTCCCACCTCCCCTACTCCAACCCTTCCTCCCCTTCCTTTATGTTATTACCAACTGGACACGGCATTGTCTGAAATCGAATTTCTGCTGCATCATCATGCTCTGCTGATTGCAGGCAACAGATCATCCATGCCATAGATTGCCAATAAGTTAAATCAATGCTTAGATCAAGAAAAACACATTGTTGCTTATTTATGTTATTATCTTAAATTCACTGTGGTACATTCAAACATTTGATGTGAAACAAAGAGAACAAACAATTATATTATGGGACATCTGATAACATTTTCAGTGTAAAAAAAAAAGAAACTAGTTAATAACAAATGCAAGAATCGTATTATTCGTGAAACATAATATTAACATACTTCTCATAAGGAGCTAGGTACGGAGAGAGAGAGTGATCATCTTTCTATATGTGGTGATTTTTAACAATGACAATTTTATAATTCTATAATTTGACCATTGATTATCTCAATATTATAAGCTTTTGATCAATCTGAGTGATTGTGCTACCTCTGTCATGATGGGCCTGTCATCCGGATTTTTTTGAGACACCTCTCTATGAGCTTAGCACATTCCACTACTTGCTTCTTGTTTTCTTCTTCCAAGACATTGGCCTCTAAGTAGGTTTTGAAAAGATTTGCTAACTGTCTAAACTCTAACTCGTTATATGAGCTTGAACTGCCTTTGTTAGAATTCTCTATAGACCAAATTAGTAAACTATCCCATCTCTTTCCTGCGAAGATCTCACATAACAGAATTCCGAAGCTATGGACATCACTCTTTTCTGAAGTACGTCCCGATATAGCATATTCAGGAGGCAGGCACCTATGAGTCCCAGTAATTACTTCAACATCCACATGAGTTTTACCCAACGGAATTGGCACTGAGGTTCGGAACTCAGACAGCTTGGCAACATAGTCTTGGTCTAAGAAAATATGTCCAGCCTTTATATCTCGATGGATGATCATCTTCGGCATGCCATAGTGGAGATAGGCAACTGCATCTGCTACTTCAATTGCAATCTTTAACCTGATCTGCCATTGAAGTGATTGGCCATCTCCATAGATGTGGTGTGAGAGGTTTCCTTTTGCTGGGAATTCGTAAACTAGCATAGGCAACTCAGACTCGAGGCAGCATCCCAAGAGCTTCAAAACATTCTTGTGCTTGCTCATGTTTGAGGCTATTGCAGCTTCATTTGTAATCAGTTCTAGAGGATCCATGTAAATACTTGAGTCTGCTTCAAACTTTTTCACCAAAATTCCATGGTCTTCATGAACCCCTTTGTACAATTGAGAGTTCCAATCCCGATGTGCCATTCCATCCCAGCAATAATCATTTGTTGCTTTCTTGAGCTCTTCTTTGGAGTACATCCGAATCGGATTACAATTCCCATAGAAAGAATGTATAAGCTGTTCTAACATGGCAGCTCCATTCTTCAAGAAGCATCCCTCCTCTTTTGTCTTGTATTTCTTGTTTCTGAAGCATGATAGCATATTCGAAGATTGGTTTTCAGATGCCAAAGTTGCAGCATTATCTGTAGACTAGCCTGCTTTTGTGGTCCAGTTTCAGCTGACAGTTAACTTGGGGCTTAACTTGTTGACTAATAATTCTTTAGGAACTATCCTGGTTTTTTCTGGGTGTTTTCCTATAAGGCTTGTGGAAGAAACAAAACATCTGGTTTTGGACCACAAACGATGAACAATTATTAGAGTAAAACATAAGGTTTTATTCTTGAAACGCAGTTGTAGTTTTCATTATTTTAATTTTAATGACACTGGCTTATTGGAAGATTAGTTTTCAGTAGGTAACAGAACAGCTCCCTGCCTGTGGACTAATAACAGCTCACTTTGCTGGTCCACCCTCTCTGCAGACAGTCAAACTGGGGGGGCTTTACGCGTAATACATGAATTGTAGTTCAAATTTGTCTTCATGACTCTTCAATACCTTGAATAGACTTGAAGACTTTGAAAATAAATTGGGTTTGGTATGCCTTTGAAGACAAAGAGATACAATTTGAACTTGGAGAAAGTGACTTAACCCCAAGTTGACTCTCTGCGCACAGGACCAAAAGACTGAGCTATTAATGTCCGCAGCTAAAGTTGTATTGTTAACAACTGGAAAACCAATCTTTCGGTATGCTATCACGCTTCAGAAACCACAAAAACAAGAGAAAAGAGGGCTACTTCCTGAAGAATGGAGCTGTGATGTTGGAACAGCTCATCCATTCTTTTAATGGGAATTATAATCCGATTCGAATGTACTCTGGAAAAGAGCTCAAGAAGGCAACAAACGACTACAGCGGGGATAGAATGACACATGAGGATTGGAACTTCCAACTGTACAAAGGAGTTCATGACGATCGTGAAATTCTAGTGAAGAAGTTTGAAGGAGACTCAAACAGTTGCATGGACCCTCTAGAACTAATTACAAATGAAGCTGCTATTGCCTCAAACATGAGCAAGCAAAAGAATGTTTTGAAGCTCTTGGGCTGCTGCCTTGAGACTGAGTTGCCTACTCTTGTTTATGAATTCCCAGCAAATGGAATTCTCTCCCATCACATCTACAGGGGCAGTCAAATGCTACCATGGCAGATTAAGCTAAAGATTGCAGTTGAAGTAGCAGATGCAGTTGCATATCTCCACTACGGCACGTGCAAGAGGTTCATTCATCGACATATAAAGACAGAACATATCTTCTTAGACCAAGACTATGTTGCCAAACTGTCTGAGTTCCAAACCTCCGTACCAATTCCTTGTGGTGAAACTCATGTTGATGCCGAAGTGTTTGGGGCTCCACACCACTTTGCTCCAGAACTAAAATTTTGTGGGCGTTATAACGAGAAAAGTGATGTCTATAATTTTGGGATTGTACTGTGTGAAATTCTAACAGGAAAGAACATTGCTGATTTACAAGATTTTCAGGTTTTCGTGGGCTCTGACGAATTGGAAAGCATTTTGAGGGAAAATTTGCATGATAGAAGCAAGGGACAAGTAGCAGAATGCACCAAGCTCGCATTATGGTGTCTCGAATCAGATCCTTATGATAGGCCCACCATGAAAGAAGTGGCAAGGAGATTCAGATTAATAAAGAGCTTCTAATATTAATGTTTTATTGTACTTCACAGTTTAAATCATAGATTTTGAATGTTTTCTTCTTCCCTTAATATCTATGCAACTTTACATAGAAATTAATATTTTTGGTCTTCTAAATTTTTAATTGTTTTTTTGTGTTTTCCCCATCCATTAGGATCTTATATGCATAATGTATTCATTTGGCTATGTAAATCTTGATTTTTGACGGATAATAAAGTATTAAAGCTACAAAATCATGCAACCTTCTTATTTTCTGGAAATTCTTGTCAAAAGACAGGGCAGAACAAGCAAAATTAGCAAAGGCAGTAATGCTTGGGCAATGAGAAGGCAAAGCTCATGGAAAACTATTACCATGGGAACCTTTTTGAATGGACAGCATTACTATGTAAAGAACAAGGCTCAATTATTCGACACCTCCATGTCGAAGTAGATGCAGCTGAAGAACTGCCTACATCAGTTGCAACTGGAAATGGAGAATATTTGATGTGCCCATGGTAGATTATGTTGAAGTATAAATTGTTTTCAGGTTTAAATAGTTAGTTAGCCAGGTGTATGGCTCATATGCCATCACATTTGTTAGGGAGACTTATAGGTCTCTATTCATGCCAAGTGTACAGCTCACAGGCTGATGCAATTGTAATTCATATATTCTGTTAGTGGAATGAAATCATAGAGGACGTGTGACTGATTACAAGCAGTACACAACAGACTCTCTTATTCTCTCTCAACGTCTTTTACTGCTATTTTTCTCTCTTGCATTTTATCAAATACTTTCTCTGCAGAAAACTCTTCTTCTTCTATGTAAAACTTCAACATGGTATCAGGAGCGTAGGTTCAGATCTTAGTCTGGGCGTAGTGGAATCGTAGTGAGCTAGCTGAGATACTCTCTATTTCTGGTCTCACATGGCTGGATCTGGAACAGGTGAGCTTCGTGCTCCAATCTTCAATGGCAGCAACTATGACTTCTGGAGAATAAAGATGTGCACGATCTTCAAATCTCACAAACTGTGGGATATGGTTGAAAAGGGATGTGATCAACCTGTGAAGAAGGAAGAAGTAGAGGCTCTGACTGCAGCTCAAAAGCTTGCTTTGGAGGAGAACGTTGCAAAGGATGCTAAAGCTTTGGGACTGATCCAAGGTGCAGTTTCTGACGACATCTTCCCCAGAATTGCATTGAAAGAATCAGCCAAGGATGCATGGGAAATCCTGCAACAAGAGTTCAGAGGAGATAAGAAGGTGAGATCTGTGAAACTTCAAGCTCTTAGAAGAGAATTTGAATACACACGTATGCATGATGATGAGTCATTATCTGGGTATGTCAATAAACTGCTTGAGCTAGTGAATCAAATGAAGGCTTATGGTGAAGAGCTGACTGAGCAAAGAATCGTTCAGAAACTCTTGATTAGTTTATCCAGAGAATATGATTCTATTGCTGAAGTTATAGAGGAAACAAAAGACACAGAAACTATTGGGGTTCAAGAGGTTATAGGCTCTTTGAAGTCTCATGAGCAACGACTGCAAAGGCATAATGAGAGAGTGACTGAGAAGGCATTCTCTAGTCTAAATGTGAGCTCTAAAGACCAATCACACTCAGGGCAGGCAGGAGGTTCTAAATCTAAGAAGAATTGGAAATCTCAGAAAGGGAAGAAGTGGGATACCAAGTCTGAAAACAATTCCAAGAAGGAAAATCAGACTGAAGGAGCCAAGGTTCCCTGCAAAACTTGTGACAAATTGCACTATGGTGTGTGTTGGTTCAAAGGCAAACCAAAATGTTACAAGTGTGAAAGGTTTGGTCATATAGCCAAAGACTGCAGAGGAAAATCTGACCAATCTACAAATTATGCAACACATAAGGAGGAAGAAGGTGCGATGTTCTATGCATGTCATGCTGCTGCAGTAGTGAAGAACAATGGTGTGTGGTATGTGGATAGCGCATGTAGCAATCACATGACCTCACACGCATCCCTTCTGATCAATATTGATACTAAGGTCACTGCAAAAGTGAAAATGGGCACAGGAGACTTGGTGCAAGCAACTGGGAAAGGCACTTTGGTGATTGATACTAAGGCTGGACCTAGGCATATCAAAGAGGTTATGCTTGTGCCAGGATTGGATGAGAACTTACTTAGTGTGGGTCAGATGGTAGAACATGGCTATTATCTGGTTTTTGGGAGTTCAATGGTGGAGATATTTGATGACAGGTCAATGGAAAATCTGGTGGCAAAGGTTTCCATGACAGGAAACAGATGTTTCCCACTCTCATTAAAATATGCAAACTCTGTGGCTATGAAAGCAACAATTGAAGAATCCACTTGGTGTTGGCATAGGAGGTTTGGTCATTTGAATTTGCAAAGCTTGAAGTTGTTACAACAACAGGAGCTGGTCTATGGACTACCTGAAATTGGCAATACAGATAGAATTTGTCAAGACTGTGCAATTGGAAAATCTCACAGGGAGGCCTTTGGTAAAGAGAAAACTTGGAGAGCTAGTGTACCTCTGGAACTGGTTCATTCAGATGTCTGTGGTCCAATGCAGACTACAACAATAGGTGGAAACAAATACTTCTTGACCTTCATTGATGACTGCACTAGAATGTGCTGGGTGTATTTTATGCAATTCAAGTCAGAAGTGTTTAATATCTTCAAGAAATTTAAGGTTATGGTGGAATTACAAAGTGGCTACAAAATCAAGAAACTTAGAAGTGACAGAGGTGGAGAATATACTTCCACTGAATTTCTGCAGTTTTGTGAGGAAATTGGTTTGGAAAGACAACTCACAGTGGCCTATTCACCTCAGCAAAATGGAGTTGCTGAGAGAAAAAATAGGACCATTGTGGAAATGAGCACGACAATGATGACAGAAAAGAAACTACCATACAAATTTTGGGGAGAGGCAGTGAATACAGCTGTCTATATTCAGAATAGATGCCCCACAAAAGCTTTAGATAGTGTCACTCCTTTTGAAGCTTTTAGTGGAAGAAAGCCCGGAGTTAAGCACTTAAGAGTGTTTGGCTCTATTTGTTTCTGCCATGTACCTAGTCAGTTGAGATCTAAGTTGGAGGATGCAGCTGAAAAATGCATTTTTGTTGGCTATGGCAAATGTGAAAAGGGGTACAGAGTGTACAATTTGCAAACCAACAAGGTCACTACATCTAGAAGTGTGATCTTTGATGAGAACTCATTATGGGATTGGGACAAGCAAATTGTTGAGTCTGTCATAGTTCCAATGAGTTTTGAGGCCAATTCTGGAAGCACTGAAGAGGAATATGGGGCTGCAGATACATCTACACCTGCAACTCAGATTGACAACACTCTAAGTACAGAAATTCATAATGATGATTCAGCAGGTGAATCACCAAGTGCTACACCTGTGAAACTCAGAGACATTACTGAAATTTATGCAAGATGCAACATGAGCATCATTGAGCCAGAGAATTTTGCAGAAGCTTCAAAGGATAAGGCTTGGCAAAAGGCAATGGAAATAGAAATGGAGATGATTGAGAAGAATGAGACTTGGGAACTAGTTGATAGACCAAGTGATAAACCTGTGATAGGTGTGAAATGGGTTTATAAAACCAAATTGAACCTTGATGGCTCAATACAAAAGCATAAAGCTAGGTTGGTGGTCAAAGGCTATGCACAAAAGCCTGGAATTGACTTCAATGAGACTTTTGCTCCTGTGGCTAGACTTGACACAATTAGGACTCTTATAGCTTTGGCAGCTCAAAAGGGGTGGAAATTATACCAGTTAGATGTCAAGTCTGCATTCCTAAATGGTGTGCTTAAGGAGGAAGTTTATGTAGATCAACCGGATGGATTTGTGACTACAAACTATGAAGACAAGGTGTACAAACTAAAGAAAGCTTTATATGGTTTAAAACAGGCTCCGAGAGCTTGGTATGAAGAAATAAATGCTTATCTTGTTAGCTGTGGTTATGTCAGAAGCACAAGCGAGGCTACATTGTACTGCAAGACTAAGGAAGACTCAGGAACTCTAATTGTCTCAATCTATGTTGATGACATTGTGTATACAGGAAGCAGTGGGGAATTGATTGCAGAGTTCAAATCTGAAATGATGAGAAGGTATGAAATGACTGACTTAGGCCTTCTATATCATTTCCTTGGTATGGCAGTGATTCAAACTGAATCCTGCATTTTTATAAATCAAAAGAAGTATGCTCTGACTTTGTTGAACAAGTTTGGTTTGAAACAATGTAAGCCAGTTAGTACTCCTCTTGTGGCAAGTGAAAAATTGTGTAAGGATGATGGAAGTGAACCTGCAGATGAGAATGAGTACAGGCAGATTGTAGGTAGTCTGTTGTATTTGACAGCTACAAGACCTGACATTATGTTTGCAGCTAGCTTATTAGCTAGGTTCATGCATTGTCCAACTAAGAAACACTATGGAACGGCTAAGAGGGTGCTAAGATATATCCAAGGCACAATTGATTTTGGTATAGAATATCATAAGGGAAAGGAGGCTGTTCTAATTGGGTACTGCGATAGTGACTGGAGTGGAAGTCAAGATGATATGAGAAGCACTTCAGGTTATGCTTTCTCTTTTGGCAGTGGAGCATTTTCTTGGGCATCAGTCAAACAACATAGTGTAGCTCTCTCTACAGCTGAAGCTGAATATGTCAGCGCTAGTAAGGCTACCACACAGGCTATATGGCTGAGATTCGTGCTTGAAGACTTTGGAGAAATGCAGACTGAGGCAACTCCATTAATGGTAGATAATACCTCTGCCATTGCGATGACAAGAAATCCTGTTTTTCATCAGAAAACCAAACACATCAACAGAAGGTATCATTTCATCCGAGATGCTTTGCAAGATGGGGTAGTGGACTTGAGATACTGCAAGTCTGAAGAACAAGTGGCTGACATTTTCACTAAAGCTCTGCCTAAAGATCGGTTCAACTATCTTAGGGGATTGCTTGGTGTTAAACCAGTTAACAATTTAGAAGGGAGTGTTGAAGTATAAATTGTTTTCAGGTTTAAATAGTTAGTTAGCCAGGTGTATGGCTCATATGCCATCACATTTGTTAGGAGACTTATAGGTCTCTATTCATGCCAAGTGTACAGCTCACAGGCTGATGCAATTGTAATTCATATATTCTGTTAGTGGAATGAAATCATAGAGGACGTGTGACTGATTACAAGCAGTACACAACAGACTCTCTTATTCTCTCTCAACGTCTTTTACTGCTATTTTTCTCTCTTGCATTTTATCAAATACTTTCTCTGCAGAAAACTCTTCTTCTTCTCTGTAAAACTTCAACAGATTAGTCTTGGGAGCTAGCACAATGTAGTCACTGACAAGTCTTTGGTCATAACAGTGAAGCCTGCGCTCCTATTAAACTAGTTTGGATGCCTAAGGAGACAACTCAAGAGACAGGGTGTAGGTCTAATCCTAAACATGGCGCAGAAAGTCAAAATTGTAAAGTTTCAGAGCGGTGATTAAAATAGTTGAAGGATGATCAAATTGTAAAGTTTTGCTAAATTGAAACAAAGGGCAATACAGTTGACAGTTGAGGGTACAAAGGAAAAAACCAGAAGAGTTCAACCCAAATCATATAATGTAAATGTCCCAAGAACATCGACTAAGGAAAAAAAGAAGAGCTTAAAACTGAGAACAAATAAGAATAAATTGTACACTTCCCTGAGTCACACCAGCTTCCACAACCAAAACACTCCACAAGAACTAGACCCATCCGAATCCAAAGCACAGCATTGCCAAAGAAACCGCTAAGGCCCGAAATCCCTGTCGAGGAACAACCAGGACAGCAGAATCTGATGAAGAATTATGGGCACTTGGGGCGGCCTTGGGTGGTGAAGGCAGAGGATGGACAACAACAGAGACCTTCATGCCACTGTAGCATTGACCATTGCCGCCAATGAAGTAATACCTCTTGGCTTGATTGAGGGGTATGAAGTCTTTGCCACTGCTCCAGTTCCCTACAGCACTGTCCAAGGTGCAGTTGTCATACCCAGTCTGGTTTACCTCAAACACATTGTACTGGTGCTTTGGGTACCTAAATGCTGCAAGTTCACAAGCAATATACTTTGAGAAGAAAAGGAAGACCAGGATAAATAAGAAAAACTTGCACAGAAAAAGGTTAAGACAGATAGCAAATTGTATGATTCGCCCAAAAAGATAGTAAATTTGTGCGTACACACACACCAACAGCAATATTCAAAGTACCACAATGATCAGCTATGAATTGTGAAAAAGATATGAAAGAAAGCTATCTCAGATAGACAATTCAGCTAAAGAAATCCAAAATTAATGTGCTAGGTTCAGTTCAAGTGTACCATAGTAACCATTTTATCTCACTTTTATCTTCTTTTTTTTAAAAATTTTGGTTGTTAACAAGCAGCAGAAAAGTGAAAACAAAAATACCCTAAAAAGAAAGTGGGTTTTAGAATGCAATTCAAGTGTACTACCATAATATGATACCATTTTTCTCATTTTTTATAAAAAAATTTAAACTTTTGTTTTTAACAAGCGGCAGAAAAGTGAAAACAAAAATACCCAACAAAGAAAGTGGGTTCTGGAATGCAAACTGAGTACTTGAAAATGAATCTAGAGAGAGAGAGAGCTTACAGATAAGGTCCCCAACATAGAAAGTTTGGTTGTTGGCCCAGAGGGTGTAGTTGATGCCAGGGTTCCAGCCACGGTTGGCACCAACAATGTGGTCAGTGGCAAGGATTGGAGTGAGGACTGCAAGGCCGGAGATGAAAAGGAGAAACAAGATGAGGTGGGTTGAGTTACAAGACTTCCACATGTTCCTTCTCTGGTGGGTTTCTTCTTTCTCCGCTTTCTCTGTCTCTTGGTTAACGGAAATAATTCGCTGGAGACAGTTCAAAAAAGAGTCGAGTTGAGTTGAGTTCTGGGTTGTGTGGGCTCCACAAACAAACAATTCTTCTTTCTCCGCATTATTTTGGTTTGTTTCAAAGAAGAAAAGGGTTGTCGACTAGTATTAATCTCTCTTGGTTTAGCCTGTCGTACTCCGAAACAATATTTCCATATAAAAAATCTTATCAACTTGCAATATAGTAAAAAGAACCGACAAAGAAAAGTAAAAGAATTATTGATGGCATATGATATGAGTAGATGGATCAGGCATTGGGAAATGGCCGTTGTGGTCTCCAAACACGCAGGCCCCATTTTAATATTTTCTTGGAGTAGCTTTTACTAACTTACCCACATTGTTGTCCTTGTTTGGTAAATTGGTACACAAAATAAGAAGCAACGCGAAATTTTTTATTGTAAGACATTCCGGTGTCGTGGATCCATACAGACTATTGAGAGCTTTGCGACAGTCAGTTGACTGCGGATGTGGATGATTTCTGTTCTGATCATTGATTTATTTGATTTTCAATTTTATAAACAATTTAGTTGTCTATGAACGAGTGATTTCTTGTCATTTATGCATATAAAACCCGTATTTTATATATCATTAGAAAATGTGTAATAACCCAAATCTTAAATAATATTTCATTATTAATTTATTAGAGAAAAAGATAATTTTGCCCATAAAATATTTTATTAGGTTTAAAAAATTAATTTTTAATTGTTTGGGAAAGAATTTGGGGAATTGAGCTATACCATTATATCGGGCTCGTCGATACGAGTTTGTGGGTATATTGTGGGCTCAAATCGGAGTTGTAACGAAGAAGTTACGATCAAAAGAAGTCCAATGACATAACCATAAATATTTCGAAGTGCAGCTTTTAAAACCCAGAAATTCTCCTTCGCGGGCTGTTGGACAAACCAACTTTAAACCTTGATTTCTCTCTACCCTAACCTCCGTTTCAGGCAAGACCGGTCCCAAACGAATCACCACACTTCCCTCTTCCAGCCCCAACCATTCGCTGCCTCAATCCGCTGCTGTGATCGCCGGAATCAGTCTCGAAACAGGCAGTTTTGGACAGATTTTTCTTAAACTTGCGCCGGTCGTTTCTCCCTCCTCCGGCCACCAAACCGGTCGAATAAGGTATGCTTTTCCACCTATTTTTCATGATCTAGCTGATGGTTGGGTAGGTTTTGAATGATTTGTAGCGTAGGTAACCTGAAATTCGAGTTAAAGTTTATGCAGATTTTGACATCGGGTTTTGACCCACTTGTGGTTCAAATTGGACATTCCTGTAGATGAAGAAAGTGTTCGGGAGGTCGAAAACTAGTTGTAGGTGGAAGGATGGCTCCTGGTTTGGAGTTTTTCCGAACACCAAAAATTTATCGCTTTTTAACCCCCGAATCTGCCAGAGCGTGTTCCCACACGTGGGACCACTTTTCATGTCAATCTTCATTCCTAAATTATCCTTACGTTATCACGAGCGCGTAGGTGTGCTCAGATTTCAATTTGGAGTTCGTATGACAGTCGAACGGATTTATGCTTATTGCGCAATTTCCAGATTCAATAAGTTTGAACGGTTGGATCGTATCCAATTTTAGATATGTTGATCTAAAAAATTCCAGGATCGTGTAGAATTCGACGGATCGTGAATTGGAGTTCCGGATACTCCGGAAATGCCAACCCTAGGGTTAGGTTTACCGTAACCGTCCGATCGTGAGCAATCCGACCGTCCGATCTGGACAAAACTTTCGGGACATGTGTCTTAGGTATATTGGAACCTTTAGGAATTTTCGGATTAGAATTTTGAGGTCGTTGACCCCACGGGATCTTGGGTTGACTTTTTGGGACTTTATCGCTTTCTGAGTCCCAAGGCATTTTGAACTATTCTAAACCTTGAAAAAGCTACTGTGGGCCTAAGAACGACTTTAAAGTTAGTGCAAGTACTTCTAGGAATTCAGGGTCAGGGCTTTGGATGAAATAATGTTGATGAGCTCTACTATTTGTGTATGAGCTTTTAGGAAGCTCATGTACGTACGAGTGTTCATTGGTTAAATATGGCATTAATTTCATGTGTATATATGATCTCGGGATGAGCATGCATAATTTGAAGCATATTATATCATGCGAGGGTATATCTAAGGGTTATTTCAGTGTTGGGGAATTATGCATAATTGGAGCTGATGAAATCTCTAAGAGCATGAGTAGTTACTTATTTGTTCATTTATCACCTGTTTATTTATTCATATGGTTAATTGTGTTGTTAAGATTATGAATATAATATTGGAAAGGGTTGTTAATCAGAGTCCGAAAGGACTAACAGACTAGTTAACTATTAAAATATGTTTCTATACTGAGTCCATACACTCAGTAGCAGAAAATAGATTTGTGGTATAGAAGGCAAAGTTTGTGATAAATTTCAGAACATGAGTTTCAAACCCGCCATAGGGGTAACCTCCAGTATCTTGAAATAGTTTGTCATTCGTGATATGCCCCACAAGTTTCGGAGATGCCCGAACCGTGTGGTGAGAGGATAGCGGCTCAAATTGACTTGGTATCTCCGAG
Source organism: Prunus padus (assembly GCA_024362665.1). Classification (NCBI taxonomy): domain Eukaryota; kingdom Viridiplantae; phylum Streptophyta; class Magnoliopsida; order Rosales; family Rosaceae; genus Prunus; species Prunus padus. Next base: position 18,883,806 of record JANFAM010000010.1, on the reverse strand, counting down.
ACCAGCGAGGATTGCGGCTCGGATTGACTTTGTCTCCTAGACCAGCGAGGATTGAGGCTCGGATTGACTTTGTGTCTCCGAGACCAGCGAGGATTGCGATTTTGATTGACTTGGTGTCTCCGAGACCAGCGAAGATTGCGGCTCGGATTGACTTGGTGTCTTCGAGACGCCGAGGATTGCGGCTCGAATTGACTTGGTGTCTTCGAGACCTGCAAGGAACGCAGCTCTGTTAACCAGTGTTTCCGAGACTTGCGAGGATGGAATTAACGGAATACGATGGGGGTGAGTCCGGGTGGAGAATTTTCTAAGTTAAAGGTTATACACAAATTAATCATAAATTGTTAAGTATATATGTATTTCTAATTGAGTTTTATGTAAGTTTAGAAGGAAAGGTTAATGACGTTTTAGTATTTATTTTATTTCTCTTATCTTTATTTTCAATATATATATGATAAAATACAAGATATATTAATCTAAGCCGGTAATACGCAAATAGTTCTGTGAAACTAGAAGGGGTTCAGTAAGTGGACTTTTGTTATTATAAATAAATTTATGTAATTCAATCTCATTATTGATCTTAAATTAGTATTTATTAGTTTATGATTTTCTAGCATATTTTACCGAGTTTAAATATTTTATTCATATGCTGCCGAGTTGAGAATGCCTAAGGATTATAGAAAATAAGAATTTTAGAGTATTATCGTGTGGCATTGCAGCAGAGTTTTAAACTAATTGAGAATTCGTTTATTATTTAAATCCTTCCAGTAAATTTATAATTTCTTAATACCACCTTAGGTACATAAACAGGATTTATGTTGCCTCCTGTTAGGTCAATTTGATTGACTACTGCCCCATGAGTTTTAGGGATACCCAGACCGTGCGGAGCGAGGAAAGCGGATTAGTTAGACTAAATGTCTTATGATTCAGCGAGGGTTGCAGCTCGAGTCGACTTTGGGTCATTGAGGCATGCGAGGATGTGTCACATATGGTGATACGAGGTATTGACGAAATAGTGTTGGACTTCTCGAATTATTTGAGAGATGGAGTGTTTTTATAAATGTAAATATGCAGGTCTGGTTTGAATACAAGGATAGCTGGTGAATGCCACCGAGTATATTATTAATATAAGACTTAGATTGTTCGATATCATATTGAACTATAACAAATAATAAGGATTTATACGCATATGAAAAAGAGCTCAAAGAACTACGTGTGGCTTGATCCCTTGTCAAGGGTACGTAGGCAACCTAGAGTTACTAGGTGCAGCCACGAGATTAGTGATAGAAAAACTGTACAGCTGAATTATTTGAAATACGTTATTCTACTTATGTTGTTTAAAGGATTGGGATCAGTTCAGTGGCTAGAATAAACTTAATTGATTTAATGAGGTACGAGGTCAAGTAATTAAAAGGGTAGTCCAGTTAAGTTATTTTGAAATCTAATATTGTTCTGTGAAGGTTCGAAGGAATTGGGTTAAATGTTGTTAACAGACTGTTTTATTCGATTTGTTGAGGCCAGAGGCCAGAATGAAATGATGCTTGACTGCTTGAATATAATTTGATGCATGCTGAACGATTGGGAAATATTTATATTGTTGTTGACATGTGGAAATTTTTGGGAAATGAGCAAATTACAAGGGAAACTCTGCCGAATTTTCGGAAGAAGTTAAGTTGTAAAAAGAGTGGATTTATAGTTAGAAGGGCATTTGGTCATTCGTGCCTGGCACCCGCCAGGTGTCGGACATGCACAGGGTTCGGCTTGGATTCCAAAGTGGAATTTGGGTCGGGTCCTGTCAAAATGTCAATGAGGCGTCAACAGGTCTAGTTTAGTTAAAAAAGATATAGATTTGTAGATTAATGGTTTTTGATTCGAACCCCCATAATATCTTAGTAGTGTGTGTAGGAGAAACCTCCTTCCCTTTAATAATTCCCATTGTTTTTGAATGTTAAATTTTTGATTGGAAATGGTTCAGACTCCACTTATGTTGGCCGCAATGCATGGCAAGATCTCGTGCGTAGAACTGCTCCTTGAAGCATGAGCAAATGTATGTGAATATCCCAACTTTTTTGTTTCTTTTAGATTTGCATTTTTTTTTTTTCCAAATATGAACTATGAATTAATGTGGGTTATTTTGGGGTGCTTTAGTTTATAGACACTATATATTTTACTAATTAGGAAAATACAAATTCAATTCACTTAATTAAGAAAAGGCCAAAGAATAAAAAATAGGATGTAATTTTACAATTATGCATTACAAAAAACTAAAAATTACAAAATATGCCATTATGCTTTAAGTAATTCATTTTAAACCAAAAGACAACTGTCACCTTTTCCTCCATTCTTATTTCTTCCCCATCTGTGTTGCTGAAATTTTCCTTCCTTTTATTTTTATTTTTTTGTCCTTTTCTTTTTATTCCTTCCTATTCCACCATTTTAAGTTTGTTGCTATGTTTCTTTTGTTTTGCCGTTTTCCCTTTTTTTTTTTTTTTTTTGTTCTATTGTTTTTTTCCTAATTTGTTTATGTTTTCCAAAAAAAAAAGATTGATTCCTTACTCAAAACCATAAATTAGTCACACATCAATGCAGAGGAACTCAGCCAAAACCATTATTAAAAAATAACAGAATGAAAAGTTATGCTATTCCCATGGATGAAAACAACAAGGAAGAGACAAAGTTAAATTCATTTTAAACCAAAAAGTAGTACCTAATTTTACAATAATGTAATAAAAAATATCAAAATTACACAAAATACCACTCCTAAGGCAAGCACACTATAAAGAAACAAAGTCAAATTCTCCTCTGTCTCGGAATCAACAACTCCAAAATTAAGAGGATAAAACCCCGCAAAACAAAACCAAAAGCACAGTGTAAGAATAACATAAATGCAGTAAAGATAAAACCTTGATTCTATGTTCAAGTCTTTAAGAATCAACACTTCAACCAAGAATCGTGTTAATCGCTTATGGCTCAGGGTATATCCCTTATGTTTCATATATTTTTCAACTAGGTCAACTTATGCCAAAGATTACCACTACGTAAACGAAATTTCCTTATTCCTTATTCTCGTGAAACAATGACAAGCTTTTTCCGCCTCCATCCCACATTTCCTGCTTGAAATCGCTTTCCAAAGAGCTCCCTCGATTGGAGCCATGGGCTACCCGTCGTGCTTCATATCCTCCTTACCCAAAGTGACTTAGTGATTAAAGGTAGCTAAACCCAACGTCATCCCATAGGTCGTGTTTCTACTATCCCAAATTTCCACCGACAAACATTATCTAGTTAAAAATTGACTCCAACTAAAAGGAATATAAGATTTCAAAATTCATAAACAAGCATTAATTTGCCAAAGGCACCAAGTTTTGAACAGACTGTGACATAAACTCGCATTGCAGGAAACATAAATCGCAATGCAGAAAACATAAACCGCATTGCAGAAAACATAAATCGCATTGCAAAAAACATAAATCGCAATGCAAAAAATATAAATCGCAATGGAGGTGCTTTCATGTTTGTGATAGGAAAGATGAAAATAAACAAACCAAAAGAAGCACCGCGCAATAAGATTAAGTCATAAACAACAAGCATCTCTATCCTAAGAACTCGCAATATGATCTCAAGTTTCCGTGACGAAATTGAAAATATAGCTAGAAACAAAACAAAATTGAAATATGCATTGCTGCAAACTAAATAATTTAGACAAAGAAACTCCACAAGTACAAAGAGAAGGGAATCAAATCAACACTAGCTTAACAACTCACTAACCAACAACCTATAGATTAAGGGGCAAAACCTCCAATGTATCTCTAAAGTCACAAATAAAAGATATCATGAAAATGTAAAGTAATTACTAGTAAAAACCCAAGCATCAAAATTATGTAAACTAGTAAAGGCTCACCGGTGAAACCCACAGTATAAATGAATGTATCAAATAGCAGAAACATCTAGCATGTAATCAAATAGAAGATTTCAGAATCAAATGAGACAACACGAGTCAAAGGGACTACCTTCTAGGCATATAAATGTAAGCAACCAAATCCTACCCTACACTATGCTAAGCTAAAATGTCAAAAGTGATACGAAAATCAGCCAATAATCACAAATGTAAATATACATCCGAATGTTGAACACAAGGCACAACAAAACTATCGCATTCTCCATAATGAAACCGCAAAACTCAATTTCACAAAAACACGGACATGATAGACATCAAATGCATGCAAATTAATCTCAATAATTTCAATCAATGAATTCGATCAGACGAAGATTCATATATAATTCCATACCTAAACAGATCCAACAATGATGTTGTTGATGGGGATGAAGATCGCTTACAAAATCGCAATGCGTAAACCGACTATATTCACTAAACCATATCTAACATATCGAAAAACTAAGAATTCTTTCAAAACTTTTAAGCTTTGATTAGGAAATGCTAATTAGCGATGTAGGAATTACAATAAATCTTTTTGAGATCATGAATCTTTGAATTTTGGATATTATTTATTCCTTCACTTGGAGCCTTAGAAATTTCACATAGTCCACAATTTCGTCAAGCATAACTCGCTCTATCTATCCGCACAGAGATCGCATAACTTGTCACTACATGTAAATTATATATTTCAAATGCTAGGCATTTTCCCCATCATTAATTGCATACTAAAATATTTGAAATGATGAAACAAACAAAAAGCAATTCATCCTGGAGCCACTAACCTCTGCAAAAACAATGCAGGAATTACAATATATTTCAAAGGCTAGGTATTAAATCTTTGTAAGCCACTAACCTCTCGCAAAGCCTTCATTCTTTCTCGCAATTCTTTCCTAGACGTAATCGCACCAAAGAGATATATACATACATAGTTATATTAGAAATATGATTATCTATAGCATCCTCTCGCTTGCATCGTAAATAACGATTACTTAAGCAAATTAATTAGGAAAAAAATTGATATGCAAATGAAACCCTAACTCAATGAAATTGGAAAAAGCTAGCTAATGTGATACCTCGAGTAGCTTTTGTAGGCCGAGAGGTCTGCTCTTAGCAACCTCATTGCAATCGGCACCAGGTCTTGAACTCAACAAGATAGTGATGGTAATCGCCCATCGCTTCTTCGCCTTGAGGTAGAAGACCCTGAGTCGCCAGCGAAGGACGAAGGGATGAGCCGCAAGTCGAGCAGCCTTGAGAATGCCATCACAGATCGCTCTCGATCTTGGATCGCAGTCGCAGCCGCCGATCATGGCGGTCGTTGCTGCAGAGAGAGAAAGAGAGAGAGAGAGATCTGATCTAAGCTTTTAAACAAAAGGGGAAACCAACGAATTTGAGCAAGACTTTTAAACAAAAAGGGTACAATTGTCTTTTCAATGATTAATATAAGTTGGGCCAACGAATCTAGGCCTCCTCTTTGGCCAAATTCAAAATAAAATTTGATTCTTATGTACCAAAACCCAAACAGAAATACTCTAAGTATCAAATACTAATTAGTAAAGATTTTTTGGTTAATACCTAATTTTTCTGTTATTTTGTCAGGCATTAATATTTCTGCCTTAGGTGATTTTGACATTCCTGCTCCTTGCATTTCAATATTTCGTACGGATATCTCCTCATAATTTGACATATGAAATAATGCCAAAAAGAAATGCCTGGTTTAGCAAGAGGTAGGGGAGGGAGACACTTGAGTAAAAGACAACGGTACTTCTTGTCACTTGAATATTTTCATATACAGTGTTACATCCTATTGTATCAAGAAACACCTTAACACTTCCATTTTGTATTGGTTTTTCAAAATATGATGCTTCTGCAAATAAATGCTCAATCATGGTAATAAATGTATGTATGTTTATAAAGTCTCAAAGACATACATACATATTCGTGTTCCCATATTTGTCCATATGAAAACATGACACTTGTGCCTCTGCCGACGAATCATAGACAAAAGGCAACGGCCTATTATAACTTTTCCAGTATTGCTATCCAAGGCCAAGAAAAAAAAAGTGAAAATATCTTACATCAAGAGTTGTTCACAATTATGAGTTATAAAGCAAAAGGTTCTTCATTCTCTTCCTTCTAAACGGATCTGGAAACTCCGTATCTCCAAATAATAGGTTCCACCAGCACAGATGATGAGTGAGAAGCTGCAGAAAAAGAAATCACCAAATTTTGAAATTAAAAATACTTATGAAAAGAAACATCCATTCCATTCAGTATGAGAAAACAAAAAACAACAAAGGAAAGGGAAAGACAGTCTACTTCCAAGTCATGTGAACCAACAAAAAATGCAAATCAAGTCCATGAACCAATTGGCAAACGTTGCATTCATTTGCCAAAATGTAATACGAACACAAGGGATCAAGTGGAATGCGTACCAGGAACATATAGAAACAATAACACTGATCCCCAAATACCACAACAATGTGAATGAAATGCTCCTTCATAATATATTTTTTGCACCATTCAAGAGGCTCAGTTCCTTTCTAAATGCTAAATCAATTTTGTTTTGATCCGCTGTCAAGAATGAAAACCAGATAGCACAAGTTGAAAGGTATCTAGGAGTCAATTTTGCAGAAGAAGCTCCTTAGCAACTTTTCCAACAACAACAACCCATATCTTCCATATGGAATTTGCAAAAAGTTCTGCAAGAACTGGCAGAGAGGATCTTTCCAAGATTTTTGACATGCAGTCAAAATTTCAGATTAGACTATTCAATTGATGTCTTCTTCTCTCTTGATTGGTGTGGACCTTTCCATCTCTTCATCCTGCCTTGCTTTTGATTAACCCTTGTCGCTTGCTTGACCGGTCTCAGTCTCTGTTTTCCTTTTACACTACTGCCTCCAACTGGTTCCTTCAAAAGCTTTTCAAGCTTTGGATCTCCCAAAAATCCATTTGACCTCATCTCAGCAAAGAGTTCCCTGGCCTTCATTAACAAACGACGAGCTGCCAGGCCCTGTACCATTACTGTGTAATGTGTAGAATCAGGCACTACTCCAAAGTGCTTCATTTCTGTCCAAATCTTCAATGCCATCTCAGGTTGCTCTAATCTGAAGAACTTTCCAAGAATCATAAGAAAGGTATTGCCATTAGGACCTAAATTTGCTTTCTTCATTCGATTAAGAATTTCAAGAGTTCCCTCTAAACCTGTGCTCTGGAGAAATGCATGGTAAGTCTCAATGGTTGGGCTGATATTATCCTCTATCATAGCGCTCAACATCTGCCTCGCCTCCTCTGGCTTTTTTGATTCACATAAAGGGCATATCATTGAGTTATAGGTAGTAGAATCTGGCTGCAAACCCATTTGTTTCAAATTGCCCAGCATTTTGAGAGCTTCGTTAAAGCAATTTTCACAAGTTAGTACATAAATCAATGAATTATAAACTTTGAGGCCAGGAACAAAGCCCCTTTTCTTCATTTGATCATAGAACCTAAGGGAGTCAAAAAGCTTTCCAACCTTTGACAAGCAGGAAATCAAATGTGTATAAGAAGTTGCATCTGGTGTAATACAACATTTTGACATTTCTCTCCAAACTCTCTTGGCTTCAAATACATCAACAGATATGTTACACCACCCATTGAGAATAATGTTAAAGCCCTCAGTCTCCAGTGGGAATAGCTTCTTATTAACAAGCATGAATTCTTCAGCTTCTTCAATGTTTCCGTATTTACAGAGAGCATTCAAGAGGGTGTGGAATGCTTCTTGATCAGGAGTCAACCTGAACTTGTCCATCATCTGGAATGTCTTAATGGCCTTACATGGATCATTTACAGATGCATATCTGATGAACACCAAAGGGGAAATAAGGAAAATTAATTTTTGAATGACACTAGTGAACCTCGTATAAGTTTGAGAAAGCAAAGTCATAGATGTGGTTGAAGAATTATATAAACTCATCTCATACACCATCATAAAAACAAAAATCCAAATGTCCCAAAGCTAGCAAAAGCAACAAAAAATTTCTAATCTATAAAGATCCATACTTTACAATATTCGTAGAATTATGTGAACAATGCAAGAAGTATGCAACCCCAGAAACCACTTCTGGGAACCATCCAGAAACAAAACAAGAAAAGTTAGTTTGATTTCAGAACTTCAGAAGGTCCAAGCATCTTGCTTGATTGCACCAAAGAAGAAAATTACACTATACAAAATTCTACAACCACGTCTACTTCTAACTAGAAAATAATGTAGCTAATTTAAACCTCCTTTGAACACCATATTCAATTTCAAAACATAATCAACATTTAATCAAAACAATAAAAAATATCAAAAGCTAAGCTCAAGCTCACCTCTCAATCATAATAAGCATAGCACGCCGTGTATCCATCAGAGCCCGATGCAAGTCCCGTATCAAACACCAAGCAGTACTGAACTTTCTGTGACTCCCCAAAACCCATACCATCAAACTACAAGCCTCTTCATCGCAACAACCCAATTTCTCACCCCATTTGAACGCCAAAAACGCCAATTTCCAGTCTTCCCTCAATTCCCAAATCGCTAAAAGGACCGTATCTCCATTCACCTCAATGCCCGACTTGTCGAGAAAAGCCATGGCCTCTGCTTCTGAGGCAAAATGGGCGGCATGTTTGAGCAATTCGAGAAATTGGGCGAGACCCGACTTGTGCTGGTCGTTTCTCTTGAATCGTTGGGCATTGAAGCCCAATGGGTCGTTGAGAGTTTGGGCTGAGAAGGGTTGGAGAGTAGAGAAATGGCGAGGGGTTTGAAAGGGAACGAGAAGTGTTCGATGAAATGTTTGACAGAGATGGTGGGGGAGAGGGTGTGACGAATGAGGAGGTGACGGTGAGTTAGAAATGGACGGGAGCAGCGTGTGTGATAGGAAGAGCTGGGGATGTTTGCTTCGTAGCCTTCTTGCTATGGAGGGAAGTGCCATGGTTTACCAGAAGAAAAGACTATGGGACATGTCGAAAGCCACCATCAACTTGGCTGAGTTTTAGGAAAAAAGGCAAAGAAAATCTGAAAAATTGTGAGAAACAGGAACCAATCACAAACTGTCATATGAAAAGAGTATTACACATGGCATGCCACGATTATTCCGGTTTCATATATACTAGTGTCTCACGTGAGGAAGACTACATCATTGTACTATCAAATCAAATTGTATATCACTCAGGCGAGACCAATTCGTGACTTACGATGCCCTTTGTTGGAATTTAGTTTCGCCTATGTCCTGGTTGCTAATAAGGAATAAAATATCGATGGTATTGGAAATATCGTTAGTCCAAAAATATAGAAATTTCGATGGAAATATCGGGATATTATCGATATTTCATTCACGTGTCAATATTATCGATATTTTGGTCCATTGGAGATCTAAAATATCGATGGTATCGGAAATATCGAAATTCAAAAATACAGAAATTTCGATGAAAATATCGGGATATTATGGATATTTTGTTCTACGATTGCTAGTTGTTTATGCATAAAAATCTCGGCTTATATTGGCCGACTAAATAAAGAAATTCACGACCAAAGGAACTTCTTTTCTTGGGACTTGTGTTTAGTTGTTAAAGAGCAAAAGCCGAGCGAGCGAAAAGGTCAATGAAGGAGGAATACTCACGACCATGGCAAAACCTTGACCGAGGAGATTGGCTGAACCTTTATCATTCACCCAAGTCGAGGGAACGTCAATTCACCACTTGCTTTAAAGTGGCCCTGCAGCTCATTAATGAGTAATGGGGTATGACGCAATCACAACTGTCCCAATCGGAAGATTTTCAAAAAGCACGTGGAGAGAAAGGGAGTAGGGGTCGATCACTACCAAATCGCAGTATGGGTAAGGTCAATTTGGTGAGATGATACCTCTCAAATCTCGAAAATTAAATGCTCCTCTACCCACCGAAGATCGAGGAATTAATTGCCCTTATCTACCAAAAATCAAGGATTTAAATGCTTCTCTAAGCGTGAAGTCCGGCCCAGCCTACTACAAAGAGGAGGAATCGAACTTCACGGTAGTCACACCACCATGCTCCTCGGCCGCCACCCACCCACTACCGCTAAGTTAGTCACATCTCACGAGGGTGTTGGGCCCACCTCCATCACCTGGCTCTTCCTATAAATACTAAGCTCAAAATACATTCAAAGGGTTCAACACCAAACGCAAGCCTCTCACGGAGCAACTTATTTATTTTTTGTCATTTATATTCTTGTAACGCAATTTCAATATGTTCATTTGCTTTCTTAGGAGTAGTGGCAGATTGTAAACAAATCCATTCATCAATATATCATACGACCCTCGATCTTTCGAGGCGCCCAAGCACCACCCTCGGTTACTTTTTCGTTCATCCCATATATCATACAGCCTTTGCCATCCGGCGGAGCGCTGGAGCACCACCCTAAACCACCAGTTGTTGCCTCCACCATCGACACCACTAACGGCCTTGTAGTTCAGGCTGTGAACCCAACGGCCGAGATCAATTCCTCTCTCGGCCACAATCCCTTGATTAGAAGTCAGAATCAATCGAGCGCACTCTGACCCACTCATCCACTCAAAATTACTCTCGCATGCACGGTAGACCGTGCTAGCAAGCCCGTGCAATCGCACTCCCCAACCAAAGAAGGACGACCCGTGTTGATGCAGATCCACTCGGCCTGGCAAAAAAGACCGTGAGATTTATGCGGTCAACACTAGTTATTTCCTTGGTTTGGTCTTCTCTTGGGAGTTGGGGTCTTGTTTTTTTTTATGTTTTTGCTTACCAACATTGTTTTTTAAAATTTTTCACAAATTAAAATTGAAAAATTAGAAACTGTAAACTGAAATGGTTATCAACAGGCTTAGGCTCTATAATATTGTTTGATTGAAGTGCCCAATTTGATTTGATTGTAATTTTGAGATTTTGTAAACTCGCCTAAACTGAACAAAACCAACAACTTGTATATTTATTTTTATATTAGATATATAGTATTCTCATTGGTTAATAACCAACTAGATAAGGATTTTTAATTTGAATTTTGCTGGAACTTTGAAGTTATTGATTTTTGGGTTGTAATTAGTAATTTATTAGTTATTAAACTTTGAAGTTTGATGGCATATCAAATTTTAAGATGATTTGATGTGCTAAAAAATTAAAAATATGTAGCAAGCTATGAGAAAATTTTCTTACAATATGATTGATTTGATTACCTATTTCAATTATTAAAGAGGAGAAAATTTCTCTATCAAAATTACTCATCATATTGTACGTGGTTCGCTCAGCATAGTGGTGACTCTTGCAGTTGGTTTGAAGGATTGCCTCATATTAATCAAGGTATATTGTTTGAGAATTATATATATATATATATATATATATATATATATATATATATATTTATGAAACAATAAATAGATTTTATTTCAACAAAACAAAAAAAGTAGATTCTTGAAACCTTCATTCATGGCTGCACACAAAAGTTAAAAGTAAAAAACGTATTTTCAAAAGATGTTTTTGTCTACAATTTTCAAAATTCTTCAATTTTGTCTTTTTATGGCATGGTTAGTTAAAGTAACTTCACGCGTATTGGCGCACTTAAAACCCGACCGTTGGAGAAAGCACAGAACACCACCGATTTCATGTCCTCAAACCCTAAGCCCCAATCGTTCATCTTCCTGTTCTCCGAATCAAGAATTTTAGTGTAGCCGCTCATTCTCAGTTACAAGTCCAATTAACCCAAGAAATATTTTGAATTTTCTGTGAAGAAATCATGAAACGGAAGGCAGAGCAAGAATTAGAAGAAAGAGGGAAAAAGCAGAGGATGTGGTGGGGTGATGGAAAGTAGTGGGAGAGAGGGGAGATGATCGGAGAAGGAAGCTATGGGTCTGTGTTTCTTGCTTTTTGGAAAAAACCCCTTTGGGAGCTTAATCTGAATGATACGCCTCCAGCTCCAGTCATGGCAGTCAAATCTGCTAAGCTCTCTGATTCAGAATCCATTCAGCATGAGGCAGGTATTCTCTCTGATTTTCTTGGGTCCCCTTTTGTTATTCAGTACTTGGGTTAAGAAATCACAACCATTGATGACACGGGTGAAGAAATATTCAACTTGGCTTTGGAATTTGCTGCTGGAGGAACCCTTGATGGTCTGATTCAGAGCTATTGAGGTCATGGGCTACCTGAGTCTGATGTGAGAAGCTACACAAGGTGCATACTTGAAGGGCTTACACATATTCACAATTGTAATTATGTTCACTGTGATTTGAAGCCGGAGAACATCCTTCTTGTTCCTAGTGATACTAGCACCAGTGGTAGTTCTAATTTTGTGGCCAAGATTGCGGATTTCGGATTGACTAAGAGCACCAAAGATGATATGGATGGATGGAGAGGCACTCCTAGGTATACAGACCCAGATGCTTTGATTGATAATGTGCAGAAGCAGTGCTCTGATATTTGGTCTCTTTGTGCTATTGTGCTTGAGATGTTAACAGGCAAGCCTCCCTGGGATGTGGAGCCTGATTCGACTCTTGATGATTTCCTCGACATGGTTGCTGGGGAAATAACTCCCAAAATCCCTACTGAAATCTCTGGTTTGGCAAGGGATTTTCTTATGAAGTGTCTTGCAGTCAACTCATGGGAAAGGTTTACTGCTCAAAAGCTCCTACTTCATCCATTTGTACAGGAGCCACAACTATCTGAACCAGGTCATGCCAAGATGAAGGTGCTTAGCTCATCTTTGGGCTCCAAAGATGGTGCCTCTTGCTTCAAACCAATTGAAGATTACCACACAAACTCTGCCCCTGTTCACAGAATTCAGTCCCCACTGGGTTTTGAGATACCAGCTGGACTATAGAAGTTGAGGTTCTATTTCATGATACAAACCTTATGATTGTTTATTCTAGTATTTTTTATTTGTATAGTCAATCACTTGAAATTATTCATTTCAAGGTCATAACCAGGAAATTGTACAAAATGATTCAAATATATATACGAGTTGTTCTTTACTTCTGCCAATCCTGATTTCTTTTCACTTGTATTAGTCCTTATTTTTGTTGCCTGTTTAGAATGACTGAGATTTATCCAAAAGATAGATTGAGTAATATTTGCAACAGTGGAGATCTGATCCAAGCTGCTTTAGTTGCAAAACTGCTTTAGTTGTACCAGCTGAGAATGATAAATGTACCAGAAACTAACATGAAGGAATGTTTTGAGAATCCATACAACAGTTTGGCCAAGTTGCTATTGAAATTAGATTAACTCAAAGAACCTCAATAACATGGAATTTCCCATTTTGTTAATTGACCTACTTTTTTGGGGCCTAGTTGGGTTTGGTTTTGGCTGCATCATTTTGTATGCTTCATTCCAAGCCCTCAGGGCTCATGATTGTCTCTCTTTTGTAGCTCCCCCTGTTTTTGTGTTTTCCTTTTTACTTAGGCAAGTGAAAATGTAAAATGGAAAAGGAAAAAGGGGAAATAAAGTTTTAATACAACCAATTACACAATTAATTTAGACACTTAAAAATCACCTGAAAGTAGAAAGTCTCAAGCTTTATGGCACACAGCATGGAAAGATATTGAAGCATGATTTTGCTTTGTTAATTTTATTTGACTTTCAAAAGCACTGAGATTGGTTTAGCTAGATACTGAAGCATGAGTGAATGACTACCATGCTGTTTTCTTAAGATAATAGATAAGTAACTGCATTCTATTTGTTTATCTTCTCTCTCTCTCTCTCTCTCTCTGGACAACATGAAACTCAGAGTCTTGAGTGCATTTTTTATATTTTCTGTTTTTCAATGTAACTTTGATGGAATAATTTGTGCTTTGTTATGCCACTCAATGACTTGACTTGGGACTTGGGTCAACTAAAAAACTCAAAAGCTTTGCTTAATGAAACCATATTTACGTAATGTAGAACACTAGATTTCGCCACTTTTGAGCTTGGAATTGACAAATTTTCTAGTAGTCTGCAGCTGATAGCCTTAAAATGTTTTCTTTTTTCCAACAGATACATTGATTGATGTTCTTTGATTATATGTGAGATGATAGATCATGATGCAATCCTTAACAATGCCAAATACTTGGATCATTGGTAGGAAATGAGAAGAAAAAAAATCCAGATAATTAATGGAGAAATTACATGTAGTCTAAATTTTGTTTTCGCATTCTCCTGCACAACTTAGAAACATGGAAATTAGCACTAGGAATTCAAAAATGATGTGGGACTTCATGAATGACTTATTGGGTTAAGGCATTTGGAGCTGAGAATGATAAATGCACCAGAAACTAACATAAAGGAATGTTTTGAGAATCAATACAACAGTTTGGCCAAGTTTCTAGTGAAATTAGATTAACTCAAAGAACCTCAATAGCATGGAATTTCCCATTTTTGGGGCCTAGTTGGGTTTGGTTTTGGCTGCATCATTTTGTATGCTTCATTCCAAGCCCTCAGGCCTCATGATAAATGCACCAGAAACTAACATAAAGGAATGTTTTGAGAATCAATACAACAGTTTGGCCAAGTTTCTAGTGAAATTAGATTAACTCAAAGAACCTCAATAGCATGGAATTTCCCATTTTTGGGGCCTAGTTGGGTTTGGTTTTGGCTGCATCATTTTGTATGCTTCATTCCAAGCCCTCAGGGCTCATGATTGCCTCCCCACCCCCTATTTTTTGTGTTATCTTTGTTACTTAGGCAAGTGAAAATGTAAAAAGGAAAAGGAAAAAGGGGAAATAAAGTTTTAATACAACCAATTACACAATTAATTTAGACACTTAAAAATCACCTGAAAGCAGAAGTCTCAAGCTTTATGTTATGGCACACAGCATGGAAAGATATTGAATCATGATTTTGCTTTGTTAATTTTATTTCTCTTTCAAAAGCACTGAGATTGGTTTAGCTGGATACTGAAGCATGAGTGAATGACTACCATGTTGTTATCTTAAGATCATAGATAAGTAACTGCATTCTATTTTGTTTATCTTCTCTCTCTCTCTCTCTCTCTCTCTCTCTCTGGACAATATGAAGTTCAGAGACTTGAGTGCATTTTTTATATTTTCTGTTTTTCAATGTATCCATGGCAGCATCACATCTGTTTACTTTGATGGAATAATTTGTGCTTTATGTTATGCCACTCAGTGACTTGACTTGGGACTTGCCTGTGGAATTCTCACATTCTAGCCTCGTATCTATGTAACTGATTGCAAAAAATGTTTGATTGTGGTTACAAGTCACAATACATTGGTGGCCAGAAAGAGAAATTTGTCAGGTATGTAATGTACATTGTATCTGTTACTCCTTGCATTTTGCTTTCCATATTTTCCTTTTTTTCTTCTAAAGACTATGTACAGGCCTTATCTGAGACTTTGGGTCAACTCAAAAACTCAAAAGCTTTGCTTAGTGAAACCATATTTACGTAATGTAGAACACTAGATTTCACCACTTTTGAGCTTGGACTTGAAAAATTTTCTAGTAGTTTGCAGCTGATAGCCTTAAAATGTTTTCTTTTATCCAACAGATACATTGATTGATGTTCTTTGTTTCCCATAACATACATCTTTCTAGAGGTCGTGATTAAACTTTACCATATTCAATTACCCTGTTTTTGCTTGATTTGGCTGCGTTGGGTGGTTGTGGTAATCCCTGAAAACATGAAAAATTTGAGCTTTATTTACATTCTGAAGGATTTCTCATTTGTATGCTTGATTGTTATAATGTTTCTTTTTTTCATAAGGCATGAGTTCTAATTTAAGTTCATTGAAGCTTGAACTTGGAGTCCGTATTTGATGAGTCAAACTATGTTGCTGGTAAAAGAAATTTCTCACAACCATATGGTTATGTATCTCAAATATAAAAATTGCAGAATGGATGCCACAAAAATTGCGGAATATCAGAGTGGATGTTCTTAATAAGAGCTGCACCGCTGAAGGTGACAATCCACCATTTAATTTTGGAACCTTTACAGAGGCTATAAGTTCAAAGGTCATTGCAACGACAGAATTTTTCTCCAAATTTTTGTTTTGTTTGTGGTGGGGACTGAAAATTTTGAGTTATGATACTCATTTATCAATGTTTTTTAAAAATAATTATCTCTGATGTTCTAATTCCAGGAAAAAGTGGATAATTACACCATTCTTTTTATTTATACTTTTTTTTTCTTGCTGAGATTAGTTCAACTTCATTTTCCCATTGCTAGCCTCTTTGCTGTTAATGCTTGTGGTGATGATACCACAGACTATAGATGTGCCTCATTTGTATGCATACCTTATAAAAATACGCAACATCTCAGCGGAAGATAGTTAGTACATAGAAGGAACAGTTTGTGCAGGCAGAATTTCTTCCTAGTATGCAAAATGTTTTGATTTGGGTTCTCAAATCTGATTAATTTTCAGCACATTGTTAATTCACTTTCTGCAGTACACTTGGCCAGGGGTTTGAAACCAGTACCTATGCTTTAGAGATTCTATTTTCCATAGGGATAGAAATTTTTGGGCTCATCCTCTTTGCCCTTCTGATTGGAAATATACAGATGAGGCATATAGGTCCTTTATTTTGGAAATGTTGGTTGAAGATGAGGATGCCCAAAGAGAGCATATGCTTTCATGATGGGGATATGTTCTTGGTTGTTGAGAATGCAAGAGTATATTACTTGCATTGCTATAACTACACTCTCTTGAAGCATTCTTTTTCTGTTTCTCAGAAAATGTAGAAAAAATGAAAGAAAATACGGAAAGCCAATTACAATAAGACTCTCTGAACCATAGCATGCCACTGTCTGAGTTTAGGGTTTATTATGTTGACTTTTCTTGGAACTGTCTTACATGCAAACATATACATAAAATCAAGAATTAGATATTGAATGTGTCATTAGATATTATAAGTTTCATATAAAACTGATTGCAGAAAATTGTCATTAAACTTTTTACTTGTTATATTATAGGGTTAACTACAAAAGACCCCCTAAACATGGGTCATTTTCAAGTTCATATACATTTTGTAAGACATTTACAACTCCATACTCAAACTCCCAGAAAACCTACATTTTTCCCACTCCATTAGTGAGATCATCAAGAACGTCATTGTCTCCCTACGTGGCTTGGAATAAAATTTGAACTCGTTTTCTTGTGAGGAAAGATTTCCCAATGTATCCATTTTGTTACAACCTTGATATCCAAGTCTCCAAAATCTTGCTACAATAAAATGTGGTTTTGTAGATAATTACCATATTATCAGCATCCAATTTAAAGAATACAAAGAGAGAGAGCAGAACAAAGAAGCTTAAAAGCAATTTGGAGATTAACTTGTCAGTAAGCGGAGGGTAATATTTCTTTAATAAATTTGAACTTCTTTTCTTCCATAAAAAAATAAAAATAAAAATAAAAATAAACTCCTTTTCTTGTTAGGAAAGATATCCATTTTGTCGCCATCCAAAACAATCAAGTCTCCAATTAAAATGTCAAATCTCCTTGTCTGTTAGCTAGTAGCTTGGTGGCTACGTCGCAAATCAAAACCTACAAAAGCATCAATTAAACCTGACCGACTTTATACATCTCATTAACCCTAAACCACACATTCCATACATCTTCCTATTCCTAAACCAATACTATAAAGCATTATAGAGCACAATCAATCAAGCAAGCCGCTAATTTTTTTTCAGAGAAACACTTATTTCCTTGTGGAGAGAAAACAGAGAACTGAGAACTGAGTGAAGAAGAAGAAGAATGAAAAGAAAGGTTGAAGAAGAATTAGAAGGGGAAAAGCACAGCATGTGGAGTCATGGAGGGCACTGGCAGAGAGGGGAATTTATTGGAGAAGGAAGCTTTGGTTCTGTTTTTCTTGCTACTCCCAAGAAACGAAGAAGGCGTGAGTTTAGCCGTTTGGTCAATTTGCCTTCAGTGATGGCGGTGAAATCGGCAAAGGTGTCTGCTTCAGAGTCTATTGAACATGAGGCAGAGGTTCTGTTTGAGATCAAGGGCTGCCCTTTCGTTATCGAGCGCTTTGGTGAAGAGACCACAACCACAGACAAGGGTGACAAGGTCTACAACTTGTTGTTAGAATTTGCTTCTGGAGGAACCCTTGATGGCCTCATACAAAAATCCAACGGTCTTGGATTGCCTGAATATGATGTTAGAAGATATACAAGGTCAATTCTTGAAGGGATTAGACACATTCACAAGTGTGACTATGTTCACTGCGATTTGAAGCCGGACAACATTCTGCTTGTGCCTACCACTACCACTACCACTACAGCTAGTTCTGGTGCTATTAATTTTGTAGCCAAGATTGCAGATTTTGGGTTGGCTAAGAAAACTAAGGACAACTATAGTAGATGGAGAGGCACTCCTAGGTATTTGTCCCCAGAGGCTCTATTTGATAACAAACAAGATCAGTCATGTGATATTTGGGCTCTTGGTTGTATTGTGTTTGAGATGCTAACCGGAAACTCCCCCTGGGATTTGAAGCCTGGTTGTGATCTTGACAATTCCGTCGATGTGACGCTGTTTGATCATCTACGTACTTCCAAAATTTCGGCTAAGATGTCAGATGTGGCCAGGGATTTTCTCAAGAGTTGCCTTGCCATGAGGTCCTGTGAAAGATCAACAGCGGAAAGGCTCTTGTCTCATCCATTCGTAGTGCCGCCTCAACCATCAAAAGCGGGTCATGCCAAGTTGAAGGTGGTCAACTCATCTTTGGGCTATGCATATGGTGTCTCTTGCTTCAAACTGAAAGCAGATTACCGCGCAAGCACTGCCACTGTTCCCAGAATTCATCCCCTACCGGGTTTTGAGATACCAGCTGGACATTAGGATTCTTTATTCTTGTATTTTTTTATTATTTGTAAAGTAGTCGATCACTTGAAATTATTCATTTCAAGTTCATAACCACGAAATTGTAAAAACAAAAGATTCAAATTTATATACTAGTTGAATGATGCAAAGTTTATAACTATTATAGCCCTGAGTTCTTTTTTATTAGTCCTGTTTTGCCTAATTCTGAAAAAGGAATGGTGTCATATTTGCTACTTGTACAGTCCCTTGAATTCCATTCAACACACCACAAGTGGCAGGTTTATAATTAAGCTACCATATTGGATTTAAATCATTTGAATCATTTGAATCTGCAATGCCATTACTTCTGCAAAATTCATTTTACTTTTTCGTGTTCTTTTGCTTTTACTTCTGCAGAATCCTTGTCCAGTGTTTTTTTACTGAGGGGCTAGTTGATGTTAGAAAATTATATTTATTGTTGGTTAGGTCTTAAAGCATCTGTAGGCATCTGTCCTAATTTAACTTTTCAGCTAAACCATGAGGCATCATGTTCCAAGTTTGAATCGCCTTATAGACTATGAAGGTAAACAGGTTTTATTAGCAACTGAGGCATCTGCATTATGTTGCCATTAGTTTCTTTCTTATATTATGTTGCTATGTGTTTTACTTGTTTTCCATCTGTTGTTTGGTTTAGGAAAGGCTTTCTGCAGAATATTACTTCAATGCCATTGCTTCTTCATTATTTTCCTGCAGAATTCATTTTAGATTTTCCTGTTTTTAGTGGTTTCTTCCTTCCTACTTTCTCATTGGACTTAATTGAATCTTTTTGCTCTATTAATAAATCTGAAATTTCAAAAGAAAAATTACACTAAATATTTAATGAGTGCAGAAATGTGTGTCTGCTCTTAATTTGAAAACTCATGTTATAGATACTATATATGAACTCACAGTACTAAATTCTTTGTTAGTCCAATGTTGAAAATAACTGTATATTAAACCAGCAAATGTTTCCATTACACATGAGTCTGAGAAAGAAATTGGCGTGAAGAATGATTTGAGAAAACCATTGTGTTTTTACAGCCAATCTGAGAAGGTTAAGGAAGACAAGGGTATAGTTAGTGCTTAATGATTGTTAAAACTAGTTAATCTCATTAATTGACCCTCACTCATCACTCTACAATAAATAATGCTTTTTTTTTTTGCGAAAGAAGAGGTATTCAAATTTGGAATCTAAACTAAGGTAATGTCTTCGACTCTCCTTGGCCAATATCGCTTGGAGGAATGCTAGCAACCTTCTCACTAACCTTCTTTTTTGGACCTTCTCCCTTCTCCTCATGACACATGTCACTTTGCTTACTCTTAAAACAATGTTATTAATGCATTACACAAACTAATTTTTGTTTTCCAAATTTATCCCAATTAAGCGGGGATAAAATACCACTAGAACTCTTTCAATTTCTTACATCACAATAACTCAGTCGAACTTCACATCTAGGCTTGATCCAAAATTCAAATCTCAAGTCACAAGCATCAAAACCAAACAATCGAGTTAAGAGCAATGCTATTCAGAGTCGTCTAAACTGAGTGTGATTTGAGACTAATTATATTCTCATTCTTCTTATTATTAATTGTTTACTTTTTCAAAATGATTGGATTTAAATCATTTGAATAATTTGAATCTTCAATGCCATTACTTCTGCATAATTAAATTTCCATTTTTTGTGATTTCTTTCTTCCTCTTCTTCTACTTCACCATTTCAATGCCTTTACTTACTGAGGGGATAATCAAAATTTGAACTACATTGAGTCCTTTAACTAAGAAGTGGGTGATGAACATCAACTACCACATAATATGGTCGGCTAATATGGAATGCAAATAGAGAGAGCTGTTATTTTCCTATTTAGATCGGTATACTAGATACTAAGTTATATCATGTTTGATAAGAGTTTAAATTAGATTACCTTGAGGCCCAAAACCTTGTGAAATAAGGAAAGTTTTGAAGCCAATTAAAGGGATCCTATTTATTTCCTTTTGCGTGACCCGTTGCTTGATGGTTTGAGTAAACTACACTACATGATTCATATTGTAGCAATTTAAATTAGAGTGACCAAAGTGGAACTTAACCAAACTGCAAAGACCAAAATCATAATTTGAGTCTTTAGATTATGACTTTGTATTTGAAATACAAATATTTGAGTTGTTTTCCACTTGTTGGTTTTAGTCGTCTATTGTTTAGGAGAGGCTTCACGCATCCATTACATATTACTTTTTCATGTTTTTTGTGATTTTTGTGATTTTTTTTCTTCCTTTTCTTCCACTTGAACAACAAGCCCTTTGCGTTTCCTCAACATTTTTAGTTGTAGCACATATTTCATAGCTCCACAAGATACATTTTCCAAATCCAATTATGACGTTATTTATAAGTCAAACCTTGAATGCCACAAACATTTTTAGTTTTATTTTTATTCTTGTCCTAATAGTTAGGGCACTTTGGAAAGTTTGTACATGTGTGAGAAAAATTGGCTTTTAAGCTTCCTTTGTTGGACTTCATTTAGTTTCGTCTATGTCTAGGTTGCTAGTTATTTCCTTTGTTTGGTCTTCTCTTGGGAGTAGGGGTCTTGCTTTTTTTTTTTTTTGCTTACCAACATTTTTTTTTCATTTTTTCACCAATTAAAACTGAAAAATTAGAAATCAGAACTGAAATGGTTATCAAACAGGCTCATGCTCTGTACTATTCTTTGATTGTAGTGCCCAATTTGGTTTGATTGTAATTTTGAGAATTTGTAAACTCGCCTAAGCTGAACAAGACCAACCACTTGTATATTTATTTTTATATTAGATGTATAGTATTCTCATTGGCTAATAACCAACCATATAAGGATTTTCACTTTGAATTTTGGTGGAACGTTGAAGTTATTGATTTTTGAGTTGTAATTATTAATTTATTAGTTATTAAACTTTGAAGTTTGATGGCATATCAAATTTTAAGATGATTTGATGTGCTAGAAAATTAAAAATATGCAGCAAGCTATGAGAAAATTTTCTTATAATATAATATGATTGATTTGATTACCTATTTCAATTATTAAAACGGAGAAAATTTCTCTATAATGTATATAAACAAAAAATTAATTTGTAAAACATTTTCTCAATCAAAATTGTTCATCATATTGCACGCGGTTCGCTCTTCATATTGTTGACTCTTGCAATTGGTTTGAATGATTACCTCATATTAATCAAGGAATATTATTTGAGAATTATATTCTTTTTATGAAACAATAAATAGATTTTATTTTAACAAAAAAAGGTTAGATTTTATTCAAGGCTAAATTATTGAAATGCCCCCTGTATCTCAATTTCAGTCTCAGTTTCCCCCCTGAAACTCTATTTAGTGTCTCACTTTGCATGGATTCCATCAAGCCTTAGCAAGTCGTCAAACTTGATGCCCATGTGCCGTTTTTCGAGTTCTTGTGTCCATGGAGGGTCGAGAACGAAAGCATTGCCATTGTAGGAAGCTCGCCAAGTTTAGATGTCGTGGACGATTCCAATCCAGGTGCTATAGGGAAGGAACAAAGGTTGTCGTTTCTTTGAGTGGTTTGATCCGAGAGATGTGTTCTCGCTCAAAGGATATAATACCTGGGTTGCAGAAGTATAAAGGAAGACTGGAACAAGATCTAGCCAAGGTTCGAGGTAGTGAGAAATTGTTGTGGGGTTTTCTGCTTTCTTTCTTGGATAATGTTTGTGGAACCGTAAATATTCCTAGGTTAAATAATTTCCTATTTTTGGAGTTATTTAATTGAGGGACTCCTGCTACAAATTACGGTTTATCCTAATCCATAATTCCTTCTTTATTTAAATCCATAATTCCTTATTTATCCTAATCCCTAATTTCTTTATTTATCTCAATCCTTAATTCCTTATTTATCCTAGTTTCTGATTTATTTAAACTCCTTTAATTATCTAAACCCCTATTAATTATCTAAACCCTATCGGTTATCTAAACCCCGTTAATTATCTAAATTCCAGTAATTATCCTATTTATTGTGGAAGGATAATTCCTATCTCTAGGAGGGTTTATCTCTCCGTAAACCCTAGCCCCGAGGCTCTATAAATAGGAGGCTACACAAGGCATGAGGTAAGCCATTCTAAGTTCTCAAAATACTGCAGAAATTCCCTCTCCTTGCAACGCCTCTCTCTCTCTCTCACAAGGCTCCGGCCTTCACACACGGCTCGGCCACCCTTATCCCCGAGAGAAATCTCCGTACTTTGTTAGCTATTGTTTTTCCCGAAACACTGACCTAACTTAGGCATCGGAGGGCCTTTGGCCAACACCCCGGGTGTGATCTTTTTACTCCGATTGGTTTTGGCAGGAGAAGGAGTTCGAGGAAGGAGAAAGGCGAATCCATTAACGAATATTCTTTTGGGACGAAAATCACTCCCACAATGTTGATTTCCATGACGGTTGGTGCTTTCATTCTCGACCCTCCATGGACACAAGAACTCATAAAACGGCACATGGGTGTCAAGTTTGACGATTTCAGTTAAGGCTGGATGGAATCCAAGCAGTGACACTAAATAGAGTTTGAGGGGAAAGTGAGACACTTAGAGTTTGAGGAAAGTGAGATTGAAATTGAGTTACAGTGCATTTCAATAATTTAGCCTTTATTCAATTAGCAAGTCTTCTTGAATCCATAATTCATGGCTGCACCTGCCTTCTTGAAGAAATATTCAACTTGGTTTTGGAATTTGCTGCTGGAGGAACCCTTGATGGTCTGATTCAGAGCTATAGAGGTCATGGGCTGCCTGAGTCTGATGTGAGAAGCTACACAAGGTGCATACTTGAAGGGCTTATACATATTCACAATTGTGATTATATTCACTATGATTTGAAGCCGGAGATCATCCTTCTTGTTCCTAGTGATACTAGCACCAGTGGTAGTTCTAGTTTTGTGGCCAAGATTGCTGATTTCGGATTGACTAAGAGCACCAAAGATGATATGGATGGATGGAGAGGCACTCCTAGGTATACAGACCCAGATGCCTTGATTGAAAATGTGCAGAAGCAGTGCTCTGATATTTGGTCTCTTGGTGCTATTGTGCTTGAGATGTTAACAGGCAAGCCCCCATGGGATGTGGAGCCTGATTCGACTCTTGATGATTTCCTGGACATGGTTGCTTGCTGGGGAAATAACTCCCAAAATCCCTATTGAAATCTCTGGGTTGGCAAGGGATTTTCTTATGAAGTGTCTTGCAGTCAACTCATGGGAAAGGTTTACTGCTCATAAGCTCCTACTTCATCCATTTGTACAGGAGCCACAACTATTTGAACCAGGTCATGCCAGGGTGAAGGTGCTTGGCTCATCTTTGGGCTCCGAAGATGGTGCCTCTGGCTTCAAACCAATTGAAGATTACCGCACAAACTCTGCCCCAGTTCCTAGAATTCAGCCCCCACGGGGTTTTGAGATACCAGCTGGACTATAGAATTTGAGGTTCTATTTCTTGATACAAACCTTATGATTCTTTATTCTAGTATTTTTTATTTGTAAAGTCGATCACTTGACATTATTCATTTCAAGGTCATAACCACGAAATTGTTCAAAATGATTCAAATATATATACGAGTTGTTCTTTACTTCTGCCAATCCTGATTTCTTTTTACTTTTATTAGTCCGTATTTTTGTTGCCTCTTTAAAATAACTGAGATTTATCCAAAAGATAGATTGAGTAATGTTTGTAACAGTATCCAAGCACAAAGAACTTTTTGAGTGGCAAAACTGCTTTAGTTGTACCAGTTGGACTATACAAGTGAATGTTCAATGTGATAAACAGAGTCATTGGTGCAGTTGGTCCATTAATTTGCCATTGGTGTCTTTGTTTAGTTCTTAAATTTCCAGTTTTTTAAGCCTCCATGTCCCTGAATGGTCTCCCTTATTTTATTTTGTGATCATTCTGGTTAAACCAGTTTTTGTTTGTTCTAGAACCACAAAGATGCCTACCTTTGTTTGTTTGATTGTTTGTTCTAGTTGTTGTTTACTTATTCTAGTCCTGATTTCTTTTTACTTTTATTAGTTTTGATTTTTGTGTAGTTTTATTTGCTTTAGTACTGTGTGCAGGTTCGTAGTTGTGAGATTATTATAATTATACTTCTAGGATATAAATCAGTTTATAACTATTATTGCCCTAAGTTCTTTTTATTAGTCCTATTTTGCCTAATTCCGGAAAACGAATGGTGTCAGATTGGCTACTTGTACAGTCCCTTGAAATTCCATTGCACACACCACAAGTGGCAAGTTTATAATTAATCTACCAGCTAGGATTTAAATCTGATGCCGTGTTGGAATCATTTGAATCTTCTAGACTCTCAATGTATATAGGTTTACAAAAATTTGGAGCAACTCAGGATCTCCTTGGTTTGATAGTTTTGAAATTGGGCAGAATAGTATCTTGGCTTACAGATGTAGTTGGTCCATCATTTTGTCATTTGTGTGTTTGTTAGGTCCTTGTTTTGCTAGTTTTGGCTTACAAATGGGTGTTCCCTTAATTTTATTATCTACATTCTAGCTTTGTATTTTAGTCTTCCTATTGCTTAGGAGAGGCTTTCTGCAGAATCCATTCAATGCCCTTTTCCTGTTCTGTGATTTATTTCTTCCTCTTCTTCTACTTTACCATTTCAATGATCCATGTCTAGGTTTTGGCTTTCTACATGGTTTGTTTGCCATCCTTTGTTTCGTAGGTCTTAAATCGTTTGTTCAGTGTGATAAACTTAGAAAAATCTGTCTTTTTCTTTATAAGCTCGAACTACAGAGTGCTTTAAACTCAGAACTGGGTGGTGAACAGATGTGCAAAAATTTGCTTGCAATTTTTTCAAAACATCTATAATACATATGATGCAATTCTTAGGTCCTTGCTTGCTAGTTTTGCGCAGCATCACTCTGCCTGAGTGATGGGTGTTCCCTTCATTTGATTTTCTATTTCTGATTAAAACAGCTTTTTAGTTGGTCTTAGTTCTGCATAATTCATTTTACTTTTTCCTGTTTTTTGTGATTCCTTTCTTCCTCTTCTGCTTTATCATCTCAATGCCATTATTTGTGCAGAATCAATGTCTAGGATTTGTGTCCTTTCACTAGTCCTAATATTGCAGATTTGTTTTCTTGGCTTATTGATGCAGTTGCTCCTTTTTGTTTTGGGAGATTGGTGTCTTAGATCCTAGTATTTCCATTTTGTTGATCTGGTTAAACCAGATTTTTGTTCTGTTTCAGAAGCACATAGATGCCCAGAATTTGGTTTTGATTTATGGCGGTTAGGTCTTAAACCCTTTGTTCAACAATGCCAAGTTGTGCAGAATTTATTTTACTCTTAATCAGCAATCTGCTTTCTTTTTAAGGAGGTAATTCATGCTAGTGCTCTTAATTTGCAAACTGTCAAATTCGCATTGTATAGGTTTTTTTTTCACTGGAAGTATGGATGTAATTTTACTCTCAGTTGGGCAGTCTTTTGATAAATCGCGTGTATAATCTGCTTCCATAGAGCCTCCAGTTCCTTTTATACAAGTCTACAATTAATACATCCCTTTTGTTTTCTTCATTTGTTTGGTTCAGCTGAGACTTCAAGACTGTCTCTCCCAAATTGTGAAAATGAACATAAAAACTCTGAAGTCAATACCAAAGACAAAATATATGGTGCATCAAAGAAAGTTATCCAAAGAACAAACTTTTCACCAAACTGACCTGCAAGATAAATGACTCTTCCAAGATTAAACTATTTGTTTTGGGGTTTTTTTTTTAATTATTGTTTTCAATTGTATTTCTGGACCATTTGATGCCGAAAATAATGTATTTTATTGGAATACCCAGAAACTATCAAGAAATTTTAGAAGGATTGGAAGGATAAACACTTCATACTTACTCATTTAGAAAACCCTTGTTTTACAAGAGTGACAACTTAAGTATCACAAAAGAGACTGCAGTCTTGCATTTATTAACAATCGTCTCCTATATTTTGATGGACCTATTACTTGAATTCCAAGTTCCCCAAAATAGAGAGAAAAAGTTACCAGCCCTTCCTAAGAACAGGGCCAAGACTGCAAATTCTGCTGCATGGCAGGATTGACAACTGGGAATGGTACTGACAATAACTTATATGGTGATAGATGAGCATAGCCAATGTCAAAAGGCAATGAGAAGTTCTGAACAGCTCTACCCTTCGCAAATAAAATCGCAACAACATATAAACAATTTAAACTTGAGAAGCAGGCAGGGGTAACTGTCTCCACACACGATAGTTAACAAAAAATGGTTCACAACGCTGCAAAATTTGGATAGAAATGCTTAGGTGAAATGGAGAGGAATTATCTTTAATCATGTGAAACACGTGAAATCCCTTCGAGCACAAGCAATTTCTGCAGTCATATAAGATCAGGCTCTAAAATGATTTGGAAAAAGTTCGGTCTGACACCTCGTATATGCAGCTAATATGTACTTGAAATGTAATGGGAAAAAAGTGAGAAATTCGTTTAAACTTTAAACTAATAAAAATATATTGAAAACAACTGAACCCTACAATTATGTAGCTTGAAAGAAAAATATTCTGTAATAATTAAAAAGACTAGTTATATCTGTTGCAACCAATTATGTCCAAAGGAAGGAGAAGCTACCAGAGCAGCCGGATGAGACTTGTCGAGTCCTTCAATGAAACTGAGAGTTATCTGGTTTCATATTCTGGAACCTGCCCTTCATTATCTGGTGAAATTCATAAAACCTGCAATATCTGAAGAAGTCTCCAAAGTCTTCACTTCCATCTCACCAATGTGTTTGTAACTTGAAGGGTGTCGTCTTTGAACGCGTTAAGTGTTAATTTTGATATTTGGGATGTGAGAAATTTTGAACCACTCTTTTCCTTTCTCCTTTTGGCAATGTTTTTGGAGAATTTTACACTTGTTGATCGTCAAATTCTGCAGTGGTATTTTTGGGAGGAAGTATGGTAGCACTTTTATGCAAAAGCAAGAGTCAATCTCTAAGGTATGAAGACATGGCATTATTTCGATAGAAGCATCTCCTTTCATGGACCTTGCACTCCCTACCCATGCATTCCACTTGAACAAGGATGAAAATCGAAGTTCCCTCAATTTCGGGAATGAAATAATAGATGAGTTTTCTGACCCACCAGAATCTATTCCCAAAAACTCAAACCCAACCTTTTTCATGCTATTCATAAGACATATTTCCAGTGATTCAAGGGATGGCAGTTTCCCCAAAGGAGGCAAAGACTCACAATCTGGGCAGGAATACAGGATAAGCCTTCTCAAATTTGTTAACCGCAGCATCCAATCTGGAGATATGGTGGTGCCTTGATATTTTCGAATCTCTAAAGATTCCAAATTTGGATGTGGTTGTAAAGCTTCAAGTATAATTTTATCTTCAAGTCTCCTCTCTTCACTCCAATCAAAATCTAGATTCAAATCAACAAGGTTCCCTCTAGTAATGAGTTCTGCTTTCTCAGCCGCAATCACATTCTGTAGGTTTCCACACCTATAAATATGAAGATACCCTTCGAGGTTCAAATTTTTCAAATCTCCCAGCTTAAACGCTTCTTCCTCATCATCACATGGTACAACGAGCATATCAAGTGTTTGAAGAGAAGTCAGCTTCGCAATTCCCCTCGGCAAACTCTCTAGATTAAAACAATAATCAAGGTGAAGATGTCTTAAGTTCACTAGTTTCCCCATCCCTTCTGGTAGTTTTCTAATTTGCATGCAATCGTTGATCAACAAGGTTTGCAAGTTCGATAAATCACACAATGTCTCCGGCAATATTTCCAACTCATCATTACTAGATAAATTGAGATATCTCAAATGCATGAACTTACCAACCTCCTGTGGTAGTTCTTTGAACCAGCAGCGACTCAAATTTAATGTTCTAAGACATGTTAGATGCACGAATGTCCCGGGATTTATCGGAACATTCATGGAACACAAAGTGAAGAGTGTGCGCAGTCCTTTTCTGTTGTGCGTTGAGATAGGAATTGCATCCCCAGGTGCTAGGACAAAAGTAGAATGACGAGCCCCTTTCATGTCTGGCTCTCCTATGTAACCCCCAGGTGCTTGGACAAAAGTAGAATGAAGGGCGCCTTCAACGTCTGGCTCTTCAACACAATCAACACCCGTGATAAAGCATTCATATCTCGTGACATATTGGGCCAAGCGATGCACCAAGTCATGCATCTTGCATTTGATAATATTTCCTTTATAATCTCTTTCAAAATCCTGGAAGAAAGACCGCATTGCTAAGTTCATAAAGTATTCTTGACCTAACATTTCCTTCTCTTTGTTTCTGTCAACACTGAGACCAAGAAAACCTTGTGACATCCACATTTTAATTAAATTGTCTCTCTCAATCACGTGATCTTTCGGAAAAATTGCACAATATGAGAAACAACATCTTAGTGCAGGAGACAAATCATGATAACTAAACAGGAGCAGGTCAAAAGTGCTTATGTTGTTGGCATGTCCCAATTCCCAGATCATCTCTCGCAAAACAGATTCCCACTCTCCCCTACTACTCTTAAAGTGCAGGAGACCCCCGATGACCTTTATCGCAAGAGGCAAGCCATAGCACATCTTCACAATTTTCTTACCAATTTTTTCTAGTTGTTTGCACTCACTTGCATCCCTTCCAAAAAATGCAATTTGCCTAAACGTCAACCAAGAAGATTCTTGTGACAATACATTTAGATGAATCATTCTAGTTGCTCCCATCCTCTTAGCCATGCTCTCAGTTCTTGCGGTCACCAAAATTCTACTGCCCGCCGCACCAAAACGCAAAAGCTTCCAAAGAAGATACCCCTTCGAAAAGTCTGCATCCCGGGGATCCCACACATTATCCAAGACAAGAAGGAACTTCTTTCCCGAAACGGATGCACGAATACTCTCGAATAAAGCTTCCAATTCAACCAAGTTTGATGTCTTAGTCTTTCGGGCAATAACTTGAAGAATTTCTTCAGCAATCTTCAACTCGCGAGACGAAAACGACTTACACACCCAAATTCTCAAATCAAAATGGGTTTGAACCTTTTGATCATTATATACTAAGTGTGCAAGAGTGGTTTTCCCAATTCCACCCACACCAACAATGGAGATGACACCAGGCCCCCTAACCACACCCTCTTGACTACTCTCAGATACCAAATTTCTTATTAACATCTTCTGATCTTCATCTCGACCACATAAACTCGGTTCTTCAATCAATTTATAGGAGGTAGAAATTCCTGCTCCTACTCTCTCAGGCTGATCAATCTCTCTGTACTTTCTAAACCTGAACCCATGACTCTCAGCGAAAATCAAACTCAGTCTTTCCCTCAAACACTTAATACGACGTCGTTGACCGACCCGATTGACTAATTGACTGCAGCAAAAGCAAGAGGTAAGCCGGGAGAAGCATACCTTCATCAAAACGAAAGCTTTCTTTGTTCCATGAGTTTCTTCTTCCAATTTGGGTATGGCGGTGCTCAACTCATCCAAGACGTCTTCGATGTCGCAGCTCACATCTTTGAGCTTCTCCAGCCACACTCTCACGCGCTCCTCTTTCACTCGCCTCTTCTCTGCATCCTCCAGCACTGGTTCAATGTGTCGGAGGATTCCGGTGAGCTCTGTAAATTCCTCCTTTCCGTCCAGTTGGTCTAACAGTCTAGAAACCAGGGCAAGTGCATCAGCCATGATCGGAGCTTGAAGCTTGATTGGCAAGAAAGACAGGAAAAAGGGGCGGCTATATACGAAATGAAAAAAAGGAAAGATTAAGACTTTCATTGAAAAAAAAAAGAAAAAAGACAAAGACTTTCATAATTCATTGAAAAAAAAGGAAAGAGAAAGATTTTCTTTATAAAAAAAAAGGAAAAAGGATAGAGAAAATTTTATTTTTTAAAAAAAAAAGGAATAAGGAAAGAGAAAGATACATATTTGTACCAAAACTGGAAAGAAATAACAAATAGAGTTTTTCTATTTAAACCCCGCACTTCTCTTTGTTCACTCCATATTTTAAGTTCACTCCAACTTCTAATTCAAATTTTCACAATTCTAAAAAACCTCACTATCTTTCCAAACTACCCTTAAATACACCCAGCATAATTTTTTTTAAAACTCATCAACCTCACACCCCACACCCCACACTCGACATAAGATTAATTTTAAAATGAGTGTATTCTGCTATTCAATCATAACACACTTCGCTTGATTGCTTATGTGGTCTAAAGTATAAACAAAAAGAATCTCAAAATCTCTTTATCTTGTGGCATAAATCCGTTTTTAAAAGTGAATTTAGAGAGTAATCCTATCATCAACTGAGAGAGAGAGAGAGAGAGAGAGAGAGAGAGAGAGAGAGAGAGAGAGAGAGAGAGAGAGAGAGAGAGAGAGAGAGAGAGAGATGTTGGTCGTGCAAATATTTTTAGTAAAAATTACCTTGCAGAGTAAATTCATTAAGGATGCTTAGAATATGTAACAGGGATATAGTTGTTAGGAAGTTATGAATGATCCAAACATATATAGCTCAATTTGGCATCATGAATAAAGTGATACATCATGCTTCTTACCATACATGTATCTTTGTATGCATGCAGACAAATAGATAAACAAAGTATTTCCCCCTCATTTTCCTGCTCTTGTTATTCAGCTCTCAGGGTTTGTTGTCGTCCCTCTGACAGAGATTGTTTACAACCATTTTCAATCCAAGTCATCTTGCTAATGTGTGTGGTGTGTGTATAGATGTACTAGAGTTAATTATTAAGTTGGATGACTTTTTTGTCTTTTTACACAATAATAAAACTTAAGAGCTTAATGATTTAAGTATTATGATGAACAAAGAAAAGTGTGAGATTTAAATAGAAAAACTCTAACAAATATTTACAGGGCCCAATTTTATAAAGGTGAGTTTGCGTAGCTGACAAGGCCTCAACACTAAATTTCTTGTTTAGTCACAAGCTTGGACTATAAGACTGGATAAAATATTAATCACGTTCTATAGGGCACCTTCTACGGAATATAGCTATAATTATTCAAGATATCCAATTAATGATTACAGATTTTGAAGGGATACACATCTGACATGTTTTCAGAGAAGCAAATAAAGTTGCCATGGGTTTTGCTAATATTGGGCAGTTGCCCTAAACTCTAAACTCTAAACCCTAAGCAAATTTAAAAAATAATAATAAATAAAATAAGTGCGAAGCTGGTCGCTACGAATCCTACACGTGGTTAAGAAATTAAAACCCCACAGCCAAACACGACGACATAAGATGCACCCGAGCCTGCCTGAGTTTGTTCGACGGCTCAAATAAACCACAAGAGAAAAAGTGCGAGAAAGTGAGAAAATTTGAGGGAAAGTTGAAGAAGCAAAAGAAGATGAGCAGCGAGCCCAAAACCAGTAGCGCAACTGGAGGAGGAGGAGGAGGAGGAGGAGGAAGGGGATTTAGGGCGAAAATGGAGCACTACATGTACAGCGGTGAGAAGAAGCACGTATTTGCTGGCATCGTTCTTGTCAGCGCCGTCTTTGCCGTTCCTTGGTACCTCATGACTCGAGGTATGTTTATCTTTCTCACTTTTTTTTTTCGATTTACGCGCTGTCGTTTTGGGTTTAAGCATAATGTAGCTGCAAATTTTAGGTTTTGGGAATTTTCCTAAATTTTCTTGGCAACCAAACAGTGGAAATGTGTAAATTGGGTCAAGTGGTTCCATTCTACTACACAGCTCAGTTTAAATTAAATTCTTCGAAATGCGTAAATTGAGTCAAGTCTTTACTGATTGCTCGAGCCTCCTTTGTGTATTTAGTGAATAATTAGATTTGGGTTATGGCTATCTGAGCTATGGGAATTACAATAATTTTCATTTACGAATTAATGTTTCTAATTATTTATTTATTTGGTTTTTTTATATGTAAAATAATATATATATAAGCTCATCTTAATATGCATGTTGTCATAGGAAATTTGGGGCTCCTGTAATCTCATTAGCATTTTGTTCTGCTCTCGTGTTGTGTGTTGTGTGTTGTGTGTAAAAAAGAAAGGGGAAAAGACAATATGCACTGTGATTTTGACTACCAAATTTAGTTGATATCAAGTGTAAAGCTTGATTGAATGTTTATAATCCATGAATGTGCCTTGTTTGAACGGGGTTCGTATTTCATTATCAGATTTTGTTTCGGTTGCCGGTTGATTTGCCTGTCTCCCTTTCATATGCATAATGGAGTTATGCTGCTGGTATTTTATCTGCCTAATGTAATTCAAACTGTGTTCTCTCCTGTAGGGGCAAAGCATCAATCCCATCAAGATTACTTAGAGAAAGCTGATAAGGCAAGGAGCCAAAGACTTTCTTCAGGGGCTTCTTCTGCTAAATGATTTTGAAAGCTTTCTTTTTAAGGGTGTGTAACTTTCCTCTGCTTTTATTTTTCTTCTTTTAATGGTTGGAAGGTGCAGTAGGTCTTTGTTGTTTGGCACTGTTTTTGCCTTCTCAACCTGTTCTCTGGAAGAGATACTGGCTTCTCATGATCCTTGAGGAGCAATAGTTTTGTTTATTTTCCTTGTGATAGTCACAAATCTACAGTCCATGAGGAACACATTTTCAATAACCAGCTAGAAGCCAACTTCTATTTCTTGTTATGTCAATCAGGCTTCTTTCTGGTGTCATGTTGAGTTGCACTATAAAATATGGCGGTTGAACCAAAAAAGAAGAAGCCCAGCACTACTTTTCTTAATCTTGTGCATTTTGAGGTTCAGCATGTCTAGTAGGTGGATAGTGTTCCTTCAACTTCATTCAACTTTTTTATTTGATACAGCCAAGAAAAATTTGAGGGGTAAACAAAAATATGCTTGGTAAATTGGCTCTATGGAGTCGGGTAGACAGGAGTAAATAATGTGCCAAGGGAATTGTAGTTCAAGCGGTCAAGAGCATTTACAATGGCACCTGAAGTTGCGTTCGATTTTTCCATTTTCCAATATCAATTGTATCAAAAGTGTCATTGCTAAGGGAAAAATGACCCCAACCCAATACATACATACTCCAGAGTTTTATAATTTACCACTGCACCTAGTGATGTCCACAACTTGTATCTAACATGTCTCTACTTTGTATTTCATGCACTCTCAAGTAGACCTTATCAAATCACGTACACTATACAACATGAATATGTAAATAAGTGTTTGGGGCAAGCTTTATCGGGGCAGATCCATAATGGGTGTAACATTAACATATCCAGTCAATGTTCATTCGTGAAACACGATACTGACACGTTATCTTTATGCAATATGCTTTTAGTTCGTATTTTCTGTGAAAAATCTTGTAGCCGATAGCTTATATCTTTCGACCCTAAACCCTAAGACTTATATTTTTCTTTTTTTTTTTTTTGAGAATTAGCGATCATTGGGGGAGGGGGCATTTCCTTTGGGATTCGACGGTGACCAAGGGGGAAGGGGGAGGGACCTCACCACTGAGGTAATATTTTTCTTATGTATGGTGTTTTGTAACTTTTTGAACATGTTTTGTGTAATGTGTTCGACATAAGTTTTATAGCATTATAACACGTTTTCTTTATGTTATACTAAGGGCTTGTTTGTGAATGTTTCTGAAATGGATAAAAGTGTTTTTGCCAACTGAAAACGCTTTTGACAGCGTTTGGTAGAACAGTTTAGAAGCGCTTATGGGTCATAGAAGCGCTTTCAGGAGAAGCACTTGAATTTTTTATGAAAATTCAAGATTTTTATAATAAAAGCGCTTTTGTTAGAAGTGCTTATAAGCAGAAGTATGTCCTAGAGAAGCACTCACAAATGAGCTCTAAATACTTTTTTGTTGGAGTATTGTTGAAATAAAAAAAAGCTGCACGAGTAAATGGGTGAAAGACACACGAACTCGCAAAAATTGTGAATAGGTTTCATATATTTGAACACGATAAGTTAGCAGATCAGATTTGGAATAATTTCACACGACGCGTTGCCAGGTCTACCATCAAAGTATCTCAACCGGTCATGTTTGCCAACTTTCAAGGTTGCTCGTCTTAGTTCAAAGAGAAAAACACAAGCAAACAAGCCATTCTGTTTATATCTCTGTAAATAGGGTTTTATTAAAATAGAACAATAATTATCGAACCACACCAATCAACAACTGATGAACTGTTTATCCAAAGAGTTCTTCCTTTGTGCACATTAACAAATAAAAAAGGTAAATCACGAGAAGATGAATTTGCTTAGAAATACTGGGTTTTACTGCATATACCTTTTATGCTTTTTCAGTGAATTTACATGAATTTGATATTGAATGAAATTGAAAGAATCGATCCATCCAGCCAACTTTCCATTTATGGTGTGTTTACTAATCGTGAATTGAATTTCAAGGATGGCGGATTCCTATGTTTGCTTCACATCAAGAAATTAAAAAGTAAGTAAAATTCACACAAAATTAGAAATTGAATTCTTGATTTTGGAGGAATTCAAGGAATTCAATTATTCCTTGGATGGAAAATGGTATTCTAATTTCTAGATATCTAACCCATTAGGAATTCATCTTTTTTACCCATTATATCCTCAAAATTTTTAAAATTCCAAATTTGTCATATACTTTAACCCAATAATGAGGCCATTTTAGTAATTAGCACCACTCCAACCCCAATTCCATACAGTTTAGTAAACAACTTTAATAGGAATTTGAAATCTAACTCTCCTCAATCCCATATGGTTTAGTAAACAACTTCAATAGGAATCTGGAATCTAATTCTCCTCAATCCAACTCCTCCCCAATTCAATTTATCCTCAATCTAAACATGCCATTAATCTAAAGAAGGAACATAGACAATAGCAATAAATTATTTTCTTTCTCTTTTTCATTTTTAATTCCTTCATTGAGGTTTCGTTTTACATCTAAAGTGGCATCAGTCTTCTGTACTTGAAGAACCACACAAATGCAGAAAATATGCAAATGCCAGTTACACCTGTAATTATAAGTACCCACTTAAATGCACCAGCGTTATCAAACAAAGGTATTGTGAAGTTCATCCCAAAGATTCCTGCTACGACCCCAAATATAGCAACAACAAAAGTTGCAGTTGTGAGTAGTAGCTCAAATTGGATCAGCTGATTTCGGACATTATCCTGCGAGCAAAAACTTTCTAGAGTTAAATTTTTGTTCCCTTCATACCGACAAATTTCAAAGAAACGAAACTGAAACTAAAATCTAACATTATTGTAATCTTAAGCTATAGAATTAGCATTAGCCAATGAATTACGCATGGTATTATAGAGGTTTCTAATGATAAGTCCTCGACAAAATTCAAATTGTATTAGAAAGTCTGCAGTAAAACAATGAGGTCCCTCAGTGAACGTTCAATGCTAATAACTTGGTAAGTCTAATGTACTTATTCAATAAAAGGATCATGAAGGGACTTTTGACTAATAGTACACTTACCTATCGTCTTTATTTGTTCAATATAATTGTTTAACAGCTTTTGGATATTTGAACAGTGTTTTAGGCAATATTTGAGACTAAAAGTAATAAACTATCTATTGAAAAAAAAAAAGTAATAAACTATCTCCTTTTCTTCTTTATTCAGTTTTTAGACAAATGTTTTAGGCAATATTTGAGAGACATTTATTGAGAAAAAAATAAATTAAACGAGGCGCATACCAGCTGAATGTTTATGAAATCTTCTGTGTCATCAATGTACTCTTTCAACTGAAACACGGACAGAAATAACATAAGCTTGTATTCTACTCAAGTTAATATGACTCTGGAATGATTAGATATAGTCATTGATGTATATAGTGATGTCAAAGTTCAATAAAACAAGTGCTATGCATACCGATGTCAGCTTATTCAGTGTGCTGTCAATGACAACAAAGTATGCTTCCAACAGCATCTCAAGCTCTTCTATACTCTCTGTAGCACTATCTGAACTTCTCATGCTTTCATGTCGACTCCTTGCAATGCTCAGGCTTTTCTCAAGCTTTCGGCCATCGGGAGGTGAAGCTACAGGAGAAACAGGAGCAGAAAGAGATGTACCATCAGTAGATCTGTACCCCAGCACAGATTGATCACCATAAAACGATGACTCCATACGAATTTTCTTGTCAGTGAGATACATCTCAGCCATATCTCCATCATCATCCATGAGCTGCTCTATTTCATCTCGAACCTAAATAGATGCAGCTCAAAGGTTGGAAGACAGTTTTGGTCATCATTTGGAGGCTTAAGCAGGATGAAATAATAAATGAGATGATTATGCCATACCTTCTGAACTCTCCGAGTCAAGGCGAGGAGTCTACTTTTCAATCGACGTGCGCGCTCCAAGTTCAATGTACTGATCTTTGACGTGAGCTCATCTAGTAACGGATATGCTTCAATTTCTAGTTCAGCTGCCTATAAACAAGCCATTATTAAATGAGGTTACAAACTAGGAGAATGTTTAACTAACAAGAAAATGTTCAGACTACTGATGGTGACTTCAAATTTGTAAAGAGCATTTGTGGCCTTATTGGAAATATAACAAATCCATGATTTTTTATTTTTATTTTTATTTTTTTGGTTTGAGAAACGAGGTTTTAAGAACTGATTAACCACACAAGCAAACAAAACAGAGGACAAAATGTCTGCTGAATACCAAAGGTAGAAACTAACAAACAAACATGAGGAATCTGTTAACAACATATCCCTCCCCCTATACAATAATTGGGTGTTCCTTAGACTCTAAAAAGATCTAAACCCGACCAAAATATATTTATATCCCACAAAACCTCCACACTCTGCCCCAAAAGAAAATAACTCTGAATAAATGGATTACGATCATGATGACCATAAAGCATGCAAGGACTCAATGAAAAAGATTCTTCCAATCATCTGTATTTTCACTGTCTAAGGCCTCGTCCTTTTCAGTGGTAAACACCACACCACAGATACACCTATGTTGAGTGCTTGATGAAAATGAAAGGCACACCAGTTGCTC
Source organism: Prunus padus (assembly GCA_024362665.1). NCBI lineage: Eukaryota > Viridiplantae > Streptophyta > Magnoliopsida > Rosales > Rosaceae > Prunus > Prunus padus. Next base: position 18,846,156 of record JANFAM010000010.1, on the reverse strand, counting down.
TAAATAGCAAGGCACTACGTGCTTAGCTCCAACCATCATGACAAAATTTAATCACATAACTGGCTCAGGCACCAAGGCAAGTATCATCATCACTCAGTGTTAGGCACTGACCTCAAAACTATATAAATTCCTACAATCATGGACTGTATTTAAATTTGATACCAGCTGAATACTACAAATTTATAGATTTCCTCTAATCTAAGAAAACTTCATCTCTTCAGTAACTAGTGAAAGAATATGATCATAACATTGTTTGACATCATATCATAACATCAAAGGACAAAGGCATAAACACAAAAACAAAAACAAAACAAAAAAACAATTTCACATAATAATGACAATCTTTGGTATCATAATAGCATCTTGACAAAAGGGTACACAGACTTTGATCTATCAGTGTAAAATAAAAGGCTAGCAGAAGTATGATTTGACATTCACTAAAACAGATACAAGTTTAAATTTTAGATGGATCACCACCAGAAATTTTAGATGGATCACCACCAGATTTCAGGGACCAAACATAATATATAGTTCGCAAAAGAGTTTTATAACCATATATAGCTACTTATAAACATCTGGTACTTGAGCTAAACAAAATGTGGCATGGATATCGTTACTGACACACTCTACTTCCTTGCATTACATTAAAAGTCTTCAAAACTATTAACCGGTCATCTTGCACACAATAATATCATTGTTATCCTTCAACAATTATAGTGCAGAATTCAATCAATATTTAAAAGGCAAAGTTATGTGAGTATTTTTAGAAATATGTGCTCAAGGAAATACGATGAGAGATAGAGAACCCAAATTCTTGTGCTCTTTTACACACCTGAGAATCAAGAAATTTACAGGCAGCCTCCAGAGCAACTTCTAAGGCCCTAAACTCAAAGGGCAAATAATCAGGAGATGTGCTTCCAAACACACTATCAAAATTTCTATTTCCCCTCCTCCGACTCAATTCAGAACCATCAGATTGCCAAACATCACCTACCCCATTTGTTGTCAATCTTCTCTGAAGCTCCACCACATATTGCAATACATAGCTATCAAGTGAATTCAAAAGAAGAACCTCATCGGCAGTAATAATACATCGAATCTGCTCTAGGTTTACAACGATAGCCTTCTCTCTTCCAAGGATGGTTGAAGGGTAAACAAATAGAGGATCAAGCAGGCGTAGATCACGGGCAGGTAGATCACAACGACGCATAATGGTGAACTTGTCAACCTCAATGATCTGAGAATTCCCAGAAGTATCAACGCGAATCCAAGACCGAAGGCCCTGGCCCCGCTTCTTCAGCCCCAGAACATCCACACCTTGAAAGGGTTGCCTTCCAAAGGCTGCTGGTCGATAAGATGACTCCCGAAGGTTAATAGCTGATGCAGGTTTTGGGACTTTTGGCGGAAGCAGCCTCTCTTTGAGGTCATCCATTACCTATGAGCTCTCAGTGCTGCAACATTTAAAATAAGATAAAATAAAATAATTTTCTAATACTACACTTACAAATTGAAGTAGATACATGGACTAAAATTTATCTGCTGTCTTTATGTATAAAGTTACCAAAATCATTGATTGCAGGCTTTCGTGTTTGCACAAGTACTTCATTTTATGGTTCATGTGTGCTAGATATGATTAATTGCCTACCGAAATACCCATCTTAGATTACAATTGGGAGACCAAATTCATCAAGAATTCCAAGAAAATAAATTATGGAATAAGGATATGATTTCCACAAAGAATGGCACACCAAACATAACCATATATAGCAGAGAAAAAACTTATGCAAACGTGGGAACAAAACCAACTTTATGAACTTCAATCCACAGTTCCACCAAAAGAAAATGGAAGGCATCAAGATTCAAACCCCAAATTCAAAAGCTACGAGTTTGGTGGCTGAATGTCCAAAATCCCAGTTTCCAGACCATAAACACATACCCAGATATATGTACAAGCATGTGAATTGATGTATGGAGCAAGAGAAGAAGAGTCACAATCACCTGCAATGAGAAAGAAAACCTGGGTTGCTGCCAGGTGCTGGTGTTCTTGATGATACCCAGCTCAAAATGAAATTGAAAAATTGATTGGTTTGAATAAGAACCCTAGATTCAGAAATCGGAGAGTGAGAGATGAAAACCCAGAAAGGAGAGATTTTTGGCATGCCCAACTTAGCTGTGAATTGAAATTCGAGGTGGGCATATCAGGCGGTTTGCTTACTGGTTTTTTGGAAGAGGAGCCAAAGAAGAAGAAGGAATCATTTTCACATGTCCTGGAAACAAAATCCTCAAGTTTGAAAAAGGTATATAATTAAATTAAATTAAATAATGATTTTACTGACAGGAAAAAAATTTAAAAAAATTAAATTATGAATTATGAATTTGAACACAAGTACAACTGTACATGAGTGAGTTTCGTATGCTTTTGTTTCGACCCGTTTTAAATGGATCGTGCATCCCTCCTACTTCTTCGACTACTTAATGGGTCAACCGGACCTCAACCCGAACCTTAACGGATCCAAATCAATCCAACTCGACTGGATTGTTTTCTTCTTCGTCTTTCTTTTCTTCTTTTTTTCCTCTGTTAATAAAACACTTAAAAGATAAAAGGATAATAACAAAAGTGGCCCCAAAAGAACTTTAATCGACTCATTTCGAAATTTAATATTTCTAGAAAGAACAATGCTTTTTTACTTATTTATACAAACTGTAGTTTAAAATACTATAGATTAATTTAATGTACAAATAAGAGGACTCGAATTTAGGTGCAAGACGATGAGCTAACTGTCCTGATTAAAAAACATAATCCGCGTCGACAAGCACAATGCTTCCTTAGATGTAAAAGGTCAATCCAATTAAAGTTGGACACGTATTGACTTCAAAATAGGATCTTGGTCAATATAAAAAAAAGGATAGATTATCAAACTGTAATTAGTTTCTATTCAACTTAGATACAATTGACTATAAACCAACTTTTTTCCAATTGAAACATGAATTAAAACCTTGTTAATCTTAATGCACAATACAGTTTTCCTAATCTATTTTAACGAAAAGAGAAAGAAAAAAAATGCTCCTGGCAACCCAATAAGCAACTCCCATACTAGAAAAACTTGTTACTTTGTCACTTAGAATTCTTTGTCACAAGTTTAACACTAGAACAAAAACAGCATAAAACTAAGGGGTCAAGTAATTATCCGAACTCAATTCCTTTTTTCAGTGAAATTTAACCAATTTAGTTAAGAGGTTATTTTGAACCCAAAAAGGAAAAAAAATAAGTTAAGAGGTTACCGTTCAAAAGTTAAGACAGCCCTTGAAAAGAACGACATCCAAGTCTTGGGGCCTTTTCTCTTTTTCGACTTTTTGCCTCTTTCTTTGTCATTTCCCTTTTGTCATAAGCCGAGCCCAGAATAACATAGGCCCACACTCAAGTCATAAATTTTGACGATCCCAAACAAAACCTAGCCGCCCATCAACCAAAAACCCAACTTTTTTCCTCATACGAAATTGAAATAATCCAATATCCTAGTTCAAAATCGAATATAAACAAGTTTCCAACCCCTTTATTATATATATATATATATATGAGTAGTGATCTCTTGGTCACTTAGTGACCAAGAATCCGTGGTCATCCACCGTTGGATTTAAATCTAACGGTCCAATAGAGTTTCTTAAAATAAATGCAAAAGTAGGTGGGTCTTTGATTTAAATCCAAATGTGGGTGATCACGGATTTCTTGGTCACCTAAGTGACCAAGAGAACACTACTCTTTTAGTTTGTTTTCTGCTTCACTTAAAAGTTTGGTTTTGATTTTGAGTATTATTGTTTATTGATAAGACCATTCACTATTTCTTGAAGCTCGATCTCTTCTCTGGATGAACTATATAGCCAAGAGAAACCGTGAACCATAATAGAAGAGCTTGCCCCACCCATGAGTAAATACTTTGTAGTAGCCTCATTAGACCGTACATCTTTCTTTTAACTAGAGGTGTCAAATGGACTGGACTAGAGGTGTCAAATGGATTGGACTAGAGGTGTCAAACGGGACTGGCCGGCCCAGCACGGCACGAGCCCAACCCGTTTAAATGAGGCACGGCACGGCACGAGCACGAATATTAAATGGGCCGGGCCGACACGACACGAAAGCATGGGCCGGGCCGGGATCAACAAATGAGGTCCAATGGATCGGGCCGGCCCATGGCCCGACATGGGCCGGGCTTGGCCTGAGCCCGCTTCAAGCATGGCCCAAGCCCGGCCCATTTAACATTTTTTTTTCTTCTCAAAAGTCAAAATGCAAAAATTTGACATCTAATGTCATTGTTTATATGATTTTTATTTTTATTTTTAAATAATCATAAACATATATTTGATGTCTTTCATTTTAGGGAAATTACTTGGGTCCTTAATTAATTCAACATATCAACTATAAATTAATTAAACAACATTGGAGTTGATATCTAATAAGTACATATGACATATACACTTCTCTTATAATCAAAGCAAGACATCTCTTCACATATAAAATAATAAGTTGTTTAAATATGAAAAGTTGAATTGGATTTTGTGGAGTTGGACACTTTTTGCCTTCCGTCATTTCATATTGTTTGGATGTTTGATTGATTAATGTTTTGAAATAGTTCATCATTTCTTGCCTCTAATTATATTTTTAATGTTTATAATTTGAATTATCTAGTGGAAAAAAAAAATCAAGTGAAAAATATTCAAATTAAATGGGTTGGTTCTTGGGCCCGAGTATGGCACGAGCACGAGCATGGGCACGGCACGAGCCCGGCCCTTTCAATATGGACATGGGCTTTGGGCGGGCCGAATCAATGATTTTACTAAATGGGCGACGCGATAAATTAAATGCGGCACGAAAAAATATTAAAAGACGAGTTTAAATAGACGGTAGGCGGCCGTTGACACCTCTAGACTGGACTGGTTTGACCACGTCCTAATTAAATAAGGCCCGACATGGCGCGGTTTGTATCTTTGGACGGACCAGAATAAGGTAATTCAACCCAATGAACCGTGCCAATCTAAAGCCCGATGGGCTGCCCCATTTAAAGTTCACATCTATTTCTTTTCTCTACAGGACTTGGATTGATGATCGCATGCCAACGAATGTTTTAACTTGTTATTTTCAAGTTGTTTCGACTTCATACTTTTTAGGAAATCTATTCCAACGAGGCTTAGAAATCTTTGTTGGTATTAGAACACGATCGCATAGTATAATTAGTCCATATGCTACGATATAGGTGGACGGTATAGTTGATAATTACTCTTGAACTTGGCTAAAGATTCGATCAAAAAAAGAACTTGGCTAGAGGCATGCACTGTGTTGGACTCGTGATAGATGATGATTAACTTCCTCACAGCTTAGATGAGCACACGCAATTTGTTTGGCCTGATTTTAGTTGAACATGTATCAACAGAAGGAATATTAAAATAACACAAGTGGAGCATATAGATTTTGTTTTAATAAAACATTAAAATTAAACGAGACACAATTTGCAATAGTGAGGAGAAATGTTGAGAACTCTTCATCTGTAAATGGTGAGGCATTGCCTGCTTGTGTTATGTACAAAAAGGACAATTAGATCCTCAGTTCCATTATATACAAGGAACAACCATTTAGGTTGCATAGGGTTTTGGATTTAACCCATCTATTGATTAATTACATTTCTTCTTCAAATATAAGGATTAATGTGAGATGTGTAGTCCCTGATTCCAGCTCCTTCCCATCCCATCCATTCCTCCCACATGTCCCAATCCGGATCGTTCATTCCTCTCATCGGCTCATCAACTCCTTCATCGTACGTCTCATACATCGGAGATGGAGTAGATTCTCCTCTCAAATTGCTCATAACAATCTGCATAAACAAGAGTATATGATCAGATAATTGTTACAGTATCTTAGAGAACACAATGTTTCTATTGGGACCCTACCATTTGATAAAACATCATAATCAGAAAGATTATCCAGGAACCTAATACCTAACACACCACACAGACTTTTTGCAATGTCTCAAAAGATGCCCGATTCCATCAACATCATAGAGACTTTAACCTCACCAATTCATAAAGATGCTAAAAATTAGTCATGGAATTTAAAGTTCTATAGATCACAATACAGATTCAAGTTTTAATCAGACACTCATCAGATTCTAAACTGCGAATGAAATCCAACCGGAAACTTTATCCAAAGACTTAGAATAGATCCACAATTTAGTAGTGCAGGATTCTATTCTGGTGACAGTTAATTATGCTTACATTTTAAATGGTATTGCATTAAACTCATATTCACAATAGGGTTTGACTCTCATCCTATCTGTTCTATGGGTTAAGAGAGCATCTTTGCCCATGACTGGTTATATGCTTCAATCATCAACCTCAAGATAAGGAACAAAAGATGCCAACAAAATCGTAAACAATTAATTCTCTGATAGTACACCATCTTGCACAGAAATTACAAGTGAACATGACATGCATACATCCAAGATAACATAGCAGGCTTGATTGATAAACGAAAATACCAAGGGGAAGACAAATACATACATCATAAGCTTCATTGATCTGGTGAAACTGAACTCCACAATTGTTTCCTCTGCATACGTCTGGATGATACTGCAATTGACAAAGTCCAATCAGTCAACAAAGCCCCAAAATAATCATTTAAATTCACAAAAATTTGATTATGAATTTAATCAAACATAGTGCCTATTAAATAAAATCCCTAATAAATACCCAAAACACATGATTAGTAGAAAATAGCTAATAAATTAAAAAACCCATCAAGAAAAAAAAAGTAACAGAAGAAAAGGATCCCAACAGGAAAAAAGTAACATAAGTGCCTACTTTTCTACTTGGTAACATACATTATTCAAAACCAAATACTAAGGGAAAATTTTGAAAATTGGAAAAAGAAAAAAAAAATCCAGAATGAATAAAATAAATCAAAACGGAGATGAAATCAGATGTAAACAAACCTTCAAGGCAAGTTGTCAGAAAGCCTTCCTGACCTCAGATTCAGAGGCACCAGGTTGGATCCTCAAAGTCTGGTAAGGATCCATCACAGGAGAATAAACACAAGACACCATAACCCTATTCACCGTCTTCTTCTTCCTCGGCTTGTCCTTAAACAGATTCCAAGAAGACCCATTACCCCCAATAACACCAGCAGCCACAGCAGCCATTGCAAAACCCAGAAATCAAACTCAAAAACCCAACAAACCTCTGGCTAAAAAAGGAACCCAAGTTATATTATATAAGGAAAAAAAACAACGTTGTTTCGAATTTTGAAAGACTCAATGATTGAAAATTTGTTGAATATAATAATTAATAGAGAGAGAGAGGGAGAGGGAGATTCATAGAAGGGAACTTTTAAAATAGGAAAGGGCCTATATTTATAGAGGGAAGTTTGCTTGTGAGGTGGAGAGGTATGAGCTTGGGAGGTCCTTATCCATTGGGTTGGGTCCGTTTCCATGGTGACGTGTATTGTCTTATTTTGTGGATTAGGGTAAAAGGGAAAGAGGAGAGAGAAGAGAGAGAGAGAGTGCAATTCTTATCTGGTTTGCTCTCACTTGGTCCTAGTCATATTCGGAGACTTTTGTTGTGGAATTTATTGGAGGATATTCTCTCTATTGTTTTTTGAGTTATTCTTCTTTGGCTACTCCGTTGTTTGGTTCGCGAAACGGAATAACTTTCCATGTCATTTCCCAAAAGATAATAAATAGAGATTTATTTTTCATATTTGGTAATCCTAGAAAAGTAATCAAGAAATACCATTTTATTTTCTTTTACATGTTTGATTTGTGTAGGAATGTAAAACAAAATTTGTTTAATTTTTCAATTATACCCATATAAAATCAAATAAAAAAAATGCATTTAATGCTATATTGTAATTCTAAATTGTTAATTGGGATAATATGGTTATGAAAAATGTGTATTTAATATTGGCTCATTTTCCCAAATTTTCCTATGATGAGAAAAACAAAATAACTTTTCCTCCTACTTTTCTATGTGTAAAACAACGATTTTCCATATATGAACTTACCAAACATGGAAAAGCAATTAATTTCTTATTCTTAAGAATATTCTCTCTACCGTTTTTTGAGTTATTCTTCATTGGCTACCTCTATTTTAGATTTTTTCTGCATTTTTTGTCTAACATATCTAATTGACTAATTCAACTTTTTTCTATTTATTATTCGTGGATTGTTGATGCCTCATAGATTTTTAATTCGTTAGGCTGAGGTCATTGACCTTTATATATATATATATATATATATATATATAATAACTTTTAAATTTTTAAACTTTTTTTTCTTACATCCTAATCTTATTTTCGATTATGATAATGGTTGCTCTCCAAAATTAGGTCATTATCTACTCTCCAACTGCAACACAAAGAATAGGTCGTTATCAAATTTTCTTTGTCTATTTTGTTTCCAACTTTTTTTGGACTACCAAAACATGTATAATATATATATATATATAAGTAAATAGCATATTTGCGACTTGTTAAAGTTCGTTAGTAAAGAGATTCTTCCTATTGTTTTAAGGAGTAGATTTCTGTTAGTCTATTCAACTTCATTCTTTGTGGCCGTTTTAATTATACCCTATTTGTGTGACATTAAATTTAGCTTTTTAAAAATAAAAAAATACAAGTGATAGTCTAAATTATACGGGAATGATGATTTCTCACACACATATTGTTGGTGAGCGAGTCCTTATCTACTTAGGATTTTGTTTTCTTATTTTGTTAGGATTTTGGTTACTTAGCCGTTTGTTTAGTCCTATTGTAATTGTTATTTAGATTTATTCCTTATTTTATTTAGGGTTAACACATTTTTGTATTTATTTATGAATACCTCTATATTGAAATATCTGAAAATTCCCATATACTTTGTTTACCAAGTTGTCATGTGATTTGAACTTGAGATCACTGGTATGCAAATTAAGACCTTTTTTTTTAACTAAACTTAGTTTTAGAATTGAATTGAATTTTCAGCAACAATTGATTTATTGACATTTAAATAATTTTGTCCTACAAATCGAACTTCTCTATTTATTATTGATGGATGCCCTTTAGTTTTATAATTCTTAAGCTGAGCTCATTTGCCTGCTTCTTCTTATTTCATTTTTATAATTCTTAGGCTGAAGTCATTGACCTACTTTTTGTTCTTCTTGCATCCCTTAACCTTGTTTTTTTTACTATAATAATGGGGTGCATCTCTATTCTCTCACAATCAAGTCATTATCAACTTTGCCTTTGTCTATTTTTTTAAAACTTATTTTTATTTTAGGAGTTACATCATATACAATTGAATAACAATTTTGCAACCACTCATCAAATTCCGATATTAAATAGGTTTTTTCGTCTTGCATCAATATAGTATAGTCTATTTATCTCTAAGTTTTATACTTGGATTATGAGTTCACCAATCGACTGTGTTTTCGCAGAATGATAAAAATCTACATCCTACCAAACTCATCAAGGAAAATTTAATTTCACTAAAATACAAAATATGCGAAAGAACATTGCATCCAATTACAATTTTTCAATACATTTTCGGTGAAATTTTTTTTTTTTTTGAAGTTGCCCACCAATGGAATTCAATGTGCAGAGTTGCCCACCAAGATCGAAACCCCAGAATTTCTTTCCTCCTAATATAACCATACAAAAAAAAATGTAGAGTTTGTTTATGAACTTATAGGATTGATATATACTAATTTTTTTTTTCATTTTTGTTTGTCACACAACTACATATTGATTTCATTACTCTTTTATATCAGCTTCACGACGACTCAGCAATTTCGCATTACTTGGTACAACATCTCTATCCGTCACATATTAAGTTCGTACAAAATATACAAAATTGTCATAAAAACCAAAAACTGAAATTTAAAACGTATTTTTATTTTCCAAATGTCTAGAAGACTAAACTAAACTAAACTAAACTGGGTGGCGTGACTGAATAATTGTCTCTGCATTTTGTCCTTGCAGGTAAAAACTGAAACCTATGGGGGAGAAAGAGAATTGAGAAAGAGACAGGGGCATGGATATAAAGTCACGTGGCATGAGGACACGTGGTAACATTTAAGTGGCGATTATAAAGGCGTGCTGCGTGGCTCGTAAAATATGGAAAAACAGATTTTGTTTTTCAATTTCCTGAAAAAAAGCGGTAACACGAAACAGACTGACACGTGGGTCGGATAATGCAGAGTTTTTATTTATATTTATTTTTTTATTTATACAAATGGGGAGCTCCCCTTTTTAAATGAGTGGATAATAAGATGTTTGAAGACTGACACGTGGCTCCCACGAAGCATGCCACGAGTTAAATAAATCATTGTTGCCCTTCTATTTAGGGATGCTGGAAAGGGTCCAAAATAGTGTGCAGATTTCGTTTACATTATTAATTTTTATCTTTTTTTATTCCATACTTTGCACGAGTAACATGTTTATATATATAAACATTAATTAAACGCATATTGTCAAACATCAAACAAATATTATATTGCAAAAAAATAAAATAAAAAGAGTTGACCTAGTGAAGTGGAACCCTACGCTCCTTGAGTGAATCAAAGTCATTGATTATTGAATCTGAATCAATATTCACATAAAGTTCCTTCTCAATATAGACAATAAGGGAATCTACAAGATACTTATCCTCCATCTTATTGCGAAGTACAGTCTTAACATGTTTCATAGCTGAAAATGTTTGTTCTGTAGTTGCTGTAGAAATCAGAAGATTAACACTAAACGGACCAACCTATCAATCAAATAATATGTCTTTGCTCTGTTTGTTTTATTTAATACTTGACATAGTTAAGAAAGAGTAGACATATTTTGAAAGATATCAAGATCTTGTTGATGTACTTCAAACTCAAAAAATTATAGCTGACACCTCAACAAACGCAAGTCTTTAACAGTGAAATCAGCAAGATAAAATTTCTCTGCAAGCTTTCAAATATCATCAATCTTAAATGCTTTAAAATCATTGCTAGGGTCCAAAGCATAACTAAGAATAAGAAGTTCCATTGTTCCTTCACTGAATCAACTATTTAACTCTTCCAATTGATAATCTATTGTATCATTGAATAAATCAACCCTGTAATGATGCTCCATTTTAATATCATCGTGTTGTTGACAAGAACGACGTGTACCAACTTTATAACGAGCATTCATACTGGCATATCAATGTCATGTTTTTTGCAAAATGATTCCACATTTGCCAGGAAAATATCCCATCCATCCAATCAAAATTTCTTAAGAATATATTTTGTATGACGTACTAAATTCATATCAATCAATATATCTTGAGATTTATTCTGTAATGCTCGACAAAGGCTATCAGTAAGTCCCATGATTTTTTTTCCAACAAATGCAAGACGAATATGAACTCGTAAGATGTCATAGCTTTGAAAGTACCAGTAGCTTCCCCACGTTTGGATTTATTGGCTCCATCCTTAATCAATGTCTCAACAACTGTACAAGATGCATTATACATATTTATCAAGTCCGAACAAGAATCATAATGAGATCCCCAATGAGTAGCACCAGGCCGATGCAAGGTACCAATCTAATTAGCCCATCTACCTGTCTCATGTTCACTAATATCCAACATATGTGCAATATTAATTACTTGAGTTGCCTGTAACTGGCCATGGCACTTGGGAGAAGTAGTAGTGAGATTGATAATTGAATTCAATGTTGAAAAGAACAACCAAATAGGAGCAACATCTTTTGATGCTGCAACTAATGCTAATTGTAGTCTGTGAGCAAAACAATGCACATAATATGCATAGGGGCAATCTCTAAGATATAATGCTTGTAGTCCATTCCATGCGCCTCGCATGTTGCTAGCCCCATCATATCCTTGACCTTGCATTTGATCAATTTGGAGATCAGAATTAATAAGAACCCGAGATATTTCTTGTTTAAGTGTTGAAGAATTAGTATCTTCAACCCTCACAATCTCAAAAAAAACGTTCTCGTACAAAACCATCTTTATCAACAAATCTTAAAACAATGGCCATTTGCTCTCTATTAGATGCATCTTTTGCTTCATCAACAAGAATACAATAATTTGATTCTCCAACTTCTTTACGAATTTTAGTTCGAACTTTGTTTGCAAGAATATGTAAAATTTTCTTTTGAATCAACCTTGAGATATATTTAGCATTTCCGAGCACATTCTCTAAAACAACTTCAGCAACTCTGTCATTCCATTGAGCTGTATATTTTATCAATTCAATAAAATTGCCACGATTCATTGAGCCTATCGATTCATCATTACCTCTAAGAGCACATGCTTGAAATGTAAGCCATCGAACACTCTCAATTGTTGCCTTGAGCCGTAACCGGTTCTTCAAAATTTGTTCTTTCAGTTGTCTATGAATAACTTTATCAATATGTTGAGAAGATTTCATTAAGTCCTCAGCACATCTTACGCATTTGTTATGTGGTGAAGATGGACCTCCAACATGAAGCAAAAATGCACAATTTTTTTCCATCATTAACTCTTTTCCAATTGTTGATCCCATCAGTAATTAGTGCAGACCCACTTGCTGGATTTTTTTTTTTCAAAAACAAAGCATGGTAAACAATATGCCTTATATGACGAAGGAGAATACTCTAACAATGAAAACTATGAGAACCCAGAATATTGAAATCGACATCTCTGTTTCCCGAACAAAGTCCTTGTATACTCAAAAAGTTTAGGTTGATAAGGCCCCAATTTGATGTACGCCCTTCGAATCTCATCATGTTGATTAATGGGGTATTCACAAATTGCAATGCATTTCCCTGGATCCCATTCTAAATAAGTAGCATCAAATTCTTTAGGTCTAACTATTTGAGGTTCGAGATGCATAGGTCTTTCCGGAATTGAAGTATCATTACCATTTTTTTTGAAGAATGAATCAATTGTTTTTCCCCTCTTTGTCGGTCTATTATCATCAACATGTGACATTATGTCCAAACAAGAAATACTATAAAGCTAGAAGCAATGCAAATGCAATCCAACAGAAGCAATCCAAAATATGCAATCCAACTGCAGCCATGGAACATAAAGCCAATATTTAACAATAATATTCTTCAAACTTATATCAAAATTTATTGTACAGAAAGCAAAAAAAAAGAAGATTTTTTTGTACTTGAACCTAAGCGTATTGTAGCGTTGGTGGAGTTTCAAATCACCTTAATTTGTCAATACATATAGTAGAAATACATATAATATAAACCCAAATATTTAGAATAGCATTCTTTAGTAAATACCCAGCATGAGCAAATAGATTGAAAACTACAATCAAGTTTACCTTGAGAGGAAATAAAGTAAAAACACCTATGATTCTTTAGGCCATCTCCAATCATAGGGCTAAATGTAGTCCAGGGTTAAAAATATAGCCCTCCAAAATATTAATTTTTTAAAGAATAGTGCAGGGCTAAAATTTTTCATCTCCAGTCATGCAGGGCTATATTTTAGGGTCCTCCATATTTTATTATTTTAAGAAACATGGGGCCCACAAAAGAATGGATGGATTTTAATGTGCAATATGAAAAGCACATGCATGGGGCCCACAAAAATTTGGCCTAGGCCAAAGCTAGGCTAAATGTGGTCCGGTTGGAGAGCTAAAGGGTCAAATGTGGCCCTTCAAGGCCAAAATTTTGTTTAGCCCATAGCTGGAGATGGGTTTTGCATTATTTTAGGGCTATATTTGGGATATAGCCCATGGCTGGAGATGGCCTTATTGCCTCTTGATCAAAGTTCAAAGAGATATGAGATACTTTTTCATGGCTGAGAGAAAAGAAAACAGAAGGCTGTTTTGTTAGGCCAAACAAAAGCCAAAGAATAGGGTTTAAGATATGGTAAAATTCGACAATTAAAAAAAGGTAAGTTACACCTTTTGACTAATATTAAAATGGTATTTTTATTAGTTACACCATTTGGCTAACATTAAATAACAATATGTATTTTTTTTATTAGTTTATTATATTAAAGTCAACCAAAAAAGGTTGGACAAATATTAAATAAAGGCAACTTATACTGTTTGGTAAAAACAAATATTAAACAAAGGCAAGTGGGTTGACCAAAAACAAAAAACAAAGGTAAGTGGGGTAGGCTAAAATTCTTGTGAAGTAGAAATAGCTTATAAAATTTGGACACCTTTTAGTATTCTATAGATCTTGCACTGGGCCACAGCCCACTTGAGTCTGTGAACAGTGCCGTCCTTGGATAAAAGTGCACATTAAATCATATAAACCACGCTAGTTCCTTAGTGCAAGTCTAAATGCTAATTTCCCATAAGCTTTAGCATAAAACAAATAAAAATTAAATGCAACTAAAAAACACATATTATCAAAATGAAAATATGTTTAACAACATAATTGAAAGTGTACATATTTTCATGTATATTTTTATTGATGCCCTGCGACTAAATTCATAAAGAATTGGACTTTTTTAGACTTTAATAAGTTAATACATACTTGGCTATATTTAAAATAAGTCAAATATATATGTTTGATTTTTTTTTTTTAATCACCAAAAACCTCCCTAGGCTACAGCCCACTGTAGCCATGATCTTAGTTCCGCCCATGGATAGCACTGTTTTGCTATCTCAGTCAATTACAGTATGCCACATGTGATAGCAAAATAATGTTATCCCCGTATTTCACAAAAGTTTTGCTCGCATTAAGAGACCCGGGTTCACAAGATAACATGTTTGAGTGAGTTGGAACAATATTTCAATCTACATAGTATTCGCCATGCACACATTTTCACTTCGGGAGGGACTTACTCATGCCACAGTGCGCACCATAATTTTCCATGCATGTATTAGCATTTTCCCGTTCAATACTCGTATTATACACGTACGTATGTATTTTTTTAATAATACTTCCATTTTTGTACACGTCTTAAAGACTCGATAAAATACACGTTTTTTAAGCAAACATACAATACACATATTATACACGTATGCAGTGGCGGACCCAGACTTTCATTCATCTGGGGGCTTAAAAAAATTCAACCAATATATGATCAAACAAAAAATATTTCAAACTTTGAATATTAATAGCATTATCTAATAAGTAAATTTACAATTGTCTTCGACAACTTTTCATATTTTGAAAACGTTGCATAATAATTAAGCTCATTATCAATACTATTAAATATGTATTTTTCAAGATATACTACCAAACAATCATTCATCCATTGGTCTCCCATTCGATTACGCATTCTGTTCTTCACGATGTTCATAGCAGAGAATGCCCTTTCTACTGAAGCTGTTGCAATTGGAAGTGTTAACGCCAATTTTATGAGAAGATAAACTAGTGGATATGCCTTGTCCTTTTTGTCTCAACTAGTTTTTTTTGCAAGAGTAGCAATACCTTGTAATTCTGAAAAGTTGGTGTTGGAATGCATATCATTAATATAAGTTTGAAGTTGATCTTTAAGTACCTCAAGTTCTTGTGTAGAAAAATCATTCAGGTAAAGTTGAGCAAGCCGAATGAGTTTTTGCTTGTCAAAAGAAGAAAATGAATCGTTTGGACTCAAGCATGCCAAGCAAAGTAACAACTCAGTGTTGGCCTCATTGAAACGACTATTCAACTCTTGGAGTTGCAAAGCTCTCACTTCACAGAAAAAATCAACACGATAATAATGCATATTTGTGATTTTTGGACCATTGCATCGTGACCTCCCTCGAGCTAGAAACATAGCATCCATGTTAGGAACATCAATACTTTGATTCCTGCTAAAAACATAAACTTCCTCTAACAAAGAATCCCATCCATTCTCCCTCATCTTCTGGAATTGTTACTTACACAATTCAACTAAATCCATGGCATTCACAATATCTTGATCATCCCTTTGTAAGGCTTGTGACAATGCATTTGTGATTCCAAGTATATTCCTCATCAAATGCAAACTGAATACAAAATCAAATGATTGAACTAATCCTAGCAGTATAAATGCCTCATTTTTTTTATATCAACAGTCAATATATCATTTGCAATTTCATCAAACACATCAATTGTAGATGAGAACATGGTAATAAAGTTTATCAACGTACCATAATATAAGCCCCAACGTGTATCACATGAACACTTAATCTCTGTTGCTTGATTTAAACCTTTCCTACTAGAAAGCTCCTCATTGGTCAGTGCTTCAACTACTTTGAGAGCTTGCTTATCCTGGAGAATGTCACGATGCTTCGATGATGCTCCAACAATATTTACCACATTAGAAACTAAGGTAAAGAAAGCACCTATGATGCTGTGTTTTTTTTTTTGCCAAACTCACAATAGCCAATAGAAGTTGATGTGCAAAACGGTGAACATAGTAAGGCTGAGTTTGGGATTGTGGTGATTAAAAAATAAGCAGCTTTAAAAATAAGTTTTGCAAGTCAAAGTGTTTGGTATACCAAAGAACGCCAGCTTATTTTAAAAACTAGGGTCATCCACAACAGTTTCTCAAAGCTGCTTGGACCCAGCTGTGAGAAGCTGCTTTTAAAAAAAACAACCGGTCCTTTTAATGAAATTTTCATTTTTCCCATAACGCCCTCACGACTTTTCCAAAATGACAACCCTTATCCCTTCCATTCTGCACTCTCTTCTTCTTCCTTCATCTCACGCAGATCAATTCTTCTTCTTCCTTTTTTTTTGAATAGATTAGACTTTTGGGAGAAGAACCCATATCATAAACTCTAGTCCACAAATAGTCTCATCACCGCACAATTCTGATTTAACAGAAAACACAAACGAGCTGCAAAAAAAATTGAATTTGATTGAAAAACCCTAAATTTGGGATCTAAGAAAACTTCAATCCTTCTATCTTCTTCTTCCTCACTCCACAAATGCATAGAAGAAAACATGAACAAGGGTGGTGGTTGGGTTGGGTGGGGTTCGTCGTGTGGGGCTGGCGTGGAGGAAGGGGTTGGTTGTTGTGGAACCGTAAAATTCCTAGGTCAATTAATTTCCCTATTTTTGGGAGTTATTTGATTTAGGGACTCTTACTACAAATTATGGGTTTATCCTAATCCCTAATTCCTTATTTATCATAAATTCCTTATTTATCCTAATATCTAGTTTCTGATTTATTCAAACCCCATGAATTATCTAAACCCTATGAATTATCTAAACTCCATTGATTATCTCATTTATTGTGGAAAGATAAATCTTATCTCTACAAAAGCTTATCTCTCCAGAAACCCTAGCCTCGAGACTCTATAAATAGGAAGCTACATAAGGCATAAGGTAACACATTCTAAACTCTGAAAATACCCGAAGCTCTCTCCCTCTCCACTCTCCATATTTTCTCCACAAGGCTCCAGCCTTCACACACGGCTCCGGCCACCCGGTTCTCTCCCTGTGAGAGCTCCGTACCCTTTTGTTAGCTATTGTTTTTCTACAAACACTCGACCTAACTTAGGCATCGGAGGCCCTTTGGCCAACACTCCCCCGGGTGTGGTCCTTTTACTCCGATTGGTTTTGCAGGGAGAATGAGTTTGAGGAAGGAGAAAGAGGAATCTGTTGATTGAATATTCAAAGCGGAAAAGGCGACCATTGTGGGATGCAATGACCAAATCGTGTCCACTACTTTCAAGAAAGGTCTTCCAGTTGAGCACGACTTATACCGCCAGCTGACCATCACTCCCAGCCAGACACTGGCAGAAGTCTTTGCCACAGCAGAACGCTACGCACTTTGGGACGACGATCGTATCGCCGCAAAGAGAGCAAAGAGACAAGCCGATCAGCAGGCTGAGCAGTCAAGCCAAATGAGCGACAAGCTCAACAAGAATGGGGGCAAGCTGTTGAAAACTACACCGAGTTCACTATCCCGATTCACCAAATCTTAACTCAAGTGAAAGACAAACCTTGGGTGAAGAGACCGCAACCTCAGAGGGGAGATCCTGCTAAGAGGGATACCAGCAAATACTGCGCATTCCACGGAGAGCACGATCATTACACAAACGACTGCTTTGCATGGAAGAGGCACCTCGAAAAGTTGGTCAGAGACGGCCATTGCACGGAATTCATTGCAAGAAGGGTCATCCAGCAGATCGAGGATCGTGACGCAGCTCCCAGGGAACCTCCACAAAAAGTCATACGGATCAACATGATCTTAGCTGACTCCAAGGAGTCCGAGCTCCCTACCTACTGGCTAATTCAGAGCAAGCAGCCGAGCCTCCCTCACCTCAATTGAAGACAAGTTGTTTTCAACGTTACTCATGTAACTCATCTCTTTTGTTCAATAAAGTGATTCAGACATAAATAAAAGTTTGAGTTTTGTCTCTTTCCAGTAGGGAACCTGCATCATTTGGCATGCGCGATGCCCACGAGCATCCCTTCCAATGATACAAATATTTGGCATGCGCGATGTCCACGAGCATACCTTCCAATAATACAAACATTTGGCATGCACGATGTCCACGAGCATCCCTTCCAATCATACAAACATTTGGCATGCGCGATGTCCACAAGCATCCCTTCCAATGATACAAACATTCGGCATGTCCGATGTCCACGAGCATCCCTTCCAATGATACAAACATTCGACATGCCCGATGTCCACGAGCATCCCTTTCAATGATACAAACATTCGGCATGCTGGATGTCCACGAGCATCCATTCCAATGATACAAACATTTGGCATGCACGATGTTCACAAGCATCCCTACCAATGATTCGACGTAGAAGACGTAGGCACATGGCTCTTATCACTTCCCTAAAATAGTCTTCATCTATTTCGAGACGATCTTCGGCATCCACCTGATCAGCCACGCCTTCAGCAACCCCTTATACTTGCTCCACGACATCTGCCACCAGCTCATCAGCTGCGTCCTCCTCTGCTCCATCCTCTTCGACTATCGCCTCTTCGGCCGCCTACTCTTCAGCTCATTCCATGTTCGTAGCATCAACTTGCTCATTTTGCACAAGGAACAAGCCAGGGCAGAGCACCTCGATGTCTTCATCTCCAATAGCATAGAAGGGAGCAGACCCATTTGTGCAGTCCAAGTAGCCCAGACACAGTTGTAGAGCCCGAAAATAATGTCATCTCCTACATGCCACACAAGCGCCATGCAGAAGGTGGGGGGCATTTGTGAAATCGTAAAATTCCTAGGTCAATTAATTTCCCTATTTTTGGTAGTTATTTGATTTAGGGACTCTTGCTACAAATTATGAGTTTATCATAATCCCTAATTCCTTATTTATCCTAATCTATAGTTTCTGATTTATTCAAACCCCATGAATTATCTAAACCCTATGAATTATCTAAACTCCATTGATTATCTCATTTATTGTGGAAAGATAAATCTTATCTGTACAAAGGCTTATCTCTCCAGAAACCCTAGCCCCGAGACTCTATAAATAGGAGGCTACACAAGGCATAATGTAATACATTCTAAGCTCTGAGCAGATTAATTTTTCTTCTTGCTCACTCCAACCACAAAAAATCCAATCCCCAGCTTCCCCACCTCGTCATCTCTAGCCAATGAAAATCCAACCACCACATTCCTCAGCAAAACAAAATCCAATCTTCCCATTATTCGCATACACAGGGCAAAGACAGAGTTGATTCATAAACTTCATTAAAATAGAGTAAATATCCCCTAAGATTGGTATTTGTGTAGTGGGCATGGCTTGGTGGATTTGGGCAGTGCGTATGTCAGATTTGGGCAGCATGGAAATCAAATAGAGAGACGGTGGCGGCATGGGAGGATGAGAGAGAGAGAGAGAGAGAGAGATGGAAGTGGTTGGATAGAGGTTTGTCTTATGGGGCTACCATGGAGGAAGGGGTTGGGTGTGGTGATATCGGGGTTGGGTGGGGTTGTGGGAGGGGCTTGGCCGGTCAATGTTTGCGATGGGAGTGGTTGAGAGTTTGTGGTGGTGGGAGGGTGGCGATGGGGGATGAGCTGCGACTTGAAGATGGGGGAGGGTTGCGAATTGAAGAAGATGGGAAGGGGAGGGGTTGCGAATTGAACAAGATGGGCGGGGAGGGGCTGTGTTGTTGAGAGTTTTTTTTAGAGACTTTTATTTGTTTTTAGACTTTTAATTTTTTAATATTATCTCTCATTTTCAATTAATTATGAAGTTTTTTTTATCAACTAATGACTCATTTTTAATTAATTTCATAACTCATGGCTTTTTTTGTCATTATACATACTCAAAACGCTTATGTATAAAAGTTTACCAAACACTTTGATTGCTCACATCACTTTGAATCCTTCAAAAGACGTTGTTATTATTAATATAACAATATTTAGAACTACTTTTGTTACAATAGTAATTTATAATTTATGGTAAAATATGTGTGCTAATTGTAGATTAATTTTTTTGATAAAAAAGTGTAAATTAAAAAAAAAATTAGAAAAAGAATGAGGAAAAAAACAAACAGTTTAATAATCATGTCCTTTTTGGTCATTATACACACTAAAAGCACTTCTGATAAAAATTTACTAAACACTTTGACTACTCACAGCAATTTTTGAAATACAATTTACCAAACGCCTAGTTACTTTTTTTCACAGCTGATTATTATCCAGCACAGTAGAAGCAGTTTTTTTTAAACGCGCATCAATGCCAAACTAGCCCCAAGCAGACTCATTCTTCCTCATAATAAGTGTCTTTAGACCATTGAACTCTCTGTAAACACGAATTTTCCTGTGACAAATGAGACAAGAACACGTGTACAAAATAATATTTGTATTGATTTATCAAGTGTGTAGGTTACAATCTCTGTTGGTATTCTTTTACAAAAATAAAAGAATTTCCTCTGATTCAATCTCCAAGGGTGTGTACGGTTCAAGGATGCCAAGCACTTGATCTTTAATCTGAATTTGAGACTTCGTCGAGGGCCGTCATGGCTTGATCTCGAGCACGTCAGGACCACTAGTAGTGTCACGCGGT
Source organism: Prunus padus (assembly GCA_024362665.1). NCBI lineage: Eukaryota > Viridiplantae > Streptophyta > Magnoliopsida > Rosales > Rosaceae > Prunus > Prunus padus. Next base: position 18,825,248 of record JANFAM010000010.1, on the reverse strand, counting down.
GGAAAGTCTTCGGCTTTGGGGTGAAGGAATCGGCACGTGTTTGTTATGCTTGTTGATTCTCCACGAGCTTGATGAAGAACTTGAGAGTTTAGGTATTGCTTTGGGCTGAGAGCTTTCTGGTTTTCCAGAGTGTGTGCATCTCCTTTTCTCCCGGTCCCTTCTTCTGAATGAGAGCCTAGTATTTATAGGCCAAGAATTGGGTCTTGGTTTAGAATCCCCAATATGAATCCCTTGATTTGTGGGATTGATTTCTGATTTGATTTAATTTGAGCTAATTGATTTAATTTAGCTGTTAAATGAGTCAAAATCCTTCATTTAAGGAAATTAACTCATTATTTAGGAAGATGACCAATTAAGGATAATTAATTTCTTTTTGGCGTATGATTTGATTTGATTGATGAAGCTCTTAGATGCTGACATGTGTCATCTTCGGCGTCCGTCTTTGTCTTGGTGAGTCATGTGCCACGTGTATTTTATGTGGGACCCACGATTTTTCCAGTCGGTTTTGACTAGTTAAATTCTGAATTTTAATTGATAAAATTTTGATGTCTACACTCTCCACTCATATTACTAGCCTCATCATAACCTTGACCTCGTAATCTGCACATACTCAATTTATGTCTAGAAAATAATGTATCAATACTTACTTTAAGTGACTCGGCTGTGGTACTTGTAACATGTTCAATACCTATGAACCATTCAATCACACATCCTTTCTTGTCTACATAACGAAACATAGCGACCATATGCTCTTTTACTAATACATCACGAGATTCATCAACTAAAATAAAAAAGAATGCATCATCCATATCTCTAATAATAGCATCAGTTGTTTCAACTGCTGCAACATTTACAATGTCTTTCTGAATCTTAGGTGAAGTTACTTTGAGGTTTTCAAAAGCATTTTTCAAAGCAACCGCTCTAACTTCCTCATTGTGATCAACAAGAAATTGCAAAAGCTCAAGAAAATTACCTTGGTTGTTTGAATCCTCAGACTCATCGTGGCCACGAAAGGCAATACCTTGTCGTAGAAGAAATCTAATACAATCAACAGATGCATTCAATATGATTTTGTAGTCAATTCGAGATTGACGTGAGTGCTTATGGAAAACATTTTCAATATGTTGTTTTTCATTCATTAAGGCTTGACATTTTTTCAGAGCTTGGTTATGGGAACTGTTGGCACCTCCAACATAACTTGAACTCTTTCTTTTTCTTCCAATTTGAAAAACTTGTACCAACAAATGAGTCACCTACAGCTTTCTCTCCCAAATTTGTTTTAAAAAGTTAACAACATAAGCAAAATGCAGCATCTTCTTTGATGCTATATTCCAACCAATAAGGGAATTCATCAAACCATGTCGGGTTGAATCGTCTTGACTCTTTTCCAAATTTCTTTTGAGGGAAATCATGATTTCTAGGCTGACAAGGGCCTTTTTGTAAGTAAGCTCTTCTAATTTAATCTTGAATGTTCAGATTGTAATCTAAAATCCAAGTTCTTAAACCAGGATCAGAATGAAGATCTGACATATTGATTTCTATGCGACTTTGTTTTGAACTATCATCACTTCTCCCAATAGGTCCTGACAACGCCAACTCATATTTTCTTTTAAAATATATTTCCATAACTGTCATAAATAGTTTATATTATTTTTCATCAAGATATATATATAATAAAATCAATCATCAGTACAAATTGAATGCATATAAATAAGAATATAATGAAATTAGTTTGTAAAAAACAATTAAGTACTAACCTGTAAAATCGATTCAAGTAGCGAGTTTGATTTGTTGGGCTACAGACTTTTGTCAAATAACGAGTTTGGAGCTGAGTTCTCCACAAAATTACAAAATGAGTGAATTTGGTGGGATCTCTATTCTTCTTTTTTAACATAGGGTTTAGGTTTTTTCTTTTTTAATATAAGCTTTGGGCTTAAAATGTATGTATTGAATGAGTCATGTGAGGGCTCCACTTGAGAAGGACCTAAAAATAATTAAAAATTGTGAATTTAAGTGGGATTATACGGCTGAAGCTTTTTTTGTAAGTGTGGGCAGCTGCCCACAGTTGTCTTTGATTGGGTCCGCCAGTGCACGTACGTTGTATTTTCACGTTTAATACACGTGTTTTTTTACAATTGTTTGAATAATACAGACAAAATGTACGTATTATACCCATATTTTTAACATATTATTGAATAAAAATAATATATTTAAATATTTACATAAATTATATTAAAATATTATATAGTGACCGAACTTTTTAGTTGTACTTGCCAAAATTTTACCGTATAAAACACGTATGTATTTTAGTCGTACTTTTCCCATTCCGTATTTTACCATATAAAACACATTATACAAATACTTTAGAGAATTCAAGACACGTATTATACATATACGTACAATGAAACATGTATCTAACATAAAACATTAGAGGATTCAACACTTCCAATTATTATTGTAACGATAAATGAGTAGGGCTATTTTGGGACCCAATAATAAAATATACCATTTTTTTTTTGGTCAATAATATACCATTTCTTTATCAAAGAGAAACTTCATTAAATAATTTAAGACATCAGCATAGATGTATAGTTATGTATTGTATACTTCTGGGACAACTATTGTAGCTTACTGATATAGTTATGTATTGTTCGTTAGACATGCATCCAATTCAAAACTTTCAATGTATGTATTCAAGTACAGCCACTGCGTGGTGTTCATTCATAGAATTATTGTTCACACTTCACACAGACAATATGAAAAGAAAAGGAATAAAAATCTTGATATTTTTTTTCTTGGCCAGGTTACCATCTGAAGCAAGTGTTCAGTCTTAAAAATTTGTAGGCAAAGCTCTTCAAAATCTGGAGGGAACCCAAAAGACAAACTCCCAGACACATGTACAGAACTCGTAAGCTATACCAGTACTTGACAAAACACCGTGAACACGTACTGTCATGAGAATTCTTTCCTAATCTGAACAAATTTATGATTTTCTGAGATCACCAAAAGCCCTAACTTGCAGAAAATGCAGTCATTCGATAGTCATGAGAAGATCTATTTAGCGTTTGCTGAGCTTTTATCCTTCTCAGATGAAGGATTAGACGAGAGAGGCTTGTCCCCGACAGAAGCAGCTGAAGTAACAGGTTTCTTAAGCTGAACTAAGATCATTGTCATGTTGTCACACCCCTCTCCACCAGATGATGGTGCCAAGCACCTTTCAAACACTCTCTCACAAATCACCGAGAGTTTACTTTCCTACATTATCATACGAATATTTTATGTTACTCAGACAGTATATGTTTGGATGTATAAGGGAAGTCCCGTCAACTTACATGTTTTAATTGTTCCTGAACGTAGTCCACAAGTTGTTGGCTCGACATGCAGTCCCTATAGAGCGTGCATCAGTGTCAACAAAGTAGGAACATATTAATTTCACTTATATTTCAGAAATAGAAAATACAGCACTAGAAAAATCATATGACAGAGACACAAGTTCAACAATGTTGTCAGCCTTTTGACCTCCCAAATATGTGCTTTCTAAGTACCTAACAAGGAGTCAAAACTAAATGACATGAAATAACAACCGGAAGAACAATACTTTGAGGAGCATGTTGAGATCTTGAAACTAATCAGGTAAAGAAGGTGGAGAAAATGCGAACACAGATAACAACTAAATTGTTGACAACATAGACAAACAAGAATATGAGAGCATTCGGGAATTGCCTTAGGTAAACAGTAAACCAAATGGCACTAAAAAAAAGTACTCACCTCACCTTACTACCACCCATTCTCGCTCACAGGTATTCTCTCGCGCAAGCATTGGATGGATAATAAACAATATTATTAACCTATTTTTTTTTCCCATGGGAACAAAAATTTGAAACTAAGTTACAGGGAAATCTTGATAGAGAACCATGTATGAATTTACCAGTGCATTCTTCAATAATATTTAATTTTGGGCTTTCTATCACATGATATACTGGAGTAACAGGTTCAACGGAGACAAGTTCAAATCAGCAGACTTTCACATCAAAGATTCTTCCCTTAAAGGAAAACTTTTAGATCCAGATACAGAACACAGGAGATTCAACTTTGATTACTTTCCTCCGACATTTTGGAAAATAAGAAGCTAACAAGGTTACTTGTAAATTTATAACCATAACTATATTGTCGGAGAGCTTGCAACACTTGTATATATACTAGTTAAAGCCAAGTGTCATCAGACCGTCAACTATATATAACTTCATTCTTACATTAACCAGTAATTGTTAAATTCCATGCATTTACAGGCTTCTATAGAGATGGTAATTGGTTCTTCCATAGGATGTATTTCTAGCTAACTGTTTAAGTAACAGCCATCTTAACTTGTGAGAAGAACCAACCACATAAAGGCCTTCCTTCCACCCTTCCAATTTTCTAGTCTTACCCCTACAGCCTTTGGAGAACATATCAGATGGAGATAAAATATACACAGTAATTGACAGAAACCTATTTTTTCAGATAGGAAAGTATATTAAAAAGGATAACAAACTTACCATATCCCATCACAAGCTATGACGAGAAACTCATCATCATCACAAATCTCAACCTACATCAAGGGAAATTTTAAAACTTTAAACAACATAAAATTAGTGCAACTGCAAACAAATCTGATAAATGGCATACCCCAATCGTTTATGCCAGCAAAAATCTTATAAGGAAATAAAAATTCAAAAACAGCACTTTCTTCCTTTAAAACTTCAAAAGTCTGACTAGCATCTAAATAATATAACTTCAATCCCCAGAAAAGGCTTTTCATCTTAAAAATCAAGACTTAATTTTCTTTCTTGTAAGATTGGTTGTATTGCATTTATATATGGTTAAAAAATTTCTGCCCAATTTATATAATTTAATTCCAAAATGAAATGTCTCATACACTAGTTACGTCTGGATTGGCAGTTACGATCTGCCTTTCAACGGGCAAATGTTTGTTCTGCTTGAATTCTGCATCCCCTGCAAACAACATAATTTTAAACTACAGGCAATTCAAATATAAAATAGAAGGAGGTTCTTTCTCGGTTTCTCCTTTCACATGGTAAAGAAATATTTTTGTACCAATAGCTCTGGCCAAGTTCAAACTTCCATTGACCCTTCCAACTTGGATGAATCCACCAGCCTTCAGAATTCTTTCTTTTTCATTCTCAATGTCAGGCTTATGATCTTTTGACAGATTATATGCCTGCATTTAAAATTTCAATAAGGCATCACAATAGCAGCTCAGCAGACAAAAAACCTGTTAAAGATTAGCAGCTCAGCAAACAACACAATGACAGAAAACCAATTGATATATTCCTAGAAACTGGCACAAAAGTTGGGGTCAGGGGCTGGTTGTCAATGCGAGATTCACCGAAATCAAAATCTCAGAAGATGAACATAACCATTCTTTTTGGCTGATATGGATGTAAAGGAACAGTTCAATTGGAGAGTGTGGGGACTATTAATGAGATAAGGCTAGATTTTGGGTCCTTTCTATGGGCTTTGGCCTCTTCTGCATTCCATGATTGCCCTGATTGTGTTTGGGAGGCTTTGGTTTCTGTCATGTGTTTTAAGGATGCTGTACACCTTTCTTTTGGGATAACTGAGATAATTTTTATTTTTATTTTTATGAAACTGAGATAATTTTTTTAATGTGAACAAAGCTGCCCCAAAATGCAATCCTTACATAAAGTCCACAGGTAAAAATTGCATTAAAACAATATAATACCTGACCCTTCCTGGATATAACACAACGAGAATCACCAGCATTGGCAACAACAAGTTGATTGTTTCGGATGATAGCAACACAAGCTGTGCTTCCAGAATTTGGTCCATCAAAATCAGAGTGAGGCCCCTGGTTTCAAGACCAAAAGCTTTTCTTCATGAAAATCCGATTACATAGTAAAATATATCAAACAGAAAGTAACTAATCAAATTCCCATAACATTCATTATAAAATCAAAATAGATGCAGGACTGCTATGAAACCAAGTCTGATGCAAAACCTTAGATTCTTACTTTCTGAAACCAAAACAATAGGAAATGTAAGGAGCTGTTCAATGTCTTCCACTTGCCCAATGGATCAGGAGGCAAGGGGAATCCGTTGATTGAATTTATACCGATCATTTAGGCTGGTTTACGAAACAGGGTTGCAATGCTATGGTAAGCAAGGGAAATGAGTTATTTTATTTGTGTAAGGTGGCTGTGGAGGGGTTGAATCTGTTAGAGTAATGCAAACCTAGCAGCTATGGAAGAGAGTATCAGAGAGAGAAGAAGAAAAAAATGATTCAAGAATTCTTCTGTATTCTATTGTATTGAGCTCACACACACTGTCAGAGCATATTAGCTCATACACACACTCACTGAAAATAACTGTTGGAGGAGAGAGAGAGTTAGACACACTCCTAACTTCAATCTCAGCCTTCCATTACATAACCGTTAGATTAAGACACCTGTCCATTTAGCTAAGCCCTATAAGACTTAACTAACCGATACAAAACTATCTTCATGACTCAGCCTATGAGCTGAGGCCCAACCCATAATTAGCAAACCATGTAATCAGTTTACTAATTACACACTAACACTCCCCTTTAATTTGTGAACTGATTTCACACCAAGAAGCTCTCTAAGATAAGTGTACTGATCCCTTGCCAATGCTTTAGTAAAGATATCAGCCACTTGCTCTTTAGTAGGACAATGAACCAAGTCGATCACTCCTTGCTACAAAGCCTCCTTGATATAGAGATATCTCTGATTGATGTGTTTAGTTTTCTGATGGAATATAGTGTTCTTTGTGATTGCAATAGCTGAAGTGTTGTCACAATTCAGTGGTGTTGCAACAGTCTGTGTTTCTCCAAAGTCTTCCAAAACAAATCTCAACCAAGTAGCTTGTGTAGTTGCCTCTGATGCACTAATGTACTCTGCTTCAGCTGTGGATAAGGCTACACACTGTTGCTTCACAGATGCCCAAGAGAAAACCCCACTGCCAAAAGTAAAGGCATATCCAGATGTACTCCTCATATCTTCTTCTGAACCAGACCAGTCACTATCACAAAAACCAACTAGAACTGAACCTTCTCCTTTCTTGTATTCCAAACCAAACTCTAGTGTACCTTGAATATATCTTAGTATCCTCTTAGCAGTTGCATAATGTTTGTTAGTAGGAGAGTGCATAAATCGAGCTAACAAACATGCATCATACATTATATCAGGCCTTATTGCTGTGAAATACAGCAGACTGCCCACAACTTTCCTGTATTGAGCTTCATCTGCAGCTCCACTATCATCTTCCTTTCTTAGCTTATCATTTGGCACCAGTGGAATACTCACTGGTTTACAATCTTGAAGTCCAAACTTCTTCAAGAGAGTTGAAGCATACTTTCTCTGATGTATGAAAATACAGTCTTCAGTTTGCACAATTCCCATTCCCAGAAAATGATGTAGTAAACCCAAATCTGTCATTTCATACTTAAACATCATATCAGCTTTAAACTCCTGCAATAATTCTTGAGAATTTCCAGTGTAAACTATATCATCAACATATAAAGACACAATGATAAGCTCTGAACCTTTTCTGCACTTGGTGTACAATGTTGCCTCACTAATGCTCCTTCTAAAATCACACTGCACAAGGTAGGAATCTATTTCTCCATACCAAGCTCTAGGAGCTTGCTTCAAGCCATACAGAGCCTTGTGTAGTTTGTACACCTTATCCTCTTCTCCTTGTACAATGAATCCATCAGGCTGATCTACAAACACCTCTCCTTCAAGTACACCATTTAAGAAGGCAGATTTCACATCCAACTGATATAGTTTCCAACTGTTCTTTGCAGCTAGTGCAATTAGAGTTCTTATGGTATCTAGTCTTGCCACAGGGGCAAATGTTTCATTATAATCTACCCCAGGCTTCTGTGCATAGCCCTTTGCAACAAGCCTAGCCTTATTCTTTTGAACCGAGCCATCTAGATTCAACTTGGTTTTATAGACCCATTTTACCCCAATCACAGGCTTGTCAGATGGTCTTCTTACCAACTCCCATGTCTGGTTTTTTTCAATCATACTCATTTCATTCTCCATTGCTTTCTTCCATGCTTCATCTTGTGCAGCCTCTTCAAAACACTCAGGTTCAACAATACACAGATGACACCTTTCATAAATCTCACTCAAGTTCCTATACCTCAGAGGAGTATCATCATACTGAGGTGAAGTCAGTGAGCTACTTGAATCACCAACATCAGTTACAAGAGGACTTCTAACTTCAAATTGAGGTTCATCAAAGGTCACTTGCTCTTGAGATTCAGGCCTTTCATCAATGCTGCCCACAGTTGCAGTTTCATTTGTAGGTAGAGAAATGCACACTTCTTTGACTTTGTGCTTCTCCCAATCCCATTTGCCATTTTCATCAAAGATTACATCTCTAGACAGTGAAACCTTCTGAGTTGCATGATTTAAAATTCTATATCCCTTTTCACATGCACCATAACCAATGAACACACCTATAGCACTTGTTGCTTCCAACTTATGCCTTAGTTTTCCAGGAATCAGTGAGTAGCACACAGAGCCAAACACCTTGAGATGTTTAACCCTAGGTTTTCTCCCACTAAACTTCTCAAAAGGTGTAGTATTCTCCAAGGCTCTAGTAGGACCTCTATTCAATAAATAAACTGAGGTATTGACTGCCTCACACCAAAGAGTATAAGGCAGCTCCTTTTCATGAATCATAGACTTTGCCATCTCTACTATGGTCCTGTTTTTCCTTTCTGCAACTCCATTCTGCTGTGGTGAGTATGCAACCGTGAGCTGTCTATCTATTCCCACTTTTTCACAAAACTGAGCAAATTCAGCTGATACATATTCTCCTCCTCTATCTGTTCTTAGCTTCTTCACAAAGTAACCACATTGAAGCTCCACCATTGCCTTGAATTTCTTGAACACATGAAAGGTTTCAGACTTGTGTCTCAAGAAATAAACTCAACACATTCTAGAATAGTCATCTATGAATGTGATGAAAAATCTGTTTCCACCTAGACTTGGTGTTTGCATTGGACCACACAAATCTGAATGGACTAATTCTAATGGCTCCTTTGCTCTCCAATTTGATTCTTTAGGAAATGGTTCTCTGCTATGTTGCACGGGTACGGATACGGGTGCGGTGACACGATACGATGCGATACGCCGATACGGTAAATCTCCAAAAATTAGGATACGGGTACGGCATTCGATACGGCGATTAAAATAATATATATTAAAAAATATATAAATAGAAAATTAAAAAAATAAAAATAAAACAAGTTTAATCAATCCATAAAACAAAACACAAAGCCAAGTTTTATATTTTATCCATTTTGTAAAAGCATGAGAGCATGTTGTCGGCTGGATATGCTTTGTTTATTGGCTCAATGAGCTAATTTTGTATTACTCTATGAGTCAAAGCTGTCGGTTGGTGTCTCTAGGCAACTTTTCTCTTTTTTTGCTGAAAAGTCTCTCTGTCTCTCGAAGAGAGTAATGAGAGTTGTAGCAAAACATTATTATTATTGAATGTGAACTCATCTGTGAGGAAGCTTCAGCTCTTTCTCTCTATTCTTTCTGAGTTTATGTGAGATCCTTTTGGGTGCTTGAGCATTAAGAAGCTGCGTTGTTGATCCTGGCATTTTGAGTATTCTGTTTTTCTACAGCCCCACCCCAAAACCTAGCCTCCTCCTTCAAGTCATCGGAAATTACAGAGCCACCACTAATGACACTGCCAATTCTTGAATTAGAATGCATGAGAGGTTTGGGTGTCGGCATCTTTGCGTCGCAGGGTATCGGCGTCATTTGGGCGGACCAGATGCGAGGAGAAAAGGAAGAAGAGGCTGGGTCCAAAATCACCCCAAAAATTCTATAATTTTCAAAACCACCACTGCCGTATCCTTGACCGTATCGCAAACGTATCCTTGATCGTATCGCAGGCGTATCCTCAACGTATCGGTGGTCAACATGGTCATAAAGTCAACGATACGCCAGATGGCGTATCCGATACGTATCCACGCGTATCCGATCCGTATCGTATCCGAACCGTATCGGATACTAGCATACCCCTTGTGGGCAGCGTATCCGTGTTACATAGGTTCTCTGTGATTCTTTCCCAATGCACACCCTTGACACACTTCATCACCACTTTGGATTTCAGGCAGCCCTAATACCATTTCTTGACCTTGCAGTGACTTGAGACTTCTGAAATTCAAATGACCAAATCGTTTGTGCCAAAGTTTGGAGCACTCTTGCACATTTACTTTCATTGCAAACTCCTTGATAGTGCTAAAGATTAAAGGAAAGCACCTGTTTCCCTTCTGCTTGACACTCACAACCAGATTTCTCTGAGATCTATCTTCGAAAATATCAACCTTATAGTCTCCAAACACAAGGAAATAACCATGTTCAGTCATTTGTCCTACACTGAGCAGATTCTCTACAAGACCAGGACAAGCATAACTTCCTTAATGCTCTTCTTTCCATTCTTTGTATCAATGACCAAAGTCCCTTTTCCTGCCACATCAACCAAAACACCAGTACCAACTTGAACCTTAGCTTTCACCCTTCTGTCAATATTCACAAGCAGATCTGCCCTGGATGTCATGTGGTTACTACAACCACTATCAATATACCACTCATCACTTACCCTGCTATCTTCTCCAGAGTGATTAGCATAGAACAAGTTTCCAGGCTCATCTACTTGACTTGCAAACTGCCCTTGCTGCACTGGCTTGTTTGAATGACAATACTTTGCAATATGCCCAATCTTGCTACATTTATGGCATTTGACTTTATTCTTAAGCCAACATTCTCCATAGTGCAATTTATCACAGAATTTGCATTTATCTCCAGTGTTACTATTCCCATTTCTCACAGAGGAATTACCCTTGTTACTCCAGTCAGCCTTATTGCCTCCTTGTGCCCCTTTTGACTTAAAATTCTTATAGGATTTATTGTTGTTTGCCTAACCAGTAAACTTATAAGAAGGAGATGATTGAGATGCAATATTCAAGCTAGCAAATGCCTTCTCAGAACCACTCTCACCATGCCTATCAAGCCTCTGCTCATACCCTTTAAGAATAGCAACCACATCCTGAGCATCAATACTATCTAGGTCTTTAGTATTTTCTATCACAGCTGCAATGCTATCGTAGGACTTAAGGCAAACTAATTAACAATTTCTGGACAATACGTTGATTACTCAAATCCTCACCATAACTCCTCATTTGATTGATCAGATCAAACAATTTAGCAATATATCCAGAAAGAGATTCACCATCATTCATTCTAGAGTACTCAAAATCTCGTCTAAGACCTTGTAGTTTCACAGATCCCACCTGCTTATCACCAACAAATTCTTGTCTCAGAATATCCCATGCAGCCTTTGCAGTTTCCTGAGTCGCAATTCTTGGAAAAATTTGATCTGATACAGCCCCTTGGATAATACCCAGAGCTCTAGCGTCCTTCACCAAGTTCTCACGCATCAGCTTCCGCTCTGCTTCCGTGAGCCCCTCCGCCTCCTTCGTCGGAGCTTTGTACCCATTCTCCACAAGATCCCACAGCTCGTGCGATCGGAAAATGGTTTTCATTTTGATTTGCCAGAAATCAAAATTGTCGCCATTGAAGATCGGCGCTCTAAGATCTCCAGATCCAGCCATATTAGACTCGATCACCGATTTGAGCTTAAATCACTGCAATAAGCTGTTGCCGTGAATTCGAGCTCACTCTAACCAACACGACGCCCAGAAAATTCAGACCGAACCTGGCTCTGATACCATGTTAGAGTAATGCAAACCTAGCAGCTATGGAAGAGAGTATCAGAGAGAGAAGAAGAAAAAAATGATTCAAGAATTCTTCTGTATTCTATTGTATTGAGCTCACACACACTGTCAGAGCATATTAGCTCATACACACACTCACTGAAAATAACCGTTGGAGGAGAGAGAGAGAGTTAGACACACTCCTAACTTCAATCTCAGCCTTCCATTACATAACCGTTAGATTAAGACACCTGTCCATTTAGCTAAGCCCTATAAGACTTAACTAACCGATACAAAACTTTCTTCATGACTCAGCCTATGAGCTGAGGCCCAACCCATAATTAGCAAACCATGTAATCAGTTTACTAATTACACACTAACAGAATCTGGGTAGGAAGTAAAAACGAACTCATTCCTATGGGTCAAATATGTAAGCATTACATCACATGGAATATATACAAAGCAGGCAGAAAATATCTTCACTGCTTTCCTAGACTTCTTTTTGTGAGATGCATCTGGTGATATGGCTAACAAAGCAAATGGAAAACATAGTGCCAATGTTAAAAGAAGCTTAAGTAACGATGGTGCAACAAGTACCTCCTCAGAAGACCACTGATCAGTATGGTCATTAAATGCACCACTCTTAGCTTCAACAGTCTTGGGAGAAAAAATGAACCCTTCTATAAGACCAGAAACTTTGTCTATCTTATCTCCCAGTACAGCTAATTCTCTCCAGCCTCTTTGTCCACGCATCATCTCATCCATCCTGCATCAGTTTGAAGCAAGGTAAGATAGTGAGTAAGTATCTCATTCATAATCACATCTATCTAAATTATCCCTTTGATACCACTATTACAGATTTCTGCCACTAATTTTGTTCCATCATGAATTGTATAACTTTGAAAACCAATTCAAAATGAAAGTCCACTGAGATGTTATAATTGGATTTGACAATACAATTTCTGTAAAGTTTCATAACGTCAATGCCCTATAAAATGATAATTAAAGAAAAGGCATGAGCATGTACGGCAGTGTGAAAATCTATTAAATGAATGGGCATTGATGCAAGTTTACTTATCTTAGGCGCATTAACACAATGCAGCAACGATAATGGCCAGCAGTGGTAGCAGAACAATGGCCTAGTTTCAAGTTCCCAAGCTGTTTACAACATATGACTTACAGGAGAAAGACACCATTCTGCAGCCTTGTTCTTGGGCAAAATTGATAACACAGATGCATCCGCTGAAAATTTCTAAATTGAAGATTACTAACACAAGGGATTAAGTAACCTGAGAAAAGCTTTCTGTAGAGAAGTGCCTAAATCGCCAGCTAGATATGCTTCATCCTTGAGCACCTGTAGGTGGAGATACTTGGCACAGAAATTTGCCACTGCTTTACCTGCAAATCAATGGACCAGTGATGACAAAACCTCACCAGATAGTACCAACCTATAAAACTTAAACATTAAGCACAAACTGCTCTAACTAACCACCCCCTTCCTTTCTGCTGCGGGGCCAAAAGGTGGGAAGGAAAAGACAAACCACTAGAAACTTGGTAACTGCACAATCCAAGACATATGTAAAATGAAAATTCCAGGACTTTGAAGACTAGGCCCTATATGTCAACCTCATGTGTTAATATGGAAATCTGCGCACACATTGTTCCCGTATGTGGCATTATTTTCTTTTTGGTCATATTTTGGGCTGCACACCATGTGTAAAATCCATAAAATCTTCAATTGAAAACTATGCTACTCCCCCACCCACCCCTAGTGCTGATACATACAACTCATCATACCAACAATCTAGCAATATACTTCGTTGGGCACGTTAAAGTAGCCTTCATATTTCGCTATTTCCCTTGTCCTACCATAATATGGCCACAGAACTTTTTTTTTTACATTAAATTAATCTTTAGCTTCCAATCACACAATGCAATCCTACTGAATAACACAGGAAAGCCAACTGATTGGTAAAAAAATTTCACGAAATTAATTTAAATAATGATAGATTTTCAATTAAGATTGAGTAGACTTTGGAGGTTTTTCTGAAACACAAAATAAATGCCGATTGCAGGTCTGCAATCATGGTGAGTAAAAGTTAAAACCAACCAAACTCCAAACCAGATCTCAGGGTGAGATTTTTGAAGTGAACAGAAGCAGAACGTATAAAGGAAAGCTTAAAATAGAAATTGCAACCATCACAAGTTCTATAATAATTAGCATTGTCAACAGACCTTCTGCGCCTATGCGCACAAGAAGTTTTGAAGTGACATAACTTTGTTTTATAAAAAAAATTTGCACTATAAGATGAAAACAATTCAATTAATAAACTCTTCAACGAAATTTTTTACATATTTTATTTTGCAAATATCCAAATTCAGCTCAATAAAACTCAAGATTATTCAGGCCTGGTTACATCATATACGAGTCCTGTCCAGAAATACTTGGGCAGTCCAACATGCATATGAAAACCAACTATAAATGGAAAAAGTTTCTTAAAATGATAAGAAAGATAGCATTAAGCAGAGTTAAATTATAGAACTTGGAAACCTAACCTCCATGGCCATCATAAACAGCAAAGAAAGATGTTGAACCATCAAAATCTGGAATAGCAGCATGCTGCAATAAAAGTCAAAAGTCAATTACTTTTAGTGTATAATAGGCAAGATAGTCCATGATCTATGGCAAGATTAGTATACTAAAATACTTTTAGTGCATTTTCTGTATTACATATTCAATATGTGTCCTTTCTCAGGAAAACCAATTTAACAAGATGATAATTACCTTCATCTAGGACTTCTGTAGTGACAAACCAAATGCCATGAAGTAATAATGCTAAGTATGACAATTGCATGTGAAATGCAAAGGTCACTACGAAAATACAAAAAGACCAAACAACAAGAACAACTCAGGCGGCACTCTCTGAGTGTCATCCAAGTGAATAAGAAGAACGACATAAAGACTTACAGCATCTTCCATGGTCGAACGCCACCCTTGCATGGAGGATGACCCGTATCGAAGTTTGTCATTCTCACCATCTTCTGAGACCTTATCAGTTTTGGGAGCACTGAGATATATTCCCATTTGCAGCTGCAATCATATCATCAAACAACACAGTCATTTTGAAATCCACATGCATGGGTACACACACACACACACACACACATTTCTTTCTTAATTTTCATCATGCCAACATATTACATATCCCCTGCCCATTTGAGTCTAATCACACACTTGCGCACAAGGAATTGCAGCATTCAAAACTTTCTTAATTTGCCCGTAGCATTTCATATACATATAGTCTAGTTTTAGAAGGAATTCACCTACACCACATCACCAAGAACAATAAATGCACGGATGACCACATTAATTAATCAATGGATCCCTAGTTTGCTCCTCAGAACTCATCAAAACTACGCAATCAATTCAATTTCCATAAAAGCCTACCACATTTATTCCACTAATTTCAAATCTAACATATCCAAACCGCCATAACTAAACTACAATAATCGACTCCAATCATGCAGAAGAAACCAAAACATGCCCATTCGAGTCCACTTGGTAGCCAAGGAAACCGAGGAAAAAATGCCCATAAAATCGAGATTTACTCAATCATAAACACTGGAATTTCTACAACTGGAAGCATACAATTTCCTGCGTTGTCTTGGAAACCAAACGCACCAAGAAATAAAAATCACTCAAGATAGTAAAATTATACAAATCAGATTCGAGGCTCACAAGCACAATGACGATGAGCTGAGTGAGAAAAATGCTGGCAATAATTATTATTAATTATTTAGAAACAAGAAATTAAGAAAATTCAATGGCTCTAGGGATTGCAGTAAACTCACTAATTGATTTGAGCGTGTCTGATCGAAGCGCGAGAGAGATCTGATTGAATTGAAGAAATGATTTTGATGTGATCGAGTGGATTTCTATTTATAGGCATTGGTTTTCTTTTCGAATGAAACCAGCGGGCGGACACGCGCCATTCATCTGAGGCAACAATTGGTCATTTCAGTTGCAAGAAAAATTAAACTAAACAATTTGTTTCCCGTTTATTAGAGCATCCACAATCATGTTTTCTATTTTTTTAGTTAAAATTTAGCTAAAAACACTAGAAAACTATTTTGTTTCTCTATAAAATTTCAACTCCAACCATACTCCCTAATTTAAAGAGTCATAAATGTTTTAAATGTTTTTTAATTCAATTTTTGAATAAAGTGTAGACACAAAAGCAACAATAAAAATAGTTGGCTTTAAATAAATGCTTAAAATAATATTAAATAAAGAAGCATTTAATTATAGGGAGTCACTAGAAATCTTCTCTCTCCTCAGATTTAGGAGCTCTTAGGTCTCCCTATTTTAGGAAATTTGAATAGGGAGCATGGTTGGAGATGGATTTTTCAATTCCTCCCTAAATTTTAGCTAAGGAGGTGGTTTAGGAGTCCATTGTGGATGCTCTTACCCACCGTTTCGAGTTAAATTTTAAATTTGTTTAAAAATAAATTAAACCAATCAATTACTCACAATTATAACACGTGTATTTATTTATATTATTATATATATCCCACCACATTAGTGTAATTATACCACAATGTTGGTATGCTTAGGGATGGCAACGGGTCGGGTAGGGGCCGGGTATGACAATACCATCCCCGTCCCGTTCTTCATCCCCGCCCCGTCCCCGAATCCATCCCCATTTAATAGGTTTCGGGATTCCCGTCCCCATCCCGTCGGGGACTATCCCCATACCCGCCTAAATCCCCGATTTTTTTGCATAAAAATATTTATCATACATTTTAACATTAAATTTCATATTAAATTATCATTCAACACATCCAAATTAACTATAAAGTTCAACTCACCTATTCAAAATCACATCAATATGAAATTCCAAAGATGATTATGAAGAATTAAGATAGGGAGGTTAACTTAGGGTTAAACATATATATTTTCGGGTCAGGTTCGGGGATGGGGATGCCAATACCATCCCCTCCCCATACCCGTCGGGGATTTTTCAAGTTCGGGGATCCCCGTACCCGATACCCGTTTGGCCCCGAAATCTCCCCCCGTTAGGGTCGGGGACTCGACGGGTACCCGTCCCCGCGGGGATTTTTGCCATCCCTAGGTATGCTGTGAATTTAGAATAAAATATTGATGAATAGATACACGTGTTATAATGTAGAAGTCGCATAAAGGAAAATCTCACTATGGTCACAAGTTCTTATAAAAGATAAATTTATGTTACTAATTTTTTCAATGCACAAAATTAGAACGTTGGGCTTGTAATTGCAATGGAATTCATTTTCATATTCACATAACGGTGAACGCATGAGTTTATAAAAATCATTATGAATTTATTTTGGTTGGAGTAGAAATTGCATGGCACAAGAAATTCGTACATACGTTTAGGGGCTTGTTTGGTTTGCAGAATGGATGTTTGAAAAATGTGATTTTACATACTAGAGTGGAAAGTGTTTCGAAATACTACTAGCAAAATATGGTTACTATGAAAGAACATTTGTTCCCAAAACATTCAAACATTCATTCTGCAAACCAAACGAGCCCCTAAACATATGTGCAATAATAAGTTATTTTTCTCTTAGATTTGAACAAAAATGTAAAATATTATGACAACAATGCCAACAGTGTGAGAGAAAGTAAAATTAACGGAATACATGAGCCATTTTTCAAATTTGAGGATCAAAATAAAAATCGGACATAAGTTCCAAAGATTATTGCTCCTAAAAATCTTTTTGTTGTTGGTACATTTATCAAATTAAATTTATTTCATGCCCATTTTAGAAATCCATTTTGAGCCCCAAAATTCTCAGGGCCAACCCTTTGATTGTTCCATTCTTGACACTTGATTCGATCAATATCCAGAACCATAATCCTTGTTCCATCGATCTATCATTTTGTTCCTTGGCAAATCCAAAATGAAGCCGGAACAGCATCCTGCCAAGTTTAAATTTCTAATGAACTGCGCAGGTTTGTTCAACCATAATCATAATGCAACAGCTTGGAAAATTTAGCGTAAAGCTTTATCGGCAAGGTCCTAGTCCTAGATGACACTATATAGGTTTAAAATAAAAGAATTAATTCAATCTCCAAATATTCCAATTGTACAATTGATTTCTCTTTCCTACTAGTTGCTCTCTTTTCCTGGAACTACGACTTTACAGTAACGAATTTACTAACAACTTAAGGTGACAATAAGATGGTGTGCTCCAAGAAAGTTGACAATTGGAACGAGGAAAAGTTTATCAGTTTGAGAATGGTGTCTTATTTCCAGGATGATGTGCTTGAACGGCTCCTTTGGCTATCATATCCAGATTGTGGTCCACTCATGGCATCCTAAAGAGAAGGCCAAACAAGAAAATCAAAGGTGAGTTTTAGGAAAACATGAAGAAAAAAAGAAGCAAAACACAAACCAACAAAAGATGTGAAGATTTACAGGTAAGTCTAGCATGAACATTTTGGGATGTTCTGCAGTTCCTTGCAACTTACTTGTATTGAGGTATTCGAGCGTTGTCTCGGGGAGAATACTCCACCAGCACCATGCATGACACAATTCAAGCTCTCGTCCGCAAGTGCTCTCAATCTGTTAAGTTCAGATAGCACAACCTTGGCAAGATCCGGTCTGTCTTTTCGCCTCATTTCAGCGCACTGTAAACACAGCTTGGCAAACTTCAAGGCTTCCTCAACAGGCCAATCAGGGACTGCAGGGTCAAGCATCTCAGCGAAAGTCCCCATCTCAATAGCCCGTTCAACATGATGCGTCAACCCCATTGGTGGCTTGGCTGTTATTAGCTGTAGAAGCATGACACCAAGTGAGTAAATATCAGATTTTGTTCCAAGCAAGCCGGTTTGCTGATACTCTGGGTCGATGTAGCAAAATGTTCCGGCCGTTGATGTCATGTGATACTGAGTGACAGAGTCGGCTACTGATGGAGGCACAAGCCTAGCCAAACCTACATCACTGATCTTGCTCACATAGTTATGGTCTAGCAAGATGTTGCCGGGTTTTAGGTCGCGGTGTACAAGGGGTTCTGGCTTGGCTTGATGAAGAAACAAAAGCCCTGTCGCAATTTCTGCGGCAATTCGGAACCTTAGCTGCCAAGGAATAACTGGGGTGTTACCTCGCCGGAACAGACAATCGTCCAAGCTCCCATTAGCCATGTACTCATAGACCAAGCACCCATACTCTGGGCAAGCTCCAAGGAGGAGAACCATGTTTGGATGCCGGATGCAGCTCAATACTTCAACCTGCATAGCTAAAAACTATCAGATATATAATCCACAACAATACATGATCAATAAAATTAAATGCCAAGCAATATTAATAAAATAATCCTAGGATTTATAATTGGTTTTGTTTGCAAACAATATGGTCCCCATTCTGGAAACAAATTGGTTATGTTGTTTAGTGTTGAAGATGGTAGTTAGAAGTTTGATAATGTTCCATGTCACAAACCTCCTGGTTGAACTGCGACTGTCCTTGAGCTGCATCTGGACGTAGAACTTTTATTGCCACTGGCGTGTGGTCCAGTTCACCTCTGTAAACTGGCCCATAGCCACCTTCCCCGATCTTGCGAGCTTGCGAGAAATCATTCGTTGCCGTCTCAATCTCCTCAATTGTGTATTTCCTGTACCGGAGATCGTATGCCCTCGATTGGAGTGCCTTCTTCTTCTCTTCGGATTCTTTAAAGGCTTTCATTTCTGCAGCCCTCCGTTTTTTTGCTTCCAATTCAGCAATCCTATGAGATGCCTCCGCTGCCTCGATGGCTGCCTTACATTTGGCTTTCTCCCTCTCTACAAGCGCCAATGCAGCTTCCTCAGCATGTTGTGCCGCTTCTAACCTTTGTTCATCTTCCAATTTCCACCGGTTAAGTTCCCTTTCCTGTGATGATTTTGTCATTAGAATATGTGATTAAACTAGTGTTCAAAACCCCAGGTTTCTATTTATTAAATTGAATTTCTCTTTATGTTATGTGTATGGTTGCAGGACATGTAGGTTTGTCATTCAGCTCTTTCTAGATTCAAGAAGATGACACCGAAACTTAAACAAATTCTACCCCTCGAATAAGGTTTTGCCTCAGATACCTTGTGTTTTGCTGTCAGTGCTTCCTTGCAGGCCATACTGTACATCTCCATTGTTTGCTTGAGCTCTAGCTTGAGCCTCCTCATCTCAGCTTCCACATCATCCTATATTATTGCCAAAGCAAAGCAAGTATCAATACTCTGAACTATATTAGCTTTTCTTTTTTTTTTGGAGAAAAAAAGTTTATAGTTGGTGGTGTGCTTGCAAGTTACAAGTTTCCCATGCTGGGAAATTATCTTACCATGTTCTGTGATGATGACGATGATTTTCCACTTTCGATCGAGCACGATGAGATTTCGTATTTTGGAGACCCCATATCAAAAGGCCTGTTTCTTGAGTATGATGATGTGGAGCTTCTGCTCTCCATTTCTGACCCAATTGAATGCCGAGAGGGAGAAATGTGATCGATGCTTGCCCTTCCACTACTCACAAATGATATATCAGTATCAGACGAGAGCTCGTACGATTTGTCCATTGAAGCTCTTCCTCTTGTAAATGGTGACCTGGATATCATTTTTATTGGGTTAGCCCTTCTCATGATTTTACTCACACATCCTCTTTTTCAGCATTATATAGAGTTGCTCACACAAACATATAGGCTTAGAAAACTTTTAACATCTAGAGTTTGCCAAGGAGGGCGGGGAGTATCTACTTATCTTTTTAAAAGAGTTATTAACGCATGGACCAATGACGGATAAATTCCCAACTATTCTTTTCGATCTGGTCAGAATGTTCATGCTTTATTAAAGGACAAACTGTGGATATGACACTATTAAGGTGTCCATATGATTATCGATAACAAATCAATAACAAAAACATATTCACATTGTTAAATTTCAGAGAGACGGGTCAGCGGCTCACTACTAACACCGATATTGTCCCTAACTTAACTATTTACAAAGCCTAGTAGGTGTGAGGTTTTATCACAAAAGACCTCGGTGATATTAGTAATTGAACCATTCATTATATATTGTATTTTATTTAGTCAATTTTCCGATGTGACTTATATTCTTCAACACACATGCTATCAATACATTATCAACATTAATTACTGATACAACATATTCACCCTATAACAAAGGACGGACGTCCTGCACGGAGAACAATCGCATGGACAACTCTCCTGTTCGTTTTCTCAAATATCTAAACCTGTTTCTCTGAATCTCTCCTAAATAATCAAAAGAGTAGAATTAGAGCTTACTTGATTTGAGTGTCAGCATCTGGCGGGCTACGAGCTGAATAGTACTGTGTCCTCTCCGATGCTGTATGAATCAAAGAAATTAAACTTGAATTAGTAATAATTAGTGAAAACAAAACCATATTATAAAAATCATGAGGTGGGAAATAATTACACATGCTAGAATTACAGAAGACGTGTATATATATATATATATACCTGATGATTTGGTTTCAGAAACAGGGGTGGGTTGGTGTTGTATCTGATTACGTGGGGCAGATTTTTGGGGTGCTGTAGTAGCACATCGCATGTACGAGACCTTTCCCTTGCCAATCACGTAAACAGAGCAAAAATCTGGTGCCCCCTTTGACACTGTGCTTGGAACGTCTGTGAGTTTGAATCTTTTGGTGCACAAAATAAATATATAAAAAAAAGTAAGAAGGAAAATTTAGGTAATTAGGATCGAATATAGGAGCTAATTACGATGATTATGATGAATTAATTAATTAATTAATCACCTGAAAAGGCCACTTTTTGTTGGTGTACCAAGAACCAAAATCTCAACTGAGTTAGTGACAACATAATTGATGATTGCTTGTGGAATATCAGCATCCTCGAGTACGACTTCATTGCATTTTATCTGTTTCGAAGATATCAGTCGCAAGCAAAAACAAGTGTTAGACCGCGCCCCCCGGGCAATTGCATTGTATATATATTTTGTTACTTTTAATTGATGGATCCAGATCCTCTCGGGTTTTTTTTCTGCTATGATTTGCTTGACTTGCATTTGTGTAGTCGTAGGAATTAAAATTTGTTTAATTTTTACATATAACAAAAACAAAACATCAACAGTTTGTAACGACATAAATAATATTTCGCATTTATCAAGGCTATGTGTAAGACGTATCACATTTTGAAGAATGTACATACCAAACTTGAAAATTGAATTTCATACTCATTATATCAACCCGCATCTCAAATTCCAAATGATTTGAAAAATAAAAAAGGATTAATCGAAACTACGTATGCTAAATATTTTGAAGGGAAATGCCACAAAAGTTTTTTTTTTCTTAAGATTAATAAACATGCCGACGAAGAAATTATGTAATTGTGAAGTATAAAATTATACATAAAAGAATATAATTAGGAAGTATACTATAACTCACATTCTTTTTGGAGCAAAAGGAACGGTACGAAAGAAACAGGCTTTGAGCTTGAGCACCACCACCTTGGCTGTTGGCTCCTTCAGAAGAGGATGAATGCTTAACATGCAGCAACGTGAGAGGTTGGCCTCTTGTGAGAAGATGATCAACAGCCCATTTGATGGCATTTTCACTTCCTTTGTCCTTGTCTATAGCCACTGCCACGGACTCTTCTCTCTTCTCTCCATGCCCTCTGTTAATCCTTGCCATTAATTCTTAATTAACTCTCTTAATCTCCTATAAAATATAATTAATTCAAAACTCTCCAAGTGGGCAGCTTACATATCCTGCTTACAAGAAGATGATCATATGTTTTATAATCTCCAAGTTTTTTTTTCTCTCCAATGCCTCTCTCTCTTTCTCTGATTATTTTAGAGGCCTTCTTGGAAAACCCTTCTTTTTCCTGTCCAGAGAGAGTTGGTTTGTTTTGTTGAACAGAAGAGAAGAGAAGAAAAAAAGACTTACCAAATTTCCCTAACCATGTTATCTTTTGTCTCTATTTTGAGTTAGTTCTTTTTTACTTTTGATAACGAACTCTCTCTCATGTTTCTCAAATAGGCATCATCGTCTGTTGCATGAAGTGATCAACTAATGTGACCCGAAAATGTTATGATTTTTTTAGCATGATCCTGAGGACTTGTACATTGTTGCGTGGTTGTAACTATTGTTTTGTCTTGCCAAATTAGGTGACTTCCGTGCCGCCAGAACAGCAAAGTTGTAAGTTGATAAATTAAGCAATACCCTCTTTCTTTGATGTGTTTGCATTGCATGGTTATAGGGTTCTTGACAGCAAAGCTTAACAAATTTTGCTCCCCCAAATTTTTTATTTTTATTAAAAATTATATATACGTGTTAGTCTCGATCTCTTGGACTACAGGTGTCCAAGAGATTTGCGGTCACCCACATCCAACGGTTCACCCACTCTTACACTCCTTTTAAGAAACTTTTTTGAACCGTTGGAGATGAATTTAACATTAATCAAGGTCAAAAGTAATATTTGAATTTAGAATGTTCTTAGGTTGATTTGGATTTTATTGAAATAGAAATACAAACAATGTGTTGATGAAAGCGTGTATTTTAAAGCCAATGAGCCAAAGTCAGTCACTCCATAAACTCTAACCCTTCCATCCTTGCTTACCCAAAAGAGCTTTGTTGAAACTTAATTAGTGTCGAAAATCCAAAACCCCCTGGATTCTTCATCATATATTTAGGAGTTCACTTGGATTGCAATTTATAAAAACTTGCATGTAACAAACTTATGGACCCCAGTACGACATCTAAGTTTAAATGGGTTACATATGTAAAACAGAGTAAAGCCCAATTGAAGAGCTTAATATGGCCCAATATGATCTGGGCCCAGTGAAGAGCTCGACCGGCTTGTTTTCCACTTTCTCTTTGTTCCACTACCAAAAAAATGATTATTAGGGGCACTCAATTACAGGCAGAAAAAGTGAAACACCCCTATTAATAATAAATTAGGGGCGAAAAATGTATTTGCCGCTGCTAATATTATTTGGGGCGGATAAAAAGGCCTCTAACATGTGGGTGAACTACACCTGTCACTTGAATTAATAAGGGCAGAAATAAGTGCCCCAATTAGTTAATTTTCATTTTAATTTTTTTACATCCGCCCCTTGTGCTACATTTATTCTCTCTTCCTCTATTGACTAGGGTTTACTCTCTACCTCGCCGCACTACAATCTCCTATCTATTCACTCACCGTTCCCTCTAAGGCCCCGTTTGGTTCACGGAATAGATTTGAGAGGAAATCATTTCCCATGCCATTTCACAAGGGATGAGAATGTAAGAATCTTTTCCCACGTTTGGTAATGTCGGGAAAGTAATCCGAAGATTTCACTTTGTTTCCTTTCCCATGTTTGTTTTGAGTAGGAATGGAAAACAAAGTTTGTATAATTTTCCAATTACACCCATATTAAATCAAATAAAAAAAAGAAAGCATTTAATGATACATTGTAATTCTAAATTGGTCATGGGGACAAAATTGTCATGAAAAATGTGCATTGAATGTTGGCTCATTTTCCCAAACTTTCCCATGAGGAGGGAAATCAAAACCCAAGTTGAGAGGAAGGCTTCACTTTCCCCCCTACTTTCCCATGCCCGGATTTACCAAATATGGGAAAGCAATTGATTTCCCATCCCCAAGCCTCCTTTCCCATGAACCAAACGGGGCCTAAGAGCAGCCCTCACTTCTCCATTTTTTTTCCTCTTCCTGTTATCTTGTTCCTGGTCTCCGTTTGTTGTTCCTGCAGGTATGAGTTTTCATTTAATTATTTTTTTGTTACAGGTTTCCCTTTTCTTTTTCGTAGTTGATAACAATGGCAAACTAAACTGGGTTTGGTTTGATTTGAATTTCTCAGTTTTTTAGATTCTGCGAGTGCTCATGCTTTTGGGAAGAACAGCAAGGTTTTTTTTTTTTCGTTTTCTCAATTGTACCAAAATATTGTTTTTTATAGGTGGAATTTTTTATGTGTTTCAGTTTCTATTTAGTATTGGGAGTATTGTTCCCTTTACTTTAGGTTTGTAATTGTTGAATTGTTCATAAAAAAATTACACAACTATGTTTTTCCTTTGGGTGCTGTTAAATGAACCCTAAAATTAACTGAGTACACCCTACTATCAAACTATTTATTGAATTACTAATTTATCCTAATATAAAATGACAAAAAAAGATATATTGAATATTGAAACAAAAGTAGTTTTAATAAGTACACCCTACTCAACATATTGAACCCTAATCAAATTAGAATTTCATGATCACCCTCATCTTTTGGAAAATTTTAGTTTAAGTTGTTACCCTCATCCTCTGTCATTGGTTTGGCATGATTAAGATTCCTGTCAATGCAGGTGAACTTCTTAACCAACTTGTAGCTTTGAAACCTTGGAAGACTGTCCAGGAGATGATAAAAAATGTAATGGAAGGAAAAAATGAAGGTGCTGATGATGCTAGCAGTGATGAGGAAGATACCACTGGTAGAACGAGTAGAATTGCCGGAAGGGTGGGTATAATGCAGTCCATAACTACAACGTGTGTCTGTTGACACGTCTGTTACAACAGGGAGCCGCTCGCTCACACACACCGACACATGTGTCTAAATAGTTTTCAGTTTCATATTATATTGACTCATTCATCATCATTATTGACTCATTCATCATCATTCCCAGGTAACCAATGACAGAAGATGAGGGTAACACCCTACTCAACATATATCAATAATGTCTTTGTGGAATTCTATAATTTCAGGTTATGGAAACTGTGGACGTTGGGACAAAGAGTTGCAACTATTTAGTTAGATGAGAAGCATGGAGATGATGCCGGATGGATACACAATTGTTGGGTTGCTTTCTTTATTGGATTCAAGCTTGATAACTATTGGCCAAGGACTGGTCTTTGTTTGAAATGTAATTTAGATTCTAATGCTCATGTGAGCATGTATTCAAGATGCATGTGTATGAATTCTGCACATAGAGTTTTTAGTGGTTTGTTCCAGCCGATTTAGTTACATGGTCTGTTTTGATAACTGGGTGTATTTAGTATTAGGATGTTGTGTGATAAAGTGTATTAGAGTGTATCATGAGTATTTTTGGTAGTTAAATATGGTGTACTTAGTTAATTTTACATTTTGATTTAATTATTAGGGTGTACTTATATCATAGGGTGTACTCAGTTAATTTTAGGGTTCGTTTAACAGCACCCTTTCCTTTTTACTATTGTTTCTATCTTTATTTTTTGTGATTTGGTTATTGTTTGTTTAATTTTGTATTATATCTTGTTGTTTAAGATTATGGTAATGGCGAGAATTCATTTCAGTTGTTCCTTTGAGAAGGAAAGAAGTAGATTTGGGTCTCTGGAAATCGAAAGGAGAGGGATTGAACATTGAAGAGAAAACTTGTTTTCTTCTCCCCGTTTGGCAAACCCAGAAATAAATGGGGAGTTATGATGGGCGGGGCGTGGGTTATTGAAACGGAAAAAGTAATTTTTTTGGCTGGATATAATTTTTTTTTTTTAAATGCTCAAAGTATTAGGGGCGGAAGGAGATGCCTCTAATATGTCAATATGCCACGCTGTCAGTGCAACTAATAGGGGCAGACCAAGTGACATTTTCGCCCCTATTAATTAATATAGGCGCTACTTTTTGGGGCGCATCCAGCATCCGACTCTCCTTGCATTTTGAGGTGGAAAGTGCATTTAAGTGCCCCTAATACTGCTTTTAGAGGCTAATAATATCTGCCCATATTGCTTAATATTTTGGTAGTGTTCGTGTTCCGTTATGCGTCACTATGTAATCTATTAAGGGTGGACATCAATCCGACCAAACTCACCAAATTGGTCGATTTGAATTGTAATGGCCGGTTTGCCTTGGTTTCAAACCAAGAAAAAAAAAAGGGGTTTAAAACTGAAGCATATTGTAATAGTTTGGATTGGTTGCGATTTTGAGATTTTGCAAACCAACCTAAATTGAATCAAAACGTCTGCTTGTATATGTTTTTATATTATTCTATTTTATACGTCAGGTGCTTTCATTGGATAATAACTAAGTAAGGATGTTTCATTTGAAGTTTGATTGAACTTTGAAGTTATTGATCTTTCAAATTGTAACTATATTAGTTATTGAACTTTGAAGTTTGATGACATGTTGATTATAAGATGGTTTGGTGTGCTAGAAAATAAAAAATATATATGTAGCACGTTATGAATTTTTTTTTTTTTGGTTGTAATTGGGCTAACCCCTACAACTTATGGTAAATACATCTACCCCAATGCTATGATCCTTTGAAATGCATGCAATCAATCACCCTCTAAAGGATACTACTTGCCTCCTTTCTTATAAAGAGATACTCCTCACTTATGCGAATAACAATTTGACACATATGCAAAATTAATTTATTAAAAACACAAAAATAAAAACTTATGTACACATATCACACTGTTATTGACAAGAATATAAAAGATCATACTTACACGATAAGGAATGAAGTATTTTCCCTACTAATTGCCTCTAACGTGTAACTTATGAGTACCATCCACTAAATGCCTGTGACGTGTAACTTATGAGTACCATGCACTACCCAAGAAAAACTCCATGATCACTTTGTCATTATTAATGGACCAACCTTTATCTCCCCGACAGAGACTAGATGACATCTGTTACGGAAAGGATACCCAGACTGTCCTGATTGAAAGGTACGTGGGTCCCATACTTTTATGCAAATTGATCATGCAAATTAATGTTTTTTCTGAAACAGAAACAGAAAGCCATACAAATTTCTAGTTTTGAATTTGATGAGCTGTTTGGGCCCTTGGCTAATTATTTCAAGTGGACGTACGTTCTTTGGTTTTGATTTGATACCAGAAGTACAGCCGGATTTTTGCATAAAATCTTGTTTTCCAATTATAATCCTACAAGTGCATTTATTGCCCAATAAGGCAGAGGATGGGACCAATAAATGTCTAGATCCAACCCAAATAAGCTGGCCCTACCCTTTCCTTTTGTAATGAATTCTCCATACCTGTTCTTCACAAATATATAGCGCAATATTAAAGTCAACTTCGAGTGGTATGAAAATGTGGTATAGTAAATGACCTATTAGTGTAATAGTTTGGAATAAATGTTTTTTTTTTAAAATTTATGAAAGGTTCTGAATTCGAGTTTTATCATCTGTGTAGTGTGTGTGAGTTCAGTATGCTATCGCCCCTCTCAATAAAAAACAATGAAGGATCCTTGATTAAAAAGCCAATTAGGCGGAACTTACATACTAAACTCGACAGTACGAGTGAATTTCATTAATAAGCAGAAAAAGATACACCTAGTCAGGGGGACGTAATGAGCCTTACCCTCAAATGCATCTATACATAAATAAAAGCTTAACAACAAAAACAAAATCACAAGTAAATGCAATGCAATACAAAACATCACTAATTAAATCTAAAATTTTACCCTGCTAGACTTAGATTGCCTATCAATAACATGTAAAATAAATCATTTTAATCAAACATACCAACAAAAAATCAAACAAATTCTCATAATAATAGCATCTCAACAATATCAACAAACAACAAATCAAACATTGAAATATCTCAACAAAATTCATAAAATGAAAGCCCTAATTAATTTCAACAAAATCACAAAATTATAATTCAATCCCTAAATAAACCCTAGAATATTCAATTTTAAATTAAAACTATAATTAAAGATATATAGAGAAAATGAGAGAGTTAGAAAATACTTGTTGTTGTAGAAAGGAAAGGAGAAGATATTGCCAAGTTGCCCACTGCCCAACCAATATAATAGGAAGATATTGCCAAGTTGCTGGGATCGGGTTGCTATAGAATAGAAGACATAAACAAGCTGATGTGATGTCTCATAGTCAAAAGAAAATAGAGAAATGATATTGGACCACTTCCTTTATTTTTGGTTTGAATGGACCACTTCCTCTTCGAAGTGGGATGGGCAACATTTGTATATTTGATTAGTTTTTAATTTTTTAAATTTGGGGCTGCCCTTATAACCTATGTAGGTTTTTTTTTTAAAAAAAGAAAACTTTAGGATGGGCGGGGCACTCATCTTGCCATGTGCACATATCTGCCCCTGATAAGAAAGGTCCTAAAAAACACTATGGTATAAAAATGTGGTATCCTTTATCATTACTCAATCTGATTTTTGTATTAATTTCTTACCTTCTATGCTCGTATTAATTTCGTATTTGAGCCTTGATTGCTCTCAAATTTTCACCACTTTAGCCAATTTGGTAAATTGAGTTGAGAACTTGAGAGCTTTGGATCGCTAGGTCCAAAATTAAATGTAATTTGTTTATCTTATGCTCTTCTCCTCGCACTTACTAGTAACCAAACAGAAGGGTTTTCCCAATATGTTAATAAATTCTTCATTTGTTGGCCCCTCAAGTTCAATTAGAGATGCGTGTTGTAGATGCACATGCAATTTATGATATTTGTGGCATGATGGTGAAATTTGGGTCAAAAAGGAACGTGTAGTGATTTTTTTCATGCTGTTGAATACATTAAATTCCGAGTAATTATATATATTGTAGTACAATAATATAGTCACGTGGTATAACATGTTTGTGTATTATAATATATAAGCAGAGATTTATTGATATTATTCTATAAAAAAGGAAAATATCAATCATGTCGTCTACGTATATTATAGCACATGGACAAATCATACTATATGGCTGTCTTATGTACCGTTCTAATACTACGTGGCCGTATTATGCGCCATTCTATAATTTCTGGAGAATTCCAAATCTTCTAAAAGAGGTGGTTTTGTCAGGCTGTGTGGTCTCACTGTTTGTTACAGAGCTGATATTATCATAAAGGAGAGGTCCCATCTAATGCTTGGCCTGTTGTTTCAAGTTGTATCAGTAGAATAATCCCCGCAAAGAAAGAAACAATTCATATATACATATATTACTATTCAAAGTGAGTATGCGACCTAAATGATAATGAAGACCGCGTGGAGCAGTTTTTTGTGATCTGAAATTAATCCTGAGTTTTAAACCGTTCATGAAGATGTCGTGGAACATTTTCAAACCACGAACTATTTTCTTTTCTTCTTTTACTATTTCCATCAATTTGTCATATTTTCCCACTTACCTTATCTTTAAAATTTTAAAAACAAAATTACCTTTTTGTAAAATGACTTATGACACCCTGTCTTATTTCCCGTAACCCACCTATTCTCCCCTCATTCCTGTCAAACACCACCCCGCGGACCAAACTCGAAGCTCAGTTTGCAGTCCCTTCAGTACAAAGCCATTGACCCACAAAGAAGTCGCAATTGATATTAGGGTTGATAGAAAGGAAGAAATCTAAACTCAAATTGAACTTTTCATTGACCCTCCTGAATCTGGGTTAGTTAGTTTGTTTCCAAATCCAACTGCAACATTAACGCACGTGTTACAAATGAACTACGAATCTTTTTAAATATTTTTTGTGAAACTAAAAATAAATAATTTTAAAGGAAATAAGAAATTGAGTTAGGAATAATTCTTATTGCCAAGTTGTCTTCTCTCAGCCATGGAAACCATTATATATATATGTAATTAATCTATGTTTTTAGTAAGAATTCTGTTTAGTGTCTGGGTGATGAGATTTGACAACAGTGCACAGCCATATTTTTTGGTAGAGATGGTATGTCTAGTTACAAGCCGGCCTGTCCAATGTCACATGTTTTTCGGAAATTTTTCTGGATTTGTGATTGAAGAAAAGAATTGGAAGAAGAATAGGAAGAGGTTGTTGGGTTTGTTTGGGTAATTTTTTTAATTTTTTGCTTGATTTCTAGGCTTTACTTGAATTAATAATTAAAGGGTATTTTAGGAATAATGATGGGTGGAAGGATAGGATTGTGTTTTTTCAAATTTACATGGTTGGGGGGAAGATAAGGTGAATGGGGAAATAAAACAAAGGGGTGGAAATAGCAGTACTTTTATTAAGAGCATCTCCAACCGATGTGTCAAAAGTGCCACATAGACATTTAACGGCTAGAAATAACATCTCACATCACTCCAACCGATGTGTCAAAGCTGATGTGGATTGAAGGGCGGAGGTTGAGATATTATTTTTGACATCCCAAAAGCAAGATGTCAAATGAATATTTTATTATTTATTCTTTTCTTTTCTTTTTAATTAAAAATAAAATAACACTAAAATGTAATAAAATAATAATTTAATTTGACATATCGGGTGAAGTGTAAAGTTGTGTAAGATGTCAAATTTCCACATCGGCCATCAAATTTAAATTTGATGTTTGGTATTTGACATTTCCCGTGAATTATAGAAAAATAAACATAATTCTCTACTTCAACAAAAGTGGCATGTTGCCTATCTATTTACTTCATTAAAAAAGTTTGTAACTTAAAAGAGACTAGTCAATACAACAAGGTATAGTTGTATGGGTCCTAACAAATGGTAACAAAACCCATAACGAGAATATGTAAATTTTATCACATTGAATGATTTCTCTCATGTACTCTTGGAGGATGAAAATGCTTACGTTACTAGGCAAACAAAGTTCTACTCTGTTGGAGATGCTCTAAAATGGTGGAGGAGTTTTAAGTCGTAACCATTATGTTTTTTTTAGGGACTTCAAAGAAATTTAATGTAACATTTGTTTTATGTTGGTATGGCATAGCTACGAGGAAGGGAAACCTTATAACGCGACCAACAAAGATAAGTTGTCAGCATGATGCCCCAAAAAGTGAGGCTCCACCAATCAGAATGGGTTATAGAAGAATTAATAATAGGAAAATGCTAGGCTTATCACATTTTTATACCATATTGTGTACTACCTCTTTAATAGAGGTGGATCCCATTGTATTGATGGGCTCCATCTCTATTAGAGAGGTGGTACACAGTATGGTATAAAAATGTGGTAAGCCTAATATTACCCTTAACAATATTACAAGGGATGTTCATACTTTACTTCTTTTTTTTATTTTATTGTTTTCGGAATTCTGGAGAGAAATCCTTTTAACTACTTCTATTTAACCACATAAACTATAAGCTATAAACTAGTAATTTTTGTATGCTCGAGGCACACAGTATTTATGTCCTAAGTATGTTAGAAAATATTTCCACATGAGACTCTGGTGTACCTGCACACACACAAATTTGTCCTTGCTCAGTCGCCCTAAGTATATAGTGACAGGACCTGACCCAAATTCCACTTTGGAATCCGAGCCGAACCCTGTGCGTGTCCGACACCTGGCAGATGCCAGGCACAAATGACCTAATTGCCCATCTACTCAAAATTCAAAGAAGTCAATTTGATCACTTCCCAAAATCTTCACCTATCAAACAAACACATAATTATATAAACCAACCACCAGCATGCTTCATCATACATTCAAACAGGTAATTTACATCCTAGGGCAATTCCTCAGAGCATCTAACTCAGAGTTTACAAGAAAGTTTAATTAGTTTACAAACGATGTCCTACATCGAGTGAGAAAGGAGCAGAGCAGGAATTTTGCCCTGTGGTGGCCTCCTAGTGCACGCATACTGCTTGGGGGTGCAAAACATTTAAAAACTGTGAGTGGACCAAAAACAAAGTTTCTGAAAGTATATACGAATGTACTAACCCCACTGTAAAAACTGTTATGAAAACTAAATCAACTTCTTTATTTATACTCGTACGGAAATCATTGCATTCATATATATAGCCAATCACACTCTTAATCAAAAATCAGTTCCTTGAAAACATTGAAAACAACTTTGATCTACCACCTAGGTGTACCCATTTTATTTCCGTCAAATCCTTATTTCCGTTTATCCCACACAATCCGTCAATTCCTTATTTCCGTTTTATCCCACATAATTTGTCAATTCCATTTCCTCGCAAGACTCGGTGACACAAATTCAACCGAGCCACGTCCTTGCAAAACTCAGGAAAACACGGAGTTTACCCGAGCCGCGTCCTCCCTCCACACGGTTCGGGCGTCCCCGAGACTCGTGGGGCGTAAAGTCATACGCCTGCAGACTTATACCAAAGATAACTATGTCCGTAGACAGGGTAATAACCAATATCCATATATATATTCCGTAAGCGGCATAATCTTTCCGAAGGCAACTTTTATTATGCTTGGGTACCTAGGGTGGTTTCTAAGAAAATATAGTTTTAGAAAAGTAAATGATAAATAAAATAAATTCTTATTTATGTTTTCCTGAACTCTGCTGCCATTTAATCTGATACTTAAATTAAATTTCCTGTTCTATATCCTTTAAGGATATACCACTCGGTAACATATAAAATAAAACATTTAAACTCAGCAAAATCATGTTAGGAAATCATCAATCATAAAATACTTATTCAAAATCAAATAATGGAATTTAATTGCTAAAATCATTTAGAAAACAAAAGTCCACTCACTACTGGTCCGTGCTAGCTAGACCTTTCGAAGGTCCCTCCTGCGGGTCAATCTGCGCTCGGGTGCCTGATTAAATCATCATAACATTTTATTAATAAAATTGCTCAATATAATATTTAATTAAAAACCCTGACCCCCTGCTCCTAGAAGTGCGTGCATTAATTTTAAGATCATTCCTAAACCCACATAAGCTTTTCTCATGCTTAGAACGGTTCACTAGAGACTCGGGACTCAAAAAGCGATAAAGTTCCAAAAAGTCAACCTTGGAACCCGTGGTGTCCGAGACCTCATAATTCCAATCCGGAAGTTCCTAAAGGTTCCAATATGCCTATGACACATGTCTCGAAAGTTTGGTCTCGATCGGACAGTCGGATTGCTCACGATTGCATGATCGGACGATCGAATGATTTTTCGTAACCCTAACCCTAGGGTTCGCGATTTCAGAGTATCCGAGACTCCGATTCACAATCCGTCGAATCCTACATGATCCTAGAATTTCCTAGATCAACATAGCAAGAATTGGAACCGAACCAATGGTCCGAACACACTGAACCCATATAATGCGCAATAGGCGTAAATTCGTTCGACTGTCATACGAACTCCAAATTGCAATTCGAGCACGCCTATGCGCTCATGATGACGTAAGGATAATTTAGGAATAAAGATTGACAATGGAAAGTGCGTCTATACGTGGGAACACGCGTTGGCAGTTTCGGTGGACTAAAAAGCGATAATTTTCGTCGTCGGGCCGACTCCAAACCATGAGCTGCCCTTCCACCTACAACAAGTTCTCGGCCTCCCGAACACTTTCTTCAACTATGGGAAAGTCCATTTCGGACCGCAAATGGGTCAAAACCCAATCACAAAACCGGCTGAAACTTTGACTCGAAAATTCATCTATCTACACTGCAATTCGATCGAAACCTACCCAACAGGCAGCTAGATCATGAAAAATAGATGAACTTACATACCTTAATTGTCTGATTTGGTGGCCGAAGGACGGCGAACAGAGCCGGCGAAATTTTGTCAAAAATCGGCTTAAAATCCGGTTTTCTCCGATGATTTGTGGCGGTAGGTGGCAGGAGGAAGGGCGGGGCTTGATGGGGGAGCTGGGCAGGTTCGTTTGGCACCGTTCGCAGGGGTTGGGGTGGAGCGTGGCGGTGGCTGGAGATTTGGGTGGTGGTTGGCTGAAGAGAAACCAAAGGGAAGGAGGGGTCGCGTGGAGAGAGGTTTTTTTAACATTTTTTTCCTGAAAATTACCATTTTGCCCCTCAACATATTTTTAATCGTATTTCCTTCGTTACAACTTCGATTCGAGCCCACAATATACCCACAGACTCGTATTGACGAGCCTGACGTAATGGTGTGTCTCACTTCCCCAATTCTCTCCCGAAAATTAAAAGTTAATTTTAAACTCATTAAAATATTCTAAGGTTAAAATTGTCTTTTTTTCTCTGATAAATTAATAATTAAATATTAATTAGGGATCGGGTTATTACAATAAATTGTAAGACCTGTGAGCTTAAGGAAGCATGAACGGTGAGCAATCCCACATCGCTCAGGGAGGGAAATGTGAAGTGCTTATATGTGTGGGTACGTATCTTCCTAGCACGAGGCCTTTTTGGGAGTTTACTGGCTTTGGATTCCTTGGAACTCCGAAGTTAAGCGAGTTGGGGCTAGAGCAATCCCAGGATGGGTGACCCACTGGGAAGTTGCTCGTGAGTTCCCAGAAACAAAATCGTGAGGGCCAGAGATGGGGGGCCCAAAGCGGACAATATCCTGCTAGAGGAGTCGGGTCGTGACATAATGGTATTAGAGTTGGACCCCAATCGAAAGTGTGCCAACGAGAACACTGGGCCCCAAGGGGGATGGATTGTAAGACCCGTGAGCTTAAGGAAGCAAGAACGGTGAGCGATCCCACATTGCTCGGGGAGGGAAAGGTGAAGTGCTTATATGTGTGGGCACGTATTTTCCTAGCACGAGGCCTTTTGGGAGCTCACTGGCTTCGAATTCCTTGAAACTCCGAAGTTAAGCGAGTTGGGGCTAGAGCAATCCCAGGATGGGTGACCCACTGGGAAGTTGCTCGTGAGTTCCCAGAAACAAAACTGTGAGGGCCAGAGAGGGGGGGCCCAAAGCGGACAATATCGTGCTAGAGGAGTCGGGTCGTGACATATAGACTCTGGTGTACCCGTAAACTATAAGCTATGAATGAGTAATTTTTGTATGTTCGAGGCATACAGTATTTATGTATGTGTGTTGGAAAATATTTCCACATGGGACTCTGGTGTACTCGCACATACACAAATTTGTCCTTTCTTAATCGCCCTAAGTATATATATGTTACAAAGTGAGTATACAGAGACGTGTTTTTCCTTCTTCACTGCAAAGAAGGTTAGACAAGTAGTTCGGTTTGGAGGTGAGGTGAGGCCCAGCAAAAGATGGCGGTGGTCAACGTGACCGTGAAGGAGTCAACGTTGGTGAAGCTAAAGGAGGAAATACCAAAACAGACGTTGTGGATATCGGACTTGGATGTCGTGATTTCGGCAACTAACCTTGGAAGTGTTTACTTCTACAGGAGGCCAAACGTTCAAAAGGGCGCGCATCATCTTCAAAACAACTGTGTCTTGGATTCGGAGTTGTTCAAGTGCTCCCTTGCCAAGGCCCTCGTGCCCTTCTACCCCGTGGCCGGCCGCCTGAAGCTGAACGATGAGGGACGTATCGAGATCGATTGCAATGCAGAGGGAGACTGTCAAGTGCTTCACATATGGAGGCATTGGGCACTATGCTGCCGATTGTGCAAACAATCAGAAAAATTACTCCAAAGGAAAGGACAAAGCCATGAAAGTAAGTTGGAGTGAGAGTGAAAGTGAAGTATCTCAAGAGGATTCATCTTCCTCTGATGACGATGACCAACAAATTGCTTTTGTTGCCTCTATGCAACTGTTGTCTGATGAATCTGGTTCTGAGTCAGATGACCAGTCATACGAGTCATTAGGGAGAAAATATGATTGCTTGTTCAAGGAGACTTTTTCCTTGAAAGAGGAAAGTCTCAAACTTGAGGCCAATAACCAAAAGCTTCAACATGAGGTTCTCATTTTAAAAGAAACCAAAAAGGAGTTGAGTGACAAA
This sequence comes from Prunus padus, assembly GCA_024362665.1. Lineage (NCBI taxonomy): Eukaryota > Viridiplantae > Streptophyta > Magnoliopsida > Rosales > Rosaceae > Prunus > Prunus padus. Next base: position 18,788,942 of record JANFAM010000010.1, on the reverse strand, counting down.
TTTGAGTTCCTAGAAAAGGAAATTGTTGAGCTTGTGTCAATTAGGAGAAATCTAGAAAATCAAGTAAATGTGCTCAAGGAAAGTAACATTGGCTTCTAGAATTCAAACAAACTGCTTCTGAGTGAATTGAATGAGGCAAAAAGTAAGGACATATCTTTGACCATTGGTGCCTCAAAAATTGAGAAAATGTTGAACATGGGAAAACTTCTTGGGGACAAGGGTGGTCTTGGATATAATCCTTCTGATTCTAGGTTGTCTAGCTGTACCACTAAGTTTTTCTAGTCTAAAACTGAAGTCATTTCACCTCTTGATATACCGCATGTTTTTAAGAAACCAAAGTTTGTTCCTACTTGTCACAGGTGTGGGTTGACTGGTCATATTCGACCAGTCTGTCATATGTACAAATGAGACCAGACCAGAAAACTGTCTTCAAAGTCTAGAAGGAATCCCAGATCCTTACAAGATCAGGTTGATCATTTGCTTAATAAAGTAATTAAGATTGCCAATCTTGTCTCTCTCAAAATGAATTCATCCACTGTCCCTAAAACTAATTGGGTTGCAAAAGAACAAACCAAAATTTTGTCTCTTTCGCCACAATGTTCTTCCCACTGGGAATAACTCCAATCCCACCTTGGCTGGTTGTCAAGTCATGCTTGCCATGGTTAATAGGGATAAAATCCCTTTTAGTGATATAATCTATCATGCCATCCTAGGAAAAACAGTTGGTCATGGTACTAAACACAAGGGTACTCTTGTGTTCCCTTGTCTCCTTCAATGTCTCTGTGAGAAAGCTCAGGTGTCGTTCAATGACACTGATCAGTGGCATCCTCCCCTTACTCCATATGGCAAGGCTTCTATGGCTCTTAGCCAGAAGGTCTCCAACATGTTTCTCACCAAGGTGTCTTCAGCTTCTGACAATGCCTCTCTGAGAACCCTACTTGCTGAGAAGGAGAAGGAGATTCAGCATCTTCTCACTCTCATGACTTCCTCTTCGACTCCAGCACATGGATCTGAGAATCCCTCATCTGCTGCTGCTGCTGAAGTGTGCACACAGAAGGAACCAGACCCTGCAGACCCTAAAGACCCTGCAGAAGACTCTGATGATTCTGCTGGTTCTCTGGTTTTCTAACTAGTTTTTTGGTTTAGGATGTGTCTTAGATAGGGGGAGTATATTTGGACAGTGTTGGGGGGTATATTTTTGTAATCATTGTGGGGGTTATCTTTGTTTGTGTTGTTTGTGAATTGCATTCAGGGGGAGTTGTTTTGATATGTTTTTGAACAAGTGATGTTGGCTTTGTACTCAAACTGTGTTATGTGTTTGATTTGTAATCAAACTGGTCAAATCAGATTATGTGCTTTCTGTTTAATCCAAATGTGTCCTTATTCTCTTATTACCTTTTTGCACTTTCCTTATCAACAAGGGGGAGAACACTCTCAACACCATATTGCATACTGCTTCAAATTTATGTGATATAATATGCTTGTCTTGTGCCTGGGAGTTTGGTTGTTGCTTTGCAGGTACTTAAATTCATCATCTCCTTAGGTTATGGGTTGAGTGTATTTAGAGAGTGTTGTCAATGAAATCCAAAAGGGAGATTGTTAGTGTATGCATTTTGTGATTTTTCTTTTGGCTTCCCTTGACAAGTTTGTAATAGGACAACATTGTATTTTTCCCAAGCTCAAGTTAGATTAGAATTGCTACCCTTGGTATTCTTATCTGGCTACAATCTGGTGGATAATCAATGTGTTTGACAAAGGTAATTTTTGTATTGCATCATATTGCATTCATTAAATTTCTGAATATTATGACTAGTCATCTTTCCTTCGTATGACTAGTCATCCTTTGCATGAGTTGGAATTCCAGCTGGATTCTAGCCACCTTTTTTGTCATATTCTGCGAATTCTCTATGCTGCCATTGTGTACGATTCTGACCTAGGAAGTTTGGGTTATAGCCTTAGATTTCCTCATTTGGCAGTCGTGGTTTTTGGTCAAGAAGTTTTTAGAAAGTTTTCTTTCGACTTTTGCTTCTTTTTCCTCAAAGAGAAAACCATCATATTTTTCATCTATGAGTTTTCCAAATTGATTTTTCGAAAACTGCATTTGACATATGTAATCTGCATCTAGCTACATCAAACACTCTCATATATATATATATATATATATATATAGGTCAGTAGTCAAGATTGATTTCTTCAAGAGTATGGTTTCTTGAAGAAATTGGTCATTTTCCTTTGAATCCAAATTTTGCTTTCTATCCGAGTTTGAGCTGGCTAGCTGGTGCCATGGGATGAAAGAGCTGAAGTAGGAGCTGCCATTGTCATGAAGGACTAAGCTGCTGGTTGTGCTAAGTTGGAGAAGAAGATTGCAAAAAGAAGGTATAGCTCATCTTCCTAAATAGATCTAGGATTTCTTGAGCTTCCTTGTTTTCTTTGTAAGAATCTTTTTTACTTAGTGGATTGCCTGGTCGGTTGATGACCCCCAGTTTTTTCCAATGGTGGGTTTCTGGGTGAACAATTTCTGGTCTGCATCTTTGTAATTTTCAGGGTTTGTGTTCTTGATAGTTGACTAGTCATCGGATGTATTTCTGGGTTTATGTTCTTGCAGTTGACTATTCATCATTATCTGCTGCTTGGTGTTTACTTGATTATAATGCTTTCACACACTTTCACCATAGTTATTGCTAGCACAGGAGATGCCTAGATTGACGGGTCCTTTTGAGTGCCTAGGTTGTCACTAGTGATCTTCTAGGTTTGCAGGTACATTGGTATGCTCTGTGTGTGTTCTTGCTAGAGTTTGTCATGACTAGCAGTTGACTAGTCATAAGTACATTTGGTCAAGGTCTAAAGTGTGTGAAGATTGTTGTGCTTCTGTTTGAGTGTTGTGTAATTTACTCCTTGAGCACCACCACCTTGGCTGTCGGCTCCTTCAGAAGAGGATGAGTGCTTAACATGCAGCAACGTGAGAGGTTGGCCTCTTGTGAGAAGATGATCAACAGCCCATGTGATGGCATTTTCACTTCCTTTGTCCTTGTCTATGGCCACTGCCACGGACTCTTCTCTCTTCTCTCCATGCCCTCTGTTAATCCTTGCTATTAATTCTTAATTAACTCTCTTAATCTCCTGTGAAATATAATTAATTCAAAACTCTCCAAGTGGGCAGCTTACATATCCTGCTTACAAGAAGATGATCATATGTTTTATAATCTCCAAGTTTTTTTTTCTCTCCAATGCCTCTCTCTCTCTCTCTCTCTCTCTCTCTCATTATTTTAGAGGCCTGCCTGGGAAACCTTCTTTGTCCTGTCCAGAGAGAGTTGGTTTGTTTTGTTGAACAGAAGAAAAGAGAAGAAAAAAATACTTACAAAATTTCCCTAACCATGTTATCTTTTGTCTCTATTTTGAGTTAGTTCTTTTTCACTTTTAATAACAAACTCTCTCTGATGTTTCTCAAATAGGCATCATCGTCTGTCGCATGATGTGATCAACTAATGTGACTTGAAAATGTTATGATTTTTTTAGCATGATCTTGAGGACCTGCACATTGTTGCGTGGTTGTAACTATCATTTTGTCTTGCCAAATTAGGTGACTTCCGTGCCGCCACAACAACAAAGGTGTAAGTTGATAAATTCAGCAATACCCGCTTTCTTTGATGTGTTTGCATTGCATGGTTATAGAGTTCTTGACAGCAAAGCTTAACAAATTTTGCTCCCCCAAAATTTTTATTTTTTTATTTTAAATTATATATACGTGTTATTATTTGTATAAATTAATTTCTATAAGAGACATCACTAATATAGTCTACCCGCTAAGTAAAGAAAAATTATAAAATATCAACTTATTTTCCTAGAAAAATGAAAATTTCTTTGTTCTTTTGAAAATGGTAAAAAAAAAACTAAACAAGGCTGGAGAGTAAAGCCCAATTGAAGACCTTAATATAGCCCAAACTTACCAAACCGATCTATCTGAACTGGAATGGCCGGTTTGCCTTGCTTTCACCCAAGAAAAAAAAATTAAAGGGTTTTAAACTGAAGCATACTATAATGGTTTGGTTTGGTTGCGATTTTGAGATTTTGCAAACCAACCTAAACCGAATCAAAACGTCCCCTTGTATATATTTTTATGTTATTTTATTTTATACGTCCGATGCTTTCATTAGATAATAACTAAATAAGGATGTTTCATTTGAAGTTTGATTGAACTTTGAAGTCATTGGTCTTTTGAATTGCAACTATATTAGTTATTGAACTTTGAAGTTTGATGACATGTTAATTATAAGACAGTTTGATGTGCTAGGAAATGAAAAATATATATGTAGCATGTTATGAAATATTTGTTGTTGTTGTAAATGGGGTAACCCCTACAACTTATGGTAACTACATCTAACCCCAATGCTATGATCCTTTGTTATTTTTTTTTTGGGTCAAATGCTTTGATCCCCAAGAAAAACTCCATGATCACTTTGTCATTTATGTAATGCACCAACCTTATATCCCAGACAGAGACTAGATGACAAATCATACTACATAGCTGTATTATGTACCATTCTAATACTACGTGGCCGTATTATCTACCATTCTATAATTTCTCGAGAATTCCAAATCTTCTAAAAGAGGTTCCGTGTGATTTTGTCAGGCTTTGTGATGTCACTATTTGGTACAGAGCTGATGTTATCATAAAGGAGAGGTACTAGTACCATCTAATGCTTGGCCTGTTGTTTCAAGTTGTATCAGTTATTAAAATTTGGAGACCCGTCGACCAAAAACTGTAGAATAATCCCCGCAAAGAAAGAAACAATTCATATTACTATTCAAAGTGAGTATGAAGACCGCGTGGTCGTGGAGCAGTTTGTTGTGATCTGAAATAGTTCGTGGCATCAATATCGTTTCCTGTAATTTAAAAAAAAAAATTATTATTATTCAAAGTGAGTTTTAAACCGTTCATGAAGACATCGTGGAACATTTTCAAACCACGAACTATTTTCTTTTCTTCTTATAATTATTAAGATACCCTTTGATGCATTGAGGAAAAAGACAATTCTACAGTAGTCTTCATTTGACAATGCTATGGAGCGTCTTCAACACGGAAAAGAAGAATAAAAATAATTCTCTACAGTAGTCTTTATTTGACAATTGAAAGGCGCACGCTGGGGTTCGAACCTGCGCCTTGTTTGCTTCCTTCCCAGCGCCTTTACCACCACGCTGCAGGTGGATTTGTGATATAGTTCTATCAACACTCATATTTATATAACAATTCCCAAGTTGTGTCTGAAAATAAAAATTAAACTACTCCCCATGTTTCAACCTACACACCACACCCTACCATTCAACACTCACCTAGGATAATTTTAATATGTTTAATGTTATTTATTATTTTATTATCGAATTGGATTATTATTCCATATTATTTTCGTAATTACTTAAATTCCTACAATTATTTTCTCATTCATTATTCTAAATTACTTACACATTCCTACTTAAATTCCTAGTAAGTTATTCTCATTCATTATTGTTATGTAATTTGCATGTTTATTATTATCTATTTCAAATGTTTGGTGGTATTATATTTTAAATTCTTGCATGTGGTTTTTAATTTTTCTATTCTTTATTTGGTCACGTACATATGTGTTTGTTATCTCTTAATTCATTATTAAATACTTTATATGCTTCCATCACATTTTGTTACATTTATTTAATTATTGTTTTATTGTTGGTCCATGGAAATTAAGTAATGTTGTATAATTATTTTGGGGATTTATCATTTAGACTACTCTTCACAATACACTTACTCTACAAATAGAAATGATGAAGATAGTGAAAAATTTGAACCCCATAGGGACTCTATGTGGTACTAAGTCACTATATATAAATGATTATGGTATGTTTAATCTTTTTTCATTAATTACAAAATATTTTTTGCAGTCACAGTGTTTGTCGGCTCGCTATATAATCAACTTAAATCAGTTAAATCCATCATGCAGTGAATTTCCTTCCAATTTTTTGTGATAAACTAATAGATAATTGACTAAATAAACATTCTCTGAAGTTTCAATAAAAATTTCCAAGTTTTTCTTAGAATTTCCGTGGTTTTTATCCAATTTTTATCGATATCGATATTTTTCCGATATTTCCATCGATATTTCCGTGTTTTTGAACCACCGATATTTCCGAAACTTCCGATATTTAATACCTTGGTCCTAACAAATGGTAACAAAACCCATACCGAGAATATGTAAATTTTATCACATTGAATGATTTCTCTCGTGGACTCTTGAAGGATGAAAATGCTTATGTTACTAGGCAAACAAAGTTCTACTATGTTGGAAATGCTCTAAAATGGTGGAGGAGTTTTAATGTAACATTTGTTTTATGTTGGAATGGCATAGCTACGAGGAAGAGAAACCTTATAACGCGAACAGCAAAGATAAATTGCGCAGGCACATTACGTTTTATACCACATTGTGTCTTCATATACAATAGAGATGAGCACTTATTGTATTGGTGAACCTATCTCTACATTAGAGAGGTGATACATAATGTGACATAAAAATGTGGTAAGTCTATTATTACCCTTAATAATAATACAAGGGACGTTCAGACTTTAATTCTTTTTATTTTATTGTTTTTTATAGAATTGACATTGAGAGAGTGGAATTATGGAGAGAAATGCTTTTTAACTACTTCTATTTAAGTATGTAAACTATAAGCTATAAACGAGTAATTTTTGTATGTTGGAGGCATACAGTATTTCTGTCTATGTATTGGAAAATATTTCCACATGGGACTCTGGTGTACTCGCACATACACAAATTTGTCCTTTCTTAATCGCCCTAAGTATATATTTGTTGGGAGTATACAGAGACGTGCTTTGCCTTCTTCACCGCAAAGAAGGTTAGACAGGTAGTTTGGTTTGGAGGTGAGGTGAGGCCCAGCAAAAGATGGCGGTGGTCAACGTGAGCGTGAGGGAGTCAACGTTGGTGAAGCCGGAGGAGGAGACGCCGAGGCAGGTGCTGTGGATGACCAACTTGGACCTGGTGATTTTGGGCAACCACACGCCAAGCGTCTACTTCTACAGGCAGAACCAAAACGGTGTGCACGGTCATCATAACAACTTCTTCGACCCCCAGGTGCTCAAGCAGGCGCTCAGCAAGGCCCTCGTGCCCTTCTACCCGTTGGCGGGGCGCCTCGGGAAGGACGACAACGGCCGCAGCGAGATAGACTGCAATGCGGAGGGCGCGCTGTTTGTCGTGGCGGAGACGGGTTCCTCCATCGACGATTTCGGCGACTTTGCGCCGACTCTCGAGTTCCGGAAGCTCATCCCAGCCGTTGATTATTCGACAGGGATATCAACTTATCCCCTCTTGGTGTTGCAGGTATGTTTAAGATCGAGTGTCGTTTCATTACTTGATCTTGACCGTAGATTAAACGCTTCGCTCAACATTTCACCCAGCTGACTTGGTTGAATGATATTTGATAATGAAAGTTATTTTATTTTATTTTATTTGGTAATTGAAGGGATAAAAAAAACACAAAAATAGAAGAAGAAGAAACAATAGATTGGAAAAATATTAACTATGTCGCACCTAAAGTTGCTGAGAGATGAGAGAAAGTTATTGTATTAGGTAATTCCTAAAATATATATTTCGGAATAATTATTGCCTAATTTTCACCGCAGAGGCGGTAGCTGTACGACCTCATAAAATGAACAATAACTTAGAAATATTAAAAATATATTGTCGACCCAATTCCATACCTCATAAAATGAACAATAACTTAGAAATATTAAAAATATATTGTCGACCCAATTCCATCATGTGCGACACTTTAATATTCAGGTAATTATGATGCCATGATAAGCCAATAGAGTTTAACTCAGTAAAAAAAAGTCTAACATGTGTATGTGGAGTAATTTTAGGTGTTCCTGTGACATCACGCGTGGTGTCAATTTACTAAGTGTGGGACGTGAAATGTTTCCAATGCAAATTACGCACGTGTATAAAAATAATGCACGATAAATTAGTAATTCCAAACGCCCTGTGCACATTGGATGACACCAACCACGCGTGATGTAGATACATTTAAAAATTTCTCGTGTATGTGAGAAGCCATCATCCATAATGGTCTGCTTTCGCTTGTTTACTGTATGTCCTTGGGCTAATTACATAGAGGCTCTTTTATAGATAAATTATTATATGAGTGCGGGACAAATTTTTATTCTACGATATAAAATGTGAGGTTGGTACGTACTTTAGGAAAGCAGAGCACATGATAAGATGGGATCCACTCTTCGACAATATCAACTGGCTGATTTATATGTAGATGTCAAATCCATGTACTTCAACTATCTTTGGTTATGCCTTTAGTACTTTTGGAAACTCATATTAATGCACACTCAACCCCACTGGCGAAAAGTTTTGATGTTTACACATACAAAAGTTACGCTAGCTGCCGATCTTGATTCTAAGCATGATTCTCCATTTTTCTATTTATGGGTAATTAAAGAAAGAAGTGTTTTTTGTGTTCTTTTTTTTCGGTTACACCAGAGTTCGACTCTGGGGTTCAAACTGGGGTGCAATGGGGGGGAAAAGGGGAAACAACTACCACTGTGTTGGGAAACCATTGAGAAGAAAGAAGTGTTCTTTACTTTGAAGAACACCATTTAACTGTACAAGAAAAATGTAACCGTCCAACCTGCATTCGTCCGTTTACTTGTTTCCACTTGGATGAAATTATTCTTTTAAGCTAAGTTATCGTCTTCCTGTTATATCTGAGTGGATGCATTTTCTTTTTGGTGGATTAGAGAATAGTTTTACCTCACTATAGAATTCGAAGTACTCACCCTTTCTTTTATTTCTCTTGCTCATAATATCATCCGGGACAATTCTTGAACCTGATATGACTTAAACTTACAAAGTATGATTCTGGTTTTACTCTGTTTATGCATCAGGTCACATACTTCAAATGTGGTGGAGTGTCACTTGGTGTTGGCCTGGAACATCGTGTAGCAGATGGCCTTTCTGGTCTCCACTTTGTAAATACATGGTCTGATATTGCTCGAGGTCTTGACCTTACAATTCCACCATTCATTGACAGGACATTACTTCGTGCCCGAGACCCACCACAGCCTGCACTCGATCACATTGAATACCAACCTGATCCACCCATAAAAACTGGTACAAAAGCTATAGGCGATGAGAGCGCAACGGTATCCATTTTCAGATTGACTCAGGAGCAGCTCAACATCTTGAAAGCCAAGTCTAATGAAGATGGGAACACAATCAACTATACCACATATGAGATGTTGGCAGGCCATGTTTGGAGATGTGCATCTGTGGCACGTGAACTTCCTGATGATCAAGAGACCAAACTACATATTGCAGTTGATGGAAGGTCCAGACTGCAACCCCCACTCCCACCTGGTTTCTTTGGCAATGTGGTTTTTGCAGGCGCACCAATTGCTGCAGCAGGGGATCTCAAATCAAAACCAACATGGTATGCTGCAAGCCGTATTCATGATACTGTTGTGCGTATGAACAACGATTATCTTAGATCAGCGCTGGACTATCTTGAACTTCAGCCTGACCTGTCACCCCTTGTTCGCGGAGCTCATACTTTTAGGTGCCCGAGACTTGGAATAACTAGTTGGTCTAGGCTGCCGATCTATGATGCTGATTTCGGTTGGGGTCGACCTATTTTCATGGGGCCTGGTGGAATGGGATATGAGGGGTTGGCTTTTGTGTTACCAAGTGCAACAAATGATGGAAGTTTATCGGTGGCCATTTCTCTACAATCTCAACATATGAAATCATTCTCCAAGTTGTTGTATGAGATATAAGGAAATGAAATGCGTTGAATGGGGGCAATAAGTTGAACACAATTTGGGCTTCTATGTGTGTCCTTTGAGTTCTGGGACTTTTCATTGACTCTAGCCTAGCTGATCCGAAAGCAGCTGTTTTTGAAAAGTTCAAGTGGTCTTTTGGTTAATCTATATTAGAGTATCTGTTTTAGAAACAACATATAATACTGAATAAGATTCTCAGAGTATCTGTAAGCTTTGTTTATTGCTGTGGAGGACTTCTTTTTCGGAGTATCTGTAGTTTACTGTGATTCTTAATAAGATTTTTTTTCTCCATGAAACAAAAACATACTGAATCACTTTGGTTGCATAAAGGTTAGTGCCTTTGGTAAAGCTACACTTTGGTTATACTTTCAGAAATTTTGGTTTAATGCAAGAGCATTTGTAGTGTTTTTATTTCTCACTGTGAAAAAGGATCAAGAGGTTCTTCTTCTGGAGACTTCAGTGTCAAGTCTGCCCATTTGGTGAATTTGCCCAAATGAGAATTCCCAGCTGTTCCTTCCTATGGAAATCCAAATTGCCTCCTAAAGACAAATGCTTTCTTTTTCAAATAAGTAACCAAGGAACAAGGACTTTAGAGGCATATGGTTTCTGAGTAGTCTAGAAAGAGATCTTGTTACCCCCAGCAACTTCAATACTCTCAGTTTGAATGCTGCTATGACTAGGTTGAAGCTTCTTAGGCATGTCCCTCCTTCTCAGTTGGGTATATCCCCTGGAATTTAGGCAGTTTTTCTGTGGCTTGCTGGATGTTATGGAGGAGGAGATGCTGTAGGGCCTTTGGAAGGGAATTTCAGTTGAGGGCGTTTTTGTTCACCCATTCTCAAACCCGGGTGTCAGTTCAGTTACCCGTTCTGCGTTTCCTTTGTTTGGCTTTTTATGATGTCCATGTATGAGGACCAATCCATTGATTTTGGAAGTCCTTGGCAGATATTAAAGTTGAGGCCTTTTATATTCAACACTTCTTTTTGAACAAAAATTAAAATAAAAGGTTCCAAGCTTATGTGCTAAATTGGTTAGTTTAAGTAAAAAAATGCCCACTATGTGAAAAATAAAGAAAAATGCCTAAATTTTTTCAAAATAAAGATAAAAAAGCACCCGTTAGACATATAAAAGGATTTTTTTGCTACTATAATTCTTGGGGTAAAATGTTTTATAGGAATCTCCTTTTTTTAGGGGACTCGTGCCGTTGCCTGTCTCGCATACCTTGTGCGTGGGGCATGCCATGTATTATTCCAAACTCATCATTTTTATAACTCTTTCTTAAAATTCGATCAATGTCATCTTCATTATCTTATACCAAACATAAATGTCTATATATCCTTGACGTCAATTACGTTCAAGGGTTAGATTACCGTCGTTTGACGTCAATTACGTTAAAGCCAACTCGTCTAAACTACTATCAAATGACGGAGAAATTTTTAAATGTTCCCGGTACACCACGTGGCTGGTGTACCATTCAATAGACTTAAGACATGTGGAATTACTCTTTAATTTACCGCATTATTTTTTATGACACGTGGGCTGGCTGTATTATAACTATTCCACATATCCTACATCTAGTGGATGGTACACCAGCCATGTGGTATACCGGGAACACCCAAAAATTACTCCAAATGACGGATATTTATAATTGTTTGATTTTGAAAATTACCGTCGTCCACATAAGATATAACTGACAACAACTATTGAGCCTCATCTATACACAAGGGCTCTAGCCAAGTGCGACTTTGGGCCTTAATGCTTTTGTTTTTGAATCTCTAAGCCACGTCAAAACAAAACAAAGAATAATAAATAAAAATAAAAATAAAAATAATTAGCGTGCAATATTCTGGCAAATAAAGAATGGAAACTCCAGTTCCGAACTTCACCAATTCCATCAATCCCATGACCTCCATTAGTCGAACCCTGCCCTCTTTCGGTAATTTTCATCTGCCCCAGCTCTCTGTATTATATAGGATTAAATATGGTGGTTCTCCTCATCTTCAAATTAAAGGTAGTGATTATAATATCTCTCTAATTAAAAATAATTTTTTATTACAAATCATCCTTGAACTTTTTAACTGTCTTAATTTTAGTCCTCAAACTTTCAAATTAATAAATATGACCTCCAATATTTTGGTTAACACATAAGTTTGGTCCATATCATCGTTTGGAGATGTGCAGGCAACGCAGGTGACCTCCCCACTACAAAAAAAAGTGTATGGTGACTGTTGTACTTTTTTTTGTAGTGACTCCATAATCACCAAACTATTTATTGCCACTAATGGAAGGTCAAAGTGATGAGAAAGATACGAAAATTAAAGACAACTGTTAAGGAGAAGTTACTTCAGAATGTCTTGATTGAGAGGTACGTGGGTCCCATGTAACCAAAAAAAGAAGGGAAATAGCGTGAAATGCCACCCGTTTCCTAATTTTATCTGGAAATACCACCTTTTTTCACACATTTTACAAATATAACCTATAAATACATATTGATTGTCCACTTATTGCACACATAACACTTTTTCAGCACTCTCAGCTATCTCTCTCTCTCTCTCTCTCAGCACTCTCAGCACTCTCAGCTCTCTCTCTCTCTCTCTCTCTCTCTCTCGCAGGTGCTTGCAACCTCCAAGCTGAACGCCACCGCCGACCTCGAATAGGTATTGTTCATGCTCATTTTCTTAGGGTTTAGGGGTTTCTCTTAAATTGGTTTAAACTTGAGGGGTTTCTCTTAAATTGGTGTAGGGGTTTCTCTGAAATTGGTCTTATTCCCTTTCCATTGTGGTTTGAATGGTTTTGGCTATTGATGCAATTGGATTTTGTATTTCTTTGTTGTTTTCTTTCATCCAAAGAAGGGAAATTGTATGTGTTCATTTATAGTCTCTGCATTAGCCACATGAATCTTTATAGTTTGTTTTGCAGTTGCAGTAGGTTTTTGATGTGTGTAGTTTGAACAAAAATAGCCATTTATTATGCTACACAGGCAGAGTCCATAATTTGTATTTTGTTGTTCCATCTGTATTGTATTTCATATGTTCTTTTTTTATTACATACATGTATATGAGTATTGTGATTAGTAGATTTTAGGAAGCATTGATGTATTTGGGCTAGTTCTTTTAGCCTTTTCTCTCAAACCGTTTATGAAGTTGATCCTTGGGGCATGAAATCAGCTTGACAGTTTAGTGGTGTTTGGTTTGTGGATGGAATGTAATCCATATTTGGTAAAATGGAATGTAGATAAGAGTGGCGTGTGGAGAGAGTTTGAGAGTAGATAAGAAAGGTAAAGAAAGAAATTTGTATTATTTCACATTTGGGAAGATTGACAGTTGATGGGAATGGCCATTTCATTCCACAGGTTAATCCAATAAACCAAACACTGTGTTCTTTTTAGCATTATAAATGAAAGTGATGTATGAAATGAGATTTGTGGCATATTTGAGCAAGCCTTCTAGTAGGCAGAAGGAAATCGTATTATTTCTGTCATGTGACACATCAGTGAACATAAATGTATATCAGGTGTATATTGCCGGTATATTGTACTGTTATCACTTAAGTATCTCGGGCCTATTGCTTTGATCTGCCTCTGTATTGTGGGTTTATTGCTTTCTTATTGTGTATAATTGAATGGCTTGAAATTATTTGTTTCAGTAATGTAGGTATCAAATTTTTGTATATAATGATCCAGATGTATAATGTTGGTGTGCAGGGAAAAATGGTTTCTAAAGTAAAGCTAATGATTCCTGAGGGTGAAAAGTTCCAAGGAAAGGCGTTGTCCTTTTCCCATACAAAGATCGCCATAAGTACAATGAAGGCAAAATTGAGTCCAGAATAGTTAGAAAGGTTCCAGGATAGTTGTTTTGGTAATCTCTTACTCATTGATGACCTTAAGTGGACTGCACAAATTGTCCATGGGTTGTTGTTGAGGAAGGCTGATCCGAAAATAGTTTCCCAGGTGAATGGGATAAAATTCATTGTTGGTAATAAGGTCACACAATTCACGACCTAGCAGTTTTGCATCATCACTGGGCTAAGGTTTGGAAACCTTCCTTTCATTCCCATTGCAAGTAACGAAAACTACTCGTTGAAAAGGAAATACTTCTGCGACAATAAAACTGTGACACTTTCCAAACTTGAAAAAGCCTTCACCGAGTACACTGATGAGGAGGATGTCTTGAAGCTGGGATTTCTATATTTTGCTGTGTTTGTGCTGTTGGGTTGTGAAAAACATGTCCACATTGACATGCGTTATTTGAAATTGTCGGAAGACCTTGATGAGCTTCAGAAGTATCCATGGGGCGTTGTGTCATATGCGAAGACAAATGCCTCACTTTTGAGGGCAATGGTAGACCAAGAGAGTACCACATCAAAGGTTTTGGCTTTGCACTTCAGGTGAGCAAATATCCATAAATGTGTAAGTTCAATTGAATTTATTTTTAGAGTGATTGATGTTTTATTGTTCAAACTAGATTTGGGCGTTTGAGGTGTTTCCAACGTTGGCTGCACTGCATTTTGCTGTGCACGAAGAGAATGCCCACATCCCCCGTATATTACAATGGAGGAGCAATAATTCGGCTCGTTTTCACGAGCTAATGAGCCAAGTATTCAAAAACTGTGAGGTTAGTTATGTTCGTAATGATTTTGTTGTGCATATGAAACAAAAATTAAGTTTACTGATATGTATTTTGTGTGTGTAAATTGGAGGTTGATGTGAAAGTTCTCCACCCAACTACAATTGACAAGCAACAACCCTATTGGACTTAGGGCGACAATGATGAAAATTGTGAAGAAATTGTTGAATTGTTTGCCGATGAGGCCCAAGAAAAGACCAGCACTTCCGTTGAAGAAAAAGATGATGAAGTTGAGGAAACAGGTACCCTTCCCTCGTCTTCTAAGGTGAGCATGACCTTTTTGCAATATATACGTAATAATCAACTGAATGACGCTGTTATATAATCAATATATAGTCAATACGATAGCAATAAAGTTACAATAAAATAGCAATACATTAGCAATAGAGTACCAATAGAGTAGTAATAGAGTAGTAATAGAGTAGTAATATAGTAGCAATAAAATAGCAATAAAGTAGCAATAAAGTAGCCATAATGTAGCAATATTCGGGTTATATTGTCTAAGTATTGTAACAATTGCATTATAACTGTATGCAGGGTAAAGTCTCTTCGACTGAGTTACGCACTTTGAAGCGTGGATTACAAACCACAACAGATGAATTGGCAAAGCTAGCCAGTTCTAATCGAGCGCTTAGAAAGCGAGTTCGTGACTTGGAAGAGCTGGTATAGAAGGAGTCTTTGAAACATGAGAAGGAGTGTGAAAAAAAATAAAAAACGTGTGCATGATTTGACCAACACCCTTGCTTCAATGGAACACTTTTTAAAGCTAGAGATAGAGGAGTTGAAAAAAAGAAAATGGGGGTTGAATGAGCATGTTGAAGGACATGAAGAAGTGGGTAGTCCTGATATCAATGAAGGAGGCGACAATGACATGTCACCCTTACATGAATATATTACTCCGACTACAGAACTGGCAGAAATGGAAGCACAAGTCCCTGGTGATGGAGCCGAAGCCTGCGCATCAATGCAAGTAGAAGAGGCAGAAATGGGCACTTCAGTTCCTGCCAAATTAGTGCAGCAAGAAGCTGAGGAGCTGCCTACTCAGGAAGATGTGAATGGGTGCAAAGTAATTTGCAAAAAAAACTGTTGTGTTTGTTAGAGGATTGGAAAAAAGCGACATCAAGGCATTGGGAGGTCAGATCAATCATCCCATCTTAACCAATGTTACTGTGGCTGGTGATGAACCGATTAAGGAAGGTAGTGCCACTGTTGAAGAACAAGATGTGGAAGGTAAAAGGTGCAAAAAGAAGCGGCCAGCTGGTACATTATTGAGTCCATTTACCGATCCATTGAGGAAAAGGAGGACCATTACAGTTTCGGATGCGGACGCAACCCCGCCATGTTTTGATCCAACAAAATCCGTGCCCATTGACGATGTCAAGGCTGTAATGGAGTTTTTAACAGCTTGGAAAACCGATTTAAGGTTATGATTTTAACCCTGGATATCCAATATTCATGTTGTTGTAGTATGCAGTGATCTACAATAAGAATATATAGGTACCTTTAATATACATCGATGTGTTTGTACTATCTTTGTCATATTATACAATGTTCCAATTATTGAATGATTACAAAATTGACCATTAGAAGTTTGCCTATTGTAGTGCGGAGGTGCAGCTCGAAGCATGTTCAGTTGACCCAGACTTTTTTTACAAACTTATAGATGATATAGAATGGATTAGCTCCAGGGTACGAATTTGAACCCTACTTTATTAGGAAATTCAATTCTTTTCTCACCTTCACTAAGTGTACATTTGTATTAAATTGTGGTGGTATTATTTACCTCAACTTTTAGCACCTTGACATGGCGACGTTTCTAATACGGAAAAGACAACTTTCTCATCCTTTGGTGTTTGGAACTGACTGGACAACTGCAGATTATTGTTTACAGGTACAAATGTGAACTTGTTAAATTCACTGCTTGGGTTGCATTGGTTGGTAATTATGTAATGTGCCATCAAAAATTCAAAATTTTTTGCAGCAATTTTTAGAGCCAGCACGACCACCTCCAAAGAAACGAGTATCGAAGAAAGCAGCTGCTCCAATTACTGTTGACCTTCCACCTAGCTACCTAAAAAAGATACATCACTTTCTGCATGGTACATAGCAACATGGGATGCACAACCATGGACCAAAGTCCGAAAGGTGTATGTCCCGTATAATCTTCAAGGATGCCATTGGGTGGCAGTAGAAATGGACTTCGTGAGACACACTGTCACTGTGTATGACTCTTACATTGCTTTTACCTCAAATGCAAAGCTGGTCAAATATCTTCAACCTATTACTGATACTCTGGCACGGGTGCTGTACGATATGCACTTTTATGAGGTTTCTAAGGTTGAAGAGGTTAAGAAAAATGGGATGAAGATGTCCATGTTTAAGCCATTCACTATTTGCAGCATTGGGGATCTTCCGCAACAATCTGATGGGTAAGCTATGTTAATTTGGTGGAGTTTATTGATATTGTTAATAAGTGCAGTTCTAATTTCTCAGCTTATTGGTCCGACAGTACCTCTTGCGGAACCATGACTGTCAAATTCATCGAGTATCTGAGTGCTGGCATTTCTTTGGAAAAATCTGACCCATCGAAGATCACCTATTATCAACTCAAGCTTGCGATAGAGGCTTTGAGGGGGGAGGCCTATATATGAGGTAAATGTGATAATGTTGCGGCACATGGAAGCTTTGGTGGAACTGATTTATATGGGGAACCTTCCAGGTTGATAGAGCATTTTGCTTTACTTATTCTGTGTAGCAACGTGAAATCATTTGCAGGGTCAACTCCCATGTTGTACATGGTGATAAGTTATATTGTACAGTCGATGGCAGTGGCTAATTGACTAACATGGCACATAAACTGTATCCATTTTGAACACATGGCATAAATTGTACTAATTTTGTAGTAGGAATATGCATCAATTTTCATTTTGTGAATCGAAATTGGCTAGTACGTCATTGTTTAGATTGTTTACTCACCCAGCTTTCGTAGAGCTCAATATATAAATAGTTCTGTACTTATCTTTGTGGAGGTATAACAGTGGGCCGTCATTGTTATGCAATATATAGACACTATAGACGATATAGGTCACAATATGTAGACAATATACACAATATAGGGTCACAATATGAAGAAAATATACACAATATAGGGTCACAATATGTAGACAAAATAGATAATATAGGGTTACAATATATAGGCAATATAGACAATATAGGGTTACAATATTGACGCACTTCTGAGCAGCAGCAGACTTAAAATACATATAATAGGGTGGCAATATGAGGTTAATAAACGTACAATATGCACATCCATTTCAGACTGATCAAGATGCACAAACCCTAGGAAATACAAATTTTTAGGTACATAAGAAGATCCATGTCTTTGATCTTCTTCCTCGCTGCCAACACAAGGCTAAGATGAGCCATTCCCTCTCCACCTTTGTTCAGCACCTGCCAGACACCACCTTCATCAATTTCACTCCAATTGTAGTCTGGTGAGACCATCGAAGCATAATCTCGGAACATCTCGAAGTCGTTGTTGAAACATTCAACCATTTCATGGTTATATTCTTCAGATTTGGTGAATTGTTGGACATCATTTTTCTTTGTCTCTTCCAATTTTAACTTCAGGGACTCTAACTCTAGGCTCCGACTTGTTGCTTTTAGAGTTTGCTTGACTTCTCCAGTATATGCTTTGTTTAACTTGTTGGCCAAGTTTCCCATCACTTGGCCATGAACATCACATTTGCTCTCCCACCAATCGGCTGCCTTAGAAAAATATTGGAGCTCGTGCTTCACGGCAGAGATTTTTTCAAGCGGATCATTGCTCTCAGCCTCACTTCCAAATGAAGTGGGATCATGATTTGGAGTAAGTGGTGGAGATGGGAACGGCACATGCCACGGCTGGTCTCCCGGGTAACTGACACGGTCGTTTGGAGGGCGTATGTCCGACATCTTCAAGTTTCGACGAGGATAATTCAGAGCAGCAATCTGCAATAAAATAAAAGCTTAGCTTGAGTGTGCAAAAAATTCACAGCTCCAACATTTTCAAGAAGGTGCCTCTGCTTCTCTTATATAGAGCAACAAGCCAAATGTATATTTTATTGAAGGACTTAGTTACAGCTGTATAGGTAAGGAAATTCATTTTGTTGTTGGGCAATTTTCTTTGATGGAATTGCACTGGTCATGTTTTTTGATGGGATTGCACGGTTCACCAATTTGATGGGTGTAAGTTAGACCATTTAAATAATGACAATAAAATTGGATTAAAACCAAAACCCCTAAACATTACTGCCAACAACGAGAATAACAAAATAGTAATGTACATAATAAAATGGCACTAACGACGAACTAAAAAGCCAGATCCAGGCACTACAAAGGAGACAGAAATGCAATACAGACACAATAAATATGCCAACGAACAACAATATAAACGCAATACATACTCGCTGTATAAGATCAAAGGAAAACATCGGAAAAATATGGAGTATGTAACTAACCCATTTTTGGAAATTTGTAATAAATACAAAATGAAATTGCAGAATTAGAAAATCAGAAAAATACCTTACTAAGAAATTGCCAATTTCCAAATTGACGCAAATTATACAAACATTGAAATTCCAAATGACAAAAAAGGAAAACAACAAAATTGTCAAATATCAAAGAAAGAATAGTACAATACAAAATGAAGAGCAGAGCAATGTGTAAGCCAATAAAATCGTTATATGCTTGAAAAACACATACAAAGCACTACAAATAAAATTGGCAATTTGGGAAAATACAAAAAATTGCCAAACATGAAATTAGAACATAGGAAAATCGGAAATTTGAAAAATTGAAAAATTGGAAAGTTGGAAAGCCATTGAAATGTAAAAATTGGGAAATAGGAAAATTATTGTACTGGACAAATTGAAAAGGTTGGTAATTTTGCCAATTTAGGCAAGTTGTTCAAAAAAAAATTGGGAAAACTAGGAAAATGGTCTTATAGGCAATTACACAACCCCAATGTAATAACTACCGACCAATAACTCCCGCCCATTACTCCAGCCAATCTCTCCTGCCAATTACTCACTCTCATTTACTTCCGCTAATAATTAACTCCATATATTGAACTGAACCCAGCTTCATCAAGCAGAAAACTTCCATCACATTAACTCCTCCTTGCAGCCATCACCTTCCCCACTCATTTCACTCACATCGCATTAAGTCCCAGTTTTCCCCAATTAAGTCCCACAACAACCCACAATAAATACCCAAATATCATGGACCCTAACCTCACTCCAAACTGAACGCTTTCAATTACTGAAGGAGGGGAGACCCAAACAGCAGCTAAGTCAACAAATTCACTAACTGAAGACTTGGTCCATGGCTTACAGCAATGTCAACACAATACCATGTTTTGGAAAAATCTCCATGCAGACATAGTTTCAAAAATTGTGAAGGGCCAAGCTAGGTGGGGTGTCATAAAAAAAGCGCACAATTCGCTCTCGTTATCATGCTCGGATGCATCTCTTACATATAAAGGGTATGAAAGAAAAAATTGTAAATGATCCTGCCACTGCAGTTATGCTATTCAAGGAATCTGAAGAAATGACCCAGTTGAAGCAAAAACAAGTGGAAATCAGATTCGAACCATTTCGCAAGTTTGAAAAAATAGTGGATCCAGAAGGAAACTTGGACAACATCACTGTGGGCGGGGTCATGAATTTGATGGGTCGCGGTCGCCGCAATTGAAGAGCATGCGACTCCGAATATGTCAACACCAGGAAACTTTGTACTTGTAATATGACTTTGGAGACTGTAAAATATAGTGGAAACAGCCTGTAAAATGGAACAATGGGGTGACCTCTTTATGTATTATGTAACAATCGGGTCGCCTCTTTTTGTATTATGTTAGTTTCCAAATTGGATTTGATGGAATTATGATGCCTTTTTTTCTATATCTGCGTATACAGTTTCCTTTATCCATGTCTAGTTTAACGACATTCATCCTTACAGCATCATCCAACCTATTTCTCAACTTCGTCTCGCTAAAATTGGGGCACAATGTTGTTGTGCATTTCAAAGCCAACTCACGACGTTCGGTGAACCATTTGACAAGGAGATTAATAATTTCCCCTATCAAATGAACCACTGGCAGCATCCTTGCAAACCTAAGGACTGAGTTGATTGACTCTGCAATATTTGTTGTCATTACATTGTAGCGGCGTCCATCCATGTGAGCTCTAGACCACTTGTGTAACCCTGCATGTTCAAGATATTGGGCAATCTGTTCCTTTCCCTTGATCTTGCAAAAATGACGATCAAATTCAGCCATTGAATAAGATTTCACAGCCTGCTCAAAGTGCATCAGAATTTGATCACGTTTTTTCAACTTGCAAGTGCGTTTCATGTTCCCCTTCATATTATAAAAGCATATGCCATGTTACGATGTTGGAAAAACTTTTTTCCACACATTCTCGATGCTAACATTGCGATCAGAAATGATAACAAGATTTGGACACTCATCAATGGCTTCATGAAGTTTACTGAAAAACCAATGCCATGATGCATCCATCTCCAAATCCCCAATCCCAAAAGCAAGAGGATATATATTTTGATTACCATCAAATGCATTCGCTACAAACATAACACCCTTGTACTTAGATTTTAAATGAGTCGCATCCATGGCTATCACTAGGCGCATGGAAGAACGAAACCCTCTAATACATGCGCCAACAGCCATAAAAAAATACACAAAGTGATTGTTCTCATCAGTATGGATGTGTGTCTTTGTTCCGGGATTCATACGCTCCAATTCATAGCAATAGGCTGGAAGGATATAATATGCCTCCTCGTCTGATCCTCTAATGGACATTAGAGCTAACTCCCTCGCTTTCCAAGCTTTCGAATAATGAATGGTCAAACCAAAGTTCTGTTTCACATCTCTCATTATGTCATTCGGTGTGTATATTATCCGACAATCCTTCAACTTCCTTTTCAATGAAGTAGCTACAAGTGCTGCGGTTGCTTGACGATGGTTGTCATTTACCAACCTCAAATCACATTCATGGGCAGCTGTACACTTCACAATCATGAAGTTGTATTCTCCAAATCTCAATGCTCGGACCCGTCATGGGCATGGACGTTGACAACAAACCACAAGCAACGTCTTAGTGCAAGAGAATTGCACCTTAAATTCAAAGTGGCCTATCAATGCCGCCAACCGTAACTCAGTCAACAAGGCTCTCTTACTAGAGAAAATTTGCCCAACTTCAATTTTCGGATTCCAATGATTTTGTGAATACCCTGTGTCCGAATATGCTTCTCCATCCCTTACCCCAGCCATATTGTACTGGTTGTCTTCACCAATTTGACTCAAATAATGTTCACGAGTGGGTTCATATTCTGCTCCTAAACACATTATTGGCAATTGGGCTGATGTGTCCAAAGCGGCCCAAAATAGGAGCGGCAGAGTACACTGACACTTCATTTCTTTTAGTACCATTATCACCACCATGCATCTCCTCCACCTCGCTAAAATCAATCATGTCCATAAAATCTGTCCCAACATCACCTCCCACATCACCCACATTTGTATTATTTTGAGGTACTTCATTGCTTTCAACAATGGCAACTGAAGAACGACCCATTCGACTACTATCTATAGTCATATGCATACTATCAACTACGTCATTTGTCAGTCCTCTATCTTCTACACTCACAAGTAAGGGAGCTAGTTTTGAATGTGTTACCTCACAAGTGTACTTCATAAAAAATTGTACATTATCATCGTCCTCAATCTTTATGTGCTTCCACTCATTCGAGGCTACCAAAACTGAGAACTTTAAGCAAACCATGTCTTCCCTACTATTTGTATTACCAATCTTATGCACATGATCCAACAGTTCAACAAATGTGATGGTCCATGGTACTATTATGCCTTTTGAGTCACCCCTTCGTATTTGCACATCTTCTTTGACGTTACCCATTTTTCATTATAGCAAACCAGATTTCTGACCATCACAAAACAACAGTTCATTAACACAAGTTAAGCCATGAGCAATACTGCAATAAAACCATAATAAATAGACAATACAAGATCAATACAACAACATTATAACAACAATACAATAGCAAGATTACCCCAATACAATAGCAATACAATAGCAACACAACTGCCCTACAACAACAATAAAACAGCAGTAAACAATGATTCATCAGAATCAGACTATACAAATCTACTACATCCAATGGAAAATCCCAAGTTTCAAGATTCACATATCCACACCAATCTAAATCCATTTGGTAAAAACCCAGATGGATGAGCATGAAGATTCAAAACACATAACCCAAAGCAATCAAAATAAAACAATTTTCACATAAACCCACAGAGATTAAGAAATTGACCATCAAGACTACCTATTGGAGGTTGGCGATGGAGTTGAGCTTCAAGGTTGCAAGCAGCTGTGACCTTAGGCGATTCGGAAGACATACCTAGGAGATGGAGTCGAGGGGGGGTTTCGCGATTCATAACAGACAGATGAGAGGATGAAATGGGTTTCGCGGAGAGGGATAGAGCTGCACGAGACAGAGAGAGAGTGTAAGAACAAGCCCTTGGCTCTAAAAGCCTACAGAGGGGGGGGTGAAGTAGGCTATATGGTAATAACCTACCTTTTTAAAATTTAAGCGCAGCTAAGAATTAATAAGCTGCGCTTAAATTTTAAAAAGGTAGGTTATTACCATATAGCCTACTTCACCCCCCCCTCTGTAGGCTTTTAGAGCCAAGGGCTTGTTCTTACAATTGGTATCAGAGCGGGCACTACATTTTAATTAGTGTAGATCCGACTCTAAGTCATCTCTATGGAAGGAGATAGAGCTCATGGCTCTGTGGCTCACCCACCATTATTTAATGGTGAATACTTCTAAGCCATTTTTACATTGTGCTATGCTCTGTCTGAGGGAGAGCTCCAAGTGACTGTTTTTGAGGGGGAGCAACTACTTGTTTTGTAATTGCTGCATGTGTTTCAGTTTTACTTTGCTGATTTATTTTGGTCTTTATTTCGTGAATCATTTATCTTTTCTAAGACTAAAATGAAAAAAATTGGATCTTTGAATTTTGTTCTTTTGGTTGTATTTTATTGATAACATTTAAATTAATGTTACTTTGTTGTGCTAAGACTTTGTGGACACTTCATTGAAAACATTATTTTTCATAAAGTTCTTAAGCTTTTTTATTTGCAACCTTCAAGTTCATACTTGACATGATCTTAAATTTCTCTTATTTTTGGTTGCATGCTCATCCACATGATTTTCTTGTGTTATTGAACCTGTACTCTTTGTTGTTGCTATCTTCTATTATTGCCTATTAAGTGCTGCTTTGATAAGAGGAAGATGCTTCATTTAAGGGGGAGATCTTGTGTTGAGATCTTACTTAATTTGTTGGTTGTTTCTGCCTTTGTCTTTTCTAGACAAAAAGGGGGAGAAAAATTGCAATTCTATAGACTAAACTTTGTTTATTTTTGGAACCTTATAGTTGAAATCTTTTAATCCTTCTTGTGAAGCTTGTGCAGGTTCCACATTCTAAATGTCTTTTGACAGCTTTAGATGAGTTAGTCTTTGAATTTCATTTTGGTTTTTTGTTTAAGAAAAGGCCAAAGGGGGAGATTGTAAGGTTTTTATTTGAACCTTTATTATATTTTGGCTCTTCTCTTAAACCAACAAAACCCTTGTAATATTAATTAGATTCTAGGTTAGAATCGGTGTGGGTTGAAGGGCTTCCAAGTTTCCTCATTGCAGATCTAAAGGTAAAACTCATATGCATTCTCACTGGATTAATACATGCTCACGTGTATTGATCCAACTTTCAATTTTGCCTTTTACTTTCTTACTGGATTAATACAGGGTCATATGTATTAATCCAACTTTCGACTTGGCTTGCTTACAACAACATTTGACCTTAAAAACAGCTTTGACAGTTTTGTAAAGATTATTCCCATCCTTAAAGCTGACAAACATGTGAGAATAGTTTACTTACTCTCAAACGGTTTTGTTTTCTAAGATTCAAGCATTTCATTTGTTTATTAGTTTTAAACCCATACCTCTTGGTTGTTGTCTTCTTGTCTACCACATTCTCCAAGTGATGGGTTATAAGCTACTCTTTAATTCCACTCTTCAGACCATGATTCAAGGTGCGGCTCCTTTGGGTTTTTGTTTAAAAGACAACCCATGCTTTCTATTTATTCCTTCACCTTGCTAATTGTGTCTAGGTCGGACAAGAGCTTTAAAAATGTGTTTTTATTATCTCTATGGCTCCTTGTTCCAACGGGTGTTTTTCTCAAGCTTGACTTTATCTTCTCTTTTATTCTTCTTGAGCACAACACCTTAGTTATTATAATATATTATATTGTTTTTCATTGAAACTTGTTTTCAGCTATCATCAAAATATCTCTTCTTCATTCGAATCAAGTTTCTATATATACTAAGCTAGACCTAAGGAAGAGGTTAAGAAGTTCATTTGAACTTTCTTCATTTTATAAGTTCCTCAAGAACCATTCATGCTAGTCATGTAAAACAGAAAATCTGCATCTTTGATGCAGACCCGGTTCTAGTTTTTGAAATCATTTTATATTTGCTATTGAGGAAACTTGGAAGCCCTTCAACCCACACCGATTCTAACCTAGAATCTAATTAATATTACAAGGGTTTTGTTGGTTTAAGAGAAGAGCCAAAATATAATAAAGGTTCAAATAAAAACCTTATAGAGAGAGAGAGAGCGAAGAAAGAGCTGAGAGATAGAGCGAAGAGAGAGAGAGAGAGAGCGAAGAGAGAGAGAGAGCGAAGAGAGAGACAGAGCGAAGAGAGAGATAGAGCGAAGAGAGAGCTAGAGAGATGAGAGAGCTGAGGGAGCTGAGAGTGAAGACATAACAAATATTGAGAAAAAGTGTTATATATGTGCAATAAGTGGACAATAGATATGTATTTATAAGTTATGTTTGCAAAATGTGTGGAAAAACATGGTATTTCCAGATACAATTATGAAACTAGTGGCATTTCACCCTATTTCCCAAAAAAGAAAGGTACGTGGGTCCCATACTTTCTTGCAAATTGATCAGGAAGGTGAGAGGGAAGGCTATAATGTTTTTTCTGAAACAGAAACAGAAACCATACAAATTTTTAGTTTTGAATTTGATGAGTTGTCCGATAAGGCAGAGGACGGGACCAATAAATGTCTACATCTAACCCAAATAAGCTGGGCCCGCCCTTTCTTTTTGTAATGAATTCTCCATACCTGTTCTTCACAAGTATATAGCGCAATATTAAAGTCGCTCAACTTTGAGTGGTATAAAAATGTGGTATAGCAAAGGATCTATTAGTGTAATGGTTTGGAAGAAATGCTTCATTCATGAAAGATTTTGAATTTGAGTCCTAGCATCGTTGTAATATGTGTGAGTTTAGTATGCTATATCCCCTCTCAATAAAAGAAGTTCTTAAAAAAAACTATGGTATAAAAAGGTGGTCTCCCTTATCATTACTCAATCGGATTTTGTATTAATTTCTTACCTTCTATGCTCGTATTAATTTTGTATTTGAGCCTTGATTGTTCTCAAATTGTCATCACTTTAGCTAATTTGGTAAATTGAGTTGAGAACTTGTGAGCTTTGGATCGCTAGGTCCAAAATTAAATGTAAATTGTTTATCTTATGCTCTTCTCCTCGCACTTACTAGTAACCAAACAGAAGGGTTTTCCCAATATGTTAATAAATTCTTCATTTGTTGGCCCATCAAGTTCAATTAGAGATGCGTGTCGTAGATGCACATGCAATTTATAATCTTTTTCGCATGATGGTGAAATTTGGGTAAAAAAGAAACGTGTAGTGATTTTTTTCATGTTGTTGAATACCATAAATTCCGAGTAATTATATATAGTGTAATACAATAATATAGTCACGTAATATAACATGTTCATGTATTATAATATATAAACATAAATTTATTGATATTATTATCTAAAAGGGGAAAATATTAATCATGTCGTCTACCTATGTTATAAAGAAATCATAGTACATAGCTGTATTATGTACCATTCTAATACTACGTGTTACACGCGTCTATCTATAATTTCTCGAAAATTCCAAATCTTCTAAAAGAGGTTCCGTGTGATTTTGTCAGGCTGTGTGATCTCACTGTTCCGTGTGATTTTCATGCTGATATTATCAAGTTGTACCAGTTATTAAAATTTGGAGACCCATCGACCAAAATCAGTAGAATAATCCCCGCAAAGAAAGAAACAATTCATGAAGACATCGTGGAACATTTTCAAAACACGAACTATTTTCTTTTCTTCTTATAATTATTAAAAAGATACCCTTTGATGCATCGAGCAAAAAGACGATTCTACAGTAGTCTTTATTTGACAATGCTATGGAGCGTCTTCAACGCGGAAAAGAAGAATAAACATAATTCTCCACTTGATCAACAAAAGTGGCACGTTGCCTATCTATTTACTTCATCGAAAAAGCTTGTAGCTTAAAAGAGACTAGTCAATACAACAAGGTTTAGTTCGTATGGGTCCTAACAAATGGTAACAAAACCCATAACGAGAATATGTAAATTTTATCACATTGAATGATTTCTCTCGTGGACTCTTGGAGGATGAAAATGCTTATGTTACTAGGCAAACAAAGTTCTACTCCGTTGGAGATGCCCTAAAATGGTGGAGGAGTTTTAAGTCGTAACCATTATGTTTTTTTTAGGGACTTCAAAGAAATTTAATGTAACATTTGTTTTATGTCGGTATGGCATAGCTACAAGGAAGAGAAACCTTATAACGCAACTAGCCAAGATAAGTTGCCCGCACAACGCCCCAAAAAGTGAGACTCCACCAATTAGAATGGGTTAATAGTAGGAAAATGCTAGGCTTAATTATCACTTTTTTATACCATATTGTATACTACCTCTCTAATAGAGGTGGACCCTATTGTATTGATGGGCTTCATCTCTATTAGAGATGTGGTACATAGTGTGATATAAAAAAGTGGTAAGCCTAACATTACCCTTAATAATATTACAAGGGACGTTCAGACTTTACTTCTTTTTAATTTTATTGTTTTTGGAATTATGGAGAGAAATATTTTAACTACTTCTATTTAACCACGTAAAATATAAGTTATAAACGAGTAATTTTTGTATGTTCCGGCATAAAGTATTTATGTCCTATGTGTATTGAAAAATATTTTCACATGGGACTCTGGTGTACCCGCACATGCACAAATTTGTCCTTTCTCAATCGCCGCAAGTATATATATAGAGACGTGCTTTGCCTTCTTCACTGCAAAGAAGGTTAGACAAGTAGTTTGGTTTGGAGGTCAGGTGAGGTGAGGACCAGCAAAAGATGGCGGTGGTCAACTTGAGCGTGAGGGAGTCAACGTTGGTGAAGCCGGCGGAGGAGACGCCGAGGCGGGTGCTGTGGATGACCAACTTGCACCTGGTGATTTTGGGCAACCACACGCCAAGCGTATACTTCTACAGGCAGAATCAAAACGGTGTGCACGGTCATCATAACAACTTCTTGTTAGAATTTGGTATATTGTTTTATGGTTTTTTGATTGATTAATTGAAACAAACAAAAAACAGACTGTGTGCAACGTATGCACTAGAGAGAAAACTCAGAGAGTATTAGAATGTTGCAGGATATTTTTCTTATATTCTTCAGAGTCAAAATGTCTGCATAAAAGGCATGACACATACAGCCAAAATAGCTCAGATCCTAGATTTTAGGTAGCAAGGACTCATCTCCAGCCATTCATAATTATTGGAGGCTACGATCCTTACACCTAGGCTAGAGTTGGTTATCAAGGTACAGCAGAGTGGGATAGGAATTACAGCTGTAGGAATTTTCCCAAAAGAGAAATAAAACTAGCCGTTGGACAGATAAGCTAACAGCTATTACTAAAAATAGAAAGTTCCCCAATTCTTCGATTTCCACATTCTCTTCAATATCAATCTGCAGGATTGTCATCTGCAGCTTGATTTAAGCTTAGTATGCAACTTAATTCTCAACAGCCTCTCCTAAGCTGCTTACTGGCTTAACTCCAAGCCTCAATCTCAATTGATTAAATCTGTCCTTTGGCAATGCTTTTGTAAAAATATATGCAAGTTGTTCTTCACTTCTGCAGAATTTCATATCAAGCACCCCTTCTTGTAGAGCCTCCCTTATGAAATGATATCTTTTGTTTATGTGTCTTGTTCTTTGATGAAAAACTGGATTCTTTGCCATCGAAATTGCTGACATATTATCACAGAATAAAGGTGTTGCCTCAGTCTGCATTTCACCAAAATCATCAAGAAAAAACCTTAACCAAATGGCCTGTGCTGTTGCTTCTGATGCTGAGACATACTCAGCTTTAGCTGTTGATAGTGCCACTGTGTTTTGTTTCACAGAGGCCCAAGAGAATGCTCCACTTCCAAAACTAAATGCATAGCCAGAAGTGCTTCTGCTATCATCTTCACTGCCTGCCTAGTCTGCATCACAGAATCCAATGATAGTTGCAGACTTGTTGTCACATCCCGGGATCGCTCCGCCGTAGCACGATATTGTCCGCTTTGGGCCGGAGCCCTCACGGTTTTGTTTTTGGGAACTCACGAGCAACTTCCCAGTAGGTCACCCATCTTGGGATTGCTCTAAGCCACAACTCGCTTAACTTCGGAGTTCCCACAACTCCGAAGCCAGTGAACTCCCAAAAGGCCTCGTGCTATTTGGAGGTGGGCATGTACATATAAGGCACATCACCCCCTCTCCGTTGGCCGATGTGGGATCTCACACTTGTCCTTCACATACTCAATGCCATAGTTAAGTGTCCCTTGTACATATCTTAGGACCCTTTTTGCAACTCCCATATGCTTCTTTGTAGGGTTGGTCATAAACCTTGATAACAAGCTGGCAGCATACATTAGATCAGGTCTAGTTGCTGTTAAATATAATAGACTTCCTACAATTTTTCTGTAGAGTCCTTCATCAGCTAGATCACTCCCATCCACTTTCTTAAGTCTTTCACCAGTAGGCAATGGAATAGACACAGGTTTGCAGTCTTCAAGTCCAAACTTCACAAGCAAGGATTTGGCATACTTGCTTTGATGAATGAAAACACCCTGATCAGTTTGTAGTATTCCCATGCCCAAAAAGTGATGTAGAAGTCCAAGATCTGACATTTCATATCACAACATCATCTCCCTTTTAAACTCAGCAAGCATTTTCTCACTGTTTCCAGTATAAACAATGTCATCAACATAGATTGAGACAATGATCAAACCTCCTTCACTATCAGATCTTGTGTACAAAGTAGCTTCACTAATGCTCCTTTTGAACTTGCACATAGATAAATATGTATCAATCTCACTGTACCAGGCTCTAGGAGCCTACTTAAGTCCATACAAAGCTTTCCTCAACTTGTAAACCTTGTGCCCTGCATTTTTCAGTTCAAAACCTTCAGGCTGCTCTACATATACTTCCTCATCAAGCACTCCATTTAAAAAGGCTGATTTTACATCCAATTGAAACAACTTCCACCCCTTTTGTGCTGCAAGTGCAATAAGAGTTTTAATTGTATCTAACCTTCCAACTGGTGCAAAGGTTTCATTGTAGTCAATTCCAGGTTTCTGAGCATACCCTTTTGCTACAAGTCTGGCCTTATGCTTTTGAACTGATCCATCCAGATTTAGCTTGGTTTTAAACACCAATTTCACACCTATAACAGGTTTATTAGTTGGTCTCTCAACCAATTCCCAAGTATTGTTTTTCTCTATCATTTCTAACTCAACATTCATAGCTTCCTGCCAAGCTAAATCTCATGCTGCTTCTTGATAATTCTCTGGTTCGATGATACACATATGACATCTTGCATATATATCTTCCAGGGTTCTCAACTTCACTGGAGTAGAGCTAGGAGTAGAGACTT
Organism: Prunus padus; assembly: GCA_024362665.1. NCBI lineage: Eukaryota > Viridiplantae > Streptophyta > Magnoliopsida > Rosales > Rosaceae > Prunus > Prunus padus. Next base: position 18,758,550 of record JANFAM010000010.1, on the reverse strand, counting down.
GACTGTTACTTCCACTGTTATTCCCATCTGAATCATCAACAATAGTGTTTAAGTGAGTTCTTCCATCATTATCAAACTGGATTGCATCAGTTTGTTCTTCACCTACTTCAACACCTGATCCATTATCTTCAAGATTGAAAGTTATAGGAGTAGACTCTTCTTGATTTCTTTCCCAATTCCAAGACTTGTTTTCACTGAAGATAATACTCCTTGAGAGTACAATCTTCTTAGACTGCAGATCATACACTCTATAACCTTTCTCACAACTTCCATATCCCATAAACACTCCCTTTCTAGCCTTGTCATAAAACTTCTGCCTCAAGGGTGATGGAACATGAGTGTAACAGATGCAACCAAACACCCTCGGATGCTTGATCCTGGCTTTCTTCCCGTGAATGCTTCAAAGGGTGTCTTGCTTGACACCGATGTTGTAAAGCATCTGTTTTGGAGATATACTGCTTTGTACAGCTTCACGCCCAAAAACCACAGGGGATACCTTTCTCAGTCATCATGGACCTTTCCATTTCTCCAATTGTTCTATTTCTTCTCTCAAAGCAACTCCATTTTGCTGAGGAGAATAGGCAATAGTTAGTTGCCTCTCCATTCCCAATTCAGCACAATAGTCTAGAAACTCATGTGAGGTATATTCACCACCTCTATCACTCCTTAGCCTTTTCAAACTATAACCACTTTGCAGTTCAACAAAAGCTTTGAATTTCTTAAACACATTGAAAGTGTCGGACTTGTTTCGAGGAAGTATACCCAACACATCCTTGAAAAATCATCAATGAATGTGATGAAATATCTATTTCCACCAATCGACTCATTTTGCATTGGTCCACATAAATCTGTGTGCACCAATTCTAATGGACAGCTTGCTCTCCATGCTTCCTCTTTGTCAAACTTCTCTATGTGGTGTTTGCCTGAAACACACCCTTCACAAACATCTTCCATTTCATCAACTCGGGTAGTCCAACAACCATTTCCTTCACGCTGCATCTTCTTCATACTAGCAAAATTCAAATGTCCAAGTCGTCTATGCCAGGTCCAAGAGTCTTCAACCACAGATGCTTTTCTTGTTGCAGGGGTAATTGATTCTAATGTCAAAGGAAAACATCTATTTCCTGTCATAGGCACTTTTGCTACTACATTGTTGAGGCTACAGTCATCAAACACCACCGCATTGTTATCCCCAAAAAGAACATAGTAACCATGCTCCATCATCGACCAACACTTAACAAGTTTTCATCCAAACCAGGCACCAACAAGACTTCATTTATATATCTCTTCCCACATTGAGTTTCAACCACAAGTGTGCCTTTCCCGCTTGCTTGCACAAGATCACCGGTGCCCATTTTGACTTTACAAGTTATAGATCTGTCAATATTTATCAATGCAGACTCTTGAGAAGTCATGTGATTGCTGCAGTAATCGTCCACAAACCAACCACTTTCATTTCTCACACTTGCAGAGTGACAAGCATAGAACATGGTGCCTGTGGTTACATCTTCCTCCTTTGCACGCTTTGCAACTTGTTTGCCATTATCACGATCCTTAGTCAAGTGACCAAATCGACTACACTTTCCACACTTAGGTTTCCCTTTGTATCCGCACACACCAAAGTGGTATTTACGGCACACTTGGCACTATGGTTTCACACCACCTTGACTACTACCTCCTTGCCTGTTTTGAGGATTAGAACTATTGTTCCAGTTCCCACCAGAGGCATTGTTCCAATTTGTGCCATTATTGTTGTTAAAGTTCCCACCTTGAGACCAATTTGAGCCCTTTTTGTTCTGTCCTTGCCATTTTTGATTTGGCCTACTCTGTGAACTTTTATTAGTTCCAAGAGCTTGATTATTTCCAACTCGAGATCGCTAAAAGCTTTCTCGGTTCTGTCAATTTGTCCCTTTCATCATGCAAATCTTCTATTTTATCATAGACTTTTACAGATGCTATGACCTCTTCAACTCTAAGAACATCAAGATCTCGAGTTTCTTCAATGATAGACACAATAGACTTATATCTCCTACTCAGACTCATCAAGAGTTTTTGCACAATTCTTGTTTCAGACACATCTTCACCAAGAGATTTCAGATTATCCACAGTTCCAAAAAACCTAGCCAAATAAGCATATAGATTTTCACCATCTGTCATTCTCATATATTCAAAATCTGCTCTAACAGCTTGAAGTTTTACAGCTCTTACCTTTTTATCACCTCTGAACTCTCTTCTCAAAATCTCCCAAAGCACCTTTTGCAGTCTTTTCATTTCTGATGCGAGGAAAGAGCTCATCAGTCAATGCTCCTTGGATAAGACTCAAAGCCTTGGCATTTTTGATCTTATCTTCTCTGGAAATAATAGGTGCCTCCACTAGAATTTGCTCAGCCTCACTTTCTTCATCTCCAGAGCATGCTTCTTCTTCAAGAGCCGGCTGAGGTTGCACACCAACCTCAACTACATCCCACAGATCATATGCTATGAGGATAGTCTCCATTTTGACAGACCAAAAATCATAGTTTGCACCATCAAACTGTGGAGTTCTTAGATCTCCTCTTGTAGAACCTAAACCAAACAATAAAAGAGCAACCTTTATCCCTTCTTGGAGATTTCAGGTAAACCCCCTTTCTCACAGCTCACGCCCCTCTCTGAAATCAGACCAGGAGCTCTGATACCATGTTAGAATTTGGTATATTGTTTTCTGGTTTTTTGATTGATTAATTGAAACAAACAAAAAACAGACTGTGTGCAACTTATGCACTAGAGAGAAAACTCAGAGAGTATTAGAATGTTGCAGGATATTTTTCTTATATTCTTCAGAGTCAAAATGTCTGCATAAAAGGCATGACACATACAAGCCAAAATAGCTCAGATCCTAGATTTTAGGTAGCAAGGACTCATCTCCAGCCATTCATAATCATTGGAGGCTACGATCCTTACACCTAGGCTAGAGTTGGTTATCAAGGTACAGCAGAGTGGGATAGGAATTACAGCTGTAGGAATTTTCCCAAAAGAGAAATAAAACTAGCCGTTGGACAGATAAGCTAACAGCTATTACTAAAAATAGAAAGTTCCCCAATTCTTCGATTTCCACATTCTCTTCAATATCAATCTGCAGGATTGTCATCTGCAGCTTGATTTAAGCTTAATATGCAGCTTAATTCTCAACACTTCTTCGACCCGCAGGTGCTCAAGCAGGCGCTCAGCAAGGCCCTCGTGCCCTTCTACCCGTTGGCGGGGCGCCTCAGGAAGGACGGCAACGGCCGCAGCGAGATCGACTGCAATGCTGAGGGCGCGCTGTTTGTCGTGGCTGAGACGAGCTCCTCCATCGATGATTTCGGCGACTTTGCGCCGACTCTCGAGTTCCGGAAGCTCATCCCAGCCGTTGATTATTCGACAGGGATATCAACTTATCCCCTCTTGGTGTTGCAGGTATGTTTAATATCGCTAGTGTCGTTTCATTACTTGATCTTGACCGTAGATTAAACGCTTAGCTCAACATTTCACCCAGCTGACTTGGTTGAATGATAGTTGATGATGGAAGTTTATTTATTTTATTTTTTTTGGTAATTGAAGGGATAAAAAAACACAAAAAAATACGTGGTGATGATGGAAGTTTTTTTATGCTCAAGCAGCCTAAGCATGTGGTGCCACACTTTACCATGATATGATATTTGTATTTATTTATTAATTGATAATAAACAATAGATTGGAAAAATATTAAATATGTCGACAGCTAAAGTTGCTGAGAGATGAGAGAAAGTTATTGTATTAGGTAATTCCTAAAATCATAGCTGATTTATATGCAGATGTCAAATCCATGTACTTCTGGAAAACTAATATTAATGCACACTCAACCCCACTGGCGAAAAGTTTTGATGTTACATATGCAAAAGTTACGCTAGCTGCCGATCTTGATTCTAAGCATGATTCTCCATTTTTCTATTTATGGGTAATTAAAGAAAGAAGTGTTTTTTGTTTTTACTTTCCGGTTACATTTGAGTTGACTCTGGGTTTGGAACTGGGGTGCAATGGGGGGAAAGGAGAAGCCACTACCACTGTGGTGGGAAACCATTGGCAAGAAAGAAGTATTCTTTACTTCGAAGAACACCATTTTAACTGTACAAGAAAAATGTAACAGTCCAAACTGCATTCATCTGTCTACTTGTTGCCATTTGGATGAGATTATTCTTTCAAGTTAAGTTATCGTCTTCCTGTTATATCTGAGTGGATGCATTTTTTTTTGGTGGATTATAGTTTTACCTCACTATGGAATTCGAAGTGCTCACCCTTTCTTTTATTTCTCTTGCTCATAATATCATCCGGGACAATTCTTGAACTTGATATGACTTAAAATTACAAAGTATGATTCTGGTTTTACTCTGTTTATGCATCAGGTCACATACTTTAAATGTGGTGGAGTGTCACTTGGTGTTGGCCTGGAACATCGTGTAGCAGATGGCCTTTCTGGTCTCCACTTTGTAAATACATGGTCTGATATTGCTCGAGGTCTTGACCTAACAATGCCACCATTCATTGACAGGACATTACTTCGTGCCCGAGACCCACCACAGCTTGCATTCGATCACATTGAATACCAACGTGATCCACCCATAAAAACCGGTACAAAAGCTGTAGGTGATGAGAGCGCAACGGTATCCATTTTTAGATTGACACGGGAGCAGCTCAATATCTTGAAAGCCAAGTCTAAGGAAGATGGGAACACAATCAACTATACCACGTATGAGATGTTGGCAGGCCATGTTTGGAAATGTGCATCTGTGGCACGTGAACTTCCTGATGATCAAGAGATCAAACTACATATTGCAGTTGATGGAAGGTCCAGACTGCAACCCCCACTCCCACCTGGTTTCTTTGGCAATGTGGTTTTTGCAGGCGCACCAATTGCTGCAGCAGGGGATCTCAAATCAAAACCAACATGGTATGCTGCAAGCCGTATTCATGATACTGTTGTGCATATGGACAACGATTATCTTAGATCAGCACTGGACTATCTTGAACTTCAGCCTGACCTGTCACCCCTTGTTCACGGAGCTCATACTTTTAGGTGCCTGAGACTTGGAATAACTAGTTGGTCTAGGCTGCCGATCTATGATGCTGATTTCGGTTGGGGTCGACCTATTTTCATGGGGCCTGGTGGAATGGGATATGAGGGGTTGGCTTTTGTGTTACCAAGTGCAACAAATGATGGAAGTTTATCAGTGGCCATTTCTCTGCAATCTCAACATATGAAATCATTCTCCAAGTTGTTGTATGAGATATAAGGAAATGAAATGCGTCGAATGGGGGCAATACGTTGAACACACTTTGGGCTTCTGTGTGTGTCCTCTGAGTTCTGGACTTTTCACTGAATCTAGCCTAGCTGATCCGAAAGCAGCTGTTTTTGAAAAGTTAGAGTATCTGTTTTAGAAACAACATATAGTACTGAATAAGATTCTCAGAGTATCTGTAAGCTTTGTTTAGTGCTGTGGAGGACTTCTTTTTCGGAGTATCTGTAGTTTACTGTGATTCTTAATAAGATTTTCTTTCGCCATGAAACAACATACTGAATCACTTTGATTGCATATAGTTTGGTTATACTTTCAGAAATTTTGGTTCAATGCAAGAGCATTTGTAGTGTTTTTATTTCTCACTGTGAAAAAGGATCAAGAGGTTCTTCTTCTAGAGACTTCAGTGTCAAGTCTGCCCATTTGCTGAATTTTCCCAAATGAGAATTCCCAGCTGTTCTTTCCTATGGAAATCCAAATTGCCTCCTAAAGACAAATGCTTTCTTCTTCAAATAAGTAACCAAGGAACAAAGACTTAAGAGGCATATGGTTCAAATAAGTAACCATTGCAGATGCTCTAATGGGCAATTCCTCTTTTAGCGCCACTAACCTGGCCAAATTCTCATTACTTTATATCAAAATAGTGAGCCCAAGCAATCAATTGGCCCAATTCTTTTATTAATTCCCATGGATTGAAAATAGGCCCAAAACACAAGGATGTAACTTAAGCAATTAATATTCTTGTAAAAAAACTCAAAATCATATGAGCATGCTCTCATCTTCGCATGGTATCCAAGTTTCTCCTCTTCTACTGCTGCACGTAAGATATAGTGCATACTTTAAATTTCTTTTCAAAGGTATCATGCACTACTACAAGAAGGCAAAAAGACGTCGAAAAAACAACGTCGGTACAAATAAATACCGACGTTGAGTTTAGAAAGACGACGGTAACATAAAACCGACGTGGATACGTACCTTAAACATCTAAAAAATGGATATCCATTTTCGTATTTACAAAACACAACAGACTGAAATTCAAAAACGACGTCTTATTAATCGTGATTCTAAAGAAGTGAATTCTGAACCAATTAAACAACGACAGCATATACGAAGCTACCGCCGTATAAAGTAACGACGTCGTTTATTCAATATACCGACGTGTTAAATTTTAGTATAACACGTCGAATTATTCTCAATAAACGACGTATAATTTTAAAATAATCCACGTCGGTAAATTCATGTTACGTAACGTATTAAAGACCTATACCACGTCGGTAAGGATTAAATTGCTCACGTATTAAGATCATGAACTACGGCGGTATCTAATACCTAACTGTCGTATAGAACAAAAGCGAACAACGACACTTTTCTGGTAGAATAGGACGTTAAATTTTTAAATATCCACGTCAGTTTATTCACCTAAAGCGACCTTAAAATTACATTTAGACGTCAATCCTTATATGATTACGGTCGTCCAAATTTTTTTTTTGTTTTTTGAAATTTATTTTCTGGATTTTGATTACCTACGACAGTAGATCAACAAAATGACAATTATGGAGTAAAAAAACTAAGGTTTACATGCGATATCTAAACATGGAGATAGTAATTGGAGTCAATCGAATTTTCTGGTTTTATTCGTAAATATATGGTTATTATAACTAACCACGTCGGTTAATTTTTAAATAGACAAATGTTAAAAAATAACCTCCACGTCATTTACGGAACATAAAAGACGTTTGACATTTATACAAAAAAGCCGTTTTATTTCCCAATAAAACTGACCTTATTATAAACCACGACGGTTAATTTAAAAACCGATGTACTAACTCAAAATACCACGTCATATAAAGTAATATTTCGCGTATAAAATTGTAAATAACCACGTCGGTTTCTGAATACAAAAAGTCGTTTGACTTTATTAATATCAACGTCGGTTTATAATAATATAACGCCGTGTTAAGTACATTATAGGGCAGTTTTATTTAAAACCGACATGTAACTCAACTTCGCGATTGTATATAAACTCTTTCGACGCTTGACCTAAATTTTTACGTTCTGTCTTACCGAGAAAATAGTTCAGTTTTCTATCCAAAAGCGGCGTGTTTGAATCTGGTCATCTTCCTCTCCATCTCGTCGTCGTCTCCAAATATCATCTCGTCGTCGTCTCCAAATATCCAAGGTTACGTCTGAAGCAAACATTCTTTTACGGCCAAAAGGTTTTTCTTTCTCTAATTAATTTTATCATTTTAATTCTTTATCATTTTAAGTTTCTTTGGTCAAATCATTTTATGTTTTTTAAGCAAAATGATTTTGAAATAAAGTGAATGAAAACAAGACTTCGTTTTCAAAATATCCTAGAGGCTTTGATTGATGATTTAAAATCTTTGTGGGATGGGATTAGAGGAGTGTATGATGCACACATAGGAGAATACTTTACACACTGTGGACAATTAATAATTTTCCTGCCTATGGAAACTTATATGGTTGTGTCGTTAAAGGATATAAAGCTTGTCCAATATACGGCGATGATACACCTAGTCACAGGTTGAAACATGGCCACAAAATTTGTTACATCGGGCATAGAAAATGGTTACCAACATATCATCCATATCGGAGGCAACGTGCAGCTTTTAATGGGAAACCTGAATATGACATCGATCCCGAACCATTAACCGGAGAACAAGTGCTACAGATGGTTGAAGGTCTTAATTACAAGTGGGGCTCGAAAAAAGGGGGAGGTGGAGGTGAAAATGATGGTGACAGTTTGTTGGAAGAAGAGATCAAAATTTTTTGATCTCGAGTATTGGAAATACCTTCATGTAAGGCATGCCCTGGATGTTATGCACATTGAGAAGAATGTGTGCGATAGTATCATTGGTACGCTGTTGGAGATTCCTGGAAAAAATAAAGATGGGATTGCTGCTCGGTTAGATTTATTAAACATGGGGGTCAAAACTGATTTGCAACCCGAGTATGGAGAAAGACGTACTCCCTTACCTCCAAGGCCTTGGAATTTGTCAAGAGCAGAAAATAGAGCGGTTTGAAATTCTTTCTATGGTATGAAGGTCCCTGAAGGTTATTCTTCAAATATAAAAAATCTTGTATCTTTACAAGATTCAAGACTTCTTGGCCTTAAATCACATGATTGTCATACCTTGATGCAACAATTGCTCCCTGTGGCAATTCGTTCTGTTTTGGAGAAGCCTGCAAGGTATGCAATAACTCGATTGTGTTTCTTCTTCAATGCTATATGTGCAAAGACGGTAGATGTTTCCAAGCTAGATAAATTAGAAGAAGATGTAGTAGTTACTCTGTGTTTGCTTGAGAAATACTTTCCCCCTTCATTCTTTGATATCATGGTTCATCTAGTAGTACATCTTGTCAAAGAAGTTCGTCTATGTGGGCCAGTTTATTTTAGATGGATGTATCCGTTCGAAAGATATATGAAAGTGCTAAAGGGGTATGTTCAGAACCGTACTCATCCCGAAGGTTGCATTGCTGAGCATTATATAGCTGAAGAATCTGTAGAGTTTTGCACCGAGCATTTGTCTGATGTTATTACAGTTGGAGTGTCATCAAGCCAGAAGATGAGACTTTCAAAGCCATTATCAGGTTGCACAATGAGCTTAGTTGATCAAGATTTGTTGAACCAGGCACATCTATATGTCTTGGAGAATACGGAGGAAGTCCTACCCTATATCGTGTATGAGTTTTATTCTTTAAGTAGGCATTTTAAATTATTGATCCTTATATTTATCTTATATACAAGGGACCGTAATGCTTGAATTTTTGGTGTCATGTAGGGAACATATGCTCCACATCAAGACCACTTATCCAAAATTTAGAAAGAGAACAAAGTGGTTGCAAGATAAGCACAATAGCACTTTCATTCAATGGCTACGCTTTAAGGTATATGTTATTGAATAACAAATTGGACTTTTAATTTTCTTCTTTCTATGTTAGATTGAATTAAGATATGATTAATTTGCAGGTTGAAAGTGAACTAATATTGAAGACAATAATGACGTATCAGAAAATTTGAGGTGGCTAGCAGCTGGTCCAAGCCTTGCAGTGCCATCATATAAGAGTGGAGTTTATTAATGGTGTTAAATTTAACACCAAGGCACAAGATAATGTGCGAACTTTCCAAAATAGTGGAGTTTATTTACTTGCACATACTATGCAAGTTGCTAGTCACTACTACAAAAATCGCAATAGACGACGGTAATTTACCGTCGTAAATTTAGTTTTTCAACCGTCGAGAAATCGACCAACATCTTTTATGCATAAAACCATGACGGTAAAATCCCATTGTCTATTATTCATAAAGACGACGCTTTCACTCAAAACCGTCGTCTATTAGACTTAAAGACGACGGTTTTTATGAAAGACATGTCGTCTATTATATGTAAAGACGACGGTTTTAAGAACTGTCGTCTATTATGAAATAACAGTCGTCTATTATATGTAAAGACGACGGTTTTTATGAAAAACTGTCGTCTATTATATATAAAGACGACAATTTTTATGAAAGAATTGTCGTCTATTAGATGTAAAGACGACGGTTTTATGAAAGAATTGTCGTCTATTAATGTAAAGACGATGGTTTTTTTGAAAGAACTGTCGTTTATTATATCCAAAGACGTAGTAATTTTACATTTTAGCTTTTTTTTTTCTTGCTTCCAATGGTTCTCTACAACGATTTTAGCTAAAAAAACAACCATAATGCTTTGTGAACAATAAATTCAGCTCCAAATAATCCACACCATACATATATATACTCAAGAATCATTTGTTTCATAAAACTTGAGGATTCAATAGTAATTACATAGTTTACCAATCTTCATTCCTACTATATATCAATACAAAATATCATATCAATACAAAATATCATATCCATAGCATTAAACTATAATTAGAAAAAGAGGGGCTACATGTGATTGCTCATAAATGCTGCCCATTCGATCCGAATTTCATCAATTTGTTCTTGTGTGTATGAGTTAGCGTTGCCTTCTTGCACTGCAAAACCAGGATTAAAAAAAAAGAAGCTAAACTGAGTGATAAAACTAAGAAAGATGTAACATTTACAACTATAACAGCAGCCGGAATGAAATGTACCTTTGACTTGGAATAATCTAGTGCTGGCTGTGATATCTCAAGGCCTTCCTTTTGAACAATGGATACATACCTAAAAGTATGTCAGATTAGGTTAGAACGTTTAACGCAAAATCATTAAATAAAGTAGGACAAGCAAGAGAAAATAGTAGAATTTGAATAATTTGGGAGGGAGAGCAATTTGATACGACGGAGGATGGAGACAGAAAACTTTAAGGTTAGAATATGAGTTGAAGAAAGATAACGAAATGTTATATATATAGGGTTTAGGGCAAATTCGAAAAATTACAATTCGCGGTCAAATTTTTCAAATGACCACGTTTTTAAAGACGACGGAAAGTAAAATTAAAACGTCGTATAAATTAAAATATACACGACGGTTTTTAAATAATAGGGTCGTTATAAATATATAATACGTTAGTTAGTTACAAACAAAGTCGTTGTAAAATATTTTCACGACCCTCAGCACAAAACCGACGTCTTAAATAAAAAATAAATACAGAGAAATAGAACTTTGTGTTAAACAAGAAACTAAATATACAATCTTTCTTGGGAACTCAGTTGTTGTTTTACACCCAACCGAAGTTCTTAGATGGGTTGGGTGTAAAAACACAACTGAGTTCGCAAGAAAGACATTCTTGCATGACAGAAACCATTCAGAGAGGTGAGAATTGAGATATACTGAATGGATGGACTAAAAACTCCAATTTAAACGAATTATTTCGAATTGGAAAACTAAAAGTGACTTTATTACGACTTGGAAACCGAAAAGGGCCTTTATTTCGACTTGGAAACCCAAAAGCCGCCGTTTCAGTCCCCAATTTCGCAGTCAAAGCGTGCCATTTAAGTTCGAAAGTTTCGAAGTTGAAAACTACAACGACGGTATTTATTTTTCCATCGTCTTTTTACTGACGTTTATTTCAACTTTTGTTGTCGTGCTTGTTTTAAACAACAATGACGGTATAATTAATAGAAACGACGTGAAAGTAGATGTACAACGGCGTTATTACTTGAAACAGCGTTGAATTAAATTTAGACCGTCGTGGATATGTTCAAAATTACACGAAGAACTGTCTATTATCTGCACAACCACGTCGCTAGATTATATTATGACGACGTGGTAATGATTTACCACCACCTTTTATTTATAAGAACTGTCGTAGTCTAACGTGTAATACGGCGTAAAATAATAAAAGACATACGTGGATATTTTTAAAATTAGACGGCGTTTTGTATGTATTGTAGCCGTGGTTATTTAACTTTACATGTCGGTAATTATCAAATTACAGTCGTATTAAATAGTAATTGATACGTCTGTTAATAATACAATTACCGTCGTGTTTATTGGATGTTCAAAATGGCGTTATTAAATGTAAAACGTCGTCTATAATTACTACGTCGGTATATTTACATATATCATCATTGTTTATTTGTTATCTGTTTTCTTATTGGAATGGCATGTTTCATAAGACGAAGCTTTTAAAGTTTCATGCGTCGTGTTTTAAAAATACCCAAATGAATTTCCAATTTTTAGGTGTTTTAGTTTCTGATACACGTCGGTTTTTATATTACTGTCGTCGTTTAAAATTTAACGACGGTATTTATTTTGTTGTCGTCGTTTTACTGACGTCTATTTCGATTTTTGTAGTAGTGAGTGCTAAGGATAAAAACCCGATTGTCTCCAATATGGGTTTTTATGGTGTCATTCAAGAAATTTGAGACCTTGACTACCAAAAGTTTAGTATCCCAGTTTTTAGGTGTGATTGAATAGATAACACTTCCGGCCTTGTAGTTGACGAACTTGGATTTACCCTTGTAGATCTGAGTAAAATTGGACATAGGAATGACCAATTTGTTATGGCTTCTCAAGTCAAACAAGTATTTTTTGTTGACGACCCAATGCATCATGGTTGGTCGGTAGTGTTATCAATGCCTAATAGAGAATATAATGATGTTATTGGTGATGATGTGCTAGGTGATGTTAGAATTGAGTGTGAGCCTTTTACTAGAGGGATACCCAATGTTGACACATTTGATGACCTAGTGGGTGAGTTTGGGAATGAAAATATTAGAGATGGGTGTGAAGATATATGGATTGATTGATTTTTGTAATGTATGACATTAGCTATGTAGTTAGTTGTATGACATTAATTTTGTAATAAATTTTAATGTTTGACATTATATTTACAATTTTTCATTATGAAGATTTTAGGTTCAAGCAGTAAGAGACGACTAGTATTAAAAATACTGGGTTCAAGCAGTAAAATACGACGGTCCAGTTAACAAATAAAAAAACAGGATTCTAAATCATAAACAACGTCGTATTTCAGCAAACGACGTGGAATGACAATGTAAACCTCAGTAGATAAAAACAACCGCCATTTGAATTTGAAAAACACGATGGTTAATCAAAATGTAAAGCCATACAAACAACAACGACGGTGAAGTTCAGAAGCTAATAATAAAAATTCACGTCGGAGTATTAAAAAAAGCGACATTTCAAAATAAATAATACGATGGTAAAGTTAAAAATCCGACGTCTGAAAGGACAACAACGGCCTCTCAGTTTAATAATTGATGTGGAAGCTCTTCTAAACGATGGTAAAACAATAATTAATGTTGTCTCAAATATTACAGACGGCGGTTTTTATATGAAAACCGAAGTTTAAGAAAGAAAGCACGGCCGTATAAATATTCTTTCGGACGTAGTAATAATTAACAACGGCTGGGATCAACATTAACCCACGGTAGTATTGTACTAACCATGGCGGTTTAACTTAGATAGTTGACGTTAAATTAATTACCAACGTCGGTTTCATTATATTAACTGCCGTAAGATATGTTATAAACGTCGTTAAATTAATTATTTGGGAAGTGGTAAACGTTTTTTTACGTCGGTGAAGTTTGATTAAGGGACATATAATTGGCTTTATACGTCGCTATTATTCTAGAAGCGACGTATAATGTACGAGAAATTTTCCTTTCTGTGTTTTTGTAGTAATTAGACGTCGGTATCGTTGACTTTTTGCCGTGGTTCATTTATCTGACGGTGGTAACAATGGAATTTTGGACTTGTAAAGCCTTTGAGACGTCACTAATTTTATGAAAGCGTCGTCCAAGGTTGTCGATTTTGCGTTTTTATGAAGCTTTTATTGTTATTAGACGTCGGTGTTGTTATTATAAATGACGTAGTTTTCCTTAACAACGTCGGTTAATAACCGTCGTGGGTTTATGCATAATAGATGTCAATCGATTTCACGGCAGTTTTAAATCACCCTAGACGGCGGTGGATTCCCATCGTCTATTTCAATTTTTGTAGTAGTGATGGCATAGTATTAATTTTCACAAATCCACAAATCTGTTTTGGTTGTTCAAATTTAGCTTTGTTATTAGGTTGATGAAAAATACAAACAATGTGTTGATGAAAGCGTGTATTTTAAAGCCAATGAGCCAAATATAGGTCCCCAACGACGGTGTATGAAATAATTGTGTCGTTTTTACTATCATGAGACGTCGGTTTAGGGAATTACTGTCGTGTTCAAAGGTTAGTCATTCATATACACATACATCTCCTCAGTCATTAACTGCTCACTAATTACAAAAAAAATATGTACATTGTAACACAAAATATCTAGTCTATATGAAGCCTCACAAATTTTGCCCATTCCTTCCTAACTTCATCAATGTCTTCTTGGGCATACGAAATGGGTTCCTTTTTCTTCTCAAACTGCAAGAAATAAATAATTATTATTCAAAGATACCACTACTACAAAAATCAAAATAGACGTCGGTAAAACGACGACGGACAAAATAATACCATCGTTAAATTTTAAACGACGACGGTAATATAAACACCGACGTGGATCAGAAACTAAAACACCTAAAAATTGGAAATTCATTTGGGCATTTTTAAAACACGACACATAAAACTTTAAAAGCGTCGTCTTATGAAACATGCCATTCCGATCAGAAAAAAGATAACAAATAAACAACGACGGTAGGTGTAAATATACCAACGTAGTAATTATAGACGATGTTTTACATATAATACCGCCGTTTTGAACATCCAATAAACACGACGGTAATTGTATTATTAACAGACATATCAAGTACTATTTAATACGACCGTAATTTGATAATTACCGACATGTAAAGTTAATTAACCACGTCTGTCTTTTATTATTTTACGCCGTATTATACATTAGACTACGACAGTGCTTATAAATAAAAGGTGGTGGTAAATCGTTACCACGTCGTCATAATATAATATAACGTCGTGGTTTTTTAGATAATACGACAGTTCTATTTATTATATCGCCGTTGTAAATCATTTTCACGTCGTTTCTATTGATTATACCGTCGTTGTTGTTTAAAACAAGCGCGACAACAAAAGTTGAAATACACGTCAGTACAACGACGACGGAAAACATAAATACCGTCGTTGTAGGTTTCAACTTCGAAACTTTCGAACTAAAACGTCACGTTTTATCTGCGAAAATGAGGACTGAAACGGCGGCCTTTAGGTTTCCAAGTCAAAATAAAGGCCCCTTTCGGTTTCCAAGTCGTAATAAAGTCACTTTATTTTTCCAATTCTAAATAATTCCTTTAAATTGGAGTTTTTAGTCCAAACGTTCAATATATCTCAAAACACCTAAAAATTGAAAATTCATTTGGGTATTTTTAAAACACGACGCATAAAACTTTAAAAGCGTCATCTTATGAAACATGCCATTCCGATCAGAAAAAAGATAACAAATAAACAACGACGGTAGGTGTAAATATACCGATGTAGTAATTATAGACGATGTTTTACATATAATACCGCCGTTTTGAACATCCAATAAACACGACAGTAATTGTATTATTAACAGACGTATCAAGTACTATTTAATACGACCGTAATTTGATGATTATCGACATGTAAAGTTAATTAACCACGTCTGTCTTTTATTATTTTACGCCGTATTATACATTATACTACGACAGTTCTTATAAATAAAAGGTGGTGGTAAATCGTTACCACGACAATTCTACTAATTATATCGCCGTTGTAAATCATTTTCACGTCGTTTCTATTAATTATACCGTCGTTGTTGTTTAAAACAAGCGCGACAACAAAAGTCGAAATAAACGTCAGTCAAACGACGACGGAAAACATAAATACCGTCATTGTAGGTTTCAGCTTCGAAACTTTCGAACTGAAACGTCACACTTTATCTGCGAAATTGGGCCTAAACGGCGGCTTTTAGGTTTCCAAGTCGAAATAAAGGCCCTTTTCGGTTTCCAAGTCGTAATAAAGTCACTTTTAGTTTTCCAATTCTAAATAATTCCTTTAAATTGGAGTTTTTATTCCAAACGTTCAAGATATCTCAATTCTCACATCTCTCGAATGGTTTCAGTCATGCAAGATGTCTTTCTTTGGAACTCAGTTGTGTTTTTACACCCAACCAATCTAAGAACTTCGGTTTGGTGTAAAACAACAACCGAGTTCCCTAAAGATTGCATATTTAGTTTCTTGTTTAACACAAATTTCTATTTCTCTGTAGTTATTTTTATTTAAGACGTCGGTTTTGTAACTAAGCGACGTAGTATATATTTATAACGTCCCTATTATTTAAAAACCGTCGTGTATATTTTTTAATTTATACGACGTTTTAATTTTACTTTCCGTCGTCTTTAAAAACGCGGTCTTTTGAAAAATTTGACCGCGAATTTTAATTTTTCAAATTTGCCCTAAACCCTATATATATAACATTTCCCTATCTTTCTTCAACTCATATTCTAACCTTAAAGTTTTCTGTCTCCATCAGATTGCTCCAAGTCAGAGGTACATTTCATTCCGGCTGCTCATATTCTAATCTTTCATTCCGGTTTTCAGTTTCTCAAATAATTTGAAGTTAATTTGCTCCAAGTCGAGGAAATCCAAATAAGTTATGCTCCCCTCTTACGGCTTTTGTTTCTTGTTTATTTTTTTAAATCCTGTTATAGTTGCAAAAGGTTTATAAATGTATCTCTAACTAAAACTTGCTTCTTCTTTTTTAATCCTGGTTTTGCGTGCAAGAAGGCAACGCTAACTCATACACACAAGAACAAATTGATGAAATTCGGATCGAATTTCATATGTAGCCCTCTTTTTCTAATTATAGTTTAATATTATGGATATGATATTTTGTATGGATATATAGGAATGAAGATTGGTAAACTATGTAATTATTATTGAATCTTCAAGTTTTATGAAACAAATTATTCTTGAGTATATTTATTGTATGGTGTGGATTATTTGGAGCTGAATTTATTGTTCACAAAGCATTATGGTTGTTTTTTTAGCTAAAATCGTTGTAGAGAACCATTGGAAGCAAGAAAAAAAAGCTAAAATGTAAAATTACTACATCTTTGGATATAATAAACAGACGCTTCTTTCAAAAAACCGTCGTCTTTACATTAATAGAAGACAATTCTATCACAAAACCGTCTTCTTTACATATAATAGACGACATTTCTTTCATAAAAATTGTCGTCTTTATATATAATAGACGACAGTTTTTCATAAAAACCGTCGTCTTTACATATAATAGACGTCATGTATTTCATAAAAACCGTCGTCTTTAAATTAATAGACGACAGTTTTGAGTAAAAGCGTCGTCTGTATAATAATAGATGATGGGATTTTACCGTCGTGGTTTTGTAGTAGTGTACAACAACCGACGTGTTAGCAATACAAACGACGGTAATTAATAAACCGGCCTAAAAAAAATGGTCGTGTTATAAAAATACAAACGACGGTTTTTCCAATTACAGTTGTTGTAGTTTACAAAAAAAACCCAGAAATTAAATCTTAAATTTAGTTTTTTAACTTCTTCTCAAATTCTAGGGTGGGAGCCCTGATTATCTCTCATATAATGCATCATGTAGTAGCCACACTCTACATTGATTGGTTGCTTTAGAGTGCCTTGTAGAGTTTTCCAAATGGCTGATTTGCGAGATTGTTTGCTTACTTGTGCGTTAAACATTTTGATTGCATTGTTTCAAGACAACAAGGTGTTAATGAAAAATATTTTAGCCAACGAACACACGTTACAATGTTGTAAATCAACTTACGTATTAATTATATTTTTGCATTTCTCATCAACCGTGCACTGTGATAATGAATCCATATAATATACGGTCTCCTGTTGTGGTCTCGCAATTTTCAACACCCAATGACCCCTACACAAAATGAGGAGAGGTTAAATAGTTTAGAGCTGCTACCTAATTACAAAGAAAATCTTGTTAATGAGACTAACCCTGGATTATAAGGCACCAAGAAAATTTAATCCCAATCTACACTTTTCCTGTTGGTTTGCTAGATGCAGTGATCTTTGAATTAACGGTCCAGATTGAGTGCTAACTTGTGCAGGGTCGACAAGGCCAACAAGGCTTATAATATTTGCCATTTTTAAAAAGTCAAATAGTCACCTAAATATATGAAACAAGGGTGGGTTGGTGTTGTATCTGATTACGTGGGGCAGATTTTTGGGGTGTTGCAGTAGTAGCACATTGTTGTGAATTTAGACAACCTGCAAAATGGAGATTATAAAGATTAGTCTAAACACAAATTATACTCGCAAGTGCACAAGGTCAATCGTAATTTAGTATGGCAAATACGAGGTCATTCCCACGAGGACTGAGTTCAACTTCCAATTAGTCTAACCTAATTTACTTAACAAAATACTTTAACTACTCTAATTATATAAACAAGAAATTAAACACGTAGCATACTCACGTAAACACAAAGGGGGTTTTTGAATGAGTGATTAAATTAACAATGAAATTAAAAGACAAAAGAAGGAGAAAGTCACGAAACACAAAGATGAGAAATTCAAATTGATAAAAGCACTAGGACAATGAATTCACCACTAGTAATCCAATCTAGCCTCTTATTCACCTACCTATTAATTATCCAATTGATGTTGCCGCTTAGTTTCCCTTTTTCATGAATTACTTATGGTATTTAGGCTAACTCGTATATTCCTATATGCAATTCGCCTATGGTATTTAGGTCAAATATCAACACATAGAAACTCATTAAGATCAGTGAAAACCTCCAACAAGCATGTAAACCCTAGGAGTATGGTATTTACCCTAGACGAATAACAAATCTTAATCACAAGAAGCAAGCCTCAAATTAAGTATGGTATTTACTCTAATTTGCATCCGATTAACTCAATTAAAAGTCTAGATGGTGATCAAACATCAAGATAATCAACCAAGTTATTACGCACAGTGATTAAGAATCCAACATCAAACGGCAATCAATAGATAGGTAAAATAATAAAACTAGATCATCATACTAGGGCTACATCATGCCCTAGCAAAGGAAAATTAGTTACACATAGTCATAGAATTCGGCATAAGCAAAAACATAAGGAAGAAATAATAAAACTTAGCCAATTGCGGTACTCTTCCGGCGTCTCCAATTTCTCCAAATCTTGCGTAACCCTAAATGAGTTGTTTTCTAACGCTTAAATAAAGCACCACAATCCTATTCCTACCCTAGTTGGGCTTTTACAGCAGCCCAAAAATAAAGAAAAACCTAATTAAAACATAAATCCAAAAAGGGTAAATAATTGACTCCTCTTCCTACTTTGACTGGGATAACACGTCAGTTTCTTTGCACGCACGTTTGGGGTCGTTCCTCCTTCAAGAAAATTCTGGAAAAATATGAGCATTTTAGATCTTTGTCTTATCTTTCCAACCATATATCGCAGGACTTGAGGAAAAATCCGGAAGTCCTTCAAATTGCCTTTTTCGCACAGTAACTCAAATCTGACGGGATTGCACTTTATGCTGACTTAACTTCAAAGACTGTTCTCATTGGCTGCTCCAAAAATTCTAGAAAAATTCCACAGTTATCTTCAGGGTCTTAGCTTCAATCTCCAACTGGCCTTGCACAAAAACTCCACCAAAAAGTCGTATTTTCGTAGAAAATCAATTAACTGCTCCGGAAATCTGAAAATGGAGAAAATAAAGTAATAATAAGTCCTTTTTAAATCCAATTCTCCTACAAAAACTAAGTATAAAGAGTACATAAATGTATAAATTTATGGACTTATCACACATCGCATGTACAAGACCTTTCCCTTGCCAATCACGTAAACAGAGCAAAAATCTGGTGGCCCCCTTGACACTGTGCTTGGAACGTCTGTGAGTTTGAATCTTTTGGTGCAAAAAATAAAGGAAAAACTACAGTAAACCCCCCCAACTTATAGGGTCAGTTACAAGTTCATACCCAATTTTAGAGACATTTATGAGTACATACTCAACGTCAAGAAAACTTACGAGTACATACCCTCCGTTAGCCAAACTGTTAGAAAATCCGTTAAATGCTTACGAGTCAAAAATAGGACCCATTTTTTGATGATGTGGACTTCCATGTGGACCAAAAACTAATAAAAAAATCATTTTACTATTTAAATTATTTTTAAAAATTAAACGTATTAAATTTTTAAAAATCTCTCTCTCTCTCTCTCAAAACCCTAACGAGACTGCAGAGCCGCCTCTCCGCCCTTCTTTCCTCATCGTCGCCCTTTCCTCTCCATCTCTTCATCTCTTCCACAACGTCTCCTCCAAAACCCTAATTGGAACCCTAGTCCTCCCCGAGACCCCTTCTCCGGAAACTCCATCAACCCCTCTCTCAAAGACAAGTCTTGCAACATCTACTCTCTCGATCGCCACCAAAACCCTAAAAACCCAACCGTCCTCGTCTCCTTCCAGTGCCCAATTGCGGTCGAGAGATGCCACGCCGTGGCCAAGTTGCTCATTTCTCATCAGATTGTTCCTCAGAGGGTTCTGATTCTGGACTCAATTCAGATTCGGAACTTCAGAGGCAAGCTTTTGAGGGATGAGGATGTGGCGTTCAAGCTGGAGACGACCTCAGAAAGAAAGGCCCCATCTTTGAGCTTGGAGTACTTTCCATCGGCCAGCATCGTTGATAGGTTGGGCGCGGCTCTCTTGGTTGCGTGTGAAATCAACAACATCAAGGCAACGCTTTGTGTGACATGGCCTCAATTTGGTGATTGATCTGTCCCGATCGGATCCCTCATATTTCTGCGTTGGATTTGGATTTGAGCATCGGACACGGTGTTGATGATTATGTGATTTTAGGACAAAATAAGGATAACCATCAACCTTTTGATTCTGATTTGTATATTTGATGTTAAAAACTTGTTTTGGGTTCAATGTCAAGTTCTTCATCTTTTGAATGTTTGAAAAATGTCTCAACTATCTTTGTAATAATCTTGAATCATGTGGCTATTGCTGTTATACGTAATGGCTAGGGTTTTTAATTGAGAGGAAGGAATTGGGAGGAAGGGGGAGAAGAAATCGGGGTGGGGGAGAAGAAATCTGGGTTGGAGAGGGTCATATCTAATGGAGGTGGGGTGGGTGGGTGAGTGGAGGAGGAGAGAGAGGGAGAGAGAGAAGAATCTTGATAGAGATAGATTAGAGTTTTTTATTTTTTTTATTTTTCATTTAATCTGTTTAATTTTTAAAAATAATTTAAACAGTAAAATGATTTTTTTTATATTAGTTTTTGGTCCACGTGGAAGTCCACGTCATAAAAAATGGGTTCCACTTTTGACACGTCAGCATTTAACGGATTTTCTAACGGTTTGGCTAACGGAGGGTATGTACTCATAAGTTTTCGTGACATTGAGTATGTACTCATAAATGTCTCTAAAACCGGGTATGAACTTGTAACCGACCCTATAAGTTGGGGGGTTTACTGTAGTTTTTCCAAAAATAAATTTTTTAAAAAAAAGAAGAAGGAAAATTTATGTAATTAGGATTGAATGTAGAAGCTAATTAAGATGATTATGATGAATTAATTAATTAATTAATCACATGAAAATGCCACTTTTTGTTGGTGTACCAAGAGCCAAAATCTCAACTGAGTTAGTGACAATATCAACAAGCTGATTTATATGCAGATGTCAAATCCATGTACTTCAACTATCTTTGGTTATGCCTTTAGTACTTTTGGAAACTAATATTAATGCACACTCAACCCCATTGGCGAAAAGTTTTGATGTTTACATATAGTGGCGGATCCAGGAATTTTCATTCCGGGGGTCAATGTGTAAAAGGTTAAAAAAATTTCTATACAAAATAGACCCATCGAAATGAAATGATAATACTTTAATTCATAGTTAATAGATAAAACCATACAAAATATTCATGTTCATTATTAAAGAGAACTGCATCAACTTCAAAAAATAGACACACATTGTAATACACCAGAAATATCTCTAAGAATGTGATAATAAACCAAAAAATTAGTGCAATTTTCGCCTCCCAAGGCGTCTCGTCCTATTTGATATAAGAACTGACATATATTAGCGCAATCCTGCTAATTTTTGGGCATTTACATCATTTTTGAGGTCCGTCATCGTTTTTATTTTGGGTTTTATCTGCATTTCTTTTGGGTTCTAACTCTCAAACTTTGGTCGACCCTTATGAGTACTGTCTTAGGGGGAGCTTATTCAAGCAAATATTTCTTCAATACGTAAGAGTTAGGTTATTCTTGTAAAACTCTTTGTGGATTAAACATCTAAGGCTTTTTACCTAATTGACCTTAGGTCTCTTTATGCATTCATATCATATATGAAAAACTGTTTTATGTAAAAAATATTGGCTAAGTATGAAAAATGGTTTTTCGGAATAATCATTTTCTCAAGATAATTTTTGGCGGCTTTTATTCCTTACACATCAAATAAGAAAACTTGATTTTATGGGATTTTAGTATGAAGTATATATTGACTTAATGAGCCATCATTTTTAGCCAAAATCGTATTTTGCACTAAAACCGATTTTTCATATTTTGATTTGGTAGGAATTTGATTTTCTAGTATTTTTATTTGAATCCAAATGGGGGGTACTTCCTTATTTACATTGTAAACTTAAGTAAATGGAGTAATATAAAAATAAATTAAAGTAAAAGGACAAAGACATTTACTTCAATGTTGAAAGTGGAAATAAGGTAATCTGCATGTTGTGCTAGTGTGCTGCGCCCTCTGGAGCATTCTATCAAACAGTTTGTGGGCAATTTTCAGGGGTCAACATCTTCGCCTCCAATGGTGGATTCCGGTCTTGCAGGGGTCAATTGACCCCTCTAGCCCCTATGTGGATCCGCCCATATACAAAAAAGTTACGCTAGCTGCCGATCTTGATTCTAAGCATGATTCTCCATTTTTCTATTTATGGGTAATTAAAGAAAGAAGTGTTTTTTGTTTTTTTTTTCGGTTACACCAGAGTTCAACTCTGGGCTTCAAACTAGGTGCAATGGGGGGAAAGGGGAAACCACTACCACTGTGTTGGGAAACCATTGGCAAGAAAGAAGTGTTCTTTATTTTGAAGAACACCATTTTAACTGTACAAGAAAAATGTAACCGTCCAACCTGCATTCGTCTGTCTACTTTTTGCCACTTGGATGAGATTATTCTTTTAAGCTAAGTTATCGTCTTCCTGTTATATCTGAGTGGATGCATTTTCTTTTTGGTGGATTAGAGAATAGTTTTACCTCACTATAGAATTCGAAGTGCTCAACATTTCTTTTATTTCTCTTGCTCATAATTGTTGAAATTGGTATCAGGCTTTATGGTTTTTAGGTAGATTAATGAAATAAAGACAGAACCTTTATAGAGGAAACTTATGCAGAGAAGGAAGAATACAGAGGAATGAGAATGTTTTGTATATTTTTCTGTGTATAAAACTCAGAGAGAGCAGACTTATATCCTCCCACTCAGACAAATACAACGATCCTATTTTTAGGGAGCAAGGACTCATCTCCAGCCATACATAATCACTGGAGGCTACAATTCTTTCACTTGGACCAGAATCGTTGTCACAGTACAGTCCAAAACTAGCTGTTACAAATTTAAACTAACAGCTATATCTAAAAAAGGCAAGTTCTTCATCCCTTCGATTTCTTCATTCTCTTCACTTCCAATATGCAGGATTGTCATCTGCAGGTTGATTTAAGCTAAGTATGCAACTTAATTCTCAACAGCCTCTCCTAAGCTGCTTACTGGCTTAACTCCAAGCCTCAATCTCAATTGATTAAATCTGTCCTTTGGCAAAGCTTTAGTAAAAATATCTGCGAGTTGTTCTTCACTTCTGCAGAATTGCATGTTGATCACACCTTCTTGCAGAGCTTCCCTTATGAAATGATATCTTCTGTTTATGTGTCTAGTTCTTTGGTGAAAAACTGGATTCTTAGCCATCGAAATTGCTGACATATTGTCATAGAACAAAGGTGTTGCCTCAATTTGCATTTCACCAAAATCATCAAGAACAAATCTTAACCAAATAGCATGCGCTGTTGCCTCAGATGCTGAGACATACTCAGCTTCAGCTGTTGATAGTGCCACTGTGTTTTGTTTCACAGAGGCCCAAGAGAATGCTCCACTTTCAAAGGTAAATGCATAACCAGAAGTGCTCCTGCTA
This sequence comes from Prunus padus, assembly GCA_024362665.1. Lineage (NCBI taxonomy): Eukaryota > Viridiplantae > Streptophyta > Magnoliopsida > Rosales > Rosaceae > Prunus > Prunus padus. The sequence goes on along the minus strand of JANFAM010000010.1, from coordinate 18,734,665 downwards.
TCATCCTCACTGCCTGCCCAATCTGCATCACAGAATCCAATAAGAGTTGCTGACTTATCTTTCACATACTCAATGCCATAGTTAAGGGTCCCTTGCACATATCTTAGCACCCTTCTTGCAACTCCCATATGCCTTTTTGTAGGACTATTCATAAACCTTTATAGCAAGCTAGCAGCATACATTAGATCAGGTCTAGTTGCAGTTAAGTATAGTAGGCTTCCTACTATTTTCCTGTAAAGCCCTTCATCAGCTAACTCACTCCCATTCACTTTTTTGAGTTTCTCACCAGTAGGCAATGGAATAGATACTGGTTTGCAGTCTTCAAGCCCAAACTTCACAAGCAAGGATTTGGCATACTTGCTTTGATGAATAAATACCCCTTGATCTGTTTGTAGTATCCCCATGCCTAAGAAGTGATGAAGATGTCCAAGATCTGACATCTCATATCTCTGCATCATCTCCCTTTTAAACTCAGTAAACATCCTCTCACTGCTTCGAGTATATATAAACAATGTCATCAACATAGATTGAGACAATAATCAAACCTCCTTCACTATCAGACCTTGTATACAAAGTGGCTTCACTTGTGCTTCTTTTGAACTTGCACATGGAGAGATATGCATCAATCTCACTGTACCAGGCTCTAGGAGCCTGTTTAAGTCCATACAAGGCTTTTCTCAACTTGTAAACCTTGTGACCTGCATTCTTCAGCTCAAAACCTTCAGGCTGTTCTACATACACTTCCTCATCAAGCACACCATTTAGAAATGCTGACTTAACATCCAATTGAAACAACTTCCATCCTTTTTGTGCTGCAAGAGCAATGAGAGTTCGAATTGTGTCTAACCTTGCAACTGGTGCAAAGGTTTCATTGTAGTCAATACCAGGTTTCTGTGCATACCCTTTTGCTACAAGTCTGGCCTTGTGTTTTTGAACTGTTCCATCCAAGTTAAGCTTGGTCTTAAACACCCATTTCACACCTATAACAGGTTTATCAACTAGTCTCTCAACCAATTCCCAAGTATTGTTCTTCTCTATCATTTCCAACTCTGCATTCATAGCTTCTTGCCAAGCTATATCACTAGTTGCTTCTTGATAATTCTCTGGTTCTATGATGCACATGTGACACCTTGCATATATATCTTCCAGGGTTTTTAACTTTACTGGAGTAGAACTAGGTGTGGAGCCTTGACTGTTGACACCTCTATCATTCTCAACTGACTCATTAGTAGTAGAGTTTAAATGAGAACTTCTTGCATTGTCTGCCTGAGTTACATCAGTTTGTTCTTCATTGTTTTCACCTTCTATTCCATTTCCTTCAAGGTTGAAAGGTATTGGGACAGATTCCAGTTGGTTACTTGATCGGTGCATAATTACATATCATTTTGTACCCTTCTAACTTATGATTTGGTTATGTTTTTGAGTTAAACTTGTGCTTTTAATTTATTTTGTGTTTGTTTCAGTGTAATAAGCTTATGACTCACTAAATGCATTTTGGAGACAAGTTAGCTCAAAACGGTGTATGCAGATCAGTCAACTTCACGGATTGGACTGTACTTGCTCAGGAAGAACCAGATAATGAACCATACGTCATTGGAAAGATACGGAAGTCTAGTTTCTGGAGAATTTTACGGTTCATGATTCCGAGTCTTCTAGATGAAGTTATGCAAGTTTGGGCAACTTAAGGTCAAATTCGGCAGCATCTGCGTTACTGGGCCAAAAATGACTTTTGAAGGCCTTCCCGATTTTTCCTTGAGTTGGGCTGCATATGCTTAGAAAGATAAGACAAAGAGCTTCAAGATCCATATTTTTCCAGATTTGTTAGAGTGAAGGAACAAGCCCAAATTGAGCCCACAAGCTGACTGCAAATTGCTTGGTCATGATTAGCTATGCATGTGCTATTGTTGATAGTTCTTGGTTATGATTAGCTATGCATGTGCTATTGTTGATAGTGGGGAAGAAGCATGTTTATTTGTCATAATTGAAGTAGGTTGTGTAAGAAATAAAGAAAGCAAAAGCATCAAGTGGGAACTAGCCAAATGATGAAAGGAGATGGATGCTCATGTGAACTTGAGGTGGCTATGCAACTTGTTGTCAAAAGAAGAATATTGGCATGTGAGTTTGATGCTTTCCTTCTCCTATAAATAGGAGGCTTGGCTAACCTTCAAACACACCCCAAGGGGGGGAGCTCTCAAACATCTCTCTAGAGCTCCTCTCCCTTCTCTCCCTCAAATTCTCTTAGTTTTCCTTTTTAGTTCTCAATTGTTGTAACAAAACCATTTTGCTTTTTAGTTGTAATTTATTTTCCATTGTAATGTAATTTCTTTTCTTTAGTTTTCAAGTTTAATTAGCTTCCAAGTTTCAATTATAGTTCTTGTTCTTATTCATTATGCTTATAAGTTAATATGCTTGTTTGAATGAGTGATCACCATTAAAACTTGTATGTTAGCTATCTTGGTTTGAATTAAGAGTAGACACCATGCATTAATTCAAATTGAACTATGAATAGGAAGAGTATGTATGGACATTCGTCAACATGGATTAGATACATGCTTGGTTGTTTAAAACATTCTTCTTTGCTTAATGGATTTCTAATGCTTAATTTAGGTTCGACAAGAAGGATCTAATTAGGGAATTAGGAATACAAGGTTAGGACCAAACACCATGGCTTAATCATACTTTAGCTAGAATCAATCTAAGAATATAAATTGAACTTGGTAACTAATTTGCTTGAGTTAATTTCTTTTCTTTCTTTCTTGTTTTATTTATTCTCTTTTGGTTTTCTATTTTGTGCAGGGAATCAAATTGAATCAATCTATCATCAATCCTCGTGGGATCGACCTCGTACTTACACAAGCTATACTATCCAACGCCTCGTGCACTTGCGAGTCAACATTACTCTCCCAATTCCATGACTTATCCTCACTGAAAATCACATTTCTTGAGAGCACAATTTTCTTAGATTGCAAATCATACACCCTATAACCCTTTTCACAGCTTCCATATCCCATAAAAACTCCCTTTCTAGCTTTGTCATCAAATTTCTGCCTCAAAGGTGATGGGACATGAGTGTAACAAATGCAACCAAAAACTTTCAGATGCTTGAGTCCTAGCTTTCTACTTGTGAACGCTTCAAATGGTGTTTTGTTTGACACAGATGTTGTAAAACATCTATTTTGGATATACACAACTGTACTTACAGCTTCAACCCAAAAAATCACTGGAATTCCTTTCTCTGTCATCTGGATCTTGCCATCACACAAATTGTTCTATTTCTTCTCTCAGCAACTCCATTTTGCTGAGGAGAGTATGCAATGGTCAATTGACTCTCCATTCCCACGCTTGCACAGAAATCTTGAAATTCATGTGAGGTACATTCACCACCTCTATCACTCCTTAGCTTTTTCAAACTAAATCCACTTTGCAATTCAACAAAAGCTTTGAATTTCTTGAACACATTAAAAGTATCAGATTTATTTCTAAGGAAGTATACCCAACACATTCTTAGTCATCAATGAATGCGATGAAGTACCTATTTCCACCAATTGACTCATTTTGCATTGGTCCACACAAGTCTGTGTGCACTAATTCTAGTGGACAGCTTGCTCTCCATGCTTCCTCTTTATCAAATTTCTCTCTGTGATGTTTTCCTAAAACACAGCCTTCACACACATCCTTCATTTCTGTTAACACAGGTATTCCAAACACCATTTCCATCTGCTGAATCTTTTTCATGCTAGCAGAGTTCAAATGTCCAAGTCTTCTATGCCAAATCCAAGAGTCTTCAATCACTGATGCTTTTCTTCCTGCAGGGGTCATTGACTCTAATGAAAGACGGAAACATCTATTTCTTGCCATAAACACTTTTGCTACCACATTGTTGAGAATCCTATCATCAAATACCACTGCTTTGTTATCTCCAAATAGAACATAGTAACCATGCTCCATCATCTGACCTACACTCAATAGATTCTCATCCAATCCTGGCACTAGCAACACTTCATTTATGTATCTTTTCCCACACTGAGTTTCAACCACTAGAGTGCCTTTTCCAGTTGCTTGTACAAGATCTCCAGTGCCCATTTTAACTTTACAAGTCACAGATCTATCAATGTTTATTCACGCAGACTCTTGAGATGTCATGTGGTTGCTGCAGACACTGTCCACAAACCATACACTTCTATCTTGCACACATGCAGAGTGACAAGCATAGAACATGGTTCCTGTGGTTACTTCTTCTTCTATTGCACTGTTGGCTACTTGCTTGTTACTATCACAGTTCTTTGCAGTATGACCAAACCGATTGCATTTTCCACACTTAGCTTTTCCTTTGTATCTGCACACACCAAAATGGTATTTCTGACAAACTTGACACTGTGGTTTCACACCACTTTGACTACTACTCCCTTGCTTGTTCTGTGAATTGAACCTATTGTTCCAATTTCCTCCAGAACTATTGTTCCAGCTTGAGCCATTGTTGTTGTTCAAGTTACCACTTTGAAACCAATTTGATCCCTTTTTGTTTTGTCCCTGCCACTTTTGATTTGGTCTACTCTGTGAACCTTTATAGGTACCAGTGGCTTGGTTATTTCCAACCCCGAGTACGACTTCATTGCATTTTATGAGAAGATGATCAACAGCCCATTTGATGGCATTTTCACTTCCTTTGTCCTTGTCTATGGCCACTGCCACGGACTCTTCTCTCTTCTCTCCATGCCCTCTGTTAATCCTTGCCATTAATTCTTAATTAACTCTCTTAATCAGTGGTAGACCCAAACTTTTATCAATGTGATACTTGAACGTTGATCAACAAACATTTTCCAAAGTTTCCATTCATCTATCTTGAGCTTAATCTTTAAATTAATAAAATTAAAAAAAAAATTAAAAAAACTCCTGTGGCATTTCCCTTCCAAATATTTAGCATACGTAGTTTCGATTCCTCCTTTTCATTCTAGGTTAATAAACATGTCTCGACGAAGAAATTATGTAATTGTAAAGTATAAAATTATACATAAAAGAATATAATTAGGAAGTATAATAGAACTCACATTCTTATTGGAGCAAAAGGAACGGTACGAAAGAAACAGGCTTTGGGCTTGAGCACCACCACCTTGGCTGTCGGCTCCTTCAGAAGAGGATGTGTGCTTAACATGCAGCAATGTGAGAGGTTGGCCTCTTGTGAGAAGATGATCAACAGCCCATTTGATGGCATTTTCACTTCCTTTGTCCTTGTCTATGGCCACTGCCACAGACTCTTCTCTCTTCTCTCCATGCCATCTGTTAATCCTTGCCATCAATTCTTAATTAACTCTCTTAATTAGTGGTGGATCCAGACTTTTGTCCATCTGGGGGCGTAAAAAGTCTAGGTTTTTATAGCAATACGATATATATTATAACTCATAATCTATTTCAATAATTTTTTAATATATGATTTTGGGCCAAAATCTAAGTCTTTATATATTGGACTACATGTTTATTAAGTTTTGGGCCTTGATGTCTTCAATATAGGAGAGGTTTTACTTATTTAGGGTGTTGAGTGGGGATTTTGCATGCAAAGTATTAGCCAAGTGTCTTATTTTTATTGGCAAAGTGTTTGGCTAGATGGATGAAGAAAACACTCAAGTATGGGCAGTTGCCCATAGTAAGCATGCATTGGGTCCGCCACTGCTCTTAATCTCCTTTAAAATATGATTAATTCAAAACTCTCCAAGTGGGCAGCTTACAGATCCTGCTTACAAGAAGATGATCATATGTTTTATAATCTCCAAGTTTTTTTTTCTCTCCAATGCGTCTCTCTCTCTCTCTCTCTCTCTCTCTCTCTCTCTCTCTCTCTCTCTCTCTCTCTCTCTCTCTCTCTCTCTCTCTCTCTCTCTCTCTCTGATTATTTTAGAGGCCTGCCTGGGAAACCCTCCTTTGTCCTGTCCAAAGAGAGTTGGTTTGTTTTGTTGAACAGAAGAGAAGAGAAGAAAAAAATACTTACCAAATTTCCTAACCATGTTATCTTTTGTCTCTATTTTGAGTTAGTTCTTTTTTACTTTTAATAACAAACTCTCCCTTATGTTTCTCAAATAGGCATCATAGTCTGTCGCATGATGTGATCAACTAATGTGACTTGAAAATGTTATGATTTTTTTAGCTTGATCCTGAGGGCCTGCACATTGTTGCATTCAATGGTTATAGAGTTTTTGACAGCAAAGCTTAACAAATTTTGCTCCCCAAATTTTTTTACTTTTTTTAAAATTATATATACCTATTATTATTTGCATAAATTAATTTCTATAAGACATCACTAATATAGTCTACCCGCTAAATAAAGAAAAATGATAAAATATCAACTCATTTTCCTAGAAAAATATCAACTTATTTTCCTAGAAAAATGAAAATTTCTTTTTTCTTTTGAAAAAAAAAACTAAACAAGAGTGGAGATGGATTTAACATTAATCAAGGTCAAAAGTAATATTTGAATTTAGAATGTTATTAGGTTGATTTGGATTTTATTGAAAGAGAAAATACAAACAATGTGTTGATGAAAGCATGTATTTTAAAGCCAATGAGCCAAATATAGGTCCCCCAAACAGGAGACTTCAGCCTCATGGGCAGATTGGATTCATAAGTCAGTCACTCCATAAACTCTAACCCTCCCATCCTTGCTTACCCAAAAGAGCTTGGTTGAAACTTATTTAGTGTCGAAAATCCAAAACCCCCTGGATTCTTCGTCGTATATTTAAGAGTTCACTTGGATTACAATTTATAAAAACTTGCATGTAACAAACTTATGGACCCCAGTACGACATGGCAAGATAGTGGAACACATCCAAGTTTAATTGGGTTACATATGTAAAATAGAGTAAAGCCCAATTGAAGAGCTTAATATGGCCCAAGATGATCTGGGCCCAGTGAAGAGCTCGACCTGCTTGTTTTCCACTTTCCCGTTGTTCGTGTTCCGTGATGCGTCACTATGTAATCTATTAGGGGTGGACATCAATCCAACCAAATTCACCAAATCGGTCGATCTGAACTGTAATGGTCGGTTAAAAAAAATAAAGGGGTTTAAAACTGAAGCATACTGTAATGGTTTGGTTTGGTTTGATTGCGATTTTAAGATTTTGCAAACCAATCTAAACTGAATCAAAACGTCCGCTTGTATATTTTTTTATGTTATTTTATTTTATACATCATGTGCTTTCATTGGATAATAACTAGGTAAGGATGTTTCATTTGAAGTTTGATTGAACTTTGAAGTTATTGGTCTTTTAAATTGTAACTAAATTAGTTATTGAAGTTTGAAGTTTGAAGTTTGATGACATGTTAATTATAAGATGGTTTGACGTGCTAGAAAATAAAAAATATATTTGTAGCACGTTATGTAATTTTGTTGTTGTTGTGATTGGGCTAACCCCAACAACTTATGATAAATACATCTCACCCCAATGCTATGATCCTTTGAAATGCATACAATCAATCACCCTCTAAAGGATACTATTTGCCTTCTTTTCTATAAGGAGACACTTCTCACTTATGCGAATAACAATTTGACACATATGTAAAAATAATTCATAAAAACACAAAAAAAAAAAAAACTTATGTACACATATCACATTACTATTGACAAGAATATGAGAGCTCATACTTACAGTGTAACATCCCTGACCCGATTTCACTATTCAATCCCAATTGTTTATTCAATTAAATAATTTTGGTGAAATTACAGTTTTGCCACTGGAATTAAGGGTATTTTAGGCACTTTAAATTTCCAAAAAGAATTTGGGAAATTGAGTTGCGCCGTTGTGTCCGGCTCGTCAAAACGAGTTCGTGGATATGCGGTACACCAAATTCGGTTGTAACGATCGAGAAACGATAAGAGAAAAAAAAAAAAAAAAAAAACAGAATTGTCAGATTACTGTAGCGGCTACAGTAGCGCTACAGTAAAAACGCTACAGTGATCTGCGTTTTCTTCTTCTTCCCGATTCTTCTTCCTCCTCTCATTTTTTTCTCTCCTCCCATGGCAGTCACTTTGACTGGCCATAACTCTCTCCACCGACGTCCGTTTCAGGTGATTCCAATTGCTAAATCTTCGTCTCTTCCTCCTCTACAAAGCCTGCCCATTCCCCCAGCTCAGAAACCCATGGATTTTAAACTGGAGCGACTGAAAGTTCACTGGTTACCGAACTTTCCGACGAGTTTTCCGGCGACTCCGGCAACCGTTTGGGTCGAGTGAGGTATGAAACTTCATCTACTCTTCATACTCTATCCATTTATGTATGTTTTGTAGATTGGTTTCAAGCCTAGGTTGTTCGATTTAGAAACCCATATTAGGTCGATTTTTAAGTTGAATTTCCGGCCACTTGCCGGCCAAACTAGGTGTTGCCGTAGTTGAATAAAATGCTCCACTTGTTGAGTTGAACCTTTACCAGAAGTCTTGACCCTTGGTTTGAAGTTTTTCCGGTCACCGGAATTACTATGCACACCCAATTCCGGCGGGTTCCGGGGCACTGTAGTGGTGGTGCATTGTGTCCCAAAATGTTCCCCATGTCGTCCTGAGCGTGTAGGTGTGCTCGGATTCCAATTTGGTTATCGTTTGACGGTCGAACGGATTTACGCCTATTATGCGTTATCCGGGTTCTATATGTTCGGGCCGTTGGATCGGTCCCATTTTCAAGTATGTTGTTCCCCGTACCTCTAGGATCGTGTAGGAACAAACGGATCAAGAATCGGAGTCCCGGATACTCCGAATCATTAACCCTAGGGTTAGGTAACCCGGTTACCGTCCGATCGTGCGATTGGCACAGTTCCGACCGTTCGATTGAGACCAAACTGTCTGGACGTGTTTAGTAAACTTGGTTGAGCCTTTAGGAATGTTCGGATCGAAAATCGGAGGTCGTGGGCCCCGGAGGCCCGGGTTGACCTATTCGGGAAAGTTTGACCAATCGGTTGACCGTGAGTCTTCCGAGGTGGTCCCACCTGTTAAAGAGTGTAGTTTGACTCTAGAAACTCCCCGGTAGTTGTGCACGCTTACTTTGAGACCCGAGAACTAGTTTCTTGAGTTAAAGTTTGTTGTTGGGTACGCGTATTAATTAAACCGTTTATTCTCTCAATTAGGTACTCTTGCTTCGCGTACTCCGAAAGAAAATCTCTCTAAGGATTGAGCAGCGTGGACTTGTTGTGAGTGGACATTTGTTTTGAACAAGCATATTTTTAAAGAATGAATTGCAATGCATATGAAATGATTTATTTTGATGATTGGGATTTCAAATATTGTTTAAGTCTTGGACTTGATTTTTGATGGAATTATCGGGAAATTTATGCATATAAAACTAGTCACTTTGACTAAGGGGTTTTAATGATATTTTGAATCTTGGATAGAATATTTTGTGAGGTTATTTGGAATTTAAATTATATTCAAAGTTTATGCATGTTTTGGAGTCCCGGTTTATTCGAGGGACATTGAAGGTTATACAATTAATTAAAAGTCTTTGAGTATTAAATTTGGGACGGGACCATCGTCCGGTAAGATTTTGTATACGGTTTGGGTATGGTGAAATACCCGGGAATTTCTTAAGTTTTATATTTGACAAATTGAGGATTTATTGTTATGTTGGATTTCGGAATTATTTATTTTGGTTAATTTAATCTTGGAATTTTTTTTTATATTGTTTTAAATCAAGGAATTTTCTATTGACTTTAATATTTGAAATTTATATTGTCGTGAGTGAAAACTTATTGATTTTGGGAATTTATATTTTATATCTTATATTTTATATTTATACGTTGATTAAATGTTTTGGGTCTTGAATTTCTCATTTTTAAGAAATTCTATTTACTTTGCAATTATGGAGTTTTATATATCTTTGTTTCAATTTTGGAATTGGAATTATACGGAATATTTGGATTATATTTGATATTGTAAATTGATGAATACTTTGGGTTCTGGATATAAATATGTTGAGACATTTGTCTATATTCTTATTGTGAATATTTTGGGTGTCAATTATGGACGGGGTAACGTCCGGATGTTATTGTGTTCGGGTTTGGGTACGGGCTGAATACCCTGGTATTTAGGGTATGTCAGGGATTATGTATACTAGATGGAGTGCTATTAGCACCACTTTATGTACCTCCCCGGATACTGGTTACTGAAATGGATACAGGATACAAAGGAACCCGGTTCACCCTTGGCAGGGTGTTACTGTAGGCCCATGCCGGGCAGTCTGCGCGCGTAGGACTTTATTCAGCGGCACATTATTGAGGTATTTTCTTTTGTGCGTGTCTGGGAGTTAGTCCCCAGTTGGGACGGCTGGTTCCCTGGCTACGTGGTTGTAAAGGAATTTTTCTCCACGTGGTCAGTCAACAATCCCCTTGTTGGATTGTTTCCCCGGTACAAGTATTGGTCTAAGAGTCTTACTAGTTATATATAATATATATATACATACGTATTACTATAATTCCTTTCTCATTTTCTTTTAAGTGAGGATCTTTCCTTACTTGCTGTGCCTACGGGCATTGCGTCGGGAAACAGTTGGTTGGGAAATTTGGGTTTTCTTGGTTTTTAGTCGTTTTAGTTTTATATTTTTCCTTGTTGGGATTTTCTTAGATTTTACATTTATGTTATTATACATATATATGTGGGTGTGTCTATGGATTTTATTTCCAGGTTGGTTTTATTTGGATATGTGCACCGGGACAGTGATGCACAGGTACAGATTTTAAATTAAGGTTTGAAACTGTACAGGTTGGGTTCCAGGAAAAAGGGAAGTTATTCAAATGAGTATTGCTATATTTTACTTAAATGAGGAATTTTTGGATGGATTCCAATCCATGGTTTTTATTTTAAAGATTCAGTATTTAAGTTGTGGTTTCCAGAATTTTACGGAAGTAGCAAAGCTACAGTTTTCTTTATGGTATTTCAAGATACGAATTTAATAGAATTGTTTTCAAGTATCTGATCGTATAAATATATATGATTATACAAGGATTTTTGTTGCATAAAGCTTGTCATTATTTGCGAAAACGGAGGGGGTTATTATGTTCAATGAAAAACGATGTTTAAAGTTTGATTTTTCGTCCACTCACATTTTCTGTTTTGCGCCCCCCAGGTACTAGATCCCGAGGTCAAGACCACCACGTCGAGGCATCACGGCTAATGGCTCCTGTAGGAGTTTTCTTGTATTTATACTTTGCTATCCTTTACTCAGGTTGTAAAGTTTAAATCTCTTTAGATTGCTTCGTAGCGCTCACCTAGGATTGAGGTAGAGGCCGAAGGCCTCCCTATTAATCTGTGTGCTTCTGCTTTGTGCATGCTGCCTGTTGGGAAATTTTCTGTTGTTTTTAACAGGTGGAAAATTTTGGGAAAGCCCACTTTTCAGGGGAGACTCTGTCGAATTTTCGGCAGAAGTCGACTCACCTATTTCCTTAAACCAGGGTTAAGGGGCGTTTTAGTAAAGTAAGTTCCTGCGTCGGGGTAGTGTCTGACGGGAAGCAGGGTTGGACACGAGTTCCGAGGGGGAATTCGGGTCCGGTCCTGTCATACAGTACACAGTACGTAATGAAGTATTTTCCCTACTAAATGCCTGTAACATGTAACTCATGAGCAAGGTCTTAAATATCGGAAGTTTCGAAAATATCGGTGGTTCAAAAACACGGAAATATTGATGGAAATATCGGGAAAATATCGATATCGATAAAAATAGGATAAAAACCATGGAAATTATAAGAAAAACTTGGAAATTTTTATTGAAACTTTGGAGAATGTTTATTTAGTCAATTATCTATTAGTTTATCACAAAAAATTGGAAGAAAATGCATGTCATGGTGGATTTGAGTGATTTAAGTTGATTATGTAGCAACCTGACAAATACCGTGACTTTAGAAAATATATATTAATTAGTGAAAGAAAATTAAACACACCATAATTTTTTAGTTATAATAATTTACTACAATATATTACACGTGATACATATGATAAGATATATGAGCTTTACCAAAAAAACAAAGATAAAATATATGAGTAACTTAATACTACATAGAAAGAATTTCTATTAAAGTTTAAACTTAATACTACATAGAAAGAATTTCTATTAAAACTCAATGGTGAATAATAATACAACTCCATAATATAATGAACAATATTAAAACTCAATGAGGACTAAACTGCCAGTTATACTTGCTTTTTACTTTTTACCAAACGGCTCTCTCATGCCCATTGAGATCAAGATATGCCGCCAGCTATTTAGCATTGAACATGGGTTAAAGGCTGTATCCAATCACATCTCTTCTTTCATTTGTTTATTTTTTTTGGAATACACCTTTAAACAACTTAAATATTTGAGGTAATAACTCAAATTATGTCATTTGTTAAAGGCTGCCGCCAGCTATTCGTTGCAACTAGCATCGAGCCAAGAGCCAATGGCTCTCATATGTCATTTCGCATCTCTTGGCAGGTGAGGTAATAACTCAAAAATATTTGAGAAACCCACGGTTGCAAAAATGAAGCCACTTTATCAAAATGCAATATACCCATTTTCTTGTCAAAACCGAATCCACCCATAGCTCCCTTCCTGTTATTTCGCTCAAATCTTAAACCTCTCTCTTCTCCATTACTTCTCCTTTATTCAACTCTGCATCTCATCTCAAAACTATCAACACTCAAGAGCCTTCCCTCATTTCAAACGAATTCTGTGTAGCTCTTCATGGCAGCTTCCTTCATCTCAACTTCTTCTCTTCTCTTCTGTCAAAACCGAAACCAGCATCTCCTTTTTATTTTTTTCTTTTTTTTGACGATATTATCACCATTTTAAGGAGAAACTGAACGAAAATATCGCCCCTCGATATTTCGGCGAAATTTCGCCGAAATTATCGAAAAAATTACGAAAAAAAGCTTGACCCTCACGATAATTTCGAGCCTTCAAAATCACCGAAATATCATTGACATTTCGGCGATATTTTCGAAATTTCAGACCTTGCTCATGAGTACCATCTACTAAATGCCTGTAACGTGTAACTTATGAGTACCATCCACTACCCGTGAAAAACTCCATGATCACTTTGTCATTATGTAATACACTTGTCAAAGTGATGAGAAAGATAAAGATAACGCTGCATTTGCACCAACCTTTATCTCCCCGACAGAGACTAGATGACATCTGTTACGGAAAGGTTAACCAGACTGTCCTGATTGAAAGGTACGTCGGTCCCATACTTTTATGCAAATTGATCATGCAAATTAATGTTTTTTCTGAAACAGAAACAGAAAGCCATACAAATTTCTAGTTTTGATTTGATGAGCTGTTTGGGCCCTTGGCTAATTATTTCAAGTGGACGTACGTACTTTGGTTTTGATTTGTACCAGAAGTACGTAGCCCGATTTTTGCATAAAATCTTGTTTTCCAATTATAATCCTACAAGTGCATTTATTGCCCAATAAGGCAGAGGATGGGACCAATAAATGTCTAGATCTAACCGAAATAAGCTGGCCCTGCCCTTTCCTTTTCTAATGAATTTTCCATACCTGTTCTTCACAAGTATATAGTGCAATATTAAAGTCGCTCAACTTCGAGTGTATAAAAATGTGGTATAGCAAAGGACCTATTAGTATAACGGTTTGGAGCAAATATTTTTTTCATTAAAGGTTCTGAATTCGAGTTTTAGCATTTATATAGTGTGTGTGAGTTTATTAGAGCATCTCCAACAGCCTCTTCAACCACTTTGAGATGCTCAAATAGGTGAGCCACTTCAGAAAAATTCCCTCCAACAGCCTCTTCAACCTCAGTCATCAAATCTGCAACCCCATTCTCTCTCTTCAAAACTGGTAAGTTGACCTTGCCTCTTCGAAACATTTATTTTGTTTTGGGAGAATCAAAATCATATCAAAAGGCTAAAAACATTTATTTTTCTTGATGGGTTTGATGTAAATTTCATAAATATTATTTATTTTCCAGAATATTATCTTTTAAAAAGAAGAATGTTATTAATTATTTCAAATGTTATTAATTATTATTGTTTTAAGTCAAATATTGTATTAATTGAATTGAAGAGACTGATGAGGCACAAAATATTAAAGTAGCAAATAAGACTCTTCAAATTGCCACGTAGGTCAACAAACTTCAATTTGAAGAGTTTTTTTTGCTACCATTGTTGGAGATGCTCTTATGCTATCGCCCCTTTCAATAAGAAAGATCCTAAAAAAAACTGTGGTATAAAAATGCAGTATCCCTTATCATTACTCAATCGGTTTTTTGTATTAATTTCTTACCTTATTTGCTCGTATTAATTTCGTATTTGAGCCTTGATTGCTCTCAAATTGTCATCACTTTAGCCAATTTGGTAAATTGAGTTGAGAACTTGAGAGCTTTGGATCGCTAGGTGTCGCAGTATGGGATGGTCAAAGCTAACTGTGATGCTGCTTGGGTGTCGCAGTAAAAAATGGGAGGTGTCGGATGGGTGGCTCACGATTCATATGGATGGATGGTTCAGGTTGGCGGCAAGGGCCATTCGAGAAGCATTGATGGCCTGCGTGCATTGTGGTTTATCTAAGATAGAAGTTGAATCTGATTCTTTACAAGTTATTCGTATGCTTTGTGGGGAATGGAAGATTGAGAATGATATGGAAGTCATTATTTTTGACATAAAGCAATTGGTGGAGCAATTTCAGCATTGTGTCTTCCTGTACACTACTCGTCATTGTAACAAGGCAGCCATAAAATTGCGGCTTTTGTGTTCAGGGTTGGCGGTATTCAGATTTGGGATGAATTATGGCCTGAGTGGATATTTGATATTCTTGCTAGTGATGTAAACCTTTCTATTTGTCTTTAATAATATTCTCTCATCGTTTGGCAAAAAAAAAAAAAACTAAAGGGTTTTCCCAATATCTTAATTAATCATTCATCAGTTGGTCCATCAAGTTTAATTAGAGATGCGTGTTGTAGATGCACATGCCATTTATGATATTTTTCGCATGATGGTGAAATTTGGGTAAAAAAGGAACGTGTAGTGATTTTTTCATGCTGTTGGGCGGCCCTGGGGTGGTGCAAGTGGCGCCACAGCACAGGGCCTCCGATTCTTAAGGGCCCCTGGAAAAAAAAACATTCTTTATATTATATATATATATTATAAGAATTGTATATATAATATAGCGTGCTAAATATTTGTACAAAAGTATCTGTGGTGGAGTCTTCACTTAACAGAGGCGCTCGAGTTCAATTCTTATTTAAGTAAATTTATTCGCCTTTTTATATATTTTTTTGGCATTAAACAACAAGCTTTACATAATTATATATAATTTTAAAAAAACAGAAACACCTTTAAAGAAAGGGAAACATCGAAGCTAACCACCAGGAGTATATATATCCCCCAAAGACTTTCTACTCCTCCCCTATTGTTCTTAAAATAAATAAAAAAGAAGTTTTCTCCTCCAAGAAAAGTACTTTCTTCATTCAAAACAAAACAAAAAAAAACTTCATGGCTTCTTCTTTCTCTTAAACTCTGATTTTCTAGTAAGTAATCATCTATTGAAAGTGAACTACTATTAAGGCCTAAAAAATCCAAGGCTGGGCCCAAATATATTTCTGGCCCAATACAACACTTAACCAGGAAAGAAGCCGTACTTGGGTATGCAAGAATTTGTCACTTAGCGCTTGCGCAAGTTATGGTCCACATGCCATGCCAAGTAAACACACAACCCGCCATGCAGAGAGGTCGTAACGAGCTCTTAAGACATACTGACTCTATGAACCTGCGCTTACTGTCCCGTCAAGCACCGTTTAGCTCGGCCATAGCCCATTGCAATACGGGAAAACTCGAGCACAAACACGCTAAGCAACGTGCAATGCCAAGCTAAAAACCTTTATTTTGGCACCAAGCCACGCTACAAGCTTAAGTGGGCCCAAGCCATGCGAATGCCTGGGTCTTGCTGAGAAGGTTGTGGTATGGATGGTCATGAGTGTTCATGTGGCCCATTGATGGACTAAGGAATGGAAGTTTTGGGGTACTTGAGAGCACCAAAACTCAAGCCCATTTCTTGAGCTCAAACACATAGGTAAGCAATAGAGAGAGGGAAGAAAACACATAGGTAAGCAATAGAGAGAGAGAGAGAGAAGAAAGGCCCAATGCCTTAGGAGGATACCCAACAGTCTGCAATACTTAGGAAAATCTCGCACTAGCTAGGATGCCCAGTGCCTTGACAAAAACGAAGGGAATAAGTTGTTTCTAGCAGCTTGACGAAACCATGAAGACTTAGTTGGCCGCTGGAGATAAAATGCCAACGACCCAATACCTTAGAAAAAGCCTAGACCAGTACCCTATAAAATATCTAGTGTAAGACCCGTGTCTTGGGAAGCAAGAACGGTGAGCAATCCCACATCGCTCGGGGAGGGAAGGGTGATGTGCCTTATATGTGTGGGCACGTCTCTATCTAGCAATAGGCCTTTTGGGAGCTCACTGGCTTCGGATTCTTTGGAACTCCGAAGTTAAGCGAGTTGGCGCTAGAGCAATTCTCGAATGGGTGACCCACTGGGAAGTTGCTCGTGAGTTCCAAGAAACAAAACCGTGAAGGCAGGGGCCCAAAGCAGACAATATCGTGTTAGGGGAGTCGGGTCGTGACATAATGGTATCAGAGCCTGACCCCGACCGGAAATGTGCCAGCGAGGACGCTGGGCCCCAAGGGGGTGGATTGTAAGACCCGTGTCTTTGGAAGCAAGAACGGTGAGCAATCCCACATCGCTCGGGGAGGGAAGGGTGATGTGCCTTATATGTGTGGGCACGTCTCTATCTAGCACGAGGCCTTTTGGGATCTCACTGGCTTCGGATTCCTTGGAACTCCGAAGTTAAGCGAGTTTGCACTAGAGCAATCCTAGGATAGGTGACCCACTGAGAAGATATTGCTCGTGAGTTCCCAGAAACAAAACTGTGAGGGCGGAGGCCCAAAGCGGACAATATTGTGCTAGGGGAGTCGGGTCGTGACATCTAGCATCGTCAAAAGCCTCAAAACCAAGCCAAATAGCAAGCCACTGCAAAAACCAACGGAGATTCATGTGCACAGGAGGAATACCCATTATGCTAACGCCTTTACCCCCTACTTTTTTCTTCTGCAAGCTCTAATAGGAAAACCAGGGTAAAAAGAGGGTGGTGCCTCACCCACATGAGGAAGTCCAACTGCGTGAGGGTCTTGGAATCCCAAAAAGGCCTCAGGCCTATGTGCTCAGGCTAAGGAAGTTTCACTAAACAAGGTTGATTGGAAGAAGGTGAAGAAAAAGAGGAAAGGTTGGCTTGATGAAATTAGGAGGTTTAGTGCCTATAAAAGGAAGCACCCTCCACCTAGTAGCAACAACACAACCCAGAGCACGACCAAGCTTTGTCAAGCAGAAATTTGCTCAAGACACCCTACCCTCCTTTTCCATAGCTCATTCTCTTCCTCAAGCCAAAACCCACCAAACCTCTCCTTCCCTGCTCTGGCCCTTTACTTTCCTGAAGAAACCCAAGCTCTATCTCTCTATTGCTAAACTCATGAATACTTAGCTCTTATGCCACAAGCTTCTCAAGCCAAGCCATATTACTAATCTATCTTTACTGTCTTCTTTATTGGTGAAAGGAACCGAAGGGCTTCCTAAGGCTTCTCAAACCTTTCAAAGCACTCTCGGGGCCTGATTTTTGAACTCAGGCACAGGAGAAATTTCAGTAGTTGCACTTTACAACATTGACCCATTCGTCAAGGCTCTTGGGAAGAAAAAGACCCTTACAACTACTAAAAAGCATGATTATGAACATTTGATTGATGATTTCTCTTCTAAAAATTCAAGAATATCAATTTTCAGACATTAGTATTGTACTGGCTGTGTTTTTTTTTCTTTTGGGAAAAAAACTCTCGTAATTGTTTTAATTCTTCAAATAAAGACAGCAAATACAATGTGAATGATTTTTGGATAGTCAGGTATGTTTTTGTTGTTGCTTTTGTGTTTAATGTAATATAATCTAATTTGTTTATGACATTTGTGTGCAACTACTCTTTAATTTGTGATTGCCAATTTTTTTTTTCCTATTAAACATAGATTGCTTATTGGAGGCAGCAAGGGACCTTATAGGGGCACAAGGAGTTTATTTTTGTACCAAACATACTAATATTTAACTTTATCAAATGGAAACATTTAAATTTTTATGAATTTGATTTCCGATTGTCATTACATGTTTGTTGATGGTGACTTTTAGTTATAAAAAAAAATTATTTATGACATTAAGTTATGGCAAGTTTTTATTTATAGTATTTTCGTATTAGATTATGTGAGGCCCCAATTTAAGTTTCGCACAGGGCCCTCAAAATCTCAGGTACACCATAAATTCCGAGTAACTATATATAGTGTAGTATAATAATATAGTCACGTGGTATAACATGTTTATGTATTATAATATATAAGCAGAGATTTATTGATACTATTCTCTAAAAGGAGAAAATATCAATCATGTCGTCTACCTATATTATAACGCGAGGAATGCTAACAACCTTCTCTTCAACCTTCTCTTTTGAACATTCTCACTTCTTTTATGACACGTGTTAATTTCCTTACACTTAAAATCATGTCATTAATGCAAAGGACCCACTATATTGTTTTAAATGTAAGAAAATTGACATGTGTCATAAGGAGAAGGGAGAAGGTCCAAAGGAATAGTTTAGAGAGAAAATTGCTAGCATTCCCCATTATAACACATAGACAAATCATACTACATGGCTGTATTATGTACCATTCAAATACTACGTGGCGGTATTATGTACCATTCTATAATTTCTGGAGAATTCCAAGTCTTCTAAAAGAGGTTCCATGTGGTTTTGTCAGGCTGTGTGGTCTCACTGTTTGGTACAGAGCTGATATTATCATGAAGGAGAGGTCCCATCTAATGCTTGGCCTGTTGTTTCAAGTTGTATCAGTTATTAAAATTTGGAGACCCATCGACCGAAAACAGTAGAATAATCCCGTAAAGAACGAAACAATTCATATATATATTACTATTCAAAGTGAGTATGCGACCTAAATGATAATGAAGACCGCGTGGAGCAATTTTTTGTGATTTGAAATTAATCCTGATTTTTAGACCGTTCATGAAGACGTCGTGGAACATTTTCAAACCACCAACTATTTTCTTCTCTTCTTATAATTATTAAAGTGTGTTGCTATTTCCATTCATTTGTCATATTTTCTCACTCACCTTATCTTCAAAATTTTAAAAACAAAATTACCTTTTTGTAAAATGACTTTTGACACCCTGTCTTATTTTCCGTAACCCACTTATTCTCCCTTCATCCCTGTCATACACCACCCCGCGGACCAAACTCGAAGCTCAGTTTGCAGTCCCTTCAGTACAAAGCCATTGACCCACAAAGAAGCTGTCGCAATTGATATTAGGGTTGATAGAAAGGAAGAAATCAAAACTCCAATTGAACTTTTCAATGACAAAAGTACACGTATCACCCTCCTGAATCGCATACTGGGCTAGTTTGTTTGTTTCCAAATCCAACTGCAACATTAACACATGTGTTACAAATGAACTACGAATCTTTTTTAATATTTTTTGTGAAACTAAAAATAAACAATTTTAAAGGAAATAAAAAATTGAGTTAGGAATAAATCTTATTGCCAAGTTGTATACTCTCAGCCATAGAAACCATTATATATATGTAATTATTCAATGTTTTTATAGTAAGAATTCTGTTTAGTGTCTAGGTAATGAGATTTGACGACAGTGCACAACCATATTTTTAAGTAGAGATGGTATGGCTAGTTACAAGCCGGCTTGTCCAATGTCACATGTTTTTCGGGAATTTTTCTGGAATTGTGATTGAAGAAAAGAATTGGAAGACGAATAGGAAGAGGTTGTTGGGTTTGTAACTTAAAAGAGACTAGTCAATAAAACAAGGTATGGTTGTATGGGTCCTAACAAATGGTAACAAAACCCATAACCAGAATATGTAAATTTTATCACATTGAATGATTTCTCTCGTGGACTCTTGGAGGATGAAAATGCTTATGTTATTAGGCAAACAAAGTTCTACTCTTGGAGGATGAAAATGCTTATGTTATTAGGCAAACAAAGTTCTACTCCGTTGGAGATGCTCTAAAATGGTGGAGGAGTTTTAAGTCATAACCATTATGTTTTTTTTAGGGACTTGAAAGAAATTTAATGTAGCATTTGTTTTATGTCGGTATGGCATAGCTACGAGGAAGAGAAACCTTATAATGCAACTAGCCAAGATAAGTTGCCCGCACGACGCCCCAAAAAGTGAGACTCCACCAATCAGAATGGGTTATAGAAGAATTAATAATAGGAAAATGCTAGGCTTAATTATCACATTTTTATACCATATTGTATACTACCTCTCTAATAGAGGTGGAACCTATTGTATTGATGGGCTTCATCTCTATTAGAGAGGTGGTACATAGTTTGATATAAAAAAGTGGTAAGCCTAACATTACCCTTAATAATATTACAAGGGACATTCAAACTTTATTTCTTTTTTATTTTATTGTTTTTGGAATTATGGAGAGAAATATTTTAACTACTTCTATTTAACCACATAAAATATAAGCTATAAATGAGTAATTTTTGTATGTTCGAGGCATAAAGTATTTATGTCTTATGTGTATTAAAAAATATTTTCACATGGGACTCTGGTGTACCCGCACATACACAAATTTGTCCTTTCTCCGTCGCCCCAAGTATATATATATATATATATATATATATATATATATATATATGTTACAACGTCAATATATATACAGAGACGTGCTTTGCCTTCTTCACTGCAAAGAAGGTTAGACAAGTAGTTTGGTTTGGAGGTCAGGTTAGGTGAGGACCAGCAAAAGATGGCGGTGGTCAACTTGAGCGTGAGGGAGTCAACGTTGGTGAAGCCAGCGGAGGAGACGCCGAGGCGGGTGCTGTGGATGACCAACTTGGACCTGGTGATTTTGGGCAACCACACGCCAAGCGTATACTTCTACAGGCAGAACCAAAACGGTGTGCACGGTCATCATAACAACTTCTTCGACCCGCAGGTGCTCAAGCAGGCGCTCAGCAAGGCCCTCGTGCCCTTCTACCCGTTGGCAGGGCGCCTCGGGAAGGACGGCAACGGTCGCAGCGAGATCGACTGCAATGCGGAGGGCGCGCTGTTTGTCGTGGCGGAGACGGGCTCCTCCATTGACGATTTCGGCGACTTTGCGCCGACTCTCGAGTTCCGGAAGCTCATCCCAGCCGTTGATTATTCGACAGGGATATCAACTTATCCCCTCTTGGTGTTGCAGGTATGTTTAAGATCTCTAGTGTCGTTTCATTACTTGATCTTGACCGTAGATTAAACGCTTCGCTCAACATTTCACCCAGCTGACTTGGTTGAATGATAGTTCATGATGGAAGTTATTTTATTTTATTTTATTTGGTAATTGGAGGGATAAAAAAACACACAAAAAAAGAAGAAAGCAGCCTAAGCATGTGGTGCCACACTTTATCATGAGATGATATTTGTATTTATTTATTAATTGATAATAAACAATAGATTGGAAAAATATTAACACCTAAAGTTGCTGCTGAGAGATGAGAGAAAGTTATTGTATTAGGTAATTCCTAAAATATATATTTCGGAACAATTATTGCCTAATTTTCATCACATAGGCGGTAGCTGTACGACCGCATAAAATCATAGCTGAGAAATATTAAAAAAATATTGTCGACCCAATTCGAGCATGTGCGACACTTTAATATCCAGGTAATTATGATGGGACGATAAGCCAACGTAGTTTAACTCGGTAAAAAAAAGTCTAGTATGTGTATTTGAGAAACCCTCATTCTGACAATAACAGTCAGCTTTCGCTTGTTTACTGTATGTCCTTGGGCTACTTACATAGATTCTCTTTTATAGATAAATTATTAGAGTAGTGTTTCTTTGGCCACCAGGAATCTGTTACCCACCTTTGGATTTAAATCTAAAGCGCCCACCTACTTTACACTCCTTTTAAGAAGCTGTTATCGTTGGATTTAAATCCAACTACGGTGGGTCACGGATCCTCACTAGATGACCAAGAGATCACTACTCTAAATGATTGAGTGCGGTTGGAGATCACTACGATATAATTTGGGCTCAACCGAAAAAACTGTGGGGTTGGTAGGTACTTTAGGAAAGCAGAGCACATGATAAGATGGGATCCACTCTTCCACAATATCAAGTGGCTGATTTATGTGCAGATGTCAAATCCATGTACTTCAACTATCTTTGGTTAGTACTTTTGGAAAACTGGCGAAAAGTTTTGATGTTTACACATACAAAAGTTACGCTAGCTGCCGATCTTGATTCTAAGCATGATTCTCCATTTTTCTATTTATGGGTAATTAAAGAAAGAAGTGTTTTTTGTTTTTTGTTTTTTGTTTATGGTTACATTGGAGTTCGACTCTGGGTTTGGAACTGGGGTGCAATGGGGGGAAAGGAGAAGCCACTACCACTGTGGTGGAAACCATTGGCAAGAAAGAAGTGTTCTTTACTTCGAAGAACACCATTTTAACTGTACAAGAAAAATGTAACAGTCCAAACTGCATTCGTCTGTCTACTTGTTGCCACTTGGATGAGATTATTCTTTCAAGCTAAGTTATCGTCTTCCTGTTATATCTGAGCGGATGCATTTTCTTTTTGGTGGATTAGAGAATAGTTTTACCTCACTGTAGAATTCGAAGTGCTCACCCTTTCCTTTATTTCTCTTGCTCATAATATCATCCGGGACAATTCTTGAACCTGATATGACTTAAACTTACAAAGTATGATTCTGGTTTTACTCTGTTTATGCATCAGGTCACATACTTCAAATGTGGTGGAGTGTCACTTGGTGTTGGCCTGGAACATCGTGTAGCAGATGGCCTTTCTGGTCTCCACTTTGTAAATACATGGTCTGATATTGCTCGAGGTCTTGACCTTACAATTCCACCATTCATTGACAGGACATTACTTCGTGCCCGAGACCCACCAAAGCCTGCATTCGATCACATTGAATACCAACGTGATCCACCCATAAAAACCGGTACAAAAGCTGTAGGTGATGAGAGCGCAACGGTATCCATTTTTAGATTGACACGGGAGCAGCTCAACATCTTGAAAGCCAAGTCTAAGGAAGATGGGAACACAATCAACTATACCACATATGAGATGTTGGCAGGCCATGTTTGGAGATGTGCATCTGTGGCACGTGAACTTCCTGATGATCAAGAGACCAAACTACATATTGCAGTTGATGGAAGGTCCAGACTGCAACCCCCACTCCCACCTGGTTTCTTTGGCAATGTGGTTTTTGCAGGTGCACCAATTACTGCATCAGGGGATCTCAAATCAAAACCAACATGGTATGCTGCAAGCCGTATTCATGATACTGTTGTGCGTATGGACAACGATTATCTTAGATCAGCACTGGACTATCTTGAATTTCAGCCTGACCTGTCACCCCTTGTTCGCGGAGCTCATACTTTTAGGTGCCCGAGACTTGGAATAACTAGTTGGTCTAGGCTGCCGATCTATGATGCTGATTTCGGTTGGGGTCGACCTATTTTCATGGGGCCTGGTGGAATGGGATATGAGGGGTTGGCTTTTGTGTTACCAAGTGCAACAAATGATGGAAGTTTATCAGTGGCCATTTCTCTGCAATCTCAACATATGAAATCATTCTCCAAGTTGTTGTATGAGATATAAGGAAATGAAATGCGTCGAATGGGGCAATACGTTGAACACACTTTGGGCTTCTGTGTGTGTCCTCTGAGTTCTGGACTTTTCATTAAATCTAGCCTAGCTGATCCGAAAGCAGCTGTTTTCGAAAAGTGTATCTGTTTTAGAAACAACATATAGTACTGATACTGAATAAGATTCTCAGAGTATCTGTAAGCTTTGTTTATTGCTGTGGAGGACTTCTTTTTCGGAGTATCTGTAGTTTACTGTGATTCTTAATAAGATTTTCTTTCTCCATGAAACAAAAACATACTGAATCACTTTGGTTGCACACAGTTTGGTTATACTTTCAGAAATTTTGGTTCAATGCAAGAGCATTTGTAGTTTTTTTATTTCTCACTGTGAAAAAGGATCAAGAGGTTCTTCTTCTGGAGACTTCAGTGTCAAGTCTGCCCATTTGCTGAATTTTCCCAAATGAGAATTCCCAGCTGTTCGTTCCTTTGGAAATCCAAATTGCCTCCTAAAGACAAATGCTTTCTTCTTCAAATAAGTAACCAAGGAACAAGACTTAAGAGGCATATGGTTTCTGAGTAGTCTAGAAGGAGATCTTGTTACCCCCAACAACAATCGAGCAGAAGCGCCACTAACGGGCAATACAAGATTATTTCCCCTGTTTTGAGACTTATCTTTTACCATGCATGATTATCAATTAAGAGCATCCGCAATAGTTGTTCAATAGTTCAATAAATTGATCTTTTTTGGCATCTATTAAATTGAACTGCAGTTTTACTTGAAAAGGTACAGTTCAATAGCTTCAGATCAATAGTTATATCTACTTACACGTTTTTTTACATACTTAAATAAAATAAAGGGATAAATTTAATAACACTAAAAATTGTACCGTTGCAATATTCTTAAAGAGATCTTTAAAAAGAGACCAATTTTGAAAAAAAAAATAATTGATGTATTTTTTTATTGCATTGAACTATTGAACAACCATTGCAGATGCTCTTAACAACATAATGCATTAATTACTGTATTTTTTTCCATTTTTTATTGGCATGTGAGTTCCATGGTTAGCCTATTGCAATTGCAATTTTATCACAAAGAACCTTCTATTGCAATGAACTAAATCACACCATTGCAAGTGAAATTTTAGTGTTTTAGTTCAATTTCATGCAATAAAATTGCATTGATCATAACCATTGCAGATGCTCTAATGGGCAATTCCTCTTTTAGCGCCACTAATCTGGCCAAATTCTGATTACGTTATATCAAAATAGTGAGCCCAAGCCATCAATTGGCCCAATTCTATTATTAATTCCCATGGATTGAAAATAGGCCCAAAACACAAGGATGTAACTGAAGCAATTAATATTCTTTTACAAAAACTCAAAATCAGATGAGCTTACTCTCATCTTCGCATGGTATCCGAGTTTCTCCTCTTCTACTGCTGCACGTAAGATATAGTGCATACTTTAAATTTCTTTTCAAAGGTCTCATGGCATAGTATTAATTTTCACAAATCCACAAATCAGTTTTGGTTGTTCAAATTTAGCTTTGTTATTAGGTTGATGAAAAATACAAACAATGTGTTGATGAAAGCGTGTATTTTAAAGCCAATGAGCCAAATATAGGTCCCCAACCACGGTGTATGAAATAATTGTGTCGTTTTCACTATCATGAGACATCGGTTTAGGGAATTACTGTCGTGTTCAAAGGTTAGTCATTCATATACACATACATCTCCTCAGTCATTGACTGCTCACTAATTACAAAAAAAATATGTACATTGTAACACAAAATATCTAGTCTATATGAAGCCTCACAAATTCTGCCCATTCCTTCCTAACTTCATTAATGTCTTCTTGGGCATACGAAATGGGTTCTTTTTTCTTCTCAAACTGCAAGAAATAAATAATGATTATTCAAAGATACAACAACCGACGTGTTATAGCAATACAAACGACGGCAATTAATAAACCGGCCTAAAAAGCCGGTCGCGTTATAAAATACAATAGACGGTTTTTCCAATTACAGTTGTTGTAGTTTACAAAAAACCCGGAAATTAAATCTTAAATTTAGTTTTTTTAACTTCTTCTCAAATTCTAGGGTGGGATCCCTAATTATATCTCTCATAAAATGCATCATGTAGTAGCCACACTCTACATTAGTTGTTTGCTTTGGAGTGCCTTGTAGAGTTTTCCAAATGGCTAATTTGCGAGATTGTTTGCTTACGTGTGCGTTATACATTTTGATTGCACTGTTTCAAGACAACAAGGTGTTAATGAAAAATATTTTAGCTTACGAACACACGTTACAATTTAGTAAATCAACTTACGCATTCACTATATTTTTGCATTCCTCGTCAACCATGCACTGTGATAATGAATTCATATAATATAAGGTCTCCTGTTGTGGTCTCACAATTATCAACACCCAATGACCCCTACACAAAATGAGGAGAGGTTAAATAGTTTAGAGCTACTACCTAATTACAAAGAAAATTTTGTTAATGGGACTAACCCTAGATTATAAGGCACCAAGAAAATTTAATCCCAATCTGCACTTTTCCTGTTGATTTGCTAGATGCAGTAATCTTTAAGTTAACGGTCCAGATTGAGCGCTAACTTGTGCTGGGTCGATAGGGCCAACAAGGTTTATCATATTTGACATTTTTAAAAAGTCAAATAGTCACCTAAATATATGAAACAATGGGTGGGTTGGTGTTGTATATGATTACGTGGGGCAGATTTTTGGGGTGTTGTAGTAGTAGCACATCACAATGACGAGACCTTTCCCTTGCCAATCACGTAAAGAGAGCAAAAATCTAGTGCCCCTCTTGACACTGTGCTTGGAACGTCTGTGAGTTTGAATCTTTTGGTGCAAAAAGTAAATTTTTTTTTTTTTTTAAAAAAGGAAAATTTTGGAATTAGGATTGAATTTAGTAGCTAATTAAGATGATTATGATGAATTAATTAATTAATTAATCACCTGAAAAGGCCACTTTTTGTTGGTGTACCAAGAACCAAAATCTCAACTGAGTTAGTGACAACGTAATTGATGATTTCTTTTGGAATATCAGTATCCTCGAGTACGACTTCATTGCATTTTTTCTGTTTCAAAGACATCATTCACAAGCAAAGACGGCCCCACTAGGCAATAGCATTGTATATATATTTTGTTACTTTTAATTAGGCAATAGTATTGTATATATATTTTGTTACTTTTAATTGATGGATCCAGATCCTCTCGGGTTTTTCCTGCTATGATTTGCTTGACTTGCAATTAAATTACTTGGTTTGTGTAGTCGTAGGAATTAAAATTTGTTTAATTTTTCCATATAACAAAAACAAAACACCAACAATTTGTAACCACATAAATAATATTGGGAAATAGCGAAAAATGCCACTGCTTTCCTAATTTTATCTGAAAATACCACTCTTTTCCCACACATTTTACAAATATCTCCTATAAATACATACTTATTGTACACTTATTGCCCACTTCACACTTTTTCTCACTTTTTCTTCTCTCTTTGCTCTCTCTTTGCTCTCTCTTTGCTCTCTCTCTCTCTCTCTCTCTCTCTCTCTCTCTCTCTCTCTCTCTCTCTCTCTCTCTCTCTCTCAACACGCTCTCTCTCCATCGTCTCACCACCACCACTCTCTCAGCGCTCTGCGACCACCACCATTCTCTCAGCGCTCTGCAACCACCGCCACTTTCTCTCTCAGCGCTCCGCTACCACTGCTACTCTTTGTCTCAGCTCCGCGACCACCACCAGCTGCAACATCGAACAAGTTTTGGCTCCAAGCTTCAAGTTCCACCCAACAGACAAAGAACTCGTCATTTACTACCTCAAGCGCAAGGTCTGTCGAAAACCCTTCAAATTCAATGCGATTTCCGAGTTCAACATCTACAAAAGCGAGCCTTGGGACCTCACAGGTAATACCCACCTCTCCAATTTATTTATTTTTAAAATTTTGTAACTAGGTTTTTTAATTTTTGTGTAAAATTTGCTTCTTAAGCTTTGGGTGCACCTTGTCTTCTAGGGAATGTTCTGGCATAAATGGTGATCTCTGTGGTTCCAAGCATATAGGAAAGTCAAGTGGATGCTATTAAAAAAACTATGCCTGGGGTATGATTCGTTTCATATGATTTGCATTTTTGCTTCCTTTTAATAAGTGTATATTGATATATGACTTTTGGTAGACTACTTGTTTAAAGAATTCTATTTTCCCTGGATGTTCTAATATCTTTCACATCTTAACAACTCATGGTGGTTTCTCTACCAAACATGTTCTTTCACATGTTAACAATTCTAGTTTATAATGTCATTGAGTACATAAAGTGTGGCTTGGAGCCAGCATTTTTGTTCCTTTAGGCCTAAGAACCTGTTGCGTAGACTAAGTTGTTCACTTCAATGTCCCATGCTGGAGAATTGTCAAAGGGGTTGGATTTTACTATTATGGGTTATTGTTATGGCTTCTCTCTTTTTGCCTGGAAATTATACCAGTATAGAGAAAACATGGCAGCATTTCAAGTGAGCATTTGCTTTCAGTTTCGGAAGGTATGAGGGTTGATAATTGCCGAATTGAGATAAAGAACTCGGACCCGAAGATTGCGATCTTGAGGTTGGTATCATATATTTTTGAATCTTCGATTTTTCTTGAGGATTTGCTCTTGATTCCACTAGGGGACATATCAGAGGGAAATTACAAATGAACACTTGGTTTCAATATTTGTACTCATAAAAATTGGCCAATTAAATAAGACAACATACCAACAGATGGTCAAAATTTTCATCTTTTCTATATGGTTTTGCATGCATAGCTGATGTCTTGTATGATTCTTAATTATACTGATTACTTGATAGATAAATGATACCTTTCATTGCTTAGTACCAACAGATGGAAGATCCTCGAGGCCAATGATAATAGCAGTGATTTTTTTAATTTTAATTTTAGTATTGTTCTGATGTGAAAAAATATAGTAGCTAATAGTACTGTAGTACAATTCCCTTTGATTTTCAACTGGTCTCAGTTCCTTGAATTATAATAGGCATTAATTATTGAAATGCATGTTTTAAGCTACATGACATTGAAAAGGCAGAGAGAAATTTAGTGACCTTGCCCTGCTCCACTTCATGCCAAATGTTTAGGTCTAATTTGTGCACTTCGATTTCCTGCAGATTGTGAATGAATGGTAGATGCATGAGCCACAATATTCAAGTTAACATTGTGATCAAATTCTTCTTGCTGCAGCAGAACCAGCATATGAATGGACAGAAAGAAGCTGACATCAAGTTCTTCTTGGAAGCACACTTTGGTATGATAAATATATGATATTTGTTCTGCATGATCTCTCTCTCTCTCTCTCTCTCTCTCTCTGTGGTGTAAACATTTGATTTATAAAATTTCCTTCATTTGTTTTTTGTTTTCAACAGGTCAAACCATGTTTTGCCTTGTAAGCCTTCCGTGATCACGCTAGACATCAAGAAATCATTGTACAAAAAATTATCGAAGTGGTTACATGCTAAATCTTCTATGGGATTGGTGTGTACAGCCTTTCATTTTCTTTTCCTTGAAGGAGAACCCTTTTAGTGCTTTAACCTTGTCATTTTGGGAGCTCGTATCTAAATGTATATCCACTAGTTTTCTTGATTTTGCAATCCACTGAGTTCTAAACTTCTAAGTGGTTTTGTAGTAAGTGCACCAAGTCATAGTAATGAATAGGATGCTGAATTGAGCTGTGAGTCTTCTAGTAAATTTAAGGTTGTGCTTTATTATATTTAGGGCATGCATGAAGAATTAAGTTTAAATGTTTTTAGAGGTATTCCTATGTGTCAAGTTAAATTGATTTTTGAGAGTTATGAGTCGCATTATTGGTATCAACTATGTTAATAGGATTGCTTTGGATAAAGGATGGGATGAGATTCATTGTTTAGTATCAACAGATGGCAAGACCCACGAGGTTGATGATAAGAGCAGTGATTTT
Source organism: Prunus padus (assembly GCA_024362665.1). Lineage (NCBI taxonomy): Eukaryota > Viridiplantae > Streptophyta > Magnoliopsida > Rosales > Rosaceae > Prunus > Prunus padus. Next base: position 18,704,994 of record JANFAM010000010.1, on the reverse strand, counting down.
TTTAATTTTTAATTTAGTATTTTTCTAATGTGAAAATAGTAGCTAATAGTACCATATAATGCTATGTAATAATATTTCTTCAATTCTTATACAAGTTGTTGTACAAGGATCATTGGCAAATATATCAATCATATTGAAGAGATACATATATGGTGCCTGTTGTACTTTATTTATATGATAATCCCTACTACAAAAATCGCAATAGACGACGGTAATTTACCGTCGTAAATTTAGTTTTTCAACCGTCGAGGAATCGGCCGACATATTTTACGCATAAAACCACGACGGTAAAATCCCGTCGTCTATTATTTATACAGACGACGCTTTTACTCAAAACCGTCGTCTATTAATTTAAAGACGACGGTTTTTATGAAATACATGACGTCTATTATATGTAAAGACGAGGGTTTGTAAGAACTGTCGTCTATTATGAAATAACAGTCGTCTATTATATGTAAAGACCACGGTTTTTATGAAAAACTGTCGTCTATTATATATAAAGACGACAATTTTTATGAAAGAAATGTCGTCTATTATATGTAAAGAAGATGGTTTTGGGATAGAATTGTCGTCTATTAATGTAAAGATGACGGTTTTTTTGAAAGAACTGTCGTTTATTATATCCAAAGATGTAGTAATTTTACATTTTATCTTTTTTTTTTCTTGCTTCCAATGGTTCTCTACAACGATTTTAGCTAAAAAAACAACCATAATGCTTTGTGAACAATAAATTCAGCTCCAAATAATCCACATCATACAATAAATACACTCAAGAATAATTTGTTTCATAAAACTTGAAGATTCAATAATAATTACATAGTTTACCAATCTTCATTCCTATATATCCATACAAAATATCATATCCATAATATTAAACTATAATTAGAAAAAGAGGGGCTAATCAATTTGTTCTTGTGTGTATGAGTTAGCGTTGCCTTCTTGCACTGCAAAACCAGGATTAAAAAAAAAGAAGCAAGTTTTAGTCAGAGATACATTTATAAACCTTTTGCAACTATAACAGGATTAAAAAAAAGAAAAAAGAAACAAAGCCAGAAGAAGGGAGCATAACTTATTTGGATTTCCATATTGAAACTGCAAATGTTCAAACAAATTAACTTCAATAATTTGAGAAACTGAAAACCGGAATGAAAGATTAGAATATGAGCAGCCGGAATGAAATGTACCTCTGACTTGGAGCAATATGATGGAGACAGAAAACTTTAAGGTTAGAATATGAGTTGAAGAAAGATAGCGAAATGTTATATATATATATGGTTTAGGGCAAATTCGAAAAATTACAATTCGCGGTCAAATATTTCAAAAGATCGCGTTTTTAAAGACGACGGAAAGTAAAATTAAAACGTCGTATAAATTAAAATATACACGACGGTTTTTAAATAATAGGGACGTTATAAATATATACTACGTCGCTTAGTTACAAAACAAAGTCGTTGAAAAATATTTTCACAACCCTCAAAGATAAAACCGACGTCTTAAATAAAAATAACTACAGAGAAATAGAAATTTGTGTTAAACAAGAAACTAAATATGCAATCTTTACGGGGAACTCAGTTGTTGTTTTACACCAAACCGAAGTTCTTAGATAGGTTGGGTGTAAAAACACAAGCGAGTTCCAAAGAAAGACATCTTGCATATTGAAACCATTCGAGAGATGTGAGAATTGAGATATCTTGAACGTTTGGAATAAAAACTCCAATTTAAAGGAATTATTTAGAATTGGAAAACTAAAAGTGACTTTATTACGACTTGGAAACCGAAAAGGGCCTTTATTTCGACTTGGAAACCTAAAAGCCGCCGTTTAGGTCTCAATTTCGCAGATAAAGTGTGACGTTTCAGTTCGAAAGTTTGAAGTTGAAACCTACAACGACGGTATTTATGTTTTCCGTCGTCGTTTGACTGACGTTTATTTCGACTTTTGTTGTTGCGCTTGTTTTAAACAACAACGACGGTATAATTAATAGAAACGACGTGAAAATGATTTACAACGGCGATATAATTAATAGAAATGTCGTATTATCTGAAAAACCACGACGTTATATTATATTATGACAACGTGGTAACGATTTACCACCACCTTTTATTTATAAGAACTGTCGTAGTCTAATGTGTAATACGACGTAAAATAATAAAAGACAGACGCGGTTAATTAACTTTACATGTCGATAATTATCAAATTATGATCGTATTAAATAGTACTTGATACGTCTGTTAATAATACAATTACCGTCGTGTTTATTGGATGTTCAAAACGACGGTATTATATGTAAAATGTCGTCTATAATTACTACGACGGTATATTTACACATACCGTCGTTGCTTATTTGTTATCTTTTTTCTGATCGGAATGGCATGTTTCATAAGACGACGCTTTTAAAGTTTTATGCGTCGTGTTTTAAAAATACCCAAATGAATTTCCAATTTTTAGGTGTTTTGAGATATACTGAACGTTTGGACTAAAAACTCCAATTTAAAGGAATTATTTAGAATTGGAAAAATAAAGTGACTTTATTACGACTTGGAAACCGAAAGGGGCCTTTATTTCGACTTGGAAACCTAAAAGCCGCCGTTTCAGTCCCCAATTTCGCAGATAAAACGTGACGTTTCAGTTCGAAAGTTTCGAAGTTGAAACCTACAACAACGGTATTTATATTTTCCGTCGTCGTTGTACTGACGTTTATTTCGACTTTTGTTGTCGCGCTTGTTTTAAACAACAACGACGGTATAATTAATAGAAACGACGTGAAAATGATTTACAACGACGATATAATTAATAGAACTGTCGTATTATCTGAAAAACCACGTCGTTATATTATATTATGACGACGTGGTAACGATTTACCACCACCTTTTATTTATAAGAACTGTCGTAGTCTAATGTATAATACGGCATAAAATAATAAAAGACAGACGTGGTTAATTAACTTTACATGTCGGTAATTATCAAATTACGGTCGTATTAAATAGTACTTGATACGTCTGTCAATAATACAATTACCATCGTGTTTATTGGATGTTCAAAACGGCGGTATTATATGTAAAACGTCGTCTATAATTACTACGTCGGTATATTTACACATACGGTCGTTTTTTATTTGTTATCTTTTTTCTGATCGGAATGACATGTTTCATAAGACGACGCTTTTAAAGTTTTATGCGTCGTGTTTTAAAAATGCCCAAATGAATTTCCTATTTTTAGGTGTTTTAGTTTCTGATCCACGTCGGTTTTTATATTACCGTCGTCGTTTAAAATTTAACGACGGTATTTATTTTGTCCGTCGTCGTTTTACCGACGTCTATTTCGATTTTTGTAGTAGTGAATGAATAATGATCTAGCATTTTCCTTTACAAAATAACCTTATACAAACAAGCGTTTTCCTTTACAAAATAACCTTATAAGTCCATTCACAAGACAGACTTGAAAAAACAAGTGATAAGAAACAAATATAAGTGCAATAACAAGCAATACCACCACACTACATTAGCAATACGATGGCAATACAAACGCAATAGAGTAGCAATATAATGGAAACACCAAAACTCCACATTCCCACTATAATTTCATTCCAACAAAGACTTGGAAAAAAAAGGTGATACTGGGGCACTACAGTGGCAATACCAAGGCAATATATGGTTATACTGTGGTAACACAAAAACTCCATACTGCCCCTATAATTTTACTCCAACGCATAAATGAAAATAGGTGATACATGGGCACTACGATCCTAATAAATGAGCAATACGATGGTAATACAAGAGCAAAATGATGGCAATACAAGCACAATACAAAGGCAATATATGTTCAACAAAAACATATGTTTAATATTACTGTATAGGAGACCATGTAATTACTTTGTAAACATTAAAAGAAATTTTAGTTCAATTTACTTGAAAACTTTGGGATCTTGAGCAAGGGACGGCGGTCACGTATAAGACGATTTTGAAACATACAAGACGACAGTGTAAGAGTAGTTAATTATGACGATATAGGAGTGGAAGAATGTGATTCCATTAAGGACGTCACGTCCTTTTTATAAATCAAACTCATAGTTGCTTCCCCTACAACAAATTATAATAATTAAGAAAACCAGCCCAAAATCAAGGCTTCACTTCATTGTAATGTAATGTAGATTAAGAAGTGGCAACATATATGCAATACAAAAGCAATACGAAAGCAATAAATAAGCAATAAAGTGGCAATAAACAAAAAATATGAAAGCAATAAAACTACAATAAACAAGTACCTTATGGATGTCTTTGTACTATGTTTTCCAGATTATACAATGTTCTAATTGTTGAACTATTACAATATTTAGTTGCTACAGATAATAAATCGTACATAAAAAATCAATAACCCCATGTTTGAAAATTTCATCTCGTTATAATAATGACCTAAAAAATAATATTGAGTATATTACACAAATATTAGAGGCATAAGGCTCCACAAGAAGAATACACAATATCTTAGATGTCCTTACTAATTATTGGGATCTAATAATAACAAGCATAGTCAATGATGTGTACAATCTGCTGCAAGTTTTCTTAGCATTTTCATAATAGAAGCTTTGCTTTTGACTTCAGAAGTCAGCTCAAACAACTGCTTGGCTACGCTCATTACATTATGCACAAAATGGTCTCCAATGCCAGAGTATGACTTGCACATCAGTGCCTACACAAACCAACTAAAACACATTGTGTAACTGTTAACCTCATATTTGTTCTTGACATGGAAAAGAGTTGGGTGTGACTTTTCTTTTCCTTGTGCAATCTGAAAAGAAAAAGAGAAAGAAACAAAAGTTGTCAAGACAAAATTGTAGCAAATGCAAAATTTAAAGGACTCACCATTGGAAAACAATCTGCTTTCAAATTTCAAATTACATCTCAATTTCAACCAACACTATTGCACAACTCATCTCAGAAACATGATTGAAATATTATACATCTTTATTGGCAAAGCTTACAACGCTGTTTACATTAATTTCATACAACAAACCAAAATTTGTATCAGATATAGTTATATATTATGTATAACCTCACTAAACAAGTAAAAAGAAACACAAAATCTAGACAAGTTGGCTGCATATGGTACTTAATCATTTCTCATGTTCAACACATGCACACAAAGAAAAAAGAAAATTGCTAGTGCCACCCAACAAGTTTATATTGTCATTTGACAGGGCACCTTCACAGCCTCCTGACCAACTAAAAATTAAAATTTGCATGGTAGAAGTACAATATACTATAGTTCCAGCTCAATCCCTTGTTCCATCAAGCCTCCACAACTCCAACCCTTATGCCCTCAATCCCTTGTTCCATTAAGCCTCCACAACTCCAACCCTTATGCTAAAGTAGCTCTGCTTGTGGAACATATAAAATCCCACCCTTATTAGAAAAACTCAACCAAAGAACATATATATAATGTATAACATCAACTTTTAGAATACTTGCTTCTTCTATGTTCACCTGTAACACTGGCAAATAGTTCTTTTAAAATGAAGAAAGGGGAATACAAAATTACATGAATAATAGATACACAACTTATTCACAAATACATAACCAACTATGTTTTAATGCTCATTTCCTAGAACTCTTGTGAGTGTATGGTCACATGCACAATGCAATTTAGGACCACTTGAACAAATAAGGTCAGTGAATTATGCTAAAGCTAAATATGAATTTTTGAAAAAGTAAAAACTGAACAACACTTGCTCATCTCATGAACACATAAAAACCAATTCCATTTCATTAAAACTATTGAATTCATTTTAGGATGAACTAATCTAACACAACCACTTCCAAGGAAAACTACAAGCAAATCATTTTATAAACCAATAATGAAATAATAAGTGATTCAATCTCAAGGCCTTCGTTGTTCAACTGCATGGAGTGCTCCCTTTGATTAGCTAGGCTTTTCTCAATTTCGGTTGAGACCGAATTTCTAGTTGAAAAACCTCTATCTTCTTTCCACATCTCATCATTGGCTCCATACTCAATTCTCTGTTTTTCCTCAAGCAAAGAACTGGGAGTCATACCCCTCCTTCTTAATTCCTTCATAAACATTGACTCCGAAGGTTCTTCACCTGAAACAAATATTTAAAACCATTCCCTTCACATCATTTAAGAAAAGCAACTCAGTCACTAAATTACTCCCAATTAGGGTTGTTTTTTTGCTAAGAAATACCACAAAAATTTCCCATTTGTTCTTAATTCATAAAAATTAGTTTCTCAATTTTAACTACTTAGCAATTAGTGTTTGTATCAAACACTAAGGCCAAGGAGTGACAGTTCACTCAATCTCAAACTCCTCAAGACTCACGGCCTATAAAAGAGCCATGCTTGCGTTTAAAAAAGGGGACATGAAAAGGAGAGGAGCCGCAGAGAAAAAGGAACAGCAAGACAGTAAGCAGAGAAAGCCAGTCTCAAGGTAAAAAATCATATTTTTGTGATACGAATTTCTTGTTTGCTCAAGGCTTCAGATGCATTCAGCACCCACGTTTCGATCGATCCATGAGAATTCCTGGCTATGATGATAGAAATCATCATAAGCAAAGTCAGGGATCTCTCTAAGACATGGCTCTGCTCATGTATTTCCAAAGATACATCCGACACCCGACATCCGGCATCCGGTTCCGATCAATTTATGAGGATTCCTGGCTGTGATGATTTTAATCATCACAAACGAGTCCGGGACCTCTTTCCAAGGCATTGTCCCAACAGGCAGCTCCGATCAAATGATTCCAAGATGTGCTACGCATCCAAGCCACAATGAATGGAGAACCACCATGGAGTCAAAAGCAAAGAAGGAAAGCATGCAACTGCAAGCCTCTGTGTGTGAACCGAATTTAGTCATAACCCTAGGTCAAATAATTCCTTCCATTTGGGGATTATTTGACCTAATTGGGAATTATTCAACCTAATTGGGAGTTACTCAATTTAATTGGGGATTATCCAATTAAATGGAATGTTACCTAATTGGGTTGAGAATTGATTTGGTACCTACCACAATTCCCAATTAAAGGAGGAGTTACCTAATTAAGTTAGGGATTAATTGGATACCTACCACAATTAGGGATTTGATTTAAATCCCCAATAAAAATCCCTAAATACACCAACCCCACCAACCTCACCAACCTCACCAAGGCCCCCTATAAATACTTGGCTACGCACAAGGATTGAGGTACGTCTAAATTTCTCTATGAAACTCTAGCCACCTCCTTTCTCTCCCTCTTTTACATAAGGCTTCGGCGGCCCGGTTTACACCATAAACATATATATCTCCGTACCCTAGTTAGCTAGTGTTTTTCTCATAAATTCTCGAACTAACTTAGGCATCGGAGGGCCTTTGGCCAACACCCCTGGGGTGTGGTCCTCCTATTGGTTCTATTTTGCAGGGAGAAAGAGGCGGCGAAGAAGAAAGGGGAATCTTTCCAACCGAATATTCTCGTGAGGAAATTTGCTCCCACACTCTGTATGAAGCTTTCGAAGCCATGGTGGGTTGTCTCTGTTTCTATCCCTTTGGTTATTAACCTTGGGAAGTTACAGCAAATATGAGGCAACAAAACAAAAGGGCACCCATGGCAATTGAGTTGCCTTCCACATAAAACAATTGCTGTCAGCAAGTTTCAAAAGAAATCAAATCAGACAAAAAGAAGCAAACAATGACAATTACCTCAGCAGAGATTCCAAGCGTTCCCAAGGCAAGGAGACAATTGGGCTTGTCTTTGTTTCTGTATCTTTGGTTATTGACCTTGGGAAGTTACAGCAAACAAATGACAACAAGGGATCTGTCTCTTTTGGTTCCACGTCACCTGCAAGGCAAAATCCCAAAGGCACCCAATTAACAAGAGGGTCTTCTGTTGCTCCCCTGCAAAAGCCAAATAGTTCAATAAAAAAAAGAATTAAAGAATTAAAATAAGAAGATGAGGCATGGGGATGCTACCACGTGAAGGACAAAACAAGAGAAGGAATTCTCTCTAATTGGCAACAGAGGTCAAGCAAAGTCTACGGTCTGATATAGAAGGGTTCTTTGCCTTAGTCTACTGTGGTGCGAATGTATGTATTTAAAAGGAGACACGCACAATCCTATTCGGGTCTTCAAATGCAACAAGGAACAATATGGCTTATTCAAAACCCACAAGGAGAAGGATTGCATTTGGTGGGTGCCTTAATTAAATTTGGGGCCATGTGCTTTCCACACCCAAACGACAGAAAAAAAAAAATGGCGTTTTATGGCCATGAAAAGGGGTCTGCGGCTGCCATTTCCAAAACAAAAAGGGTTGGTCGTATGACCCCTTTCTTGTTTAAAAAAATTTACAAGTCGAAAGTTTTTGGTCACAATCAACCCAAAAGAGGTGCAGCTATTAACCCTCTGAATGGGAAGACCAACGTGAAAAAGAGGAAGCCCAATAACTCATTTCCTTCTTTAAAGTTGAATGCAAAACAAAACAGATGTCTTAATATGCAGCGCAACAAGAAATGAAAAGGGGAAAGACAAGAAGTCTTCACACACCCGCATATGCATGTGAGGAAATTTAAATTGCAAATTGCCCTGATTGCACAATATGTCTGCCCTGCAATATATGGCGGCCAAATAAAAAGGTAGAAAGCCTTTGCTGATAATTCCATAAGGTGATGCGAATTCTTCTGATGCTTCTGTCAAAAAGTGCTTCAGAGCCCATCAAAGCTGATGCTAATGGTGTTCCAGCTGTGGAAGAATCAATGGAGGCCAATTGCTGCTTGATGCGCCAGAGATATGTTTCTTCATATGCTATGACTTATTTTTTTTTGGTCAAAATGCTATGACTTATTGCTACACACAAAGGATGATGGAGGTTAGCTTTATTGTTTGCAAACTGACAAAATAAAGATGGGGAGCAGAGAAAAAAAGTGAAAAGGAAGTCAGACAAGAAAAAAAAATTATTAAAGAAGGCATCTCATTCAAAATATCTAGTCGAGGTGCCGACTTCTTTTATGACGGGTTTTCTCAAGTTCTCTCTTTTGGCACGCAGAACAAAGAAGCTGGGTTGTTTTGTTCCACACAGATGTTTTGTTCACGACAAAAACCCAGTTTAAGATTAAGAGGACTGGTTAGAAGCCGCTGCACCTTCCACGACCCCATGATCCACTGTTGACTTGTCTCATATCTCAAGACTAGATGGCCTCAAAATACAATGGGCTCATTTATTACAGGCTCCAAGCTAAATAGATTTGTCTATTTAAGAAAAAAATCCAAATGGCAAACAATTTGTGCAAAGCCTAAAATTCACAAATTATGAATTAATTGGCTCAAATAAAAAGCCGTTGATTCTCAAATTGTCAAGTGGTACAAAACCACACTAAATCTCAAGTGGTACAAAATCATGTTTGAGGTCCGAAACAAATTATTGGGTTATCCAAAATGATCCATTAATTCGAAAAAGCACAAATGCCTATGGATCAATTATAAATCCTCACAACCATATTTGGTTCCAAATGCAAATATGAATTTTAGAAAATTAGTTGGTTAATCAAAATTCCTCATTATTTTTCTTGGACATTGATAATTAAAAAAAATGGTACAAAACCATTCCACATGGGTCAAATTCAAATATCTCTCAAACACAAATTCTTAATTAGTGGGCCACACTTACCCATTAATTTCCAATTTTTAGAAATACGTCGGTTTGATCCCTATAAAAGGGTACGTAGGTAGTCTCGCATTACAATAGACGCAACCACAACCAAATACAAATTTCTTATACACGAATTCTAGATTAGTGGGCCACACTTAAGCATTAATATCCACACAAATTCAAACAGAATCCCTGGTTTATCCTAACCAAATTCGCCAAATTCATTTAAATACTTTTCAATCAAATCATTGAAATTCCCCCCTTTTGCAATGAGTCATTTATTCATTGCAATTCTTTGAACTACGAGCGGCCTGATTTCTGCAAGGGATACGTAGGCACCCTGAGGTTCGACTTGGGAGCAGCGGCAAAATCAAGCACACACGTTCCGTTTCTTTATGATGGAATCAAAGGGTATTCCCTAGAAGTAAGGGATTGTAATTAAGAAACATCGTGTTTCGAATGGGTCGAACCTAAAATAATAAAACCTCATTATTTAAGTAGTGATGGTGAAATTATGTTGGGAAGATAACATTTTTCTTCAACAATTGAAAAATAAAACAGTCAATGTTATACTTGAACGTTGATCAACAAACATTTTCCAGAGTTTCCATTCATCTATCTTGAGTTTAATCTTTAAAAAAAAATATTTAGCATATGTAGTTTCGATTCCTCCTTTCCATTCTAGGTTAATAAACATGTCTCGACGAAGAAATTCTATCATTTTAAAGTATAAAATTATACATAAAAGAATATAATTAGGACGTATAATAGAACTCACATTCTTTTTGGAGCAAAAGGAACGGTACGAAAGAAACAGGCTTTGGGCTTGAGCACCACCACCTTGGCAGTCGGCTCATTCAGAAGAGGATGTGTGCTTAACATGCAGCAACGTGAGAGGTTGGCCTCTTGTGAGAAGATGATCAACAACCCATTTGATGGCATTTTCACTTCCTTTGTCCTTGTCTATGGCCACTTCTATAGACTCTTCTCTCTTCTCTCCATGCCCTATGTTAATCCTTGCCATTAACTCTTAATTAACTCTCTTAATCTCCTATGAAATATAATTAATTCAAAACTCTCCAAGTGGGCAGCTTACAGATCCAGCTTACAAGAAGATGATCATATGTTTTATAATCTCCACGTTTTTTTCTCTCCAATGCGTCTCTCTTTGATTCTTTTAGAGGCCGACCTAGGAAACCCTTCTTTGTCCTGTCCAGAGAGAGTTGGTTTTTTTTGTTGAACAGAAAAGAAGAGAATTAAAAAATACTTACCAAATTTCCCTTTTTATGTTATCTTTTGTCTCTATTTTGAGTTAGTTCTTTTTTACTTTTAATAACGAACTCTCTCTGATGTTTCTCAAATAGGCATCATCGTCTGTTGCATGATGTGATCAACTAATGTGACTCGAAAATGTTATGATTTTTTTTAGCATGATCCTGAGGACCTGCACATTGTTGGGTGGTTGTAACTATTGTTTTGTCTGGCAAAATTAGGTGACTTCCGTGCCACCAGAACAATAAAGGTGTAAGTTGATAAATTCAGCAATACCTGCTTTCTTTGATGTGTTTGCAGCTTAACAAATTTTGCTCCCCCAAAATTTTTATTTTAATTTTAAATTATATATACGTGTTATTATTTGTATAAATTAATTTCTATAAGAGACATCACTAATATATAGTCTTCCCGCTAAGTAAAGAAAAATTATAAAATATCAACTTATTTTCCTAGAAAAAGGTAAAAAAAAAAACTAAACAAGAGTGGAGATGGATTTAACATTAATCAAGGTCAAAAGTAATATTTGAAAATGTTACTAGGTTGATTTGGATTAAATTGAAAGAGAAAATACGAACAATGTGTTGATGAAAGCGTGTATTTTAAAGTCAATGAGTCAAATATAGGTCCCCAAACAAGAGACTTTAGCCTCATGGGCAGATTGGATTCATAAGTCCATCACTTTGTTGGGAATTTATAGGAAGCGCACAATCTGCACAAGTAATATAGAAGTAAGTAGAGTGTCGTTCCCACGAAGACTGTAATTTCCTATTAATTACCAATTATGATTAATTCTTAAGTTTATCTGAACAGTTGTTTAAGAAGATTGATTGATTTAACTAAACTAACATAATTATAAGAGAATAACAATTTAATTAACAGTGGCAAATCAAGTTGATGAGACACTAGAGCCTCCGATTTCACCATAACCAATTCCACATAATTCTTATAGTCAAGTAATCCTAATTACTACCCATGTTAACAGTTGGTTTCTCCTAATTAATTTGATATCCCCTCTCGGGCTCAATCAAAAGTATTCTTAATTAACAACCCATTCTCTCTCGAGCAACGAATTTAGAAAATCAAGAACCCATTAAGTTCTATGAGAACCTGCAAGAAAACTGTATGAGTCATGTTAGTCTCTCTTGGGCACTCATTCAAGACAAGGTATTTGTTACAAGAAGCAAACACCAAACATCTCCTATCGGTCTCCCTTTGGATCATCAATTAAATATTGGCCATATATTTAAAGTATTAAGAATAGTAACAAATACTCAACAAGGAATAATAATCATGAATTAATATAACCATAAAAATTAAGTGTTCATGGTTAGGCTACATCGTAGCCCTAACAAGAAAAATTAGTTCATGACAAAATAATAAATAAATAAGAGAATTATTGTTATAAAACCGATTTGGTCGATGGACTTGATCTCTGGATTCTCCACCGCAACACCTTCGTAAGCTCCAAAAGCACCGCGATAGAAACTCTTGGCTCTCTCTCTGATATTTCTCTGGGTGTATGAAAGTATGGTGAAATATGGTGGAATAATATGGTGGAAGAGTCATGATCCATAGAGAGAGCTTATGGTGACCTTATATAGTGTAAAACAACTAAACCCTGCTTTAAAAAGGTCTGGAAAAACTCTCCTAAAGCAAAACAAAATCTCAAATAATTAAGGAAACAAACTAGGAAAGAATCCTTATCTGACTTGGAAACACGTCAGCCATTTTACACGCACGTTTTGGAGTCGTTCCACTTCCTAGAAAATTCTGGAAAAATATGAAAAACGTAGCTTGATCTCTAATCTTTCCAAGCATATATCACACGCCACTAGGAAAAATCGGAAAGGTCTTCAACTCTTCAATCTTCCACAGTAGTTCAGTTCTGACGGGATTTCAACTTAGGCTGTGTTGACTTGCAGGTCTGGATAGAAAATTATGAAAATTTGACACAATCATCTTCAATGTCTTAGCTTTCTTCTCCAATTGGCCTTGTGCTAAAATTCATTTGAAAAGTCGATTTTCCGTCGAAATCCTTCCGGAAGTGCAGAATAGCTGAAAAAAAGGAAAGTAAAGTAATAATACTATTTTTTTAATTAACATTCCCTAAAAAAACCAAATATATGATATATAAAATATAGAAAATAATGCACTTATCACACTCCATAAACTCTAACCCCCTTACCCAAAGGAATTTGGTTGAAATTTAATTAGTGTCGAAAATCCAAAATCCCCTAGATTCTTCATATCATATATTTAGGGGTTCTCACTTGGAGTGCAATTTATAAAAAAAAACTTGCATGTAACAAACTTATGGACCCCAGTACGACACAGCAAGACAGTGCAACACATCTAGGTTTAAATGGGTTACATATGTAAACAAGAGTAAAGCCCAATTGAAGAGCTTAATATGGCCCAAACTCACCAAACCGATCGATCTGAACTGTAATGGCCGGTTTGCCTTGGTTTCAACCAAGAATAAAAAATTAAAGGGTTTAAAACTGAAGCATACTATAATGGTTTGGTTTGGTTGCGATTTTGAGATTTTGCAAACCAACCTAAACCGAATCAAAACATCCGCTTGTATATGTTTTTATGTTATTTTATTTTATATGTCTGGTGCTTTCATTGGATAATAACTAAATAAGGATATTTCATTTGAAGTTTGATTGAACTTTGAAGTTATTGGTCTTTTGAATTGCAACTATATTAGTTACTGAATTTTGAAGTTTGATGAGATGTTAACTATAAGGTAGTTTGATGTGCTAGAAAATGAAAAATATATATGTAGCACGTTATGAAATATTTTTTGTTGTCGTAATTGGGCTAACACCTACAACTTATGGTAACTACATCTAACCACAATGCTATGATCCTTTTAAATGCATGCAATCAATCACACTCCTAAAGGATACTGCTTGCCTTATAAAGAATCACAGTTTGATATATATACAAAAAATATATACACATTTCACACTACCCTTTACAGAAATATAAAAGCTCATTCTTACATAGTAAGAAGTGAAGTATCTTTCCCCCCTAAATGCCTGTAACACGTAACTTATGAGTACCATCCATCCACTACCCAAGAAAAACTCCATGATCACTTTGTCATTTGCACCCACCTTATATCTCCGACAGAGACATAAGGAGAAGTTACTTCAGAATGTCTTGACTGAAAGGTACGTGGGTCCCATACTTTCATGCAAATTGATCAGGAAGGTGAGAGGGAAGGCCATAATGTTTTTTCTGAAACAGAAACAGAAACCATACAAATTTTTAGTTTTGAATTTGACGAGCTGTCCGATAAGGCAGAGGACGGGACCAATAAATGTCTACATCTAACCCCAATAAGCTGGGTCTGCCCTTTCTTTTTCTAATGGATTCTCCATACTAGGGCTCATCATTTGGCCCGCGGGCTCATGGGCCGATGGGGGCCCGCCCGGCCCATCGAGAAAAAGCCCGGCCCGGCCCGTTATGGGCTTTGGGATGGCCCGGCCCGTAATGGGCTGGGCCGGGCTTGGGCTTGGGTGTCCAAAGCCCAGCCCGGCCCATAGGCCAAGCCCGATTAAGCCCAAGAAAGCCCGACCCGGCCCGCCCACAAAAGCCCGGCCCGTTAGGCCCGCATACATATATAATTATGTATAAATAAGGGTTTAAAATTGGTGGTATAATTATGTATAAATAATTATATATATACAAAAGCTTGTGCATCAAAGTTAAGTGGCTTTGGAAGATGAAAACATACCCCCTATTGATAATTAGCATTTGGTTACATTAAATTCAAGCATTAGAATTATATTACTTATTCGAAACGTTATGTTTGTTTCCACTGAATTCTGCTCATTTTTGTATCCAGTTTTGACATTTCGTCAGCGCTGTGTTCTTCATTTTTCTGTGCTGAATCCAACCATATAAAGAACACAAAATTTGGATAAACGGTTGAAAAGTTATAGGTAAAAAACTGGACATATGTCGAAACTGAAAAATAAACTTCGTTCATAAACTAGTGATACAAAATTTAATTATGTTTCTTTCTCATCTTATTCTACTTCTTTTTAAATGAAGTAGGCCCATTTCGGCCCGGCCCGTTGGGCTTAGCCCGATCCGGCCCGATGGGCTTTCTCAGGCCCAGACTATGGGTAGCCCATGGACTTTTAATTTTCTAAAAAAGTCCGGCCCGGCCCGGCCCGTTATTTTCTCTCTCCTCCTTAAAGCCTGGCCCGGCCCGGCCCATTGACGAGCCCTACTCCATACCACTACAAAAATCGAGATAGACGACGGTAATTTACCGTCGTGTATTCTGTTTTTCAACTGACGTGGAATCGACCGACATCTTTTGATGCAAAAACCACGACGGTAAATCACCGCCGTCTATTCATATAAAGACGTCACATTTGATAAAATAGGACGTTGTTATCAATTAAAAACGACGGTTTATTTTAAAATACTGACGTTGTTCAAATATACAACGTCGTAGTCAAATAAAAACCGACGTCTACTCGATAAAAAATAAACAACATGGATAACTTTAGACGTCAGCTTTAGAAAATAAACGACGTTTTAAAAAGGAACAATGTCATTATTTACAAAAATACAGACGTAAAAATAAGTAACCACGACACAAATTATAAACTTAAAGACATTGAAAGGTCATTTTACGTCAGTAATTTAACTGTAGATCGACGTAGTTAATAATATTAGATGGCCATTTTATTTTTAAAACTGACGTCTATATTTGTATTACCACGTCATTAATAATTTCCAAAACAACTTGATTTTAACTATCCACGTCATGAATACAACCATAACCGACGTTATTTCGTTTTTCTACGACGTATTTATTTCTAAAGAAGATGTTGTTAATACTTCAAATGTCCTATTTCATAGAAATTCAAACGTGGCTACTACTTTATACTTCGATTATGTAATTAATTCCGCCGTTATTATGCTTTTAGACGTCTGTTCTTAACGTCTTATACCGACATGCAAAATAAATTTCAAAACTGAAAAGACGACATCTTTAATCAAAACCAACGTTGTTAAAGAAAAAAGACGTCAGTTTTTTTTACAAATATGACGTTGTTAGCATTGACAACGTCTTATTCGGATAAAAACGGACGTCTATTTAATGAAAAATTTAATTTTAAATATCCTCTTTGATAACCTTAGACGACCCTTTCAGAAAACCTACGTCGTTTAAAGTAGAAACAATGTCGTAAGTTACTAAAATATAACCTTAATATGATGGAACCACGACGGAAACTATAAATTGATCTTCTTTGAATGACGTCTAACTAAACATTACCACGACTGTCCGTACATTACCGCCATTGTTCTATTGTTTTCTACGTTCTTTGAATGAATTGACCGGTTATGATAGTTATTATTTAGACGTCGGTATATATATTATGGATGTAAACGTCGTTAAATATCATTGAGACGTCTTATTTTGCAATTTTTCAGATTACCGTCGTGTTTTGCATCTGAATCCAGTTTTTGTTATTCTTGAAAGTTATGTTGCGAAACCTGCATAATGAAAGTGAAAGAAATACATTACAATTTCTTGCAAAATTAATGTCATACACAGCCATTTAGGGCATAAATAATTTCATAAATCACAATAGCATCATTCAATCCATATATCTTCACACCCATCTCGAATATTTTCACTCCCAAACTCACGGGCTAGTTCATCAAATGTGTCAACATTTGGCATCCCTCTAGTAAATGGCTCACACTCAATTCTAACATCACCTAAGTCATCATCACCAATAACATCATTATATTCTCTATTAGGCATTGATAACACTACCGACCAACTATGATGCATTGGGTCGTCAACAAAAAACTTGTTTGACTTGAGAAGCCAAAACAAATTGGTCATTCCTATGTCCAATTTTACTCAGATCTACAAGGGTAAATCCGAGTTCGTCGACTACAAGGCCAGAAGTGCTATCTATCCAATCACACCTAAAGACTGTGATTGTAAACTTTTGGTAGTCAAGATCCCAAATATCTTGAATGACACCATAAAAACCCATATTTGAGACAATAGGGTTTTTATCCTTGGCACTAGCAACTTGCATAGTATTTGCAAGTAAATAAACTCCACTATTTTGAACTGCTCGCACATCATCTTGTGCCTTGGTGTTAAATTTAACACCTTTAATAAGATAGCTCTTATATGATGGCCTTGTCATGCTTGGACCACTTGCTAGCCACCTCAAATTTTCTGATACGCCATTATTTTCTTTCTCATTGATTTCCCTTTGAACCTGCAAATTAATCATATGTTAATTCAATGCAACATAGATATGACAATAAATCAAACTCCAATGTTTTATTCAATAACATATACCTTAAAGCGTAACCATTGAATGAAAGTGCTGTTGTGCTTATCTTGTAGCTACTTTGTTCTCTTTTTATATTTTGGATAAGTGGTCTTGAGGTGGATCATATGTTCCCTACATGACACAGAAAATTCTAGTATTACTGTCCCTTGTATTTAAGAGAAACATAAGGAATGATTTAAAACATAATGATTAAAAGTCATACTCGATATATGGTTGGACTTCCTCTGTATTCTTCAACACATATAGATGTGCCTGGTTCAAAAGGTCCCAATCAACTAAAGTCACCGAGCAACCTGATAGTGGCTTTGAAAGTCCCATCTTACGGTTTAATGGCACTCCAATTGTTCTAATATCGGATAAATGCTCGATGCAAAACTCCATGACTTCTTAAGCTATATAGCACTCAGCAATGCAACCTTCAGGATGATTACGGTTATGAACATACCCCTTTAGCACTTTCATATATCTTTCGAACGGATACATCCATCTAAAATAAACAGGCCCACATAGACGAACTTCTCGACAAGATGTACTACTAGATGAACCATGATATCGAAGAATGAAGGGGAAAGTATTTCTCAAGCAAACATAAAGTAACTACTACATCTTCTTCCAACTTATCTAGAGAGGAAACATCCACGGTCTTTGCACATATAGAATTGAAGAAGAAGCACGGTCGAGTTATTGCATACCTTGCGTGCTTTTCCAAAATGTAACGAATTGCCACGAGGAGCAATTGTTGCATCAAGGTATGACAATCATGTGATTTTAGGCCAAGAAGTCTTGAATCTTGTAAAGATACAAGATTTTTATGTTTGAAGAATAACCTTCAGGGACCTTCATACCATAGAAAGAATTGCAAACCGTTCTCTTCTCTGCTCTTGACAAATTCCAAGGCCACTGGAGGCAAGCGAGTACGTCTTTCTCCATAATCGGGTTGCAAATCAGTCTTGACCCCATGTTCAATAAATCTAAACGAGCAGCAATCCCATCTTTATTTTTTTCAGGGATCACCAACAACGTACCAATGATACTATCGCAAATATTCTTCTCAATGTGCATCACATCGAGGGAATGCCTCACAGAATGTATTTCCAATACTCGAGATCAAAGAATTTTGACTTCTTCTTCCAACAAACTCTGTCACCGTCATTTTCACCTCCACCTCCCCTTTTTCGACCCCCATTTGTAATTAATACATTCAACCCTTTGTAGCACTTCTTCTCAGGTTAATGGCTTTGGAGGCATGTCATATTCGTGTTCCCCATTAAAAGCTGCACGCTGCCTCCGATATGGATGATTTGTTGATAGCCATTTTCTATGCCCGATGTAACAGATTTTGTGGCCATTTTTCAACTTTGTGACTAGGCGTATCATCGCCGCATATTGGACAAGCTTTATATCCTTTAACGACACAACCAGATAAGTTTCCATAGGCGGGAAAATCATTTATTGTCCACGATGAGTGCGACTACGAGTGTAAAGTATTCTCCTATGTGTGCATCATACACTCCTCTAATCCCATCCCACAAAGATTTTAAATCATCAATCAAAGGCTCTAAGTAGACGTCTGTAACATCCTGACCCAATTTAATTGAATTTATTCAATTTAAATAATTTTGGCGAAATTACTATTTTGCCACTGGGATTAAGGGTATTTTAGGCACTTTAAAAATTCCAAAAGAATTTGAGAAATTGAGTTGCGCCGTTGCGTCGGCTCGAAAGCGAGTTCGGGGATATGTTGCACGCTCAATTCCGGGCTGTAACGATCGAGAAGCGATTAGAAAAAAAAAAAAAAAAAAAAAAAACGAATTTCAGAATTTACTGTAGCGGCTACTGATGGCGCTACATAAAAACGCTGATGCCGGCGCTCTCCTTCTTCTTCCCGACTCTTCCTTCTTCTCCCTCATTTTTCTCTCCTCCCATGGCAGTCACTTTGACTGCGCATATCTCCCTCCACAAATGTCCGATTCAAGTGATTCCAGTTGCTAAATCTTCGTCTCTTCCTCCTCTACACAGCCTGCCCATTCCCCCAGCTCAGAAACCCACGGATTTTAAACTGGAACGACTGAAAGTTCGATGGTTATCAAACTTTCCGACGAGTTTCCGGCGACTCCGGCAACCGTTTGGGTCGAGTGAGGTATGAAACTTCATCTACTCTTCATACTCTATCCATTTATGTATGTTTTGTAGATCGGTTTCAAGCCTAGGTTGTTCGATTTAGAAACCCATTTTAGGCCGGTTTTTGAGTTGAATTTCCGGCCACTTGCCGGCCAAACTAGGTGTTGCCGTAGTTGAATAAAATGCTCCACGTGTTGAGTTGAACCTATACCATAAGTCTTGACCCTTGGTTTGAAGTTTTTCGGTCACCGGAATTACTATACACACCCAATTCCGGCGAGTTTCGGGGCACTTTGTTGTGGTGGTGCATTGTGTCCCAAAATGTTTCCCATGTCGTCCTGAGCGCGTAGGTGTGCTCGGATTCCAATTTGGTTATCGTTTGACGGTCGAGCAGTTTACGCCTATTATGCGTTATCCGGGTTCGATATGTTCGGGCCGTTGGATCGGTCCCATTTCCAAGTATGTTGTTCCCGTACCTCTAGGATCGTGTAGGAACAAGCGGATTAAGAATCGGAGTCCGGATACTCGAATCATTAACCCTAGGGTTAGGTAACCGATCGTGCGATTGGCGCGATTCAGGCCGCTTCGATCGAGACCAAACTGCCTGGGACGTGTTTAGTAAACCTTGTTGAACCTTTAGGAATGTTCGGATCGAAAATCGGAGGTCGTGGGCCGGAGGCCCGGTTGACCTATTCGGGAAGTTTGACCAATCGGTTGACCGTGAGTCTTCCGAGGTGGTCCCACCTGTTGAAGAGTGTAGTTTGACTCTAGAAACTCCCGGTAGTCGTGTACGCTTACTTTGAGACCCGAGAACTAGTTTCTTGAGTTAAAGTTTGTTGTTGGGTGCGCGTATTAATTAAAGCGTTTATTCTCTCAAATAGGTACTCTTGCTTCGCGTACTCAGGAAGAAAAGCTCTCTAAGGATTGAGCGGCATGGACTTGTTGTGAGTGGACATTTGTTTTGAACGAGCATATTTTTAAAGATTGAAATTTGATGCATAAATGATTTATTTTGATGATTGGGATTTTAAATATTGTTTAAGTCTTGAATTTGATTTTGATGGAATCATTGGAAAATTTATGCATATAAAACTAGTCACTTTGACTAAGGGGTTTTAATGATATTTTGAATCTTGGATTTGATTTTTATGGAATATTTGGAATTTAAATTATATTCAAAGTTTATGCATGTTTTGGAGTCGGTTTATTCGAGGGACATTGAAGGTTATACAATTAATTAAAGGTATTTAAGTATTGAATTTGGGACGGGACAAGCGTCCGGTAATTTTTGTATACGGTTTGGGTATGGTGAAATACCGGGAATTTCTTAAGTTTTATATTTGACAAATTGAGGATTTATTGTTATGTTGGATTTGAATTATTTACTTTGGTTATCTAATCTTGGAATTTTTATATTGTTTTAAATCAAGGAATTTTCTATTGACTTTAATATTTGAAATTTGTTAAGAGAATGTGAATTTTATGTTTTCGGGAATTTAATAGTTTATATTTTATCTTTTATATTTAAACGTTGATTAAATGTTTTGGGTCTTGGATTTCATGTTTTTAAGAAATTCTATTTACTTTTCGATTATGAAGTTACATAGTTGTTTCAATTTTGGAATTTGTGTTTTATGGGTTTTATGGATTATATTTGATATTTGAGGTTTATGAATACTTTGGGTTCCAGGATATAAATATGTTGAGACAGTTGTGTCTATATTCTTATGGTATATATTTTGGGTGTCATTTATGGACGGGAGTAACGTCCAGGATATTATTATGTTCGGGTTTAGTACGGGCTGAATACCCTGGTATTTAGGGTATGTCAGGGATTATGTATACTAGATGGAGTGCTATTAGCACCACTTTATGTACCTCCCAGGATCTTAGTTCTTGAAATGGATACGAGGATACAAAGGAACCCGGTTCACCCTTGACGGGGGTGTTCTTGTAGGCCCATGCAGTGATCTGTAGCGCGTAGGACTTTATTCAGCCGCACATTATTGAGGTATTTTCTTTTGTGCGTGTCGGGAGTTAGTCCCAGGTTGGGACGGCTGGTTCCTGGCTACGTGGTTGTAAAGGAATTTTTCTCACGTGGTGAGTCAACAATCCCCTTGTTGGATTGTTTCCCAGTACAAGTATTGGTCTAAGAGTCTTACTATTTATATATAATATATATATATATATATATATACGTATTCTGTACTTCCATTCTTATTTTCTTTTAAGTGAGGATCCTTCCTTACTTGCTGTGCCCTACGGGCATTGCGTCGAAGCTTGATTGGTTGTAAATTTGGGTTTTCTTGGTTTCAAGTCGTTTTGGTTATTTAAGTACATTTCTTTGGGATTTCTATGGTTTTATATTTATGTTTTATATATGTGTGCGTGTACGAATTAGTGTGGGTGTGTCTATGGATTATATTTCCAGGATTTATTATATTTGGATATGTGTGTTGATGCAGTGCGATTTTAAATTAAGGTTTGAAACTGGACAGGTTGGGTTCCAGGAAAAAGGGAAGTTATTCAATGTTGTTATTTATGTTTTACTTAAACGGGATATTTTTGGATGGATTCAATTCCATGGTTTTTATTTTAAGGATTCGATTTAAGTTGTGGTTTTCAAGAAATTGCAGAAGTAGCAAAGCTACATTTTTCATTATGGTATTTCAAGGTACAAATTTAACGGAATTGTTTTTAATTATCCGATCGTATAAGTATGTACGTTTATACAAGGATTTTTGTTGCATATCACTTGTCATTATTTGCGAAAACGGAGGGGGTTACTATGTTCATTGAAAAAGGAGGTTTAAAGTTTGATTTTTCGTCCACTCACATTTTCTGTTTGCGCCCCGTGTACTAGATCCCGAGGTCAAGACCACCACGTCGAGGCATCACGGCTAATAGCTCCTGTAGGAGTTTTCTTGCATTTTTACTTTGCTATACTTTACTCAGGTTGTAAAGTTTAAATTTCTTTAGATAACTCCGTAGTGCTCACCTAGGATTGAGGTAGAGGCCGGAGGCCTCCTATTATCTGTGTGTACGCTTTGTGCATGCTGCCGGTTGGTTTTATTCTACGTGTTTTTGACGGTGGACATTTTGGGAAAGTCCATTTTTCAGAGGAGACTCTGCGGATTTTCAGAAGTCAACTTTCCTATTTCCTTAAACCAGGGTTAAGGGCGTTTTAGTAAAGTAAGTTCTGCGTCGGGGTAGTGTCGGCAAGCGGGGGTTGGACACGAGTTAGGGGGAATTCGGGTCGGTCTGTCACGTCTATATCATTTCCGGGTTGTTTAGGACCGGAAATCAATAAAGTCAACATCATGAACTTTCGTTTCATGCATAACCATGGTCGGAGATTATATGTAACTAAGATAATCGCCAAAGAATCGTATTCGCTACTTAGAGAAGCGTGGGGATTGAATCCATCGAGATGAGAGAGCCGATCTCAAGTTTCTCGGCTCTTTACCAAACTCGGGCCATTTATCATCAACGAGTTTCCAAGACGGGAATCCGCCGGATGAGACATCCGACCGTCAATTGATTTTCTATCGGCATGCCAAGTCAAACTCTTAGATGTCTTACTTGATTGAAACATCCTTTTAAACCTTGGAATTGGTGGAAAATACCACACCACCTTTCTTTGGGACACCCTCTTTCAAAACTGAATCTTTGCCTTCCTTCCACCTTGAGATACCACAAGTAGGAAAATTAGTTGAATCTTCATAATCCTTCCTATACAAGATGCAGTCATTGGGGCATGCATGGATTTTCTCATAACTCAGCCCCAATGCACACAAAGTCTTCTTTGCCTCATACATAGAGGAAGGTATTGTATTTTCTTACGGAAGCAAATCTCCTTGAAGTATCAACAATTACGTAAAAGCAGACATCACTCATCCCATGTTTTGCTTTCAAATTGTATAACTTCACTAATGCGACAACTTTGTGTACTTACTACAACCAGGGTACAAGGGTTGATCTCCATCCCCAATCACATTGGCAAACTCATAAGGATCGGATCCAACATCACCTAAATCATTATCATCCATATCTATTTCTTGAAACAAAACTATCCCTACTATGGTTATCATCTTCATCCACATTTCTACTAGCGTTAGTAGTTGACTGCCAAGGTTCTCCGTGAAATGTCCAATTCTTATAGCTTTGGTCAACTCCATTAAAGTACAAGTGGTCCCTTATAATTCCAACCCCAAACAATCGAAAATTCCCACATTTAACACATGGACAATGAATATGTGTTGTAGTTAGAAGATTTCCTACAGCAAAATCCAAAAATGCTTCCACCCCTAACTCATATGCCTTCGATCTTCTATCTCGCATGCATCCATGACTTATCCATCAACGACACTATAACCTATAATATATAATAAAGTAAAAGGACAAGCAATGAATATCACTACAGAATATTATGTACATTTTAAAAGCAAGTAATATGAGTTCTGACGACGGTTTTTTCCAAAAACGACGTATTTTATAAAGCATTTACGGTTTTTTTGTAAAAACAGTCGTCTTAGGCTACTAAAAGAAAAAGGTGAACAAAGAAGATTATATAAATTTAAATAAGTATAAGATACAAACGATGGTTTTTATATAAAAAGACGTATTTTATAAAGCAGACTGACGGTTTTTGTAATAACTTGATCGTCTTAGGCTACTAAAAGAAAAAATGAACAAAGCAGATTATATACATTTAAATATAAGTACAAAATACAGACGACGGTATTTTACATAAAACGACGTATTTTATACAAAAGACGACGTTTTTTAATAACGATCGTCTTAGGCTACTAAAAGAAAAGAGTGAACAAAGCAGATTATATAAATTTAAATAACACGTATAAGATACTGACGACGGTATTTTACATAAAGCGGCGTATTTTATAAAACAGACGACGGTTTTTTACATAAAACGACGTATTTTAAGATTGCTGACGACGTTTTTTACATAAAACAACGTATGCTAGAAAAAAATTAAATCTCCTTTGCCATTCCACATCCAAGAACAAATTGAGAACCAAATAAATATAACACGTATCTGAAATATTGATTAAGACCCATGGCAAATGAATTTTTATGAAAAGCATGCAAGTATTAAGACCCATCACGACAGAGAGTGATTAAGAAAACCTATACGAAGAAACATTCCTATGAGGACGCATAGCAAATGAAGAACATCATTCAATGAATAAAAAGCAAAGTCATATTACGTTTGTACTTAAGAACCAGAACAGAATATCATTAAATGAATAAAAATTAGAGCTGAAGAGATTAGGGTTCGAACTTACAGGTAAGCGCAGAGCTAATAGGATAAGAATTAGAGCAGGAGAATTAGGGTTCGAACTTATTGCATTCGACAGAGGCCGGAGAGCACAACTAAAAATTAGAGTTGAAGCGAGAAAGCGAATTATTTAACACTTAGAGCGGAAAATGAAAATTTTAGGTCACGCGTGAATTTTCAGATTGCGCGCTTCTTTAAACATCGACGAAACAAAATAAAACCGTCGTTAAAGTTTTAATTTTAAACGACAGTTATTATTTTTGTACTGACGTTATTTAAACTTTCTACGTCGCTATATAATAAAGATGGATGTCTAATTGATAAAATAAATGTAATTTAAATCGACGGTAAATATATAAAATATGACGTTTTAAATACAATATAACGTCATTAAAATAAGAACACCATCGTCAAAAATATTAAGTATCTAGGATTGGTGTTGCTGGGATTCAAAATTGTGTCGCTTGGGTGGAATTGAAAGAAAACAAAAGAGAAAACCAGCGTCGTTTCAATAAAACCTAAACCCTAACCCTAAACCCTAAACCCTAAACCCTAAACCCTGAACACTGAACCCTAATCCCTAAACCCTAAACCCTAAACCCTAAATCCTAAATTATTTTAAATTAAAAAATAATAAAATAATACAAAAGGTTAAGGGTGGTTTTGTCTAAACCCAAAAATAAAAAAGAAAACTATTTTCTTTTCAATAAAACCTAAACCCTAAACCCTAAACCCTAAACCCTAAATTATATAAATTTTAAAATATTATAAAAAAATTATAAAGCATAAGAAAAATTAACCAAAAATTGCTACGGACTTCTTATTACAATGCCTTGTGTACTAGGATGATAAAAACATATTTTTAATATATTTGAATTTATCACAAGAATGGATCACACAAGCCCCATAAGAATATGTTATGAAACTATAAGTGTTGTAGTGATTTATCAATAAATTTTTTTGTCACGAATTAAATTTAAAATTTTTTACTCAAAAAACATTTTTTAAAGCATTAGAAGTAAGAAAATATATCAATGAGAGCATTATAATTTCTGTTTTTTTTTTGGAATTTTTTACAATTTATTACAAATATTATAAAATAATTTCAATAAAAATCAAATAAAACCACGTCGTTATAAATTCATAACGGACGTTGTAATATAATTAGACGTCGGTGTAAAGTAAAATATAGACGTTGTATGTACCGACGTTTTAAATATAACTTTTAACGTCGTTATTTTTTTATAGACGACGTATTAATAACTTTACACGTCGGTGTGAAGGAAAATATGGCCGTTGTATTTACCGACGTTTTAAGTACAACTTTATACGGCATTATTTTTCTATATATCGCCGTTTTAATAGATTTCGACGTCGGTAATATGTTTATTACCGACGCTTTAAGTGAAACTTTATACGGCATTATTTTTTAATATATCGCCGTTTTAATAGCTATAGACGTCGGGAATAAAATATCGCCGTTGTATTTACCAACGTTTTAAGTAAAACTTTATACGGCATTATTTTTCTATATATCGCCGTTTTAATATCTTTAGACGTCGTTATTGTTGAATATATCGACGTTTTAATATTTGTTGACGGCAATTTGAATGAAAATAATAACCTTTTTTAATATAACGCGAGTTATATTTGTATACATGTCATTTCGAGATACGCATCGACGTGGTTTGGTTGTATACATTTCATTTTGGTTATGTACCGTCGTGCTTTTGTAAAAATTCTTGTGATTTGATAATTTTATACAAAATTTTAATTCATACTAAAAGAAATTGTAAATTATAACCAAAATATTTACAAAAATTTTCAATTCTTGTGATTAATGTTTGTCTAATTCCCTAATCCATATGAAGGCTTACAAATTCTGCCCATTCCTTCCTGATTTCATCAATGGCTTCTTGGGGGTATGGTGATTGATCTTTTCCTCAAAGATACCGCAAGCCATAAAAAAATAAAAAAATAAAATGTTAAATGTTAAAATATATAATTTTCCTTTTACCATCTTCTCAAATTCAGTCAGGGGATCCTCGATGATGTCTTTCATAAAGCGCATTACATAGTACCCACACTCTACATTGCTTGGTTGCTTTGGAGTGCCTTTTAGAGTTTTCCAAATGGGTGATTTCCTACCGTGCCTGCCTATGTGGGTATTATAGGTTCTGATAGCACTGTTTCAAGGCAACAAAGTGTTATTGAAAATACAGAAACATAGTTGATAAAAATAAACACCTGAACAAACAAAACCGTCGTGGTAATTATATACACACATCGGTTCTTAAAATAAAATGACGTTATATGATAATTAAGACGACGGGAACTTAGAACCGACGTGGTATGTTATAATTACGACGTAAAATAACAAATTCAGATTTATCCTTAAGCTTAGAAGAAATACAGATAAAATCAATTGCAGAGAAAATTAGAGTACAGAGAGAGAGAGAGATAGTGGGATCACTTAAGTGAAGAAAGCTTGCTATACAAACACATATGAGTAAATCAACTTACGTGCTCACCATGTTTTTGCACTCTTCATCAATCATTCGGTTTGGCGGTGGATCCAGAAAATAAACAGTCTCTCTCTTTGCTCTCACAATGAACAAGACCCAATGAAAGCTACACACAAAAAAAAAACATAAAGGTTAAACACTTTAATGTACGATTGCATCATACAAAGAAAATCTTGGTAAGGTGACTAACCCTGGATTGTAAGGCATCAAGAAAATCTGTTCCCCATCTGTCCTTTTAAGTCTAGTAGCTAACGCACGTGATCTTTGAGTTAATGAGCCGAGTTAGCACTAACTTGAGCGGGGTCCACAAGGCCAACCATGTTCAACATATTTGAAGTTTTCAATTTTTCAAATAGGCACCTAAATATATGAAATGATCCAATGAGTTATTCCTTTTTAAAGAAAGAAAAGTTTAAAATGAAAATTTGATAAGGACAATTACCTCATGTATACAAAGAATGACAAGTGGCTCCAACTTCTTCCATTGCTGCAATTTGACTAATATCTTGAGGCAAGATGAAGGTTTCACGATCATTTCCAAACACTTCCTTCTCAATTGTAAAGGTCATAATCCTATCATGAACCCTCAATGTCGTCTCAAAGATAAGAACAAAGGGCTTGTAGAGAAGAAGGCAAGTCTCCCACTTGTTGTTCCTTCTCAGGAACATCCATGACCTTGGCCTTCTGTTTCAAAAATACAAAAAGAAACATGTTAAAAAAAAAATTACATGAATACAAAAAACCGACGTGGTATTTATATACAGTACGTCGGTTCTTAAACTAATACGACGTTATATTACATTTCGCACGACGGTAAATTAAAACCGACATGGGATATTATAATTACGACGCAAAATACTTTCCTTTTTCAAATTCACAGATTAACAAATTTCAGGTTTATCAACTTTCTTAGCGTAAATACGAGAAAAATAAATTCCAGAGAAAATTAGAATCACAGAGAGAGAGAGAGATGGTGGGATAACCTATGTGAAGAAAGCTTGTGATACAAGTAAACTAAATAGGTCACCCTCTATACCGTCGTGGAATGTCTATCTCAACGACGGTTTTTTCAAAATTGTGACGTGGTGTGTTATTTAAAACGTCGGGAACTAATAACCGTCGTTGTATTACATTTATAACGACTCTAATGATAAATAACGACGTCTAAAAATTAAGAAACAGTGAATTTAAATCAAATTAACTTACCATTTTTTCTTCCCCACTTGTTACGCATTGTTATTTTCTTCCTCAAAATTGATGGCTTTCACACCAATTGCCCCAGAGCAGCTTGCTTTGTCGGACATTGGATTTTTGGGACTTTGCTCTTGAGCTTGGATTTGAAATGGAGGAGTTGACTGTTTGATCATGGTGGCATCAAAATTTGGAAGCGATTGGCGCACTTGATTCAAGATATTCTCCCTCTCACTGCTACCAATTGTTGTGTTCTAGCCTCAAATTTCAGTTGCTCTTCTTGCACAATAGTTACGAGACGTTCTTGAATTTATCTTCAAACTTTACCCTCCGTTGTCTAGGTAAATTGAAGTATTTCAGAGTGGAAACCCCAGTCCCTGCAGCTCTAACTCTCCTGGATGCTCGGGACCCAAAGCCAAGGTCAACACATCATTGCTTCCCGATACGGTGAGAGTGCCTTGAGAGACTTTTTGTTGCAATTCATCCTAACACAAAGACACATTAAAGTCAACAAAAACAGGAAGTCAGATCCACATGCAAGTCTAATTAAAAATTAAATGCAGTCTATTACAAATTTAAAACAGAAATTGTCTAAATTTAGAAGCTTACAATTATTTTTGCTTTTTCTGCAACTTTTGGATCGGGAAAGTTACCTGTTTGTCTTCTCTGGCTTTCTTCCATAAGGTAGATCGATCGATTTCTACCCGGGCATGGTTTCCTCCAAACTCTCCTCCAAACCAACATATCCTCGTCGAGACAACCGATGATTGTACTCGCATTTCTCCCTCCTCTGTTTTTGTTCGGTATGCACAGACCTCAAATTCTTTGGATAACCTTGAAGCTACAAAGGCATCCCACTGTGCTTTCAATATGAATGGATATAGTTTAGGGGTTCATTTAACTTCTCCTTCTCATTGATGAATGGAAGGATATGCTGCCTAGTTAGTTTATTCTTGAAATCCTTCCATTTCTTTCCAGCAGAAGATAAGACCATGTTCTTGCCCCCTTGCCTACAACAAAAGCCATGTCAATGGCTTCCCAAATCTGCTCTTTTACATCGTTGTCCACTTGTTTCCATTTAAGGTCAGAAAGTGGGACTCGGAGTGTGCCAAGACACCAATGTAGGACTGCATCTCCTTATTTGCAAGGCCATATGGTTGACCCTTTTTGTTGTACTCAATCACCGGCTTGATTTTCTGAAACTTTCTCTTCACAACACGAGGCATTGTGGTTATACCACGCCCGACTTTGGTTCTTCAACAAAAGTAGTCGTCTTTGTCAAGCTTTATCACAGAAGATACAAACTTCATCTTCTTAGAGGATTTGGTTGTAGCTTGTGAAACTTCAAGATCTTTACCTTGATTCTTTTCCAAGGTATCTTTCTTTTGCTCAAGCTAGAAGCCTTACTTTGAGATTGAGAAACCATGTTTACAGATAAAAATCAAACCTGCAAGTGAAATTATTTCAGATTATAAACTACTAAACACGACGGTAATTTTAATAATACGACGTAGTATTCAACATCAAACGACGCTATCTAATAAGTAATGACGTAATTTAAATTTATCACTTCGGTAGTTATTTACCGAAGTGGATAAATACACAAAACG
Source organism: Prunus padus (assembly GCA_024362665.1). Taxonomy (NCBI): domain Eukaryota; kingdom Viridiplantae; phylum Streptophyta; class Magnoliopsida; order Rosales; family Rosaceae; genus Prunus; species Prunus padus. Next base: position 18,674,988 of record JANFAM010000010.1, on the reverse strand, counting down.
CCGTAGTATTTAGTTTCACACGACGCTATATACTAACCACCGACGTTATTACTGTTTTATTACGTTGTTGTTAATTACAGACGTGGTTTAATTAATACAACGGCGTAAAGAATCGATTACCGTCGTCTTATTCACATGAACGTCAAAAAGCGAGATAGTTATTTTTCTTTATATTATATCAAATTGGAAAAGATTAAATGAATTACAAAACTAACACTTATAATGATTTTCATCTATTGCTTCCGACGTTATTTAAATACCGTCGTCATTATTTACTTCCGACGTCTCAAATAAGACGACACCGTCGTCGTATTACAAGATACAAAAAACAGTGTATTGGTACGATACCCTTTCCTTCTTTGTACGTAAAGTGAAAAACGAAAATGATTTTCAAAATAAAAAACATATAAACATTTCAAAAGATAAAACATATAATGAAAGTTTAAAAAGTACGAAGCAATGGTTACCTTTTTCTTGCAACGAAAGTTTTCTCGGTTTTCTCGTCTTTGAAGTGGTATGTTCTGGTCAGTGACGCAGGCGAAGTGTGGGAAGACGATTAGTTTCAGACAGGGACGAAGACGAAGAGTGGGGACTTGGGAAGGATAAACGAGAGGAGTGTGAAATTTTTTCTCGGGAATCGAAACAGTGCAACTTTAGAAGCAAAATATTTAAATAATGTCGAATTGTTATATAAAACGACGCTATTTATAAAAAATGACGTGGTATAATTAAAATAAAACGACCTCATTTATAAGATACCGACGTAGATACCAATGGAAAAAAATCTTTTAAAAAAATTAAAACGACGGTTCACAAATAGGCACCGACGTATAAAAATTAATACGACGCTCATTTAAGGGAAACGACGTGGTTCCGCAACTCTATACGACAGTAGTATTAGATTATTCGCCGTTGATTGTTTACAATTAAACGTCATGATTTATAATAGAACCGACGTGGTTAATAATAATAATTTCTAACGTGCGATACGTCTGTTAATAATACATTACCGTCGTGTTTATTTTGTTCTTAACACGTCGGTATTATATGTAAAACGACATCTATAATTACTACGTCGGTATATTTACACATACCGACGTTGTTTATTTGTCTTCTGCTTTCTCACCTGATTGGCATGTTTCATAAGACGACGCTTTTAAAGTTTCATGCGTCGTGTTTTAAAAATACCCAAATGAATTTCCAATTTTTAGGTGTTTTAGTATCTAATCGACGTCGGTTTTTATATTACCGTCGTCGTTTAAAATTTAACAACGGTATTTATTTGGTCCGTCGTCGTTTTACCGACGTCTATTTTGATTTTTGTAGTAGTGTTCACATGTACCAATATGGACCAATAAATGTCTACATCTAGCCCAAAAAAAAAACTATGGTATAAAAATGTGGTGTCCCTTATCATTACTCAATCGGATTTTGTATTAATTTTTTACCTTCTATGCTCGTATTAATTTTGTATTTGATCCTTGATTGTTCTCAAATTGTCATCACTCTAGCCAATTTGGTAATTGAGTTGAGAACTTGTGAGCTTTGGATTCCTAGGTCCAAAATTAAATGTAAATTGTTTATCTTATGCTCTTCTCCTCGCACATACTAGTAACCAAACAGAAGGGTTTTCCCAATATGTTAATAAATTCTTCATTTGTTGGCCCATCAAGTTCAATTAGAGATGCGTGTTGTAGATGCACATGTAATTTATAATATTTTTCGCATGATGGTGAAATTTGGGTAAAAAAGGAACGGATAGTGATTTTTTTCATGTTGTTGAATACCATAAATTCCGAGTAATTATATATAATTTAGTACAATAATACAGTCACGTGGTGTAACATGTTCATGTATTATAATATATAAGTAAAGATTTATTGATACTATTCTCTAAAAGGAGAAAATATCAATCATGTTGTCTACCTATGTTATAGCACATAGACAAATCATACTACATAGCTGTATTATGTACTATTCTAATACTACGTGGCCGTATTATCTACCATTCTATAATTTCTCGAGAATTCCAAATCTTCTAAAAGAGGTTCTGTGTGATTTTGTCAGGCTGTGTGATCTCACTGTCTGGTACACAGCTGATGTTATCATAAAGGAGAGGTCCCATCTAATGCTTGGCTTGTTGTTTCAAGTTGTACCAGTTATTAAAATTTGGAGACCCGTCGACCAAAAACAGTAAGAATAATCCCCGCAAAGAAAGAAACAATTCATAAAATTTGAAGACCGCGTGGAGCAGTTTTTTGTGATCTAAAATTAATCCTGAGTTTTAAACCGTTCATTAAGACATCGTGGAACATTTTCAAACCACGAACTATTTTCTTTTCTTCTAATAATTATTAAAAAGACAAGTCTACAGTAGTCTTTATTTGACAATGCTATGGAGCATCTTCAACACGGAAAAGAAGAATAAACATAATTCTCTACTTCAACAAAAATGGCACGTTGCCTATCTATTTACTTCATCGAAAAAGTTTGTAGCTTAAAAGAGACTAGTCAATACAATCAGGTATAATTGTGTGACGGATTCAGGAATTTTCATTCCGGGGGTCAACGTATAAAAGGTTAAAAAAATTTATATACAAAATACTCATGTTCATTATCAAAGAGAACTGCATCAACTTTAAAAAATGGACACACATTGCAATACACCAGAAATATATCTAATAATGTGATAATAAACCAAAAAATTAGCGCAATCCTCTTCGCCTCCCAAGGTGTCTCGTCATTTTTTAGGTCCGTTGTTTTGATTTTGACCTTTATCTGCATTTCTTTTGGGTTCTAGCTCTCAGAATTTGGACCTTTATGAGTACGGCTGGGCATTCAAACCAGTAACCCAGTCAAACAGCCCAAACTAAACCGATGGTTTGGGTTGGTTTGGTTTTTTTTCAATATTTTTTGGTCATCGGTTTAAACCCAAACCAAACTGAAATATATGGTTCGGTGTATGGTTTGCAATATCCAAAACCACGGTTTAACCAAACCAAACTAATAGTATTAAAAAATATTATATATAATATTATTATAAATATATATATATATATAATACATCTTTTTTTTCCTTCTTCTTCTTCTCTCTCTCTTCCTTTTCTCTTCTTCTTCTCCATCTCTCCTTTTTTCTTCTTCTCCTCTCCATCCCTCCCTCTCTTCCATCTCTTTTATTTCTTCTCTCTCTCTAAGAAAGCCAAAAATAGAAACCAAACCAAACCAACCCATCAAGTCCGGTTAACCGAAGTTTTCGGTTTTCATCAATTATGGTTTGGTTCCAGTTTCCAAAATAGCCAAACCGAAGCTTATGGTTCGGTTCTAGGTTGAGCCAAAACCGAACCAACCCAAACCGAGCCCACCCCCTATTTATGAGTATTGTCTTAGGAGGAGCTTATTCAAACAAATATTTCTTCAATACGTAAGAGTTAGGTTATTCTTGTAAAACTCTTTGTGGATTGAACATCTAAGGCTTTTTACCTAGATTGACCTTAGGTCCTTTCATGCGTTCATATCGTACATGAAAATTTGTTTTATGTACAAATATTGGCTAAGTATGAAAAATGGTTTTTCGGAATAATCATTTTCTCAAGATAATTTTTGGCGGTTTTTATTCCTTACACATCAAATCAGAAAACTTGATTTTATGGGATTTTAGTATGAAGTATATATTGACTTAATGAGCCATCATTTTTAGCCTAAATCGTATTTTCCACTAAAACCGATTTTTTATATTTTGATTTGGTGGGAATTTAATTTTCTAGTATTTTTATTTGAATCCAAATGGGGGGTACTTCCTTATTTACATTGTAAACTTAAGTAAATGGAGTAATATAAAAATAAATTAAAGTAAAAGGGCAGAGACATTTACTTAAATGTTGAACATGGAAATAAGGTAATCTGCCTACTGTGCCCTCTGCATCATTTCATCAAGCAATTTGTGGGCAATTGCAGGGGTCAACATCTTCTCTTCCAATGTTGGATTCCGGGCTTGCAGGGGTCAATTGACCCCTCTTGCCCCTTAGTGGATCCGCCCCACAATCAACTATACCACATATGAGATGTTGGCAGGCCATGTTTGGAGATGTGCATCTGTGGCACGTGAACTTCCTGATGATCAAGAGACCAAACTACATACTGTAGTTGATGGAAGGTCCAGACTGCAACCCCCACTCCCACCTGGTTTCTTTGGCAATGTGGTTTTTGCAGGCGCACCAATTGCTGCAGCAGGGGATCTCAAATCAAAACCAACATGGTATGCTGCAAGCCGTATTCATGATACTGTTGTGCGTATGGACAACGATTATCTTAGATCAGCGCTGGACTATCTTGAACTTCAGCCTGACCTGTCACCCCTTGTTCGCGGAGCTCATACTTTTAGGTGCCCGAGACTTGGAATAACTAGTTGGTCTAGGCTGCCGATCTATGATGCTGATTTCGGTTGGGGTCGACCTATTTTCATGGGGCCTGGTGGAATGGGATATGAGGGGTTGGCTTTTGTGTTACCAAGTGCAACAAATGACGGAAGTTTATCATTGGCCATTTCTCTGCAATCTCAACATATAAAATCATTCTCCAAGTTGTTGTATGAGATATAAGGAAATGAAATACGTCGAATGGGGGCAATACGTTGAACACACTTTGGGCTTCTGTGTGTGTCCTCTGAGTTCTGGGACTTTTCATTGACTCAAGCCTAGCTAATCCGAAAGCAGCAGTTTTTGAAAAGTTAGAGTATCTGTTTTAGAAACAACATATAGTACTGAATAAGATTCTCAGAGTATCTGTAAGCTTTGTTTATTGCTGTGGAGGACTTCTTTTTCGGAGTATCTGTAGTTTACTATGATTCTTAATAAGATTTTCTTTCTCCATGAAACAAAAACATACTGAATCACTTTGGTTGCATACACTTTGGTTATACTTTCAGAAATTTTGGTTCAATGCAAGAGCATTTGTAGTGCTTTTATTTCTCACAGTGAAAAAGGATCAAGAGGTTCTTCTTCTGGAGACTTCAGTGTCCAGTCTGCCCATTTGCTGAATTTTCCCAATATGGAAATCCAAATTGCCTCCTAAAGACAAATGCTTTCTTCTTCAAATAAGTAACTGATAAGTGAATTATTTCATATATTTTTGTACCTCTTATATTTGGTTTTTGTAGGGAAAGTTAATTAAAAAGTGCATTATTAATTTATTTTCAGCAATTTTCAGCAATTTTGTGCTCTTGGAAGTATTTTGACGGAAAATCGACTTTTCGAATGAATTTTAGCGCAAGGCCAATTGGAGAAGAAAGCTAAGACATTGAAGATCATTGTGTTAAATTTTCATAATTTTCTATCAAGCCAATTGCTCCAGACCTGCAAGTCAACACAGCCTAAGTTGAAATCCCGTTAGAACTGCACTGCTGTGGAAGATTGAAGATTTGAAGACTTTTCCGATTTTTCCTAGTAGCGTACGATATATGCTTGGAAATATTAGAGATCAAGCTACGTTTTTCATATTTTTCCAGATTTTTCTAGGAAGTTTAATGACCCCAAAACGTGCGTGCAAGATGGCTGACGTGTTTCCAAGTCAAATAAGGATTCCTTCTTTAGTTTGTTTCCTTAATTGTTTGGAATTTTGTTTTGCTTTAAGAGAGTTTTTCCAAACCTTTTTAGAGTAGGGTTTAGTTGTTTTACACTATATAAGGTCACCCTAAGCTCTCCCTAAGGGGGATCTCTACACCATATTTTTCCACCAACTTCCATACACCCAGAGATATATCAAAGAGAGAGTCAAGAGTTGCTGCCGCAGTGCTTTTGGAGCTTACGAAGGTGTTGCTGTGGAGATTCCGAAGATCAAGTCCATCGGCCAAATCGGTTTTATGACAACAATTCTCTTGCTTATCTTTTCTTTTGTCATGAACTAATTTCTCTTGCTAGGGCTACGATGTAGCCTAACCATGAATACTTAATTTTTATAGTTATATTAATTTCTGATTATTATCCCATGTTGAGTATTTGTTACTGTTCTTAATGAATTAAATATCTAGCTAATATTTAATTGATGATCCAAACAGAGACCGAGAGGAGATGTTTGGTGTTTGCTTCTTGTAACAAATACCATGACTTGAATGAGTGCCCGAGAGGGACTAACATGACTCATGCAGTTTTCTTGCAGGTTCTCATAGAACTTAATGAGTTCTTGATTTTCTAAATTCATTGCTCGAGAGAGAGTGGGTTGTGAATTAAGAATACTTTTGATTAGCCCCAAGAGTGGATATCGAAATAAATTAGGAGAAACCAACTGTCAACATAGATAGTAATTAGGGTTAATTGGCTATAAGAATTAAGTGGAATTGGTTATGGTGAAATCGGATGCCCTAGTGTCTCATCAACTTGATTTTCCACCATTAATTAAATTGCTATTTTTCATAACTGTTTTAGTTTAATTAAATCAATCAATCTTATCAAACAATTGTTCAGATAAACTTAAGAATTAATCATAATTGGTAATTAATAGAAAATTACAGTCTTCGTGGGAACGACACTCTACTTACTTCTATATTACTTGTGCGGATTGTGCGCTTGCAATAAAATTCACAACAGTAACCAAGGAACAAAGACTTAAGAGGCATATGGTTTCTGAGTAGTCTAGAAGGAGATCTTGTTACCCCCAATAGCTTCAATACTCTCAGTTTGAATGCTGCTATGACTCGGTTGAAGCTTCTTAGGCATGACCCTCCTTCTCAGTTGGGTATATCCCCTGGAATTTAGGCAGTTTTTCTGTGGCTTGCTGGATGTTATGGAGGAGGAGATGCTGTAGGGCCTTTGGAAGGGAATTTCAGTTGATGGCGTTATTGTTCACCCATTCTCAACCCTGGGACTCGGTTCAGTTGCCCGTTCTACTATCAAATGACGGATATTGAGCCTCATCCATATATGTGACTGACAACTATTGAGCCTCATCTATACACAAGGGCTATAGCCAAGTGCGACTTTGGGCCTAAATGCTTTTGTTTTAGAATTTCCAAAACAATGGAAACTCCAGTTCCGAACTTCACCAATTCCATCAATCCCATGACCTCCATTACTCGACCCCTGCCCTCTTTCGGTAATTTTCTTCTGCCCCAGCTCTGTATTATATAGGATTAAATATGGTGGTTCTCCTCATCTTCAAATTAAAGGTAGTGATTATAATATATATCTCTCTAATTAAAAATAATTTTTATTACAAATCATCCTTGAACTTTTTAACCGTCTTAATTTTAATCCTCAAACTTTCAAATTAATAAATATGACCTCCTCTAATATTTTGGTTCACACATAAGTTTGGTCCATATCATCATGTGGAGATGTGCAGGCAACACAGGTGACCTCCCCACTACAAAAAAAGGTGGCAACAGTCACCATTATTTGGTGACATTTGTTGAGGTGACTAAAGGCTTTTGTCACCCCAGCAAATATCACCAAATGTCACCATATAATGGTGACAGTTGCCACTTCTTTTTGTAGTGCCCCCTTAATCACCAAACTATTTATTGCCACTAATGGAAGGTCAAGACTGCAACCCCCACTCCTTCCTAGTTACTTTGGCAATGCGATTTTCACAACAACGCCAATTGCTGTCGCAGGGGATTTCCAATCAAAATGAACATGGTACGAAGCAAGCCACATTCATGATGTTTTGGTTCATATGGATGATCAAGATTTTAAAACGCAAGACGTTGAGGTGAGACGCTTTTGATCCCGCAAGGTGAAGCGTAACCCTTTAAAACATCAATTATTTTAATTAAAAGTATAAAACTATATAAAATAATTATAAATGAGTACTAATTGTCTCCTAAACATAATAATCAAGTATTCTAGGAGGACAATTTAGGGTACTGCAGATATGATTTCTGGTTCAGCAATTTTACTGGGCGGGAGGGGCATAAACAGTTGCAGGGTATTTACCCCAAATCTCACAGAGTCATAAAAATAGGCCAAAGATTGTGTTAAATTGCAAGCGTGCCACTATGAGTAGAGTAAAACCTTAATAGATCTTAATGAATTAAAAAAACTTATGCACCAAGAAACCTGACTTCCAATCAAACAATTGTGCTTGGAATGGGGAACTTGTTCAATATGGATTCTTTTCTATGCTTCAAGACAAACGAGGACTTTATTATTTCTCTAATACAAAGCTAAGAGATAAAAAAAAACAGAAACAAGTAAACAATGTGTCATATCGATCATATCTGGTGAGAACTAAGATTGCTACCACCTTTGAGTTACCTCATAGCCACTGGAATGAGAGTATTTTTGCTCACCACTTTAACCCAAGGTGTACCATCAACACCCTTCTCAACACTTGACACTTGTCTATGGGCATAACCATGGTTCCACAAATACAAAACAAATAGTTAACTATGGTTATGCACATGGACACATGTCAAGTGTTGAGAAGTATGGTGAGGGTACACCTTGGTTTTAAGTGGTGAGCAAAAATATTTCCCCACTGGAATAGCCTCAAAATGCCAGGAAGATCTGGTAACAATCGAGCAGAAGCGCCACTAACGGGCAATTCAAGATTATTTCCCCTGTTTTGAGACTTATCTTTGACCGTGCGTGATTATCAATTAAGAGCATATGCAATGGTTGTTCAATAGTTCAATGCAATAGTTTTATTGATCTTTTTTGGCATCTATTGAATTGAACTGCAGTTTTACTTGCAATGGTACAGTTCAATAGCTTCAGATCAATAGTTATATCTACTTACACGTTTTTTTACATACTTAAATAAAATAACGGGATAAATTTAATAACACTAAAAATTGTACCGTTGCAATATTCTTAAAGAGATCTTTAAAAAGAGACCAATTTTGAAAAAAAAAAAAATTGATGTATTTTTATATTGCATTGAACTATTGAACAACCATTGCAGATGCTCTTAACAACATAATGCATTAATTACTGTAATTTTTTCCATTTTTTATTGGCATGTGGATCCTATGGTTAGCCTATTGCAATTGCAATTTCATCACATAGAACCTTCTATTGCAATGAACTAAATCACACAATTGCAAGTGAAATTTTAGTATTTTAGTTCAATTTCATGCAATAAAATTGCATTGATCCTAACCATTGCAGATGCTCTAATGGGCAATTCCTCTTTTAGCGCCACTAACCTGACCAAATTCTCATTACTTTATGTCAAAATAGTGAGCCCAAGCCATCAATTGGCCCAATTCTTTTATTAATTCCCATGGATTGAAAATAGGCCCAAAACACAGGGATGTAACTGAAGCAATTAATATTCTTGTACAAAAACTCAAAATCATATGAGCATGCTCTCATCTGCCCATGGTATCCGAGTTTCTCCTCTTCTACTGCTGCACGTTAGATATAGTGCATACTTTAAATTTCTTTTCAAAGGTTTCATGGCATAGTATTAATTTTCACAAATCCACAAATCTGTTTTGGTTGTTCAAATTTAGCTTGGTTATTAGGTTGATGAGAAATACAAACAATGTGTTGATGAAAGCGTGTATTTTAAAGCCAATGAGCCCACTATAGGTCCCCAATGACGGTGTATGAAATAATTGTGTGCGTTATACATTTGGTTGGTTGGTTGCTTTGGAGTGCCTTGTAGAGTTTTTCAAATGGCTGATTTGCGAGATTGTTTGCTTACGTGTGCGTTATACATTTTGATTGCACTGTTTCAAGACAACAAGGTGTTAATGAAAAATATTTTAGCCTACGAACGCCCGTTACAATGTAGTAAATCAACTTACGTATTCACTATATTTTAGCCTATGAACACACATCAACCGTGCACTGTGATAATGAATCCATATAATATACGGTCTCCTTTTGTGGTCTCACAATTATCAACACCCAATGACCCCTACACAAAATGAGGAGAGGTTAAATAGTTTGTTGGCGCGAGTAGTCCTAGTCCCATTCTATTTGGGATTTAGTTCCTAGTATATTATGATTTTATTTATTTCCTTTTTGTATAGATATTATGTAATTAGGATTTATCTTGTTTCCTAGTATAACCCTACTAGGGTTTGTAACCTTGTATTATAAATACCTCTTTTTGGAGAATGGAATATTAATCTGAAAATATTCTACCATATTCTACCGTATTGTTTGACTTGGCATCAGAGCCGACTTTCTGGTGACCTGCGGATTATGCCCACTTGTGTTCTAATGTGTGCCCTAATTTCTTTTTAGGGTTCTCTTGTGCCCGTGTCTGTGCCGTGTGTGCCCTCCTGGGTTTGTGTGTATTTTTTGTGCCCCTACTGTGTTCCGCTGCGTACTCTGCCGTATTCGTATCTCTACTGTGTTCGTGCCTGTGTTCGTGCCTGTGTTCGTGCATCTGCCATATTTGTGCCTCTGCTGTGTTCTGTTGTACTCTGCCGTGATCTGTTGAGTTTCTGCTGCAATCATGGGTGATAACTCCATTGTTGGTGCTGTTGCTGCTGCTTCTGCAAAATTGTGTGGTTCTGACTCCATTCCAGGTACTGGCTTCAATACTTGGATAATTGACACTGGTGCTTCTGATCATATGACTTATGATGCTAAATTTTTTGATGAGTTGTCTAGTAACACCCGTGACCCATACATAACTAGTGCTAATGGCTTGCCCTCTCCAGTTACTGGTGAGGGCACAATCTCTCTCACTCCTACTCTGTCATTATCTCGTGCATTGCTAGTTCCCAATATCCATTGTAACTTGTTATCTGTTGGTCGCTTACTTGATACACTTAATGCTTCTGCTACTTTCTATCCTACACATTACTCTTTTCAGGATCTCAAGACTCACGAGACGATACGGATAGGGGGGTTATATTATTTGACATTGCCTTCTGCACCAGTTCGTGATCGTGTCGTTAATACTGTTCAAAGTTGCAGTGTCAAAGACAAACAACAAATTTGGTTATGGCATCGTCGCTTGGGACACCCATCATTTAGCTACCTTAAACGTTTGTTTCCATCTTTATTCCGCTCCTGTGATGAATCCAGTTTTAAATGTGAGACGTGTATTTTGGCCAAGAGTCATCGAACTGTGTTTCCTTTGAGTGATAGTAAAGCTGCCAAGCCATTTGATTTAGTGCATTCGGATGTCTGGGGCCCTGCTCGTGTGTCTTCGAATGGTTTCCGTTGGTTTGTTACATTTATTGACGACTGCACTCGCTTAACTTGGGTGTTTTTGATGAAGAATAAATGTGATGTTGCTTCTATTCTTCCTGATTTTTGTGTCATGGTGTCTACTCAGTTTCATATTCGAGTCAAAGTGTTTCGGACTGATAACGGAGGTGAATATGTGAATAATACCTTGACCCATTTCTTCAGTACTCAAGGCATTATTCACCAAACTACCACTCCATTTACTCCGCAGCAGAATGGTGTGTCTGAACGCAAGAATCGTCAGTTACTTGAAGTTGCCCGCTCACTCATATTGGATATGTCTGTTCCCCATCATCTTTGGGGGCATGCTGTTCTGTCTGCTACCTATTTGATTAATCGTACTCCTAGCCGGGTTCTTGATTTCAAGACTCCGCATGATGTGTTTGGTGCCCTTATTTCCCCTGTCTCCATCTCCAAGTTGCCCCCTAAAGTTTTTGGGTGTGTTGCCTATGTTCATGTCTACTCTCATCAACGGAGTAAACTTGATTCTTGTGCTTTGCGCTGTGTCTTTATTGGTTACTCTTCTACTCAGAAGGGTTATAAGTGCTATCATCCACCTACTCAGAAAGTGAATGTTACTTTGGACGTCACATTCCATGAAGAAGTACCGTATTATGTTTCTCCCTCCTCTCCAATTCAGGGGGAGAGAGGGAGTGAATTGAAGAGTGTTGGAGTAAAAGACTGTGGACTTGAGAATGACTGTGAAGAAATTGAAGAAATTGTAGAAATTGCGCATGGGTCGAAAACGACCGGTCGCCCATCTTCCCGCGATCGGTCGCTAGGGTCTTGATCGGGGCATAATTACATATCATTTTGTACCCTTCTAACTTATGATTTGGTTATGTTTTTGAGTTAAACTTGTGCTTTTAATCTATTTTTGTGTTTGTTTCGAGTGTAATAAGGCTTATGACTACTAAATGCATTTTGGATACAAGTTAGCTCAAAGCGGTGTATGCAGATCAGTCAACTTCACGGATTGGACTGTACTTGCTCAGGAAGAACAGATAATGAACCATACGTCATTGGAAAGATACGGAAGTCTAGTTTCTGAAGAATTTTACGGTTCATGATTCCGAGTCTTCTAGATGAAGTTATGCAAGTTTGGGCAATTTAAGGTCAAATTCGGCAGCATCTGCGTTACTGGGCCAAAAATGACTTTTGAAGGCCTTCCCGATTTTTCCTTGAGTTGGGCTGCATATGCTTAGAAAGATAAGACAAAGAGCTTCAAGATCCATATTTTTCCAGATTTGTTAGAGTGAAGGAACAAGCCCAAATCGAGCCCACAAGCTGACTGCAAATTTCTTGGTCATGATTAGCTATGCATGTGCTATTGTTGATAGTGGGGAAGAAGCATGTTTATTTGTCATAATTGAAGTAGGTTGTGTAAGAAATAAAGAAAGCAAAAGCATCAAGTGGGGAACTAGCCAAATGATGAAAGGAGATGGATGCCCATGTGAACTTGAGGTGGCTATGCAACTTGTTGTCAAAAGAAGAATATTGGCATGTGAGTTTGATGTTTTCCTTCTCCTATAAATAGGAGGCTTGGCTAACCTTCAAAGACACCCCCAAGGGGGAGCTCTCAAACATCTCTCTAGAGCTCCTCTCCCTTCTCTCCCTCAAATTCTCTTAGTTTTCTTTTTAGTTCTCAATTGTTGTAACAAAACCATTTTGCTTTTTAGTTGTAATTTATTTTCCATTGTAATGTAATTTCTTTTCTTTAGTTTTCAAGTTTAATTAGCTTCCAAGTTTCAATTATAGTTCTTGTTCTTATTCATTATGCTTATAAGTTAATATGCTTGTTTGAATGAGTGATCACCATTAAAACTTGTATGTTAGCTATCTTGGTTTGAATTAAGAGTAGACACCATGCATTAATTCAAATTGAACTATGAATAGGAAGAGTATGTATGGACATTCGACAACATGGATTAGATACATGCTTGGTTGTTTAAAACATTCTTCTTTGCTTAATGGATTTCTAATGCTTAATTTAGGTTCGACAAGAAGGATCTAATTAGGGAATTAGGAATACAAGGTTAGGACCAAACACCATGGCTTAATCATACTTTAGCTAGAATCAATCGTGAATCTAAATTGAACTTGGTAACTAATTTGCTTGAGTTAATTTCTTTTCTTTCTTTCTTGTTTTATTTATTCTCTTTTGGTTTTCTATTTTGTGCAGGGAATCAAATTGAATCAATCTATCATCAATCCTCGTGGGATCGACCTCGTATTTTACACAAGCTATACTATCCAACGCCTCGTGCACTTGCGAGTCAACAAAATTTTGGCGCGTTCGGGATTGACGGCATAGTTTGGTTCTATTTTCTTTCCTACTTGTTTTACTTTTGTATTTCCTTTTTTATTTCAGTTTTTATTTCCTAATCCTTTTAATTCCGTTTCAAGTTCTGTGTTTGTTTTAGCAATATGAGATAGCTCAATAAAAAAGGGAGAGAAGGCAACTTCAATCTTAAGGATAGGAAGTATGGAGTAGTGGGAGGAGTAACGACCTCCAAATGCATCTATGCTCGACCTAATCACATCAAGGGGAGTATCCAATCCTTTCTCTTTTACTTGTATTGTTATTATTTTAGTAATTTTAATTTTCTGTTTCTTTTATAATTAAAAAAATTAAAAAGATTTTTCATGAGCTGACTTTTGGTAACTCCGAGTAAGCAACTTCCGTCTATGCAGTGTCTAGGAGTTCTTTAAGGCGACACCTTCGGTGTCTAAGAAGTTTGGGTTTTAAGCGGGACCATTGTGACCCCTCCAACCTTCCAGGAACCCCTGTTGTGTTTTCTCGAGGGCCTTAACCTGGTCATCCTAGAGTTGCTTGTATAATTGTGTGTTCTTAAATTAAAATTTATTTTTTTACAATAATAGTTTAGTTTAAATAAAATTTAAGTTTGGGTATTGTATTCTTGCTTAAATAATAATGTTTTATAGTATGTGATTTTTATTATTATTATTATTTTAATTTGTATGTGGTGTGGTTTGTTTGTTTGTTTCGAGTGTTTAAAAAAATTAAATTAAATTGCAATTTGGAACTTCTTTGTTTTCTTTTCTCGTTTAGTTGTTTTCTTAAAGTTAGTCTCTCGTTTTTATTATTATTATTATTTTTTGTATTATTTTTATTTTTAGTTTTAGTTTTGTGGTGTGGTTAGTTAGTATTTTTCTAAGTGTTAAAAATAAAATAATTTTTAAAAAAAAAAATCACTTCAAACCATTAGCATTACAACAAAAAACAAAAAAACAAAAAAACAAAAAAACAAAAAAACAAAATACAAATAAATAAAACTTCTTTTCTTCTTCTTCTTTTTCTTCTTCTTCTTCTTCTTCTTCTTCTTCTTCTTCTTCATCATCTTCATCAATCAATCGGCATCATCATGGCACGCCTTCCATTCCAAAATTGGAAACTTAGCCGTCTGGACGTCATCCTTTGGGTCTTCACGTGACCTCTTGGGGCCCATCACTTGAGCTCCCAAAGATCGCACTTATGGCTGCACTCTTGGCTTGAGCACCACTTGTCTCGTGCTCACAGTTTGCTTGCGCTTACTCGGTCAGCCCAATAGACTCCACTTTGTGCGCATGTCTTTGGCGTACAAATCTACCATCGATGATAGTGTTTATTCTCCCGCAAACCTTCTAGGCGACGTCGATTAAACTCCACCATCCTTGTCCGCTCCTTTTTCCAAGTCCTTTATAATGCCTTGACAATCCTCAACCACATTCTGCGATGTCGCCAACTCGAGCCTTTACTAGCTCCAACTCACCGGGATTTCGCAATTAGCGATAACCCACGATTGCGATAGTGGTCGTGTTTTGACGGTGCCATGGCATCTGACGATTCGATTGTCACGCTGCGCCGAGCACTCGTGCATCTCTAGGAGTCACTAAACTCCTTGCGACCCAAGCAACCGTTGTCCATGAGTATTAATGTGTCATTCATCGTCACGGGCCCTCTTCTTGAGCCAAAATAGGGCATCCATGTTAGTCTTGCTCCTTGACTCGACGTCTGAATTGGTTGAGCTAGGTTAAGATCGAGTGAAAATGGGAAAGGAGACGACATTTTCTTTCTGATTTCTTTTCTTTTTCTCTCTTTCTCTCTTCTTTTTCTCTTTTCCCTCTCTCTTTTCTTCTTTCTTTTCTTCCGTGTGGTCGTAATTTTTGTTTTTCTCCCTTAGTTTCCTTTTATAGATATCAAACCCTAGCACCACTCAAGCTCCAGCCTTCCTCGGCTTTCCCCGTCCCCAAAATAATTTGTCGCGACGCATACCTTTTTCGAACGAACGCGTCTCAACAAAGTCTTCGACGCCTTTCCATACGCCCGTAATTTTCGGCAGGGAAGCGCAAAAGCTCGCGGCGCCTATGACGGCGACACGTGGCTCTTTGCTTCATGTTGCCAGGACGACATACGGACCCTCGTTCAGAATCCACTAATTCACGTTTCAAAAAATAAATAAAAAAAACAAAAACAAAAATTTTAAATTTTAAATTTAAAAAAAATAATATTTTAAAACGTGTGGGCTGAATTCATTGTGGGTCGGATTTCACCGATGGTTTGGGTTTCAAAAGTGTGGGCTTTGGGCTTCAAAGTTTTTTGGGTTTCAATTTGCGTAAGCTTGTGTGTTTAGGGCTTAACTTGTTTTATTTTATTTTATTTATTTTTTTCGTTTGGTTGTTTTGCAATTTTTATTTTGTAATTATTTTATTTTGTTTTGTATTTTAGTTATTGTATTTTGTGATATTCATTTGCTTTAATACCTTTCATTTTTTTGTTATAACATTGCTTGTGCCTAATTTTTAAACATTGAGGACAATGTTCATTTCTAAGTTTGGGGGTATTAGAGTTAGCAAGTAAATTTGGTTTTTCTTTAAAAAAATTTAAAAAGAAAAAAAATCTTGTTTTCTGTTTTATTTTAGTCTTGCTTTGTTTTTTTATTTTTTATTTTTTTTATTTTGAGTCACTTTCCAGAACACATATGATGAGATTGTGATAAATGTTTGCATGACTTAAATGAAAATTGGAGTTATTTTTATTTTAAAAAAATTTAATAAAAATTTTAAAACTTTTGGCATCGTTCTAGCATGATATGTTCGAAACCTTCTTTACACTTGCCATTTGTTTCATAATTTTCCAATTAAAGGATTTGCATGATCCAAAGAATTGTATCAAGCATAAATTAAACTTGTATAACCATATAATATGAGTTTTTGAGCCTTGTGCTTCATTTCATGAGTGTTATACACATATTCTTATTTTCTTGTCATCTAAGTTGTTGTTTGATCTCATTATTCATTGAATTGGTTGAGCACTTAAAAGTCATTTCATTCATATTCAATTTAATTACATGACATTTAAGAAATGATATTAAGGCCCTCTTTGGATCGCTTGTGCCTTTCAAGCTAACCTTATGCATGCTTAAGCATGATTTTCCATTGTTAACCATTTTGAGCCTACATGTAAACCTTTTCTTTCATTTAACCAATTATATTTCCTCACCTTAGCCTGAAAAACAATTATTTACCTTTCTAAGGGAACTCTTGAGCTTTTATTGGAATGTGTTTTTCATACTAAGTTTTGGAAGAGGTGTTACATTAAAAAAAAAAAAAAAATCACACAATTGGTGAAAGAAAGAGAGAAAAGTTGTGATTAAGTGGTGGTTGAATGAAATTTCATTTTTGAGTTTCTTTGCGGCGTCAAAATAAATTGGTGTTTGTTCAATTAAAAGAATGGGGGTATAAGGAGTTTTGATCATGTAAAAAAAAAAAAAAAAAAAAAAAAATCCAATCATGATTATTCAAGTCGTGGAAACAATTGTTTTATGCTCTTACATTGTGAGTTCCTTGGACTTTGTTTTATCCATACCTTTCATTTCTTACTCACCTTACACCTTTGACCCCATTACAACCTATGTTAAAGACCTAATTTGATCTTAAATGTCATGTGGTTGAATTGCATTCATTTTCCTACTTTTAAGTGTTTGACATCCTTCTTGAGATCATATAATGCAAGTTCTTCATCTTTCTATTGTGAGTTAATTCCCTTATGGTTTAACTCTAATCTCATGTTTATAACTGAGTGATGCATTGTAGCCCTCTTCCGAGTGATTCATTTGTGAGAGGACAACTTTGGTGAGATTTGAAGTTGAATTTGTGTTTTGTATGATTTTGAAATTGTGTGAAAACTAAGATTGGAGAATTTGTTGCATTTGGCTATCACACTACTACACTTTGAGCATGTTATGTTTTGAACTTTGCACATTGTGAATAATGTCTAAAAATGAGCTTTTATTGTTAAAACTTTTGAGTCATGTGCATGAGTCATTTCTCTTCGTAAAATGTTCGGAAATAATGTTTTGTATTTGTTTTTGTTTCTAACCACTTTGTTTTGTAGAGTCAGTAAACGCTTGTGGGTATCGTATCTGTTAAACCCTCAGGAGACACAACTCCTCCTACTAGGATGCCTAGAGGTTTAAAGGCTTGTTGCATATGCTCAATGCAATCGAGTTACTGCGAAAAATGGTCTAATTAATTTATTTTTTTATCTTTATTTTCCTTTTGTTTTGCTCGAGGACTAGCAAAATATAGGTTTGGGGGTATTTGATCGGGCATAATTACATATCATTTTGTACCCTTCTAACTTATGATTTAGTTATGTTTTTGAGTTAAACTTGTGCTTTTAATCTATTTTTGTGTTTGTTTCAGTGTAATAAGGCATGACTCACTAAATGCATTTTGGATACAAGTTAGCTCAAAACGGTGTATGCAGATCAGTCAACTTCACGGATTGGACTGTACTTGCTCAGGAAGAACCAGATAATGAACCATACGTCATTGGAAAGATACGGAAGTCTAGTTTCTGAAGAATTTTACGGTTCATGATTCCGAGTCTTCTAGATGAAGTTATGCAAGTTTGGGCAACTTAAGGTCAAATTCGGCAGCATCTGCGTTACTGGGCCAAAAATGACTTTTGAAGGCCTTCCCGATTTTTCCTTGAGTTGGGCTGCATATGCTTAGAAAGATAAGACAAAGAGCTTCAAGATCCATATTTTTCCAGATTTGTTAGAGTGAAGGAACAAGCCCAAATCGAGCCCACAAGCTGACTGCAAATTTCTTGGTCATGATTAGCTATGCATGTGCTATTGTTGATAGTGGGGAAGAAGCATGTTTATTTGTCATAATTGAAGTAGGTTGTGTAAGAAATAAAGAAAGCAAAAGCATCAAGTGGGAACTAGCCAAATGATGAAAGGAGATGGATGCCCATGTGAACTTGAGGTGGCTATGCAACTTGTTGTCAAAAAGAAGAATATTGGCATGTGAGTTTGATGTTTTCCTTCTCCTATAAATAGGAGGCTTGGCTAACCTTCAAAGACACCCCAAGGGGGAGCTCTCAAACATCTCTCTAGAGCTCCTCTCCCTTCTCTCCCTCAAATTCTCTTAGTTTTCTTTTTAGTTCTCAATTGTTGTAACAAAACCATTTTGCTTTTTTAGTTGTAATTTATTTTCCATTGTAATGTAATTTCTTTTCTTTAGTTTTCAAGTTTAATTAGCTTCCAAGTTTCAATTATAGTTCTTGTTCTTATTCATTATGCTTATAAGTTAATATGCTTGTTTGAATGAGTGATCACCATTAAAACTTGTATGTTAGCTATCTTGGTTTGAATTAAGAGTAGACACCATGCATTAATTCAAATTGAACTATGAATAGGAAGAGTATGTATGGACATTCGACAACATGGATTAGATACATGCTTGGTTGTTTAAAACATTCTTCTTTGCTTAATGGATTTCTAATGCTTAATTTAGGTTCGACAAGAAGGATCTAATTAGGGAATTAGGAATACAAGGTTAGGACCAAACACCATGGCTTAATCATACTTTAGCTAGAATCAATCTGTGAATCTAAATTGAACTTGGTAACTAATTTGCTTGAGTTAATTTCTTTTCTTTCTTTCTTGTTTTATTTATTCTCTTTTGGTTTTCTATTTTGTGCAGGGAATCAAATTGAATCAATCTATCATCAATCCTCGTGGGATCGACCTCGTACTTACACAAGCTATACTATCCAACGCCTCGTGCACTTGCGAGTCAACAGGTCTGGAGCAAACAGCGATACAACCTGCCTGGAAACGACCGGTCGCCCAGATGACTGCGACCCGTCGCTTGCACCTGTAGACAAAGATGATGGCCACGACCTGGAAACGACCGGTCGCCCAATGACATTTTTGATGATTCCATCGTTACTTCGGACGAACGTGACAGTGATTCTGGTGACCCTTGTGTGGATGAGATGGATGCAAGACCCCCCTCTGCCCTGCCATTGCCCCAATCAACTCGTGATAATAGTGAGGTAATTTCTGATGATATGTCTACTTATCAATTACCGCCACGAACTACTCGTGGGAAGCCCAAAGTACAATATTCTCCTGAAATACATGCCAAGTCCAAATACCCCATTAGCCATTATGTGTCAACTCATCGTTTATCTAAGTCATATGCGTCATATTTGTGTCAATTATCTAGTGTATGTGTGCCAACTAAGTTGCAGGATGCTCTATCAAATCCCAAATGGGTAGATGCAATGAATGTTGAGATGGAAGCTTTGAACAAGAATGCCACTTGGGAATTAGTTCCTTTACCGAAAGGAAAAAAGGCTGTTGGGTGCAGATGGGTGTTTACTTTGAAGCATAAAGCTGACGGTTCCATTGACCGTTACAAGGCAAGATTGGTAGCAAAGGCTATACTCGGACTTATGAAGTGGATTACACGGTGACCTTTGCCCGAGTAGCAAAGCTCAATGCGTGCGCGTACTCTTATCTTTAGCTGCCAATCATGACTGGCCCCTGTTGCGCTTTGATGTCAAGAATGCATTCCTACATGGTGACCTCAAGGAAGAGATATACATGGATCCTCCCCTGGTATTCTGTGACCTCCAAGGAGGGTGTTGTGTGTAAACTGCGGAAATCCTTGTATGGATTGAAGCAGTCTCATAGGGCATGGTTTGGGAGGTTTGCTGCATCTATGAGGAAGTTTGGGTATACGCAAAGTAACTCGGATCATACCTTGTTTAAAGCGTCATAAAGGTAAATTGACAGCTTTAATAATTTATGTTGATGATATGATTGTATTTGGAGATGATCGTGCAGAAATGCAAAATCTTGAAGTATCGGCATTCGAGTTTGACATGAAATCGTTAGGTGACTTGAAGTACTTTACGGGGATTGAAGTTGCTGTGTCCAAGCATGGTATCTTTCTGTCTCAAAGGAAGTATGTTTTGGATTTACTTGCAGAAACCGGAATGTTGGATTGTAAACCAATTGATACTCCTAGTGAGCGTAATCATAAGTTGGGGTTATATCATGATCAAGTTCCTACCGATAAAGAGCGTTATCAACGGCTTGTGGGGAAATTGATTTATTTAGCTCATACAAGGCACGATATTGCATATGCGGTGAGTATAGTGAGTCGGTTTATGCATTCTCCTAGTGTAGATCATATGAGAGCTGTGACGCGTATTTTGAGATATCCGAAAGGAACTCCTGGCAAGGGGTTAATGTTTTCCAAGTATGGTCATACAGATGTGGAAGGGTATCTGAGATCTTTGATTGGGCTGGTTCGATCCAGCGATAGGCGTTCTACGTGCGGGTATTTCATGTTTGTTGGTGGTAATCTTGTTACTTGGAGAAGTTAGAAACAAAAAGTGGTGTCTCGATCTAGTGTCGAGGCCGAGTATCGTGGGATGGCCCATGGTGTATGTGAGTTACTGTGGTTGAGGAGATTGTTGAGAGATCTTGGTTTTGGGCGAAAAAACCCATGGATTTATATTGTGACAATCGGCGGCAATTGCTATAGCGCATAATCCGGTGCAACATGATCGTACGAAGCATGTGGAGGTTGATCGAAATTTTATTAAAGAGAATTTGGATGCAGAAATTGTTTCCTTCCCGTTTATAAGTTCAGAGTATCAGTTAGCTGATGTTCTTACAAAAGTTGTGTCAACAGTATCTTTCTCAACTCGCTTGACAAGTTGGGCATGCGTGACGTCTTTGCTCCAACTTGAGGGGGAGTGTTGGCGCGAGTAGTCCTAGTCCCATTCTATTTGGGATTTACTTCCTAGTATATTATGATTTTATTTATTTCCTTTTTGTATAGATATTATGTAATTAGGATTTATCTTGTTTCCTAGTATAACCCTACTAGGGTTTGTAACCTTGTATTATAAATATCTCCTTTTGGAGAATGGAATATTAATCTGAAAATATTCTACCATATTCTACCGTATTGTTTGACTTAGTTTAGAGCTGCTACCTAATTATAAAGAAAATCTTGTTAATGGGATTAACCATGGATTATAAGGCACCAAGAAAATTTGATCCCAATATGCACTTTTCCTGTTGGTTTGCTAGATGCAGTGATATTTGAATTAACGGTCCAGACTGAGCGCTAACTTGTGCAGGGTCGACAAGGCCAACAAAGTTTATCATATTTGCCATTTTTAAAATGTCAAATAGTCACCTAAATATATGAAACAGGGGTGGGTTGGTGTTGTATCTGATTACGTGGGGCAGATTTTTGGGGTGTTGTAGTAGTAGCACATCGCATGCACGAGACCTTTCACATCTTTGCCTCTAGACCCCAAACATTTTAGCCCAAGAATTATAGTAGCAAAAAAAATCCTTTTATATGTCTAACGGATGCTTTTTTATATTTATTTTGAAAAAATTTAGGCATTTTTCTTTATTTTTCACATAGTGGCCATTTTTTTTACTTAAACTAACCAATTTAGCACATAAGCTTGGAACCTTTTATTTTAATTTTTGTTCAAAAAGAAATAAGTTTTGAATATAAAAGGCCTCAACTTTTATTTCTGCCAAGGACTTCCAAAAACAATGGACCAATCAGGATTGGGAATGGGTGAACAAAAACGCCTTCAACTGAAATTCCCTTCCAAAGACCCTACAGCATCTCCTCCTCCATAACATCCAGCAAACCACAGAAAAACTGCCTAAATTCCTAGGGATATACCCTGTTAGTTAGGTTATTAATTAGGTTGTCTATTAGTCAATTAGTGTGGCTAGTTTGGCACCTACAATGTTTGGCACCTACCTTAGTTGGTAGCCTACCATGTTTTGGGGAGCTTGACTTTAGGATAGTTACATTCTTTCCACATGTGTTTTATAACTTGTATATATATGTTGATTGTAAGTAATTCAATGCAAGAGAAAGAATTCTAAACCAGAAAATCTCTACACCTTGTTTGGCATGGTATCAGAGCAATCGATTTTGGTTGCCTCTGCATAACCTTGTTCTTACCTTGTTCTTACATTGTTCTTAACCTTGTTCTTAACCTTGTTCTTAACCTTGTTCTTGCCTTGCCTTATCTCTACTTAACCTTGCTCATACTTTGTTGCTACATTGTTTCTATCTCTACCTTTGCCTTTGCTTAAACCTTGCCTCTACTTAATCTTGCCCTTGTTTCTTTGCGCCTATATTGTTCCAACACAAAACTTGTGTTGTGTTCCTTTGTTGTTTTTACCCTTCCGCTGCATCTACTTATCCATACTTCTATCATGGGTGACGCCAACGACTCCTCCGAGGTCAACTCCTCAAATCCACAAAACAATTCT
Source organism: Prunus padus (assembly GCA_024362665.1). NCBI lineage: Eukaryota > Viridiplantae > Streptophyta > Magnoliopsida > Rosales > Rosaceae > Prunus > Prunus padus. Next base: position 18,652,208 of record JANFAM010000010.1, on the reverse strand, counting down.
AAGGCCAACGCTACTCCACCAGCCCGTTCCTCTCACGACTACCCCTCTCAAATTACTCCAGGATAAGTTGGATGGGTCCAACTACTCTGCATGGTCTCGTAGTGTTCATTTGGCCATAACTAGTCGTCGTATGGCCGGTTTCATCAATGGTAAAAAATCTGCCCCTGCCATTGATGATCCCAGCTATGACACTTGGGATGAAGACAATTGCTTGGTGCAGTCATGGCTCCTCAACTCCATGACCAAAAATGTTCGTGCCTTATTTGATCATTGCCCAACAGCTCATACGGTGTGGGAAGCAGCTCGAAAGACCTATACTGTCACTCAGAATAGCTCCAAGTTGTATCAACTCCGCCGTCAGTCAGTTACCACTTCTCAGAATGGTGAGCCTGTGAGTGTTTTCTATGAAAAATTGCACCTAATCGGCAGGAAATCGACGTCCTTCGTCCCTGCAAACACACTGATCCTGATAGTGTGGCCCTTCACCAAAAAGCACTTGATACTGATCGGGTGTACGATTTCTTGGGAGGACTCGATCCTCAATATGATTCAGTCCGTAGCCGGATCCTTGCTATGAACCCAGTACCACCTGTCCTTGAAGCTTATGCACTTGTGATGGAGGAAGATAGTCGCCAATCCACCATGCTTGGAAGTAGCAGTGCCATGGCAGTCAAGCCCTATCGGGCCCCTCACCATGCATCCTCCAGGCTGCCACCCCGTGGCCTCAAACCTGATGATGCAAAAGGAACTCGAAAATGTACCCATTGTAGTGGTGATCACCTTGTCGAAAAATGCTTTAAGCTCCATGGTTATCCTGAGTGGTGGGATACACACAAGACTCGCAATATGACACCCAAAGCTGCTTGTGTCATGACTACCGATGCATCCTCGTCTTCTACCTTACTCTCCGACTCCAACCCCAGCTCAGGTATGCGCCCCACTACATGGATAATTGATACTGGTGCCACTGATCATATGACTTTTGACTCTAACCTTTTTTCTACACTATCTACTCAGTCCCGCCATCCTTACATTACTAGTGCCAATGGGGTCCCTTCTAATGTTGCTGGAGAAGGAACCATATCTCTTTCTCCTTCTCTCACCTTACCCCATACACTCTTTGTTCCATCTATTAATTGCAATTTATTATCAGTTGGGAAATTACTTGACTCACATAATTGTTATGCCACCTTTTATCCTTCTCATTGTACATTTCAGGATCTTTCGACTCACGAGACGATTGGGCATGGTAAACGGAGAGGGGGGTTGTATTCCTTGACAGTCTCACCACGTGCCGCTCATGCTCATGTCCCAAAAACACATGCTCACCAACAGATTTGGCTCTGGCATCGTCGCTTAGGACATCCATCATTTGGTTATCTTCGTCGTTTGTTTCCATCTTTATTTCGAGGTCTAGTTGATCCAAACTTTCAGTGTGAAACGTGTGTATTGGCCAAAAGTCATCGTGCCATATTTCCTTCAAGTGATAATAAAACAGAATTTCCTTTTGAGTTGGTTCACTCGATGTTTGGGGTCTGCTAAAGTCAATTCGAATGGCAAAAGATGGTTTGTTACATTTATAGATGACTGCACCCGCATGACATGGGTGTACTTACTCACCCATAAAAGTGATGTTACTGCCACAATCCGCGAATTTCATGCTATGATCACCACTCAGTTCCAAGCATCCATCAAAGTGTTTCGATCCGACAATGGTGGAGAGTATGTGAATGGTGCCTTGGCTCAATTCTTCAGGGACCAAGGCATTATCCATCAAACCTCCACACCCTTCACTCCACAACAAAATGGTGTCGCCGAACGGAAAAATCGCCAATTACTTGAGGTTGCACGTGCTTACATGCTTGATAAATCAGTCCCTCACTACTTATGGGGTCATGCTATTCTCTCTGCAGTTTATGTGATTAATCGGGTTCCTAGTAGTGTTTTGGATTTCCAAACTCCACTAGAAACCTTGGCTCATCACATCTCTCTTCCTACTGTCCTCAAATTGCCTCCTCGTGTGTTCGGTTGTGTTGTCTATGCTCATGTTCCCTCTCATCAACGAAGTAAGTTGGATCCGTGTGCCCTTCGATGTGTGTTCGTTGGATATGGCTTGAATCAAAAAGGCTACAAGTGTTACCATCCTCCTACTCAAAAGTTGTTTGTCACTATGGATGCCACTTTTCATGAAGATTTGGCATACTTTGTGGCTTCCAAGACCCCTTCTCTTCAGGGGGAGAGGGGGAGTGAAGAGAAGGACTCATCATTTGAAGAGAAGACTGAAGAAAAAACTGAAAAAATTGAAGAAAAGTCCCAGGCGACCGGTCGCGAAGAACCTAGCGACCGGTCGTTCTTAGACAGAGTCGAAAACTCTCTCGAAGTGCCCCAGGCGACCGGTCGCGATCCACTTACGACCGGTCGTTTTTACACAGAGTCCCAAGCGACCGGTCGCGAAGAAACTAGCGACCGGTCGCCCTTACACAGATTTGAAAATTCTAGAGAAATTTCTGTTCTGTTCAGTCCTGACCTCAGTGAAGACCTTGAGACCATGGAACCAGAAGGTGATCCAGATGCCCCTGATGATCAAATACAAAATACAACCCTTCCTGCCCTGCCATCGCATCATTCGTCTAGTGATGAAGAAATACTTGAGGTAATCACTGAACCACCTTATGTTGCACCATATACACTTCCACCTAGATCCACTAGGGGAAAACCTAAACCTCAATATTGTCCAGGACACGAATGCTAAATCTAAATATCCCATCAATAACCATGTGTCTACTCATAGATTGTCAAAGTCATATGCATCATTTGTCAATCAATTATCTACTGTATGTGTTCCGAGTAAGTGGCAGGATCTTGTGATGATTCCAAATGGACTGAAGCAATGGCAATTGAAATGGAAGCTTTGAAAAGGAATTCTACATGGGAAATGGTTCCTTTACCGCATGGGAAGAAACCGAGTTGGATGTCGGTGGATATACCTGTTAAATACAAAGTCGATGGATCCATAGACCGATACAAAGCTCGATTAGTGGCCAAAGGGTATACACAAACATATGGAATTGACTACCAGGAGACTTTTGCACCGGTTGCCAAGATCAACACCGTACGTGTTCTCATATCCTTGGTTGTGAATCTTGACTGGCCACTACGCGGTATGATGTAAAGAATGCATTTCTTCACGGAGACTTAGAAGAAGAAGTATATATGGATCCACCACCAGGGATTTCTATGACATCCTGTCCCAATCTCGTATGCAAGCTGAAAAATCTCTGTATGGGCTAAAGCAATCACCTCGAGCCTGGTTTGGGAGATTTATCGATTCCATGAAGCGGTTTGGGTACACTCGAGTAACTCGGATCACACATTGTTCTTAAAACGTCGTGGTGGAAAACTTACGGCACGATAATCTATGTAGATGATATGGTGGTTACCGGCAATGACAATGAAGAAATGCAGACTCTCTGAAGCTCCTTGCAAGTGAATTTGAGATGAAGGAACTGGGTGAGTTACAATACTTTCTTGGCATAGAGGTTGCTAGATCTAAACATGGCATATTTTTATCCCAAAGAAAGTATGTGTTAGATTTATTGACAGAAACAGGAATGCTGGATTGCAAGCCAGTTGACACACCTATTGAACAGAATCACAAATTGGGGATATATCCAGATCAAGCTCCTACTGATAAAGAAAGGTATCAAATATTAGTTGGGAGATTGATTTATCTATCCCACACACGGCCCGACATAGCTTACGCTGTGAGTGTGGTTAGCCAATTCATGCATCAACCAAGTGAAGCACACATGAATGGAGTAATACGGATAATGCGATACTTGAAGACTGCCCCTGGAAAAGGATTGATGTTCTCCAAACATACACACATGGACCTTGAAGGATATACTGATGCTGATTGGGCAGGGTCTATCACGGATAGACGTTCAACTTCTGGATATTTCACATTTGTGGGTGGCAACTTAGTCACTTGGAGGAGTAAGAAGCAAAGAGTTGTAGCAAGATCCAGTGCTGAAGCTGAGTTTAGAGGAATGGCTCAAGGAGTATGTGAATTGCTTTGGTTGAGGAGATTACTAAAGGATCTTGGCATGAAACAAGTGAATGCCACAAACCTATATTGTGACAATAAAGCTGCTATCGAAATAGCACACAATCCAGTACAACACGATCGTACTAAACATGTAGAAGTCGACCGACACTTTATCAAAGAAAAACTGGAAAATGGTGTGATTGAGTTTCCGTTCGTAAACTCAGAAAATCAACTTGCTGATATTCTGACAAAGGCAGTGTCAAGTAAAGTTTTCAACGAGTCTATTGACAAGTTGGGCATGCGAGACATCTTTGCACCAACTTGAGGGGGAGTGTTAGTTAGGTTATTAATTAGGTTGTCTATTAGTCAATTAGTGTGGCTAGTTTGGCACCTACAATGTTTGGCACCTACCTTAGTTGGTAGCCTACCATGTTTTGGGGAGCTTGACTTTAGGATAGTTACATTCTTTCCACATGTGTTTTATAACTTGTATATATATGTTGATTGTAAGTAATTCAATGCAAGAGAAAGAATTCTAAACCAGAAAATCTCTACACCTTGTTTGGCATACCCAACTGAGAAGGAGGGTCATGCCTAAGAAGCTTCAACCCAGTCTTAAGTCTTTGTTCCTTAGTTACTTATTTGAAGAAGAAAGCATTTGTCTTTAGGAGGCAATTTGGAATTCCATAGGAAGGACCAGCTGGGAATTCTCATTTGGGAAAATTCAGCAAATAGGCAGACTTGACACTGAAGTCTCCAGAAGAAGAACCTCTTGATCCTTTTTCACAGTGAGAAATAAAAACACAACAAATGCTCCGAAAAACAAAATCTTATTAAGACTCACAGTAAACTACAGATACTCCGAAAAAGAAGTCCTCCACAGCAATAAACAAAGCTTACAGATACCCTGAGAATCTTATTCAGTACTATGTTTTTTCTAAAACAGATACTCTTACACAGATTAACCAAAAGACGACTTGAACTTTTCAAAAACAGCTGCTTACGGATCAGCTAGGCTAGAGTCAATGAAAAGTCCCAGAACTCAGAGGACACACACAGAAGCCCAAAGTGTGTTCAACGTATTGCCCCCATTCGACGTATTTCATTTCCTTATATCTCATACAACAACTTGGAGAATGATTTCATATGTTGAGATTGCAGAGAAATGGCCACTGATAAACTTCCATCATTTGTTGCACTTGGTAACACAAAAGCCAACCCCTCATATCCCATTCCACCAGGCCCCATGAAAATAGGTCGACCCCAACCGAAATCAGCATCATAGATCGGCAGCCTAGACCAACTAGTTATTCCAAGTCTCGGGCACCTAAAAGTATGAGCTCCGCGAACAAGGGGTGGCAGGTCAGGCTGAAGTTCAAGATAGTCCAGCGCTGATCTTAGATAATCGTTGTCCATACGCACAACGGTATCATGAATACGGCTTGCAGCATACCATGTTGGTTTTGATTTGAGATCCCCTGCTGCAGCAATTGGTGCGCCTGCAAAAACCACATTGCCAAAGAAACCAGGTGGGAGTGGGGGTTGCAGTCTGGACCTTCCATCAACTGCAATATGTAGTTTGGTCTCTTGATCATCAGGAAGTTCACGTGCCACAGATGCACATCTCCAAACATGGCCTGCCAACATCTCATATGTGGTATAGTTGATTGTGTTCCCATCTTCCTGAGACTTGGCTTTCAAGATGTTGAGCTGCTCCCGTGTCAATCTAAAAATGGATACCGTTGCGCTCTCATCACCTACAGCTTTTGTACCGGTTTTTATGGGTGGATTAGGTTGGTATTCAATGTGATCGAATGCAGGCTGTGGTGGGTCTCGGGCATGAAGTAATGTCCTGTCGATGAATGGTGGAATTGTAAGGTCAAGACCTCGAGCGATATCAGACCATGTATTTACAAGGTGGAGACCAGAAAGGCCATCTGCTACACGATGTTCCAGGCCAACACCAAGTGACACTCCACCACATTTGAAGTATGTGACCTGATGCACATAAACAGAGTAAAACCAGGACCATACTTTGTAAGTTCAAGTCATATATCAGGTTCAAGAATTGTCCCGGATGATATTATGAGCAAGAGAAATAAAAGAAAGGGTGAGCACTTCGAATTGTATAGTGAGGTAAAACTATTCTCTAATCCACCAAAAAGAAAATGCATCCACTCAGATATAACACGAAGACAATAACTTAACTTAAAAGAATAATCTCATCCAAGTGGCAACAAGTAGACAGACGAATGCAGGTTGGACTGTTACATTTTTCTTGTGGTGTTCTTCAAGTATTGAAGAATATAAACTACAAAGTAAAGAACACTTCTTTCTTGCCAATGGTTTCCCACCACCGTGGTGGTGGCTTCCCCTTTCCCCTCATTGCACCCCAGTTCGAACCAGAGTCGAACTCCAATGTAACCAAAAACAAAAAACACTTCTTTCTTTAATTACCCATAAATAGAAAAATGGAGAATCATGCTTAGAATCAAGATTGGCAGCGTAACTTCTTGTATATGTAAACATCAAAACTCTTCGCCTGTGGGGTTGAGCGTGCATTAATATTAGTTTTCCAAAAGTACTAAAGGCATAACCAAAGATAGTTGAAGTACATGGATTTGACATCTGCATATAAATCAGCCAGTTGATATTGAGGAAGAGTAGATCCCATCTAATCATGTGCTCTGCCTCCCTACAGTTTATTCTTGGTTTTATTTTTGGGTTTTAGTTACCTTTGTTTTTGGACCGAAATGCCCCTTAGCAACTAACGGCAGTTACTCTATTTTGACAAAAATTGAGTATTGTCCTTGAATTGTTTAAATTGGAAACTACAGAAACAAAATTGATCAAATTGAAACGACAGGAACCAAAATGATAAAAGTGACAAACTACAGGGACCAAAAACTACTTTTTGCCTTCATTTTATGTGGTCGTACAACTACTGCCTATGTGGTGAAAATTAGGCAATAATTGTTCCAAAATATATATTTTAGGAATTACCTAATACAATAGCTTTCTCTCATCTCTTAACTTTAGGTGCGACCTAGTTAATATTTTTCCACGTACTAATTCACCAACTATATTAATATAGGATATAGTTAATATTTTTTTCCAATCTATTGTTTATTATCAATTAATAAATACAAATATCATATCATGATAAAGTGTGGCACCGCATGCTTAGGCTGCTTTCTTCTTTTTTTGTGTTTTTTTTTATCCCTTCAATTACCAAATAAATAAAATAAATAAACTTTCATCATCAACTATCATTCAACCAAGTCAGCTGGGTGAAATGTTGAGCGAAGCGTTTAATCTACAGTCAAGATCAAGTAATGAAACGACACTAGCGATATTAAACATACCTGCAACACCAAGAGGGTGCAACACCAAGAGGGGATAAGTTGATATCCCTGTCGAATAATCAACGGCTGGGATGAGCTTCCGGAACTCGAGAGTCGGCGCAAAGTCGCCGAAATCATCGATGGAGGAGCTCGTCTCAGCCACGACAAACAGCGCGCCCTCAGCATTGCAGTCGATCTCGCTGCGGCCGTTGCCGTCCTTCCTGAGGCGCCCCGCCAACGGGTAGAAGGGCACGAGGGCCTTGCTGAGCGCCTGCTTGAGCACCTGCGGGTCGAAGAAGTTGTTATGATGACCGTGCACACCGTTTTGGTTCTGCCTGTAGAAATAGACGCTTGGCGTGTGGTTGCTCAAAATCACCAGGTCCAAGTTGGTCATCCACAGCACCCGCCTTGGCGTCTCCTCCTCCGGCTTCACCATCGTTGACTCCCTCATGCTCACGTTGACCTCCTACTTGTCTAACCTTCTTTGCAGTGAAGAAGGCAAAGCACGTCTCTGTATGCTCACGTTGTAACATATATATACTTAGGGCGATTGAGAAAGGACAAATTTGTGTATGCGACTACACCAGAGTCCCAAGTGAAAATATTTTCCAATACACATAGACATAAATACTATATGCCTCGAACAATACCAAAATTACTCGTTTATAGTTTATAGTTTACGTACTTAAATAGAAGTAGTTAAAAGCATTTCTCTCCATAATTCCACTCGCTCAATGTCAATTCTATAAAAAAAAAACAATAAAATAAAATATAAAAAAAGTAAAGTCTGAACGTCCCTTGTAATATTCTTGGCTTATCATATTTTTATATTACACTATGTACCACATTTCTAATAGAGGTAGAGCCCACCAATATAATGGGGTCTACCTCTATTAGAGCATCTCCAACCGAAATGCCAAATCCAACGTGGCAAGTTTTGACAAAAAAATTTGACAGTTTTAAGCCTCCAACCGTTATGCCAAATCCTAGTTGGATTGACATCATTCACTTTTGCTGTCAAAAATGACAGCCCACAAGTTGAGATGTCTTTTTTTATTTTATTATTATTTTAATGCTAGGCCCACTCCTTCTCTCCTCCTCCATATACAATTTTTACCCTATTTAATATTTTACTCTTAAATATTGAGCCCACTTGCCTTTAAAACTAATAAAATAATATATATATTTGACATATCGGTTGGATAAAGAGTTTTACAATATGTCAAATTGCCACATAAGCCATCAAATTTAAATTTGATGTTTGGAATTTGACATCTCCCTTGGAGATGCTCTTAGAGAGGTAGTATACACTGTTGTATAAAAATGTGATAAACCTAGTATTTTCCTATTATTAATTCTTCTATAACCCATTCTGATTGGTGGAGCCTCACTTTTTGGGGCATCGTGCGGGCAACTTATCTTTGCTGGTCGGGTTATAAGGTTTCTCTTCCTCATAGCTATGCCATACCGACATAAAACAAATGTTACATTAAGTTTCTTTGAAGTCCCAAAAAAAACATAATGGTTACGACTTAAAACTCCTCCACCATTCATCTCCAACGGAGTGGAACTTTGTTTGCTTAGTAACATAAGCATTTTCATCCTCCAAGAGTCCACGAGAGAAATCATTCAATTTTGTAAAAATTACATATTCTTGTTATGGGTTTTGTTATCATTTGTTAGGACCCATACAACTATACCTTGTTGTATAGACTAGTCTCTTTTAAGTTACAAACTTTTTCGATGAGGTAAATAGATAGACAACATGCCACTTTTGTTGAAGTAGAGAATTACGTCTATTTTTCTTTTCCGTGTTGAAGATGCTCCATAGCATTGTCAAATAAAGACTACTGTCGAATTGTCTGTCCTCAATATGCATCAAAGGGTATCTTTTTAATAATTATAAGAAGAAAAGAAAATAGTTCCACGATGTCTTCATGAACGGTTTAACACTGCTTCGCGTGGTCTTCATTATCATTTAGGTCGCATACTCACTTTGAATAGTAATATATACAAGGACGAAACTACACTATAGCTAGAATGGTCTCTAGACTAGTGCAAAGTTTGGGAAAAGATAAATTTAATACCAATTTTTAGGCACTACACCTTATTTTACAAAAATTAATCTAATCCACCCAAGCAAAAATTAGCATGTCCTATCCAAACAGTTAGTTTCAAGTTTTCTCTTATGAAAAAATAAATTGAATTTTATTTAGATCTTTACCCATATAAGAAATAATAGCCCATCTCTATAAAAAAAATTATGTTACCGTCCTTGAAAATATATAAACTGTTTCTTTCTTTGCGGGGATTATTCTACTGTTTTTGGTCGATGGGTCTCCAAATTTTAATAACTGATACAACTTGAAACGAGAGGCTAAGCATTAGATGGGACCTCTCCTTTATGATAATATCAGCTCTGTTCCAAACAGTGAGACCACACAGCCTGACAAAACCACATGGAACCTCTTTTAAAAGATTTGAACTTCTCGAGAAATTATACTTGTGAAAAACAGGTATGGAGAATTCATTACAAAAAGAAAGGGCATGCCCAGCTTATTTGGGTTATTAGATGTAGACATTTATTGGTCCCGTCCTCTGCCTTATCGGACAGCTCATCAAATTCAAAACTAAAAATTTGTATGATTTCTGTCCTCTCACCTTCCTGATCAATTTGCATGAAAGTATAGGACCCACGTACCTTTCAATCAAGACATTATGAAGTAACTTCTCCTTAACAGTTGTCATCTAGTCTCAGTCGGGGATACAAGGTTGGTGCAAATGCAGCGTACGTTGTCTTTAATTTTCGTATCTTTCTCATCACTTTGACAAGTGCATTACATAAGAACACTTTCATTCATTTGTCATGGCAAAGGGTAAGGGCAAGGCAAGGGCTGTTACTATTCACATGAATAGTATCAGCCCTTGCAAAGGCAAAGTGTGTTTCCACCAATTACCATGGCAAAAGGCAATTATCATTCACTTTCAATTATTTTTAATTTTTTATACATAAACGATTAATTTTGATAGGGTTTAGGATTTTGGTGTGGGAAGTAAAGAATATGACTAGGTATTTTAAAAAAAAAATTCTAAATTTTTTGATATTTTTTACAATTATTTTTAATTGACTACTTACGTCATTATGACGTCAGCATTTCATCACAACCCAGGTAGTAGCACGGGCTGGATTTGCCTGTGGGCTTGCCCAGTTTGCTGGGACCCACTGCTTGCCAGAGCTGCATTTCTCCACTGGAATCACGAAATGGGGCTTGGGCCCCCTCCTGCCCGAGCCACAGCTACCGCTGGAAGTGCTCTAAATGACAAAGTGATAATGGAGTTTTTCTTGGGTAGTGGATGGATGGTACTCATAAGTTACGTGTTACAGGCATTTAGGAGGGAAAGATACTTCACTCCTTACTATGTAAGTATGAGTTTTTATATTCCTGTAAAGAGCCGTGTGACATGTGTACATAAATTTTTCTTTTTGTGTTTTTGACAAATTATTTTTGCATATATATCAAATTGTGATTCCTTAGAAGGCAAGCAGTATCCTTTAGGAGTGATTGATTGCATGCATTTAAAAGGATCATAGCATTGGGGTTAGATGTAGTTACCATAAGTTGTAGGGGTTAGCCCAATTACAACAACAACAAAAATATTTCATAACGTGCTACATATATATTTTTCATTTTCTAGCACATCAAACTTTCTTATAATTAACATGTCATCAAACTTCAAAGTTCAATAACTAATATAGTTGCAATTCAAAAGACCAATAACTTCAAAGTTCAATCAAACTTCAAATGAAACATCCTTATTTAGTTATTATCCAATGAAAGCACCGGATGTATAAAATAAAATAACATAAAAACATATACAAGCGAACGTTTTGATTCGGTTTAGGTTGGTTTGCAAAATCTCAAAATCGCAACCAAACCAAACCATTATAGTATGCTTCAGTTTTAAACCCTTTAAATTTTTTTTTCTTGGTTGAAACCAAGGCAAACCGGCCATTACAGTTCAAATCGATCGGTTTGGTGTGTTTGGGCCATATTAAGCTCTTCAATTGGGCTTTACTCTTGTTTACATATGTAACCCATTTAAACTTAGATGTGTTGCACTGTCTTACCATGTTGTACTGGGGTCCATAAGTTTGTTACATGCAAGTTTTTTATAAATTGCAATCCAAGTTGGAACTCTTAAATATATGATATGAAGAATCCAGGGGATTTTGGATTTTCGACACTAATTAAGTTTCAACCAAATTCTTTTGGGTAAGCAAGGGGGTTAGAGTTCATGGAGTGACGGACTTATGAATCCAATCTGCCCATAAGGCTAAAGTCACCTATATTTGACTCATTGACTTTAAAATACACGTTTTCATCAACGCATTGTTCATATTTTCTCTTTCAATTTAATCCAAATCAACCTAATAACATTCTAAATTCAAATATTACTTTTGACCTTGATTAATGTTAAATCCATCTCCACTCTTGTTTAGTTTTTTTTTTTTTTACCTTTTTCAAAAGAAAAAAGAAATTTTCATTTTTCTAGGAAAATAAGTTGATATTTTATAATTTTTCTTTACTTAGCGGGTAGACTATATTAGTGATGTCTCTTAAAGAAATTAATTTATACAAATAATAACACGTATATATAATTTAAAATAAATAAAAAAATTAAGCTTTGCTGTCAAGAACTCTATAACCATGCAATGCAAACACATCAAAGAAAGCGGGTATTGCTAAATTTATCAACTTACACCTTTGTTGTTCTGGCGGCACGGAAGTCACCTAATTTGGCAAGACAAAACAATAGTTACAACCACGCAGCAATGCGCAGGTCCTCAAAACATGCTATAAAAATCATAACATTTTGGGGTCACGTTAGTTGATCACATCATGCGACAGATGACGATGCCTATTTGAGAAACATGAGAGAGAGAGAGAGATCGTTATTAAAAGTAAATAAAAAAGAACTAACTCAAAATAGAGACAAAACATAACATGGTTAGGGAAATTTGGTATGTATTTTTTTCTTCTCTTCTCTTCTCTTCAACAAAACAAACCAACTCTCTCTGGACAGGACAAAGCAGGGTTACCCAGGCAGGCCTCTAAAATAATCAGAGAGAGAGAGAGAGAGAGAGGCATTGGAGAGAAAAAAAAACTTGGAGATTACAAAACATATGATCATCTTCTTGTAAGCAGGATCTGTAAACTGCCCACTTGGAGAGTTTTGAACTCCCGGCCTGACATTTTGGTGGCCCAGGGCCATAAATTAAATGAGGCCCTTAGGTTAGTATACAAAGAAATGATTTATTTTTTTTGGGAGAATTTTCTCATGCCGTATTTTTTGCTTAAATCTAACAAAGCAAATGAATTTTAAGTTCCTAATCATAGCTTCTAACCTCTGCATCAACAGCCAGCGCACCTCTGCTGCTCCAATCCCACTCTTTTCAACTTCCACAGCGGCATATGAAGCCACGGCCCGATTTTTGTGGCCTGATGGCTTTGTCATTCACGCAACGAGAAGAAGAGAAACGAAGAACAAAAGAAAAATGAGAGAGAAACAAAGAAGAGAAAAAAGCCGAAGAGGAGAAAAAATAGAGAGAGAAGATAAAAGAACAGATTACAGAAGATGAAGAGGGATGCGTTAGTGCTTAGATAGAATAAAAAAAATTCAGTCTAGGGCATGGGGAGTGGCAAATGGAGACTGCCTACTTCCTAGTGAAGAAAATGACTTTGATGATAATATATTAATATGAGAGAGAACATGGAAGATTGTGAAAAGCAAACCAACGAACCAACTTCAATAGCAAAAAATATATCATATCTTTTTGTGACATAAACTTTGGGGCCCTCTCAAATGAGGCCTTGGTGTTATTATAAGGGTGTGGGTCCAAGGGGTTGAAATAGAGGAACTTTTGTTGGAGGATAGGTGTATATATGTAAAAAAATTGGGGCCCTTTAATCCCGAGGCCCATGGCCGTCGCCCTCCCTCGCCCGTGCTCAGGCGAATGCAACTTCATCAGAAACCCAAATTCTGCAATTTTGAGCCATTGCAACTTCAAATCCAACCCAATGCTTTCCAATCTTTCCGAATCATCCCAACCCATCTCTATATTAACGTATGTCTCTTAATTTTAAGTCAAGTTTAATAATAACAAACATTTTCTATTTGCATCTCTGTACCAAAAGCTGTGTTTTTTTTCTGGTCAGACAACCTGTGGTGCTTGAGAGAGAGAGAGATTACAAATAACCCCAAAATTGCTAGCGAAACATGGAAGGGTTTAAGGTTTAGGGTTTAGTCTTTTAATTAACCTAAAAGTCACCACTGCACAACACCCATGTTTTACCACCATCAATCTTCTCTCCATCACGCCACTGATGATCTCTCAAATATTAAACCACCCTTCATGAACAGGATGTTACTTCGTGCTCGAGATCCACCTCAGCCAGCATTTCCTCGCGTTGAATATCAACCTTCTCCACAAATGAAATTAGCTTATGATCATCTGAAAAGCACAAGTAATACTACTGCGTCCATTTTTAGATTTACGCGGGAGCAGCTCAACATTTGAAAGCCAACTCTGTGGAAGATGACGGCGGGAATATTAATACAGTCAAGTATATCACATTTGAGGTGTTGGCAGGGCATATTTGGAGATGTGCTTGCAAGGCACGTAAACTGCCAGATGATCAAGACACCAAAGTACTCATTCCCATTGAAGGACGGTCCAGATTGCAACCCCCACTCCCACCCGGTTTCTTTGGCAATGTCATTTTTAGAGCCACACATATTGCTGCAGCAGGGGATCTCCAGTCCAAACCAACATGGTATGCTGCAAGCTGGGTTCATAATGCTTCGGTCCAGATTGATGATGATTATTTCAGATCAGCCGTTGACTATCTTGGGCTTCATCGTCCTTGTGTTTCCCCACTTGTTATGGGGCCTCTGTCGATCAGGTGCCCGAATCTTCGGATAAACAGTTGGGCTAGGCTGCCGATTCACGACGCTGATTTTGGTTGGGGCCGACCCATTTTCATGGGGCCTTTCACACTATTTGACGGGATGGCTTTGTTGTTACCAAGCGCAACTGATGATGGGAGTTTATCACTGATGATTTCTCTGCATTCTGAGCACTTGAAATCATTTTCCAAGTTGTTGTATGACATATGAGGAAAATGTGACGTTTGAAGAAATTTGGTGCTGTCCGGTTTGAATTGCTGTTAATCTTTATGTGTGTTCAAATTTGAAGTAGTGTAGCACGTTGCTTGATTGAGTATTGAAACTTTATTTCGAAAGTGTAGTGGACTTGTTGTCCACAATGCTTGTTGTGTTATATTGTGATTCTTAATAGAGGATTCTCTTTCTCATGAAATAAAAAGATTATTGGAACAGTCATAAACTCCTCAAAGAGAAATGTAGTCGCTCACTAGTAGGAAAGAGGTACGAAAATTTTGTAAAGAGATTATCAAAATAATTAGAAATCTGAACGCCCCTCAAAGGTTACAAAAGTCTTATTTATAGGCCTACATAAACATCCGTTAATGATTGTACTTGCAGAACATAAATTCCTAATGTAAAAATTGCTATTAATGATTGGATGTTCAAAATGCAAATTTAAACCAAGTAATGAATGTACATCTCCTGTAGAATCAAGTATGTTGTATGATTCATAATGCACTATTACCTCTATGAATTTTGGCGTCCTTATATTAGAAACAATGAACTTTGGGATCCTATCTAAATGAAGCGTTAAATTGCAAAATAAGTATGGTCGTGCCTCTTTATTTTAGAGTCTCCTTAGGCATGGATAAAGGTTCTTTGGGCTTTATTTTTGGCCTTATGGGCCCAGTCACTTACTTAAGTGATGGGGTCTAGTTATTTGCTTTTTTTGGGAGACCTTACTTAAATTTGGTGTTAACAGAAGCTCCTTAAGTCCTAAATTTGGTGTCAATAGAAGCCCCCTAAGTCTTAAATTTGGTGTCAACCACACCACTCTTTTCGATCCAATATGAAGTCTTAAATTGGTCAACCACGCCAAAACCCCAACGAGTAAAATACTCCTTCAAGTTCTGTTAGAGATTCCTATATAAAGACTGCTCAAAGTCGATACAAACTCAATTTTTTTGGGGTCTAAACTCATCTTCAAATATTACAAATAACTAATTTCAAAAAATCTTCACACATTATCTTTTATTCAAAAACATATTTCTAAATAGATTTCAGAGATTTCAGAGATTTCCAATGAGATTAGATTTCAAATCATAGGTCACAATAGCCACATATTTCCAATATGATTATGAATTCGAGTCTAACTTCTCCAATTGCCGCATATTGTCAGAGGGCGATGTGGTCCAGCCGTCGCCCCTTTAGGCCCGACCGCATGAGTGCAAAATGGGCATGATCGGGCCTCTTTGTTTAGGGCTTCCTGAGGCGAGGATAAAGGTTCTATGGGCTTTACTTTTGGCCTTTTGGGCCCAGTCAATAACTTAAGTGATGGGGGCTACTTATTTGTTTTTCTAGGAGACCTTACCTAAATTTCGTGTCAACAAAAGCCCCTATGTCCTTGAGTAGTTCCTCTTGTCGAGGACTTCACTAGTCGTGACAAGGTGAGTTGTGCCAAAAAAGAGCTTATTCAGTTGGTCCAGCCCCTTCCCTTTTTTTTGGCATGCACATCACATAGTAGGCCCCCAAGTCCTTGGTCAAGAAAACTACCTACTCTTCTACTGAGATCGCTCTCATAGGTGCCAGTGTGATTCGAAAAATGGCGGGTTTTCAGCTGGGAGCATTGACAAGACTCGTCCCGGATTATCCTATGGAATTCGCAACGAACTCCATGCTTGTCCTACATCTGGCAGATATTGGGCCCATATTGCTAAAATGCCCTTAATACAATTGAAAATAAAAAACTAAAGGATTTGACTCTTACCGAAAAAATGGCAGAGTTTCCTATACTTGACTCAAAATCAAAATTTTCACTTGTAGAAAGAAATACAATAATAGTTTCTCCAATCTTGCACCATGCACAAGATACCACAATCCCACATTGACAACTATAGTGTTTCAGACCGTTTAAACAAAGTATCGCCTCTCAATCCCTAAAAGAAATATAATAGGGTCTCTCACCCATCAACCATTGTCAAAGATACATCTCACTCTAGAATTGATCATAAAATACTACAAAGTGTTTACTTTGTGGCTACATCCAGGTCACACCTTAGACTGCTTACATACTTTTCTTGAGGGATTAAGTCACTTATAGTTCTTGAATAAATCGAAATCAAGGTATAATCCCAAAAAACAATTCTCAGTAGGGCCACAACATTACAGAGCTAGCAACACCTGAATCTTTTCGAAACAACATGTGTAATATACATATATATCAGGAGCACTCTTCCAGTCAAAAGAAAAGCTCACCCAGTCAAAAGATGCGTTAGGCAGACTACCCAGACAGTCAGTACCCCTATGATTTGAGTGAAGAGTAAAAACAGAAAGCAAAAGAAGTCATCCCGTGCCTCTACAGTCAATATTCCCTGCAAAAGCAAAAGAAAAAGTAAAAGCAGAAGTCCCCCCGTGGAACTACAGTCAATATTCCATGCATAATTTCTGATAAAGAAATAGCCATCAAGTCAAAAGCAAGCATAATGACTCTACAGTCAAGATTCTCAGCATCCAATGTTGCCGACACTTTAGTCTTCTAGTCCTATAAATTCAGGATCCTTTCCCATTGTAAAGCAAGTTGCAATTTTAGTTTTCAGTTATCCAAAGTTCTTTCAGAAATACTACTCTGAAGAACACTTGTAAGATATGAGTGCTATCTATCAATAAAATCTTTCAAGATTTTCAGTATGTCTGCAACTTCATTATTTTCAATTATGCTAAATTTACTTATATCAGTTTTCATCTATGCATTACTTTCATTAATGCATTACCATTTCATATTTTCATAATTAGTCTTATCCCCTGCTTATCATTACTACGTATTCATCACCTATTATGGCCTATAGAATCCCTCCTAGTATCAGAGCCGTAAGCGTTGTGGAGTTAATCTAAATTTGTTTCTCATACCGCCCAAGTGGCTGGTTCTTCTGTCTCCAGTTTGAAGTTCACCTAATTATTCTACAGTTTTTCAACGTTTATCTGTATATCTGTTATACTCTTTCAACCCAAACAATAAGTCCTAGATTCCAAACACTAAGTCCCAAGTGAGGCATGAGCGGATGCGGCATGAGTGGAGAGAAAGAGTGTCCCTAGGTTGTCAAGTAACCCTGAATCTACAGTAGAATATTAGTGGTTCATCCTTCTTAAACAGAAAAACTAGTACGCTTGCCCAGATGAGTTGCCTTTTTAGATCAAACTCTTGTAGTAGTAGTAGTTTTAGAGCCAGCATTAGTAAACTCCCAGACATAATTAATGAAGAATAAATTGAGTATGAAACTAGTAATGAAGTAGATTGGAATATTCCCAGAGTTCCTAGTATAGAAATTTATAAGAAAAGATGGTTTTTGTCTACCTTTAAAAGTACAACCCATGTCAAAACAGTTGAACAAGTCTACGCCCTTAGTAAAGAACATGAAACTTGCCAGTTACTAAATCTTGAGTCAATAAAGAAACACAGGAAAGATGGAAACAATTTCCTACATATTGGATTAGTCCAGGTGGCAGTGAAACCCGTAACTCGAATAGGTCTTAATGCTTCTATTTTACTTTTTTAAGAGATACTAGATTCACTAATTTCAGTGATAGTACCCTAGGAATAATAGAATCTAGTTTATTTAATGGTCCAGTTCACTTTGATTGTTACCCAGATTTTACAGTAAGTTTTAGTGACCCCCACATATTAAAAATTTTAACTTTAAACATTAAAACCTCCGGCTATGCAATATTACCCGGATCCCAACCTTTAGCTTTATTTTACATAATTTATTACAAAGTCATAGGAACAAATATGAATTTCCAAGCCCTTCATAAAAGTCCCAAAGATCAAACCTTACTTATCCAAAGTAATCATGCAAGTGCCAATATCAAAGTCCCTCATTCCATTAAATGGTCAGAAGTTACTCTTCCCTCAGATTGGACCTTAGCCACTGAAAATCAACCCACCTCAATTCAAAACAGTTTATCTAATTTAGATTATATCTAACAATATTTAGATGGCACAGTCAAAATCAGCTTTGAAAATCAACCTCCAAAATCTTCAGTACAACTACAATAATTACCATCACCCAGTCAATCCCAAAGACATAATACAGCTAGACATTCCTTCGCATGATCTTCTTCTACTATAGAAAGAGACCTAGAAATAGAAAAAGCTTTAATTGATTGGAAATTGGAATCCCTTAGGAAAAGTTCCCAAATTGACCAACCTTGTTACTCCAAGTCAAAAAAGCCAATTGAAGAAAGAGAGCCAACTTCACCTACCCAAACAAATTTTGAATCAGAAGCTTACCCATCCAATGCTCAACCCGTCAACAACCAATTAAAAACACTTAATAAACTAAAACACATTGGGAAAATATAGATCAACATTTAGAGAACCTAGGACATAATTATAGGAAAACTCGTCCAAACAAAGAAGTAAAAACCTTAACCCTAGAGAAATGGAAACGAGAAGACAATACTGAAGTAACTTCTAGTCATCCTCCAGTAGAAACAATAATTGTAAACCACAAGAATGCCAAAATTATAGCTAGTACTTTTAAAATAGCAGATCCTCTTGACAAAAAAATAATAGAACAAAACAACTATACAAATTAGAGCTTAATAATATTAGGAAAACAATTAGACAAATTGAAACAAAGATTGATAAAGCTTTCAGGCAAGACATACGAATTAAACCAAAAAATGAAAAACCTTTATTAAAGTTTCAAGAATTAAAACCCGAATCAACACTCAAAACGACTCCCACAATGAAAAAAATTGAACAAATGCTTGTACAATTAAGTAAAGGAAAAGCCATTAAAACCGAAGATGATTCAACCATTAAAGTCTTACAAGCAGACCCCTTCAATACAGATTACTCTTCTAGTAACAATTCTGATCACAATTCTGATTCCAGCAATATATCCAAAATAGAAAATGCCTTTGACAATTTAAAGCTTAATAGACTAAGAAACAAAGTAAATCCTAGTAGTCTGACAAAAAACTGGTATCCAATTTGAAGAACGAATTTCTCAAAATCAATTTTCAGTTTCTTTAGACAAACTCTATGAATGGAACATAGATGGCCTATCTGAACAAGAAATCCTAAACAAATTACAACACATGTAAATGGTTGCCAATATTTACATCACAAACCAATACCTAAGACTGTCAGAAGTAGTAACCTTTCTAGAAACAGGTTTTACTGGAACCCTAAGAGCTTGGTGGGACAAACATCTCATTGAATAAGCGAAACTTAGTGTTATACCACTACTACAAAAATCGAAATAGACGTCGGTAAAACGACGACGGACAAAATAAATACCTTCGTTAAATTTTAAACGACGACGGTAATATAAAAACCGACGTGGATCAGAAACAAAAACACCTAAAAATTGGAAATTCATTTGGGCATTTTTAAAACACGACGCATAAAACTTTAAAAGCGTCGTCTTATTAAACATGCCATTCCGATCAGAAAAAAGATAACAAATAAACAACGACGGTATGTGTAAATATACCGACGTAGTAATTATAGACGACGTTTTACATATAATACCGCCGTTTTGAACATCCAATGAACACGACGGTAATTGTATTATTAACAGACGTATCAAGTACTATTTAATACGACCGTAATTTAATAATTACCGACATGTAAAGTTAATTAACCACGTCTCTCTTTTATTATTTTACGCTGTATTATACATTAGACTACGACAGTTCTTATAAATAAAAGGTGGTGGTAAATCGTTACCACGTCGTCATAATATAATATAACGTCGTGATTTTTTAGATAATACGACAATTCTATTAATTATATCGCCGTTGTTACTTAAAACAAGCGCGACAACAAAAGTCGAAATAAACGGCAGTCAAACGACGACGGAAAACATAAATACCGTCGTTGTAGGTTTCAACTTCGAAACTTTCGAACTGAAACGTCACGCTTTATCTGCGAAATTGGGCACTGAAACGGCGGCTTTTAGGTTTCCAAGTCGAAATAAAGGCCCTTTTCGGTTCCAAGTCGTAATAAAGTCACTTTTGATTTCCCAATTCTAAATAATTCCTTTAAATTGGAGTTTTTATTCCGAACGTTCAGTATATCTCAATTCTCACATCTCTGAATGGTTTCCGTCATGCAAGATGTATTTCTTTGGAACTCAGTTGTTTTTTACACCAAACCAATCTAAGAACTTCGGTTTGGTGTAAAACAACAACTGAGTTCCCCAGAAAGATTGCATATTTAGTTTCTTGTTTAACACAAATTTCTATTTCTCTGTAGTTATTTTTATTTAAGACGTCGGTTTTGTAACTAACTGACGTAGTATATATTTATAACGTCCCTATTATTTAAAAACCGTCGTGTATATTTTAATTTATACGACATTTTAATTTTACTTTCCGTCGTCTTTAAAAACGCGGTCTTTTGAAAAATTTGACCGCGAATTGTAATTTTTCGAATTTGCCCTAAACCCTATATATATAACATTTCGCTATCTTTCTTCAACTCATATTCTAACCTTAAAGTTTTCTGTCTCCATCAGATTGCTCCAAGTTAGAGGTACATTTCATTCCGATTTTCAGTTTCTCAAATTATTTGAAGTTAATTTGCTCCAAGTCAGAGGAAATCCAAATAAGTTATGCTCCCCTCTTCTGGCTTTTGTTTCTTGTTTTTTTTTTATAAAAAAAAAATCATGTTATAGTTGCAAAGGGTTTATAAACGTATCTCTAACTAAAACTTGCTTCTTTTTTTTTAATCCTGGTTTTGCAGTGCAAGAAGGTAACGCTAACTCATACACACAAGAACAAATTGATGAAATTCGGATCGAATTTCATATGTAGCCCCTCTTTTTCTAATTGTAGTTTAATATTATGGATATGATATTTTGTATGGATATATAGGAATGAAGATTGGTAAACTATGTAATTATTATTGAATCTTCAAGTTTTATGAAACAAATTATTCTTGAGTATATTTATTGTATGGTGTGGATTATTTGGAGCTGAATTTATTGTTCACAAAGCATTATGGTTGTTTTTTTAGCTAAAATCATTGTAGAGAACCATTGGAAGCAAGAAAAAAAGATAAAATGTAAAATTACTACATCTTTGGATATAATAAGCAGCGCTTCTTTCAAAAAACCGTCGTCTTTACATTAATAGACGACAATTCTATCACAAAACCGTCTTCTTTACATATAATAGACGACATTTCTTTCATAAAAATTGTCGTCTTTATATATAATAGACGACAGTTTTCATAAAAACCGTAGTCTTTACCTATAATAGCGCATTGTTATTTCATAATAGACGGCAGTTCTTACAAACCGTCGTCTTTACATATAATAGACGTCATTTATTTAATAAAAACCGTCATCTTTAAATTAATAGACGACGGTTTTGAGTAAAATCGTCGTCTGTATAATAATGACGACGGGATTTTACCGTCGTGGTTTTATGCGTAAAAGATGTCGGTCGATTCCTCGACGGTTGAAAAACTAAATTTACGACAGTAAATTACTGTCGTCTATTGCGATTTTTGTAGTAGTGTACATGCAGTCAAAGTTGACGAAGAAGGATTACCAATATTTGATGAAAATGTTCCTAATATGGGAACTGAAGATAGTGTCAATACCCTGTTATACACAATAATTAAACATTTTATTGGAACTCCTAGTAACACTACGACAAGAATTCATGATCAGCTTAGTAACCTTAGATGCCCAAAATTAAGTGATTTCAGATGGTACAAGGATGTTTTTATATCCAGAGTCATGCTAAAAGATGATAGCAACCAACCATTTTGGAAAGAAAAATTCATTAATGGTCTACCCAATCTGTTTACTCACAAAATAAGAACAGTCTTAAGTAATGACAAATGTCACATAGATTTTGACAATCTTACTTATGGAAGTATAATCAGTACAATTAATCAAGTAAGTATGAAAATGTGTGTGGATATGAAAAGAGGAAAACAAATCCAGTCAGAAAGAAATTCTGCTAAATATGAATTAGGAAACTTCTGCGAACAATATGGCTTAAACTCAGCCCCACCTTCTAGAAAAGATAAGCACCAAACTAGTAAAAAGAGACACTACCAAAGAAGAAAACAATCCTTCAGAGATAATGATGAATTTTACAAAACACGTAGATACAGTAAAAGGAGAACTTGGTCTAAACCACCCAGGAAAAGCTATAAGAAAGAAAAATACAAAAGGAGTAAGAATACAAACAAAGGAAAAAATGCCGACAAAAGTAAAGTTGAATGTTGGAAGTGTAAAAAATTTGGTCACTATGCTAATGAATGCAAAGTTAAAGACACAATTAAACAATTAAAAATCACTGATGCAGAAAAGGATCAATTAATCAAAGTCCTTGAATTACGGAACTCTGAGTCAATTGAAAGTGAGATTTCAGTAACCAACTCAAAATACCATAGCTCATCTGATTACCAGTCAAGTTCCCCCACTATTTAGGTTTGTTGTAAAGATAATTGTTGCAACACAAAGTCAATAAATGTCCTTACAAAACAAAAAGAACAAGAAGAATTATTAATTGATTTAATTAGTAAAGTAGAAAACCCATAATTAAAATCAGAATATCTGAAAATGCTAAAGAAGGTAATTAGCCAAAGTGAAACTAGTCAAGTCATTCTAAACCCTAAAATAAGCCTAGCTAGCCACTACTTTAGAAAAATTTAATCAAAAGCAAAAAGTCACCCTACAAGATCTCCAACTAGAAGTCAAACATGTGAAAAAGGAAATCATTACTCTACGACATAGAAGTCACAGTTTACAAAATGACAATTATGAAATGAAACAAGATATAATCAATTTAATGGAAAAGTTAGGATCAAGTAGTGAACAACCCAAAGGACAATCTGAGGAAGAAGAGGAATCTCCCAGTAGTGACAAAGCTATTAATTTGATCAAACAAATAAACTTTAGAAAATGGTATTCAAAAGTAAGCATTTTTATTAATAATTTTGAATTAAAAACCATAGCTCTTTTCGATTCAGGTGCAGATCTCAATTGCATCCAAGAAGGATTAGTCCCCACCAAATATTATAAAAAAATCCAAAGAAACATTAGGTACTGTGTCTGGTAAGCTTTTACACCTAAAGTATGAAATCCCCAAAGCTCATTTATGTCAAAATAAAGTCTGTTTTAAAACTTCTTTTGTTTTAGTAAAAGACATTACAGACGAAGTCATCTTAGGTCTACCATTTATTGCCTTATGTTACTCCTTCAATGTAGAATATGATGGAGTCACCTCTAAACACATGGGAGAAAAAGGTTAAATTCGAATTCCTAGCTAAGCCAGAATTAAGAGCCTTAAAAGCCTTCCAGGACAATGCAGTTTCAAAAGCAGTAAATTTAATTCAAAATAAAAGTAAACAAATTAATTTTCTTAAAGAAGAAGTAAAATTCAAGAGGATTGCGCAAAATATCCCTACTAAAGTCAGACCTATCCAAATGAGTCAAGAAGTTATGGAATTTTGTAAAAAAGAAATCACATAATTATTACAAAAGCAAATAATTCGTAAAAGTAAGTCCCCCTGGTCGTGTCCGGCTTTTTATGTCCAGAAAAATGCATAATTAGAACATGGAGTACCCAGATTAGTCATAAACTATAAACCCCTCAATAGTAAGATACCCAATTTCTAATAAAAGAGATCTTATCAAGAGAATAAGTAACTCAGTTATTTTTTCCAAATTTGACATGAAAAGTGGATTTTGGCAAATACAGATTCAAGAATGCACTACTACAAAAATTGAAATAGACGACGGGAAATACCGTCATCTTTTTCTTTTTCAAACCGTCGTTAAATCGACCGCCATCTTTTTGTATGTCAAACTACGACGGTAATTAATCGTCTATTATATGTAAAGACAACAGTTTTTAAAAGAACCGTCGTCTATTAGATGTAAAGACGACAGTTTTTTGAAAGAACCGTCGTGTATTAGATTAAAGACGACAGTTTATAATAAAAGCGTCGTAAATATTAGTAAAGATGACGGTTTTTGTTAAGAACCGTCGTTGTTCATAGGTAAAGACGACGCTTTGTACAGTAAAACCGTCGTTCAGATGTAAAGACGACGGTTTATAATAAAAACGCCGTAAATATTAGTAAAGATGACGGTTTCTACAATAAAACCGTCGTTGATTGTCCTTAAATATGTCGCCTAATAAGTTCCAACGCTAGTACATTTCAGTCTATTTTTGTTTCTTTTGATTCTATTCAACGATTTTAACTAAAAAAACAACTATAATGCTTTATTAATGAATATATACACTCAAAAATTATTTCTTTCATAAAACTTGAAGCTTCAATAGTTATTACATAATTAACCAATCTTTATTCCTACGACATACATACCACTTAAATATAAATATTCAATTGATACATGGTAACTAAGTAGTACAATCTTCTCCTAACAAGACCTACATCTAGTACTCCTCATCCAAGCCTTCCTCTCATCCAAACATACAAATGATGCACAATTGAAGTCTACTCCATCATCCCTGTAAACAAATCAAAATGGCAAAGAAAAAAAAAAGCTAAGATTATAAACAAATAAAATTAGGTGAGAGAAATTTTACTTCACAGAAGTATGCAGTATTTCTAAGGGCCAAGAGATATACAGGTACATAATTTTCAGGTTCTGCAACTGTCAGCCTAGAATCTCAGTGACTCGGCCTAGAAAGTATACATGCATTTCACAAGCCAAAAATATAATAAACAATTTAAACAGGCCCAGCCTTGTCAGCAGGCCTTGAATTTTCCCAAATTGAACAAATGAAAGTTAGTATTATCATCTAATCATAGTCCTAGTTCTAAGGTTAATGCTTTACCATTTCTAACTTCTCTGTCACCATATGGAACAAAAAACAAGAAAAGAAAAAGCAATCTGTCACATGAGCAGAATATTTTGCCAACTGAGATGTGTCAAACTTGCACGCATTAGTTTGATGTTGCTTCTTGTTGCATCTCAAGATTAGAGCTGAGCATTTTCAACTAGGAAAAACTGTAACAAAATTGAATTTCTAAGTCTGCTGCTGCAATAAATCACTAATTCACTACAATTTTTCGCTTTAACTTTTTATTTTTCAATTTTAATTTTCTGCAAGTTACTATCAGAATTAGGCAGCAATAGCAACTGACCTGCTCAGAATGAGGCAAATATTTCCCATCAAATACCAAGGCTACCCGATCCTTGCCATCCACACCTTTAACTTTGTCGACTGAACAGTGGAAATCTATAGCTGACATACTATACGTAAAACAAGAATGATCAGTTAAAAAAAACAAAAACCCAAAATAGATCACATAAGTTATACCCGTTATTTCGTGATGTCCTACCCAAAAAGTAATTCAAGCCTACAATTGGAGATGTGCCAAACATTAAGTAGAACTTCATTCAAGGCCATAAACACTAAGCAGAAGGAAAACAAAAGGGAAAAAAAAACTTGCACTACAATTTGAAACATTCGCAAACAAAGAACTATCCCAAAATTCTGAAGAGATTGAAGCCCTAAGAGATGCCGGAAGCAAACCCTTTCCCACAGATAATCCACCTCCTCGCCCCTCACATGTCAAATATCTTACTCTCATCTCCCCCCAAACTACCCAAACAACAGCCATCACCACACATCTTTTAGAACCATACCCTTCTTCTTCCCACCAAAAAACTTATGGCTCTGACAAGAAATCCACACTCAACTGTGATAACGCAACACAAATTGGCCTCCCCGAATAGCTTTAACCAAAGGGGTAAGACAATTAGACAGTGCAGGAAGAACTAGTTCACACTCTGCCCCATTTTGCACTTCACACCATTGATGAAGAAGAGAAAGAGAAAGTCTTCTCCTTTGAACCATATCAACAATCCAGAATTCAAACTAAGAGAAGAGTCATGGAATCAATATAACCACAATAAAAAATCCTATAATACGACCAAAAAAACAAAATTCAAGCATGTTTATCCTTCGTAAGGTACTTGAAAACTAGATAAAATTCAAACAAAATCCTCCATATCCAAAAATAAAAAACATATGTCAACATCACAAAATTTATTACAACATTGTACTGTTAGTCAAAGTGCATCCTGGAAATCCACCAAGAAAGCATTTTCAAGTTTCTTTCCCTGTGACAGACCAAAATTTGGACAAAGAAGCATATACACAAATATAAAAATGGATAACTCAAATTAAAGAATTACACACGTGTCAAACTCTGTCTTGCCTCAAACAGAATAACATGTCATGATTACAAAAACAGAACAAAATGAAATGGCCAACCTCCTTAGTCCTCTCAGTCTATCAAATGTCATTGCGATTATTATAAATTAACAGGTAAAAACTACAGCAAGCACCACACACCTTTGAGTTGGAAACTATAAGATCAACATCTTGCAGGAATGAAGAAGATGAATATACTGCCCAGCTACATTCTGCAGCAGCTTAGCCACATCAAGAGGGTTCTGAATGATTGTGCGATAGTTTGGAGCATCACCATCCGACACATGATAGTGGAAAGCACCAAACCTCTTATCATATAAAAGTTTGCAGCATAGGGAAAAAAATGTATATAAGTAGAGATATATTTTTTTATATATATAATGAATCATTCTCATGTCATGAGCCAAATGACCCCTATTCTGAATAACATGAGGCAAGCCAACAGAAAAAAAGGCTTGACTAAACAGAAGCCTCAATTTCTTAATTCAAGTAAAAAAGATAGTTCTTACAGAAGAGGAAAGGAAAACACTAAGGAAGTACTACAAAAAATTACAATGGTACAGTTTCCAAATTGTTCATTAAATTCTCTCTTTGTAAACCAAGGGAAAATGCAAGTAACTAGTAAGAAGATACACCAATCATCACAAAGGGACAGGGACACAGTAAAGATTATCTAACCTATTGCAAACATCTCTGAGGCACATCCGCAATTGGCGAAGGGCATGCTGCTCAGCTTCTACCTTGGCTTTTAACTCTGAGACCTTTGGACCACTTGCCACTTTTGGAGCCTTGGGAAGTTCAAGAACAGATACACAAAATTAGTGATTTCACAACAAGAAAATAGTTTGGTCCTCACTCAGTGAAAGCCAATAAAAGCAAAACATTATACCAATAACTAAACAAGGGCCTACAAAGCATAAAACATATTTAACAGAAACGAAGGCCTACCTATGTGCGACTTACTGAGAAGCTCCAGTGCTAGGACAATCAATCTATATTACAAAATACCTATTTCCTGTACCAATTTGTTCTCAAGCATTTCGTCGAGCAGCGGGTGGGCAACTCCAAGAGGTTGCACCACCGGCAAACAATAATACTCATCAAAAGAACATATTATCATTCATGAACATGCAATTTCTCCAACAAAACACCTAAAACCCACATGCAATTTCTACAAGAACCCCAGATCTAAAACCCATCTTTGAACAAATTGGAGTAATCTTGTACCTGAACCTCCTCACTTCTTCCCACCAAATCCACCCTAGCAAGCCTCCACCTTTGTCACGAATGCCCATATAGTAGTCCAGCACAAGAACAAGGCCCACTTCACATATCACAGAAGCTTCACAATTTGTGGAGATACAATCTGGAACAACCCGCGTCGTCGCAACAAACAGGACCTTGGAAGTCGGAGTGAAGAAGACATAGGGGGATCTCTTTCACCGCAACAAACAGCTCCCTTGTTGAGGGCGAGAGTTGAGGGAGGGAGAGACAGAGAGTTGAGAGTGCGAGAGTTGAAAGGGGAAATTTTTTCGAGCTTCGGGGAAATCTGAAAATTTTAGGTCGAAAGAGAACTCACTTAAGCAGCCTAGCGTGTTTTAAAAGACGACCTCTGTATTCACAAGCGCCGTGTTTTAAAAATGAGACAACGTTAGCGTGTTTTAAAAAAGGGTTTTTAGGTTCTCAATTTAGAACAGATTTGTATTTTCGTCAACCAATTTCAACATTGGTTGTACTCGTCCTCTAACTTCAATTTCGGTAGGACTATTTGTCCTACCGTCAATTTTGTTAACTTTTTCTATTAAATGCAAGGACAAAACGATATTTTTGTATTAAAACAAATAAATAAATAAATAATCATATCTTTATAAAAGAAAATCAAATAAAAAACTTAACACAAAAAAAAAATTCAAATCATCATCCCCACCCTCCCCCAAAATCTCATCGTCCCGACCCCATTCCAATTTCCCCACCCCCATCTCATCATCCCCACTTCCACCACCTATCTCTCTCTCTCTTCTCTCTATGCATTCACCCATAACCACCACCCTTCAACCCCTATGAATCCACAACCCAACCCCAACCCCACGAATTCGAACTAAAGCTCCCACAACCCGCAATCCCAACCCCACGAACCCAGAAGTATAGCCCCCATGAACCCCTATGAATCCACGTGGCAGACGCCATGGCCACCGACATGAAAGATGGGCTTGCGGTGAAAGGTGGGAGCGACCTCAAGATGATACTCAGCCATGTTGACAGCCTCCCAAGCGAGTAATATTCACAGTTATACTCAGCATAGGTGAATGGGGGAGAATGGGGAGAATGGGGGCAAGGGGAGGGGTTCTGTGGGTGAAACCAGAGAGGGGTGGTCATGGGGGGAGAATCGGGGAAGGGGGCGGAGAAGAGAAATGAAGGGGGTGTTGGAATGGGTATGTGTGGAGGAGAGAGAAAGGGAGAGGGAGAGATATGATGATGGTGTTTTCATTTTTAAATTGGGGATGTTGGTATTCGAGAGCTGGTGATGCTGGATCTGTATTTTGAAGCTTCTTTGTTTGTTAGAGGACATTGTATGTTTGTGCCAAGGGTGATGATGCTGTTGTTGTTAAATTGCAGAGTGCCATCGAGTTCAATTTTTAATTTTCTTTTAATGAAAATTAAGCTTTCAATTTATCAAAATGTTCAAAGTCTCACTAGAAAATGGAATGATTGAACTCTCATTTCCACATGACCATTGGCCTCCATCCCCCCAACGAACCCAGAACCCATGGGGGAAAAGAAAATAGAAGGAAGGTGAGGGCGCTGGGGGAAGAAATCGGGATAGAGGGAGAGGATGAACAGGGATGGGGGAGGTTGTTCCAAGGTGCACTTTGTGAGTGTCGGGGCTGCGCTTGGAGACTAGGGAAGGAGGAGGATTTGGGTGGTGGTTGGTGGAAGAGTTGTCTGGGCAAAATGGTGGTTTTGGTGGGAGAATCATCTGGGCAAATTGGCGGTCATGGTGGGACGATACGGTTGAGGACAAGGTTGCCAAGAAAGAAGAGGGAAAAAGAAGGGGCAAGTGGTGAAATTTTTTATTTTAAAATTTTCAGTTTTTAGGAGTAAGAACTAATTTGTAATTTTTAGGATAGGAATAAGATTTTTTTAATTTTAGTTTCTAATTTTAAATTTTATTTTTTAAGTTTAATCAATTTAAGTTTATAGTTTTATTAACATTTTTAATACAAAAATAGCAACTTTTTTTTTTTTTTGGTTTTTTAATAGAAAATTACTATTTTTTTGTTTTAATACAAAAATACCGTTTTGCCCCTGCATTTAACAGAAAAAGTTAACAAAATTGATGGTAGGACTACTTGTCCTACCGAAACTGAAGTTAGAGGACGAGTACAACCAATATTGAAATTGGTGGACGAAAATGCAAATCAGGTCTAAGTTGAGGGACTAATAGACCTAATAACCCTTTTAAAAAAAGACGTTTTTTATTTATAAGCGTCGTGTTTTAAAAATCAGGACATCGCAAATGTGGTGTATAAGATGATATACAACGACGGTTTTGTAAACCCGCCGTCTTTTAAAACACAACGACAGTTTTAGATTGCACAGTCGTTTTTTTGGTGTCGTGGATTCACTATTTTGTAGTAGTGGTGTGATAGGTACAAAACCGCATTCGTCACCCCATTTGGTCATTATGAGTGGAATGTCATGCCTTTTGGTTTGAAAAATGCGCCCAGTTAATTTCAAAACATAATGAATGAAATTTTCAACCCATAGTGAATTTTCCATAGTTTATATTGATGATGTCCTCATCTTTTCTTAGTCAATTTTCAACACTGGAAACACCTATACAAATTCCTTCAAATAGTCAAAAATAATGGCCTAGTTGTTTCTGCCAAGAAAATCAAGTTATTCTAAACCAATGTCAGATTTCTATGATATAATATTCATCAGTCACAAATCAGCCCCATAGATAGAGTCATCCAGTTCTCTGATAAATTCCCAGATGAAATTCTTGATAAAAGTCAACTCCAAAGATTTTTAGGATCTCTCAACTATGTCTCTGACTTTTATCAAAATCTAAGAAAACAATGCAAACCTCTATTTGACAGACTACAGAGTAATTCTCCTCCTTGGACTCCTACTCATACAGAAATAGTCAAAAAAATTAAAATCCATGTCAAGACATTGCCTTACCTTGGCATTCCCTTAGTCAATTCTTTCAAAATTGTTGAAACTGATGCCTCCGAAGATGGTTATGGTGGTATCCTCAAACAAAGAGTCCCTTCAAGTCAACAAGAACAAATAGTATGATTTCATTTTGGAATTTGGACCCAGCCTCAAAGTAACTACAGTACTATTAAAAAAGAAATTTTATCTATTGTATTATGCATCTCAAAATTTCAAGATGATTTACTTAATCAATTTTTTTTTTAGTAAGAGTTGATTGCAAAAGTGCAAAGCATGTTTTAGGAAAGGATGTTCAAAACATTGCATCAAAACAGAGTTTTGCACGATGGCAAGCTATTTTAAGTATTTTTGATTTTGATATTGAATATTTGAGAGGAAGTGAGAATTGTATTCCTGATTTTCTTACAAGAGAATTCCTGCAGGGAAAGAAATGGCAGGAAAAGGAAAAGAAACAGAATCAGTCAACCAAACTAGTCAATTAGTCCCCAGAAAACTCCTAGCATCAATGAACCCAGTAAAAATAAAGCCCTCGCAAATTGTCCCTTACTCGGGATATTCCCCAATTCAAATTACCAATAGATTTACCAGTCTTAGCTCTACAGCCCACAGTATTCGTCCCAACTATCAGTCAGCCTTAATCTCCAGTTATGATCCCTTCCAAGTTACAACTCCTTCTCCATCCCAGCCATCAATATCCTACAAGAAAACTTCTCCATATCTTCCCCGAAGTAATGAAAATCTCTTTGTTATTGAACCTTATTATAATAAACTCTCCAATCCAGTCAAGATAGCAAAAGCCTACTTTCCTCCCACTTATCATTTAGTTCCTCATCACCCAGAAAAATCACTAAAATTTTACAGGGATATTCTCCTTGAAACCCAATCCTTGGAAATAAAGCCAATCAAAGATAGAAATGATCCAAATATAATTCTCTATCATTCTATGTATATTCATCAAATTCTTAGTCAACCGGATTGGGGTGATCGCCCCTATACTCTCAAAACTCTCAAGTCAAACATTCAATATAGTTATTATGATTATATTGAAGCCTGGCATCACATATTCCTTCACAAAACTAAAGACTTTAGTCATTCTTGGTTTGTCAACTTTGATAGTAAATTCAGAAGTCCTTTTCCCTTCTAGTTTCCTTTCTGGTGGGATAAGCATGGTCCAGTCATTGATATTCTTCCCCCCAAGCTTAAAAATTCAGTCACTTATTTTACCAGTAAATACAAATTCAAAGAAGATGCTTTCTTCCCCAATCTCTTAATTTTTGTCGCCAAATATAAAGTCCCTTGGATTCTCAAATGATCTTATCATGCCAATTGGGAAACAAGAATTTTTTCCAGAAAAATTTTAGTCAAATGGTGGGATAAGTCTAAATCAGAAAGAATCATTGGTCAAGTCCATGTAGAATTTCCTCCAGTCAAGGTTACTTCGCAAAAACCATCAATCTCAGGAGCCTCTCAGTCTTCCCTCCCAATTGAAAGAAGATCCAAATTTGAAATCAAAGCATTAGCAAAGCAACTCATGATTCAAGCCTCCCAAATGATTGATGAAGAAGATACCTCCCCCAAGTCACAATCATCACAAGCCTCCTCTTCCAATCAGGAGCACTCTTCCAGTCAAAAGATGCGTTGGGCAAACTACCTAGACAGTCAGGACCCCTATGATATGAGTAATTTTATAATGTAAAGAAAACCTTATTTATATTTTAAATCGTAAAATAAAATTATTTTATTTTTTATTATTCATAACCATTAGTTTTATAAATATTGCGCTACGAACCAATTTTTCGTCTCTCAAAACTTTGCGCGACCAACAATTCGTCGCGCAAAATTCTAAAAATTTGGGCGGGCACCAAAAATGGGACACGGGAAATTTTCTTTAGACTTTGCGCGACCAATATTTCGTCGTGCAAAGTACCAAAAATTCGTTGCGCAAAACTCTAAAAATTTGGGCAGGCATCGAAAATGGGACGTGGGATTTTTTTTTAGACTTTGTGCGACCAATATTTCGTCGCGCAAGTACCAATATTCGTGAGGGCACCAAAAATGGGACGCGGGAATTTTTTTTTAAAAAGTTTTTTTTAAGACTTTGCACGACCAATATTTCGTCTCGCAAAGTGATACGGTTTTTAAAACCAAAATAACTCCTCCATCATTTTCTCAAAGTCTTTCTCTACTCTTAACTCTGCTCTCTCTTTCCCTCTTCCCAAATCCAACCCTTTCTCTCACTCACTCCTCTCACTTAATCTCTCATCTCTCTCTTCACTATCTCTCATCTCTCTCTCTCTCTCTCTCACTATCTTCTCTAATTCTCTCACACTCACTTCTCCTCATTCTCACTCACTCTCAATCTTGCCAAAAGGTATAATCTCTCCAAAATTTAAATTTTTTTCGTTAATATGTGTTTTTGGAGTTAGTTTTAAGTTTGTGTGGAGTTTGGGGTTGAGTATAGGGTGAGGACTGGAGTTTGGGTTGGATTTGGGGTATAACAATTTTAGGGGAGATTATGCCAATTTTTTGTTATTATTTTGTTATTTGACCATATTTGCTTTTTTGTAGGGAATCGTCGAGACTTTGACGGCTAAAGTTGAGGATTAGGATGCTATTGAAACATATCCTCCACCACTACCACCACAATAGGCTTGTATTAGGATTTTATTATTGTACTTTGTTAATTTATGTGTACATTTTGAATATTATATATATATATATATTGGATAATTTGATCACTATTTTTCATATGTAATTTTATTTTGAATATGTCAATTTCAATTAAAGTAATTAAAAAAATAAAATCATACAATTAAATTAAATTTAAAAAGTAAAAATTCGAAAAAATTAATATAAGAGAAATAATAAAACAAAAAGTCAAAAACCTTGCGCGACAAAATATTTCGTCGCGCAAACTATTAAATTAATTTATTTTAATTAAAAAAATTTAAAACACAAAAATTAAAAAATTTGAAATATTTCGTCGCGTAAATAGTTGCGCGACATTAGGATTCGTCGTGCAAAGTAGATTCATCGCGCAAAGCTAGGGTTCGTCGCACAAAGTAGCTTTGCGTGACATTAATGTTCGTCGTGCAAAGTAGCTTTGCCTGACGAAGATTAGATTTCGTCACGTAAACCCTATATATCTTCACGAGCTTTGTGCGACGGATCATGCGCGACCAAAATTTCGTCGCACAGGTTTTGCGCGACCAAATTATACTTTGCACAACAAACTTATTTCGTCGCGCAAAGTGTTTTTTATAGTAGTGTTGCTTGCCTCCTAGGGTACCTCCCAGTCTTCCTTCTTAAATTCTAGTTATCGAAACAATTCGGATTTCAAAAGCTTACATGGCGTTATGTTTGGTGTCAACAATGCAGTTTTGATTTTATGTAACTTGTTTAATAATCCTTTATTATATATATATATATATATATATATATATATATATAAATAAATGCTCATGAGTCCTAGTTTTAAATTTTCTATCAGTATATGTGGTCTAATTCTTTTTACAGTATTTCGTCGAAGACTTTGTTTTAAGAGGCCCATTATTCATTTTGTATAGGACCCTTAAAATTTCAGAGCCACCAGTACATAAAGTAAAGACATTCAAATCGGAATTATCACTATTGGCTAAACGTCAATTTCCCAACCTTTTTCCCAGAGGGGCATAGTGGAGAGAAAAATATCTACCAGCACTACAAGAAAATTGGCCTTAGTTGACACTTCATAGTTGACGGCTATTGAAAAACCATCAACTTTTCTATTAAGCTTTGACACTTTTTTAAAAACGTCAACTATATATTAATGTTTGTGACATTTTATAGAAAACGTCAAGTAAAGCTCTATATACTTGACACTTACTAAAAACAATCAAGGAAAGTCCCTTTATACTTGACACTTATTTAAAACAATCAAGGAAAGTACCTTTATACTTGACACTTAATAAAAACAATCAAGGAAAGTCCATTTATACTTGACACTCATTAAAAGCCATCAAGGAAAAGCTCTTATACTTAACACTCTAAAAAACCCTCAAGGGAAAGAGGCGGGATTTTGTTGGCGGGCTTCGAATAGTACTCCAAATTCATCTAAGTGTTTCTACGCCCTTATTCAACTCAATCATTTCTCTGTAAGTAAACTACTCCCAAATTCATCTAAGTGTTTTTGCTCCCTATTATTGAACTCGATTGTCACCAGACAATTCTTTGTTCCAAAACCCAATATCACACGATCCCTAGGTTTTTCCTCTGCTTCTATTAAGTCTGAAATTGGAAAAGCAAAACAGAAGAGGAAAAATTCTCAATCGCAAATCTCAATGGGTGGCTAATTGGGGAACTCAGGTGTGTTTCTTCTTTATCCAAAGTTATTAGTTGAAAGGGAAAATTAGTTTGTCTGACATCTTCTCTCTCTCCTCTCACGACTCTCTCTCTCTCTCTCTCTCTCTCTCTCTCTCTATCATCTTTCTCCTTCGAGCGACTAGCCAGCACCTTGGTCAGAGATCTTATTTCCAAAATTTGAGAAGTGCACACTAACTTTTCTTAACCCAATTTCAACCCCTCTTTGTTGCAGAAGAAGCAAACACTGTTACATATTACTATTTGCGCGACGAAGACAATTTGGTCGCGCAAAACACAATATAGTCGCACAAACTTTTGCCCGACAGAAGATTCGTCGCGCTCAACCCGTCGCTCGAAAGTCATGAAGAAAGAGTTTGCGCGACCAAATAAATTATTGGTCACACAAAGATGAGCGACGTTTACATTCATCGCACATAATACTCGTCTCACCAAATTTTGCGCGACGGTATTATATTCATCCCGCTACTATAGCGCGACGGTTAGCATTCGTCACACAGAAATGTAGGGACGAGATCAATCTTCGTGTCGCAAAAATTAGCTCGACGGTTAGCTTTCGTCGCGCAAAAATAAAATATTTTTTTAATTTTTTAATTTTTTAATTTTGTAAAATAAATTAATTTGGTATTTTGTTTTGGTAAAAAAAATTAATTTGGTTTTTTATTGCAATAAAAAAAAGGAATAAAGAGAAAAAAGAAATTTTAAAAATAATATAAATGTATATAGTACAAGAGAAATGTTTAAAATGTAATTAAGAAAGTACAAAACTAATCAAATAATGGTCCAAAATCTAAGTTGTCTTGCAAATGCGGCTCCGAGGTCTGGACATTATCGACAGGGTCAGAGGTGTGGTGGCCATGCTCGGGTTGGAAAGGCTGGGAGGTGGACGAGGCACCAAATATTGGCGGGACTGGAATGCCAGACCTTGTGAGGGACTCTACAAGCTGTGACATCTGGGTACAATACGAGGCCATTTGGGTATCATAGGAGGCGAGTCGGGCACCTTTGCTGTCAAAGCAATCACCTGAGTATTTGACTGCGACGATGAAGGGGCTCTAGGTTCCCGCCGTCGAGGATTCCCCATCCCTCGACAATATGTCCCTGACCTCCTCCCGAGAGTCTGATCCAAGGTCTCCGTCAGGATTTGAAACCCCGCATCCGGTGGAGGATCCACAGACTCGAGCAGAGTATCGGGAGGAAGCTGGGAGGCAGACTCTTGAAGAACCAACTGACTCTTCTCCACCATCGTCGCCTAGTTAACATAACATAAAATATTAATTAAAACATTCATATAATAACCATGAAACTTGAATGCGTACGACAATAATTAAAATTAAAGAATACTTACATGAAGGGACCCGGCCAACTCATTCCCAGGTCGAACATAAACGTCGCCAAAGACGTTGATCTCCTGGAATTTTGACCCCACCTGAATTGAACAAGAGAAGAAAAATGTTAGTATGAAAAAAACAAATTAATATTAATGACATATTAAAAATTGAATATAAACGACTTTATTATTACCTGCCGCCACTCCTCCATCCTATATGAGAATGGCCCGGAACCTGAACGGTGGAGAAGAGTCTTCTTGTCCCTATTGCCCTTATTTGCTTTCGTCGTCTTCTGTTATACAAAAAATAAATGTATTAGTTGAAATTGAAATGAAATATAAAAAATTAAATAAACAATAAGTAAGGCACATGTAATAATTTACAACTTAATATTTAAAACATACCAAAAAATCAGGGTCTTGAAAATGAGTGCAGAGCCACGCCCAACCATCCTCCCCCCCCTCAAGCTCCTTCGGGCAACCCTCCTGAAGAGTGACCTGCGGATCATCAAATGACTGAAAATGGTGGTGTAGGTCGCTCTTCCACTGCTTGTACCACTCAGCAAAGAGTCTGTTGACGTACGCCAACGACTCGTCGTCCAAGTCCTCTAGATTGTAGTTCGTCTGCAATAAATGAATTACATACATTAAGTAATATAAATATATAAAGTTTGAAGGGAAACCAATTTAAAGGTAGGATACATACCAATAAGTGTCCGCGAACCACCATCTTTATCTCATCGGGCATCACCTTCCAAGACTTCCATTGCATCGGGCAATAGATCCGAATGACGTGACCAATGTCGTGGGCCAATAAACTATGTTGGTCCGCCGTTCCTGGAGCCCGATGCCCCTCGTCGTATACAATGTTGATACGACTGTTGGTCACCCGAGTGACCTTCGTCGTCTTCAACTGGCGACAAGGTCCTCGGGTGTTCTTCTTTGCTGCAAAGAAATATAAACTTAATGTTAAATAACAAATCATATTAACATCTTCATCCAAAAAACCTGGAGATGAAGGAAATATTTACCTGGTTGTGACCTAGCGGATGTCGAGGTTGTGTCGGTCGTGCTGGGGGGACGATGACGACGCTTGGCGCTAACAAGTTGCGCCACTGATGACGATGACGACGCCGGTCCATAGGAGACCCCGGGACCAACCGACGTGTCCATCTGTGCTGGAGCAGTGGCAGCTCCCGGCTGAGCGTGGGGAGGCGAACTCTCAGCAGTCGTCACCGCCTTACGACGACTAATAAGTTTTGACATCTACACAATTGAACAAATAATCCATGTGTGAAAAAAAAAATTAAAACTGAACAGATCAACAATTAATTAAAACTATATACACAGATACCAAAACTTTATATTAAAATGAATTCAACAAATATTATTGGATAAGGTATTCAGTTAATATGTATATTTTTTTTGAAAAAATTATAGGATAGTATTCATAATTTAACCGAAAAATTCATTAAGCACAAAGAATGAATTAAACAAAGTAATGCAAGAGTAAATGATTTTAACATTTTCATAATTTTCTCTTGTTTTTTCCAGATTTTTACCCAGACTTTGTGAGACATTTTTACCAATCTAGAGTTAACGAAATTGGGCAAACTTATAGTGATTTTGAAGCTTGTTCTCTCTAGTTTCTAACCCAACAAACAACACTCAAAATGGAGCTATAACGAAGGAGAAAACTAGCTCCAAAGTTGGACTCGTAACTGTTTTTTCTGCAGAAACAGATTTATTTCCAAACTTTGCACAAGCTTTTAACGTATCAAAACTCAACCAAATTCAACGAAACCAATTGTGTTTTGTTCCTTGCCAAGTCTATTTTAAAATCCAACAAATGGATTCCTAAAAAACTCAACGTATTGGGAGAAAATGAGAGCCAAAGTGAGGCTCGCAGACTGAAATTTCCCAAAAAATGAACTTTTTTCCAGATTTTTACCCAGATTTTGTGAGACATTTTGACCAACCTAGAATTAAATAAATTGGGGAAACTTATAGTGGTTTTGAAGCTTGTTCTATCTAGTTTCTAACCCAACAAACGACACTCAAAACGGACCTATAACGAAGGAGAAAGCTATCTCCAAAGTTGGACTCGTAACTGATTTTTCTGCAGAAACAGAATTTTTTCCAAAATTTGCACATGTTTTTGACCTAGCAAAACTCAACCAAATTCAACCAAACCAATTGTGTTTTGTTCCTTTCCAAGTATATTTTAAATCCCAACAAATGGATTCCTCAAATACTCAACGGATTGGGAGAACACGAGAGCCAAAAGTTACACTCACGGTCTGAAATTTCACAAAAAATTTCAAGTTTTTTTCCAGATTTTTACCCAGACTTTGTGAGACATTTCGACCAACCTAGAGTTAACTAAATTGGGCAAATGTATAGTGGTTTTGAAGCCTGTTCTCTCTACTTTCTAACCCAACAAACGACACTCAAAACGGACCAATAACGAAGGAGAAAACTATCTCCAAAGTTGTACTCGTAACTGTTTTTTCTGCAGAAACAGATTTTTTTTTATAAATTTGCACAAGCTTTTGACCTATCAAAACTCAACCAAATTCAACCAAACCAATTGTGTTTTGTTCCTTGCCAAGTCTATTTTTAAACCCAAAAATGGATTCTTCCAAAACTCAACGGATTGGGAGAAAATGAGAGCCAAAGTGAGGCTCACAGACTGAAATTTCACAAAAAATTTCACGTTTTTTCCAGATTTTGTTCTAAGTTGTTTTCAAACATTTTAACCCACCCAATCATTCCTATAGCTTCAAAAATCAATCCAAACATCACACCTATAACTTAAAACTAAACTTGCACCTAACCAACCAATCGTTCCATTTCAACAAAAAATCAATTCAATACATATTTAATCCTAACCAACCATCAGACTAGATAATTAAAATTCAACTACACATATAAAAATCAATTATACCTCAATGCCCCCTATTCCAGCACAGCCAAACCTTGCTCAATTTCTGTCAAAAATTAGAAAACAAACCATCAATATTCAACCAATTCAAATTCATAAACAAAACCAAATAAAACCCACCAAAATCCTTACCAACGACTTGGAGAGGGATGAGAGGGATGAGAGAGACGAGAGAGAGGGTTTGAGAGGGACGAGAGAGAGGGTCTAAGAGGGATGAGAGAGAGGGTTTGAGAGGGATGAGAGGGACAAGATAGAGAGGATGCAAGGAGGGGGTGCAATGGAAGACAGAGAGAGGTTGGAAGGAGAGGGTGAAGGGAGGTGAGAGGGTTCGGCAATGGAGGTGAGACTGGGTTCGATGCTTTTCTGGTTATTATCACAACTTGCGCGACGAACACAAAAGTCGCTTTACAATTTGCGCAACCAAAACATTACTTCACGCGACGAGATAACTTAAATACGTCGCGCAACTTGTTAAAAATGCGACAATATTTCACCAATAGCCGCCAAAATTATCATCTTTGCGCGACGAACAAAAAACCCGTCGCACAAAATTAAACAAATCTTCGCGCGACGTCGAATTTCATCACCACATCGCGCAAGGTGCAAAATAAATAACTGCGGCAAAATAAAATATATTTGCGTAACGGTAATTTCCGATATTTCGTCGCGCAAAGTGTGAAAATGAAAAAAATGCGAGTAATTTTTCATTATTGGCCGCCAAAATTTATACTTCTTTGCACGACGAATAAATTATTTCGTCGCACAAAATGAGAAAAAAGTTGCGCGACGTAAAATTTCAGATTATTCGTCGCGCAAAAAATATCGAGCAGACCCTAAACCATAAATTTTTCGGTTTTGCGCGACGAAGGATAGTTTCATATGTCGCGCAAACACTTAATGTGAACCCTAAACCCTAATTTGCCACACATTGCGCGACGGAGTTAGCAAGCGCCGCACAAAGTTGTTTTGCGCGACGACTTGGTTGATGCGTCGCGCAAGATTTTAAAAAAAATAATGATTTTAAAATTACGTCTGGGTTAATACGTCTCACAAAGTTTTTTTCATTTTAAATTAAGCAAGAAAGGGATTGGATTATTAAGTTTTTTATGTATTTTATTACATATATAAATGTAACACGACGAAAATAGAAATAAAATACAAAAAATGCGGAGTTAATTACAGATCAGCTACACTAATTTAATATAAGAGTTAGTTATAATTATGGAAGCATCGGATTATTAAATTACAAAATTATAAATAATTTTCATTTATACATAAGATAATTAAATTACAAAAAATTTCATTTACAATGTTTTACATGGGAAGTCGCATCTATTCATCATGTGAACTATAATAACCTTTGTTATCATCGCTATCATCACTTTCGGTCTCCCAATCCTCCTCTGATCCATCACTGTCGCCATTCGGGCCCACTGCAACATCGTATCGCGGAAGATCACCGAGATCAATTGTAATTGACTGAATCGGTATTTCGATTGAAGCCACTCCTTGTATCTGAAACGGTTCTTGTATAACATTTGTATCTCGAAGTGTTTCCGCATAATTTTCCATTGAAGATTCTAAACGTTGGTCAGTGACGTTGTCGACATCGTCGTCAATTGGGTCTTGTTCTGGTATAGCATACACGTTTCGCTGATCCATCTTATGAACAACTTTCCAATCTCTCCCGGCTTTAGGGTCATCTAGATACACAATCTGTTTTGCCATGTTTGCCAAAATGTAAGGGTCGTCATCATACCAAGTTCAGTTAATGTTCACAGATAGTAAGCCATTGTCGATTTTAACACTTCCCGGCCTATTTGGGTTGGTATCAAACCATCGACACTTAAACATGATCACTTGGTATCGGTCTTTGTAAAGCAATTGCACGACAGTTGTGAGTTTGCCATAGAAATCAATTTCCGTACTTTCCCCTCCACTTGGGACATGGACACCGCTGTTTTGCGTACACAACTTGTCATCTCGTGCGGTCCCCAAAAACTTGATGCCGTTAACATGACATCCCGAGAACAATTCAGCGCGAATCGGGCCGAACGCAAAGTTATATAACTCGTCATTGTAAGTGGGAGAATTTGATGCTTTCAACTTATTCACCTAATATTACACAAAAACATTCACATGTTAGTTTCAGAAAATTAAATACTACAATATATATGTCAAACACAAAACACTTATAACTTCCATATTCGAGAAACCATTGTGGAAACAATTCTCAGTGTTTCTTGGCATACAAATGTGATGGATGTTCTCGCTTCATCATCTCTTCATGTTCATCTAAGTATGCTATTATCTCATCACAATTGTTTAGTACGAACCAATGCGCTACCTCCATGTCAATTCTGGAAAACGACTCTCCTCGTCCAGGATCTCCAAAGGGTCGTGCGCTTTGGGCAAAAACAGAGAGTTTCTCCTTTCTCACACCTCCGTCATTATTGCGTTGAGGACAATTGAAAGCCGTCTCCACATCTTTCAAATACATTCGACAAAAAGTAAGCGACTCATATTGAACCCAAGCCTCTATAATTGATCCTTCGGGCTTCGCCCTGTTTCGTACACTTTTTTTTCAGCTCACGGAGAAGCCTGCCAAAATAAAACAATACGATACATATTAGCAACCGTGAGATAATGATGCATAAACAAATGATGATGATTATATACCTTTCTATTGGATAGATCCAGCGATAGTTGACAGGACCAGCAAGCAAAGCATCTTCGGGCAAGTGAACCATCACGTGGATCATACTTGTGAAGAAAGCAGGAGGGAATATCATCTCAAACTTGCATAGGATTTGGACAATGTCATGGCGCAACTGATTCATGTCTGTCATTCTCAAGGTTTTTGCCGTCAGTTGGGAAAAAAATCTGGACAACAACATGATTGACTTCACTACATCTTCCGGCAATAGGTGTCGAATACCCACAGGAAGTAGGCGTTGCATAAACACATGGCAGTCATGGCTCTTTAATCCGGCAAATTTACCCCCGTCAACATTAGAAACTCTATAGACGATACAAACTTTATAGACGATACAAACTTTAGAAACTCTTTTTTGTCCGTCGGTTTCAAGGAAAAAAAATGCAAGATCCCTTCTAGCTTTATCATTGTCCCTATTCATCCATAAACCCCTTCGTATGCCCATTCTTTCCAAATCAAGATGAGCTTTGATCGTGTCCTTTGTCTTGCCCTTGATATCTAGAATCGTGCCCATCAATGTGTCAAAGACATTTTTCTCAACATGGATAACGTCGAGATTGTGCCTCAATTTTAGTTTCGACCAATATGGGAGCTCAAAAAACATAGATTTGTGCGTCCAGTTCATATGTGTAGAAGGTCTGGTCCGACTCACTATTTTCCCGAACGGAGCAAAATCCAAATGGTTAATCTGTTCCAAAATCTGATCACCGGACCATTCTCTAGGTCTTGCGCGAAGCTCTTTGTTCTCGTCGAATTCTCTATCCTTTTTCCGCCAGTCGTGGTCCCATGGCAACCATCTTCGATGACCAAGGTAACAAATTTTCCCAGCGTGCCACCAGAAGTTACATCTTCCTTGCATACAGGACATGCCATATAACCCTTTGTACTCCACCCAGAAACCATTGCATATGCAGGAAAATCATTCACAGTCCACATAACTGCTGCCCGCAAAGTGAACATCTTCCCAATGGATTTATCGTACGTGCGCACACCATTTGTCCATAAATCCTTGAGCTTATCAACCAACGGCCTTAAGTACACATCAATTGACCTCCCAGGATCCTCAGTTATCAAAACAGTCATCATCATGTACTCTTTCTTCATGCATTTCCAAGGCGGCAAGTTATATGGTAATACAAAAATTGGCCAAGTGCTGTGGTGTTGGTTTAGAACCCTGAACGGATTGAATCCGTCAGTGGCAAGTCCCAATCTCACATTTCGGGATCAGCAGCAAACTCGGAGAACGTTCGATCGAACTATTTCCATGCCTCCCCATCTACAGGATGCCGCATCACATCGTCGTCTACCTGTTTTTCCTTATGCCATCTCATGTCCGTGGCAGTATGCATCGACATATACAATCGTTGCAACCTTGGTTTCAGGGGCAGATAACGCATGACTTTTTGTGGAATCTTAGTCATTCTATTCCGAGATGTCTGTTTGAACCTCGACTCATTGCATATAGGGCATGTATCCAATGTTTCATACTCTTTGTAGAATAACATGCAATTATTTTTGCAAGCGTGAATTTTTTCATACCCCAATCCAAGACCACTCAACACCTTCTGCGCCTGTCTGTGGTCTTTCGGCAAACTATTGTCCGTCGAAAGCATTCTCTTGAAAACCCCCAAAAAGTAATCGAAACACAAGTTCGACATACGGTACTTTATTTTTCCGTGCATTAGCTTCACAATGGTCGTCAGAACGGAAAAGCTCTCGCACCCCGGGTATAACTCTTGGTTCATTTTTTAACAGTTTTTCATACTGTTCGAACTCTGCACTGTCCATTGGTGTAGGCACATCATCTTCCCCTTCCTAATTACTGCTGGTCGATGCAAATGGAAAAGCATCATGTATAATATCCATGACTTGGTCATTAGGATCCACAATAGGTTCAACATTATCCCCACTTGTGGCTCTTGAAGACGAAGCAATGTCTGATTGTTCCCCGTGATAGTTCCAAGTGCTGTATGTCTCAATCATTCCATTCCTTACTAAATGAAATCAAACAATTTCAATTGTCTCCCACAGACTGTTGTTACCTCCTACAAGGACACCGAATTCTCATTGCACCCGGGTTGTGTGTACGTGCAAAGTCAATAAAATCATCGATTCCATCAAAGTACTCTTCTGCGCATCTATTCGGGTTCTGTACCCACATTCTGCTCATAATTCCTTAACAAGGAAATTTATCCTTCCATATAAAAATAACAAGGAAAGGTTAAGTCGACCCCCTCAACTATATGAATTCATAGAGCAATCGCAATGGGAGGCCTTTGTAGCTTCAAGGCTAAGCCCAGCATTTGAGGTGGTGCATAAAGAGCAGAAAGAGAGAAGGGAAAAATGCGAGTACAATCATAGGTTGTCTCGGAAAGGGTATGTTGGTTTGGAGGACCAATTGGAAGAAACCATGCCCATTGAAGAAATTGATCGTTCTCTGCTATGGAGGAAGGTTAGGGCAGATAAACAGGGAAACATCACAGATCCAAAGATTGCAGAGAAAGCCAAAAAAATCGTAAGCCTCTATCACTCTATTTTAAAATTTAAAAACAGAGCATTTTAA
This sequence comes from Prunus padus, assembly GCA_024362665.1. NCBI lineage: Eukaryota > Viridiplantae > Streptophyta > Magnoliopsida > Rosales > Rosaceae > Prunus > Prunus padus. Next base: position 18,607,330 of record JANFAM010000010.1, on the reverse strand, counting down.
ATTAATTCAGACGTCATTATATTTATTAGCAACGTGTTAAAACGATTACAACGTCGGTATTTATTTACCGACGTTTTAAATATTTACAACGTCATTTATTTCAAGGTACCGACGTCTGTAGTCTAAACAACGTCGGTTTATATTTTTATTTTAAATGCTTTTTTTAAAGGATTAACGATCTGTCTTCTTCTACTAACACACACAGACACAAAATCTCTCTTAATATCTCTCTCTTTCTCTGCAATAGATTTATAATATATTCTGCTAAAGAACGTTAAACGCTGATTTATACGACTATTTTTCCTTCTACCGACGTTATAAATTTTTTCAACGTCAGTATTTTTTACCGCCATAGTAAATTATATACTACGTCAGGATTTTAAATAAACCGACGTCTTATGTATTATACAACGTCGGTTTATTTTTAAGTTATTTTTCATTATTTTAAATTTTAACTTCACTCTCTAACATTATCTCTCCCCCTCTCCCTCTCTCTCTCTCTCTCTCTCTCTCTCTTTTAGGATGAATTAAAAAAGCAAGTCTCCGAGGGCACTCTCTCTATCTCTGGTAGTAATGATATTTTGGCATTGGGAACCCCAGAGCATGGTGGAAGAGTTAGAGGTATGGGAGCTGGGGTTTCCCCAAGTCAATTCTTCCAGTTGCCAAAACAGAGCAGAGTAAAGTTTGCTGACAAAATAACACAAACTGTTTTGGAGGCGATCAGAGAAGAGAACTTGAGGAATGAGGCTAAAACATTGGAATTGTTAAAGGTGAGAGGGAATATTTGTTCAAACAATTCAGCCAACTAATTCCCAATTTTGATCCCAGCATGCTCAAAAGTCCTATTAACCCAATTATACCAATGACCCCAACAATTGCCCCAATTCTTGCCTTTGCTGAAGATCAAAGCCCCAAAAATCCAATGTCGACAAAGCAAGCTGCTCGACTCAGATGAATGTGAGACCGCTTGATTTAGATGAAGAAAATACCAAGATGAAACAAAAGAAAGATGAAACGGTAAAATCTCTAAAATTTGCGTTTTTTTTTGCTTTTTAAATTTTAAATATACGTCGTTATTTTAATTTCCCGACGTTGGAATTGTAAATCAACGACGGTAAATATTTACTAACGTCTTACGTCGGTTTGCATTTGTTTAACCGCCGTCTAAATTCTTTACTACGTCGGTGTTTTAAGTAACCGTCGTTTGTATTTAAATACCACGACGATTTAATTGTTTATTTCCTCTCTTTTATTTTACTTTTGTATTTGCAATTCATAAAAGTTTCTTTATTTCTTCCAACAGGATTCCGTTGTTCATGCTGCTGCAACTGAACAAAAGCAAGATGAAACGGTAAAATCTCTAAAATTTGCTTTTTTTTTTGCTTTTTAAATTTTAAATATTTGTCGTTATTTTAATTTCTCGACGTTGGAAATTTAAAACAACGACGGTAAATATTTACCAACATCTTACGTCGGTTTGCATTTGTTTAACCGCCGTCTAAATTCTTTACTACGTCGCTGTTTTAAGTAACCGTCGTTTGTATTTAAATACCACGACGATTTAATTGTTTATTTCCTCTCTTTTATTTTACTTTTGTATTTGGAATTTATAAAAGTTTCTTTATTTCTTGGAACAGGATTCCGTTGTTCATGCTGCTGCAACTGAACCAAAGCAAGATGAAACGGTAAAATCTCTAAAATTTGCGTTTTTTTTGCTTTTTAAATTTTAAATATACGTCGTTATTTTGATTTCCCGACGTGGGAAATGTCTCAACAACGGCGGTAAATATTTACCAATGTCTTACGTCGGTTTGCATTTGTTTAACCGCCGTCTAAATTTTGTACTACATCGGTTGTTTAAGTAACCGTCGTTTGTATTTAAATACCACGATGGTTTAATTGTTTATTTCCTCTCGTTTATTTTTTTTTTGTATTTGCAATTTCTACAAGTTTCTTTATTTCTTGGAACAGGATTTCTCAAAGCTAGACCTTCCACCTCCTCTGTTAGCCCTTTGCCAATATCTTTGAGAATACATTGAAGGCTTGGACCTAACTTTGAGAATTTCAATGGCAGAGGATGTGTTTGGGTTTGAGCGTGATGCCTACATCTTGTATGAAGATATTTTGCAGTTTCGATCCCTGGTTGAGATAGGAGCCACTGTGATTGTAGTGTACATGAGGTAAACCTCAAAATCCAGTTTTCATTTTCCATTTTGTTTCTTTTATATTAAATAACTCAATTGATTTTATATATTTAGGTACCTATTTGACTATTTACAAATGGCAAATATGGTAAACCTTGTTGGCCTTGTCGACCTTGTAAGTTCTTTACTAAGTTTTCATTCAACAATACTAACCGTGCTCAGCCATGATCACTGTGTAGGGTGTCTTCTTCTCCTATGCAGCCTTGATTCTCTAGTCTCTTAGATAGGGTGAGATCCTTTTCGAGTTAGGTTGCTGCAAGGGAAGGGACATCTTACTTATATATGCATCAACCTGATACCTTGCCTATCAAGAAGTATCAAGTGTCCTTATTGCATTTAGATTAGGTTTGTTTCAATCCATATCATATTAGGAACCTTCTTTAACACTTGTTATCCTTAATAAACTCTGCTTAAGTGTTTAAGATAAAAACCTGAATTATGTTTCACGATCAACTAAGAAAACCGAAACCTCTTTGGATTAGGAGATCACCTTTCATGGACTAAGACAAGATTTGTCTTACATTCTCCCACTTGATCGACTAATCTCATAGTTTTCTGTGTTGACCACTTAAGGCCTTTGTGAAACACAACTCAAATTGATTCCTTCAAGCAATTGTCAGTTTCAAGGAATGAAAAAGAACTATCAAGACATCACTGAATATCCAATATTTCGGTTGTCTTTATAATTACCTTTAACATCCTTTAAAACCACATAAGCTTCCATCAAGATTTAAACAGACAAACAAACATGTTCTACCGTAGAGCTTTATGAACATGTTCATTTCTTGTCCCTTAATTTGACTGCCAAGGTCTCATCACTTGTTATAGTGATGATTTTGTCATGAATGAAAAACCTGCACAGACATCCTTAGCTAGCTTTACGCTTATTTCATTCAAGCACCTTTTGTAAAATATACACTCCCATCAAACATATAAAGCGCTTAATGTAAAATTTCCTTATTTGAATCTCAAGACCAGATCAATCTCCATTGAAAACAAAAACAAACTATGAGCTAATAAAATAACAAAATCAAAACTACTTCAGTCTTTGATAATGCTCCCACTGATTTAGGCATTCAAATCATTCTTCAGTCCCATGCTCTGAACATGCCTATGAAAAGCGCATTTGGAACTCCTTTTGTAAGAGGATATGCAATCATTACATGCGTGCTTATGTGGCTTATGTTAGTGTAACCTTGAGCAATCTTTTCTTTCACTATTATGAATTTAACATCCTGCCTCGCACCTTTTGTTCTTTTGTTACCTTTTGCAAATAAAACTGCAGCACTATTGTCATTCCATATTTGAACAGGTCTATGAATAGATTCAACCACATTTAAGCTGAGGATAAAATTTCTTAACCATATAGCCTGAGATGTAGCTTCATAACAGGCTAAGAATTCTGCAAACATGGTTGAACCTGCTGTCATTGGTTGTTTTACACTTCTCCATGACACTGCACCTTCTCCAAACATAAACACATAACTTTGATGTAGATTTCAAAGTGTCTTGACAACCTGCGAAGTCTGCATCTGCATATCCTTGTAATTCAAGTGTGTCACTTCTTTTAAAGACTAGTTTGTAATCCTTAGTTCTTTGTAAGTATCTCAACACTCTTTTCCTGCAATCCAATGAGCTTGGCCAGGGTTCGATTGAAACCTCCCTAGCATGCTCACTGCAAAAGCTAAGTCAGGTCTTGTGCACACTTGTGCATACATTAAACTTCCCACTAGTGAAGCATAAGGCTTGTCGGCCATCTCCAACTTATCTGCTCGCTTTAGGTGCCTGTTCTATGCTTAGTTTATCTCCTTTTGCAATTGGAACATCGCTTCTGTACAATTGTGCATATTAAACCTCTTGAGCACCTTTTCTATGTAAGATTTTTGAGACAGTCCAAGTACTCCATTTTTCGATCTCTGCTTATGTCAATTCCCAAAACATATGATGCCTCACCTAGATCAGTCATTTCAAAATTCTTGGACAGGAAATTCTTGCAGTCATGTAACATAGTCCGATTTGTGCATGCCAAAGAAATGTCATCCACATAAAGGACCAATATAATGAAATGCCTCCCACTCATCTTCATGTAAATGCACTCATCCAAAGCATTCTCTATGAACCCAAAATCCTTAATAACTTTGTTAAACTTCAGATACCACTGCCTAGAGGCTTGCTTTAAACCATAGATCGATTTACATAGCTTTCAGACCAAGTCTTTTCCTCCTTCTTGGACAAAACCTTCAGGCTGTGAGATGTAAATGTTTTCCTCTAAATCCCCATTTAGAAAGGCTGTTTTGACATCCATCTGATGCAAATGAAGGTCAAAATGTGCTACAAGGGCCATGATAACTCTCAATGAGTCCTTAGTGGAGACAGGAGAGAATGTCTCATTAAAATCAATTCCTTCCTTCTGTGTAAATCCCTTGGCAACCAATCTTGCCTTATACCTGTCTACTTGCCCTTTTGAGTTTAATTTCGTTTTGTACACCCACTTGCAGCCAATTGGTTTGCAGCCATGAGGTAGACTTTCAAGCTTCCAAACTGCATTCTTCTGCATTGACTTAATTTCTGATTTCATTGCTGCAAACCAATTTTCTTTATTGTCACTGGTTATTGCCTGCTTGAAAGTTACAGGGTCATCTATGGCACTTACATCATGTTCTGCTTCCTGCAAATACACAAAGTAATCATCCCCTAAGGCAGGTCTTCTTTGCCTTTGTGACCTTCTCAATTCCAAGTTCAATTCCGGTCCTTCCACCATCTGCTCTTGTGTCATATTTTGATCTTGCACCTGCAAATCTTGATTGCCATCCAATATCCTTGGTTCTGTATTTTCAGCTTCATCTCCATTTGTCTCATTTGGCTGTTCATTACTTGTGTTGATTTGAGGTAATCTTATAATGCCTTCATCAGGGAATCTGCAGCATGTCATGATCCATTGTGGCCTCTTCAAAATTGAAATCTTCTTTCTCATTTCTTTCATGGCTAGTTTCTATAAAGACTGCTCTTGAGGTTTCTAAGAACCTTGTTGTGTGATGAGGGCAGTAGAACCTATATCCTTTGGTCCTTTCAGGATAGCCTACAAAATAGCAGCTTATGGTCCTTGAATCCAGTTTCTTTTCTGCAGGATTATAAGGTTTTGCTTCAGCTTTACATCCCCATGTTTTTAAATGTTTAATGCTTGGCTTCCTATCATTCCATACTTCAAAGGGTATCTTTTCTATGCTTTTGGTTGGTATCCGATTCAAAATGTAGTTGGCTGTTTTCAAAGCTTCTCCCCACAGAAAAATTGGAAGATTTGAACAGACTCATCATGCTTCTAATCATATCTTTCAAGGTTCTGTTTCTTCTTTACGAGATGCCGTTTTGTTGAGGTGTGCCTGGATTAGTATCTTGTGCCACAATTCCTTCTTGTTCAAGAAATTTGGCAAAAGGTCCAAGGTTCCTTCCACTTTCATCAAACTTTCCATAATATTCTCCTCCTCTGTCGGATCGAACCACTTTAATTTTGAGGTTTAACTGGTTTTCAACCTCGGCCTTATAAATTTTGAACTTCTCTAATGCATTGGATTTTTCTTTAATGAGATAAACATATCCAAATCTTGAATAATCATCCGTGAAGGTTATGAAGTAGTTGAATCCTTCATGAGTTGGATTTGGAAAAGGTCCACATATATCGGTGTGTATGAGTTCCAATAATCCTTTACTTCCAATTGCTCCTTTCTTTCTTAAGTTGGTTAATTTCCCTTTAACACATGGAATGCAAATTTCTTACGTGTCATCGTGATTCAATGGTGGCAGAATTGATTCTTTACTTAGCTGAATTATTCTTTCTTTTGAAACATTTCCAAGTCTTTCATGCCATAGTTTGTATGAGCTTTCATTGATTTTGGTTTGCACAGAGTTAACTTCATTTCTGTTTTTCTTGCAATTTAGTCTAAACATTCCATCAACAAGACTTGCTGTGCCAACTAAAACTTTATTATTGAAGATAGAACATCCTGTTCCATCAAAATTCAAAATGAACTTCGATTTTACAAGCCTAGTAACTGAAATTAAATTCTTCTTCATAGAGGGGACATAAACAACTTCTTCTAATTCCAAAACAAAACCAAAATCTAGCTTAATACTAACTGTCCCTATGTAATTAACTTGGACTTCCTCTCCATTTCCCACGAACACCTTTACTTCATCCTTGCTTGGCAGCCTCTTCCTTGTGAATCCCTGCAAAGTATTAGCCACATGAATAGAAGCTCCACTGTCTAACCACCATGAATCACATGAAAAATTAACCAAATTGGACTTAAAGCAAACCAAAACCAGATCATTGTTACCTTTTCCTTTCTTCTTATCCAGCCACTTCTTATATTTCCTGCAGTCTCTCTTCATGTGTCCTGCTTTCTTGCGAGAAGAAGCGAGTTCATTCGATTCTGAGGTTTTAAAGCCTTGTCTCAGAAACTCTCCCTTTCTTTCTCCTTCTCCCTTTCTTTTCGATTGCAGCCTTACTCTTATACTCCTTGTTTTGTCTAGTACTGAACCATATTAGCCACTTTAGCACCCCTCTCTTTTATGATGTTCAATTCTTGTTGAACTGAAATTGTGATCAAATCATTCAAGGTCCAGCTCTCCTTTTGAGCAATGTATGTCTCCTTGAGTGACTTGAATTCTTTAGGCAGCGAGTTCAAGTGCAAAGTGTACCATCATGTCTTCATCTATTGTCATGCTTAATTCCTGTAGTTTGGTCCCAATATCAATCAAATTCATGATGTGTGCCCTGACACAACCTTGTCCATCATACTTCATTTCGATCAATTGATTCAGCAGAGTACTCTTGACAGCCTTCTCGATTCTTTGAACCTTTGTGCAATTGCTTCATAGTATTTCTTTGCATTCTCAGATTTGGGAATGCTTCCTTTCACCGAAGAAGCCATGGCTCTCTGCATGATTAATAAAGCCATCTTATTTGCCTTTTCCCACTTAAGAAATTTGGTTTTAGCTTCTGCGATGGCATCTGCAGCTGGCACTTGAGGAGGCTCTTCTTTGAGGACAAAGTCATAATCAAGAAAACCTAATGATATTTCCAGATCCTGCTTCCATTTGCCGTAATTTGATCCAGTCAAGGTTTCAATGGAGTTGTGATTCACTGTAAAATTTGCAATGCAAATTAGAACTGTCCCTAAAACTTTATTTAAACATGTTAACTTACACTGTGAGTTTAAGTTAACATGTTCCAAAATCCTAGACAGTTATACGCACTAACTTCCTGCGCAAGTATATTTACATCTGTGGATGTAGAGATACTAGCTTGCTAGTGCAGCCAACCATCCAGATTGTTCCATCGGTGTTGTGATCAATCTGTGCAATTCCCATCTGTGGATGGAGAGTCACATAGAAGGCTACGAACACAGATGCAATTTCTTGACCAAACTGTCAAATTTCAAAACTCTTACATAGCCAAAACAGTGTGTTTGCTTTAAAGCGTATAATGATTTTGAAATTATTGGCCAAGACTTTTCGAGCAGAAAAATAACCTTATGCTCGTGTATTAATCAAAACATGCATAACAAAAGAAAACTTGAAACTTTGTTAGCTTACGAGAAACAATTAGATCAAGGAACAAAAACCTAGAGGCTACGATACCACATGTAAGTTCTTTACTAAGTTTTCATTCAACAATACTAACCGTGCTCACCATGATCACTTGTGTAGGGTGTCTTCTTCTCCTATGCAGCCTTGATTCTCTATTCTCTTAGATAGGGTGAGATCCTTTTCGAGTTAGGTTGCTACAAGGGAAGGGACATCTTACTTATATATGCATCAACCTGATACCTTGCCTATCAAGAAGTATCAAGTGTCCTTATGGCATTTAGATTAGGTTTGTTTCAATCCATATCATATTAGGAACCTTCTTTAACACTTGTTATCCTTAATAAACTCTGCTTAAGTGTTTAAGATAAAAACCTGAATTATGTTTCCTGATCAACTAAGAAAACCGAAACCTCTTTGGATTAGGAGATCACCTTTCATGGACTAAGACAAGATTTGTCTTACAGACCTTGCACAAGTGAGCTCTCAATCTAGATCGTTGTCTCACAGATCAAAGAATCTGGCAAACAGACTGCAAACGGCGGCAGGTTTTGAACAAATTTTCTTGGTCCCTTATAATACAGGGTTAGTACCATTAACAATATTTTGTTTGTAATTAGGCAACTTTAAACTATATTTAACCTATATCCTATCATTTTGTGTAGGGGTCATTGGGTGTTGGTGATTGTGAGACCAGAAAAGGAGACGGTATATTATATGGATTCATTGCCAAAGCTCTCCATTAACGAGGAACTCAAAAATGTTGTGAATACATAAGTTGATCTACTACATTGTGTGTTCGTACTCTAAAATATTTTTCATTAACAAAGTGTTGTCTTCAAACAGTGCAATCAAAATCTATAACGCACACGTAGGCAAACAAGTTCGTAAATCAGCCATATGGAAAGTTCTACAAGGCACTCCTCGACAACCATCCAATGTAGAGTGTGGCTACTACGTCATGCGTTTTATGAGAGATATAATCCAGGATCCCACACTATCATTTGAGAAGAAGGTATTAAACTAAATTTAAGTTAAATTTCTCAGTTTTTTAGACTAAGATGAGAGTAATTGAAAAACCGACGTTTGTATTTTTAAAAACGATGGTTTGATATTCAACCGACGTTTGTATATATCTAACACGTCGGTTTTTTTATATATTTGCAGTTTGAGAAGAAAAAGGAACCTGTAACGTATGCCCAAGCAGACATTGATGAAGTCAGGAAAGAATGGGCAGAATTTGTGAACAATCAGAGAGAGTGCTTAATTTATATGATCACCTAATTAAAAGAAATAAATGACAAAGAAAGCTGTAATTTCTTTAAAAAACGCGGTAAATAAAATCAACGTCGGTTATGAAAAGACCATACTTAAATTCAAAAGGATTATGACGGCGGTAATTAATTAAAAAGCAATGTTGTAAATAAAATCAACGTCGGTTATTAATATACGACGTTGTAACTTAAAACACCGTCGGTTATTAAAAATTTCACGACGTCTAAAACATATAGGACTGCATTTGTAAATATTTAACGCCTTGTAAATCCATAAAATGACGAGATATTTAAAACTGATTAACTACGACGGCGGTAATTCCATTTGAATCGCCGTTGTAACTGAAAACACCGTCGGTTATTAAAAATTTCACGACGTTTAAAACATATAGGATGACGTTTGTAAATATTTAACGCCTTGTAAAGCCATAAAATGATGAGATATTTAAAACTGATTAACTACGATGGCGGTAATTCCATTTGAATCGCCGTTGTAAGTGAAATTAACGCCCTTTTTTAAATGCACGTGATTTTAAAATTAATTATTTTTTAAATATTTTTTTATTTTCCTCCCCTTTTAAAATTAAATATTATTTAAATTCCAAAATTTAATTAACACTGTACCTTAAACTTCAATACCTTAGTAACACCCCAACCATTCCACACTTACACTACGTCGTTTTTAGCTTCCGATCGATGTTAACAAATTTAATTTCTAAATTCTTAATATGAAAACCTCAACAAATTTTTCAAATCTTAAGATTTTGTTTCTTTCTTTAGTGTACGTCTACCATTTGTTTCGGCACGCAACTAAGGGTTCTAAACTATTCTGACTCCGGGATGTTACATATACTTTCACAACATAACCCTAAGGTTTAGGTGATCCATTGATGACCATAAATAAAAAATATATGAAATCCTAATTGTAGCTTGCTATTATAGAAGGTTTAGGGTATAGGGTTTAGGGTTTAGAGTTTATTAAAACAACGACGGTTTCCTCTGCGTTGCTTTTTGTTTATTACACCCTTGGTAACGCGCGTTCGAATCCCAGGAAAAACAGGACCCTAATATTTATTTTAAATTTAAGACGGTGGTTTAATAGTGTTCGACGGTGAAAACAGTTTACAACGTCCCTAACGTTAAATAAACCGACGTTTATGTTTTTAATTAGACGTCGTATTTTACTTTCCGACGTCTTTTAAAAACGCGGTCCTTTGAAAATTTGACCGCGATCTAAAATTTTCAGAATTCGACCTAAACCCTATAACATTTCGCTCTCTCTCTTCAACTCAAATTCTAACCTTAAAGTTTACGCTCTCCATCCTCAGTAGTATCAGATTGCGCTCTCCCTCCAAAAGAATTGGTGGTATTCTCGAAGCTCAGTGTACTGTAAGTACAAGCCCTAATCTCACATGCTTGTACTACTTTATTGTTTGAAGTTATTGCGTTAAATCTTCTAACCTAATTTGACATGCTTGTGAACTCCGTAATTGTTTTCATTAAATTTGTTTTGCTAGCTATGGGTTCTTAACATACGTTTTGGGAGCTATGGGTTCTATAGGTTGAAAAATATATGTTTTGGGAGCTGTGAATCAGGAATGGAATTTGAAAAACCCCATTTATTGTTTGCATGCTTTTCATAATAACTCTTTGTTAAGGGTTCTTATTGTTTGTTTGGCTATGGGTTCTTAGAAAATGAACGGCATAGGATTTTTATTGTGTGTATAACATACGACGACGGTCGTTGTAATAAACCGTCGTCTGTATTATCTTTATACGTCGGCAGTTCTTTTACTTCCGACGTATGAAATCTGAAATACATTTTTAATTGTTTTGGTAGCCTTAAGACGACGGTTATTGTATTTACCGTCGACTGTATTACAATAACACGTCCATAATTTTGTAAAAACCGACGTCTGAAACCTGTGTTTCAAAAAATATATTATTCTCTGCTCATTCGATACCTTAGTTCTTTTATTGCTTGTCTTTTCACTTAATTATATATGTATGATTGTATAGTATTGGACATGGATAAGTCATGGATACATGCGGATAGAAGGTCGAAGGCATATGAGTTAGGCGTGGAAGGATTTTTGAATTTTGCCGTAGAAAATCTTTTAACTACAACACATATTCATTGTCATTGTGTTAAATGTGGGAATTTTCGATTGTTTGGGGTTGGAATTATAAGGGACCATTTATTCTTTAATGGAATCGATCAAAGCTATAAGAGTTGGACATTTCATGGAGAACCTTGGCAATCAACTACTAATGCTAGTAGAAATGTGGAAGAAGATGATGACCACAGTTTTGTCTCTGAAGAAATAGAGATGGGTGATAATGATTTAGGCGATTTTGGATCCGATTCTGTTGAGTTTGCCAATTTGATTGGGGTTGGAGATCAACCCTTGTACCCTGGTAGTAAGTTCACCAAGTTGTCGGCATTAGTGAAGTTATATAATTTGAAAGTAAAACACGGGATGAGTGATATATGTTTTACAGAATTATTGATACTCCAAGGAGATTTGCTTCCAGAAGGAAATACAATACCCAACTCTATGTTCGAGGCAAAAAAAACTTTAGTTGCGTTGGGAATGAGTTATGAGAAAATTCACGCATGCCCCAATGACTGCATCTTGTATAGGAAGGCTTATGAAGATTCAACTAATTGTCCTACTTGTGGTATCTCAAGGTGGAAGGAACACTTCCGGTGCCCCAATGGGTTTTTATGGTGTCATTCAAGAAATTTGGGACCTTGACTACCAAAAGTTTAGTATCCCAGTTTTTTGGTGTGATTGGATAGATAACACTTCCGGCCTTGTAGTTGACGAACTTGGATTTACCCTTGTAGATCTAAGTAAAATTGGACATAGGAATGACCAATTTGTTATGGCTTCTCAAGTCAAACAAGTATTTTTTGTTGACGACCCAATGCATAATGGTTGGTCTGTAGTGTTATCAATGCCTAATAGAGAATATAATGATGTTATTGGTGATGATGTGCTAGGTGATGTTAGAATTGAGTGTGAGCCTTTTACTAGAGGGATACCCAATGTTGACACATTTGATGACCTAGTGGGTGAATTTGGGAATTAAAATATTAGAGATGGGTGTGAAGATATATGAATTGATTGATTTTTGTAATGTATGACATTAGCTATGTAGTTAGTTGTATGATATTAATTTTGTAATAAATTGTAATGTTTGACATTATATTTACAATTTTTCATTATGCAGATTTTGGGTTCAAGCAGTAAAAGATGCCCAGTATTAAAAATACTGGGTTCAAGCAGTAAAATACGACGGTCTAGTTAACAAATAAAAAAATAGACGTCTAAATCATAAACAACGTCGTATTTCAGCAAACGACGTGGAATGAAAATGTAAACCTCAGTAGATAAAAACAACCGCCATTTGAATTTGAAAAACACGACGGTTAATCAAAATGCAAAGCCATACAAACAACGACGGTGAAGTTCATAAGCTAATAATAAAAATTCATGTCGGAGTATTAAAAAAAGTGACATTTCAAAATAAATAATACGACGGTAAAGTTAAAAATCCGACGTCTGAAAGGACAACAATGGCCTCTCAGTTTAATAATTGACGTGGAAGCTCTTCTAAACGACGGTAAAACAATAATTAATGTCGTCTCAAATATTATAGACGGCGGTTTTTATATGAAAACCGAAGTTTAAGAAAGAAACCACGACCGTATAAATATTCTTTTGGACGTAGTAATAATTAACAACGGCGGGGATCAACATTAACGACGGTAGTATTGTACTAACCACGGCGGTTTAACTTAGATAGTTGACGTTAAATTAATTACCAACGTCAGTTTCATTATATTAACTGCCGTAAGAAATGTTATAAACGTCGTTAAATTAATTATTTAGGAAGTGGTAAATGTTTTTTACGTCGGTGAAGTTTGATTAAGGGACATGTAATTGGCTTTATTCGTCGCTATTATTCTAGAAGCGACGTATAATGTACGAGAAATTTTCTTTTCTTGTGTTTTTGTAGTAATTAGACGTCGGTATCGTTGACTTTTTGACGTGGTTCATTTATCTGATGGCGGTAACAATGGAATTTTGGACTTGTAAAGCCTTTGAGACGTCACTAATTTTATGAAAGCGTCGTCTAAGGTTGTCGATTTTGCCTTTTTATGAAGCTTTTATTGTTATTAGATGTTGAAGAAAAATGTGAACATCCCAACATAATTTCACCACCACTAATTAAATAATGGGGTTTTATTATTTTAGGTTCGACCCATTCGAGACGTGGTGTCTCTTAATTACAATCCCTTGTTTGAAGGAAACACCCTTTGATTCCACCATAAAGAAACAGAACTTGTGTTTGGTTTTGCAACTGCTCCCAAGTCCAACCTCAGGATGCCTACGTATCCCATGCGGGAATCAAGTCACTCGTAGTTCAAAGAATTGCAATGAATGAATGACTCATTGCAAGGGGGGAATTTCAATGAATTTGATTGAAAAGTGTTTGGGTGAATTTGGTTGAATAAACCAGGGATTCGATATGGAAATGTGTTTGGGGCGAATTTGGTTAAGAATAAACCAGGGATTCAAATTTGGTTGCGGTTGCGTCTATTGGTATGTTAGACTGCCTACGTACCCTTGATGGGATCAAACCAACGTAGTTCGGAAATTGGGAATTAATGGGTAAGTGTGACCCACTAATTTAGGATTGGTGTATGGAAAATTGTGAATTAATGGGTAAGTGTGGCCCACTAATTTTAGGATTGGTGTATGGGAAATTTGGAAATTAATGGGTAAGTGTGGCCCACTAATCAAGAATTTGAGAAGTTTGAATTTGGTTGCGGTTGAAGGGATCAAACCGACGTAGTTCCAAAAATTTGGAAATTAATGGAAAAGTGTGGTCCACTAATTTTGGATTTGTGTTTGAGAGATTTCAATTTAATCTCGTTGAAATTTGCATGGGTAGATAACTCATGAGAAATTGGATGGTTTTGTACCAAATTTTTTGTAGTTAATGTCAAAGAAAACTAATGGGCAATTTTTATGAACCCACTAATTTAATTTGTTGACATTTTCATTTGGACCTAAATATGGCTAAAATTGATCAATTAACCATATAATAGGGATTTGGGCTGCAGTGAATTAATGGGTCATTTTGGATACCCAATAATTTGTTTCGGGCCTCAGACGTGGTTTTGTACCACTTGAGATTTGGTGTGGTTTTGTACCACTCGACAATTCGAGTCTTCACTTGATGATTTGAGAATTAATGGGCATGTCTGGATTTAAGCCCATTAATCCATAATTTGCGGACTTGAGACTTTGCACCAATTGTTTGCCAACCGGATTTATTTATTCTCAATGGAGAACTCCATTGGGCTTGAAACTGCAAATGAGTGGGCCCGTTGTATGACCTGGTATCAAAAACAAGTATCTTGTAATTTGATCAAGACACCCAAGAATAAAAATCCTTCTCCAATTGAAATTTGAATTAGCCTCCTTATCGCATTGAGACCCCTTGAGAATCAGGAAAAACAATAAGCCCTTTTGTCCAAAAAGGATTGGGCCATATGAATTCCTATTAGAAGGCCATATACACACAGCTTTGATATTTTTCTTCAGCCCAAGACGACAGCTCTCAGACCTAAAACGATAGTTTTGACAGCTTTGATATTTCTCCTCGCAGACCAGCTTGTAATTCCAAGCCATCTAAACATTGCTGTTTATTATTATTATTTTTCTTTGTTCTGACTTTGTTCTGTCACAAAACTATTTTTTTTTTCTTTTGCTTTTTCCTCTGCACAACGACCTGGTTTCTTTAAAGTCATAACAACTTCTTTTTTTTTTTTTGTTAAAGCCAATAACTTCATTAAATTGAAAACCAAGCAAAAGAAACACAGAGGCGGTTGCCTCCTTTTTTTTCTTCATTTTACTTTCTTTTCATTGTCCCTGTATACAAGAGCTCTCTTCCAAATTTTTGTGTTGACTTCCCAGATTCCGTGGCTGTCCTCCTTCCTCTTTAATTTTTTCTTTGTCTCTGCACAGCCTATCAAGGCTTTACGATTTGTACAGATGCCAACATGGGTTTCATTTCTGAACATATAATCAGTCCCTTTTTTTGTTTTGCAATTGCAGGAACTAATTTCCATTTTTTGGGTACTGTTGAGCAAAGGGGGCTGAACAATTTGCCTAGGCAGGAAGACATTGAAAGTTTGATCAACGAACTCAACGGCAGAGGTATAAACTCAAAGTTGATTTGATTTTTTTTGTTTGCTTTCCCATGGTTTTCTACTTGCTCGGCAGAACATGAATCCATGGATTTGCAATCCATATGTTTGATTTGAAGGGTTACTCACCCATGGCTTTGCAGCCAATAAATTTGAAGGGTTACTCACCCATGGCTTTGCAGCCAAAATGATTTGAAGGGTTACTCACCCATGGCTTTGCAGCCAAAATTTGAAGGGTTACTCACCCATGGCTTTGCAGCCAAAAATTTGAAGGGCTACTCACCCATGGCCTTGCAGCCAACATGATTTGAAGGGTTACTCACCCATGGCCTTGCAGCCAAATCTACAGAAAAGGAGTTAGAGATCACAGCATACCTGCAGTTTTTATCTTCAGCAGCCTTACGGCTGCTTTCCCCCCTCTCTTTTCTTCACCAATGATCCTCTTTTATAGCCTAAGAGAAATTGAAGGAAATAGAATTCGTGGGCAGAGTGGTTTCATACGTGGGAAAAGTAACTTCCCACTTTCTTCCCACTTTCAGTCATCCTTCCACTGGTCTTTATCCATTGTATTAATATTTTCTTGTACAAATATTAATACTAATTTAATTTGGGCCTAAACCAATTTATCAGTAGACCCACAAGACTGTATCAGCAATGAGTCCAACTTCTTTAACTTTGGACCCAGATTTAATTTGCTGCCAATAAATTTTTTTGGTTCAACATTAGATGTCGGTTGTGTTAATATAAATGACGTTGTATTTATTAACAACGGCGGTTTCATTATATAAATTGCCGTAAGATATGTTATAAACGTCGTTAAATTAATTATTTGGGACGTGGTAAACGTTTTTACGTCGGTGAAGTTTGATTAAGGGACATGTAATTGGCTTTATATGTCGCTATTATTCTAGAAGCGACGTATAATGTACGAGAAATTTTCCTTTCTGTGTTTTTGTAGTAATTAGACGTCGGTATCGTTGACTTTTTGACGTGGTTCATTTATCTGATGGCGGTAACAATGGAATTTTGGATTTGTAAAGCCTTTGAGACGTCACTAATTTTATGAAAGCGTCGTCTAAGGTTGTCGATTTTGCCTTTTTATGAAGCTTTTATTGTTATTAGACATCGGTGTTGTTATTATAAATGACGTAGTTTTCCTTAACAACGTCGGTTAATAACCGTCGTGGTTTATGCATAATAGATGTCGGTCAAATTCACGGCAGTTTTGAATCACCCTAGACGGCGGTGGATTCCCGTCGTCTATTTCGATTTTTGTAGTAGTGTAAGAACCGTCGGATCATGAAGTTCTTGAAGGAAGGGGGAGGAGGAAGACGAAGGATTAGAGTCGGGGCATAGAGAATTGCAACGTAGAACAATGCCATGGCTGCGCAAGCCACCACTGCCACTGCCTTCGACCAAAAAAAAAGAGAGCTAGGGGAGAATTAAAGATAAAGGAAGAGAGGTCAGACTCTGAGAACCAAAGGGTTCTTGAAGGGATAAAGGCCAAATTAGAATTGGGTGAGGCGCCACCCGAAAATAATTTAGGGGGAGAAAGCATATATTATGGCTCTACATATTTGACAGGACACGACCCGAATTCCACCCCGGAACCCGAGCCAGACCCTGCTGGTTTGCCCAACATCAACCCTTGTCGAGCCCACAACCTAAACAGTTACCCTGTTCCCGAAATTTACACGGAAAGGGGCCAAGACTTCTGCCGAAAAATTGGGCATAGTCTCCCCCGAAACAAGTACTATCCCAAAAAATACAACCTGTTAGACAAGCAACAGATTACAACCCAAGCGCCAGCATGCATACACAAATACATAACAGGCCTCCGGCCATTCAAATAAAACCCTAACGGATGATACAGAGCATCAAAGAGTCCACGGAATAGAAATAACAGAATATAAAGTTTAGGGTTCAAGGATGACAATCCTACCCTTCAGTCAAAGCTCAAGAAGAGGAGCGCACGGCCGAACAGTAACAAAGCGACAACTACGGTCTGGGGGGCGCAAAACAGAAAGAGTGTGAGTGGAAAAAAACAAGATTTTACATACTTAAATCAAAGTACTAACCCCACCGTTTAAAACAATGCGAACCATGCAAATGCAACCGTTTATATACCTCATTGATTTAAAAACCACCCTACTTTTCCCAAGGCATAACCTCCCAAATTACCAACCCATGTAGGTATATATAAAAACATAAATAGGAGAAGTAGATAAACGTGAGAACGAAAGTATCATTTAACTCCATAAACCAAAACAATCTTTAAAATATCAAAGATCACGTTCATGCCAAGAAAATCCCACTTAAAAACAATACAGAAATCAATTGCAGTTCAAATCATATATATATAAAAATAGAAAGATTAGGATTTACTCTCTAATAAGTAACACACATCAAGTACTGAAATCCAATCAAGTACTGCAACCGAAACAGGTAAACTGTTTCCCAAACTTCCTCACTCTCACAACCCGTGCTCACAAGCACGACAAGCAAGGAAAGATCCTTACTAAAATAAATATGAATACGAAGGTACTAAGACACGCGTATAGGTATAGTATAACCTCAACACCAAACACAAGTACCAGGGGAAAACAATCCAACAGGGGATCATTTGACTGGACACCGGTACAGTCTCATCAGGACACCGTGCCCAGGGTTGAGCCTTCCAAAGTGGGACTAAACTCACAGGCTTATATGGTAAAAACTTCCCAACCATAACTCCGAAATCTGTTCTATTCGCGCAGACTACCCAATTAAGAGTCTACAGCTACACCCCGTTAAGGTATGCACTGGATCGAACCATACCAAATCCAGGAAACCATATCATATCAATCGCCATGCGATCAGTATCAGAACAGGGGGAGGTACAATACAAGGTGCTAACTACACACACATCAATCGCAATGTGATAAAAATATATATATATATATTTAAACACAATGTACCCAACCCCAAAACATCAGACACCATGACATAAACAAGTCCATCAGTCAACTACCCAATATATACACAAAATCAGGACATCACTGTCCAAACATATATTTCTATACTTAAAACTAACCACAAGCATCAAATGATCGCATAACAGACCATTAATCAATTAAAATGTCACAATCACCGAAAATCCGTTTTAAAAACCATATTCAAATCTTAATCAATGCTCACGTCAAGCATATCAATTCATATTAAAATCTCAAGTCCCTAAAACGTCAAATCCGAGATATATATATATATATATATATATATATATATATAACCAAAGTACATATATATATATAGATATATAACCATTTCCCATTATTCAAGTATTTACTCAAAGTAGCCATATATATATAAATACATATATATATATATATAATCAAAATATACGTATTATTAATCGTAAGGTTTTAACGCCAAAGCGAGTATGAAATCAAACGGACTATACTAACGTCCAAATATTCAATTATATAATTAAAATATAATATAACGGTTCCAAGCTTAATATAGCTCATTTATATAATCAAGATCCAATACGAAAACCACCGGGCGTTCACCACGTTCCGTTCAATACCCCAAAGGTATAAATACTAATAAAATATAACATTAGGACCCCGCATACAAACAGGCAACCCAAAACATGCATAAACCTCAAATGCAAACCCCTTTTATTATATTTAATGTGACGACCCTGACCCAAAATTTAAAAGAAAATAAACAAAATAAGTGATTTAATTAAATGGATTTAAAAGGAATTAAAATAATTAAAAAGGAATTAATTGGAAATTAAATATTATGGGGCATTTTGGTCAACGATATTTTCGGGACGGAATTTGGCAAAACGAGTTGCGCCATTGCGTCCGGCACGTCGAAACGAGTTCGGGGACGTGCGGCACACCTCGATAGGAGTTTCGTAGCGCTTGGAGGACAAAATGGTAATTTTGAAATTTGTT
Organism: Prunus padus; assembly: GCA_024362665.1. NCBI lineage: Eukaryota > Viridiplantae > Streptophyta > Magnoliopsida > Rosales > Rosaceae > Prunus > Prunus padus. The sequence goes on along the minus strand of JANFAM010000010.1, from coordinate 18,588,096 downwards.
AAAACCCTAGAATCTGACTTGGCCCAATCAGAATTCGGACCCACCTTCTCTCTCCTCCTTTCTCTCTCCTCCCGCGTCTCTCTCTCCGGTTCTCTCCCTCTCCGATCTGTTTCTCTGCGAATCCGGCGAACCAGACGACGGCACGGCACGGCACGGCACCGGTGCCAAACGAACCGCCGTCTCATCTGCATCAAAACCCGACCAAGTTCGCCGGCTGAAACACCGGCTGGAGGCGACACGATCGGACTGAACATCTGGCGAAACCGCCATTTTTCCCAGCGTCGATCCAGCGTTTCCGGCGATCTTTGGGGGTTTGTGAGGAACGATTTTGAGGTTTGGCAAGCGGATCTGAAAACCCAATCTGGCCGGATTTTCAATTCGATTTTTCGGCCAGTTAAGGGGTGGTTCTTGGCCGGTTCTCACCGGTTTTGAACTCCCCTTGTGGTGGTGGTCAGTTTGGTATAGGTGGTGTCGGCCGGTGAGAAGTTTGGGTGTTGACCGAATTTGCTCAAGCCACCTGCCACCCACGGTGGCGCGTGTGGTGGCGGTCTGGTGGCAATTCTTGGGTCCATTGTGATCCTCGTATCACTGCGAGTGCGTGGGAGTTGAAGGATCTCAATTCGGAGATCGTTTGTCCATCAAACGAATCTCGCCTATTGCACGATTCTCCGGTTCGATAGGATTGAACGGTTGGATCGCGTCCATTTTTGGATATGTTGATCTAGATAATTCTAGGATCGTGTAGGATTTGACGGATGGTGATTCGGAGTTCCGGATACTCCGGATCGATGACTTGAAGTTAGAATTAAACCGTAACCGTCCGATCGTGCGATCGTGAGCGATCCGACAGACCGATCGAGACCAAACTTTCAGGACACGTTGTTTAAGTCATGTTGAACCTGCAGGAACTTTCGGATCTAAGTTTGGAGGTCATGGGACCCACGGGCCCGGTTTGACCCACTCGGGTCGGTTTGACCAAGTTTGACCAGGTTTGACCGAGGCTCTCCCGAGGTCGCCTTGTAGTGTAGTTGACTTTGTTGCACTTCTAGGAATGTCCTGATCCTTTTAGAAGTCGTGGGCTCTGCGGGCCCGGGTTGACCGAAACGGGGTGTTTGACCATCGGTTGACCGTGAGTCTTCCGGGGCGGTCCCACTGGTTAAAAGAGGTAGTTTGACCTTAGAATCTTTCGTACGACGTACGTGCACGTTAAGTGGAGTGTTGTTAGAGTTTAAGTTCACGGTTCTCGTACGGTTCGATTACGAATCCAATTCTCGTATTTAACGCTTTAGGTACCTTGACTTTGCGTACTCTATAAGCGGGACCCTTTGAGGGTTGTGCAGCATAGGACCAACGGTGTGTGGACTTTGTTTTCAACAAGCATGATTTGATTGAATTGCATTTAAGGCATGAAATGAGATTTAATAATAGTTTTAAATCTTGAATTTGATAAGTGTTTTAAGTCTTGGTTTGACTTTGGTTAATTTTATTTAAAGGGGTTTTGCATTGAGGTTTATGCATGATTTGGGTTGCCGGGTTTTATGTGGGGCCCTGATGTTGTATTTTATTAGTATTTATACCTTTGAGGTATTGAACGGGACGTGGTGAACGCCCGGTGGTTTCCGTATTGGATTTTTATTATATAAATGAGCTATATTAAGCTTGGAACTGCTATATTATATGTTAATTATATAATTGAATATTTGGACGTTAGTGTAGTCCGTTTGATTTCATATTCGGTTTTGGTGTTAAAACCTGATGATTTATAATACGTATACTTTGATTATATATATATATATATATTTATATATATATGTGGCTAATTTGAGTAAATACTTTGGATTAATGGGGAAGGGTTATATATATATATGTACTTTGGTTATATATATATATATATATATATATATATGTACTTTGATTATATATATATATATATGTACTTTGGTTGTATATATATATATATATATATATATATATATGTTTATACCTTAGAGTTGACGTTTTAGTGACTTGAGTTTTTAATGTGTTTTGATATGCTTGACTTGAGCATTGAATAAGTTTTGAATATGGTTTTTAATGTGGGTTTCCGGTGATTGGACGTTTGAATTGATTTAAGTCTGTTATGCGGTCGTTTGACCCTTGTGTTTATTTTGAATATAGAAATATATGTTTTGGACGGCGATGTCCTGACTTTGAGTATTTATATGGGTTAGTGGACTGATGGACTTGTATATGTCCTAGTGTCTGTTGTTTTGGGGTTGGGTACATTGTGATTGTATATATATACTGTTATCGCATGGCGATTGTTTTGAGTGCTGTTAGCACCTGGTATTGTACCTCCCCATGTTTTGATACTAATGATCGCATGGCGATTGATATGAAATGGTTACCTGGATTTGGTATGATTCGAGCCGGTGCATACCTTAACGGGGTGTAGCTGCAGACCCTTGATTGGGTAGTCTGCGCGCGTAGGACATATTTCTTTCGGAGTTATGGTTGGTAAGTTTTACCATATAGTCCTGTGAGTTTAGTCCCACTTTAGACGGCTCAACCCTGGGCCCGGTGTCTCGATGAGACTGTACCGGTGTCCAGTCAAATGATCCCCTGTTGGATTGTTTTCCCCTGGCACTTGTGTTTGTGTTGGTTATACTATACCTATACGCGTGTGTTAGTACATTCGTATTCATATTTCTTTTAGTGAGGATCGTTCCTCGCTTGTCGTGCTTGTGAGCACGTGATTGTGAGAGTGGGGAAGTTTGGGAAACTGTTTACCTGTTTTGTTGCAGCACTTGATTTGATTTCAGTACTTGATATGTTTTACTTATTGGATTGTAAATCCTGATTTATATATTTATATGTATGATTTGAACTGCAATTGAGTTCCGTAGTGATGTCAAGTTTGGTTTGCTTGTTATAAGTGGGTTATTCGGCATTTTAAGATTTGTTTTACCTTATGTGAATTTTATTCCATCTTTATACTTTTACGGTATTTCAGTCCTTTTGTTTATACTTATAAACCTGCATGGGTTGATTTGAGAGGTTTTGCCTCGGGAAAAGTAAAAGGGTGTTTTGTTGGGAAAAAGGTTTTAAGCTGGTTTCCTCTCACGTACTTTGAGGTAGTATGGTTTTTAAATCAATCAAGTATATAAATGATTTCATATGCATGTTTGGCATGGTTTTAAACGGTGGGGTTAGTACTTTGTTTTAAGTTTGTCAAACCTTGTTTTTGTCCACTCACACTCTTTCTGTTTTGCGCCCCCCAGACTGTGGCCCCCAGACTGTGGTTGTTGCGTCGTTACCTTTCGGCTGTGCGCTTCTCTTCTCGAGCTTCGTTGGAAGGGTAGGATTGTCATCCTTGAACCCTAAACTTGTAATTTGTTATTCTTTTCCGCTGTTGAATTCCCAAACTCTTAGATTGCTCTGTATCACCCTTTAGGGTTGAATTAGTTTAGCTGGAGGCCTGTGATGTATATGTTGTATGCATGCTGGCGCTTGGGTTGTTTATCTGCTGCTTGTTTGACAGGTTGAAGTTTTGGGCTAGTCCTTGTTTTAGGGGAGACTCTGCCCGTTTTTCGGCAGAAGTCTTGGCCCATTCTAGGTTAAATCTTGGGAAGAGGGTAACTGTTTAGGTTGTGGGCCCGACATGGGTTGGTGTTGGGCTTAACCACAGGGTCCGTCTCGGGTTCCAGGGTGGAATCTGGGTCGGGTCCTGCCATTTAAACCAAAGTCAAATCAAGACTTAAAACACTTATCAAATTCAAGATTTAAAACCATTATTAAATCTCATTCATGCAATTCATTCAAATCATGCTCATTTGAAAACAAAGTCCACTCACCGTTGCTCCTATGCTGCACAATCCTAAAAAGGGTCCTGCCCACTACGTATGCGGTGCCAGAGTACCAAAACAAGGATATGAGAATCGGATTAACGAACGTACCGACAATGAAACCTTAAAAAGAAACCCTAACGTTTCCTCACTCAAAAGTGTGCGTGTACGTACGTACGAAGAATTCCAAGGTCAAACACCCCGTTTCGGTCCACCCGGGCCCGCGGAGCCCACGACCTCCAAATCGATCCGGAACATTCCTAGAAGTCCAACAAAGTCAACTACGTGGCAAAGCGACCTCGGGAGACGCTCGGTCAACCCTGGTCAAACTTGGTCAAACCGACCCGAATAGGTCAAACCGGGGCCCGTAGGTCCCATGACCTCCAAACTTACATCCGAAAGTTCCTACAGGTTCAACACGACCTAAACGACGTGTCCTCAAAGTTTGGTCTCGATCGGACTGTCGAATTGCTCACGATCGTACGATCGGACGTTTTCGGTTGAATTCAAGATTCAAGTCATTGATCTGGAGTATCCGGGACTCCAAATCACGTTCCGTGAATTCCTATACGATCCTAGAAATACGAGGAACCACATACGTGAATTCAGATTCGATCCAACGGTCCAAACCCATCGAACCCACGAAATGCGCAATAGGTGTACGTTGGTTCGATCGTCAAACGACGTCCGAATCAAAATCCGCGCACACGTACTAGTTCGTAGCGACACAAGGATCGCGTAGGAACCGAGAAACGCCACCACACCACCACCACGCGCTGCCACAAGCCCCACCGTGGGTGGTGGGTGCCTTGAGTAATTCCGGTCAATGACAAAACTTCAACTCCATCATCAACCCTTATACCAAAATGTTCACCTCCATGAGTGGAGTTCAGAATCGCTCACACCCAGCCCAGAACCGCCGTGATCTTGCCAGAAAATTGATCCAAAGATCCGGCCAAATCTAGGGTTCTAGATCTGGTTACAAAACTACCTAATCGATCAACACCCACCCCAGAAACAGATAGAGCACGTCAAGGAGAGTCGAAACCATAACTGGATTGACGCGAGAAGTAGCCGGAGTGGCAGGAAAGTCGCCGGGAAAAATGGAGGATCGGGCCGGAAGTTGCAGACGTTCGTGTCTGCTAATGCTGGCGAGATCAGCTCCGATCTTGGGTGGGAAATGAAGGGGACGACAAGAGCTTTCGATCCCGACCGGTCTCAGCCCTTGCCTTGGCCGGAAACCTCCAAACCCAAGAGAGAGAAAGTGCGGCTCGTGTGGAGGAGAGAGAAGCGAGGAGAGAGAGAGAGAAACCAGATTGTGATTGGCTGGGGGTATTTAACAAATTTTGAAATGACCAATACGTCCTCCGAACAATCTATCGCTCGAATCGAGACGTGCCACACGTCCCCAAACTCGTTTCGACGTGCCAGACGCAATGGCGCAACTCGTTTCGCTAAATTCCGTCCCGAAAATATCGTTGACCAAAATGCCCCTTAATTATTAAGTTAATATTTTAAATTCCAATTTTCCTTATTTATAAATTGGGTCCGGGTCATCACATATTGGTAAAAAAACTTGCTCACTCATAATGATCCAAAACTTGCAACCTTGTCTTTGATGATGCAAACAAAGCTTCGGGTACGGAGTAATGCCTTAATACTTATTGCAAAACCTATAATGTAAGAAAATTTGAAGAGTCATCTGCTCTGGTTTCTAAAAATCAATGTTTCGAAAGGCGAGGCTTAGAGGCAAGGGGTTTATTGTCCCACAAGGTGAGACGTAAGCCTTGAGGCATTGAAGCGTAAGCTTTTTGAGTATATATTATTTCATAGAGTGAATATAAACATACAGATTACTTGAGCCCAATATAAATCATTGTAAAAATTTATTTAATATAACCTATGAATCAGTATTATTTTGAAAAAAATAAGTCTTAAATATGTTTATTAAGTGGACATTAAAAACGCATACCCTTATTATTAATGGCTTTTTTTGTTGGGCTTTATAATGACACTACTTGATTTTGAAAAAAAAAAAAAAAACATAAGAGGCAACGGTGTCGTTTAGTGAAAGAAATTAGGTCTGATCTGATCTTCTTCTTCGTTAAAAACTTAGCGCCTTAGACGCCTTAGCGATCGCCTTGCTCTGCTTTTCGCCGCAAAACGTGTAGAATGCTAAACAAACAATGCCTTGAGGCGATTTGTTGCCGCCTTGCTATGCCTTTGAAAACACTGCTAAAAATCATAATAAAACAAAAAAAAATGAAACAAACTGTATGAATTTGACAACATCCAAATCTACCAAGTACATAATTAACCTTCTCCACTTTGATGTCTGCAAAGAGAACAAATAAAAGCATGTCTACTGAATTTTAGATATCAACAGTTGTGCTGAAAGAAAGCACCAAAACTAGACTCCAAATACAGTAGAATAAAGGCTACAATCTTGAAGAATAGTTCAAGAATCTAAGATTTGATAGCAAGAGAAAAACAGAGAAGTGAAGAACTCTGTAGACATATAAATTATCAAATAAAGGATAAAGCAGAACTACCAAACCAGGAAAGTCACAACCAGGATACTGAACCAGGCAAAAATAAGGCACAAATCAGAGAGTAATGATTATTCAAGCTTTGACAGATGTAACTAGGATCTGGCATTGAGTGCATGTTGCATATTTGCATAATGATCAAATGAATTAAAAGCTTTTTTTCAATTGGAGAAAAGAAGCATATTGTTATACATTCACACTGCATACAAAAAAGAAATCGCCATTTAGAATATCCTGCTATTCCTATTATGACACAATTGCAGAGATCCAATCTAGGGGCCAATTTTTGCTGTAAAAGCAAGAAGTTGATCATTTACGGATCTCAACTGTCAAAAATAGCAATAAAATGTAGGCTTTAAACCACAAAACTCGTACTTCGGCAAGGAGAGATCCTACATAAGAAAATAAGCAATCGTCAACCTTCGGGCACCGGTGTGGTACTTGCCGAAGGCTCTCCGATGCTTATAAGTCAGCAAGTGTAGGATGCGTGGTAATTTTGGTAGAGTAACAGTAAAGGTGAAAAATAGTTACCCTTTTCACCTGGGCACGTTCCTCTTTTATAGGAAAGTGAGAGTGAGAGTTTGCACAAAGTTTCGATGTGGGACTTTGTGCAAATTGTTGTGGTGGCAACACATGTCCGTGGTTCTAGGTTCTGTAGTTTGAGCAATGTTTTAAAAGGCGAGGCGTACACTACAACAATTTGAACAAGAATAACAACAAAAAGTGTGTTTATCTTGTTCCATTATATTATGGCTCTACATATTGGTAACAAAACTTGTTCACTCATGCCTAACTTCTTGATGATCCAAAACTAGCAACCTTGTCTATGATTATGCAAACAAAGCTTCGGGTACGGAGTAATGCCTCAATACTTCTTGCAAAACCTGTAATGTAAGGAAATTTTCAGTAAAAGCAAGAAGTTGATCATTTACGGATCTCAACTGTCAAAAATAGCAATAAAATGTAGGCTTTAAACCACAAAACTCATACTAAAAAGTAGAAGAAAATAATTGTCGGAGTAACCTGTTCCATTTGAATCGCTGTCATTCCCTGCATCTTTATAAGTTGTTCAAAGTTAAAGTTGTGTATTCGTTTCCTCATGTTGCTTTGATTGAGTATTGCAAGATTTGTTACAAAAGTCATGAATGTATTGGTGCATGTGGTGGTCTTCTTGTCCACAATCACTACTACAAAAAAAACTTTGTGCGACGAAAATTGCTTGTTGCGCAAAGTACAATTTCGTCGAGCAAAACTTGCGCGATGAAATTTTGGTCGCGCGTGATCCATCGTGCAAAGCTCGTGAAGAAAGGGTTTGCACGACGAACAATAAGATTCATCGTGCAAATCTACTTTGCGCGACAAATCCTAATGTCGCGGAAATCTACCTTGAGCGACAAAACCTAACGTAGTGCAAATCTACTTTGCGCGACGAATCCTAATGTAACGTCCCTGACCTAAAAATAATGAAAATAAAATAAAATGAGGTGGATTAAATAAATGGGTAATTAAAAAGGAATTAATTTAATAAAAATTAGAATTAAATAATTAAAGTGTAATTTGGTCAACTATATTTTTGGGACGGAATTTGGCGAAACGAGTTGCGCCATTGCGTCCGGCACGTCGAAACGAGTTCGGGGACATGCGGCACGTTTGATTCGGAGTTGTAGAGATTAAAATGGATATTATACTAATTTAAAAAAATTGTTAAAACCCAAAAAAAAATCTGATTAAGCCAAGTCAACCTTTTCTCTCTCTCTCTCTTTCTCTCTCCCCGACCTCGCTCCCTTCCTCTCTCGCGAAACCACCATGGCCGGCAGTTCACTCGTCCGGCCACCACTCGGGCTAGTACCGGTCCCAAAAGGACAGCTGTCACTCCCTCTTGCCGTCCTGCCCCTTCCTCGAACCAGCTCAGAACCAGGCCGGTTCTCTTCGAAGTTCACGGCTTCGATTCCTACACTATCCTCGTGTCGTGGTGAAGGCGTATGTGTGCTCGGATTTCGATTCAGACATCGTTTGACTATCGAACCAATGTACGCCTATTATGCGTTGTATAGGTTCGATGGGTTCGGATAGTTGGATCGAATCCGAATTTATGCATGTTGTTCCCCGTATTGCTAGGATCGTATAGGAATTGACGGATGGTGATTCGGAGTCCCGGATGCTCCGGATCAATGACTTAAAGTTTGAATTAATCGAAAATCGTGCGATCGTGAGCAATCCGACCGTCCGATCGAGACCAAACTTTGAGGACACGTTGTTTAGGCCGTGTTGAACCTGTAGGAACTATCGGATCTAAGTTTGGAGTTCATGGGACCCACGAGCCCTCATTGACCAAGTTTGACCAAGGGTTGACCGAGAGTCTCTCGAGGTCGCTTTGCAATTCTGCCAACATAGTTGACTTTGTTGGACTTCTAGGGATGTCCGGATGCATTTGGAGGTCGTGGGCCCAGCTGGCCCGGGTTGACCGAAACGGGATGTTTGACCGCTGGTTGACCGTGAGTCTTCCGGGGCGGTCCCACTGGTTAAAAGAGGTAGTTTGACCTTAGAATCTTTAGTACACGTACGTGCACGTTAAGTCGGGTTTTGGTAAGATTTGAGTTTGAGGTTCTCGTTCGGTTCACGGTACTAATCCAATCCTCGTATCTATCGCTTTAGGTACTTTGACTCTGCTACGCAGCAGGCAGGACCCTTTTATGGTTATGCAACGTAGGACCAACGACGAGTGGACTTTGTTTTCAAATGAACATGATTTCAATGAATTGCATGAAAGGAGATTTAATAATTGTTTTAAATCTTGAATGTGATGAATGTTTAAGTCTTGTTTGACTTTGGTTGAAAAATACTAAAAGAACTAGCATTTGAGTTTAATGCTTGAGAGTTACGTAAGCCTCGGGTTTTGGTTATTATATTTAAAGAATTGTTATATTATATTATATTTATATAATTGAGCTATATTTTAAGAACCGTTGTGTGTACTACACATATACTTTGGGTTTGGGTTACGGACGTTTTGGGACATCCGGATATTTATGTTTAAATGGGTTATTGTATATATATATACAGAAATTCTCTTATGCGGATATCCGGACGTTATTATCGTGGGGACGCAGTATATTCTGTACTACCCCCGCCTTGCTTTCCTGCCTATTTACACATGCATCCGTACGTTCCGCATGTTAATGCATCCGGATAAGAGAATGGCTGTATATATATATATATATATATGTATATATATATATGTATACTTTGACTATATATTTTGAATATGGAGTTTTGTAGACGTTTAAACGTCCGGACGTATATGTATATGGGATTGGACTTTTGGTTGGGTTTTGAGGATCGTATTTATAAATTTAATATTATTATGTTTTTAAGGAATAGTTATATATACTATGATTTTGGGACTTATGTTGAATTTGGGTTTGGTTTGACGTTTCTCGACTTGAGATTTTAAAATGAGTTGACATGCTTGACTTGAGCATTGATTGAGATTTAAATATGGTTTTTCAATGATTTGGACGTTTGACTTGATATTAATCTGTTATGCGGTCATTTGACCCTTGTGACTATTTTGAATACGGAAATATATGCTTGGATGGTGATGTCCTACTCTGAGTTTATATATGTGATTATATATTGGTTAGTTGACTGATGGACTTGTATATGTCCGGGTGTCTGATGTTTTGGGGTTGGGTACATTGTGATTGAATATATAGTTATATATTGATTATCGCGTGGCGATTGATGTGAGTGCGGTTAGCACCTTGTTATGTACCTCCCCCTTTTCTTATGATATGGTTACTTGGATACGGTTCGATCCGGTGCATGCCTTAACGGGGTGTAGCTGTAGACCCTTAATTGGGTAATTTAGTTTGCTCGCAGGACTTGTCACGGACGTATGGGTATTGATGGTCCCTACCCTGCGTGCCGGCGAGCTTAGTGACGGCTTAACCTTGGGAACGGGTTCGCGAGGAGGCTGTACCTGTGTCTAGTCAAATGATCCCCTGTTGGATTGTTTTCCCCTAGTACTTGTGTTTGTTGTTGAGATTATACTATACCTATACGCGTGTGTTAGTACCTTCGTATTCATATTACTTTTAGTGAGGATCTTTCCTTGCTTGTCGTGCTGGTGAGCACGTGCTTATGTGAGAGTGAGAAAGATTGGGAAATAGTACTTGACTTGACTTCAGTACTTGATATGTTATGTTGATTGGAACTACAATTGATTTCTATATTGTTGTCGAGTTTGGTTTTCTCGGCATGAACGAGATTTTGGGTATTTTAAATGTTGTTTTGGTTTATGGAGTTTTATGATACTTTCGTACTCACGTTTATCTAATTCTCCTAATTCTGTTTTATATATACCTACATGGGTTCGATTTTGGAGGTTATGCATCGGGAAAAGAAAAAGGTTGGCTTATTCGGAAAAAGGTTTTGAGTTGGGTGTGTCTTCACCTATTTTGAGATATCTTGGTTTTTGAATCAAGTATGTATATAAACGATTTCATATGCATGGTTTGCATCATTTTGAAACGGTGGGGTTAGTACGTTGATTTAGGTATGTAAAACTTTGTTTTTGTCCACTCACACTCTTTCTGTTTTGTGCCCCCCAGGCCGTAGTCGTTGCTTCGACACTGTTCGGCCGAGCGCTTCTCTTCCCGAGCTTCGACTGAATTGTAGGACTCGTTGTCCCCTATCTTTAACTTTGAATTCTGTTGCTTGAATTCACATATCCTTAGATTGCTCTGTATCGCCCATTAGGGTTAAGTTTGTTGGCCGGAGGCCTGTGATGTATATTGTTTGCATGCTGGCGGTTGGTGTATTCGTTTATTGTTTGTTTCTGATAGGTTGGAATTTTGGGATTGTCCTTGTTTTAGGCGAGACTCTGCCCGTTTTTCGGAAGAAGTCTTAGCCCCTTTATCATTTGTTTCGGAAAAAGGGTAACTTGTTTAGTTTGTGGGCCCGAAATGGGTTGATGTTGGGCAAACTAGCAGGGTCTGGCTCGGGTTCCGGGGTGGAATTCGGGTCGGGTCCTGTCAACTTGGTATCAGAGCATTAGGTTCAATTTCCTTCGGACTTCGCTTTCATTGTGCACTTTTGATGCGAATGGTTTTCGTGTTTTCTTGTTTTTCTTCTTGAAGCTTCATGCCTCCGAAACGTCGTAGGCGAAGAATTCTTTTTCTGAGGTGTTAACTCGCAAGTGCACGGGCCATTGGATAGTATAGCTTGTGTAAGTAATGCAGGTCGATCCCACGAGGATTGATGATAGATTGATTCAATTTGATTCCCTGCACAAAATAGAAATGAAAATAAAATAAATACAACAATAAAGAAAGAAAAGAAATTAACTCAAGCAAATTAGTTACCAAGTTCAATTTAGATTCATGCATTGATTCTAGCTAAAGTATGATTAAGCCATGGTGTTTGGTCTCTAACCTTGTATTCCTAATTCCCTAATTAGATCCTTATTGGCGAACCTAAATTAAGCATTAGAAATCCATTAAGCATAGAAGAATGTTTTAAACAACCAAGCATGTATCTAATCCCTATTGTCGAATGTCCATACATACTCTTCCTATTCATAGTTCAATTCGAATTAAGGCATGGTGTCTACTCTTAATTCAAACCAAGATAGCTAACATACAAGTTTTAATGGTGATCAATCATTCAAACAAGCATATTAACTTATAAGCATAATGAATAAGAATAAGAACTATAATTGAAACTTGAAAACTAATTAAACTTGAAAACTTAAGAAAAGAATTACATTACAATGGAAAATAAATTACAACTAAAAAGCAAAATGGTTTTGTAACAACAATTGAGAACTAAAAGAAAACTAAGAGAATTTGAGGGAGAGAAGGGAGAGGAGCTCTAGAGAGATGTTTGAGAGCTCCCCTTGGGGTGTGTTTACAAGTTTGGAGAACCTCACTATATATAGGCCTAGGGGAAGTGAAAATCTGAATTAAGTATTGCTTCTACCTACAAACTCACTTCACCAACTTACAACACTTAATTCACACAATTGCATTTGAAAACAATTCTTCTTGTCTTTAAGCTTAGTGTTGCAACTCCCACTTCATCTTCTTTTACTTTATTTGGCTGCTGCAAAACTCCACTTCAATTATATGTATTGAATATGCTCCACCAAAATTTCCCACAATCAATAACATTTCATCATGCATATGTCATGCTTGACAATGCATTTCAGTCTTCTTTTGGGCTCTGTTTTGGGCTTGTTTCTCAATTCTGAAAAATCTGGAAAATATGGATCTTGAAGCTCTTTGAATTATCTTTCCAAGAATATGCAGCCCAGCTCAAGGAAAATCGGAAAGACCTTCAAATGTGATTTTTGGCCCAGTAACGCAGATCCTGCCGATTTTGACCTTAAGCTGCCAAAACTTGCATAACTTCCTCTAGAGGACTCGGAATCATGAACCGTAAAATGCTCCAGAAAATAGACTTCTGTATCTTTCCAATGATGTATGGCTCATTGTCTGGTTCTTTCGAGCAAGTACAGTCCAATCCGTGAAGTTGACTGATCTGCAGACACCGTTTGAGCTAACATGTCTCCAAAATGCATTTATCGAGTTGTTTTATTACAAAACAAACACAAAATAAATTAAAAGCACAAGTTTAACTCAAAAACATAACCAAATCATAAGTTAGAAGGGTACAAAATGATATGTAATTATGCACCGATCAAATACCCCCAAACCTAGATTTTGCTAGTCCTCGAGCAAAACAAAAGGAAAACAAAAAATAAAAACAAAATAAGTAAATAAATTTATTAGACCACTTTCGCAGTAACTCGATTGCATTGAGCATATGCAACAAGCCTTTAAACCTCTAGGCATCCCTAGTAGGAGGAGTTGTGTCTCCTAAGGGTTTAACAGTATACGATACCCACAAACGTTTACTTGACTCTACAAAAAAAAATAAAGTAGTTAGAAAACAAAACAAAACAAAAACAAATACAAAAAAATATTTCCGAACATTTTCTCAAGAGAAATGACTCATGCACATGACTCAAAAGTTTTAACAATAAAAGCTCATTTTTAGACATTATTCATAATGTGGCAAAGTTCAAAACATAACATGCTCAAAGTGTAGTAGTGTGATAGCCAAATGCAACAAATTCTCCAGTCTTAGTTTTCACACAATTTCAAAATCATATAAAGCACAAATTCAACTTCAAATCTCACCAAAGTTGTTCTCTCACAAATGAATCACTTAGAAGAGGGTTACAATGCAACACTCAGTTATAAACATGAGATTAGAGTTAAACCATAAGGGAATTAACTCACAATTGAAAGATGAAGAACTTGCATTATATGATCTCAAGAAGGATGCCAAACACTTAAAAGTAGGAAAATGGATGCAATTCAATCACATGACATTTAGGATCAATTTAGGTCTTTATCATAGGTTGTAATGGGGCTAAGGGTGTAAGGTGAGTGAGAAATGAAAGGTATGGATAACACAAAGTCTAAAGAACTCATAATGTAAGAGCATAAAACAATTGTTTCCAAGACTTCGAATCATCACAATGAGGATTTTTTTTTTTCAAAACTCCTTTTACCTCCATTTATAAGGATTCACACTCCTTTCTTTTTAATTGAACAACCACTAATTTATTTTGAGGCCAATAAAGAAACCCAAAAATGAATTTTCAATCAACCACCACTTAATCACAACTTTTCTCTTTTCTTTCACCAATTGTGTATTTTTTTTTTTTCGAAATGTAACACCTCTTCCAAAACTTAGTATGAAAAACACATCCCAATAAAAGCTCAAGAGTTCCTTAGAAAGGTAAATAATTGTTTTTCAGGCTAAGGTGAGGAAATATAATTGGTTAAATGAAAGAAAAGGTTTACATGTAGGCTCAAAATGGTTAACAATGGAAAAATCATGCTTAAGCATGCATAAGGTTAGCTTGAAAGGCACAAACGATCCAAAGAAGGCCTTAATATCATTTCTTAAATGTCATGTAATTAAATTGAATATGAATGAATGACTTTTAAGTGTTCAACCAAATCAATGAATAATGAGATCAAACAACAACTTAGATGACAAGAAAATAAGAGTATGTGTATAACACTCATGAAATGAAGCACAAGGCTCAAAAGCTCACATTATATGGTTATACAAGTTTAATTTATGCTTGATACAATTCTTTGGATCATGCAAATCCTTTAATTGGAAAATTATGAAACAAATGGCAAGTGTAAAGAAGGTTTCGAACATATCATGCTAGAACGATGCCAAATTTTTTTTTTTTTTTATTTTTAATTTTTTTTTAAATAAAAAGAAATCCAATTTTCATTTAAGTCATGCAAACATTTATCACAATCTCATCATATGTGTTCGGAAAGTGACTCAAAATAAAAAACAAAGCAAGACTAAAATAAAACAGAAAAATAAGAAATTTTTTTTTTTAAATTTTTAAATTTTTAAATTTTATTTTAAGAAAAAACCAAATTTACTTGCTAAACTCTAATACCCCCAAACTTAGAAATGAACATTGTCCTCAAAGTTTAAAAATTAGGCACAAGTAATGTCATAACAAAAAAATGAAAGGTATTAAAGCAAATAAATATCACACAATACAATAATTAAAATACAAAACAAACAACAACAACAACAATAACAACAAAATTAAAAAATTAAAAAAATTAAATTAAAAAAAACGAAATAGTAAGCCCTAATCACACAAATTAAGCAAACTGAAACCCAAAAAACTTGAAGCCCAAAGCCCACAATTTTGAAACCCAAACCACGGTGAAACCCGACCCACAATGAATTCCGAAGCCCACACATTTATTTTATTTTATTTTTTAATTTTTTAATTTTTTAATTTTTTTTATAATTTTTTTATTTTTACGTGGGAAGTGGATTCTGAAACGGGGGTCCATATGTCGTCTCGAGCAACGAAGCAAGAGCCACGTGTCGATGCATAGAGGCGCCCGCAGCTTTTGCGCTTCCAAGCGGAAATTACGGGCGTCATAGAAAGGCGCAAAGACTTTGTTGAACCCTGCTCGTAGAAGGGTACGTCGCGACAATTATTTTGGGGATTCGGGGAAAGCCGTATAGTCAGAAGCTCGAGTGGTGCTAGGGGTTTGAAGTCTATAAAAGGAAACTAAGGGAGAAAAACAAAATTACAGCCACACGGAAGAGAGAAAGGAAAGAAGAAGAGAGAAAAGAAAAGAAAAAAAAAGAAGAGAGAAGAGAGAAAAAGAAAAAGAAAGCAGAAAGAAAATGTCGTCTCCTTTCCCATTTTCGCTCGATCTTAACCTTAGCTCAACCAATTCAGACGGCCGAGTCAAGGAGAGCAGCACCAACGGATGCCCTATTTTGGCTCAGCAAGAGGGCCCGTGACAGTGAATGACACAATACTCATGGACAAACGAAGTTGCCTTGGAGTCGCAAGGAGTTTAGTGACTCCTCAGAGATGCACGAGTGCTCTGCGCAAAGTGTGACAATCGAATCGTTAGTGATGCCATGGCACTGGCCGCACAAAGCAGAAATGAAAATAAAATAAATACAACAATAAAGAAAGAAAGAAATTAACTCAAGCAAATTAGTTACCAAGTTCAATTTAGATTCACGCATTGATTCTAGCTAAAGTATGATTAAGCCATGGTGTTTGGTCCTAACCTTGTATTCCTAATTCCCTAATTAGATCCTTATTGGCGAACCTAAATTAAGCATTAGAAATCCATTAAGCATAGAAGAATGTTTTAAACAACCAAGCATGTATCTAATCCCTATTGTCGAATGTCCATACATACTCTTCCTATTCATAGTTCAATTCGAATTAAGGCATGGTGTCTACTCTTAATTCAAACCAAGATAGCTAACATACAAGTTTTAATGGTGATCAATCATTCAAACAAGCATATTAACTTATAAGCATAATGAATAAGAATAAGAACTATAATTGAAACTTGAAAACTAATTAAACTTGAAAACTTAAGAAAAGAATTACATTACAATGGAAAATAAATTACAACTAAAAAGCAAAATGGTTTTGTAACAACAATTGAGAACTAAAAAGAAAACTAAGAGAATTTGAGGGAGAGAAGGGAGAGGAGCTCTAGAGAGATGTTTGAGAGCTCCTCTTGGGGTGTGTTTACAAGTTTGGAGAACCTCACTATATATAGGCCTAGGGGAAGTGAAAATCTGAATTAAGTATTGCTTCTACCTACAAACTCACTTCACCAACTTACAACACTTAATTCACACAATTGCATTTGAAAACAATTCTTCTTGTCTTTAAGCTTAGTGTTGCAACTCCCACTTCATCTTCTTTTACTTTATTTGGCTGCTGCAAAACTCCACTTCAATTATATGTATTGAATATGCTCCACCAAAATTTCCCACAATCAATAACATTTCATCATGCATATGTCATGCTTGACAATGCATTTCAGTCTTCTTTGGGCTCGTTTTGGGCTTGTTTCTCAATTCTGAAAAATCTGGAAAAATATGGATCTTGAAGCTCTTTGAATTATCTTTCCAAGAATATGCAGCCCAGCTCAAGGAAAATCGGAAAGACCTTCAAATGTGATTTTTGGCCCAGTAACGCAGATCCTGCCGATTTTGACCTTAAGCTGCCAAAACTTGCATAACTTCCTCTAGAAGACTCGAATCATGAACCGTAAAATGCTCCAGAAAATAGACTTCTGTATCTTTCCAATGATGTATGGCTCATTGTCTGGTTCTTCTTGAGCAAGTACAGTCCAATCCGTGAAGTTGACTGATCTGCAGACACCGCTTGAGCTAACATGTCTCCAAAATGCATTTATTGAGTTTTTAAGCTTATTACACTGAAACAAACACAAAATAAATTAAAAGCACAAGTTTAACTCAAAAACATAACCAAATCATAAGTTAGAAGGGTACAAAATGATATGTAATTATGCACCGATCATGAGGTCACAGAGAGTCTGCTCCCCCTCCACCTATCAATGAGCATGGGGGCGAGAATGAGCTGGGTTTATGCCAAGTGCTTGACCATTTCACTCGAACCCTGGTTACGGCGTTACGTGGGAGACGTAACCCGGAAGCTACTGACGTGAAGAGAATTAGAGAATTGGGAGCTCATGACTATTTGGGCAGCGCTGACCCGGCTGAGGCAGGGAGCTAGCTCACTACTGTGGGAGAGTGTTTGATGTCATGAGGTGCTCTGACGGTGACAGAGTTTGTTTGGTTGTTTTTATTTCGAAGGGGAATTGGAGTTTGATCCATTAGCAAAATTTCGCTAAGTTGGGATGTTACACTTGTGTGGCATCCAGGGAGAAACAAGTTGGTCATGGGTATCTCAAGTCGAGAGCCCAGGCAGCCTTGGAGTTGGCTAAGGCTGGTAAAAGAGAGTTGAAGAGTTTAAGTAGCTAGGTGTTTGTAGGTTCCTTGTTTACAGTGATATGGTGACCCTGAGGTAACTTGGTGGTCGTAAAATGATTGGGATCGAAGCCTAATGAGTTGAACCCTGAGGTAACTAGCAGGTGCTTCTGCAGTTGACTTTTGGGGAATGTTTAGATGGTCGGGGTAAGCCTGACGAAACTTTTGTTGCTGGAACAAGTTTCTTTGCGACTGAGTGTGTTTGTCGTAGTCCACGTGTTTAGTGTGGAAAGCGTAAGACGGTTGAGCGTCTCGATTTAGTCTTGAGAGTTGGGCAGTTGGCGGAAGTGCTATTGGTGACTTTAGTTAAATTGAAGTAGCGTGGAACTGTTTGTACGGCAAGGTTGAAGGATGAATGTTTGTGGCTGGATATTCAAGGTGTGGTTGCTGCCACTGTCTATTTGACCTGATAGCTTTGGCTGAGGCTGCTGATAGAGTGGCATAGAGGTTTTGTGCTGGTGCTAGTGCAAGAAGGCGTCGTAGGGTTACGACTGACTTTGGTGGATCTAGTCGGGGTCCATCAAAGAGAAGTGGTTCTACTTCTGGTACTTCTTCTAGCAGTGGTGTTCAGTCGACTTTCCGTGGAAGTGGTGGAAGGAATTCGAGGGGTCAGCTAGTGCGTTCGACGACTAAGGCGCGGGTGTTTCCCATGACTCAACAAGAGGCACAGGCCACACCCGATGTCGTCTATGGTATGATTCCTCTCTTTGTTGATCTTGTACGAGTTTTGTTTGATACCGGTGTCACACTTGTTGAGAACACTTAGTGGCGTGCACGAACTTGCGGTGGTTGTGCACACAAGTTCAAAGAAAATTATAAGATTTGAAAAATTTGTTGAGGTTTTCATATTAAAAATTAAGAAATAACTTGTTAACTTGAGAAGTTAGTTGTCGTAAAGGTGGAAATGTGGTTGTTGGGGATGTTACCAAGGAATTGGAATTGAAGGGTACGAAGTTGGTGTACCGAAGTAGTCGTGGAATTTCGAGGGCGAAATTCTTATAAGGTGGGTAGGTTGTAACGTTCCTGACCTAAAAATAATGAAAATAAAATAAAATGAAGTGAATTAAATAAATGGGTAATTAAAGAGGAATTAATTTAATAAAAATTGGAATTAAATAATTAAAGGGTAATTTGGTCAACTATATTTTCGGGACGGAATTTGGAGAAACGAGTTGCGCCATTGTGTCCGGCACGTCGAAACGAGTTCGGGGACGTGCGGCACGTTCGATTCGGAGTTGTAGCGTCCTAATCCTCAACTTTAGCCGTCAAAGTCTCGACGATTCCCTAAAAAAGAAAAAACAAATATGGTCAAATAACAAAACAATAACATAAAATAATAACAAAAAATTGGCATAATCTCCCCTAAAATTGTTATACCCCAAATCCAACCCAAACTCCAATCCTCACCCTATACTCAACCCCAAACCCCGCACAAACTCAAAACTAACTCCAAAAACACATATTAATGAAAAAAAATTAAAATTAGGAGAGAATATACCTTTTGGTACGATTGAGAGTGAGTGAGAATGAGAGGGAGAAGTGAGTGTGAGAGAATTAGAGAAGATAGTGAGAGAGAGATGAGAGATAGTGAAAAGAGAGATGAGAGATTAAGTGAGAGGAGTGACTGTGAGAGAAATGGTCGGATTTGGGGAGAGGGAAAGAGAGAGGAGAGGTAAGAGTAGAGAAAGATATTGAGAAAATGGTGGATGAGTTATTTTGGTTTTAAAAACCGTATCACTTTGCGTGACGAAACATATTGGTCGCGCAAAGTCAAAAAAAAATTTTAGGGAAAGAAACTCCCACGTCCCATTTTTGGTGCCCGCCCAAATTTTTAGAGTTTTGCGCGACGAACTATTGGTCGCGCAAAGTTTTGAGCGACGAAACATATTGGTCGCGCAAACTTTTAAAAAAAATTTAAGAAAAAATTTCCCGCGACCCATTTTTGGTGCTCGCCCAAATTTTTAGAGTTTTGCGGCGCGACGAATTATTAGTCGCGCAAAGTTTGTAGCAAAGAAAAATATTGGTCGCGCAAAGTTTTAAATTTTTTTTTAAGAATATAAAATAAAGAAATAATTTAGTTTAACAATATAAAATATATTTTTTACATAAAACCCACAATAATATATTTTTCTAACTAATATCCAATCCTAACTACAATAATAAATTTAAATCTACTAATAAATATATATACTATTCAATTTCTTAAGTGTTATACGTACAAAATAAATAAATTTAAAGCTACTTAATAAATAAATATATATATATATACACACACCATTCAATGATCCAACCGTTAAACTTGTTTGTATATACTTCGAAATCGTATACCCCAAAAACTTGTTTGATGATTTATTTACAGCTACACTCCTTGACCCTATATGAATACAATGACTAAATTTGAACTTCAATTTAAAATATTTACACTAGTAGATACCACAAAATCAAATGTTATATTTAACGAAAGTATAAATAAACTCTTAATTGTTAGTGAATATATTGTTTTGATGGCATACGCATTCTACGAAACTAGTTTCAACGATCCAACCGCCAAACTTGTTTGTTTATACTTCGAGATCATATACACCAAAAATTGGAAAAAATAAACATTCAGAGATCTAGTAACAGGACAAAACTTTTTGACGGTTATAAATGAAAAATCACGATTTAATGGTTATTTTAACTCCGATTTTGATGATATTTTTACAGCTACACTCCTTGACCCTATATGAATACAATGACTGAATTTGATCTTCAGTTTAAAATATTTACACTAGTGTATACCACAAAATCTTATGTTATATTTAACGAAAGTATAACTAAACTCTTAATTGTTAGTGAATATATTGTTTTGATGGCATATGCATTCTACGAAACTAGTTTCAACGATCCAACCGTTAAACTTGTTTGTTTATACTTCGAGATCATATACGCCAAAAATCGGAAAAAATAAACATTCAGAGACCTAGTAACGGGACAAAACTTTTCGACGGTTATAAATGAAAATTCAAGATTTATTTTTGTAAAGACTTTGCACGACGAAATCAATGTTTCATAGCGCAAAGTCACTTTGAGCGACAATGTTTTGCCATCGCGCAAAAGTCAAAGATTTTAAAAAATAAATTTTTTATTTTAGTAAAGACTTTGCGCGACAAAGTTCTTTTTTCGTCTCGCAAAGTCACTTTGAGCGACGATTTTTTGTCATCGTGCAAAAGTCAAAGATTTAAAAAAATAATTATTTTATTTATTTTTGTAAAGACTTTGTGCTACGAAATCAATGTTTCATCGCACAAAGTCACTTTGAGCGACAATGTTTTGTCGTCGCGCAAAAGTCAGAGATTTTAAAAAATAATTTATTGATTTAATTTATTTTTGTAAAGACTTTTTGCGACAAAGCTATTATTTTTCAAGCAAAGTCACTTTGAGCGACGATGTTTTGTCGTCGTGCAAAAGTCAAAGATTTTAAAAAATAATTATTTTATTTTATTTTTTTGGTAAAGACTTTGCGCAACAAAGTTTTTTTTCATCGCGCAAAGTCACTTTGAGCAACGTCGTGCAAAAGTCAAAGATTTTAAAAAATAATTTTTTTTTGTTTAATTTATTTCTGTAAAAACTTTGCTCGACAATGTTATTTTTTCGTTGCGCAAAGTCACTTTGAGCGACGATGTTGTGTTGTCACGCAAAAATCAAAGATTTTAAAAAATAATTTATTTATGTAAAGACTTTGCGCGACGAAGTTATTTTTTCGTCGCGCAAAAGTTTGTCTTGCAAAGTGACTTTGTGCGACGATGTGTGTTTCGTTGCGCAAGACTTTGAGCGACGAAGTTTTGACTTTTGTCGCACAAAGTGATTTTGAGCTTCGAATTGTGTTTCATCGTGCAAAGTTTGGTTGCGCAAGGGTTTTTTTTTACTAGTGAATGCTCGCTGTGTTTTCTTGTTATTCTTAATGGTGGTCTCTTTCTCACGAAATTAAACTACCCTCTCTGCACTTGTTTCCACTCTTGTGAGGTGTTTTTTTAATCATGCGCGCTACACTCAACTTGCAAAGTTTTTTTATTTATTTATGCTATTATATTTTGCTAGATGCATGTGTCAAAAGTTTTTTATTTTAATGGCATGCGAGTCACAATGGCGTGTACTTTTCTAGACGCGCGTATTTTTTTTCTTTTAGCACAGCCATAAAAAAATAAAAAGCATTGTAAGTTGCGCGTAGTGTGGGTGATTAAAAAAGGCCTCCGCAAACAAGAATTTGTGATCATGTGGTATACGTCATATGTTTGCTTTGAAGTGATCATGCGGCAAAGCTTAGCGCAATGAGCATAACATGAATTTGTGGAGACAAACAAATGATCATAACATGATTTACACCCTCTGCAAACACAACTTGTGTTGAAGATTGGCTCGTCTAAAGTAGCAGAAGGAAGAGGAAACAAGAATGGAAGAGAAGCATCGGAGAATAAGTTCAATCAAAGTGCCGTAGACCAAGAGACTGGGTTCTGGCGCTCAAGCAGGTTACTGTTCACACTTGAGCGGACTAGCGCTCGAGTGGCAGAGAGGCTCTTTGCAGGCGCTCGAGTGGATCGCGCAATTTCTGACGAAATCCAGACAGATTCTTTCCTAGTTTTGAGGTCTTTTAGGCTTTCATATTGCTTTTATGATTGTACTAAAGCCCTATACATATAAATAGGCACTTTAGCACTAGGGTTTCATATGAGAACATAGAGAGGAGAATTCAAGAGTGAATTTTCATGGGAGAAATACAAGCCAGAATTCAAGGGTGAATTCTTGAGTATTTCCAAGGGTGAGAGAAAAGAGATCTAGGGTTCTTGTGAGAGCTAAGGGGATTCTTGATTGTAACCAAAGTTGTTCTTACATACTAGTGAATTTCTCAGGTGGATCACCAAGAGGATGTAGGCACGAGGTGGAACCTCTATAAATCTTTGTGTTCTTGTGGGTGTGTTTACTTTGTGGTTTGATGTGTGTTTTATTCTAAAGGGGTTTGTGTGTGTGCCGTCGCATAGTCCATCAACGACAAGATCTTACAGTGTTTTCGCACAACAAGTGGTATCAGATTACAGGACCCGACCCGAATTCCACCCCGGAACCCGAGCCAGACCCTGCTGGTTTGCGAGACATCAACCCATGTCGGGCCCACAAACTAAACAGTTACCCTCTTCCCGAAACATAAGTGAAAGGGGCCAAGACTTCTGCCGAAAAATGGGCAGAGTCTCCCATGAAATAAGGACTATCCCAAAATTTCAACCTGTTCAAACAAGCAACAGTTTACAACCTAAGTGCCAGCATGCATAAACAAATACACGACAGGCCTTCGGCCTTCAAATCAACCCTAATGGGCGATAACAGAGCAATCTAAGAGTCAACGGAAAAGAAATAACAGAATACAAAGTTTAGGGTTCAAGGACGACAATCCTACCCTTCAAACAAAGCTCGAGAAGAGAAGCGCACGGCCAAACAGTAACGAAGCAACTACGGCCTGGGGGGCGCAAAACAGAAAGAATGTGAGTGGACAAAAACAAGGTTTGAGATACTTAAATCAAAGTACTAACCCCACCGTTTAAAACAATGCGAACCATGCATATGAAATTGTTTATATACTTTGGTGATTAAAAAAACCACCCTATCTCAAAATAGGTGAAAACCTACCAGCTCAAAACCTTTTTCTGAACAAACCAACCTTTTTCTTTTCCCGAGGCATAACCTCCCAAAACACGAACTCATATAAGTAAGCATAAAAAAATAAATAGGAGAACTAGATAAACGTGAGTACGAAGTATCATAAAACTCCATAAACCAAAACAACATTTAAAATACGCCGAGAAAACCAAACTCAACAACAATATAGAAATCACTTGCAATTCAAATCATTTATATATAAATATATATAAGAAATCAACTTCAGGATTCAAACTCCAATAAATTCAACACATCAAATACTGTAGTCAAATCAAGCACACTGGTTCCCAATCTTCCCCACTCTCACAACCACGTGCTCACAAGCACGACAAGCGAGGAACGATCCTCACTAAAAGAAATATGAATACTAAGGTACTAACACACGCGTATAGGGTATAATACGACCTCAACACCAAACACAAGTACCAGGGGAAAACAATCCAACAGGGGATCATTTGACTGGACACAGGTACAGTCTCCTCGAGACCCCGTGCCCAGGGTTGAGCCGTCCAAATAGGACTAAACTCACAAGCCTATATGGTAGAAACTTCCAAACCATACCTCCAAAACATGTCCTACGTGCGCAGACTACCCCGTTAAGGGTCTACAGCTACACCCCGTTAAGGTATGCACCAGATCGAACCATACCAAATCTAGGTAACCGTATCCAGAACAGGGGAAGGTACATAACAAAGTGCCAACCGCACTCAAATCAATCGCCACACAATAATCAATATATATAATATTCAATCACAATGTACCCAACCCCAAAACATCAGACACCAGGACATATACAAGTCCATCAGTCAAATACCCAATATAAATACTCAAAGTCAGGACATCACCGTCCAAAACATATATTTCCATATTCAAAATAATCGCAAGGGTCAAACGACCGCATAACAGACCTTAATCAATTCAAACGTCCAAATCATTGAAAAACCATATTTAAATCTCAATCAATGCTCAAGTCAAGCATGTCAACTCATTTTAAAATCTCAAGTCGAGAAACGTCAAATCAAACCCAAATTCAACATAAGTCCCAAAATCATAGTATATATAACTATTCCTTAAAAACATAATAATATTCAATTTATAAATACGATCCTTAAAACCCACCCAAAAGTCCAATCCCGTGTATATATACGTCCGGACGTTTAAATGTCCCCAAAACTCCATATTCAAAATATATAGTCAAAGTATAATCCATGCCCGACATTTATCAAAGTATACATATATATAAATAAATAAATATATATATATATATAATAACCCATTAAACATAAATACCCAAAGTATATGTATAGTACACACAACGATTCTTAAAATATAGCTCAATTATATAAATATAATATAATATAACAACCAAAATCCGAGGCTTACGTAACTCTCATATATGTAATATAATCCATAATATTTTTACTGTATTCAAATCGTACTGAAAACCACCAGACGTCACTACGTCCCATTCAATACTCAAAAGTATACATAATCATAAAATATGACCATCAGGGCCCCACAATAAAAAGACAGACTTGAAAAAAAAGGCAATACGAAAGCAATATAGTAGCAATACAATGACAATACAAAACTATATAATAATTTCATTCCCAGACAGAGTTGAAAACAAAGGCAATACCATAGCAATATAGTAGCAATACCGTAGCAATACGACAATTATAATTTCATTCACTGACAGACTTGAAAAAAGAGGCAATATCTTTACAGCTGCTAAAACCCTAAATCATGAGGTCTCCATTTGTACAAAGAAGCCTTGTACTAAAGCCCTAAATCATGAAAATGTATAGAGCAAAGAGTCATCCTAAACCCAATTCAATATTAAATTTTTAAAAAAAAGAAGTAAATGGAAAAGCAAGGTTTTTGAGTAGAGAGAGAATGGTACCTGTAAGTAGGAGAGAGAGAGAGAGAGAGAGAGAGAGAGTAGAAATCAGCTTTTGTTTGATAGAAAGAAGAGCAAGCTGCAGTTGACAGAGGAGGAGAGAACTCAAAATGCAAGGTTTCAGTTTGAAGAACACAAAAGGAGAAGCTTCGTTGCGGAGGTCGACTACGGACGTCGCGAGTCGCCACTGCTTGACGAGTTGGAAGAGATAGGTCGATGAAGAAGACCAGAGAGCGAAGATGATTTGAGAGAGCAGCTCAGAACAAAAGCAAAAGTGAGAAGAGAGAGAGTGAACGAACGAGAGGGAGAGGGAGAGGGAGAGGGAGAGGGAGACAGAGAGAGAGCAGAGCTAATTTGGGAATTTAGGGGAGAGAAACAAAGTGGCCAAAATGGGATAGGAGGGCAATATGAATGTATTTATAGAAGTCAGAATTATATGCTTTAAAAAAAGTTGCTATTTGACCAATATTTTTGTGGCCTGATGGTATTTTACGGTATTTCCCTTTGTTCTTTAAAGAACAGCACAAAGCGCCACCAGACCCAAAACCAATTTGATTAAAATTAGTGAAAGATCCCTGCCTCTTGGCATGGAGTGTTTCACGATATGGGAGTAGGCCACACTTGTCTAATCACATTTGGAATCGATTGAGAATTTTAACGTGTTTCTCTAAAATAATTGATTGAACTTGAGGCCTGACGAACCATGGAGAAAAACTTACTCACGTGTGGTTTTGTGGGAAGACCCTATTTTTATTAGGCCTAACATCAAAAGAACCCATAAAGATTTGGGGTTATTCTCAATATAGGCCCCGAGTTTTAGTTTCATCAATTTACACCATATGGTTTTCAAACTTGACCAATTTAAGCCTTCCGTTAAATTGACCGTTTGAAAATCCGTTAAGTGATGACGTGTCATTTGTAGGATCCACCTTTTTTACTTAGTTTGAATTAAAAATAAAACAAACTCCTCTCCCCGATCTGCAACCTCCCTCCCAGCCCCACCACTTCCCCACATCTCCACCTGCACGTCAACCCAGCCACCCTCTCAACCCCAGCCCTACTCTCGCCATTTCTCTCTCTCTTCTCCCTCTACCTCCTCTTCTGATTCCACCTCCCTTCGCCATCTACCTCTCCTTCGACAGGCTTCTCGAGTCCAGGTCCTGCGATGCCCATCAGACCAAGGTCATTGATCGCACACTCCAATTGGGCTCTGTGCTCCTCGAGGCTGCTAAGCGCTCTGCGAGAAAACGAGCCTCCAACACGCTTACGATTGTGATTTTGCAGCTGGTTGTGAAATGGTAAGGGATACTGGTGTTTGTGGGGTTTCAAGTGGTCGAGACCCCCACATCGAGGCATCACTGCTGTACGCACTGTAGGAATTCCTCCTCTATCTTTCTCTACTTTACTTTTCCCCGGGTTATAAACTAAATCTTTATCCGCACTGTAGGAATTCATGCTCTATCTTTCTCTACTTTACTTTTCCCCGGGTTGTAAACTAAATCTTTAGTTGCTCTACTTGTTGGTTTCTAGTTTAGGATTAAAGGGCTTTTTAGTAAAGTTGGTCCGTCATAAGTTATATGTCGAACGGGAAGCAGGGTTCGTCACAGATTTCGAATGAGAACTTTTTCTACCACAAATTGATTGATTCCTTGAGTGCGATAGGCTTTTCTATTGGTGCAAATATTTTTTTATTTCCAATAATTTTTGCATACAAGAGCATTCTTTTACTTTTCTTTTTTGCTGGAACCGACATATATAGCTACCCCTATTGGGGTTTGATGAATAATGCCTTGTTCCCTAAAAAATTGAGCCAAAACGTGATTCACATGGTCACCACCGATGTCTGAGCGAAAGACCAACTAATGTTCAAATTGAGTTCACATCATAGCATGGAAATCACGCATGCACAATGGAATAAACGTGATTCACATGGTCGACAAATTGAATTGAGTTCACATCATAGCATGGAAATCACGCATGCACAATGGAATAAACGTCACTTTTGTGAGCCATATTGCCAACTAATGTTCAACACTTGAACCTAACATTCTAAGTTTTGTGAAGCAAGCACCAAAATTGCCAACTAATGTTCAACACTTGAACCGGGCATTAGCAACGTCCTTTTGCAAAGAACCATCTATAAATGGCGGGTGTTATCAACTTTAGAAGCATGTATCTTTTGGGGTCTCTCTAAGAATTTCCACGTTCTGGTTGTAGTCGTGGGTTTGTGTTGTAAGTTTTAATCAATAAAAATACGTTGTAATTTCTGTTCTTACAAGAAAAAAGAATGGGTTGTACGTCTGAAAAACCAAAGGAAAAAGAAATAAAAGAAGAAAAGATGCCCCATAAGGGGCGGTAAGCACTGGCGGACCCAAGAATTTTTTAGTGGAGGTGCAATTTTGAAAGGCTAAAAACTCTTTGTGGATTGAACATCTAAAGCCTTTTTACCTAGATTGACCTTAAGTCCCTTCATGCATTCATATCATACATGAAAAATTATTTCATGTAAAAATATTGACTAAGTATGAAAAATGAATTTTTTTGGAATAATCATTTTCTCAAGATAATTTTTAGGTGCTTTTTTATTACTTACACATCAAATAAAAAAACTTGATTTTATGGGATTTTAGTATGAAGTATATATTGACTTAATGAACCATCATTTTTAGCCTAAATCGTATTTTGCACTAAAACCGATTTTTCATATTTTGATTTGGTGGGAATTTGATTTTCTAGTATTTTTATTTGAATCCAAATTTGGGGGGGGAGTGCTTCCTTATTTACATTGTAAACTTAAGTAAATAGTGTAAAATAAAAATGAAAGTAAAAGGACAAAGACATTTACTTAAATGCTGAAAATGGAAATCAGGTCATCTGTACACTTGGCACCGCCACCAACTGAGCAAAGAGCCTTAATAGGTCCACCACTGACGATAAGCATAAGAGAGTTGACTTTGGTGAATCTAGTAGAGGAGTCAAGGCCTCGAGGCTCGCTGTGGCTCTCTAACTCAGACCTAGTATTTCCCCGTTTCACACGTCAAGTGTTTACTTTTATAGACCAAGTGGTGAGCAAAACTTCTTTGACCCGGGAGTGCTCAAGCAAGCGCTGAGCAAGGCCCTTGTGCCCTTCTACTCCATGGTTGGTCGCTTCAAGCTTAACGACCAGAATGGCCGTGTGGAGATTGATTGCAATGAGGATAGCTCTGTCGTTGATGATTTTGGAGATTTTGCGCTCACTTCCGATTTCATTACTCCCATCCCCACCATTGATTACTCCCTTGGGATATCCTCATATCCTATTTTGGTGTTACATGTAATAATTATTGTGGGAGCGATTTTCTTCCCTAGGAATATTCGTCTCCTATTCCCTTTCTTCTTCCTTGCCTCTCAATCCCTGCAAAAAGAACAAGAAGTGAAAGGCCACACCCGGGGGGTGTTGGCCAAAGGCCCTCCGATGCCTAAGTTAGTTCACTTGGATCTTACGTAAAGAGATAGCAAAAGCTAAAATGGTCGGAGTTTATTTCTCTCATGGGGAGAGTTTCGGGTGGCCAGAGCCGTGTGTGGTGGTGGCCAAAGCCTTGTATGAGAGGGAGAGATAGTGGCGGCAAGGACTAGGTGACAGGTCCCAACCCGAATTCCACCTCGGAACCCGAGATGAATCCTGCTGACGTTCCGACATCAACCCATGCCAGGTCCACAAACTAAACAAGTTCCCTCTTCCCGAAACAAAAGAGAAAGGGGCCAAGACTTCTGTCGAAAATCGGGCAGAGTCTCCCCCGAAATATGAACAATCCCAAAATTAACAACCTGCTAAAACACAACAGATAGAATTATCCCAACAACCGGCATACATACACAAAAACCTAACAGGCCTCCGGCCATACAAATTCAGCCCTAATGGAATGATACAGAGCAATCTAAGAGTATATGAATTCAAGCAACAGAATTCAAAGTTAAAGATAAGGGACAACAAGTCCTACAGTTAAGTCGAAGCTCGGGAAGAGAAGCGCGCGGCCGAACAGTAACGAAGCAACGACTACGGCCTGGGGGGCGCAAAAAAGAAAGAGTGTGAGTGGACAAAAACCAAGTTTAGTAGTTCAAAACAACGTACTAACCCCACCGTTTCAAAACAATACAAACCATGCATATAAAACCGTTTATATACTCACTTGATTTAAAAACCATACTACCTCAAAGTACGTGAAAGCAATCCGGCTCAAAACCTTTTACCTTTCCCGAGGCATAACCTCCTAAATTACAAACCCAAGTAGGTATATAAAAACATAAACCGAAACAACATTTAAAATATCAAAGATCAAACTTACGCCAAGAAAACCAAACTCGACAACAATACAAAACTCAATTGTGGTTCAAATCATTTATTTATATAAATAAGAAATCAGTTTCAGGATTCAAAATCCAATAAAGATAACATATCAAATATTGTAGTCAAATCAAGCACACTGGTTCCCAATCTTCCCCACTCTCACAACCATGTGCTCATAAGCGCGACAAGCGAGGAACGATCCTCACTAAAAGAAATATGAATACGAAGGTACTAACACACGCGTATAGGTATAATATAACTTCAACACCACACACAAGTACCAGGAGAAAACAATCCAACAGGGGATCATTTGACTGGACACAGGTACAGCCTCCTCGAGACCCCGTGCCCAGGGTTGAGCCGTCCAAATGGGACTAAACTCACAGGTCTATATGGTAGAAACTTCCAAACCATACCTCCGAAACATGTCCTACGCGCGCAGACTACCCCGTTAAGGGTCTACAGCTACACCCCTTTAAGGTATGCACCGGATCGAACCATATTCAAGTAACCATACCAAGAACAGGGGAAGGTACATAACAAGGTGCCAACCGCACTCAAATCAATCGCCACGCGATAATCAATGTATATAATATTCAGTCACAATGTACCCAACCCCAAAACATCAGACACCAGGACATATACAAGTCCATCAGTCAACTAACCAATATATATATACTCAAAATCAGGACATCATTGTCCGAACATATATTTCCATATTCAAAATAACCACAAGCGTCAAATGATCGCATAACAGACCATATTCAAAACCCAATAAATGCTCAAGCCAAGCATATCAATTCAAAACCCGAATAAAACGCAAGTCGTAATGATATACATATCATAAAATATAGCCATGAAGGCTCCAATACTTAAACCCAATCATACATATTATTAAATAAATTCCATTAAAACCATGAATCTTCAAATCCAAGATTCAAAATAAATATCCAAAGTGTATATATATAGGTACATATGTATATAATATATATAACCAAAGTTTAGTTCACCGTTTCTTAAACCATTAATATACATTTTCTGAAAACCTTTACTCAACGTATAAGTATTATTCGTAGTATATATATATATATATATACATGCCAAAACCGAGTATGAAATCACCTGGACGATACCAACGTCCCCTTAAACCCAAGTATATAAAACTCCGATCCGAGCGTGCCATACGTCCCCGAACTCGTTTCAACGAGCCGAACGCAATGGTGCCGCTCGTTTCGTCAAATTCTAGTCCGAAAATTAAATGACATCAAATACCCCCTTAATTATTAATTTCCAATTAATTCCATTTTTATTAAATAAGTTTCTTTTATTTCATTTTAATTGCTCAATTTAATCACTTCGTCTTAATTTATTTATTTTTATTTGTTTTTAGGTCAGGGACGTTACACTAGGGCAAGGGGAAATTTCTGCAGAGTTTCAGACTTTGTTTTGACGTATCTCAAGGCTTGGTGTAGCCACGAATATATAGAGCTCTAGGGAGCTAGGGTTTCAAGAGGAATAATTCCTCATATGGAAGGGAATTATTCTTCCCCCAAATTCGCCAGATCTAGTTAATTAGGGATTTGATTTGGTAATCCCCAATTAATCAAATAAATTCCTAAATCAAATAATCCCCAAATGAAATGAAATCATTTGACCTAGGGTATTATTAAGGGAATAAATTGGTTTCCACAATTGCCCCAAGCTTATGCGTGGCGCTTGGTAGCATGGAGGAGATGTGAATTAATTGTTGGGATGTCCAACTGAATCTGGGCTTCCTTCTTTGACTTGGGCTCCTGATTGTAGGTCAACGAATTTCAGCTGCTATAAATACGGGGCTTCTCTCCGCTCTTTTTCAACTCACAAATTTATCTCCTCTACTTTCTGCTTGAGAGAGATCTTGGAGGAGTGTATTGCTTGTTGAAGAGAGGAGTCGCCGTGTAATCCAAGGTAATTTTGCTTGGATTTTTTTTATACGGTGAGGACCCGCCGATTGGTCACTAAGGTCTGGTGGTCACCGTGAGCCCATGTTGGAGTGGGGGTGATTGGCAACTGAGACACGTTAAGGTCTAGAATGCGTAAAAGGGTATGTGCACACGCGAGTCTAAGTTGAAGGCGAGATGCCTTGATGCTTGACAAGGGCTAGAGCCAGGTGCGGGCGGTCTGGTGCTAGAGACATGGGCCTCATGCGCTGTACGGGACTGGGTGCATGCTGTGCTGCCTGGATGGGCCAGGTCAGAGCTGGAGCGAATGGGCTAAGTGTGCTGCAAGGGACGCGCAGCAGGAGGTGTGCGCTGGAGCTCGAAAAGGCCAAGCAAGCCAAGTGGACCTCGTGCGCTGCACAATCCTAGTGAGGCACGCTGGAGTGGGCAAGAGGCACGCAGGCCTATTGGAGCGGCATGGGCCTAGCGTGCTCTAGGCTCCGTAGGCAGTACGCTGGAGCTGTGCATGCTGGGCTTGGAGCTGAGGCAAGGAGTCGCTAGGCCTGGGCTTGCGCTGGCTGGGACCCGCTAGCAAGCTGCTTGGACTAGACCAGAGGGGGCACGGGCCTGGGCTGTGTCTTGAGCAGTTTGGGCTGCTCCAAATTTTTCTTTTTTTTTTAATGCTGCATTTTTTTTTATCAACCACGAACTAGGGTTTTGATCTGCGCTTTTCTCCTTTGTTTTACGGCTGTTCAGCGATCATGTCTTTTGATGGGAGAAGCCGATCACCCAGCTCTCAAGCGCATTTGTACCTGTGGGGTGGCTCCAAGATATACAAGAAGCGGTTCGTGACTAATTTGCACCACATCACGAACGAGGCTCAATTTCAGGCATGGCATTCCATTTTTTATTCTGCCATTCCGAGGGATGTGCATGTCAGGTTGGCGGAGCCGTCGACTGAAGAGGTGCCTCGAGCAGACCCGAACAATCCAGGTGACAGGATCATCACGTTCCGTGCTTTCTACTTCTCATTGGGCTTTACATTTCTGCTGTCAAAGTTTTTTAGGGAAGTGTTCTGCGCCATGGAATGTACCCTAGGTCAATGCACCCCGAACGTCTATCGGGCAGTCATCTGCTTCGAGAATCTGGATCGCTTCTTCAAGTTGGGTTTGACGGTACAGGAGTTCTTTTACTTCTTTGAAAAAAGGAAGGTTGGTAACAGGTCCGTCAGGGATGAAATGGCGACCCCACGATCAAGGGTAGTGTCCCCATTGAGGAAGAAGTTGAAACTTCCTCCGGCCACGATCAAAGTTTCTCCCAAGGGGGTCTCGTCTGTTGAGAAGGCTCCTGTAGGAGTTGTGTCTTCTTCGTCTACCAGGGTCAAGCACTTAGTCAGTGCGGACAGCAAGAAGATGCGCGACATGCAGAAGATCAAGAACATTTTGCTTAAGTCTCCACTAAAACTACTCAAGACCTGCGAACTGCCCTGTAACTCATATGCTAAGAAGTCGAGTTTGAGTTGTTTGCGTCAATCCATGGACCGCACTAAGAAGACTGTGCCCCTGTCCAGCAACCAGGATCCATCTGGCAAGCCAGGAATAACCAAGAAAGTTGGAGTCTTCTGCTCGGGCGAAAAGTCCTTCAGTTTCAGGAACTGCTGGTCTGGGAGCTGGTGATAGCTTTGATGGGGATGGGCACGTGTCTGACCTGCTCAAGTCAAACTTCCTATCAAGCTCACCTGCTTGTGCCAAGCTGGTTGACCACATATATCAGGTCGGTGACCTTGACACATTCTCGAGCCTCTCCCTTTACAAGCAAAAGGAAGCTGACATGCATTTGCTTCAGAATGGGGTAGTTTTTGCTGCTGAAGCCATTAAGAACTCATCTACTGTTGCCCCATCTTCTGCTCAACTTGATGAGCAGATGAAGAAGAATGCTGACCTGACTAACCAGGTCTCTGCCGAGCGGGCTCGCCATGAAGATAGGATGTCCGAGATGAAGGAGAACCTGTCTGTGCTGAAGAGATCTCTTCACCAAAAAGATGATGAGCTCAAGTCCTTTACTGCCCTTCTGCATGATCGCAAGGAGGCCTACTTTCGCCTCGAACACAAGTATGAGGACTCAACCTAAAGCTATGACAAGCTTATGGCCAAGTTTGACAAATACTGTGAGGCAGCTGAGGAGTCCAAATATGAGGTGGCTGGAGATGCGTACAAGCTAGGATACTTGGACTGCCAGAACGGTGTCCTTCCTCTAAGATGCAGGCATTAAGGAGCAGATGACTGATGAGATAGCAGCAGAGAAAGAAGACGCCAAGGATAATGCAGCTGATGAAGCGGAGGCAGATAAAGATGGTGCCAAGGATGGTGCAACCGGGGCTGGTCAGCGAGCTGCTGTAGCTTATCAGAGCAAAAGTAGTAGCAGTACTGCTGATAAGGGGGGAGCTAGGAGGTTGCCGACCCAGGATCATCTGCTGGAACCCCAGAGTAGATGGAGACTGCTTTATTATTTATGGGCTTTGTAATTTTGCTTTCAATGATTGATCTCGATTGACCATCCCATGTTTGTTGAACTTGGCCAGTTGACCACTTTGCTATTGAATTCTCAGTTATTTTTCAAACTTTAATCTGCACAGTGTCTCGTGAACTACTTGAGTCTCTCCTTGGATACTTGAATATTTACCCATAACCTGCTTGAAGGTTACTCTTCTGCTTCTCCTTTAGGAAGCTTTGGATGCTGATACACACCTCCCTTTGGATGTTATAGATAGTGTCCTACGTCTCCCTTAAGATGTTTAAGGACGGTTTCCTATGTCTCCCTTAGGACATTTAAGGATGATGTCCTACGTCTCCCTTAGGACGTTTAAGGACGATTTCCTATGTCTCCTTTAGGACGTTTAAGGA
Source organism: Prunus padus (assembly GCA_024362665.1). Lineage (NCBI taxonomy): Eukaryota > Viridiplantae > Streptophyta > Magnoliopsida > Rosales > Rosaceae > Prunus > Prunus padus. Next base: position 18,553,580 of record JANFAM010000010.1, on the reverse strand, counting down.
TGGTGTCCTACGTCTCCCTTAGGACATTTAAAGTCGGGGTCTTACGTCTCCCTTAGGATGTTTAAAGATGGTGTCCTACGTCTCCCTTAAGAAATTTAAGGATGGGGTCCTACGTCTCCCTTAGGATGTTTAAGGACGTTTTCAGGAGTATCTCTTGGGGCGCTATGGATTAACATTTCACGAACACTTCATTTGAAAAGAAAACTCGAACTTGCATTGATGTTTGTGTGAGTACATTGCTTTATTGAGAAAAGGATGGATAACATAAATAACATCAAAAGTAACTCTTCTTCAGCTAGGTGGAGATGACTCGGTCATCTGCTAGGAACTGAGCCGATGAGTGGGAAGGTTCAAGGATAATATTTTCAAAGATGATGGGCATTCCATTGTCTTGGAATTTCCTTCCCTTCCAAGGTGTCATGTGTGTAGCTTCCTCTGTCCCCAGATCGGCTGATCATGTAGGGGCCTTCCCAGTTGGACTTCATCTTCTTCGACCCTTGCCTTGGTGCTGTAATGAAGGTTTTTCGAAGCACAAGGTCCCGGGTCGAAACAGTTTGATCTTGGCTTTCTTGTGGTAGTACGTCAACTTGTGTTGGTAAGTTGCAACTCGGACAATGGCCTCCTCTTGTTCTTCTTCGAGTAGGTTAAGGTTAACCTTCATCTGCTTGCAGTTCTTGTCTAGGCTGCCCACTTGGAGGCTCATGATTGGAGCCGTGATGTGAGGCGGGATGATCGCCTCGGTCCCATAGGCCAAGGAAAATGGGGTTTCGCCGGTTGATATCCTTTTGGTTGTGCGATAAGCCCATAGGACTCCGGGCAACTCATCGACCCATTTTCCTTCAGCACCTTCCAGTCTTTTCTTCAGGCAGTCCAGCATGATCTTGTTGGATGCCTCTGCTTAGCCATTGGCCAGCAGGTATTTGGGAGTTGACAGGTGCTGCTTGATGCCATACTTTGTAAAAAATGCGGTGATCTACCTACCAACGAACTGTATGCCATTGTTGGTTACAATCGACTACGGGCAGCCAAATCAGTAGATGATGTTCTTCCAGATGAACCGCTCGACATCAGCTTCCTTGGTAGAAGACAGGGCTTTGGCCTCGATCCATTTTGTGAAGTAGCCGGTGGCGATGATCATCATATCTTTCTTGGCAGATACAGGTGGCATAGGTCCTACCAAGTCGATGGCCCATCGCATGAATAGCCAAAGGCTGTTCTGCGGGTGGTACACTTCAGCTGGTAAACTAGGCACTGGCTTGTAGCGTTGGCATTGATCACAGCTTCGAGCATACTCCGTCGAGTCGTGGAGCATGGTCGGCCAGAAGTAGCCTGGGCTGAGTGCCTTCTGGGTAAGTGATCTGCCCCCAGAGTGGTTTCTCCATTCGTCGTCATGTATTTTACAGAGCACCTCGAGTGTTTGTGGGTACTTGATGCAGGTGAGGTGAGGACCGAAATAGGATCTGCGAACAAGTTTGTTGTCTTGCATGTAGTATCTTTCAGCTTTCAGCTTGATTTTTCTGGCCTCGAACTTTTCCCATGGGAGGTTCACATTTACTAGGTAGTCGATAATGGGGTCTTGCCAGCTAGGATCCTCATCGATCTGCATCAGGTCCGGCTGCTCTGCCACTTTAATGCTTCGCTGATCAAGGTGTTCAATTGGGATGGAACGCCTGAACTGGGTGTCCAGCGCTGAACCCAGGCTTGCCAATGCATCTACATACGCGTTCCTGGACTTTGTCAAGGTATATGATCATTCTCAGGTGCTTCACCATGTATTCTCCTGAGGCTTGATTTGTGATCAGCTGGGAATCTAGGTAGATGGCCAGCTTCTTGATTGACAGCTCCTTCGCTAGGCGTAGGCCAGCGAGAAATGCCTCGTACTCAGCCTCATTGTTTGAGGCTGGGAAACCAAAAGTGATAGCTTGTTCCAACAGTGTTCCGTCTGGGGTGATGATGACGACACCTGCTCCAGCTCCCTTTTGGTTTGATGCTCCGTCTACGCGCAACTGCCACATGTCTTTTGGCAGGTCAGGTTCAGCGGAGGAGGCCTTGTCTGCTCTCGAACTTTCCTTGTTCTTGCTGACCAACTTTTCTTCCTCGGCTGATGGAGTGAATTCTGCCATGAAATCTGCTAAAGCCTGGGCTTTTATAGCAGTCTTCGGCCGGTAGATGAGGTCATACTGGCTCAATTCTATTGCCCACTTTATGAGTTGCTGAGAGGCATCAGGGCTGTGCAGAATTGATCTCAGGGGAAAATAGGTCATAACAATGATCCATGGTCTACTCAAGATGCCGTTGTTGGGGGAGACCTCATCGATGACTAGAAATTTCTGCGAGTAGACAATAGGTGGTGAGTAGATATCAAGGTCGATCACACCGACAGTGATCGACGTTGAATGGTGAACAATCTAGCCAGCTTGGTGATCTTGTTCTCCAATCACATCTGCTAGATAACAGATAGTTGAATGATGTTGGTTGCGCTACCCTCGTCTACATGAACTCACTCAATCACAACTTGTTCAATTTGTATGCAGACGATGACAGCGTCATTGTGTGGCAGGTACAGGTTGATCAGGTCCTTCTTCGAAAAGCCAATAATAGGATCGTTTTCAATGGCTGGACAGCTGGTTGTGACCTGAGAGACTATAGTTGCTTGTTTAATCTTTCTCTTCTTCTCCCGGCTAGTCAGCCCGGACTCCTTGGAGTCAGCCAAGATTGTATTAATCCGGATGACCTTTTTCTGGGGCTCCTTTGTAGCATCACGATCCTCGATATGCTGGATAGTCTTCTTGGCCACGAACTCTGTGCAATGACCTTCTTTGACCAGCTCCTCAAGATGCCGCTTCCAAGGGATGCAGTTGTTCGTGGTATGCCCGTGCGTTCCTTGGAAAGCACAATATTTGTTGGTTGGCCTCTTGTCTGGATCTCCCTTCAGTGGAGGTGGTCGCCTCAGCAATGGCTTATCCTTCACTTGGTCCAAGATCTGGTGTATTGGGATGGTAAACTCAGTAAAGTTTTCATCAACTTGGACACCTTCACGGGGCTACGATCTGTGCTTCCCTCTAATCTTGTTGTTGGACCTGTCATTCTTTTGGCTTGCCTGCTTTGCTGGTTGATCAGCTTGCTTGGCAGCTTTTTTTGGCGGTGATTCGATCATCGTCTAAAAGTGCGTATCGTTCTGCTGTCGTAAACACTTCTGCCAGTGTCTGGCTCGGAGCAACGGTCAATGCCTGGTACAGCACGTGCTCGGTTGGCAAGCCCTTCTTGAAAGCCGAGGATGTGGTTCAATCATCGCATCCTATGATTGTCGCCTTCTCTGCCTTGAATCTCTTGATGTAATCTCGAAGAAATTCATCGGACCTCTTGTGCAGGTTGAACAGGTGGTCAGCATGCTTTCTGACCGTCTGGTAGGAGGTGTACTCCTTGGTGAAATAAGGGCAAACTCTCTGAAGCTGCCGATCAACTCGGACGGAAGGGTGTGAAACCACTCTTGGGCAGCTCCATGTAAGGTCATTACGAACACCTTGCACATCAGGGCATCGTCTACCTTGTATATGATCATTGCACTTTTAAAGTGCCTCAGGTGACTATCAGGATCAGAATCTCCTTTGAATGGTGTGATGGACTGTGTTGTAAACCGTCTTAGAGGAGTTTCTTGCTCTACCTCGTCGGTGAAGGGTGAGCAGTTCACCCGATTGACCTCCTTGCATAAGTCCTCCTCAGGATCATTCTTGAGCTTGAGGTTTTTAATTCGATCATTCACGAGATTCTCGACATCCTCTGCTCACAGGGACTCCAGCTTCCGTTGTCGTCCTCTACGTGTCGGACGCGATTGGCTAACTTCCTCCTCAGCTTCCAAGGGTTGATCCCCTTGGGTACTCTACTCCTGGGGCGTGCTGGTGGATTGAACTTTTGAGGATTCCTCCCCAGTTCATCGTCGTGAATTGGCTTGCCTTGAGCAGGTTGGTGAGCGTCGATCGATACGTTCGTCGTGCAGACGTTCTCGAACTCGGGGTCTTTGCGGTCCTAACCTGGAGTTAATGCTTCCCTGTGGGCCCAAGCTGGAGTGAATGCCTGGCTGTGGGCCCAATCTCTTGAGTACATTGGTCATTGGACCTAATCTCAAACTGACCCTCGATCGGCTTCGAGATTGACTCGCAGATGTTGGGGCTTGGTTTGGGTGCTGAACAGCTTGGGTTCGATTCGGGTGCTGAACAACTCGGGTCTGGTTCGAGTACTGAACAGCACGCTCTCTTTCTCCTCCTTGTCTGCTTGTCGGTCTGCTGGCTCATCGCTCTCTCTTCGCCCTGAGATCCAAGGCCAAGGCCTCGAACCAAGTCGATCTGCCTGAGGAGCTGACTAACCAGATCGTTTTGGTTGTCCAGCCTCTGAGTGAGTTGATCGACTCTAAGGCTAAGGTCTACTTGACTCTGTGGATCAGAATGAGAGAATTGTTTTTAGGCTCAAATGCATACGGGCTAGGGTTTCACTAGTGTTGTACCCCAAGTGTGACAGCAAAGGAGGGAACAGCCGGATTTGGTCCAAAACAGGTGCAAGGTCCGTGACGGCGTCGTGGTGGTCTTGTGCGGCCACAAGAGGGACGGCAGTTCCAACCGCAAGATTGGGCGGTTGCAAAACTATGGAGGTCGTGGGGCCCTGTGGTGGTGCGGCACATGGCGGCGGTACAAACCCAGCCGTGGCCATGGGTTATGGCAAAGGTGGTTCAACCACTACTCCTTGCGGCGGCAAGGTGGTTTCCACGGTTTTGGATCACGCCATAGCGACGGTTCTGTTTCTAGTGTGCATGCTTCCAACCATGGTTATTTGGAAGGCTTCGGTTGATTGAATAGAGTGTGAAAATGGATTTGGAGCACGTTGTGAGTATTTTTTTCGTGCTCTCAATGAAAGCACCAATTTGTGGGAGCAATTTTCCTCCCTAGAAATATTCGTCCGCAATTCCCTTTCTTCTTCCTTGCCTCTTGATCCTTGCAAAAAGAACAGGGAGTGAAAGGCCACACCAGGGGGGGTGTTGGCCAAAAGCCCTCCGATGCCTAAGTTACTTCACTTCGATCTTACGTAAAGAGACAGCAAGTGCTAAAGTGTTCGGAGTTTATTTCTCTCACGGGGAGAGTTCCGGGATGGCCGGAGCCTTGTATGAGAAGGAGAGATAGTGGCAGCAAGGACTAGGGCAAGGGGAAATTTCTGCAAAGTTTCGGACTTAGTTTTGACGTACCTCAAGCCTTGGTGTAGCCAAGAATATATAGAGCTCTCGGGAGCTAGGGTTTCAGGAGGAATAATTCCCCATATGGAAGGGAATTCTTCCCCTAAATTGGCAAGATCTAGTCAATTAGGGATTTGATTTGGTAATGCCCAATTAATCAAATAAATCTCCAATTAATCAAATAAATCCCTAAATCAAATAATCCCCAAATGGAAGGAAATCATTTGACCTAAGGAATTATTAAGGGAATAAATTGGTTTCCACAATTATCATGCAAGGTCTCGTAATATTTCTAGTAATTAAAAGTTCCATGAGTACTATTATTTAATATTCAAGGCATGGATAACTGTTATGAATGGATGGCAAGCTCTTTGTGGACGGTTTACGTTTAGTTTTTGAACTGATCTGTAGTTCGATAAGTATGTTCCATTGAGTTTTCTCATCTTAAACCTTCAAACCTTAGACCAACGTTGGAAGAGGTTCCCCAAACTAGCTATATATGTATGTATGTAAATATATATAATATATAAATTGGCTCTTGATTTTACTCTCTACATATATGTGCAGGTCATGTACTTCAAATGTGGTGGTGTATCACTTGGTGTTGGCATGGAACACCGCATAGCAGATGGAGTTTCTGGTCTCCATTTTGTGAATACATGGTCTGATATCGCTCGTGGAGATTGCTCAAATATTAATCCACCCGTCACAGTGTTGGCCACACATGCTTCTATTATTAGTGGCACATTCCTCAAGGTGCAAGACATGTATATCCTTGTAATTTTTGTTAGTGTTTTCTTTGTTGTAATTTTTTTTTATACAAGTGATATTAGAGGGGCAATAAAACACATCACAGCGAATGTAGGAGTAGGAGTTTGGTCTCAAGGTTGAGGTAGATTTGGTGACTGATGTATCATTGAGTAACAGTGCCCCTGTTTTGTTCTTTCTGACTCATTTACATGTTAATGTCATTGAGTATCCTGTTTGTGATTGAGTAACTCTGTTTGATTGGCAGGTTATGAAGTCTTGTTCACTACAAGAAAGAATATGAGCAGAACTTACTCCAAAAAGAAGAAGAGAGCGAAACAAGGCCTAATAAGGGCAAAGACTTATCCCAAATTACCCTTTTTGAAAAGGTTAGATTCATCCCCATAATAAGTAATTCCATATTAGGGGTTTGCTTGAGACCATTTCTATTATGGCTAAAACTGTTTTTGACAATAACAAACGTCATGGACAACGTTTGGCCAGAAGAAGAAGAAGGGAAGTTTGCATAAATGCCACATAAACTTTTAGGAACGTGCGCTATTATCACTTGAATTTTTAATTTTTATTTTTAACCACCTGAACTTTGTAAGTTGTTGCAATCCACCACCTATGTCTAACTCAATTAATGGCTCCGTTAAGTTTTAGGGCATTTTCGTCAATTCATTATAACTAAAAATAATTATAATGAAATTAAAACAAAGCAAAAAAGAAAAAAGAAAAAAGAAAAAAAGAAAGTTAACCTAATTACACCACACCTTCCCCTCTTTTTTCCAACGCCAATTGCCCCCCACTCTCGTGTGAATCCAAATAATCCCTTTGCAAATTTAAATGCTTGTCACTCTATAGTACAGGTATGCATAAGGAGGATTATTGGGCATGTTTGGTACACCATATTAGACTCTGGATGGGAGTAAATAAGCCATGTCAGTTATTTGGTATCAACTTGTATTATTTAATTACCTGACTGTTAAACGGGTTGGGCTTTTAATACTATCCTTACTTGACTAACTAATACAACCCACACACCCCGGTTTAGGTAATACAAGCTTAATTATAAAGCTATAGGGAAAAAGAAAACACGCTTTGTACGCTCTTTCCATCGTCTTCTCCTTAAGGTTCTTCTTTGCTATCTTCTCTGCTCCATGTATTCATCTCTCCCTCTCTCTCATACTGTCTCCAATATTCTTCTTGCTTCTTCTCTCTTCTTCTGTCTTCATCTTCTCTTTCTTTATTTATTAAATTTTTGTAAAAATTAGGTTATGAGTTTTTCTTCAAAATCCATGTCTCGTTACACTGGTTTGTTTGTGCATCCCTTAACTATACTTTCAAGTCTTATCAAACAAAGAGAACAATTCAAAAGAATAAAGAAAAAAAAAAAACAATGCGAAGCTGCCAAAGCTTTGATAATTAGGAGTTTCTCATAATTTCAATTATTTAATAATTAATTTATATAATGAATTGTGTTTCCGTCTTAGGAGATAAGCATGTTGGGTGCTGATGCAATAAACTGAAAACTTTTTTCTAGTCCAGATGCAATAATGGGGACAAAATCATATGCCCAAGTGAGGAACCAATTTGTAAGTGTCACAGTTTTTTTAGTCAATTAAAGTGGAGCATGTTATCATATTGTAAATCTACTTATGTAAATTCTCATAATGTTTTGATCGTATATAAATTATAAAAACATAGGGTAACTGGTATGTACTTTCAATTTTTTAATTAATTGGCCATAAACAAGTGATTTTGTTGATGGCTTAAGAAAAACTTATTTTAGGTACTCCTGCTATGATTTAAAATGATAGTTTGTGAACTATGTCTGGTGGATTTTAGAAGGTGAATCACAGGGGTGTCTCCCCTGATAGATGCAAAATGTTTGAACTGTGACACCTAAGAAAGAATGGAACACCTGTGAATGAGACAGCTGCAAAAGCTATGGTGAGGCTGAATTTGATTGTATTTTAGGATCTGTTGTCTTGTGTTGCTTGTTATAAAGGCATCCATGTAGTAGAATGCACAGTTAATATATATATATATATATACTTTGTGATTACTTAATGCAGGAACATAGATGAAGTAACAGTAGAGGAAATCAATGTTGTATATTCTGAAGTGCTTGGAAGAGATAAGTGTAATCGGGTGAGAGGATATCGCATAGGGGTGAGACCCAAGGATGTGTTGGGTGTGCTGACCGAAAGAAGAGGTTTAAGAGAAAAGGGGAGAGCCACAATGGAAAAGGTGAAATGTTTGGAGCAACTTTTAACAAAACAACAAGCCATCATGGAAAAGGTTTTAGCTAGTGCAAGCCATGTTTCTAACATTGATTCTGAATTGCTAATGGGACATGTTTCACCAAAACTAATTGCTTAATCACTCCATAGGTAACACTTTGTTCTAAAAGATTGGAAGAAATTATGAGTGCAACCTTACATTCACCTTACATGCCAAGCCAGACATTAATTGCTCAAGATGGTTATAGACTAGTACTAAGGGTTATGGAAGAGGAGGAGCATGCAAGGAATGTAGGCCTGTGTTCAGAGTTTGAAAAATATGGTTAGAGTTTATGGTATCTAGACCAGGCAGTACCATTATGCTTTTTGTTAACACCATGCTTATGAACATGCACTACTACGTTTTACTATTTGCGCGACGAGATTTTGCGCGACGAACACAAATTCGTCGCGCAAAGAACACTACTGCGACGGAAAAAAAACTTCGTCGCACAAACAACAGATATCTTGCGCGACCACTATGTTCGTCGCGCAAACAATATTAGCGCGACAAAAAAATTAGTCGTCGCACAAAGCTTGAAAGAAAAACGCAGGTTAATGTTTTTGGCGCCAAATATTTGCGCGACGAAGAAAGTTGTCGCGCAAGAAGATCTTGTGCGACGGTAAGTTATTTCGTCGCAAAAAGAGGTTTGGCGGCAAAAATTTGCGCGACGACAAGTCTTATCGTCGCGTAAGAAAAACATGGGATATTTTTTTGGTCTAAATCCTTGCGCGACGGAAAAAACTTTTGCGCGATTTAATAATAGGTTTCGTCGCGCAACATATTGATGTCGACATGATCTTGCGCGCGAAAATCTTATTTTGCGCGAAGAAATGGACCTGTTTTGCGACGGACAAGTATTTTTGCGCGACGATTTGAAATTTTGCGCGACGGTTATTTGCGCGACGAATACAGAGGTTCGTCGCGCAAAAATTGTCTTCTTCATATACTGCCGTTGCAGAGGCAGAATGTGTTGAAAACACATTCGCCTCCTCTCTCCTCTCTCGCCTGCCTCTGGGAATTCAAGACGTTAAGTGGGTATGTATTTTTGTCGTTAGTTTAAAAGTATTAATGTAAATTCATACTAACGCTTTTAATTTTGTTCTCGTTAGGGATATTTGTAATTAGTGATTGGTGGAGAACGATTGTGAAGGTATTTTATTCGTTTTCTATTTTAAATATATTAAATTAATTACATTATGTTGAACTTAGTTTGGTATGTTTATATTTTTTTTTTGTGAAATTATATTCATATTATGTTGTTAAATTGCGCGTGACGTAGCACAATGTGTTGTGAAGTACGAAGTTAATTGAAATTAACTTCGTACTTTTATTTATATTTTTAGTAACACTTAGTTTCCGCTCGAGGTTAGTTGGATTTCGTGCATGGATGCGTAAAGCATGACTGCGGTCCAATTAATTCTTGAATTGTCCCATTATTTGGACAGTTTGGGAATGCATAGTTATGTCACGTATTGTACGGCTACAGGATTATGTTTCGATTGTGGAGATTTCGATGTTATCTCAGACGTTCTTCGGGTGGTACGTAGGTATTTATACCTACGGTACACCTCAAGAATCAGACGAGATGCTGCCGAAATTCATCCACGTCGAAACGTAATCTCATGTAGCCGTACATTGCGTGACATGACTATGCATTCCCGAATGGGATAGGGCCCTTACCGGAGGCATAAGGTGACGTTATGACTTCGTATGAAGTTGTTGTGATTGTTGTGTTGTGATTGTGGTTCCAGGAATTATGAGCAGGAGGTGGATACTGAACCCGAATAGATGCGCAGACGAATACTTGGATGGAATCGAGGATTTTATTGAGTTTGCACGTACACACAACCCAGGTGCAACTAGAATCCGTTGTCCTTGTAGGAGGTGTAACAACACGTTGTGGGAGACAATTGAAAATGTTGGATTTCATTTAGTAAGAAATGGAATGATTGAGACATATAGCATTTGGAACCTTCACGGGGAACAATTAGATCATGCTTCGTCTTCAAATGCCACAAGAGTGGACAATGTTGAACCTATTGTGGGTCCTAATGATCAAGTCATGGATATTATACACGATGTTTTTCCATTTGCATCGACCAACATCAATCAGGAAGGGGAAGATGACGTGCCTACACCAATAGACAGTGCAGAGTTCGAACAATATGAAAGACTGTTAAAAAATGCCAACCAAGAGTTATACCCGGGGTGCGAGAGCTTTTCCGTTCTCACGGCCATTGTGGAGCTAATGCAGGGAAAAATAAAGTATCGTATGTCGAACCAGTGTTTCGATTACTTTTTGGGAGTTTTCAAGAGAATGCTTCCGACGGACAATTGTTTGCCGAAAGACCATAGACACGCACAAAAAGTGTTGAATGGTCTTGGATTGGGTTATGAAAAAATTCACGCTTGCAAAAACAATTGTATTTTATTCTACAAAGAGTATGAAGCATTAAATACATGCCCTATATGCAATGAGTCGAGGTTCAAAATGACATCTCAGAATAGAACGACTAAGATCCCGCAAAAAGTCATGCGTTATCTGCCCCTAAAACCCAGGTTGCAGCGATTGTATATGTCGACGCATACTGCCACGGACATGAGATGGCATAAGGAAAAACGGGTAGACGACGATGTGATGCGGCATCCTGCAGATGGGGAGGCATGGAAAGACTTCGATCGAACGTTCCCCGAGTTTGCTGCTGATCCCCGAAATGTTAGATTGGGACTTGCCACTGACGGATTCAATCCGTTCGGGGTTCTAAACCAACACCACAGCACTTGGCCGATTTTTGTATTCCCATATAATTTGCCGCCTTGGAAATCAATGAAAAAAGAATACATGATGATGACCGTCTTGATAACTGAGGATCCTGGCAGGTCAATAGATGTTTACTTAAGGCCGCTGGTTGATGAACTGAAGGATTTATGGACAAACGGTGTGCGCACATACGAAAATCAATCGGGAAAATGTTCACTTTGCGGGCAGCGATTATGTGGATTGTGAATGATTTTCCCGCATATGCAATGGTTTCGGGTGGAGCACAAAGGGTTATATGGCATGTCATGTATGCAAGGAAGATGTAACTTCTGGTTGGCACGCTGGAAAAGTTTGTTACCTTGGTCATCGGAGATGGTTGCCATGGGACCACGAGTGGCGGGAAAAAGATAAAGAGTTCGATGGGAACACAGAGCATCGCCTCAGACCTAGAGAATGGTCTGGTGATGAGATCTTGGAACAGCTTAACCATTTGGATTTTGCTTCGTTCGGAAAACAGCTTAGTCGAACCGGACCTTCTACACATATGAACTGGACGCACAAGCCTATGTTTTTGAGCTCCCATATTGGTCGAAACTAAAATTGAGGCACAATCTAGACGTGATGCATGTTGAGAAAAATGTATTTGACACATTGGTGGGCACGATTCTAGATATCGAGGGCAAGACAAAGGATACGATCAAAGCTCGTCTTGATTTGGAAAGAATGGGCATACGAAGGGGTTTATGGATGAATAGGGACAGTGACAAAGCTATAAGGGATCTTGCATTTTTTTCTATGAAACCGAATGACAAAAAGGGATCTTGACACGAAGGGGTTTCCCGATGGGTATGCTTCTAATGTTGCACGTTGCGTGAATGTTGACGGGGGTAAATTTACTGGACTTAAAAGCCATGACTGCCATGTGTTTATGCAACGCCTACTTCCTGTGGGTATTCGACACCTATTGCCGGAAGATGTAGTCAAGCCAATCATGTTGTTGTGCAGATTTTTTCCCAATCGACGGCAAAAACATTGCGAAAGACAGACATGTTTCAGTTGCGCCATGATATTGTCCAAGTCTTATGCAAGTTTGAAATGATATTCCCTCGACTTTCTTCACAAGTATGATCCATGTGATGGTTCACTTGCCAGAAGAGGCATTGCTTGCTGGTCCTGTCAACTATCGGTGGATGTATCCAATAGAAAGGTATGTAATCCTTATCGTTTGTGTATGCATCATTATCACACGCTTGCGTATTTGTATCATATCGTTTTATTTTGGCAGGCTTCTTGGAGACCTGAAAAAAGTGTACGCAACAGGTATGGAAGGATCAATTATAGAGGCTTGGGTTCAATATGAGTCGCTTACTTTCTGTGGAATGTATTTAAAAGATGTGGAGACGGCTTTCAATCGTCCTCAGCGCAATAATGACGGAGGTATGAGAAATGAAAAACTTTCTGTTTTTGCCCAAAGTGCACGACCCTTTGGAGATCCTGGACGAGGAGAGTCGTTTTCTAGAAATGACATGGAGGTAGCGCATTGGTTCGTTCTGAACAATTGTGATGAGATAATGGCATATTTAGATGACCATGAAGAGATGATGAAACGAGAACATCCTTCACATTTGTATGCAAACAAACACCGTGAATTGTTTCCACAATGGTTTTTGGATTCTGTAAGTTATAAGTGTTTTGTATTTGACAAATATATATTGTAGTATTTAATTTTCTGAAACTAACGTGTGAATGTTTTTTTGTAATATTAGGTGAATAAATTGAAAGCATCGAATTCCCCCACTTACAGTGACGAGTTATATAACTTGGCGTTCGGCCCGATTCGCGTAGAATTGTTCTCGGGATGTCATGTTAACGGCATAAAATTTTTGGGGACTACACGAGATGACAAGTTGTGTACACAAAACAGCGGTGTTCATGTCCCAGGTGGAGGGGAAAGTACGGACATTGATTTCTATGGCAAACTCACAACTGTCGTGCAATTGCTTTACAAAGACCGATACCAAGTGATCATGTTTAAGTGTCGATGGTTTGATACCAACCCAAATAGGGCGGGAAGTGTTAAAATCGACCATGGCGTACTATCATTGAACATCAACAGAACTTGGTATGATGATGACCCTTACATTTTGGCAAACATGGCAACACAGATTGTGTATATAGATGACCCTAAAGCCAGGTACGGTTGGAAAGTTGTTCAGAAGATGGATCATAGGAACGTGTATGCTATACCAGAACTAGACCCTACTGACAACGACGTCGACAACGTGGCTGATCAACGTTTAGAATCTTCAATGGAGAATGATGCGGAAACACTTCGAGATACAAATGTTATACAAGAACCGTTTCAAATACAAGGAGTGTCTTCAATCGAAATACCGATTCAATCAATTACAATTGACCTCGGTAATCTTCCGCGATACGATTGTGCAGTGGGCCCGAACAACGACGGTGATGTAGTTATAGAGGAGGAGGAGGAGGAGGAGGAGGAGGAGGAGGATTGGGAGACAGAAAGTGATGGTAGCGATGATAACGAAAGTTATTATAGTTCAGATGATGAATAATGCATGTTGTAATTTTATTATGTTACTGTACAAATTTTGTGTAATACAAATGTTTGAATATACCAGTGCTTGTTATATCCAAACCTTATAAAAGTGGAGAAATGAAACATTGTTAAATAAATTGAGCTATACAAAAAAAATGAGATTATACAAATGTTTGACCAAACATTATTTAACAATGAAATTAATAAATAATCTCACATAAGGGGTAAAATATATGAATGTTTATTTTTTGGGGGTAAAATATTGATTACATATATTTATACATTTATATAGATACAAAAAAACGATTGGAGAGAAAAAATATAAAACACTTTGCGCGACGAACCAAAGAAAAATGTCGCAAGAACTGTGCGCGACGAAAATTATCGTCGCGCAATTGTTAAACTGTACATTGCGCGACTAACAACAATTTCGTCGCGCAACGTAGCGAACCCTTCTGCGGAAATTAGTTTATCCGCCAATATTTCAATATTTTTGCGCGACGACAATAGTATGTCCGTCGCGCAATCAAAGATATTCACAACTTGCGCGACGATTTACTTTGAGTCGTCGCGCAAGTTAGTGAAAATTTGGCGGAAATCAGGTGATGAGCAAATTTCACATATTGCGCGACGATTACAATTTTAGTTGCGCAAGTTATTTTAAACGAACTTGCGGGACGGTTATATTCAAATCGTCGAGCAAGTTTGTTGAAATTTGGGCGGAATTTAGGTTACCGCCCAAATTTCACATATTGCGCGACGAGTTTTAATGTTTTAGTCGCGCAAGTTATTTTTAATCGAACTTGCGCGACGATTCACTTAAAATCGTCACGCAAGTTAGTTTTGGGCTGAATTTAGGTTATCGCCCAAATTTCACATATTGCGCGACGATTTTGAATGTTTTAGTCGCGCAAGTTATTTTTAATCGAACTTGCGCGACGAATCTATTGAATTTGTCGTGCAAGTTTGTTGAAAATTGGGCGGAATTTAGGTAATCCGCCCAAATTTCACATATTGCGCGACGATTTTAAGTTTTTCGTCGCGCAAGTTATTTTTAATCGACCTTGCGCGACGAAATTTATTATTCGTCGCGCAAGATCGATTTATTTTGCGTAATCATCGCGATGCACTCCTTTCTTCTTGATTCTCTGTGTCTCTCTCTCCAGCCTCACCTCCGTCTCTGTGTCTCTCTCTCCACCCTCACCTCCGCCCTACGGTCTCTCTCTCTCTCTGCCCTACCGTCTCTCTCTCTCTCCACCCTCACCCCCGCCGTCCACGCCCGGAATCCGCCGGAAAAGCCTCGCTTTTGGCCGAATCTTCGCCGGCCTTGTTCTCTCTCCTCCGCCACCAAATCCAACGCTTGAGGTATGGTTTCTGGACTATTTTTCGTGCTCTAGCTGATTGTTGGGTAGGATTTTATTAATTGTTGCAATATGTGTCTTGAATTGAGAACCCTAGGTTTTGGCCGGTTTTTGAATTCAAATTCCGGCCACTTCCGGCCATTTTTCGGGTTAGGTCCGAGAACAAAGTGGCTCCAATTGATGGTATGAACCTAGGGTAGGAACCTTGTCCCTTAGTTTTTAGAATTTTTCGCGATTGTTATCGCTTTGGACGCCCACGCGTGTGGTGGCGCGTGGGTTACTGTAGCAGTGGGCATTATGTCCCGTACAATCCCCTAGTTGTCACGAGCGCATAGGTGTGCTGGGATTTGAATTTGCTTACCGTTTGAGGCTCGAACGGATTTCGCCTATTGTGCGATTTCCGGGTTTGATATGTTCGGACCGTTGGATCGAACTCAAACTCACGTATGTTGTACCTTGTGTTTCTAGGATGGTGTAGGATTCGACGGATCATGGTTCGAGCCCCGGATACTCGAAATCACAAACCCTAGGTCAAACCGTGCTTTTAATTAAGGCAAAATAGTCTTTTTTATTAAAACAAAAAAAGTATTTTTATATTTAGAAAAGTAAGGATTATTTTTATTTATTTTTAGTGATAGGGATTATTTTTATTTTGATTATTTTTGGTTTTTTTAAATATAAAAATACTTTTTTTGTTTTAATGCAAAAGACTATTTTGTCCCTGTATTTAACATAAATTGAAATACTCTTTGTATGTGTATTAATTAAGTTTTGCAGATGTCAAACCTTATTCGAAGGCGTAAGGCGGCGACGACTTCACATGGTTTGCCTCCTCGGCTCAGACGTCATCTCACGCCATCGCTTCCAAAGCACTCATGGACCACTTGCCGGTGGGTCCCGGGGTTGCGGGGGCTGCGTCATCTGATTCATCGGTGGCGCAGCCTGTTAGTGCCAGCGTCGCCACCGTCCCGCCGGCACCACCGACACCACATCGGCCGACGCCATCGGGGCGTCGGGTCACAAACAGTATAGATTTCCTTTCACTTAATTTTTGTTTTTTGTATTTTATAGTTAACTTTGTTATTTATGTAACGATAATTTCGTATTTCTTTGCAGCCAAGAAGAACACCCGTGGGCCGTGTCGGCGATTGAAGACGGCGAAGGTCACCGGGTGACCAACGATCGTATCAACATTGGATACGACGAGCGGCATCGGGCTGCACCGACGGCGGAGTTGCACAGACTCATTGGCCCATGACATTGGGTGCGTCGTTCGGACCCATTGCCCGATGCAATGGAAGTCTTGGAAGGTCATGCCTGAGGAGATCAAGACGGAGGTGCGCGGCCGATTGTCGGTATGTTTTCTCCATTTTAATTCTTTTTCTTACAAACTTTATATATTTATATTATTTAATGTATGTAATTTATTAATTGTAGACGAACTATAACTTAGAGGACCTCGACGACGAGTTGTTGGCGTACGTCAACAGACTCTTCGGTGAGAGGTACAAGCAGTGGAAGAGCGACTTGCACCACCATTTTGAGGCGTTTGATGATCCGCAAGTCGCTCTTCAGGAGGGTTGCCCGAAGGAGCTTGAGGGGCGGGAGGATAGTTGGGAGTGGCTCTGCTCTCAATTTGATCGGCCGATTTTGTGGTATTTAGCACAATAGTAATTTAAAAATTATTATATATTTCATACTAATGTTTATTTAATTTTTATATTTCATTCCAATTTCAACTAATATGTTTATTTTTTGTATAACAGAATAAAGCCAAAGCCAATAAGGGCAATAGGAAGAAGAAGACCCTTCTCCACCATTCAGGTTCCAGACCATTCTCATATAGGATGGATGCACGGCGCGGTAATAATAAAATAGTTTATGACTAATTTTTAATATGTCATTAATATTAATTCATTTTTCGTACTAATATTTTTCTTCTCTTGTTCAATTTAGGGAGGGTCCAAATTCCCGAGAGATCGACGTGTTTGGCGACGTTTATGTTCGACCTGGGAATGAGTTGGCCGAGTCCCTTCATGTAAGTATTCTTTAATTTTAATTAGTATGTTACGCATTCAAGTTTTAGGGTTATTATATGAATGTTTTAATTTATATTTTATGTTGTGTTGAGCAGACGACGATGGTAGAGAGGAGTCGGTTGGTTCTTCAGAGTCCGCCTCCCAACTTCCTCCCGATACTCGATCGAGTCTGTGGATCCTCCACAGGATGCCGGGTTTCAGATCTTGACGGAGACGTTGGATCGAGACCCTTGGGAAGAGGCCGGGGACATATTGTCGAGGGATGGGGAATGCCGTGGAGGGAACCTAGACCCGTTCATCATCGCGATCAAACGATCGGTGATCGCTTTGGCTCGGTGGCCGAGCTTCGTGGTCGATGTCCGTGATTATGGAGTCCTCGCGCGATCCGGCATTCCAATCCCGCAATTCCACTGCGTCGACCTCCGAGCCTGTCCACCCCGAGCATGGCCACCAGACCTCTGCCCCTGTGGAAAATGTCCAGACCTCTCACCGCATCTCCCTGACGACCGAGTAGATTTTGGAAGTTTATTCGATTAGTTTTTAGTTTTTACTTTCATAATTCTATTTTAAAACATATCTTTTGTAGGATACATTTATATTATTTTATATAATATTTTGTTTTCTTAATTATATTTTTATTGCAATTTCATTTTATTACAAAAAAAAAAAAAAAACCAAATTTATTTTTAAAAAAATAAAAAAAAGCGAAAAAAATTTAAATAATATATATTTTACTTTGCGCGACGAACAGTTTTCGTCGCGCAAAGTTTTGGATCGTAATTGCGCGACGATGTATATTCGTCGCGCAAAAATTTTGTCATACGAATTGCGCGACGGAATTATTTCGTCGCGCATATATATTCGTCGCTCAAAGATATGTGGGACGAACTTTTTTCTGTCGCGGAAAGATAGTTGCGCGACGAAACGTTTTCGTCGCGCAAATATCTGTGGGACGAAATTGTTTTCGTCGCGTAAATATTTGTGAGACGAACCTTTGTGTCGTCCCTTAATCTTTTGTGCAACGAAGTTTTACCGTCGCGTCTTTGTGCGCGACAAATGATAAAATGTTGGTCGCGCAATGTCTTTCTTCACGCACTTCGCGCGACGGAATACGCGTGACGAAATTTTTGTCGCGCTAAAATTTGTGCGACTGAAAGTAACTTTGCGTGACGAAATTCCCTTCGTCGCGCAAATCATAAAATGTAGTAGTGATGTGTTTTGGTATTATATAATATGAAATTCATAATACCAAAATACATGTTAGTTTGGTATTTTGATCATAACTGCTTCGTTGGTGCTAGGGTATGCCATTTCCTTTTTGAAGAGCAAGTTCAAGTGGGATGAAATTAGTTATTTTGAAAGTAGATCCCAAATACTTGTAAATATATATTTAGTTACCAGTGGTATTTTGGGAGGTTTAATCTTCCATATGTGTAAATTGTAATAAAAATTATTAAATCAAAGCCAATATGTTTATGAAATATTTACTGTACTGGAAGAAATTGAAATGAAAGTCAATATCTTTATTAAATTGTTTATTGAATTATAATGAAATTGCAATGAAGACCAGACATAAAAAAAACAATATTTTTATTAATTAATTATTGGAAAATGAAAAGTAAGAAATATACAAATAGAAGTTGTATTTTTTTTTAATAAATCTAATACACAAATATAGATTTAAGTAACGAAAATATATTGTCAATTTGTTGAATTTGATGGGCCCCATTGTACTTAAATGCTATTGAGAGTCCAAATACATAATACAACAAGAAAAAAACCAACTAGTCCAAACACATAATATGATCAGAAATATACCAACCAGTCGAAACATCTCATGCTGTACATGCTGTTGATTGGATAGATGACGGGCATATTATGCCTTTGGCAAAGCACCATATATAAATATGGCGGGTCTCTCTGGCTATGATTAATTCTTTCTAAGATTTACACTCCCAACATCATTAATCTCAGCTTGTGAGGGATGATCGATTCTTGTTGTAGTCGTGTATTTGTGTTGTAAGTTGTGATCACAAGAAAGAGGCTGTAATTTTCTTTTCTTCTTTGCTCATAAGGTACAGAACAGTGTGTTCCTTTCTAAAATCCAAAGAAAAGATGGCGGAGAAGGTGATGGTGAGCATAAGGGAGTCAACAATGGTGAGGCCAGCCGAGGAGTCCACGCCTCGGGGCTCCCTGTGGCTCTCCAATTCAGACCTAGCGTTCCCACCCTTTCACACATCCAGTGTTTACTTTTACAGACCAAGTGGTGAGTACAACTTTTTTGACAAGGGAGTGCTCAAGCAGGCCCTCGGGAAGGCCCTTGTGCCCTTCTACCCCATGGCCGGTCGCTTCAAGCTCAACGACCAGAACGGCCGTGTGGAGATTGATTGCAATGCGGAGGGAGTGGTCTTTGTTGTAGCGGAGAGCAGCTCTGCTGTTGATGATTTTGGTGATTTTGCTCCTAGTCCCGATTTCCTGACATTAATACCCAAAATTGATTACTCTGGTGGGATATCCTCATATCCGATTTTGGTGTTACAGGTATTTAGTAATTATCATCCAAGGTTTCATTTTAAATTTTGTGATTTTTGTCAAATAAATGTGTATTTTGTTTAGGTACATTCTCATGGATGGTGTTCATTTTATGCTGTAGAGATACTTGATTCTCTATTTATATGAAAAATAGATCTGGAGGCAGACGGGTAGGTGCTGCTGAGTGCAGAGGCGGACCCAGCTCACGCCCAGTATGGGCAATGGCCCACACTCAACTTTTTTTACTCACCTATATATACAGTTAACAGTTGTTGTTTGGCTGCCAATGGGTCTTTACCATGATGGTAAGCTTGTTAGCCTCCAGCCCAGAGGGCTGAGGTTCGAAACCCCCCCATGACACCAATTAGTAATTTTGTTGTAAATTCCCATCCCCATATCGATGTAACTCCAATAAAAAGCCAATTGTTGTTTGGCTCACTTGCCTACTCCCCCTCTTTTTTTGGTCTGGGTATACTCGCCCATTTTATGAGACTACTTGTTCAACTTTTTGAAAAATAGACCAATGCTAAGTTGCCAACAAAGCAACCAATGGCTACAGTTTGAATCTTTTGACCAACAGCATGAGGCTTGGTCTGAGTTTATATTTTTTTTTACGAATGAGGCATGTTTTTTAATAAAAAAAAATCAAGAGAACAATCAAATTTTTATACAAAATATATAAGATTTTCAAATTTTGTCTAAATTTTGAAAAATGCACAAGCAAGGCGTGTTTCTTCCTTCAGTCTTTCCTCTTGTTCCTTTATATTTCTATTACCAATTCTTCTTCCTCCTTCTTTCCTTCTCTCCTCTGTCTTTTTTTTTTCGACTTTGTGTTGTTTTTAGGCCATTTTGGCTGGAAATGCACATGCAAATTTTTTTTTTTGCCCCTATTTATAGCCCACACTACCCAAATTTTCTGGGTCCGCCACTGCTGAGTGTGCTCTATTTATATTGTTGGTTGTTGAAATAAGTAAATGAGGCAATGACAGGGCTGAGAGATACTTGGTTCTCAAACCAACAACGAGTGAGAATTTATTGTTCCTTACTTCAGATCTGGTTTTCCCTTTTCTTTCTAGTTTAAAAACTATATATCGAAAGTCGGGACTCGGGACGGAAGATGGAATTATTTACCAGTTTTGGAGGTACGTTGTGCAAGTTTACTATATGACGTAATTAGGTGGTTTTGATCTTTTCTTCTTAGAACGCCGAACTCATGATGATTAGAGTAAACATGCACACCTTCTCAGATGGGAAATTTTTAACTCAACTAACTGAAAATAGGGAATTCTTCAACATGGGAAAATTTACGTGTACATATAATATATATTGTTAATGACATGTCATCTCGTATTGATCACCGGTGATCTACTGTTTTGGTTTCCTAGCTTTCCACTACTTACTTTATGTTGCAATTCATATCTAGAAGATCTTTTAGTTACTTCTGTATCACATTTCTTGTTTACACGTGATTAGGTTAACCCACTTGTACCTATATATAGTGGCGGTCCTACAGTCAGGGCAAACAATTGAACTTCTTATTCTTAGCTCAGCATTAGATCCTCATAATTCCTTCAAGTCATTCAATACTGAGCATGTATGTAAAGATTTCCAAGTGACTTGAAAGCTTTAGAAATTGAGTTGAGGTATTTTCAAAATGATATGCATCGCCTTCCCTACTTTAAGGAAATCACCACTCTTCCTCAGTTATGTCAACAATTGGTGGAAACAACTTTGGTAGAAAACTACCATTTGCTTTACAGGTTGATTCGGTTGGTGTTGACTCTTCCTGTTTTTACAGCAACAACGGAACAAGCTTTTTCATGTATGAGAATTATCAAGAATAGACTTCGGAGCACCATAGCTGATGAATTCCTTGCTGATTGCATGATCCTCCACATTGAAAGAGAGTTTGCTAATAGTATCGATAATACATAGATAATTGAAGAATTTAAGATTTCTAAGCCTCGTAGGGTAAAGTTTAAGATTTAAATAGTTTAGTTGTGTTGCATTGCATTTTTTTTTTTTTTTTTTTTGTTAAGCTTTTATTTATATATAGAGATGCATATTTGAGGTAAGGCCCGTTACGTCCCTCCCGACTAGGTGTATCTTTTTATTTTTATGAATGAAATTCAGTCGTGCCCTCAAGTTTTTAAGGTAAATTTCGCCTACTTGACTTTTGAATCCTGAATCCGCCACTGCCTATATATATATATATATATATATATATCATATACTGTATCAATGAGATTATCAAATTCACCTTTTCTACACATACATACAAATGTTGTTCTGGATTTTAATGTCTACATCATATATATATGCAAATGCAGATCACATACTTCAAATGCGGTGGAGTGTCACTTGGTGTTGGCATGGAACACCGCGTTGCAGATGGAGTTTCTGGTCTCCACTTTATAAATACATGGTCTGATATTGCTCGTGGTGATCTCTCAAATATTAAACCGCCCTTCCTGGACAGGACATTACTTCGTGCCCGAGACCCACCTCAGCCTGCATTCCACCACATTGAATACCAACCTTCTCCACAAATGAAACCTTCTGATAATCTGAAAAGTACAAGTAATATTACTACGTCCATTTTTAAATTGACGCGGGAGCAGCTCAACATCGTGAAAGACAAGTCCAAGGAAGATGGCGGGAATACAATCAACTATAGCTCATTTGAGATGTTGGCAGGTCATATTTGGAGATGTGCTTGCAAGGCACGTAAACTTCCGGATGATCAAGACACCAAACTACTAATTGCCACCGATGCACGGTCCAGATTGCAACCCCCACTCCCACCTCATTTCTTTGGCAATGCTGTTTTCAGAACCACACCAATTGCTGCTGCAGGGGATCTCCAATCGAAGCCAACATGGTATGCTACAAGCTTTGTTCATGATGCTTTGGTGCGGATGGACGATGATTATTTTAGATCAGTCCTTGACTATCTTGAGCTTCATCATCCTTGTCTTTCTGAACTTATTACGGGGCCTCCGTCGATTTGTTGCCCAAATCTTCGCATAAACAGTTGGGCTAGGCTGCCGATTCATGATGCCGATTTTGGGTGGGGTCGACCCATTTTCATGGGGCCTGGTGCAATTCCATTTGATGGGATGTCTTTCTTGTTACCAAGTGCAACAAATGATGGGAGTTTATCACTGGTCATTTCTCTGAAATCCGAGGACATGAAATCATTTTCCAAGTTGTTGTATGACATATAATTAAGGAAATGAGACCATTGGAGAAATTTGGTCATGTTCGGTTTGAAACGCTGTCCTCTTCTTCACCTCTACGGTTGTTCAAATTTGAAGTTGTGTATTGGTTTGTACACGTTGCTTGATTGAGTATTGCAAGCTTTGTTTCAAAAGCCAGAATGTATTGGTGCATGTGGTGGACTTCCTGTCCACCATGCTTGCTGTGTTTTATTGTGATTCTTAATTTTCTCTTTCTCATCAAATAAAAAGAATTCTGAATTTTATATCAATTCTGGTTTTGTTAAATTAAGTTTCCTGTATATTCTTGTCATGAGTTTCTGATATTGTAATTCTCCTTCACATATACTTCGTGAGAGAAATTAAGAAGTTGTGCTTTTGTGACAGGACACGACTCGAATTCCACCCCGAAACTCGAGCCAGACTCTACTGGTTTGCCGACATCATCGCGATGCCGGGCCCACATACTAACAGAAACCCTCTTCCCGAAACAAAAAAGAAAGGGGTCAAGACTTTTGCCAAAAAACGGGCAGAGTCTCCCCTGAAACGTTAACAAACCCAAAAGTTTAACCTGATAATATACAACATAATATGTATACACCAACTGTCACCATGCAATACAAATACATCCTAGGCCTCTGGCCATCAAATTCAACCCTAAGGCAATACAGAGCATATCTAGAGTACTCAGAAGTAAAGTGACAGAATAACCGTTTACAGACAAGGACAAGTGTCCTACATCAGGTCGAAAGCTCGAGAAGAGAGTCACCCAGCCGGACCGATCAGACGCTACGACTACGGCCTGGAGGGCGCAAAACAGAAAGAGTGTGAGTGGACAAAAATAAGGTTTTAGTAGTTCAAACCAATGTACTAACCCCACCGTTTCAAAAACAGTGCAAACCATGCATATGAAATCCTTTATATACGTAGTCATTCAAATCCCAATAGTTGCAATATAATAACACCATAACAATGTTTCCCATTCTTTCCCACTCACAGACAACCACATGCCTGAGGGCAATACAAGCAAGGAAGGATCCTTACTAACAGAAATACGAATACGAAGGTACTAACACACGCGTATAGGTATAGTATAACCAAAACATCGAACACAAGTACCAGGGGAAAACAATCCAACGGGGGATCATTTGACTGGACACCGAGACAGCATTCCTGATGTGACTCGTGCCCAGGATTTAACTAGACACTGGATCAGCATCACAATGGCCTTGTGCCCAGGGTCAAGCCGTCCAATGTGGGACTAAACTCACAGGCCTATATGGTAAAAAATTCCCAACCATAACTCCGAAATATGTCCTACGCGCGCAGACTACCCAATCAAGGATCTACAGCTACACCTCGTTAAGGTATGCACCGGATCGAATCATACCTAATCCAGGTAACCGTATCATAAGAACAGGGGAAGGTACATACAGGGGTGCCCACCGCACTCCACTCAACACAACTCAATATTCACATAATCAATCACATGTACCCAAACCCCAAATCATCAGACACTAGGACATATAAAAGTCCAATAATCCATTAATATCACATATACCCAATATAAGGACATCACCGTCCCAAACATACAATTCTATAGTTAAAATAGACATAAGCGTCAAATGACGGTGTAACAATCCATGAACCATTAAAATGTCATAATCAAACCGTATTCAAAACCCAAGTCAAGAAAACGTCAAATCAAACCCCAAATAAAACATACACTCCAAAACATAGTATAGGTACTATCCCTTTAAAAATATAAAGTCCAAACCCCGAACGTATTATTCAAAATATATATATATATATATATATATATATAAAGCATAACTATCCTTTAAAATACAATAACTCAAACTCAAGCATTCGAAATTCCCACGTATCACTGACATCCCTTAAATTCATACTTTAAAACAACATAAATAGTTATTCATTAAAATATAACCGAAAGTCCAATCCCATATACATATATGTCCCAAAACTCCATATCAAAGTAGATATACATAATTATATTCAAAGTAGATATATATAATTATATTCAAAGCATATATATATATAATCAAAGTATAAGTAATTATAATTCATAAGGTTTAAACATCAAAACCGAATACGTAATCAACCGGACTATACTAACGTCCAAATCTTACCTACCAAATACTCATTTCAAAGTATAGGTATAAGTTTCTCAAAAAGATATAAAGTATAAATTCCAAAGGCTTAAAGTATAACGCACGACATTCGTAATGATAAAATATTAAAGTCCGAAACTCAACAAAACCATAAACTCAATTATTAAATATAAACCCAAGGAAAATCCATCAAATTCCCACCGTACCCAAAATCCGTACGTAAATGCTACCGGACGCTTGACTCGTCCCAAAATCATACTTAAATATATTTATACTAATAAGATATAGCCAACAGGGCCCCACAAATAAATCGTCAACCCAAATCAAGTATAAAACTCAAATATCAATTCAACCATAATAAACCCATCAACGGTCAAATCAAGATTTAAAACAATATTTAAATCTCATTTATATGCATATCATTCAATCAATCAAATCTTGTTCTTTTGAAAACAAAGTCCACTCACTGTTGGTCCCACGCTGCCCAACCCCAACTGGGTCCCGCCTGAGGATCACGAGAAGCTTGAGAACCTAATTCAAGAATACGAGGATTAAGATTAACAACTGGACCGAAGCGATAACCTTAAAAGTCAACCCTAACTAATCCCGACTCAAGTGTACAAATACGTCGTACGAAGAATTCTAAGGTCAACGACGTTCGTTAGAAGACAAACCGACCTCGGGAGACGCTCGATCAACCCTGGTCAAACTTGGTCAAACTTTACCCGAATAGGTCAAATCGGACCCATGGGCCCACGACCTCCAAACTTAGATCCGAAAGTTCATACAAGTTCACTACGGCTTATAGAACATGTCCTGAAAGTTTGGTCTCGATCGGAAGGTCGGATCGCTCACTATCGCACGATCGGACGGTTTTCGATTAAATCAAACTTGAAGTCAATGATCCGGAGCATCCGGGACTCCGAATCACGATCCGTCAAATCCTGTACGTTCCTAGAAATACGAGGCACAACATACGTGAATTCAAACTCGATCCAACAGTCCGAACACATCAAACCCACACAACGCATAATAGGCGTACGTTGGTTCGAGGTCCAAACGACGTCCAAATCGGAATCCGAACATACGCACGCGCTCGTGATGACACGAGGATTGCAACGGAACACTAAACCACCGCCACACCCCAGCCCACACGCCGCCACACGGGCCACCGTGGGTTTGGGTATGTTGAGCAATTCCGGCCAACCAAAAATCTTCGAGTCTTCGACCAACCCACCTACCCCTAGGATCAGCACCTCCCTAGAAGTCCAAAACTGGGCTGAACTGATAGAGAACCGACCGGGAAAGCCGCTAGATCACGGCCAAACCACCTAGGGTTTTGGCCGGATCTGAGCTCATTGGAACGGCGACTACGCCGCCAAATATTGTCGCGCAACCCAAGAAAGAGAGAGAGAGAGGATGGAGGGCTACCTGTTCGTAGCGGAGCCGTGGCCTGGTGTCACCGGAATCGTCGCCGGCGAGAACAGCAGTTCGAGCCGATTCTTCCCTTCGATCCCATCGACGAACAGAGCCAAAATCGTGCCTGGAAACTATATGGGTTTTGTAGAGGAGAGAGAGCTGAGAATTTTGAGTGCCGGATCGAAGCTCGTCGTGGCCGGAAACGACCGGAAATGGTGCCGGACGCGACTGTGTGAAACCAGAGAGAGAAATGAGGAGAGAGAAGGTGTTTCTGGGTTCTGATTGGCCAATCTGATTTTTATATTATTTTATTCAAAATTTGAAATGTCTAAAATACCCCTCACGCTCCCGACCTCGTATCGAAACGCGCCTCCCGTCAACAGACTCGTTTCGACGAGACGAACGCAATGGCGCAACCCATTTCGCCAAATTCCATCCTGAAAATATAGTTGACCAAAAAGCCCTTTAATTATTAAATTCCAAAAATTCTTATTTTAATTCCTTTTATTTCATTTTAATTACTCAAATTAACCAACACAATTATTTAATTCATTTTCTTGTATTTTTAGGTCAGGGATGTCACATTTTGTGAGTTGTAGCTAAGGCCACATCCTTCTATTATTAGAAAGTTGTGCTACACATGTATATCTTTGTGATCTTGTTGTTATTTGGACTTTACGAAGGGTCAGGGATGGATTCAGGATTTTAATATGGACTGAGCTGGATTTACCTTAAAACTCGACGGCACGAGCGAATTTTATTAATAACAAAAACAAATGATACATCTAGTTAGGGAGGATATAATGAGCCATATACCCCTCAAAATGTATCTAATACATAAAAGAAAATAATAAATAAACATGCAATACAAATACAAAATAAAACTATTTAAGTTGCACCATTCGAGTCTTTAAAAAATTTAAATCATTAATGATTCATTCAGTATCAGCTAAATTTTTTATTTTATTTTGGTTGTGTGTAAATACTACATCACATTTTAAAAATAATAAAAAAAAAATCTGTATGGACTATAGCCCATATAGCCCCCACCATAGATTCATGCTTGGTGTATGTTCCGTTCATTTTTAACATTAAATTCCCTCTCAAAGTTTAAAAAACAGAATATGGTAAGACTTTTATGTCATATATACTACAATCTGGTTTAACTTATGAGTTTTGCTTTAATGTAAGAGCAGTCGTAGTGTAACTTCCAATATTGAGACCTTAAAATGCCTTACACACACAGGTCGCTCTCTTGCTAGCGAGGAGAGCCGAGCGAAATATTAGGGTTTGGTTTTCTTCCACGCCGAGTCGCTGCTATCACTCATTGCTTTGTTTCCGGGGTGCTAGTCTTGTTGTTGTCTCTCTCATATCCTAGGTGTTGGTTTCCTTCGTGTATTGTCTTGTTCCCTTTGACTTCGCGGTGCTACTAGTTCGCCCCAATGATTTGCGCTGCTCCCTCTCCGCCACTTTGTTGCTTCGGTCTGTTGATTTTGGGTTCTCTCTGTCGTTCTATTTCTCCTCGGTGCGTCTACGTTTCTAGTGGTTGCCTTGGTGTGGTGGTTTCGTCGGGTTTGTTCCCGCTATTGTGCTTACAGTTTCTTGGTCCTCGGCGGTCACGGGGCCACTTGTTTCATTGGGATTAGCAGTCAATGTAACATCCCCGACCCAATTTAATTGTTTTATCAAATTTATTTCTATTTTTGAATTTACAATTTTGCCCTTAAGGGTAGGGTCACTTTAGTCACTTTTCTATCCGGAAGGATTTTGGGGAATTGAGTGGCACAGTTTCGTAGAGCTCACCATACGAGTTCGTAGACAGGCGGCACGCTCAATTCCGAGTTGTAACGAGCCCGTAAAGGTCATAAAACTGATCAGATGTTGGAGGACAGTCTATTCTTGGTGCATATGACAATTGGTCAGATGTTGGAGGACTGTAAGGCTTTACTTTTGAATTTAGCTATGTTTCTGTTCATTTTGTTTTTCGAGTCGAGAGGCCAATCTTGTGGCCATAGACTAGCACGATTTGCTTCGTCTCTTAATAATGTATCAACATGGCATTGAGGCGCCCCCGAATATCATTCAAGATCTTTTGTAAGTTTGCTTCGATTCAATTAGGAGACATATTCTCCTAATTGATTACTGTATATATTTCCTTGTAAAGTTCTCATGTAAACTCCTTTATATACCTCCTTATGGAAAAGAATACAACTTAACCTAAAATATTCAAACCATATTCATATTTTAGCACGAATATCATTCAAGATCTTTTGTAAATTTGCCTCGATTCAATGAGATTGTATCTTAACAAAAATATTTTTTTTTTCTAAAACGTGATTGTTATTCAGAGATCATTCATAGAAAAATATATATTTTCTGTTTTCGGGTCAAATGAGATTCCATCCGTTTTCGATTTTGGTACCCAACAAAAATTTTTTCAACGATCCAAACCATCGATCTATTTTTCAAGTTTTCATTCATAAATCATCCTTGCAAAAAATCAGATACAATCTCGAAGCAATTTGAGGTATCAAAAAGTAGCAAATCAAATGAAGGAAGAGAAAAGTAATAGAACAAAAGAGGACAAAAATCCTCTAATTGCTGCAAATATTCGTGAACCCATTTACCTCCAGAAGCTGAGTCTAGAAGATTCAAATAAGTACAATGAAAAAGTGGGAAGGAAGAAACCACAAAAAACAGGAAAAAGTAATTAAAATGAATTCTGCAGATTAAAAGAAATAGCAAGGGTATTGCAGTAAATTATGCAGAAAGCCTTTCCTAAATCAAACAAGACCAAAACCGAAAACAGATGGAAAACAAGTCAACCACAGAGCCATTATGTAAACATAATGAAGACCCTGAGTTGCTCCAAGTTTTCTAAAACCTGTTTACCTTCAGAGTCTAGAAGACGATTCAAACAAGGCAACAGATTTAAATCCTCTAAACTTGCAACTTGTGGTGCATGGAATTAGGACTAAACAAACTTAGGACAGAAGCCCAAATCAGATGTATAAATTTCCTTTTACTGAACAAGTAGTGAGTTCAAGATCTTATGTGATCATTTTTGTCTTTGCACCTTTCCTTCCACTTAACTCCCATCCATCAAATCAGATGTATAAAATTCTTGTTTGACAAGAATGATCAACAAATCAACGAAGGAGAAAAACAATCAGGTATAGGGAGGCCGCGACAAACTTGGAAAATTAGGACATAAGCAACGAAAGGAAATTTGCGTGCTACAATTCCATAATGAGGAAAAACCATAATAGATACAGCTTGCCCCTCAGTTGCTGTAATATTAGGAGGATCAATAAAAGTACACATATATTTCGATAAAAACTTGAATCAGTTTGTACACTTCTGTGCTTATAGACTGGACATGATTAATTTGAAGTGATTCACATTACAAACAAAAAAGGAATACAACAACAAACAACCTAGTAGGCTTTGTACTTGAGTTATCACATCAAATTTCACCACTCCAGTTGGAATACCAAAATCCGCGGGAGGATGCCTTCATTGAACAATGGCAGAGTTTGCATGGTAATCTGCGCTTGGTTTGAAGCAACAGACACCAGATACATGGCCCAAAAATGAGTGAACCACCTTAACCTTGGTATGACCCTCTTTTGATGGTTGTGGTGGCGCCACGAATGGATGAGACAAGAACCTTTCCGCTGTTAATCTTTCCTTGGACTTCATGGCGAGGCAACTCTTGGGAAAACCCCTGGCCACATCTGAGATTCCAGTCGGAATTTTGCAAGTACGTAGATGATCAAACATCAACATGTCATGGAGATTGTTAGGATTGTA
Source organism: Prunus padus (assembly GCA_024362665.1). Taxonomy (NCBI): domain Eukaryota; kingdom Viridiplantae; phylum Streptophyta; class Magnoliopsida; order Rosales; family Rosaceae; genus Prunus; species Prunus padus. The sequence continues at coordinate 18,523,482 of JANFAM010000010.1, read as the reverse complement.
ACCAGGCTTCAAATCACAGGGAGACTTGCCGGTTAGCATCTCAAACACAATACAACTAAGAGACCAAATATCTGAGGAGTGGTCTTGTTTGTTATAATAAAAGCCTGTGGGGACAGATACCTAGGCGTGCTTCTCCATCGGCTGTAATTCTCCTTGGTTTTCTTAGCCAATCCGAAATCTGCAATCTTGGCTACAAAACTAGTACCACCCGAACTAGTGGTAGTGATAGGCACAAGCAGAATGTTGTCCGGTTTCAAACCACAGTGATCATAGTCACACTTGTGAATCCCTTCAAGAATTGATCTTGTGTATCTTCTAATATCATATTCAGGTAATTTATGACATTTAGAAACTGTCACATGCGGTATTAAATTATCTTGTATTATTGTGAAACTGTCAATATTAAATTAGTCATATACACAAATACAAGATTAATTATCAAAATAAGCAACTATACATGAATTAATTGCAATGCTGGTGTAGGAATATGGCCCTTCACAGCGTACGTGGTACATTTGAATACGTGAAGGCAGGGCAGGGCAGGGCAGGGCAGGGCGCAAGATTGGATTTGCAGCTAAGGGAAATTTTATTTTATTTTATTTTTATTTTTAACTTCCACTGAATTTTCTTAGAAACTTTCTGTTACTGTGTGGAGTCGCTAATTGACAAACATATTCAAGTGTTTGGAATTCTGATCGTAGCCAAATTGATGGTCTTCTGGTGATGCTCTTGCTTCTCTTCTTTAGAATTATGATCGTAGCCAAATTCTCTTCTTTAGAATTATTATCGTAGCCAAATTGATAATAGTGGTGGACGAATTTATCTTTCGTGATTTACTTAGTAAGTTCGATTAAACTTTTCAAATTGGTGCTGCTGTTTGTTGGAAACTACAGTTTGTGCCCCAAAAAATAGGTGTATGCAATATCCATAACTTATACTTGTTGTTTGCACTTTGAATAATAAGAGGACTACGTTTGCAAGATTAATTACATGCATTTCAAATCAAGCTAAAGTCTTGACATTTATTGTTTAGATTTATAAGAAAAAGGGTACACTGCAACATAAAAGGACAAGACACGTGAGATATAATCGAAAATGAAAATACAAAACATGAAATGGAATCCAAAAAAACAATACAAAACAGCAAATGCCTACACACAAAAAAGAATTGGTTGTCAAAACAAGAAATCATGTGAAAAGAATTATATTTATAATAAAAAAGTGATACCTACTGGGAAAATAATTTTTTTTAAACAATGTTTGTGTGTTGCAAAATATCTACAGCGAAAAGAATTTTAAAAAAAATATGCTTGTGCTTTGCAAAACACCTACAGGCTACAGCGAAAATAATTGAAAACAAAAAAACTTGTTTGTGTTTTGCTAGAAAGTTGATTCAAAAATATAAAATGCAGAAAAAAAATTTATAAAATTAAAGACATCATTAAATAAATGCTTAAATAGTAATAATATTTAGTAGCATTTAATTATAGGGAGACACTAAGAGTCATTTCCCTTTAAAATGTACTACTACTGTATCCTATTTAGGAATAGGATGCGGTAGTAGTACATTTATTTCATTATATTCCAACTGGGATGTGAATTAAACTTAGCATCAAAGATGGTTGATGCTTTTCATCATCAAAGATCTATTCAAGAATTCGTCCAAAAAAAAAAGATCAATTCAAGAAATAAATCACACTTTTATTACCCTTATTCCAAAATTAAATCCAGCGCAAAAAAGTTAATCATTACAAACCTATTAGTCTTTGTAATGTTTCTTACAAAATAATATCTAAAATACTAGCTAATCATCTAGGAGTAGTTCTTTCAAAATGCATTTCTCAAATAATATCGCTATAGGCACCAATTTATTTACCAACTTTTAGAGACCAACACATGTGGCACATGACATAGTAACCCATGTCATCTGCCATGTCATTTGTTTTAGTTACAGAAATAAAAAATAAAAAAACAGAAACCCAACGATTTTAAATTTATGAATAATGTCCTAATTGGACATGAAATTATGTCTACGTTTCCTAAAAGCAGTTTTAAAAGCCTCGAATGGCTATTAAATTGGATATGAAAAAGGCATATGATCGAATAAATTGAAACTACAATCCCTTATGCTATTCTAATTAAAGCTACAAAAGTTTGGATTTCATCCAACCTGGATTAGTTGGATTAAAGAATATATTAATATGATCTCTTATTATGCTATTCTAATTAATGGTCAACCATATGGAAATATTATGACATCCAGAGGTTTGAGACATGGTACTCCTTATCTTTTCATTCTTTTGTGGTACCTTTTATTCGATACTTAAATAATTTAACTAGTGTTCGCACCAAAAATCGCATTTTTCTCTGGAACTGGAGACATTGCGTTATGAACAAGAATTGGCAAAAATCAAGGCCAAGCATGATCAAGCATCAACTGCAGTCAGCCACATCCTGTCCGATGACCATTTACTTTGCTCAAATGAAGTTTCTTTCTTCTTGAAAGTTGTTCATTTGGGTGTCTACTATCACGTGTCCAAATTTGGCAGTCATTGGATAAGTATTGAATCCTCAAAGAGATAAACATTGAAGCATGTTCAAAAGGCATGTCAGTATCAGTCAACTGCAGTCAGCCACATTCTGTCCGATGGCCATTTACTTTGCTCAAATGAAGTTTCTTTCTTCTTGAAAGTTGTTCATTTGGGTGTCTACTATCACGTATCCAAATTTGGCAGTCATTGGATAAGTATTGAATCCTCAAAGAGATAGACACTGAAGCTTGTTCAAAAGGCATGTCAGTATCAGTCAAATGCAGTGAGCTACATTCTGTCCGATGAGGAAGATGTTTGGACAGATGTCTACTATGTCGTGCCCGAATTTGGGAGCATTTGGATAACTGTAGCCTACTCATATTCACGTCCGAAGAGAAGTCTGTCCAAAGGCAATTTATGTATCAGTCAGCCACATTCTGTCCGATGAGGGACTTAGGGATAGTTTGGCATTGCTTTGTCTTTTAAAAAAAAACTGCTTCGGCTGTGCTGCGAAAATAATCCCCTGTGAAAAAAAGCAGCTAGGCATTTGGTAAAATATATTTGAAAAACTGCTGTGAGTAGTCAAAGTGTTTGGTAAATTTTTATAATAAGTGATTTTAGTGTGTATAATGACCGAAACGGACATGATGATGAAACTATTTTTTTTTTCTTCATTCTTTTTCTACTTTAAAAAAAAAAAAAAACTTCACAACATACATTTTTTTTCTTTTTTTAATTTACACTTTTTTTTTCAAAAATTGTAATTTACAATTAGCACACATATTTTACCTTAAATTATAAATTACTATTGTAAAAAAAGTAGTTCTAAATATTGTTATATTAATAATAACAATGTCTTTTGAGGACTTCTGAGAGGGTTAGCATAACAAATATACAAAAAAATTTCAATTTTAATATGCCCAAATAGATGACTACAATATAAAAGAAGCTAATTAGATGCATTCATTAAACTTGTAGCGATGCTATTTCTCAATGCTTCCATCTCTTGTGTTCCATTGTCATGAAGACTATGAAGTTCTTGTTGTACATCAACATCCCCACCTATCTCTTCACAACCTGAATCCTATCATTAGATGAGTAAAGCTATATCAGAATTATATCACTCCTTATTTAACGAAAGAGAAGTAGAGAGAGAATTAAGAAGAAGATGAAAAAATCTATATTATTTCTCAGATCATTATACAATACAGAGAGTTAAGCTTTATAAGGCTCTAACTGATTACAACAACTTACTAACTAATTCTAACATAAGTCAATGACTAAGTGACACTTGTCACAATCCTAGCTCTGCATACTCTAACATTTCCTACTCAGTTGATTAACTGTTTTACCATTTGTTGGAAAATCTAGGATCAACGAAATCGTTACATCTTTCAAAATAAAACACCTCATTTGTTGGCAAGCCAATCATATTACTTTAAAAAAATTGTAAGAATAAAAATGATTCAGTTATAGCTAATGGTAATTCTGCTGCAGGTTTTATAATTCGAACCTCAAATACTAAACCAATTATAGTACTTTCTTGAAATTGTAGTACTTTCTTGAAGCACCGTGTTCATTGATTTTGTATGACACAATTGGATATTTGAACGGTTTCCGATTTGTTTAATTTTTTGCAAGGATGATCTATGAATGTAGACTTAAAAAATATATGGTTCGGATCGTTGAAAAAATATTTGTAAGGAACCCTAAGGGGTGTCCCTCAAATTATTTGAAAGATCCCTCACTAGAAGGGGACTGATATATATATATATATATACATGCCAAATAACCATGCCTAATAAAAACTCAAAATTTTCCAGTTCAAGTGTTGCTAAACTTTCAACTTCACTTTTTGCTTTAGTATCTTCACTAGTTTCTACTACTTTAAATAAAGCTTCTTTTATTGGGGCAGCTTGGGATCTTATTGCTTTAACACACGACTTTCCCAATGTGTAATTGACAATGTTTTGAGAGTTAAACCATCTACATGATCTTGTAAAATCTTTCAATGCTTTGTAAAATTAGCAAAAAGACAATAAATGTGTTGAACCACCCCAAAAAAGGATTTTGCTTTCACACAACAGTTTGCCATATCACATAGTAGTGTTAAATTAAGAGAATGACAACCACATGGCATGAACAAAGCTCTAGGATGTATTTCAAGTAATCTTCTTTGTACACCTTGATTTTTTTTCCTTTCATATTAGAGCCATTATCATAATCATGTCCTCTAACATCATCAATTTTAAGACCAAGGGACTCTAGGATAAAATGCAATTCATTGAAAAGTCCTAATCCTAATGTATCTTTCACAATTAAAAACTCTAAAAAAGTACTCTTCAATTTTCACGGGACTCCTTGACACATCCACACACCGCATTATCGAATTCATTTGTTCCTTGTGACTTGAATAAGGAGTGCAAAGAAGTATCAACGAAAAATACTTTGCTTGTTTGATTTTCTCAATGATTGCACTTCTGACTTTTGATGCCAGCAAAGCTATCAGCTCATTTTGAATCTTATGGCTAAGATAGTGATAATGAATCTCATCATTTTGAATTCGTCAAAAAAGAGATTTCACTCTTAGGATAAACTACATTTTTATGAAAATACGTATTTAAAGTTGGTCATAAGACCAATTTTAATGAAAGTTTTGTCGGAATGCTAAAAAGGGACCAAGTTGATGTGTAGACCAAAAAATGAATATCCGACCACATTAACTGATTTGAAAGTTTTATAAGTAAAATGAGGAGTTTTTAAAAGTTCACGGACCTCTTGTGATACTCACACCAGGTTTTTAACCTACCTATTAATACAAATGAGGAAAATACTAAAACCCAAAATGAGACAATAATAAAAAAAGGCCCAAAAGGCCACAAGTAACCCAAAACCCCAGGAAGCTCAAGGCCTATATAGCTACCAACTATCAACTATCTCCAGAGAAAAATAAATAATAAAAAAAGAAAGAGAGGACAAGGCCAAGCACAACAACACGGACTCACTCTACCCCGCACACCAACTCCTCGATGCTACACTCGTGCCGCCTTCGCATAAATTGGTCCAAGTCCACGTCAATTTGATTACGGAGTTTATACATCTTTATCCAGAAAGAAAAATGCCGCCCGTCAGCCTGACGCCACACAACTAACGGACTCACCTACCGCCGTTATAACGTCACAACCCCAACAGTTCCCCCCTTCCGCATTCCTCCTGCTCCCACGTACGACGTCAACGTAGATAAGGTGTGCCGGTCCGTTCGGCAAGTCCACCAACCCCCGCGAGAACAGTGGTGGACCCAGTTTTCGAATCGGTGGGTCCCACACACATATGATATCTCTTGGTTTTTTATACCGTGTACCGGAGAAAAAGAGAGTCGGTGGACAACGGGAGATGAAGAAGAAGAAAGCCCCTTTTTTTTTCCTTCATTTTTCTTAGTATTATGGGTCACCGTCTCACCAACTTTCTCTCTCTCTCTCTCCTTTTCTCTCTCACTCAACAAAAAGCAGACAAACCAAAAAACAGGGAGGAAAATTGTGTGCCACCAACTCTTATCATCACTTCCATTCCATGCATTCTAAGCAATTAATCCCACTTTTCTTACTGTACCACCTCCTCTCACAAAACAAAAGGGTAGCACGGTAGAGAGAGAAAAGAGAGGGAGTTGTGATGGTCAAGGATTGAGTGGTGACGTGGCATGTCGTGACTGGGCAAGTTGGGTAGCACGGTAGGTGAGTGACAGATGCTCTCTCTCTCTCTCTCTCTCTGGGCTTCGGCTATACTTAGTTGGGCAACCCACCTCTGACTTCTGAAGAACTCTTCTTCTGTCTCACAAATACTCTTCCAACCCAATATACCCAAAATCCTTGCTTTGCCCTGCCCTCTTCTTCTTCTTATCTCGCTCTGTCTCTCTGTCTCTCTCAACTCTGATCAACAGTACCCCTATATTCCCCTCCCTGCTAAAGTAGGCCGGTAGCAGCACACACTCCCCAAATTCACAGGTAAATTTTCTATCATATCATTCCCTATTTCATTCTCCTCTATTTCTCATTTTCGCAAGAACGGCACGGCGCATTTTAGCCTCAACAGTTCAGCGCATTTTAGTAGTAATGGTGGATTTTAGCCGGACCGACGGTGCACGTTTAGCCCAAACGGCTAGATTGGTGGTGCACCAGCCAGCGCGTATGAAAACAAAAGGAAGGAAGAAAGAAAGAAAGCGGAAAAGGAGAGGGATTGGATTCTAGTTAATTATACCCCGAGGACGGCGCACGTTAGCTGAGGAGCCAAATCCAAAATTTACAATAAAATGCTAAAAGTGTGTGTGTTGGGTGGTATGCAGGTGAGCCAGGCGGTGGGGCCCAGACGCGCGAAAAGATGGTGGTCAACGTGAGCGTGAGGGAGTCAACGCTGGTTAGGCCGGCAGCAGAGACGCCGAAGCAGGCGCTGTGGAACTCGAACGTGGACCTGGTGATCCCGAGCATCCACACGCCCAGCGTCTACTTCTACAGGCCCAACCAAAACGGTGCGTCGTCGAACTTCTTCGACCCGGCGGTGCTGAAGCACGCCCTGTCCAAGGCCCTCGTGCCTTTCTACCCCATGGCCGGCCGCCTCAAGCGCGACGACGACGGCCGTATCGAGATCGACTGCAACGGCGAAGGGGTGCTGTTTGTCGAGGCGGAAACGAGCTCGGTCATCGATGATTTCGGCGATTTCGCACCGACGCTCGAGCTCCGGAGGCTCATCCCCGCCGTTGATTACTCCGCTGGGATATCCTCATATGCTCTCTTGGTGTTACAGGTATAATGTCTATATCATCAATTGGTCAACCTATATCACATTTTTTTTTTGGGTACAAACTAATGATCACATTTATTGACGTACTATATACAAGGCATTTACTAGCCTAGGTAGGTAAGTCGGCCTAAATTCGGCCGTGTGTATGTGCGGGTGACTCGCAGTCATTGATTTGTGTAGATAATTGTTCTCGTGTCACATACATTGACTGTATCACTCACGCAAGTGGGACTCATAGGTATTTACCTACATAAGCGAGTCTAAAACGGAGCAAGAAATTTAAGTAAGAGGAGGCACCATTAAAAATTCAAACACCGTCTTTTATGACAAATCAATCTAATTTTTAAGAAATTCCTAATTTGATCACTTTTCTCTATATTTTTTTCTTTACTTTTTGTATGAATAACCTATTACTCTTTTATGATAACAAAATACATGCAATTCAAAAGAAATTTAGACATGAAAATGAAAGAAAAACAAAGAAAATAGTGACCATTTAAGAATTTGTGAGGAATTTTATAATATTTGTACAATATACTAACATAAAATTATATGTACAACAATATTTGAGAGTGGGCCAGTGTCCACCCTCGGCATGCACTGGCTCCGCCAGTGGTCCCACCTTTGAAAAATTTGTTAACATTGCCACCATATTAGGTGAAGTGCACATCTAATCTAATTGATGTGTCAAGATGGTTAGGAAATGTGGTTTGACTTAGTAATTTGGTGTGATTTTGGATTAGCGGCTTTTTTTCCTTGGGTTAGTGAGAGATTACGTGGGACTTTCGGCTTTAAGCGAAAGCGATAGGCGGATAGAGAGTATAAAAGAATTAAGTTTGGTCACATTTCACAACCAATTATTTTCTAAGTTTGGTCACATTTCACAACAGTTATTTTCTAAGTTTGGTCTCATTTCACAACCAATTATTTTCTAAGTTTGCTCACATTCCAACCAATTATTAATTTCCTAGTTACATTATAATACAGTCAAGTCTAGAAAACTAATTTTACGAGCCTTTCTACAAAACATGTTTTACACATGGGAAAAGTTTAAACGCCATCATGGTAATTTCCATGGATCTCATTTCAGGAAACTATTGAAAACTAGATTCAAAAAGTCTTCAGATTCTTAAATTATAAAAAAAATTCTATAGATTTGTTGCCCCATTATTCCCTTGCTCGAATTTTTTTAAGGATAAAGTCAGATGTGTGATATTATTAAATATCATGTCTCAATGTCAAAATAGTGAAAGTTCAAAAAAAATATATTTAATAGGAAAAATGTGCTGTTGAGAAGTTTTTATTTGTTGAACATATCTCTCTCAAAAATAAAAATAAAATTTATTTGTTGAACATTTCAAAAGTCTGACCCAAGTTATATGTTTCCTTAAAGTATTAAAAGAAGCAGCTTCCAAGGGTTTGAAATAATATTGAAAGATTGTTTGAATATGTTACCCTCTGTACTTGGTTGCATGATTCTTGGTGATCAATTGACCAATTGGCATTGTTGACTTACAAGGTATGGTACTCTTTGCAGGTCACATACTTCAAATGTGGAGGAGTGTCCCTTGGTGTTGGAATGCAGCATCATGCAGCTGATGGATTTTCTGGTCTCCACTTTGTCAACACATGGTCTGATATGGCTCGCGGCCTTGATCTTACACTTCCGCCGTTCATCGACAGGACATTACTTCGTGCCCGAGATCCACCGCAGCCTGCATTCCACCACATCGAATACCAACCTGCTCCACCAATGAAAACCCCTCCGCAAAGCACAAAACCTGGCGCTGATAGCACAACAGTCTCCATTTTCAGATTGACGCGGGAGCAGCTCAACATCTTGAAAGCCAAGTCCAAGGAAGCTGGGAACACAATCAGCTATAGCTCATATGAGATGATGGCGGGTCATATTTGGAGATGTGTATGCAAGGCACGCGAACTTCCCAATGATCAAGACACCAAACTATATATTGCCACTGATGGAAGATCCAGACTGCAACCCCCACTCCCTCCTGGTTACTTTGGCAATGTGATTTTCACAGCAACACCAATTGCTGTCGCAGGGGATCTCCAATCAAAACCAACATGGTTCGCAGCAAGCCGCATTCATGATGCTGTGGTTCGCATGGATGATAACTATCTTAGATCGGCTCTAGACTATCTTGAGCTTCAGCCTGATCTGTCAGCCCTTGTTCGCGGTGCTCATACTTTTAGGTGCCCTAATCTTGGGATAACTAGCTGGGTTAGGCTGCCGATCTATGATGCTGACTTTGGTTGGGGTCGACCCATTTTCATGGGACCTGGTGGAATTGCATTTGAGGGGCTGGCTTTTGTAATACCAAGTGCAACTAATGATGGGAGTTTATCAGTGGCCATATCTCTGCAATCTGAACATATGAAATCATTTTCCAAGTTGTTATACGACATATAAGGAACCGACATGCCTGAGGAATTTAGTCCGGCTTGAATTTCTTCGGGCAGATCATATTCAGGTTTGCCATATTTTTCTGATGTGGTCTTTCCTAGTGCTTTTTTCCTCGTACATGGTTTGTCAGTGGGAATACTAATGCCTGAAATTGGACATATGTTGTACGCATTTAAGGACTTTGACAACAATTGTATTACTCATTGATATTGAATTTACAATAAGTTTAATTTTGTTAAATCGCATAGGTTGCATGAAGAATATTTGCCTCTGCTAAAGCTACTGGTACAAGTTTTGGAAATTCTGGTTTTATGCAAATATATATGCAAGATCAGTTGTAGTTTTATTTCTTATATATTGTGGAAACTGCATTAGCATAGCTAAAAGAACTTTACTAGTTTGTGTGTTTTTTTTAGTATAAGCGATAGTCTAAACTACATGGGAAGGGGGTTGGGTTTTCTCACACACACAGAGATCACTAGTCTGCAAGTCAATGCCCTTTTCCACTGGCCTAGACCCTGTTGACATACTAGTATGTGCTTAAACTTATATTTGAGAGTGTAAAAAGGTTCAACACCACAGCACAACTGTAAGGCACAGAGCAGAGCATATTGCTCAACAGAACAGTCAATTAGTGTGTCATTTAAGTCCTTTGGTGTGGAAGTTTAGCTTAATTAGTGTAGCTCAGCCTAACACTGGTCACGTTGATTCAAACTTAAATCTTTTTCCATTTTCAAAGAGATCTTCACTCCTTCCTTACAAATCGGGATTAACGCCGAATTACAGGCATCCGCCATAATCTATAATCCTTCTACAATCAATATTTTCCTCTGCCAAGAATTTTAATCATACAAGATTGTATATGTGTTTCCTCAATTTCTTAAGGATGGCCCCACTGACTTCAATGTTGAAAGACACCAGTGGTGTCTGTTGGAGGAACAACAATCAATATTACACTAATAATTTAATTTAATAATTAAATTAAACAATAAATAAAATTACGAAATTAAACAAGGTAGTAAAATAAAAACTGACTGGGTTTTCAAATAGAGGCTTGTAGATTGCAATGTACTTGAAATAGAATTTCGCCCATACTCAATACTTGTAGTTCTGCAGGCGTCTGCTCCACCAGGATACAACTATCTAAAATCAAAATCCTAGCACTACGGCTTTGATTTCTGGCGAAATCTGTGTGTTTCTCTCAGGCTATGAACAAGAATGATGACTTTGAATGATATATGCGGTTTTTAATGTGTTTAAACAGAAACAGGGCTCCTGTTTATATAGAGGTCTGATACCTGTTGGCGCTAAACTAAACAGATAGAGATAAGACCAACTTACAGGTGATGCGGACGGTCAAGGGATCGAATGTGCTCTGCGCGAGTGCCTCCTCTTTCGGCAAACGATGCTGGATCTACGCCAAAGATAAGAGAGCAGGAGATGAGACCTAATGCACCGGTGTGGTACTAGCCGAATGCCCTCCTATGCTAAAGTTAGCTTTTGAGAGAGAGAAGAGCAAGCTATTGACAATGAGAAGGCATAAAGTCAAGTAGGCAATCTTACCCTATAGCTGGGGTGAGGGGCTCTATTTATAGAGAGTTCTAGTTGTTCTCCAAGTACTTAGTTTCGATGTGGGACTCGTGGGAGTGCCTTCCGAGGCTGGCATGTGTCCCAGCAAAATATTCTGGCGTGGAACCCGAGAACGTTCTATATGGTAATTATAGGATGTAGAATCGGCAAGGTGTGCCAAACGCACATGTTGTTAGTGGACGGTTTGTTAACAATCGGCGGGGTAGTGCTGGAGGTGCCTGCCGATTGTAAAACTGGACCTGTCGGCTTGGGCAGTAGAACTATGCCGAGTGCATAATCGGTCGTGGGTGCCGAGGGGACCTACCAATTCGCAAGACTGGGCTTGCCATCGTGGGCCATGGGGCCCTCCTTAGTGTCATACCCATTCCACGTGTCATGGCATGAGAGGCGGGTCAGATATGGTACAAACAATTCATGTTGGAACAGGTATCATATAACGGCAAAACCCAATCAGACAAACTTATCTGATATTTGAATTTTAAAAAATAATTCAATTAATTAATTAATTAATTAACTCGGAATTAATTTAATTAATTGGGTTTAATTTTAAATCACAGAGCCCAAAAGGCCCAAAGACAATCTTTTGATTAATTAAATATATATTATTTTTATATATTAATTAACCATTGACCCAACTAATTTGGCATTGACCCAAAGGCCAAACCCACAAGCCACTCAATTGGGCCACTTACATAGCTCAATCCAAACTGTTCTATTCCAAGAGTAAGTCTTATAAAGACTTTCAAGGAACTCTAGTTTTCCTATGTGGGACTAATTTCAAGAAATGAGCTTGTACCAGAACTCTAGACCTTCAAAAACCAATAGGGTCATCTTGCTATAGTAATATACACCTCATAACACACTTATGTTTCAGGCTATTGATCCTCTAATATCTTTTTGATTCTTTGGTTTTGCTTTGAGGAGCTCATTTCTTTCCAAATTGGTGGAAGATGACAATTCTGCAACAAGGAAATGTGTTGAAGTCCTTTGGTTTTGCTTTGAGGAGCTCATTTCTTCCCAAATTGGTGGAAGATGACAATTCTGCAACAAGGAAATGTGTTGAAGTCCTGTTTATAATTGCTCATTATTCTCTCAAAGAGAGAGAGAGAGAGAGAGAGAGAGAGAGAGAGAGAGAGAGAGAGAGAGAGAGTACATAAACATAAATCACACCACATGTACAATCAATTTAGTAATGAGAAAGTGGATAGCACAATAATCCTGGTACAAGCTCACAAGCAATTTCTGAAAACTTACTAACAAAAAAATCAACACTCATCAAATTACAATCTTAATTATAAGGGTGTCATCATCCTATAAAAAGACTAGGTATCAAAAGATCTTCCAAGGACACTCAAAGCGAAAGCTCAAAATCAGCCATCAAGAGGTAAAACACCAGAGAAAAAGGGAGAAGAACACACAATTGACAAACCAAAGCTTCATATTCAATACAAATTTCCGATCGATCGTAAACTTGTTAGAGCAATTGAAAGAGAAGAATAAGAATCAAAGCAAAGGTTACTTGCAACCTGGTTTTAGTGAAGAGAAAAGGCTGTTGGGGCCTTGCTAGCAATGATGGTGCGCTACTTCTCTCAGTTGGGCGTGGCTTATGAGCAATATTTGCACCCCCATAAACTCCCCCTTTCCCTTTTTGCATCTTCCTTGGCTCATCCATTTCATGTTTTTCTCCACACAGCTTGACCGCGCCGTCCACACCTGTATGCCTCACTACTATAAAATGTTCATTCAGCGCAACAAAAAATGAATCATTTGCAAATATAAAAGAATTCTTACCATGAAAGTCTTGTCCTTGTCCAATAGGCCTTGATAGGTTAGCACCTTTTTGATCATATTCTAACTTGAAGAAGCCTTTGAGAGCCAAGCTTGATAGGGCATGAGAGCATGAGATGAACAAAAACCATGCAAGTAATTTCATTCCCTTCATTTTTCGTATTGGGAGAGGGAGTAGGGAGTTAGGGTTGATTTGGTTTGATAGGATAGGGACAAACTGTTAAAAGATTTAGGCCTTAGGGATGGTAGTTTCTAGCTGTTCAGAGAATCTTAAAAGAGTGGCACAAGCATCATTGCAGGTGTAAAAGGAACTTAGAAAATGGTAGCGTCAAAGAGGAGCAATTATATAGGCACATTCCCAAACCATGCCATTTTGCTGTGGAGTGGAGGAATATTTTTACACAATAGTTGTGCTTGTCAAGCTTTAGCACATGACATGATTTTTTTTTTTTTTTTTTGCCAAAGTTAGGAAGGGCAAGGGAAAACTCACACACACGGGTACCATGGGAACTTGAACCCAAGACCACTTGGGAGCACACCAAAGGCTTGGCCCAATCATCCTTTCAAGTTTATGAGCACGGGAAGTGTACAAACTGATTCAAATATCTGTTTATATCAGTCCTAGCTAATATTTTTGAGCAACTGAGGGAGTAGCATGCAAATTACTTTTCTTTGCTTAGTGATGCAGTTGGTATTGGTATTTTATTTCCAGCGATTAGGTGCTATTTGTCCTGTTTAGTTCTATTATTTTGCTATTGGTGTTGTCTTCCTTCATCTGATTTTCTAGTTTTGATTCAAACAGCTTACAAAACCTACACAGATTTGATGTCGTTATGATGACGAGGGCAATTTGGAAAGTTTATTGGGGAATTGTAGGGAGAATTAAGGCTTCCTTGGTTGGACCTGATTTAGTTTTGCCTATGTAGAGGCTGCTGGTTGTTTCCATTGCTTGGTCTTCTCTTGGGGCCTTGCTCTTAAAATGAAAACTCATGTTATAAGGACGATGAATCCACATCACTCTTTTGTTATCTGAGAGATTAAAGAGAACTCACCGAGTGTGAATTGGAGCTATTTGAGAGATGAGTTATTCAATTTTTAATCGACTCTATTTATGTAGATTTTGAGGCCACAAGTGTTTTGGTTCAAATCGAGTGTTAATTGGACTTAAAATGAATCTTCGTAAAAATTGAGCTTACATTTTAAGTAAAAATATTATTGAAAGTCAGTTTAGTCACAAGAGTAATTTTGGTGCAGTAGTTAGTTTATATTAATGCTTGTCAATGACTAAAGGGTGGTTGGAGTTGGAGGTTGACTGCGGCAATCACTGGATTTAGACGGTAGTTGGTCACAATCGTCGGAGTTGGCCAGCCGGAGAACATTCCTTATGGTGTTTGGCCGGAGGCTGGCCTGAAATAGTAGCCAGGGAGAAGTGAGGTGCTAGAATTTGTGGGTTTATACATGCATGGTTGACAATGAGGTATCAAATTGACAATGAGTGCAAACTTAGAGGGGTAAAATGTAATTTGCCCTTTTTGTTTTTGTCAGATAATTTCTTCATTGAAATGCCCAAAATGGGCTCGGAAAAAGAAAAAAGTAAAATGTCACTTTTGGTCCATGTGGTTTATCACTTTTACCACTAAGGTCCATGTGTTTTCAATTTGATTATTTTTTATCCTGTGGTTTCAATTTGAAGCAATTCAATGACAATTCTCAATTTCTGTCAAATTTTTTTAAACTTAATGTTATTTGTTGAGGGTCAATTCAGTCCATAAATTATTAAAAAATTAATTCCTTTTAAAAATAAAGAATATAAATATAAATAATAATAAATTAGTTTCAAAATAAAATAAAACATCTATGTCCATTTTTCCTCTCAACCCCAGCCAACTACCACCTCTTTGTAACCCAACTTAAATTAGTTTCAAAATAAATTAAAATAAAACATATCTTATCGTATGCTATTGGCACAAGGGTGTTGGGAAAGAATGAGAACGACACCTCAGTGACCATGAGAGAGTTGTGTTTGACTCTTTTATTTTAGAAAGAATGTTAAGGCCTATTTACAATTAATCATCGCTGCCTGTAAGTGCAAATGGGAAATTGAACAAACTCTTTGTGCTGATGAAGAATAAAGAATAATTACACTTGCATTTCGTCACTCATTGCCTGTAAGTGCCAATTATAGGGAGGTGGTGGCTAGTTGGGGTGGGGATGGGACTGTTGGCGGGGGCTGGAGTTGGGAGGTTAAGAGGGAGGAGAGATGTTTTATTTTTATTTTAAAACTATTTTTTAAAATGTATATTTGTATGGTTTATTTTAAAAGGAATTAACTTTTAATAATTTGAGGACTGAATTGCCCCTTCACAAATAACAAAAGTTTTAAAAAATTGACTGAAATTGAGAATTGTTATTGAATTGCTTCAAATTGAGATCACAGGGGTAAAAATGACAAAATTAAAACCACAGGGATCTTGTGGTAAAAGTGATAAACCATAGGGGACCAAAAGTGAAGT
The DNA here is from genome assembly GCA_024362665.1 of Prunus padus. Classification (NCBI taxonomy): domain Eukaryota; kingdom Viridiplantae; phylum Streptophyta; class Magnoliopsida; order Rosales; family Rosaceae; genus Prunus; species Prunus padus. The sequence continues at coordinate 18,507,841 of JANFAM010000010.1, read as the reverse complement.
TTTGCCAAAGGAAAAATTAGCAATGCCCACCACCACCAACCTAAACTAACGACGTCGTCTTGAGCTGGCAAGCGTTCTTCTTCAGCTCGCGTTCGTTCTGCTTCTGGTTCAGGTCAGGTCGCTGAAGCTCTTCTTCTCCCTCATATTAGCTGAAGGCTGAAAGCTCAGGTAATATTTTATTATTTTTTTGTTTCTCTCCTCTCTTTGCTTCTCTCACTTTATTCTCTATTCCCTTCTATCAATTCAGTTCGGATTTTCTTGAGTTTGAATTTTGTGGGTTTCCAATCTGAGTTTGTGGCATTCGATCTGAGTTTTTTGGGCATGATTTTCTGATTTTTCTTACCTAATTGATTTATTTGAACCTTACATGCAGGGGATACCATTTTTAAGGGACGCCAACAAACCAGTCTTTTCCTAGAACTCCAATCAAATCTCATAACCTCCTACGCGTAAAAAGTATGGATTCCGATACACCTGATTCCCAAACCGTAACCACCGAAACACCTCATCCCCAAGCCGTTACCACCGAAACACCTGATTCCCAAACCGTAACCACCGACACACCTGATCCCCAAACCGTAACGACTGACCTGGAAACCCTAACCCTCTCCAACGATCCATTGACGGACCAGTTCGGCTCCCTCAATGACGTGGCCCATGAGCTGGCCTCCCTCCAGGACCTTGCCACGGGCGGCTCATGGCGCTCCATCCTCGACAAGGTGGCCCGGGCTCGAGCCCAATCTCTCCTCCACAAACCCCACGACCACCTCGTTTATTTCACCTACAATGTGCTTGCCTTGACCAAACTACGCAGGTTCCCCGAAGCTGCTGCCGAGATCGATTCCTTAGAGGACCTCGACAGCTCTCGCTACCAGTACGAGTCGTATCCAAAAGTGTACCCAAACCGGGTTGGGTCCATGGTACCCTTCTCCCTCCGGTGGCTTTATGCCTTAATGCCCATCAAGTTGGGCCAGCGACAAGATGGTCTGGACCGGCTCTACTGCTTGTTAGATTTTGTACGGAGCAAAATAAAAGAAAAACAAAAAAATGGGAGTGTCTCTGTGTGGAAGAGAAGGGAGGTGTTTGTAATGAATGGTATAATTGGGGTCCATTTGAGCAACAAGGAGGTATCTGTGTGCTTGAGCTTGATCAATGACTTGCTTAACCGTGATTACACGGATCCAGTTTTGGTGTCGAAACTAGGGTACATTCAGATGCAAATGGGAGACTTAGAAGGAGCTAAGAGCTCCTTCAACGTGGTCCAAGGATTGGTGGAGAATGAGGGTGAAGCGAGCAACGAGTTTAAGAACATAGTATGTAGGAACAAGGCATTGGTGTACATGGTGGGGAAGGACTATGTGTCCGCAGTGAGGGAGTATGAGGAGTGCATTGAGAGGGAGCATAACGACATCGTGGCCATCAACAATAAGGCACTTTGCTTGATGTACTTGCGGGACCTGTCAGATTCGATCAAAGTGTTGGAGAATGCCCTGGAAAGAGTGCCTACGGTGGCATTGAATGAGACTGTTGTGGTGAATTTGTGTAGTATGTACGAGTTGGCATATGTTAATCATTCTGATATTAAGAGGACACTGAATAGCTGGATTGCCAGGGTTGCTCCTGATGATTTTGATTCATCATCTACGAGGATTTGATTATAGGTAGTTTCACACCTTTCTCATTTGGGCTTATGGATTCTAGTGTGTCACACATTGTTGAATGAGTTTGGAGTTTTTAGGATAAGATTCAGTTTTTGATAGATGTAACTTGATTTGAAAAGAATTATCCACTTCTTTGGATGTTTTATGAGTTTGGAAATAGTGATGATCAATTATATTTTATTGAGTACAGAGACATGCTGGCATTGCATTTTCTTATTTCTCCTCTTCATTATATGATTCCCAAATCATCTATATGACAATGCGTTCCTTTTAAAGAATCAAACTTTGATGGTTGTTCAGTTTGGTTTTTATTTCATATCTTGATGTGTATTGAGTGTAATTTGATTGAAAGCGTATATTCTGGAATCAGCCTTCTGTGGTAGTTTAGTGTGTTGAGTGTATTATGACTTCACTGTATAAGTTGTTAGATATGGAACAAAGAAATCTTTTGTTATTCTTTTGGACTTCATTATGGTTTCATAATTGTGCTCATTGTTGAAGCACTCTGTTATAGATTTGAACTACAGTCTAATATCGATTTTTGAGGTACGTGGTTTGTGATGTAACTCCCCAAACTCTGCTGAAATCTCAAATGTGGGCATATACGGTTTCCTAGCTGTGAGGCCTTGGGAAGGGTTAAACTGCTGATAAACTCTTTTATCATGCAACTGCAGGGCACCAAAACTATTAGAAGGAGATCCTGTGGACATGGTAATGGAGCCTTGACATTTATGTGAAGTTACTATTGCTCATCTTTGGGCTATGCAGATGCTTGTTGCTTCGAACCAAATCCAGAATACCATGCGAGCTCTGTAACATTGTTCCCAAAATTCATCCTCCACCTGCAGATTTTGTTATACTAGTTGGACTGCAGAACTAACTGTTTGATTTGATAAATTGACTAAAGAACTGTCAGTTTCTTTATTCATTTGATATGATTCAAATTTCTGTCCTAATTTTTGTTGACTTCTGTAGACATAATTAACAGCAACTGAGGGGCCAATTGTATCTATTATGGTCTTGCCTAATTCTGGAATTGTGGCTTTCAGATTGGTTTCTTGGCTTAATGTTGCAGTTGGTCCATTATTTTTCCATTGGTGTCTTGCTTAGATCCTAGTTTTGCCAGTTTGTTGCAGCCTCCCTCTGCCTGATGGTTGTTCCCTTTTCAGGTTAAACCTATTTGTTATGTTTCTAGAAGCACATAGATGATTGGCTTCCGCTTGGTCTTGCCCCTGAAATTGATTTGTCTATCTGGTGCTTGCTATTGATTGATTTTGGCTTTGTATTTGAATTTTTTACCATGTGTTCTTGTGGTTAGGTCTTAAATCTTTTATTCCTTAACCCAATTTTGCAAACAATGCTGAAAGAAGATTATACAGTTATTTGGAGCTTAAAACTTGATTTGATTGATAGAAGTTACAAGTGAGAGGAATTAGAATGAATTCCTTTCGAAACAGAATCACTGAGATTTGAATGATATTTGTAGATGAAGAACAGAATAAAGTTTTTTATTTAATTACACAAAAAGATGAAATATACATCACATCCTCACATGGTTCCTACGTCTACCTATTATTCAAGCATTTCACTCAAGAGAAAACAGTAGAACAAGAGCAGAGTTCAAAAGCAGAACATCCAAAAAGAAACCTATTATAGCTTAGTCAACCTCTTCAATCTTAGGCCCAGCTCCTGCTCCACCAGAGCTAGCGTTGCCAAATCCGCCACCGGGCATCTGAGCACCGCCCATTGGCACATCTCCACCAGCACCTTGATACATTTTAGCAATAATTGGGTTGCAAAAGCCCTCCAGTTCCTTTTGTTTGTCCTCAAATTCTTCAACTTCAGCCAACTGGTTCCTGTCAAGCCATTCAATCGCCTCATCAATGGCCTTCTCAATCTTCTGCTTGTCTGCAGGATCCAGTTTTCCAGCAATCTTCTCATCCTTCACAGTGTTCCTCATGTTGTACGCGTAGTTCTCAAGAGAGTTCTTGGCATCCACCTTCTTCTTCACCTCCTCATCTTCAGCCTTGTACCTCTCTGCCTCCTGCACCAATTTCTCAATCTCCTCCTTGCTCAGCCTTCCCTTGTCATTGGTGATAGTGATCTTGTTCTTCACTCCAGCAGTCTTGTCTTCAGCAGACACATTTAAGATGCCATTTGCATCAATGTCAAAGCACACATTGATTTGAGGAACACCTCTTGGGGCCGGAGGAATGCCTGTGAGTTCGAATTTTCCAAGAAGATTGTTGTCCTTGGTTCGAGCCCTCTCCCCTTCATACACCTGAATTAATACTCCTGGCTGGTTGTCAGAGTAAGTAGAGAAGATCTGCTCCTTCTTGGTAGGGATAGTCGTGTTCCTCGGAATCAAGACAGTCATGACACCACCAGCAGTCTCAAGACCAAGGCTGAGAGGCGTGACATCAAGAAGCAGCAATTCTTGAACCTTCTCGTTCCCTTCACCAGTCAAAATTGCAGCTTGAACAGCAGCACCATAAGCAACAGCCTCATCAGGGTTTATGCTCTTGCAAAGTTCCTTGCCATTGAAGAAATCTTGCAAAAGCTGCTGAACCTTAGGAATCCTCGTCGACCCACCAACCAGAACAACTTCATCAACCCGACTCTTATCGATTTTTGAATCCCTCAAACACTTCTCCACAGGTTCCATACACTTCCTAAACAAGTCCATGTTCATCTCTTCAAATCTTGCTCTTGTAATTGTGGAATAGAAATCAATACCTTCGTAAAGCGAATCGATCTCAATCGTGGTTTGTGCGGTTGAAGACAGAGTCCTTTTCGCCCTCTCACACGCAGTCCTCAACCTCCTCAAAGCTCTGGCATTGCCACTAATATCCTTCTTGTGCTTTCTATTGAACTCTTGCACAAAGTGATTAACAAGCCTATTGTCAAAATCCTCACCACCAAGATGAGTGTCCCCAGCAGTGGCCTTCACTTCAAAGATCCCTTCCTCAATTGTGAGCAAAGAAACATCAAAAGTACCACCACCAAGATCAAAAATAAGAACATTCTTCTCACCAGCCCTCGAACCTTTCTTGTCCAGACCATAAGCAATGGCAGCAGCAGTTGGCTCGTTGATAATTCTCATCACATTCAGGCCAGCAATGACGCCCGCGTCCTTCGTAGCCTGCCTCTGCGAGTCATTGAAGTAAGCAGGCACAGTGACCACAGCGTTGTTGACTGAATGACCCAAATAAGCCTCAGCAATTTCCCTCATCTTGGTCAGCACCATGGACGATATCTCTTCGGCTGCAAACTGCTTCTCTTCGCCTTTGTATTGAACGACAATCATGGGTTTGTCGCCTGGGCCGGGAACGACCTTGAAAGGCCAGTGCTTCATGTCGCTCTGGACAGATGGGTCGGAGAATCGGCGGCCGATGAGCCTCTTGGCGTCGAAAACGGTGTTTTGGGGGTTCATGGCAACCTGGTTTTTGGCTGCATCGCCGATCAAACGCTCTGTATCAGTGAAAGCAACATAGGAAGGGGTGGTTCTGTTGCCTTGGTCATTGGCTATGATCTCAACGCGGTCGTTTTGCCACACTCCCACGCAGCTGTAGGTGGTGCCGAGGTCGATGCCAATGGCCTTGCCTTCAGTCTTTGAAGCCATAGATGACAAAACTTAGCAAGAAACTATATGAAGAGCTCAAGAATAGGGATGGTTTGAGATTTTTTTTGGGTTCTTTTGTGTGCACTTTTCTGTTGTTGATTGATTGCTTATTGGTCTTTGGATGTGATATGAAAGTGTATATATAGACATTGGTCTATGAAGGAGGTGGGAAGAAATTTGGAGAGGTGAGTAGAAGAAGAAAGAAGCAACCAGAGGGTTCTGGAGAAATTGATATACGCAGCTTCCTCTGTCCAGAGGGTTGTGGATGCTTCCACACAATGGTGTCCAATTCAATACCAATTTCCAAATTTTTATTTTGGGTTTGAAGGTGACTGGGGTTGGGCTAATCAAACACGTTTGATCTCTTTACATACACCTCAAACTTTTATTTCGACACCCAAGTTCAATATTGTTCCTCATGGACGCCATGCTATACATGGTCCAATTGAAAAAAGAAATAAAAGTAAAAAAAGAAAACAAGATAAATGCTACCTATTTATCAGTAGTGAATTTATACGAAGTTAACCACTCATTTGGACCCACTCCAAGATATCATTTCATGATCAAGATCATTTCTTTCTTTAGAACAACATTAAAGAATCACTCTTACGAAAAATTAGCCAAATTAAACAACATTTAATCATCTAAATGTGTTCAAATAAACAAGTGATTTTTCATATTTCTTACAAACAATTAAAATAGTCACGATAATAGTCAAATAGTACAATTTTTTTCTTTGTCTAATTTTTGCAAAGATGTTTCTTGAATGAGGACATAAAACATGAACGATTCTGATCACAAGATGTAATTGTAAAGTGGGCCCAAACGAGTAGTTAGAGTCATATTAAATTACTAATTAGGAGAAACTATTGTATAATACTAGAATATAGTCACATGGTATAATATGGATAGACAACATGATTAATATTTCCAACTTATAAGTATTATATCAATAAATATCCATTTATATTATAGCACATGAAAAAGCTATTTCACGTGACTGTACTTAATTACCAAACTATAATTACTCGCTAATCCATTAGCATTTGAGCCCTATTTTTCCTCAGTAATAAAATAATTATATCCAGCCCAAATTCAAATTGTTGAAATGGGTTTGATTCTCCAATAAAATCATTGTTTGACTAGTTTCATCACTGGCCGTCTACCTGCCCTTGTGGTTGAGTGCGTCTGCACTGACTGCTGGTGGTCTTGGTTTCGAAGGTTGGTACTTCCGCATTGTTGTTTACAAACCCCATACTAGCAACAACAACAATGCGTCATTCTATAGTGAGGGCCTTATATAAAATGAGGTATTCTAAAATACCTTTGTTTTTATTTATTTATTTATGCATGTTTGCTCTTCACCTATTCTCTTTTACTTACACTTGCGTTAAAATCTCTTTGGAGCATTGGTGTTGCAAGGAGTCTTCTTAATCCTCTATCTTTCAATTCTGAATGAGCTGGACTTGCTCTTGTCATGTTTTTTCTCACTGTCTTACTAGATTTAATTTTCCAGATTTATTGCATGTAATAACCTTTGATTGGGGTGTGTTCTTACTATAAATCACTTGTACTTGCTCTCAATGGCGGATGCAGGAATGTTACCTCATGGGGTCATAGTGCAACTTTGTCTTGAACTTGAACCCACACTATCAACATTATACGAACTAACCGATGATGACTTTCTCTTTAAAAATCATTCCATGATTCTACACATAAATTAATCAAAATAAAAACTCAATCAATTAAAGAACACACCAAACCTATACCAATTAACCACAACAAAATTCATAAACAACACCAATATATGTACAAATAACCAATTATTCAACAAATCAATACATACATCATCCAATAAATCTATAACCTATAATCAAAGTTCAAACCATCAATTTCACCTAAATAATTACGAATTTGATTTCAATTTAATTAAACACATCATGCCTCAACATTAATTTAGGCTTAGGGTTTAGAAATTGGAACTTACTTGAATTCAATTGTAAACTTTCCCAAATAGTGGCAGCGGCGGCTGGTGGTGGTGGATGTCAGCTTTGGCGTCAGCAGCGGCGGCAGCAAGGGAGGAGATGGTGGTTGATGTTTTGGGGAGATTGGGGTTATAGGGTTGTTGAGGAGAAGATACAAAAATTGGGGTTTTGGAGGTCTAATTTTGGGTATGGCTGTTTAGAAGCTGCTGCCTCCTTTTTTTTTTCTTTTTTTTTTCAATCCTAGCCCAAAACTACGTCGTTTTGGCATGCAGATTTTTTAAAAAAGAAGAAGAACCAGACAGCTTCGTCTTCTTCTCCATGGGGTCACTCCCATGGCTGCCAAGGTCAAAAACCAGATCCTTCCACTACAACTCAGGAACGCCATGGGGTCGTCTGACCCCATTGACCCCATGGTGGATCCGCCACTGCTGGACACCCAAGCTCAATAATGTCCCTCAAGGACAAGTTTATCCCTTGCCTTCGTAGACTTGGATAATTTATTCATCAAAGACGCCATGCTACATATGCCAATTGAAAAAAGAAAATAAAAGCTACCTATTTATTGGTAGAGAGGTGTTCAAGTGCTAATCGGTTAGTGAATTTATGCAACGATATGCACTCGTTTGAATCCACTGCAAGATATAATCTCATAATATGGATCATTCATTTTTTAGGCCAACATTCAAGGATATTTCTTACAAAAAATTACCCAAATTAACATATATGGTGTTAGCCAAATTGGCTAAAGCGGATGCACTCTCCACTCTGCATCCGAGTTCGAATCTCCCTCCTCGTAATTTAGATTATATTAAAGTAGAATATCGCTTGTATTTAAAATATATATATATAATTAGTCAAATTAAATAACGTTTAATCATCTAAAATGTAAACAATTAAAATATTCACGATGACCTAATATGTTCCTTGAATGATGACATAAAACATGAATGATTCTGATAATGAGATGTCATTGTAAAGTGGGCCCAAACGAATAGTTAGAGCCATATTAAACTATTAACCAGGAGATATTATTGTATGGTATTGTAATTTGATCACATGGTTTAATATGTCCATGTCCAAATGTACTTGATTACCAAACTATGATTACTCACTAACAAATTAGCATTTGAGCCCTATGTTTTCTTGATAATACAATAATTATATTATGTGGCCTAAATCAAATGGTTGAAATGTGTTGGATTCCCATATAAAGATATTCGTTTGACGAGTCTCAACACTGGCCTTCAACCTGCCGTTGTGGTTAAGTGCGCTTGCACTAACTCCTAGTGGTCTTGGGTTCAAAGGTTGGTACCACATTCTCTACAAAACCCAAAATAGCAACAACAACACACAACAAAGCACACATTCAAAATGAGGTATTCTAAAATACCTTTGTTTTTATACAGGTATTCTCTTTTGTATATTGTATTCACAAGTCATAATTAACAACCTAAGAATGTATAATTATGAAAACAATTAAACAAACTAGAAATTAGTTTTTATTATTACATTTCAATTTACATGTTAGTGTTATAAATGCATGTAAAATAGGGAGTTGAAGAGTATGAGAAGTGAGACAGAGGGGAGGGGTTTGAACTTCTGTACTGCATTTCAGATTATATAGTAATGGTGTACTTTTAAGATATAATAGAATAATTAATACATAATGAATTATGGTTTATAGTTATTCTTTCCACTCAAAAAACAAACTTAATTCACACTAGCCTCTTTGCATGCGCTTCCGTACCTGAGAGAGGCTTTTTTTTAAAAAAATTTAAATTTATTTTAGAATTAAAAAAGATAATGAGTAGTTGTGCTCCATAAACATAGGATCTATTATCTGAATTTTTTGTTTTAATTTTAATTTTTTTAATATGAAAAAGTGTGAATTTACCATATCATCCTTATTTAATTAATAATTTCAATTCTTAATGTTTGCATTAATTAATAGCATTTTCTGGTATTTTGAATGTTTTACCATTCTCTGCCTTTTGCTTTATATATATAGATTTTGGCAATGTAATTATAGAGAAAAGTTAAAGAAAATTAGCGCACACCTATGTTGCACTTAAAACATGCAATCATAAGGTAAGGGATCCACTAGTATAGTTGTCTGGAGTAATTGCTCCTTCAGACAAGGTCCTGAATTCGAGTACTAGCATCCGTGTTGTGGGTGTGAGTTTAGTATATTATCGCTCTTCTGAATAGGAAATGTCCTAAAAAATATGCAGCCACAATGGAAGATGTTTTAATAGCTCAAGTGATTAAGAGTAATCACATATGCACTCGAAGTTCTATGTTCAAATTTCCCGTCCACAATATTGCTTATATCAAAAGAAAAATCATGCAACCACAATTTTTTCTGAACTTTTCTTATATATAATATACACATAAATTAAAATTTAGAAAAACCCCCTAAAATTGGTAGATAAATATGGTACTTGTCCAATAAAATAAAAAGGCCCAAAAGGAACTTTTTTTCCTCCAAAAAGAACAAATTACCCTGCCTGCAGCTTAACTGGAGTAATTTTTTTTTTCTAACATATATCAGCCCATAAGGGTTTGAACCTCATCACGAGTTATTTTTGGCTAAACATATATCAGCCCAACTAACCCAAGAGAAATTTTTTTAATTTTTAATTTTTTTTAAAAGCTAACAAACCAGCTCCACCACTCTCCAGAACTCTCTGGTGTGGCCTCTTTACTTCCTTCGCGACCCTTCCACCACCTTCTCTTCCTCTCCAATGAAGATTTCCATGAACCCTACCCACGCATATAAATTCAACCCGTCCGATCTCCACCACCATATCGTGAAAAAACCGAAAGCATTTCAAGCATCCAGATTTAAATTACCAAAAGACCATACCCGAAGCAACCAACTAGCTCTTAAGCTCCAATTTCTTTTGCTTCTTCGTTACTGCTTTCTCAATCAAATAATCAACTAGTTTTCTTGCTGAATTTGTTATCTATGGCTTCAAAGACTGAAGGCAAGGCCATTGGCATCGACCTCGGCACCACCTACAGCTGCGTGGGAGTGTGGCAAAACGACCGCGTTGAGATCATAGCCAATGACCAAGGCAACAGAACCACCCCTTCCTATGTTGCTTTCACTGATACAGAGCGTTTGATTGGCGATGCAGCTAAAAACCAGGTTGCCATGAACCCCCAAAACACCGTTTTCGACGCCAAGAGGCTCATTGGCCGGCGATTCTCTGACCCATCTGTCCAGAGCGACATGAAGCACTGGCCTTTCAAGGTCGTTCCCGGCCCAGGCGACAAACCCATGATTGTCGTTCAATACAAAGGCGAAGAGAAGCAGTTTGCAGCCGAAGAGATATCGTCCATGGTGCTGACAAAGATGAGGGAAATTGCTGAGGCTTATTTGGGTCATTCAGTCAACAACGCTGTGGTCACTGTGCCTGCTTACTTCAATGACTCGCAGAGGCAGGCTACGAAGGACGCGGGCGTCATTGCTGGCCTGAATGTGATGAGAATTATCAACGAGCCAACTGCTGCTGCCATTGCTTATGGTCTTGACAAGAAAGGGTCGACGGCTGGTGAGAAGAATGTTCTTATTTTTGATCTTGGTGGTGGTACTTTTGATGTTTCTTTGCTCACAATTGAGGAAGGGATCTTTGAAGTGAAGGCCACTGCTGGGGACACTCATCTTGGTGGTGAGGATTTTGACAATAGGCTTGTTAATCACTTTGTGCAAGAGTTCAAGAGAAAGCACAAGAAGGATATTAGTGGCAATGCCAGAGCTTTGAGGAGGTTGAGGACTGCCTGTGAGAGGGCGAAAAGGACTCTGTCTTCAACCGCACAAACCACGATTGAGATCGATTCACTTTACGAAGGCATTGATTTCTATTCCACAATTACAAGAGCAAGATTTGAAGAGATGAACATGGACTTGTTTAGGAAGTGTATGGAACCTGTGGAGAAGTGTTTGAGGGATTCAAAAATCGATAAGAGTCGGGTGGATGAGGTTGTTCTGGTTGGTGGGTCGACTAGGATTCCTAAAGTTCAGCAGCTTTTGCAAGATTTCTTCAATGGCAAGGAACTGTGCAAGAGCATAAACCCTGATGAGGCTGTTGCTTATGGTGCTGCTGTTCAAGCTGCAATTTTGACTGGTGAAGGGAATGAGAAGGTTCAAGACTTGCTGCTTCTTGATGTTACGCCTCTCAGCCTTGGTCTTGAGACTGCTGGTGGTGTCATGACTGTCTTGATTCCGAGGAACACCACTATCCCTACTAAGAAGGAGCAGATCTTCTCTACTTACTCTGACAACCAGCCGGGAGTATTAATTCAGGTGTATGAAGGAGAGAGGGCTCGAACCAAGGACAACAATCTTCTTGGAAAATTCGAACTCACGGGCATTCCTCCGGCCCCAAGAGGTGTTCCTCAAATCAATGTGTGCTTTGACATTGATGCAAATGGCATCTTGAATGTGTCTGCTGAAGACAAGACTGCTGGAGTGAAGAACAAGATCACTATCACCAATGACAAGGGAAGGCTGAGCAAGGAGGAGATTGAGAGATTGGTGCAGGAGGCAGAGAGGTACAAGGCTGAAGATGAGGAGGTGAAGAAGAAGGTGGATGCCAAGAACTCACTTGAGAACTACGCGTACAACATGAGGAACACTGTGAAGGATGAGAAGATTGCTGGAAAACTGGACCCTGCAGACAAGCAGAAGATTGAGAAGGCCATTGATGAGGCAATTGAGTGGCTTGACAGGAACCAGTTGGCTGAAGTTGAAGAATTTGAGGACAAACAAAAGGAGCTGGAGGGCTTGTGTAATCCAATTATTGCTAAAATGTATCAAGGTGCTGGTGGAGATGTGCCAATGGGCGGTGCTCAGATGCCAGGTGGCGGATTTGGCGATGCTAGTTCTGCTGGATCGGGAGCTGGGCCAAAGATTGAAGAGGTTGATTAAGCTAGGAGAGGTTTCTTTTTGGATGTTCTGCTTTTGAGCTCTGCTTGAATGAATGTGTGAAAACAATAAAACGTTTATGTTATTTTCTGACAAATTACAATGATGTATGTGTAAGTACGTTTTTCTTTCGTTACTGGAATATTATAAATTTGCTTTGCTCCATAATGTTGTTTTTCAGGGTTTGCCTTTCATTAAACCCTTTGTTGCTTTTGCGCTTCATTATCATATATGATATGCAGAATCGTGTCAAGGTTAATGGAAGAATGAGGAAGAAGTTTAAGTGATTATTAAGAAGAAGTTTAGGTGATTATTAAGGTTAGTTGAGGAAATTTCATCTGGGGAATGTTCTCCAACAATCACAGTTGTCTCAGGCAAAATAAGCAAGTGCCTCCAGTCTTAGGGCTAGGATTTTTTTGGTTATTGTTGTTTATTTTGTTGGTCTTCTTTGTTTGCGTCTCTTTTTTTTCTTTGTGTGTTAGTTGCTCCTTTCTCAGTGGTGGGTATAAGTATTGTTTGGGCTCATTTTACACCACCTTGGAAGCTCCTGCTTTGTTTCTGCTGCATCTGGTGGTGTTTTCTTTTGGGCCTGCTTTTCTTATAAGTGGCTTTCTGCCCATCTTTTCTTGGAAATGAATTCTGTATGAACTCAATTTCTGTAGCTAAACACCCCTCAAAATTTTTTGCAATAAAATACAAACATACTCATTTTTGTAATATTACCAAAAGGGATTTAATGACTTTATATAAAAATACTAAGTCTCTGTACATCCATAAGAAAGGTATATATCATTGCTTGTTTCATATTGGTGTTGATATATGGCCACTAATTTCACTAATTTGACAAATCTGATATCCAGTGAATATTGTACTCAACTTGTCTGATTCTCTCTTTTTTTTTTCCTCTCTTGGATTTTTTAAAGTTCTTTAAATTTTATTTTTATGTTGAAACTAATAGATTGAAATGAGTTACCAATGGGGTGTTAGTTGGATTGGCCTAGGCCTTTGGTGTGCTCCCAAGTGATCGTGGGTTCAAACCCCTATGGTACCTGTGTGTGTGAGTTTTCCCCCTTCCCCTTAACTGTGGCAAAAAAAAAACAAAATTGATAGAGATTGAGTTGTGGACTTCTTTTATGTAGAACCTTCTCCATTGATATCTTATCTGTTGTATCATTTCACATGTGATGCTGACATTAATCCTATGCTGGAAGCCACTGGAAACATAAGGATGATATATATGTGGAAATGGTACACTCTACACCTTTTAGTTGACATTTGACAATAAGCAAGCAGCAACCTTCAAGGCTTCAAGAATGAAGAGCTTTCAAATATCTAATCAAATGTGCAGACAGATTAATAACTTGAGTGATGGGTAAGGCACTTAGTTTGCTCAGCATGACTAGAATAGTGGATTGGAGGCTGTGTCACTGAGCACAACTATCATGTTTTATTTATCATTGTGTTTTTGATTTGCTTGCTCTCTTTTCATGCCTTTCCACAGTGCTCAGTATGTTTTTGCATTTTCTCTCTCGACTGTGTACCATATGCATTTCTGGTGTTAGGATTTGTACTTTTGTGGTTATTATAATCTGCATTAAAGCAGCCTTGTGCTTCTTAATCATCCAGTTTTCTACGTTTAATCATTCATCATCATTATGCCTTTTTTCTGCAACTCGGATGTCCCAAGCCATACTTATCTTAGCTATAATTGTTATATATGTGAACCATGTGCGCTTTTGTGGTTATTATAATCTGCAACAGGGCAGCGCTTTTCTTCTTAATCATCCTGTTTTCTATCTTTAATGATTTATTAATATGCAATTTTCTGCAACTTGGGTGTCCTAATCTGTTCTTATCTTTCCTATAATTGTTAGTGGTTGATGTCAGGATCACCATAACCCACTCAACTTCATTGTCACAGTCACATATGCTTATGTGGAAAAAAACTTTCTTGTAACGGGGATACTACTGTTTTGCTATCCCCGGCCAGTAACACAATGACACGTGGAAAAGTTATCCTACGTATCATTGTGTTATTGGCCGGGGATAAAAAGTGCTATCCCTGTTGCATGAGAGTTTCTCTCGCTTATGTGGGAAGTGCATAATACAGTGCTAACAATTACCAGTTTTTTTTTTGGTATTGTATTGTTTCCTGTAAGAGAAATCTATTCCTACCAAGTTTATGTTTATCGATTTTTTTTTTCAATTTCTGCTTTATAATATTATGAGTGTATCTGCAAGTAGGAAATGATTGTAAACAGATTGCTTGCATTGTGCCATTGGTGCAGATTAGCAACTTTCAATTATTTCAGATTGGCATATGCATGCTATGTATGATATGACTTGACCCACAATATTTGCTAATTGGACTCACATTTAGCTAATGACAACACCATTTTCAAATATCCAACTATACTGCTTGTTCTTATTGTGTACAAGAATGTAAATCAGAAAAGCATTTTTCAATGTAGGCTCAAAGGGTAGGGCAGATGCTAGTCATCCTCTAGGGTAGAAGAAGAAATTCCCAGGGAAGAGGCAAATGTTGCAGTTGTATCCCCACAGAGATATCTTTTCAGTCGATCCAAGTCATCTGCTGCATCGAGCATTGTAGGCCTAGTGGATGAGGACTCCTGTGTGCAGAGAATTCCTAACTCTATAAATTCTCCAATTGCAACATCCCACATATTTTTCACCTCAGGTGGCTGATCTCTAGAAGCTCTCATCAAGGAGGAGTCGACTACCTTTTCCACCGTCCCATGATAATGGTTCTTCACCCACTTGTGCAGGCTTAGACCTCCAACAAACATGTCATCTATTGGCCTTTTTCTTGTCACCATCTCTAGAACCAGAATGCCGAAGCTGTAAACATCGCCTTTTGTTGATGCATTAGATCCAAACCCATACTCTGCATACAAGGAATTGAGTGTGAACTAATAAATGGACCTAAAATTGACTTGGGTAGGGATTTCTTATCATTATGGTTATTTTTACTGTTTCCATAGTCAACTGATGATATAAGTTGAGTGAGCTCTGCATTTACTCTTCAAAATGGCTTCAAAATGAAAATAAACAAAAGAAGAAATGAATTATTGATATTGGTTACTTTGCACAGATTTTACTTGTACTCAGAAATCAGTGCTACAAGTCCCAATTTACATTGCCAGATTGATAAATGTAGTTGTGAACAACACTTGTTCTCTATTTGTTTGGTTTTACGAATAGCTTAAGCTGAGGATAGAACTTTACCTGGTGCTATGTATCCGATTGATCCACATAACATATTTGCAGTAGAGTTTCCCATGTTCTCAAGAGCTGAATTTGCTCCTCCGGCAATCAACAATCTTGCAATCCCAAAATCAGAAACTAAAGCTGTCATATCATCATTGAGAAGAACATTGCTTGGCTTTAGGTCACAATGTATAACTCTGACTAGAGAGTGGTGGTGTAGATAGGCCATCCCTTCAGCTATGTCACTGCAAATGTTCAGTCTTTGGATCAGACTCAAATCAGAAGAACCTGAGCTTAGACCTGTCTGTGAATGTGGATAGAGACGGCTATCCAAGCTACCATTTTCCATATAAGGAAGAACAATAGCCTTAAAATCAGGTAGACTGCATGCTGTTATGATCCTTATGAGGTTCCTGTACCTAATTCGCCTTAAGACTTGGCATTCTCTGGTAAAACTCTTTGTTGAATTCCCAGATTGTAAATGTAAGACCTTGACTGCTATAGTTGTCCCATCTGGAAGAACTCCCCTGTAGACGCGTCCATAGCTGCCCATCCCAAGCAGTCTCTGATCATCAAATCCAGTAGTGGCCTCCGACAGATCTCGATATGTAACCCTTGGGAAATTATGAACCAATTCTGGTTGTGTGGGTTTTCTTGCTGTCTCAGTCCTCTGAGCTGAAATTAGTGCCTTAATGTGCCGGAATGCAATCACACAACATATTATTGACAAGGATGTTGATATGAATATGACTAAGGTGAATATGTTAAGAAAATGCGTGAACGAAACAGACGATTTTTCTGAGGGCAAGCAGGTTTGACAGCAACTGTACCACAAAGGTGCTGATTTCCCAAGAAAGATGAATATGAGACTGATTCAAAGATGCCACCAGAGGGAATCATTCCTTCAAAGTTATTGAAAGAAAGATTTAAATATGTGAGTGTTCGACTTTTGTAGAGGCTTAGCGGAATCCTTCCAGACTAGTGGTTTCCTGAAACATCAAAGGACTCAAGGTTCTTTAGCTCACCTATGGAATCTGGAAGTTTCCCTTCCAAAGAATTGTGTGAGAAGTTTATCAGGGCCAATGCAATGCAGCTTGATATCTGTGGAAAGATACTTCCACTTAGGTTATTTGATGAAAGATCTATCTCTTGAACATCTTCCAGTTTGCTGAGCTCAATCGGTATAGGCCCTTCAAGCTGATTATGTGACAGGTTAATAAAAATTCTGATCTCACTCAAACCTGATAATTCTGGGGGGATGCTCCCTGCCAATCTGTTGTATGATAAGTCAAGCTTGTACAATTCTGTGCAGTGTCCTAATGTTGGAGGTATTGATCCGGAAAGGAGGTTGTTGTTGAGGAACAGATAGTTCAGCCTAACCAAATTTCCTATACTGCTTGGAATATCACCGGAGAACATATTGTGAGACAGATCAAGCAGGCCGATGTGAGTCATCTGCCCCAATGCCGGTGGAATTGCACTGGCGAAAAGGTTGTGTGATAAGAAAAGCTGTTCCAAGTTTGACAGCTGACTTATGTTTGCTGAAATTGTTCCATTCAGAAGATTGGAGGTCAAATTCAACACCACAAGCTTAGAAAGATTACCTATATTTGGAGGAATTGAGCCAAAGATTTGGTTTTCTTGCAGCAACAGATTTGAAAAGTTGATACCAAGGCCGCCAATGGAACTAGGCAATACTCCTCCGAGGCCCATGCCAGCCAATTCAAGCTCCTCTAGACTGGTGCAATTTGTGAGGGCACTGAAGAATGGGTTGAGATTTGTGTTGCCATCATGGCTTATCATATTGTTATTAGACAAATGAAGATAGACAATATTTGGCAACTTTCGTACAAATTTGATGGGCAGTTCACCAGAGAGATGGTTATATTCTACATCTAAATTGGCCAGTGAGTTATTGGTCAAAAACAGAGGAAGTTCTCCAGTGAACTGGTTGTTGTATAAATTGAGGCTCCATAGGTTTGGACAATTTCCAATCTCAATTGGAATTTTTCCAGAAAGAAAGTTGTTGGAAAGGTCTAAAACCTTTAACATAGTGCAGTTGGAGAAAAATGTAGGTGGAATGGCACCGGTTAAATTATTTTGCAATAGACTAACTATAGTGAGCTGTGAAGGAAGGGCTAAGGAATCTGGTATTGAACCATGAAAGCTGTTCCTATCAAGCAGTAGATGATGGAGGCGCCTTAGCAAGGCAATTTCAGAAGGGATAGTTCCGTAAAAATGGTTGCCTACGAGTGATAGGTTACGAAGGCCTGTTAGATTCGAAATGAAAGGAGAAAGCCGCCCTACAAGCTCATAATCCTGCAGAAGGAGTTCTGATACCCAATGACGCTTTTTGTTGCAGCTGACACCAGTGAAGTTGCAGACACCGGTAGCTTCGTTCCAATTAGCTAGCGTGGAATGTGGATCATATACAATGGCTTTCTTGAACTCCAGAAGAGCAGCCTTGTCTGTAAGCAAAGAGTGATGAGGATGGTGGCGATGACCTATAACTGCATTACCAGATGTTAAAACCAAATGCTGGAACAGAAGAAAAAACATGGTTTCGACCAAGACCATACTGGATAAACTGAAAGAGCCTAATAATATTTGTTTATGAGATTTTCTTCTGTTCTACTTTAATCATGCTTCATAATAGTAAGTTCAAAGTAGTGAGTCAAGAACATATTTTAAGAGTGTGAAGCACACACTCAATGGAGAATAGAGATGCAGAAAGAGATGGTACTATGAGAGAGATTGGAGAGAAGGTGGAAAATGATATTTTGGAATAAGAATTCAATGGAGGCTATGATTTGTGGAGGGACTGGGGAAACTCTTTATCCTTCCATAAAGGGGTTTCAACCATGATGGTAGATTATCAACTTGAACATATATAAATTGATAGCTAGACAGAGGACAGCATAAGAAATTTTGATGGGTTGATGGGTGATATTTCTATTTTGGTAGGCCAAGCGCAATCTCAAACATGAAGCTTGCCACATGATTGGCAGGCATATATATATATATATATGTTATATTCCTATTTAGATTGGTGCACTAGATAATAAGTTGTATCAGGTTTGATAAAAGTTTAAATTATGTTATACCTCGAGGCCCAAAACCTTGTGAAATAAGGAAAGTTTTGAAGCCAATTAAAGGGGTCCTATTTATTTCCTTTTGCGTGAACCGTTGCTTGACGAGCTTTGAGTGTTAGTCAAGTCGGCCCTTGGTGATGAGTAGAGATGACTTGACCTAGTCCTATATAAGCTTAAGACCATGCTCTCATCAAACATGTTCTCTAACCCTAATCTCATCATAAAGAGATAGCTGAAACTATTTCTGAGAGGAGAGCAGAAGTCTTAAGCCGTTCGTGCCTTTTTGCTCATGTTTTGCTGCTGCGATTGAATGAATTCAGAGATCGTGTACTCAAGGAAGATGACGCCATGCATGTCTTCTATGTATTTCAGATTGTGTGAAAGATCATGAACTCCTACAGAAATCTAACAATATGTACATATATAATTTGTTTATGTTAAGGATGTCCTTGTTGTAAGAGCACATCCTTCCTACTATATTTAACAATCGGAACCGTCTATATTTAGGACATCCTTGCAGAAAATCATTAAGATCGGAAACGTTTTGGTCATCTCAGCACGCAAAGACTGAAAGCACAATAGAGGGAGAAGAAAGGAGGGAGTTGACATTTTTTATTGTCTTGGTGTGTAGTTGAACCTTGCGTATGAGGGCACTGAGTTTGTATACTCTTTTCCAGGACTACAGGCCTCTCATTATTTGTTTGAATGGATTGAATGGGAAACTTGAAAGATGACAGCATTCCACTTAAGTTTGTATACTCTCTACAGTAAGCAAACTCTGGAAATCCAATATTGACTAAATGAAGCTAGCAAATGAAGTTATTTTTCCCATACAACATTGGAGAAAACAAAACAAGTAGCCAAATTATTAGGGCCCGTTTGATAACCGTTTCAATTTTTGTTTTTAGTTTTCATTTTTTGTGCTAGAGTATAGAGGAAAATGAGAGTGAAGATGGGAGTGAGGATGAGATTGAGAGATAGGGTGAGAAGGGAGGATGGGAGGGAGGAATAACAAAAGTTAAAACAAAAACTTGAAATTGAAAACAATTTCAAATAGATTTCAGTTGTAGGGTTTTCAATTTCAAGTTTTTGTTTTCACTTTTGTTACTCCTTCCTCCCATCCTCCCCTCTCATCTTCACTCTTAATCTCATCTTCACTCTCATTCTCACTTCCATTCTCCCTCCTTTCCCTCTTTTTCCCTTAGCTTTTGAAAATTTCATTTAATTTATATATGTAATATATATTTCTTAACATTTACCTTTCCTACATCAGCCAGATTCCTAAAACCAATGAACTCAGCCTACCATTCTAGTCTCTATTTCAATGGATTTAGGAAGCAGTGGAATCTCCCTACACCTACTTCACTTTTTTTCTTTCTCAATAAAAAATGGTGTTCAAATTTGCATGTTCCTTTAACAGTCCCACTTCTTCTAATTAAGTTCTTCACAGTTAGGATATCCACCATTAAATATAGACCTGGCAATTCATGACTCCAGCATAAAAAACAGCACATTAATCTCGGAGTTGTGGATGATTGAGACAGCTCTAAGATCTTGTTCGTAGTTTCCGTTTAAAAAGTTGTACTCATTGGTTTCGCTGAGAAATGTTTGGGAGAAGGATAGTGCACCATTAGTTGAACCATGTCTCTCTGATCTCTCGGAAAGCCTTTGGGGTGTGGGGGCTATTGTTTCCTTGAGGCATGGTTTGAGCCCTGGTGCGGAGCTTGATAGTAGTCTGACTTCGGGGAGAAAACGGTCGGAAAGCACTCAGCTAAAGGCATGACAGCAATCCCAGCCCGCAATGGAAAGAAAAGCAGTCCCTACTGCCGCGTCAAGCTAGGCCTGAAACCCCCCAAAAAGAGAAAGGGAAAGCGCTGTTAACAGCAAGAAGAGTAGTCCGTACCACAAGTAGTACCATAAGCTGTACCGCAAGCCGTACGTTTAGCAATTATTATACGCAAAAATTGATAACACAAGAAACGATTGCTTAATTACAATGAATATAGTCCCTAAAGATGAGACGGAGTCCCTCAAGACAGCTTTCTTTATAGAATAAGCTATTGGGTCATGTCGTGTCAATTCGCGAATATCCGTTAACCCATTGAACTCAGGGGCATTTTTGTAATTTTACATTAGAGTGGGATGGGAAAAATAAGAAAACATTGTTTACTAAGAAGGGGACTCGAACCCCAACCAATTTTGAGAAAGAATCACCACCTTTTCCAACTCCACTATCTTCATTCTTGTATTATAGATCAATTTTGTCTATATTTATACAGCTTACACTATAACTTTATTTGCTTCTTTATTTTTGTTCTCTTGACTTCTCTTCCTTCTCTCCCCTCTCCACTAGGGGTGGGAATCAATCTGATCGAACCGATGAAACCGGCTGAACCAAACCGTAATTACCGGTTTGGTTTGGTTTTGACTAAGAAAAAGTCAAACGGTTTAAAAACCGAACCGGACCGTATATGGTTTGGTTTGGTTTGGTTTTGAGCTTTTGTAAACCGGCCTAAACCAAATCGGACCATATATGTGTATATTTATTTATTTATATTTTATTTTACATGTGTAATACTCTAATTAGTTAATAACTATATATGAATATTTGAATTGAGTTATATTAGTTAGTGAAATATGAAGTTTTATGGCATTTTGAGTTTTAGGATGGTTTCGTACTTTAGAAAATGATTTATGTATTAAGTAAGTTGTGAATTTGTTGGTTATAATTGGACTAACAATGTTGAAAAATGCAAAAAACAAGAGAATTGGGCTTAGGCCCAAACCGGCCAAACCAAACCGAACCAAACCGTCTTAAATTGGTTTGGTTTGGTTTGGTTTCCTTTATAACTTTTATTCGAATCGAACTGAAACAAACCGTTATCTTTTAATTGGTTCAGCCGTGGTTTTGAGGTGAAACTGATCCAATCCGGACCGTGCCCACCCCTACTCTCCACCGACTCTTTTGCTCCAACTCTCTCTCATTTTCAAAAACAAAAAACTTTTTCACTCTTCCACTCTCTCACCTGCCACAAACACTAGTCACACAACGGAAAGGAAGATGAATTGAATATGTAGGCATGGAGAGCAGTCTCATGGCTCCCAAGTACATCGAGCTCTGGGTAAGAATTGGAGCTCTCCTCCTCACCAATTGGTACTCTATCTTTTCAGTTTTGGATATGTATTTTGTTGGTGAGTGAATTATTGGGTTTGGGTTGGAATTTAGGTAGTAGGTTTCCCTCGTATGATTGTAAATATGAACAAAGGGGTTGATCTTCTTCTTTATTTGTGCATTTACATGAAAAACAGATAGGTTTTTTGTTTTTGTTTTTTTAATCAAACCATTGGAAGGTTTGGATCTATGGCATCGTGAATGAGTGGACGCAGAGCGATGGCGTGATGATGAATGCCTGGACGACGACACGATTGAGATGATGAAGAAATTTGGGGAGTAGGACATAAGAGTTGGGGATGGCGGTAGGGCCTGGAACAGGAGTTTATTTTTTTAATTGTTTAATTTTTCTTTTTTTTTTAAAAAAAAAAATTATATATTTTTAAATTCTTATCGTGTGAAACGTGTCGTGTCATGTGATTCACGAATTGTAACGGGTCGTGTTTATGTTTGATATTTTCAACTCGTTTTCTTATCGTGTCGTGTCATGTCAACCTGTTAAGAAAAGCAGGTTGACACGAAAACGATACGAACACTGCAAAAACGATACGAACACTGCAAAAACGACACGAATGCCATGTCTAATTAAATATCAGCAAAGTGGCCTCATTTTGTCCTTTTGCACTCATCACCCTGTTTTTTATGTTAACAAGAATCGCACTCAGAAGTCCAAAAACATCATTGCCATCTTTAGCTTTTGCACCTCCTCCCTCCCACTTGTAATTTCCATAATCACGTTTTAAACAAGAGTGGATGAGGATTTAAATTCTAGCTACCTTTCAAGATTTAGGACGAACAACTGCATACTCTTCTCTCATCAAAGTTGGCAAAAGTTGGGGTTGTTGAAAGGAAAAAAGATTGGAAGACCAGCTAGCCAAGGAAAATAAGGAGCCAGACAAGCCAAAAGCAAAACAAAAGGTCAGCAAATCAAGTAAGGCGAAAACTAACCCGGCAGAGGGAGGCTGCAGTGAATTGGAAACGCTATGATCTAAGCAAAGACAGAATTAATGGAAATACCAACTCCATCCTTATGCCATAAAACCAATCCACTGGCTGCAATATCAAGACTCACGAAAGTAAACAAACTTACGAATTTTTTTTGAATCGTTTTGTATAATTCTGTGAATAACTTGGGGCAAACAAAGGAATTAAAACTACAGTGCAGAATCCACCAAAATAAGAACAGCTCCAGCAAGGAACTGAGGCAGCCTATATCCACCTCCAGCTAGAACAACCAAACCAAATCCCCCAGGCAGAACCAAAAGCTTTCAGTAACATAAAATAAATTGAAGAGGTACAAATCCAATGCAGATAACTCACATTGCAGGGCAGAGAGGCAGTAATGATGGTTACTAATTCAGCAAGGAAAGCTGATTGGTGACCAAAACTAAGACATAATTTATTTTGTACAATGATTAATTTAAAGTTATGGACTTCAGAAAAAGAAAAAAAATCAATCGAAAATGATAGATTTACTGAGTTTATTCACTTCTATGTGGCCAATCAACAAAGTCATCATCTTTAGCAAAGAAAGGGAAAGGAAGAAATCTTGGATCAGATCTCTTGTCCTACAAATATTAATCTATGCGTTAAACTTTTGATCAAATCTCAGTGGTTCTATTTCAAATAGAGGCAATACCGAAACTTTGCAGAACAAATAACTTATAATTAAACATCATATGTGGTCATATTTATCTTTCGCACCTCCTTCCACTTGTAAATTCCATCCACCAAATCAAGTTTTAAATAAGCGGATGAGTATTTATATTCTAGCCACTTTTCAAGATTTAGGAAAAATCAATTGTAGTGCAATGACTACTTTTAAGCACACAAGTTAGCCTTAAGGACTATTAGTGACACAAAAAAATGTTAATGACGCAACCTAATGATAAATATAATTTGCATTCCGCTCCTCCATCATCATGATGCACTGTATTACACTACTATTATATAGATAGTGCTGTACATTATTATTTCGATAGAATCATTGTGCTATACGTTATTATATAGGTAGACATCATTGTGCTGTAAAACTTTATCATCATTACATCTCTTTGTAAACAATATATAATGATCAATACACACGCCTCCATTCAACTGAGGCTTTTGACTCATTTCAATATTAGGTTTGGGAAACCTCATAGATGTTTTCTAATAAAAACCCTTAAGAAAAAAATTAGAGTGTTGGATGGTTTCCCACCAAAATGCCTGTAATATGTTGGGTTTTTATGTTTGAATTACAGTGATTGGGGAGAGGGGCACTTTTCCTAGAATTCGAACGGATGACCAAAGGGGGGGAGGGGAAGGGACCTCTCCACTGAGATAAACCCCTCGGTCATATGTTTGGTTGTTATTAAGGTATCAAACACACGTCACTGTGTTCGAAAACCCAGCACCGAACAGGCATCTCGAAAATAACTTCCACAATCCTTAAAAATGACAATTACATCCTCCATTTTTTGTAAACTTTCTTTCGTTTGTTTGGTGAAAGTGATGAATGAAGTTATTCTGTTTGATTAAAAAAAAAAAGTTGTTGGCTAGGTGCTTGTTGGGTATGGAAAGCAAAGTTAATAGGCAAGTTTGGGTTGGTATCGTGAGGGTTATTTGTTTCTGGAACATTAGCTGGGTAGTCACAGACTCACAGTAGTTTCCTTAATTTTTCAAAAGTTGTTGGGAAGAGTCAGAAGCTGCCAGCTCGTTATCTCCTCTCCTCTCTAGGAGAAGTCAATAGGGCTGATTACAGAATATGAATAAAACAAAAACAAAACCTAGCCAACATACGAAGAAAACAAAACCTAGACACAGAGACAACATGCAATCAAAATTAAAGAAATGATGACTGCATCCAGATGAACCGCCCTCAATCATATACAAAACAATAAACTAATTAAACTTTCTCCAATTAAACATTTTTAAAATTAACGGTCAATTTTGCAAGTGGGAGTGACAGTATAAGAAGTGGTTTTTCTTCTGTCACTTGCTGATTTTTAATGGAGGAGCAGGTGAAGCTTTCTGATATAATTAATCCTTCAACTATGAGTGAGTGAGAGAGAGTGAGAGAGACATGCTAGCTACTTAGTCTGCTAATATATGATCACTATAAATTCAATGGACATATCTGCCTGCTTAGTCCAGTGCATGCCTAATATTCAAGAAGATGAAGATGGCCATGCTGAGAACCATTTTTCTTTTCTATCTCATCAGTTTTTTCCAATTTTCCACCTGTTCTACTTTGGTTAAACCAAAGAGTAGTTCACAAGGTAAGTAGCTGTCCTCCTTAATCATTCTCCTTTGTAACTTTTGCTGGTTAATTAGCTTTGGTAAACTGTTGATTGTATATTTTTGTCTGCGTGCGTAACGAGATGCTTTATAAGTTATAATAATTAATCTGCTCCAAAGACGAGGGAAATTATTTGTCAACGGGTCTACTGGGATTGAGTTTCTTCTGAGAATCACATGAGCCGTCTTGGTGTATTATGTGCAGGGTCGTCACAAAAAACATGGTTTGTGAGCATAGATAACCACAAGGATGTCCAACTCCGTTCACCGCCACCACCTCCGAATTCAGGACCGACACCAGGCCAGTCACCAAGTCCAAAAGATCTTCTATCCAAGTCCAAGAGAGCTCCTCCAAGTCGATCCACGGCTTCAGCTTGAAATGCTTAAGCTTCAGAAGGTTACAGGCTAGCTAGTCTAGGCTGTCTATTATGTCCAGCTTCTACGTACATTAATTGGTGTAGTCTCGCTTGTTCTTTAAAGTTTGTTCATGCAATGGTAACTTGTATAAGAATTATCTAAGAATTAGTAGCAAGAGCACCCTGAGCATGTTGATGGATATGGGGCCCCTGTGGTTCAAATCCTAGTAGCTTATAAGCTCGAAACATTCATTTCAATTTTCAGGTAATCATTTTGTTCAGTTATATCTTTATAATATCAATATGACCAATTTCACATTATGCCCTTTAGAAATTTCAAACTGGTGGTACAACTAAAGCCTCTCTGCTCAAGAGTCAATTTAAACAAATCCAAAAACCTGTTCCTCTCTGAGGGAAACTACCTGTTCCTCTCTGAGGGAAACTACAAGTACTAATCTATCTTCAAGATGAGGGCATCTCTGCCACACAAAGGACTTAATGAAACATCATATGGTATCATTTTTCTCATTTGAACTTTTCTCCCACTTGCAGCTTTCATTGATGAACTCACATTTTAAACAAGTGGATGAGTATTTAAATTCTAGCCGCCTTTCACGGTCTAGGACACGGGGTTTTATACTCCTCTGTCAGAAAAGTGTGCATAACATGGGATTGTTGAACAAAAGATTTAAGACCAAACCAGAGCAAATAAGGAGCAGCACAAATCGAACAAAAATCCGGTTTAGCGAGAGAAATAAGGGGAATGACTTAATGAGGCAGAGAGAGGCTGAAACAAGCTTCATTAATGGTAAAGTAATGAACCAACTGTATCACTAAGTAAATTGAACAAGTAGAAGAAGAGGAAGAAATAAATCACAATTATCTGGAAAAAGAAAAATGAATTCTATTCTGCAAAAACAAGAAACCCTCTCCTATAAACATACAAGACCAAGGCCAACAACAGATATAATGCTAGTCAAAAACAAATCCAGAATGTAACAAGCACCAGCTATGGGAAAATCCCATGCATAGCAAGTACCAATCAACACAGCTGTTTTAATAAGAAGTAGCAAATCAAATGAAGTGTACACTCGGAGAGTGAATCTGCATCAGAAATTGGACAGAAACTTGAGTGATTGCATAGTTCTGTCATTATAAACTTGAAACTTTGAAATGGTTAACTGCAATTAAGGGACTTCAAGAATAGAAAAATAGTTAAGTGAGCAATCTTCCACCATCCCGGAATTAGGCCAAGCAATAAAAGGACAAATAGTCCCAAAGTTACTGCAAATCTTTGTGAATCTATTTATCTCCAGTGCAGAAGCTGAGTCTAGATTATTGAAATAAGTCATTAGTCATCTGATCTAAATTCTAGTAGCTTAATTAGGACTAGCCTCCCTGCACGCGCTTCCGCGCGTGCGAGAGGCTTTCACCCGCGCTACGCGCGACTTACAAAGTATCGTAAATATTTTTTCGCAATTATATTTATATATATGTCTGTTTCAACAGTTTCATATTTTAATCGCGCGCGTGTTATAAATCGTCGTCTTAAAAGTTTTTATTTATCGCCCGTATTTTTCTAGACGTCCATCTTAGCAATTTACACGCAATTAAAAAAAAATGCTAATATGGACGTCTAGAAAAATACGGGCAATAAATAAAAACTTTTAAGACGACGATTTATAACACGCGCGCGATTAAAATATGAAACTGTTGAAACAGACATATATATAAATACAATTGCAAAAAAATATTTACGATACTTTGTAAGTCGCGCGTAGCGCGGGTGAAAGCCTCTCGCACGCGCGGAAGCGCGTGCAGGGAGGCTAGTATTCAATTAATTACCCACACATTAATATTATCCAAAGCAAATCCAACATTAATAGGAAAATCTTAAATAATTTAAGTAAAATAATATTTTCATTCTACACAACATCGTAGTTTTAGATTATGTACATAAATATTTACATAATATGCATATGGGAGGAAGACATGCAATGATCAAGACCACTTGCGCCACCCGTTATTTTATATTAACTGTCATATTATTGTTTCTGTAAATTCAAGCTTGTGTAAGCATCCCAGTAATATAAACACCAATTTTGAAGCCCATGGGGTTAGCTAAATGGTGAGGTTAGGTGGTGTATTACATTAGAATTACGGTTCACCAAAAGGTTAAATTTGCTTTCATTATTAAGAAAAGAATAAATATAAAATTACTTTGATTTCTCAAAGAGATTTTCCTTTCACAGTGAATAACGCAAAACTTGGCACCACCCCTCAGAAGACACAATCAAATAATAAAAACATATTTGTATTTCACCTAAGCAACTCATGATTTTGGCACAAAGAGAAATTATCCTGCACAAATTTCCTTTATTTGTTTTTTTACATGTATCCATACTCCTTTTCAGTAACCAATGCAGTGATGTGAACCTTCCTTGCAATTTATGCGCCTACAATAGGAAAAATGGAAAAAATTAGAAGCAAGAGAAATTGTAAAATTACACAATCTACAAATTTGAACAGTAAGAAGGACAAAAAAAAAACAGTAATTGGAATGAACTACAACAACCAAATAATGAGAGAACCTCAAAATACAACCAATCAAATTCTATTATGACAATTACCCAAATTGAAGTAAATAATTAAAGTTTCAGAATTCTAATAGTGTAACTAAAAAGGAAAAGTATCGCTTTTCTTCAAAATAAAATAAAATATTACAATCATGAAGCATGAAACTTCAACTGAATACAGAGCAGGAAAGAAAAAAATTGCAACCAAATGTTCCTACTGTAGGAAAAGGGACTAATGTGGGCGTACAATTGGAAAAATGGAAATATTAGAAGCCTTTAAGGCTTTTTATACAAAGAGAAAACATATATCACACAAAAACATTACCAAATTTCATACAGCAACTCTGTATTTAAACTAACTCTTTACCTAAAAAAGGAAAAGAAAAGAAAAAGTAGAGCTATACTAATTATTTCTCCAAATCGCCAAAAAGACAATCATATTAGTAATGTATGGACAACAAAATTGTTCCTCTCTGTACTTAAATGCTTCACAGCTCTATCTCTTAATTGTTCCTCTCTGAAAATTTTTGAGTTCATCCATTATGCACAACAAAATAGAATAGATAGTATAAAGAACAAAAGTTCACAATTACAAAACTCCTTGATGCATTGAACTCCTTGCATCACTAAGTAAAACATGAGGAGACGTCTAAGATGGGTGTTGAGGAGATGGTGATGGTGAGGACGTAGCTACCCTTTAGTGTGAACTTCCTCATATCAACTTCACCAAATTTCCTATCAAATTGTTGTCACCATACAAAACTAATATCAACTAATGAAAACAGGAATAGTGGTTGAATTTATGTTCTATTGCCAAATTACATACCAAATGGATGCTTGTTAATAAACCAAAATTGAAGCTGTTGATCTGCAAAACAGATAAATAAGTTTAAACAAACAAACAAAGGCATAGTCACCCAAAGACTCAATCTTTGGGTTCAAAAACTAAAACAATTTATTCAACATATAAAGATCATATAACTTGGATTAAATATCATCCAATTTGTTTCTTTCTTAGAAGATCTGCATTAGAAGGTCAGAGCGTTTTCAGTCAAAAGAAAAAGGAATTTCTCAGAAAGTTGAAATAGAAGTAACTCAGAGAAAGCATTTTCTTCACCTAACTGCTTCTAACCCTTCAACTCCTTTGCCAAAAGAATCCCCTGAGAAAACAAAATAAGAAGAACAAAAATCAAAGCTTAATCTGGACACAACACTAAATAAATGAATTACTGAGAAAAGCAGAGATGAAGAGGAGGGCACCGAAAAACTGCAAGCAACTAAAATGAACTGCTGATTATGAATATAACAAAGCTTCTTGAAGCAGACCCATCTAAGCTTATAATCTGCAGTGGAAAAGAGAATGAGAAGAATGCCCAAGCATCTATCCCAGTACTCTTACATGGAAAAAAAATGCATAATTCAAAATTCTGTAACAGAAATTGACATATTAAATCTAATACAAATAACATGTTTTCTAAAACTCAAACAAAATAATACAACACTCAAAAAGCAAAAATACCACTCGACATTCCAAATGTCTTCTATGAATGGCACATAATAAACAAAATTATTCTACTTGTTTGACTCAATGTTAGTACACAATCAAAAACTGGAAGCACCGTGTTATTTGGAGTGTAACACCAAAAAAGTGGCCTGAAAATGGAGTCTCACTCCGTGGTCATGATATCCAGCTTCTTTCTAGTCAGATTCTTTGTGTAAAGGACAATTGCCATTTTCTGAATAAGCACTTGATGTAATCAGAGAAATCCAACTCAAAGGTTGCAAAGATTCATGACCAATGATGTGCGATAATTGGTATAAAACTATGAATAGCACACAATAAACAACAGAAAGAAGAAACCATGATACAATTAACATGACTATTGCAAATTCAAAAAGAAATGAATGACCAAAACTCTGTTGCACAATTCTATGATCCTTACAAAATCAAAATCTCATTTCTGTCATGCATTCACGGATGAAAAGATCATAAGAAGAAATCCCAAGCATGATAGCAGATGAAGAACCCTTATTTGAGAAACAACACGACATGCAAGAATAATCTAACAAATATGATTAATTCGAAGAAGAATTCCATTCAAAAAGGGAAAAATAAACCCCAAAATTAAAGAGAGATACGTACCCCTAAAATCAAAACTAATGCTTGCTTCATTGATAACCCGCAGAAAGAAAATATAATATTTGAATAAATTTAATAGAAAGCATAAAAGAAAATGGGGTAAAGTCTTGCACAAACAGGTAACACCTAAAGCATTTTAAACTTTTCAGTACAATGCAAACCCAAATAATAAGGCAATATAGCACTTACTTCCGTTGTAGTGGTGCACCCAACCTTAGCAAGCATAGCGTAGTATTCGATTTCAGACTTTCGCAGAGGAGGGCAGTTGTTTGAAATTATAATCAACTTCCCTGTAATATTTTGCCCCAAAACAAAACAAATCCATAGTAAAAAAAATCAGAAGCTAACCCAATACAAAGAAACCAAATCATAGTAAATCGTACCTTTGGAGTTACGGTTGTCTTGTACCCTAGAGTGTACTTGCCACTCCTCATCACCAGAGCTAGCCTGATGTTGATGCTCTCATGTGTCTTCTTGGTCTTCTTCACCGGCACCATTTTTGAAGCTTCTGAGATTCTTCGCTCGAAATGATATCTCACTCTGCGGCTGAAACCAAAAATCTCATTTCTGTCATGTATGCACAGATGAAAAGATCATAAGAAAAAATCTCAAGCACGATAGCAGATCAACAAACAACCCAACAACATGCAAGAATAATTTAACAAATATGATTAAGTTGAAGAAAGATTCTATTAAAAAAAAAACCCCAAAATTAAAGAGAGACCCGTACACCTAAAATCAAAAGTAAATGCTTGCTTCATCAATAATCTGCAGAAAGAAAATATAATATTTGAATAAAATTGAACAGAAAGCAGAAAAGAGAGATTCGTACCCGATCAGTAGGAAATGATATCAGGCTTGAAGATAAACACCTGAGTTTGAAGCTTGAAGATATATTGTGGTAGTTCCGATTTTCAGAACGCGTCAACTGCCAACATCACAACGTGGGTTATCCTTCTTTTGTGCAGTTATCATCTTTTATTTTATTTTATATTTTTAATATTTTGGTTAACTGTTGAATTTTCCATTTTGTCCACATGAAACTGAATTTGAATCAACAACCCAGAAAAGAAAATCTAATAAGGAGACCAAAATTTTCAATATGACAGTATATGATAGATAATGTGAGGATCAATCCCGTCTTGGATACACCTAAGTACCTTTGATAAATTAAAAAAACATTGCTGGTCATTAAGTTCAGTATAGTTGAAAAATAATGGAAAACAGAACAACCAAAAGTTTCAAATTTTACTAAGAAACAAAGATACTGAATTCCAACTAATGTATATGAAAATTAAACTGAAATCCTATTGACCCAGATGAGCAAATTCAGAGTAAAGACAAAAACAATTGAATTTCAAGAGAGAAAGAAAGAGTAGGGACTATACGGTTTTGGATCGGCATGGTTTGCCGCAAGAAGAAGAGACGCAGTTGAGAACAGCTTCGGTTGACTCAGAGAAGTTGGAGTGGGAGGTAAGCTCGGCATGCTCTTGGGCTTCCTCCACGGACTTCAGGAGAGCCCCTCAGAAATTCCATCAGGAACCAAAAATTAGAGAGAGAGAGAGAGAGAGAGAGAAGTAAAGATCCCACTGTTAGATTGTGGGTTGCTCAATGAGCATCTATTTTCAGAGAGAGAGAGAGAGAGAGAGAGAGAGAGAGAGAGATAGATAGATAGAGAGATTAACATGGTGGTTATGGGTTCTGAAATTGTGGAAACCGCCAGCTTCGTGGGTTCTGAACCCGTGGAATTTTTCTCCACGTTCTTCAGCTCTTCTTCTTTTCTAGGCAACCGTGGATTAAACTGTTCTTCACCCTTCTCCTGTGAGTCAAGCACAGCACGACTCTATTTTTTCTGTTCTTTTCTTTTTTTAAAATCAGTGCTGTTTTACTATTTCACCCTCTTTTAATTAAAATTGTGTGCTTTTAATTTTTTCGTTGACAAAGGATATATTCGGAGTTTTTGAATGTTTCACCATTCTCTGTCTTTTGTTTTATATATATTAGGATTAGGTCGCAACTAACGGCCTACGCACCTTGTTAGAGCTAATAAAGCACAAAGAAATCAGGGCAATCAAAAGTAAACACAACTTAGTACCAACAAAAGTAAACAAAAAACCAGGACAGAAATTTTGAATCACTTTGAACAATTCCGTGTTAATAAACTTGAAACGCATGGTTTCAAGTAAGGGACTTAACAATTCAAAAGAATACAACAACAAAGAACCTAACACATTTGTACTGAGTTTATCACATCAAACAAGAGCAGCAAGTATCTCAAAACCGGGTGGTGGCGGAATTCTGCGAACAATGGCAGAGCTTGCATGACAATCTGCACTTGGTTTCGAGCCATCTGCATAGCCTGAAGATGAGCTAACCACCTTCCCCTTTGTATGACCAGCTGCGTTCGATGGCTTTGGCTGTACAACGAATGGATGAAGCAAGAGCTCTTCAGCGGTCAGCCTTTTGCAAGACCTCATGGCAAGGCAACTCTTAAGAAAATCCCTGGCCACACCTGAGACTTCAGCAGGGATTTTGGGAGTACATACGTGATCAAACATATAGTGGAAATCTTCAAGTTCACAACCAGGCTTTAAATCTGAGAAGGACTTGCCGGTTAGCATCTCAAGTACGATACAACCAAGAGACCATATATCAGAGGGCGGCTCCTGCTCACTATCATTCAAGGCTTCTGGGGACAGATACGTAGGAGTGCCTCTCCATTGACTGTAATTCTCCTTGGTTTTCTTAGCCAATCCAAAATCTGAAATCTTGGCCACAAAGCTACCAGTACTAGTTGCAGGATTTGGTACAAGCAGAATGTTTTCCGGCTTCAAATCACAGTGAACATAATCAAACTTGTGAATATGCTTAATCCCTTCAAGTATCGACCTCGTATACCTTCTAACTTCAGTTTCAGGCAATCCATGACCGTTGGATTTCTCAATCAGATCACCAAGAGTTCCTCCAGAGGCAAATTCCAGCAACAAGTTATAGACCATGTGATCACCACCCTCTTCACTGGTTGTGATTTCTTCACCAAAGCGCTCAATGACAAAAGGGCAACCCTTAATATCCAACAGAACCTCTGCCTCATGCCGGATTGACTCCGAATCAGAGACCTCTGCCGATTTCACCGCCATCAATCCCGGAAAGTTTAGCATGCTACCAAACTCACCCCTTCTTGGGTTTTTGGGAGTGGCAAGAAAAACAGAACCAGAGCTTCCTTCTCCAACCATCTCCCCTCTTAGCCAGTGGTCTCCATGACTCCAAATCCTCTGTTTTTTCTCTTCTTCAAATTCTTCTTGTTCGGACTTTCTTTTCATGGTTTCTTTTCCTTCGCAGAAACTTAGGAAATTTTAATTTGTTTGGTGAATTGTAAGGGTATTCGTTTGGAGAATCAGCAGTGTTTATATAGGGTAGGGCACATGAATGTGTCGGTTTAGGGTTTGAGGAGAAGTAGGAAGTCCTAGGGTGTTCTGGATTTTCTTTCCAACGGTCAAGTTTTATTTGATTGGTTTGAATTGAGACGTGAACGCCAAGCTAACTCAAACCACTACGAAAGTTAGTTCTTTTGACAGCTGCGAAATTACTAATTTACAGCCAGGTAAGAAAAAGAGAACGGAAAAATTGGAAACTTTTTAACCAAGGAAAGAGTAAAGCCGGTGGATACTTATCTACTAATACAAGTACGGAAAACCAGACAAGAAATGTTTCTAACTAATTAATTTTTTTTTACATTAATGTTACAAACCAAACAATTACTTTTTGGGGCTTTATCATATAAGGACAAATAGGAGGGCACCAAGACAAAATGGTCAAGTCCCTCAAACAACTCTGGGGTGACTATCTGACAGTGACATAAGAGTTCTTTCATGTAACTGTTGAACAGTAATTGGACCGGTTTGTCCAATTTTAGAGGCGCTAGACCATTTTAACATTTTATTTTATATGAAAAACTTTTTATTTATTTATCATTTTCTGTTACTTTTTAGTTTCTGGAAATTTCATTGATTAATAAGAAAACCTGTTATTTTTCTGTAAATTACGGCCAGTTCCATTTTAAAGCATGTTACCTAGATTTTGTTTAAAAAAAAATCATAAATGGAATAGGTAATCAGATTGATTTTGTTGTTTATCGTGTAACTGAAGTGGAGGCTGGTAGCTTCAATTAATAGTTTAGATAATTCAACCCACATAAGTTCAAATTCTCTTCTCCAAAGTCATCCAAGTAAGATATTTGATGAACTTTAGGACTCGTTTGGTATGTTGGACTATACTAATTAATTTCTGTCGGATAGTATTAATTTGTTTATAAGGCATTTGGTGCTGTTTCGGATAAATATTCTGACATCGGATTGGACTAATTTTTTTAAATGCTTTGATAATTTAAGTGAAAAATGAAATTCATGTGACATCATTTTTTTTGGCAAGATTCATATGACAAGATTTTTTTTCTTTTATTTTTTCCAAAATCTATAAGATAAGATTACATGAACTAATCCATCACCATAATTGTAAAACAAGGACTCATACATAATTCATATATCAAAATTGGTATATAATACACAAGAAAATTAATGGTTGATAAAATTCAAAGCTCAGCACCCAGCTTTCGTAGTTGCGTGTTCATGTATAATATAAAACGGATCCGTACACTACTAAAAAAAATGGCCAAAAGACACTGAGGGTTATCAGTCCCTTTTGCATTTTTTGGGGACTGAAAACAGTGGATACTGTAGTCTGTAGTAGTAGGCACTGTCTTATAACAGTGTCTTTTACATGGGTCCTTTATTGCTAATATGGCACGGAATGTAAATCTCCGTGACTTATTTTCCCAATGGGTCCCACATTCTGTCCAACCAATAAGAGTACATGCACTCCAATACATCCGTGCCTAATAGACTTAAAACGTACATAATGCTTATCAGTCCCTAAAAATCATAAACCTTTTTTTAATTTTTAATATCTGATTGTCCCGTAGCCCTTTTGTTGTTTCAATATGTTTAAACATCGGTTTTCTTTAAACCATTCCTCAGTTTTCTTTTTCCCATTTGGTTTTTTTTCCCCTTTTGGTTTGCAAACCGTCACTCTTGTAAAC
This sequence comes from Prunus padus, assembly GCA_024362665.1. NCBI lineage: Eukaryota > Viridiplantae > Streptophyta > Magnoliopsida > Rosales > Rosaceae > Prunus > Prunus padus. The sequence continues at coordinate 18,472,702 of JANFAM010000010.1, read as the reverse complement.
CTTGTGTACTCCGTCAAGCTGAGATAAGAATTTTTCTGAACATGGATTATGGAGACACACTGGAAGAGTCTTTGCATGTTGAACTGGAGGAGAGAGTTCATCTTCTTGAAAAGCAATAAATATCTAGATTTAGGACTAAGAAATTGACCATTTCAAATTCAACAACAAAATAGTGCTCAAACAGATTCAATCTGCCATCAACAACAGCAAAAACTTGTCCCATACATTTTATTTCTACAACCAGTCAAACAAAAAACACGAGTCACTAAGGAAAAAACATTCAAATGAAAGATTTGTAAGAGATATAACACAGATCTAGCCCAAAGCAGACAATGGGTTAGATTTACAAACACAGTACCAAGAATTAAATTTAAAACTAGACCAAGAAATCCAGACACAATACCAAGAAAAAAGATGAGAATAAGAAGAAGAAGAAAATAATAGATAAAAGGGGTGCATTTTGATTTGAAGCAGAAAAAGAGTTTCAAAAAAGTTGTTGAGAAAAGAGAAAGAAAATATAAGAGAGAGAGGTGAGAAAATGGAGGAAGCAATAGGAATCTTAGGAAGTAAAACTATAGTGGTTAAGAAAATAATAATTTAAGAGAGGGAGAGAGAGATAGAGAGGAATCTTGGGAAGATAAAAAGGAGGAAAGCCATTTTGGTATACGTATAATTTGAGTCTTTTATTTATATATTTTTAAAATTTTAATTAAGTTTTTGTGTTGATCCGCGCCCACTACTGGAAATGGTGGAGAACTTAGGCACTGATTAATTTGTTAGTGCCTTATTTTCTAATATATATATATAACATGAAAGTATTATATATAATTATTTTAATACTGAAGGCATGGATTTCAGACTTTTTTAAAATTATTAATCATACAAAATTATTAAATCAGTCCCTAATATTATTTTATAGAGACTATTTTTATTAATAATCCCTAATAGCATTTTATAGAGACTGTTTTTATTTCAGTCTCTAATAAAAGATTGTTTTCTAGTAGTGATAAAATTGTAATTGTCGAGGTATGGCCACATTTACATGACACATGTGTTTATGCCACATTTTGTTTTAAAGAAAAGTTCTTTATAACAACAAAAAATTTAAATAAAAAAAATCAACTACTGCAATCCTATCAGTTCAATACATACTTTTCTTCAATGTCTCTTAGTAATTTATTACTAATTGACATTCTACAGCTTTAATAAGATGAATTCCAAAGGTTCATGAATACGGCTATTCTAACATGATATATTATACAAGTACTCATATAGAGCCTATTAAAGAGTAAAACTCAAAACTAGTCACTTGTCATTTTCTAATTGGTTCTTAGAAAGTTTTAACACACTATGAACCAATTAAAAAGGAACAAATGTCTAGTTTTGGGTTGTTCTATCTAAATAGGCTCTATATGAGTATTTGTATAACATGTTATGGAAAAATGGGTTTTTTAATAAAAATGCAGCAAAAGAGCTTGAGAAGCTGATTGACTATTTGTTGAAGGTGTTGTGGGCAAGTGTGTACATAGACTTTCCAAATGGCTTCCCTTCTGGGCCCATTAGAAGGCATATCACATTCTTCTCCTCTGGTTCCATCTCTATGGAGTATAGTGAAAAGATTAACCTGTGGAGAAGATAGCATAGTACACCTAGGGAGAAAAAGATGAAAAAAGCGTATGATTTTTCAAAGCATGTTTTCTTTTTTCCTAACCTTATAATTAAGTGTGTATTATCTAAAATGGGGTGTGTAAGTTATGTTAGTTAGTCAGGTAAGAAGAGTTTTAAAAGTCAAATCCGTTTAACATATAGTCAGGTAATTAAATAATACAAGTTGACACCAAACAATTAACATGAAGTATTTACTCAAGTCTAATAAAGTCAACGTACCATCCTATTTTCAAATCACATGATTTGACAGTTCCTTGATGATCTCAATCACTCAATCCAAACACACTACAAAAGATTTGTATACGGTACTTATAAGGTTCTTACAAAGGAGGTTTTTTTTTTGGGTTGAAAAACGAAGCTCAAATTATGAAAATAGCCCCTTAGTTTGGAGAAAAACTTTCCTAGTACGGGGATGCCAAGTCAGTTTTCCACCTCATTATCCCAAGCCAATGGAATACTGCCATTTGCCAATCTTTTCTAAAAGCTTTTAACATCATATTTTAATAAAAAAAATCAACCAAAATATAAGAGTTTCTCTCTCATCCAATCTCTACATCCGTGCCAACCTTTTCCTCTCATCTCTCTCCTTCTTTATCTCCTTCCTTCTGCTTTTTTTTTCCTCTCTCTCGCCTACAAGTCTGCTACAAAGCTCTTTTTTTCATTTTTTTTTTGGTCTTAACCTTCAGTCAGTGCTTCAACCTCTTAATCTCAATGTCATTTTTTTTTTCATTACCCATCAAAATGCACATGGATGTTAAAGCATGGCTTTTTTAGGGGTTACAAAAAACTTGAGCTTTAAAATCCAAATTTATCTTCCATAACAATTTCACAAATCTTAAATGAAAATTTGTGAGAGAAAATTTGGAAGAGGAGAGGGAAAGAGTTGTTGCTGAGGAGGGAGAAAAGTTTGATTTGAATTGGAGAAGAGAGAGGGACTTAAAAAGGGGAGGATTGAGTTCAAACTAGAAGAAAAAAAAAAGGCGAAGGTAGATCCCAGGCGAGAGGGAACGGAAAGGAAGAGAAAAGATAAGTGAAAATCAAAAGAAAAAAAAAAGAGTTTTGCAGCAGCGCACTTGCAGGCGCGAGAGAGAGAAAACATAAGGAAATAGATAAAGAAGGAGAGAGATGAAAGGAAAAAGGGGAGTCAAAATAATAAACAGATGGCAGTATCCCATTGGCTTGGGATAATGAGGTGGAAAACTGACCTGGCATCCCCGTGCCAGGAAAGTTTTTCTCCTTAGTTTGGGTCATGTTCAATAAAAGTCCATGTATTCTATTTCGTAATGATTGACAAATGCCCTGATTTGATAAAAACATCGTGTACTAGAGTGGGTAAGAATTACGACTTCAAATTCTTTGTTTATAATTTATGTGTTGATATTGTGCATTACCCAAATGTTGTGTCATTTCAAAGCATTTGGGATGAGCTTAAGTTTGTCCCCAAAAAAAATAAAATAAAATAAGAATTAGCTTAAGTGGTGAGGGTGAGTGGGAGATGGCTTAGGATTAGGCTAGGTCATGCATCAAATTTTCTTGAACTGTATCCTAAAAAGATAACGTGGTTTCAAAGTTTCAGAATGTTTCTTTCTAACATAAACTATAACTTAAAATAGGAGCATTTTTGCTCACCACTTAATTTCAATGTATACCCTCACTACCCTTCTCAATTCTTAACACATGTTTATAGTATAACCATAGTTAATACCCACCTCACCTGCGAGGCCCTTTTCCCTACATCCACTAATACCACCCCTCTCTCCCTTCCACGATTTAACACACACCAGCCACCCCCACCCGACAAAACAACAGTAATAATAATAAGAGATTTTAAAATTTTAAAAGAGAAAAAAAAAAGAATCATTGATCATCAACCTCATAATAACAACAATAACAAAGTAAAGAATATAGAGCACATCACTGTAGGAGGTCATTGCAGGGGTCACTCTTTCGCTAACAGGGACAGCCATGAGATATTTTTAGGGTTACGTTTTCTTCCATGTCTAGCCGCCGCCATCTTTCATTGTGTTGCTTCTGATAGTGTTGGCTTTATCCTTATCTTTCTCTCAGTTTCCGAGTGAAAACTTCCCTTAGAGCGTTGTTTTTCCTTTGAGCGTCGAGGCGGTGTTGGCTCATTTTAGTCGAATTGGGGATCACGACTATGACTTTCTGCCTTAGCGTCGTCACAACGGTCGTTGTGCGCTCTTCGTTCAGTGCCCGTTCAATCAGTTTTGTTGGTGTGCAACAACCTTCTTTGTCGAATCCCTCGTTCTCTGGTGCTTTGGTGGCGAGGGTTACGACATGGGAGGCATCATGAGGTGCTGGTGGTGCAGGCAGGGTGTTTATAGGAGGTTGGCGTCTAGTTGTTGTGCGCAAACACTGCAAGATCTTGTCGTTGATGGACTATGCAACTACCACACACAGAAGCCATGCAAGAATAAAGCACATCGACCAAAAAGTAAACACGCGCAAAGAATACGAGAACTTTATTGAGGTTCAGTGTTGTGCCTATGTCCGCTTGGTGATCCACCAGAGAAATTCACTAGTATGAAAGAACCCCTTCGGTTACAAAGAAGAATCTCTTAACACTAAAATGCCTATTTATAGATCATAGGACTTTAGCACAATGTTACAAGGAAAAGAAAACCAATCCTAGTCAAACTAGACCAAGAAACTTGCCCAAAACCTACGTTTAGACCAAAACACGCCGAGGAGCAAATCATCGGTGCGATCGATCGCTAGGCCATGGCGATTGATTGCTTCTTCACGTCTCGCGCACTGGAGCTCCTAATAAAAAAACTATCAATCGCCTATGACATGGTGATCAGTTCATAATTGTATATCATTTTGTACCCTTCTAGCATATGATTTAGTCATGTTTTTGAGTTAAAACTTGTGCTTTTAATCTCTTTTATGTTTGTCATTCAGTTAATTGAGCTTTAGGTAGCAATGGGGGCCCAAATATGCAAAATGGTCAAAAAATGTGCACACTGAGTTAGCAATTTGTTTCAGCCTTAACTCTTTCCTCCGAACTTGGATTGGCCCAAATGATATGTGGTTGGAAAGATGACATTCTAAACTTGAAGATGGACGGCTCAATGTCATCAATTGATTAAGGGAAGCCCAATTCGTGAGCCCATGAAGTTTCTTGGTCATGATGAGCTGTGCATGTGATGTGATTTCTGGTGGAATTCTCCATGAGCTGCATGTGGGAGCTGCAATAGCCAGAAAAGAAGAGAAATTGATTTTCTAATGCATTAGTGTGGTTGGTGAAATGCATTAGTGTGGTTGGTGAAATGAGTGTTGTTGGTGGAGGCATTAATCAATTCAGAATTCTCCTTTCATTCTCCTTATAAATACCACTCCCATTCATTCCATAAGGGACACATCCTTCAGACATCCTTCAGACATCCTTCACACCATCCTCCACCCTCCCATAATTCCCCAGATACTCCAGACATCAACCCAACACTCTAAACAGCCTCAAATCACCAAAACTGTCCCTGCAAGCCTGCCTTCCATTTCCCTACGAATTTCCTCTTTCTCAACCATCACCACTCACCCAAACTCATCCCAAATCACCGCCTTAACCTTCATACATTCTTCTAGACGTGGGGAAGTTCTTGGAGAAGTATTAGGCGTGGAGAAGCTCCTGGAGAAGCATTGGACACCACAAGAACTTCATAAAAGGGTTTTTCTATTCTTGTTACATTCATTATGCTTTCTCATTTCTGTTTAAGTTTCTTTCCCATTATGAGTAGCTAAATCCATTACTAGGGCTTCGATGTAACCTAACATGAATATTCTGGGTTTATAAATTCCAAGTTTCAAGTTTGATTCAAGATTCATGCTCTTATTCATTATGCCTATCTACTTATATGCTAATCTGAATGCCTAGCTACCATTGAGATTTGTGTATTTTGGTTGGAATTAAGAGTAGACACCACATGCCTTAATTCTAATTGAACTATGAATAAGATGAGTATGTATGGACATTCGCCAATAGGAATTAGATACATGCTTGGTTGTTTAAAAAATTCTTCTATGCTTAATGGATTTCTGATGCTTGATTTAAGTTCGACAATAAGGACTTAATTAGGGAATTGGAAATACAAGGTTAGGATCAAACACCATGGCCTAATCATACTTTAGCTAGAATCAATCTTTGAATCTGAATTAGACTTGTCACTTGAATCCTTATAACCTAGAATTGGATTGTTATGGTGAATCGAATGCCCTAGTCTCCAAACTGTTTCCAACCTCAAAACCACTCTTTGATACACTTGTTTACCTTGCCTTTGTTTGCAATTTCGTTTTGTTTCATTTGTTTTCACAAAGTGAATCAATCTCTCTTTAAAATCTGTTTTAGCCTTAACTTCTTGTTTCTAAAATTGGGTAATCTAAGTACATACCTAATTTTAACTTCTCAGTCCTCGTGGGTACGACCTCGTACTTGTCTTGCTATACTACTAATTGGCCCGTACACTTGCGAGTTAACACATGGCGATCAATCGCTTTCTTGCCAAGAGCACTCCTTCCTCCTTCCTTCGCATCTTTAAGGTGAGCCAACTCCAATAATCTCCACCTTGGAGAGCCTTAAACACCTTGTGAAAATCATTGAACCCTAGAACCTTTTCAAACCGTTCTAGTAATTTCAAAGAGCTCCACCTCAATCCTTAGCATGCAGCAAGATTTAGCAAGCTCAAACAATCTGATGCATTCTCCTTCGTATGAAGCTTCTCAATTGCAATAACCCCATCATTCACCAAATCCCTTATCTGGTGGTACAGTACATCAATATGCTTAGACCTTCCATGAAACACTTGGTTCTTGAGTAAACATATAACACTTTAACTGTCACATTGCATCACCACCAAATCTTGGTTTAACCCAAACTCATGTGCCAATCTTCTCTTCCATATTGCTTCCATAGAAGCCTCCGTTAGCACCATATACTTCACTTCGGAAGTAGGCATGACACAAACCAATTGTAGCACCACTCCCCAACGAATCTATCCTCCACCAGAAGTGAAGACATACCACATAGTAGGGATGGGCAAGGTCTGGTTCGGTCCCGGTTCTGGGCCTAAACCGAAACTGGACCGGCACTGTTCATCTGGTCTAGTCCGGTTCAATTTTTGTGCAAAATTGATATTAAAACTGAACCAAACTAGACTGATTACAGTCCGGTTCTCCACGGTTTGGGCCCGCAGAAAAAGCCCATTTCAATTTTTTTGTTTTTAAGCTTCAAATTATTGGGCTTACATCACAATTGGCCCAAATTTTCAAACTTTTAACAAAATAAATACATAAAAAGAAAATTAAATTACAACAAAGTATACCCAATTAAGCACAGTCCCTAGTTGGCCCAACATATCCTACATATACCAAATTAAAGCTTGTGATCGGTGCATAATTACATATCATTTTGTACCCTTCTAACTTATGATTTGGTTATGTTTTTGAGTTAAACTTGTGCTTTTAATCTATTTTGTGTTTGTTTCAGTATAATAAGCTTAAAACTCATTAAATGCATTTTGGAGACAAGTTAGCTCAAAACGGTGTCTGCAGATCAGTCAACTTCATGGATTGGACTCTACTTGCTCAAGAAGAACCAGATAATGAGCCATATGTCATTGGAAAGATACGGAAGTCTATTTTCTAGATCATTTTACGGTTCATGATTCCGAGTCCTCTAGAGGAAGTTATACAAGTTTTGGCAGCTTAAGGTCAAAATCGGCAGGATCTGCGTTACTGGGCCAAAAATGACATTTGAAGGTCTTTCCGATTTTTTCTTGAGCTGGGCTGCATATGCTTGGAAAGATAATTCAAAGAGATTCAAGATCCATATTTTTCCAGATTTTTCAGAATTGAGAAACAAGCCCAAAACGAGCCCAAAAGAAGACTGAAATGCATTGTCAAGCATGACATATGCATGATGAAATGTTATTGATTGTGGGAAATTTTGGTGAAGCATATTCAATACATATAATTGGAGTGGAGTTTTGCAGCAGCCAAATAAAGTAAAATAAGATGAAGTGGGAGTTGCAACACTAAGCTTAAAGACAAGAAGAATTGTTTTCAAATGCAATTGTGTGAATTAAGTGTTGTAAGTTGGTGAAGTGAGTTTGTAGGTAGAAGCAATACTTAATTCAGATTTTCACTTCCCCTAGGCCTATATATAGTGAGGTTCTCCAAACTTGTAAACACACCCCAAGGGGGGGAGCTCTCAAACATCTCTCTAGAGCTCCTCTCCCTTCTCTCCCTCAAATTCTCTTAGTTTTCTTTTTAGTTCTCAATTGTTGTAACAAAACCATTTTGCTTTTTAGTTGTAATTTATTTTCCATTGTAATTTAATTTCTTTTCTTTAGTTTTCAAGTTTAATTAGCTTCCAAGTTTCAATTATAGTTCTTGTTCTTATTCATTATGCTTATAAGTTAATATGCTTGTTTGAATGAGTGATTACCATTAAAACTTGTATGTTAGCTATCTTGGTTTGAATTAAGAGTAGACACCATGCATTAATTCAAATTGAACTATGAATAGGAAGAGTATGTATGGACATTCGACAACATGGATTAGATACATGCTTGGTTGTTTAAAACATTCTTCTTTGCTTAATGGATTTCTAATGCTTAATTTAGGTTCGACAAGAAGGATCTAATTAGGGAATTAGGAATACAAGGTTAGGACCAAACACCATGGCTTAATCATACTTTAGCTAGAATCAATCTGTGAATCTAAATTGAACTTGGTAACTAATTTGCTTGAGTTAATTTCTTTTCTTTCTTTCTTGTTGTATTTATTTTATTTTCATTTCTATTTTGTGCAGGGAATCAAATTGAATCAATCTATCATCAATCCTCATGGGATCGACCTCGTACTTACACAAGCTATACTACCCAACGCCTCGTGCACTTGCGAGTTAACAAAATTTTGGCGCCGTTGCCGGGGATTGACGGCATAGTTTGGTTCTATTTTCTTTCCCTACTTGTTTTAATTTCCTTTTTCCTTTTCATTTCAGTTTTTATTTCCTAATCCTTTTAATTCCGTTTCAAGTTCTGTGTTTGTTTGAGCAATATAGGATAGCTCAATAAAAAGGGAGAGAAGGAAACTTCAATCATAAGAATAGGAAGTATGGAGTAGTGGGAGGAGTAGCTACCTCCAAATGCATCCATGCTCGACCTAATCGCTTCAAGGGGAGTATCCAATCCTTTCTCTTTACTTATATTGTTATTATTTTCTGTTTCTTTTATAATTAAAAAAAAAAATTAAAAAGATTTTTCATATGAGCCGACTCTTGGTAACTCCGGTGAGCGTCTCCGTCAATGCAGTGTCTAGGAGTTATTTAGGCGACACCTTCGGTGTCTAAGAAGTTTGGGTTTTAAGCGGGACCATTGTGACCCCTCCAACCTTCCGGAACCCCATTTGTGTTTTACGAGGTCCTTAACTGGTCATCCTAGAGTTGCTTGTATAATTGTGTGTTCTTAAAATAAAATTTTTTTTTATAATGGTTTAGTTTAAATAAAAATTTAAGTTTGGATATTGTATTCTTGCTTAAATAATAATTACGAAAAAAAAATAATAAATAAATAAAATTGCAATTTGGAACTTCTTTGTTTTCTTTTCTGTTTAGTTGTTTTATAGTCTGATTTTTTTTTAATTTTTATGTGGTGTGGTTAGTTTGTTTGTTTCTGTGTGTTAAAAATTTAAAAAAAAAAAAATTTTACTCTAAATAAAGCTGCATCACTAAAAACTTAAAAAAAACAAAAACAAAAAAACAAAAAACCAAAAAACCAAAAAAAAAAAATGCATAAAATACAAATAAATAAAACTTCTTCTTCTTCTTCATCTTCATCTTCGTCAGCATCAGCATCAGCATCATCATGGCACGCTTCCAGATTCCAAAATTGGAACCTTTAGTTTAGCCATCTGGACGTCATCTTTTGGGTCTTCACGCACAGCTTCTTGGGGCCCATCACTTGAGCTCCCAAAGATCGCACTTATGGCTACACTCTTGGCTTGAGCACCACTTGTCTCGTGCTGCGGTTGCTTGCGCTTACCCGGTCGCCCAATAGAATCCAGACTCGTGCGCATGTCTTTAGCGTACAAATCTACCATCGTTGATAGCTGTTTATTCTCTGCCTGCAAACCTTCTAGCTGACGTCGATTAAACTCCACCATCCTTGTCCTCTCCTTTTTCAAGTCCCTTATAATGCCTTGACAATCCTCAACCACATTCTGCGATGCCGCCAACTAAGCCTTTACTAGCTCCAACTCATGGGATTTCGCAATTAGGCGATAACCCACAGTTGAGATAGTGGTCGTGTTTTGTGCGGCCAGTGCCATGGCATCACTGACGATTCGATTGTCACACTTTGCGCCGAGCACTCGTGCATCTCTGGGAGTCACTAAACTCCTTGCGACTCCAAGGGCAACTTCGTTGTCCATGAGTATTGTGTCATTGACCGTCACGGGCCCTCGTGCTGAGCCAAAATAGGGCATCCACACTGGTGTCGCTTCTTGACTCGACGTCTGAATTGGTTGAGCTAGGTTGAGATCGAGCGAAAATGGGAAAGGAGACGACATTTTCTTTCTGCTTTCTTTCTTTTTCTTCTCTTCTCTCTTTTTTTTCTTTTCTTTCCTCTCTCTTTTCTTCTTTCTTTTCTCTCTTCCGTGTGGCTGTAATTTTTATTTTTCCCCCTTAGTTTCCTTTTGTAAACATCAAACCCTAGCACCACTCGAGCTCCACAACCTTCTGGCTTTCCCCCGTCCCCAAAATAATTGTCGCGACGTACCCTTTCTGAACGAACGCGTTCAACAAAGTCTTCGCGCCTTTCCATGACGCCCGTAATTTCCGCTTGGGGAAGCGCAAAAGCTCTGCGGCGCCTCTATGCATCGACACGTTGCTCTTGCTTTGTTGCCCGAGACGAATTTTGGACCCTCGTTTTAGAATCCACCAATTCACGTTTAAAAAAATATAAAAAAAAATATTTTTAAATTTTTAAATTTAAATAAAAAATAAAAAATAAAAAAAAAACGTGTGGGCTTCGGATTTCATTGTGGGTCGGGTTTCACCGTGGTTTGGGTTTCGAAATTGTGGGCTTTGGGCTTCAAATTTTTTTTGGGTTTCAATTTGCGTAAGCTTGTGTGTTTAGGGCTTACTGTTTCGTTTTATTTTTTTAAATTTTTTTTAAATTCGTTTGGTTGTTTTGCAATTTTTATTTTGTAATTATTTTATTTTGTTTTGTATTTTAATTATTGTATTTTGTGATATTTATTTGCTTTAATACCTTTCATTTTTTGTTATGACATTGATTGTGCCTAATTTTTAAACATTGAGGACAATGTTCATTTCTAAGTTTGGAGGTATTAGAGTTTAGCAAGTAAATTTGGTTTTTCTTAAAAAAAAAAATTAAAAAAAATAAAAATAAAAAATCTTGTTTTTCTGTTTTATTTTAGTCTTTCTTTGTTTTTATTTTGAGTCACTTTCCGAACACATATGATGAGATTGTGATAAATGTTTGCATGACTTAAATGAAAATTGGATTTCTTTTTATTTCAAAAATAAAATAAAATAAAATAAAACTTTTGGCATCGTTCTAGCATGATATGTTCGAAACGCTCTTTACACTTGCCTTTTGTTTCATAATTTTCCAATTAAAGGATTTGCATGATCCAAAGAATTGTATCAAGCATAAATTAAACTTGTATAACCATATAATGTGAGCTTTTGAGCCTTGTGCTTCATTTCATGAGTGTTATACACATACTCTTATTTTCTTGTCATCTAAGTTGTTGTTTGATCTCATTATTCATTGAATTGGTTGAGCACTTAAAAGTCATTCATTCATATTCAATTTAATTACATGACATTTAAGAAATGATATTAAGGCCCTCTTTGGATCGTTTGTGCCTTTCAAGCTAACCTTATGCATGCTTAAGCATGATTTTCCATTGTTAACCATTTTGAGCCTACATGTAAACCTTTTCTTTCTTTTAACCAATTATATTTCCTCACCTTAGCCTGAAAAACAATTATTTACCTTTCTAAGGAACTCTTGAGCTTTTATTGGGATGTGTTTTTCATACTAAGTTTTGGAAGAGGTGTTACATTTCGGAAAAAAAAATCACCCAATTGGTGGAAGAAAAGAGAATGTTGTGATTGTGGTTGATTGAAAATTCATTTTTGGGTTTCTTTATTGGCCTCAAAATAAATTGGTTGTTGTTCAATTAAAAGAAAGGAGTGTGAATCCTTATAAATGGAGGAATAAGGAGTTTTGAAAAAAAAAAAAAAAAAAAAACTCCTCATTGTGATGATTCAAGTCTTGGAAACAATTGTTTTATGCTCTTACATTGTGAGTTCTTTGGACTTTGTGTTATCCATACCTTTCATTTCTCACTCACCTTACACCCTTGGCCCCATTACAACCTATGATAAAGACCTAAATTGATCCTAAATGTCATGTGGTTGAATTGCATGCATTTTCCTACTTTTAAGTGTTTGGCATCCTTCTTGAGATCATATAATGCAAGTTCTTCATCTTTCTATTGTGAGTTAATACCCTTATGGTTTAACTCTAATCTCATGTTTATAACTGAGTGATGCATTGTAGCCCTCTTCTGAGTGATTCATTTGTGAGAGGACAACTTTGGTGAGATTTGAAGTTGAATTTGTGCTTTGTATGATTTTTGAAATTGTGTGAAAACTAAGATTGGAGAATTTGTTGCATTTGGCTATCACACTACTACACTTTGAGCATGTTATGTTTTGAACTTTGCCACATTGTGAATAAATGAGCTTTTATTGTTAAAACTTTTGAGTCATGTGCATGAGTCATTTCTCTTCAGAAAATGTTCGGAAATATTGTTTTGTATTTGCTTTTGTATTTGTCTTTGTTTTGTTTTTGTTTTCTAACTACTTTGTTTTTGTAGAGTCAGTAAAACGTTTGTGGGTATCGTATCTGTTAAACCCTCAGGAGACACAACTCCTCCTACTAGGGATGCCTAGAGGTTTAAAGGCTTGTTACATACGCTCAATGCAATCGAGTTACCTACGAAAGTGGTCTAATAAATTTATTTATTTATTTATTTTTATCTTTGTTTTCCTTTTGTTTTGCTCGAGGACTAGCAAAATATAGGTTTGGGGGTATTTGATCGGTGCATAATTACATATCATTTTGTACCCTTCTAACTTATGATTTGGTTATGTTTTTGAGTTAAACTTGTGCTTTTAATCTATTTTGTGTTTGTTTCAGTATAATAAGCTTAAAACTCATTAAATGCATTTTGGAGACAAGTTAGCTCAAAACGGTGTCTGCAGATCAGTCAACTTCACGGATTGGACTCTACTTGTTCAAGAAGAACCAGATAATGAGCCATATGTCATTGGAAAGATACGGAAGTCTATTTTCTGGATCATTTTACGGTTCATGATTCCGAGTCCTCTAGAGGAAGTTATACAAGTTTTGGCAGCTTAAGGTCAAAATCGGCAGGATCTGCGTTACTGGGCCAAAAATGACATTTGAAGGTCTTTCCGATTTTTCCTTGAGCTGGGCTGCATATGCTTGGAAATATAATTCAAAGAGCTTCAAGATCCATATTTTTCCAGATTTTTCAGAATTGAGAAACAAGCCCAAAACGAGCCCAAAAGAAGACTGAAATTCATTGTCAAGCATGACATATGCATGATGAAATGTTATTGATTGTGGGAAATTTTGGTGAAGCATATTCAATACATATAATTGGAGTGGAGTTTTGCAGCAGCCAAATAAAGTAAAATAAGATGAAGTGGGAGTTGCAACACTAAGCTTAAAGACAAGAAGAATTGTTTTCAAATGCAATTGTGTGAATTAAGTGTTGTAAGTTGGTGAAGTGAGTTTGTAGGTAGAAGCAATACTTAATTCAGATTTTCACTTCCCCTAGGCCTATATATAGTGAGGTTCTCCAAACTTGTAAACACACCCCAAGGGGGGGAGCTCTCAAACATCTCTCTAGAGCTCCTCTCCCTTCTCTCCCTCAAATTCTCTTAGTTTTCTTTTTAGTTCTCAATTGTTGTAACAAAACCATTTTGCTTTTTAGTTGTAATTTATTTTCCATTGTAATGTAATTTCTTTTCTTTAGTTTTCAAGTTTAATTAGCTTCCAAGTTTCAATTATAGTTCTTGTTCTTATTCATTATGCTTATAAGTTAATATGCTTGTTTGAATGAGTGATTACCATTAAAACTTGTATGTTAGCTATCTTGGTTTGAATTAAGAGTAGACACCATGCTTTAATTCAAATTGAACTATGAATAGGAAGAGTATGTATGGACATTCGACAACATGGATTAGATACATGCTTGGTTGTTTAAAACATTCTTCTTTGCTTAATGGATTTCTAATGCTTAATTTAGGTTCGACAAGAAGGATCTAATTAGGGAATTAGGAATACAAGGTTAGGACCAAACACCATGGCTTAATCATACTTTAGCTAGAATCAATCTGTGAATCTAAATTGAACTTGGTAACTAATTTGCTTGAGTTAATTTCTTTTCTTTCTTTCTTGTTGTATTTATTTTATTTTCATTTCTATTTTGTGCAGGGAATCAAATTGAATCAATCTATCATCAATCCTCGTGGGATCGACCTCGTACTTACACAAGCTATACTACCCAACGCCTCGTGCACTTGCGAGTTAACAGCTTGGGACTTAAAACCCTCCTTTCCACGATTGAGTAAACTCTTTAGGGGTCCTGCCACATTGGCAGTAGGCACTTGAAGACAAGCAGTAAGGAATGGGAAAAATACATATGAATAAAAACTTATCTAGAAAAGTCTAAAATTATTAGAAAATTCCATACCAAGCAGGATCCTTCAAGACAAGTAACTGCCAACAAATTGGGCATTCTTTACTTCAGACAAAGCACATATTTTGCAACACAGTCAAGACCAGAAAGAATATTCTTCACATTAGTCATGGCTCATGTCAATAGTATTTAAAAACCAATTGTGAAAACCAGAAGAACCATACCCATTGCAATTCAAAGTCGTCTTACTTGCAAGGAGGATATGCAATATATAGACAACATCAGTTTAAATTCAAGAGAGATAAACTATTTTGTTCATAAGCCATCAAAATTGATATAATTCTTGCCTGACAGCATTTTAAGTTACCCCGACAAGCAGCATAGTGCAATGGAGAACTTCCAGCTCCTACAAAAATAAAATTTCACTTCAATTTGAAGCAGGATCAGAATGCAACATTCCTTCAGTTAAAGTACTAGTTACTAGACAACAAGCAAACCTATCAAATCCATAGAAGTTCCGTAATGAAATGTCACAGCTGATACATTCGCATGAAGATCAAGTAGGAGTTTTACGCAATCAAAATATCCATTCAATGTAGCCATATGAAGAGCAGTGATACCACAATCTGCTGCCTTATTTACAAACTTGGACAGAGCACTGCACTGGAATAGAATGAATAAATAACAAGAAAGAAATGTGTATGTAAAGGCGCCCATGTAAACATAATCTATCTGATAGTGGTTTCTTTGAAGCCTAACTAAACTATAAATATCTAAGCAAAATTCCCTCCATCAAGAATTTGGAAAGTAATCCCATTTCATTACTCTTTTCCATTTGTATTCCAATCGTGGAAGAGTACAAAAAGTCTCCTTAAGAAGAACTCTGTCTTTGGGGTTTATCCCCCCTATTTTACCCAAAAAAACAGTAACAAGAACTCAAATTCATGAACAATTCATCAATCTGAAACATAGCTTTCTTTCAAGCTAACAACCGCAAAACTCCTCTTCAAGCTAACAACCACAAAACTAAAGTATTCTAGCTGAAAGATACCTCAATCACAATCCATGCATATACAAATCACATAAGCACAAACTGAAAAAACCCTAACTACCACTCCAACGCCATAACATCAGATTCAAACTATGATGAAACAAAATTAAAAAAACAGAAAACAAAAGCAAACTTGCTAAGAAGAGGAGTGGCGACTAGAGGAACGTCGACGGAGACTGGGGAGAGAGGAGGAAGAATTGGAGGTGTAATCGATGACTGAGATCGAGTCTGAGATCGAACTTACCACCAGACAGCGCTGGCAATGAGAGGAACGATCGTGAGTTGTGAGTCATGACTGAGTCTGAGAGAGAGGAGGTACGATCGTCAGTCGTGACTGGGAAGAGAGTGAGGAGGCGCGATCCTGAGTGACTAAGTCTGAGAGGGAGGCAGAGAAAATGAGATGGATCGAGAGAGAGAGAGACAGAGTGCCCTAAGTATCTCTTAAAGGCTGAAATCGAGTGCATCAAGGTGTATGTTAACTCGTTGCAACCATCAATCATATAGTGCCAATTGTATTATATAAATAAATTAATATATATTTAATTATCTCCGATCCGGTCCGATTTGGTCCAGTTTTTTAAGAAGGAGAACCGGAACCAGACAGCACCGGTCCGATTTGGTTTTTTGCGCTGGGGTTGACTTTCTGGTCAACACAATTTTTTTTCGATTTTTCTCGGCCCGATTTGGTTCGGTTGTCCGGTTCTACGGTCAATATGCCCACCCCTACCACGTAGTAGACCTCCTCTTATCTAAGTCTTCTGCATAATTCGAATTTACATAACCCGACACATATGCCTTTCCTTCTTGTGTTTCAAACAAGACCCCAAACTTCTGCCCTTCAAGTACCAAAGAATCCACTTCACCACATTCCAATGTTGTTTGGCCAAATTTTCCATATACCTTGAAACCATACTAACCTCTTGAGCTAAGTTGAGACGTGTGCAAACCATAGCATACATGAGACACCCTACTGGTCTTGCACTTTACTCATCTATTATCCTTCTCATTATCACTAGAAGGACAAAATTGGGCACTCAATTTAAAGTGCTGCACCAAAGGAATACACACAGGCTCGTAATCCAACATGTTGAATTTCTCACTAGTACCTTAGATTTGTACTTGCCTTGTGACAACCATAACTTCCCTGCTTCTCGGTCTCTCCTTATCTCTTCATTCCTAGGATCTTTTGTGCAGGACCAAGATCTTTCATGTCAAACTCCTTCCCAAGAAAAGTTTTCAACCCTTGGACCTTTGGCATGTCTTGACACGCAATACGCATATCATCCACATAGAGTAACAACAAGACGATCTTCCCATCCTTGAACACATGAGTGTATACACAACAATCCGATTCACATATTCTATATCCAATCCATAGCATATACTCAAAGCGCTTGTACCACTGCCTTGGACAAACCTTTGAGGTTGACCCATGTAGATGTCTTGCTCTAAGTCTCCATGAAGCAACACCGTCTTTACATCCATTTGCTCCACCGCTATGTCTCATTGTGCCACTATGGAGATAAATAATTGCATAGAAGTATGCTTCACAATCAGTAATAAAATATCCTCAAAATCAATTCCTTCCTTTTGTAGGTACCCCTTAGCCACTAGACTAGCTTTGAATCTAGTTGGCTCTTTCTCATGCATCCCTTCCTTCTTCCTAAACACCTACTTGCATCCGCTCACCTTTCGATCTTTGGGTTTATGAACCAACTCCCAAACGGAGTTTCAGTGTAGAGATTCCACCTCATCCATCATAGCACTAATCCAACTTTCCCTCTCCATGCTCTCAACTGCTTCTTGGAACGTGGTTGGATTTCCTTCACTTATGTTTAAAGCATAGTGAACTACGTCCTTCTCCTATCCAAACCGTTGAGGAGGTTGATGGTTCTCTTGGGCCTAGACTGAGCTATAGATGGTGGCTATACCTGATTATGAGTCTCTTTTCTTTGAGTTTGTTGTTGTTGCCCAAAATCCTCCACCTCACTGTCGGACTCCACCACCTCATGATCGTCTTCAATTGGCTTCAACTTGGTACTCTCATAACTAGGTATGAAATCATAGGCACTATATCCAAATAATCTAAGATTAGTATATAATCAACTAATTTATTAGACCACACCTCTTTTGCACACTTGTAATCAAGATATCTCCATGGTGATCGGTTAACCAAATATGAAGTGTGGTTAACCGCTTCCGCCCAAAATGATTCGGGCAAGCTGGCATGAATCCTCAGGCACCTGTCATGCTTCATGAGAGTTCTATTCATCCTCTCATCGACTCCATTTTGTTGGGGCGTCTTCTTCACGGTGAAATACCTCTTAATACCCTAGCTCATGCAAAACTCAAGGAATTTGCTATCCTTATATTCCCCACCATTGTCACTCTCTTCCTTCCCGTAAGGTTCTCTACCTACACCTTTCACTTCTTAAAATTGGTGAAGACCTTGGATTTCTCCTCCATGAAGTAGACCTAAACCTAGAAAAATCATCCATGAATATCACGTAGTAGTAGGCTTCAACCATTAACTTGACCGGTGAGGGCCCCACACATTTGAGTGTATATTAGTAAGCACCTCGTGCTCTTATCCTCTTTGTCTTGTTGTTGTAATACCACCTTAGACTGCTTCCCTATGGTATAGTACTTGCATAACTCAAGTTTACAACTGTTCACTCCCGTCAAAAGCTTCCATTTGTGTAATGCTTGCATGGATCACTCACTCATATGCCTTAACCTCAAATGTCAAAGGTGAGTATCATCCTCTGAGTCCTTCTCGGTAGATATTAGCTACTCCACCAGTCAGTGTTGTACCATATAGTCTATACATGCAGTTAGGTTGAATCTCCCCTTTCATAATCACAAATGAACCCTTTGAGATTATGACTTTCCCTCCCATGACCTTGTAGGAATAGCCATTCTTGTCAAAAATACTGAGGGAGATGAGATTATTCTTCAAGTTTGGTATGTATAACCATACTTAATGTCCTAACCGCGCCATCAAACATCTTCACCTTGATAGTACCCGTTCCTTTGACTCTACAAACCGAGCCTTCCCTCATCACAACTGAGCAATCTAAAAATCTTTTGGCGAAAAATAGAGAAAGATAAAATACTCAAAATGATTAATGGTTTTGAGTAAAACATGTTCAAATGGTTGAACTATGATTCAATTTAATTTTGAAAATAAATGTATAGATTATGCTTCTATTTATATGATATGTATAGTACCCTTTGCCCTATTTGTAGTAGTAACCATGTTATAATAATTATAAATTTTTATTAGTTTCCTCCCATGATTATAGCTAATTATTGAATTAGTGTTTAGATCAATATTCATTTCCAAATAGATCCACGTGTGATGGATATATATAACTAAATTCTAAAATCTTTTTCTTTGGATGCTACAATGTTATACTCTTGGGGCTTTGTGTATGCTTCATGGGTCATGCATTTCATTTTTTCCATTAAGAAAAGTAATAGCTTTGAATACATCAAAAGGCACTTCGATATATGATCAAATAATATTTTTCTTATTTTTATTCTCCAATAGTTGATAAAGATATTTTTCTTTTTATCTTGAGTTTTCTTTGCACTTTCATATTTCTTCTGTTTTTCGGTGCTACATTATTTTCATATTTTGAATCCCTCAATGCTTCCAAGAACCTAATACATCACAGTTAATTTTTTTTTAAAAAAAAGAAATTTTAATCAAAACAAAATTTAGCAATTTCTCTAATTCAAGTTGATATAGTGTATAAGTACAAAAAAAGACATACTAATTTTTCGAGGAGAGTGCGGGATGTGTTAATTTTGTGTGGAAACTAAGATTGTTTAAAAACATGTATAGGTTATGGGCACACACAGATACATATTTCTAGCTCAAAACTCTTTAAAGCCCTATTTTGAACATCCAATGTTTAAGTGATTAATTAACTTCCTTAATTCATCATTGCTACAATCAATTAACTTCTTTAATTGACTCAATGATCTTCCTTAATTTTTTGAAACTTTCTATCTTAATTGGTATGCGTTCCATTAGCTTATAATTATCGAGGCAGTGGACGAGTAGAACTCTTTAATTTGACTGTGAATTTAAACCCCTTTTTAGTCCATTTTGTGAGAAACCAATTAAAGTATTGTCCCAGGGCTTCCAATAACCATGATTGAGAGCAAGAAGTCTGTCACGGATATCCAATGTAAAATAGAAAAGGCAGATATCATATTCAATTAATTGGAATTAGAATGCAATACAATCTTCCCTTTTCTCAAATACTCTTTAATCACATTAATAGGATACAAAATTCATGTCAAATCTTTAGCGTGAATTTCAATGACTAACATGTCACCCGAGTGTGATTGGAAACATCTTTTTCAATCAAACTCAATAATCTCGCTAGAGATTCACGAATCATATCTTAAAATATTCTTTTATTTTACTGAAAGCGGAGATCTCTTCTTGTACACTCACATACCCAGATAAATCAATAGAGGACTCTGAGGATATTTTAGGTCAAGACCATACGACATAATCTAAGATCAACGGTGTACCCACAAAGCAACCATGATGCCTCATGTCTAAGGTCATTGGAAAAGGCCTTATGTGAAATTGGTACTTAGGTGACGAGGGGTAAATTTAAAATGGTATTCTAACTAACAGAGAAATATTCACACACTTTGACTTAACTAATTAAGAGAATTATGACTAGTCAACTACTAGTCATGAACCTAACAACAAATGCACACATACACAGAGAATAACAATCTGTACCTGTAGGCCTAGAAGATTACTAGTGGCAACCTAGGCACTCAGAAGGACCCGTCAATCTAGGCATCCCCTATGCTAGCAACAACTAAGGTGGAAGTTTGTGAATACATCATAATCACATAAATAGAAAATAACTGATGATGACTAATCAGCAGCAAGAACACAAACCCAGAAATGCATGAACATCATAAGATGACTAGTCAACCTCAAGAACACAAACCCAGAAAAACATGAACACCATAAGATGACTAGTCAACCTCAAGAACAGAAACCCAGAAAAACATGAACAGCAAAACCAGAAAATTGTTCACCCAGAAACCCACATCTGGGAAAAACTGGGGGTCATCAACTGACTAGGCAATCCACTAAGCAAAGAAGATTCTTACAAAGAAACTCAAGCAAGCTCAAGAAATCCTAGGTCTATTTAGGAAAATAAGCTATACCTCATTTGTGCAATCTTCTTCTCCAACTTAGCAAAGCTTGAAGCTAAGTCATTCATGGAAATGGTAGCTCCTTCTCCAGCTTTATCATCCCATGACACCAACTTGCAAGTTCGAGACTCGAACAGAAACCAATAATTTGGATTCAAGGATAAAAATACAAATTTCTTGAAGAAACCATACTCTTGAAGAAACCAATCTTGAATCTAACCTAGAACTAAATGAGAGTGTATTTGTTCTAGCTAGATGCAGATATCATATTTCAAAAGCAGTTTTCAAAAACAATTTAGAAAACTCATAGATGAAAAATGGTGGTTTTCTCTTGAGGAAGAAGATGAGCAAAAGAGTTTGCAAAAACCTTTTCAAACAATCCTCAAAAGTTACGGCTGCCCAAAGTGGAATGATTGGGGTTTTACCCAATCAATTTAGAAAACTCATGGATGAAAATGGAGGTTCACTCAAGGAAGAAGAAGAGCAAAGGAGAAAAGAAACCCTTTCAAAAAACTCTCCCAAAAGTGACAACTACCAAATGAGGAATGATTGGGGTTTTACCCAAAAATTCCTAGGTCAGAAAAATCCACATGGCAGTTGAGAAATTTCGTAGAATAGGACAAAAAGTTTGTTGGGATCCAGCTGGAGACAATGAGTTGAAAATCCTCCATATGCAAAAGTTGACTAGTCATATGTAACAAAGATGACTAGTCATAATCTCATAAATTCTATTGAATGCAATGTGATGCACAAGATACCTTTGTCAGTTTGATTGAACCTCCATAAGATAGCAGCTAGATAAGAACACTTACAGTAACTATTCTTAATCTAAACTTGAGCTTGAGAAATACAATGAATGTCCTATTACAATATTGTCAAGGGAAGCCAAAAGAAAAAAATTTGAAAGTATAAACCTAACATTATTTACCCAACTTCTACTCATTCAAAGGAATATGCTAAATTTATAGGGTGTAAGTTACAAGAAAAGGCCTTCTGGACCCAGCTTCTTTAGATCACATTCTTCATCTCACATGTCATGGACTTGTTGCTTTGGTAAACAACTATGAGTGACATTATTTACTAAATCGAAGTAATTTCCTTTTTAGATTAACCACAAAAAGGTAATGAAATATTCATAATGTTATTGATAGGTTCATAAATATATTCATGTGTTCACCCTTATTACTTTATTTTCTCCATTTTCAGCTTTCCAGAGTACTTAATTGATTTTCAATCAAAATATACGACTTTTTTGTGGAATTTATGTGCAAGGTGGCTCTCCTACTTGTATATCAATTATCATGTTTGTGTTTCTGGTCATGACACAACTGTAACTCTAAAAAATTGGTAAAGTTTCTATGCTGTCTGCAAACAATTAGTATTAAATCTCATCTTAACTTGACACTTACTACACACAAAGTATAATTAATGATGCAAATTAAGCAGGCTCTAACCTTAAAGGTCCTCCTATATGTGTGTGCCATAAACAAAGTCTGCTACAAATTTTGATGCCAGTGGAAATTACTAAACCAATAATAGGGACCCTGTAAAGAAATTGATGAGGTGGGATGAGATCTAGACTGGGATTCTATGATGTGGCTAACTCAACCACTCCATTAAGGTAGCTGCCTATAAATGCAGGGTGGAAACCACTGCAGATTATTCTAAATTTGTAGACCACTGAATACCCAAAATGATGAAGATTATCATGATCATAAGCACCCTCCTCATTTCGCTCATCACTTTTCAAGGAACTTACTCTGGGCATATATTGGTTGAAGCAAAAGATTTAGCAGGTAATTAAGGGCATTTTCACACGCTTAATGATTTTTCTCATGCTCTAGTAGGTAATAATTGTTCGATTACACTCATTTGAAATTATTTTCAAAACTGTCTAAATAAATGTATAAGGTAATGTTTATGTTTCGAGACTGAATCTGGATCACACTTTGGCAGGAAAAAAGAAAAAACTTGCTCAACTTATTTTGGTAAAATCATAAATTGGTGTACCACTCTAGGAATTAATGGTCTCTCTAGATACTTTAGTAAAATCAACATGATAAATATCTAAGTTTTTTATCTGATAAGAGAACATCAAATCTCCCATGCTTGTCTCAGTGTACTCTAGTAAAATCATATACGCACACTACCAGTTTTCCTTTTGTTTACCATTCGGGACAGACCAATAATAAGCACAGCCAAAAACAGATGGTGATCCAAATAAAATAGAACTTACAAAAAAAAGATTCTTAAGGAGTAGGTGTAGTTAACAGTTACCATTACTCTAATATAATTCATGCCGTCATCATATGATGAAATAATTTAATCGATCATCATCATCATCAATCCTTATCACCATCATCATTATATCAACACAAAAACAACAATATACTATGACATTGCTGATCACATAGTTGATAGATTTGGTTTTGTTGATGGCAACCATTTTTAATTGTATGTATATTCAGACCAAAGTTCAGACCAAAGTTCTTCCAAGCATCCCATGTCTTCTTTACCTGGTACAGACAATATTGGAAGTAAGCTTTTTGTGACCAAGAAAGGTTTGACTGGAAATTATACGCTAAGGTCCAAGTCCCCGCCTCCCCCGCCCAAAGCAGCACCAACACCAAAGCAGACACCAACAATCACCGATATACTCGAGATATCTCCTCCGAGCACTCGATACATATCTTCAGCCTGAGGGAGAGAGTGCACTATGGAATAATAGAGTCAGTGTAAATGTGTGATATAAACTATTGTCTTTTGAATTTCCAAGTTTCTGTCTAGAGTTCAGAGAACACACAAGCAATGTGCAAGAGTCAGCACCAATATTAATTAGTCTTCCAAGTTGATCATCAGTACGTAATTTCAATTTCAAGGTGTGTTTAATTAGTTTGAGGTCTTGTTTGTGCTTCAGCCATGTTTAATAAAGTTAATTCAAAAACCTCAGAGTTTAATTCATGGCGCATCTATATATCCAGATGTCACTACGTTCATACCATGGTTATAAAAAAAAATATTATGAGTTGGAGAGGAAGAGAACTGCCATTGTTTCAGAATTTGCTTCAAACCCACGATTTATTTTTGAGGAAGTGAAATAGATCAAGTCAAATTTTTAAATGTGTTAATGAAATTAACTTGGAACGCAGATGGGTCAAATTTGTTCAGCTTCATTTCATTCTGTTGTGTTTGTGGTGTGCATAAAGTACTCTGTTCTATAACAACGGAAGACAAAAAGTATTAGTGTCTTTTCACAGGGACATGACATTGACTATATTAATATTATATTAAGCGCAGTTATTTACTCTAAAACTTAAAAAAGAAAACTTAATAAGGGACCAATTATTTTTTTAAAGTTAAACCAGTTAATAAGTTAACCTAGTTGAATAGGTTAACCTAGTAGCATATACAAAAAAAAAAACCTAGCAAAATATAGAAAAATCTGTTCTAATCAACACAAGAAAAAAAAAAAGTTTATTATTGAATATTTACTACAAGAGGAAGCGATCTTCATGTAAGAACAAAAAGGTAAAAACCCACAAGCCTATTGCTTATATTTTCTATTGAAAAGGACATGGTAGAAAAAGTTGATTATGCAAAGTTAATTGATACTTTGCCTTTGAAAAATGCAAGGCGGGTGATGTTTTGATGCATTTTATAAAATTGTTATGTAAATTACATTTTGTTTGTTTCTTTTTGGGTCACAAATTTGACGGCCACATTTTGGTAGTTCGCCTAGGGCCTCCACAACATTAGGACGCCATTGGTCAATGTAAATATGTGATATAAACTTTTGTTATTTGAATTTCCAAGTGTTTGTCTAGAGTTGCAGAGAACAGACAAGCAATCTCCAAGAGTCGATACCAATATTAATTAGTCTTCCAAGTTGATCAGTACGTAATTTCAATTTCAAGGTGTGTTTAGTTAGCTTGAGGTCTTGTTTGTGCTTCAGTCATGTTTGATAGAGTTAATTCATAAACCTCGCTGAGTTAATTAATAGCGTATGGATACGTTCATACCATGTCTCTAGGGCCAGATCTGAATTTTGGTGGCGCGCAAGAAGAAATAAAACTGAGGTTATTTTCCTTTGGATTCTCCCTAATATAATAAGGAAAATGTTAAGAGTACCATAATTTTATACCACATTGTGTACTACCTCTCTAATAAAGGTGGGTCCCATTGTATTAGTGGGCTCCACCTTTATTAGAGAGGTGGTACACAATGTGGTAAGCCTAGTATTACCCATATAATAAAGTAACAAGAAAAAAAATTTCTACACATGCAATTAAATACATAAAAGGTTATACATGCCTTTTTCCTTTTTTTTTTTGGTCAATAAAGCTTCATTAGGCACCCGCAAAAGGCACAAAATGCCATCAAAACAAGAACATGGCCACCCACCAAAGAAAAACAAAAGGAAACAGAGCACCAACACCCTGATGTTGAGTAGGAAACTGAAATATGAAGAAAGACTTTGAGGTACGATTTGAATCGTTTCCTTAAAGTGTTATTTGCCCCCACTCAATTGAGTTTGCTAATGGGCTCTTGGCAAACCACTTCCAGGATACAACAAAGTCTGGATCTGCGAATAGCAAAAACTCGAAGGATTCCCTTAGAAATTGCTATAAGGAAATTGTATGATTGTAGAAGTGAAGAGAGAATAGGAAACTATTCTGGAATTATTTTCATATCATACTCTGTTAACAACAGGAAGTATATATAGAGTATAGAAGGCACCCATTCAATTTATCTGAAAGTGTACAATCCACTTTCTCAAAGGACACTACCAAAATCGTGTCTGTTGGTGTGTACCATTTCAACCAAAAGACATATTAGTTGATATGTACCATTTAGCCAAAAGATATATTGGTTTAACCAAAAGATATATTGATTAACCAAAACTCTTTCCTGTAAAATTGAATTTGACTAACTCTCTTTATATTATTTTATATATATTATTGAAATCTTCAACACCTGATACATCTAGTGGCGGATTCAAAATTTTTTTAGGGAAGGGTCAATATTGAAAAGAAATAAATCATAAGTGATCTTACCTAAAGTTGTTCGCGCAGCCTCTTCCTCGTACCAACAATGCGCGCAATGCATCCTCTTCCTCCTCCTCAAGTTTTCTACTGATCGTATCAATACAAAGAGAGCCAAATCATAAGAAAAAAAAAACATCGTATCAATTATCAATTATTTCCTCAAAGAAAAAATCAATTATCAATTATCAATTAATTTAATAAAAGACAATAATCAATTAACTTAACCTAAAAAACTTTTGATTATATTGTAGACAAAAAGAAAAGATGATGTATTGTACCTTCCAAAAAACAAACCCAAAAAAAGAAGAAAAGATAATGGTTGTGGTCATCCAACCCCCAAAAAAAAAAGTGGAAGAAAGTCACGCTAAGCAGCAGGACAGGGAGGGAGTCTTTTTACTTCAACAAGTTTAGGTTTTCTTGCTCTTCCATGTGGATAAGGCTTCTTTGCATCAATGTTTCCTCTTATTTTATTTGTTTTTTTTCCTGGCCAAAACGATGTCGTTTGATCAGGAGATTTAAAAAATAATTCTAGGAGCGCAATATGACGATAATCTTAATTAGTAGATTGAAAAGCTTAATTATCTCATCAAAATACCCAAAGGGCATGTTTACGTATCAGTAATGGGTATGGGAGGAAAGGGAATGATTTCCATTCCTGACTTCCCCTGCGTTTACTTGCAATCAGGAATGAAAAAATATGTGGGCCCCACCTCAAAATCCGTAATCAAATCCCCTCAAAACCAGGAATCGGATCAACTAGCGGGGGGTAGTCGATGCGATTCCCATTACTTGTTTTCCTTCATACCTTCCAAAAATACCCTTACCACTTTACCATAATTCCAAAACACCCCAAACCCTAGAAAAAATAAAAACTCATGCCAAGAAGTTCCAAGACGCTCAAACTTCTTTTTTCACATTTGTATTGCAGACACTAAAGCCTCCTAGAAGCAACAACAACGCTTTGTGTCATGTAAGAACTTTTTCACCTTCCCATGTATTTGAACTAGTTAATGTTGAGAAAAGAAACATATTTTGCCCCATGTTCCTTGTATTTCTAATTCATTCTTTTGTGTCTCACATATCATATATATATATATATATGCAAGATCATATATCATAGGCCACGAATTTTTTCACATATGTGAAACTCTTTTTGTGCATGTCTGTGAAAATATAATTAATATGTGCAGGGCATTTTAGTAATCTAGTTAGTTTAGATTATGATTCATGAGAATTAGTAAACAATAACAATGGGAATCAACCCCATTCCTGTGTTGATTTCATATGGTTAGTAAACGACTTAATGGGAATGATTCTTCTCATACCCATTCATTAGTTCCCGATTCCTAAATTTACTGATTCCTTACTTTCTTCATTCCTGATAAGTAAACATGCCCAAAGTCTACCATCGAATAAGTTTAAAGCAATTTATAAAAATTTGTTGTAGCACCGAATTTTGAAAAAATATTTTATAAATAAAGTCCTCGCCAAAAAAAATGTGTTTGGTATAAAACTGCAGGAACATAAAACAAAAACTAATAATTTAAAAGATAGAATCAGAAATCTGGTTAGCTTTAAGTTTCTCTGTCTCAAATTCTCACGCTCCTCTTGATCAATATCAGAAAAATATATATGTGGTGGGTTTTTGGCTGAGAGATCAAAGAAGGAGAGAGTAGGTGGAGAACGAGAAGGGTTTTTTTATGGAGGTAGGTGTGTGGTATGAGAGGAATGAGAAGAGGGATTTAATGAAATTAACTGGGTAGATGGGTCAAATTTGTTCAACTCTTCATCTAATTATGATGTGTTTGTGTGATATGCATGAAGTATTAGACTCTTTCTATAAAAAACACGACGTTGATTCATCTCATAAACTTTTGTAGTTTTCTAGTCTGTTTTCACTACATTTTTTATTTGGTCGAATCTTTTCACTACATTGGTCTCAGCTTTGACGTGATAATACAAGTCTTAGGGGCCCTTGACTGCTAAGTTTACCTACTAGTTTGGTGTACCACTCTAGGGATTAATATTTTGTATTTTTGGTTGAATCCATTTTGAGTTTTCAATGTGTAAACTTGGGATGGTTTCAAAAAGGAAAAAAGCAAACCAAATAGTCTTCGATGTTCTTGAATTTGTTAAACACATCTGTAATTCCAAACCAATTAAAAAGAAAAGAGTTGTTATTGTTTGTTTACTTCACTGGGTCTGGGTGGGCCACTTTAGTGAAATTACATAATTTACGTACGTTGTTCTTTTTAAGTCCAGTTAGGAAGGACAAAAAGATAGAGAAGAGAACAACCTGCGGTTACATGATAACCTTGTTGTCTCAATAGTCGAAAACGAAGTGAAACCTCAAGAAGTTGATGATTGCAATTATCATAAGCTCTTGCATGATATTGCTTTTGCAGAAATGCTTCAATCTCCTCTCGGAAGTGATGATCAAGGCCTAGGTGCTGCATGGCATCAACCTCAATCAGTTGTTCATCTTCTCCAACATTTGCCAGTGCATCCTTCAATTCCTTCAATTTTTGAGCATGGTGGACGTGAAAATCAACCTAATAAAAGGGGAAAAAATTGACATAATAAGAAACCAACAAAAATAAAAAAAATTTGCATGGATCAATGTGAGCAGTGAACTTATTTTGGAGCTTACAATTGGACAATTGGGGGAAGCAGAGTGAGCTTGAAGAAAAGGCCATGTGGAATATTCTTTCTGTTAACCAAGACTTATATAGCTAACTAAACGTACATTGCTTCTTCACTAAGCTACCCATGCTAACAGTCTAACTAATCATGCTAATTAACACTTGAAGTCTACCATCGAATAAGTTTAAAGCATAATTAGTAGATTGAAAAGCGTAATTATCTCATCAAAATACCCAAAGTCTACCATCGAATAAGTTTAGAGCAATTTTAAAAAAAAAAATTTGTAGCACCGAATTTTGAAAAAATATTTTATAAATAAAGTCTTCAACAAAAAATGTGTCTGGTATAAAACTGCAGGAACATAAAACAAAAACTAATAATTTAAAAGATAGAATCAGAAATCTGGTTAGCTTTAAGTTTCTAGGTCTCAAATTCTCACGCTCCTCTTGATCAATATCATAAAAAATATGTGGTGGGTTTTTGGCAGAGAGATCAAAGAAGGAGAGAGTAGTTGGAGAACGTGAAGGGTTTTTTCTATGGAGGTAGGTGTGTGGTATGAGAGAAATGAGAAGAGGGATTTAATGAAATTAACTGGGTAGATGGGTCAAATTTGTTCAACTTTCATCTAATTATGATGTGTTTGTGTGATATCCATGAAGTATCAGACTCTTTCTATAAAAACAGAAGGGAAAAGTATCAGTGTCTTTTCACTCGCACACGACGTTGACTCATCATAAACTTTTGTAGTTTTCTAGTCTGTTTTCATTACAATTTTTATTGGAAAATGTTAGGCTTACCACATTTTTCGTACCACATTTATACCACATCTCTAATAGAGAGTGAGCCTCATTGTATTGGTGGGCTCCACCTCTATTCACTACTACATTTTACGATTTGCGCGACGAAGGGGATTTCGTCGCGCAAAGTTACTTTTAGTCACAAATTTCAGTGCGATAGAAAATTCGTAGCGCAAAGAACGTGAAGAAAGACTTTGCGCGACCAAGTTTTTGGCATTTGTCGCGCACAAATAAGCGACGGTAAAACTTCATTGCAGCAAAGATTAAGGGATGACACAAATGTTTGTCTCACAAACCTTTACGCGACGAAAAAACATTCGTCCCACATATCTTTGAGCGATGAATGGCTATGCGCGACGAATAATATCCGTCGCGCAATTCGTGTCACCATAATTTTGCGCGATGAACAAATTTCGTCACGCAAAATTAAAATATATATTATTTAAATTTAATTTTACGTTTTTTTAATTTTTTTAAAAAATAAATTTGGTTTTTTTTTGGGTAATAAAATGAAACTGCAGTAAAAAATGTAATAAAGAGAACAAAAAATTATATAAAATAATATAAATATATCCTACAAGAGAAATGTTTTAAGATACAATTATGAAAGTAAAAAACTAATCGAACAAAGTTCCAAAATCTACTTGGTCGTCAGGCAGATGCGGCTCGGAGGTCTGGACATTGTCCATAGGGGCAGAGGTCTGGTGGCCATGCTCGGGGTGGACAGGCTCGGAGGTCGACTCAGCGAATTGCGGGACTGGAATGCCGGACCGCGCGAGGGACTCCAGAATCACAGACATCTGACCCTGAAGCTCGGCCACATGTGCTGTTAAAGCAGTCACCTGACTGTTTGACTGCGCTGATGAACGGGGTCTAGGTTCCCTCCGCCGGGCATTCCCCATCCCTCGACAATATGTCCCCGGCCTCCTCCCGAGGGTCTGATCCAACGTCTCCGTCAAGATCTGAAACACAGCATCCTGTGGAGGATCGACAGACTCGATCGAAGTATCGGGAGGAAGTTGGGAGGCGGACTCCTGAAGAACCAACTGGCTCATCTCCACCATCGTCGTCTGTTCAACATAACATAAAATATAAATTAAAACATTCATATAATAACCCTGAAACTTGAATGCGTAACATAAGAATTAAAATTAAAGAATACTTACATGAAGGGACTCGGCTAACTCATTCCCAGGTCGAACATAAACGTCGCCAAAGACGTCGATCTCTGGGAATTTGGACCCCCCTAAATTGAACAAGAGAAGAAAAATGTTTGTACGAAAAAAATGAATTAATATTAATGACATATTAAAAATTGAATATAACCTATTTTATTATTACCCGCGGCCGTGCATCCATCCTATATGAGAAGGGCCTGGAACCTGAATGGTGGAGAAGGGTCTTCTTGTTCCTATTGCCCTTATTGGCTTTGGCTTTATTCTATTATAGAAAAAATAAACGTATTAGTTGAAATTGGAATGAAATATAAAAAATTAAATAAACATTAGTAAGAAATATGTAATAATTTTGAAATTAATATTACAAAATACCACAAAATTGGGCGCCTGAAAATGAGCGCAGAGCCACGCCCAACTATCATCCCGCTCCTCAAGCTCCTTCGGGCAACCCTCCTGAAGAGCGACTTGCGGATCATCAAACGCCTCAAAATGGTGGTGCAAGTCGCTCTTCACCTCTCAGCGAAGGGTCTGTTGACGTACGCCAACGACTCGTCGTCGAGGTCCTCTAAGTTGTAATTCGTCTGCAATAAATGAATTACATACATTAAGTAATATAAATATATAAAGTTTGAAAGCAAAAGAATTAAAATGTAAGATACATACCGACAACTGGCCGCGCACCTCCGTCTTGATCTCGTCAGGCATGACCTTCCAAGACTTCCATTGCATCGGGCAATGGGTCCGAACGACGTGACCAATGTCGTGGGCCAATGAGCTATGCAACTCTGCCGTCGGTGCAGCCCGATGTCGCTGGTTGTATCCGATGTTGATACGACTGTTGGTCACCCGGGTGACCTTCACTGTCTTCAACTGCCGACACGGCCCTCGGGTGTTCTTCTTGGCTGCAAAGAAATATGAAATTAACGTTACATAAATAACAAATTTAACTATAAAATACAAAAAAAAAATGAAGCTGAAGGAAATCTATACCTGGCTGTGACCCTGACGCCCCAGTAGCGTCGGTCGATGTGGTGTCGGTGGTGCTGGCGAGATGATGACGACGCATGGCGCTAACAGGCTGCGCCACTGATGAATTTGATGACGCAGGCCCCTGGAACCCCTCGGGACCCACTGGCAAGTGGTCCATCAGTGCTAGAGCAGTGGCAGCAGATGATGTCTAAGCCAGGGGAGGCGAACCATATGAAGTCGTCATCGCCTTACGCCTTCTAATAAGGTTTGACATCTGCAAAATTTCATTAATACACATACAAAGTATTCCAATGTATGAATATATAATTGATAGCACATACAATTTCATTAAGAATCTTAACCAATTAATTAAAAGCATGGCTTGACCTAGGGTTTGCGATTTCGGAGTATCCGGGACTCCGATCCACGATCCGTCGAATCCTACACGATCCCAGAAACATAAGATACAACATACGTGAGTTTGAGTTCGATCCAACGGTCCGAACATATCAAACCCGGAAATTGTACAATAGGCGAAATCCGTTCGAGCCTCAAACGGTAACCAAATTCAAATCCGATCACATCTACGCGCTCGTGACAACTAGGGGATTGCACTGGGACCTAATGCCCATGCTACAGTAACCAACGCGCTGGCAACGCGTGGGTGTCCAAAGTGATAACAATCGCCGAAAAATTCTAAAAACTAAGGGCCAAGGTTCCTACCCTAGGTTCAAACCATCAATTGTAGCAACTTTGTTCTCGGACCTACCCCGAAAAATGGCCGGAAATGGCCGGAATTTAAAATCCAAAACTGGCCAAAACTTAGGGTTCTCAATTCTAGATACCTATTGCGACAATTAATCAAATCCTACTCAACAATCAACTAGAGCACGAAAAATAGTCCAGAAACCATACCTCAAGTGTCGGATTTGGTGGCCGGACGAGAGAGAACGTGGCCGGCGAAGATCCGGCCAAAACCGAGCAATTTCCGGCGGAATTGGGACGGTGACGGCGGGGAATGTCCAGGCTTCGAAGGTGGTGGCGTCCCGGTGGAGAGAGAGAGACGTTAGGGCAAAGAGAGAGGAAGTGAAGAAGAAAGGATACAAAACTTCGTCGCACAAGGTCGGTTTAAAATAATTTGTGCGACTAATAATATGATGACATCACAATTGGTTTATATTCGTCGCGCAAGGTGATGAAATTTGGGATTGCCCGATACTTTGATTATAGTCGTCGCGCAAGATGATGAAATTTGGGCGGATAACCTAACTTCCGCACAAATTTTCACTACATTGCGCGACGCTTTGCTTATATTTGTCACGCAAGGTAATGAAATTTGGGCGGATAACCTAACTTGGGCGACTAATAACATAAAAGCGTCGCGCAAGGTGATGAAATTTGGGCGGATAACCTAACTTCCGCCCAAATTTTCTCTACATTACTCGACGCTTTGCTTATATTCGTCGCGCAAGGTCATGAAATTTGGGTAGATAACCTAACTTGCGCGACTAATAACATAAAAGCGTCGCGCAAGGTATGTTTACCGCCCAAATTTTAATGGACCTTGTGCGACGAATATCAACAAAGCGTTGCACAAGGTGTGTTTTCCACCCAAATTTTCATTACATTGCGTGATGAATAGTATAGACATCGTCCGGCAATCCCTAGACCTCAATTATAACAATTGCGCGACGATGGGTTGCTTGACGTCGCACAAAACGATGTCGCGCGACGGAAATATTCGTCCCCCAAAGTTGATGCGACCAATGACTTTTCTTCGTCGCGCAAAGTGTTTTTTTTTTCAAGAACCATTTTTCTGTATTTGTATAATTGTATCTAATCAATATTTTACCCCCAAAATCTAAAAAAACAAACATTCATATATTTTACCCCTTAGGTCAGATTATTTATCAATTTCATTTTATAATAATGTTTTGTCAAAATTATTATCAAAAGGGTTTGAATATATTTATTTACAAATGTATGATATGAATGCAATGTCATTTCTCATTTTCTTCTATAGCTCAATTTATTTAACAATGTTTCATTTCTCCACATATAGCTCAATTTATTTACACAAAATTTGTATACTAACATATAAAATTATAAAAAAATTCATTATTCATCATCTGAACTATAATAACTTTCGTTATCGTCGCTACCATCACTTTCGGTCTCCCAATCCTCCTCCTCCTCCTCTATAACAACATCATCGTCGTTGTTCGGGCCCACTGCACCATTGTATCGCGGAAGATTACCGAGGTCAATTGTAATTGATTGAATCGGTATTTCGATTGAAGACACTCCTTGTATCTGAAACGGTTCTTGTATAACATTTGTATCTCGAAGTGTTTCCGCATCATTTTCCAATGAAGATTCTAAACGTTGGTCAGCCACGTTATCGACATCGTTGTCAGTTGGGTCTAGTTCTGGTATAGCATACACATTCCTATGATCCATCTTCTGAACAACTTTCCAACCGCTCCCGGCTTTAGGGTCATCTAGATACATAATCTGTGTTGCCATGTTTGTCAAAATGTAAGGGTCATCATCATACCAAGTTCTGTTAATGTTCACAGATAGTAAGCCATGGTCGATTTTAACACTTCCCGGCCTATTTGGGTTGGTATCAAACCATCGACACTTAAACATGATCACTTGGTATCGGTCTTTGTAAAGCAATTGCATGACAGTTGTGAGTTTGCCATAGAAATCAATGTCTGTACTTTCACCTCCACCTAGGACATGAACACCGCTGTTTTGCGTACACAACTTGTCATCTCGTGCAGTCCCCAAAAACATTATGCCGTTAACATGACATCCCGAGAACAATTCAGCGCGAATCGAGCCGAACGCCAAGTTATATAACTCGTCACTGTAAGTGGGGGAATTCGATACTTTCAATTTATTCACCTAATATTACACAAAAACATTCACATGTTAGTTTCAGAAAATTAAATACTACAATATATATTTGTCAAATACAAATGTGATGGATGTTCTCGCTTCATCATCTCTTCATGCTCATCTATGTATGCCATTATCTCATCACAATTGTTCAGAACGAACCCATGCGCTACCTCCATGTCATTTCTAGAAAACGACTCTCCTCGTCCAGGATCTCCAAAGGGTCGTGCACTTTGGGCAAAAACAGAAAGTTTTTCATTTCTCATACCACCGTCATTATTGCGCTGAGGACGATTGAAAGCCGTCTCCACATTTTTTAAATACATTCCACAAAAAGAAAGCGACTCATATTGAACCCAAGCCTCTATAATTGATCCTTCGGGCTTTGCCCTGTTGTGTACCCTTTTTTTCAGGTCTCCGAGAAGCCTGCCAAAATAAAACAATATGATACAAAATAGCAAGCGTGTGATAATGATGCATACACAAACGATAAGGATTACATACCTTTCTATTGGATACATCCAGCGATAGTTGACATGACCAGCAAGCAATGCCTCTTCTGGCAAGTGAACCATCACGTGGATCATACTTGTGAAGAAAGCTGGAGGGAATATCATCTTAAACTTGCATAGGACTTGGATAATGTCATGGAGCAATTGAAACATGTCTGTCTTTCGCAATGTTTTTCCGTCAGTTAGGAAAAAAATATGGACAACAACATGATTGGCTTCACTACATCTTCCGGCAATAGGTGTCGAATACCCACAGGAAGTAGGCGTTGCATGAACACATGACATTCATGGCTCTTAAGTCCAGTAAATTTACCCCCATAAACATTCACGCAATGTGCAACATTAGAAGCATACCCATCGGGAAACTTTACTGATGATACAAACTTTAGAAACTCTTTTTTGTCATTCGGTTTCATAGAAAAAAAATGCAAGATCCCTCATTGCTTTATCACTGTCTCTATTCATTCATAAATCCCTTCGTATGCCCATTCTTTCCAAATCAAGACGAGCTTTGATCGTGTCCTTTGTCTTGCCCTCGATATCTAGAATCATGCCCACCAATGTGTCAAATACATTTTTCTCAACATACATCACGTCTAGATTGCGCCTCAATTTTAGTTTCGACCAATATGGGAGCTCAAAAAACATAGGCTTGTGCGTCCAGTTCATATGTGTAGAAGGTCTGGTTCGACTAACTGTTTTCCCGAACGGAGCAAAATCCAAACGGTTAAGCTGTTCCAAGATCTCATCACCGGACCATTCTCTAGGTATGAGGCGATGCTCTGTGTTCCCATCGAACTCTTTATCTTTTTTCCCGCCACTCGTGGTCCCATGGCAACCATCTCCGATGACCAAGGTAACAAACTTTTCCAGTGTGCCAACTAGAAGTTACATCTTTCTTGCATATAGGACATGCCATATAACCCTTTGTGTGCACCCAGAAACAATTGCATATGCGAGAAAATTATTCACAGTCCACATAACTGCTGCCCGCAAAGTGAACATCTTCCTAGTTGATTTATCGTATGTGCGCACACCGTTTGTCCATAAATCCTTCAGCTCATCAACCAGCGGCCTTAAGTAAACATCGATTGACCTGCCATGATCCTCAGTTATCAAAACGGTTATCTTCATGTATTCTTTTTTCATGGATTTCCAAGGCGGCAAATTATATGGGAATACAAAAATCGGCCAAGTGATGTGGTGTTGGTTTAGAACCCTGAACGGATTGAATCCGTCAGTGGCAAGTCCCAATCTAACATTTCGGGGATCAGCAGCAAACTCGGGGAACGTTCGATCAAAGTCTTTCCATGCCTCCCCATTTACCGGATGCCGCATCACATCGTCGTCTACCCGTTTTTCCTTATGCCATCTCATGTCCGTGGCAGCATGCGTCGACATATACAATCGCTGCAACCTGGGTTTCAGAGGCAGATAACGCATGACTTTTTGCGGGACCTTAGTCGTTCTATTTTGAGATGTCATTTTGAACCTCGACTCATTGCATATAGGGCATGTATCCAATGCTTCATACTCTTTGTAGAATAAAATACAATTGTTTTTGCAAGCGTGAATTTTTTCATAACCCAATCCAAGACCATTCAACACCTTTTGTGCGTGTCTATGGTCTTTCAGCAAACAATTGTCCGTCATAAGCATTTTCTTGAAAACCTCCAAAAAGTAATCGAAACACTGGTTCGACATACGATACTTTATTTTCCCTGCATTAGCTCCACAATGGCCGTGAGAACAGAAAAGCTCTCGCACCCCGGGTATAACTCTTGGTTGGCATTTTTTAACAGCTTTTCATATTGTTCGAACTCTGCACTGTCTCTTGGTGTAGGCACGTCATCTTTCCCTTTCTGATTGATGTTGGTCGATGCAAATGAAAAAGCATCGTGTATAATATCCATGACTTGATCATTAGGATCCCCAATAGGTTCAACATTGTCCACTCTTGTGGCATTTGAAGATGAAGCATGGTCTAATTGTTCCACGTGAAGGTTCCAAATGCTATATGTCTCAATCATTCCATTTTTTACTAAATGAAATCCAACATTTTCAATTGTCTCCCACAATGTGTTGTTACACCTCCTACAAGGACAACGGATTCTAGTTGCACCTGGGTTGTGTGTAAGTGCAAACTCAATAAAATCCTCGATTCCATCCAAGTATTCATCTGCTGATCTATTCGGGTTCTGTATCCACCTCCTGCTCATAATTCCTGGAACCACAATCATAACACAACGATCACAACAACTTCATACGAAGTCATAATGTCACCTTATGCTTCCGGTAAGTTCCCTATCCCATTCGGGAATGCATAGTCATGTCACGTAATGTACGGCTACATGAGATTACGTTTCGACGTGGATGAATTTCGGTAGCATCTCGATACAGTTCTTGAGGTGTACCGTAGGTATAAATACCTACGTACCACCCGAAGAACGTACAGAGATAACACTGAAATCTCCACAATCGAAACCTAATCCAGTAGTCGTACATTACGTGACATAACTATGCATTCCCAAACTATCCAAATAATGGGACAATTCAAGAATTAATTGGACCGCAGTCATATTTTACGCATCCATGCACGAAATCCAACTAATCTCCAACGGGAAACTAAGTGTTACTAAAAATAAAAATAAAAGTACGAAGTTAATTTCAATTAACTTCGTACATCACAACACATTGTGCTACGTCACACACAATTTAACAACATAATATGAATATAATTTCACAAAAAAAATATAAACATAACAAACTAAGTTTAACATAATGTAATTAATTTAATATATTTAAAATATAAAATGAATAAAATACCTTCTCAATCGTTCTCCACCAATTGCTAATTACAAATATCCCTAACGTGAACGAAATTAATAGCGTTAGTATGAATTTACATTAATACTTTTAAACTAACGACAAAAAATACATACCCAATAAACGTACTGAATTCCCAGCAGAGGCAGCGGCAGAGAGAGGAAAGGCAGAATGTTTTTTTTTTGCATTTTGGCTCTGCAATGGTAGAAGATATGAAGAAGACGGATTTTGTCACGCAAAAAAAAATTTCGTCACGCAAAACTACTTTTTCATCGCCAAATAGTTCCATTTCGTCACACAAAATAACTTTTCCATCGCGCAAGATCATGTCGACATCACTATAGTTCCATTTCGTCGCACAGAATAACTTTTCCATCGCACAAGATCGTGTCGACATCACTATTTTGCCCGACGAAAATTTTAATTCGTCACGCAAAATGTATATATCTGTCGCGCAAGGATTTGGAGCAAAAAAATATCCCATGTTTTTCTTACGCGATGATAAATATTGTCGTCGCGCAAGTTTTTGCCGCCAAATAACAAAACCCACTCCTTTTTGTCATTTTTACGCGACGAAATGATAAACCGTCGCGCAAGGTCTTCTTTCGCGACGATAGTTTTCGTCGCGCAAATGTTTGGCGCCAAAAAGAAAAACCTGCGTTTTTCTTCCTCGCTTTGCGCGACAACTAATTTTTTTGTCGCGCTAATAGTTTTTGCGCAACAAAAATTTAGGTCGTGCAAGATTTCTGTGGTTTGCGCGACGAAGTGTATTTTGCGCGACGAATTTGTATTTGTCGCGCAAAATATCGTCACGCAAATAGTAAAACGTCGTAGTGATTAGAGATGTGGTATGAAAAATGTGGTAAGCCAAGTATTACCCTTTTTTATTTGGTTGAATCTTTTCACTACATTGGTCCCAGCTTTGACGTTATAATACAAGTCTCAGGGATCCTTGACTGCTAAGTTTACCTACTATTTTGGTGTACCACTCTAGGAATTAATATTTTGGTAAAATCATACTCTAGTAAAATCAACATGATAAATATCCCTAAGTTTTTTTTATGAGATATTTAGTCATATATTCATTTTTAGCACTAATGATATAGATAAACTTCAGACCGTTTAATTTCTATAAACAAACAAAAAAAAAACCCAAAAATTTACGGCTAACGATATTGAATTTTTTTATTATTGTTAAATTACTTTGATGCCCTATTGAGTGTTTTGGGGTTTTTTTTATGAGGTTTTTGGGTTGATCTTGTTTTAAAACATCGATGACAGTTTTGTAATTTATAAAAAGTTAAAAGCTTATTTGTTATGTTGTAAATGGATTTTGGGTGTGTTTCTAATGTCCATTTCATATAAGGTTTTTTTTTTAAAAAAATAATTTGGGGCCCTATATTGACTATAATAGTGAATCTCCCTTTTTTTATCTACTAAGAGAACATCTATTCCCCCATGCTTGTCTCTGTGTACGTATATATGTACACTACCAATTTGCCTTACGTTTTACCATCCGGGACAGACCAATAATTCATGCCGTCATCACATGTGAAACAATTTAATCGATAATCATCATCATCATCATCAATCCTTATCGCCATCATCATTATATCACCACAAAAACAACAATATACTATATGACATTGCTGATCACATATAGTTGATAGATTTGGTTTTGTTGATGCCAACCATTTTTTATTGTGTGTATATTCAGACCAACGTTCTTCCAAGCATCCCACGTCTTCTTTCCTTGTTACAGAAAATATTGGAAGTAAGTTTTTCGTGACCAAGACAGGTTTGAATGGAAATTATACCCCAAGGTCCAAATCCTCGCCTCCTCCGCCCAAAACAAACCCCAACGGTCACCGATATACTCGGGATATCTCCTCCGAGCAGTCGATACATATCTTCAGCCTGAGGGAGATAGTGGACGATGGAATAATGGAGTCGGTGTAAATGTGTGATATGAATTAGTCTTCCAAGTTGATCAGTACGTAATTTCAATTTCAAGGTGTGTTTAATTAGGTTGATGTCTTGTTTGTGCTTCAGCCATGTTTAATACAGTTAATTCATAAACCAGATGTTACTAAGTTCATACCAGTTTTAAGTAGGGTATACAAAAATACTGAGTTGGAGAGAGGAAGCAACAAACTGCCATTTTTGCTTCAAAATTTTAAATATGTTAATGAAAGTAACTTGGTAGATGGGTCAAATTTGTTCAGCTTCATCTCATTGTGCTGTGTTTTGACGGGGACATGACATTGACACATAAACTACTCTGATCAACAACTCTCATCAACTTTTGTACGTAGTATTTCTAGTCTCTTTTTAGTACACTGGGTTGACGTGTGATAAGATCCTACAAGTCTTAGGAACGCCCTAGACTGCTAAGTTTACCTACTACCAGTCAGTTAGTGTACTGTACATTTACATTGGTCTATATAGCCCAATATTTTCAATTAATTCTAGGTAGCTAGGGAGAATGCTTCAATGATGAGAGGCCTTTGATAGGTATATGCTTTGATACCAAAAAGCATGCAATAATCATATGTATTATTCTGTTAAAATGATGAGAGGCCATTTTTTCATGTTCTAATTACAGCTTCCAAAATGACGAATTTCTAATTATTAAGGGCATTGCTATTTGTATCACCTTTATTGAATATCTTACTGACCATTTCTTTAATACATGTGGGTCCCACATATACTCGTAGAGCCCACCTCTATTAGGGAGGTGGTTTGCAAGGTGGTCAATAAAGGTGGTACAAATAACATTATTGAATTATTAAACCTATGCGTTGACAAATGTTTCTGCTTTGTTTGTGTACAGATACATATGTGTGTGTGTATAATTGCTTCATCTTGAAAGAGGATGGTGAAGTCATTTTATTTTATGTGGGAGATTCGAGCTTCCCGAAATTGGCCATGCAGTTTACATAGGATCTGCAGTGATGAGAACTAAGTTTAGGAAACACATTAAGTACTTCATAACTCCCCTAATTATTACTCCTTGTAAGCTTTGACTTGATATGATCCTACAACTTCAAGTCGTACGACCGCCCTTGACTGCTAAGTAAACCAACTACCAGTATCGTGATTCCTATACCTAATAGAAATAAGTTAGTACTGTAGTACCTTAATTGGTCTATAAATAACTTCATTTCAATTCGATTCCATGAATTCTAGCCAGCTAGGGACACATATATATGCTTCAATGATGAGAGGCACGTTCATAATCCTTATGTTTGCTGTGGGAACTTGGATCAGTTCTGCTCATGCAAGGGCTTTGATAGGTAAATTCTCATATATGATTTGATACCAAAAAACATGCAATAATTGTATGTGTTCTTCTGTTAAATATATTTTTTGTGATATTTTAACTATTTCCCGTGGACTGACAGACTTAATGCACGTTGCCAAGAATAAAATCAATAGTAAATTTAGCTTTTCCCATTGAAATTAATTTTTCCTTGCATCCAGCCCATCATCTTATTTTTCTATGATCAAAATTGATCAAAACTGTTGTGAGTCGAAGCAAATGTAGAAAATAACAGGCGGGTCTAAGGGCGTCTACATCCAGAAAAATAAAACTTAAAGAACATTCCGTTTGCACTGGCAATCTATCTTAATCTTGAAACCATCAACTAAAATTATCTACTGATCTGCATTTACATGTGTGCATGTTGCAGGAACTAATCCAAGGGATCAATCCATGAGGATAATCATATTTGGACGGTCCTCAACCTTTGCTGCTCCCTTGTCCCATCATACAACAGTTGATGATCCTTCTTGTACGGAAAATTCTCATGCTCCTCCACGCAAATCGCTGCCACCACGACATTTTCGTCTTTCACCTCCAGACCCAGGACCTCCACCTAGACCACCTCCACTGCTAGTGTCCGATGTGGCTTCATTTTGAACATCAAAATCAAGCCGTTCATAGATGATGAGGGTGGGCCGTACACCTTCTATTATGTATTTGCTGCTTTAATTAGAATAAGGACTAAGCTCGTTTCTAATTAACTTTAATTAGAATCATGTTTAGCTTAATCATCCTGTTTCAGTTTGAATGCTAAAGCCATTCATGAACATGTCCCCGTGCTGTGAAGATCAGTTCCTTCTTCCTCATATATGGAATATTCTCTCTGTTAACCAGGTCGAAAGAGAGTAATCTAGGTTTTGTTTTAGAGAGAGAAGAAGAAGAAAGTAAAGCTCTTTATATTTCTCTGAAATGTTTTCTTACGCAATGAATGAAAATGATCTGAACCAAGACTTATATAGCTAACTAAACGTACATTGCTTCTTCACTAAGCTACCCTTGCTAACAGTCTAACTAATCATGCTAATAAGCACGTGAACAACTTAACCAACGTGCTAATTAACACGTGAAGCTAACAGACTTGCCATCTCATCTTAACCAATTGGACACCTCAGCATACTGTTAACATCTCCCCTTAATCGCAGCTGGGGTAGACCCAAGGCTGAGATTGGAGCAGTGTTTGACAAAAATGGGACTTGTCCGCAACTTGTTCATCAGTAGGAACATATTGAACAATGAGATCTTTGTTCTGAACTTTCTCACGAAGGAAATGAAAATCTATTTCCGTATGCTTAATACGTGAGTGAAGCACGGGATTAGCACTAAGAGCTAATGCTGATAAGTTGTGACTATGCAGGTCGCATAAGCTTGATTAACAAACACTTTGCCAAGCTTGATATTGTACCTCGAGACCAAGAAAATACTTAAGCTTGCCCATATCTTTGAGTTCAAATACTTCTCCAAGGCCCTGAATAACAGAGGATACAAGCACAGAGTTTGACTTTTCTCAATGCCCTTATTACCCCCCAAAATATCCCTTTTTATTTCTTATTTACCATTAAAAAAAACTCTCCCTCCATTTATTGGATGACAGTTATTTCCGAAATTCTCAATATTTAATACAAGAAATTAGTGTGTGGTATCGTAGTATAGGTTACGTAGTATAACTTGTTTGTGCGTTCTAATATAGATCAACGACAAGGTTGATATTTCCCATTTTTAGAATATATTATCAATAAAATTCACTTGTATTATAATACGTGGATGGGTTATACCATGTGACCTAGGTTTTTTTTTAAAAAAAAGCAAATTTTAAGTGGAAGTATCACGAGCTTACTTGGTGCACTGTACATGTGGTAATTTCATCATTTTTTGAGTTTATATCAAAATTTTCATTACTGATGATGCTGAAGTCAGTTGATTTCTTGAGGTGGATAGTGTGACTTTTCTCAATGCCCATATTATCCCCAAAAATATCCCGTTCTATTCTTATTTACCAAAAAACACTCTCTTCATTTATTGGACCATCGTTATTTCCAAAACTGCTAATATTTTATACAAGAAATTATTGTATGGTGTCGTAGTATAGTGACGTAGCGCGTGATAGCAAGAATGATGAAGAATACAAAAGAAAACAATAAACCTTCTTTCCTTGTTGATTCTCTAGATGAGAATAACCAAGAACAAAGGGATTCTATGCCTTGTTGATTCCAGCAGAATACCAAGTTGATAGGAAAATAGAGAGAATTCTCTAAG
The DNA here is from genome assembly GCA_024362665.1 of Prunus padus. Classification (NCBI taxonomy): domain Eukaryota; kingdom Viridiplantae; phylum Streptophyta; class Magnoliopsida; order Rosales; family Rosaceae; genus Prunus; species Prunus padus. Next base: position 18,429,543 of record JANFAM010000010.1, on the reverse strand, counting down.
TTTAATATTCAACGTCAAAAACTGTTTTGCAATTAGCTATAAATAGCCTTTATACATAGAGAAAACAAACCAAACTCCAAACCCTAGCTAAAATAGGAAAACAAACTTACTTCCTAAACCAAACTCCCAATTCTAATTGAAATATGAAAACAAAAATATTTGCCTAAAACAGATTCCTAGAACATTATTAATTACGCATATTAAGCCTGTCAAACTGAAACAGAAAATTATAAGCGATGTGTGCTGCATCATCCTCCCTCGGTTTGAGAATTATCATCCCCGAATTCAAAAATGGAAAAACGATACCATACCGTAATTTTATTAATAGCACAGGTGTCTACACACATCCATCATGTGCCATCTTTCTTTGGTGTAAGCAACGCAGGAACTGCACAAGGGCTAAGATTCTCCCTAATATAACCCTTCTTTAGTAATTCCTCCACTTGACGATGCAATTCTTCATGCTCTTTAGGACTCATTCGGTAGTGTGGTCTATTAGGTAAACTTGCACTAGGCATTAAATCAATTTGGTGTTGGATATTCCTTAATGCTTGGCATCTCGTCCGAGAAAACATCTTGAAACTGTTCAAGGTAACACCTGTTAACATATACAGACTATAATCTTGTATATTGATTCAAACAACAATGTAATTCCACTTAACTGAAAGAGTGCAGAGAGATTTAGCTAGAGTAAGAGGAGAGAATTTTGGAGAGGTAGAGAAGCTTGGAGAAGAAGCTAGGCTGGAATGAATACCAGCTCAGCTCTAAACATGCATATATTGTGTTTCGACAAAACCGTTAGGAATAGAATATTCCTCATTCCATCACTCAATCTTAGCCATTCATGCACTACCCTATGAGATAATGACAAGTGGCATAAGCAAATTACATTCTCGCTGTACACTTGGACCATGATCCAACGCAGCCTTTCAAATAAGAATAGAACCTTCCTATTCTAATTGCATTTCAGCAAACACACTTATACACCAACACTCCCTTCTAAGTGTTGTGCTGAAATGACTCCTAGAGCTTCCTCAAATACTCAAACCGATCTCTTGCCAAAGGCTTGGTGAAAATATCGAATTTGCTCTTGATTTTGCAATATAGTAGATCAATCTCACCATCTTGAAGTGCATCTCGAATAAAAATGAAAACCTTCGATTAATATGTCTGGTCTTGTGATGATGAGCAGGATTCTTGAAATAGCAATAGCTGAAGTGTTGTCACATAGCAATTTAGTTGGTTCAGCTTGTTCTTCACCAAAATCTATTAACACAAACCTCGGCCACATAGCAGCTTGTGCGGTAGCCACTGTTGCACTCATGTACTCAGCTTCGCAGTCGAAAGAACAACACCGCTCTGCTTGATTGAAGCCAAGAAAACACACGAGATCAGTGTTAAAAGCATAACTTTGATGTGCTTCTCATGTCATCCTCACTTCCACTCCAATCACTATCACAATAACCAATTAACATTGCTCCTTTGCCTTTCTCATAAGCAATTCCATAGTTAATAGTACCTTGTATGTATCTCAAAACCCTTTTAGCCTGTTCCCATATGCTTCTTGGTAGGATTGTGCATGAATCTAGCCAAGAGGCTTGCTGCAAACATGATGTCCTGGTCCAGTTGCGGTCAGGATAAAGCAAGCTTCCCACCATGTTGTCTATACGAGTTTCATCCGCCAGTTCCACTCCCATCTATCTTTGAGAGCTTTTCATTCATGGCTAAAGGTGTTGCAACTGATTTGCAATCCTTGAGGCCAAACTTTTCAAGTAAAGTCTTTGCATATTTCTTTTGGTGCGAGAAAAGTGCAAGTTTACATTTGCAGAACTCCAAGACCAAGAAAGTGATGAAGCAATCCTAAGTCGTCATCTCATATTGCTTCATCATCTCACACTTAAACTCAGCCATCATTTCCTTTGAGCTCCTGTGTAGATAATGTCATCTACATATAGTGACACAATGAGAATGCCACTGTGAGATGTCTTGGTATAAAGGGTGGCATCACTTGGACTTCTATAGAAACCAGCCTTTGTAAAATAGGAGTTTATCTCTTCATACCAAGCTCTTAGAGCTTGCTTCAAACCATATAATGCCTTCTTAAAGCTTGTACACTTTCTCTTCTTTGCCTTGTATTACAAAACCGGATGGTTGATCCACATACACTTCTTCATTTAGCACTCCATTGAGAAAAGCTGACTTTACATCCATTGGAATAGCTTCCAACTCTTACGTGCAGCTAAAGCCACCAAGGTTCTCACAGTATCAAGTCGAGCCTCTGGTGCAAAGGTCTCATTAAAGTCTATACCGAGGCTTTTGAGAATATCCCTTTGCAACTTGACCTTGCTTTGTTCTTACGCACAGATCCATCTAGGTTCAGTTTAGTTTTATAAACCCATTTCACTCAATAATTGGTTTGTCGGATAGTGCATCAACCAAATCCCGGGAATGTTATTTTTTCAATTATCCGAATTTCAGCTTCCATAGCTTTCTTCCATGAGTCATCCTTTCTTACTTCTTCAAAACTCTACGGTTCTATAATACACATATTACATTTTTCATAGATCTCTGCAATGCTTTTGTATTTAAGAGGAGTATGATCAATATCTTGTGGACTGTCACCCTTCCTTGATCACTAATGTCGGTTGTTTGAGCTAGGCACATCTCTCACTTCACATGGAGTTTCAAAATCACAAAAGCTCTCTTCATGTCCTTGTTCAAACCCCGATACCTCGGTTAAAGCCGAATGTTCCGCGATTTTCTCCTTGATCATTCCAATCCCAACATGCATCTTCATTGAATACAACATCTCTGGAAACAATCACTTTTCCAGTTTCAATGTTATACAACCTATATCCTTTTCACAAGCCGCCATATCCCAAGAAAACACATCTCTTACTTGCTAAATCCAGTTTCTGTCTTTGTTGGTTTGGTACATGTGCATAACATAATGAACCAAACACCTTTAGATGTTTAATTCCGGCTTTCTACCACTATAAGCTTCAAATGGTGTTTTCTTGCTCGGGGCCTTGGTTTGGACACCTATTGAGAATATACACGAAGTGTTCAGCACCTCGACCCAAAACTCAAGTGGAATCTTCTTCTCAAACATCAAACACTTGGCCATTTCCACAATGGTTCTATTTTTCTTTACGCCACACCATTTTGCTGTGGAGTGTATGGTGTTGTAGTTTGTCTTTCAATACCCACATCCGCACAAAAATACAAATTACATTGAGGTGAACTCTCCTCCTCGATCACTTCTGAACTTCTTCAATTTATAGCCACTTTGCAATTTCTCATGGGCCTTGAATCTCTTAAATACACTAAGAGCTTCAGATTTGTTTCTTAGGAAATAGATCCAACACATCCTAGTGCAATCATCTATGAATGTAATAAAGTATCTATTTCCGGCCTTTGTAGTTGTCGCATTGGACCACAAATGTCATTGTGAAACAAGTTCTAGAGGAATTGATGCTCTAGTAGATGCTTCTTTTGAAATGCCTCCACTGCATTGCTTTCCCAAAACACAACCTTCACACACCTCTTTAATAACTTTAATTTAAGCAATCCCATTACCATTTCTTGCTCTTGAAGCAATTTTTGCTCATGTTTAGGTGGCCCAATCTTCTATGCCATATTGCAGTAGATTGACACACACTTGCCTTGTAAGCAAAATGCAACTTCGACTTGCAATTTTCATTGGAAAACTTCTATTTCCTCTCATCTTGATCCTCTTGCAATCAAGTTGGAATAAGAGCTGTCATTGTAAATCTCCACCTTGTGATCTCCAAACACCAAGTAATAACCATGCTCTATCATTTGGCCCACACGAGCAAGTTTTCCTTCAAACAGGCACCAACATAACTTCTTTGATGTACCTCTTGCCCATTTTGGTTTCAATCACAAGGCTGCCTTTTCCATTGACTTCAACAAGCTGACTAGTTCCCATTGCTACTTTGCAGATCATATTTCTGTCTATATCAACAAGCAAATCCTCCCTTCCGGTCATATGATTACTACATCCTTTGTCCAAGTGCACCAAACCTCATCACCTCCTTTTTATACTAGCATCGATTTATTGCTAGCATAGAACATGGTTGGAGTAGCATCTACTTGATTAGCATAATTGACTTCTTTGAGTTGGTTTCTTCTTGTAACAATCTTTGGCAATGTGACCAAATTTATCACAGTTAAAACACTTTGGTTTTCCTTTGAACCAGACATTCTCCAAAATGTAATTTGCCACGATGTTTGCAGGAATTTTTAGCACACTTCGTTGCTTTGTTATCCCATTTCTTGCCCTTTGTTTTCCAATTCTTATGTTGCTTAGAATTTTGCTCACTAGGTTTGTGATTTAGCATCCATACTAAGACTTGCAAATGCCTTTCGATTTTATCTTCGAGTATGTCCATCGCCTTAATTCAAAGCTCTTTAATGAAGCTACGACCTCTTGCACTTCAATTACATTCAGATCTCTTGAATGTTCAATATGACAGAGATAGAATCATAAGCGGATAGCGGACTAATAAGCAATTTTTGAACAACCCTTTCTCTAGGTAATTCCTCTCCATAACTTCGCATTTGGTTTATCAAATCAAGCGACTTAGTGATATAGGCGAGGTTAATGATTCATTATCCTTCATTCTTGTGTACTCAAATTCTCTTCTAAGACTTTGTAATTTAACACTTCTTACACTGCTTATCTCCATGGTACTCTTGCCGCAGGATATACCAGGCACCTTTTGATGTCTCCTCATGAGAGATTCGTGAGGAAAATTTCATCGAAACTGCTCACTGAGATCGAGTCCAATGCCTTGGCATCTTTCATAAGCATCTCTGCTTCAATCCCACTCAGAACCTTCCTTCTCTTTCTTCTTTTCATCGATTCGCCAACACCACTTGATTCTTCCTTCTCCTTCTTCTTTTCATTAGATGCAGACAACCTTCTTGGATCTGAAGTGTCAAATCCTTTTTCCACCAAATCCCACAATCCATGAGATTTGAAAATGGTCTTCATCCTTATACTCAGAAATCGTAGTTTTCACCATTGAAAACTGGTGCTCTCAAATCACCTCCACTTGATCCAGCCATGTTAGACTTAGATCTCTAGAGAGCTCAAAACTCTGCTTCAATTCTCGTTAGCTCACAGATCCAAACGCCCCGGTATTAGTTGATCAAACCTGGCTCACGAGGCCATGTTAACATATGAGACTATAATCTTGTATATTGATTCAAACAACAATGTAATTCCACTTAACTGGAAAGAGTGCAGGAGAGATTTAGCTAGAGTAAAGAGGGAGAGAATTTTGAGAGAGGTAGAGAGCTTGGAGAAGAAGCTAGCTGGAATGAATACCTCAAACTCGACCTCTAAACATGCATATATTGTGTTTCGACAAAACCGTTAGGAATAGAATATTCCTCATTACATCACTCAATCTTAGCCATTCATGCACTACCCTATGAGATAATGACAAGTGGCATAAGCAAATTACATTCTCTGCTGTACACTTGGACCATGATCCAACGCAGCCTTTCAAATAAGAATAGAACCTTCCTATTCTAATTGCATTTCAGCAAACACACTTATACACCAACAACACCTGCATAGGCACGAGGATAGTTGTCACATCATGTGACTCTTCTTTACCAAGCAATAAATAGACAATTCCTGTCTCTCCTGCCTCCTCCATAAATCTTCTCATTTACAATTAAGTAGTGGATCCTTTTTCTTGAGTTCGTTTCGGAAACTGTTCAATGGTAGGCAAAAGAGTAACTTTAATATTATTGATCATGAAGCTATATGTATTTTTCCTACCGTCATGCACAACAGCTCTATCAAATTCCCATGGTCTACCCAGTAAAATATGTCTTGCATCCATCGGCACAACATCACACCACACTTTATCTTTGTAGTTGTTTCCATTGTAGAAAGGAACAAGAGCCCTCTTAGCCACAGTCACTTAAGTACCCTTTTGCAGCCATGAAAGCTTATATGGCAGGGGATGTGGTTGTGTTTCCAAGCCTAATTTTGTGATGGCTTCTTCAGATATTACGTTTTCGCAACTTCAGGGGTCAATTACCAGCTTGCATACCTTGACACCAATAGTACAAGTGGACTAGAAAACATTATTGTGAAGCCAGCCATCACTACCTTCAGTTTCACGAGGAGTAAAACAAGTTCTTCTCACCACGATCACATATTCCTCCACAACATCATTGGGTTCAACATCATAAACCGGACCATGTTCGAAATCATGATACTCTTGTAATTGATTTTCATCATGTTCAATGAATAAACCCTTACCAACTCTATCTCCTTTCCTGCATCCTGCCATGCAATGTCCAATTTTCACACAGTTAAAATAACGAAAAGCAGTACGTTCGGGTCCCACAGTTTGTGCCTTGCCGAAGGAGCACTCACGGATGACTTCGGGTTCTGAACTAGTGGAGTAGAAGCATGAAAAGGGGCTGAATTGCTTCCTCCACCACGGTTATTCATGCTATTTCCAGACCAAGCCCCTACGCTATTTGCCTTTCGACTCTTATGTTTCTCCAATTGCAAGGATCTTTGTTGTGCCTCCGCTATTGAGAATGGATTGAAGAGGTTCAAGGTATCTTGAAACTGCACCCTCATACCCCCAATATATCACGATGCTAACTGCTCATCTGTCTCAGCAAGGTCACTTCTAGCCACTAACTCATAAACTCCACCGTACGATTTCCTTGTCTCAAATTTTGAAGCTGTTGATACACTATTTTTGAGTACTTGTATGGTAGAAAGGTTTACAGAAAATGCTTTCTCAATTTTCCCAAGTTTCAATCTCCTCTTTTCCCTGCCGCAGACAAGTTGCCTTGAATTGCTGCCACCACGCCGAAGCACGCCCACAAAATCTGGTTGCTACAAGGGAAACTTTTTTATTTTCAAGAACATCCTTAAACTCTAGTACCTCTTCTACAGAATTAAGCCAATCAAGAAAATCCTCAGGTTGAAGGCTGCCATGAAATTCAAGAATATCAATTCTCAAACCCGCTTCCCAACACCTCGTACCATAATTGTCATTGTGCCGAACCTAATCCCTGTGATTGTCTTTGCTGGAAGGGTTTGTTTCATTCTCATAATCATCTTCTTCCTGTTGCTGACAAACCATTAAAGTCTCCATCTGTCGGGTAAGGCGCTCAACTTGCTGCGCCAAACGTTCAAAATCATCTTGATCGTTTCCACCACGTCCCCTCCTTGGCGGCATGGTAAACCAACTAGGCTCTGATTTCCAACTGCCGCAGCGGATGATAGCAAGAATGATGAATAATACAAAAGAAAACAATAAACCTTCAATCCTTCTTGATTCTCTAGATGAGAATAACCAAGAATAAAGGGGTTCTATACCTTGTTGATTCCAGCAGAATACCAAGTTGATTGGAAAATAGAGACAATTCTCTAAGTTTAATATTCAACGTTAAAAACTGTCTTACAATTAGCTATAAAATAGCTTTTATACTTATGGAAAACAAACCAAACTCCAAACCCTAGCTGAAATAGGAAAACAAACTTACTTCCTAAACCAAACTCCCAATTCTTGAAAAAGGAAAACAAACTTACTTCCTAAACCAAACTCCCAATTCTTGAAAAAGGAAAACAAAAACATTTGCCTAAAATAGATTCCTAGAACATTAATTATATGCAGCTTATGCCTATCAAACTGAAACAGAAAATTATGAGCGATAAATGCTGCATCATATAGGCTATGTAGTATAACTTGTTCACGTGTTATAATATGAATCGATGACAGGGTTGATATTTCTCACTTTTAGAATATAGTATCAATAAATATTCACTTTTATATTATTTCTTTTTCTTTATACTTAATTTCTTTTCCTCCATGAAAGGAAAAAAAATTATTAAAAATGGTGTGCAAGTAGGAAAATTAAGTATAAAGAAAAGGAAATAATATAAAAGTGAAGTAAAAAGAAAATAATGCAGGGTAAGGATAGAATAGGAAAGATAAAGAACAAAAAAGATCAAAATTGATTAAAAAGTATTTTTTTTAAGGCAGTGTAAGTGGACAAAAGAGGAATGGGAAAATCAGCTCACTATAAGAATTGTATTATAGTTTTTGAAAATCAGTTTCGGATCACGAATTAAACGACAGTCTTGCAATTTGTAGGAAACCATGAATGCTTCAAGGATGAGAGATGTGTTGCTGAATCTGATGATTGTGTTTGCTATTTGTTGACACTTAGATCGGTGCTGCTGAATCTGATCATCAAACTTTTCCTGTTTTCCTCTATGCATGGTGACACATAATTAATTATCACTACTTTGGAACCAAAGCATTCAGAATTCCATGTGATTTTTTTCCCTTAATATAATTGTATTTTCAATTCGATTTAACATATTATATTGGTCTATAACTAACTTTATTTCAATTCGATTCCAAAAAATTCTAGGTAGCTAGGGTAACATGAATGCTTCAATGATGAGAGGTTCCTTCATAATCATTATGTTTGCTTTTCTGGGAACTTGCATAAGAGGTGCTCATGCAAGAGTGTCGACAGGTAAAGACCAAATCCTGCCTTCGTCTATATTATCATCATGGATTATTCATATTGATTTTGGGCCGTTAATTGAGTGGTCCAAAGTGATATAACATAGAATTTTCAAACTACCAATGTGTATTCTAACAAGATATTTTGATGTAGGATGAGATATGGGTCATTTATGGTTGGAAATATTAATTAAAATAAAATGGCTCAAAGTTGGAAGGAAATCGTGCAAGAGAGGAAAATTATAGTTAAGCATCAATTATGGCATTAGGAAATGAGGAAAGGCGTATCGTTGGGACTTTCGGGTTGCTTGATTTCTTGAAAAGATTTATATTATATTTATATTTTTAGAATAAGTTACCAATCTGGATATTATTTACCTGATATGATTTTAATTATTTTTAAATTATTTTCTTATTAGTTAAGTTTTAGGAATATTCTGGAACCTAGGGTTTCCTACGATTTTAGGGTTTCTTTGTTTTCTATTTAAGCCAACTCATGGCATTGTATTAATCAGTTTTATCATTTTATTTATCAAATTGAGAGTTTTTCCCTATTTTCTGGTGGATTCCAGTCGCTGATGGATTTCAGTTTATCTTTTCGAGTTTAGAAGTTTGTCCATTCGTAAACCCGTGCTTCCGTGCTGCATCAAGTGGTATCAAAGCGGGTCATCATTCAGAGCAAGGATTTGCCTTCTCAATGATGAGTGGTGATGGGAGGTATGCAAACCTCATTGACGATGGTCGTGGGGAAATATCAAATATTGAAGGGGAATGCGCTTGTGGATTTGCCTGAAGCCAACCTCATCAATCCTAAGTTGCAGATGTTCCATGCTTTATGGGAAGCGACTGCATTGAAGGGTTTCTTGAATGGGTTATAGATGTAGAGTGTAACATCCCACATCGACCAACGGAGATGGGGTGATGTGCCTTATATGTACATGCCCACCTGATCGGTGCATAATTACATATCATTTTGTACCCTTCTAACTTATGATTTGGTTATGTTTTTGAGTTAAACTTGTGCTTTTAATCTATTTTGTGTTTGTTTCAGTATAATAAGCTTAAAACTCATTAAATGCATTTTGGAGACAAGTTAGCTCAAACGGTGTCTGCAGATCAGTCAACTTCACGGATTGGACTGTACTTGCTCAAGAAGAACCAGATAATGAGCCATACATCATTGGAAAGATACGGAAGTCTATTTTCTGGATCATTTTACGGTTCATGATTCCGAGTTCTCTAGAGGAAGTTATGCAAGTTTTGGCAGCTTAAGGTCAAAATCGGCAGGATCTGCGTTACTGGGCCAAAAATCACATTTGAAGGTCTTTCCGATTTTTCCTTGAGCTGGGCTGCATATGCATGGAAAGATAATTCAAAGAGATTCAAGATCCATATTTTTCCAGATTTTTCAGAATTGAGAAACAAGCCCAAAACGAGCCCAAAAGAAGACTGCAATGCATTGTCAAGCATGACATATGCATGATGAAATGTTATTGATTGTGGGAAAGTTTGGTGAAGCATATTCAATACATATAATTGGAGTGGAGTTTTGCAGTAGCCAAATGAAGTAAAAGAAGATGAAGTGGGAGTTGCAACACTAAGCTTAAAGACAAGAAGAATTGTTTTCAAATGCAATTGTGTGAATTAAGTGTTGTAAGTTGGTGAAGTGAGTTTGTAGGTAGAAGCAATACTTAATTCAGATTTTCATTTCCCTAGGCCTATATATAGTGAGGTTCTCCAAACTTGTAAACACACCCCAAGGGGGAGCTCTCAAACATCTCTCTAGAGCTCCTCTCCCTTCTCTCCCTCAAATTCTCTTAGTTTTCTTTTTAGTTCTCAATTGTTGTAACAAAACCATTTTGCTTTTTAGTTGTAATTTATTTTCCATTGTAATGTAATTTCTTTTCTTTAGTTTTCAAGTTTAATTAGTTTCCAAGTTTCAATTATAGTTCTTGTTCTTATTCATTATGCTTATAAGTTAATATGCTTGTTTGAATGAATAATCACCATTAAAACTTGTATGTTAGCTATCTTGGTTTGAATTAAGAGTAGACACCATGCATTAATTCAAATTGAACTATGAATAGGAAGAGTATGTATGGACATTCGACAACATGGATTAGATACATGCTTGGTTGTTTAAAACATTCTTCTATGCTTAATGGATTTCTAATGCTTAATTTAGGTTCGACAAGAAGGATCTAATTAGGGAATTAGGAATACAAGGTTAGGACCAAACACCATGGCTTAATCATATTTTAGCTAGAATCAATCCGTGAATCTAAATTGAACTTGGTAACTAATTTGCTTGAGTTAATTTCTTTTCTTTCTTTCTTGTTGTATTTATTTTCTTTTCATTTCTATTTTGTGCAGGAAATCAAATTGAATCAATCTATCATCAATCCTCGTGGGATCGACCTCGTACTTACACAAGCTATACTATCCAACGCCTCGTGCACTTGCGAGTTAACACCACCTCCATCTAGCATGAGGCCTTTTGGGAGCTCACTCGCTTCGGATTCCTTGGGAACTCCAAAGTTAAGTAAGTTTGGGCTAGAGCAATCCTAGGATGGGTGACCCACTGGAAAGTTGCTCGTGAGTTCCCAGAAACAAAACCGTGAGTGCGGGGCCCAAAGCGGACAATATCGTGTTACGGCGGAGCCGATCCAGGATGTGATAGAATGGTATCAGAGCCACTCTGCCGTGTGGTGCGAGTGTGCCCATGAGGACGTCGGGCCCCTAGGGGGGGTGGATTGTAACATCCCACATCGACCAACGGAGAGGGGGTGATGTGCCTTATATGTACATGTCCACCTCAATCTAGCACAAGGCCTTTTGGGAGCTCATTGGCTTCGGATTCCTTGGGAACTCCAAAGTTAAGCTAGTTTGGGATAGAGTAATCCCAGGATGGGTGACCCACTGGAAAGTTGCTCGTGAGTTCCAGAAACAAAACCGTGAGGGCGGGGCCCAAAGCGGACAATATCGTGCTACGGCGGAGCCGATCCGGGATGTGACATAGAGATAATATTGATAAATAGCGATTCCCAAAGAGAAGATGGTGAAAATTGTTGTGTCCTATTTAAGAGGCGATGTACGGCGATGTAGTTTCTTAGTGGAATAAGATGCAAAAATCAAAGGAGCAACAAGGTAAAAATCCTATCAGTTCTTGGTGTTGGATGAAGAGAGTTCTTGTGAAAAAAATTCTTTCCTTTTCAATATGAAATATATTTGTTAAGGAATGGTTACAAGATTTATCAACCCATATTTATGGTGGGCCAAGAAAAGATGGAAGAAGATGTCAAAAAAAAGAAACTATGATAGATGCTAAATTAAGTGATGATCCAGTAACCCACATATTTACATGAGAGGAAAATTATGGTTAATCATCAATTATGGAGTTAGGAAAAGAAGGAAGGCGTATCGTTGGGATTTTCGGGTTGTTTGATTTCTTGAGAAGATTTATATTATATTTATATTTTTAGAATAAGTTACCAATCAGGATATTATTTTCGTGATATGATTTTAATTAGGATTTAAATTATTTTCTTATTAGTTAAGTTTTAGGAATATTCTGGAACCTAGGGTTTCCTATAATTTTAGGATTTTATTGTTTTCTATTCAGGCCAACTCATGGCATTGTAATTATTAGGTTTATCGTATTATTAATCAAATTAAGAGTTTTTCTCTATTTTCTGGTGGATTCTAGTCGTTGATGGATTTCAGTTTATCTTTTCAGGTTTAGACATTTGTTGATCCGTAAACCCATGCTTCCGTGCTGCATCATATTTACAAAGTCATATCATGTTCTAACAGCTTCGCAAATGATTAATGCCTAATTATGAAAAATATTCATTGATAAGCGTTTCTACACTATTACGCATAGATGCACACAGAGACATACATGATACATATACACAGTGCTTGTATTCTATGAACGTTAATATGTGTTCTTTCATCTAGCTGTGCTCACTAGTCGTCCCAGAAAGGTAATTTTTTTTTTATATTCTTTGTTGCATAAATTTCACCAATACATTTTCAGTTACAAGTTTCGAGTAGAGGGTGATTCTACACCCCCTAAGGTAGTCCACCTTGTCCAGAATAAGATAAAAAAGTCCTAAAATTTAATCTAAACTATTGTGAGCCGAAACATTGTAATTGAGTAAAGTTATCTATTGATGTGCATGCTGCAGAAATTAATCCAACAGATGGATCCATAAGGATAATCATTTTAGGAAGGTCCTCAACCTCGCCTGCTCCCTTGTCCAATCCGAAAACAGTTGATGATCCTCCTTGTAAGTCAAAGTCTTCTCCGTCTCCACACAAACGCCACCCACCACCACATTATCATCCTCTTCCAAGTCCAAGACCTACACCTAAATATCCACCTAGTAGTAGGGCAAGGTCCCCACCGATATGCCATAGTATTGTAAGTGGTGGTAGTAGTCAGCCGGTGTTCGAAAATGTGGCTTACTTTTGAACAGCAAACTGAAAGCCTTTCATAGTTAACGAGGGTGAACCGTACACCTTTATGTGTTTGCTACAAATTTGTTCATTTTAATTTGATCAATATATAAATATGTGCATGCACTTTTTTTTCAATTAATTTTTTTTTTTCAAATAGAGAAATGTGTTATAGATTGCATTTATAATTTAGGCCTAAAGGCCGTTAGTCGCAAAGGCCAATACAATACAAATAACCACATATGGTTAATACAAATAAGGAAGTACAGTAAGCATAGAGGGAGGCTAATCAAAATACAAGGATTACAAAGCGCCTAAGGTGTACATTTACTCATATCCACATACGGCCAAGCAAATTCTAGTATAAAAGTCATAAGTCTGGAAAACCCAAAGCATAGACATCACAAGTAGGGAACAATGTGTATGCATCCATTCAAAAATTGCAAGAGTATTAAACAAAGGATGACTAGTCAAGCAATCAAGAACAAACACCAGAAAAATGTTCACCTAGAAAGGCCATCACTTGGAAAAACTGAAGTCATCATCTGATCCGGTAGTCCACTAAGCCAAGAAGGCTCTTACAGAGAATACATAAACAAGCTCAGGACCCTAGATCTATTAAGGAAACAGCTCTACCTCTCTGTGCAACCTTCTCCTCTAGCTCAGCAAAGCTAGCAACTAGTTCATGCAAATGGCAGCTTCGGCTTCTTCACTTTATGGCACCATATGCTCAACTCAGAATCAAAACAACTTCAATATGATATACTAAGACCACCAAGCTCGATCGAGATAAATATGAGCCGTCTAGGCCCATGTATAACCGAAGCTGAATCTTCTCAATCTTCTCCTGATGCAGAGATCATGATCTCTTCCTAAATGAGATCACTCACTTTCCCAAACAATATTCTGTAATTGATTTAGTTTCCTAGCATGTATAGTTAATTTAGGGTCTTTACATTGCATTAAATTATTTCCTTATTAACTGTGTATATATGTAAAGGATCTACCTTATTCAAATTATTCAATCAATCACAATACTCTACATGGTATCGAGCCACTATTAGCTCTAGTGAGTGATTTTTTTATCCTCCTCCCTCCCTTTTTCAATCTCCCTCCCAGCTCCTTTCCTCATAGCCTACAACTCCGATGTTGTTCACCATCAATGCTGCTGCCCAACTTCCTCTCAAACTCACTAGCACCTCACCATCTCTCATAACCATCAATGTTGCTGCCCAACTTCCTCTCAAACTCACCCCTATGAATTATCCCTCATGGCGTGCCCAATTCAAAGCCCTTCTCCTTGGATACGATCTTATTGGCTATGTGGATGGTACTCTCCCTTGTCCTCCCGCTAACAACACCTTATGGAAATGTCAAGATCAAATCCTTCTTCATGTTATCCTTGCTTCTGTCTCTGTACCTGTTATCTCTCTCATTGCCTTAGCTCAAACCTCCCATGCAGCATGGGACAAACTTGCCAAGCTTTATGCGAATTGTGCCCGTTCTTGGGTAATAAGTCTCAAGCGCCTTACTCTTTCTCATCATGATTCCAAATATGTGGCTTTGACTTCAAAGAAATTGTTCCCGTCATCCATATTCTCCGATGATGTTCTTGTCATCCATATTCTCAACGGTCTCGGCTTTGACATCAAAGAAATTGTTCCCGTCATTCATGTATGTGAAACATCCATCACCTTTGCAGAATTGCATGATAAGCTCGTTGACTTTGAAAATGCCCTCCAGCGCCATGAAACTCTTCATGCACCTATTGTTGTCACTGCCAACACTGCCCACCGGACTTCCACCGTCACTCCATTGAGGGTCTTCGCACACTTCAAATGGTTGCAGACCTCCCTTCCAGTAGCGAGATATTCTTGGGCTGGGCTCTTCTTCAACAAATTCTTCTCGCCCATCCTATGGACCCGCCGCCACTCCAACTAGTAAGGCTCCGGCTACAAAGGTTATTGTCAATTGTGTGATCAATAAGGTCACAGTGCAAAACGGTGTCCCAAAGCTCAGTTTATGTCCTCCTCCAAGCCAACTGTCAACGTTGTCGCTGTTCCTCCACCACCACTAGTTGGCTCATAGATTCCGGCGCCTCCCACCATGTGACCACGAACTTGGGCAGTCTTTTTGCCCACACCAGCAATGAAGGTCCCGACTCTGTAGTGATTGGTAATGGTTCAGGATTAGGCACCACCCATGTGAGATCCACCTATCTCCGTACTCCTTCCCATGTTTTTCCATTATTTGATGTTCTTCGTGTACCATCTATTAAGAACAACTTACCTTATGTTTCTCAGTTTTGCAAATCTAACCATACCCCAATTGAATTTTTTCCTTGTCATTTTGTGGTGAAGGATCTGCGCACAGGGGCGAGGCTTCTTCAAGGCCTGAATAAGAATGATGTGTACACGTGGCCCGGATCGATGATTGGCTCCTCAGTACCTTCTGTATTTGTCAGTATGGCTGCCCCACTACATGTTGGCATCGTTGCCTTGGCCACCCCTCTTACCTTATCTTGGATCAACTCATCTACTCTTAACCTCTCCCTATGTCTACCAAGTTTGTTGTCACTTCTGTCTTACCAATGTAATAAGAGCCATAAGCTCCCTTTTATACAGATGTTTAGGGTCCTGTTCCCCTTACTTCTATTCATGGTTTTCACTATTATCTTATTTTTGTCGACCATTATACTAAATATATATAACTTTATCCCATGAAAAATAAGTCTGATAGGTCTACCATTTTTCCAACTTTCAAAACACTTGTTGAAAATTATTTTCATTCCACAATTGTTTCTCTTTACTCTGATGGTGGTGGCAAATACACCGAACTCAAACCCTTCCTCTCTTCTCATGGCATCACTTACCTCACCACCCTTCCCCACACCCCCCAACATAACAGTTCCGCTGAAAAAGACATCGTCACATTGTTGAGACATGTCTTACCTTGCTCCATCAAGCCAACATGCCACCACCTTATTAGTCCTATGCTTTTCAAGCCATTCTATATCTCATAAATCTCCTTCCCACACCTCTCCTAAACCTCTCATGTCCCTACACCTCTCTTTTTGGGCAAACACCAAATTATCAAAAACTTCGAACCTTTGGATGCCAATGTTTTCCCTGGTTACGACCCTACAATTCCAACAAACTATAACCCCGATCTTGGCCTTGTGTTTTTCTTGGCTACTCAACTTCTCAAAGTTCTTACAAGTGTCTTGACCTCACCACCAATTGTGTCTACCTCTCCCGACATGTTGTTTTTTATGAATCCATTTTTGTTGGAAAAAAATGGCTCACCTAAGGATGCAAGGATCGAAGGAAGCGGCCGAGTCGCGGGTTTTGGGCGACCGTGCGTGCGAACAGATTCAAAGAGGTTGCTACGGTGTAAAGCGGCCGGTCGCAAGTTCTGGCGACCGGTCGTTTTGAGCAGATTCAAAGGCTGAAGCTACGGTATAAGCGACGGTCGCAGGTTTTGGGCGACCGATTACGTGCGCCGTCTTGGCTGTTTTTTCAGCACGTTTTACGCCCTTTCTTTGGATGCTAATTGGTCCCTACCAATTCATGCAACCCCAACGTTGGTATAAGTCCAAGACAGGTTGGCAAACCACCAGAAAAGTCCTAAACATTGATTATGTAGGTTAGTGGGTTGTATGATAGCCTATCTCTTTATGCTTTCCTGAAATTAGGATCCATGTTTTGAGGTAGAGAATTTGGTTTCTTTGCATGTGGGTGGCTTCTTTTCTCTTTCTTTTATAGAGCTAAGTAGCTGGAGCAAGTGCTAAGAGTTGCATTCAGATTTGGGAAGCCAAGAGAGAAAGAGAGAGCATCTTGTATCAAGTGTGTGAGCTAAGGGTGTGAGAGAAAAAAGCAGGATAGAGAGTTTGGGGTTCTAAGGGGGTTTCCATTGAAACCAAATCTGTAACTCCTTCTTCAATATTGAAATTTCTCAAGGGGATCACCAAAGAGGACGTAGGCAAATTGCTGAACCTCTATAAATACTTGTGTTCATTGTTCTTGGTTATTTTCTGAGTGTGTGTGTGTGTGTGTGCAACAAGTTCATCCTTGAGCTTGTCCAAAGTCCATCAACAACAAGGTCTAAAAGGGAGTGAGTTGGTTCTAATTCACAACAAGTGGTATCGTTTGTGTTGGCAGCTGTGCTAGTTCTTTCTTTGGAGTGCTAGTGTGTTGAAGATGGCAAGTGACAAGGAAGTTGAGAGTGGTAGCAGTTCACAGCAGCTGAAGCAACCACAAGCAACAAGCATGAAGGTGGAGCTAAAGCCTTTCACAGGGAAGGAGAACTTCACTCTTTGGCATGAGAAGGATGAAATCAGCCCTCACACAACAACACCTCCACGTTGTGTTAGTTGGAAAGGAAAGGAAGCCAACAGGCATGACAGATGAGGAGTGGAGTGTACTTGATGAGTTAGCTAGAGGAGCTATCGAAAACTACCTCTCCGATGAGGTGCTCATCAACGTGATGAAGGATACGGCAAAGCAAACATGGGAGAAGCTCGAAGAGATGTTTTGCGGGGAAGTCACTATCCAACAAGCTCTTCCTTAAGGAAGAACTCCTAAATCTCAAGATGGAGGAGGGAGGTAATCTAATGGAACATTTAAGTAGTTTCAATAGATGTGTTCTTGACTTGCGAGAGAATGGAAGTTAACTATAGTTCGGAGGATAAGGCTCTTATGTTGCTCACATCATCCTTACCTCAGTCCTATAAACACTTCGAACCACTCTTATGTTTCGGAAAGGTCACTCTGGATTTTGAGCACGTGGTGCAAGACATCATGACACACCATAGGATGGCTCAACGTTCGGGAGAGAACTCTCAAGGCGAAGGTCTGGTGCAAAGACCGAGGAGAGAGAGTGGATTCAAAGAAGCAAGAGGGCAAGAGAAGGCAACAGAGGAAGGTCCAAATCCAAGGCAAAAGAAGGTTGTTTGAATGTGGGTCAAAGGAGCATTGGAAAAGAAATTGCCCCATATGGAAGGAGAAGAAGAACAAAGGGAAGAATGCAGCCAACCTACGGTGGAAGAAGTCACGAGAAAGTGATGGTGAGCTTTTATGTGTTAATAGCAATGTTAAAACTAATGCATTTGCTAATTCTTCAAGGTGTTCCTCTTCCGATTGGATTTTGGATTCCGGATGCTCATACCATATGTGCTCAAACAAGGAGTGGTTTGACACTTATGAAAAGGAGGAAGAAGGTGGTGAAGTTATAATGGGGATGGCTCGGTTTGTAGAGTCAAAGGCACAGTACAATCAAGGTGAAGATGCATGATGGGGTACATTAGGGGCGCTTGGAATGGTAAGGCACATTCCAAAGTTGCGTAAGAATCTCATTTCCCTTGGAACTCTTGATAAGAATGGTTATTCATTTAAAGCAAATGGAGGAAACTCATAATCTCAAAAGGTTCACTTGTGATTATGAAAGGAGAGATTCAACCTAATTGTCTATATAGATTGTGTGGTACTACAATAGCAGGTGGAGCGACTGTATCCACAAGCAAGGACTCGAGAGGATGAAACTCAGCTTTGGCATTTGAGGCTAGGGCACATGAGTGAGAGGGGCATGCAGGAGCTACACAACCGAAAGTTGTTGAAAGGTGTTCAAAGTTGCAAGCTTGAGTTACTGCAAATATTGTACCATGGGAAAGCAATCTAAGGTGGCTTTCAAGCAGCGAAACAAAGAGGAAGGAAGCACGGGGGGTGCTAGATTATATTCACACGGATGTATGGGGGCCATCACCGGTTAAATCAAAGGGTGGAGCTCGTTACTTCGTGACTTTCTTGGATGATTTTTCCAGGAAGGTTTGGAGTCTACTTCATGAAGGAGAAATCTGAGGTCTTCACCAAATTCAAGGAGTGGAAGGCGGAAGTGGAGAACCTAACAGGAAGGAAGATCAAGATCCTAAGGAGTGACAATGGTGGTGAATATAAAGACAACAAGTTTCTTGAGTTTTGCGGGAATGAAGGCATCAAGAGGCACTACCGTGAAGAAAACGCCCCAACAAAATGGAGCTATGGAGAGGATGAATAGAACTCTCATGGAGCGTGAGAGATGCATGAGGATTCATGCGGGATTGCCCAGAGTCATTTTGGGCGGAGTCCAGTTAACCATGCAGCCTATTTGGTTAACCGATCTCCTTCCAAAAATCTTGAGTTCAAATGTGCGAGAGGAGGTATGGTCTAATAAGTCAATTGATTATACTAATCTTAAGGTGTTTGGATGCAGTGCATATGCACTTATTCCAAGTGATGAAAGGTCAGTTGAAGCCAAAGTCTCTTGAATGCATTTTCATCGGATTTGAGAGCGGTGTGAAGGGCTACAAGCTATGGGATCATGTGAACCTAAAGAAGATACTCGGCGGGGATGTTGTGTTTGATGAGAAGACCATGCCTATGAACAAAGTCAAGAATTCGAGGCAAAGGAGGATGTTGTTGGGAAAGAAACAACCATTGAAGTTCCACTCAAGAAGATGTTCAAGAAGACTTCACAAAACAGCCAATGAAGACGTTCGGGGAGGAGGTGGAGTCGACATTGAGGAGGAAGGTGCAGGGCAACAACAACAACAAACTCAAGAAGAAGAAGAAGAGGCTCAAGAAGCAGGTGGAGCCATCATCTATAGCTTCGGTCCAGGCCCAAGAGAACCATCAAACCACCTCAAAGGTTTGGATGGGACAAGGATGCAGTTCACTATGCTTTGAATGCTAGTGAAGAAGAACCAACCACGTTCAAGAGGCTGTTGAGAATGAGGAACGGGGAAAGTTGGATGGAAGCTATGATGCAAGAGATGGAATCTCTACACCAAAACTCAATTTGGGAGTTAGTTCCTAAACCCAAGAATCGCAAGGTTATTGGCAGCAAATGGGTGTTTAGGAAGAAAGAAGAAATGCATGAGAAGGGAGTCACCATATTCAAAGCTCGATTGGTGGCCAAAGGGTACTTGCAAAAGGAGGGAGTTGATTATGATGAAATCTTCTCTCAGGTAGTGAAACACACTTCTATAAGGCTACTACTATCCATAGTAGCACAAGAGAACATGGAGGTGGAGCAAATGGATGTGAAGGCTGCTTTCCTCCATGGTGATTTGGAGGAAGACATCTACATGAGCCAACCTCAAGGGTTCATTGAAGCAAACAAGGAAAATCTGGTTTTGCAAGCTGAAAAAGTCTCTCATGGGTTAAAGCAATCTCCAAGGCAATGGAACAAGCGCTTCGACTCTTTCATGATGAAGAGTGGATATAGAAGATGTAGTCTGATTGCGTGTATACACTCATGTATTCAAGGATGGTAATATCATCCTTTTGCTTCTTTATGTTGATGACATGCTAATTGCATGTAAAGACATGTATCAAAAAATCAGGGAATTGAAGTCATTGCTTGGAAAGGAGTTTGACATGAAGGATCTTGGTTCTGCACTGAAAGATCCTAGGGATGGAAATAAGGAGAGACGAGTTGGTGGCAAGCTATGGCTGTCACAAAGTAAGTACATCACCAAAGTACTTGAAAAATTCAATATGTTGGATTGTAAACCCGTGTCTACTCCTTTGGCGGAGCATTTTAAGTTAAGTGCAAAGGAATGTCCTTCACGGAGGAGGAGAAGGAAGAAATGAGCAAAGTTCCATATGCAAGCTTGGTAGGGTGTCTCATGTATGCAATGGTTTGCACACGCCCGACCTAGCTCAAGCCGTGAGTGTGGTGTCAAGATACATGGCGAATCCAGACAAACTTCATTGGACAGCAGAAGTGGATTCTCGGGTACTTGAAGGGCACTAAGAGGCTTGGGATATTGTTTGCAAGACAACAAGGAAAAGCAAGTGTGTCGGGTATGTAGACTACGATTATGCGGGGGATTTAGACAAGAGGAGATCCACCACAGGATATGTTTTCACTTGTGGTGGAGGTGATTAGTTGGAGAGCTTGAGTGTTGCAATCGGTTAGTGCCTTGTCTACTCTTTGAAGCGGAGTATATGGCGCTCACGGAAGCTTCAAAGAAGCGGTATGGCTGAAGAGATTGGCAAAGGAATTGAATTGCCCAAGACATGGTGGTGATTCAAAGTGGCGATCAAAGTGCAATTTGCTTGGTCAAGAATCAAGTGTATCATGGAAGGTCCAAACACATTGATGTCCGATACCACCGGATAAGGGATTGGGTGAATGATGGAGACATCACGGTAATGAAGGTTCATACATCGAGGAGAATGCTTGATTGTCTCTTCACAAAGCCAGTCCTGCAAAGTTCAAGCATTGCTTGAGCTTGCTCAATCTTGTTCCATGTTAAAGATTGAGGTGGAGTTCTTGGGAGTTATCAGGATGATTCTCAAGAAGTTAAAGATGTCCCGGAAGGCAATAATCTTCTCAAGGAGCTTAGGCTCGCCATGGTGGAGATTGTTGGAAAAAAATGGCTCACCTAAGGATGCAAGGATCGAAGGGAAGCGGCCCAGGTCGCAGTTTTGGCGGCCGTGCATCATGCGGAATTCAAAGAGGTTGCTACGGTATGAAGCGACGGTCATGAAGTTACTGGGCGGCCGGTCGTTTTGGCAATTCAAAGGCTGAAGCTACGGTATAAAAGCGGCCGGCGCGAGTTTTGGCATGACGCGCCTGCGTCTTCGTGTCTTTTTCATTTTTGCACGTTTTACGCCCTTTCTTTGGATGCTAATTGGTCCCTACCAATTCACATGCAACCCCAACGTTGGTAGTAAGTCCAAGACAGTTGGCAAACCACCAGAAAAGTCCTAAACATTGATTAGGTAGGTTAGTGGGTTGTATGATAGCCTATCTCTTTATGCTTTCACGAAATTAGGGATCCATGTTTTGAGGTAGGCTGGTTTGCTTTGCATGTGGGTGGCTTCTTTTCTCTTTCTTTTATAGAGCTAAGTAGCTGGAGCAAGTGCTAAGAGTTGCATTCAGATTTGGGAAGCCAAGAGAGAAAGAGAGAGCATCTTGTATCAAGTGTGTGAGCTAAGGGGTGTGAGAGAAAAACAGGATAGAGAGTTTGGGGTTCTAAGGGGTTTCCATTGAAACCAAATCTGTAACTCCTTCTTCAATATTGAAATTTCTCAAGGGGATCACCAAAGAGGACGTAGGCAAATTGCTGAACCTCTATAAATACTTGTGTTCATTGTTCTTGGTTATTTTACGAGTGTGTGTGTGTGTGTGCAACAAGTTCATCCTTGAGCTTGTCCAAAGTCCATCAACAACAAGGTCTAAAAGGGAGTGAGTTGGTTCTAATTCACAACATTTTTCCCTTCACTTCCCATGCTCTTTCTTGTTTTCTTGTCCCACAAACATATGTATCCACCTAGTATGTCGCTGTTGATCTAGGACCCATCCCTGACATCCCTCTACTAGCTCCTCTACTCCCTGCTGCAGTTCAATCTGCTTTAGTGCCAGCTGTCGTGGCATTTGTTCCTGCAGTGTCTACCATCGTGCCCTCTCATCCTGTAGCGTCTGCCATAGTGCCCTTTCATCCTGCAGTGCTAGCCGCTGTGCCCTTTGTTCAAGCAGCGCCAGCCTCAACCTCGGGTACACATCCTTATTCTTTGCCCTTGGTTAAGTCTTCTTCTGTGCTCCCACGTATCTCTAATCCCTCATCCCCATCTTTTTCCCAAACAGATGTACCTTCTCCCTCTTTGGCGACACCTTCACCACCCTCCCCTCCTCTCTGCATAGTCGCCCGATCCCAAAATAATATTTTTAAACCCAAACAACTTCATACCACCAGCAAACAAAACCCTATTCCTACCAAACATCCAATTCCACCCTCACTTGAACCTACTTATGTTTCTCAAGCAATCAAAGACCCCAAATGGCATGCTGCCATGTCCGAAGAATTCACAACCTTGGTAACAACACTTAGGAACTCGTCCTCCATAGCCCTTATCAAATTTTAGTAAGGGCAAGTGGGTGTTTCGCATCAAGCGTCATTCCGATGGAAGTATTGACTGGTATAAGGCCCGTTTGATGGCCAAAGGTTTTCATCAGCACCCTAGTATTGACTTCTTTGAGACTTTTAGTCAAGTGGTCAAACCCATTACCATCTGGGTTGTTCTCCATCTTACTCTTGCTTGCGACTGGTCCATCAGACAATTTGATGTCAACAATGCCTTTTTGCATGGCTCTCTTCAAGAGGAAGAATTCATGTCTCAACCCCTAGCTTCGTCAATCCAACCCATCCGTCTCATGTGTGCAGGCTCTGCAAGGCTCTATCCAACCTAAAGGAAGCTCCTCTGCCAGGCTCCTTGAGCTCGTTCTTGGTTTCCTATGGTTTTCGCCACTCAAAATCAAATACTTCTCTTTTTGTTTATGAACATGATAATATTGTGGTTTATTTTCTTGTCTATGTTGATGACCTCATTATTGGCAGCGACAACTTGTTCATCTCGCAATTTCTTGATGCCCTTGCTTACTGATTCTCTATTAAGGACTTGGGTCCCCTGCATTTTTTCCTTGGTGTTGCGGTCATTGGTACTAGCTCTGGCATGTTTTTATCTCAACATAAGTATATTAGAGACCTTCTCACCTGAGCTCACATGGATAGTTCCAATGACGTGTCAACTTCTCTTTCTACCAGCAATGCTTTTATTGTACATGACGCCGCCCCTGCCACAGATGCCACTCAGTTTCACAACCTTGTTGGTGGTATCCAATATATGAGTTTCACCCGTCTTGACATTGCCTTTGCCGTCAACAAATTTTCTCAATTGATGCACCACTTTTCTGAGCTACTTTCATAGGTACTATTTTCCATGGGCTTCATCTTCATTGCAATGCCTCTCTCTCTCTCTCTCTCTCTCTCTCTCTACATGCCTTCTCTGATCCGGATTAGGCGGGCAATCGAGATGATCACACATCCACCACTGCTTACACAATCTTTCTTAGTGGAAATTTGATTTCTTGGAGTTCCTGCAAACAATCCATTGCTCGCTCATCCACTGAGGCCGAGTATCATGTCATTACATGCACCGTTGCGGAGCTCTCTTGGTTGCAAAACTTACTTTGTGAACTGGGTGTGTCTTTTCCGGCACCTCATGTCATTGCATGTGACAACATTGGTGCTACATTACAGGACCCGACCCGAATTCCACCCTGGAACCCGAGCCGGACCCTGCTGGTTTGCTGACATCAACTCATGTTGGGCCCACAAACTAAACAAGTTCCTTCTTCCCAAAACTTACAGAGAAAGGGGCCAAGACTTCTGCCGAAAATCGGGCATAGTCTCCCCTGAAATATGAACAATCCCAAAACTTCAACCTGTCAAACAAGCAAGAGAAATGTATACCCAACTTCCAACATGCATAAACAAATAATAACAGGCCTCCGGCCATTTAAATTCAACCCTAATGGGGGACAACAGAGCAAATCTAAGAGTATGCGGAAATAAACAACAGAATACAAGGTTTAAGATCAGGGACAACGAGTCCTACAATTCAGTCAAAGCTCGAGAAGAGAAGCGCTCAGTCGAACAGTGTCGAAGCAACGACTATGGCCTGGGGGGCGCAAAACAGAAAGAGTGTGAGTGGACAAAAACAAAGTTTCCAATACTTAAATCAACATACTAACCCCACCGTTTCAAAACAATGCAAACCATGCATATGAAATCATTTATATATCTCATTGATTTAAAAACCATACTATCTCAAAGTACGTGAAAGCAATCCAGCTCAAAACCTTTTTCCGAACAAACCAACCTTTTACTTTTCCCGAGGCATAACCTCCCAAATTACCAACCCATGTAGGTATATATAAAAACATAAATAGGAGAAGTAGATAAACGTGAGTACGAAAGTATCATACAAACTTCATAAACCAAAACAACATTTGAAATACCAAAGATCTCGTTTATGCCAAGAAAACCAAACTCGACAATAATACAGAACTCAATTGAAGTTCAAATCATTTATATACATATTTATAAGAAATCAGTTTCAGGATTCAAAATCCGATAAACATAACATATCAAGTAGTGAAGTCAAATCAAGTACTATTTCTCAATCTTTCCCACTCTCACATAACCACGTGCTCACCAGCACGACAAACAAGGAAAGATCCTCACTAAAAGAAATATGAATACGAAGGTACTAACACACGCGTATAGGTATAGTATAACCTCAACACCAAACACAAATACCAAGGGAAACAATCCAACAGGGGATCATTTGACTGGACACAGGTACAGCCTCCTCGAGACCCCGTCCCCAGGGTTGAGCCGTCCAATTGGGACTAAGCTCACAGGTCTGTATGGCAAGAACTTTAATACCATACCTCCAAAACAAGTCTTGCGCGCAGACTACCCAATCAAGGGTCTACAGCTACACCCTGTTACAGCATGCACCGGATCGAACCATATTCAAGTAACCGTATCAAGAACAATGGGAGGTACATAACAAGGTGCCAACCACACTCAAATCAATCGCCACGCGATAACCAATATACACATATTCAATCACTTTCTGATTCATACCAATCATATGTATCCAAACCCCAAAATATCAGACACCCGGACATATACAAGTCCATCAGTCAAATAGCCAATATATATACTCAAAATCAGGACATCACCGTCCCAAACATATAATCCATACTTAAAATAATCACAAGCGTCAAATGACTGTATATCAATCCATAATCAAATCAAATGTCCTATTCATTGAAAAACCATATTTAAAACCATATTCCAATCTCAACCAATGCTCAAGTCAAGCATGTCAAATCAAAACCCAAATTCAACATAATCCCACAACTTCATAAAATACCAAAACATAATAATATTCAATTTATAAATACGATTCTTAAAAACCCAACCGAAAGTCCAATCCCGTATACATATACGTTCGGACGTTTAAACGTCCCCAAAACTCCATATTCAAAATATATAGTCAAGTATAATTAAGAATTCATCAAAGTATAATCCAAGCCCGACATTTATCAAAGTATACATGTATATAAATATATATATATATATATATATATATTTAATAACCCATTAAACATAAATATCCGGATGACCCAACATGTCCGTATCTCATACCTAGAGTATATATATGTATAGTACACACAATGATTCTTAAAATATAGCTCAATTATATAAATAAAATATAATATAACAATTCTTTAAATATAAATAACCAAAACCCGAGGCTTACGTAACTCTCATATATGTAATATCATCCATAATATTTTTACCGTATTCAAATCGTACCCGAAAGCCATCGAACGTCATTACGTCCCATTCAATACTCAAAAGTATTCAAAATCATAAATTATAACCACCAGGGCCACACATAAAAACTGAAAACCCAAACCATGCATATACCTCAATGCAAATCCTTTAAATATATTTCAACCAAAGTCAAACCCAGACTTAAACCATTATCAAATAAATTCCGATGAACTCAAGTCATCAAATTCGAGATTTAAAACAATTATTAAATCCCATTTTCTATGTATTTGCATTCAATCATTCAAATCATGCTCATTTGAAAACAAAGTCCACTCACCGTTGGTCCCACGCTGCATAACGCTAAGAGGGTTCCCCCTGCTGCGTATGTGGAGTCAAAGTACCTAAAGCGATAGGTACGAAGATCGGATTAGTACAGTGAACCGAACGAGAACTTTAAACTCAAATCCTAACTTTTCCAGGACTCAAAGTAAACACGTACGTCGTACGGAGAGTGTCTAGGTCAAGCTACGTCTTTTAACAAGTGGGACCGCCCCGGAAGACTCACGGTCAACCGGCGGTTAAACATCCCGTTTTGGTCAACACGGGCCCGCGGGGCCCACGACCTCCAAATCGATCCGGACATTCCTAGAAGTCCAACAAAGTCAACTACGTTCGAAGAATTGCAAAGCGACCTCGGGAAACCCTCGGTCAACCTTTGGTCAAACTTGGTCAAATGAGGCCCGTGGGTCCCATGACCTGAAAACTTAGATTCGAAAGTTCCTGCAGGTTCAACACGGCCTAAAAAACATGTCTTGAAAGTTTGGTCATGATCGAACGGTCGGATCTTTCATTATCACACGATCGGACGGTTACGGTTGAATTCAAACTTTAAGTCATTGATCCGGAGCATCCAGGACTACAAATCACGATCCGTCAATTCCTATATGATCCTTGAAATATGAGGAACAACATACATGAATTCGGATTCGATCAAAAGGTCCGATCACATCGAACCCAAACAACGCGTAATAGGCATAAATTGGTTCGATGGTCAAACGACGTCCGAATTGAAATCCGAGCACACGTACGCGCTCACGACAACACGAGGATTGTATTGGAACGATGAACCCCCACCACACCACCACCATGCGCTGCTGTGGGTGGTGGCTATCTTGAGCAATTCCGGTCAACGAAAAACTATCGAATCGAGCCACAAGACCTAAACCAAACGAATCAGAATGTAGAGGGGAGTTCAAAACCATCTCAACCCGCCAAGAACCGGCCGGCAAATGGCCTAACCGCCGCCTCAAACTCTGGCCAAAAAATGGGTTTCAAATTGAGCCACAAAACGGCCATATGGATCCCAGATAATCCCAAAAACAGTAAGAGGAGGAGGAGAGGACTTGAAACCATACCTTGCGCAAAGACAGAGGTGGCCAAAGATGGCGACGCAATTCCGGGAACGATCGGAGAAAAACCAGTCGATTCTGCCGGCGAGATTCGAGGTTTCCGACGACGAAAAGCCATGGGTCTTGACCGGCTCTTCAAGCTGGTTCGAACGGCACCGGTCTCAGGTCCAGCCGTGGCCTGGTTGGCCGGAAATGAAGAGAGAGAAGCTAGGAGAGAGAGAGAGAGAGAGAGAGAGAGAGAGAGAGAGAGAGAGAGAGAGAGAGAGAGAGAGAAACCAGATTCGATTAGGTGAGGGGTATTTAACAAATTTTGAAATACCAAAATGTCCTCATTTCGATCCGAAGCTCGTATCGAGACGTGCCACCCGTCAACGAACTCGTTTCGAAGAGCCGGACGCAATGGTGCAACCCGTTTGGACAAATTCCGTCCCGAAAATATAGTTGACCAAAATACCCTTTAATTATTAAATTCCAATTTAATTCCCATTTTATTCTTTTTATTCTTTTTTATTCTTTTTAATTGCTCATTTTATTTAACTCAGTTATTTAATTTGTTTTCTTTTATTTTTAGGTCAGGGACGTCACGCTACTTTTTTGTGTGCAAATCCTATTGTGCATTCCCACATGAAACACATTGGCATTGATCTTCATTTTGTCTGTGATCTTGTTAGGCAAGGACTCCTCAAGCTTGCTCATGTTTCAACCATTGATCAATTAGCTGATGCATTAACAAAGCCGCTTTCTCGCCAGCACTTCCTCTTTCTTGTTTCCAAGATTGGAGTCACCGATGGTGGCTCCATCTTGTGGGGGCGTATAACGGAAGTTGAATCTTCTCAATCTTCTCCTGATGCTGAGACCGTGATCTTCTCCTAAATGAGATAACTAATTTTCCCAAACAATATTCTGTAATTGATTTAGTTTCCTAGAATGTTTAGTTGACTTAGGGTCTTTACATTACATTAAATTATTTCCTTATTAGCTGCTGTAAACTGTGTATATATGTAAAGGCCACTACTACAAAATTGGAAAAAGACGACAGTAAAACAACGAAGGCGGAACTAAATACTGTTATTGTGTTTATAAAGACGACACTAATAGAAAACCGACGTGGATTAGTAACTTAAACACTTCTAAAATCAAGATCCACTGTGGTATCTTTAAAACACGACGCCCGCAACTTAATAAGCGTCGTCTTATGAAACATGCTAAACAGAAGATGCCGATTATGGAAAAACTTGACCCCTAAACAACGATAGTGTGTATAAAGCAACCAACGTAGATACTAAAGATGACGTTCCACCTACATCACCGACGTATCAACTTGTACTTAACCACGAAGATAATTGTTGTCTTGACGACGTATGAAGTGCTCTTGTACTACAATGGTTATTATAAAATTAATGTCGTGTGCTTGACCCCTAAACAACGACAGTGGGTATAAAGCAACCGACTTAGATACTAAAGACAACGTTCCACTTACATCACCGACGTATTAACTTGTACTTAACCATGATGATAATTGTCGTCTTGACAACGTATGAAGTGCCCTTGTACTACAACGGTTATTATAAATTAATGTCATGTGAGGTTATGGCTAACCACAGCGTTTATAGCGTAGAGAACGACATTTAAATTTAAACTTACCCACGAAGCTCTTTTCCCATTTCACACCATATTAAGTTAATACACCACGATGGTAATCATAAATTAATGGTTGTTGTAAATGGTAGTTTACCACATCGTCATGTAGAATATAGCGTCGGAGTTTTCTGTACCTAACCACGGCGGCTTCTTCATAATGAGTGTCGTATAATATTATCAGAATCCAAGTCGCTTATTTCGTACTAAGTGTCGTATTAATTTAATACACTATGGCCTCAAAAATAAAATAATGTAGTATGAAATGGTACTTAACTACGGCGTTTAGGAAGAATTTGTAGTCGTATGTGTTCAATAACCATGGCTGTTTCAATACCGAAGGTCGTGTGAACTTCTATACTAGGGTGGTTTTTATTTAATAGCGTTGTCTTATGTAATGCTGCATCTCTTTAGTAACTTTTTTCTGACCTAAAATTTAATGTTTTCCCTCCCAACCCGAGAAAATATATCACTCTCCTGTCAGTTTCCCTCCCAACTTGGCGTCTCTGAATCTCCTCGCCTTCCTCTCCTCATTTCCTCCTCGTCTTCGTCTCTGAATCTCCCAACACAAAAAGCAAACTTTCATTGCTTGCCAAAGGTTACCACTTCTCACTTTCTTTCCTTTTTTTTTTGTGAAAATCATTTTACGTTTTTTTTCACCTTTTTTATTTATTTATATTTTTTTAGTGAAAATCACTTTCTAACTTTGAATAATATACAGACCAAGAACGACAGTGTTTGGAAATACGAAGAACTTGCAAAGGTCAATTTCACTTTAGTTGGAGATGACGTAGTATGTTGTAACAACGTCAGTAATTTACCGTCATGATTTTATCCATCAAAAGATGGCTGTCGATTTCACGACGGTGAATTCCCGTCTTTCATTTTGTTTTTTGTGGAAATGAGGCTCTGCCTTATTCAAAATATTCAATCAAATAAAATTCTCTACACCATGCAACTAACACGCGCCAAGGCCCCATGCATCAAAACATGTTCCGCGACTCTGCAAGGGGCCAAACATTGGGAGCGAGTCCCACGAGGCTCGATCCCGTAGCGGAAACAACCCTGTGCCAGGATCCTATCAATCACCCTATATAAGGATGCCATGTCATCAGGGGTCCAATAGTCCCACATCGGAAGACAACAAAAAGAAGGTTCCTCCTTCCCAATATAAAAAGGAGTACTTTCACCAAAATAGGTAACTTGAACTCTCTCCAGACTTAAGTACAACACTTTTCAATCCTTTTATTGGGAAAGATTTGACTTAAGCATCAGAGGGTTTTTGGTGACCCCATCACCACCTCTAGTGACCTTTTTGTCCTCTTCTTCAGGAAGTTAACATCCATTATCTATGGCACCACGCTACTGCTCAAGAGAGCAAGGAAAAGAGTCTTGCATAAGTACGTTCTCGAAGCCAAAAGGACCATCCTTGAGGAAGGTTGGGCCGAAAAGGGCTTCGGCATACTCTGAATTGCAAGTGCGAAAACCAAGCATCAACAATATCAATTTCCTCAAGAAATCAACATCTTAAAGAAATCAATAGTGAATCTACACCAAGACAATATTTGGACACTAGTTGTATCAAGTGACGAAAATCGGTACTTTTTGTGACCAATTTGCTCACCACTACTAGTAAATGTTTTTTTTTTGGTAGTGTGTATACATATATTGGAATAGAAAGGTAATGAAAAGGCCAGTAATTCAGCCAGAACATATCGGAAACCAATGATTCGAATTCCAATTCGAAAAATTTCGGAATTCAATATACTATCCAATTCCAATCCGAATTTTTTCGAAATTTCAAAACTTATTCCGATTTCAAAAAGTCGGATATCTTCAGAAAATGTTAGTATTAAAGATTTTATATGCTTAATTATGCATTTTGTAAAAATCTCAACTAAAAATTTTGTTGAAAGCCCAAATTAGGGAAACAAAAAGAAGCTCAAAACAACTTTAACGTTTCAAGCCTGCATACAATTGTAGGCTAGCCTTCAGGTTTTGTAAAACTATGCTGAGGTGAAGATATTTATAGAGCAGAAAAAATACTGAAGTTCCATTTGCAATCGATGTGGGACTGACACCACTCGCAAAAAACTCCAAAGCCACATCATCACTGCAACACCCAATCGACCCCAGCATCAGTACCACCCATATCCAATCAAACCACCACAACCCAATCAAACCACCATCACCAGTGTGAGAGAGAGAGAGAGAGAGAGAGAGAGAGAGAGAGAGAGAGAGAGAGAGAGAAAAAAAGAAGAAAAAGAGAGACAGAGAAAGGAAGAAGAAGAAGGAAAAAAAGGGACATAGGGAGTGATGGAGAGATGGAGAGAAGAAGAAGACAAAAAAAAAGAGAAGGAGAAATGGAGACAGAGGGAGAGTGGAAGAAGAAGGAAAAAGAAAAAGGAGAGAGAGAGAGAGAGATGGATGGCCCAACAAAAGGCAAACATTTGTATTCTTAATTTTTACTTAGTATTTATTATACATTACTTATAATTATATGTATGTTTAATTTATATAGGGAGAGATAGATTCTGTCTCATATAATTAAATGTATGTTTAATTTTGGTTTGTATAAATATAATTAGGGAAATCTTTTATGTATACACATACATTGTAACAAAAAAAGATACACACATACATTCAAAACAAAATTAAAGTATTTCACGTGGTATTTGTTAATAACAAATTAAAGGAAAAATAGTTTTTGATATGTATATTTGTTCATTCTTAAAAAAGTGTTTGTCTTGCTCTAGACAATTGAAAAACTACAATTTTCAAGCCCCATTAATTGAATATACTTATTTTATATGTAGTGTTCCATGTATACAATTGATTTTTTATAATTGAATGTTTAAATGAAAATAGTTTAAAAGTTCAAAAAATACACACATAAATAGAATACAAATGAAATAGTATTATACTCCCTATATTGGGATATAACAAGCACACATATTCATTTTTGTTATATTCAAACAAGCATATTTGTCAAAAATATATAGTCTTAAAGTTATATACTCATAGTATGATTTATAAGTAAACACATATGCATTTTGGTTATATAGTATGTTTAGATATAATTAATAACCATACATATGCACTTTATATTCAAAACAACTTATATTGGCCAAAAATACATCATCTTAAGTAATATATACTCACATATATGTATATATAATAAACCTTTAGTTTATATAGGCATGTATATACTTCTTATGTATACATGTATGTGTGTTTTATGTAGACACGTACATCATCTTAAAGTAATATATACTCCTATGTTTAGTATACATTTATATATGAATATTTGTATGTGGGCACTTAAATATAACAAATAAGAATTGAAACATATATATTACTTATAAACTAAAAACAATGCAATTAAAATTATAAATCATAAATTATTATTATAATTTCATAATTTTAAGGAAAAAAAATCGGAAAAATCGGATCGGAATGGGTTCGAAGAACTTCGGAAATTTTAGGATCGGAATTTCAGAAATTTCGGAATTTACAGATAGATTCCGATTCCGATCCGAATTTTATTGGAAATTTCGGATTTCGACACTTTAGGATATATATCGGATGTATCAGAGTCGGATTTTTTTGGAAATTTTCATACCTGAATCGGTCAGAATCGGATTTTCCAATCCAATTTATACCCCTAGTAATGAAAAAATGAAGTGCCAAATCCGAATGATAGACATAACCTAATGAACTTGTGCTTGAACACCAACCAAATGGTAGCCGTAACCTAATGGACACCCTTAGATGAGAAGATTTTGAGAATAATGAACTGTGTAATGGGAAGGTGCCAAGCCAAATCCTTGGTAGCTTAATCCATGGTCATGTCAAATTGAGAATATTTTAATCCAAGTAACTATGCTTTCGACGGACGACTTAGGTCTTTCTACAATGTGTTATATCTTTTCTTATTAAACCCTAAACATTATATAATTAAGTTTCTTCACCTGTCGTTACAATGTGCATGGCGGGGAGACTTCTGGAAGTCAAACTGATCAGAGCATGTGCGCATGGCACACCATGGTAAACCAACCATCCAATCCAATAATATTATCAAAACAAGTCGTCAAGCAAAACGACCTGACCAAGTCTCTTAGCCCTCTGACTTCTCTCTAATTGAGTAATTCAAGGGCTATAAAGCTTAATTAAATATGCTAGCTAGCAGCAAGTACATTAACAATGCTTGAAAGATGAGAGATCTCTTCCTAATTCTTATGTCGTTTGCTATTCTTGGAACTTACACCACTAGCACTTTTGCTCGAGCAAGGACTTTCAAAGGTAAAATCCACATGTTCATCGATTTATAGTGTTTTTTTCCTACATTACATGCATTGTTTTTTAATAGGAATAATATTCTCTTCTCAAACACTTACTATCTAATTCTTACACTGTTACACAGAAAAAGCTCTACGTGAATTCATCACCATAATACCAATTTATGAAAGGCTGTAACATCCTGAACCAAATTAAAACAAATAAATAAAAATAATGAAATAAAATTTTTTATTTAAAGAGTTAAGTGTTAAAAGGTCAATTTAATTTGGGAAATGAATTTGGGGAAACGAGTTGTGCCATTGCGTCTGGCTCGTCGAAGCGAGTCCGTAGGAGGGCGGCACGCTCAATTCTGAGGTCTAGAAACGAAAAGGGAATTTTTTTAAAAAACACTATAATGCCGCTACAATGATCGGGCCTCTCCCTTATGAGAGAACCAGATCCGGCCATTTTTGTCACCAAAACTTTGAACGGCGATTTCTCCGCCGTCTGACCACCAAATCCGGCCATACCACAACCAAAACTCTCACCTCACTTCCCTCTATCCGACCCACCCCTTCTTGTAGCTCGAAATCACGTCGTGCAATGACTGGGAATGGAGAAAGTTTCGGGATTTTTCCTCGACGTCGGCCACGCGATTCCGGCGGGATTTTCCGTCGACTAAGGTACCAATATTCATCCCCTTGATGTGTTATTGAAGTTTTGGTAGTTGGTTTCGATCAATTTGGTGGTTTGAGCGTTTAATTAGAAACCTAGGTTTTGTCTGCCTTTGGGTGAGTTTTCCGGCCACTTCCCGGCCAAATTGGAGGTCGAGCTAGTTGAATAAGTTGCTCCACTAGTTGTCCTTGTCATTTTGGTATAGGTATTGCAGGTGGCTTCAAGAAATTTCCGGCGACTGAATTTCTCAAGACACCCAATCTGCCCAGCGCGTGGGCCAGGTTGTGGCGGCCCATTTTCATTCCAAAATGTTCCCCGTGTCGTCCAGAGCGCGACGGTGTGCTCGAATTCCAATTTGGTTATCGTATGACAGGCGAACGGATTTACGCCTATTAGGCATTATCTAGGGTTCGATATGTTCGGACCGTGGGATCGATGCCAATTTCAACTATGTTGGTCTCTATACCTCTAGGAACATGTAGGAACTGACTGACCAAGAATTAGAGTCTCGGCTACTCCGAATCCATGACTTAAAGGTTAGATTAACAGAAACCGTCTGATCGTGCGATCACGAGAAATCGGATCGCTCGATGGAGACTAAACTTGCAGGACGTGTTTAGTAAGCGTTAGTGGACCTATAGGAACGTTCGGATCGGAAATTGGAGGTCGTGGGCCCCGCAGGCCCGGTTGACCAAAAATGGGAAGTTTGACCAAACCGTTGACCACGGGTCTTTTGAGACCATCTCGTCTTTGGAAAGTACTAGTATGGCCTTAGGACTTGTGGAAAGTTTGTGCATTGTGTTTGATTATTAAGATTGAAAGTATTGTTTATTTGTGAATTTTGGATGATATATTAATATATGAAGTGTATATATTGCTTTAATTATGAAATTATCTGATGTATGATATTTGAAATATTGTGGATGTGTTTGGATTATATGCTTTTAAGAGTTGGTTGTCTCTTTGTTTAATGACTGCTGGGTACTTTACCACACGTGGCGTTGGATATTTAGCCATGTGGTAAAGTATCTGGACGTAGTGAGTTGCCTGGACCCTGCATTGAGCTTGCTCTGCAGGGTCTGGTCAGGATATTTCCCCAGCCACCTGCCCGATTTGACTACACAGGTGGTTGGACAATTTCCCCCATCCCCCGGTTGCCTATTGTGACTTGCCCGGACTTGCATTGAGCTTGCTCTGCGGGTGTCCGGTCCGGATCCCTAGTCACTTGTCCGATTTGACTGCACACGTGACTAGCCAGTTTGCCCCATCCCCCGGTTGCATTCGGAAAAATATAAATATGGTTGCCTTTAGAAAATTCATATTGTCGCTTTCAGAATATATATATATATAAATCGGTTGCCTTCGGACGAAAACTATGTTCCATATACCCCTGGTGGGTGATAGCAGGAAATGGCCTATGCGGATAATTACAGGTTTGAATTGAAGGCCTTGGATATTGGGTTTTGATTTGTGTTGTATTAATGAAATTAAAGAATTTAAGAGTTGAGCTATAATCATCAGGTGTTTTCAACTTTATAGTATGTTATATGAACGGTGACTTTATGTTTGTGAAGAACTACGTGTGGTTTAATCCCTTAGTAAGGGTACATAGGTAGCCTGAGTTCTCACCCAGGTGCAGCTGCGAGAATAAGTCTATTTTGGAACTTAATTCTTGGTTGTTAGTTGTTGGGATTAATCTTATTTATTAGAATTGTATGTTGAATGCTTAGAGTTTTTTTGGCACGTTCTTGGAGGATTAAATTTGAGGCCGAAGGCCATTTGGAAATTTGTGTGTGTTTTACTTTGTGCATGCTGAAGTTTGGTGGTACTTTAAAATGTTGTTTTACAGGTGAAATTAATTTAGTAAAGTCCATTTTTAAAGGGAGACTCTGCCGAAATTTCGGCAGAATTCTCGCCCATTTTCCTTTGTTTCGGGAAGGGGAAGCCTATTCTTTAGTAAGTGGAACCGGCAACGGCTGGTTGCCAGATAAGGATGCTAGATAGGTCACGAATTCCGAGAAGGAATTCGAGGCGGGTCCTGTCCAACAGAATTCGGCACGAATTCCTATAAGGTTGACAACTTCACCACCCGCCCAGAAGATAACAAGCACTTCCAACACCGTAGAGAATTTTGAACGTCCTGTACCTTCACCGCCTCCACCTCCTGACCCATCAACTCCAGATATACAAGTGGCTGCCTTCTTCTCCGATTAGGCATAGTTGGATTGAAAACCCTAATTGTTCCTTAATTTTATGTGTCGTCTATTCCGCCCTTTTCTATATTTTCAAAACAATGTTGTTGCGTTATTTTTGTATTAGCGCTTATATATGATTTGTGACCCCAAAAAAAAAAAGGTTAATATCTTTACATGCCTTAGCGGGCCAAGTCAAGACTACTACTTTCGCCTAACCTCCTTCGTCGCCATGGTTGGCAATAGGCGAGTGAAAAATAAAATCTTTATATGCCTAAAATTTTTGAATTAAAAATACTATATTATGAAGAAGATGAATTTATAGGTCTTAGATTATGCATGGAAGTGTGTAAAAAATAAAGGAAAAAAAATGACTTATCTGATTGCTTTGTTCTTTGAAAGCTTTCCTCTAGGACTCCATTAAAGAGCTCAATCAAGCTTAGAAATCATAGAGAGTAGAAGAGAGAGTTCGAGAGAGATATTTGGTATTGAAGGAATGTTTTTCATTTAACTCTCAAAGTTAGCAGTACAAGCATATATATATATACAGGTAGATCAGCTTAATTAACACTAACCAGCTGATTAACTTAACAGACTGCTAACTAACTAATTAATAACCAGCTAACTGAGCGTTAATCAGGTGGTTTGAGCTGTAGGCTAACATTCTTGACGCACACATTGATGTAAATAAAAGCCTAGCCATTGGACATCAAATATGAAGAGAAACAAGATCTCACTTTGTGTCTCTACTAAAACGTACCCAACTTGAATTCTAAGAAACTTGGATGGTGCGTTCAAACAGGTGAGATGACATGAAGACTGAGAGTGAAAAAGGTTGAAAACATGACCCGGACAAAGTGGCAAAAAGTTGTGGCATTCACATCCTGCCAGTATGCCATTGGTTGCTCCTTCCACGTATAGTCCAGAGATGGGTGTGGTTCATTTCCTCGACTCGAAAACTATGGGCCACTGGTCAAAAAGCTTTTAGTCGGCCGGGCATTTGATTGAATATTTTTACTGTTAAATATACTTAGCATTTTGAGGTCACAGCTTAATCACATGGACTTAATAAATAAATAAATAAAATCATCTTTGATGAAAATCTAAAATGACTCTAAAAAAAAAAAATTTGGCCATGTTTGGTATCCTACTCAAAAAAACTCAAAAGCTATGATTCTTTTTAAAAAGATGAGTTTTCAAATAGTGATTTTAAGATCTAAAAACTTGTTTGGTATTTGACTCCAAACTATTTTTAAGATCCAAAAAAAAGACAAACGAGAGAGGGAGGAGAGAGAAAAAAAAAACTCTAAAACCTCATATATTTTTTTTCAATAATGGGGTGTTTTTTATTTTTATTTTTTGGATTTGAATTTTTAAAACGGGCCTACCAAACAGGTTTTTTAATCTTTGAATTTATAAAATTAGATTCAAATAAGATACCAAATGGACCCTTACTAATTAAACAACAGTTAATCAGGAACCGACCTTTCAATCTGATGGATTGAAATTTGTATGCATGGATGATATTTTTCACATGGGTAAATTCAGAAAATGACTGCCACTTACTTTACTACTTTAGCTTTTGAATATATATTCCACAGAATTATTGCTTTGTATGGTCCATATGCACGTAGCTTGATAAAAATTGACCCAAAATAAGTCATTAAAAACTATACAAAACAGAAAAATAATAATAATAATAACCGTGATTGGATAAAATAACTTGGTGGTTCTCTTAGATTCTGTTCAGACTAGGATCACGCACTAAGGATATCGGAAGTGAATCATTGCATGCTTTATTTATTTTCTAAAAACAAAAGCAGAAGCTTTGACTCAACAGTGATGACAACCAAAGCACTTCGATACTATGATTTGATCATATTGCCTATAAATATGCCTTTTTATGTCATACATTCTTATCATCAGCCACTTGAATCTAGTTAGATACAATCATGAATGTTCTCTTGCTTCTCTTTGCATTTCTCCCAATTATTGTTGTTCCTGCTCATGCCAGAATCTTATCTGGTAATGAATTTCTTTACAGCCAGTACATGTTCATTGCTTGCATTTTGCTATTTTGTTTTTTTATACCAGCCATAATCTGAATTACTCTACATTAATCTAATTTACGGAGAGTGAATTTGAATTTGAGTGCAAGGACGACCTCACCGCCCTGACCGACTGCCCTAACCAACGTCGGATGATTATTTTGTTTTATTCTTTTCTTTCAGGGAAATATTTCTATTTTATTCCTGCTTCTCTTTGAACTTCTTCCAATTATCGTTCATGATTATTTTTTGTTTTATTTTTTAGCAACTTTACCAAAATTTTGTTACTGTGAGCAAGTTTCTTTGGTTATGTGCAAAGTTGATAATATGCATGATTAGTTTGCTTTATTATTTTCTTATTTTCCAAACTTGTACATTATTTGTGTATCTCCAAACCAGTACATATATCAGCTGATCCACGCATTTTCTTGTTCCACAGAGAGTGCAGGAGGCAAGTTGGCCTTGATTATAACCATTTATGGAAGGAAACCTCCGAGCCCACCACCATCCCCCTCATCATCTCCTCCAACCCATCACTCTACAATTGGTGCCACAGCTTTTCCACCACCAGCTCCACCACGTACAAAACCAATAGGTCAAGGAACAAGCTACGAAAAAACTCGATCCCCGCCGCCTTCACCGAAGCCAGCACCATCACATGGACAGCTAGGAAGTAGTACTTCTCCATTCAATAGAATCATATCTACAGTAACTGAGCATTCTGTAAGGAAGCCAAGGTCACCTCCACCGTCACTGAAATTATTGATAGGAAGTGATTATGGAAACACTCGATCTCCGCCGCCGCCGCCAAAGCCAGCACCGTCACATGGACAACTAGGAAGTAGTACTTCTCCATGCAATAGAATTATATCTACGGTAACTGACCATTGTGTAAGGAAGCCAAGGTCACCTCCGCCGTCACTGAAATTATTGATAGGAAGTGATTATGGAAACACTCGATCCCCGCCGCCACCGCCAAAGGCAGCCCCATCACATGGACAGCTAGGAAGTACTTCTCCATGGAATAGAATCATATCTATAGCAACTGATTCTGGATGGATCAAATTACCAAGATCATCACCCTCCATCGTCCAAGACAAATGATTAGTGTGTTACAAGTACAACGAGCTAGTATCTCATAATTAATTACCTTCAGGAGTTAAAATAAGGTTTTAGAAGACAGCTACCTTATTTGGTCTTTGGATCTGAGGGTCCAAATGTTTGTCCTTATGAATAAACGTTGTGTGGGTAATAGTTTTACTAATTGTACTTAGGAAGAGTAGCTTTCGTACTCTAAATACATTTGCTTTCATGCTTCAACGACTATGCATTGGAAATTGATGGATTTATATTATAAGTTTCACTCCAATCAATACACAGAAAAGCTGATATGTTAATTTATCACACATGATAATTATAATAAATTAAATGTATTTTTTTTATTGTACCCATCAGGAGATTTAAAGTTTGTATAAAGCATCAAAGTACCCACTAGTGTAGTGGTTTGGAGTAATTATCTCCTCACGCAAGAACTTGTGTTTGAGTCCTACTATCCGTGTAGTGTGTGTGAATTTAATATATTATCGGCCCTCTCAATAAAATTGATCCTTAAAAAAAGTTTGCATAAAGCAATATAAGGTTTAGGGTTCTAAATCGAACAAGCCCCTTGCACTCAAGAACAACCTTTCTCACATGAGAAAATTATCCCCCTCGTATCTACCTAACTAGGAAGCTATAGTCTCAGAAAAGTAAAGAACATATAAAATGAAAAATGAGAAAACTACTAGGAAGCTAGTTTTCTCATCATGCCCACTGAATTTTTTGTTTTATTTTTCAAAGTCAACATGCAATGAAGGATGCCAAGGTTGACCCAAAACAAGTTGATTAAAAATGAAAAGAAAACGTAGAACCATTTCTGTAGATTAGAACCGAGTCTTCGTCTTCAGATAGTTCTGCGCGTACTAGAAGGACCACGAGGAGTCAAAGTGTACAACTTATGCCTTATTACTATTTATCTACAAGAAACAAAAGTGGGAGCTTGAGGGGCCGATGGCTACCTTGTCCTAAAGAAATGCACCAAATTGATCATATATGTAGTATATAAATACCATAGACATTGTAAGTAAATGGTTAAAAGTATAAGAAAATATTTTTTTTGTTATTATATAATATGTCATATATTAATAGGAAGGGTTCTTAGATTTAGGTCCAAAACGATTAGCTGTCATTGGGTTAGTCGAAGCATAGTTGGTTTTAGATGTAGGTCCCTTGACTTTTATTACATTTTTTGTTATGTCAATTTTACCCTTTGAGTTAAATAAGGAAAACACATTAAAAATTCACATTTAATGCATTATTTCCTTGCAATTGAATTTCAGAATTTAAATTTTGAATTCTTTCCTTGATAAGATTTACCTATTATATGGATAAAATACAATTTAATCAAGAAAAGTAAAGACCCACATACTACACCAATTCATCGTATTGCCTATAAATATGCCTTTTTATGTCATAAATTCTTATCATCAACCACTTGAATCTAGTAGGATACAATCTTGAATGTTCTCTTGCTTCTCTTTGCATTTCTCCCAATTATTGTTCCCAGTGGCGGATCCAGGATTCAAAAGTCAAGTAGGCGAAATTTACCTTAAAAACTCGTGATGCGAGTGAATTTCATTCATAAAAATAAAAAGATACACCTAGTAAATGGGGACGTAATAAGCCTTACCCTAAAATATGGATATCTATACATAAATAAAAGTTTAACCAAAAAAAAAAAAAGTAAATACAATGCAACACAAAACTAAACTATGTAAATCTAAAACTTTACCCTACGAGGCTTAGAAATCTTAAATTCCTCAACTATCTCTTCATTATCGATATTATTAGCAAATTCTCTTTCAATGTGGAGAATCATGCAATCAACAAGGAATTCATTAGCTATGATGCTCCGAAGTATATTCTTAATAATTCTCATACATGAAAAAGCTCGTTCTGTTGTTGCTGTAGAAACAGGAAGAGTCAACACCAACTGAATCAACTTGTAAAGCAAATGGTAGTTTTCTGCCAAAGTTGTTTCCACCAATTGTTGACATAACTGAGGAAGACTGGTGATTTCCTTAAAGCAGGGAAGGCGATGCATATCATTTTGAAAATCCCTCAACTCAATTTCTAAAGCTAAGTCACTTGGAATGAAATCAGCATGATAGAATTTCTCAACAAGTTTACATAGATGCCCAATATTGAATGATTTGAAGGAATTACGAGGATCCAATGCTGAGCTAAGAATAAGAAGTTCAACTGTTTGCTCTAGAAATCTGTCATTTAACTCCCTCACATGCAATCTATCACATCATTAAATACATCAACGTGATAGTAATGTTCAACTTTAATAAAATCTTTTTGTTGACAAGAACGATGTGTGCCCATCATATAACGAGAACCTATATCAGGAACATCAACACCATGTTGTTCACAAAATGATACCACACTCATGAATAAATCATCCCAACCATGTGCCCTCATATCTTTGAACTGTAATGGAGGTCCAAAATGTCCTCAAAATCGTGATGATGTCACCATTGCCGTTTGGCATGGAGCTAGCCCATCTCCCCAAGGGCTCCCTTTATGGCTAGGAGCCTAATTCGAAAAAAAAAAAAAAAAAAAAAAAATTTGCTGACGTCACTATGGACGTTCGGCCATACAATGGTGAAGGCATTTTCTGCCTAATTCGAAAAAAAAAAATTTGCCGACGTCACTATGGACGTTCGCCATAAAATGGCTGAAGGCATTTTCTGCCTAAATCCGAAAAAAAAATAATTTTGTTGCCGACGCGTCACTATGGACGTTCGGCCATACAATGGTCAAGGCATTTTCTGCCTAATTCGAAAAAAAAAAAAAAAAATTTTGCTGACGTCACTATGGACGTTCGGCCATAAAATGGCTGAAGGCATTTTCTGCCTAAATCCGAAAAAAAAAAAAAAAATCCTTGAATCAATTTACCAGGATTTCTTGCTCTTCTACCAAGGAGGGTAGGCCTAACCCTCTCAAGGTGACATACATATGCACCTCCCGACTCTGCCTGATTACCTCACTATCATAGCACCTCCTAGCTTGCGAACTTGGGGGATCTGCTAGGGGCGCCCACGACAAATAACTTGGTTCGATTATGTGATTTTTCACAAATTCCCAACCCAGAAGTTACTTCTTGATCGGCAACTTGGGGGACTACTGTTTGTACCATAATCAACCAAGTATATCCGATGCTAGGACACAGACAACGTCATCTTCTTCTCAGCTTATCGGAGACACCTCCCTTTGGTCTCGTGACTAACTGCCAAAGGATTGCATAAAGTTTTGGACACTTGTCACTACCACGGTGACTTGCACAAAGTCCCACATCGAAACTTTGTGCAAGGTTCCTCCCTCAACTCTCCTATAAAAGGGAACAGTGCTCGAGGTAAAAGGTAACTCCAACTTACCGCATACCGTTACTACTGTCACAAAATTACCACCTATTGCTTATCGACTTAGGCATCGGAGAGCCTTCACGGTACCACACCGGTACCCAAGGCTTGACGATTTTCCTCTGCTTGTTCTCCCTCGTGCACTGACTCCTCACCGAAGGCTTGGCTCACGATCAAGAACCTAGCTCCAGGTCATCACTTAAGACTGACACACCTATCTAAGTTGAATCCAATTTTGGACATCAACATTGTGTTTTCAACAAAATTTAAAGCACTTACAATATCTTGAGTTTTTGTATGAAACACTTGACAAAGAAAGTTGGTTAATCCCATAATTTTATCCATCAAAAGCAATGAAAACACAAACTCAAAAGACATCATAGCAATATAGTTACTCTTCGCATTGCCACGAAATTGTTGGTTAGGTCCATATTCACCGATTTCCTGAAGAAGTAATTTAGTCTCTTTAAATAAACTCATCCAACTTGTAATAGAGGCAAAGTGAGATTCCCAATGAGTGGCTCCAGCTTGTTTCAAACTATGACCTTGATTAAGTCCTCGACCTGTCTCAAGTTCCTCAGAATCCAACAACTCTTTGAGTTCAGCTTTTCAAATTAAATTTAACTCATTACGACGCTTAGCAGAAGCACTAACAAAA
This sequence comes from Prunus padus, assembly GCA_024362665.1. Taxonomy (NCBI): domain Eukaryota; kingdom Viridiplantae; phylum Streptophyta; class Magnoliopsida; order Rosales; family Rosaceae; genus Prunus; species Prunus padus. The sequence goes on along the minus strand of JANFAM010000010.1, from coordinate 18,385,995 downwards.
TTCACAATGTTAGTCAATATTGAAAAAAATCTCCATACAACTTTCACATCTTTAGCCGCACCATTTAATACTAATTGCAAGCGATGAGCAAAGCAATGCACATAATATGCATATGGACAATCTTGAAGAAACAATGTTTGTAATCCATTCCATGAACCACGCATATTACTAGCACCATCATACCCTTGGCCACGCATGTTTTCCACTAGAATGCGGTTATTATCAAGCACTTTGCATATCTCTTTTTTAAGAGTCAAGGCATTAGTGTCTACAACACTCACAATATCGAAAAAGCGTTCACGAATAAATCCATCACAATCAACAAATAATAGAATAATAGTCATTTGTTCCTTACCTGATTCATCAAGTGATTCATCAACAAGAATACAATATTTGTTCTTCCCAAGTTCGCTACAAATTTTCTTCTTTACCTTGGTAGCAAAAATATGCAAGATCTGTTTCTGTATGTCATGAGCAATATACTGAGCATTATGAGGAGCCTTATCTAGGACAACTTTCTCAACTTCTATATTCATTCTTGCAAAAGACTTTAAGATTTCAATGAAATTTTCCTGGTTAGATGCGTCAACGGATTCATCGTGACCTGGAAAAGCCAATGCTTGATTTGCTAGATACCTAACGCCCTCTATTGTGGTTGTAAGTCGCAACCGATTGTCCATCACTTGTTGCTTTGATTGCTTATCTACCATAGTTTCAATATGAAGAGATGGGTTTTTTAAGCTAACCTACTTTTGCATAGCAAGATGATGTGGTGAATTTAGCTTGCCTACATGACGTTGAAATACACATTGATTGCCACCAATTCTCTTCCAATTTTGAAATCCATGAATAGTAAAGGTTGCATGTGAGTGATTCATGTCAAATAGGAAGCAAGGAAAACCAAAATGCCATATCTTTAGCAACTGAATACTCAAGCCAGGGGAATTTACCAAACTACGTTTTATTAAATCGACGTAAGTCTCGCACTTCTAAATGGCTTGGATAATCTTCTAATTCCGGTTGACATGGTCCTAAAATAATATAGCATTTTCGCACATTATCTTGTTCATTCACCGAATATTGGCATATTTGACGATGTAATCCCGGATCACGCTCAAGATAATTGATATTAAAATCTTGACCACAATCGACTCTTTGGGTCTCAACTCTTCCAACTTGAGGCTCAACAATGGGAGAGTCGGGAAGATTTTGCTCGTCACAAGGGGGAGGCATTCTACTAGATGATGACCCATCATTCTTTTTCTTAACAAAAGATAACAAATTCTTTGTTTTCTTGGGGTTCCGATTGTGATCCGACATAATAAAAGATAACCTATTTAATCAAACATCACAACCAAAAATCAAACAAATTCTCATAATAGCATCAATGTCTTTAATCAAACATTAACATACCAACAACAAATCAAACATCTCAATAATACCAATATCAAATCAAACATCTAAACAAAGAGGAGACAATACTCAATTTCAAAGACTTAATTAATTTCAACAAAATCCCAAATTATAATTCATTTCTAATTAAACCCTTGAATACTCAATTTCAAATTAAAATTAAAATTAAGATGCATACATGTATTTTAGGAAAACTCCAAAAAGAGAAGATAGTTAAAGATGAGAGAATGAGGAATACTTGTTGTTAAGAAATGAGAAGAAGCTGCTCAGCTGCTTAGAATATCTTTTTGCCAAAGAGAAAAGAGGTGGGGACCGTGGTGTTTGCAACTTTGTAGCCAGCTGATTCGTTAAAGGGGAGAAGAGATGGGACCGTCTCTTGATAGCAATAGGGTTTCTTCTTTTGTTTTTGTTTTTTTAAGTATAAGTGGCTTTTGTTTTTTAAAGTATAAGTGGGCATGGCCCATCATGGGACTGGGAATGTCTGCTGGGATATTGAGTTTAGGGCCCTTGAGTTTATATTGTTTTTGTTAAAGGAGAAAGTGGGCTGGGATATTGTTTTTGTTAAGGAGATAATTTGAGTGGGTTGGGTTTGAGTAGGCAAGAGAAATATGATTGTATTGAGTAATGGGTAGTTTTTAGTTTGGCAAAAAATAGAGTAGGCGGGTGCCTACCTTGCCCTTAAGGTAGGACTGCCCCTAGTGAGGATGTTATCATCGACATCATTGACTCTGGTATTTGGCCAGAGCACCCTAGCTTTCAAGACCATGTTATGAGCACTAAACCTATTTCATATAAATGGAAGGGATCTTGTGAAAAAGGGCAAGAGTTCAATTCCTCAATTTGTAACTTCAAGCTTGTTCGAACCAAGTACATCAACAAAGGTCTGTTAAATTCAAATAAAACCTTGAAAATAAGTATGAATTCTGATAGGGACACTACATGACATGGGACTTATGTTTCCACAATCATTGCGGGGAATTATGTAGATAAAGTGTCTTTTTGGGTTACGATCATGGAACAGCTACCGACGTTGCGCCAATAGCCATGCTAGCAATGTACAAGGTTGTTTGGGATGATGGAAACTTCTCTGATATTATTGCTGAAGATGAAGCTATTTTTTATGGCGTTGATGTGATCAATATCTCTCTCCATAATTATGGATTACCACTATTTGAAAATGCTATAGCAATAGCTTCATTTTCTGCAATACAAAAAGGCATCTTTGTTGCATGTTCAGCTAGGAATCCATAGAGTGGAAAATGGAAAGTAAGGAATAGCTGCTAGGTGAGATAAAATTTTTTGAATTGAACAGGCGTTTATTAGCAAAAATCGGGTTGGTAGAAATCGCCGGTAGGGCGGATTAAAGGTTAAGAAGTAGTGAGCTTTTCCAAAAGGTTCAAGGTCCACTCTTAGCAACAATTCATAATGGGATTCCATGGATTACAACTATCGCTGCAGGTTCCACTGATTGTTGTTTTTCTGGAACTTTGATTCTTGAAAATGGGCTACACATTATAAGATGGTCTACATTTCCAGGATATGTTTCAGTGAAAGATGTATCACTAGTCTATGATGAGACCATCGTGATCAATCCACGCAGCTTTCTCTCTCTCCCAAAGTCATCTTCTCACGCTTAGTGATTATCGCCTTCAGCCTCCTGGCCAATTGCATTCAGTCGCTCTCTTAACTCCCACCGTCATAGTCGCTATCATTCTCCCTCTCCAGCCTTGCATGATGCGTCTCCTCGCCTCCATATTCTCTGTTCGTCTTCATCTGCACTCTCGGTTTCAGTACTGAGCCATTCTCCCTCCGTTGTGATAATTTCCATTCTTTGGGGCCTGGTTCATTTGTTCTCGATTTTGAATTCCTTATTTTTGGTGTATGGTCTATTGTGTTGGGATGTCTACGTCTATTGCAGATATCAAGCAATCCTTTGGTAGCATTCTGGTTCTCACGTCACGTGAACAGGCTCGCCTGGTTATTGGTTCTTCTGACATTGCAGACAATTTTGTTGATTTTATTTATGGTCTTGTCACTCAAGTCCTTACAGATAAATCTATCAATCGTGATGGCTTTATTAAAACCTTTACTCAGCTTCTGAAAGGCTGTGGAGATGTATGCATCGATATATGCTACGTCTGAGATATATGCTGCGGCGGAGTGTGTCCGCCAGTTTCTCTAACTGCGCCAAACTTCTCGGTGGTCCAAGTGATTCCCGCGCTAAATGATCCCATCTTCCAAGTGCCTCCCCTTGCTCCCAGGATTCGGTAACCTATGATCCTTTTGATCTTATGCCCATTATTCAATATTCTACACGTCAGTCACCAAAAAGAGGTCGCGACAGACCCAATAAAAGGGAGGTTCCCCGTAGTGCCTCTCACATGACTACTACTAAGTGTAAAACCCCAGTTGCACATGTTTCTGTTAGTGATACTTTGGTTTCTGGGGTTGACTTCATGGCTTCTAAGCGACTATGCATTGATGTCCCTCCTAACAAATCTATGGAGACCGATTCAGTGGAGTCTCCTGGGAGCATCCCCTAATGTGTTATTGGAGCAATCGTGGGCTTGGCATCCGGCGAATGCTCTCGTACATGTTCCCTGTGAGCAGGTCAAGTGGCTCAGGCCAGTTTTGTTATTATTGCGTGGTGTTTTCTTGTTTTCACCCCTTAGCATATCTTTGATTCTTCGCCTGTTTCAAGGACTATGGTTTCATATGAGGTTTCTTTGTCAGTGTTGAGATGATACGTCGTGCTTGGGGGTCCTTTTATTTATTTTCCTTGCCTCTTTGCAGGGTTTATGTCTTTTTTGTGTTGCTCTTTGCAACTTTCTCTACCTTCATCGCCATTAGCTATTAGTGGTGGCTAGAGATGGTGTGCTTGTGGTTACTTTCTTTCTTCCTGGCGAATTGGTGTGTTCTCTCACAAAAGGAAATTCAAGGTAAAGCAAAATAAAACAAATTTAACCAAAAAAATTTGGAGAATGAAGGTGAGTTACTTTAATTTCTTATATTTTTTCTCGTCTAAGTGCTAAAGTCATAAAAAATTATATAAATTATATAAAAAACAATAAATTATATTAAATTAAGAAAATTACAAAACCGACTCGGTCCCTATGGGCCATCTCCAGTCATAGAACCAAATGTAATCCAAGACTATAAATTTAGTCCTCCAAAATATAATTTTTTAAAGAATAGTGCAAAGCTAAATTTTTTCATCTCCAACCATGCATGGCTACATTTTAGGGCCCTTCAAATTTTATTATTTTGAGAAAAACTATGGTAAAACACTCATACATTCCACAACTATGTATTGTTTAATTTAATTAAACTACTATTTAGAGATAATATTGCTTAATTTATATATATATTAAAAAAAGAATTTAAAACATTTAAAAAGGTTTTAAATATAAAAAAATAAAAAAATAATTTTTCAATCAATGGTTCTGACAGCTAGCTGAAGTCATCGATGATGTCTGCGCGTCTTTAATATTGGCTGTTGGATCTGCAGTTGTACGAGATGTTTCGTGCTCTTACCCACGCGTGATACTTTGTCTTCTTGGAAAGCACCCACAAAAAAATTTGACTGGACAAATGTGCCCTCCAAATTTGGATTTGGCCAAAAAATAATTTAGCCCATGACTGACTATAGATTTTTTATTATTTTAGGGCTATTGGCCTATAGCCGTGGAGATGGCCTCAATATTCCAGCCCATCCTACAGAGCAAAAGAAATAGACAAAATAAACGGTTTACTTTCTCCTTGAAGCAACACAAACGAAAAACAAGAATGAAGCAGAAGAAGAACAAAGAGATGGCCGTTAAAGCTTCCTCAAGATCAATATCTGCAACAGAGGCACTGGTTGTCCACCTGATTTGTGGCTTAGGATTAGCTGTAGCTTGCTGGGTGGCCCACAATGTCCACTCCATCAACCTCACCACCCATCCTTCTCATACCCTTCGTCTGATCTGCGTATCTTCTTGCCTACCCTTGACTTCTCTATTTTCATCTCCGAATTTCGAATTTCCTTTTAATCTTTTCTAATTGTTTTATTCATTTTCATTTGGGTTTTTCGCTTTGAAGGTTTTTGAGTGCCCAATTGTGATCCTTCTTTACAGCCGGTATAGGAAGGACCGTGAACGATGCTCCGTAAGTTCTTATGCCTTTGATATTCCTTTTTGGTAGCTGAGAAACGCATGGAAAATGCTGGAAATTTTTTTAAAAAATTGGTTTTTTCAGCAACCCAACAACAAGCCTTCTATGAGTTTATTTCTTTCTTTGTGACTTCTGATTCATTCTAGTTTCTCTGATAGTCTTTAATGTGATGTTTACAGTATTTGAAGGCTGTAGGACGTGGCCTACTGGGACTTCCTGCTGGTTAGTCCACAGTTCAAATCTATCTTCTGCTCTATCGTATATAGTTTTGAATTGCAAGTTTAGTGAGATTGTGTCAATGTTTAAAAGCATTCGTATATAACATTTCCTAAGCTATGCTATATTCGGTTTTAAAGGAAATGTAAGTCATCTCTGGAGTTTTCATTATAGTATGTGGAGGTGACAACCATGCTCTAAGTTATTATCTTATGATGTGTGGAAAGTTCGTGTGGATATATTTCCCATTTGTTGTTTTTTGGTGCACTGATTTTTTGTTTCTTAATGAATTTTTACTATAACGATATAAAATGTTCTTAATTTTAAGCATTTTGTAATACTACTAGTACTAATTAAGAAAATATCACAACTTATTGTGTCTTACACTCTGTAGGGGCTCTGGTAAATGCATTGGGAGCAATTGCCTTGGGCGCACCCGTTGGAATCCAGTATGTGAATTAAGAGCTCAAATAGGCAATGTCATTAATAAGAATAATTCTGAAAGTAGAAGTCACAGTTGAGGTTGGAAGGGAATAGATTTGCACCCTTTTTTCCCTTTTAACAAAACTAGAATTCCGTCACATCATCAACATCGCTATAAGGTACACTATCCACCTCTTTTTTGGAACTCAAATCGCTCTTTTGCATGTTTGTGTTTTTGGTTGAGAAAGGTAGTCATGGTGGATATAGGTTTAGCTGGTATGTTTTTGTTGTTGATGGTTTGACGTGGCTATTCAACCTCAATTGTGATTCATGCTTTCAGTATTAGCAAGAAAGATGTGTTATTAAATGATCCATTGATCAGAGTCGCCATTTGATAGATTTAGCCATATTACAATCTGTCATAATTATGCCCCTTTCCTTTTCCTTTTTCTGATACAGGTATCTACCAAAGACCATTAACTGGTCTCTAGTGATGTCATTGTTCACCGTAAGTGTCCTCCTCTACATTGGGGTTGCAAGTCTTACAATATTTAATTTCTACTTTCAGAGTATTTTGGATGGGATTCTTCCACTTTCTGTAAGCTATAATCCAGTGTTCTATATTATTTGTTGCTATCTGGCACTCGTTGTCAAAAGTGACCTATAATGGCATGTCAAATACACTTCTTAAGTGTTCAATAAATTAAAGAATTTTATTCTATTACTTGCATCCCTCTTTTTACAGAAATTATTGTTTTTCATCTTTTTATATGTTCATTTGTTCAATTTGCTGAACTTATTAATTTTCTTTAACAAATTTCATTGAAATAATAGTGACTTTGCAATGAGTTCAGCTTTCTTATTTGTTATGCTGTGGTTTTGATACATTTTTAAAACTTAATTTATGCATATTTGCAGATTGTGCCTGCAGCTTCTGTTTTTGGTTCATCATGGATGGATTGGCAACGCATATTTGCATGTACAAAGCAAGTTTCCTATGCTTATTTGCTACTTTTTTCTCATGTTTAATCATGTTTATTTTAGTTGTGATCTTTAATTGGATAGAGTTCATTTATACTGTAAAAATAATTCGATCCCATAGTATAGTTGTTCTAAACATATACTAGGTCTTGGTTTATTTATGTACTTGCAGAGCTATTGACCCTGTAGATTATATGATTTGTATACCAGCACATGGAGTTATTATTGGTGCTTGGTTTGGAGCTTTTCCAATGCCGCTTGACTGGGAACGCCCATGGCAGGTACGATCTTCTTCCTTTTCCCTTGTTTTGCCTTTACTATGCTTATGCTTCTTTTGTAAGATTTATTTTCTTCCTTTATTTGTTTCTTGTGGAATGTTTTTCTTTTAAGTTTGCACTTATTTTGAAATTGAACTATTGAAGACCCATAAGTACTAGTCCTAGTATGTCAGAGAACACTCTAAATTCACCTTAGTTTGGCCACTATATAATGTGTTGCATTATTTATTTATTGCACAGTTTGGCAGCCTTCTGACACCAATGCAAACTGGCAAACCTTGAGAGCCATTAATGTGCTTGACAGTGTTACAAGCTTAATACATTTGTTTTCAGTTCCATTTTCTTGACTAGTGTTCTTACGGCATACCTGCCTCTGAATAAAAAAAATTCTTTCAATGTTTCATCTTCAGAAAGGTTTAGTGCTGTCTAAACTTCCGTTAAGTCTTGATCTTAGTGGGCGTAGCTGTAGGTGATGAATTGGAAGAACTTACTATTTCCCAAATCGCTCTTCTAGCTTAAAAATATGGTCAAATATAGATTTTATGGAAGATTGTGGTTGCTTAATAACCAAAAACAGAAAATAGGATTAGATATGGTTTCAAAAATGATAAGATTAAGATCTTCTTTTTACCTCCCTTCCAAATCCCGGACAAGTCCTTACTCTCGTATACTCTAGTGAGTAAGGCTGCTCAAGGATTGGGTGAGTTGGGATTTGGACTCAAACACCATCCAGACCAATTTTATTTGGTTGAATAGAGGCCACCATGTTCCCAACTGAAAGAGTTTCTCAACCCAAGCCTATCCAATCCACCGATTTTGGGTTGTATTGTAAAATTGTTATCACAAGTTCACAACCACGTGCTGGAGGCTCCCTTCAGATTTAAAGGCAATGATTCCAAAGTCTATGCAAGCCAGGAAGCCACGGATGGCAGGTTATTCTTGGAAAGACTTAACAGGAGAAATGAATAAGTAGCATGATAAATTGATTCAGCAGCTATTTGTTATATATTGTGCATGGCGAACTTCAATGGTTTACCACCGTAGGTGCTGTTAATTCATGGATGACTAACTTGATTTACAACATCAGTGTTTTGTTTTCTTTTGGATCTTATTGATGCATTACCGACCGCTGTCGTACTACTTTTGGACTTCTGTTTACTATTAGAGTATAAAAAAAAAAGCAAAAAGAAAAAGAAAAAGTAAACTTCAAAGATTTGCTCTATGGCAGTGGGCATTCATAAGTCATAGTTGACGGAAATGCTTGTGTCACTTATATGATCATTTGGATGCTCCATTTTGTTGGGTTGCTCTCTTTTCTATTGAGGTCTCAAGATATATTACTTTCTGCAGGAATGGCCCATTTGTGTGAGTTATGGAGCCATTGCTGGGTACCTGGTTGCAATGGTGGCATCATTTGGCTTTATACTTGTGAGGCAGCATGTCAAAGGAGACTAAAGAAGCGAGATGTTCGAATATTTTTTGCAGCACTCTGTAGGAATTTTGGGCAATTATTTTTTAAATTTTTGGTAGAAGCAACTTTTATTTTTGCTCAATTTAGGAGAAGTGACATTAGAGAAAGATATGGAATGAAAGAGTCTCTTTTTTTCCCTGATCTTTCAAACGAGTAATTCTTGCGGCATCCCTCTCTCTCACAATGGGTGCGACCCACATGTAGGCAGCAGCCCTACACAAGGAGGGTCGTGACCGGAGATTCCAAATAAGAATCCCAGTCGAAGAGTCGTGATAGCTGTAATTCACTGTCCTCACTCTAAATGACATGTTTACTTACAGGGATATGAGAGGAAAGGAAAGGGAGTTACTCCAATTCCTAGTTTCTCACCTTTATGAACACATAAGGAGACCCACCTTAAAATGAGTAATCCAATCCTTCAAAACTGGGAATTGAATCAACTAGAGGGAGGTAGTTTGAAATCAATGCTGATGACTATAAGATCTGTATTCTAATCTCAACAATTTCTTAAGATGGGGGAGTAGTCACAATGAATCAAGGACAACCACATGCCAATAAAGACATCCTTTTCTTTTTATGTTTTATCAACCGTGCTAGAGTTCAAGTTGAGACTCCTTCCACGTGAAAATCAGAATTCACGGAAACAAAATATGTTTCTCTACGCGCCCAGGACAACAGAGTCACATAGCGAAACTTTCTTTTTTTGGACGAAACTTTCTTTGGGGCATTTTTTTGGACAACAGAGTCACATAGCGAAACTTTCTTTGGGGCATTTCTATCTATGATTGACTTTTTGAAAAGGGAACATAAAGAAATAAAGGGGCATAAAGCTTATTTTGTTATTTTTCAGTCGAATGGGGACATAAAGTAAGCAAAAAGAAAAAGTAAAGAGCAAAAATTCTCACTCCAAAGACCAGAAGCAACAGAATCAAGACAACACCCTTCTCGCTCATGAGGCCTTTCATCTATTGAAACTAAGGAAGTCCACAAGCTCTATGAATTGGGTATGGAACTGGATATGAATTAAGCATACGACATAGCCATCTCTCAATGGGTATTGCAGAGCATCGGGTCAACAAGTCAATCTAAGGAAATCTAGTGTTCTTTTTCAGTCCCAGCACTCATGATAATTTAAGAAGGGACCTCGGAGCCATCATGGGTATGTCAATTGTTACGGATCCTAGGAAATACTTGGGGTTGCCTACCCATTGAGGAAGGTCTAAGAGAGGCGTTGAATTTTGTAAAGGAAAGGTTACTGCAGAATATAGGAGGGCGGGAGCAGAGGTTATTAATCTAGGGAAATAGCTCTAAATACCATCGACTTGAGTAAACATCGGTAAAATAACAACTTTTTTTAAACCTTATAAATCTAACACCTATAAATACTCCTTATTGTCTATGCATCACCTTCTTCTCACTTTTTCATTTTCATTATTCTCTCTTCTTCTCTCTTCCACTCTTCCTCTCTCTCTCTCTCTCTCTCTCTCTCTCGTTGTTCTCTCTTCCTCTCTCAACGCTCTCTCTTTCTCCATCCACCACTCTCTCTCCGCTAGCTAACTATGCATCTTCTCACGAAGAAGAACATCAAGACCAACCTACAAAACCCACATCTTCGCCCTCAAAACCCAGTTCTTCCTCTTCCCCTCTGTTTTCTTCTCTACCCAAATCCAAACCCCATCTTCGTCTATCTTCGAATCCCTTCCGCAACCTAAACAAACCCAAACAAAACCATCTTTTCTGAATATGACAGCATGTCTTGGCATTAGGTGGCCATTATTTGAGCATTTTGGTCCAATTTTGGGGTTTTTGAAGTCAGGGTTTACATGCCCTCTTCAAGAACAGCTTCTCCAGAAAATGAATTGCTGGGAATATGTAAGTTTTGATGTTAAATTGAATTTGATTACTAAAATTGGAATTGTGATTGATTTCGTATGTATTTTGTGTAGAAAGTGAAGTATTGGGATTGATTTTGTTTGTCTGAAACGACACATATGAACTTGTATCGTATTGTGGTTTTATTGTTGTTGTATTGTAGTGGTATTGCTTCTGTATTGCTATGGTATTGCTGTTATATTGATGTTATATTGATGTTATATTGATATGTTATTGTAATTTAATAGGAATATATGTTGATATCATTTTTCTTTATGTGCTTGTGATTTGTGTAGGAGTTGAGATTATTCTTTGAAGTATTATTTACGATCTCTCTCGCTCTGCTCTTCGTATTTTTCTCAACATTTATGTGTTAATTTAATGCCTGGTATTGTTTTGGAACCATAATCATTGTCAATCTCATTGTTTCTTTAAAAGATTGCTGTGAAATTGTTACTCCATTTTCTTTTTTCCTTTGTTTTAAGATATTTTTGTTTGGAGAAAAAAAACTATGTTCTTGAAATCTAAAAGACTAGGTACTCTTGGTGAGTGTTTTCTGATCTGCAAGATCCAAAATTTATGTATGTTAGTTTTCTACTTTTGCACTTGAACTTTGGCTGAGTCTAAAATCTAAAAAGTCTTGTATGCCAGCAGTGTATCTATGTCACACATCTTGGGTAAGAGGTATTCTGCCATTGTGATAACTTGCTTTGTTGTACGTATTAAAACTGCCTCAAAATTTTTTCATTTGTGTCTTGAGTTCAATACCAGCAAAAGTTTTTAAATGATAAGAAATTATGAAAAGCTTACTAGAATGTATATCTAGAAAGATGTCATTGTGCTTCAAATTAGCAAAGTGTGGGATGAAAGCATAATGGTTGACATGTCATTTTGCATTTGATGAAAATAATTAATGACTTTGTATGGAAGTAGTGTTGGTTGAAATTAATATGTAATTTATTCATTGAAAGCATATTGTTTCCCGATGGTGAGTATTTGACCAAATTATAATTTGCTGCAGTTTTGTCTTGACAATTTCTGTTTCTTTCTTCTTTTCAAATTACACAAGGAAAAGAAAAGCGGCACCAAACTCGTTTCCTTGTCAATAACAAATTTGAGGTTAACAGTTACACAATGTGTTTTAGCTGGTTTGTGTAGGCATTGATGTGCAAGTCATACACTGGCATTGAAGACCATTTTGCGCATAATGTAATGTGTAGACAATGAGTTCTTTGAGATGCCTTCTGAAGACAAAAGCAAAGCTTCTATTATGAAAATGCTAAGCAAACTTGCAGCAAACTATACACATCATTGACTATGCTTGTTATTATTAGGCCCCAAGAATTAGTAAGGACATCTAAGACATTATGTATTCTTCTTGTGGAGCTGTATGTTTCTAATATTTTATGTAATGCACTTGATACTATTTTTGAGGTCATTATTATAATGATATGAAATTTTCATACATGGTTATTATTTTTTATGTACTATTTATTATCTGTAGCAACTGAATATTGTAATAGTTCAACAATTAGAACATTATATAATATGGGAAAGAGAGTACAAAAACATCCATAAGGTACTTGTTTATTGCCATTTTATTGATTTTGCATTGGTTGTCTATTGCCACTTTATTGCTTTTTTATTGCATCTCTATTGCCACTTTATAATTTACATGACATTATAATGGAGTGGAAGCAAATATGGATATCGTCAAAATTAACCATTCTTACATTGTCTTCTTGTATGTTTCAAAACTGTCGTATACGTGATTGTCGTCCCTTACTCAAGATCCCAAAGTTTTCAAGTAAATTGAACTAAAATTTCATTTAATGGTATCAAAATAATTACATGGTCTCCTATACAATAATATTCAATACATGTTTTTTGTTTCACGTAATCTTAAAAAATGACCAAGTATCTGAAGAATTAACAACTTGAAAACAAAAATCTCCTATTTAATTGTTGAATGTACATGAAGTATCATCCCTTTTACTCTTGCAACTGCTCAAGCAACCAAAAGAAACCCAATAATCTGAAATGAAACCAAGCAAGCCTCCAAGTTAAATTCACAACCTGCGAACATAACCAAAACTGAACCATGCTTAAATTAACACATAAATGTTGAGAAAAATACAAAGAGCAGAGCGAGAGAGATCGTAAATAATACTTCAGCCAAGAATAATCTCAACTCCTATTCAAATCACAAGCACATAAAGAAAAATGATATCAACATATATTCCTATTAAATTACAGTAACAGATCAATATAACAGCAATACCATAGCAATACAGAAGCAATACCACTACAATACAATAGCAATAAAACCACAATATGATACAAGTTCATATGTGTCGTTTCAGACAAACAAAATCAATCCAAATACTTCACTTTCTACACAAAATACATACGAAATAAATCACAATTCCAATTTCAATAATCAAATTCAATTTAACATCAAAACTTACATATTCCTAGCAATTCATTTTCTGGAGAAACTGTTTTTGAAGAGGGCATGTAAACCCTTACTTCAAAAACCCCAAAATTGGACCAAAATGCTCAAACAATGGCCACCTAATGCCAAGACATGCTGTCATATTCAGAAAAGATGGTTTTGTTTATGTTTGTTTAGGTTGTGGAAGGGATTCGAAGATAGATGAAGTTGGGGTTTGGATTTGGGTAGAGAAGAAAACAGAGGGGAAGAGGAAGAACTGGGTTTTGAGGGCAAAGATGTGGGTTTTGTAGGTTGTTCTTGATCTTCTTCTTCGTGAGAAGATGCATAGTTAGCTAGCGGAGAGAGAGTGGTGGATGGAGAAAGAGAGAGCGTTGAGAGAGGAAGAGAGAACAACGAGATAAATATGAGAGAGAGAGAGCTGAGAGAGAAGAAGAGTGGAAGAGAGAAGAAGAGAGAACAATGAAAATGAAAAAGTGAGAAGAAGGTGATACATAGACAAAGGAGTATTTATAGGTGTTAGATTTATAAGGTTAAAAACAGTTGTTATTTTACCAATGTTTACTCAAGCCGATGGCATTTAGAGCTATTTCCCATTAATCTAAGCCAAAAGAGAGGTTTTAATCAAATATGTCGCACATGCTTTTCCAACGTTCCCTATGGGAATTTTTAAATTTTCCCAATCCAACTGTCAAAAGTTGGAGTAGGAGATTGCAAAATTCTGGTGGGAACAAAAGCATGATGATGCAAAAGTGCATTGGATAAATTCAGGTACTTTGGGGCTTCCTAAGTAGCAGGGAGGCTTGGGATTTAGAGATTTTAATAATTTCAATTTGGCTTTGCTGGCCAAACAGTGTTGGAGATTGATCATGGAGCTGAATTCCCTATGAGCACAACTTTTGAAGGCTCGCTATTTTCCAGAGTGCAATTTTTTTAAGGCAAAAAAACTCAATCGTGCTTCTTGGACATGGCCAAGCTTGCTCAAGGGAAGGAAGATCATTCTTCAGGGAGCTTAGTGGCAATTTCTAAATGATAGGCACGCAAAGGTTTAGATTGATTGCTGGATTCCCTCCCTTCACAATGGTAAACTCCATCCTCACTTGCATGCCTCTTTTGACCCTAACACTAGGGTGGAAAATTTCATTGATTGGATGCTAGAACTTGGAACTTGGCCACGATTCGAGCTTTTTGTTTCTCATGACGAGGGGCGTACTATCCTGCTTATTCAAATAGGGAGTGGAACGGAGGATGACATATTGGTGTGGCCTAGGGAAAAGAACGGTAAATTTTTGGTGCGATCTGGGTACCACTGCATCCATGCCTAAGTAGTATGGGACTATTGCCAGAAATCCCTCCACCTCATCTCGGATTGATCCCTTGGTGTGGAAAAATATTTGGAAAGCAGAGGTTCCTCCAAAGATCAAGAGTTTCTTATGGCGTGTGACTCATCATAGACTCCCTATTGCGATGACTCTCCACATATGCAGACTTTCAAGCACTCCTTTATATCTCATCCGCTAGATTCAAGAGGAATCTATTGAACATATGCTCCTCCTTTGCCCGTGGGTTGACCTGGTCTGGTTTAGTGGCCTCCTCAATTATAAGATTGACAAACCGGACATAACTACCTTTGATCAGTCGTTATTGAAGTGCACCATAGAAGGGCTACAAACTAATGAGGAAAAAAGGCGTATCTTAGGTATTATTGATGTTTCATGCTGCACTATTTGGAAAACAAGGAATCGGGGTAGCTTTTGATCACGTTCAACTACAACCACACTTGGCCATCCAAACCTTTATTTTGAAAATTGAGCCGTTGTCTGTGTTAAATAATCGAAAGAGTGATAAAAGTATTCTTGAGGGACCCTCTCCAAACTACGATTCGTGGACCGCACCTGAAGCCCCTATTATTAAAGTAAATATTGATGTTTCTTGGTTGGCCTCTTCTTTCAAGGCGAGAGTGGGTCTTATAGCTCGGAATTCCAATTGGGAGTTCGTGGGGGGAAAATGCCTATCTTTCCAAGCGGAGTGTGTGATCATGGCTAAGGCAATTTAAGGTCTTGAAGGATACAAATGGGCAATTGAGCTTGATTTGTCAAAGGTTTGTTTTGAATTTTTTTTCCAGGGAATTGATCAAAAGTGTGACACCCTGAAAAATTCCAGAATATTGTTATGCACACAGGAAAAATTACGGTTCATTTTGAGATAAGTGGCATTTTTTTCAAAGTAACATTGCTATTATGTTTGAGAATAACATAATTCCGAAAAATATGAAGTTAGAATTTTGATGTTGTGACTTCATAGAAAAATATTAGATGTCGACACGAACTTGTGGTAATTTTCGGATAATTTTTCGAAACTCAGACATATTTTTAGTGAATTTTTGAAGTTGGAAAATAGGAAATTAAATTAGAATTTCCACATGGCAGCATATGATTGGATGGAACATCTCATCCGCCACATGGCAGCACCTGATTGGTTGGAAGACTTGGAAAACTAGGGTATATAACGCTATACTGTACGTATGTTAAATCTAAGCCATTGATCTGATTCTAGATCAGATCTGGACCATAGATCAAATGAAAGACTTTTGACTTGATTTAGGCATTTAGTTTGGTTGTTGGGAATGCATCTGGACCATCCATCTTGAAGCTATCTTGTATCTTCCTACACATGATCCAAAACTCATCTTTTAATTTGGGCCTCTGAATTAAATATTCGAATCGATCCGAGCCGTCGAGGAATTCTATAAATACCCCTTTCCTCCTCCCATTTTCTTCACACCAAACTTCTCCAAAAATCATCCTCCCTCTCTTCCTCTCCTCCTCCACCATCAAAGTCACTATTTCGATATTTTTCAGAATTACTATTCATAGTTACTATTCATCTCGAGAAGTCAGTATTTACCGAGCTCTATTCATCCAAAAATTACTATTCATACCCGAAACCGCTCGCGTGTCTACTATTCATTGTTTCGTGCCATCTTCACTCAGGAGTACTATTCGCTCGTGGTACTATTCATCATAGTATTTTTCCGAGGTAATTTCTCTTCCTTACCTCGTCTTTAATTCATTTTTAATTCCATATTTCCATTCCTAGCTGTTATGCTGCCCAATTTAAATTTGTCAAATACTCAATTTGTATTATTTTATAATTTGGTAATTTTCAAGTTATTCGCAAAATATACTCATATGCCGTTACTTTGTCCATTTGAAATCTAATCAAATTGGATAATCTTTTTGTCATTTTCCTTCCTTAAAATTCTTGAACTAAATTATACCAAATCCTCTAGTCCATGTGTACGACCAACAAAGTACTATTCATACTTTAATTTTACCGTACCGTGATTTTACCGTTTTCGGACCAGAGATGGAACTTCAAGGACTATTGGGACAAATTTGGACTTTTCAGAAAGTACAAGGACTATTTTGAAATTACTTGGAACTTTAAGGACTTATAAGGATTAAGTTGAAATTTGGATTATGTTTAAGGACCACAGTGCAATTAAAGACAATAAAAGGACTAAAGTGCAATCAAGGATTTGTTGCAATATTTTTTTAAAATGTTGGATTATGATTCAGTTGCTCAGCAATGGCCAGTTTGAGTTCGAATGTGCAGAGGGCAAGTCAGGCTTAAGCTTTGGATTCCAGGGAGGGGAACCCACTCTCAGACTTGTATTTTGTGTATGTATGACATAGTAAATATTGTTGTATGCAAAAGATGCACTGTTTTTGGATGCCAAATTGTTTGGTTTTATGAATGCTTGACTTTGGTTCTCCAAAGTTTGAGGGTATACTCCTGCGGGCATTATCCTCGACGACCTGAGGATGAAAGGGGCATAGCGACTTCCTTGGGTTTCGATTCCCTAAACCTCCGGAGGGGTTACGGGGACAGACTTTACCAATACCCTATGCGTGAGGTATAGTGGCCGAGGTGTAACCGTTGAAATGGACACTCTCGCTACCGTACCAGGTAAGTTGGTTATATTTTGTTTTTGGTAGGGGTAGTTGGCCTATAGGAATCGGTCTTTAGACAAGCATATTTGGGCCCAAAAAAATATTTTCGAAAGTTGTGTGAGCATGCCAACTATTTCAGATCCTATATTTATATGGAAAATGGTTTGTGTTGTAAATATTCTTTTCACTATTTTTCATGAACACTACTATGTTATTTTGCAATCTATCTTCAAACCTGGTCAGGAGCCTCCTACGGGGCAAATGAATGTATGTGATGCTCACCCCTACTTTTTCATGTAGGTCACAACTCTTGAGCTTTACTTGGTGCTACTCCTGTACCTGTCAACATATTTGGTCCCTGTACTTCATTATCTCTGACAACTCGTGATTTCTTTTCCTAAAATTTTGAGGATTCTTTTTGTTCATTTCCTTCCTCTGTATAAATTTTGGATGGTTGGTGTGTATTTAATCTTTATGATTTGTAAAATAACTTATGAGGTTACAGGTACTCTTCCTTGACCTCTGGGGCTGGTATTTCGACAATAAAGTTTGTATAATGTTTTATTAAATTTTCTACTGTTTTTTTACAACTATGATCCAACCCGTTTTATTTAATTAAAAAGGCTTATCGTATTTTGGGAATCTTGGAAGTATAACCCTCGAATCTAGGTGTTATATTTTCGAGATCCTCAAGGTACGTGTCGATGTCACGTGTCTCAATTTTGGGAGTGATAGAAAGTGTGAAAGGAAATATAAAGCTTGGGAAGTGGAATCTTTTTCCGTTCTATCTAGGATTCGTGAATTCAACAACAATTTCTCAAAATGTAACTAAGCATGGACAAGTAGGAAAGACAATGAAGGGGCTAATCATCTTGCATCGCTGGCATTATCGAGGTTGAGTCAAGAAGTTTAGTTATACGGGCCCCCACCTCTCTTGTGCATTTTCTGAATCCCGACGGTCTTTCCATTCCTCCTCAAGAATCCATGTAGCATGTGTTGATCAAGATGTTCATGACTCTCTGCGCCTGGATTGTCATACCACTCTCAATATAGTGGGGCTCTTTCTTGTGTGAGTTTGTTTAATTATGTTTTGAGTTTATCGGCTTTGCATGCGTTACTGTATCTTTCAATTGGCTTTGCTTCTTTTTCTTTGAGTTGTAATCTGTTTTGGGTTGCTCTCTTTAAATGAAAGATCTTATTTCATAAAAAACAAAAAGGCCTGAAACAAAGTTTCAAATTCAATTGACAAGAACTCCATTTCTTAATGAAGAATGACTCATGCCTTTATTTTTCAACTTAATTATTATTGACACCTTATTCAACCCAAGCCGATTGACTAGTGATAAGACACCATGTGGATGACCCTATCAGAAAGGATCTTACCGCTTGGTCATCCTACCTGACGAGACCCTCAGACTGACCTGATTCGATGCATGACCACATGACCTCGATTCTTATCAAACCGTTATACTAACATGACTAGAACACTTGGCTAGAATCAATATGAACCTTCCCTTAGAGCATCTCTAGCAGAGTTGCTATACTCTTATCCTTAGCCATTTTGGCTAGAATGAGGGCAAAATGCAGCTCCATCAAGCTTGTTATTTGGCTCTCTACTTTGGAGAACTACCTATTTGAGTTTAGTGGCTCTCTACATTTAGAGAGAAGGAGAGAGAAATTGAGGGTTCTCCATTTCTTCCTCTTCTCTCTCCCTAGGCTCATAACCCTTTCTCACCTCTTACTTTTTTTATTTTTTAATGAACTTTTAATTAGAGAGGAGGAGAGAGAAATAATAAAATATTTGAGATTAGCCAAAATATAGAACATTGTTGGAGGAAACACCTTTTAAGTACTTTGCTATAGTGGCTTTCTAGCTATTTTAGCTAGAATTTGGCTAAAATTTTTTAGACTCTCCTTGAGATGGTCTTAGTGAGACCTAAGTGGCCAAACCATGAGCAAGTGAACTTAGTCACTAGATATCCCTCTAAGTACACCAACTTGGACAAATTTCACTCCCTTATTGGAACATACATTAAATTCATTCCTAATCCCATCAAGTGTCGCCCTCTAGCTGGTCTTCCTTGTAATCAACTTATCCAACCATGATTAAGCAACCCTCATCTTCATTATGGAAGCATGGCCATACATATCTTCTTCCTTAAATTAAGGAGATCTGATACCTCTTCATCTCTTATAAATACCTCTCAACTACTTTCAGACAAAGGTAATAACTTTATAACTCTTAGAAACTTTGCCCATTTCTATTCTCAAAGACTTTCAACTTCACTCTTAGAGAGTGTGCTACTACCCCACTAGTGCTTCATAATACCCCCTCCCTAAAAAAACTTCTCAACGTCGAACAAGCTTTGGATACCCGGGAAAGGGGGGAGAGGGAGGTCATTGTTGCTCCTCCCCACTCCTTTGTTTCTTTCCCTCTACTCTCTTCCTCCCATGTCTACTAATCCTATATCTCTCTCCTTTGTGAGAGTTCCTCTCCCCATGTGAGAGTTTTATTTTGTTGTCCTTTTTTGTTCACGGTTGTCTACCTCATGTTCCCCCTCAATCGCAACCCATCCATCATAGCCATGTCTTTGTCTCTCCCCTAACTGTTGAGTGTTCCATCGACTTCTCCTCCCTCATGCTTGTCCCCCTTATCATGACTAATGATTGTGAAAGGACTGCTTAGTTTTAGGAGTTAAGGATTTTTTTAGATCCATTGTTTGAACATATAAGTATGTTACGGTTTCACCCCCATTCTTGTCGATCGGTCTCTGAGTCTCTTCACGAACCCTTGTTGTGGTGGTTGTTTTGGTGGTGCTGATCTTAGCGCCAGCAGGGACAACTACTGGTTAAAGATGACCTTATTTGACAGGGTTAGGTTTTGTAGTGATATTGGGCTTTTGTTTGTGGGCTTGGTTCAGTTTGTTTTGTTTTTAATTATGGGTGGTCACGATTCGGTTCGATTCGATTTTCCCCCCAAATTGGAATCGAAATCAGAACTTACACACGGTCCGATTTGGTTCAGTGTTTATAAAAAGTGTCTAGAAGAACTTAACCAAACCGGACCTATGCAGTTCTAATTCAGTTCGGTCCGATTTCCGGTTTGGAAAGATAAAAATATGAAGATATAAAGAAGAGAGAAATCGGATGTATAGAAAAATATGTACAATGGATAAAATAAGAGAGAAAGAGGTCTAAACAAATATGAAGAGAAATAGAAAGAAATAGGTGGAAAAGAAAGGAAGACAGAAGTGTAACAAAAACGGATATAGTTCACATAAAAGAAAAATAAATTAGGCTAGAGTAGTTATTTAGTTTGGTATAAATTGGAATTAAGACATTTGGGTATTAATTGGGCTAAAATATCTGGATATTGCTTGGAGTTACTAATGTTATTTGAATATTAATTAGGCTTACTAATAATTTTGGATATAAATGAATAAGTAAACTTAACATAACCAGTCATGTTCGGTTTATACAAGTTTTTCCATGACAAGCACCGAGATGGGCACCGATCCAAAGCGGTCCGATTCGGTTTTTGAATCTAGGTGGACTTTTTTGGTCAACACGAGTTTTTCCCTTTTTTAAAAACTTGGTTCACCAGTTCCAATGCCTACCCTTATTTTTAATGATGTTGAGGTTAGGCTGTTATGGTTTTTGGTTATTGGGCCATTTATAATATTCTATTTATGACTAATGGAGCTTATCTTAACTAAAAGAATAGAAAAGAAAAGTGGTGAAAATTGTGGATATTGTGAAATTTTTATAAAAGGAGTTCGGTATTTATAGGCAAAATGTGATTAAATTTTGGGTTATTGAAAAGATGGTCATTGGAAACAATTAAGAACATAAAAAAGAAAAATTATCCATTGTTGAAATTAACTATAATTTGCTTTTTTTGAAATTAGAATTAGGCAATTAGTATGACTCAAAATTAAGAGTCATTCTATAGTGAGAGCCTTATATATGGCCCTTAGGTGAGGTCATATCTCTTAACCGTTAGATCATGTTAACCAGTTTGATCTAACAGTTAACCAATTTGATATAATAATTAAGAGATAGAGTCTCACCTAAGCGCCATATATAAAGGTTCACTATAGAATTCTTGTCAAATTCGACTCCAATAAAAGAGGGGAGCATTTTTGCTCACCACTTTAACCCAAGGTGTACTCTCACCACCATTCTCCATACTTGACATGTGTCCATAGGCATAACCATAGTTAACTTTTGTTTTGTATTTATGGAATTATGATTATGCCTATGGACACATGTCAAGTATTGAGGATGATAATGATCATACACATTGAGTTAAAATGATGAACAAAAATACACCTATAAAAGAGCTTCAAGGCCTATTTGCGCCATTACCCTTCGCGTTTTGGCCACGCCATACAACAACCCGCATGGGCTCTTTCGTCAATAAAATTATAAGAGTACCCTCAAACCGTCACTTAATAAAGAATGCCATTCACCTTCCAGTGACGTGGCTTGCTCCCATTAGCGGCTTGCATAGTTTATCTCTCAACGCTGTTACAGTGAGCACTGCCACCAAAGCAAATGAAGACCTCTCCATACACCACGTGGCGAAATGTCAGAGCCAGGTGGACCCCGCACCGAATCCTTTAAAATCTCCTGAACAGCGCCAAACCCAAAACCCCTCCTCTTTCTCTTGAACCAAAAGAAAGACGAAAAAAGAAAAAAAAGAAAAACAAAAAGAAAAACTCCTCCTTCTATCTCGCTCCCTTCGCTGCGAGCGCCTCAGTGATCAGAGGTAAAAATCGCTTCTAGCTTTACCCTAAAATTTGAAAATATCAATCACGATTCTTGTTTCGAGTTTGATTTTGGTTTTTGGGGTTTTTTTTTGGGTTCGATAAAGATTTTATTATCGGTTAATTGATTTTGGAACCTGTTCTCGTGCAATTTTTGATGTTTTTTCTTTGTTACTTTATTTCTAAGTATCATGGCTACTAATGTGGGTTGAACCTAGCTCCTCCTCCAAGGAAGAGCTCCAATGTGTATTGGTTTTTGGGTCTCACACGCACTCTTAGTCTTTACTTTTTTCTTTACTATTTTTTGAAAATTTTATTTATATTTTGTTCGGATGTTTTAGGATTTTAGCTGTTTCTGGTGTGCATTTTTTTGTCTTCGGTTGCTGGGTTGGTCAAAATTTTGCTCAAGAGTCCATGTTTTTTGGATATTGAAATTCTGAATTGGACTTCACTTCAGTATGATTTATGATATGGGGTTTTTTGTAATAGCGTTGAACGATATCTGGGTTCGATTTTCATTGATTTTTCTTTTTTGAGTTCAATGAGTATGTGTTGTGGGGTTTTTGAGTTTTAATGGGGTGTGGCTGGCTAATATCTGTATAATATACTAGTTGAAGGACATATAAGTTTGCGGTCTATTCGATATTTATTTGATATTTTTGGTGGGTAGATGTAATGTTGTTGATTGATGAATTAAGAGCTTCCATTGGGTTTATGAGCTGCGTACTATCATTTGTTTGGGACTCTATAATGCATTTTGTAAGAGAATGTAGCCCTTGAGGACAAAAATCGTATATATTCAATTCATTGTTTATAAGTATCATATTTGTTCTTGGTAAAATACTTAATCATCTAAATTCCCTGTTAATGAAATATACTGGCATTCTTTGATCTTATCTGCCTAAGTCCCTCTGTTGTCTGGTTTTATGGCTTGTGTCTATAATGATCGGAATGTTTCAAGCTCCTCACTTTTGTTTTTTACAAGGCTTTGCAGTCAATTTTTCAAAAATCAATTAATGTATTTATATTAATTCACAGTTCGTTTTTTTATCTACTACTAAAAAGGTCTTGTTTTACTGTTTTCTCCTGACTTGATTTTGTTCAGATGGAAAATGACACGTTGAGACATGGAGATGATCCCCCTGGCTCTACTTCACCATTACAATGGCTTAAAGAAAGTGAAATCCCTGTTAAAAATGACGAAGTTGCTAACTTCATGGGGACTCTCAACAATCGTAATGCTTCTGGAGTTGATGATATAACCATGCCATGTACCACAACACAGTTCTCTCTTTTTCCTTTTGGAGACATGTATGGAATGACTAACCCTTATGCCATGGAAATGCCGCTGACTGGTATAAATTTAATGACTGATCTCACTCCATTCAGCAACTCTCAGAATCCATTTTTTGACTATGATTCTGTATACTTGGAGGGTCATACACCGGTCCTACCAAGCCCAGTTTCAAATTTTCTTGGTTTGGAAGGGAACAAAACTGAATTTAGTCAATATCACACCCTTGATTATTCAGTGCCTCCTGATAATGTGGTCAGTGCTACATCCGATGTCAACATTTTTCAAAAGTCTTATGTTGACAGGAAATTAGTAACTGCTAAAGGAAATTCAGCTGCAGCCTTAGAAAGTATCCAGCGGAGTGAAGAACTAAATAGTAATACAGGTAGGCCTCAGCTATTAAGAAATTTCATAAGTGATGGAGTTAGCAATACTGTGCCATGCCATGCCATAGATGGCATAGACATTGCGCTAAATAACAATTTCATGGCAAGTGAAGTTCAAGAGGATTGTCCAGACAAATTTGATGCAACTCTCCTAACCCTGGGAATTGGCCAGAAGACGGAGGATTTATCTAAATCTAATAGATCAGGAATAAATGTCACTAATAATTTTGGAAGGGTTGCCCTTCCTCAACCAAATACTTTCTATGGTCGAAAAGAAGACAGAGGTTCCTTGAATCCTTCCTCTGATGTAGCTGCTGGTTTGCCTTGTCTTCAGAACAATGTGGGTGGATTTGCTGTGATGAAAAACAACGTGGGTAGCTGGACTACTTTTAATTAAAATGTAACAGCATATATGATGCTAGTTCTAGTTCTAGTTCTAGGTTCATTCTGAATCCACCTTATATTGTGCAGATGCCACAAGATGATGACCAACATCATTTTCTTATGCCGGGAAACAGGAATGTTTGTCTTGGCATTGAGGGGAACTGGGATACAAGATCTGCATATATTGATCATAATGACAGTTTTCAATACAGCCCTGCTGTATCTTTCATACCAGTTGGTAGCAGCTTAGCTGAGCTCCCTGATTCTGGATGGAGCAGGGCAAATGGGTTGGCATTATCACCTTCTTCGAGTACAAGTACTTGTCTGCCCGTATCTGAAACTTCCAGGAACCTCTTTTCTGATTCATCCATGGTTTTTCCTCCTATTGGTGTCACAAGAAGCACTTCCCTGCATGATGAGTTCGGTAAGTTTGGAATATTCTTACTCTTCTTTTTTGGATGTATAAGAAAGTGAAAATTTCCAGTTGCATGTTTTAGTTTCACTTCTAGACTTGTGCCTTGATATTGTTGATGTTCAAGAATGGCCTACAAGACAAAAGTGTGAGAGCACTGTTGTGGTGCACGCTTGGAATCTCGGGTGATAAAATCAAGGTACCCAAAAGAAGCTTAAGGTTTTGAGGGTCCAAAAAGTTTTTCTATTTTTCATTTTCTTTATGAACTCAAGGATGAGTTTTTATTGGGCAGTGACCCCTTTTGCATGTTAGTGCCACATGGGATCCCTTGGCCATTGGAGTAAGTCCTGCATGGAATATCTTTGATTGTTTTCCCGCCACCAAATCTAGGATTCGGCTTTACTCGGTGGAGTATCACGTCATGGTTAGGTTGCCTACCACCATGAAGTAAGAGAGTGTCTCTTATTGATTGGAGCTGTCCAGTTTCAGGGGTTGGTGGGATGGATGCCATAGAAGTTTACCACGAAGGTCATCGAATCTGTTTTGGTCACTACCCCTTGAGGTCGTATAAACTTGCTCTGTATTGATCTACTATCATTCCACATGTCTGACGAGTGTGGACTCTAGCAAGAATGTTATGGAAGACACATGGTACATTACTGTGTACGGGATAACTAATTTATGGTTCTCTTATGCTAGATTGAAACTGTTAGGTGTTAATTGTGATCCATATGAGGCAGGATTCATCATTGTCTCGATGAACACATTATAAGAATTACAGGCAATGAGAGGACTGTATTGTTATAAAGTTCTCTCATCCAAATATCACTTAAGAATTAAGTATAATCATTTCCGTAACATGCTAATTTGACTTCTATTTTACCATATTGATTGAATATAAAAGAAATGAATTGTGCATTTCACACTTGCTCTTTCTTCTGTTCTCACTTCTCACATACTGGGTAACCACATAAATAGTCAACATAAGTTTGCAATATACTTTGAATATCATGTCTTTCCGGTGGCCCTTGACAGGAGGTCCTTTGCATGGCTGGTTACCAGTCTTCTGTTGTTTACTGCAACTTCTATATGTTTATGTCAATTAGTAGATTTACTAAAAGTTCCATTTTCTGTAGCTTCCCTGCTGACTGACTCTGCAACTCTCTTTAGGGAAGCTTTCCACAGCTAACCAGGGTATTGCTGCACAAGTTGCTGAAAGAGGTCATGTTCCAGGGAAATTCTGGTTTGGCCAGCTACCTAGTAAGGCCACCTACCTATATAACTGGCAATGCTTAGCTGTGAATGTATATGTAACCAGTTCATCCTTTTTTTGAGATTCAGGCTGAAAATACAATATCCTTGTGGACTTTAATCATAATAAGATCTTGAGCATTTCTCATAAAAATAATGTACTGTGTGTTTTGGTACTCTTATAAAAAAATAAATCACGAATAGGTAGACAGGAGAATTGGCCTAGCTGAATGTAGTAATCAAGTGTGCAGCTATATTATACACTTGCATAGCCATGTTTTTACTGTCACTTGGCTTCATTTTTAGCTGATTGATAAAAAGGGATCAAAGAACAGGGTAGATGGCTAAAATGATGATTGTGCTAGAGTGTAACTTAATATAAATAACTGATAGGTATCATAAATAGGTATTGTGTATAAGATTCTAATATTTATGCAGAACTCGTATTTGTCTAGGACACACGACTGGCTGGCACTCAGGTCAGCAAACATATAATCTTATATAATGGAGGGACGTTTTGTTACACATTTGATGGTTGCTTGCAGGTAATTCTTGTCAACCTCAAGTCATTGGTGCTGTTCAGTCTTCTACAGACCTTTCTAGATCCGCGATGACTGGTAGTTACAATTCTATACTCTTGAGTCTTGACCATGCTTGAATATAGCCTCTGAAATTTGATGCTATTCTCTTGTTGACTTGCACTACTTTAGGTGAAGAAATTCCAATTACCAAACTTAATAGGAATGTTCAGGGTTCTAGTGCTTTGGTTGGAACATCTCTTAAGAGGGTTGCGGAAGAACCCCCAG
The DNA here is from genome assembly GCA_024362665.1 of Prunus padus. Lineage (NCBI taxonomy): Eukaryota > Viridiplantae > Streptophyta > Magnoliopsida > Rosales > Rosaceae > Prunus > Prunus padus. The sequence goes on along the minus strand of JANFAM010000010.1, from coordinate 18,359,479 downwards.
CAGAGGCTTCCCGAGCTCAACGCAAAAAGAGAAGAGCCCAATCTTCTGTTGGTCCATTTGCTCCAAATTTGCCCCTGCATTTTCCATCACTACATTTATCCAACGCCTCTAATTTGACAGTCCCAGCTCCTACTGCTCCTTCTCTCCCACACCAAGTCAAAAGTACTGCATCACTCCCACTCCCACCCCTACCCCAGACCAGTCAGTCTCTCCCACTCCAAGCCAAAGGTACTGCATCACTCCAACCCGTATCTGAGAATGCTCCCTCTCTCCCAACCCTAGTTAGACGTACTGCTGTAGTCCTGCCCTTGTCCCAGATTGCTCCCTCTCTCCCATCCCAAGCCAAAACTATTGCATCACACCAACCCCTATCCAAGACTGCTTCCTATCTCAGACTCAAAGGCAGTACTACATCACTCCCATCCGTATCCCAGAATGCTCGCACCCTCCCATCAATGCGCCAAATTGTTCCTCCAGTCCCATCTGAAGCTAAAACCACTCAATCACACCCACCCCTACCCCAGGCTGCTCCAAATCTCAGATCCAGAGCCAGAAGTATTACGTCACTCCCAACCCTATCCCAGAATGCTCCCCCTCTCACACCCCTGCCCCGAATGGCTCCTCCACTCTCATCCCAACCCTCAAGTGCTCCACCACTCCCACAGAAAATTTGGACTGCTAAACCTCTCCCAGAGAAATCTCAAACTGCTTCACCACTCCCAGCAAAATCTCAGACAGCTTCACCACTCTCAGCAAAATCTCAGACAGCTTCACCGCTCCATTTGTCTCCCCAGATTGCTCCACCTCTCCCATCCCAGCCCCAGACTGCTTCAACTTTCCATATAAAATGGCAAGGTATAGCTTGATGCTTTCTGCATTGACTTCTTTTCTTTAATTTGTCTTTATATTTCTCAATACCTACTTATCTTCAATCACCATATTCTTTACTGTTTTGACATTGCTATTTTGACATGTCATGCCATTTCTAGTCCTAGTTTCCATTCAATCCATTATGGCACATTTCATGGAACATGTCTTGGAAGAATGAGTTGGGTCTAGCCCAGATCCTGTTTGTGAGGCTTGCATGGGCACGTTGGATAATTCTTTGGTTTCAGTTTCTTTTTGTTTTTCCCATATTATTTTCCCAATGTACTTTCTCAAGCACCTGATCATCCATGAAAAGGATCTTCTGTGCCTCATACCTAATTCTTCCATTTCTCAAGTCAAGTTTAAAATTGTAGAATCATTCCATGGCATGCCTGGCTCTGGCATGTCTGGTTTGCCAAGGTTGTTTAGGCTCAGACGAGCCTATCCCTCCAAATTTGGATTCTATGTTCAGCAAGGTTATTTCTGAAATAATATGATACTGCAATGTATACTTTCAAGTTTGGAAGACTGCATCTGATACATCATGCATTTGTACCATAGTGATTTTGATAGTTAGTAATACATTGATAATACTACAATACACTGATGATGGTAGTACGTCTTTGCCTTTTGCAGGTTTTGGTCAAACTCAAACTCAGCCAATTGGGCACAAGTGTTTGATATGCAAGAGGGATCTTTCCTTCACACCGGAAGGCCCTGTTTTCGTGCCAGCTATTCGACCAGTTGTTGCTGTTCTACCGTGTGGCCACACCTTTCATGACCACTGCTTGAGGCTTATCACCCCTGAAGAGGAAGTTAAAAATCCTCCGTGCATTCCTTGTGCCATCGGTGAGAGTTGAATCTAGGATTGGTTCAACATGTTGAATCCTCCATGCCTTCCTTGTTCATTAGTTTTTCAAATATATAATCCGGTTTTTCTCTAAATTTGTTTTGAATCAGTCAAAAATAGGGGAAAGGTTTTAGTGAAACTTTAGACATATTTTTCTATATGTAGGTTAAGTTCACAAATCTTTTCTTACGACTTAGGGGGTGATTTGGTCCATAAATATATAGATCATTAAAAGTTGTATATAGCAAACAACCCGTTTCCTTATATGAATCGTACTTCTGTATGCTGTGCTTTGGCCATTGTATGAACCTAAAGTTTTCATCTTATCCTGCCACCACAGGGTTCTAGAATTTAAAGTTTTAGGGCTAAGTATTATATCAGCTATCACGCTCCTGCTGTCCTATTGCATTCCCTACCTCTGCTCATCCGCATGTCACAATTTTGCATGGTTAGCAGCGAGTACTACACCATGACGACAAGTTTTGCAATTGATTATGCACACCAGTTCACTATAGTATCATTTAAGGGTAAACTATCGTTTTGCCTCATGAACTATCATGCTAGTTTCGATTTACCTCGGAGGTTTTTTTTTTTTTTTTCAGCCAATTAAGGACTTGGGCGTCATAAAAATAGCGAATGTCGTCGCCCTTATGTCAAGTTTTTCGATTGCGTTCAATTTTCCATAAAAATATTATGTGCTTGGCATGTGAGTCATATTTTTTTAAATCTAAAATTACAAATTAAATTAAAATAAAATTTTTAAAAAAATGTTCAAGGAATGAAAAATAAGAAAACCTGAACGCCCTTCTAAAGCCAGACCTCCCTCCCCCATCCCCGACTAGATCTCCCTTTTCAAATTTGGACAAAATTTGGAAGTTGGGCTTCATTTCTTACTTAAACATACCTTGAATATATGGAGTTATCCAATAAAATCCAATCTTAGGCACCAAATATGGCCGTATTCGATTCAAAACTATAGATGGCATAAAATAACCAAACTACTTCAAAATGGTGAACAAAACATGGCTGTGAGTTATCCAATCTAATCTGAAATTTTGTTCCAGACAAACTTTTTATATTTCAATACCTATTCCTATTTATCTTGGCTATGTTTGACCTAGGAAATGAAACTTTATGCAGAAGTTCTTTAAGCACGTCATGAATCGTGATAATGAAACACTGAGACATGTCCATTGCAATTTTCAAACCAACTGATCAAATGTATGGACATGTCTATTGCAATATTCAAACTAACGGTCCAAATTTGTATCTGGGCGCCCAATTTATCTAAACACCCTTGCTAAAATTTAAGAATTTTGCAGTTTTCTTTGGACACCCAACACAAATTGAAAATGTTTCAAAATGCGTCTCATTTTCCCAATTCAATAGATTTACCTAAACAACCATTGATTTTACTGTGAAACCCAAAATATTAAAGCAATCTCTACTTCTTTCATTTATTTGGACAACCACCTCTTTCTTTAACTCCCCAACATATCTTCAACAACACTAACTGCATTTTGTTTATTTCAAAATTTGTTCTGACTAGTCAGTTTTAAAATGTTGACCTCTTAAATCCTATAAAACCACATATATAATGTGTTTCCTAGTTTAAATTGAGCTTAGATCCATAAAACCCCTACATTTTTTATTTCCTATACATATACCCATCATCCTATAAATCTATGTGTAAAACCCAATTTCAAATTTAAATGACCAGTAAGATATAAGAGGTCATAGTATTCCTATGTTTTTACATTGTTGCCACTAGACTTTGTATTTTATTTATAATTTATTTCAAGCATTTCATTAACTGCAATAATTGTAGTTGTCATTCCCTCTCACATATCACCCCCTAAAATTGCAAACCAAATTTTTTTTTAGGTAAATTACATATCCAATAATGTACCTTATGAAAAATATAAATATATACTTATAAAAATATTATTTAAATAAAATATAGGTATATTATTTACCAAAAAAATTAATAAAAAAATAAGTCAGTTACTTTGTAATTGAAATTTCAGTACATTTTTCATAAATTAAAAATAGGTACACAATAATTTATAGAAAAATATAGGTACATTATTTACCCACAGGTAAATTATTTTACAATATACCTATATATGTGTATAAGTACATTATCTGGAGAGGAAAAATAGGTTCATTTAAAAAAATAGATACATTATTTTACTAGGTACATTATTAGAGAAAACAAAAATAGGTACATTATTTAGAGAAAAAATAGGTTCATTTATAAAAAAAATGTTTTTCATAAAACAAACAATAAATAGATTATCAAAATATTTTTCAACATAATTAGAATGTACACTATTATTCATAAAACAACAATAAAATAAATTACTAGTAGTATAATTCATAAAAGGAAAACAACATAATTTTTTTAATGTTGAATTTAATATTTAATTTCAAATAAGTTTCTAAATTAATTCCTGCATCCATTACAACCATTTGAATATCTTTTCAAATTCAACATGTGTCATTAGTTACACCCCAACATAACACGTTAATTTGTAAATACGGGTAGTTTTGAAATCCGAAAAATAGAATAAATCAGATTTTAAGCTAGATTAGGTAACTTGCTTACTTGGATCCTAGTCATCGGGTGTTATTTGAAAAAATTGGGTATTTTAAATAGAAAAATAAAGGAAAGGGTTGGTGATTAAAAATAAATTTTATGGGTCTAAGCTCAATTTACTTTTTTGTTTTGCCAGAGTTCGGAAGAGGAGAGGGGAAACTCACACATGAGTACTATGAGGATTTGAACCTATTTGAGCAAATTTCCACACAGGGAATATTCGCGGGTTGATTCCTCGATCTTCGATTTTCCTTCTCGTTCTCCTCCCTTGGTTCCTAGGTCAACGGACCACACCCGGGGGGTGTTGGCCAAAGGCCCTCTGATATGATTTTTAGTACCTGTGCAAATAGGGTTAAAATCACTGAAAATACTTGCAAGAATATAAGGCTATTGTAGTATAGATGCTCGTGCAAGGTCGTTGTCCCTCAAAGATTGTTTGACTAATTTGTAATTAAAATAGATTTTATCAAAGATTTGAATTTTATAACGTTGAATAGATTAAATTAACAATAAAAGAAACCTGAAAGTTGGGAAATAATAACAGTAAGGAGGAAAAATGTCTTTTAAAATTAACAATTTAGAGAAAACTAGGGTTTAGCCGCCACCATCACAATCCTATGCAATTCTATCAATTACTTATGAATTTCCACATATATTCTTTAAAGGTTAGGTTTTCCTAATGCATATTTTCCTTGTGATGTTCAAGCGAAAACGTATATCTAACATGCAATTTGTCTGTGATGTTCAAATCAAATATAAGCATGCAAGACTCATTAAGCTTTGTGAAAACCCTTTGAAAAACCATGCAACCCTTAATGACAGGACCCAACCCAGATTCCACCCCGGAACCCAAGCCAGACCCTGCTGGTTTGCCCGACATCAACCCATGTCGGGCCCACAAACTAAACAGTTACCCTCTTCCCGAAATTTACAAAGAAAGGGGCCAAGACTTCTGGCGAAAATCGGGCAGAGTCTCCCCTAAAACAGGGACTATCCCAAAAATTAACAACCTGCTAGAAAGCAACAGATAAACAACCCAAGCCCCAGCATGCATACAACATATACATAACAGGCCTCCAGCCAATCAAATTCAACCCTAAAGGATGATACAGAGCAACTCTAAGAATTTCAAATGAAACAGCGGAAATAAACAACAGAATACAAGGTTTAGGGTTCAAGGACGACAATCCTACCCTTCCAACGAAGCTCGAGAAGAGAAGCGCACGACCGAACAGTAACGAAGCGATTACTTCGGTCTGGGGGGCGCAAAACAGAAAGAGTGTGAGTGTACAAAAACAAGGTTTTACATACTTAAATCAAAGTACTAACCCCACCGTTTAAAACAATGCGAACCATGCATATGAAATCATTTATATACCTTATTGATTTAAAAATCACCCTACCTCAATATAGGTGAAAACATTCCAGCTCAAAACCCCTTTTTTCCTTTTCCGAGGCATAACCTCCCAAATTACCAACCCAAATAGGTATATAAAAACATAAACCGAAATAATATTTAAAATATCAAAGATCTCATTCATAGCGAGAAAACCAAACCCGACAACAACACAGAACTCAATTGTAATCAAAGCATTTATATAAATATATATAAATCATGATTTACAATCCAATAAGTAAAACATATCAAGTACTGCAACTGAATCAGGTAAACAGTTTCCCAAATTTCCCCACTCTTACAACCACGTGCTCACAAGCACGACAAGCGAGGAACGATCCTCACTAAAAGAAATATGAATACGAAGGTACTAACACACGTGTATAGGTATAGTATAACCTCAACACCAAACACAAGTACCAAGGGAAAACAATCCAACAAGGGATCATTTGACTGGACACAGGTACAGTCTCATCGAGACCTCGTGCCCATGGTTGAGCCGTCCAAAGTGGGACTAAACTCACAGGCCTATATGGTAGAAACTTCCCAACCATAACTCCGAAACATGTCCTACGGGTGCAGACTACCCAGTTAAGGGTCTACAACTACACCCCATTAAGGTATGCACCGGATCGAACCATACCAAATCCAGGTAACCATATCATATCAATCGCCATGCGATCATCAGTATCAAAACAGGGGGAGGTACAATACAAGGTGCTACCCGCACACACATCAATCGCCACGCGATAACAATATATATATATATATATATATATATATATATATATATATATATATATATATATATTCAATCACAATGTACCCAACCCCAACACATCAAACACCAGGACATATACCAGTCCTTGAGTCAAATACTCAATATAAATACTCAAGTCGAGGACATCACCGTCCAAAACATATATTTCTATGTTCATAATAAACACAAGGGTCAAACGACCGCATAACAGACCTTAATCCAATCAAACGTCCAAATCATTGAAAAACCGCATTTAAATCTCAAACAATGCTCAAGTCAATCATGTCAACTCATTTTAAAATCTCAAGTCGAGAAAGTCAATCAAACTCAAATTCGACATAAGCCCCAAAATAATAGTATAGATAACTATTCTAAAAAGTATAATATTCAAACCCCGAAACGTTTATTCAATATATATATATATACATATATAAATATATATATATATATATCAAATATACATAACACTCCTTTAAAAATACAACCTTAAGTCCAATTCCGTATACATATACGTCCGGACGTTTAAACGTTCCCAAAACCCCATATTCAAAATATCTAGTCAAAGTACACCTATATATATATAATAATAATAATAACCCATTAACATAAATATCCGAACGTTTAAAGCGTCCGTAACCCAAACCCAAAGTATATGTATAGTACGCACAACGATTCTTAAAATATAATTCCATTATATAAATAAAATATAATATAACAATTCTTTAAATATAATAACCAAAACCCAAGGCTTACGTAACTCTCATATATGTAATATAATCCATAATATTTTTACCGTACCCAAATCGTACACAAAAACCACCAGACGTCACTACGTCCCATTCAATACTCAAAAGTATACAAAATCATAAAATATGACCATCAGGGCCCCACATAGAAACCGGCAACCCAAATCAAGCATAAACCTCATATGCATATTCTTTTAATATAAAACAACCAAAGTCAAGTTAAGACTTATAACGTTATCAAATTCAAGATTTAAAACAATTAAATCTCTTTTTATGCATTTCATGCAATTCATCCAAATCATACTAATTTGAAAACAAAGTCCACTCACCGTTGGTCCTATGTTGCACAACCCTAAAAGGGTCCCGCCTGCTGCGTAGCAGAGTCAAAGTACCTAAAGCGATAGATATGAGGATTGGATTAGTAATTGAACCGAACGAGAACCTCAAACTCAAATCTTACCAAAACCTGACTTAACGTGCACGTATGTCGTACGAAAGATTCTAAGGTCAAACTACCTCTTTTAACCAGTGGGACCGCCCCGGAAAACTCACGGTCAACCAGCGGTCAAACATCTCGTTTCGATCAACCCGGGCCCACAGAGCCCACGACCTCAAAAAGGATTAGGACATTCCTAGAAGTCCAACAAAGTCAACTACATTGCAAGGCAACCTCGGGAGAGCCTCGGTCAAACCTGGTCAAACTTGGTCAAACCGACCCGAATAGGTCAAACCGGGCCCGTGGGTCCCATGCCCTCCAAACTTACATCCGAAAGTTCCTACAAGTTCAACACGACCTAAACAACGTGTCTAGAAAGTTTGGTCTCGATCGGACGGTCGGATTGCTCATGATCGCATGATCGGACGGTTACAGTTTAATTCACACTTTAAGTCATCGATCCGGAGCATCCAGGACTCTGAATCATGATCCGTCAAATCCTATAGAATCCTAGAAATAGGAGAAACCACATACATGAATTCAGATTCGATCCAACGGTCCGAACCTAACGAACCCACAAAATGTGCAATAGGTGTACATTGGTTCGATCGCCAAACGACGTCCGAATCAGAATTCGTGCACATGTACGCGTTTGTAGCGACACAAGGATCGTGTACGAACCGAGAACCACCACCACACCACCACCACGCACCGCCACACGCGCCACCGTGGGTGGTGGGTGTGTAGAGCGATTCCGGTCAACGGAATTTCTTCGCTACAACCACCAAGACCTATACCAAACAAACCAGGCAGCGGAGGGGAGTTTAGAACCGGTTGAACCGCCCCAAAATCGGCCAGCAAGCCACCGGATCAACACCAAATCGGTTAGGGTTTTAATCGGAATTTTAGATGTTGGCCACGGCGGCTACGCCGGCCAACGTCGTCGCACACCCTAGAAAACAAAGAGAGAGGAGGTAGAGAGCTACCTTATGCAAGTGGAATCGTGGCCTGAAGTGACCAGAGCTGTCGCCAGCAACAATGGTGGTTATGCTGGAACTTACAGACGATGCCACCTCTCAACACCGGGGTTATTGCCGGTGATCTTGGGCGGGATTTGAGGAGGAGGAGGAGGGCTGTCGAACGCGACCGGTGCCGCCCCTTCTCGTGGCAGGAATCGTCGAAACCGACGAGAGAGAGTGAACTGAGAGAGAGAGAGATCATGAGGGAGGAGAGAGAAAGGACGAGAGAGAGAGAGAGAGAGAGAGAGAGAGAGAGAGAGAGAGAGAGAGAGAGAGAGAGAGAAAGAGAGAAGATCATATTTGATTGGCCCACGTGGCTTTATCATAATTTTTCTCAAAATTGGAAATGACCATTATGTCCTCCAAACTATCCGAAGCTTGTATCGAGACGTTCCGCCCATCAACGGACCCGTTTCAACGAGCCGGACGCAATGGCGCAACTTGTTTCGCCAAATTCCGTCCCGAAAATAACTTTGACCAAATTGCCCCTTTAATTATTAAATTCCAATTTAATTCCCATTTTATTATTTTAATTCCTTTTAATCCAATTTTAATTACCCAATTTATTTACTCAATTAATTTAATTTATTTTCCTTTAATTTTAGGTCAAGGATGTTACACTTAAGAGTGTGATGTTCGCCTTAAGTGAACTTACAATTACTAATCACAAGAAGCCCTCCTCAATTTCAGGGTGATGTTCCAACATAAATTGAATCAAATTACTTGTCTAAATATCCTAATGGTGATCAGTCATTAAAACAAATAGATAGTTTTATTCGCAGCGATTAATAATTCAAAGCAAGTATGCATCCATTCATAAGCAAATTAACAAAATTACATATTCATGCTGAGGCTTATGGCCTTGCCCTAGCAATTTGAATTAGTTACGCATACTCATAATTGAAATCATAGAAAATATTATGGAGAAGAAAAAGAATGAATACACCTGAAAGTAGCAAATCCCCAAAACCCTAGCAATAGCTCTCCTCAATGTCACGTTCAAGAAGAAAAGAAGAATCCCTAAAATTGCTGTGAAAAAGAACTTAAATACCTCCTAAAACCTAGCTGCCCAATATAGCTTTTCAATTCCCACAAGGAATATAATTAAAATAAAATAATACTAGGATTTAGAATCCTAATTGAATAAGTAAAATTTGCCCAGAATTTTTCCAGCCACATTTTGGGCTCAAATCTCCTTCAAATCCAGCCCAAGATAGCTTGTTTTAAAGATAAAAACGTTCTGAACACTTCACCAGAAGGCCACGAACCCATCCGAGGTCATCTTTTGCTCCAAAAACGCCATAAAACACCCAAAACGTCACTATTCCAGCACCGCGCACTGCTCCTTTATTTATTCGCCAGGAAATCATCGCTTGGTAGAAAAATCTGAACTTTTGATATGATCAAGCTGAGTGACCCACGAATGTCCTCCAACTTGAATTACTCCAAAATTCGTCCATTTGATTATGTTTTGCTCCAGATGAAGTCGAAAGTCCTATATTGACAATATAATTCAAAGTATCAAAATTCTTCCAAAATATTAACCAAAATATACTAAGAATATGGTTAAATATATAATATAAAATATGCCCATCACCCTCCGATGCCTAAGTTTGTTCGATTGGATCTTGATAAAGATACAACAATAGCTAAAGTGGATGGAGTTTTCTCTCACGGGGAGAGCCAGGTGGCCGGAGCCGTGTGAGGGAGACTGTAGAGAGAGGGGGACGACAAGAGAGAGATAGGGGGAGTTTTTGTAGGGTTTCAAAATTAGAGAAGAATTTAGAATTACCTTGAATGCCTTGTGTAGCCATGTCTTTATAGGCTCCTTATATGCTAGGGTTTTGGGAGAATAATCCTTATTTGGTTAGGATTATTTTTACCCAAAAAGGTGATAGGAATTAATCCAAGAGATTTGGTGGAAATTGGTTCCTTGATTTAGGGAGATATTCCTCTACTAAATCAAAGATAATTTCCCTAATTAAATAGGATTTAATTAGGGTAATTAGTTGACCTAAGGAATATTCCTTCTCCACATGTCATCTTCTTATTGGCTAGCGAAATATGTGTTCACACAGAACCCATAACCACTTGGGGGAATACCAAAGGCCTTAGCCAATCCAACTAACACTATTGGTAAAGTGTGTTTCCTAGTTAATGAAACAAAAAATCATCGCCTATCGTGATTTAATTCCAAGGAGTAAAACATGAAGTTTTCTGTTAATTAGGAAATCTGAATTCGTGGTAGGTTAGATGAACTAAAACTGCACACTAAAATATTAGATCATTTCCAGCCATTTACCATGGTAAAAGGCAAGGGGAGGCAAAGGCAGTTACTATTCATATGAATAGTTCCGGCCCTAGCTATTATCACCCATTACCATGGCAACCCAAGAGTAACCACTATTCACATGAAATAGGAGGAGAGGAATTTGTATGGAGTTTTGGTGTGGGAATTGAAGAACATGGCTAGGTATTTATGGATTTTTTTTTTGAATTTTTTTCCTTTTTAAAATAATTTTTTTGGTATTTAAATTAGCCGCTCACGTTCGCATGATGTCAGCTTGCCCAGGCAAGTATTGCCTTTGGGTGTGCCCGGGCTTGGTAGGGCCCAGTTCTTGCCATGGCTAGATTGCACCGCTGGGATGAGTTTTGGAGGCCAGGGGGCCAGGGGGCCTTTTGCCTGGCAAGCCATTCCGCTGGAAGTTCTCTAAGGTATAAAATTGTTAGGGATCCAACCGAACTCCACCCTTTACCGCCTAGCTATATCTATAGAATAATGGCTAGATTCCCTTTCCATATATTAAGGAGTTAGTTAGTCCTAGTGCTAGATGGACATCGCCTGACATTTGATCTAGCACCACACCTGTCTTATGATCTAGCTGTGTATATAACCTTTTCTCTGTTTTGGAAAGGAGATATGAATGAAAAGTCTACTTTTATTTCCTATTCGCTTTTTTTAATTCTCTGTTTTCTCTTTTCGGCCTGAGGTCCTAACATTGGTATCAGAGCCAAGTTATTTTCCATGGGAAAAAAGGCTCAGGCTAGTGTGGCGGCTGACCTCTCCACAATGGCAGAGGCCAACTTGGACTATCAACGAGATCACCTAGAGGCACAGCTCCAAGAGTTTCATAACACGGTGACCACCGTGTCACTACGGCAAGATGAAGTTCATAACAAATTGGTGGAGATTCTGAAGACGTTAACCACCATTACCGAGAATCACACCTAAAACGTTAGCCACCTCCAATATCACAAGCAACCGCCAATATGCCCACATCGTCACTACCCTACTTTGTCCCCATCACTCAGTTTTCACATCAACCTCTAAGCCCTAGTCCTTTGTTTACCCCAACCACACCGTACAGTAGTATGAAGCCTATGAAATTAGACCTTCCCAGATTCTACGATGGGGATCCTTATGGTTGGTTGGCTATGCCTGAACATTTTTTAGAATACTACGAGGTTGAGGACCATCGCAAGGTGGTAGCGGTGGCAATGCATCGGGGAGAGACGCCGCCTTTTGGATGAAGTGGTACGAGTCAAGGTAACCACACAATTCATGGAAAATTTTCTCAGAGATGTTGCTCTAGAGGTTTGGGCCTAGTGAAGCTCTTAATGTCAATGTGGGCCTTTCACACATTCACCAAATGAGCTCAGTGGTAGATTATGTGGCCCAATTTATTAAACTTTCATGTCGGGCCGTGGGGTGGACTGATGAGCAACTATTGGGGGCCTTTATAAGTGAGCTGAAAGAAGAGATACATTAGGATGTGCTAACTTTGGAGCCACAAACTTTGGGTCGTGCAATGGAATTAGCACAGATTTTTGAAAATAAACTGCAATGAAGGAAAGTAAGTCCCAGATTCACCAGTTCTGCACATACCAGTAGTCCTTGACCCCAAGCTACCTCTACTCTTACACCAACCAAAACTGATGTTGATTCATCACAGCCAAATCCACGAGTGTACCACCGAACTTAGGCAGAATTGCGGAGCGGCGCCAGAAGAGGTTGTGTTTTAGCTGTGACAAGGCCTACCGTCCTAGTCACCAAATACCCCCAATTATTGATGATTGAATCAGCTTGGCACACCAAACCAACCACTGAGTCACCACCTCTAACCACTGATGAGGAATTTACCACATACACAAAGGATACTACCAATCACCTCTATCCAATTACAGTTCTAGAACACATTAGGGGTCGTGAGATGAAATTGCAGGAGTTTATTTTAGGAATTCCAATCATGATTCTCATCGATTCTAGGGCTTAATCCTTAATTGGCTAAGCAACTGAAAGCTCCCTTCAATCCTAAGGAAACTGAAAGCTCCCTTCAATCCTAAGGAAACTGAAAGCATTGTGGTGGCTAAAGGTCAAACTTACAATACTTTGGGTATGATTTATGAAGTGGAAGTCACATTACAAGAGTATAAATTCAAGGAGAATTTTCGGTTGGTGTTTGTGGCCGTGTGGGATTTGGTACTTGGTGTAGAGTGGTTCGAATCGTTGGGACTAATCGGCTGGCATTTCTGGGACAAGGTTATGGAGTTACAGTCGGGGGCACCAATTACCGTTTAATTGGAGCACAAAATGGCAATCTACCCGTAACACAAGCTACACCACATGCATTGTCCTTATTGGAGAAAGAAGATCATTTTATAGGCTCCATTTGTGACCACTCCACCATCAAAATGACTCCTTCCCATGCAGTTTATGACCAAACACCACCAACATCCCAATTTTATATCCCTAGTTTCTTTGTTGTCCATGTGATTGATCTTACTCAAGAGGGACCAGTAGCCTACCAGTTTGCACTACCCCCTGATGCTTGCCTTCACACTAGTTGTGTTCCTCCACTTCAGAAGAAGGTGGGTGACAAGTACAATGCCTCAACTTTTGATGGGTCTCTGTAGTGGACACATGAGACAATCCTCAATCGTGGCATTTTTAAGCATCATCACCATGCCCCAATTTTTGCCCTTCGTCCACAAATTACAACAACTTGTTTCTAAGAACCTTTTGCACAATAATTCCTTAGTGCAGTTTAACAGGACACCAACAACAGAGATGTAACACACGACCTCATCCAAAACATGACTGATATTCAAGTTTGGGTTCCACTCTTCCATCCCTGAGGACAGGTCACTTTTTAAGGTGGCCGGATTGTTAGGGACCCGACTCGACTCCACCTCTTACCGCCTAGCTATATATGTAGAATAATGCCTTGATTCCTTTTCCATATATTCAAGAGTTAGTTAGTCCTAGTGTTGGATGAACACCACCTCACATTTGATCAAGCACCACACTTGTCTTATGATCTAGCTGTGTATATAACCCTTTCTCTGTTTTGGAAAGGGGACATGAATGAAGGTCTACTTTTATTTCCTATTCGCTTTTGTTTAATTTCTATGTTTTTTGTTATGGGCCCTAAGGTCCTAACAAAAAACCTTGCCCTCCTATCTCCATTTCATATCTTTTCAGCTTGGCACTCTTCTTCTCACTGGGCTAGTGTTGGTATTATTATTTGTAATGCGTAAAAAGTGTTTATGGGTGCTAAGGCCATTCATTTCTCGGCCGAGTCGGTGATCATGGCTGAAGCTAATGTAGCTCTTAAGGTATGTCTTTTTGCAATTGAGCAGGTTCTCACTTATGTCTATTTCAAATCGGACTCAAAGGAACTCGTGGACAGCATCAATGGTAACATCCGAAGGAGACGATGGTGTTTGTACCCCATTCTCACCAGAATTCGTGAATATCACCACAACTTCAATCATTGCACCTGGACTTGGACGTGCAGGTCTAGAAACCAAGCTACAGATCATTTGGCAGCTGACACACTATCAAGGTTTAGCGCGGAATTTTGGATATCCAGACCCCCATCTCTCGTGCACGTTCTCAACAATGATGGTCTCCCTTGCCAGCCAATAAGTGTCTAATGTTGTGTGCCGATCTGGATGGGTATGACTCCTCTGGACGTTGTCATTGTGATTTTTTAGGTGTTTTATTATTATTTCCTTTGTTATGATGTATGTGCTCAGTGGTAATGTGTTGACCAGTTTGCTACTTTGAGGGACTTTTCTTTTGGTTTCTCTCTTTTTCAATAAAGTTCGGTTTATTCAATTTGACAAAAGAAAAAAACAATTAACCATCGCCCTCCAGCTCCAACAAGTCACAAGCTTCACTGCAACCTACTTTATGATAAACCTCAAATTTTCATGCCCATATATGTCGAATAGAGCAAGACCCAGAAACAATTAACCACTACCTCTCCTGCGCCTACACCATCTCTCTTTCCTCTCTCGCCAACCCTATCTCTCTAGAACAAAGTCACAATTGGATGATCAGAAGTGATTCCTCTACTGGTGAACCTTCTCAAAAGCAGAGGTTTTTGCGGGAAGGACACATCGATGACTCTGTACTCGTTGTGCTCTGTGAAGAAGAACAAGATCAAAGCCAAAGCTGTCCAAATGATAGCCACCTTTTATTCTGGAATTTCTTATTCATATATTGTGGAAACAAATTATAGGCACGTTTTGGAAGCTATACACCACATACACAGTATCAGGCTTTACCATGGCAACCTTAAGGAACCTTCAAGCTACGTTTTTATTGATAGGAATTTGAAGATTATCAATGTTGGTGGCAAGTTGGACGATAGGGCACAATTGACACATAAATCTAAGATACGTACTGATTTTGTAGAGTTTGGTTATTTGTTGAATAGGGTCTTCAATGATCTTATTAGAGTTATGAAGTCCAAAGGCTCTAGTGCATCTCATTTTTGGAGAGAGAAGACTGCATTTATCGGATCCTTTCGCATTTCTAAATTTCCGTGAATTTTTCCACATTACCCTCTTGTGTTTATTGACTTATTGCAAGACATTTCTACATTCAAAAAACATGTAATAATTGTGTAACTGTTTTGTTTATTATGCCCCAATTATCCACTTTTTAAGGCATGATGTCTATGTTAACAAACTTATAACTCATCCATTTATATTGAACCCTTGTGATAAGATGTGTTATGTCAATGACATCTATCACTCCTCGTAGATTATTACAAGTGATGATTATATTTTCCACTAGGATTCAAAAGAATTTACGGAATTTAAGGCTTGGAATGCAGAGGAAAATTTTGACTTATGGGATAAGTATTTGCAAGAAATATACCAGTTTAGGAATGCAGTGTGTACTTCCAAGCCTGAGGATCTATTGAGGTTTCATAGAAATTTTTATCAAAATTACGACAAAGTGACAACTCTGAAGAGAGTTATAATTGAAAATACAGAATATCTGAGACAAGTTACCATCGATGATGTGGACAGCGATTTAAGACGTTGTTCCCGAGTGTCATAGATTTTGTCCATGTTACTATGTTCTAGGTTCCTTTGCTTCTGACAATTTTACACTTTGAGCAGCAAGTTATATGTTAGTCAAATCTTAACTATGTAGTATTTTGATAGAACCTGGTATATTGCAAGAAGTGGAAAGTGCAGGAATTGTAAAACAATTCAATAAAACAATAAGGATTGAAAAGGAAATTGCGGGTATCATTCATCACGCCATTACAATTGGCTTCATTACATATTTATAGCTGTCAAAAGAAACCCTAAATGATTGGATGATACGTGGCAGATAGAGGAATCCAATGGGTGTAGCATTGGGAAGGGAACAATATGAGTCCTAAGTTTGGGCTTGAGGAGTGACATATGAAAAATTGGATGAATTTTTGAACCTTGGGGCAGAGCCAAGTAATAGGCAACGGGTCCAATTTTGGCAATGATCTGGAAAGGACCATAATATTGAGGGGAGAGCTTGTGAATTTGACAAGAGGCCGCATACTTTTAGCAGTAAAGCTGCAATTTGAGGTAAACACAGTCGCCTTCCAAAAAATGGGGCTTGGTACGGTGACGATCAGAAAGTTGCTTCATTTGATTTTGGACAAAGATGAGGTTATCACACAACAGGCGAAGACTACGGCCGCAATCACACAAAGCCTGATCAACTGATTGAACGACGGTGGTACCCGGAAGGTACGATGGAATGGATGGTGGTGGAATCCTATAAAGTGGTTGAAAGTGGGACATCTGAATAACAGCTTGGAAATTGGTGTTATACCATTATTAGGCCCAATGGAGGAGAGACGACCATTGGTGCGGTTTGTTGGTTAAGAAACAAAAAAGGTAATACTCTAAGGTATGATTGAGGACCTCAATTTGCCCATCAGTCTGCAAGTGATAAGCAATGCTATGACAAAGTTTTGTTCCTTGGTGCTTGAAAAATTCTGTCCAGAAAATTATAAAGAAAGTGGGGTCTTTGTCGAAAATTATGGTCCAATGCATGCCATGGAGATTGTAAATTTCATGAAAGAATAAATTGGCCATAGTGGCTGGGGTATAGGGGTGAGAGAGAGCAATGAAGTAATCATATTTAGTCAAGCAGTCCACCACGACAAGAATCACTATTGTGCCACTAGAATTGGGTAAACCCTCAATGAAATCAGGAGCGATATCTGGCCAAATACCAGTAGGGATCGACCACAGTAGAAGGAGGCCAGGAGGGTAAATAGTTTCATAGTTCTAGCACTGGCACTCGTGGCAAGTGACAAAGAATTGCTTGATGTCCTTATGAGTCTCAGGCCAATGAAAATTGTGGCCGAGCCGAGTCTTTTATATATGAGGAGGAACCCGAAGTGACCACCCTCACGAGAAGAATGGAATTAGGTAGAAGGGGTATATGATGATCAATGGGGGTAAGGAAGAGGTCATTGTATTGGGAAATAAGTTGTGTGAAGGCAGGGTGGGTTGGGGCATTGTTGAGGGCCGTGGAAGTGGAAAGGAAAGCAGAGTAGAGTTTATAGAGGTGGGTTGGAAGCATGTTGGTCTTGAGGATAGAAGTGGAAGAGGATGGTTTTGGAGAGGTAATGCCTTGCAAAGTGTAAGTATGTCCATCAATGTTAAAAACCATTGTCATGTGGTTAAAATGCCAACCAATGAAACCCAACAAATCCAACCATTCAGCCCCTAAAAGCAAATCACAACCCAGTACCTCCAGGAGGCAAAATGAAGTAATGAGCAAGTAATACTGGTTTTGAACTGTGACGTTATTGACCTTACCACTGGTTGCGAGCTGCTTACTATAAGCGTGGTGAATGTGGTTGAAGTAGTTAGAAGTATAGTCTAAAATATCCATAATATCCCAATATTTCCATCGAAATTTCCGTGTTTTTGGACTACCGATATTTCCGATACCATTGATATTTTAGACATTGGCTCACGGAAAAATTTGATTCCCAATCTTCAAATGATTTTGCTTATGGACAACGTCAACCAATCTCGGATCCATATGGGTGGCATGTTAACAATTACATGCAAAACTATTTTGGGGATATATCATTTGATGACTACTCTTCACAATACACTATGTGGTATTAAGTCACTCATGTATCTTATCACGCAATGTATAAAGTGTAAAATATTGTAGTAAATCATTATATATAAATAATTATGGTGTGTTTAATTTTCTTTCATTAATTACTACATATTTTCTACACTCACATTGTTTGTCAGCTCGCTATAAAATCAACTTAAATTAGTTAAACCCATCATACAATGCATTTCCTTCCAATTTTTTGGTGATAAACTAATAGATAATAGACTAAATAAACATCCTACAAAGTTTCAATAAAATTTTCCAAGTTTTTCTTACAATTTCCGTGATTTTTATTCAATTTTTATCAATATTGATAATATCTCGAAATTTCCATCGAAATTTTCATGTTTTTGGACTATCGATATTTCCAATACCATCGATATTTTAGACCTTTTGGAATGACAGGGAGGCCCAATTTGGTGCAATAGAGGGGTTGATGAGGTTAGCTGCCACACCTGAGTGAAAATCACGATTGGTAGATGTGAAATGGTACCCTAAATTTGTGTGCCGTCCTAATGTGACGCCAAGAATAGCGTGAAGTGTAATCATATGGAGGGTGGGGTCAGGTGGCGGGCCATCGTCTGATTCACAGTCATGGAAAGCCACGGGATCCTCATCAGTGTAGTCAATATCCAACCATGTGATCATAGGCTTCTTACAACGGTGGCTGGATGAAATGATTCATCACAGTGGAAATAGAGGTCTTTGGCCTGACGTTCTTGGGCCTTGGTTTGTATTATACAACAGAAAATAGGAGAGGGAATGGTGGGTTTTGGTAGGGTTGGAGTGGTGGGTGTAAGGTTTGTGGGGATGATGAGGGAATGAGGAGAGTATCGCTGAAAGGGAGGACGTTGTGCCTAGCGTCGGGATTGGTTTTTAGTTTGGAAAATGATGGATAACTTTTGGGCTTGTTGCAGAGAGTTGGTGTAAGACCCTTGAGCTTGAGGAAGCAAGAACGATGAGCAATCCCACATCGCTCGGGGAGGTAAAGGTGAAGTGTCTTATATGTGTGAGCATGTATCTTCCAAGTACGAGGCCTTTTAGGAGCTCACCGGCTTCGGATTCCTTGGAACTCCGAATTTAAGTGAGTTAGGGCTAGAGCAATCCCAGAATTGGTGACCCACTGGGAAGTTGCTCGTGAGTTCCCATAAACAAAACCGTGAGGGCGAGGCCCAAAGCGGACAATATCGTGCTAGAGAAGTCGGGTTGTGACATAATGGTATCAAAGTTGGACCCCGACCGAAGTGTGACAGCGAGGACACTGGGCCCCAAGGGGTGGATTGTAAGACCCGTGAGCTTGAGGAAGAAAGAACGGTGAGCAATCCCACATCGCTTGGGAAGGGAAATGTGAAGTGTCTTATATGTGTGAGCACGTATCTTCCAAGCACGAGGCCTTTTGGGACCTCACTGGCTTCGGATTCATTGGAACTCCGAGTTAAGCGAGTTGGGGCTAGAGCAATCCCAAGATGGGTGACCCATTTGGGAAGTTGCTCGTGAGTTCCGGTAAACAAAACCGTGAGGACGAGGCCCAAAGCGGACAATATCGTGCTAGAGGAGTCTGGTCGTGACATAATGGTATCGTGGACCACTGACGGAAGTGTCAGCGATGACACTGGGCCCCAAAGGGGTGGATTGTAAGACCCTTGAGCTTGAGGAAGAAAGAACGATGAGCAATCCCACATCGCTCGGGGATGGAAAGGTGAAGTGTCATATATGTGTGGGCACGTATCTTCCAAGCACGAGGCCTTTTGGGATCTCACCGGCTTTGGATTCCTTGGAACTCCGGGTTAAGCAAGTTGGGGCTAGAGCAATCCCAGGATGGGTGACCCATTGGGAAGTTGCTCGTGAGTTCCCGTAAACAAAACCGTGAGGACGAGGCCCAAAGCGGACAATATCGTGCTAGAGGAGTCGGGTCGTGACATAATGGTATCGAGCTGGACCTGACCGGAAGTGTCCCAATGATGACACCGGGCCCCAAGGGGGTGGATTGTAAGACCCGTGAGCTTGAGGAAGAAAGAACGATGAGCAATCCCACATCGCTCGGGGATGGAAAGGTGAAGTGTCTTATATGTGTGGGCACGTATCTTCCAAGCACGAGGCCTTTTGGGATCTCACTGGCTTTGGATTCCTTGGAACTCCGAAGTTAAGCAAGTTGGGGCTAGAGCAATCCCAGGATGGGTGACCCATTGGGAAGTTGCTCGTGAGTTCCCAAAAACAAAACCGTGAGGACGAGGCCCAAAGCGGACAATATCGTGCTAGAGGAGTCGGGTCGTGACATAATGGTATCAGAGCTGGACCCCGACCGGAGGAAGTGTCCCTGATGACACTGGGCCCCAAGGGGGTGGATTGTAAGACCCGTGAGCTTGAGGAAGAAAGAACGATGAGCAATCCCACATCGCTCGGGGATGGAAAGGTGAAGTGTCTTATATGTGTGGGCACGTATCTTCCAAGCACGAGGCCTTTTGGGATCTTGATATATCAATATTTTGCATATATAATCTATCTCTATTTGCATTGTTTTCGTGTGAAATTGTTTAGTTTAATGTGTTTAGTGTAGATTTTGTAGGCATTCGTTCCTAGCAAGAGTTTGGAGCTAAAACTACAATTTTGGAAGCTTAAAAGACCAAAATAGGTGGAATTATCAACTCAACAAAATCTCAAGAATTCACTCTGTCATTTCATCAAACACCTGGAGTGCATCTGTGCAAGTGTCAATTTATACCCACAACTGGTCTCGGTGAAACGTGAGAAGACCGATGGAGGTGCTAATTGATGTGCTTTTGCACCGCCGCAATTGATGAGGGTCGATGGGTTTCGCAAAGGATGATGCATTTGCTAGAATTGGATTATTGGAGCAAGATGCTATGCCGATTGCCTCACGGAAATTGAACCAAACATCAATTGAAGTGAAGATGTGGGATTGGGCTCAATTAAGCACGGCTGAGATGATGGGCCACTTGATCCTTAAAAGATATTTGATAATGAATTGAAGGCATCAATTGTTGCTGAGCAACCAAAAAGTCAAAATCCAAGAATATTCAATTGAGGAAAAGCAGACCAATATTGGATGGAGGTCCTGGAGAGTTGTCGGCAAATACAAGTTTAATGGGCTGGTCTCTTTTGTAAATTGGAATTGTTAATTCCAATACTTCAGCCACACTAAAGCTCTCCAGCCAAAAGCCACGTTTCTTGTCTTCTTTAACCTAATCAATTCCCAATATTCCTTGAGCATTTCATTACCCCACAAGCCACCAAACCCAATCTCCTAAACTCCTAGTTTGACTTGGATTTCCAAAGCCCAGCCGCAAGTTCTATTTCGTCTTTGAATTGGAATTTGATCATCTCCCAGCCGCACCCTATTTGTCTTTGTATGGGAATTGTTTATTCCTTTCAGCCGCATTCATCTCTTGAGCAGGAATTAATTATTCCTCTCAATCCCGATCCTCTCCCAAAACCAAGCCCAATATTAGATTTCCTCCTTTAACTTGGAAGTCCCTATTTCCAAGTCCCACCGCTTGTTATGTCCTTTTGAGATTAGGTTTTCATTTTTCTAATATTCCTATTATTCCCTATTTCCTAATCAAATATATCTTCCTTATTTTTGA
The DNA here is from genome assembly GCA_024362665.1 of Prunus padus. Classification (NCBI taxonomy): domain Eukaryota; kingdom Viridiplantae; phylum Streptophyta; class Magnoliopsida; order Rosales; family Rosaceae; genus Prunus; species Prunus padus. The sequence continues at coordinate 18,337,768 of JANFAM010000010.1, read as the reverse complement.
GGGATTTTCTTGTGCCTATAAATACAAACCCTTCAACCATAATTCCAGACACCACATACCATCATCTTTTCAACCACAACCATCATCTCTACATCATAAATTCATACACCCACCCAGAGAAATACCAGATAAAGCCAAGAGTTTGCTATTGCCGTGCTTAAGGAGCTTTTGAAGGTGTTGCTGTGAAGATTCTGAAGATCAAGTCCATCGGCCAAATCGGTTTTATGACAACAATTTTCTTGTTTATATTTTCTTTTATCATGAACTAATTTCTCTTGCTAGGGCTACGATGTAGCCTAACCATGAATACTTAATTTTTATAGTTATATTAATTTCTGATTATTATCACATGTTGAGTATTTGTTACTGTTCTTAATGCTTTAAATATATGGCCAATATTTAATTGATGATCCAAACGGAGACCGAGAGGAGATGTTTGGTGTTTGCTTCTTGTAACAAATACCATGACTTGAATGAGTGCCCGAGAGGGACTAACATGACTCATGCAGTTTTCTTGCAGGTTCTCATAGAACTTAATGGGTTCTTGATTTTCTAAATTCATTGCTCGAGAGAGAGTGGGTTGTTAATTAAGAATACTTTTGGTTGAGCCCGAGAGGGGATATCGAAATAAATTAGGAGAAACCGACTGTCAACATGGATAGTAATTAGGATTAATTGGCTATAAGAATTGAGTGGAATTGGTTATGGTGAAATCGGATGCCCTAGTGTCTTATCAACTTGATTTTCCATCATTAATTAAATTGCTATTTTTCATAACTGTTTTAGTTTAATTAAATCAATCAATCTTCCTAATTAATTGTTCAAATAAACTTAAGAATTAATCATAATTGGTAATTAATAGGAAATTACAGTCTTCGTGGGAACGACACTCTACTTACTTCTATATTACTTGTGCGGATTGTGCGCTTGCAATAAAATTCACAACAGATCTCACTGGCTTTGGATTCCTTGGAACTCCGAAGTTAAGCAAGTTGGGGCTAGAGCAATCCCAGGATGGGTGACCCACTGGGAATTTGCTCGTGAGTTCCCAGAAACAAAACCGTAAGGGCGAGGCCCAAAGCGGACAATATCGTGCTAGAGGAGTCGGGTTGTGATAGTTGGGGTCCAAAGTGAGGACACCATGTTTTAAATCATCCTTTAGGCCGCCAATAAAAACATGTTTGAGTTGGTTATCAGACCAGTCCAAGGCACGACTTGAGAGTTTGGTGAACAATGAGATGTATTAACACTACCGGTTTGCTAGATGTGGGAGAGCCGAGATTCAATATTGGCCTAGTCGCTACCCCCAAATCTGTGCAAGAAGTGTTCGACAAACAGGGACCAAGTTGTCCCGGGATAGCGCTGTTTGAACCACCGCATCCAAATGGAGGCATCGGTCCCAAAATTACAGGCAGCCATTATAACCCGTTGGAAATCAGGGACGACATAGTAATCTATATAGCATTCAACCATGGTCTGCCAACCGGTGAAGGTGAAGCAAGGAAGGTCAATTTTTACGGGTTTAACCGGTGAAGTCGTAAGGTCCTGGGGAAATGTCGAGTAAGTGGGAAAATGGAGAAAGGGGGTGGATGAAAAATGCGGGGTTGAGAAGAGGATGGAAGAGAGGGAAGGGAAGAATGAGATGGTGTGGTGTAAGAGGGAAGCGATGGCGAGGTGTACGTAGGAGGGAATGTTGGGGGACGAAAGTGAGAGGAAGAAGGGGTGGAGAAGGGTTGAGTAAGTGGGGGATATATTGGAATAGAGGTGGGTGAGTTAGGTGGTGCGGTAGTGGTGGTTGAGAAAAGAGCACGCGAGAAAGAGACAGAGGATGAGGATGAGATTGTGTGGACGCTAGATGAGTGGTGTGAGGGACATGGCGAAGCTCATCCATGAGTAAGGATTGAAAAGTAACGAACTGGGTGGTAAGGGCAATTTGGAAGGAAAACTTAGTAAAGGTTAGTGAATCAATGGAGTTTTGGATGGTAGTTTGGGTGGCTTCAAAGACGCCATCGAGCTGGGCCTGGAGATGCTGGTGGTGGGCATCGATGGCAGGGGCGTTGATATCGGGATATGAGATCGGAATTTGTGGGGATTTGCCCATAGAGGGCTCTAATACCAGTTGATAGAACTTGGTATATTCCAAGGAATGAAAAGTGCATAAATTGTAAAAGAATTCAATAAAACAGTACGACTGAAAAAGAAATCGCGGCTATCATTCATCATGTCATTACAATTGGCTTCATTATATATTTATAGCTCCCAAAAGAAACCTAAATGATTGGATGATAGGTTGTAACAATCCCCAAACATTCCTAGTGTGACCTGTAACAATCCTGATTATTCTTTAGGAATGAAATAACAAAAAGGTTGGTCCCATAACCTTAGTGGGCCTGCGATAGGGTTTGGGCCAAGAGACTAACAGAGTCTAATGGGCACAGACTCTATCATATTTTTAGATGAGTTTTCTTTAATTGAGAGTAAATACATATTATTCTCTTGACTAATTGTAGTTTTTCATTGATCATAGTTTAGGATAGAATGGGCAAGGGAAAAAAAACCTAGAATTGGTTGGAGGAAAGACCAATTGTAGTATTTTCCTCTCTAGTCCTTTTTTTCCACCAGGCATGCCGAGTTTTGAGCCGATTTCTAATTTATATAATGATTTCCCAGAGCTAAAGATATCTTTTATTGAATTTAGCTATTTTTCTATTAGGTCTCTGGTTTGTTGTGGCTAGCAGAGGGAATGTTGGATGGAAGTCCAACTTAGTTTGTTGTGGCTAGCAAAGGGAAAATCTGAAAGTTAAGATAAGATGTAAAGGGTTACATAGTTCTCTAGAGGGCATTTAACTGTAGATTGGATGTCACTCAGATGGATTTTCTCCCAATACATCCTTCACGTGACTAGGATTGGGATGCAGAGTCTAAGGCCCCATTTGGTTCATGGGAAAGGAGGCTTGGGGATGGGAAATCAATTGATTTCCCATGTTTGGTAAGTCCAGGCATGTGAAATGGTTGGTTGCTTGGCACATGGGAAAGTAGGGGGAAAGTGAAGCACCCCCCTTGGGTTTTGTTTTCCCTCCTCATAGGAAAGTTTGGGAAAATGAGCTAACATTAAATGCACATTTTTCATGACCATTTTGTCTCCATTAACAATTTAGAATTACAATATAGTATTAAATGCATTCTTTTTTTTTTAAATTTAATTTCATATGGGTATAATTGAAAAATTAAAGAAAATTTGTTTTGCATTCCTATGCAAACTAAACATGTGAAAGGCTATGTTACACGGACACGTCAAACACATAGGGCTCGTTTGGTACGTTGGATTGTACTGACTAAATTCTGTGGGATAGTATTAATTTGTTCCGGAGAGTACTGACTGTTTATCCATAATATTATAAGGTGTTTGGTGCTGTTACGGATAAATAGTCTGACTAAGTTATACTGTGTTTGGTGCTGTTCCGTATAACATCAGATCAGACTATTTTTTGGAAAAAATTCTTTGATAATTTAAGTGGAAATTGAAATTGAAATTACACGAAATTTTCTTTGATAATCATGCATTAATTAGATGTTTAGCAATATAAATAATCATGCATTAATTGAGTCATCACATGTTTCACTTTGTATATGAGGACCAGTAATAATTAGTAAGTTCTACTACGGCAGTTCTACTCCTTCAGGATTCCAATCTCCTTGGTTTACATTCTTTGGCTACTTTGTTATCCAGTTGCTGGGAGCTTATGCATCAGATTGATAATTGTGTGGTGAAGCACGTCTATTGAGAGAAGAATATGGTTGTAGACTGCTTGGCTAAGGGGAGTTTCAATTTTGATTTGGGACTTGTTTCCTTTCTTGATATTCCTAATTGTGTAGGGGATTAGCCTAGATGAGGATCTGATGGGAGTTTATAGAACTTGCTTTATTACTGCTGTGTAGTTGTTTTGGGGCTCTTCCACCATCTCAAAAAAAAAAAGATGTGCCTGCATATATATACTTCTATTCAATAACAATCAATTTTGAACAAGGAGAACTTCAATAGTCACCCACAACAAAAGCATCAATCTGAAGTAATTTTCACAAAAATGAAATATATAAAGAAGAGAGAAGAAGCAAGAAGAAGCATATTGGAGAGAGTATGAAAAAGAGAGAAAGTGAGAGATGGATACCTGGAGATGATTGAAGAGAATAACCTGTGGAGAAAATAGTAGAGAAGAACCCTATGGAGAAGAAGATGAAAAGAGCGTCTGATTTTTCTTGGTGTTCTTTTTTCCCTAGCCGTATAATTAAGCGTGTATTATCTAAACTAGGGTGTGTGTGTTGTATTAGTTAGTCATGTAAGGAGAGTATTAAAAGCCCAACCCGTTTAAAATAGTCAAGTAATTAAATAATACAAGTTGACACCAAACATCTGAGATGGACTATTTACTCCTATCCAGAGTCTAATACAGTGTACCAAACGAGCCCATAGTGTCGGAGTGTCGGACACTAAGATATGCGGACACGTGACGGACAAGGGACAGACACGCCGGGGACACGGCTCGGACACGATCAACGGTGAGGACACGGCGCGAACTCAGTTAAGATACATCGAGGACCCGGTCAACCCGAGGTCAAGACACGGCATGGATTTTTTTTACAATTTTAAAAATAAAAACTCTATAAGCTACGACTGATGTAGTGGTGGCGGTGGTGCTGCTCCTTCTGCGCTGGGATTCATACCCGGTGGGGTGCTCTATGTTGTTGCCCACTCTGCTACTACTGCTCATGAGAGTGAAGAAGAAGAAGAGTGACTATGTGGACTAGGGAGAGATTGAGACAGGGGAGAGGAAGAAGGAGAAGAAGAGAGAGATAGCCATGGAAAAAAAACAAAATAAGGAGATATGGGAGATGACGCAAAAGAGGGAAAAGAGGAAAAATTTTTAGAGACTGACAGAGGAAGGAGGAAAAAAAAAGAGAGAGGGAGAGAAGAAGGAAAAAAGAAATAATAAAAAAAGAGGGATAGATGGAAAGTGACGGAAGGAAGAAGGTGGGAAAAAAATTAACAAAAATGAAGACGTTGGGAGAGATGAGATATGAGGAAGAAAAAGAATAAAAAATACAAAAGAAAGAAAAAAAAGGCGTTGGTGAAGGTGAAAAGAATGGAGAGGTGGGGTTAGGTCTGATTGGACATTTTTTTGTTTTAGATAATTTTAGGTTATTTTTTTATGATTTAAAATATTATATTATGTTTTTACAACCATACCCCTTTTTGGAAGGGATGAAAAGTATAAGAAAACGGGTGAAACTGTTATATTAATGGCAGTTTCATTTCTTAAAATTGCTCATAAAAAATATTTTATTGAAAACAATTGTATTTAAAGTATTGATTATGATTTTTTTTTTTAATATATATAAATTTCTTATTATTTTAATTGTCGTGTCCGTGTCCTTATTTTTTGAGATTTTTTGTGTCGCCATGTAGCGTTTCCGTATCCCCGTACCCGTGTCCATTGAACATAGGTGAAAGGAAATAAAGTGGTATTTCATGGTTACTTTCCCAACATTACCAAACATGGGAAAGACATGGGAAATTATATTCCATAAAATATTTTCCGAGAACCAAACGGGGCCTAAAAGCACTTCCACCCATTTGCCATGGCAAAGGGCAAGGGGAGGTAAGGGCTATTACTATTCACATGAATAGTGACAGCCCTTACAAAAGGCTTGTTGTGTTTCCGCCCATTGCCATGACAAAGGGCAAATACAAATACTATTCACTTTTATTTTTTTTTATTTTTTTACTTAAACGATTAATTTGGATAAGATTTTCGGTTGCCACGTGTCAATAATTATTATAAAATTCACATCTCATATTTCGAATAAATTTTTTGGATAAGATTTTTTGTTGCCACATTTATTATAAAATTCACATCTCAAATTTCATAATTTAACCAATTAAATAAAAGACAAAGCAATACAACTAATTAAATAAAAGACAAGCAATACAACCTAATGGTTTTCATTATTTAACCAATCGATGTTGCTAGGTCCATCGTCACGGAAAAGCCTTCTTCTCATAACATCCCTTCATTCTAGCTTCCAAAATGACTTTGTTTTAGGGGACATATGGCTCGTATCCGTGGCCATGGTTTCCCGATCCTTCTTCTCCATGTCTTGTTTGTGTGCATACTCCCTTTCTCTTTCAAATGCTTCATCTCTTGCCTTCTCATCCGCATCTCTTTTCATGTCTCTCTCAATTCTCATTCTGCCGTTAAGAGCAATTTGCTCCAAAAATTTTGCACAATCATTGGTGGAATTACTCCCTCTCTTGGCCTTTGCCGCCTTTCTCCCAATAGGCCTCTGCTCCCTTTATATTGGTGAGTCTTGATCAAGGTTTAAAATATCGATGGTATCGAAAATATCGGTAGTTCAAAAATACGGAAATTTCGATGGAAATATCAGAATATTATCAATACAAATTGAATAAAAACCACGGAAATTGTAAGAAAAACTTGAAAATTTTTATTGAAACTTTGGAGGAAGTTTATTTAGTCAATTATCTATTAGTTTATCACACAAAAATTGGAAGGAAATGCATTGCATGATGGGTTTAATTGATTTAAGTTGATTATATAGCGAGCTAACAAACACTATGAGTGTAGAAAATATGTAGTAATTAATCAAAGAAGATTAAACACACCATAATAATTTATATATAATGATTTACAACAATATTTTACACTTTATACATTGCATAGGTAAGATACATGAGTGACTTAGTACCACATAAAGTTCCCCTTTGTGTATTATCACAAAAACATAAGCAACATGGTGGTTACAGCGTTAGAGGAGTGAAATGGCTGGGGTTTGAGTCCCCTTTTGCATGTGTGCTTTGTGCTTTTTTTTTTCCTTTTTTCCATTACATTGATATTTTCGATATTATAGCGATATTTTTACAAAATATTGATGAAGTGTGAGCAAAATTATTATCGACATCGATATTTTCCAATATTATCGATATATATACGATGTGTATGGATACATTCCGAAATATATGTGACCAAAAACTATAATATCCTCGATATTTCGTCAATATTATCGATATTTTAGACTATGGTCTTGATTCATCGGGGACTCCAAAGGCGAATCCGATGCCGTTGAATCATGAAATGACGTTTCATTCAACACAATGGTCGACCTAGAGGTGTCAAACAGACAGCCGCCCAAGACGGCAAGAGCTCAGCCCGTTTAAATGAGGCATGGCACGAGCACGAATATTAGTGGGCTGTGCTCGTCCACGACACGAAACTTGAACCAGGCCGGGATCAAAAAATGAGATCCAATGGTCCGGCCGGCCCGTGGCTTTGACATGGGCCGAGATTGGCTCGAGACCGCTTCAAGCACGGCCCGAGCCCGACCCACTTAACTTTTTTTCTCAAAAGGCAAAATGTAGTAATTTGACATCTAAAGCCATTGTCTATATGTTTTTTTAATCATAAAAATATATTTGATGTCCTTCATTTTGGAGAAATTACTTGGGTCCTTACATATCACCTACAAATTAATTAAATAACTTTGGACTTGAAAGAGACAAAGTCAAAATTAGATTATAGAGTTTATATCTAATAAGTACATATGACATATATGCTTCTCTTATAATCAAAGCAAGACGTTTGTTCACATATAAAATAATAAGTTGTTCATAGCTGAAAAGTTGAAATGGACTTTGTGGAGTTGGACACTTTTTTCCCTCCACCCTTTCATATTGTTTGGATGTATAATTGATTAATGTTTTCAAATAGTTCATCATTTCTCTACAGGGTGTTGTTGCGCCGGATAAGACTAGACTTGTTTAGATAAAATTTTAACCCATATTTGTCTTACCTAATTCTAGTTTTCAATGGGGATTGTTAATACTGGCCTTACTAAAAATACCTCCTTTGGTGTTTTTATTGAAGTCCGTGAGGGAAGGGGGGACAAATAAGCACGTGCGTCGCCGCCTACTTCTCGAAAGCAATGTCAACGCACCTCGTCAGCTCCAACCTTGGAATCTACTCGTCCCTCCCGACCTCCCCGGTCCCAATCTCCAACACCCAGAAAATGGTCACATTCGTCCAAGTCTTCAACGACATCGTCAAATTCTCTCACTTCATCGAAAAATATTATATCGCTTAAAAATTAAAAAATAATAATCCTAATCCAAGCATATACCAAACACATGACAAATCTTATCCAGCTTACACCAAGCCACGCTAATCCAGAACAATTCCTAAACATAATCCATTCCATTACAATCCTTCGTTACAAAGGAAGCCCTATAGTTGATCCCATATGGGCTATTTCAAGGGAACTGATGTCCTGCTCGTGTCACAAACCAACACAATCAAACCCAAAACCAGCCCAAAGTCCATAGATCCAACCCCTTTGAATATAGAGGGCCCAATCATCCAAGTGAGGAGCATACTTGAAAAAAAATGCTCACGCAGAAGGATATGCTCTCTCTCTCCCTCAACCAAACATTTTCTTGTTTTAAATTCTGATTGGTTTTGGCCGAGATTTGTGGGAGGGGAGAGTTGAAAAACAGACATGGGAATAAAAACAGGTAAACCAAATTGACGCCCCTCTCATATAATATGTTAAATATTATATAGTAAAAAGTATTAAACAAAACTTTTTTTTGGTCAATTTAAACAAAACATTATAACCATGCAAGAAAATGAGAGGGACCCAATTGCAGAGAAAGGGACAACTTCAGCCTCAAATCTTCCACCAAATGCCAAATCTCAACCGTCAAAAAACCCACACGGTCCCCTCATTGTGTTGATCGACCCAACAATTATCTCCTCGGTCTTCTCTTCTGGGTGAGGGAACATAAATCAAAAGAACGAGAAAAATGCTGAAATAAACACAACCCAACAACTAGAATAAACTCTCTCTCTCTCTCTCTCTCTCTCTCTCTCTCTCTCTCTATTGTAAGGAATCAGAAACCAAGTTAAGGTGGGGGAATTGAAGCTCTTTCTCTTTCTTCTTCTTGTTGTTAATTTCTGTTCCATGGAAGGCCAGATTAGAGATGGGAAGAAGGCTGATGGAGCTTTGGAAGGATTTGCTCCTCCCTCTTCCACAAGGATTGATTGGAAACCCAGAAAGAGATCAGGTACTAAGTATAATATATAGCTCCTCTGTTTCTCTTTCACTCTCTCTCTCTCTCTCTCTCTCTCTCTCTCTCTCTCTCTCTCTCTCTCTCTCTCTCTCTCTAAATTTCTCCAAATTGAGAGTTCACCAATTCATTTGAATAATTTGAGATTGGTTTTTAGTGATGTTTGCATGATTTAAGACATACCCACCAACCCAATCATGTACAACTTAATAGCTATCATAATTCCTATGGATGTTCTTGAGGCTTATTGCATGGTTTCCCAAAATTTTATTTTTTAAAAATCGCTTTTATTTAGACACTTTTATTTAACATTCTGAAACTAAATTCCATCTCCCCCTCATTTGATCATATTATCATTTCTAAACAATTTTTAGTTGCCACTAAAACTTCTATTATAATTAAAGGAATTAAAAAAATAAGAGAGAGAGAGAGAGACGTAAAAATAAGCTGACTTTGGTCATACGTTACTTTGCTGGGGTTGGTTCGCTTAAATTGCTTTCTCTCTCATAATTATATGTATTTAATTATATTTCCTCTTTCTTGCTTCTTTTTCTTTTCATTTTTGGCCTATAATCTTCAGACGGTGACAATTTCTTTTGTTGTTTTCACGCTTTACTCTTGGGCTTTGGTTTTTTTCTTTTCTTTTCTTTTAAAAGTCTTGACTTTGAATACACAGCACAGCATATCTAATTTTTTATTTACCCAAAGGTGACCATACTTTTTATTTCATAGAAAAATGCGACCATACTTTTCTCTGGTCTTGTTGTATGGACAAATTTTAATGCTACATGTGGTATGGGCTCTATGTCTCATCCAAATTTAATTGAAAATTTCTAATCTAAACCTTATTATTCCTGATCCTATGGCATTTCATTTCTTGGTTTTCATCTTCTTTTTTTTTGGTCAGTTCTAATAATTTTTTCGGCAAGCATCTTCGAATTATTATACTTGACAAAAAAAAACATAATCTGATTGCATTAAGTATTGCCATTATTGCAAAGGACTCACTAGTATAGTGGTTTGTAGTATTTACTCACCGCAAAGGCCAGTGTGTTTGAGTCCCAAAGATTCGTGTAGTCTGTGTGAGTTTAGTATTCTATCGCCATTTTCAATAGGAAAGTTCCTAAAAAAAAAAGTATTGCCATTATTGTGCTAAGTTTTGTTTTTGGGTACTGCTCATAATTTGCCACTAGGTTTCAAGTTCCCAATTCTTTGGAAACGAAAATGAAAATCTTCAGAAGTTTTTCTGTTAATATTTGTTCATGATGTGACGCTTTACCAACCTTGCTCATTATTATAATAATAAACTTTTTTTGTTGTCTTCTTTTCTTGTTTTTCCTGTTTTTCTTTTTCAAGTGTGTTGTTGGTTGGGATGCATTATTGCACTTGAAGTGTGATTTCCTCCTGTGGATGGGGAAGAGGAAAAACCCTTTCTCCTGTTCCTGTTCCCTGTTTTACGCAACCTTTTTTACTTGTAAGGTTCTATTGGATTTTTTTTTTTATCTGCTACATTATATCCTCCCCCTGTCGATCAAATCATCCATTTCAGTTTCCAATTTGAAGTCTTTGCAACACAGATTTTGTATTAGCTTCTAGGTTCATCTTTGATTTAGTTGTTAATTAATCGCCTTTTGGCCGAGCACCTTATTTATTTTAAGAAGGATGGAAGGAAGTCCAGTCCCAGCATTTGTAAGTTGACTGCACAACGGTAAAGACAATCCCAATTTAATTGAAATAGTCCAGTTTAGGTCGAGCCACCAAACGAGGCCAAATTAGCTTTGAGGGTTTTTCTTTTATTAAGAATATGCCAAGTGCCGGATTTCATCTGTCTCTTTAACTGCATTTCTTCCATCATCATTTTACTGAACTGAAGGACATGGCTGCTATTATGCATGGTATGCATGTATTCTATACTTCCTCAATTTTGTGGAGTGAAATGGCTGGTGCTATTGTACTCCACATATCAGTCAGTGCCTTCTCATCCTACATATCCATTGTGGTTTGAACTTTTGGTGCCTCCTTATTGTACAAATCTGCTGCATCTATCTCTAAATTCAATAGCACTAGAAAGTGAACTTGTTTCCCACAGCTAGCGGGAGGAATGTAGACAAGATAACAGAAGATACTGCTAATAATACTCCCGACAAACAGGAAGAGCCCGTCAATGAGGAGGAGATGCAGGACTTGGCTCCAGGTCCTGAGCTTTCTGAACGTCGAAAGGCTCTTTTTGAACCCTTAGAACCTATAACAAATATCAATGGGAAGCGACCGTCGGCTGAATCCTTACTTCCTCCGCCAGACTTTGATGCCACAACCTATCCTAAGGGGTGGCTGATTGGAAAAAAGCGAAAGCTAGTCAATGTTGACGTGGTTGAGAGTATGCGGAGGATCGCTGTGCAGGAAATGAACAGAAAGGTGTCAACCTTTTTCTCCTCTATTAGAAAAAAAAAAATGAATGGTTGCAATAAATTAAGCTTCTATTTTGGTCATCTCTTCAGGATAGGGAAATTGATGGGCTAAATGAGCAATTGGAAGAGGATGCAAGGTGCCTAGAACACTTGCAACTTCAGCTCCTGCAAGAGCGAAGCAAACGGTCGGAGGTGGAGAGAGAAAATGCAATGCTGCAAGACCAGGTCACCATGCTAATGAACATGCTGGGAGAAGATGACCCCGTGGATGATGAAGGCCCCGACGCACCATAATTGTTTCTTTATTTGGTTTTTTTAATTCTTTTTGTGCATTTGGTTGGAGAGAGTAGAAGTAATAAGAGATGCTCATATATAATATGCAGTGCCAATGCCTTGCACATGCTTATTATAAAATTGTGAGTCTTGCAAAAGTCATATACCAAAGTAAATATTGAAACTATATTTATCTTGGATAGTTTAGTCTTTACTGTCAAAGAATCAAAGACATTTCATTTTATAAACGGTTTGAAGTATTTTGGTTTGCAGTCTCAAGAAGCAGCATGGCAAGCTGGTTTATAATATCAAATCAACCTATGAGCACAACAGCGTACACAACTGGTATCGCCCAAGGGGTTGATTTATTTTCCCAAATATTCACAGACGACAAGACTAAAAGAGTGTTCACAAAACTCACATGGCTATAAAAGAACACTTGATCATTATACACAAGGGTTGAACAAAACGCAGAGAGACTGAGGCAGTTTGCAAGAACCAGGTCTACGTTATCAACGTATTAGGATTCTTCATCAACATGCATTTCTGAATCCCTAAGCTCTACACGTTTTAGGAACAACCTGCAACTGTTGTATATTCACAGATGTGAGAGCCGACGTAGATTTCTATGTTTTTGTACAAGACTACGCGAGGGCCGTAGATGACTACTCTCTAGCTTGATTAAATATCATAAACTTATGACCAGTTAAAAAGAAACTGAGGAAGAGATGCTATCCTAGGAATATTTAGAAGAAGCTCCCCAAATGAGTCCCTTCTTGGCATTGTCAGTTCCTGCTTATTGTCATCATCATTCGGAACAGCACTGGACTTACCTTCATTGGACTCGTCCTTAGGTGCAGGAAAACCATCTGAAACCTTACTCTCATAAGCTGATGCAGAAGCGGAGTTAGTTTCAGCTGTTTTCCCATCATCATTTACATCAAAGCAGTCATCAGTTTTGGCTCCCAAGTTTAGTGTTTTAGAAGGATCCTTCTGCAAAAGGCAATAAAGGGAATTGACCCTTGACATGACGTATTGCTCATCAGAGGGTAAGGTGAGTTGCGAGTCATTGAACAAGTATTGAGTAATCTCCTCCAAAATATCTCTACTAGGTTGCTCATTGCCAGATATCTTTCCAGAAATGCATTGTCCAATGTGGCTTACGAAATCGCTCATTGACATCGACATGGGAAGTCCAGGAACTTTCATTTGATTAACATTGCTGGGCGTCTTTGAGGTTTCAGCTCCAAAGCTCCCAATTTTATCAATTGCAGGGGTGTCCATCACTACAAATAGAAGACAATTTAGACCCACAACAAATGTGATGCAGTGCCCAAAAAGAAAAAACAATCATGTCATGAAAGACAGCTATTTTTGATATGACGGTTACTCACATGATTCCTCTAAAAAATAAGTGTAAAGGGGAGTTCTATTCACACCCCACCAAATGCTGACTAGACGCGGTCGGCATGATGGGAGAATGTTTGCAAGTATTATGTCCAGTATGATTTAGATTTGAGTCAGTTAAATAATGCTTTTCATTTTATGATCTCAAGTGCTAGTTTTAAGTCCTGATCCATCCTTAACCTTAGCACCAGAGGACTGCTGTAGATGAGGCTTATCAAACCAAAGGGACACTGATAAATGGACTTCATTCAAAAATAATTTTCAGTTTCTGACTAATTGTTTCAAATTTGACCCACAAAATAATTTCTAGTGTAAGAAATCAGTAAGTGATTCTACAACTGTTCAAGTTATTTACACAATGACTATTGACTGCTTCTGACTCAATATTTTGACAAAACAATGAAAACAAGAAAACAGAACCAAATTACATGGGAATGAAATCTTGAGCCCAAAAATATAAGATGAAAATCACAAGTCATGGGAGATTGGTACATGTGATTAATTGTGGATGAACAGTCCATTCAACAAGGGGATTCTGAAATTGCGGAGATGTGCAAATTTTTTTAGCATAGAAATTTAGCAACTTCCTAATAATATAAGATGAAGGCTTCAATTGTTATATCAACGAGCTTTGACAATAAAGAAAGATGATGCATGGTTAACTATTTATGACCATATCTACCACAGTAACTTGTTTTATCGTTTGCAGATTTACCTGAGCTAGGAGAAGAAATTTCCTGGGAATAATTTTCCGGACCTCTACCAATAAAATCTTGTTCATCTTTACACGGTGGCGAATGAGTTCCAGAAGGTGATGCTGAATCCTGCAAACCAAATATAGCAGGCCCCTCCTCATTTTTTGGACCAAACCGATGTCCATATTGATCAGGGTCACCTGATACTGTAACTCTAGCATCGAAAAATGGAGATTCTAACACAATTTCTGGCTGTTGGCTTAAGAAGTTGAGACGAGGATCACATTGAATAAGCTTTTCGAAATGCTTGCCAAAAAGCAAGCCCTGTGGGCACTGCAGAAAATGGCGCCTAAAACAACACAAAGGGCAAAATCAAATTACAAATTTGGAACACAGACAATACCAATTAGAAACATTATGCATAATAAGTTACAAACTACCAGATCAACCTTGTAAAACTTCAAGTCTTACAAAAGCATTTATACAGATTGCTTGAACCATAATTTCTAAAACTAATCTGTTTTTTTTGTGGCATATGATGTGCATCTTTGTGTGTTCCTTATATTCCAATCATTTTAAAGCCCCAGAAAATTCAACAGATATATGTTTCGATATCTTCTATAAAGGTAATATAGTATATTTTCTAACAGTTTATTGCTAACGACGAGAAACCTCTTACAACTTGAGCAAGTAAAAAAAAATCCCCGACTTTAGCTTGTGCCAGTTATTAAGCACATATGCATGTGTTCCAAATTTTACAAGTGGGGGAGACAGGCAGGCAAACCAGTGGAATTGCTAAGATGGTGCTGTTCTAAAATATATGGTAAAGGGGAAAATGATATCTAGCATGTTGCACTATGGCAAGATATGAATGAGGAGATTATTTGTGTGATAAATTGTTTTGTACTTTAAATGAATTTTGACCTCATCATTCTAGTTGGCCAACCAAAGATCTTACCTTGCTTATAAGCTTCTCAAATTCTTTTAACAGTTATCATAACTATAGTAACTACCCCACACCACTGATGTTTTTTAGAAACTGGAAACATTGCGACAAAGATTCATGCTTAAAGCCATTTATAAATTTCAGTAACTCTATGAATGACTACAAGGTTAGATATTTAACCTGTTTAAAGTGGCCTGCCCAGCAGTAAAATCTGATGTTGCCTGCCACAAGGTATGTTTTCTAGGTTGTGGATTGGTCTCTCTAAAGAAAAGAGGCGGTCTAGCAAGCTGCACCAGAAAATAATATTAATCTACCGTAAGAAACCATAGCATTAGACCCAAAAAAAAAGCGTAGCATATAATGATTTTGAAATACTGTAATTCCTTTATAGAAAAACAACTACACAAAAATATGTAAACAAAATATTACCACAACATTCAAAGTCCCTGGTCCATCATCTGGGTAATTTGCCTTGAGAGCCACAACATCTGACCACTGAATTTCCATCTTGTTCTTTAGACTACCATCAAGGACTTCCCACACAAGTTTATGCTTTGCAAAATAACACTTTGCCACTAGATCTCCTTCATATCTTGACTTATACTGCAACCCCAAAATCAATAAAAGTTCAAATCAACATCAAAGCATATAGCATCAAATAAAATTGAATACAAAAAAACTGTCCAGTTTGGAAAACAAGAGTCCATAGAAAATTGTGGGTTATACCTCCCAAGTCCCAATGCTTAGAAGGGAAGCCGGGAAATTCATAGCCTTGAGCTTATCCGAAGCACCGGAAGCGGTAGTTCCCTTGTGACCTCTCTTGCCTAGAGTAGCCAATTTAACAGAGTTTTCTTCAGATAGCTTCATTTGGATCAAATCCAAAAAAGATGGACTTTTTTTTAGATGCAAACCGAGCGGGCTCGGTTCATCCAGGGGATGGTACAGCGAAGGAGGAACTTCAAATTTGCCAGCCCCCAAACCCAACTGCTAAGACCACGCAAACATTATGAGCAGAATTAGCTACAAAACATGAAAAATATATCTTCTTTCTGAAAACGACTGCCCAATCTGTTTGGTTGCTAAGAAAGTGCAGGAAATGCACATAATTCAATTCATGCTAATGGGTATCACAAATTATTGACGAAATCAAACTATCATAAACCATAAACAGATTATCAATTGAAAAACCACACAACATGAAATCAAAAACTAAAAAGAGATGAACATAAACCTGTGGAACCGAGTCGAGTTTGAGCCGCTTGTGAATTGGACCGAGTTGGGTGTCGAACGACTCATCGGCATCCAACTTCACCGCAACCTTTCTCGGACTCATTAGCTGAACCATCGGCTCTAGCTTCCAACCCAATCGACAAATTTGCAGAGCGAGTCAAACAATACGAACCAAAAAAACGTCACCGACTGAACTCAGCGATTTTCGCAGCCTGAAATGTTTCCAAAAATTTGCGTCAACGAAACAAACCCGTTCGGCCGTCTTTCCTTTCCTTTTAACGAAGAGAAGAAAGGAGACTGTGGAAGTCCGTCACGTGCGTTTCACGTGACTTCAAGAATCGCAACGTGCACGAACAGAAGTAAATTAGACCGGAAGTTACGTAAATACCCTTAATATCGGGCGGTGACTGTACACTGGGAGGCGCCGACGGCGACGGATGGCGTCAGCTGATTTGGCGGTTTTTGGTCTGGGAACGAGGTCACGTGCGCGCAGGTGCGCGGGTTTGGATAAAATAGTGGGGCCCGCGTCGCGAAGTTACTCAATTAGGCGCGCGGTTGTGCCTGGTGATTGGCTGGGTGGTGATGAGTGAGTCGAATGTTTTGACAGGTAAGAATTTGAGTCGAGGTGAGTCTGCCGACGTGTCCTTGTGGATAAGCTTCAACACTTGTTTGTCAAGTCAAACTTTCCTTCGCCTTTTTATTTTTTTTGTTTGTTTTTCTTTTTCGGCAAATAGATAATATAATAAATGGGATATTGACTTACTTTAAACGACAAGAAGATATTTTATTTTTTAAAGGAAATAATTAGACGTTAAAAAATCGTGTTTGTTGTGGGCTGCCCCAAACTGAATATGCGAAAATGCGAAAATGCTAATGGGTATGCTATGTGGAAGCTAAAGATCCCGCCGAAAGTTAAAGTGTTTATGTGGTTGCTGGCCCAAAATAAAATCCTCACAAACGTTCAGAGAACTAGAAGGAAACTGACAAATATTACTGCTTCCCCAATCTGTCATTACCACCTTGAATCCCTCCAACATTTATTCATCCTTTGTCCTAGAGCTCAGGCAATCTGGAATTCCTTTTCCCTGCCTGATGATATCAGGAACTCCTTTTATGCTGACTTCAATTCATGGCTCAAAATCAACCTGAAGGCAAATTACTGCAACTCCAACAATTTGAGGTGGTGCAATATTTTTGCTACTGTTTGCTGGTTCATTTGGAAGTGAATATGCTCCACAGTGTTTGACTCTTCTTTCCGCTACCCTGAGGTGCCTAAAGAGAGGATTCTTGGTTTTCTTGGGGATTGGAATACTGCTAATAAGATTGTCTCGAACATCAGTCCCATGAATCAAATTTGGTTGGCTTGGAAGCCTCCTCCTGGTTCTTCCATGAAGTTGAATATTGATGGCTCTAGGATTTGGTCTAGTGGCCGAATTGCTGCTGGTGGTCTAATCCGTAACTCCACCGGTGATTGGCTTGCTGGGTTCTCTGCTAATATTGGGCATGGTGAAGTCTTGATAGCTGAGTTGTGGGCTCTATATCATGGTCTGCAAATTGCTAAGGGAATGCAGGTGGAGAAGCTAAAAGTTGAAACTGACTCTGCGCTTATTTTACATATGATGAATATCGTAGTTGGGAACCAAACCATACTCTTCTTGTTATGTTAACCAAGTGTAAATCTTTATGGAAGAGCTCTTGGGAATGCAGCATTAATCATGTTTACAGAGAAGCAAACTTTGCTGCTGACCACTTGGCTAAAATGGGGCATGAATTGAATCTGGGCGTCCAGCTGTTGGAGACGCCTCCTGGGGGAATTTTTAGTATTCTTGAGGCTGACCGATGTGGCTTCATGAGAGCCAGATTACTTTCTGTTTAGTTGTTTCCTGGGCCTTTGCCCCCCAGTTTGACCAAAAAAAAAATCGTGTTTCATGTTTTGCAAGAAGTGCCCCCAAAATTTATTTTATAAGAAGTGCCCCAAAATTTATTTTATAGAACTGAAACTTAATTGTTACTTTGGGACTCCCGTCCAAATTTTGTTTCATTTCACTTCATATATTTTAACACCTACTCCAAATGTTAAATTTGAATTCGATAACTTAAGTGGCAATTTGATATTTTGTAGAAATTTTCAAATCTATCTAAAATGTCAAATACTATATTATTTATTATGTTATATTTTTGAAAGAAAATGACGTCCATATGATGAATAAAGCTTTAATGGATAGTAAATTATGGTGTGGTCTAATGCAAAAAAATATTCAAAGAGCATTTGACATTAAGTTTTATGGGATGCCAATGTGGACATCAAGCTTCATGCATGCCTCTAAATCTGTACAGGACTTGACTACTCGGTTTGAATAATTTTCAGTGGTGCTAAACGAACTCTAAAATTAACTGAGTACATCTTATGATCTAAGTACATCCTAATATTTTAATCAAAATATAAAATTAACTAAGTACACCCTATTTAACTACCAAAAATACCCCTTGTAACATCCCGAACTACCTGATTTTCAGTTGAAAATCCGGCCATTTCACCGGTTTCTAGCTTCGATCCAAGTTAGTTTTGACATCCCTTCATGTTGTTCTTGAGTTTTTAAGGTTTAATTTCAATCAATTTGGAGTTTTTGTAAAATTTCTAGAACATAGGGTTTGAATTCAGGTTTTCCTAAATTTCGGGCGGTTTTTTGTGGTTCTTGGGGTCGGGTCTAGGATAAAAATCACTCCACTCTTCACGCTGATCACGTAGGTATAGGTTTCGTTCGTTAATTCGAGAATTTTCCGTCGTCGGAAAATTCTCTCAAGACACCCAAGATGCCAGCGCGTGTGGCGGCGTGTGGGCCCACTTGTGGCGGCCCAAATTCATTTTTAAATTACCCCTACGTCGTCCCGAGCGCGACGGTGTGCTTGGATTTGAAATTGGATATCGTATAACAGTTGGTCGGATATTACGCCTAATAGGTGATATCCAGGTTTGATATGTTTGGACCATTTGATCGGTTCCAATTTCAAATATGTTGGTCCTTGAACCTCTAGGATTGTGTAGGAACTCACGGATCGAGGATCGGAACCCGGATGCTCCAAGTATGAGTTAACAAAACCGTCCGATCGAGCGATCGAGAGAAATCTGACCGCTCGATCGTGACCAAACTTGCGGGACGTGTTTAGTAAGCTTTAGTGGACCTACATGAACTTTTGGATCAGAAATTAGAGGTCGTGGGGTGTCACGACCCAACTCCCTAACACGATATTGTCCGCTTTGGGCCTCCGCCTCACGGTTTTGTCATCGGGAACTCACGAGCAATATCTTCCCAGGAGTCACCCATCCCAGGATTGCTCTAAGCCACAACTCGCTTAACTTCGTAGTTCCCACAACTCCGGCGGTGAGCTCCCAAAAGGCCTCGTGTTAGTTGAGACGTGCCCACACATATAAGGCACATCACCCTTCCCTCCCGAGCGATGTGGGATTGCTCACCGTTCTCTGCTTCAAGCCCAAGACAAGGGTCTTACGGGGCCCCGCTGGCCCCGTTGACCAAAATGGGAAGTTTGACCTCTTGGTTGACCGTGAGTCTTCTGAGGTCGTTTCATCTTTTGGAAAGTATGATAATGGCCCTAGGACTTGTGAAATGTTTGTGTATTGTGTTTTAATACTGAGACTACTTTATTGTGTATTTGTGATTATTAATTGTTATATTAATACTTTGAGTCTTTATTGCTTTATTAATGGTTGGTGTATGTTTAGTGACGGTTAATTATGTGAGGTTGATCATTTATTGTTAAGGAGATGTTGATTATATGTTGATTTATATATATATATATATATATATATATGTGTGTGTGTGTGTTAAATGATTTGTAATTGAATGGGTCAGATTATAATGTTGTCTTCGAAACAGTTAATCATTGATGATAACGCCCCACGAGTCTTGGGGTCACCCGAACTGTGCGGTGCGATGATTGCTTTTTGGGCTGACTTTTGTCCCCCGATTCTGCTAGGGGAATTGACAGTTTATAATTGGAATTGACAATTTACAATTGGAATTGATGGACTATTTGCATTCTCATGTTGAGTATATCTCCCTGAGTCTTGCTAAGTGGAATTAATATATTAGTATAGTCAACAGGATATTCTGCGCCACCCTGCTTAATTTTTCTTTACAGGGTTGCCCAGGATCACTAACCACTTGCCCGATTTATCTACACAAGTAGTTAGCCAATTTTTCCCCCTCCTTGGTTGCCTTCGGATCTATATATGTATACCCCTTGATGGGTGATAGCAAGATGTGCCTATGCGGACGGTTACAGGTATGACTTTTAGGTATAAGGGTTGGTTTTATACGTATTTCAATGGGTGATGGTAATTTATTCATAGTTTTGACATAAGAAAATGAGTAAGAGTATGAATTCATGTATAGTATGGTTTGAACTTAGTTTTTCTTAAGGAAGAACTACGTGTGGCTTGATCCCTCAATAAGGGTAAGTAGGCAACTTAGGTTAACTTGGGTGCAACCACATAATAACTATTGAGCTATGCTTTGTAAAGGGTTTGGTTTGAAATCCGTTTGTTAGTTTAGCCAAGTTTGATTACTGCTTAATTCTCATTTATAACAAGATGAATGTGAATATTTGATTATGTTGCACGGGCCTAAGGACCCCTTTTAACCACTATTGAATTACGTACGGATGGAATTCTTGCTTGCTGAACGATTGGGGATATTAAAATTGTGATTTTAAAGGTGAAATAAATGGGAAATGTTCATTTTTCAGGGAGACTCTGCCGGTTTTCGGCAGAAGTCACAAACCCTAAAGTGGTTTTAAGTTGAAATTAGGAAAAGGGTCTTTTTTTGTTATCCGTGCCGGCACCCGACAGATGTCAGACACGCATAGGATTCAACACAGATTTCAAAGTGGAATTTGGGTCGAGTCATGTCACCCTTCATACACCATAATACACTCTATCACACAAAACATAAACATCAATGGGAGCATTTGCCTTGACATCTTGAAGGTGCAGTGGAGTCCTGCTCTAACTATTTCCAAGGTTTGTTCTAATAGCCATGAAAGCTCTAATATAGAAAAATTGAAAAGTCTATATTTTAGAAGTTAGAGGAGTGACAATTGTGATGTTATCATTCTGGAAAAGTGGGTTGTGACATAGAACTGCACACAGAGCCCGTTGATTTTAAATGACTCTAAGAGCCATATTCCTTGCAAATCAATTCCCTCACAAATGTAGTCAGCTTTGATATAACTTCTTTTAGGGTGTTCAAAAGAAACAATTCTCACTCGAACTGGTCGGTTTATATTGTTAAGTTATTATAGTGTTTGTTTTCTTTATCATATTTTGCTTTCCATCTATTCACTGTTGACATATCCTAATCCTGATGATCCGTTGATGCCGTAGATTGCCCACATGTATAAGACAGACAAGAATAAATATGAGATGACAGCAAGGAGCTGGACCCAGAAATATGCCATGGGCTAAAATGAGGTGTGGTATGTGTGATATGAAGGCCCTTTTATCTTCATTCCCGTAGTTTTAGTTGTGTATGAGGGATGTCTCGTGAATCCTAAAATGGAGAACGAAAAGCAAATATCATTCCTTACCACGGTTGTAGAGGAGAGGAGATGACTTATGAAAGCGATTTTGAAGAAGCCCTCGCTGTGCAGATACCAAGGAATATGAAAACTTTTCTACATTTGATTAGGGTTGAATATGATGATTAAGTGTACTTATTAAAATTATATTTGTTTCCCAATTTTATATATCCTCTTTAGCCATTTTATATCAGGGTAAATTAGTAATTCAATAAATACTTTTGTAGTAGGGTGTACTCGATTAATTTTAGTGTAACACCCCGTCCCTAAATTAGTATTTAATCATTAAATTATTCAAGTGAAAGACATCTTTACCCCCGAGAGTGTAATAAATTAAATAATTAAGTTGAGTTGTTAAAATAAAAGAAAATAATTTGAAAATTAATATAATAAATCAAGGAGAATTTGGAATTTTAAATAATAATTAATATTTAAAGGGGCAAAAATGTTATTTTAAGTTTGGGAAGGAAATTGGGGAAGTGAACCACACTGTTACGTTGGGCTCGTTGATAGTCCGTGGGTATATTGTGGGCTCAAATCGGAGTAATAACGAATAAGTTACGATCAAAAGAAGTTATGTGGCATAACCGTAAATATTTCGAATTTTAGTTTTAAAACCTAGATTTTTTTTCTCCTTCGGCGGCTTGGGACTGCGATTTCTCTCCACTCCGACCTCCGTTTAAGGCAAGGCCGGTCCCAAACGAACTACCACACTTCCCTCTTGCAGCCCCCTTCCATTGCCGCCTCGATCCACTGTCGTGGTTGTCGGAAAATCGAGATGAACAGGCGCCTGCTTAGTTTTTCAACCAATTATTGGGGAGTTCTTTCTCCCTCCTCCGATCACCAATCGAGACGAGTAAGGTATGATTTTCGACCTATTTTTCATGATCTAGCTGATGGTTGGGTAGGTTTTGATCGAATTGCGGTGTAGGTAGATCAAATCTCGAGTTAAAGTTTCAGCCGATTTTGAGGTTAGGTTTTGAGCCACTTAGGGTTCGAATTGGATCTTCCCGTAGTTGAAGAAATTGTTCGGGAGGCCGAGAACTAGATGTAGGTGGAAGGATAGCTCCCGGTTTGGAGTTTGTCCGAATGCCCAATTTTATCGCTTTTTAGGCATCGGATCTTCCAGAGCGTGTTCCCACTCGCCGGCCCACTTTTTATTGTCAGTCTTTAATCCTAAATTATTCTCACATCATCACGAGCACGTAGACGTGCTCGGATTGCAATTTGGAGTTCGTATGACAGTCGAACGGATTTACGCCTATTGCGCGTTATCCGGGTTCAGTGTGTTTGGACCGTCGGATCGGTCCCAATTATTAGTATACTGATATAAAAAATTCCAGGATTGTGTAGGATTCGACGGATAGAGAATCGGAGTCCCGGATACTCCGAAATCTCGAACCCTAGGGTTAGGGTTACGGAAAATCATCCGATCGTCCGATCGTGCGATCGTGAGCAATCCGACCGTTCGATCGAGACCAAACATTCAGGACATGTGTCCTAGGCATATTGGAACCTTTAGGAACTCTCAGATCGGAATTTTGTGGTCGTGGACCCCACGAGGTCCCGGGTTGACATTTTGGGACTTTATCGCTTTTTGAGTCCCGAATTTCTGTAGACCATTCTAAACTTGAGAAAAGCTTATGTGGGCATAGGAATCATCTTAAATTTGATGCACGCACTTCTAGGAGCCAGTGGTCAGAGATTTTTATTTAAATATTATATTGAGCAATTTTATTAATAAAATATTTTGATGGTTTAATAAGGCAACCGGGCACAGACTGGCCCGCATGAGGGACCTTGCATGAATGATTTAATTATGGTTTTAAGGATTATTCTTGCTATAATGGTTTTTATATGAAAAATGGGTTATTAATTGCTCATAGATGATTTCAGTTTGGTTTCTACTTCCGAGCTTTCGATTTGATTTGAAATGATCTTAAATATTTAAGCATGTTGATAAATGTGTTTGGCTTAGAAGTTAGTATGATTTGGGAATGTTTTATGAATATTAATTAAGGCTTTAACTTTCTGAGCAGTCGGTTCGTTATGAGATGTTTGGAAACATTTATGAATGTTGATAGATATGATAAGTTATAATGATGTCTACGGACATACCAGTGGCTTTTGGATATAAAATTTCTTCGGACAAGTGTTGCCTTCAGATAATGATATGTCTACGGATAGTTGTTGCTATCGGTATCGGTTATGTCTACGCGCGTATGACATTACGCCACACGTGTCTCGGGGACGCCCGAACAGTGAGGAGCGAGGACGCGCCTCAGGTTTGACTATATGTCCCCTGAGTCTTGCGAGGACGCGGCTTGGGTTGACTATATATCTCTTAAGTCTTACGAAGATGCGGCTCGGGTAGACTTTGTGTCGCTGAGTCTTGCGAGGAAATGGAATTGACGGTTTAATGGAAATTATATGGAATTGATGGGCTGCATTCTCGGGTTGACTTTGTGTCCCCGAGTTCTGCGAGGATATAGAGGACTTTGTTTACCACCTTACTTCTATTTTTCTGCACAGAGTTGGCCAAGATCCCTAGCCACCTGCCCGATTTTACTACATAGGTGGTTAGCCAGTTTCCCCTCCTCGGTTGCCTTTGGAATAAATGATATACCCTTGATGGGTGATAGCAGACTGTATACAATATGCGAAGGGTTGTAGGTATGGTTTTCAGGGAAAAAGTTTAGTTATCCAAATGTTGGGATAGTTTTGATAAAGGAATTGAATAGTTAATATGTGGCTTCCTGCATGGTATTCAACTATATAACTTGTGGAAATCAGGGTAAATATTGATTCTAGATTTGGTGATTGGTTTTCTTGATACCCGTAAAGAAACAAAAAGAAAAAGAAGAGAGGAAAAAAAGAGGATTCCAGAAACTTTTTTTAACTAAGGAAGAGTATCCTATGACAGCTCATCCCGAAGTATCAAAATAGAGGTCTGCCTTGGCATTTCACTTCCCAAAGTAAGTACGTAGGCAACCTAGTTTTGACTAGGTGCAGCCATGAGGAAGGATACTATGGAATTTGGTTGTGGAGTTGGTTTCGATATCTATTTATTATTTTAGTTAAGTTCTATCCGAACTTATGTGCGGGCCAAGGCTCGATTGATTTTTGAATTATGTGCTTTGTTGGATGTCGAATTCTAATCAACAGATATTCTTTACATAATTTGGTAAATATTAATGTTGTGCACATAAGTATTTTAATTACTGAAACGATTGTAGATGGACGTTTGGTTAGAATTCACTTTGGATTGGATAAGATGTTAAGAAATGAAGTTTTAGTTGTTGAATTGATATTTTGAGATTATTAAACTTTGTTTTACAGGTGAAATTGAATTTGGGAAACGTTCAATTTACGGGGGAGACTCTGCTGAATTTTTGGTAGAAGTCGAACTAAGGTTTAATGAAATTTTGAGTAGAAGGGCAATTTAGTCAATTATGCTCGGCACCTGCCAGGTGTTGGATACGCACAGGGTTCGCTCGGATTCCAAAGTAGAATTTGGGTCGGGTCCTATCATTTAGGGTTCATTTAGCAATATTCATAATTTTCTCCTGTAATTCTTGTCATTTCTTGTTCACGTGGCAATTTAATATGTCGGTTGGAGATGCTCTATCTAATTGTGTGAACGTGTCAATAAAGATTATAACTAAATTACGTTACATGTGGCATATTGGTAGTGTGTATGTGAGAAACCCCATCCCCTTGTAATTTAGACTATCAGTTGTATTTAAAAATAAAATCTATGTATAATTATATACATATTTTTTGTTAATTCTTATTCTTTTTGCATTATTTTATCATTAAATTGGACCAAATTGGAAGAACTTATATAGTTTTTACATAAGTGATATTGGGGGAAAGGGGAGCTCGACGTCATATCAAGCTCAATTATTTTTTAGCTCATCAATAAAGAACCAAGCAAAACAGAGCCCGAACTCATAAAATGTGACATGGGGAACTTCTATGACTGCAAGTTCTTCTTCGAGACTAAATGTGACCAATGGGAATACTTTCAAAATAAGAGCTTCTCGATAGACACTCAACTAGAAATCCAGTAGGCATATCTAGAGGCTCTTTTTAAAAATCTCGTCAAACGATAGATTTACTTCTACTTGTAGAAAAGTAGTAAAAAGAAGAAAATGTGCGATGTGCAATAAAAATTGTAACTTCAGTGTGAGACTCATTTCTATTATTGAGAACCTCTATTTCTATTTATTGGGTCAAATTCATTGATTAAATTCATTGATCACCAAGGTAACCAAAGTTAACATGAATTAAGTTCCTAATTTGAGGCAACGTCATGAGAGATAATGATTTATCTTGCACTCCAATCTTCCCAAGAGTATTACTAGAAAAAGGGCCATTTTCTGGTCCTAAATTCCCAGTGCCCTAAAAAAAGGAACCTTTCTTTTCCCCATTCGTTTCCGATTAAGAAGATGTGAAAGCGCCTCTCTGTATATAAATATAAGAACGGTGCTTTCCGAGGTGTGAAGTGGGAGAGAAGGGATTGTGAGAACATTAATGGGAAATGAAAACCCAATGGGTTGTCTAGAAAGGAATAGACTGACCATTTCCCACAATCCACTTGATCCCTTTATTGAGGACAGATCTTGCATCCATAATTGCTTGCCAAGCTGAGGAATGATAATTTTTTTTCTTAAGGGCTAAGAAATGATCCCTTTTCAGATACTTTCTTGTTACAATTTGAGTCCACCAGTTAGAGTTATCAGTTAAACAAGTCCAACCTATTTTAGCTAAAGCTGCAAGATTGAAATGGGAAGGTGAGTGTACACCAAGCCCTCCCATTTCCTTGGGAAGGCAAACATCCTTTCAGGAAACAGGAGGAACCTTAGTGTTGCTTTCCCAAAAAAATCTCATACATCTTGTGTTCATTACTGTAATAACCTAAAAAAAATGGATTTTTGTTGTTATTATTATTCCAAAAAATCATACAAGGTTAACTAAATATGTTGGCAATTTTATGAAGTTGATTTGGTTTGGAAATAATTAGATTAAGTGTGTTTAATCTCAATTTGGACTAAAATGCCCTTATATTTAATTTCATTATTTTTCAATGGATGTTCAAGAAATTGAAGTGAGAAAATTATAATCTTGGGATTGGAAAATCGAGCTTGATCTCACGAACGCATAGGCGCAAATGGTTCATGAATCGGAGTTATAACGAAGGAGAAATTAAATTTTGAAGTTTTTAAATTTAATTGGAGGGCTAAACGGTGAATAGTGAACAGTGAATAGTGCCGTTTCAGAATTCTCTAAACGGCGTGGGTGATTGTGCAAATTCAGAATTTGCATTTTCGTCCCAGGAGCTTTAAGAGCTCACCGAAGAGGCTATTTTCGAAGGCTTCTGCAATGGCGGCTGGCGAAAGGTGTTCAACACCGCAAACCCAGATCGATAGAGGAGCATCTCGTGAACATAACCTAATTGGAATCACGGTGATCGGATTAGCGATGAAGGTGTGGCGATGCCGTGAAGTTTGTTCGTCCACAGTGAAACCCATAGCTTTGGACCGCGATTTGACCACTTTAGAGGTCGATTCAGGTACAATTGCAAAAATTAAAGTTGTTTATCTCATCGAGCTACTTAAGGTAGCCTAGTTTTGGTCCGACGATCCGACATTTTTACAGTCGTCGGAATAGTACCCAACCACCAAGCATGGTGGCGGCGCGTGGCGGTGGTGCTATGTCTGAGTTCAAAAGACAATTTATAGTCCTCGAGATGGTGAGCGCGGTGGTGCGCTCCGTTTTGCGAGATTTCATCGTTTGACCGACATTCGGAGCCTCGCAAATTTGGATCGTTAGATCGGAGATAATTGGACCTTTAGATCATGTCCAATTTTATCTATGTGGTAGCTGGTGTTGTTGTGAGTCTGTAGGTATAGACGAATTGGAGATGACGATTGTGTGATCAAGAATGATCCGACCGTTCGATTGTGTTGTTGTGAGTCCGTAGTGTGTTTTGAAGTTAAGGCGAAAGATCATCGTTCGATTGTGTGATCAAGAATGATCCGACCGTTGGATTGTGCCCAAATTGATGTATGGTGATTTCGGGACTATTTAGAGTCCATTGGTACGATCGAATTTGAAATCTGAGGTCGTGGGCCAGAGACGAATTTTTGGAGTGTCGGTTGGATGGGTGGGACCCGCGGAACCCAAATAGTGACTTTTTGGACAATGAGTGTTCTGGATGATAAATTGATCGCTTTGGACCCCGGGTTGGTCGTAACATTTTTGGAGTTGTTAGTGACTTTAGCAAGTCACATGAGAGGTGTGTCTCGAGTGACGTGTGCCTCGATTTGCATACAAGTGCATGATGAGTGGAGTTGAGCTAGGAGCTCAGTTATTAATGAATTTTGGAGTTTTGTGCTAAGTTGAGGTACATACTTTGGTTAGGTTTTGCTGGAGCCAGAGTTGCTCGCTGAGGTTTGAGATTGAGGATTCGTTAAGTTGTCAAAGATGCAGCTTGGACGAGAGGTGAGTGAAACCATCCTAATCGTGAGTAAAATCACGAGTTATTATATTTATTATAATATGGTTATGATAATGTTAATGGCTATAATTAACATGCTATTTGTGATTTTATAAAATGTTTTAATTGATTTAAAGCACATGAACTTGTTCGTCAACGGTTCATGAGGTAAGTGAAACCTATTTTGTTTTAAATTGATTTTTACTAGAGATTTTGGTGTTGAGTTATAACATATGTTGTGGGTGTATGGTGGGAATTCATGCGTAAATGACCACATAAATATATATAATAAATATATATTGATGTGATTGGTGTATTTGGCTATAAAACATTGTTTAATGTGAAACAACATTTTATATTGTTTTGGTGTTGATGGATTTAGGTGAGAATACCTTGAATCCCTTTTGAGTTTGTCAGCTATGCATTCTCGTAGAAAGTAATGAGGGATAAACTACCTTAGGGAGAAAGACCCAAGAACAGCCTTAGATCTATTCTGGTGCCATCTAGTACTCATGTGGTTGTGAGCATAAGTGAATGCTACTATGGTGTTTGTAGTGTTACAAATTAGAGGTTCATAGTATTCTCTCTTCTATCTATCAAATAATTGACATGTGAAAACTGCTTTTGAGATAAAAAGAGTTTTGGTGTGGTCACAGGCGGTGGTCAAAACAGTTCTTAGAAAAATAAAAGAATTGTGATTTGACGTGTGAAAATTGCTTTTGAGATAAAAGAGTTTTGGTGTGGTCACAGGTGGTGATCGAAACAGTTCTTATAAAATAAAAGAGTTTTGGTGTAGTCACAGGTGGTGCCTTAAACAGTTCTTAAAAATAAAAGAATTGCAGTTGTGATAATATTGATGAATATGAGTACCATGGTTATACATAAATTGAGTGATGCTAATGAAAGTGCATGTGGTTGTATATTATGTGAAAGTGACATATTTATACTATGGATGTGGTTTACTCATACGAGCTTTAGAAAGTTTATCGGGTTTGTTGGTGATGAAACCGGTACATTATTCAAAGGTGTAGGAGATTATCCTACAGGTGGCAGAGACTGTGAACAGGGTAACCGAAGTTAAGAGCAGAAGGCTCTATTGATCACTACTACAAAAATCGCAATAGACGACGGTAATTTACCGTCGTAAATTTAGTTTTTCAACCGTCGAGGAATCGACCGACATCTTTTACGCATAAAACCACGACGGTAAAATCCCGTCGTCTATTATTATTCAGACGACGCTTTTACTCAAAACCGTCGTCTATTAATTTAAAGACGACGGTTTTTATGAAATACATGACGTCTATTATATGTAAAGACGACGGTTTGTAAGAACTGTCGTCTATTATGAAATAACAGTCGTCTATTATATGTAAAGACGACGGTTTTTATGAAAAACTGTCGTCTATTATATATAAAGACGACAATTTTTATGAAAGAAATGTCGTCTATTATGTGTAAAGAAGACGGTTTTGTGATAGAATTGTCGTCTATTAATGTAAAGACGGCGGTTTTTTTGAAAGAACTGTCGTTTATTATATCCAAAGATGTAGTAATTTTACATTTTATCTTTTTTTTTCTTGCTTCCAATGGTTCTCTACAACGATTTTAGCTAAAAAAACAACCATAATGCTTTGTGAACAATAAATTCAGCTCCAAATAATCCACACCATACAATAAATATACTCAAGAATAATTTGTTTCATAAAACTTGAAGATTCAATAATAATTACATAGTTTACCAATCTTCATTCCTATATATCCATACAAAATATCATATCCATAATATTAAACTATAATTAGAAAAAGAGGGGCTACATATGAAATTCGATCCGAATTTCATCAATTTGTTCTTGTGTGTATGAGTTAGCGTTGCCTTCTTGCACTGCAAAACCAAGATTAAAAAAAAAGCAAGTTTTAGTTAGATATACATTTATAAACCTTTTGCAACTATAACAGGATTAAAAAAACAACAAGAAACAAAAGCCGAAGAGGGGAGCATAACTTATTTGGATTTCCTCGACTTGGAGCAAATTAACTTCAAATAATTTGAGAAACTGAAAACCGGAATGAAAGATTAGAATATGAGCAGCGGAATGAAATGTACCTCGACTTGGAGCAATCGATGGAGACAGAAAACTTTAAGGTTAGAATATGAGTTGAAAAAGATAGCGAAATGTTATATATATAGGGTTTAGGGAAAATTCGAAAAATTACAATTCGCGGTCAAATTTTTCAAAAGACCGCGTTTTTAAAGACAACGGAAAGTAAAATTAAAACGTCGTATAAATTAAAATATACACGACGGGTTTTAAATAATAGGGACGTTATAAATATATACTACGCCGATTAGTTACAAAACCGACGTCTTAAATAAAATAACTACAGAGAAATAGAAATTTGTGTTAAACAAGAAACTAAATATGCAATTTTTCTAGGGAACTCAGTTATTGTTTTACACCAAACCGAAGTTCTTAGATTGGTTGGGTGTAAAAACACAACTGAAGTTCCAAAGAAAGACATCTTGCATGACTGAAACCATTCAGAGATGTGAGAATTGAGATATCTTGAACGTTTGGAATAAAAACTCCAATTTAAAGGAATTATTTAGAATTGGAAAACTAAAAGTGACTTTATTACGACTTGGAAACCTAAAAGCCGCCGTTTCAGTGCCTAATTTCGCAGATAAAGCGTGACATTTCAGTTCGAAAGTTTCGAAGTTGAAACCTACAACGACGGTATTTATGTTTTCCGTCGTCGTTTGACTGACGTTTATTTCAACTTTTGTTGTCGCGCTTGTTTTAAACAACAACGACAGTATAATTAATAGAAACGACGTGAAAATGATTTACAACGGTGATATAATTAATAGAATTGTCGTATTATTCGAAAAACCACAACGTTATATTATATTATGACGACGTGGTAACGATTTACCACCACCTTTTGTTTATAAGAACTGTCGTAATAATAAAAGACAGCCGTGGTTAATTAACTTTACATGTCGGTAATTATTAAATTACGGTCGTATTAAATAGTACTTGATACGTCTGTTAATAATACAATTACCGTCGTGTTTATTGGATG
This sequence comes from Prunus padus, assembly GCA_024362665.1. NCBI lineage: Eukaryota > Viridiplantae > Streptophyta > Magnoliopsida > Rosales > Rosaceae > Prunus > Prunus padus. The sequence continues at coordinate 18,306,483 of JANFAM010000010.1, read as the reverse complement.
TTCAAAACGGCGGTATTATATATAAAACGTCGTCTATAATTACTACGTCGGTATATTTACACCTACCGTCGTTGTTTATTTGTTATCTTTTTTCTGATCGGAATGGCATGTTTCATAAGACGACGCTTTTAAAGTTTTATGCGTCGTGTTTTAAAAAATTCCAATTTTTAGGTGTTTTGAGATATACTGAACGTTTGGACTAAAAACTCCAATTTAAAGGAATTATATAGAATTGGAAAAATAAAGTGACTTTATTACGACTTGGAAACCGAAAGGGGCCTTTATTTCGACTTGGAAACCTAAAAGCCGCCGTTTCAGTCCCCAATTTCGCAGATAAACGTGACTCAGTTCGAAAGTTTGAAGTTGAAACCTACAACGACGGTATTTATGTTTTCCGTCGTCGTTGTAATCGACGTTTATTTCGACTTTTGTTGTCACACTTGTTTTAAACAACAACGACGGTATAGTCAATCGAAACGACGTGAAAATGATTTACAACGGCAATATAATTAATAGAACTGTCGTATTATCTGAAAAACCACGACGTTATATTATATTATGACGACGTGGTAACGATTTACCACCACCTTTTATTTATAAGCACTGTCGTAGTCTAGTGTATAATACGGCGTAAAATAATAAAAGACAGGCGTGGTTAATTAACTTTACATTACGGTAATTATCAAATTACGGTCGTATTACATAGTACTTGATACGTGCATTAATAATACAATTACCGTCGTGTTTATTGGATGTTCAAAACGGCGGTATTATATGTAAACGTCGTCTATAATTACTACGTCGGTATATTTACACATACCGTCGTTGTTTATTTGTTATCTTTTTCTGATCGGAATGGCATGTTTCATAAGACGACGCTTTTAAAGTTTTATGCGTCGTGTTTTAAAAATGCCCAAATGAATTTCCAATTTTTAGGTGTTTTAGTTTCTGATCCACGTCGGTTTTATATTACCGTCGTCATTTAAAATTTAACGACGGTATTTATTTTGTCCGTCGTCATTTTACCGACGTCTATTTCGATTTTTGTAGTAGTGGATGTACATGTTTTGTACATGATGTGGTTTATTTTGGTGTGAAGACTTTCGTTGTGTATATTAAACTCTGAGAAGTAGATTACGTAATAGGTTGAAGTTTCAATTTATTATGTAATTGGTGTAATTTAATATTTAACTTATAAGAGTTGAGTCAAGATTTACATTTTGGTTCGGAATAGTGGTGTTGTATTTAGAAAAAAAAATTTCAGGTACAATTGTTGAAGGTTCCGAACTTCGCGTCCCGGATTGTTGGTTGTTTGTAATAACTTTAAACAGGTTATTTGAGGTTGAAAATTCGAGGCGTTACAATTACCTTAGTAACTTCTTTAGGACACTTGAAACAAGAAAGTGTATGATTTGGAATGCCAGAAATACTTGCCTTGATAAGGGTGAGTCTACCAATGCTTGAAAAGGTTTGAGCTTTCCAACTAGCAAATTTACCTTTAATTCTTTCAATCATAAGTTTAGCATTGAGGGGATCCTTCCAGTAAACAGTCACTACTACAAAAATCGAAATAGACGTCGGTAAAACGACGACGGACAAAATAAATACCGTCGTTAAATTTTAAACGACGACGGTAATATAAAAACCGACGTAGATTAGATACTAAAACACCTAAAAATTGGAAATTCATTTGGGTATTTTTAAAACACGACGCATGAAACTTTAAAAGCGTCGTCTTATGAAACATGCCAATCAGGTAAGAAAGCAGAAGACAAATAAACAACGTCGGTATGTGTAAATATACCGACGTAGTAATTATAGACGTCGTTTTACATATAATACCGACGTGTTAAGAATAAAATAAACACGACGGTAATGTATTATTCACGCGACGTATCGCATGTTAGAAATTATTATTATTAACCACGTCGGTTCTATTATAAATCATGACGTTTAATTGTAAACAATCAACGGCGAATAATGTAATACTACTGTCATATAGAGTTGTAGTAACCACGTCGTTTCCCTTAAATGAGCGTCGTATTAATTTTTATACGTCGGTGCCTATTTGTGAACCGTCGTTTTAATTTTTTTAAAAGATTTTTTTCCATTGGTATCTACGTCGGTATCTTATAAATGAGGTCGTTTTATTTTACTTATACCACGTCATTTTTTATAAATAGCGTCGTCTTATATAACAATTCGACATTATTTAAATATTTTGCTACTAAAGTTGCCTTTGTTTCGATTCACGAGAAAAAATTTCACACTCCTCTCGTTTATCCTTCCCAAGTCCCCACTCTTCGTCTTCGTCCCTGTCTCGAAACTAATCGTCTTCCCACACTTCGCTGCGTCATCGACCAGAACATACCACTTCAAAGACGAGAAAACCCGAGAAAACTTTCGTTGCAAGAAAAAGGTAACCATTGCTTCGTACTTTTTAAACTTTCATTATATGTTTTATCTTTTGAAATGTTTATATGTTTTTTTCTTTTGAAAATCATTTTCGTTTTTCACTTTACGTACAAAGAAGGAAAGGGTATCGTACCAATACACTGTTTTTGTATCTTGTTAATACGACGACGGTGCCGTCTTATTTGAGACGTCGGAAGTATATAATGACGACGGTATTGAAAATTATGAAATATTGTCATTTCCATGTTTTTTTCTCAATAGCAATAGATGAAAATCATTATAAGTGTTAGTTTTGTAATTCATTTAATCTTTTCCAATTTGATATAATATAAAGAAAAATAACTAATTAGAAGTGAAAAAATAATCTGCTTTTTGACGTTCATGTTAATAAGATGACGGTAACTGATTCTTTACATCGTTTTATTAATTAAACCACGTCTGTAATTAACTACGACGTGATAAAACAGTAATAATGTCGGTGGTTAGTATATAGCGTCGTGTGAAACTAAATACTACGACGTTTTATGTATTTATCCACGTCGGTAAATAACTACCGACGTGATAAATTTAAATTACGTCATTACTTATTAGATAGCGTCGTTTGATGTTAAATACTACGTCGTATTATTAAAATTACCGTCGTGTTTAGTAGTTTATAATCTGAAATAATTTCACTTGCAGGTTTGATTTTTATCTGTAAACATGGTTTCTCAATCTCAAAGTAAGGCTTCTAGCTTGAGCAAAAGAAAGCTACCTTGGAAAAGAATCAAGGTAAAGATCTTGAAGTTTCACAAGCTACAACCAAATCCTCTAAGAAGATGAAGTTTGTATCTTCACGATAAAGCTTCAGACAAAGACGACTACTTTTGTTGAAGAACCAAAGTCGGGCGTGGTATAACCACAATGCCTCGTGTTGTGAAGAGAAAGTTTCAGAAAATCAAGCCGGTGATTGAGTACAACAAAAGGGTCAACCATATGGCCTTGCAAATAAGGAGATGCAGTCCTACATTGGTGTCTTGGCACTCTCCAGAGTCCCACTTTCTGACCTTAAATGGAAACAAGTGGACAACGATGTAAAAGAGCAGATTTGGGAAGCCATTGACATGGCTTTTGTTGTAGGCAAGGGGGAAAGAACATGGTCTTATATTCTGCTGGAAAGAAATGGAAGGATTTCAAGAATAAACTAACTAGGCAGCATATCCTTCCATTCATCAATGAGAAGGAGAAGTTAAATGAACCCCTAAACTATATCCATTCATATTGAAAGCACAAAGTGGGATGCCTTTGTAGCTTCAAGGTTATCCAAAGAATTTGAGGCTGTGCATCTTGAACAAAAACAGAGGAGGGAGAAATGCGAGTACAATCATCGGTTGTCTCGACGAGGATATGTTGGTTTGGAGGAGAGTTTGGAGGAAACCATGCCGGGTAGAAATCGATCGATCTACCTTATGGAAGAAAGCCAGAGAAGACAAACAGGGTAACTTTCCCGATCCAAAAGTTGCAGAAAAAGCAAAAATAATTGTAAGCTTCTAAATTTAGACAATTTCTGTTTTAAATTTGTAATAGACTGCATTTAATTTTTAATTAGACTTGCATGTGGATCTGACTTCCTGTTTTTGTTGACTTTAATGTGTCTTTGTGTTAGGATGAATTGCAACAAAAAGTCTCTCAAGGCACTCTCACCTGTATCGGGAAGCAATGATGTGTTGACTATGGCTTTGGGTCCCGAGCATCCAGGGAGAGTTAGAGCTGCAGGGACTGGGGTTTCCACTCTGAAATACTTCAATTTACCTAGACAACGGAGGGTAAAGTTTGAAGATAAATTCGAAGAACGTCTCAGAACTATTGTGCAAGAAGAGCAACTGAAATTTGAGGCTAGAACACAACAATTGGTAGCAGCTGAGAGGGAGAATATACTGAATCAAGTGCGCCAACTGCTTCCAAATTTTGATGCCAACATGATCAAACAGTCAACTCCTCCATTTCAAATCCAAGCTCAAGAGCAAAGTCCCAAAAATCCAATGTCCGACAAAGCAAGCTGCTCTGGGGCAATTGGTGTGAAAGCCATCAATTTTGAGGAAGAAAATAACAATGCAGAACAAGCTGGGGAAGAAAAAATGGTAAGTTAATTTGATTTAAATTCACTGTTTCTTAATTTTTAGACGTCGTTATTTATCATTAGAGTCGTTATAAATGTAATACAACGACGGTTATTAGTTCCCGACGTTTTAAATAACACACCACGTCACAATTTTGAAAAAACCGTCGTTGAGATAGACATTCCACGACGGTATAGAGGGTGACCTATTTAGTTTACTTGTATCACAAGCTTTCTTCACATAGGTTATCCCACCATCTCTCTCTCTCTCTGTCATTCTAATTTTCTCTGGAATTGATTTTTTTGTATTTACGCTAAGAAAGTTGATAAACCTGAAATTTGTTAACTGTGAATTTGAAAAAGGAAAGTATTTTGCGTCGTAATTATAATATCCCACGTCGGTTTTAATTTACCGTCGTTGCGAAATGTAATATAACGTCGTATTAGTTTAAGAACCGAGCGTACGTATATAAATACCACGTCGGTTTTTTGTATTCATGTAATTTTTTTGAACATGTTTCTTTGTGTATTTTTAAAACAGAAGGCCAAGGTCATGGATGTTCTGAGAAGGAACAACAAGTGGGAGACTTGCCTTCTTCTCTACAAGCCCTTTGTTCTTATCTTTGAGACGACATTGAGGGTTCATGATAGGATTATGACCTTTACAATTGAGAAGGAAGTGTTTGGAAATGATCGTGAAACCTTCATCTTGCACGAAGATATTAGTCAAATTGCAGCAATGGAAGAAGTTGGAGCCACTTGTCATTCTTTGTATACATGAGGTAATTGTCCTTATCAAATTTTCATTTTAAACTTTTCTTTCTTTAAAAAGGAATAACTCATTGGATCATTTCATATATTTAGGTGCCTATTTGAAACATTGAAAACTTCAAATATGTTGAACATGGTTGGCCTTGTGGACCCGCTCAAGTTAGTGCTAACTCGGCTCATTAACTCAAAGATCACGTGCGTTAGCTACTAGACTTCAAAGGACGGATGGGGAACAGATTTTCTTGATGCCTTACAATCCAGGGTTAGTCACCTTACCAAGATTTTCTTTGTATGATGCATTGTACATTGAAGTGTTTAACCTTTATGTTTTTTTTTTTTTGTGTGTAGCTTTCATTGGGTCTTGTTCATTGTGAGAGCAAAGAGAGAGACTGTTTATTTTCTGGATCCACCGCCAAACCGAATGATTGATGACGAGTGCAAAAACATGGTGAACACGTAAGTTGATTTACTCATATGTGTTTGTATAGCAAGCTTTCTTCACTTAAGTGATCCCACTATCTCTCTCTCTCTCTCTCTCTCTCTCTCTCTCTCTCTGTACTCTAATTTTCTCTCGCAATTGATTTTATCTGTATTTCTTCTAAGCTTAAGGATAAATCTGAATTTGTTATTTTACGTCGTAATTATAACATACCACGTCGGTTCTAAGTTCCCGTCGTCTTAATTATCATATAACGTCATTTTATTTTAAGAACCGAAGTCTGTATATAATTACCACGACGGTTTTGTTTGTTCAGTGTTTATTTTTATCAACTATGTTTACGTATTTTCAATAACACTTTGTTGCCTTGAAAGCAGTGCTATCGTAACCTATAATACCCACATAGGCAGGCACGGCAGGAAATCACCCATTTGGAAAACTCTAAAAGGCACTCCAAAGCAACCAAGCAATGTAGAGTGTGAGTACTATGTAATGCGCTTTATGAAAGACATCATCGAGGATCCTGCCTTTGGAATTTGAGAAGAAGGTAAAAGGAAAATTATATATTTTAACATTTAACATTTTTATTTTTTATTTTTTTATTTAACATTTTTTTTTAATGGCTTGCAGTATGCTGAGGAAAAGATCAATCACCATACCCCCAAGAAGCCATTGATGAAGTCGAGGAAGGAATGGGCAGAATTTGTAAGCCTTCATATGGATTAGGGGAATTAGACAAACATTAATCACAAGAATTGAAAATTTTTGTAAATATTTTGGTTATAATTTACATTTTCTTTTAGTATGAATTAAAATTTTGTATAAAATTATCAAATCACAAGAATTTTTAAAAAACACGACGGTACATAACCAAAATGAAATGTATACAACCAAACCACGTCGATGCATTATACGAAATGACATGTATACAAATATAACTCGCGTTATATTAAAAAAAAGGTTATTATTTCATTCAAATTGCCGTCAACAAATATTAAAACGTCGATATATTCAACAATAACGACGTCTAAAGATATTAAAGCGGCGATATATAGAAAAATAATGCCGTATAAAGTTTTACTTAAAACGTTGGTAAATACAACGGCGATATTTTATTCCCGACGTCTATAGCTATTAAAACGGTGATATATTAAAAAATAATGCCGTATAAAGTTGCACTTAAAACGTCGGTAATAAAAATATTACCGACGTCGAAATCTATTAAAACGGCAATATATAGAAAAATAATGCCATATAAAGTTGTACTTAAAACGTCGGTAAATACAACGGCCATATTTTCCTTCACACCGATGTGTAAAGTGATTAATACGGCGTCTATAAAAAAATAATGACGTTAAAAGTTCTATTTAAAGCGTCGGTACATACAACGTCTATATTTTACTTCACACCGACGTCTAATTATATTACAACGTCCGTTATGAATTCATAACGACGTGGTTTTATTTGATTTTAATTGAAATTATTTTATAATATTTGTAATAAATTGTAAAAATTCCAAAAAAAAACAGAAATTATAATGCTCTCATTGATATATTTTCTTACTTCTAATGCTTTAAAAAATGTTTTTGAGTAAAAATTTTAAATTTAATTCGTGACAAAAAAATTTATTGATAAATCACTACAACACTTATAGTTTCATAACATATTCTTATGGGGCTTGTGTCATCCATTCTTGTGATAAATTCAAATATATTAAAAATATGTTTTTATCATCCTAGTACACAAGGCATTGTAATAAGGAGTCCGTAGCAATTTTTGGTTAATTTTTCTTATGCTTTATAATTTTTTATAATATTTTAAAATTTATATAATTTAGGGTTTAGGGTTTAGGGTTTAGGGTTTAGGTTTTATTGAAAAGAAAACGGTTTTCTTTTTATTTTTGGGTTTAGACAAAACCACCCTTAACCTTTTGTATTATTTTATTATTTTATAATTTAAAATAATTTAGGGTTTAGGGTTTAGGGATTAGGTTTCGGTGTTCGGGGTTTAGGGTTTAGGGTTTAGGGTTTGGGGTTAGGGTTTAGGTTTTATTGAAACGACGCCGGTTTTCTCTTTTGTTTTCTTTCAATTCCACCCAAGCGACACAATTTCTAATCCCAACAACACCAATCTTGGATACTTAATATTTTTGACGACGGTGTTCTTATTTTAATGACGTTATATTGTATTTAAAACGTCATATTTTATATATTTACCGTCGATTTAAATTACATTTATTTTATCAATTAGACGTCCATCTTTATTATATAGCGACATAGAAAATTTAAATAACGTCGATTACAAAAATAATAACTGTCGTTTAAAATTAACACTTTAACGACAGTTTTATTTTGTTTCGTCGATGTTTAAAGAAGCGCGCAATCTGAAAATTCACGCGTGACCTAAAATTTTCATTTTTCGCTCTAAGTGTTAAATAATTCGCTTTCTCGCTTCAACTCTAATTTTTAGTTGTGCTCTCCACCTGTCGAATGCAATAAGTTCGAACCCTAATTCTCGGCTCTAATTCTTATCCTATCACTCTGCGCTTACACTGTAAGTTCGAACCCTAATCTCTTGACTCTAATTTTTATTCATTTAATGATATTCTGTTACAGGTTCTTAAGTACAAACGTAATATGACTTTGCTTTTTATTCATTGAATGATGTTCTTCATTTGCTATGCGTCCTCATAGGAATGGTTCTTCAGATAGGTTTTCTTAATCACTCTCTGTCGTGATGGGTCTTAATACTTGCATGCTTTTCATAAAAATTCATTTGCTATGGGTCTTAATCAATATTTCAGATACGTGTTATATTTATTTGGTTCTCAATTTGTTCTTGGATGTGGAATGGCAAAGGAGATTTAATTTTTTTTTTTAGCATACGTTGTTTTATGTAAAAAAACGTCGTCTGTAATCTTAAAATACGTCGTTTTATGTAAAAAACCGTCGTCTGTTTTATAAAATACGTCGTTTTATGTAAAATACCGTCGTCTGTATCTTATACGTGTTATTTAAATTTATATAATCTGCTTTGTTCACTCTTTTCTTTTAGTAGCCTAAGGCAGTATTATTAAAAAAACCGTCGTCTTTTTTATAAAATACGTCGTTTTATGTAAAATACCGTCGTCTGTATTTTATACTTGTTATTTAAATGTATATAATCTGCTTTGTTCATTTTTTTCTTTTAGTAGCCTAAGGCGATTGTTATTACAAAAACCGTCTGCATTTTATAAAATACGTCGTTTTATATAAAAACCGTCGTTTGTATCTTATACTTATTTAAATTTATATAATCTTCTTTGTTCACTCTTTTCTTTTAGTAGCCTAAGGCATTTGTTATTACAAAAAACCGTCGTCTGTTTTATAAGATACGTCATTTTTGGAAAAAACCGTCGTCTGTAACTCATATTACTTGCTTTTAAAATGTACATAATATTCTGTAGTGATATTCATTGCTTGTCCTTTTACTTTATTATATATTATAGGTTATAGTGTCAATGATGGATAAGTCATGGATGCATGCGGATAGAAGATCGAAGGCATATGAGTTAGGGGTGGAAGCATTTTTGGATTTTGCTGTAGGAAATCTTCTAACTACAACACATATTCATTGTCCATGTGTTAAATGTGGGAATTTTCGATTGTTTGGGGTTGGAATTATAAGGGACCACTTGTACTTTAATGGAGTTGACCAAAGCTATAAGAATTGGACATTTCACGGAGAACCTTGGCAGTCAACTACTAATGCTAGTAGAAATGTGGATGAAGATGATAACCATAGTAGGGATAGTTTTGTTTACGAAGAAATAGATATGGATGATAATGATTTAGGTGATGTTGGATCCGATCCTTATGAGTTTGCCAATGTGATTGGGGATGGAGATCAACCCTTGTACCCTGGTTGTAGTAAGTACACAAAGTTGTCGACATTAGTGAAGTTATACAATTTGAAAGCAAAACATGGGATGAGTGATGTCTGTTTCTGAGAATTGTTGATACTTCAAGGAGATTTGCTTCCATAAGAAAATACAATACCTTCCTCTATGTATGAGGCAAAGAAGACTTTGTGTGCATTGGGGCTGAGTTATGAGAAAATCCATGCATGCCCCAATGACTGCATCTTGTATAGGAAGGATTATGAAGATTCAACTAATTGTCCTACTTGTGGTATCTCAAGGTGGAAGGAAGGCAAAGATTCAGTTTTGAAAGAGGGTGTCGACAAAGGTGGTGTGGTATTTTCCACCAATTCCAAGGTTTGAAAGGATGTTTCAATCAAGTAAGACATCTAAGAGTTTGACTTGGCATCTTTGATAGAAAATCAATTGACGGTCGGATGTCTCATCCGGTGATTCCCGTCTTGGAAACTCGTTGATGATAAATGGCCCGAGTTTGATAAGGAGCCGAGAAACTTGAGACTGGCTCTCTCATCGATGGATTCAATCCCCACAGTTCTCTAAGTAGCAGAATACGATTCTTTGGCGATTATCTTAGTTACATATAATCTCCCACCATGGTTATGCATGAAACGAAAGTTCATGATGTTGACTTTATTGATTTCGGTCCTAAACAACCCGGAAATGATATAGACGTCTACTTAGAGCCTTTGATTGATGATTTAAAATCTTTGTGGGATGGGATTAGAGGAGTGTATGATGCACACATAGGAGAATACTTTACACTCAGAGCTGCACTCTGTGGACAATAAATGATTTTCCCGCCTATGGAAACTTATCTGGTTGTGTCGTTAAAGGATATAAAGCTTGTCAATATGCGGCGATGATACGCCTAGTCACAAGTTGAAAAATGGCCACAAAATCTGTTACATCGGGCATAGAAAATGGCTATCAACAAATCATCCATATCGGAGGCAGCGTGCGACTTTTAATGGGGAACACGAATATGACATGCCTCCAAAGCCATTAACCGAGAGAAGAAGTGCTACAAAGGGTTGAAGGTATTAATTACAAATGGGGGTCGAAAAAAGGGGGAGGTGGAGGTGAAAATGACGGTGTGAGTTTGTTGGAAGAAGAAGTCAAAATTCTTTGATCTCGAGTATTGGAAATACATTCTGTGAGGCATTCCCTCGATGTGATGCACATTGAGAAGAATATTTGCGATAGTATCATTGGTACGTTGTTGGAGATCCTGGAAAAAATAAAGATGGGATTGCTGCTCGTTTAGATTTATTGAACATGGGGGTCAAGACTGATTTGCAACCCGAGTATGGAGAAAGACGTACTCACTTGCCTCCAGGGCCTTGGAATTTATCAAGAGCGAGAGAAGAGAACGGTTTGCAATTCTTTCTATGGTATGAAGGTCCCTGAAGGTTATTCTTCAAACATAAAAATCTTGTATCTTTACAAGATTCAAGACTTCTTGGCCTAAAATCACATGATTGTCATACCTTGATGCAACAATTGCTCCATGTGGCAATTCGTTACATTTTGGAAAAGCCTGCAAGGTATGCAATAACTTCATTGTGCTTCTTCTTCAATTCTATATGTGCAAAGACCGTGGATGTTTCCTCTCTAGATAAGTTGGAAGAAGATGTAGTAGTTACTTTATGTTTGCTTGAGAAATACTTTCCCCCTTCATTCTTCGATATCATGGTTCATCTAGTAGTACATCTTGTCAGAGAAGTTCGTCTATGTGGGCCTGTTTATTTTAGATGGATGTATCCGTTCGAAAGATATATGAAAGTGCTAAAGGGGTATGTTCATAACCGTAATCATCCTGAAGGTTGCATTGCCGAGTGCTATATAGCTGAAGAAGCTGTGGAGTTTTGCACTGAGCATTTATCTGATATTAGAACAATTGGAGTGCCATTAAACCAGAAGATGGGACTTTCAAAGCCACTATCAGGTTGCTCAGTGACTTTAGTTGATTGGGACCTTTTGAACCAGGCACATCTATATGTGTTGGAGAATACAGAGGAAGTCCAACCATATATCGAGTATGACTTTTAATCATTATGTTTTAAATCATTCCTTATGTTTCTCTTAAATACAAGGGACAGTAATACTAGAATTTTCTGTGTCATGTAGGGAACATATGATCCACCTCAAGACCACTTATCCAAAATATAAAAAGAGAACAAAGTGGCTACAAGATAAGCACAACAGCACTTTCATTCAATGGTTACGCTTTAAGGTATATGTTATTGAATAAAACATTGGAGTTTGATTTATTGTCATATCTATGTTGCATTGAATTAACATATGATTAATTTGCAGGTTCAAAGGGAAATCAATGAGAAAGAAAATAATGGCGTTTCAGAAAATTTGAGGTGGCTAGCAAGTGGTCCAAGCATGACGGTGCCATCATATAAGAGCTATCTTATTAAAGGTGTTAAATTTAACACCAAGGCACAAGATGATGTGCGAGCAGTTCAAAATAGTGGAGTTTATTTACTTGCAAATACTATGCAAGTTGCTAGTGCCAAGGATAAAAACCCTATTGTCTCAAATATGGGTTTTTATGGTGTCATTCAAGATATTTGGGATCTTGACTACCAAAAGTTTACAATCACAGTCTTTAGGTGTGATTGGATAGATAGCACTTCTGGCCTTGTAGTCGCATTTAACTCGGATTTACCCTTGTAGATGCGAGTAAAATTGGACATAGGAATGACCAATTTGTTTTGGCTTCTCAAGTCAAACAAGTTTTTTTGTTGACGACCCAATGCATCATAGTTGGTCGGTAATGTTATCAATGCCTAATAGAGAATATAATGATGTTATTGGTGATGATGACTTAGGTGTGTTAGAATTGAGTGTGAGCCATTTACTAGAGGGATGCCAAATGTTGACACATTTGATGAACTAGCCCGTGAGTTTGGGAGTGAAAATATTCGAGATGGGTGTGAAGATATATGGATTGAATGATGCTATTGTGATTTATGAAATTATTTATGCCCTAAATGGCTGTGTATGACATTAATTTTGCAAGAAATTGTAATGTATTTCTTTCACTTTCGGTATGCAGGTTTCGGCAACATAACTTTCAGTAATTAAAAACTGGATTCAGATGCAAAACACGACGGTAATATGAAAAATTGCAAAATAAGACGTCTCAATGATATTTAACGACGTTTACATCCATAATATATGTACCGACGTCTAAATAATAACTATCATAACCGGTCAATTCATTCAAAGATACGTAGAAAACAATAGAACAACGGCGGTAATGTACGGACAGTCGTGGTAATGTTTAGTTAGACGTCATTCAAAGAAGATCAATTTATAGTTTCCGTCGTGGTTACATCATATTAAGTTTATATTTTAGTAACTTACGACATTGTTTCTACTTTAAACGACGTAGGTTTTCTGAAATGGTCGTCTAAGGTTATCAAAGAGGATATTTAAAATTAAATTTTTCATTAAATAGACGTCCGTTTTTATCCGAATAAGGCGTTGTCAATGCTAACAACGTCATATTTGTAAAAAACTGACGTTTTTTCTTTAACAACGTTGGTTTTGATTAAAGATGTCGTCTTTTCAGTTTTGAAATTTATTTTGCACGTCGGTAAGGCGTTAAGAACAGACGTCTAAAAGTATAATAACGGCGGAATTAATTATATAATCGAAGTATAAAGTAGTAGCCACGTTTGAATTTCTATGAAATAGGACATTTGAAGTATTAACAACGTCTTCTTTAGAAATAAATACGTCGTAGAAAAGCGAAATAACGTCGGTTATGGTTTTATTCATGACGTGGATAGTTAAAATCACGTTGTTTTGGAAATTATTAATGACGTGGTAATACAAATATAGACGTTAGTTTTAAAAATAAAATGGCCATCTAATATAATTAACTACGGCGATCTACAGTTAAATTACTGACGTAAAATGACTTTTCAACGTCTCTAAGTTTATAATTTGTGTCGTGGTTACTTATTTTTACGTCTGTATTTTTGTAAATAATGACATTGTTCCTTTGTAAAACGACGTTTATTTTCTAAAGGTGACGTCTAAAGTTATCCATGTTGTTTATTTTTTATTGAGTAGACGTCGGTTTTTATTTGACTACGACGTTGTATATTTTAACAACGTCAGTATTTTAAAATAAACCGTCGTTTTTAATTGATAACAACGTCGTATTTTATCAAATGTGACGTCTTTATATGAATAGACGGCGGTGATTTACCATCGTGGTTTTTGCATCAAAAGATGTCGGTCGATTCCACGTCGGTTGAAAAACAGAATACACGACGGTAAATTACCGTCGTCTATCTCGATTTTTGTAGTAGTGAGTATTGTTAATGCCAAGATAGAATCCTATAGTAGTTTCGTGTTGAATTTGTAAGAGATTGCTTAGCTGAGTTCTGACACTTGTAGTCACATTATTTGACACAGTAGCTTTATGCAAATTGACTTGTTGACCAGACACTTTAGAAATCAAGCAACAGTCTCAAGGTTGTCAACCTTAGGGATGAGGGCTATGTTGGTGTGATTGATAGCAGACAACGGGGCCAAATCATGAGAGAAAACATCATTAACCAGATTTATCAACATATGCTTAGTTTTATCACAGTACTGATGGAAAAACAAGGCATGAATACCATCAGGCCCATGGGCCCTAAGAGCACCAATGCTGCGCATAACAGCTTCAATTTCAGCTTCAGAAACATGAGCTAATAAACAAACATTCTCATTAGGAGTAATACAAGGATCAATAATCTTTACAAAATCCTACAGTAAACTTTGGGGTGGGGAATGACCATAGGTAAACCTCTGTTGGGAAGCTTGAAGAAAGGTTTGAGGAAGATTCTCACCATCAACCCAAAAACTTTACTGTCTTTGATTTTGAGGATTCGGTTTATTTTTCTCCTAATAAGAACTTGAGTGTGGAAATACTTAGTATTCTTATCACCTAACTCTAACCAGTTAGCCCTAGCCTTTTGAGCATAAAAAATCTATTTTTGTTCAAGAAGCAGCTTAAGTTCCCTATTTAGGGAAAGATCTCTGTTCAAGAGATAAGAGTCAGTGGGACGCATGGCTAGTTGTTCTTGAATTGTTGGCAATTAATCTTGAGCAGTCTTAAGATTATGAAAGAGGTTACCAAAGACCTCTCTATTCCACCCTCTCAAAAGATGTTGAAAGGTTTTACAACAAGTACTAATTTTCTAGGCAGAGTTGCCACAATAAGTTTCATCCCAAGCCTTTTTTACAATTTGAGGGAAATCAAGGTGAGATAGCCACATGGCCTCAAACTTAAAAGCTCTAGGTTTAGAGTATGAGCTAATTGGGCAAGGGATGCAGATTGGGCCATGATCAGACCTAATGATAGGAAGGTTATGCAGTTCAAAATTAGGGTAAAGTCTTAACCAATTTGGGTTTGCTAAGGCACGATCTAATCTCTCATAAATAAGAGAATTGTCTTTGTGGCCATTGCACCAGGTAAAAGGGATCCCTTGAGCATCTAAAGAGAAAACTTCACAATCATTAATAAAGGTATTAAACTCGATCATGGCATTGGAGGTAGATTGTGTCCCTCCAATTTTTCTTGTAAGGAACAAATGTTGTTGAAATCTCCCATAACTATCCAAGCCTCAAAGATTCCAGGTTTAAGAGTGATAATTGAAAGCCATAAAAGTTTTTGTTTTTCTTTATGAGGGTTAGCATAAACAAAAGTGGCAAACTAACTTTTGTTGGCAAAAATATCATGTGCTTGTCATGAGAACTGGAGAGATCTTGTCCGCCTGATCATGAATTGGTTGCTTCTGCTTCCTCTTTTTCCTTCGTTTTTCCAAATCCCCAGCTTCTCTAACCCTAATTTGGCCCTAGCCCCTTTTCTCTCTTCGACATCGTGATGTGATGTGCTTCTTTTTCTTCTTTTTTTGGTGAAATGTGTGCTTCTTTTTGGCACAAAGAAAACATTGATGAATGACCTAGTTTTACAATATAAAATAGTATCTGACTAATTTTGTCAATGTTATTAATGTGATGTGAAAAATATCTTAAGTATTGGATACGATACGACTATTGATTATATTTCCATATTTTACCGATATTAATTCTCTTTTGAATTCACTATAAGTAAAATATGATTCAATGCTTGAGAATCATTAGAATAATCAAGTCATAACAATGGGTCATTTTGAACCAGAGAGTTTTGAGGCCATTAGCAGGCTTTCTTCTGGAGTTGTGAAGTTTCTCCGATTCCATGACTTTTTCCATTGTAAGATCATTTCTATAAAGCATATCAAGCTTGTATTAATTTTATTTCAATACTCAATCTTCAGTTCTTTTTCTTTGTACTATTTTATAACTTTTACACTTTCATTAACAATTTATGTATAATGATTTATATTTATATCCATAAGTCTTTCCATATCATGTCAAATTACTATTATCATAATTTTTGGTACATGCAACTAAAAGGTTTTTTCTGAGGAGTCCATTCTTATATTAGTGTAGAATCTACATTGGGAAATCTGATAAAAGCAATTTTTTCAATTTTCCAACTTAGTTTCTTTTCTTTTGATGCTAACATATCTACTTCTTTTCTTATTGCAACAATCATGGATTACTTTTGACAAAAAATATTTGGAATTATGAATATACGTATTGAGATTTATCAGTTGAATCAATGATTTATCAGATTCTTGGGCTACATATTATCGAGTCATCCGATGATCGCCATTATATGTAGTCCATATTTGTTCATGTCAAGCGGGTTCTTCAGATTAATCCCATGATCATGTTCCAAGGGTTCTTCTAATCGACCTTGTCATTGTGGCTCGTATCAGGACACTATTTCACCAGAATTTGGATCCCAAAAAACCATATTGACCAAAAACCGTACCTAGTTTACCAAAAACTAGACCGTTTTGGTCTGATTCTAATTCTGATTCTTGTAGTGAAAAAACTAGATTGACCCGAACCGGACTGACTGTGCATTTTTTTTAATTTTTAATCAAATATTTCAGCCAAATGCTAAATTTCTAAGCCCACTAATCTTTCCCCAAGCCCAACTCCAAACCACATCTCTTTTCTAAGTCCAATCACCTCTTTTTGCATGAAATTGGGCCATTTGTGAATTTTTATGCCCAAAAAATAACATTTTAGTTGACTTTTGTAAAAATAAAAATAATAATTACGGTCCAAAACTGAAAAAACTAGAAACTGAACTGGCTTATGGGCAAACTAGACCTAACAAGTTTTATAATTTTTTTTTGTCAAATGGAATCGAACTGGACCTAATAAATAGTGATTTCTATTCCGGTTTGGGGTGAGAACCTGACCATATGCCCACCCCCTAATTAGTAGGGAAATGTGGGGGTGGTCCATCAGAAGGTTTAAATGACTAGCAATCATGGTAAGCATGAATCGGGTTAACCAATAATCGAAGTCATGCATTCCAATTAAGTTATTTACTAATTGTTAGGAATCGAAATGAAAATTAAATTGATTCCCATTAAAATGTTTATTATTGTCAAGAATCGGAATCAAAACCAATTTGATTACCAAAATATGCTTGTACAAAAATGACAAAAGTTGTGTTATCTAATAATAGACCAACGTTTTTATATAGTGATGATAAATCGACTTTAATATTTGTAAAAATAAGCATTTTTATAAGTTGAATTATTTACTTCCAATATAAGTCTAATTATTTATTTCCCGCCTCCAATATCGATTTGTAATAAATAAAAAAGTTAAATATGTATATCTAAATATAAATAAGTTAAAGAAAATGGCAGCAACTTGGGGTTTTTTTTTTCCAAAGAATAATGCGTATTTTGGTGTTTTCACAAAATATATGAGGGCAATTTGGGTAATCTCATTCCGATTCATCCTTGCCCAATCCCACCTCCCCCTCGTCCCCTCAAGAATTCAATTCCCCCTGTATCATGAATCAGACAAATGATTTTATGTGGGCCATTCCCAATGGGAGACCCATTCCCACTTTAAGTATGTAAACATGCCGTTAATTAAACTGGCGTCATTAAAATTTTAAACCACATATTAAACTCATTCAACCGATCTGGTCTGGTTAATTAGCACTATTTTTTCAACAACAAAAAAGAATGACGGGTCCACTTTGGCCAGTTTTTCGTTGCCCTGCCCTATTGACAATAGTGGCATAAATCCATTTGTTTTAGTAGAGTACTCTACAATATATTGTGAACTTGTGCATGGTTGATTTTTTATTGAGGATCTAAAAAATATAAATGGTTCGGATTATGAAATACAATATTATAGAGTTCGTTTTTATTTCATTAAATATTAAATATTATAGAGTTAGTTCAAATAAGTAATTAACTCCGTATTAACTCAATAATTAGGTCCATAATGAGGTGTCACGATAATAATGGCATGTTTTTTAATGATCAATGAGTATACATTTGCGACACACTATTTATCATGATAGAAACAATGTGTTTTTTTTAAGTAACACATGTTTGGACATTTGTTATGGTAATGTGTACCTCCCCTTATTTTCTAGTTTCTTAAATTTTGTTTGGTTGACAAGAAAAAAAGAGAGAAAAATTAATAAATCACACGACAACATTAAATTTATAAATTTACAAGTGGGTTTGAGTAGTTTACAAGTTGCCGAGCATAATTACAACACAAAAAATACATCCCGTACAATTATATATTCTGGTGTGAAAGTTTGTGACAGTTGATTCCGTGAAGAGTTGAGTCCTTATCTGTGAAAGCTGCGTGAACGTGTACCAATTAAAATGATTGTTAATGACAAGCTCTTCCTTCCATTCATCGCCCCATTGCTCTGTTGCTCTTTTTTTCTTGCCCTGCTATGATGTGCACGTGAAACCCCAATAATTCTCATGCAACAGTGGGGTCCTAATTCCTAAAGCCAGCCCTTCATCTTTTGTTCTCAAGCCAAACTCCAAACCCCAACAATCTCTCCACCCTCTCTCTCTCTCTCTCAAACACAAACACATTCATTCATATCTTTCTTCTCCACCACCGTCAACAATGGTGGATGCAAAACCTGTTTTCCAAGTTCTGCTTCATCTGCTTTTCCTCTTCCTCTGTTCTGCAAATGGGGTTCAGTCTTTCAAAGAGAAGAAGGTCCTCAAACTGCAAGAGTTTCGTTGGAGGCAGCATGGTGGAACCAGAAGTACTGTTTGCCTCTCTCAGAAATCAAGTAAGTTTTGTAGCAAACAGTAAAAAGAACTCATAATTGAACGAGTCATGTATAATGCTGCTGACCGTATCTTTTCTTAGCATTATTTTATTCTCTACTTTGGGATTGTAATATATTGCATCAACTTCTTTATGTTGTTAATTAGGAGATCTAGAAGTGCTTTAGTTCTAATTAAAGTTAATGAACTAGTGCTGCTCTCTCTCTCTCTCTCTCTATAGGAAGGGCATTTAACTGTTCATTTTCTTTGATAAAGCTTATCTTGGCTTTACTATTTGTTCTGCATTGGAATATATGTTATGCATTATGTGCTTTTGAAAAGTCTAATTACTATAATAATCTGCAAACTTTTGAGGTTCTCTTGGTAGATTATGCTGGGTTGTGGGGCAATGCACCTCAGAATAATGAACTTAATTCTCTCTCTATCTCTAGGCCTGTCTCATCTACAGCTTTACAACTTTTTTTTAGAGATACTTCCACTGTAATTTTGTTTTCCTTTTTTGTTTTGAGGTACTAATATAGCATGAACAATTTTGGGAAATTCTGAACTGGGTTATCATTTTTTAAATTATAGGAAAAGAAAAAGGTGCAACCATATTGGAAATCAAACACAGAGATTACTGCTCCGGAAAGATTGTGGACTGGAACAAAAAGCAACAGAAACGTTTAATTTTCGACAATCTTCATGTTCGGTCACTGCAATCCCAATTCAAAAACAGAGTCTCTGGCAGAATAAAAGATGTATCAGAAGCTCAAATTCCATTAACTTCCGGTATAAGGCTACAAACATTAAACTACATTGTGACTGTGGAATTGGGAGGTAGAAATATGACAGTGATTGTAGACACAGGCAGTGATTTGACTTGGGTTCAATGCCAACCTTGCAAATTATGTTACAATCAACAAGAACCTCTTTTCAACTCATCCGCATCCCCTTCATACAAATCTTTTTTATGCAATTCATCAACTTGTCAAGCACTCCAGTTTGATACTGGGAATTCTGGGGCATGTGGGAGCAATCCAACGAGCTGTAACTATGTCGTTAACTATGGTGATGGCTCGTATACGCACGGTGAGCTAGGCAGTGACCATCTCAGTCTTGGAGCTACACCTGTGAATAACTTTGTGTTTGGCTGTGGCAGGAACAATAAGGGTCTGTTTGGAGGAACTTCAGGTCTAATGGGCTTGGGAAGGAGTGAGAGTGTTTCACTGGTTTCTCAAACTTCTGCCTTATTTGGTGGGGTGTTTTCCTACTGTTTACCTACAACAGAAGCCACAGCTTCTGGTTCTTTAATTATGGGAGGTGATGCTTCAATTTACAAGAATTCCACTCCGATTTCTTACACTAGAATGGTTCCAAATCCAGAGCTGTCAACCTTTTATTTTCTCAACCTTACTGGTATAAGTATTGGGGGAGTGGCTTTACAAGCTCAAAGTTTTGCAAGTGGTGGGATTCTGATTGATTCTGGGACAGTTATTTCAAGGCTTGCTCCTTCAGTTTACAAGGCTGTCAAGGCAGAGTTTCTGAAACAGTTTTCGGGGTACCCTCCAGCACCGGGTTTTTCAATCTTGGACACTTGCTTCAACCTCAGTGCATATCAAGAAGTGAGCATTCCTACCTTAAAGTTTCACTTTGAGGGAAATGCTGAGCTGACTGTTGATGTAACTGGAGTCTTTTATCTGGTAAAAACTGATGCATCACAGATCTGCTTGGCTCTTGCAAGCCTTTCGTACGAAGATGAGATTGGTATTATTGGGAACTATCAGCAGAAAAACCAAAGGGTCATATACAATACTAAAGACTCTAAGCTGGGATTTGCAGAGGAATCATGCAGTTTTATATGACCTGGAATTTAAAAAGGATTTAGGTATGTTTTCGCCTATATATTTTTCGAAGTAAAGCGAAGCAACCCGTTGGCAACAAAACCTTCAACCAAATAGTTCTTAGTTCACAATTGGGACAAGGTATAGAATATATGAATGCATGTACTTTGCAGTTTGTGAGTGCCTTTCTGTAATAAAGTGACTCCCTACAGCTGAGGCAGGAAGAGTTTGAACTGTATATTATTTTTCTGTGTTTCTGTTTGGATGCAAGAAGATACACAGGAGTGTGAAGGTATACCTAATGTGACCACACAAGGTTCACATATATGTTCTTGCAAAAGCTCTTAAGAACTTTGTGTGAAAGAACTCTGTATTATTTCATGCACTTCAAAGTATTGATCTCCATATAGTTGAAATATGGTTTAATTGAGATGATTTGGGTCAAGTAGAGCTTTATTAATTATTTTTTGGACAAAGCATTTCTCGAAAAGAAACAGAGAAACCAGTGAACAAATTGTTTCACTTCTTTCAGACAGGGTACAAACTACATTTCCAAAGGGCTATCCACATGTTCTGTAAATATATCACGAAACTTATAAGAACAAAGAGGAGTTTCTTTTTTTCTTTTTCTTTTTTGGTCAGAACAAGACTCAGTTTCTCGAGCCTGAAGGCAATGTTCTTCGACAGCGTGAAGGCAATAACGAAAAAATAAGGTTCTGTTTTCAATCCTGCATTCCCACTCTAAACTGATTAAAGTGCTACTGAAGACTGGTATTGGAAGGTGATGTAACTGGAGTTCTGAATCTTAGAGCAGAGAGCTATGGAGATGTCTGCATATGTATACAAGATTTTCAGCTTGATGATGCATACAGAACTCTCAAGGATCTTAAACAACCAAGCTCGTCTCGTGTGCATCTCATAACAGTGGAGCAGTAAGAATTTATCATGGAAAAATATTGTTGTAATCATAGTACTCTTAATAATTAGAGAACTTAAAAAATGCCTTCTTTCAGGGACGTGGTTCCAGCATTTCAAAGGACTGTTTCTCCAGATCTCCCAACAGCCATCAGATGTAGTTCGTCCTTCACATCGCATTTTACCAGATCAACGCATCCCTAGTTCAGATCAAGTGACATTCACAAGGGAGGCCATTTCGAGAGTCTCATACTCATGTGTATCATGACCTTTTTTGGTCCTCAACATCTCAGGTGGAAGAATGGATAAGTTGGGATCAGTTCTGGGTATTAAGAAAAGTAATGCAATCGGAACAATTCTCAACAAACTCCGGATCAAAATTGCCATCCAAAGATTTTCAAACTGTGTCCGTGTAATCTTCAAGACGTGGAGTAAGAGGCCTCCAGCCCAAGTAGATGACAGCATTCCAACATGATCAATAGACATAAGCAAAGCAAAGAAAGTGCCTTCTATACCAGCAGGACAGAGTTTGGAACTAAGTACAAGAAGAGGCATCCACTTAATACGCCCAATCAACTGAGTAACGCCTTCGTCAATGACAACAAAAAAATAATCTGGTAAACCAAATTTCAAATTTATGCGCAACACCAATATCAAGTCTAGCAATCCTGATAGACCGTAGAGCAATTGCGTCCAGAAAAGCACATCCCTGAAGGGGTAACTTTTGAAGAAGTTCTGGTAAAGAAGGACCCCCAAAAGAGAGCCAACAGCACCAATAGAGAATATGGACCCAACAACCTCCTGCAGCATGTAAATAATGAGTTTGCATTTTAGGCACATCAGAGCAAACAACTTTCAAATGTTATTAAAAAAGCCGCAATTGGTACCATCAAATGCACTGAAATGATAGAAATAATTCAGGTTACCTGTGAGAAAGATGGACCCCCCTTTGCATCGGTGTACCAGTAAAACATTCCTTCACGAACATTCAAGGCCAAAGCAAGTGACAAGTACATGTATAAACAGGGCCTCCAGACATTACCACATTTTAGAGTTGTCCACATAGTCTTGCAAGCATCCAGAAACTTTACACTGACCTAACTTAAGAGCTTGGTATGAGCATTAGAAAGCAGGAGTTAAAAAAGTAAACAACAAAATAAGGTAATCTCACCTGTGTATAAGTGAAGGTGCGAACATGAGGTTCTCTATGCATTACCCCAACCAAAATGACCAGCCCTGGAGGGATGCTGAGCAATCCAAAGACACCCTGTTGTAAAAGTGCCAAACTTGCACCGGTCAGAGAAGCAATTTAACTGAATAAAAGGTTAATTTATATCATATTTGACATAATGAAATCCTAGGCATAAGGAAACCATCCCAACATGATCTGGTTCGAACTTGACAAATCGCTAAAATATGAGTTCAAATTAAAGTTCTGTCTAATATACAGTATGATGTATCCTTTCATATGAAATATTACGTGTTTGAATTGGATTTTTACATGGTCGGGGATGATCGTTGGATATAATCTGTTGATTGTGGACCCAATTAGAAATATATCATTTGAACGTTGGTGAATCCAAAATCCTTTGCAAGCCTACTATGTTAAAAATTGGACAGGCATCTCTGACATGCCTAAAAAATATACCAAAAGATTACCCTAAAAGTTTGACCAATGAGCTGATCTCTTCACAGATTTTCAAACAATGCCAAAAGTTTATTTTGTTACAAGCAAAAGAAACTTGAGAAAAAGCAAACCTTAGGGCCCAGTAGGTGAACAAGAAACCCACTAAGTGAAAATCCCACCAGTGCCCCAATTGAAGAGGTCAGTCCACACAAGCTTTGCATGTCACCAGCAAGAGATGGATGACTTATACTGTTTTGTGTAACACAGGCATCAATTGTTACATCAGCTATTGCTACTCCAGCACTCCCCACCATCAGAGACAACAGAGAAATTGTGAGATCTAATTTCATGTCTAGTGATAGCACAAGCATGGAGATCACCCCAATTACACCTGGAAAAGAAAAATGGGAAAGAAAAATAAGGGAACAGCCTTCTGGTTCCAGCTATTTTTTTTTTCTTTAAATTCAGGTCATAATGCCAAAACATATAAAGTGCATTTTATCTTATACAGATTAAATTAGGAAAAAAAAATTTGTCAAGTTGCAAGGCAACTCTTGCAGTCAAGCTAACAAATACGTACAGAAAATGGACGTCTTTGAACCAAAGAAAGAACAGAAAACGGAAGTCAGTATTGTCAAGGGGCATGGGATTTCAAAACTTATCCCAAGATTACAATTGTTCAACGAGCATTCCTTCATATACAAGTTTAAATTTAAATGTTCTTTTAAGGTTCAAAGATTCCTGAACTAAGTAGGTATATATTCATAGCAGTATGATATTTTAAAAGAAAAAACAGTTGGCAAGGTAAAAGCAGACTTGCATATAGGCTATTTTCATGCATGGATAATCTCAGTTATGCATGTCATCATTAAGTGATGAACAGGATGAATCAAATTTTTACTTTTAAAATCAGTATGCTTGAGTACTGATCCAGGTGATTCAAAATAAATGCATACAGTAACGTTGTAGCAGTTATAACATACGCCTACACAAGAAATCACCATCTGAGTGACAATCAGGTCATCTTTTAGAATGAGAGTCACTTAAAAAGAAAATTACTCTAGAGCCTAAAACTGAAGGCAAAATTTGAGATAGAGGTGTTACTATAGCACTCTAAAAACAATACCATGTGTGCACACTCTCACAAACTAGCAATTGCTCATGCTGTGCAAAGCTATAGTTATGGAAATTGTAGCAAGTCGAACATTAAGACATTTTGCCAATTTTGTTACCCCATTTGCTAACTCTAAGCTTCTTCCTAAAGTAAACTGAAACTCTAACGACCGCCACTTCAAGATTAATGTTTTCCCCATTCTTTGGATAGTTACTAAATTCAACGCTAACAAATTTTCATTGCTTACCTATCAAGTAAGCTACAACATGCACTGATCTCAAAATAACAGAACAATTATGCCCTTCAATTCAATCCAAAACTAAAAGCAGCAGCTGAAATTATAGAAACTCAATTTTGCAAGCAACACATTCATATACAAAAATGAGTTGGTATCATTTACCAGCAAACACAAAGTACGGCTTTCGGCGGTACCCAAGAATTGGTAGAGTATCAGTGAGAATACCCCAAAAAGGCTTAACCATCCATGGAATTTGAATAATCCCAAAGTAGACTTGTGCTTCAGAGGGCTGCACTTTCTGATCATCTTTCAAGTAATACTGTATACCGATTCTACTCAGTCCCATACTCAGACCCTGACTGATTCCGTACACAATGACCACACCCACCACAAAGCTCCAATGCAACTCACTGCTGAGCATTTTGAACCAATTTATGGGTGTCCATAGGAAATCCCGGACACCCTTTACTGAGGTTTTCTGCTTATGGTTCTCAGCCCCAAGGTGAAGACTTTCTTTTTCCTGTTCTTCTTCTGCTTCCATTTCCATAGCTCTACTTTTCCTGCAAAACTTTAGAAGAATAAAAGATAACCAGCTGAAAAATCTATGTATTCTGAAGGGGGTTTGTCAAATTAGTTGAAATTTGTGCAGAGCTTGAAGAATTTTTCTCAAGTTGCATCTCTTTGACATTGACTTTGACTTCAACTTTTTCTGGGCAAAATGCGAAAAATAAGCCACTAGACAAGCAGAGAGAGAGAGAGATCCAAGACAAGATTTGCCCAAGAAAAGGTGGACCGATGTGATCTCACAACCCCAAAACGATGCTGCTGGGCCTGTTGGCTTTCCTCCAAGGTAGCAACAGCAAGAACTCGTTAGCTCAACAAAAGCCCAATGGGTAGCGGGCAAAATAATAAAAGAAAGGTTAATTATCAGAAACTATCAGAAACCGCCAAGTGGCACCCAATTTTTGTTTAAGGGTTATTAGGGGTTGTTTAGAGTTTATCAGTGCAAGGTTCAGTATAGTTATTGCTATAATTCATTCAGGTTCACTATAGTTTAGGGCTACAATTCATTGCTTCTTACTTTGGTGGTGCAAAATCATCATTTTAGATATTAAGATTTAGATGGGTTTCAGGCGAAGCTCAAAATTCAAACCCTAAACCCCCACCCTAAGGAATGAACCAAATCCTTGAAAAAAAGGTAAGACAAAAGGGGACAAAAGGAGTAACAATGCAACCCTACAGTTGTAAATGTAACTGCACAAAGGAAGCAAAAAACAAAAAAAGGTTAGAGGTTGGCAATAAGAAAAATGTTTTGAGTTGGAAGAAAATATAAAAGAAAAAAATATGAGCTAATTAGAGTATCTCAAGGCTGTTTTTGTTATTAGAGATTCAGAAGGCTCCCCTCTCATTGGTGGAACAAGGAAATGTTGGTTCTTCTAGTGTTTTATTGGCTGAAATCTCATGCCTTAGAGCACTTCCACCAATTTGTCATGGCAACAAGTAAGGGAAGTTTTGTTGTGGGAAGTGAAGAACATGGCCAAGTATTTATAGAAAAAAAATTCTGAAATTTTTGGTCTTTTTTCCTTCTTTTTTTCTTCAATTTTTTTGGTTATTTAAATTGGCCTCTGACATCACACTGACGTCAGCTTGCCCAGGCAACAGCTCAGGCAAGTCTTGCCTTTGGACTTGCCTAGTTTCAAGGGGCCCACTTCTTGCCATGATAATTTTCCTTGGTGGGGGTTGTTTTTGGAGTCTAGGCCTCCTTTTGCCATGACAAAAGGGAATGAGTGGAACTACTCTTATGGAATGATTTACTTCAAGATCAACACTTCACTCACTTAATTTTGGAAGTTAGCTCTAAAGTGTTGCTTGGCTACTCCACACCATAAACAAATTTTCTTAAAGATAGTTTGGCTAATGAAGGTCATTCAACTAGAAGCCCCGAAGTTTGGAGACGGTGACTTCAGACATTCCCTCGAGGCTTTGTTTTGTAGTTTTGGTTTTCTTTCTTAGAGGCTTGTAAAATGGGCTTGGCTGGGTCTAGTCACAAGCTTCTTTGGTACTAAGGGTATGTGGGGGTCGGGCTAGGCCATCCCTATCTTTAATAAGTTAAGCCCAAGCCCTACCCAAGAGCCAAGAATTTGGGCTCATAGGAGGACCAATGGGCGGGGCCATATATGGCCATATCAAATAGACCATATATAATTAATTAAATACAATTATCATTAATACTAGTTTACTTTTATAAGGATATTAAACACAAAATGTTAATATTAAAAGGTCTTTGTATCTTTCAAATTTTTTAATTAAATACAAACATGATTAATATTACTTTAGTACTATATAAATATTATTTATTAACTTAAATATCAGGTAGAAAATTAGGTAAAGGTCAATAAAAGTGAAAATATTTAGGAAAAGGTTAAAGCACAAGTCAAAATCCAATCCCACATTTTGTCTCGTGCTTTGACATTTTCCTAAATATTTTCACTTTCATTGACCTTTAGTAAACTGCCCCAATATCAGGTGACTACCCAAGGGCTTGCAAATCATGGCCCATGCCCTACCATTTACACAACGAGTTGGCTAAGCCTAACCACAGTACTGAGCTGGACCATTCTATATCCCAAAAATTAGGGATGAGTTTGGGCTAGTCCATCGGGCTTGGGCATTTTTACAAGCATATAATCTCTTTCTTGACGCCCAAGAAAACTCAAATCCATCTACAACATCTCAATCTCCACTCAAACCTCGTCACATTTTGTCCAAACATTGTTCCTCACGTTGAAGGCCTTCATAAGGGCGTTGAGTTTGTCTCTAAGGTCCCGACACCTTTGATCGATTTGTTGTGTATTACCAAGGATGGCACCCGTGACCAAATACAAGCTTTCCTAAACGCTAGCGTCCTTGACCGTGAAAATAAAATTGATATGATTTTCTATGACTTTGCTCATTGGATACCATAAATCACAAGGAAGCTTGGGGTTGGGATCAAATCCATTTACTACAACATTGCTTGTTCAATTATGTACACGTTTAACCTTGTCCCGATGCGAAATTACAACCCTAGCCTTACTGGTATTACTAAGGAACAACTACGGGACCTATCCCCTGGATACCCATCAGAAATCGTGGTGTTTCTTCCTGGCCATGAACTCATCATGAACAATTTTGGAAACTGTATGGATTAGGTGGCTTCACACTTTATCAGAGGCTCACTAATGCCATCAAACAAAGATATGTAATTTGCATAAGAACATGTAGAGAAATCGAAGGTGATTTTTGCTATTACATGTTTTTAATTCGGCCAGTTTTCGGGTTGGAAGACTCTAATAAGAATAGTCCACCGTTAGAAGACACGTGAGTGAAGTGCCTTGTTGGGTTTGATGTAGTCGAGTTTGTTGTGTTTTGTGTTTTGTGCATTTGAGAGCTAGTTGGTCCTTGAGCAAGACCAATTCTAAGAGTTCACATAAGATATGAGGAGCGGAATTTGTATGGAGTTTTGGTGTGGGAAGTGAAGAACATGACTAGGTATATATAGAAAAAAAAAATTCTGAATTTTTTGGTATTTAAATTGGCTGTTGACGTCACACTGATGTCAGCTTGCCCAGGGAGCAGCTCAGCCAAGTATTGCCTTTGGGCTTGCCTAATTTCATGGGGCCCACTTGTTACCATGGAAATTTTTCCTTGGTGGGGGTTGTTTTTAGAGACTAGGCCCCATTTTGCCCCGATAAAAGGGGATGGGTGGAACTGCTCTTAAGGAATGATTTACTTCAAGATCGACACTTCACTCACCTAATTTTGGAAGTTAGCTCTAAAGTATTGCTTGGCTACTCCACACCTTTAAAAAAACTTGTTTAAAGATAGTTGGCTAATGAAGGTCATTCAATTAGAGGCCCCAAAGTGTGGAGAAGGTGACTTCGGATGTTCCCTCGATGCTTTGTTTTGTAGTTTTGGTTTTCTTTCTTTTAGGCATGTAAAATGGGCTTGGCCGGGTCCAGTCACAAGCTTCTTTGGCACTAAGGGTTGTTGGGGTCGGGCTAGGCTAGCCCTATCTTTAATAAGCTAAGCCTAAGCCCTACCCAAGGGCCAAGAATTTGGGCTCGTAGGAGGACCAATGGGCCGGGCCTATATGGTCATGTCAAATAGACCATATATAATTAATTAAATATAATTTTAATTAATTAAATACAATTATCATTAATACTAGTTTACTTTTATAAGGATATTAAATACAAAATGTTAATATTAAATGATCATTTTTTCTTTCAAATTTTTTAATTAAATACAAACATTATTAATATTGATTTTATTTTATATAAATATTATTTATTAACTTAAATATCAGGTGACTATCTAAGGGCTTACAAATGATGGCCCAGGCTCTACCCTTTACACAACGGGCTGGCTAAGCCTGACCATAGTACTGAGCTGGACCATTCTATATCCCAAAAATTAGGGCCGAGTTTGGGCTAGCCCATCCAGCTTGGGCATTTTTACAAGCATATAATCTCTTTCTTGACGCCCAAGAAAACTCAAATCCATCTACAACATCTCAATCTCCACCCAGACCTCGTCATATTTTGTCCAGACACTATTCCTCATGTTTAAGGCCTTCATGAGGGTGTTGAGTTTGCCTCTAAGATCTCGACACCTTTGATCAATTTGATGTGTATTACCAAGGATGGCACCCATGACCAAATACAAGCTTTCCTAAACACTAGCGTCCTCGACCGTGATAATAAAATTGATATGATTTTCTATGACTTTGCTCATTAGATACCATAAATCACAAGGAAGCTTGGCATTGGGATCAAATTCATTGACTACAGCATTGCTTGTTCAACTATTTACGCGTTTAACCTTGTCCTAACGTGAAATTACAACCCTAGCCTTACTGGTATTACCGAGGAACAACTATGGGACCTACTTCATGGATACCTATCAGAAACCGTGGTGTTGCTTCCTGGCCATGAACTCATCATGAACAACTTTTGGAAACCGTATGGATTAGATGGCTTCACACTTTATCAGAGGCTCACTAATGCCATCAAACAAAGAGACATAATTTGAATAAGGACGTTTAGAGAAATCGAAGGTGATTTTTGCTATTACATGCTTTTAATTCGACCAGTTTTAGGGTTGGAAGACTCTAATAAGAATAGCCCATCGTTAGAAGACACGTGAGTGAAGGGCCTTGTTGGGTTTGATGTAGTCGAGTTTGTTGGGTTTTGTGCATTTGAGAGCTACTTGGTCCTTGAGCAAGACTAATTCCAAGAGCTTGTGTTGGGTTTGAGCTAACTGGATTGCCATTTTGTGGCTCTAATGCCACCTGTGGGCTATGCTACCATTGAAGAGGCATTGCCATATGGGTTTGAAAAGAAGGTGAAAATGAGAGGGGTAAGGACAATGAAATTGTGATGGATAAGGACAATGAGTTAGGTATTATGGTGAAAAGGAACTAGGGTTCATCATTTGCCCGACCTAAAATTTTTGGGTGGGCATGGGCTTCTCGGGCTTTCTATATTTTTGGAGCTTGGCTGAGGTTTCAAAGGTCAAGGCCCAGGCCCACCCATTGAACCGGACCTAGATAGGCTTGGCAGGCTGATCCTAGATGGTGTGAAATGGGTCGTCCAAAGGTTCAAACCTTTGGCCCAAGTCCTACTTAATCTTAGAGTAGGTCGGACCGACCAGGCCTAAACATTGGGCAAGGTTGGGCTTCGGTGCATGGGGCCTCGGGCTACCATTTAGGCCCATAGGCCGCTAGCCAAATGATGATCCCTAAGAGAAACAATGCAAAGTGGAGGGGAATACTATAGAAGCTAGGATTTATGAGCGACTATATTAATAGGTTTGTCTCATATGTGACAAAACTTTGTAAGCCTATAAATGGGCTAGTTCAGGCCAACACGTCCTTAAGATGAGTTAGCTCAAGCCCTACCTAGTCACGAGCTTTTTTGGCCCTAAGAGTTGAATGGGTCGAGCCGGGCCAAACCTATATTAAATAGGCTAAGCCCATGCCCTACCTAAAGGCCAAGAACTTTCAAGCTAATAAGGGGCCAATGGGTCGGACCCATATGGCTTTATCAATTCGAAGAATGCTAGCAACCTTCTATCTAAGTAGGGTAAGCTCATGCCCTACCTAAGGGCCAAGAAATTTCATGCCAATGGGCCATACCCATATAGCCTTATCAATTAGGGGAATGCTAGCAAGACAAATTCCAAGAGCTTGTGCTGGGTTTAAGCTAACTGAGTTACCGTTTTGTGGCTCTAAAGCCACTTGTGGACTGTGCTACCATTGAAGAGGCATTGCCATATGGGTTTGCAGATAAGGTGAAAGGGAGAGGGGTAAGGATAATGAAATTGTGATGGATAAGGACACTGAGTTAGGTATTATGGTGAAGAGGAACTAGGGTTCGTCATTGGCCCGAAATTTTTGGGCGGGCATGGGCTTCTCGGGCTTTCTTTATTTTTCAAGCCTCACTGAGGTTTCAAAGGTCAAGGCCAGCACCCACCCATTGAACTGTGCCTAGACGAGCTTGACGGGCCGGTCCTAAATGGGCTTAAATGGGTTGGCCCAAGGTTTCAAACTCTTGACTCAAACCTTACCCAATCTTAGAGTGAGTCGGGCTGACTGAGACTAAACATCAGGCAGGATCGGGCTTTGGCCCATCGGGCCTCGGGCTACCATTTCAGCCTATGGGACGCAATCCAAATTATGATCCCTAAGAGGAACAATGCAAAGTGAAGGGGAATACTATAGGAGCCAGGATTTATGAGCGACTATATTGATAGTCTCGGATCTGACAGAACTTTATAGGTCTATAAAATGGGCTAGATCAGGCCAACTCATCCCTAAGATGGGTTACCCCAAGCCCTACCCAGGCACGGGCTTTTTTTGCCCTAAGGGTTGAACGGGCAAGACCGGGCAGTGTCAAACCTATATTAAATAGGCTAAGCCCATGCACTACCTTAGGCCTTCTCCAACCCATTTGGGACTAAACCCAAATTTTCCCCTTCCAAAAAGTAATTATTTGGGTTTTGCCCGAACTCAAACAATTTTCTCCCAACCCTCTGGACTCAAATTTTAAGTCCGCAACTTTATTAAATTGTTTAAGAATGGTTTACGTCTGATTTTTTTGTTATGGATAACTTTTCTTCATTTAATATTTTTAAATAACTTCATTATTTTTTTTATTTTTTTTTTAAACAGTTTGACCTAAAAAAAATTGAAATTCCAAAAGAAAATACACAACATAATTCTAAAAGAAAACACACAATACTTCAAATTCACCATCCATGAAACCCAATAAGAATTAATTAATACCACCATTGTGGGGGCTTGGATAACAGTCCCCTGAGTTGTCTTCAAGATTAACGACAAATTGTTGACCCTGTGCATGTTCTTGCATAATTTTATCTTGTTTATCCCGTAATACTTCTTATTTCTTGGAGTAAATTTGGAAACGTCCATGAACATTATTTTTTTGTTCTTGGGCTTTCTTATCTTGTTGCTTCTGATATGCATAAGTATCAGCTTGATCTTGGAAAAACTTGTCCAATATGTTGAGCTTTAGTCTCCTATCCTCCTCGAAAGCAATGTCTTGCTCAACCAATGATTCCAAGTATTTATCCCTTGTTTGTTGAGAAGGGTCAGCCATCTTCTCTTTTTTTTTTTTTGCAACCTTTTGTTTATCTTGCCCCTCAGGCCTTGGACTAGGCATGGGGATATCGTATGCATCGTTATCCAAATTTAGCATACTTGCACTAGCTCTAGAAGAACGTAGTGTGGGAGTCTCATTTATATTGTTAGATTAATTTAAAATATTATTTTGAACGTTAGATTTAAATTTCAGTCGTTGGATCTTTTTTTTACCTTTAAAATAGCTTGGATTTAATTTAGATGTAACATCCCGACCCAAAAATAAAGAAATTTAATGAATTAAATAAAGAAATTTGAATTTATTAATAATTTTTGGAAATGTAAAGAATATTAAAATATTAAATAATTAATGAAGGGCAAAAAGATTAATTTAATGTTCGGTTGAGATTTTGGCGAAGCAAGCTGCACCATTACGTCGGGCTCGTCGATACGAGTTCGTGGGTATATTGTGGGCTCGAATCGGAGTTGTAACGAAGAAATGGCGATGAAAAAAAGTTCAGTGGCACAACCGTAAATATTTTGAAGTTCAGTTTTATAAACCCAGAATTTTCCTTCGGGTTCGCGAGTAGCCAACTTCAGATCGCGTTTTCTATCCACTCCGACCTCCGATTCAGGCAATACCGGTGGCAAACGAACCAACACACTTCCCTCTTCCAGCCCCAGACCTTCGACGCCTCAATACGCCGCCGTGGTCACCGAAATCAGCCCCGAAACAGGCGGTTCGGGCAGTTTTTCTGAAACTTTGGCCCCTTCGTTCTCCCTCCTCCAGCAACCGATCGAGGTGAATGAGGTATGGAAATTTATCTACTCTTCGAGCCCTAATTGTCTGTTTGGTTGGTTTTCTTCAATTTGTAGCGTAGGAGGTCGGATCTGTGAGTTAATGTTGGCCGGTTTTGAGATTCAATTTCCGGCCACTTGCCGACGTCTATGGACGTTCTCGTAGTTAAATAAGTTGTTCCACTCATCGAGTAGTATAGGCTGGTGGAAGGGAATCTCTTGGTTTGGAGTTTGTCCGACGACGGGTTATCGCTTTGGGCACCCGATATGCAGCCAGTGTGGGTGGTTGTGTGGGACCCACTTTTAATTATCAAACTTTCTGCTACAATTATCCTTACATCATCACGAGCGCGTAGGCGTGCTCAGATTCCAATTCGGATGTCGTTTGACTATCAATCGGATTTACGCCTATTGCGCGTTATCCGGGTTCGATATGTTCGGACCGTCGGATCAATCCCAATTCTTAGTATATTGTCCCCCATATTCCTAGGATCGTGTAGGAATTGACGGATCCTGATTCAAGTCCCGGATGCTTCGGATCATTAACTTAAAGGTTAGGTTAAACCGTAATTGTCCGATCGTGCGATCGTGTGAAATCCGACCGTCCGATCGAGACCAAACTTTCAGGATGTGTTCCCTAAGCCGTAGTGAATCTGTAGGAACTTTCGGATGTAAGTTTGGAGGTCATGGGACCCACGGGTCCGGTTTGACCAAGTTTGACCAGGTTTGACCGAGGCTCTCCCGAAGTCACCTTGCCACGTAGTTGACGTTGTTGGACTTCTGGGAATGTCCAGATCGAGTTGGAGGTCGTGGGCTCCGTGGGCCCGGGTTGACCGAAATGGGGTGTTTGACCGCCGGTTGACCGTGAGTCTTCCGGGGCGGTCCCACTGGTTAAAAGAAGTAGTTTGACCTTAGAATCTTTAGTACGCCGTACGTGCACGTTAAGTCGGGTTTTGGTAAGATTTGAGTTTAAGGTTCTCGTTTCGGTTCAATTACTAATCCAATCCTCGTATCTATCGCTTTAGGTACGTTGACTCTACTACGCAGCAGGTGGGACTCTTTTAGGGTTATGCGTAGGACCAACGGTGAGTAGGCATTGTTTTTCAACGAACTTTATTTTAAAGAATGAATTGAAATGCATATGAAATGGTTTTCTTTCAATTATTGGGATTTAAATATTGTTTTAAATCTTGGATTTGGATTTTAATGGAATTACTTTAATATAATTTATGTTTGAGCTTATGCATGTTTTGGGTCCCGGGCTTTATGCGGGACATGATGATTTTATTTTCATAATTGATTTAATATGGGATCTTGGGCATTTTTGTGAATATATTGGATTAAGTGTAATAATTGAGTTTTGGGTGGTTAATTGAGTATTGAGTGATTTGTTGGGTTTATAATATTTCGTTGATGATAATTCATGGATTTCTTGGATTTTTTGTGACATTGGAGTTTTATATGATTATTAAATTATAATTTGAAGGATATTGGTAATTTGTGAGATTTACAAATACGTCGGGTTTGGTTACTACATTTTAAGAATAAGTATTTATACCTTGATTATATTTGATAAGTGGAGGTCTACGGCTTTGCCGGGTTTCGAAGCTTATATATTTTGGTTATTTAAATCTTGGGATTTCTATATGGATTTAATTAGGGAATTTTTCTATTTACCTTAACATTTGAAGTGAAGAATATCTTGGATTATTTCTATACCTTTGGAAAAGTATACATATTATATACTCTCTACTTTGTAAAATCTATATTTTATATCTCCAAGAATTTATACTCTTATCTTTTGGTAACCTATAAGTTATACATTCAGAGAATCCATATTCTATAATCTTTGGGAAATTATATTCTATACTTTGAGAAGTTATATGCATATTTTTGGGAAGTTATAGTCTATACCTTTAGGAACTTATAACTTATACTTTTGGGAACCTATATTTATATCATCGGAAAACTTACAATTATATTTTGAAGTAAATATTTCGGGTGGTTAGTTTTAACAAATGTCGGGCTTGAATTATATAATGGGATTATTTACCCTATAGCTAATATATTATTTTGTATAGGAATTTATCAGGAAATTTCTTATATGCGGAATTTATAAACATTGTGGGTTTGCAATATATACTTTCATGGCTAATAAATAGACTTTTACTAAATATTTCGGGTGTTGGATTTGACGTTTTTGAGAATTGTTATCTATCTTTCAATTATGGAACTTTATTATTATTTATACTTTGGAATTTGTATTATACGGATTATTTGGATTATATTTGATAATTGAAGTTTATGGCCCTTTGGGAATTTATATCATTGTCTTGTTTTGGAATTATGATATGTTATCAAAGCATCGGAATATGTGTTGGTAATTGGGTTTTGGTGGCTATTGTGAGTTATGGTGTATATATATATTCGGGTCTTTGACATATTGCAAGTATCTTGAGTTATATAATATTTTCGAGAATGAATATATGTATGTTTAGTTATGTGTGGGGTACGTGGGTGTGGATATTGTGGACAGTGAGAAGTGTTTGGTTATGTCAGTTTGAAGTGCTATAAGCACTACCCTATGTACCTCCCCCCGGTTACGGAACTTTGGAAAGTGGATACTTGTGGAAATGGATACTTGGATATGTTGGATACCGGTGCACCCTTGATTGGGTGTGTTTGTAGACCCTTAGCGGGGTAGTCTGCGCGCGTAGTACCGGTCACGGGCGTACTAGTATTGAGGATTCTGATGTACGTGCTGATAAGCTTAGTCCCGCTTGGACGGCTCGTTCCTGGCCACATGGTTGTTGAGGACTCCTCTATGTGGTTCAGTCAAACGATCCCCTGTTGGGATTGTTTCCCCGGTACAAATATTGGTGTGAGAGTCTTACTATATGTATTTATTATTATTATTATTATTATTATTATTATTATTATTATTATTATTATTATTATAGTTCTTTCTTCTTTTCTTTCGGTGAGGATACTTCCTCGTCTGCAGTGCCTACGGGCATGCGATTGGTTGAGTGTGGGAAAGCAAAGGGGTAAAGTCTACTTAAGGTGTGCGTGCTTTGTCACTTTGATGTCGTTTTAGGTTGCTTGGTTTTATCTTGGTTATTAGAAGTTTAATGCCGTTTTGATATTGGGAATTTCTTTGATTTTCATACTTACGATTTTCAAGTGGTTTTGTTTATAATTATATTGTGGAACAGTTTTGGGAGGTTAAGCCTCGAGGAAAGGAAACGAAAAAGGTTTGAAAGTTAATTATTCTTTTATTTTATTAAAATATTGGTTTGGAAATCAACTACGTATACAAAGGTTTTGAACTGTATTGTTTTGCATCGTTTTTAAAATTAAAAGGTGGGGTTAGTATGTTGTTTTAAGTATTGAAAACTTATTTTCGTCCACTCACTTTTCTGTTTTGCGCCCCCAGGCTGTAGTGCCGTGAACCGAACTTTCAAGCCGAGCTTTCCTTCTCGCAAGCTTTGACCGATGGGTAGGACTTCTATGTCCATTTCTCTTGAGGTTGAATTATTGTTTAAATTCAATTGCTCTTAGATATGCTCTGTTATCGCCCATTAGGGTTGGAATTGAAGGCCGGAGGCCTATTTTGTATTCGTGGTTGTGCTGGCGCTTGGTTGTGTTTTCTGTGGTTGTTTTGGCAGGTTTTAAAGTTGGGTAAAGTTCGTTTTTCAGGGGAGACTCTGCTGAAATTTCGGCAGAAGTCTCGGCCCTTTTTTCCTTTAACTCGGGAGTAGGAAGTTAAATTCTTAGTAAGTAGGCCCAGCATCTGTCGGATGCCGAAAAACCACAGGGTTCGGCACGGATTCCGAGGGGAATTCGGTCGGGTCCTGTCATTAGATCATTGATTTAGGTTACTATTAGAATATATATATACAATGTTTGAATTGTTGCCGTTGGATTCCAACTGCAACATCACCAGGGATTGACAAGTGGCGAGACAAAGATTCGCCATAAAGCAAAGACAACAAGACACGGGGCCCACATCAGATTCCTTGCAAATGGGCTGCGTCAGCTTCAGTGGGCTCCATCGAAATTTTTTTTGGGTCCAGGCAATAGCTAGATTGCTATTTGGCCCCAAGTTTGGATTTTCCCAAATTTTGGCCCTTTCATTTTTTTTGTTTGGGAGATGATTTGGGCTAAAATTTGGGATATTTTGGGTTTGACCTCATGGGTTGGAGATGGCCTAAGGGCCAAGAACTTTCATGCTCATGAGGGGCAAATGGGTCGGACCCATATGGCCTTATCAATTAGGAGGATGCTAGCAACCTTTTTTCTAACATTCCCTTTTGGACCTTCTTCGTTTTCCTCACGACATGTGTCACTTTTCTTACACTTAAACAATGTCATTAATACATCATACAAGTGTTAAGGCCCAAAAAGTCACGAGAAGCCCAAAGATATTTAAAGCCCAATATAACATATAATGCTGGTCATGCGTTAATCTAAGCTGTATTTTGGGAATTAATTCATTAAATAAATATAGAAATAGTGTGCATGCCATGCCAAGCCAATAATACATTTTTCATATGTCAGTCACCTACCAAGCTCACATGAACCCAAGTCATGTGGTTCACGGGGCTTGCACGAGGGGTTGTGGTGTGGAAGATTACAAGGGACCACAAGGCCCACGGAAGCTCTTGGATAATTGAGACTTTGGGATAGCTACTTGGGAGCACCAAAGTCCAAGCCCATTACTTAGAGTTCTCCAATGTGGGTTAGCAAATGAGATATCCTTCAAGCACTCCATATTACCCTCTGGAAACAAGCCAATTTCGACACTTCCTTTTACCCATAGGAAATAGTCATTTTCCAATGCCTAGCTTTACCTACTAGAAATAAGAATGTCCTAATGCTCTCTTTTACATGTTGGAAATAGAATGGTTTCATCACCTCCTTTTACCCATTGGAAATAAGGGAAAGCCCTTGCCTTATATAAATTAGAAGCCATGACCAAGGAGACTGGATGAATCAAGCCCTCCATCATTCGGCTGTTGCAAGCAACACAGTAGCCCTCGACCATTTTTTCTTCAGCCATCCCCTTTCTTTAGCTGCCAGAACAACTTCTTGCTTTGGCTACTGCAAGCATTCCAGTAGCAATCAACCCCCTTCTTTAGTCATCACACCTCATTCCTAGCCATTCCAAGCACCCCAGCCATAACCTCCTCTCTTGGAAGCCATTCTTCCTTGTAAAAATACAAACACAAATAAAACCCCAAGCCTTTACCTCATCTTCCTACCTTTAGAACTCATAAGCCTCTTTGAGGATCATTCTCATAAACACCATAGCCATTAATTTCTCAAGCCTCTCTCTCTCTCTCTCAAAAAAAAGCTTCATCCCAAATCTGAAACACCCATCCTCTCAAGCTAAGTTGAAACCATAGTCATTATACCTTTTGGGAAAGAAAACGCAAACATTCTTCGTCTAGCTGCCGAAAACACCCAAAAATCTTAAGCATTAACCTCTTGATGCTCCATTCCTCAATCAATCATTCTTATTTGCTAAACTTGTGGGTCTTTAGCTCCCACACTCCAAACTCTCTTGCCAAGCCTATGCAACATCAATGCACCATCTCTAACTCTTCGTCTAGCTGCTAGAAATGTCAGCACAAAACATGCAAGCGCTGGAAGAAGAACAAAGCACTCCTCTAGGGCTTGCTTCTCTCTTGGGATGCTTTGAGCCTAGTACTCGCTAACTCATAAAAACAGGCAATGACTGCTTGATTCACCACTCTATGGCGGTCCAAGAATCAAAAAGTTCAGACAAGCCTTCCGATGGAAAAAGATCCCAACAACAAGCTAGCTTTTGTTTTCTAAATTCACCCTCATTACATATTTTGACTTTTCCTGTTTCCTTCAATTTATTCAAAAAAAACTTTACCACTTCCGCTCTCTTCAAACGAACACAGCCATGCAACCCCAAATCCAAACATTCCCTCTCATTAATTGAGAAAACCATGCCTTGACATCCTCTTTAATGGCCAACGCACACCCAAAATTAACATTCGCCCAAACAAAATGACATCCACCACCAAGATAGCATATTCAACAAAACCAAAAACTTGTTGAAGTTGGCCCACCATATGATGCGGAGAAGGAAGAATGAAACAAAGGGTTGCAAGGGAGCAGTAGGAAGAGGAGAAGAAGAAGTCTAAGGAGCTGTTGTAGGCTACTGGTCGTCACGTGAATAGTGCTACGTGGTTTTGGAGTTTTTAGCATGTTTTGACGTGGTTTCAACTTTCAGCTATAATCCAGCTGCTGCTTATCTCTGCAAATTACATAGTTTAGTAAAAGAACATAACTCAGAGCTGTTAAGAAAGGAAGAACTAAAGTAGAGTAGCTCTGGGCTTGCTATCTCCTTTAGGAAGGGACTGAAGTGATTTAGAGATTATAGTTTTAGGCTATTGAATCAGGTAAGTTTCTATTGTGATTTTAGCTTTGTTCCTTCCACCAATATAAGCCTCTAAATTGCCTTGGTATTGCACTCCCACTCATATTTTTATTTGATCTTTGTGATATGAAAGCCTTATTTAATCCCCAAGTCAAATATGTTTGCCTTCATTTGATTGTAAAGGAACTCTTCATTTGATTGAATTACAGTGTTTGTGCTTTCTTTTGAAGGAGTCAAGACCTCTAGCCAGCTAGTAATAAGGCCCATGCGACTACCATTGGAGTAAGGCCTCATTGGAAACCCTAATGAGGATTTACAGAAGCTATCTCATTGTTATTGTTTCTCTGATTTTGACTCACTACTACAAAAATCGAAATAGACGTCGGTAAAACGACGACGGACAAAATAAATACCGTCGTTAAATTTTAAACGAAGACGGTAATATAAAAACCGACGTGGATCAGAAACTAAAACACCTAAAAATTGGAAATTCATTTGGGTATTTTTAAAACACGACGCATGAAACTTTAAAAGCGTCGTCTTATGCAACATGCCATTCCGATCAGAAAAAAGATAACAAATAAACAACGACGGTATGTGTAAATATACCGACGTAGTAATTATAGACGACGTTTTACATATAATACCGCCGTTTTGAACATCCAATAAACACGACGGTAATTGTATTATTAACAGACGTATAAAGTTCTATTTAATACGACCATAATTTGATAATTACCGACATGTAAAGCTAAATAACCACGGCTACAATACATACAGAACGACGTCTAATTTTAAAATATCCACGTCTGTCTTTTATTATTTTATGTCGTATTGCACGTTATACTACGACAGTTCTTATAAATAAAAGGTGGTGGTAAATCGTTACCACGTCGTTATAATATAATATAGCGACGTGGTTTTGCAGATAATACGACAGTTCTTCTTGTAATTTTGAACATATCCACGACGGTCTAAATTTAATTCAACGCCGTTTCACGTAATAACGCTGTTGTACATCACTTTCACGTCGTTTCTATTAATTATATCGTCGTTGTTGTTTAAAACAAGCACGACAACAAAAGTCGAAATAAACGTGAGTAAAACGACGATAGAAAACATAAATACCGTCGTTGTAGGTTTCAACTTCGAAACTTTCTAACTGAAACGGCACGCTTTATCTGCGAAATTGGGGACTGAAATGGCGGCTTTTAGGTTTTCAAGTCGAAATAAAGGTCATTTTCGGTTTCCAAGTCGTAATAAAGTCACTTTTAGTTTTCCAATTCGAAATAATTCGTTTAAATTGGAGTTTTTATTCCATCCGTTCAGTATATCTCAATTCTCACCTCTCTGAATGGTTTCTGTCATGCAAGAATGTCTTTCTTGCGAACCCAGTTGTTGTTTTACAACCAATCTAAGAACTTCGGTTTGGTGTAAAACAACAACTGAGTTCCCAAGAAAGATTGAATATTTAGTTTCTTTTTTAACACAAAGTTCTATTTCTCTGAAATTATTTTTATTTAAGACATCGGTTTTATGCTAATGGTCGTGAAAATATTTTACAACGACTTTGTTTGTAACTAACTGACGTAGTATATATTTATAACGTCCCTATTATTTAAAAACCGTCGTGTGTATTTTAATTTATACGACGTTTTAATTTTACTTTCCGTCGTCTTTAAAAACGCGGTCATTTGAAAATTTTGACCGCGAATTGTAATTTTTCGAATTTGCCCTAAACCCTATATATATAACATTTCGCTATCTTTCTTCAACTCATATTCTAACCTTAAAGTTTTCTGTCTCCATCCTCCGTCGTATCAGATTGTTCCAAGTCAGAGGTACATTTCATTCCGGCCGTTGTAAGATTTACCATTAAGTGTTATCACTTTGCCGTTACCTCTTTCTTAGTGTTATCACTCGGTTTTCAGTTTCTCTAATTATTGAAGTTAATTTGTTTGAACATTTGCAGTTTCAATATGAAAATCCAAATAAGTTATGCTCTCTTCTTACGGCTTTTGTTTCTTGTTTCCTCTTGCAAAAGGTTTATATATATATCTCGACTAAAACTTGCTTCTTTTTTTAATCCTGGTTTTGCGGTGCAAGAAGGCAACGCTAACTCATACACACAAGAACAAATTGATGAAATTCGGATCGAATGGGCAGCATTTATGAGCAATCACATGTAGCATAACTTATTTGGATATGATAATTTGTATGGATATATAGTAGGAATGAAGATTGGTAAACTATGTAATTATTATTGAATCTTCAAGTTTTATGAAACAAATTATTCTTGAGTATATTTATTGTATGGTGTGGATTATTTGGAGCTGAATTTATTGTTCACAAAGCATTATGGTTGTTTTTTTAGCAAAAATCGTTGGAGAGAACCATTGGAAGCAAGAAAAAAAAAGATAAAATGTAAAATTACTACGTCTTTGGATATAATAAACTACAGTTCTTTCAAAAAAACCGTCGTCTTTACATTAATAGACGACAATTCTATCACAAAACCGTCTTCTTTACATCTAATAGACGACAGTTCTTTCATAAAAATTGTCGTCTTTACATATAATAGACGACTGTTATTTCATAATAGACGACAATTCTTAAAAACCGTCGTCTTTACATATAATAGACGACATGTATTTCATAAAAACCGTCGTCTTTAAGTTAATAGACGACAGTTTTGAGTAAAAGCGTCGTCTTTATAATAATAGACGACGGTATTTTACCGTCGTGGTTTTATGCGTAAAAGATGTCGGTCGATTTCTCGACGGTTGAAAAACTAAATTTACGACGGTAAATTACCGTCGTCTATTTCGATTTTTGTAGTAGTGACTATGAATCGTATTTCAACCCTTGAATTGTTCAATTTCATCTTGTGTACTGTTTTCAATTTCACTTTCAAATGTTGTATTGATGTAATCCTCACACTCATTGCCATATATAGTTGCTTACTGAGCTTTGTAGCTCATCCTTTTCCCTTCCGTTTCAAATTAGCTCGGAGTAGAAGTTGGTTCAATTGTGATGTGTTGGATGCTCTGTAGAAGATTTGTTTGTTATTGGAAGACTTTAAGTTTTAATGTTGTACTATTGAAAACACTATGTGGAAATGGAAATGTTTGTCTCAGATTTGGGAGAGTTTGATTTGGTAACCTTTGCAGATCCTGGTAGTTCCAATTGAGCAATATAATGAGTTTGACTTAATTGTTCTTTTAGTGAATTTGGGGCGTAAAAATTTTCTTATAAATCTTTTAATTAAAGAATGGGATATTTCAATTTGTGTGCAACTACTCTTTAATTTGTGATTGCCAATTTATTTTCCTATTAAACATAAATTGCTTATTGGAGGCAGCAAGGGACCTTAATAGGGGCAAAGGGAGCTTATTTTTGTACCAAACATACTAATATTTAACTTTATCAAATGGAAACATTTAAAATTTTTATGAATTTTATGTTTGATTGTCATTACATGTTTATTGGTGGTGACTTTTAGTTATAAAAAAATTGTTTATGACATTAAGTTATGGTAAAATTTTATTTATAGTATTTTCGTATTAGATTATGTGAGACCCCAATTTAAATTGCACATAGGGCCCTCAAAATCTCAAAGACGGCCCTGCCGACACTCATAAATGACTATCATTCTAACCATGGGCATTCAACTTAAAAGTCAACTTTTAATTAATTACAAGTACGATTTGTTATGGTTAGTGTTGACCAATACATTAAAGTCTTGTACTATTTTACCTAAACGTAGTAACAGCTAGAACTCAAGGCAATCAACAAGTCCTCTCTTTTGCTTTTAGGCACAACCATAACTTTTGGCTGAATTTATACGGAGATAGAATTATAGCTATTTGGTGGTTTAACGATTAGTTCCTTTTCAGAAAAAAATTTGCTCACTATTTTAATCTAAGTTATCATCATTATATGACACTTGTTTATGGGCGTAACCATAATTAACTATTTGCTTTCTATTTGTGGAACTATGGTTATGCTTATGGACAGTGGCAGCCAGGATTTCACATTAGAGGGCCTTAATAAAACTTGTATTCTCTTCATAATTATCATGAATTTCATATTTTAAATTGGTTAAATACTAATTTCAACATTATTAAAGACTTAAAAATTAATAATTTATATTCCAACATAGGAAAAAATAGAAAAAAAGAAAAAAAGAGTTCATAAAACGCAATATTAAGGTACCCAACTCATACATAAAAATGAGGAAAATAAAAATTCACAAAGCTTTAAACAAAAGAGGAAGAGAAAGAAGGGTTAAAATTTTAAGAGTTTTTAGTGCAAATATATATATCATAAACTAACCTAAAAGATTTAAGGAGATGAGTAGAAGGGAGATTAAGAATTTTTTTGTTAATTTGTAGACAAAAAGAACCTAATATATTATTTCATGTTAAAATAAATATCATAAAACTAATATAATATATAATATATAAGAGGTGAAAATGGAGTGGGGCTGGGACCACACTGCCCATCTGGCTCCGCCTCCGCTTATGGACACGTGTTAAGTATTGAGAAGGGTGATGATGGTACACCTTGACTTAAAATGGTAAGCAAAATTGCTCCCGTTCATTTAACTCACAGTACAGACAGTTGAAGGGAAAAATAAACCGCAAAATGAGGCACACCAAGAAGTGTGCACCAATTAAAAGCATTTTTGTGTTGCATATTAATTGATGAACATGGAGATGTACAGCATGGATAGGACCATATGGACCATCTAATTAACCTGCAAGTTACTGAGATCACCCATTGATGAGGAGTTTGACTTAGAACTGTAGATGGGAATTGTAGTCTCAATCTTTTTAGTTTGTTTGGTGACAAACTCAACTCAAGTGTGGTTGTTATAT
Organism: Prunus padus; assembly: GCA_024362665.1. Taxonomy (NCBI): domain Eukaryota; kingdom Viridiplantae; phylum Streptophyta; class Magnoliopsida; order Rosales; family Rosaceae; genus Prunus; species Prunus padus. Next base: position 18,262,186 of record JANFAM010000010.1, on the reverse strand, counting down.
AATGCCTTGTTACTTTAGGAACGCATATCCTATGTTCTTCTTGTTCTTTTTTTCTTTTTCAATCAGAGAAAAACAATTCACCAGTTAAGCTTTAAGGTGCAAACCCAACCCCAACCCCCAACCAAATAATAAAATACAAAAAATAGTACATATACCCTAGCTTGTCAATAGCATTTAAAAAATTTCAACATTCAAGTTTTGTGGTTGAATAATAACTAAGTGATAGAGGAGAGTTGGAAGATGATAGATGGTTTTTTTTTCTAACAAACCGTAATGATTTTGAGTTTATATCTAATTTTCTATAATATATATATATATATATATATATATATATATATATATATATTGTGAGATCCCTCAAAGAAACACCCTTTAGGATACTCTACGATTTTTTTTTCAACGATCCAAATTGTCTATTTTTCAAGTTTTCATTCATAGATCATCTTTGCAAAAAATCAGACAAATTGAAAATAATTAAGGCATTTAATTGAAAGCAACAAAATAGACGAACATGGTGCTTCAAGAAAAGACTAAAATAATAATCATCTAATTGAGTTGTCAAATGGTTTTGGATTCAAGTGATTTTTGGTAGAGATGATTATTTAGGGAATATCTAAAAATTAGATGGTTCGGATCATTGAAAAATAATGTGTGGTGGGCCCTACAAGAGTGTCCCTCAAATAAGTTATTTGAGGGATCCCTCAATTGAAGCTCCCTAAACCCTTAGTTGTGGATCATGAGATTATATTACAGAGTAGGTCCAAACAAATACTTAGTATTGTATTTAACTTGCTAACTAGTTGGTGCTTGAGCAAATAGTGACATATTTATTTATTTGGAATAAAGGAAGTTAGGCATAGGGGCATATACTGAATGCTGCAGGATCAACTTTCACTCCCTAGTCAATCTAATTCCTGGTTTTCTTAAGTATTGAATGACTGGTTGTAATGTGGAATCCACATACTTTGTCACTGGGTGTTATTAAACGAACCCTAAAATTAACTAAGTACACCCTAATATTTAAATCAAAATGTAAAATTAACTAAGTACACCATATTTAACTACCAAAAATATCACTGGTACACCCTAATACACTCTATCACACAACACCAAACTCATTCGAAAGATGGCTGCAGTTGTTTGCAAAAGAGGGACCACACTGACGAACTCTGCAATGCCTGGAAAGTCGAATCCCTCAATCATTATCTAAGGATACTAGGTAGAAGGACTTATGTCTCCCATTGCATTCATATCAATAATGTATGATTAAGAGTCTTGAGACTGAAATTCATAGTGAAGCAGTGCGATAAGATTGCTTCATCTTCCAATATTGGGTAGTTGAATCCCCAGATCCCTATTCACCCATTGCAATTCCTCTCAATAATATTTGGTTAATTGAAAATTATAGCATGTATTTGGTGATCAGCAGTTTTGATCTCCAACGTTTGTATACCATAATTATATTATACAATATATTACAAATAAATATTTAGTTGAAGCATACTTTTTCGTTTGCCTGCTTGTTCGATTTTTATTGATTTCATTGCTTTATATTATTATATCTTTGAGACCGAAAAATGGGACAGTATGGACAAGATAAAACACAAAGTAGTTACTGTACGTATTAGTTATCAATTATGGACCATATTTTCCTTTTGATGCCTCTAACACCTTTTCACATTATACTAACCATTCATTGCTATTGTTAATTTGCTATTTTCGTAGGGTTTTCGCTTACGTTTGATTAGAGTTGAATATGGTGAGTAGGGTATACTTATTAAAATTACATTTGTTTCACAATTCAATATGTCATTTTTGGTCATTTTATATTAAAGTAGATTAGTAATTCAATAAATAGTTTGATAGTATGGTCTACTCAATTAATTTTAGGATTCGTTTAACAACACCCTTATCATTTTGTACTTATGTATTAGTAAACGCATAATATAATAGAAAAGAGTACTGCTCAATTTAATTTTACGTCTAAGAGCATCCACAATCATGCTCTCTATTTTTTAGTTAAAATTTAGCTAAAAACACTATAAAGCTATTTTAGGAGCTCTCTATAAAATTTCAACTCCAACCATACTCCCTAGTTTAAAGAGTCATAAATGTTTTTAATGTTTTTTAAATTTAATTTTTGAATAAAGTGTAGACACAAAAGCAACAATAAAAAATAGTTGGCTTTAAATAAATGCTTAAAATAATATTAAATAAAGAAGCATTTAATTATAGGGAGTCATTAGAGTCATTTCTCTCTCCTCAGATTTAGGAGCTCCTAGAGGTCTCCCTATTTTAGGAGCTGAATAGGGAGCATGGTTGGAGGTGGGTTTTCAATTCCTCCCTAAATTTTAGCTAAGGAGGTGATTTAGGGAGCCCATTGTGGATGCTCTAAGGTCATTAACGTTTAATGTCGTGCACTAATGAGTTGAGAAGTTTCTTTCTGTAGTCATAATTTTTTGCGGCCACTGATTTGCATCTCTTATGCTAACATTCAATCAACTGGATCATCGTAGGCACTGCCAAAATAAAATCTTAGAGATTAAAAAAAAAAACAAAACCAAAATAAAATCTCAGTGTAGATAAGTATGAAAATAGATTGGTGGGATTTTTTTTTTCCCAAAACTGTACCAGGGATTTGAATAACCAAACAGTACAAAATTTTCGCATGGAAAATATATATAATAATTTTAAAAAATTAGTAAAAATTAAATAAATAAATAAGTGATGACGATATACAATGATGGAGGAAAAAACAAGATAATCACCCAAACAAGAAGAGATAGAATTAAAGGGAGTTAGTTTATAAGTTAATCAAGGGTGATTAAGCTCATGACTCATGAATCCTCTAGTATATATATATATATATATAATTGCATGATATATAAATAATTAATAGGACAAAATGGAGAGAAAGTACTATCAATTTTCACAACACCCAAAAGAACAAGTGAGGACAAGAAGTAAATGGGTAGAAGCCGCTTAGAGACGACCACAAAAAGACTCTTCTCATCAGCCGGCTCAACACCTTCTATTTTCTCATCCCTTTAACCCTAAATTAATTCCAAAACCAAAACCAAATCCTTTTTTTTTAATTTTTTCTTTTTTCTCTTCTTTCTTTTTTTGGGCCAAGAAAATCGAACCCAATTTGCTCTCCCTCCATTATATTATATCATTCCTTCAAAACCCTTCTCACTTATATTATACCCTAGTCACACCCATCTACCTCTCTCTCTCTCTCTCTCTCTTCTTCTCTCATCTCTTTCCTTTTTCTCTCTTACTCTCCTTGTTCTTTTGGGCTCTTCGGCTGAGAGAGTTTAATGGCGAAAACCTCACAGCAAAACCAAAAGAACACTGCAAGCTCTAACAACAGCAACACCAACAACACCAATAGTACGGCTACAACAAAAGTCAAGCGGACGCGTAAAAGCGTCCTCCGTGACTCTCCGCCTCAGCGGAGCTCCATCTACCGCGGAGTCACAAGGTAATTATATAATAATACATATTCATGGATATATCCATAAACTAAGTAAGTTTGTAGTTTTTGCCTTTTCTCTCTGCTTTTTTCTTGTTTTGGAGTTGATTTCTTTCTCATTTCTCTTTTTACATATTGGAGTGATATAATGTTGAATATTTGTTTAAGGCACCGATGGACGGGCCGATATGAAGCTCATTTGTGGGATAAGAATTGCTGGAATGAGTCACAAAACAAGAAAGGAAGACAAGGTTCTTAATCTCTTCTCTTGGTTTTCTTTTTGCTTCTTCCATTTTTGGTACAATTAAGCTATTGGGGTTAACATTTTTTCTTTTGTCAATTTTCTGTTTGGTGTTGATGATGATGATGATGATGGAATTAATCCCAACTCAAATGCAGTTTATCTAGGTATGTCCCATTTGAAAACAACTCCCCATGGAAATGAAAAGCCATTATTTAAAAATTAAAATTAAAAATTAAAATCTTCTTTATTTTACTGCCCTTTAATTCATTTTATCTTTTCATTTTAAAAAAAAATTGGTTGGGCAAGGAAGTGAATCATTTAATATGGGATATTGCATTTGTTAGGAGCATATGATGATGAAGAAGCTGCTGCACGTGCTTATGACTTGGCAGCATTAAAGTACTGGGGACAAGATACAATCCTCAATTTCCCAGTATAATTTTTCTCTCTGAAATTGGATTTGATGGATCTGTGATTAATTAAAACCAGCTTTACATTAATCACTGTTATTAGCATGAAATTAACCTTAATTTTACTAAATTATTAATTAATTGCAGTTGGGCACTTACCCAGAAGAGCTTAAGGAAATGGAGAGCCAGTCGAAAGAAGAATACATTGGATCATTGAGGAGGTGATAAAAAAAAAATTGTACCTCTGCTGGTGTTTACTTTGAAGATATAAATATTAGAGATGTTAAATTGTTATTTATCAATATTTTTTTAATTAATTTACAGGAAAAGTAGTGGATTTTCTCGTGGAGTTTCAAAATATAGAGGCGTAGCAAGGTAATTTTCATTAATTTCATATTCCATTATGTCAGTAGATTTTATATATTTACACAAATATTTAAATTTTATAATTAAATGCTTTCACTTGGCTTCTTTTACATCCACTTGGGTAAAAAAAAAAAAGGCACATCCACTTGAGATGGCTGTCACAATCTATGCATGTATTGTAAATTTTGTACCTCTTACTTTATAAAGGTAAAGTGAGTTTTAAATTTGGGCGTTTCATAAATAGACTCATTTTAATATGCAGACATCATCATAATGGACGATGGGAGGCTCGAATTGGCAGGGTCTTCAATAACAAATATCTCTATCTTGGAACATATGGTAATTCTCATTTTTTACCGCTTATTAATGTATTTAATTCTATATCAATAAAAATTATTTCATTATTATTTTGATTATCTATTAGGAAACTTGGGGGTGAAATGTTATAAAGAAAAATTGGTTGCCAAAAGATCTTACCAAAGAATCTTTTTGGTTAAATTATGGATTAAACTTTGTTGCATGGCCTTACCTAAACCTCAGTTATTCAATTTTAAATGCCACGTGGCAAGATGTAAGGCACCACACCTCATGAATGTAGTCCAACAACTAACACCAAATAAATAAAGTTGTGACATAAAAAGATGTCCTCCACATAAATTCATAATGAAAAAACAACCCCATATGGGCCAAGAAATAATAGGATAAAGAAAACAATGAAAACATGAAATCAAATCTTTTTTTTTTTATCCGGGTCAAATCTATTAGTTGGGATATAGATCACCTAACCTCATCTGCCTGTGCAGCTATTCAAGAATCCAATCAAACTTTTCTCGAAAACAAAAAAACAAAATAATCCAAACCTTCTACCAACATTGGCTAGCAAATTAAATCCTTGAATTTACTATTCCTCTTTGGGATCCCACACAAATTACGTACACTTTGAATTATAATATTGTTTTCAATTTTGTTTTTGGCAGCTACCCAAGAAGAAGCAGCCACAGCATATGACATGGCAGCAATAGAGTACCGTGGACTTAATGCTGTCACAAACTTCGACCTTAGCCGTTACATCAAGTCACTATGCCCAAATCATCAAAATGTTCCTAACAACGCTCAACCAGCCACTCATTGTGACCTCAGTCCAACGCAAAATCCTAATTCGAAATTAGGGTTAGGGTTCATGCCTGATTACCACTCGAGTTCTAGTAGCGCTATCGAGTCAACTGTAGCTTTGCCAGGGCCAGGAAATGGTGCCTCAGCGTCATCGGCATTAGGACTTCTTCTACAATCCCCTAAGTTCAAGGAAATGCTTGAAAGAACCTCAACGTCATCGTCGACAGTTGCTCATCAACACTTTCAGAACCAAACATACCACGTCGGAGTTTTCCCGATGACATTCAAACGTATTTTGATTGCCAAGACTTGAATAACTACGCCGAAGGAGATGACATCATTTTTGGTGACCTACACTCGTTTGCTTCACCTGTTTTTCATTGTGAACTTGATGCCTGATGATCCACAAAGTAACAAGGTTGAACATGTAACAAGCATGTTCGTATATGATATGGAAATTAAATTTTATAATGTAGATAGAGATGAAAATAGACATTCATTTATCAAATATTTCTTTAAATAAGACAAGTTCAAAGTGGCATTTAAGAGCCGCACTCCTATTTTACCTTCTACATATATGAAATATCTTTATTTCCATTACCTTACTGTCTTTCATCTATAGGGTTATACCAATTAATTAAGTGAGATCTATATTGTGCAATTTAGACATGCAGGGCGTGCTCTTAATCCTAAGTCCCAACATACCTGATCATATTCATGATGTAACACAACGAGAAAATCGAAAGTCGAACTCTTATCATAAGTATTTCGAAATAACAACAGAACAAGCGATCTAATTATACATCAGCTCTAGCTCTAGACACGTTTAATTATACCTTGTTAAAGAAGCAGATACAACTTACAATTTGACATTTTGTAAACCTTGTTAAAGAAATACATACAGCCATTAGCTAGCTTTTGCATCATTAGACCGTGATTGAAGAGAATGCAAAGTTGTTATGATTGGAAGACCAATTTCCCTCTGAGATCTTACTGTCCTCCAATAGGGCCCCATGTAAGTCGTACGGGCGGCCGTTAGAGGTTGGCAGCTATAAAAGTTGACGGCAAAGCCAAAGCCCATGCGCATATAATTTAATTACTTGGAGGTGGGAGGGAAGGTTTTGACTTTTATGTCTTTTATATGTTGTCACTATTTATTATCATGAACATGAACAATTAGGTTATTAGGCACCGAACCGAAGTCATATAGTTGCGTATGCAGATTTAAATTATTTTATTAAATTAATTATACGATTTTAGGATTTTGAATGAACATTGATTGATTACGACAAAAATTCTGTTTACGGTTGGTTATATAGTTGAGCAGATTCAAAGTAAAATTAATGGATTAATTGGCACGACCAGTTTTATGGTTGAGCAGCCAAGGTCCAATTCCACCGACATGTAGCTCTTGATTTTGACTATTGTGCGCACATTTTCAGAATTATAGTAATTAGTAATGGAATTTCCTTCATGCTTTTTATTTTTAATTTTATTTTCGAGTTTTATGTAGGACCACTGAGAAGGAGGTGTCTGCCCCACCAACGGGGAGACAAACACAGAAGCACACAAGGACTTTGAGAGAGAATTGCATGCAAAAGAGGGAATTTGCCCAAAGTTGAAAACTGAAATCTTATATAGCATTTATTCATGTACGCAAGGTTTAGATTTGATTATTTTCTCTCGTATGTAATGGCGGATTTATGAATTTTTCAGGGGAGGTGCAATAGTTAAAAGGTTAAAAATTTGTAAAGGTAGGACCATTTGAACAAATGTAAGGGTAAAACCATCAATAACCGTCCACAAAGTTGACGGCAACTTTGACAGAATGTAACTGTAGGACCATTTGAACAAATAATATAAAGTTGATGGACCATTTGAACGAATAATTTAATTGAGGGACCAAAATTTAAATCGAGTACAAGTTTGAAGACCAAATGAGTAATTAACCCTTAATTAATATACAAAATAGACTATAGTCAATTAGTCTTAGAGGTAAAACTCTTATTTATTTTAATTATAAATAATATTAGTATGGTTTAAATTGTACAGCTATTTGGTTGTTCATTTTTTTTTTGGGGGGGACCTTTTAGCCTTTTTAACGTTGCCTATTCCTTGAAAAAGTCATGGATCCGCCACTACTCACATGAATCTCACAAAATAGACAATTCAAGCTTCCCAAGTGTACATCCCAACATTGAACAGCCATTGGCTATATTGCAGGATACAATTTCTTCATAAAGTAGATGGGAAAAATTACAAACTGTACAGTAGAATCAATACAGAGAACAAGATCATTTACAAGTTTGGTTTAATTTATTAAAAAATCAACCTATAACCTATGTACAGTAAATACAGGTCCCAAATTCAAATGGGGGAGGGTCCAACAAGTACCCTGGCTATCAATACAACAGCTATGCCATTTGATTCTATAAGAACCCACTGGAAAAGCAGAAACATCAAGCAAGCAATTTGAGAACCCTTGCCCTCTTTCATTCAGTTCGAAACGCACGAACGAATTTACAAAATCACCATCATTGTTGCCCCTTCGACGCTTATTACTCTTTTTTGTACTGCACTCTGTTACATACTGCAACAGCTTTTCATTCATCTCTACCATGTCATCAGTTTCGCAAGCTTGATAACTACCCTGCTTTTGCTGATTGTTTACTCCACTTCCTGTTGGTTCCTGAAAGGATACTCTACTGTAGAGCATGCAGTACAAGTTTTTCAACCGGACTGGGATATCTGGTGCCACATTTCTTAATTGAAGACACAGATTTAATGACAAGTTGAAGCCTGGGGAAACATATATTCCATCTGGGTTTCTAGTTTCGTTGACAGCGAAGAGTTCTGACCCAAAGCAAGGCCTGAAATTTATGTAAATCATAAACATTAGAATGATGGTGTAAATGGAAAAGAAAAAATCGTATAATTAATAATATGATGTTAATAGATAACTTAACAAAAATTACACAGTTAAAACTGGATAAAGCATATGATATGTATAGAGAAATTCTCTTAACAGGAAGTATACCTCTTAAACATCAAATCAAAAGGAGGGGCAGCTAAGGTTTTCTACTCTCGGTTTGTCCTCTTCCTTTTTACTTTTCATTCCATTTTATAAACTCAAAATCAAGGCCAAATGATGTTGAGAAATCAACAAAAAGATTTTCTAGTTAAAATAAACAGTGTGACAGTGTACCTTAATCTAAAGAAGTACTTGGGTGTACGGAAGGGGATTTGCATCCATTTCATAAGAATGTCATACAGAAGCTTTAAGCCATCCTTGGGTAATTGGGATAGTCCTTCCTCATTATGCACTCTGTTTGCCTTACTTTTCAATCCAGCAATCCCTGAAACCGCATAATTACAAACACTAAGAATATCTCTTGCTTCAGAACCAATCTTACATGCTTGGGTTCTTGACTGCATGTGAAAACAATCCATGGGATTTCTACCCGCCTCCAATAGCAGACATAGATTTTTACTGGTTTCATGGTTAGTGTGCCCCAACCGTCCAACTAGATTTTGAACCAAAATTGCGTCTAAATCTCTCTCTAGAATTCCCAGACCACTATTAGAAATAGGTTTAATTAGGCTTGGAATGTAGAGAGCAAATCCAGTACAGAAGGCCAACAGCGAACAACTCATTGCAAGTTCCGAAATTATTTTTGAACTCTTTTTGTCTATGTCAATGAAAGATGTTGTAACTATATCAAATTCTCGTGCTAGCCTCTTCAACTGCAGAGATATTTGAGTAATTTTCTGCAAAGATATGAGGTATCCAACCATAGGGTTCTCAACCTTTCCATTATTGGTAGTGTTGTCCTGGTCAAATGGAATGCTTCCCAAAATTTTAACTATATCCACCACAGCTCTTATTACCTTCACTCTTAGGGACAAAAACCAGTGTTGGAAATAAAAAGTGTGGCCCATTTTGACATCATCAACTTTTAATGTTTCCAAAGAAGAACAAAGACCATTGTAAGCTGCTGCTAGCTCTTTGCTGTAAATATGCTCCTTGATATTACTCGCTGCATCTTGGCAACCTAAATCATTACTGGAAGGTGTAACATGTAATTTATGCGTCTCTAACCCTTGTTTTGGTAATAGCAGCAGCTCTAGTTTCCTCTCAGAATCAGCAAATTGAACTAATGACTTCATCCAGCAGCTGCAGGAATTAGAATGAACTTTGAATACTAACTGCTTGAATATAAAAGTCGTGGTCAGCCAATCTCCTTGACACGCTGCATACACCCCGACTCTGTAAGCAGGCCAATTATTTTTTTCAGCCAGCATCCTCTTTGCACATTCAATGGTACGAAGTTCATGCTTCATTGAGTAATTATCAAGAGATATGCCCGAGTTTCTATCAGGATTGCGACATCCCTCACTCTCATTTACCATGTTACCCCAAATTATTTGACAACGCAGCAACAGAGAGTAGAGTGTGTATGTATAACATTCAAACAAGTTGCTTTGGCATACAAGTTCGACCAGAAGCTTCACTTTGTCAAATACTTCGGTGGAGATGGCACCAGCTTCAGTGAGATTTTCGAGAAAGGCCACCAAAAATTTGTACACCTTAAATAGAAGCTTTGATCTGATAATTCTACTGTTCTCTCCTTTCAAGTCTACACTATGATGAACAAACGCATCTGTTTCTGTTGTCGCAACGAGATTGTCATCCATATATGAGAGAGACTTCACTAAAACAGATATTTGATCCAGCACTAAGACATGCAAATCCGGATATTCTCGGATTACAAGGAAAAGATGATTGAACAGGCAGTTAACTTGTTGAAACTCAACACTGTCAGTCTGACAACGATCCAAAACTGGCTTCACCAGTATGGTGATCTGATCTATGATAAGCAAGATCACCTGAGATGGCTGAAGAGAGGAACAACGCACAAGAGATCCCAGCCCTGAACTTCCTTTTAGTCTTCTTGACATATCTACCAAAACAGAAATAGCTAACAGGCTCTTGGCCATGATAGGAGATGGGGATGCATTCTCAACAATGCTTAAAAGCTTTGAAGATTCAAGGACATCAGAGGGTAGATTGGGTGGCATACATAAAATCATCTGCGGAAATGCTGGAAGTGAGACAACATAAATTGAACAACAAATAACAAGTTTATCTGTATGAGCTGAGAAACAACCTTACGTAACGTCTGAAGAACTTCACATAGCATGGATGTTGGAATTTGAGGTTCATCTAGTATGCTTAACAATGTTTTCACAACATATCCATTTACAGGAACATGACATATTCCTTGACTGAAAATAAAATGTAGGCATCTTACTGCTGTTGCTCGCAGCTGTAGAGTTTTTTCATGGCTAAGAAACAAGAGAAGCAGGTCCACCTGCATTGAGATAGCAATACGAATTATGGGTCAAGAATTTTGAGAGAGGGTGCTACCAAAATAATTACCTGCTGAGATATAAGAATGGTTGACCGGGAAGCAAGTTTTGAGAGGGAAACCAGCATCGCAACCTGGTAATACTCATCTGAGAACTCTAACAGCAATTTTAGACTTGCCTGCAACAAAGCAGCGTTCAGTGAACATTAGAATCTAATACATAAGTGAAAAACTAATACTCTAAATGCAACAATTTCCAATAGAAGTCAGGTAAAAAAATTGAATTACGATTCAACCTTGTATGCATTATTTGCCAGAGACTGGGAGCACCCAAGTTTGGCAAATAATCGTGCTCCAGCCAACCTTATAGCAGGCAACGTTTCTGGTGAGCTCATCATATGAAGCAGCATCTCCAAGACAACACAAGCAAAGTCGTCTGATAACTCAGAAAAACATCCTGCTGCAAATAATGCTGCTTGTACCTCCAAAACATCAGAAGAAACCAAACTAGAAAGCACCAAGTATCGTATACTCGCACTCTGTTTAGCAAAATGTGCCCAACATCCAAACAGACCCAAAGCCAAAGCCCGATCTTCAACATCCCCACTGTCAAACACAACCTTAACTCTCCTCAGCAATTCTGCTTGCATATGAACCCGAGTTTTGCACAAAACTCCTTTGTACTCTTTCCGTTTGTTCCTCTTCCTGTACTCAAACAGAAAGGCCTTGACAATACAGACCCTTGTGTGCTTGTCTCCAAATTCGAAGGCATTGGCAAGACGAAGAATGATGGCATTGGTGAAGAGCTTGTCCTCGTCAGGAATTAGGTCGAACAAGTGGTAGACAGCTGGAGAAGGGTCTGGCTCTTTACTTAACTGTTGGAGTCTTGGACTGATTTCTGAAATGGCTTCGAGTGATCGACCTGGTTTCTTGGAGCGCAGGGCCTTTTCTAGCTCTATGCTCCATTCCATCACACATGCTACTGAGTTCCTTTCCATTTCAGCTCAAACTTCAAAATAGAAAATAACTTTAGAATCAAATACGTCCGCACCAAAAGAATTCAAAACAAACTCATAATCCATCAGCAAAGGTTTACAAATACTAAGACTTCTCAAATGGTGCCACAAAGTGGATGTGCCATTCCTTAGCTACTAGGTTGCCCCCTTTCCCTTGGCCCTCAAATGAAAGGACTTCTTGTTTTTTCTCATGTCTCAATGGAGAATTCTTACATTGACTTCTCAAATGGTGCCACAAAATGGATGTGCCATTCTTTTTACCATCACATGCACAGTCCTTTTTACAGTACTTTCATATGCATCTAGGCTCACTAGTATCATCCTCACACTTTGTCTTTGTAAAATGCTCCCAAACCCCCAAAGCATTCTTACAAGGCTTTCTTTTTCCTAAAGTACTAGGTAAAAGGGCTGATTGTACAGGGGTAGATTGATGAACTTGAGTTGGTCGTGGTGGGTTAGTTGAAACAGGGGTTTCAGATTCTCCTTCCATGAAAATAATACCCTATGAAAATACAAATATTGCATGCTTCAATAACCAAAAACAGTAAGCATTAACATCAATAATTTCTGTAAACTACAAATAAAGCAGCAACCATAAACAAAACTAATAAAACAACAGAATAAACCAAAAACACAACCAAAAAATATGGAAAATTACCAGAAAGAAACACAACCAGCAAGCCAATCCTTTCCTTAGCCTTCAAAATCAATTCTGTCCAGAAAAACAAAAATTACAGCAGAGTCAGACAAAAATCAATTCCGTCCAGCAATAGACAAAGGAGATACTCAGTTAAATGTTTCAATGATCAATCAAACTGAAGGCACTCAATATCAGTCAACAACAAAAGAATCCATCAACGTCAAACGCATTTGAGCTCTTACACACACTTGTTTAATAGCATTCCTTACACACACACGCACACACACTTGAATTCAGACCTTCCCATCTCTCTGCTTTCAAGCTAGCTAGTAACCTATTGAATGAGATACAAAATCCTTTAACATTTATGAAGTTCTGAATAGTAATTACTGACTCTTAACAGCCCAATATTATATAAAACCAATCCAAAAAGATATAATCACTTTCATACTTGCTGTATTGTATAAAATTTCCACAACATACACACACAAAATAAAATTCCTTGTCCCAAGAAATAACAATGAGTTGAACATGGCATCATAAAGAAGATAAGAATTAAGAACTAACGACTGGATGTTAAAAAGCCTAAGATCAATACATGTTTCCCCCAATGGGAGTAATATAACTCTACCATAAGTGGCAACAAATAGACCCAACTCGACAAAAAATATAAAATCATACAATCAAACAGAATGAAAAACCAATGCAATATCTTACAATAAACACCAAACTAGAAACTAATATTCTTCCCAAAATTTTTACATTTTGGAGCCAGAAGCAGAGAATGTTTAAAAATTTAAACTATTTCCTTATTGAACTAAAAACTCTTTTTTTCCTTAATTCCACATTCAGCAGTTTTGACCAGTGAGCTTTTTAGGTAATTCAAAATTTGCCACAATAACTAGTATTTGATAACCTCAAAGAGACAGAAAAAACGAGAGAGAGACTGAGAGCGGGAGCGACAGAGAGAGCGGGAGCGACACTAAGAGAGCGGGAGCGACTGAGAGAGAGCGAGTGCGACTCAGATAGAGCTATAGAGAAAGCGGGAAGAAGTTGGCTGCGGATTTGGGGAGAGGAGGTTGAGAGTGAGAGAGACAGAGAGACTGAGTGAGAGGCGGAATGAAAAAAAAAGAGTATTCAGGTCATTAATATATATATATATACATATATTGAATTTTCAGATTTCAATTTGGGCTTACAAGACTACAGTGATGATGAGGATGCTGATGGAGGCTTTGAACAACGACAATGAAGCCACGGCGCAGGAGGCTCTCGAGTTGTTGATCGAATTGGCCGGGACCGAGCCCAGGTTGCCCAGGCGGCAGAGAGAGAGGGTCGGGGAGGGGCGGATCTGTGGGGGTTAAGTCCAGGTCGGGGCGGGTCTATGTGGGTGGGTCGACGGTAGATTTTCTGGGCCGCTCTTCAGTGGAATTACAGGGGCGCTCTCTTCAGTGTTAGTGTACTTCAACTTCAACAGAATATATAAAAAAAATTGCCCCTCCTAATTGAATAAAGCGAACAACTGTTTTGGAGGGAGGAGAAAGAAGAAGTACAACAGTTTTACTTGCAATTGCTTTTCACTCAGCCGTTAGATTAGATCCAACAGTGTTATCATATAATGTTCTCATATAGAAGTTCTCACTAAATAACCGTCTAATTAGGAGCAACCTGATCAAGTTCTTGGTTGAGGTTTGTTGTTTTCTGTTAGTGCAGGTTTGTTGCTTCTTGGCCCCTTTTTCAATAGGGACTTGTTTCTTATGTAGAACTAGAATTCTATGGTGTGAGGGTTTTATTTCTTAATCGTTAGATTAAATTGGTTAGTTTGATCTGACGGTTAAGAGAAAAGGCCTCATCTAAGTTTGGTTTTGGGCTTGCTTTTTTGGCTTTTGTTTTTGGGCCTGCTTTTTTTTTGTCTTCCATGGACTTTTTCTGTTCATTTTCTCTTGCTTAGACCCTATTTTGGGCTTAGTTGGTCTGTGTGAGGCCTTTACTATTGCAATTTTTTCCTTTGGGAGTGTTCTAAAAGATTGAACGCTTGCAGTGAGTTTGAAGATACAAGTACCTGAAGCTAGAACCTCCAATGAAAAATTCATTACGTGAATGAAAAACACAATGGTTTTAGACATTAAACAGCCAAAAAACAAAACATTCATCTGATGTAGAAAATACAGGTACCAAATCTGCAAATCTTAATTTGCCTTTTGGAAGCTTTAATGAACCAAACCACCATATATTTTTCTTTTCTCAATCAAACCATTTTTTCTCATCTTTCTTTGTTTGGCTTTCACTTTTGCCCTGTGTTTAGTGAGATGGGGTGCAAAAGCCAATAAGACGAGAAGGTCGAAGCGGCGCAGAAAATTTTTCTATACTGTGCAACAAAGCTTTGAATCAATAGAAGCCAAACATATGCAAAACGCTTGGTAGCCTGTCAAGGGATATCTGCAAAAGAAGAATATGACACTCAGAAGCCTAACACATGTAAACCCATTCTCTTCATTCGTATTAGGCTAAAGATTTCAAATATGCATACTTCAATATGGATCACCTTGTTTGCTTTTATTATAAGACAACTACAGAGTTTCTGCTTATTATACCTGTAATCCATCACATACTTTGATTTCCCAACCCTTCCAAGCTGCAGAATTGTCTGCTTTCCGTTCTCCTAACAAGACATAAAAAAGTTAGCATCCCAAACCAAACATGTTGTGAAGTTGAACACTGGTTCAGTCACCCCATTATTGTCATAAACAAAGCATTCTTCTGAGAGTCTTGATCATAGTGTTTCTACAGACGGATATGCAACATAAACAGACATATTACGAACATCCTAAATTAGTACCGGGTTCTGTTTCACAATGGTTTCTTAGCAAGTAAGTTTACATTTTAGATGAATCTGAATAAAACTTTGAGTCATGATTGCTTGTAGTACCTCTAGAGTCAGCTGGAAATTCTTAACTGAACTTTGGATTCTAAGCCCAGCTCTTCCCCTATCTCTGAAGTCTAACTCATATTGCTTTGAAATCTGAGTGAAAATAGAAATCAATCAATGGACAGAAACACAAAACAAAACTTGACAAAAATGTATGCGCTGAGGTAATATTACATCCTTTCGTAGACCTACTTTATTGTAATTGGGAACCCTTGAGCATAGCTGATGGACTTTGTCCAGTTTCTCCTCCCATTCCTTTGGGAGTCCCTTAATGTGTTGTACCTACAAGAGAAGAGTGTGAAGCACTTTAGTTAAGTAGTTTACCCATTAACTGGATTTCGGTATGGAACTCAATAGTACCAGACAAGATAATATTCAATAGAAAAATCTGCTCTATATATGTGATCAATTCTTAATGTTGGAAACCTTACACTGTTGTGCTCACCTGCGTAGTATTCTTTAACTGCATGGATTGATGCTTGGCTATGTATGCCCTCAAACGTCTGTAACTTCCTGTCCAGCTCGAAATTGTCGGCGTAAACCTGTAAAGATAAGTAAACATTACAAGTTGAGGGAGGAGAGTGTGAGCGTGTGTCTATGTGGGTCTGAGAGAGAGAGAGAGAGAGAGAGAGAGAGAGAGAGAGAGAGAGAGAGAGAGAGAGAGAGAGAGGAGAGGAAAAGGCTTACGATACAACAGCAAGAAGCGACTTAGACTGTCTGCTCAAGGAATTGGGACAACTACCCTGCAATTAAGACCTTATCATCAACCAATTACTGATAAACCTATTTGTAAAATTCATGGAAAGATATCTGATTGCCACTTTTACAGGTAATGATTCATAAGAGTTCAATTTCTAACCTGATCCCATATATGGTATTTTGAACCCATGAGGTTTGCATTTACAGTTCCAATAAAACTGTCATCTGAATGAGATAATATTCCCTTTATATTCTGAGCAATAGTTAATTCAGATTTCCCATTCCTCCGCTTATGGTGTGCAATAGCTAGTTTCCGGTCTTGCCTTCCCTTGCCTTCCTGTAAGTTCATATATACCACACCAAAACAATTGACTCAGGAGTTTTACATGATTTACCATCTTTTCAATCTTAATAGTTTAGTTTATCACAGAAAACAACTACATCCACACAAACAGCAATAGAGAAGGGCAGGTTAGAGGAATAGGGTGTTGGGAAGTCTTATCAGAAACTCAAGAATGGATAAAGCCATGAAGTTTATGATAGAATCAAAGTAATAATGTAACATGACTAATATGTCAAAAAAGGTGCAGATAAATATTTCTAATTATAAAAGAAACCCCTAAACCTAATCCACTAGGATTATTATTGTAGTCTAATGTAGTAATGTAGCTTCTTTTTTAACAATCTGAGAATTGACTGACAAGCCAACTACAGGACTATCAACAGCAGGAAGTGTTATAGAACACACACCACTATGGTCTAGGCTAAACATCGAACATAACATAAGCCTCATCTATCGATTATTACATTATCATGGCTACTCAATACAGGTATAAAACAATACCAACTTCAGAAAAGTATCCTGTCCAAAGTCCAGTGACAGAAATTAAGATTTCTAATAATTTGAGATTAAAGATATTTGGTGAAGGAAAGAAAAAAAAAATTGAAAGCAACAGTGCATTATAATAACATTATTGAACAAGCAACATTAGTGAAATTAATATGCTTATATGCTGATTCAAACTGAACCCAAAAAAATTTCAAACAGAAGACAAAATGAGTAATGTTCCAAATGAAGATATGCTTAACAGGTTCAAATTCCAGACATCTTACATTGGTATAAAGAGAATACAGAGTACCCCCATCTAATCCTTCTAGGGATGCTTCCTTCACTATAACACAAGTGCACCTTCCTACATCCATAGGGAGTGGCCTGCACAGCAAAGACCTAAATCCGCACCATACCAAATTTACACACATATACAATTGGATTGATAATAACCAAAAAAAAGGTAAAACGTTTATGTTTTACCACAAAAAAATTAAGTAGAGAGCTCACTTATTAGGCAGAGTAGACCAAGAAGAGGCAGGGGCAGCCTCAGAATCAGAGTAGTCCCAGATCTTCAAAGAGCTCGAATTCTCAGACCCATTACTGGGTGGGTCCCAGATTGTGGACCCACCAAAGAGTACCTTCTCAGGCTCATTCATTTGCATACAAAACTGAAGGGAGGACGGCTTCAAGGCCCTGCAGCCTGTGGACAAAGACTTCAAATTCTTCTGCTTCAATGGCATCAAAAATGAAGACCCATTTTCTTGTGCGACCAAATTCACTTTGTCATTGTCCAAGGCAGCTTGTTCTTGCTTGTATGGCATTGCATTCTCTTTGTTGTGGTTTAAAATTGATGGGTTTGGCTCCAAATTGTGGTTTTTGGTGTTCAAGCTGACACCTTCGCTGTAGCTGCGGTTGTGTTTCTGGTCAGTGAGGGGATTGACATAGAGGGAGTTGTACGGGGATTGCCGTGGAATTAATGTCGTTTTCTTGCATCCACTCATCATAGTTGAGAGAGAGAGAGAGAGTGGTAAAGTTTGGGGCTTTAATGGAATGATTGTGAATGCTAGTTGTTGGTTTTGTTTTGTGATAGATTATGAGACTGCTGGAATTTGGTTGGTTTCTTTGAAGCAAACCATCATAAAGATGGTTAACAGAGAGAGAGAGAGAGAGAGATGAATGATGTTACAGAAGGGAAGTTGAATCTTCAGTGAAGAAGATATTTGAAAGATGTTGGGAAAACAAAAACTGGTTTTTACTGGACAGTGGTGGTGTGTGTTTGTATGGTTTTCAGATGTCAAATTCATACATACAAGTACAACACTCAGCTTTGTTCTTCTACTACATTGGCAATAGTGGTGGGCCATACAAGTACAACACTCAGCTTTGTTCTTCTACTACATTGGCAATAGTGATGGGCCAATATGGGGCTTTGGGACCCACTTATGCTGAGGTGGGGCTCTCTCCCTCTCTGGCTTACTGGATTGGAATTGGATTGAGGTTGTGTTTTGAATTTGAATGAAGCATTGGAAAGTACGGAGCTTTTGTGTTTGGTTTTCTAGAGGAAAGGAATTAGGATGTTTTATTTGTGTGGTGGTTGGTAGTTTAACGGCAACTATTCAAATTTTGTTGACTTTTTGTGTGGGTTGAACTGTTGATGGGAGACTCGATAAAAAAATCTGGGAAGGAACAATGAGCGGGAAAACATGTTTGAATACATTTTGTCCTACTAGGAGATTTAAAATCACGACCAATACCCAAGCGACTTCATCATAATTAACATTAGAAAGATCTCCAATGCTCTTCAATCACTTTGGGATCTTCAAAGAGGTGAACCACATCAAAAATTCCTCCAACAGCCTCTTCAACCTCGATCAAATCCGCAACCTCATTCTCTCTCTTCGGTAAGTTGACTTTCTTCAAAACATTTATTTTGTTTTGGGAGAATCAAAATCATATCGAAAGGCTAAAAACATTTATTTGCTTGATGAGTTTGATGTACATTTCATAAATATTATTTATTTTCTAGAATATTATCTTTTTAAAAAAGAATTTTATTAATTATTATTGTTTAAAGTCAAATATTGTATTAATTGAATTGAAGAGACGATGATAAAAATATTAAAGTAGCAAATAAGGCTCTTCAAATTGCCACGTAGTCAACAAACTTCAATTTGAAGAGTTTTTCTACTTTGGAGATGCTCTTAGCAACTCAATTGGTTGATATATATATAATTTATTTTTTTGAGTTATTTAAACCAACAACACCTCTTGAGATTTTCGGTGTTTTCACAAAATCCCCTAAGGTTTTAAAAATTACACGAACACCCCCTGAGGTTTCAATTTGTTTTCACAAAACCTATTTTCATTGATTTTACATCCAAAATTTGATGATTTCATACATAAAAACTTTTGCAAATAACAAAATTAACCTCAACGAATGTATGTGCAATCTAATTTTAAAGGCTAAATCTGTCATTTGAAGAAATTTTGTATATAAAATTATCAATTTTTGGATGAAAAATCAATGGATAGGGGTTTTGTAAAAATAATTTAAGACCTAAATGGGTGTTCGTGTAATTTTTAAAACCTCGGGGGTTTTGTGTAAACACTAAAAACCTCAGGGGGTGTTAGTGTGGCAAGGGAGATGTCAAATGCAAATTGTTAAATTTGAATTTCATGGCTTATGTGGCAATATGACACTTACAAAAAAAATTAACTCCACCCAAAATGTCAAATATCATATTATTTTATTATATTTTTAAAAGCAAATGGGCCCCATATAATACATAAAGTTTTAAAAGAGAGTAAATGATAGTGGGGTCCATGACTGAAAAACATTTAAATAAAATTTGACATCAAACTTTTTGATATGTTATTTTTGACATATATCTTCCCTCCTTCAAATCTATATGGGATTTTGACTACTCAATTGGGGCAACTTTAACCTTTAAATTTTGTAATTTCATGTCCACGTGGCAATTTGACATATCGGTTGGAGATGCTCTTAGAGCATCTCAAGGGAAGAGGCAAAAGAGTAGGTAAACCTCATTTGCCTTGCCACATTAGTATTTTCATGCTCCAAGGGAAGAGGCAAATGGATAGGCAAAATATACCTACTCTCCCCAATAAGGCAATATTGCCTACTTCAAAGTGAAGAGGTATATCAGACCCCATTTACTTTTTATAATAAAATATCATCTCCACTCTCTCACCTACTTTCTATAAATATAATAGTACATGTAAAAAAAAAAATATATATATAATAATGGTTTGTAGACTTGCATTGCCTAGTTCCTTGGAGTGACCAACTTTTTTTATGAGGTAAATGGGTAGGCAACATGTCACCTAGGAGATGCTCTTAGGAATCTCGTAAAACCCTTGCAGAAGCTCTTAGGAATCTCGTAAAACCCTTGCAGAAGTAAGTTTAGATGTGCAAAGAGAGGGGACAAAATGAGTTTCCATTCCATAAAACATAAAATATAACAATAATTAAACAATCCATACTATGAAAGTCACCATTGAACCCTATCATACGCCTTTGGCATATCTAATTTTGAACGTCATTTTGATATCACCCTTACATTTGAAACCCTTCATATAATGCACATTACCAAAAGCCTTCATGACATTATCAAGAATATAGTGTCCTAGTAGTACAAAGGCACTTTCACACTCTGAAATAACATTTGAAAGCCCCACCATCAACCATTTTGCCAAAGTTTTCGCCACCAATTTATGAAAAAGCATACAAAATCTTATTGAGTGAAGCTCATCATTTTTTTAATTAGTTTAAAGATTATGAATTTTTAATTATGGTTTTGGTGCATAATATGTTAGCAAAATTTTTTTTTAAAAATGGAACCCATATTTCTTACTAAGCATTGAACAGACTTACCAACCCTGTGGGTAATAGATAGGCTTATGCGTAGATTTTGTTTGGAGGGTCTTCAAAGATCAAATACCAACTTGAAATGAACCCCATAATTTGGAGAGTTTTATGTAGTGTTATTTTATTTTCACTTTGGTGGGATATAGGTTTTACATCCGAATATTTGAGGACATTGGAGTGAATTTTTAAGTGTGTTGATGAAAATTGTCCTTTTACAACACCATATGTAAAGTATCTCTTAAACCATGACTTGTTTGTAGGGGTGGGCATCAATCGCGCTTTCCAAACGAACAATTTCAACGAAATCTTTTAATTTCTTATTTTACTATGTTCCACTCTATGTATTCCTCTATCTGTAGGTATGGGGGAAAGGCATGTATATGTGATATTAACTAGGTATATATGAACTAAAGATATATCTAATTTGTTCTTGCGAGCTACCACATTGCTTTATCTCACGATGAAGAGAAGAACTAAGAATTAATGAGCAAAATCGAAGAAACCAGTCGATCCAAATCGTAATCGTCGGTTTGGTTTGATTTGACTAATGAAAAGTCAAATGGTTTAAAAATCAAATCGGATCACATATGGTTTTATTTCATTTGTTTTGAGCTTTTGTAAATTGATCTAAATCGAACCAAATCGGATCGTCTACTTGTATATTTTATTTATTTTTATTTTTATTTTACTTGTGTAGTACTCAATTAAATAATAACTATATATGATGTTGAATTTGAAGTTTGATGGTTTGGAGTTATTGAGATTTGAATCGTAGCTATATTAGTTCTCAAATTTGAAGTTTTGAGTTTTATGATGATTTGATACTCTAGAAAATGAAAAAGTATGTAGCAAGTTTTGAGTAGAATAATAATAATAATATATTATTTTTTTGGGTGTGTAATTACACATTGTTGAAAAAAATATATAAAAGGAAAGATAATTGGGCTTAGGCCCAAACCGGTCAAACCCAATCGAGCAAAATTGATTTAAATTGGTGTGATTTGGTTCGATTCAGTTTCTTCCGTGATTTTTGTCAAAATCGAACCGAACCAAACTATCATATTATAATTGGTTCGGACGCGATTTTAAGTTGAAACCGATCCAATTTGAATCGTGCCCACCCCTACTTGTTTGATGGCTTTGCCATGAAGTGCATTGGAATAGAGTCCAAGTCAGTCTTTATTAGTCCCACCACCTCTAGATGGGACTTAAGACATAATTTGTTGGTTGTTATCCAATTTAATAAGTTAAGTCCCAACATTCATTAATTTGGTGGGTCGAATCAGATTGGACTATTTCAATTAAATCAGACAAGTGTCTTGACCATTGTTTGGTATGTTGAGACTGGACTTATTAACGGGGTGTATCCAATTCTAACTTTTAAAAACTTTTAATGAGTTTTAAAGTTTGGAGGTATTCAACTATGACTTTTAAATAATTTTTAAAAGTTTAGTGGTATTCAATTGTGACTTTTAAAAAGTATTTAAAAGTTTTTCAGTATTAAAGAAGTTAATGAATTTTGAAAACTTTGTTAAATAAATGACTTTTCAATACTTTACTAATTCTTAATACCAAAAGTCTTGCTAATTTACACTAGACTTTATCAATGAATTCGATGAAGTTGGGTTGTGAGGAAAGAAAATGAAGCAGCCCATCGTGCTGCAACTTTGGCCGTTGCGAGGGTGCGCCATCATATTTGGGTATCTAGACCCCCTCCCTCTTTTGGTGTACTATCAAGGAATGGCCTACTTGCACCTCCAATTTGATTTTGTTTTTGGCTTACATTATATGTCATGGGAAGTTACTTTGCTTCTCTGAGTTTGCTACTACTTAGATAGTGTAATGGACCGTAGTGGTTTTATTTCGTTCTGGCCCTTTGGCATATCAATATTTCTCTGTTGATGAATATTTCTTTTCTTTTCCTCATTCTTGCATCTCGAAACTTATCATTATTTCATCACAAAGCTATGTTTGCTTACAATATTTCATTTATATCTTGATTTTCTCATCTGCTATGTTTGTACTCTATCTTTTTATCATTTTCAAATGCTAAGGAAAAATATTTCTTTGTTTTTACACATTCCAATTGTTTTTTGGCTACATTTTTTTATGCCATGTATGTCAATTAGATAATTCACCATATACAACATATAAATATTAGAAGCAATTTACTTTTTGGTTATACTACTCTATTATAAATATTACAAGACAAATATAATTTATAAAATAAATATAAAAGAAGTAGATAAAACTTAACTTGGGGATGTAAAGGAGGGTGTATGCTATATTTACACCCTAGCCGCTAGAAACACTTGCAATACAAAGGTGTATCCTGTTGTAAATGTAGCAAACCACCGTGAGATGGAAAAATAGTGTAGAATTGCATATGTTTTTTCATATGCATTAAGTGGGCTCTATGGCTCAAAAAGGAAGAGAGAGAAGAGCTGAAAAAGAGGAGAGAGGAAAGAAAAAGCATATGCAGCCCAAACTCATCGGGGCCCACTAAATTGAAAAGCCAAGCTTGCCTGGCTTTTTCCATCATTCCAATTATGAACGGCCCAAATCAATTGCAACATGCCAACAATGTATGCATCCCAGTAGTCCAAAGTATACATCCCCAAATTCACATTTTACCATTAGAGAAAACAGAAAAAACCAATTTACACTTTCCGAAGATGTAAAAATAACTTTACACCCCTAATTTTGTAACCTTGCAATGGAGATGCTATAAAAGTCATTATGAACCTGTCAATTCTATGAAAGTCACTTACTTACAAAAAGTCTTTAAGCATTAGAAGAGGTAGGGTAGAGCGGGCCTAACCATCGGGCTGAGTCGGGTTTTAGCCCATTGGGCTTCGCCCGTATGCCACGGGCAAATGGTACTAAATAAGCTAGGTTTCTGAAATTTTCTTTCTTCGCAATTTGGATAGGCAGATAGGAAACGAGTGGCTGATCTCTTCCTCCTCCTCACTCCCACATGTGAGAGAGACAACAAACAAACCCACTTCAAAATCCCAGAGAAGCATCATGTCTCCGCTGACTACTATCCTCTCCAACACTTTCACCCATGGCCAGCAACACACTCACACTCTCTAGCTCCACTCTCTTCCACCTCACTAGAAAACCCATTTCATTCACTTCAACACTCACCCTAAGAATCAAAGCGAGGGCCTCCACAGCCATTGCCATGGCTTCTACCACCAAAACCAAGGTGGTACCTGCAGTGATAGTGGGTGGTGGAAGGGTTGGCAGAGCCTTAGAGGACATGGGCAATGGTGATGACTTGCTGGTGAAAAGAGGAGACCCTGTGCCTCTTGATTTCAAAGGTCCAATCTTGGTTTGCACTAGGAATGATGATCTTGAGGCTGTTCTTGAGGCCACTCCAAGGCCTAGATGGAACGGTATTGCCATCTGATTGCATTTATTTATTTTTAATCTGAGAATAAGAAATGGCAGTTAGCAAGTTTTTACCGAGTAGTTCGGATTGATTGTTGAGAGTTGTTTCAAGTGAAATTTAGGTGGTTTTGTGATTCAA
Organism: Prunus padus; assembly: GCA_024362665.1. NCBI lineage: Eukaryota > Viridiplantae > Streptophyta > Magnoliopsida > Rosales > Rosaceae > Prunus > Prunus padus. The sequence goes on along the minus strand of JANFAM010000010.1, from coordinate 18,237,669 downwards.
TTTGTATATAGGATTTGGATAATAATTGGGTGTGTTTTAATTTTATCAGAAGGAAAAACAAATCAAACCCGATATTGGGCATGTGTTCTTCTGTAATGCTAGAGAAAAGTTGATGCTTATGGTCATGTTTTTTATTTTTGTTGGGAATTTTCTTTGAATTTGGAAGTTGACTTTGGGAGTTTTGATTGAATGCCAATAACCCTGTTTTATTCAATGAGCTGTTAGAATAATTTGGTTAACTTTTGTCATAATATCAACTAATGTTTATGCATACCCTTGTGAAATTATTATCCTTGTTCTTGGTGCATGAGTCCTTTTGGCTTTAAACCCTGTCTAAGGTACAGTTCTGAAGTTCTCTCGCTCATTAGATCAGATAACTTTTATGGTGGAAAACCTACTGCATTTGGGGTGACTTAATAGAAGCATAAAGCACAAAGCATGATGCTAACGGAATACTGAGATTTGTCTTTTCGTGTGTTTAGTTTTTCTGAATGTACTTAATAGTTAACCACAATACTGAGCTTAGCATCACCATCCCCTGTTGCCCTAGCTTATTGCTAGGGTATGATTATCAGATAGTCAGCCTTGGCTCTGAAGCAAAGTGGCTCAAGTATTTATAGACATGACATGTGGTGGCATTTCAATTTTGAATTGCACTGTTGGTTAATTAATGGATAGGGTTCGTACATTGTGTTTCCTTTGGAATTCTCAGTACAAACTCATATTCCGAGTGATGTATCTAGAAAATAGACCTTATAACTGTTACTTATTATATATTAAGTTGGTAATCATGTGGGTCCAAATTAGAAGACTAGATTTTGAAAGCGGCTGTTATGTCTATCATAGTTGTATAGTTTGACTTGTTATTGACAAAAACATATCAAATGTAGTGAAACTGATCATGTTGAAATAAAACCTCCGCTTACTAGATCTTGTTCTTTAATGTATCCAACGGCAATAGACTAAACTCGCAAGTGCTGGAAAACTTAGAAAACACACAAGAATTATACTGGTTCGGCAGAACTTTTGCCTACGTCCAGTTGTGATTTCTCTAGGTAGAGAAATCACCGCCTCTTTGATTAATAATAGAGATTACAGAACTTTTGCAAACCCTAGAACTAATCCCTCTCTTCTTGCCTTGGCTGTCACAGTTTTCTCTCTTAAAGATTTAAGCCTTGCTGCACCCTATTTATAGGCATAGGGTGCTGATTACATATCCTTTACAGATTATAATTCCTATTCTAAGTGGGATAAGAAAATAGACTTCTTTACAATTCCAAATAGACTTGTAGGATTTCTAATCTAAATTGAATTAGGAAACTAAGATTCTTTCCTAGTCCTTTTAGGAGAAGAATTGGTGCACCCTTTTTTTTCCTAAAACAATCCTAAACAGAAAAGGACACTAATTGACGAGCCAAAACCTAACAGATCATTTGTCCTGTGACTTCTTCCGTCTTTCATGACTTGGTCCATTGTCTTTCAATGATTTTCTGCATTTACTTGCTAGTTTTTGAAGATTTTAAAATTGATAAAAGGGTTTGGACTTTGCGACCGAATATCCCTAGCTTTTGTTTGTAGCACTTCCGTTAACTTAGTTGTTTATAGATTGTAGGTTGATATCAGGTTTACCTACCTATAATGAATTTTTTTAACTGTTCACATTAAGTTGTTGAAATACATGTTCAAGCCTTCATAACTTGCTCTCCTTTCCTTGTTTTCAAGTATCATTGCTTGCCCAAAAAAAAAAAAGAAGTCAGAGTACAAGTCTTCTGAGAATGATTTGGTCTGGATTTGTTTACTTCCCTTCATTTGCAAGCCCTGTTTTGGATTCTGGCAGAGGTATGCATGTGACCCAATGGACTTGACAATCTAGCAGATTTGGTTTTTTTCCAGAACGGAATGCTGGAACCGTGGCTTGAAAGTAAAGGTCTTGATGATGCGGGTCAAGTGCTAGCATATTTTGCTGTCTCCAAGCTTGGAGAACCTCCTGTTGATGGAAAGACTGATACTAATCCTGAAGGACTGACAGCATCATATGGGAAGTGGGCTTCTGTAGTAGCTGAAAGATTACAGGCTGGAGGCCTTACTTGCAAGGTAAAAGAATAATATCTTCATAACATTTTACACTATTTTGTTATCGATCTTTGTGTAGCATTCTTCTTTAGTAAAAGGAAATAGTTTGCACATTGAACATTTGCGTTTTTGCTTTTTCCTTCTGTGGGGTTTGGAGGGGGAGGGAGTTGTTGAGCATTCTCTTGGTGGTGGGGGTTTGAAGGGTTTGGGTTTTTTGAGTTTGTACCTACAGTTTTGGGATAAACTTAAATAAGTCTGAAGAATTGTATAAATGAACGAAAATATGAAGCAGGTTCTCAACAAGGAAGCATTTCAGAAGCAGATGTTAGAGAAGTTGATCTGGATTTCAGCATTCATGCTTGTTGGAGCTCGTCATCCGGGAACAACTGTAGGTGGTGTAGAGAAAGAATACCGCTCTGAGGTAACCTATCTTTACGTAATAACTTAAGGTGCAAGAAAAGAAAAGAAAATGTCTGCCTTTGGCATGATGATGTGAAATAAGATCTTTGTCCAAACAATTTCTACTTCTTAATTAAACTGCGGATTGGGAGATGCCATGAATAAAAGGATGTTTCCTCTTATTCATGCCTTCTTATTTCCTAAACTTACTTTTAAATAGTAATTATTACCTTTTTGGCTATTGTAATTCTACTATGTAAGGCATTAGCTAACAAAATGGAACTACATGACTGAATTATGAAGAGAGAGAGATGAATTTATATCGCACGACTGGACTCTGATGAGATAGTATTTAGTGCAATCGATTACTTTTCAGAGTCATTAAATAATTAACAATTTGTTGTGTTTTGTTTCACTATTAACTGGTTTCATATAGTTGATGTGCTACAATACCAATTTTAAAGTTGCTTTCTTTTGTGTACTTTTCCTTCATCATCGTGCATGGCTTCTTATTTAACATGACATAGAGGTTTTGTTGCTTTGTCAAGTGATTTTCAACAATAGAAATTGAAACAATAATCTCATTTGCATGTATGTTCTCATTGGTCTTGTGACTTTTTAACATGGCTCAAGAGGTTTTTCATTTTCCATTAACATGCGTTTGTTATAGAATGCTGATGGTTACTAGTTATGGGCCAGGCCTAGTAGCATTATTGGGAAATTATGTTGGGTTGGTGTCATTATTCCATTTCTTTTTAAGGAGATGAACCAGATTGGGTGGGCTGGGGTTGGGTGAAAAGTAAATTTGGTCAGGTTTTGTGGTGCTATCAGGTTTTTCTTTGATTTACGTCCAGCTAAACCCCTCTATATAATTTCAGTTGGCTGTGAAATTCTCTTCTCAATGATAACAGCTGACATCTTTTATTTCAATGACAAATAAATGTTTGACATATAAAATATGGTAACATGAAGCGACTTTTAGGTTAGTACAGAATGAAATCCAGCCAAAGTTCTTGTTGTTATGCAGGAAACTTTGAGCTCATATTGTTTATGTGTTGAGAAAGGGAACTGATAAAAACTTGATCAATATTCTTTTAGGTGTCCAGCCTCATCGCAGAGCTTGCCTCTGCAGCAGCAGCAGAGAAAGGGTTAGTATTTGAAGAAGCCATGGAGGATCGATTATGTGCATACTCACGCGCTGTTTCTCACTTTCCAACTGCAGTTAAAGAGGTCAGAGATGCTTGGAATTATAAATTTTAAGTTTACTAAGCATATTTGTATATGACTCATTGAGTTTAATTTGTTTCTCACTTTGGAGATTGCCTTGTGCTTGCAGTTTAAATGGAGAAATGGTTGGTTTTACTCTCTATCTGAGAAGGCAATTGCGGCAGGAAAGCCTGATCCCTGTCCCCTACATACAGCATGGCTCAAAGAGTTAAAAGTTGTCTAGGAAAACAGACTTCAGCTTATCAATCGTTTGGATCTCCAACGTATATCAACAATTAGCTAATGCAACTAGGGAAGATATCTTGTTTCTGTTCCATTGTTGAGATACTTGCAGAACTACAAATTGAATTGTTTTAAGATCTGTCTTGTGCATTCTTAAAAGTGGTTGCCTCTTACTTCACAAAGAAACATTGCTTGCCTTTTGAAAAACCACAGATGAGCCACCTTATCTTCGATTATAAGGAGAAGTGTTGTGAATATTGTTAATCGTATGGCTCGTCCATTAAAATAGTTGTGGATGCAGATATTTATAAGAGATTTTCCTGATAAATAAAAATTGTATATGTCATTGACAACGTCAAATTTGACTGAGCTAGAAGTTTCTCCATTTGCACTCGCAAATTCTATGTCCGCCTGGCGGATGGATCCGCCAATAGATATTGACCGCTAGATTGAGATCAAATAACAAGAGCAAATCTACACCTTTGAATGAGACAACTTGAAAACCTATTCAGCAGGTTGAAAGAAAATTCTCAACCCGTAAAAACCTGAGCCCCCTCTTTCACTTCCTTCATCTTCTTCTAGCATCCAGCAACATGCAACCACTGGCTTACGACGATGATGGTGAGCTTCACCTCCTCTTTACCCCTCTCTCGCTCTCTCTCCTTCATTGACTCATAGTATCCCATACTCAAACAACCAGAAATTATTTTCTCAATCCCATTGACAACCACCACTAATTCAGTCAATCTTGCACTGGTAAGCACCTATAGAGCAAAGATGGGCAAGAAGTCGGATCGTGAGGAAGAAGGAGGATGAGATCGCCAAGATGCGTGCGAAGTACCGTCTTCACCAAAGATAAGTAGTTAATTTTGTTTAATATAACTCTTCTTCTGGTTGGAAATCCTTGGGTTTATGTATTTGTATATGTTGAGGGTTATATCTATGCTCTCGATTTTGTAATCTAATTATTGGGATTTTGAGGTTTTTTTAATGCTATAATTGGCTCTAATTGATTTGTTTTGTAATTTTTTTTTCTGCTTTGATTTGTTTTGGTTTTTTGAATGTAGATGCGAAGAATTTGAAAACAATGGTAAATTATGATTAGTGATTGAACCCTTTTGATTTCTTGGTTTTGGAATTTTGTGGTGAGGTACAGTATTTGCTGCAAAATCTTGTTTTGTCACCGATAATAAGAGTGATATGGAAATGGAAGGTAGTGTGTTTGTGTGGATGTGTTGTGTCTATGGATTGCTAAGTGAACAAATATTGTATAAGCTCAATGTGCAAGCCTCTACATTAGAATGCTAATATGCCAACGGCATCATCATGTCATGGCCAAGGAGAGTTGAATTTTCTTAGGAAGGTGCTAAAATTGAAGAAACATCTCGTTAAGTTTTTCTCATAGCGTATACCAGTTTTTTCTTTTCTTTTCTAGTTGAATTTTGGTGAGTCGGTGAAGAAGTGGAAGTTGGGTAAGTTTCTACTTTTAAGTTTGTGGCCTTGGTAGTTGGGTGTGTTAGATAATTCTGAGTTTGATGAGGATAATAGTCATTTTATCTTGAATTTGGGACTGTTTTGGTGTTTAAAGTTGATTAGATGTGAATGTCAAAGAATGAGATGAATGTTGATGAAATCTGCATTTATGCAGAAATCTGAGTATGTGTTCTGTTGTGGACAAAATGACCTAGTTCGTATTTATGTTTTAAATTGGGTTTTTGATGTGTGAAAAATAGACATTTCGATGAGTATTTTAAAACTGATTTCATTCAATTTGGAGTTAAATTGGATTTTTGGCAAATTTTCAAGTTGGAATTATTCTGCAGAAAACAGAAAACTCTGCAGCCTAGTCTGTTTTGGATTTATTCTTTGACTTGCTTTCTTAACTTGGAATTCAATGAAATTTTGGTATGTTGAATTTTTATATGTCTACGTGTGATCTGGAAATTTTCACACCATTGGGAATCCAAATGGATTTTTAGTGATTTTCCAAAGGCAAAGTGTTCCTACCTAAATTGTAAGACAAAGCTGAAGTTTCTGTTTTTAATTGAAGTCTTTGATTTCTTTTATAAGTCCAGAGCAGAACCACATGATCAGAGACTTTCCTAAGAGCCAGAATTGTCCTAAGAAGTGATGATTTGTTTTAACAAACCAAAGAAGTGAAAGTGGGTTGTAAATCAAAGTGATAATGTGAGTTGGAGTTGATGATTTGTTCCTCATCTCTCACACCTCTCCCCCTCTCTCCCTCTCAGATATATCGTTGCTTACTTTCTTACTTTATTTTTTATTTGAATTTGACGGTTGGAAGCTTGAGAGTTGTTCATTCTTGATAATGATATGTGACTTTAAATCGATGGCCTTGAGACTGCATATTGTTCAAACCAAAAACATTGGGTTCTTGAAGGAAGATGTTAGACGATGAAACATCCATTTTAGCCTTGAAGAGATATTGGAGGTTTCTATTTTGTAAGCTATGTGTATTTTGTGTTTGAAAACTTCTAATTTTATGTACTTATTTACTTGAGATCTCAATGTTAAAATAATGATATAGAACTTGAGATAGGATTGAGACATTTATTGTTTTCTTTATGTTATTGGTAGCCTTTTTAATTTTGAGAACGTATATACAGTGTGTGATTTGTCAATGCAATTGATAAATAGGTAGTGTCATTCACATTTCAGTTTTGCAATTAACAAACAAAGCAGTCCCACTTGCATTGTAATCGTGCAATCACAAGTTTTAACGGATTGACATAAATGAAGTTACAAAGCATTATATTCTTCACATAAAAACCATTGATTTGTTTTCTCTTATTGGAAGCCTTTTAAATTTTGAGAATGTAAATATAAGATGTATGTGATTTGTCAATCATTGACAGACAGCTAGTGGCATTTGCATTTCAGTCTTGCAATTGACAAACAAAGTAATCCCATTTGCATTCAAATTGCGTAATTACAAGCTATAACATATCAACATAAATAAAGTTACAAAGTATTATAATTTTCATGTTGGGGTAAGATTTAGGCCAAGTAAAAGACTAATATACTATTTTGGAGTCTATTTATTTGGCTCCTTGAATTTGTAATATTTTCATTGTATTTGGAGATTGTATTTTTTTTTACATAATGACTTGAGATTTTAGATTTATAATTATTGATTTTGTTAAGTGAATGTATTGAATAATACTTTCAATTACATGAATGAAGTTTATGTTGGCTTTGTCATGTTATTGGCAGCCTTTTCAATTTGGATAAAGTGAATACAATATGTGATTTGTCAATGACAAACAGGTAGTGCCATTTGTATTCCCGTCAGTGCAATTGACAAACAAAGTAGTACCATTTGCATTCCAATCGAGCAATTGCCATTATCTGTGCACAATTAATTGAAAATGTAAATTACAATATGTGATTTGTCAATGCAATTGACAATCAAAGTAGTCCCATTTGCATTTCAGTTTTGCAATTATCATTATTTTTGCACAATTATGAAACGTAGAATCTCTCACTAATGATAAATCCTTCATAATTAATTGTTGTAATCCATGTGCAAAAAAACTTAGTAGAATCTCTACGCCTTCATGCTACAAAATATAATTTTGAACCTTAAAAAATTAAAAAGTAAAACTCATCTTTGTTTCTAAACTAGCACTCTTATTTCTTTGGCGTAAATTCTACCATCTCCGCCACTTATGAAGACCGTTGGATCATTGTTGTGGCATAAGGGCTAATCTAAACCGTTCAAATTTGCAACGGGTTAAAAGGGTTGTTTCAAGTAAAGAGAATAAACAATTCTCAATCTTCTTCTTCTTCAAAGACGCTGCCTCTCTCACTCTCTACTTCATCAACATCTTCTTCTTCTTCAAAACTCTCACTTCTCTACTTCATCAAAGATCATCATCTCCATTGTTGTTTCTCTCTTCTTCAGTTGAGCAGAATTTAAGGAAGGGCAAGTGGTGGATAACAATTCGTGCATGTTAAAGTCATTGTGAGTAAAAAATTCCATTTTGTCCGAGGGTTAATGAGTTTCTGTTGGGCTTAAAGAACTCCATTGTAGTTTCAGCTTGTTTACAAACAAGAAACTGACTTTGATTAAATTTCACAACACTAAAGGCAAACCCGCTCGTATTTGACACAAGTGTGGTCATATGAACAAAGAGAAATTCCATGTATGAGCTTTGACATTTAGTTCATAGGATTCATCATCAATTCATCCTCGTCTAAATTGTTTTATTATACTGAACTTTGGTATAAATATTTACGTATGCAATTGCCAAAGCGTAAGGGGGTATTTGCAGCTCGAGCACGTACTTGACATGCAATTGGCATACAATTGGTAGGCTTTTGCATTTTCAGAATGCAATTACCAATGGAGTAGTCTGTTATTATACAATTAATGTAATGAAAATAGAATGATATTTGTAGGCTTGCAAATTGGTAATAGGAATGCAAGAGGTACTTGGAGACGTAAAATTTGAATCCAAATTTTTAATTAGTATGGTCTTCAATTTTGAGAATGCAAGTTGAAAATGTGAAGTGGGATTGACAAACAGTATATTTGAAATTGCAAACGATGAATACAATTGTCAAATGGTATGTTGGAAATTGCAAAAAGAATGCAAATCAGGAAACAAGTCGTTATCTTTGTAAATTACTTTCCCAACGTCCTTATTTACGCTTATATTGTAAAACATGTCGTTATCTTTGTAAATTATGAGATTACAAAATTAACGATGGGTTTTACAATGTTAAGGAACATAGCTATTGTAAACTTTGTAAATTCAGACCTTACCTCGTAAACATCCATGTTTACAACTACAACGAACGAATTTACTTTCCCAACGCCCCTACTTACGCTAATATTGTAAAACATATCGTTATCTTTGTAAATTATGAGATTACAAAATTAACGATGGGTTTTACAATGTTAAGGAACATAGCTATTGTAAACTTTGTAAATTCAGCACCTTACTCGTAAACATCCATGTTTACAACTACAACGAACGAATTTACTTTCCAACGCCCCTACTTACGTTAATATTGTAAAACATGTCGTTATCTTTGTAAATTATGAGATTACAAAATTAACGATGGGTTTTACAATGTTAAGGAACATAGCTATTGTAAACTTTGTAAATTCAGACCTTACTCGTAAACATCCATGTTTACAACTACAACGAATCTAATTTACTTTTCCAACGTCCCTACTTACGTTTATATTGTAAAACATGTCGTTATCTTTGTAAATTATGAGATTACAAAATTAACGATGGGTTTTACAATGTTAAGGAACATAGCTATTGTAAACTTTGTAAATTGCACTTACTCCTCGTAAACATCCATGTTTACAACTACAACGAACTAATTTACTTTCTCCAACGTCCCTACTTACGCTTATATTGTAAAACATGTCGTTATCTTTGTAAATTATGAGATTACAAAATTAACGATGAGTTTTACAATGTTAAGGAACATAGCTATTGTAAACTTCGTAATTCAGACCTTACCTCAGAAACATCCATGTTTACAACTACAACGAACGAATTTACTTTCCCAACGCCCCTACTTACGTTTATATTGTAAAACATGTCGTTATCTTTGTAAATTATGAGATTACAAAATTAACGATGGGTTTTACAATGTTAAGGAACATAGCTATTGTAAACTTTGTAAATTCAGACCTTATGCTCGTAAACATCCATGTTTACAACTACAACGAACGAATTTACTTTCCCAACGCCCCTACTTACGTTGATATTGTAAAACATGTCGTTATCTTTGTAAATTATGAGATTACAACATTAACGATGGGTTTTACAATGTTAAGGAACATAGCTATTGTAAACTTTGTAAATTCGGACTTACTCTCAGAAACATCCATGTTTACAACTACAACGAATCTAATTTACTTTCCCAACGCCCCTACTTACGCTTATATTGTAAAACATGTCGTTATCTTTGTAAATTATGAGATTACAACATTAACGATGGGTTTTACAATGTTATGGAACATAGATCTCGTAAAACTTAGTAAATTCAGACCTTACCTTGTAAACATCCATATTTACAAATATCATGCCATTTTCATTACGTTAATTGTATAATAAATGTGATTACTACATTGGTAATTGCATTCAAAATGCAAAGGCCTACCAATTGTATGCCAATTGTATGCCAAGTACGTACTCCGAGCTGCAAATACCCCCTACGCTTTGGCAATTGCATTTGTGTTAAATATAAACTTAGTAAATTCAGACCTTACTCTTGTAAACATCCATATTTACAAATATCATGCCATTTTCATTACATTAATTGTATAATAAATGTACTACTACATTGGTAATTGCATTCTAAAATGCAAAAAGCCTACCAATTGTATGCCAATTGTATGCCAAGTAATGCACTCGAGCCTCGCAAATACCCCTTACGCTTTGGCAATTGCATTTGTGTTAAATATAAACAAAAATAGAAACTTGACAACTTGAATAACCGGTAAATCAAATTTTAAAAATTTTGGGCGCACTGCGCCAAAGTGACTGTAGAAGGTGCCATTTGCACTTGGCTAGACCCGTTGACTAAGAGAAGTTAGATATTGTAATATTCTAAAAGCTTTTTATCCCAAAACATCTTTGAGGTTCACGAAATTATCAAATTGTGTCCTTTATGTTTCTGTGCTCACAGCTTGTGTCGATAATTCTATTAATTTGCTGATTTGGTGTGTATGTGGAGCCAATATATTCAATATAACATTGCCACATGGATTAAAAATATTTTAAATTGAAAATTCATTAAATAGAAATGATATTTTTTAAAAGTTTTAAATAAATTTTTAAAAACATACATCCACAGCTAGAGCTTGAATTTTTCAGTGTGATAGTCACATCAACAAGTGGTGTTATCAACACGTATATTTATTTGTTAATATTATATTTTAGTTCCATAACATATGAACCATGTCATTTATCTATATTAACTTGTGAATTAATATCATCACATGGCAGTGTGATCGTAACACTAAATATCTCCTTTTAAGTAATGCCAGAACCGTGAGTCCTTAAATTTTTTTTTTTGGGTCAAGACAACCTTGAGTCCTTATAATTGTTCATTTAGTATGAAAGAAATTTTTAGAAGAGAGAGACCCATGACTCCCCCAAAAAATCTACACAAATGCTAACCAGATGAAAAGCGGTAGTTTTTCGTAAAAGAATGTCAGAAAATAGGATTGTATAGCGCCAGTCCAGTCATATAGCCACATACAATGTCAATAAACTCAAAAAAATTTACTCCCGGAGGACACATGTAAGGCTGGATTTAGTTGCTTTTCCAACTTGCATTCCCCAACAAAAAAGGCTTTTCTCCCCCCATTTCGTTACTTTTTACTTATGAGCTTGCTGTTCCTATTTGCACTAGGAAATAATAGACCTAAAAATAATTCAGACCGACAACCAAAAAAGGTGAGAAAGAGAGAAAATCACAATACAGATAAATGATGTATCCAGCACGGCATGTGTTTTCAGTTTTGAATCCGTTTTCTTTTGGGATTTGGTTTCCTCACAACACGCCGAAAAATAGAAACTTTTCCCATTTTCATTTGTTTCACTGAAGTAGCACCGACCCACTGTCTATATAAATGATGCCTCGGTGAAGACTAACATTCAACAAAAAATATTCAAGAAGAACGCAGACCATTAGATAAACAACAGAGAAAATTTTGAAGAAGGCCAAACCGAGAATAAGTTTATAATGATGAATAAGAGAGTTGGGATTCGAAGCGTTTGGCAGCACAATTTAGAATCTGAATTTGCTCTAGTTAAGGATGCATTAGCTGACTACCCTTTTGTCTCCTTTGAAACTAAATTCCCATTCACCCTTTTTGAAGCCGATTCTCCGGAAGACCAATACCGAATCATGAAGGACAATGTGAACGTCAGGGACATCATCCAACTGCGTCTAACCCTCTCAGACGGGGACGGAAACTTGCCCGATTTATGCACCGATTGCTGCTACATCTGGGAATTCAACTTCAGGGACTTCGACATCTACCGGGACCTTCACAGCGCGGATGCAAACGCAACTGAGTTGCTTAAGGGGCAAGGAATCGATTTCTTGCGGAACAAGGAAAAGGGTATTTTGTCTTCCGACTTTATGACGATGATGCTGAAATCTAGGATGGCGCAGGACAGAAGGTCTCGTTTAACATGGGTGACTTGCCCTGGTTTTTATGATTTAGGGTACCTGATCAAGATTCTACATTGGGAGGAGTTGCCAAACGACGTTGATAGTTTCATGAAGTTAGTGGATAGGTACTTGGGGAAAAGAGTGTACGAGTTTAAATCGTCACCAGAACGTCTAAGTTTAGATTGGTTTCGAGGTAGAAAGACCATCCTTGCTACAGTTAAGGAATGGGTTCATGCCCATTCTAAGGATTCTCAAAAGTCCCTGAAACTTCTAGCATGGGAGCCTCCACGAGATGGCTATTTTAAGCTTAATGTTGACGGTTGTCACAGGAGGGGTTTGATTGGAGCTGGTGGTGTGATAAGAGATTCCGAAGGAAAATGGTTTGCTGGCTTTGCTGTGAATCTTGGGAAGGGTGGAGTTTTGGAAGCTGAGCTTCAGGGTATTTACCATGGCTTGAAGTTGGTTGTAGAAAAAGGAATCTCCCGTGTGTTAGTGGAGTCCGATTCTGAAATTGCTGTTAAGTTCTTGCAGAATCCTCATAAGTTGGCTTCGTGTCCTTACAGGGATTTAGTGTCGGATTGCTTGCAACTGATGCAGCAAATTGGATGTGTGCCGACCCACGTTTATCGGGAAAAAAATTCTGTGGCGGATTACCTTGCAAATTTGAGTTATGATTTGGATGCAGGTTCGTGTAAGACTTTCGAAATTGCTCCCCCTTGTGTTGACACTGAGCTTCTTTTTGATCGCATTGGGGCTGCTCAGCCTCGCTTAGTTAATGTTTATTAGTGTCCCTTCGTTCTGGGGTTTTTGCATATCTTTGATAGATAGGTAAAGGAAATTATTCCCCATTTTGTACTTTTACTAATTTTAGATCATTAATACAATCTGGTTTTTATAGCCAAAGAAGACAAACATACATTGGGTTTGGAATCATAATGAATGAAAAGGACTCTTGGGTTTGAATGCACATTCTTCAGTTTAACTCCAAATTAATGCTCTAAATTAAGGCATCTTCAGTTGTAATGTTTCTCAACCCCAAACTTGAGAAAATAGGAATGGAAAAATTTGTCAAGGTTTTCTTCTTCCATAAAATTTATGAAAAGTCACACTTGGATAAAAATTAGTGAAGTTACACGTATGAAATAAACATATTTAGCTACAGCTTTGTGGAGTCTAAACTATTTCAAGTTCCTACCATAAGAATAAATTTGTACATGTTGAGTAATTTTTTTTACACAAGCCATATTGGAGGAGGAGGAATCGAGCCTAGTATATCAGGTGCACTGATAAATACTCCTAACCACTTGAGCTATAAACCACTTGCATATGCTCGATTATGCTTTAATAGTGTTAATTTACTTACCCATAGGTAAACTGACATAGGTACATCACATGTGCTAAACATATTAAAGCAATATCAACTTACCTACCAAGTGAAACATCCACGTATAAATTTTAGCGATTGATAGGTTCAATAGATTTCTATTTATTAATATGTGCCATGGCCTTGTAACTCAAGTGGTCAAAACAGTTACCCTGCACTCAGAGGTTTCCATTGTTCAATTTATGAAAGTGAAATTTTATTTTATAACTAATCCATAAATGGTAGGTTTACTTTTGGGAGCTGCTATTGGCATTCAAAAGAATACGGCACAATTATATATAAGCAAGATCATGCACATTTTTCTTTGTTACGAAACAAGTGAGTACATAGCATTCAGCATGATCATGCCTATTTTAGTTATTATGCTTTTTAAACAAAACAGCAAAAACAAAAGCGAAACTTCTTTAAGAAAAGAAAAAATTCACAGAAATACCAAATGAGCCCTAAATGTGTCGAAACAACCCTCACGTTTTCTTGTTGGTCACATCATATATCTTGTCTCTAGAGTGAGGAGCTCATAAATAGAACAACCTTTAATTGTTGCACCACTCAACCTTATTAATGTGTGAAGAATAAAAGGCCATCGAAGGTTGTCTGTCTAGTATCTGCATAAGTTTTTGTTCAAAAATTAGGAGATTAGTTGCTTCACATGATACAGGTTGAAAATTAAAGGGAAAAGCTCACTAATAGCACCACTGTAGCAATGTGCTCTAATAACACTATTACTATAGTATATCGACACAATATTAATACTTTATTTATTTCATATCAAGCCTATCTTGGACTATTTGCTATCGTTATGGGACAATATGTGGCAATATTGACAACATGTTGAAATGATATCGAGATAATGAGACTATTTGCTACAATACTAATGCTGTTTGAGAGCATTTCCCATTTATAAGATGGAATCAAGATATCAACCATTCTATTTTCCCATTAATCCAGCAATTATTTTGTCATTTACTAGCATCCTTCAAAGAAGGTAGAAAATAAGGATGAGACTCACCAATCTAGCATCTTTGCTCCAATATTTTATCAACCACCGAGAACGTGGGAACTATATCCACAGGTACCTACACAAAATTTGAAGATACTAGTAACTATGTGATATAAATTGTTGTGATAAATAGTTCAGAAGTTAAAAGGCAGTTTACAGTCCAAAGAATTCTGGCTCATAGAACTGAATTTGGAAGTTTAAATTACATTGGGTTTCCATAACATAAAAGAAGCAAAGGGAGATTATAAACTTTAGTTGCATTGCACTGACTGAGCCTTCATTAGGGTTCTTGACTTGAGGAAACGTCAGAAGGATGGACGAGGACAAATTATTATTATTTTTTAATAGAAACTTTATATATTCAAAAAAGGAAATAAAGGAACAGACATATGGATCAGGAATCCACTACAAACCAACAGAATAAGAACAGACAATGAAAATGAAAATAAAGCTAAGAAGCCACATTCAACGAGAAGAAACCATCTAAAGGCAAAAGCAGGAAAACAATTCAGAACCAAACATCAAAACACGGCCCCACGTAAGTCACACATAATAGACGAAACAGCCACATTTTTAAAAACGGGAGTGATGGACGCCCACAGAGCCGCCCAGAACTTCACTCTCACCCACAACTCGCGCGCCCCAACTCCTTTGTAATCATCAAATATTCTCCTGTTGCGCTCCAACCATAAATTCCAGATCAAGGCCTGCACCAAGCAACCCCAAAGGACCTTAGCTTTCTTCCCTCTACCCAGAACGTCCATCTTGCACGAAAGCAATTCGAAACAACCTTTAGGAATAACCCAAACATCCATTACTTCCCCCAACAACAGCCACCACACCTGAAGAGCATAAGAGCAGTGAACGAACAAGTGGTCCACACTTTCCCCATCAGACTTACAAAGAACACACCAATGAGGAGATAAACACCTAAAGGGGCAATGCCTCTGCAGCAAATCACAAGTGTTGACCCTCCCACGCGCAACCTGCCATAGAAGAATTTTAACCTTTGGTGGTGTCTTGGTCTTCCAGACTTGGGAATATGGAGGGAAGACCTCCCTGGACATGTCCTTCAGAGTGAAGGTGCAAAACGATTTGCAAGAGAACAACCCAGAATGATCCAGCTTCCACCTTCTTTTATCCATTCTAGAGGGAACCAATCTAACCCCATCCAGGATATCCAGTAATCTAGTCACCTCATCAATCTCCCCCACAGTAAGATTTCTTATGAAGCCGAGATTCCAATTATGAGGGAACTCACCAGAACTGACAAAGGAAGAAATGCAGGACTGCTTCTTCCTAGAGAGAGAGAAAAGTCTAGGAAATACCTCTTTAAGCACACCTCCCCTACACCAATCGTCCTCCCAAAATCTCACACTCTCCCCATTGCCTAATACGAATACACACCCATGAAGGAAGGTGGTATACCCTCTGGAGATATCCTTCCAAGGTTTACGGCACGAGCCACGGGACACACAGTTTGCGTCCCAACCGTTCAAGCTCATCCCATAAATACTTTTAATCACCCTATGCCAAAGAGAACACGGTTCAATTGGGAAACGCCACAGCCACTTGGCACATAAAGCCGCATTCCTAGCTTTCAAAGGAGTCAACCCCAAACCACCCTTGATTTTTGAACACCCCACCACCTCCCAATTCACCAGATGCCCATTTTTCCCCTCATCCATACCTTCCCACAGGAAGTCTCTCATATACTTCTCCACAATTTGCACCACACGGTTCGGCATCTTAAGACAAATTATGTCCATGTAAATTAATATGAAATGTCCCTTGGTTTATTAAGAGATTTATATAACTAGAAGCAACACAAAAAATATTTTCCACCAATTGTTCGCCATAGGGGTCAAAAAATGCATCATTCTTTTGCCTATTAAACAAATGCTTATCATATATTCATGTCAATCTGATAAACTAAAAAGACATTAGGCATGAAGCATTTCATTTCACGAGTCTGAAAAAAGTGCGAAAGACTGCTGCTAAAATATACTCAAGACAATGCTCAAAATCCAAAGCCTCAAAAGAATATTGAAACATCGCCCATAAGGGCACAGTAGAAACAACCCAAAACCAAAACCTTGGCTACTAGTGGAGAGCCCCAACATCTTAAAACCAATAGTATGCATGGAGTCATCTTCTTTCCTCAATTGAGTGATGACATAATCAACTGAAATCAGCCATCTTTTTGCAAATCTTATTTGTAGTGCAAGATGTCATCATCTATTAGATACTTAATATGACTGCATCCTTAATGCTTGTTATGAAAATTTGCATACTAGTGCATTAATTATTTATGTTTAGAGATTAATTATTGAAATGTTTGTTATACCTGAATTTTCTCTAATCTTTGCAAAGCAACTTTTAATGGGTCCGTCAGTTTTCCGTGTTTCTGAAGCAGCAAATTTGCAGCCTCTTTGTCACCTTTTGCTTGTATGGTGAGTATCTCCCTACTCAGGCTCTCAACTGCACCTTCAACCTTTTACAAAAATGAAGGAATACTTATATATAGCCTTGATGTGTCATCTCACGAGGCAAAACAAGAAAATTGAGGCAGTAATACCTTGGTAAAGTCAACAGAAAATGTTTCCTCAGGGTTCAAGATAAAGGCTCCTTCCTCATACAACCAGTTAAACTGCAATGCTTGTCCTTTTCTGAAAACACATAGTAAGTATGAGATACTTGGTGGCCCAACATCCTAGTATATAGTATAATGAATTGCTAGCTTACCCGTGAGCTTCCTCAAGACCAAACCGCACTGAGCGGAAGCATCCAGCAAGAAATGAAACATACATGGACTTCAATAAACTCTTTGGGAGCAAATCCTGGACTCCCTCAGAAAAATAAAACCAGTTAACAAGCATAAGCAGAAGAACAATGCCACTAGTATATGAATTCCATTGGTAATAACATAACTGCTTAGGATATTTATTAATAAAAATGAAAATACAAGGTATTCAAAGACTCGGGGAACAAGAGGTCCACTGTCATCTCTTGATAATAACATAATTGACCAAAGAAAGAAAGATGCAAATGCATTAGAAAACGTGTAAAACAAACCATCCCACTAAAGTGATAAAGTGATGTCAAGCACTGTCACGAAAATAAATGGCCACTCACCTTGTGGATTAGGAATTTCAACGCCCAAAGGCCAACTATATCAGCTTTTGCTTCTTCCAGAGCGGAGTGGAGTTCTTGCAGTTCCTTTATCAGGAGATGAAAGAGACACAAGGCAAACCAGAGTTGGCATTAAGAAAATAGTGCAGACTTGAGGTAGTTAACCTTCAACAAATGACTTCCATAATTGCTTTTTCTTAACATGTTGTAAATGACATTAGAAGCATACTAAGAACAAGAATTTGACAATAATCGTCAATAAATTGGACAGAAATTGTTGGAATACCTTTTCTTAATAAAATACAGATCATCTAATAAATGCTTCACAGCTAACAAACCCTCCATCAATTGGAGAGAGTTATAGACATCTAAAACTGCAAATAACAGAACATGCAACTAAGGTTCCTGGGGACATATCAACTACCTCGAGTATCACATGCAATCACCGGGAGTCTTCCTAAAAAGAATACTAAATGATTCACCGATGCGGATTCATTTTTCACGTGTAATCACTGGGAGTCTTCCTAACATAGAAGGAATAATTCTGATGTTCATATGGCTATCTTGGACATGCCTGCTGTTTGATTTTGTTCGTTCTGCTGGTCATTCACCAGAAACAATTAATATAACATTAAGGAAATTTTAATGGGACCCAACCATTTTCTTTTGAGACCCAACTCTTATTTGAAATGTGAATTGTCCATTTTACCCCAATATGAAATTACCATTAAGGACAACAAGCATTTAAAAGAAAAAACAGAAGTTCTCGCTGGACCCAACAGCTGCAACACATATGCCTAGAAACCTCATCACCTTCCACAAACCCTCACTTATTCACACTTTTTTACTCTCATAATATTGAACATGTAAGTAAACCTAACAAGACTTAGATGCTGACATTGATGGAAAGAAACTATTATTGATGGATGGAGTGTTAAATCTTTGTTTGGAAGCCTCCAAATGAGCTATCAACCGGCATTGTTTGATTTACCTAAAAGAAAATATCCCTAACAATAAAATGTTATTAACTCTCCTGTTCTGTTAGATATGTTGAACCTTAGTTTGGAACAAAAGTTTAGATTACTATAGACAGCAAGGCAATCCAACAAAGGTTGTCAAAACAAATTATAGTGAACAAGTAAACAACATAACTTAGAGAGTTATGTCACTGACCAATCTTACTGTAGACTTTCTACCATTTGGAAGTGTTATGCTATGAGGTCCAATCCCATGGCAGCACTCATGGCAAATTGTGTGAGTAAAGAAAGATTCAAAATCTACAAGTTCTTGTTGTTCCTTTGTAATACAAACATCGGCTATAGGCTGAAGAATGTGCTTGAACCTGGTTTAGCATAGGCAGTTCTGACATTACCTTCCCAACACAACAGATGAAAATTTCGAAAAGCAATAATTGATATTGACAAACATAAAAATGAAGGAAATTTTTACTTAGCCTCAGAGATATTCTTCAGCATGACCATTGATGTTCCTCGATCTTTTACTATACGCTCGTCATTTGGAAGATTAAAAGCAACAGTTTGAGGACCCTTTACATCCTGAGGTAAAACTTGAAGTTGTCAACGTCACTTCACCAACCAGTTAAAGTTGCATATACAATAAACACAGAAGTAAGAGGACTCTGACCTCGATGGACACTATACAATTAAGGACAAAAATATTTTACCAAACCCATGGCACTTAATAGATTTATTTGTGATAAGGTAAATTTATGTCAAACTCAAACCTAAACCTGAAGATGCATTTATTTTACATTTCTCCATTCTAATACTATTTTCATTGACTATTATCTTGCCGAGTATACTGCTCGTCGCTCGATGTCACAGAGAGAGAGAGAGAGAGAGAGAACTTCAGCAAAAGGATTTTTTATTTTTGTTTTTTATGTTAGCACTAGAAGCAGGGCAAACCATAATGCTTCTAATCAATAAGTTGCGAGTGGCCATAAAATAGAATCATCTTGAAAGATTTTCCAGAGTCTAAACTTACTCCTGCATTATAAAGAAGATCGATGACTCGAATAGGAGCAGAAATCACATCTTTGGACTTGTACACATTGTCCAGTGGGAGATTTTGCTCCAGAACCTTATAAACAAACAATAATAGTAACTGATAGTTAGAAGGGATAACAAAGTTTGTCAGGATAATTCTTTTTTGGTAAGCTATTAAATCTCTGGTAGAAAATGATTGTACAGTAGTACCTGCAAATTATCACCAAAAATTTTTAATTGAGCTGTTGCTTTGTCATCCCGAACTCCAATAAATGCTTCAAATGTAGCCTAAGATGAAACGCAGTTCAATTACATCTAAAGGCAGAAAACTTACTACCATGATATCACTTGAATTCTCAAGTAGGTCCTTTTAGACAATAAACACCAAAATGCAAGAAATATAAAAATTATTAACTTTTAAAAAGGAAGAAATTTGAGATCAATATCATTGTAAATGCAGTATGTTACACCTAAGTTCACAATTTTAAACTACATGGTCGTGAATGCAGAAGCTCAAAACACAAGGGTGCTCCATATAAAAATACCTTATATCCAAAAAGAGCATCTTCATATGTTTCATAGGGACCAATAGTAACATCCAGCTTTGAGTCCTACAGCAGAACAGTAGACAAAAATAAAGGCTAGATCAACAGTTTAATGCTCTTAAGACTTTACAGAAAATAATAAAATTTCAAGAGGAAAACAAGAAAGCTCCCATACTTCATGGGGTAAAAATTCACGTTATACAAATGAACTTGATGCCATTTTAGAGAATTGAAGTTCAAGAACAAAAGTTTCTGTAATTAAGTACATTTTTTTATAAGATCATTTCCTTTTAAGATAAATGTATATAACTATTCATTTTTTTATAGTAAACATACTGCTAAAATTAACAGGTAAAAGAGAGCCATGACTAGGCTCCTTTTTTTGTTTGTAACTTTTTACGAGAAACTATGTGCACAGAGTACAGACATAGTGAATGATGTCCACTGAATATACAAAAAAATTTATATACATCATAGGCTTTTGTTGTCACATAACATGTCCATTAGCATCTAGTTTAGGTCTCCTCTCCAATTTCAATGTGTTGGAATTTCAATTTTGTAAAAATTGAATGATCTTGAAGTTGGTGAGTGTTCTACCCTACTTTGTTTGAGTACAAATGTCATATGATTGAGATTATACAGAAGGTGGATAATGGAATCAGCTTGCAACTTTTTTGTTTTTTGTTTTTGCGTGTGTAATCTTATTTCAGCAAGCTGGTTGGTGAACCATCTCTTCATATTTTTAACCCCATCTTGATGATTCGGAGGTCTAATGTCAACTTATGACCTTATTGGGGTAACATGTGCAAAGAGGCTACTAAAAGTATTCATTTCACCGTCTCATTTGCTTGACGCTGTAGTACAGGTAGTTCCGAAAAATGAGGTTGAGTTGGGTGATTTCACATTCACTAGTGGAGAAACATTGTGGTTTTGGTGATGGAAAACAAGCTTGTGAAATTGTGGTCTGTTGACAATTTTGTGGGCCATTTTGGTGGAAAAGAATGGTAGAATATGTGACACCAAGTGTGAGGAAGAAATGTATCTCTAGTGGGGTAGAGTCAAAATTTGGGCATTACTGTGGTTTTGATGTCCATAAATTAAAGATATAGTGCAGAAATTTTGCTGTCAGTTTGATTGTATCTTCAGTGGACTGCTGGTTCACAGTTGTATTGCTGTTTAGTTTAGTTAACAAAAATTACTGTGGTCATTATTTCAAAAATCAAAAATCAAAAATCAAAAATAAAGAGAGAGAGAGAGAGAGAGAGAGAGAGAGAGAGAGAGAGAGAGAGGCTGTCAATGGGCAATACAATAGGGGATTCCATATTCATATATAATATAACCCCATTGTACAGCAGGGATGGACATGGGTTGGATCAGGCCATGCAACTTTAGAAAACAAGATATTCTAGTTTGTAAATTACATAAATATCAATTAAAGGATCAAGCTGTTTGATTAATAGCAACTTCAACATATTGATAACCACAATAAAACTTCAACATATTAATAAACCAGCTCATGGTAAAATTCTCTCTAGAAACGAATAGTAACTATAGTTATAACTGTGTATCAACACCATTTAATTTATGATTGTAAACGGTATATTTAAATACTGTACTAACCAACTCCATCCAGGCTATATCTGAGTCATAGTAGTCATTTGAAAGAAAAGCATCGGCCTTGCTGTGAAGAAACCTCTTCAAACTTCATAGAGAACACAAGATTAATTTAACGAAGATGATATTTAGCATGACCACTGTCAAGTTTTGTAGGTTTAGTATTTTTCCTAAAAGCTTAAGCTGGGATGTGGACCAATAATTATCATACTCTAACATGCAGAAATCAGTATAGATTGGGAAATTTCAATAGCAGAGAATAAACTACTATCTCCAGCTCTAATAGCTTATTAAGGTTAAAAATTTGTTGAATGCATTTTTATTGATGCAGTAATGAGTTTAAATACAGAGGTTTCACTGATAAAAGAAAAAAAGTAATTTCAGGCTTTACGAAATACGACGTAAGACGGATATACGCAAATGTTTTTTATGTCCCTTGATATTTCGTTGTGATATACTGCTGGATATCAGTCATAAATCAGCCATATTTACAGCCAAATATTAAGGGATGGCTAAGATCAACGCACATAAAATCAACCATATATCACAGCAAAATACGAAGGGAATTTTCTTGGACTCTTGCCTTGTAAAGCATGAAATCTCTATATTTAAACCCATGCTGCACCATGAAATGCATATAAAATTCTTAACTTAGAATAAGCAATGAAACAACTTAGAAGAAAAGAAATTCGTCAAACTCATACCTAGGAGAACTGGCCAAGTCACCAGCTTTATGCAAGAACTCAGCAGCTCGTGTAAGGGAAGAATTATACTCTTGGGAGAAAGGAACACTATATAGATCATGAGTGGAACCCACTGAATGATTTGTGCTGCTAACTGTACTACTATACAAGGAAGAATCCAGACTGAATTCACTGTGTCTTTTAATAACAGTGAAAAAGCCCATTGCAGCTTGTTGTTGGTCCTCTGTTAGACTGGTCTTCCACAATTCAAATTCCTACACAAAAGGAAATTTACTGGTGTTCATATATCTATAAGATCTTTTTTTCTACAATACAATGAGCTCAATCATATACCACTTTGTCCATGTCTGGCGGGTAGAAGTTTGCACCACGTGGTTTCAGCACAGGAAACGCAGCTTTGTATTCAAGTCCCTTCCACCCAGTAACAGGCCTAGTCGCTTCAGGAAGCAACTTTATAGCCGAATCCGCAGTTGTCAAAAATGCCTCATTTTCATCAAGGGATGACCTGTTGATAGAAAATATTGCAGACATTTATTCAAGTAGTATCATCCAAAATTACATGAGCACACCCATCCACCCACACACACACATGCACACACACATGGCACACGGTACATTTGTAGGTAAAAATCACATGTGCATAGTATACACCTGAAAGAAAACTAAGTTGAAGAAGACATACCATGGACTCTTATTAATTACGTAATATTGCAGACATTTATTCAAGTAGTATCATCCAAAATTACATGAGCACACCCATCCACCCACACACACACACACGCGCACATACACATGGCACACAGTACATTTGTAGGTAAAAATCGCATGTGCATAGTATACATCTGAAAGAAAACTAAGTTGAAGAAGACATACCATGGACTCTTATTAATTATGTAATACATCCATTTCAATTTGTCTAACTGTGATGCATCAGCATGCTCCTTTAACCAATCTCGTAGAGCTGGATTACTGTACCAAACCTAAATGTAAAATCAGAAACATAGAATGGAAAGAAAAAAAATTAGAAATGGGCACTACAACATAGATTAAGAATTATAATAATAAGAAGAATATATGTGCCTGACAAACTAGGTGCAACACAAGGAAAATTACAAGATATTTGCATAGCTCACCCTTGGCTCATTTAGTGCATTTTTACTTGCATATAAAGAAAGAAATTATAGTGCAAAATATATTCCACAATATGTGTATGCAGATGCACACTATTGGTGATACTTGAATCTACCGTGCAGCAGCACATATCATTATTTTCATGCATACTAACAGTCTTTATGTATCAGAATAACATAACAGCACAAATACACAGGTTGGAGTGTCTGTTTAATTATCTAACAATGCACGTGTTT
Source organism: Prunus padus (assembly GCA_024362665.1). Taxonomy (NCBI): domain Eukaryota; kingdom Viridiplantae; phylum Streptophyta; class Magnoliopsida; order Rosales; family Rosaceae; genus Prunus; species Prunus padus. The sequence goes on along the minus strand of JANFAM010000010.1, from coordinate 18,213,821 downwards.
CATTACAAATCTATTCAACCTGCAGGTAAAAGATTTCGTCCATAATTGCTGCAGCCTTAATTAGTAACACCAGAGCCTCCCTGTCTGCATCTGTAAGCCCTGTTAACTGCATCAAGGAAACAAAATATGCTCAACTTCACTTGGAGGACCCAACCAACCACATTTTGGGGAAAAGAAAAAGGAAGGACACAACCAACTACAAGAAGAAGAAAAAGAAGAAGAAGATTGCTGATGGGAGAGGGGTGGAGGAATTTCAACATCAAAGTATTTATAAGCTATATTCCAGATACGAAGTTAAAATTTAAATAAGGCAACAAAAGTTACACCATCTTCTTGAAAATCTGCAACATTACGGTTCACCTTTTAGGTAAGAAAGTTTGTTGTACTTTCAACCAACTTTAAAATCGTTTCAACGGTTTCATGTAATATGTTTACAAGTTACAGAATTGGTGGAAAGAGTAGTACTCAGGCTATGAAATATTCGCCACAAAGGCACTAACAAAATTGTATTCCCAGAATGTTGGATGAATAAACACAACAACCACAAGGCTTGCAAAGAGCTCAATGCCTTTGAAAGCCCTTGCATTCCTCTTCTTCCAGATGCATACCAAATAATACCTACAGAATTCACATTCCTTATCACTGAATCATGGTGCCAACCAAAACATCTCAATGCAGATTTTGGCATAAACAAATTGATCCCACTTTGTCAAAACAAAAGATAAAGCTTCTTGGCAACTCAGGGTGCAGCAAAAACTTATAACCATTTTACCTTTCAAACTTCCAACTAAAACTTTTAATCATTGCACCATGACTGAATATTGTCTACATCCAATAAAATTTAAAGAAAAAAGAATAAACTAAATACATAATGTACTAAAGGAATAATAGATCTAAGAAATGACTAAGGACAATCACCTCGGCACTGAGGGAAACAGGAGCATAACGTTTGAGTTGCTTTTCTAGAGATAAACTTTGAGCTATAGTGTTCTCCTTGTACCTTTAGGAAATTAAGATGAAACAGCTGACATAAGAAAGTAGTGAATATCGGGGAAATTTGAAACAGATAGTGATATAGTATTGTATGTCTTCAAGTCTTCTTGATATGGAATTAATGTTTTTCAGGCCGAGTAAATCAAAGAATAAAATGTTATTGCCATGGTGGCACAAGAACATTCATTATTTCCATGAAGCTAGCGATGAACAATAAAAAGAAAGAAATTTAAATTTAAATTTCAAAATCTTTTTGTCTACACAAAAAAAAAAAAAAAAAAAAAAAAAACAGATATTGTTTCTTAAAAAAAAGAATAAGTTTATAAAAAATAAAAAATAAAAAATCTTGGAGATGCAACTAAATCCAGCCTTACATGGGTATCAGGACTTGGGATTAAATTGTTTCTTGACCAGCTTAAGTCTTACAAGAAAGAATCTTCATATAGGCTAGTCATGGGATGGATCATTCCATCTCACTGATAAAATAAAATAAAAAATAAAAAAACTTAAAATGCTTTTCAATAGCATACCTCCTTGCAATTATGTCAAAAAGCTGGCCATATTCCCCATTTACATCATAGGGGACGTACTCGAGATCTTCTTTAGCAAGTAAGCTTCTATACTCCTCGTAAGAAATATATTTAACAGCAGAGACTTCTGTTTCCTGCCATTAGAGAGAAGAGATGTTCAGATACTCATGAAAATTTACATGGCAACATAGGCTGCATAGCAAACAATATCTAAATTAGTATAATTCAGCCATATGGTTGCATGTGCAATATCGCAGTTGCATTTTGTATATAAGCCAGCACATCTTCCTATTCTATTAGTTTTCACCCCTAGTCTTTGAACTGTTTCTATGAGTGATTAATAATTCTGATGGCCATATTTCCTGACTTAAAGAGAATGTAATTAATAGATCTTCCCAGAAAAGTCAAAGTATCATAAAATATCAAAAAGATAAAACATGAATCATTGGAACTTCTATTTGACATACATCACCCTCCTCACCTGAAGAGTAAATGCCTCAAGAGGGATTGGATCTACAGTTGTAACCAAATATACATCATTGAATTCATTATTGATGAATTTTCCATCATTTATTACACTGCATTCAAAATGTAACCCAACATCAGTTAATACACAGCAGATCTTAAATATCAACAAAATACAAACATCATCACCGTCATTATTGTCATCCTAACCCTTTGTCGTAATTGTATTTTATTTTTATTTTTTTGAATAGAAACAATTGTATTAAAACAGGAACAAAATACAAAAGTGGATAGGGAATCCACAGCAGATAGAGAACAAGACAAAGAATAAAAACAACCCAGCTCCCACAAACCAAAGAGAAAACCCAGAACAACCCTAAGCTTTAAACCCAGACAAGCCCCGCTCCCTAGACAACCACAACTAAGCCCTCAATGAATTGGTCGTTTCGGAACACCGACAGCCACTTTTCTATGAAAAAAAAATTAATATAGAGAAACATTACAACACAAAACTTAGTGAACCAGGAGTTCACCATCAAAATGATACAAACCTAACAATCAAATCCAAAATACACCTTCTACATTGTATTTCAACTCTAAAAGACTATCCAGCAGCAGCTCCCCAATCTAATAAAATTACACAAAATGAGTTATCCCTAAAAGCTGGAGAAAGAGAAGCCCATAAAGATGCCCAAAACCTGATTCTTTCCCAAGAATTCTCTTCTACATCCCCACTATAGTTCAACAAGATTCTTCTATTTCTCTCTAACCAAATTACCTAAAAGTAAGCAAGCACAGCACAATTCCACAAAGTTCTTGCCTTCCACCACCAAAAGACATCTAGTTTTCACAAAGAATGTTCGAAGGTGACTGAAGAATAACCCGCCTTTGTCCTAATTGTATGAAATAGAACATTGAATTCTCATCTTTCACTTTTTCATATTAATATACGTCTTCTAATAAATCTGAAACCTTATATCCTTTTGTCTCACTTCTTCCCTTGTTAATTTTGGTTGGCTTCTTTAATCTTTTATCTTGTACTTTAGCATGTCTTTCGTTAGTTATAGATGCATCTAGTGGTCTACGTTGATTATGCCTACCTAAGCCTAATTTCACGTATCTTATCACTTTCACTCCTAATTTTGTTATAAATAGATTGGTTTCAATTCTGCCTTTTCTAGTCACACCCATCTTCCATCTTCAAATTCTCATTTTTCTACATGGATGCATTGCACTTGCTTTTGCTTTACCATTCAACATTATGACCTGTACAAAACAGTTGGCCTCTGGACAGTTCTGTAGAACTTCCTTTTTAACCTATTTGGTATTCTTTAATCACATAACAGACCACTAGTTTGCCTCCACTTTGTCCGCCCTTTTCTAACTCTATTTATTGAATCATCATCCATTTTCCTATGATTTCGTATTATTGATCCCAAATATCAGAAATCATTTGTAGCCCTCTGCTCCTGTACTAAAGCTAATGTAAGTCTTTCAATTCACTCCAAAAAACTTCCACAGATTGATTGTCTCAATAATTAGATGGCGTCCATAATGGATCTACCTGGTATCTATTTTTTCTCTCCTTAATCTTGCTCAACCTTTTCTCCTAAACACAGGCAGAAAATTGTAGAGCTGGCACAATTATGTTCTTTCCAAGTTGATACAAATTTGGATGGTAAATACCTACTCAAGCTTGTTTGACCAGACTGTCAATGCCAGCCATGATGTCCAGACAGGCAAGGCCACCCCTGCATCAACCTCATGCTAGGTAGTGTTAAATCTACCTTACTGTTCATGCAGATTGTAGCAGTTTAACATCAAAGAAAAAACCAGGATTGTTCTCTTAAAATTGAATGTCAAGCGAAGAGCCTACTGGGCAAGCATAATTAGGGTGTTGTACAGGTCCAAACTAAGCATAATTGTGGTTGAAGCTATGAAGCTTCTTTGGAAACTTTGAGTGCATGAAAATCTCTTGTGCTTGTCTTCTCCTCCTTGCTCTTCTACTCTTCCTAAGGATGTCTCAGCAATTGTTTACTGCTTGCATGTTTATGAAGTAACCACATACAATACAACACCCTTTTAACCTTGATATACAAGGACCATAAAACTCATCCTGTCTTGACCCCTTATTAGTAGTAATCCCAAACCTAACCCCTCTACTACCATACACCCGTCCTCATGAACTTCAAGCCATTAACTGATGCTGTCTGGAACAATACGGGAATCCTTTTTCAGATACCTTTAACCACTTAACACCTCCACAACTTCACAAAGCCTCAAAAGTATAATAACATCTCACCTATATCTCAAAGAGCTATGAAATTCTGAAACTAGTGCTTAACAATAACAATGTAGACTAGTGAAGCATATCTCACTCCAAACTAACATAAAAAGGGAAAATCAAATTCCAGATGTAGTAACAACTAATAACAATTTATTCACGAAACAACAGTCCATACTAAAAGCTGCTAGACAAAGAAATATATATCCAACAATAGAACAAAGGAATTGGCCTACTAACCACTCTTGAAGAAAAACGAATATCATTTCAAATGCGTCCTTTGGAAGTGTTACACCTAGCTCTTCTTGAAGCTCCCTCCTGATATATAAATTACTATGTGTTCAGTAACAAGCACACTTCAGACAGCTCTAAATTTTAACAACAAAATACGCAGGATAATTGGCAAGACTGTCTCATGCACAAAAGGGGAGGTGGAGCAGTAACTTGAGGAAATAAGGAGATAAAATACTTCAATTCAGAAATAGGTAAATTCAGTAATAGGCACTTCTGTATAAATTCATTACCAATCTTCTAAAACAAAATCTACTATTGAAAAATGGAAATTCAATTAGCATCACCTTGTACAAGGCATGTAAAAGGGATACATTTATAAAAACTAATTCCAAAGTAATTTTATTCTATACAAAGCAATAGTGACCAATGTCAGCTTCCTCGTAGCAGTTAATAGAGGCAACAAGAAAATATATAATATGAAATGGACCGGATCAAAGAACTAAAACTGTAAAGCTTGGCTAAGAAAAGGGAAAATAAAGATAGTAAGCAAATTGGCTGCCATCAATATTAATGCCACCACACCTAAAATGATCAAAGAGAAAAAAAATGAATTTATTATGCTAAAAGGTCCATCTCCATATGGGCCTAACTCTTGGAATTTGGCATGCAATCCCTAACATGAGAATTAGGGACTAGTATTTTCCTAAAGGAAGACAAAAGTGCCTATCTGCTAAGGCCTTCAACTTCTTAGGTTCTTATGAGCTTTGAACTTTGTTATCATTTTATCAATCAAATTTTAGAAAGCCTAGAAAGTTTAGAGAACTCTATGAACTTGAAATCCCACAATATCACTCTATCAAGAAGAAAGTCAAAAAAGTCACACAAATAGCAACTAAAAAGTACAATACAATCAGCCACACTTAGCACAAAACAGTAGACTATCCAGATGAATCACGCTAACAGGAGCTTGATTAAACAAGTAAAAACCAGGGTGGCTGCTCAAATGACTTTGTAAGTAAACTGGTTATGATTTGTACATGTTTTGTAAAAGGAAAATATAGTACAAGCGGTAAGTGTCTGTTACAAGAACGGGTAATGAAGCTATTTACCGAGCTGTTACGAGTGACGAATCACCAGCGGATATGTGTCCAGCACTTGAGATATCCCACAGCCCCGGCCATGAATCCTTGCAGTCAGCTCGTCGTTGGATAAGAAGTTCCTGTGTACTCTCAGCAAAAATCCACACATGTACAGCTCGATGGTAATCTCCATCTCGATGAACATCTCCTCTAAATGGGCATCAATAGTACTCATCAATAAGAATATATGTCACAACATAGAGGGTGATAAAAGCCATGAAACTTTCAAACAGAGTTACTGGTCATCAGCACAAAATTCTATAAAAAGCAGAAACATAGCATATTGCCATCAGTAAAATCAGCTACCATGAGAACATCAAGAATGTCTACTTCTGCATACATATACACTGAAGATTTCAAGAAGGGCAAACAATTGGTTGGATTTTTTTCAATTCATCAACTCAAGTAACTGATTGAAGGGCTTTCCCCAATCAATATCTTTTCCACAACGTCTTCTGTTTGTTTCTCGAGAAATGGGGTGTTCGTAAAATCTGGGTAATCAAAAGGAAAAGAGAAAGAGGAGGTTTGGGTTTTAGCTTGCCTGGGCTTGGAAGTGCCGGTCTTCTGTCCGCTTTTGGTGAGGACGTCAAAGAACTCTTCCTGTGTATGAGCATCGACCTCCGCCATTGTTCGCTACTGTCAGTCGGTCCGATTGCAGAGACAGATTATACTTCGATTTTAATTTATCAGTTAACGCGATGGGGTCTGCTCTGTTTGCTTTGTTCTCATTTTCCAATAGAGCATCTGATGCGATACTTTGTTTTTTGGTTACAAGAGGAATAAAATATCCATAATATCCCCGATATTTCAACGAAATTTTCGATTTTTTGACTACCGATATTTCCGATACCATCGATATTTTAGATATTAAATGAACCAAAATATCAATAATATTGACGACAATGAAATATCGATAATATCCCGATATTTCCATCGAAATTTCCGTATTTTTGACTTATCGATATTTCCGATATCATCGATATTTTATTCCTACATAAAGATCTGATGCGTACTTTGCTTTTGCAAAGTTTACGCAATGGCATTGACTTGAGTCACCTTGGGTGAAAGTCTATTATTTTGCCTAGTTTTACCATCTAATTAAACTCATCTAACGGTAATTAAGTTGATGTAAATTCTAAAATTTGTGTCTCTTAAATCCTGCAATTTGTGCAAAGGGGCCTTTGCTTAGAATATAAAGAGGACATACCAGTAGAAGAGTTTGGCATTCTTTGTCTTTGTGAAAATAATTCTTTGTCGATTTGCTATGAGAGAAATCATTTGTGAGATAAAGCGAGTTTGGCGTTTGGTAAACTTTTGTTAAAAGTGTTGTGTGTACTTAATTCCCGCATAATCGAAAAATAATTCCCACATAATCAATAAATCCAGTACTCTTGGCGATTCTTGCATAATCAGAAAATGAAAGCACCTCATTATGCTTTCCTTTAGCTTTTCTCTCACAATTTTTAATAATAAGTGATTTTCTCATAGTTTACCAAACGAAATTTGGATTTCCCAAAGTTTTTAAAAATCACTTATCACTCCAAATAAGCAATGCCAAACTAGACTAAGAGCTAATTCCAGGATGTTTATGGGGTGTTTAGAACTCTCTCTACCAAAGGTGAATGCTCACTCTTCTCTAAATACTCAATCTTCAAAAGTGTTACTTCCTATCTCTGTTTTCATTTTCATTTATTTTATTTTTGAATGATTTGATGATTTACTCAACAATCTATTCTATGTTGTTTTTAGATCTTAAATAAGGGTGCTGTTAAACGAACTCTAAAATTAATTGAGTACATCATACTACCAAACTATTTATTGAATTACTAAGTTACCCTAATATAAAATTACTAAAAAAATATATTGAATTGTGAAACAAATATAATTTTAATAAGTACACCCTACTCACCATATTCAACTTCAACTCTTAACCCCATTTGCTCTTTTCCCTTTCATAGAATGCTGTGTTGCTCTCTCTCTCTCTCTCTCTCTCTCTCTCTCCTTAGCTTAAAAACCAGAGTTTTGTTATACTCGACATTTGGCATAGATAATGAATATGCGAATTACTGTTGAAGTTTATGTTTTCCAGATGTGTATTGTGGTTTTTTTTTTCTTGATTTAGTATTGAAGTTTTTTATTTATTGAGATCTAGTATTAAAGTTGATATGATGTGAAAAAATTGGTAAGCTAATAAGCTAGACAACCATCAAAATGAATAAAACAGAGAGTTTTTCTCCCCATTGAGCCATCAATCACATCTATATCAGTAATAGTATGGCCCCAAAGTTTCAAGCCAGAGACATAATATTTTGCCCATTAAAAATGAAAAGTTAAGCAATAGAACATTTTCATCAGTTTGATACTTTCAGCAAGTTACGCTGCTGGATTGAAGTTTGGTCAGTGGGTTTGGTGGGTTAAGCAGTAAGTTGGGCAGTAAGGTGGGTTTGGTGGGCTGATGGAGCATTCGGCAGCAGAGTGGGTCACGTGGTCTTTCGAATAAGTTTGGTGTTGTGTGATATAGTGTATTATGGTGTACAAAAGATAGTTTTGTAGTTAAATAAAGTATATTTAGTTAATTTTACATTTTAATTTAAATATTAAGATATATTTAAATTATAAGGTGTAATCAATTAATTTTAGCGTTCGTTTAACCACACCCTAATTATAAGATGAGAAAAGGATTCTGATTTCTTTCATGGCTACATGGGTTAGAGAAAATTTTAAAGAACGCAAGCCCAAGATCTGGACCTAAAACTTACAAGATTGAATGACGGCCCAACACAACACCACACCAAAAAGCATACTGAATTGGATCGGCAACAAAGAAACCAAAGAAAAGGGAGAGAGACAGACCTAAAGCTGCTACTGATCCGAAGACAAAGGAATACATGTAACAACAGCAGCAAAAACAATGGCGTCGTCGTCAGCTCTTCGAGAGCTTCAGCGCGAATTGGAGGCCAAAGCTAACGATCTCAGCAAAATCCAGAAAGGCAAGTCGTAGCTGTATGCATTTACACTTATACTTAATATGTAAAACCCTAACATGGCATTCGCTCTTTCAGATATTTCAAAAAATCACCAAGTGAGAAAGAAGTACACTATTCAGCTGGGCGAGAACGAGCTCGTTCTCAAGGTCACCTTCTGTCTCGATCGTGCTTTCTCTGTTTTCTGTTTGGTTACCGGGAAAACGAAGTCAGCTCTTGTTATGATTTTTACATAAGCTGAGACGCTAAATTTCATTTAAATAGCTTTTTTCTTTTTTCAGAATACTTGAAGTGATTTTCTGCTAAATTGATTACCTGATATCTGATGTGTATGCAAAATTTTCATTTAGTTGGAAGCTAGTGGGCTTTGTTGTAGTGTTCATAATCTCATGGTTATTGGTTAGTGATTTACTATTGGATCGAATACTAATATGATTGCTTGTGTTTGTAGGAATTGGATCTCCTGAGCGAAGACGCCAATGTTTTCAAATTGATCGGTCCGGTGAAATTGATCGGTCCGGTTCTTGTGAAGCAGGATTTGGCAGAGGCTAGGGCCAATGTGCGCAAGAGAATCGAATACATCTCTGCTGAACTGTATGTTTCTGTTTCATTTGTTTATATATGTGTGTGTATATATATATATATATATAATATTATGGTTTATACTCTGCACTAGCAGTATTTGCACTAGTTTAGTTTATCATTTCAAATTTTAACTTTTGGATTATTGTTGTTAGTTTAGCATCTATTTGATGAAAACAACCCGAATGGAGAACAAACCCGGCTGCATTTCTCAACACTGACTTTATCAATAAGTAACTCTTGTAGTTTTTCATGTGAACAATTTCAGAATTTCAGAATTTTGTGAGAAAAGTGAGAGTTTAGATCAAATGTTGAAATTAGTCAAACCAATTTAATAATTTTTTTGGTAAATTTAAAATTATAACTAATCTATGTTAAATGATAGGCCTTGATCATCTTAATGCTGGGAAGTGAAATTTTTAAATGGAACGTAATGAATCTAACTAAAGCCCTTTCTTTTCTGAAACTGCATATGGTACACAGTTTCCATAACAAATTATACGATTTATGATATGTTGTATAAAGGCCAAACCATCAACAAGCTTCTTTGAGGGTAAATTTCTCCTCACCATATGGGGAAGGACCAAGAGTGCAATAGCATAAAGAAAAATGCTGCTCTGCATTCTCAAGAACCAAATCTTTAGAACAAGGTTTTTGTAATTGTAGCTAATAGCTATCAATTTCATGGATGTTGAATTGCTTACTATAAAGCAAGACGTACTAGTACTGAGTTTTCACAAAATGATGTGTTGGGGTCTCTGTTCATTGGAATGAGTTATGTTCACATTCGCGGTGAAGGATGTCCATTATTTCATAAGAGGATGTTCAATATCTTCATATGCCTATTACCTTTATATGTGTGATTGTGGGCCTAAGAAATAAATATCTAAAGAAATGGGACTGTGTGGTTAAATCCCAAAAAAGTGGAGAGGAATGAATAAATTGGGTATTGAGTTCAATTATAACCAGGTTTTGGTGTCTTTCTCTGAAGATGTGTATTCTGTGCATAAGCTTATCTTGAGAAACCTTTTTCGTGGGAATTGTTAGATGGATCTCATACCAGTTATATGCTTTTCTAGACCATAAATTTCTCAAATTTTTTTCCTTATCTTTTTCTTGATCATCGTAATCATATTCATGCGAAACTTGTCTGGCATGTGTTTGACACTGAAATTGGTATTTATTCTGTGCAACAGGAAGCGGCTTGATGCTACTCTTCAAGATTTGGAAGAGAAGCAAAATAGCAAGAAAGAAACGGTTTGTATTCTTCCTTGTTTCTGTTTATCTTAAATGCTCTCGTATAATGCCATGGCCATGCGTACGACCTCTTGATTTTGATTGGGTTGTGGTAATATATCTATTTTATTTGAAGAATTAATTTCAGAAAGTGTACAATTAAATTGTTGCATTGGTTTTGTGCCTCTCCTTTCACCACCTCGTTTTGAAGTTGACTAGGGCGTACTCTGCAAGGAGTCATAACTACAAGTTAACACCATTCTTAACCAATTTAGACATATATTTCAATATTAATTGCTTCCATTGGATATGTTGTCTTGCAGATGTTAAAATTACAACAGAGGGCTCAATCTCTCCAGGCTGGAAAAGCAAAGGCATAATCTGTTTTCGTAGTTGTGCTCTCTTTGTCAGAAGTAATGTATTCTATGAGTTTCTGTTGACGCTTGGATGTAGTTTCAGTTTTTTTTTTTCTTGTTTGTTCAATATGATTTGTAAACCTACGAAAGAGGTCATGCCGACATGAAAAAAATACAAGAGTTACATATTGATAAAGTCAGTGTTGAGAAATGCAGCCAGGTTTATTCTCCATTCGGGTCGTTTTCCACAAATTGATGCTGAATGTATTTTGTATTGTGAAACAACATAGTGGTTGTCCAAACTTCATCTCTGGTATTTCATTGGAAATAGTCTTTCAGCACAGCACTAGCAGAGCAGCTCATAGCTTTGATGCAATTTATCCCACACAACTCGTAAATGAAAATACCAGGGCGAGTCATTTCTGTCTCCATAAATGATTCTATAAGTCAAGGCTAGCTACGCTATATGGCACTCAAATTAATGTGTTAATTGCCTCACCCCGGATGTTTTAGCTTTCTAACTTATTCAGAAACCATGCTGAGAAGGAAAGCACCCAAATCTTTTTAGAACAATTCTCTCAAACTTTGCCTCCAAGGGAACGAAACTATATACTTCGAACTTGAGCAGGATGTCATGAGAGCATCAGAAGTTGGATCAAAAGAAGGAAAATGAGTTTGAATTAGAATAAATGAAAAGTTCAATCCCTTTTATTAGGGTAACCCCAAAGTACACATATGTAATAATATTTTCTTTTTCTTTTTCGGAGTGCCAATAAGTTAACATCACCCAAACAGAAAAGCAGACAAGAAGGGAAGGGAGACAATCTTTCCAGTTTCCATGGCTTTAAAGATCAAATTCAAGATAACCAAACTTCATGCTCATGTTTAATATCAATCTACAAGGTTTAGCCCCCTCCCACATGTTCATCATGCACATAGTCTCCCGATTCCAAACCGACAATAAGAAACCAAAAGATATGATTTCAAATATTGGTTCCACAACCACTTACCCACATGACTTTTATGTCAATATCTATGGTTTTATAGTACAAATTGTTCTCTCTCACCCTGTAAATATATTTTTGTATCTTTAACGCCATAATCCCTTAAATTCACTTTGGATGTTATGTGCTAAAATATGAATATGGTTTGAATACTTTAGGTTAAGTTTATTCTTCTCCATAAGGAGGTATATATAGGGATTTACATGAGAGCTTTACAAGGAAATAGATACAATAATCAATTAGGATAATATCTCCTAATTATACTGTGATTTGTCAACTATCTAAAAATAAGGAAAGTAAAAGAACCCTAATCAATCAAGGAAATAAATATCTCCTTAATTGATTTAGGACTCACGTTAACATTATGCATATTGATGGCTCAAGTTTTTGAAGTTGGTGGTTGCCTAACATACTATGAGAGCATTTTTTACAAGAGTCATGAAAGTTCGAACATCCCCATTCCCACTTTGTTTGTTGGATTGCTGGGTTCGGGGTTGGGGAAAAGATGGATGCAGAGTTAGTGATGTTGCATGTTATTGCATTTGCATTATAGTCATGAGCAGTGGTAGATCCAGAAATTTCCTCTCCAGGGGTCAACGTATAAAAGTTGAAATAAAAATTTAGACAAATCTAGAATACACCATATTATTATTAACCAATCTACAAAGATTTAAGACTATATTATTATTAACCAATCTTACGAAAATTTATAAATGTTGCACCCTAATAATTGCTTGACGAAAAATGTGAAAAAAATTAACACAAAAGCCAGACTAGCTAAGTATAATAACAAAAAAAACTAACACACAAAAAAATTAAACTAATTAACCAAAACATTCTTCATTACTTAATTAAAGCGTACAAAAACTAATTTAAAAGCATACAAAAAAGAAAGATAGATAAGAGAGAAGACAGAAGCAAAAGAGAGAAGAAAGAAGTAAAAGAAAGAAAAAGAGAGAGAGAATAAAGAAAAAAACAAGAAAGATGACGGGGATACTGCACGGATTAATTAATTAAATTTAAAAAAAGGGTGAGAATGCTCCAAGGGGGTTCCAACCTTTTACCTCCAAGTTGCACGCAAGCCATTGAACCAATGAAGTAAAACCTTTTGTTGGTTTAATTTCATATAACTATCATATATATAGTCATATAATAGCTATGTAGTTCAAAGGATTGAAAGATATTTAAAACGCATGCCAAATTTCTCCAAAAGCTGGTCAAAGTTTGACAAAATATAACACTCTTATTCCCACTCCCCCCACCTCTCTCGCTCTCTCTTTCTGAAAAAATATAAAACTCTTCTTCCCACTCCCTATCTCTCTCTTTCTATATTTTTTTCCTTCATCTTCATCCTCCTCCCTCTGTCTCTTTTTTTTTTTCTTTTTTTCCCTTCTTCTTTTTCTTCCTCTCTCCCTCTGTTTCTTTGGCCAACCATTCAGCCATTGCAGAGGTCACATTCTTGCTCCCCAAGCCATGATTTTTGGTTTGCAGGGGTCAATTGACCCCCTTAGCACCAATGTGGATCCGACAGTGGTCATGAGTAGTGTCGAAGAATATGCAAGGAATATGAGATACTTGGCAACAATATTCACGTGATTCTATTTTCAGCCCGACATCAATACTGTCATCCTGAAGAATCCTTCTAAAAACTTTGTCTATTGTTTTTTAAAAATTTTATTTTAGTGCAAGTGATAGTCTAAATTATGGGGTTCGAACTCTCGAGACTACTTGTCTGCAATTTAATACCCTCTTTAATTGACTTAAAGATCTAAGTGTTTGATGTTATTTTAGTTGTACCATATATCATGTGTGTATATATATATATATATATATATATATATATATATATATATATATATATATATATATATATATATATATATATATACGCTCTGCCACCATCACGTATGCCAAGTGGAGCCCACCTCCACATACATAAAAATGTAATTAAATAATTAAATAATAAAAATAAAACATAAAACATTAAAAAAACTACATATAAACAAATAAATTTAAAAAGTAACAAAAAATATTAAAAAATCAAACAAACCCATCTCCTCCCACCGCAGAACCCAGAACCTAGCCAAATCCACCCCAACAACCCCCCTCTGCGAACCCTCTCTCTCTCCCCGTCTTTATACACACAACCTAGATCTGAATCTAGGGTTGTTTTGTTGGATATGGGTCATATTTGGATTGGGTTGACTTGATTGTCTTGAAGCTGCTAAGGAGAATTCTCTGAACTAGCTTTTGAGGTTTCCCATAGCTAATATATGTGTGTGAGAGAGAGAACATGGATGAGGAAAGTAGGATGGGTTTCAAATTTGGAGTGCGATGGAAGCAATCATCGACATTGCCAATGTGGCATAGGGACTCGGATAGAGAAAGGTGGATGGAAGGAAGGTTGGCCTGTTAGAAGTATGCCCTAGAGCCAATCATGAAATGTAAACTCTAAGGATATTTCACCTAATTAATTAAGGGCATTATGTTGTTTTGAGTAATAATCTTAGTCATTTACTTAACCAACAAGTTCGTGGATCGTGAGACTTAGAAAGTGACTTAAAGAAGTTAAGTTCATGAGACCTTTCTGTACCATATCCACATCCTAAATGGTTAGTGGTCATAGGATAATCAACTGGGCATTGATAATCCACAAAGGCTATCATGCAATGTACCTGCTCAATCAGGAGGATGACCGGTCTCGAGTTATTTTGTGGAGACAGTAAGATAAGTGTATGGGTGTTCAATAGAGAATGAATTCACTGAACATGATCAACAGAGAGAACTTGAATGGAAGTTTTACTTACATGTCAATCAGGATCTCTCAAGTTGGAATAGTGCAAATTAGTCCTTGACTTGAGGCACCATGAGTTGTCTCATGGAAGCATCGTGGACCCTTAGCCATGTTGAAGCATTGTGTTCCTCTGGGCATAACCCAAAGATATGACTAGGGTTCATGATCAATTCATGGAGACATGTGAGTGTATTACACGGGATCTTTACCTTCAGTAAAGAAGGAGAATGCTTAGAAGATGTGACTCAAAAGTCTTTGGCCAAATGAACGAGCTAGATCAATAATAGAGATTGTGATCATGCTCCAATGAATCACATGAGACTATAGATCACCCTAAGGGCTTGACATGAATTTCATGCCCCAGTTAGCATGATCAAGAGCATTGATTAAGATAAGGATGGTATTGCACGGTAATCTCAACTAAATAGGTTCACAAACCCATTTTATATTGGCTTGGGCAACCGTGACATATTGCTAGACGTCACTCACAGTTTGTGGAAGCCCTGAGAACAAAATATAATCTAGTTCTCATAAAGGGAGAATTAATAGGGAGTTTTAATTCACAATCGATCAATAAAGAGTTTTGGATCACCACCACCTTGCCGATTAGAACCTAATGGATTGCACACCGATAAGGTTAAATGAAAGGAAATAAATATGATGCGCATAGACTTATTAATTTAATCTTAACTTAATTAAGATAATGTGGGGAAAAGGTAGTTTGGGCCTAAACTATAAAATCGGGTTCAAGGCCCATTGGGCTTAGACTCATTGAGTTAGTGGGATGACCACATAAGCCCAAGAGGCCCAATAGAGACCCATGACCAGTTTCACCTAGAGGGAGACTTAGGGCTCCTTCTTATGGGTTTATTTAAATGAACTTTTTTGCTTGAGAGAAGTTAGGGTTTTTGAGCTAGTTTCAAGAGAGGAGTTAGAACACCATTAAGCTCCTCCCACCTATCAAAAATCGGCCACCCTAGAAAGTGAACACTAGCATCCTTCCTTCAAAGGTTGTATCATATCCTCCATCTTCCTTGGTGTGGAAAAGTTAGAGATCACTTCCATTGGTGATTTGGTGAATTTACAAGGCCTTCCATAAGGTGATCAACTCAAGGGATGTCAACCTTGAGTAGTGCTTCAAAGGTAAAGTTTCTACTCACTCTTTCTCTTAGTCTAGAATGTCTAGGAGTGGATCAATTTAAACCAAACCTCAAGATACTTGAGGTTAGTTATGTTATAGCTTAAAGATTAAATTTTAAAGCTTTTGTTGCCTAAGTGTAATTGTAACCTTATCTTTGTGGCTAAATATAACTAGGATTTAATGTTTCCTTCAGGGTCATAGATGCATTATGTAGAGGTGGGTTCCACTTGCCACGTCATCAAAGTTAACAGACTTTTGGATGGAGTTGAAGGCATGGGGCAAAGTGGGTCATCAAACCTCGATCAATGGATGAAAGTGGGCCATTTTGAGTTTGGGGAGGGGGTTGGCAAAGTGGGATTTGACAGAAGTTTCAAGGGCATTGGTGTAATCAAGCCTATAAATTATGTTTAAAACTTTGTTTTTGTCCACTCACGCTTTTCTATTTTGCGCTCCCATGTTGTAGACAAGATCTATGAATCCAGGTTGAGCCTTCCTTCCAACGCACTCCACTTCCTCTTCTGTAGGACTTCTTGTTGATAGTGCGTGGAACTACCTTTTGTTTTAATTAGATATAACTACTTAGTATTCTCTGGAATTGCCCATGTTAAGGTTTGATTATTGGAGTGAGGCCTGTTGACATGTGTTTAAGCTTGTGTACCTTATCTTGTGCTTGCTGTAAGTTGGAGATTTTGTTATTACTTGGCTTACAGGTGGAAATAGTTTTTGGGAATTGACCCTTTTACATGAGAGGCTCTGTTGAATTTTTGGTAGGAGTCTTTGCATTTATGGCTTTTAACTTGGGAAAGAAAGGCATTCTAGTAAAGTGGGCCCGACATCGGCTAGGTGTCTGACGGGAAGTGACAACTCATGTACTACATGGAAGGATACTATTATTCTAAAATAGATACTGATTCTATGAGGTTTCTTAGCTATCTCCAATGGTAAGAAGATGTCTTGGGTTGGGCTAATATCTGGGCAACAATTGGGCTTCATCACAAGGAAATCAATATTGGAGGGTCGGTGGGAGGTGGGATTGTGCGTCAGGGTGGGGTGTGAGGATGTGGGTTGAAGAGGGCTATTACCTTTTGGTTGAGAGAAGAGGGTGGGGTTTTGGGTCTGGGATCGAAGAGATAAGTTGAAGGAAAGTGTTATGCTTCCTTCTCCAATCCCATAAAGATCAAGATTAGGAAGGATAGATGTGAAAGAAGAAGTTGTCAACAGTCCTTCAATGGTGGAATATGAGATTAACCGCCAAAAGTCTTGAGGTTTGAGGTTCCAAGGTTCTCTTTCTTCGAGATCGAATTACATGTCTTCATCAATGAGGCCAAGCAAAGATGAGGTTTTGTATGAGAAGGATTTGAGGAGAAGCTTCATCAATGATGCATAGGACTTGAATATGAGCAAATCCATCGTTTTCATTTTTTTGTTTTTTTTGTTTTTTTGGCTTTACTATTTTTTTTAAATTAAGAATTTTGTATTGATTTTTTTGTCCAACTAGAATGGAATTACTAATATAACCTTGCCACGTCATTAGTTTTAACATAGTTTGAGATGGAGTTGACATAAGGGGGAAAGTGACCAAACTTTGGTTAAGGGGGCAAAGTGGGCCACTTTAATTTTGAGGTGGCAATGTGAGATTTGACAAATGTTAGAGGCACTGTAGCAATTAAGCCATTTATTGATATGTCCATGTGCTTTTCTTAGTCTCACTTTACCCCCTAAACCTTCAACTAACTGAATATCCCTCATATGCTTGCATTTCATATCTCATGTTACCCCATTCTGTAATTTCTTTAGTAAAATTGTAAAGTTGCTAATGTAGCATGGACATTTTAGTAATTTCAGCTAGAGGTGGGCATGGTCTGGTCCAATTTCCACCTCACACCAGAACCGGTACTATTTAACTAGTGTGGTTCCATTCAATTTTGGTAAAAAAATTATGAAATCAATCGGTCCGGTTTAAACCGATTCCGGTGCGGTTTCCGATTATTCCTATTTTGGATAAGATTTTTTATTATATATTTTTCAAATTTTTTTATTTACAAATTTTATTTTTTGAGCTTAAAAATTCACAAATGATCCAATTTCATGCAAAGATAGATGATTAGGCCTAGAAAAGATAGGTGTTTTGAAGTTAGGCTTGGGGAAATATTAGTTATGGGATAAAAATGTAGCATTAAACTTAAAGATTTGTTTTTAAAAAATACACAGCTAGTCCAGTTCGGCGGTCCAGTTTTGTGTCGGTTTGTTAACACAGTTTTTTTGGGTTCGATGCGGCTCTGTGTTCCCGTTATTTGGTCTTGATGCCCACCTCTAATTTTAGCTAATAAAATTTTTTAAATCCAAATTAAATATAAAACATTTTAAAATGTTTAAATATTAATGTGATTTCAATTTTAACAATTATATTTTTCAATGTTGCCAATTATTTTAGGGAAATTGGCAGCTTTGCCGCACACCTAATTTTTCACTAATGTCCCCATGTTGAAACCTAATACAAATGTCCCTTATAAAAACCCCATATTGATAGCCTATTGCCCATCATTCACTTGGTTTTTTTTTCTTCAGAGTCGTTGCTCTATGAAATCATGTCATTTCTTTAGTCTCTTCCTCTTCTTCCTTCTGCCAAACCTCACAGGAAATCCAGCTCCACCATCGAATCTCGCATAACCCCATATCCCATTAGATATATCTTCTAACTCACATATTGAAACCATACCCTAGCCGTAGTGACTCGCCACCTCCGTAGTCAACCTCCACAGCGAAGCCACAGTCGTGACTAGCCATCTCCGTTGTCGACTTCCGCCGCGAAGCCACAACATGTTCATTTCTCTGATTGAATGAGAGTTCACTCTTACAAGGTAGATATTTCATAGTATTTTTGAAGATTGTTTCTCTTGTTTGATTGAAAATGGATAGTTTTAGTTAGTGTAATTGCTTGCATTTGATTTTGATGAAGATAGAATATTTGTGCAATAGTATTAGGTAAAGCAAATTAAGATTCTAGTTTCTTTTATTAGATTTTCATTCCAATTTGAGTAGAATAAAACCCCCAACGCATATATGAAATTTAACTATTGAATTTGGATAATAAGTTGGGAAAAAAACACAGAATTAGAAAAATACTATGCTCCTTTGTAATTTTGCAAGGTTCTTAGTTTGTAAACAGAGTCCCATGATTCCAACAATTTTAACAATGGATTAAGTAATGCATGACAATGAAGAGGTTAGGAAATATTTAACAAGTATTACAGACTATGACAACAAGTGCAATGAAGTGAGCAATTAAGGCTCAATTCAAATGCAAACGTTCTCACATTTGATATCATAGATAAGCCTCATCCCTCAAAGTTAATTACTAACATTATCACAATTAGCAACCATCAAAAAATGACAAATAATGCTACTCTTACCGTATTTGTATACCACATTCTCATACCATATGGTAAATGAACTAAATAGCCACATCAATTAAAAATGTCAATAAATCATAAAAGAAAAGAAAATGTTAAATTAATTTTAATTGATGTGGCTGTCCACCACATTTGCCATATAAGGTGGTATGAGAATATGGTATATAAATGTGGTAACAATAGAATTACTAAAAAATGAACAATCAACTCCAATAGGTGCAATGAAGTGAGTAATTAAAGTTGAATTCAAAGGGCAAAGGACCCATTAGTGTAGTGGTTTGAAGTATTTACTCCCTCAGGCAAGGTCTTGGGTTCGAGTCCTAGCATCCGTGTAGTGTGTGTGAGTTTAGTATGTTATTGCCCATTTCAATAGGAAATGTCCTAAAAAAAAAAGTTGAATTCAAAGGACTACAAATTATCATAGTTTATATCATGGATAAGCCTCCTCCCTCAAACCCTCTATTGCAAGCTTCAACCGATAATAGGCAAACTTCGAAGGGTCAATTGTATGCAATGGAATGCTGGCATTGACACACTCAATGAATTTGACTGTCATAATTTTGCATGAGGTACTGTCCACCAAAAACAAAAGAAATTAGAAGTGCCCTTAATTTAAACATAAATCAATTGTAAGCTTAATTATGGGCTTCACTCTCAATTCTAGTAGAACACAAACACATGTGCAGAAGTATAAATCACAAACTTTGCTACTAAACTCAGACATGTGTAAAACCAATTTAAAAAGAGTTATAGCAATCCTACAAGTTGTGTTATTTTGTCTATAAGATATAAGCAAAAGCTGTAAAACTGTGAAGATGATAAAATTATACATGTGCAGCCATTTAGTTGTGTAATGAGCATCAAGATATGTTACTTACTAATGAATTAAGAACATGGAAACATAAGTTAGTGTACTAGGAAAGGCTTTACAGTTTTCTTTAATGGGAAGAGAGCTGAAAAGTGTAACACCATTACAGTATAAAATGAGGTTCCTAAACACCATTTCAATATGGTCATGTAAGGGCAACATGTCATTCTCACCTCCTTCATACATCCGAGGACTACACCCATCTTCATGCCCTTCAACAGGTTCATTGAATACACTATATTTTTTTTAAACTCCTCCATCTCATGTTTAAAATAATGTTCCATTGAAGCAAGGGTCTTGGTGAAATCCTCCATAGCCTTCTTATTTTTCAAAGACAACTCCTCATTTTTCAAACACTCCTTCTCTACCATCTCTTCCAACTCGCCCACTCTCTTCAAAGCGCTTGATTTGAATAGCTACCTTTGCCAACACATCCTTTGTACTTTTTAAGTCACGTTTCAACTTGTGCAAGTTAGTCGAAGAGAGTTTACCATGGCCATGCATACAGTTATAATGCAACAGTCAGAGAGCTTGGAAAATATAACATGAAGATTGTCACTTTATTGATACAATATTGCCTATATATTGACTATATATATAAATGGAAGGGTACATGTTTCCTACCTTCGCAGATAATGAAAGTGTAGATGTTTCCTAAACCTCATGATCTACTTCTTCAAAGGAAGTTGTTGTATTTTCTTGCCCCCATCACCACCCTCATTATCATGATCAAATTACTTGTTATCCGCAAACACTTCAACAATTTCTTAATTGTCTTCATCGTCACCCCAACTCCAATAAGGTTGTTACTGCTCAACTTCCGTGGGACGAACCATCTTCAAATCAACCTTCAATTTAAACACAAAATTTACTTTTCAATAAAGTTATAAATTAGAAATATGCATAACATAATCATTACTAACATAACTAACCTCACTGTTTATGAATACTAGATACATGAGCTCGTGAAATCGTGCATGCATATTGCACCTCCAATGTAATATATGGGGGATGTGGACATTGTGTTTGTGCACAACGTAATGCAATGTAGCAAATGCCGGGAACACTTCAAAATCCAATTATGTTTTCAACAATCAACCATCAAGCCCTGTCCAACAAATAAAATTGAACGTAAACATTGACGGATATTAGCTAACCTCAATTGCATAGGCAAACCCATTTATGTGGTACTCTCGTGGTCTACCACTTGCCGTTGTCCTCTTTGCGTTCTTTTTTCCTTTTTTGGCCACTTTAACTCGATGGTAATCTACACAAAGTGCCCTCAAAAATGACAAATTTGTCCTAGCATAAGACACAACGCCCCATGGATACTTGTCAAATGCTTCGAGGTTTTCTGCCAACTTTAAATACCGCATGTCAATGTTGACATGCTTATCACAACCCAACAACACATAAACAATAAAATAAAGAAATCCAAGCTTCACCACATTGTCGACATCATTGCAGTCATTGAAGGCTTTTTCTAGTTCGAAAAGGCTCACACTTTTATTCTCGCTAAAGTATTTTCTCTTCAACGGGCATTTCGCAAGTGGAATCCATGGGAGGTTTTCGAACCTTAGCCCTGTGAAGAGGAAAAACTGTTGCGCCATAAACTGTATGAACTTATTACCAACAATGAATTTAATCCTATTAACCTGTGTAATAGTCGTTGGATAAGCCTTCCTCAACAATAGCTCGTGGACAATTTGTGGACTCCATTTTAGGTCCTCAATGTGTAGTAGATGACCAAAAGAACTCGCCTCCAACCTTTGTAATTGATGTTTATTGAATTTCGCCCTGATTGTACTAATGACGGTCTTTGTATGTGATAGGGAGTTTTCCTTTCCGTGCAACTTCTTCTCTTCATCAATCATAAGCTTTACTTTAGACGTCATTCTTGATTTCCCTGCATACCAACATTATACATATGAATCGTTAGATAGCAAAATTTGGTTTAGGGTATGTAGTTGGGGTGTTAATGCATTATAATATAGATGCAATACAAGACCAATAGAGGGACAATCAATAGGCAATATGACACCAAATCGCATCCAATTCATAGGTAGTAAAATTGGAAAATAGGAGAAATACCTTGCTGGGAAATTGGCAAAAAGTGGAATTTAGGTAAATTTATGAAATAATTGAAAATTTATAACATTAAACCTACGAAAATAGGGAAATTCCAAATGAACAACAACATCAAAGCAATATTCAAGAGATATATCAGCAATATCATGTACAATAGAGTGACAATATACACCTGATATGCAATACAGAAGTAGTATAAGGATTACTATTCACAAATGAGTCTCGTGATAGACAAAAAAAAATTCCTTCTACCTCCCAAAATTTGTCCATCCCAGTTCCATATCTCATACTTTCTCTTTGTTCTCTCCATTATCAGAGCATCATTAACATTTTTAGGGTAGAACTTGGATTTTAAGCTAGACTAACGCACACACAACCACACAAAACTTCATGACATGAAGAAGACCAATCACATAACAAAAGCACAGATTGTTCATTACAACTACCCAATCCAACCATCTCAAGTTCCTATTTGAGCAAACAAATAGATCTTTCATATTGTTTAAGATATAAAAGCTAAAAGTCCCAGATACATAAGTTTGTAAACTTGTCTCACAATGTTTTGGAGAGATGTTGAGAAAGACACGGCATGGGTGATGGGACCATTTGATTTTATTTGTATATATAGAAATAGGACTACAACTAATTAGTTCGGTTAGGTGACTGGTTGAATGGTAGGGTGGTGTAGGTTGAAACGTGGGGAGTAGTTCAATTTTTATTTTCAGAAACAGCTTGTGTGAACAAATATGAATATGAGTTTTGATAGATAATAATCACAAACAACGTGGTGGTAAAGTGGAAAGGAATAAAAGCAGCAACAAGACAAGAGTTCGAACCCCATTTTTTTCATAAAAAATTACAAAAAAAAACTGGACCCTCACGATTTTTCCATCCTTGCGCCTAACGCTGAACGCCCTCGAGGATAACGGCCCTTGAGCGCGTAGAAAAGGCACAACACGAGTGACACCTGCACACGCAATCAGCGAATCTGTACTCTTTGTTTATTCATTCTAGTTTGTGGTCAAAACACCGTGGACCGGATGACCATTTCCTCCTTATCTCTTCTCCAAACTTCAAACCGAAACATCATTATATAAAGGAGAAGGAGAAGGAGAAGGAGAAGACACAGACAGACCCCAAAAGAAACTAAAAGAAAAGAAAAAAAAATAAAGACCAAACGTAGAATACTCCTTTTGGTTCAATAGCATTTTGCCTCATCCGTAAGTTTCCCGCATCTTTTCCTTTTCATTTCCCTTCAGATCTGAGCAACTGCTTTTATATGTGTTGTGTTTTGTTTTTCCTTTTTGTTTCTTTGTATTTGTTGTTTTTATGGATATGGGTTTTACGAGAATGACATGATTTGGATTGTTTTGGGTCATAAATGTGAAATGGGGTTTTTCATGTGAGATATTAGAATTGCATCATGAGGAAACGTGAAAGGGAAAGGAGATCTGGTTTGGGTTCTATGAGGAAAGCTTAGGTAGAAGGTCAATTCTTGATTTGGATTAAACCCATTTGAGAAGGATAGCTGAATTATTGATAATCTACTGAAAAAGAAAAAGAAAAAGAAAATGATAAATGCCCCCATGGTTATAGCTTTTAAATTCTTTTTCTAACACCTTCAGAGCAATCGATAATGCCGCACCTTCTATGTTTTGCGATACGATTTGCTTTGGGATCTCACGAACACAAGAAATTGGCTAATTTTATCTGAATGATGTCAAGAAATGAGTGATGTGTGTAGTTTGATGGCGACAATGTGCTTTAGTGCATGGTGCTGCTATTAATATATTTTGTTTCTTTTTTGCTTTGTGTCTAAGCATTGTGTATTTTTCACGGATTTGAGTTCTAAGTTGGCGTAAGTGATTATAAACTTTAACGTATGTATACTTGGGATGATGACGCTATCTCTGTGACAATATACGCATAGCAATTTTGCAAGTTCGGGCGAATCACCATGAAGATTCCACCATTCTGCTGGGGGATCGATTTTCTTGATTTGACGGCCATCTCGGTGCGAAATGTCTTTCTACTGATCTCTAAAATTTATCACCTGGATTCACAATGTTTTGTGTTCAGTATGCATAAAACTAAACTTAATGAGGAAGACATTGTTTTGTGTTCACTTACCTCGGCCCTAAATGCTTGCAAACCTCTATCTCCAGTTGGGTTCAACCTTTCAAATACACGTTGGAGTCCCGAAAGTAACTCTTTATTGTGGCCAACCCTTGTTTCATATTAATATCTAGGGTTCAAGTAGTGGGCTACAGATATGAAGATTAGTTAATACCCGTTGTATAAATATAAAAATCGATGCACTTTTACTAAGAGATTAAAACATACCGGCTTGATGTAATGGACGAGATAATGTGACATCCCATCTGTGATTGATGATTTTGAGAATCCATTTTTTCCCTTCAATTTGGAAATCTTCTATTTCATTATGTGAAACATATCATATAAGATAGGCATGGTAGGAACTACCTGCGTGTCGACAATTCGCAGGATGCTATACAAAGGCTCATATATGGATTGCACTCCTTCCATGGCATCCCGAATCTATGATCAAGGACTCGACTTTCAATTCTCTTCCCATCTTCTGATTCACTTAATCGACTATTATACCATTCCTCATTTGTAAAAAGTTGCCTCAATCCAGCTTTCTTATTTAAGATGCTATTGATGGTGATGTAGTTTGTAGCAAACCGGGTTGCAGGGTCGGACCAAATCCCCTTGACGGAAGATCCTCATTTGAGCCAATAGCCAACCATGATTGTAAATGTAGTTGGTTAATTTCCTAGCCTTATTTATGACATTTGCCACCGACTCTTGCTTCCCAATATCTTCAAATATTAAATCTATGCAATGTGCAGCACAAGGAGTCCAATAAATAGGGTACCGCTCCATCATCATCTCTCCGGCCTTAACAAAGGCTAAACCATTGTCGGTGACAATATGAACAACATTTGATGGCCCAACCTCTTTTATGACATCCTTCAACAATTTGGCGATGTACTTTGCATCCTTGGTTTTATTTGAAGCATCCACTGATTTCAAAAATAGTTTTCCCGTTTGAGTAGACCATGAAATTTATTATGGACAACCTCGTCGGGCCAGTCCATCCATCACTCATGATGGTGCATCCATACACGCCCCAATCTTCCTTTACCTTTTCCACATAGGCTTGCATGTCGGTGTGTTCCATATCTAAGTACTTATGCTTTATTTCATACGGCGATGGTGTGGCTACGCCTTGACCTAATATAATCGAACTCATATTAGCAATTGGTGTGTTTATAATATTTAAGTTTAAGAAAGGGAAGTCATAAAGAATAAAGCAAAACCTGCTTGTTGGGCTGCAGCAATCATGTTCTTGAAATGAGGGGAACTTGCTTTTGAGGAGCCACATTCTCAAGAATGAAGAATTTGCTGCAGTATCTTCCAAGTACCTCTGCTACATTTCTAATCATGCCTTTGATTGTTCTCTGTTTTTGCTCTAGTGTTCTTGTGTGGCATTGGTACCGGAGGAGATTGGAGTGGGTCTCGAAGGCTTTGAGTGCGACGGTATTGCGGTTGACTACTACCACTTGCTCCCCCTGCAAATCGTTTGCTGCCTATTCCGTAAACTCCTCCTTGTCTAAACCGTTCTTCTTGCTTCGATGCTCTAATGGCAGCAAGATAATCTTCTTTCTCCATAGGGTGTATGTCTGGAGGATATGCATATCCATCCTCATCCTCATCATCATCATCATCATCATCATCATCATCATCATCATCAACAACATGATTGCTACTTTTATTGCCCATGTATCCCCCTCTTGCTGTAGATTTTATGTTTTCGTCAACAGATTTCTTATGTTGTTTGCTAGACTCTTTATCCTTTATCCATGCAATTACCTCCTTCTTAATATATGATGGTACTTCTTTGCACTTCTTTACACTCTCATGTGGATCAAATCCTACCAAATGATACTTTAGCCGTGTAATTCCACCACTTTTAAATGTGGATTCACAAAATGTGCATATTGTGCCATTCTTATTCCCTTCTATTGGACAAGCATATTTCCATGCCACATCAACACAACCAGACACACTAGCTCCACTCGGTCCACTACTACTTGCCATTTTTAATCTATCACAATTAAATATATTAAATTAACTTACAATATCAAATATATCACAAAAATAATACAGACCATGAGGGAGAGCCACATACACGAAATAGCAGTCAAAGAGAACTTGCAAACAAGGAAAGAAGCTCACAAACTAAATAAAAATTGAAAAACTCGCAAAGAAAGAAGAGAAGTGAAGTTTTGGTGCCCCAAAAGAAGCAAAACAACCTCTGATTTAAAGAAGGTTTCTCACGTGATAACAGTGGGAAGTTTTGGGGGTTCGGGGACAATGGTATATAGGCTTTGCAGACTTTATTTTATGGAATCCAGTTGGATGATTCTCTAGCTTTGATGGAACTAAAGGTAGTCAGATTTTTTGGAGGTATGTGGGCATTAAATTGAATATTGCCAATTGACTGAATTCAATATTGCCAATTGACTATGCACAGATTCTTTGTATTAATAATTAATGGATAGTCAGAAAATCTTTTGAATTGGATATTGCCTATGACCATTGATTTTCAACGGCTATGGCAATAGCATGTCGGCAAGCACCAAGGAGGTAGTTTTATAGTTTTAAGCAAATGAGAGGGTGGTTTTGCTGGAAGGGGTGTGAGCAAGGTCTTAAATATCAGAAGTTTCGGAAATATCGATGGTTCAAAAACACGGAAATATCGGGAAAATATCGATATCGATAAAAATTGGATAAAAATCAAGCAAATTC
Source organism: Prunus padus (assembly GCA_024362665.1). NCBI lineage: Eukaryota > Viridiplantae > Streptophyta > Magnoliopsida > Rosales > Rosaceae > Prunus > Prunus padus. The sequence continues at coordinate 18,186,874 of JANFAM010000010.1, read as the reverse complement.
TAAGAAAAACTTGGAAATTTGTATTGAAACTTTAGAGAATGTTTATTTAGTCAATTATCTATTAGTTTATCACAAAAAACTTGGAAGGAAATTCATTGCATGATGAATTTAACTGATTTAAGTTGATTATATAGCGAGCTGACAAATACTGTAACTGTAGAAAATATGTTGTAATTAATGAAAAAAGATTAAACACATCATAATCATTTATATATAATGATTTACTACAATATTTTACCTCTATATAGAGAAATAGGAGGACTGAAACTTACAACTACTTAGTTAGGTAAGTGTTGAATGGTAGTGTGTTGAAACGTGGGGAGAGTAGTTCAGTTTTTATTTTCAGACATAGCTTTCATGTGTTATATAAATATTAGTTTTGATTGATTAATAACAAAAACTCACCAACAGCGTGGTGGTAAAGCAGCGAAGGAGAGAGGCGCAGAAGGAGCAGGGAAATTGCCCTCTTTTATTTCGTTTATAAAAAATTGCCCTCTTTTATATCAAATTCATCATGATCACTACCAACATTTATATGAAATTGTGCACTACAAATAGGAGCTAATAAAAAGATATGTGTGATATAGGAATGTCACTGTGGTAGTATCCCGAATGCATCATATATTACTATGTTGGAAAGTTGCATTGACATTTCAGGAACTTAAAACACATGATAATTAGTGATTGACTTGAAATAACGTAATAATGGTAGGGCTGTCAATGGGTCGTGTCGGGTCGGGTTAGGTCGTGGTCGTATTTATACGCGTGTCAAATACGGGTCAACCCGTATTGACTGCTTAGTATTCGTGTCAAATACGGGTCAACCCGTATTTACCCATTTATTTTCGTGCGGGTTTCGGGTTGACTCATTAACCCGTTTAACGACGCTAAGTGATAGCAAATAAAAATAAATAAAAAATTCTAAATGTTGATAATTTAATCAAGTAATTACATTTTTTAGATATAAAATAGTGATTTCATTTTGCCTCTCTCTCTCTCTCTATGTATAAAGATTGAGAAAGAGAAATTAAAAAATTAAAAATTGAAGAAAATGAAGAAGAAACAAAGAAAATAATTATTGCATTTTGAAAATAAATAGGGTTTATGGTTAGGGTTTATGGTTTAGGGATTAGGGATTAGGGATTAGAGTTTAGGCAATCGGAATTAGTGTTTAGGGATTATGGTTTAGGGTTTAGGGATTAGGGATTAGAGTTTAGAGATTAGGGTTTAGGGTTTAGGGTTTAGGGTTTAGGGATTGGGGAATCGGGATTAGGGTTTATGGATTATGGTTTAGGGTTTAGGGATTAGGGATTAGAGTTTAGGGATTAGGGTTTAGGGTTTAGAGTTTAGGGTTTAGGGTTTAGGGTTTATGATTTTGGGATTAAAACATTAAACCCTAATCCCTAGATATTTAATGAACTCAAATTATATAAGGAACAATTACTAACAAATATAATTTAGGGGTAAAAATGTAATATTTGAGTGCTCATCATTATGTAAGGACATTATAAATCTCTAATGTTGTAACATATAATCACAAATTTATCAACATCATGATGGATAAGGTGCAAGGAGAGGAGTGGACATGGCAAGGGTTCGAAACCCATGTGTGCTAAAACTTTCATTTTATTTGATTTTTTCGCGGGTTGGCAGGTATTAAGCGGGTTGACACGGCCGCGACACGACCGTTTAATAAATGGGTTAAACAGGTATTTAAACGGGTTGGCGGGTTGACCGAAACCCACCCGCTTATAAACGGGTCAGTGGCGGGTTGACCGAAAATTACCCATTTATAAATGGGTCGTGTTTGGGTCGTGTTTTCCGTGCGGGTTTCGAGTCGTGTAATCTGGTCGAGTCGGAAATTGCCACCCCTAAATAATGGTATCTATCTATAGGTAAGTTTTTCTTATAGAGAAAGAGGAATTAAATATATAACCTCACTGCTCTGACATGGCAATATTTATTAATTTTTAGTTATAATATACATAAACTTTCTCACATTTTGTCAATCTGTTACTAGAATAATTGGAAAAAAAAACTCCTACCTAACTACGAAATTCGCAATGTAAGAGTAAGGGTATTCGGGTAATTTTACAATCAAATAAAACCCTAATTCTTTTCTCCTTCACTCACTGTCACAGACGACAGACGCTCCCTTCCTCTCCGACTCTCTGTATTCTCTCTCCCTTTTCCCATCCCTCTCTACATTGCCGGCTGCCAGATTTCAGTCCCCACCTTCGGAGAATCAGAGGTATTTATCTTACCCTTACTCCTTCATTTTTGCTTTTTGTCTTATTTGGAAAATCAGAGGCGCATGATTTAAGTTTACGAATTGTTCAGTTTTTGTGGTGGGTTGGGTATAAAAATTTCGGCAGCGAAATTATCGTCGAAATTTCGACGATAATTTCGAAAATCCAACGAAACAAAAGGGAAGGATATCCCCTCCCTCACTGGTCCCTTCACATTCCTCATGATGAACCGATTCTGTTCATCCGAAAACTTGACTCTTTCTTGAGTCACCTGCCCACGAGATCCAGTCTGACCCATAGCTTTCACAACCACAACATGCTTCACAGTGGAATCCATTCTTTGCTTCAATTAGCAGTGAATCCTCCGATCTAAGCCCCTGCATTTCAGGTTTCAATTCCCTTCAAAATTTCTGAATTTTTTTGGGTTTTGTTATGGGTATCGGGAAATATCGGGAATATCGGACAAATATCGGGGATATTGCATTTATCGGGGATATATCGTCGATACAGGGAAGATATTGCCTTCCCCTGGTATCGATGTCATACAGTCAAAAATATCGATATATCGGCCGATATATCGGAATATCGGCCGATATTGCAATCCTTGCTCCTTATATTGTTTTCCTTATAATGTATATATAATATATGTCAAATGTTGGGTAAAGATATTTCATTGCAATTGGTAAGATTAAAAATCACCGTGATATAGTTAAAACATTAATCATGATGGAACTAGTAAGCTAATAAACTAAGAATGATAAGCGGGTTGCATAGTGAGGAAGGGATGGTGATTTGTGGATATGATTTTCGTATGAATTCCTTCAAAATATATATAATTGTGTGTCCCGGTTTGAGTTGACAATGCATGTTCATTTGTGTGTAGTAATTATTGTTTCTCAAATATATTCTTACTTGGTATACTTGGGGATTTGAAGTGGGGCTGCTTGGTTTTTTGGTGAGTTTACTTATCAACATTGGATTTGTATTATTATTATTTTCTGATTTGAAACATAATTTCTTTAATTAAAAGAACTACAGTACAGCCACTGTACAACAAAGAGACATTTAACATAGGTAATCACTTTTATAGTCTTGCTTGAAAGCAGGCTTTCTTGGTAGTTGGGTTAGTATTCACTTAGAAGGTGACAAATAGGTTGATTCTGTGGTAATTAAATAGACTAAGTAGCTGCTTTGACAATTATAATGATTTGAACTCACTTGTATGTTGCAAACAAGCCTTAAGAAATTTCAACTATAGTTGGAGAAATTTTCAATGACAGATATATAATTCTCATGGTAAGACTATTATGCTTTTAAAATTCTCTTCGATTTTGGTTGTGCAATGGGGTGGGTGGACTGTTTTTTATGCTTCCTGCAATTCCGTCTGATTTTACTTCATACAGTGTTGCATCTTCATTTTTCAGAAGTTTATTACAATTAAGGTGCCTTTGAACAGTATAATCCCGTTCTCATGTAACTACCATTATTTCAATTTCATATTCTTCCAATCCAGAAATTGTGATTACAGAACTTGGTTCTTCTTTTTTGGTAGGATTTAGTTTGGGTTTTAGTTCTTATTTCTGCTCTTGGAAATATTAAGATGCCAAGCTTCCAATCCATTCGTAAGGTTCTAGATTTTATTCCTCCTTTTGTATTGAGCTCCCATCTGGTCTGGGGTTGGAAACCCCCAAAGGTACCTACCTGGCTATTTGCAAGTGTTTCCCGCCTCCCAAAGATTGTAGGGTCGTTGGGGTGCCCCAGTTTTAAAGCTGTGTCCACTTTGCGGATTGGTGGATTTCTGGGTATTAAAATAATAATTTTATTGTTCCACTAAATCAGTGTTGTTATCTTCTTGCTTGTGAGGTCTTAATTTCTTCATTTGGTAGATGTATGTATGCTGTATTTTTCACGTTTCAGGTGTACATATTTTATATGGTATTTCACTTCCTGATCTCTTGCATTATTCTTTGGTGACAGTGCTCGTGCATTATTCTTAGTCAAGAAGAACATATTAGAAGCTATTATGAATGTATTCCATGTGTTTCTTGGAGGATTTCAGTAAAGTTCAAAAAAGCAAGTTTCATTGTACAATATATGTCCTTTGCTAGTTGCAATATGTTTTGAATGTTCCCCTTTAATGCGCGTGCCAGTCAGTACGCTTTTGCAAGAATTTTGTTGCCTTACGGATTGCAAGATGTTGACTAGCATGAGAAGTGTAGCTTGCTTTCTGGTACATTTTCCACAAATATGGTTCTCATATTGCAGTTGAAGTTTTTCAAGGAAAATCTTCTTTTGTTATGGTATAAAATGCCCATTTTGTTGAGCCAATAAGATTGCTGATTGTGTTTCAATTTGCTACTAGCCAATACGCTCTTTTATGGAAAATTTGGACTAATTTTAGGGAAAATTTGGACTAATTTTAGGGAAAATTTTCCAAGAGCAAACTCACACAAATTTTATTGGAAAGTATTAGTTAATGCTAATGGTCTTTCATTATATTATTCCGTTCAAAATATTGTAGAGTATTATAAACTTGATTCAATGTTGAATAATTTATATTTCAGTTTTTAAATTGAAGTCAGATTTTGTTTTTCATGATGTATATCTGGGGACTTTAAAACATTCTTTGTATTGCAAGTCCTTTTCTGCACTGCCTTTGGGCAGTAGAAGATCGTGTGTTAACTGTTGGAGGTTCATGTTTTAGTTTACCTAGTATTGTTGATGCTTAAATATGACAGTCTCTTAGTATGGGTATCATCAAGGCTGATGATGGGCTGTTGCGGTCAGGGGAGTGCACCTTTGTGTTATTTGGGTCTACCTCTTGATGGGTTTAGGGTTTAGGGTTTAGGGTTGTTGTGGTCCTTCGCTCTTTGGGGGAGGGGGAGTTTTATATACTAATTTAGTTTCTGAGGTCGTCATTTCTGTATAAAATGCTACCTTATATTTCTTTTTCTCCCTCGATATTCTATTGGATTATACAATCTAAAGCTTTATTTTAATTTAATTTTATGGTATGCAGGAGCTAAAAGACATAATCTTTGAATTTCCTGGGGACATCTTCATGATCTTCCATGTTCAGAAATGCTTTAAAAGTGTCCACTTCCGAAGCAATACTTCAAACTCTTGCTCCTTTTTCCATACCTCTTCTGAAAATTGCTCACCTGCTCTTTCTTCAGTTTTGTCTTCTCAGCACGGGTCATCACAATTTGAAGACCCAACAAGACTATCGGACCTTGACATTATCATTGCTAAAGTATCTGTTGGTAGCACTGATGATGAGATTCTACAGTCTCTTGCACATGATCCAGCATACAATAGCATTCAGCTCACAGATAAACTTGTTGGTCAATTGTTCCATCGGTTTAAGAATGATTGGAAGTCTGCATTGGGTGTGTTTAGATGGGCAGAGTCACGCTCTGACTATAAACTCACCCCAGATGCATATGATATGATAGTTGACATTTTGGGTAAAATGAGGCAAATGGATAAGATAATGGGTTTGTTAGAAAAGATGCGTCAGGATCATCTGGTCACTCTTAACACTGTTGGTAAGGTTATGAGAAGGTTTGCTGGTGCAGGGAAATGGGAAGATGCTGTGAGGATGTTTGATGAATTAGGAAGTTTTGGATTGGAGAAGAACACGGAATCAATGAACTTGTTGCTTGACACACTTTGCAAAGAGAACAAAGTTGAGCAGGCTCGCAAAATCTTTTTAGAGCTAAAATCACACATCTCGCCAAATGCTCATACATTTAACATTTTCATTCATGGTTGGTGCAAGATCAAACGAGTTGAAGAGGCACACTGGACAATCCAAGAAATGAAGGGACATGGCTGTCGACCTTGTGTCATCAGTTACTCAACCATCATCCTATTTTATTGCCACCAATACAACTTTGTTAAGGTCTATGAATTGTTTGATGAAATGGAAGCTCAGGGGTGCCCGCCAAATGTTATCACCTTCACCTCTGTCATGTGTTATCTAGCTAAGTCTGAGGAGTTTGAGGAAGCTTTGCAATTATATGAGAGAATGAAATCTGCTGGATGTGATCCGGATACACTTTTTTACAACTCACTGATCCACACACTAGGAAGAGCTGGCCGGTTACGAGACGCTATTCATGTATTCGAGGTTGAAATGCCTAAGAAGGGGTCCCTCCTAATACATCAACTTACAATACAATGATTGCCATGTTTTGCCATCATGCTGAAGAGCAAAAGGCCTTAGATGTCCTCATGCAGATGGAAAATGCAAGGTTATGTAAGCCAGATGTTCAGACATACTATCCATTGCTTAAACTGTGCTTTAAAACTGGCAAAACAGACAATTTTTTGAGCAAGCTATTAGATGACATGGTTAATCGACATCTTCTCAGTCTCGATCTCTCAACCTATACGCTTCTAATTCATGGACTGTGCAGATCAAATAAGTGTGAGTGGGCATATCTTCTCTTTGAGGAGATGATTGGTCAAGAGATAAAGCCTAGGTATAAAACATGCCGTTTGCTTTGGGACGAAGTCAAACTGAAGAATATGTCTGGCCCTGCTGACGCCATTGAAGACTTCATGAAGAAACTATAATTTCGTGAGAAGAACAATGGCAGTGTAGTTAACGTCATTTGAGGTGACACTTGAAGAAATGCATCTTGGACCATTGCCACTGCTATAAAAAATTTGATCATAGCTCCAAATGTCCAACAGATGGAACAAACTTCCTGCTGGAGACCATTGACTGGCAGATTGTATATTACTACCAAGAAGTCCTTGTGTGGTTGGTACGATCCAATACAAAATATGGCTTTTAAGGACATTTCTTATGAATGGAGCGATAATATACTAAACTCACACACTACACGGTGCTAGGACTAAACCCAGGACCTTTCTCGGGAGGAGCAATTGCTCAAAATTACTACACCAATGGGTCATTTGCCAAGAGAGAGAGAGAGAGTATGGCCTTGAGTATTAAGGGATTGGAAAAAGGTATTTCAGGCATTAATGTTGAATTCAGGCTATGAAAATAACCATTTATGGGGGAGGATGCAAGGAGAAAATCTGCCGTTTCATTGCTTGCGTACAATGGGTTACACTTAAAAGTTTCTTGGTGGATGCACATTTAGGTTTTGGGAGTGTCAGGCAGCAACTAGTTTAAGGTGTGGAGGGTTAGGGTTGATGGCAAGGAACATGTTGGGGATGAAAACATAGGCTTTATAATCAACTAAACCCTCAAAGCTTTCTTTGTTTCTTTGATGAATTTCTAAACACACCCATTCTACCTTTCCAACTTCCGACTAAAACTTTTAATCATTGCACCATAACTGAATATTGTCTACATAAAATAAAATTTAAAGAAAAAAGAATAAACTAAATACATAATTTACTAAAGGAATAATAGAAAAAAGAATAATAAGGTTGGATTTAGTTGCTTCGCCAACTTTCGTTCCCCAAAAATAATAAGGGTGCTGTTAAATGAACCTTAAAATTAACTGAGTACACTCTACTACTAACTTATTTATTGAATTACTAATTAATCCTAATATAAAATGACAAAAAAGAATATACTGAATATTGAAATAAAAGTAATTTTAATAAGTATATCCTACTCAACATATTTACTATAATATTATAAAATGACCCAAAATGATATATTGAATTGTGAAACAAAAGTAATTTTTCTAAGTACACCTTACCAAGTTCTTCTTCAGCAGTGGTTCTATTAATCCGCTGCTTTTGATGGTTCCCAGCAGAATTAGGTGATAGGACATATATCTTTTACATTTTTTGTAATCTCATGACGGAGATCAGCATAGGACAAACTAGGCTTCTTGATTGGGGCATGTCTTGCAGATTCATACTTGCATTTGTTTGGCGCAACATGTCCAGAAGTTCCTAGAGATTGTTTATCATTGGAATTCTTTATGGGTTCTAAACAGCCATCCATGGTGGTATCTGCAATGCCCTGGTTTATCGTACCTGAATTAACAAAGGGTGGGTTGAGAAGCACTGAACTTAATGATCAGTCCAATTGAAATATATTAAGATTTGTGATTAATTAATTATTATATGCAAAAGAGATGGTGATGCAGAGCGAAGCAAAGATTTGTGAGGTGTCGAGCAAAACATTCATAGGGATTTACATCAAAGACATAAACTGTATGGTGAGATGCCGAAGTGAGGGTTACGGCTTTGGCAAATGCTCCCACATCGATGCCGCTGCTTGAAGCCTTGTATGCAGGCTCAAAGTCAAACTGAGGATCAAAGCTCAGCATGAATGTTTAATATATACATGCTGCTACGTACTGCATGTATTACTTGTCCTGGTTCTTCCTCCCTTTAATGGCAGCAAAGTTTCAGAAAACGTTCCCTACCCTTGATCAAACGTCCTCTTCATGACTGTATAATTAGTATAATAGGGTGTACTTAGTATTAGGGTGTTGTATGATATAGTATATTAGGATGTATCAGTGGTATTTTTTATATTTAAATAGGGTATACTTAGTTAATTTTACATTTTGATTTAATTATTAGGGTGTACTTATATCATAGGTATACTCAGTTAATTTTAGGATTCGTTTAATAGCACCCAATAATAATTACCTTTCCCCTATTTCATTATTTTTTACTTAGAAACAATAATGACTTTAAAAAAAAAAAGGGAACATGTGTTTTTAATTTTTATCCCTTTTCTTTTGGGATTTGGTTTTGCTCATAACACTCGGAATCAAGCGAGAAGAAAAACAGAAACATTTCCTATTTCTTTTCTTGTATTTTACTTATGGGCTTGGGTTTCCTACTTGCACTTGGATAAGTAGCACTCTCTATATAATGGATGACTTTGGTCAAAGATATCATTCAATACATATTCAAGAACAACGCGGAGCACAAGAGAGCAAAATTCAAGAAGCCAAGCCCAGAATTAAAGATGAATAAAAGAGTGGAGATTCGAAGCGTTTGGCAACAAAATTTAGAATCCGAGTTTGCTCTCGTTGAGGCCGCAATTGCTGACTACCCTTTTGTCTCCTTCGACACTGAATTCCCAGGCACCATACATGAATGCAAGGCTTGGGATCCCCCTGCACACCAATACCAAATCATGAAGGGCAACGTGGACGCCATGAAAATCATCCAGCTGGGCCTAACGCTCTCAGACAGCTACGGGAACTTGCCCGATTTGGGCACAGAGTGCTGCTACATATGGGAATTCAACTTCAGGGATTTCGACATTGAGCGTGGCGACCATCACAGCGCAGACGCAATTGAGTTTCTTAAGCGGCAAGGAATCGATTTCTTGCAGAACAAGGAAAAGGGTATTTACTCTTCCGACTTCGCGACGCTGATGGAAAGGATGGTGCTCCAAAATAGGTCCCGTTTAACATGGGTGACTTTCCATGGTTCGTATGATTTCGGGTACCTGATGAAGATTCTAACTCAGAAGGACTTGCCGATGGACATTGGTGGTTTCATGGGGGAGGTGAAGAAAAAGTTTGGGAAAAGAGTTTACGACATCAAGCACTTGATCAAGCGTTGTCAAGGGCTTTATGGAGGTTTAGAGAAAGTGGCTCATTTGCTTAAGGTTGGTCGTGTGGCTGGGAAGAGTCACCAGGCTGGTTCTGATAGTCTGTTGACTTTGCAGACGTTTATGAGGCTCAAGGATGTGCATTTCGGAAGTTTTTTAAAGAATAAAGACCATTGTAGCCTAAGTTTAAATCAGTTTCGAGGGGTTTTGCATGGTTTAGAACTTGAGGCTCAATGACCATCATTGAGCCTTTTTCTTTTCATGATTCTTTAATACCTTTGATAGATAAATAGGTAATGGGAATTCTGTTGCCCCATTTACTTTTTACTTTTTACAGGAATATAAATACAATCTGGTGCAAACACTTTATTTTATTCTTCTAATGTGGTCATAGCCAAATATTTCATCTCAAATTTTTAGGTTACTATGTAATTATGTTTAAAAGGATAATGATGCAAAAGCTTAATAAGTTGAGAGAGAGAGAGATCTAATCATATCCCCACAACAGCAAACAATACAAAAAGGGGTTTGTGCTAAAATAACCATTTTTCACAACTTTTATTCTATAATAGCCCTGCTCCATTCAATGTCTCTTTAATGCAAAGGGGGCTATTTTAGAATAGAAGTTGTGAAAAAGGGCTATTTTAGCGAATTTCACATAAAATAGTCAAATTGATTAGTACTGAAAATCTTAATGCTGGTCTCACATTACTGAAGAGATTTACAGAGCTAATCAAATGTACAACATCTTTTGCAAATTACAAGCAAAAGGAACAAAATGCTTTGATAGAAACTGAACTAGTAACAAGCCATTTAGCAAACGTAAAATGCCACGAGTGTTCAGGTCAAGTTGGAGCCACACTTAGTGAAAACTAGGGGTGGGCATATTGACAGGAAAACTGGAAAACCGAACCGCACCGGGAAGAAAAAAACTAAAAAAAAACCTAGTTGACCAAAAAGTCAAAAAAATCGGACCTGAATCGAACTGGACCGATTCAAACCGGTTTCGGTTCTGATTTCACACCTTACAAAACCGGCCCAGAATGGATCGGACCAGACCGACTCCATTAATTAATTTTTAATTTTTAATTTTTTAATTATTTATTTATTGTAAAATCGCATTCATCATAACCCTACTTCACCTTTTATTTTCAAAGCCCATTCGTATACCCTATTTCTTTGAGCCGCCTCTCTTCTTTTCTCTCTCTCAGCATCATCTCTTCTCCTCTCTTCTCTCAGTCTCTTCTCTCAGTCTTGATCTGGACTCTCTTTTCTCTATTCTCTCAGTCTCTACTCTCTTCTCTCTTCTCTCAGTCTCGACACTCACGCCCTCTGCTTCTTCAACGACAACGCTACCGCCGCTGACCTTGCCGCCGTTGCTTCTCTTCATCTTTTCATCATCTGACCTCGTCACCGCCGCAAAAACTTAGGAGGTTTTTAATTCTAATTCCGTTTTGTTCTTCTCTTCCTTTCCTTAACTTTTTATTTATTATCATCTCAGATCTGAGAGTGTTAGACCCTCGTTCAACCTTAACCCATGTACAGAAGAAATATACTTTTTATTACTCAAAACATCAATACAATTCAACATGCTTCCTAATACTAAATTAACCACCTAATATAGTCATACAATGACAGCTAAATGACTATAGAGCCCTTAGGATCCTATCATTACCCTCCCCACAAAAACAATCCTTGTCCTCAAGGATAGAAATTTGAAAGTCATATGTATTCAATCCCAATCGACCCCAACATACACATTGTTCAATCCTCTGGTCCTCAAATTAAACATAACCTGTTTGACATTATTGAACTGGTAGGTGTAAAAGAAGTTGCTGGACCAAGTAGTAGGTATTATATGAAGCATCTTGCAACTTCCAAATAGCTTGGCAATCTCAATAACCTTAGTTGAAACATTAGAGTACTGAATGTTGGTACACTTAGTCCCATCACGAACAACCTTGCTAGGCGGCAAAATGGCCAGGGACAAAAGAGTCCCCACAGCCATGAAAACCATGAACCCAATATAAGTAACAGAAGCTGCCTCGCTTCTATTGTAATTAAGAACGAAGGGGATTAGGTCTCCAATGACTCCACCCATGTTGAAGATACTCCAGAAAATGGAAATATATGTCCCATTCCGATTAGCCGGAGGATAGGAGGTCATGATGGCACCTTGGCCAGCCTAAAGCAAGCCTGCACCGACTCCTAGGATTGCTTCAGCGACAATTGCAAAATCTGCGCCTTTGTCAGAATGATAGCCCACCTCCCTTTCATCAAATAGTTGGAGATCAGAACCAGCATACCCAGCATAAACTGCAAATCCACCACCCTTATCACGAATACCCATGTGGAAGCCAAGATCAAATTCAAGAATTCCATGCCCACTTGAGCTCAGCATTTCATCAAACATGTAGAGGGCATGGCTATCTCGTAACGAACCCTCCATATCGGAATGGCAACTCACGGAAACCTCAAAGACAGCATCAAGACCTCCAAGCTCTTGTAATGTTTCCTTAAAGTTTCTCCCAAACTTCCTTACAGTACCAGAGGTTTCTTCAAGAGAAATAGTGGAGAAGCAAGCTTTCTCCATAGTCAACAAAGCTATCCATTTTGGGCATAACTCTGGCTTTCCTATTTCACCATCATCCGCACAACTTGGTTTCAATTCCTTGCAACCTACACGAATTTCTTGAACTTTGGAAAACCAAATCCACCGTAGCAAGCCTCCACCTTTGTCATGAATGCCCATCAAGTAATCCAACTCAAAATCAAGAATTCCATTACCATCATTGCATAAAACACCTGAGTGATGCATTTCAACAAACAGGTGGAGAGCATGTGGTGCCCTGGATGCTAGCACAACACAAGAAGGATAAACCCCCAAACCCAATTTCCTCCAAGCTTCTTGATCAAGATACTTCAAAGCTTCGAACCTAGCCATAATTGCAACAGAAGGAGACAAGGAAGCAACCAAACCTCGTGTGCAATCTGATTCAAGAATCGGCAGTGTCAATAGCGATGGCTCTGTAATTTTCGATGGCATAGAATGGGTCTGTGGTGAAAGGTCGTGATGGAAAACCTAACATGGTCCAAGATTTGAGCCAAGATGACTTCCATCCGATCAAAGCTGGCTACCATGGCAGGAGTTAATGTGTCGGCCATGTCGTTCGAAGCGTACAGAAAGAAGGGAAGCGTAGGACCACTGGCTGATACCAATGTTAGACCCTCGTTCTACCTTAACCCATGTACATAAGAAATATACTTTTTATTACTCAAAACATCAATACAATTCAACATGCTTCCTAATACTAATTAACCACCTAATATAGTCATACAATGACAGCTAAATGACTATAGAGCCCTTAGGATCCTATCAGAGAGGTTCTTCACTTTTTATTTCTTATCATCTCAGATCTGAGAGGTTCTGCACTTTTTATTTATTATCATCTCAGATCTGAGAGGTTTAAGTTTACTTTTTGTTTGTATTTGGATTTTGAGGCTTCCTTAGATCTTACTAGGTTATTATCATCTCAGATCTGAGAGGTTTATGTTGTGTTTTTTGGGTGATTGAAGTCTCATGCAACTTCTTTATCTTTCCTCAGATCTGACGGTACCATATGTGAGAAATGGTATTGTCGTTTATCTTTCCCCATATTTTTGTACAATAAACATTTTGTATTTTGGAAGTAAGGCTAAACTGATTTTAGCATTTTTTGAATGGATAAGACATAATGACATGAGCATTAGAATAATATAGAATGACCTTGGGAGGTAGAATGCTCTTAGAGAAACTGAGAAATATTTCGGAGATTCTTAAGTTATTAGCTGATAAAGATATAGGGGATTTGGTGCAGTAGTTTCCCTTCATTTGCATCAATTGCAGGTTCTCTGTGTGGTGAATTATTCATTTGGACAATTTACTACTCTTGCACATATTGCATGCTCCAAATTCTGCTATGTTCCTTGAATTCTAAACTCTTTTTGTGTTTCTTTAGTTATAATCTAAACAATTTTAACTTTTCAGATTTCAGGTTCAAAAGGCAGTGCTGAGGAAAAATGAATGGTGATACTTTGTTCACTACCTTGTAAGTTGAATAACACCTCTCCCCACACACATTCTTGAATAATAACGCATATTATGGTGACATGTAGGTAGCAAAGTAGTTTCTGGTTCTGATATTAACATTTGTACGGTTTGGTGTTTTGTAGGGATGGAATAAAAAGTGAGTATGCCTTCTATAACTTCTTTTCTATGTCTATCTACATTATTAAATTTTCCAATTTTAGAATGTGAAGTGAATGAGGTGAAGAATGCAACTCAGAGCTACCTCCAATGTAAAACATATATTTAAGACATTCCTCTATAAGGCTCAAACTCTTGTGTGTTTGTTGTCTTTGTTGCTCAATCTCTGTTTTTTGTTTTTTTGTTAATGAATCTGGTTTTTTGTTTTTTTGTTAATGAATCTGGCTTATAGGAATATTGGTGTAAGTTTCTTTGAATGCTTATGCTAACTATGTTCGATTTGTAATGCAGGTTGATGGAGACTTTGCTGTTGTATTTTGCAACGTGCAGCTGCGATTTTGATTTTGCTATTTTTGTTTCATTTGTTTAAAGTTTAAACTTTGCAATGCTTTGTAATGGGTTGTAATTATAAGTTATGCCTTCATATTTAGTTTAGAAACTGAAAAAAGCAGGTTATAATTTAATTTAAATATTGTGAAAAGACAAAAACAAAATTGGGCTTCTGTATAAAGGAAAAAAAAAACTGATTTTGGGCTTTTGAAGAAAATCAACAATATTGTCCTTAAAAAAAAAGATTTTGGGCCTTATATATAATGCTACTAAAGCCTAACACAAATAAAATTAAAAAAAAAGCAGTGAACCGGTTCAAATCGGAAAATCGGACCGAAAATAGCCAGTTCGGTTTGGTCCGGTTTTCCTAATATTTTTCTCAAAAATCGGACCGGACCGGATTGGATGAATAGTACCAGTTCCGATTCCGATGTGAGCTCCAAATCCGATCGGACCGAACCAGACCGTGCCCACCCCTAGTGAAAACACTACACTGATCCTACTACCATTTGCCACCTTCGAAACTTGAGCTTCTTTGACACAGTTGTTCATCTCCAACGGCATTTCTGACGTTAATGTCATCAGTGCTGCATTATTCTCATGGTTTTCCCCTTCAGTTAAGTGTGATTTAGCCAAGCCGTAGCCTCCAATGCTGATCAAAACAGATAACCCCAAATAAACAGACGCATCGAAGATCAAATATAACATGTCAATGAAGGTTGTGCAGAAATGAAGCATGAAAGCATTTAAAGAGAAGGAGACAGAGGACTTAAAGCTAACAATTTTCCATTTGAACTGTTCAAACAACAAAACTGACATAAGAAGCTCACAGAGCAAGAAAGAATTCTGATCAAGAAACAAAAAATCATACATTCAAATATGAAAACACAGGAGTAGATCTAACTAGAGAATAAAAACATAGAAATTGAGGACAAGAAACAAAACCACAGAGAACCCATTTCAGAAAAATGAAAGTTGGTTCGCCATTAAGCAAGAAAATGTATAAAATAAATAAACAAAGCCACCAAAACCAAAATAAACCCCAAACAGAGAAATTGAGTAACCAAGGTTGCCATTACAAAAAGACATTAAGCCAAGAAAGAAACCACCGAAAACCCATTTAAGAAACTTGAAATTTGGTTGGTCATTAGTCAAGAAAATCCTAAAACAGAAACATAGCCACCAGATCCAAACAGAGAAAACCCATTTCACAGAATCGAAAACCTTTTTTGCCCATTTTTCCTTTCTCGCTGGCAGGAGAATCCATTTCTTCTACAACCAACCCACTCTATCCATAAGCGAAAAAAGGCCAATGTAACTAATGTGGAACAGTAAATTTCTAGGTCAAATAATAAATAATTTCCCTCTTTTTGGGGATTATTTGACTTGAGGACTCTTGCCACAAATTAGGGATGGTTTATCCTAATCCCTAATTTGTGATTTATCCCAATCCTTAATTTGTGATTTATCTCAATCCCTAATTTCTGATTTATTTAAATTCCATTAATTATCTAAATCTCATTTATTGAAGAAAGATAAGTCTTATCTCAAGAAGGGCTTATCTCTCCCAAAAACCCAAGCCCTGAGGTTATATAAATATGAGGCTACACAAGGTATAAGGTAACATATTCTAAGCTCTCAAAATTCTGCAGAAATTCCCTACACACGGCTCCGAGCAATCTACAAAAGAAGCAGCGCTACTAATGTCGTTTTGGTTACCATGGGACCAAGAGTTGAATGTCATGGAAGCTGACCTCCTTGAAACGTTTGGTTTCTTCGGTCCGATTGCCTTCGTTGGACTCTGCCATCAATCTCCCCTCGGAGAGTTGAGACGGAGGCAATGGGACCGATGAAACGAAACGTTTCGAGGATGTTTTGAAGACCCAACAAGACTATCGGACCTTGACATTATCATTGCTAAAGTATCTGTTGGTAGCAGTGATGATGAGATTCTACAGTCTCTTCTTGCACATGATCAAGCATGCAATAGCATTCGTCTCACAGATAACCTTGTTGGTCACTTGTTCCATCGGTTTAAGAATGATTGGAAGTCTGCATTGGGTGTGTTTAGATTGGAGAAAGGTATTTCAGGCATTAATGTTGAAGTCAGGCTCTGAAAAGAACCACTTTATGGGGGAGGTTGCAAAGAGAAAATCTGCCATTTCATTGGTTGCATACAACCGGTTACACCTAAAAGTTTCTTGGTCGATGCGCATTTAGGTTTCAGGAGTGTCCGGCAGCAACTAGTTTAAGGTGTGGAAGGTTAGGGATGAAACAGGTTGTTCCAAGAACTAAATCATCATGCTTGGGGATGAAAACGTAGGCTTTATAATCATCATGCTTGTTCCAAGAATTTAATCACTCAAATCTTGGCAAAAGCATATCATACTTGTGCAAGTTCTCTTTTTTTTTTTTTTTGGTCATAGAAGCTTCTGATAACTTGCCTTGCAGCTATGATTTGTAATGCAAGCTCCATGGTATGTTAACAATTCATCTTCATCACTATCATTATTAGTTCATTTATTCAGCAAAGTAATAAAGTAAATGATGTTTTCCTTAACAAAATGTATTCAGAAAAACATTATTAATTCCAGCTTAAAATACAACAATTACACTCGTCTTGATGTAGATTCTGAGTGTTTTTTTATTTACATTTGGACTTCTTGTTTGGGCACGAGAAATGCTAAATACAATCTCTGGGGCGTGTGTAAATGAGTTTCTTTTTTTATATTTCAGTTAATGCTAATCAAGGCCGAGCAAGCAAATGCAGTGTAGGCCGGCCGGGCCAAGACAGTGTCTGCTATCTTGCACTTGAGTTCAAACTCCCGGTTTAGAATTTCGCCCGCCCCCCCCAAAAAAAGAAGAAGAGAAGGCAGAGAAAAGCCAATTTATTTGATCAGTGCAGATTTCGTTATGTTCATCCAACATATCGAGATATGTTTGATTTATTTTTTTTCTTAATAAAGGAAGAACTCGAACTTGGCCCTCTTCCAACATTGAGATATGTTCAATTTTTTGTTCTAAAGAGAGAATTTGTTTTTGGAAACGTTTCTTAATAATTTGGCCCATCATCCAGAGCATGTCATTTTTTCGGGAAAATAACAACCACAAAAGCCCTCAGTTTAACCAAAGCAGTACTGGAGGGCGAGTAAATGAGTTAGGATCAGGATCGGTCAAAGATTTGATCCCCTCTATGGTAGCCAAAAAAAACATGACAACTAAGCATATTCAAGAAGTATGATTGCCAACAACTGAACCTTCTCCAGATGTTGGCCGTATTCAACTAAACAACCCTCAAAGCTTTTCTTTGACATTCAAAATTATGCTACAAATAATTCAGCAAGTGATTAACGTCCTTGATATACACTACACTTAGGTCAACTCATAGCTTAGAAAGATCAAGCGTTGTCAGGGGCTTTATGGAGGTTTAGAGGAAGTGGCTCATTTGCTTGAGGTTGGTCGTGTGGCTGGGAAGAGTCACCAGGCTGGTTCTGATAGTCTGTTGACTTTGCAGACGTTTATGAGGCTCAAGGATGAGCATTTCGGAAGTTTTTTAAAGAATAAAGACCATTGTAGCCTAAGTTTAAATCAGTTTCGAGGGGTTTTGCATGGTTTAGAACTTGACCTCTTTCTTTTCATGATTCTTTAATACCTTTGATAGATAAATAGGTAATGGGAATTCTGTAGCCCCATTTTGTACTTTTTACAAGATTATAAATACAATCTGGTGCAAACAGTTTATTTTATTCTTCTAATGTGGTCATAGCCAAATATTTCATCTCAAATTTTTAGGTTACTATGTTTAAAAGGATAGTGATGCAAAAGCTTAATAAGTTGAGAGAGAGAGAGAGATCTAATCATATCCCCACAACGGGGTTTGTGCTAAAATAACCATTTTTCGCAACTTTTATTCTATAATAGCCACTATTCCACACAGTGCCTCTTTAATGCAAAGGGGGCTATTTTAGAATAGAAGTTGTGAAAAAGGGCTATTTTAGTGAATTTCACATAAAATAGTCAAATTGATTAGTACTGAAAATTCTTAATGCTGGTCTCACATTACTGAAGAGATTCACAGAGCCAATCAAATGTGCAACATCTTTTGCAAATTACAAGCAGAAGGAACAAAATGCTTTGATAGACACTGAACTAGTAACAAGCCATTTAGCAAACGTAAAATGCCACCAGTGTTCAGGTCAAGTTGGAGCCACACTTGGTGAGAACAGCGCAATGATCTACTACCATTTGCCACCTTCGAAACTTGTGCTTCTTTGACACAGTTGTTCATCTCCAACAGCATTTCTGACGTTCATGTCATCTGTGCTGCATTATTCTCATGGTTTTCCCCTTCAGTTAAGTGTGATTTAGCCAAGCCGTAGCCTCCAATGCTGATCAAAACAGATAACCCCAAGTAAATAGACGCATCGAAGATCAAATATAACATGTCAATGAAGGTTGTGCAGAGATGAAGCATGAAAGCATTTAAAGAGAAGGAGACAGAGGACTTAAAGCCAACAATTTTCCATTTGAACTGTTCAAACAACAAAACTGACAAAAGAACCTCACAGAGCAAGAAAGAATTCTGATCAAGAAACAAAAAATCATACATTTAAATATGAAAACACAGGAGGAGATCTAACTAGAGAATAAAAACATAGAAATTACAAAACCACCGAGAACCCATTTCAGAAAAATGAAAGTTGGTTCGCAATTAAACAAGAAAATGTATAAAATAAATAAACAAAGCCACCAAAACCAATATAAACCCAAACAGAGAAATTGAGTAACCAAGGTTGCCATTACAAAAAGACATTAAGCCAAGAAAGAAACCACCGAAAACCCATTTAAGAAACTTGAAATTTGGTTGGTCATTAGTCAAGAAAATCCTAAAAAAGAAACAAGGCCACCAGAACCAAACAGAGAAAACCCATTTCACAGAATCGAAAACCTTTTTTGCCCATTTTTCCTTTCTCGCTGGCAGGAGAATCCATTTCTTCTACAACCAACCCACTCTATCCATAAGCGAAAAAAGGCCAATGTAACCAATGTGGAACTGTAAATTTCTAGGTCAAATAATAAATAATTTCTCTCTTTTTGGGGATTATTTGACTTGGGGACTCTTGCCACAAATTAGGGATGGTTTATCCTAATCCCTAATTTGTGATTTATCCCAATCCTTAATTTGTGATTTATCTCAATCCCTAATATCTGATTTATTTAAACTCCATTAATTATCTAAATCCCATTTATTGAGGAAAGATAAGTCTTATCTCAACAAGGGCTTATCTCTCCCACAAACCCTAGCCCCGAGCCTCTATAAATATGAGGCTACACAAGGGATAAAGTAACACATTCTAAGCTCTCAAAATCCTGCAGAAAATCCCTACACACGGCTCCGGCCAATCTACAAAAGAAGCAGCGCTACTAATGTCGTTTTGGTTACTATGGGACCAAGAGTTGAATGTCATGGAAGCTAACCTCCTTGAAACGTTTGGTTTCTTTGGTCCGATTACCTTCGTTGGACTCTGCCATCAATCTCCCCTCAGCCAGTTGAGACGGAGGCAATGGGACCGATGAAACGAAACATTTTGAGGATGTTTTGAAGACCCAACAAGACTACCGGACCTTGACATTATCATTGCTAAAGTATCTGTTGGTAGCAGTGATGATGAGATTCTACAGTCTCTTCTTGCACATGATCAAGCATGCAATAGCATTCGTCTCACAGATAACCTTGTTGGTCACTTGTTCCATCGGTTTAAGAATGATTGGAAGTCTGCATTGGGTGTGTTTAGATTGGAAAAAGGTATTTATAATCATCATGCTTGTTCCAAGAATTTAATCACTCAAATCTTGGCAAGAGTATATCATACTTGTGCAAGTTCTCTCTTCTTCTTTTTTTTGTCATAGAAGCTTCTGATAACTTGCCTTGCAGGTATGATTTGTAATGCAAGTTCCATGGTATGTTAACAATTCATCTTCATCACTATCATTAGTTCATTTATTCAGCAAAGTAATAAAGTAAATGATGTTTTCCTTAACAAAATGTATTCTGAAAAACATTATTAATTCCAGCTTAAAGTACAACAATTACACTCGTCTTGATGTAGATTCTGAGTGTTTTTTTATTTACATTTGGACTTCTTGTTTTGGCACGAGAAATGCTAAATACAATCTCTGGGGCGTGTGTAAATAAGTTTCTTTTTTTATATTTCAGTTAATGCTAACCAAGGCCGAGCAAGCAAATGCAGTGTAGGCCAGTTGCCCAAGACAATGTGTCTACTATCTTGCACTTGAGTTCAAACTCCCGGTTTAGAATTTTGCCCCCCACCCCCTCCCAAAAAAGGAGAAGGCTGAGAAAAGCCAATTTATTTTATTAGAGCCGAATGTAGAGTGCAGATTTCGTTATGTTCATCCAACATATCGAGATATGTTTGATTTATTTTTTTCTTAATAAAGGAAGAACTCGACCTTGCCCCTCTTCCAACATTGAGATATGTTCAATTTTTGGTTCTAAAGAGAGAATTTGTTTTTGGAAACGTTTCTTAATAATTTGGCCATCATCCAGAGCATGTCATTTTTTCAGGAAAATAACAACCACAAAAGCCCTCGGTTTAACCAAAGCAGTACTGGAGGGCGAGTAAATGAGTTAGGATCAGGAGTCAAAGATTTGATCCCCTCTAATGTAGCCAAAAAAAAAAAACATGAGAACTAAGCATATTCAAGAAGTATGATTGCCAACAACTGAACCTTCTCCATATGTTGGCCGTATTCAACTAAACAACCCTCAAAGCTTTTCTTTGACATTTAAAATTATGCTACAAATAATTCAGCAAGTGATTAACGTCCTTGATATACACTACACTTAGGTCAACTCATAGCTTAGAAAGATTATGATGACCCACATTGACTTGATGCTGCAGTGCCTCCAAAGTAGACAGTTACACCCTTTAAATTGCTCCTCACATAATTTTCTTCAATCTGAAAAATTAATATCCATCGCATATTGTTCAAGGTCGACACTAAAATTAGACTAGAGATCGAATAAGGTGTTCAAACTGCAAATTTCACAATACACACACAAGAAAGAAAAGAAAAAACACGATACTATAGACATTTTCCATGCATAACAAAAAAAATATGTATGGACAGTACCATACCTCAACTTGTAGAGGAGGAGAAGACAACCAACAGAGTTCTTCCACTTGGAGCAAGTCTACATTCCGAGGTAAGAACATAATGATGTTGGGCGTTATTGCTTGAGCAGCTTGAAATATTGCATACCTGTGCATTAAGAGTTGAATAATTATATTGAAAACAAAATAGATAATGTAGAAAACATAATTAAAAATAGACAGTCATACTACAAAATAATTACTTCATTTAGTTGTGTTGGAGAAGTCCCCAGGGACAAAATTACCACTCAATGTATAAAATAGACGGAAAATTAACCACAAAATAGATAAACAAGCTCCCAAAAGCCTAATCTAATTCTGGTTGAAAGTGCTTGTTTAGTATCAGACAGAAATTCTGGTTTTAATTCAATAACCAAGCCTGACACAACCATAATGCCTGTGTGAAGTTAGGATTTGAGTTCATACAAATGAACTTAGCAGAACTCAGTTCGTAACATTGGTAACGAAAGTTAAATACTTATCACATGACACCAAAGATAGTTGGATTACTATTAGCGTTTACTCAAAAGTTCAGGCCCAATTGATTGGAGTTGGAGACTAAGATCAATGTCTGAAGAATGAGAGGAATATATCTATACTCATAACTTTTAACTTTTTTGTTTGATAGACTGTTAGATGTGCACTGTCTTCATGATGTCACAACTTATATTTCTGAACTAAAGAGATACTTGTAGAAATGCAATTTGGACTAGAGGTTGTCATAGTGACTGCTATTAAATTTATGGTAGTTCACAGAGTCCCACAGATGACTCAATATTGATATATATAATGCTACCTAGTAGTTTGTGTGGTGGGTACAAATTACAATCCAACACAAGAGTATGGATTTGAGGATTAAGGGATGAGGAGGAAACAAATCAGGCATTACAATTGAAACCAGGCACAGAAAAGAACCAATTTACGGGTGAGGTTGCAGTACACTAAGAAATTTCACTTCAGGGTTCAGGAATTTCTGCAGCAACTAAACTAAGGACTTAACGGTGTAAGAGGTTAGGGATTGATGGCCGAGAACAAGTGGGGGATGAAAAGGTAGAATGTATACTCATCATGGTTGTTACAAGAGTTATATCACAAATTTGATAGAGCAGCATCATCTGCAAGTATCACAAAAAAATTTATTTTATTTAGACTAAAAGAGCAACAATAACACAAAGGCTTCCACCACACTCAATCCTACAAGGACATGGGCCTCAACTCAGAATGTAAACGACCAAGAATTATACACAGTAAGCCCCTAACATCAAAAGAATAGTTGTAAGACACTAGGTGAGAACTACAGCCATATCCAGCAAATCTAGAAATTCGAATAATATATGCCTATCATTTTAAAAACATGATCATTCAAGAAAAATAGGTACTTATATAATTGAAATTTCTTAGAGAGGATTTCAATCAGGTCCAAGTTGAATTTTGACTATTTTGACAGTTTTTTTTTGGTAGAAGCTTCTGTGAAGTAAGCTCCATGGTATGTTAGAGCTTAAATATTCCAGCTATGACTATAATTTTAATTTTAAGTTCGGTTGCCTGCCTCGCATCTTTAATGTAAGCTCCACGATATGTTAAAATTTATCATCACTATCATACTTCATTTTTTCAGTAAACTAAAGCAGTTAAAATTAACTCTAATCACACAACATAAAATGAAGGCACAGTTACATACCCATCTTTTGGCTTGAGTAAGTCAAGTGTAAATTTCTTCACCCATTTGTATGATGGGCCTCCCCAAGGTGGTGAAAGAAACACTACGTCCCCCTAACAAAATTAAGATGCAAAATGTACATCATTAATTCCATCACAAACTATTACAGAAGAATTAATTCAAAAGTTTTTCATATTAAAACAAAAGTGCCCAAATTTTGCACATATTTACGTATTCATTCATTTGTTAGCTCCAGATACTAATGAAATTTATCAAATATCAAACCGTATCAGGTCACATAATAAAACCATTATAAAAAGATCCCAACAAAATCTATGAAAGTTCACCGCAAAGTACAGTTAACAAACTCATGGAACCAGACAAAGCCCTTCTACTTACCACAAAGAAAAAAGGTTTAAATACACTAAAACATACTTATGATTATTCATACATTAAAACTCTTCTTATATTGTCATATACTCATAAACACAATATCTGAAACCTTGCACTTATTCTGACAACATTAACTCATTTTGTTTAACTTCACTTTTTATTGAAAGTAGTAACAGCCGATAAATCAACAAACTAAGAACCTTTCTTCCTGATTATTTATATGATAACAATTGAACACAGAAGTCAATCAGTTCACCTAAAACCATCAACACATGCGAAAAACCATCGATAAAAGTCCTCAGAGCATATATTGAAACACTGAAAATGAGAAAAAAGGTTATCTTAAAGACTGAACTTGCAAACTCAAACTGACAAACTAATCAACATGGAATTGCCTTCAACTGACTCTCCATGCTTGCACATCAAGGAGTTACATTCTCAAATGAAGAACTATCTGAAAGGTTCTCAACAATTAGTACAGATAGGAAAGCAGTACCTTCAATGATGGTGCAAGTTGGAAAAAGTCTCCAACAATGAAATCAATGTAATCTTCCACTCCATATATTTTAGCATTGTTAATAGCCATATCAACTTTAAGGGGATCAATTTCAATAGCAACAACATGATAACACCTAAGAGACCAAAGATAAAAATTTATTAAGCTCGTACACTTCAAAAGCCTCTCCAACATGCATAAAAAAGGCCCTTGGATATACCAAAGGTCCACCTCCTCGTGACCATAAAAGTCCATCCAAGAGAGTTCAAGACTCAAAACCAGAGATAAATTTATAATTGGTCAACTATAAAAGTTTCCTATAAACTGATGCAAATAGCATACAATATGATAAGGAATAGGACATTAGGTCCCCCATCACCACCTCCGATATACTAGTACCCTGCTGTATTTTTCAATATGACCATTGCATTTACTACTATTTAACTGGTCTAGAAGTAAACCTCTCCCTCAAGTGTCCATACAAGACACCAAACATCAAATGGCTCGCAGCTTAAATGCATATTTTATTAGATTCCATTCAACCAGAGGTGCAATTAGGTAGAAGTTTTACTAACACATATGTCCACCTTGAATATCCAAGCCAAGCCATAAAGCTAAGAACTTGTTAAAATTGGTTGCCAAGTAACTAATAATTTGCATGGATCAGTACATCGTTTCAACAATTCCATAAACAAGAGCTTTTCAGAAGAAAGTTTTGGGACTTTGGCAGTAAACATCCAAAAAAATCCTAATTGGAAGAACAAAACATCAAGAATACACAAAGTTATTGCATCAAAATCAACAACCAAACTTGGGGAGCTTACATTGAAGCAAACTGAATGGCATTGCCGCCAACGCCTGCAAAGCAATCGATGACGGTTGCATTTTCACACCTCTTGGCGTGGGTGATTGCAATCTTTTCAGGTGTCACAGAGTACCACCCCTGTTCATCCATTTTGATCCCCTCATCGTATCTCGAAAACAGATCATATCTCTGAAACCAATACTTCTCAACAAGGGGAGTCAACCCTTCTTCAAGAAATTTCCTTCTCTTCTGAATTTGACCTGAGAAAACAAGGAACCATAAAAGGGATTATTTCAGCTGTGTTTAGGTGCCAAGAAACTTTTAGTAAGAGAGTAAAAGAAAAGGGAACCTACAAATTTCCGTTTCATATGAACTTCAGATTCAGATGAGAAACAAGATAAAGAAATTACAAATTTAGCTGCTTTTGGTTGTCAAGAAAATTAAATGAAGTAGAGAAAAAATGAAAAATGAAAATTAATTTATATTGTGGAAGAAAATTGTCCAACGAAAGAGTTCAATGTTTGCTTTAGAAAAAAGGAATTTGCTTACAAAATATTTTAGTATTGTAGTTTCAAGTAGCTGGAAGTTTCGAACCCCAAATGACTAATTTATATAACGCAAAACACCAAAAGAATTATAATTTAATTTTCTCGAGTTTTCCTTCATTTTCTGGGACACCAAACAGAAAAGACAATGATTACGTGGCAGGTGTAAGAGCTTGCGTTTATTAGGACGACAAGTAGTGCTTCGCCGCCTTGAAGCCTTCTTCTGCATCCTCGAAGCTGGAATGAGAGCGTGAACGGAAGAAAGAGGGGTGCTTCTCAACCTCTGACAATGCAAAAAACCCAGCAAGTTGAGTGAGTTTCTTTTTTTTTTTGGTCGAAGTTGAGTGAGTTTTGTTTTGTTGTTTTGGCAAAAAGTTGAGTTTGTCAATTTTACCACTTTGGTCAATGTTGTTTTAATTTGGTCAATTTTTTGTCTTTATAGTTTCAATTTGAAGCAATTCAACGACAATCCTGCCATCTCCAATTCATGATGCCAAATCAAAAATATCTCAAATTATAGACAAAACCTCTCACAACCCAAGAAAATGAATGGGTCAAAATTTAGGAAAACCCAAACTTAGGGCCAAATAGTAGTCCAGCTATTACCTAAACCCACAAAAATTTGGTGGAGCCCACTGATTGCTGACGTAGCCACGTGCAAGAGAGACAAATAGGGCCAGCGCTGGGGCCCAAGTTGCATGGGCTGTTGGCTGACTACGCAATCAGCGTGCCAAGTATCGCAACGTGGTCATGTTGTCGTTGGAATCCAATAGCAACAATTCAAACTTCGTTTTTATTTTTTTTATATGTTCTAATAGTAACTTAAATCAACGATCTAGATTAAATCTAAGCTATTTTAACAGTAATAAAAAAAAATCAAACGGCTGAAATTTAAATCTAGCGGTCAAAATAATATTTTAAATTAATCTAAATCATATCCAACCCCAAAACTCACTCCAAACTAGGGCTCGTCAATGGTAGGTTGCCGGCCTACCAAATTCAATGGGTTTGGCGGCCGGGCTTTAAGGAGGCGAGAGAAAATAACGGGCGGGCCGGGTTTTTTAGAAAATTCAAAGTCCATGGGCTACCCATGCCTGGCTGAGAAAGCCCATCGGTCGGCTAAGCCCAATGGGCGGGCCGAAATGGGCCTACTTCATTCAAAAAGAAGAAGAAGAGGAGAAAGAAACATAATTAAATATTTTTTTAAACGGATGGTATTTAATAAATACGAAAATACTTGACGGATTCAAAAAAGCTCGATTATATTGGTGATATGATATGATGTTCGTCTTATTCTTGAGATATATAATTGTTGTATTAATAATTAACCCAAATTAATGTGCTAAACATTCAATTATAAACTAGGAATGAGTAAAGAGAAGTAAAAGAAATGAAACAAAACAAAAAACCCAAAATAAACACAAACAGCCATTTTTATCACCCTTTATCACCATTGTACCGCCACTGTATCGCCGCTCTATCACCGCTTTATCATGTTTTAGGCAGAATTTTTCAGTTTCGACATCCTGCTCAGTTTTTGACCTATAACTTTTCAACCGTTTATCCAAATTTGGTGTTCTTTATATGGTTGGATTCAGTACGAAAAAATGAAGAACACCCGCGGACGAAATGTCAAAAATGGATACAAAAATGAGTAGAATTCAGTGGAAACAAACACTACGTTTTCAAACAAGTAATATAATTCTAACGCTTGAATGTAACCAAATGCTAATTATCAATAGGGGTATGTTTTCATCTTCCAAAGCTACTTAACTTTGATGCACAAGCTTTTATTTTTTTCCAGAGACAAAATTCACCTCAAACCACAAATCCTAAACCTTTATTTATAAATAATTATTTATATGCGGGCCTAACGGGCCGGGCTTTTGTGGGCGGGCGGGCCGCTTTCTTGGGCTTAATCGGGCCGGGCCTATGGGCCGAATGGGCCAGACACCCAAGCCCAAGCCCAGCAGCCCATTGCGGGCCCTGCCATCCCAAAGCCCATATAACGGGCGGGCTTTTCTCGATGGGCGGCTCATTGGCCCATGAGCCCGCGGCCAAATGATGAGCCCTGCTCCAAACTCTATAAATACCCACCTATTTCTCAATTAATCTACCATAAATATTTTTTTCTATTTCTCAATTTATTTTTCCTTTGTCAATTTCATAAATCTCCTTTCATTCTCATACTTTTCATATTATTCCAAGCACATCATCTTCTCCATTCTCATACTTTTCTTGTTTTTTTTTGGAATAAAATTATATTTGTGGAATTTTAATTTTTTAGGTCAAATTGTTCAAAAAATTAAATTATGAAGTTATTTAAAAAGATTAAATGAGGAAAAGTTATCCATAAAAAAAATAGACTTAAACTATTCTTAAATAATTTAATAAAGTTGCGGACTTAAAATTTGAGTCCGGAGGGTTGGGAGAAAAAAGGTTTGAGTCCGGGCAGAACTCAAATAGTTACTTTTTGGAGGGGGAAAATTTAGGTTTAGCCCCATTTGGGTTGGAGAAGGCCTAATTTCTGTCTCTTTTTTTTTTAAAAAAAAAACTTCTCTTAGTTGTGGAGGGGCAATTCGGTCAACAAATTAAAAAAATTCCATTCATTTTAAAAATAAATATTAAAGACAAATAAAATAAAATAAAATCTTAAAATTGAAATAAAATAAAATTTCCCACCGCACACCACCCGCTCATACTCCCCACCGCCTTGTCCATCAAACCCAGACCATCCTCACCAGCCAATACATCGAAGCAAAACCTTACCAGATTTGGCGGACCACCCCCAACCTTACCACAGGTTGCCGTGCCTTGTTGTTTGTTTGAATTTCTTACCAGTTAGGTAAGTGAAGCTCTAGATCTAGAAAGCACCAACCAACTCTTTGAGGTGCATTTTCCAGGGCTGACAGTTGACCGTTTCATGTCCACATGTTCCATGAAAAGCACAACCTCTTGTCAAGTTCCCTTTCAAAGGCGAAGGCCTCCTCAGTCAGGGTTTGTCGTTCACCTAGGCCAAGATTTGATGTATTGGGATGGTGAACTTTGTATAGCTCTCATCAGCCGGAGTGCCTCCTTGTGGTTGCGCTTTGCACTTGCTATTGTTCTTGTTGCTGAACTTGTCACTTCTCTAACATGCTTGCTTGGAGGTTGATCAACTTGCTTGGCAGCCTTTTTTGAGACGATTCGATTGTCATCTCAGAGCACATAACGTTTCACGATCTCGAAGACCTTTGCCAGTGTTTAGCTAGGAGCGATAGTCAGCTCGCGGTACATGTCGTGCTCGGTTGGCAAACCTTTTTTGAAAGTTGAGGGCGTGATTCGGTCATCGCATCCTACGATGTTAACTTTCTTTGCTTTGAAACTCTTGATGTAGTCTCGGTGGGACTCATCGGGCTTCTTGTGCAGATTGAACATGTGGAAAGCTTGTTTTTTGATTGTCCGATAGGAGGTATACTCCTTAGTGAAGACAAGGGTCAGCTCCTTGAAGCTGCTAATTGACCCAGACAGTAGGGTATGGAACCAATCTTGAGCTGCTCCCGCAAGGTCATTGCAAACACCTTACGCATCAGCGCATCTTTGGACTTGTAAAGAATCATGACATTTCTAAAATGCTTCAAATGGCTCTCGGGAATAGAATCCCCTTTGAATGACGTGAAAGATGGCGTTGTGAATTGTCTTGGCGGGGCCGCATGCTCGATCTCATTGGTGAATGGAGAGGAGTTTACTTGGTCTACCTCCTTACGCATGGCATCCTCTAAGTCTCCTCCGACCTTGAGATCTCGGAGTCTATCATTCACAAGTTTTTCAACATCTTCTATTCGCAAGGCTTGTGGCTCACGTCGATGTCTCCCATGAGTGGGTGCATCAGGTATTGAGTGGGTGCATCAGGTATTCGGTGGGATAGGTAGAGGAGAGGGTGGGGAGTGTTTTGGGAGTGAAGTCGTTGCCGGTAATAGTTTATGGTGGCTGGATTGAGAGCCTGAAAGTTCGGTGTCGCGGAGCTATTTTTGGGCTTGATTTTCAATCGAAAATCGAGCCGATTCTTGGGGGTTTTGTCGTCGATTAAGGGTTGGGGTTTGTAGAGGGATGAGAGAGGGAGATTTCGAATGTGATGGCGCTAGTCGTCGTGCCCAAATGGCGACGAATCGCCAACGAGACTGAAGAGAGGCTTGGGAGAGAGAGTACTGAGGAGGGAGAGAGAGTACTGAGGAGGGAGAGACATAGAGAGAGACCTAAAAGTGTTTTAAATCATTTTTTAAAATTACAATTATGTCTTTTCCGTTTTTCAACCCTCTCTCTCTCTCTCTCTCTCTCTCTCTCTCTCTCTCTCTCGTTTTAAGTCGGATTTGAGCTCACTATGTATCTACAAACTCGTATCGACGAGCTCTACTAAATGGTGTGACTTGATTCCCAAAAACATTCCCGAATAAAATAGCCAAAATACCCATATCTTTAAGGACAAAAATGCAATTTCACAAATAAAAATAAATAAATAGTGATTTTGGGATGGGGTGTTTCAATTTGGATTACCATATGTGACACCCAGAAAATTTCCAAATATTTTGTTAAGCTCACAATAAAAATTTCATGGTCAAATTGGTGGTAATTTGGATTTTCATGAATTAAGTATTAATTTATTCAAGGGACGATTTATTTTCTGATACTTTGAAGTTGGAATTTTAGTAATTTGATGTCATTCAAAAATAGTAGACGTGCTTAGGAGCGTGTGGTAGTTTTTGGAGAATTATTCGGAACCCGGAAGTATTTTTGGCGAGTTTCAGAAGTTGGAAAGAAGTTAAAAATAAAAATATAAGAAAGTGATAAATTACTGTACGGCACTATACGCACACAGGCTACCGACACTTCTTATCCTTCCTCTTATCATTTACCCTTTTATTTCTCTTTTCCCTTTCCCTTTCATTTCATTTTCCTTTCACTTCTTTCTTTCATCTTTTTCTTCTTCATCTTCTTCTCCCTCTTCAGAAACCCAAACTCATGGGTACTAGTCATCACTATAGAACTCCCATCTCTAAAGCTCAAATCAGAAAAGCTTCTTCATGAACGTTGTTCATCTGCTCAAGGACTAAAACATATCCAAAAATCAGTATCATCAGACCAGTCTAGCTACCTCAAATTGGCTATGAACTTTCTGTGTTCGTCTAGGGCTGGTGAGTTATCTGCTGCTCAGTTTTCAACAATTTTCTTTAGTCTCTACTACTCGTTTGACAAACTTTCCTTCTCTGAAGTTGTTCCCCAGTTTGAGAACTGTGACATATCCAAAAATCATAGCAATCCAAGTACTCTAGCTATGTCTGTGGTATACATATTCGTCAATTCCTTAGATTCTGCTGTTATTACTGTACAACACCATATTCACTCTTGTATGTCAATTTCCCTTGCCCAGATGACAATAAATCCTTCATGGAAGGTGTTCAAAATTTTGTTCTCTAGAACATCCAAAAATCGTGGCAATCCAGCCAGTGTAGCCTTCTCGGGAGTGGATCAACTGACACAAGGTTTTGTTAGTTTTCAAGTATAATTTGAGTTGGTAATTTGTCTTTGGGAGCTTCACTCAGAAAATTCTGACAAATTCAGAGGGTTAAGGTAAAGATTTAAGGTGGTTTGATTTATGGAATTTGTCTTTGAATTGTTGGCCGAAAGCCGGTCTTGAAAATGGAAGGACCAAAAGATAATTTAAAACAAGTATAAGTGCCAAAGGAAAAATAAGGTAAAATGTAAGGACCAAATGTCAATTATGAATAAGTTTGAGGACTGAAATATGATTTGGACAAAATATAAGGACAAAAGTGAAATTATTGACTAGTGAGAAGACTGCAATGCAATTAAAGATAGTTATAAGAACTAAATTGCAAAGAAGGATTTCAAGTAACATTTTTTTCAATGACTGGACTAGGAATCAGTTGCCCAAAAAAGAACAATTTGAGTTCAAAGGTGCAGAATGCAAGTCAGGAATCTACTTTGGATTCCAGGTAGGGGGGCCCACTCTCGAACTTGTATTTTGTGTATGTAAGACATAGTATATATTGTTGTGTACGAAAACTGCACTGTTTATGATTGTCATGTATGCTTGGTTTTATGAATACATGGCTTTGGTTCTCCAAAGTTTTGAGGGTATACGCCTATGGGCATTATCCTTGACGACCTGAAGGTGAAAGGGGTATAGCGACTTCCTTAAGTTTGGATTCCCAAAAACTCTGGAAGGGTTACACGAACAGACTTTACCAATACCCTACGCGTGAGGTGTAGTCGATGAGGTGTAACCGATTGAAATGGACACTCTCGCTTTCGTACCAGAAGAGTTGGATTTAATTATGATTTCTGGTAGGGGTAGTTGGCTTTAAAAGATCGGTTGTCAGACAAGCAGATACAGGAACATTCTGAAAATGTTTACGAAAAT
Organism: Prunus padus; assembly: GCA_024362665.1. NCBI lineage: Eukaryota > Viridiplantae > Streptophyta > Magnoliopsida > Rosales > Rosaceae > Prunus > Prunus padus. The sequence continues at coordinate 18,155,041 of JANFAM010000010.1, read as the reverse complement.
TGCTTGAGCTTGCCAATTGGTTTTGAATCCACAATAAATGGATACGGTTTGTGTTTGTGCATATTCCTTCACCGATTTTGAAATAAATCTCATGCCATTATTATTATCATTATTATATTCATTATTTACCTTGAAACCTGGTCGAGATCCTCCTACAAGGCAAATGAATGTATGTGATGCTCATCCCTACTTTTGTTGTAGATTCTTTTCATGGTTGACATCTTGGTGTGACCTCCTCACTTGTCGACATTTGACTCGTGTCTCACGTTGTTGTCGGGTTGTGAACCCTATTCATCACACTGATCATGTTTCTAGATGGTTGGTGTATTTTCATTATTGGTTTGTAAAACAATTTCTGAGGTTGTTGATACTATTCCATGACCTCGGGGTTGGTTTAACTCTCAAATAAATTTTGTATAATATTATAAGTTATTTTTTCACTGTTGTTAAAGACTCGATCCAACCCATTTTAATTTATTTATAAATGCTTAGCGTATTTTGGGAATCTTGGAAGTATAACTCTTGGACTTTGGTGTTATATTTACGAATCCTCAAAGTACGTGCCGCTATCACGTGTCTCGATTTTGGGGCGTGACACCCCACATCCTCCAAATGCTCATCCAATGGTCCATAATATTGGGCGCATACATGCACTAAGTCCACCGTAGAATTTTCGAAAGAACCCACCCAATTAGTCAAGTTCAATGCCTACGAACTAACATCAAATTGAGCAATGCTAGCATTTCAATAACTAAAGTTTCTATGTTTAATTTTTTATTTATTATAAAAATCAGAAGTTCTATTTGAAACTACTTCATATTTATGGTTTTTTTATATCAAATAATTATGGTCGATTATATGCTTAAATAAAAGTTTATGGAGTAAAGACACATGCAAAATTTGAGGGTGCTTTTGTGTATAATTTACTCTATTGTAATTTTACTTTTATATTAATAATCTTTCTAAAAATTATAGTAAAGCACGATACAACTTATCCCGACTAGATCTCCTTATATCAAAGATCAAGTGTTGGTCCTTCAAAGGTTTTGTTCAAATAATGTGACACAACTATAGGATTTCTCAGAGTGTGCACTCCATTTTCCTCGAGCCAAACAAATGAACCAAATGAAACTTCACATTTCTCATTTCCTTTTATGTTCGCTTGCAAAACCCAAGGGGAGGTATTGTATAGCAGTGTAGCTCAGAAGTCCGAGTGTCGTATCCACAGAGAGTGGTGTAAAGAAAATAACAAAGCTGAAACATAACAATTAAGAAGGAGAAATAGATTTAAGCAATATTTGGTTTAAAGAAAATTTAATTGATTAAAACACTAAGGCATTGGGGTTCCACTTTTAACATAAGCATACAACTTTTATTAATTTAATCCACAAAAATATTTTCCATTGTAGTTGTTCAAAATAATTAAAGCTCTTTTTAATTTCCTTTAGAAGTATTCTAAGCATAACTTGTACCATTGGCAACAAACTATCAAAAAATAATTTTCATCAAAATTCTATTAATCTTAGTAATTCTCTCCCCTTTTAAAAGTATGAAAGTTTTTACTACACATTTTGGGTGTGCTCTTAGCATAAGTGCAACCACCCTTACAACATAAGGGTGTTAACTCACAATTATACGTGCCAATTAGTAGTATAGCAAGACAAGTATGAGGTCGTACCCACGAGGACTGAGAAGTTAAACTTAGTTACGTACTTAGATTACCCAATTCAAGAAAAACAGGAAGTTGAATCTAAAACAGAATTTAAAGTGAGAGTGATTGTGATTGTGATTGAGATTGTGAAAACAAAATAAGCAAAACGAAATTGCAAACAAAAGCAAAGTAAACAAGTGTAACAAAAAGTGGTCTTAAGGGTTGGAAAATAGATTTGGAGACTAGGGCATTTGATTCACCATAACAATCCAATTCTAGGTTATAAGTATTCAAGTGACAAATCCAATTTAGATTCAAAGATAGATTCTAGCTAAAGTATGATTAAGCCATGGTGTTTGGTCCTAACCTTGTATTCCTAATTCCCTAATTAAGTCCTTGTTGTCAAACCTAAATCAAGCATTATAAATTCATTAAGCATAGAAGAATGTTTTAAACAACCAAGCATGTATCTAATCCCTGTTGTCGAATGTCCATTCATACTCTTTATATTCATAGTTCAATTTGAATTAAGGTATATGGTGTCTACTCTTAATTCCAACCAAGATAAGCTAACATACAAGTTTTAATGGTGATCAATCATTCAAACAAGCATATTAACTTATAAGCATAATGAATAAGAACTAGAATCTTGAATCAAACTACTTGAAACTTATAAACCCAGAATCTTGAATCAAATTACATCGAAACACTATATATGAATTTAGCTACTCATAATGCCAAAATAACATAAACATAATTGACAAAACATAATGAATACAATAAGAGTAAAAAAAACTATTTTTCTGAAGTTCTTGTGGTGTTCAATACTTCTCCAAGAGTTTCTCCACGTCTAGAATGATGTATGTAGGTTAATGAGGAGATTTGGGATGAGTTTAGGTGAGTGGTGATGGCTGAGAAAGGAAATTTGAAGGGAAATGGCACAGAGGATTGCTGGGACAATTTTGGTGAGTTGGGGTTGTTTAGAGTTTTGGGTTGATTCCTGGAGTGTTTGGGGTTGGGGAGTGTTTGATGGTGATTTCTGATTGTGTTTGATGAATGATGGGAGTGTGAATGATGGATGAATTGCCTGGATGTGGTTGATGAATGATGGGAGTGTGAATCCCCGGTGGTTTTTCATTTTGGTGTGGAATGGAAGTGGTATTTATAGGGAGAAGGAAATGGGAAATCTGAATTGGATATTGCCTCTACCAACAAAACCAATTTCACCAACTTTACCTAACACACCAATGTTATTGAAAATCAGTTTCTTTTCTTATTTGGATGTTGCACTTCATCTTCTCTGCTTACCAACAAATCTCAGTAGCAAAAATAATAGCTCATGCATAGCTCAGCATGACCAAGCAACAATTAGCTCATGCTTAGGTCAAAATGACCAACAATTTTGTGGTCTCATAACTTGGGTTTCCCTTCAGCAAATGACAACTTTGAGCCCTCCAACTTGAAGTCCATAATGTCATCTTTCCAACCACATATCATTTGGGCCAATCCAAGGTCAGATGAAGATGTTAGGTCCAAAACAAGTTGCTAACTTAGTCTCCAGTTTTGCACCTTTTTGCACCATTTTACATCTTTTTCTATCCAAAGCCACCAATACTACCTAAAACTCAATTAATTGAATGACAAACACAAAATAGATTAAAAGTACAAGTTTAACTCAAAAATATAACCAAATCATAAGCTAGAAGGGTACGACACACTACTACAATATTGTAAAAAGACGAAGCTAAATAAAAGACGAAACATCTAAAAACCGTCGCGGTGATTTAAAACACGACAGTTGTTATAGGACTGCCGTTGTAGGATATGAAATACACTACTTGTTAAGTCAATTTTAAATTATATGACAGTTATCTTAATGAACCGTCGTGGATTTAAAAAACACGCTAAAACCAATAACTTAAGTTCACCCCTAAATTTTTCACAGCCCGCACAAATTTCAGAATTCCCCCTCATCACTATGCGAAAACCCTCATTCTCTCATTCTCTCTCTCTCTCTCTCTCTCTCTCATTGCACTAAAACCTATCTCTCTTCTTATCCTCAGCCGCAACACATCCTGATTCCGCCGTTTGGTTCATCAGTTGGAAGCTATTTGCGGAACGCCTTCCCCCTCAATGTAAGCTTTGTTCTCTAGTTCAAAATATGGATCTAGTCTGATTTCGACCCACTTTTGTGCCATTTCAATTAATAGAAATCAATATGTAGTGGGTTTTGTAGTGCATGTCCCCATTTCATTTAGCTTTGTCGGTGAAGTGGCATGGATTCTTTTGGGTGTCTGTTATGGGTCCTTGTTATCCTGTGCTTTAAAAAAAAAAATTGTTTGCTAGCTGACGCTTGACTTTATCATGCTTGCAAGTTCTTTTGGCTTTTGCCTTTGCTGAATGGATACCCGAAAGATATCCAAGCTCCCCAAATGTCATACCAGCTTATGAGAAAGTGAGTTGTTCAGGTGTCAACAAGGCACCAATTGAACAAGAAGTTGTTGGAGGTGATAAGGTTGACCATGATGAAGAGTTAATTAAAACTGACTTGCCTCATGAAAAGGTATATATATGCACTCAAATATTTCAATTTATAGGTTTAAAAAAACTATTTTCATTCAGTTTTTTCATGTTAAGTTAATGTACATTGTTTTATATTCAATGTTTATATGAAGGAATGCAAGTTGGCGTTAAACTCAATTGATCATATAGTTGCCTTTGGTAACATTATTGAAGAGAATTTTGCTAACCCAACTATCTATGGTGTGCCATTGGGAAAAGACAATGTAAGGGTTCAAATTACTGTTGCAATTGAAGCTAAAGCTAAGGTTCCCAACCCTGTGAGAGATGATATTTTAACTGTCAATGATGTTGTTGGGTCTATTGTAGCTTGGCCAAAATCCCTTGTTGTATTGACATATGTTCAAGTAATAATAGTGTCAAATTTCGTGAACTTTATCTTGTTATATCAATGAAGTGTATAATCTTAAGGTAATGTTTGATATTACTTGAAACAGAAACGCAAGAAGTGCTTAAATTTTGAGGAGAAAATCAGAAAAGACAACTTTTTGAATGAAATGCCTTCTTCACTAAAAGTATTATGTCGGTATGCAGAGAAGACACTCAAGGCTTATGGGCAAACAATTAGGTTTGAAATAGAAAATGAAGTATTTGGCTTTCCTCGTGATACCTACATTTTGCATGAAGATATTTTGCAATTCGGTGCCATGGCAGAAATTAGAGTATATGTCATAGCTACATACATGAGGTAACAAACCACCTATTATGTAATTGCTACTTCATTTAACAATTAAGATTCAAAATATTAAGGACTAGCTGAATTTCATAGGTACCTATATAATATGTTAAAGAAATCGAACATGCTAAGGATGGTTGGACTTGTTGACCCTACTCGGGTAAGTGCTAACTCTGGACCGTACTCTCAAAGATCACGTCATTTAGCAAGTCGGTTCGAAACAGGGGATCCGGACCAAATATTCTTGGTACCTTACAATATCGGGTGAGTCCAAAAACCCAATGCTAACCTCTTCCATGAATAAAGAAACTCTAACCTCTTTTATAATATATAGATGTCATTGGGTGTTGGCAATTGTGAATCCCCACAAAGAAACCATATATTACATGGATTCACTATATTGACGCATCAATGATGAGGAATTCCAAAATGTGTTAAACACGTAAGTTGGTTTACTTTAATCATATTGTAATTTGTTTTTGTATGCTTAAATATATTGTAATGAACCTTTGTTGTCTTGACATAGTGCAATCATAGTTTTCAATGCTCAAATGAATAAGGCAGGGCGTAAACAGCCCCAATGGAAAATTTTGCAGGTACACTCTACTTAATGACAAAATAAACAAGATTATGAAAATTGTTGTTGTATAGTTGGTGTTGAAACTTGTAATAATTTCTCCATACTATAGGCCGTGCATATTTAGAAATATTGGTGAATTGGTCATGTTAATTAATAAATAATTAAAGTAATAGCGGCACTTTACCATTTATTGCATATGCCAATGTATGACATTTTTGCCACTGTCACTTGCTGGAAATTTGGAACTTCATTTTTCGCATATTTCGCATATGCCCATGTTTGGCATTTTTGGCACCTTCAATTATTTGTTGTTGTACATAACAAAAAAACTAGATTATGAAACTATAGTAAATCCAGGGCACTCCGAGGCAACCAACGAATATAGAGTGTGGCTATTACGTGATGCGATTTATGAAGGAAATTGTTGAGGATTCAAACTTAGAATTTATTCATAAGGTATATGATCAATTGAAATTTTAATTGTTGAGGGGTTCAAACTTAGAATTTGTGCATTATCTCTGATTTTTTTTTTTGGCAGTGGGAGAAAGGCACAGAACACTCATACAGCCAAGAACAGCTTGATGAAGTGAGAAGTGAATGGTCAGAATTTGTGAGCGATCGCATGTAGTTATCTAGTTTCAAGTTATGCTAGCTAGTGACTATTTTTCTTTTTTTTCTTTTTTGTATGGATGTTGAATAGGAATCAAAATTGCTAAAGTAAGATGTGTCCAAGAAATACTGCATCTTCAAGTTCTATGACAAATGCAATGTTTGAGTATTAATGTGCTTTATGGGTACTAGCAAATTAGATCTCAATTTACTTTAAAGAGTTATATGATTCTGTGCAAAGTACAACGGTTTTCTAGTTAAAAACCGCTTGTAAACCCATATTAGGTTCATGAAAACTAAAATGTAACAAAGCATTCAACAACGGTAATTGTAAAAAAAACAGTCGTAGAAATGTTACTCCAATGACAGTAGCTCTTAAACCAACCGTCATGGAAATATGAATACCACGTCATTTCTCTCAATTAAACCGTCATAGAAATATTAATCCCATGTTGTTTCTCTCAATTAAACCGTCATAGAAACATTAATCCCATGTCGTTTCTCTCAAATAAACCGTCATAGAAATATTAATCCCACGTTGTTTCTCACAAATACACTGTCGTTGAACACTAAATCCCACGTCGCTTCTTTGATTGAAACCATCGTTGAACTCCCAATCACATGACGTTTCTCTCAAATATACTGTCGTAAAGAGATGAATCCCATGTCGCTTCTGTCAAATAAATCATCTTAGAAATCTTACTCCCACATCGTTTCTCTCAACTACACTGTCGTAGAAACATGATTCCCACGACAGTGTTCTCAAATTAACCGTCGTTGAATACGAATGTCCACATCGTTTACTAAATCGCAAATGTCATCTTCTGTGTCTTAAGATGACGGTTCAGGCACAACATCTTCAATGTTGCGAGTTTGCAGAAGTCAATATACGACGGTTTTTACATGGAAACCATCGTCTAATCTGATTTTCCATGACGGTAATTCACCGTCATAGTTTAATAACTCAAAGCATGGCGGTCAATTAGATGACGGTTGGAGACCTTAAACCACGACAGTGGAAAACCGTCGTCGTTTTCAATTTTTGTAATAGTGAAATGATATACAATTATGCATTGATTAGAGGGCCAGCTATAGATTTTCCGGATGACAAATTGTAGTTTTTCTTCTGCAGTTTCTGCAATGATCTCCTCGATTATCAAGAATCCAAGCACCTACAATTAGTAGCCCTAGTGCGATTATATCCAGCTTCAAAATGCCTGAATAGCTTTTTGAAGGACCTCTTGAAGAAAATTCATACATACAAGGTGCGTGATCTATATTCATAATTGTCTGCTGGAACTCCATTGTAGCAAAAGATTCCTTGGTTGATTTCATATAATTTAGCACCTTTAACAACCCTTTTGCTTTGATGATAATACAAGGACATGGAGTGTCAGTTAAATTAAATTTATCTGCAACAAGTATAGCTCCTTTAAATGTTGAAGAGGTGATAGTAGAGATTTGATCATGAGTCGATCCTAATTCACATAATATGATTCCATTAGATTTTCCATATAATAATTGTGGGAGCGATTTTCGTCCCACTAGAATATTCGCCTAAGATTCCTTCGTCTTCTTCCTCTTCTCTCGGTCCCTGCAAAAATAACACGGAGTGAAAGACCACACCCGGGGGGTGTTGGCCAAAGGCCCTCCGATGCCTAAGTTAGGTTGGGTGTTTCAAGGAAAACCGGGTGGCCGGAGCCGTGTGTGGTGGCCTGAGCCTAGTGTGAGAGAGAGAAAGAATTAGGTGGCTAGGGTTTGTGTGGAATAATTTCTGCAGAGAGTTTCAAGAGGAATTTAGACGTACCTCACCCTTGTGCGTAGCCATCTATTTATAGAGGGCCTCGGAGGCTAGGGTTTCGTAAGAATAATTCCATAGATGGGAAGGAATTATTCTTCACGATTTGGTGAGGTTGGTGAGGTTGGTGTAATTAGGGATTTAATTTAAATCAAATCCCTAATTAAGGCAAGAATCAAATAACTCCCAATTAAATTGAGTAATCCCAAATTAGGTTAGATAATTCCCAAATGAAAGGAAATCAATTTGACCTAGGATTTTATTAAGGGAAGAATTCGGTTACCACAAATGCCCCCAGCCTTACGCATGGCGCGTGGTGGCATGGAGGAGGTGTGAATTAACTGTTGGGCTGTCCAAATTGCCACCGGGCTTTCTTCTTGGATTTGGGCTCCTGTTTGGAGGAGGCTTGTGACTTCTTGCAGGTCAAGGAGCCTTAATCGCTATAAGCGCAGGCTTCTCTTTGCTCCTTTTCAAATCGCAAACTTGCTTCCTCTACCTCCCGCTAGAGAGAGATCTTGGAGGATTGTACCGCTTGTCAAGGAGAGGAGGCGATGTGGTATGTCTTGATTTGTTGATCTGCTCCAACTTGAATTCTTGACTTCTGTCTTGGCTTGCAGAGAACGTCATCGACAAGAAACTTCGAACTTGGCTCGGACATGACCAAAGTTTGTTAAGCTTTAAACATCCCTGGATGATCCGCCTTGAGCAGGAGGAGTCCTCGATCGAATTTCCTTCTTCTACCATGAGCAAGTCTTCCTCAAGGATGTTTGTGTGCTGAGAAGATCCTCATGGGAGTTGCTCATTCTTCAACTGCCGGATCAAGCGCCTTGTCGGCATGAACAGCAAGAATGTCAATAGCATGCGGGAGGTTCGGGACATTACTGCTCAGTCTCTACTCGAATCGCCCAAAACTCGTGATCCGCCTGTAAGGAGGCTGCCGAGAAGCAAGGTTTGGGTCACTCGCGCCGATCCGGGATCAAACCGAGTGGACTCGTACCTCTGTCCCAGCAATCACGACTCGTCTGCGAAGCCACGAACAGTCAAGCGGAGCTAGCTCAATGTTGCAAGTTGCTGCCAAGAGAGCTAAAGAGTCGATGCCTTTCGAGCAAAGAGTCCTCGATTGCGTGAACCGCCGATTCGGAGTTGGTGAAAGCTATCTTGGTTAAGTTTGACTCTCATGTTGAAGCCACGGAGGCGTTCAAGCATGAGATTGTTGCTAATGCGTACAAGTTCGGATACTTGGACTGCGGAGCAGTGCTCATCCTTATTGCCCTCTCGAACATGAAGATGGTGAGCAAGCTTTATCTTGACTTGCCCCTGCTCAAAGTGAGCAGATCAATCTTGTGGATGTAGAAGTAGTTGAAGAGCGGTTAGCGAGATAAAGCTACAATGGAGGAAGACAATGCCAAAGGTGGTGCGGTGATGAGGTTTAAGGCGAGATGCCAATGAGCAGGCAAGCTGGGGCCACCGGGCAGGTGGTTGCAACCGAGCAGAGCGTGGGAACAGTGGTTGTAGAGCGGCACTGGGCTGTTGAGCGGGTAGCTGCAATTGAGAAGGTAGCTGAACAAGATGGAGGTATTGGCTCCGAGCAGCAGCTAGGGCTGGCGAGCAGTGTGACTCGAGTCATTAAGGTGTAGTCTGTATAAGATGGAGGCGCTAGGCCGAGTAGGCAACTGGGCAGGCGGGCGATTAATCGGAGTCAGCTGAGCGGTGTAGCTGCGCAAGATGGAGGTGATGACAGAAGCAGGCAGCTAGGCTGCCGAGTAAGTCGTCGACCAGTGGTCACCCGCCGAAGTCTCACAAGAGATGAAGACTCCTTTATTACCTCCGAGCTTGGTAATTTTCTTTTAATAAATGGTCTTTAGTTGACCACCTTATTTCTTGTTGGACTTGGCTGGTTGGCCGCTTTACTATGGAATTTTCAGTTGTCTTTCAAACTTCAATTCCCATTGTATCTTGTAAGTGTATGTCCGGAGACATAGCACTTGAAAGAGACTCCATTGAGTTTGTACTTGAGAAGTAGCTTGCCTACAATGGAGGTAAGGCTTGTTGTTCGTGTGCGTATGTCGGGGACATAGCGTTCGAAAAAGACTCCATGAAGTTTGTACTCGGAAGTAGCTTGCCTTCATGGAGGTAAGGCTTGTCGTCGTGGGCGCATGTCGAGGACATAGCGCTTGAAAAAGGCTCCATTGAGTTTGTACTCGAGAAGTAGCTTGCCTGCAATGGAGGTAAGGCTTGTCGCTGCGGGCGTATGTCGGGGACATAGCGCTCGAAAAAGGCTCCATGAAGTTTGTACTCGGGAAGTAGCTTGCCTTCGGTGGAGGTAAGGCTCGTGGCACTGTGGGCGTATGTCGGGGACATAGCGCTCGAAAAAGGCTCCATGAAGTTTGTACTCGGGAAGTAGCTTGCCTTCGGTGGAGGTAAGGCTCGTGGCACTGCGGGCGTATGTCGGGACATAGCGCTCGAAAAAGGCTCCATGAAGTTTGTACTCGGGAAGTAGCTTGCCTTCGGTGGAGGTAAGGCTCGTGGCACGTGGGCGCATGTCGAGGACATAGCGCTTGAAAAAGGCTCCATGAAGTTTGTACTCGAGAAGTAGCTTGCCTTCAATGGAGGTAAGGGAGGCTCGTCGCCGCTTGGAGCCGAGCCGTGAAGTCGCAACTCGAACAATGGCCTTCTTGTTGTGGTAAGATGCCACCGCTGCTGGTATGCAGCAACTCGAACAATGACCTTCTTGTTGTGGTAATATGCCATGCTTCTTTGGTATCTTTTCGAACAATGACCTTCTTGTTGTAGTGAGATGTCACCGCCGGTAAGCTGCAACTTGAACAATAGCCTTCTTGTTGTGGTAATATGCCAGCTGCCGGTATGTCGCAACTCGAACAATGACCTTCTTGTTGTAGTGAGATGTCACCGCTGCTGGTAAGCCGCAACACGAACAATGGCCTTTTCTTGTTCCTCTTGAAAAGATCAAGGTTGACTTTCATCCGCTTGCGACTTTGGTCAAGGCGCCTACCTCAATGCTCATGGAAGGGACTGTGATGTGTGGGGGATGGCTGCGTCTGTTCCATAGGCCAGAGAAAATGGTGTCTCGCTTTGTTAATCTCCTTTTGGTTGTGCGATAAGCCCATAGGACTCCGTAGCTCATCGACCCATCTTCCTTCTGCGCCTTCCGGTCTTTTTTCAAGCGATCCCAAAGACGATCTTGTTGGATGCCTCTCGCTTGGAAATTACCTTGCGGGTATCCTGGGAGTTGACAGTCTTTGTCGATGCCATACTTTGCAAGGAACGCGGTGATTTGCCTGCCCACGAATCTGTGTGCCATTGTCGGTGACTATCGATTGCGGGCAACCGAATCGGCAGATGATGTTCTTCCAAATAAACCGTTCAACATCGCCTTCCTTGGTAGAGGATAAAGCCTCGGCCTCGATCCATTTGGTGAAGTAACTGTGGCGACGATCATCATCTCCTTCTTGGCGGCGCCGTCGGTGAGGTCCTACCAAGTCAATGGTCCATTGCATGAATGGCCACGGACTGTTCTGCGGATGGTACTCCTCGGTGGCAGGCCGGGATTGGCTTATAGTGTTGGCATCGATCACATCTTCGAGCATACTCCGTAGAGTCTTGGCGCATGGTGGGCTAGAAATAGCCTATCTTTGAGGGCCTACGGGCAAGCGATCCGCCCCAGCGTGATTTCCACATTCACCCTCGTGTATTTTGCGAGAGAACCTCGAGCGTTTGCGGGTACTTGATGCAAGTAAGATGAGGGCCGGAGTATGATCTGCGAACAAGCATGTCGCCCTTCATGTAGTATCTTGCAGCCTTCTGTTTGATTTTCCTGGCCTCGGACTTGTCCTTGGGTAGGTTTTCGTTAAGTAAGTAGTCAATGATGGAGTCTTGCCAGCTAGGATCCTCGTCGATCTGCATCAAGTCTGGCTGCTCTGCCTCTTCTATGCTTGGCTGGTCAAGGTGCTCGACCGGGATGGAGCGTACGAACTGGGTATCCAAAGATCGATCCTAAGCTTGCCAATGCGTCCGCGTGCGCGTTCTCTGCTCGGGGTACTTGTTGGATGGTAAAGGTAGGAAATGCCTTCAACATCTCTTGGACTTTGTCAAGGTACAAGATCATCCTTGGGTGCTTTGCCATGTATTCTCCTGAGGCTTGATTTGTAATCACCGGGAATGCGAGTAGATGGCCACTTCTTGATTGATAACTCCTTTGCCAAACGCAAGCCAGCGAGCAATGCCTCGTATTCTGCCTCGTTATTTGAAGCTGGGAAGCCAAGTGTGATAGCTTGCTCTAACAGGGTTCCATCCGGGGTGATGATGACGACGCCTGCTCCAGCTCCCTTTTGGTTCGAGGCTCCATCTACGCGCAACTGCCACATGTCTTTGGGTTGGTCAGGTTCAGCGGAGGTCTTGTTTGCTCTCGAACTTTCCTTCATTTTGTTGACCAGCTTTTCTTCTTCGACTGACGGGGTGAATTCTGCGACAAAGTCTGCTAAAGCCTGGGCCTTTATTGCAGTCTTTGGCCGGTAGAGGAGGTCGTATTGGCTTAGCTCTATAGCCCACTTCATGAGTCGTTGAGATGCATCAGAGCTGTGGAGGATTGACCTCAAAGGAAAGTCGGTCATGACGATGACTCGGTGAGCTTGGTAGTAGGGTCGCAACTTTCTCGTAGAAACTACTAGGGCCAAAATGAGCTTCTCCAATTTCGGGTAGCGAGTCTATGCATCGAGAAGAGCTTTTGACGTGTAGAATACCGGATGTTGGGCCCCCAGTTCTTCTCGGATAAGAGCTGAGTTGACGGCCGAGTTGGACACTGCCAGGTACACGAACAAGTCTTCACCAGGAGCTGGCTTTGAGAGCAGTGGAGGTGAAGTGAGGTAAGTCTTTAGATTACGGAAAGGCGCTTCGCACTCCTCGTCCCACTTGTCTTTTTGTCCCTTCTTCAAAGATTTGAAGAATGGTCTGCACTTGTCAGTAGATCTTGAGAGGAATCGATTGAGCGCCGCTGCTCTGCCCGTCAGACTTTGTATTTCCTTCACTGTTGAAGGTGACTTCATCTCGAGAATGGCCTTGATTTGGCGTGGGTGTGCCTCGATACCTCGTTGTGTGACCAGGTATCCCAGGAATCGACGGACGATACACCGAACGTGCATTTACTTGGATTCAGCTTCATGCGATACTGGCGGAGTAGGCTTGAATGCCTCGGCGAGGTTTTTGATGTGGTCTGCACGCTTAGGGGCTTTGACCAGCATGTCATCTACGTAGACCTCCATGGTTTTGCCGATCTGCTCCTTGAAAATTTTATTCACGAGCCTTTGGTAGGTTGCTCGGCGTTCTTGACCCAAAGGGCATGACCTTGTAGCAAGATGTCCCTCTCTCGATGATAAAAGAGGTCTTCGCCTTGTCATCCTCGTGCATCAGAATTGGTTATAGCCGGAGTAGGCGTCCATGAAGTCGAGCGGTGATTGCCGGAAGTTGAATCCACGAGCTGGTCTATTCGCGGCAATGGGAAGTTGTCTTTAGGGCATGCCTTGTTGAGGTCGGTGTAATCGACACAAACTCTCCATTTGCCTTTTTCTTGTTTCGCCACCGAACAACGTTGGCTAGCCACTCCGAGTATGAGACCTCTTCGATGAAGCCGGCAGCTAGGAGCTTGTCGATCTCGGCTTCAATGATCGCGACTCGCTCGGGAGAGCGGTTGCGTCTCTTCTGCGCCAGCTTCCGGCGGAGTTGACATGGAGCCGATGGCGAGATGATGTTCGGTCGACGCCAGGCATGTCGAGATGGCGACCATGCGAACATGTCTTTGTTGTTACGGAGGAAGGTAGTCAGCTCCACCTTCTCGTGCAGGCTTAGGCGCGAGCCGATCCGCGCTTCATGCGGCTGGTCAGGATCGAGGGGTACTAACTCAACGTCTTCCTCGGGCTTCCAACCTTCTTCAAGGGAGCCTTCCGGCGGATTCCTCGCCTTGATCCTCGGCTCCTTAATTGCTATTGCGAGATAACACATCCTTTTTCGTTCGGGCTTGCTTGTCCGCTTGGAGCATGTCTCGCCACTTGAGGCTTGCATTATCGGTGTGAACTGCAATCGCTTGCTCTTCTTGAGCCCTTGGGCTGTGCACCTTCTTGCCATAGCTTGGTCACTGTTGATCTCGCGATCCCGCCCCCAGGGATGGGGTAGTGGATCTTCCGGTGTAGAGCGAGATGTGACGGCTTCGATCTTGGCGATCCATGGCCGACCTAAGATTCCGTTGTAGGGGAGATCTTGTTGATGACCATGAAGGTCTGTGAGTAGACCACCGGGGGTTGGCTGCGCTGCCCTCGTCCACATGAACTCGCTCGATCACAGCTTGTTCAACTTGGATGCAGACGACTAGGGCATCATTGTGCGGCAAATCAAGCCCGATCAAGTCCTTCTTAAAGCCGATGACGGGTGTGTCTTCCATGATTGGTACGCCGATTATGACTTAGGAGACATAAGTCGCTGCGCGATCTTTCTCTTGCGCTCCTTAGTGGTCAGCCGGACTCTGGGAGTCGGCTAGAATGGTGTTAATCCGTATGACCTTTTGGGAAGGTTCCTTGGCAGCTACATCTCGATCCTCGATCTGCTGGATAGCCTTCTTTGCGATGAATTCCGTGCAATGGCCATCTCTGACCAGCTCCTCGAGGTGCCTTTTCCAGGCGTTGCAGTTGTTGGTGTAATGACCATGCTCCCCGTAGAACGCGCAGTACTTCATCGGTGTCCCTCCCGGGCGGGTCTCCCCTCAGAGGTGGCGGTCTCCTCACCCACAGCTTGTCCTTCACTTGTGCCAGAATCTGGTGGATCGGGATAGTAAACTCAGTGAAGGTTCCTGTTTCCGAGCCTCCCTCTTGGGGCCGCGATCTGCACTTGTCCCTGGTTTTGTGCTCGAACTTGTTGCTTTTTTGGCTTGCCTGCCTTGTCGGGTGGTCGGCTTGTTTATTGGCTTTCTTCGCGGCAATGCGATCATCGTCCCATAGTGCGTAGCGCTCTGCCGTCGCAAAGACTTACGCCAAGGTTTGGCTCGGAGTTATGGCCGACTCACGGTATAACTCGTGTTCGGTTGGCAAGCCCTTCTTGAAAGCTGAGGACGCGACCAGGTCATTGCATCCTATGATGTTCGCCTTCTCGGCCTTAAATCTTCTCGAGGTATTCTCGCAGAGACTCTTACGGCTTCTTGCGCAGTTGAGCAGGTGATCTGCATGCTTTCGACCGTCCGCAGGAGGTGTACTCCTTCGTGAAAATGAGGGCGAACTCCTTAAAGCTGCCTATCGATGCGACAGTAGAATGTGGAACCAATCTTGAGCTGCCCCTCGCAGAGTCATCGCGAACACCTTGCACATCAGGGCGTCATCTGCCTTGTATAAGATCATGGCGCTCTTGAAGTGCCTCAAATGGCTTTCGAGTCCGAGTCCCCCTTGAATGGAGTGATGGACGGTGTTGTGAACCGCCGGAGGTGCAGCTTGTTCCACTTCGTCGGTAAAAGGTGAGCGATCGACTCGATCAATCTCCTGCGCAGTGCCTCCTATGTGCTTCCTTTAGTGGAGTCCTTGGAGTCGTTCATTTACTAACTTCTCGACATCCTCCGCCCGTAGGGCTGGTGGCTCAGTCGGCGTCTTGAGTGCCTCGAGCGTCGCCGGTTAACTTCCTCCTCAACTTCCAAGGGTCGATCCCCATGGTTGTTACGCCGTGAGGCATATTAAGAGATTGAGCTTGTGAGGACTCCTCCAAGGCTTGTCTCCGTGTGTTGGTTCTCGAGCGGGTTGGTGAGCGTCGGTCGTTTCGTTCATCGAGCGATTGTTCACGAACTCGAGCTCCTTGTGGGCCCGGCCTAGATTGGATACTTCCTGTGGTCCCAAACGAGCGTGGACATTGGACTGTGGCCCAGCCTTTCACGTACATTGGTCCTTGGACCTAACCTCGAACGGATCGTCGACCCGGCTTAGAGTACGGCTTGCGGATGTCTGCGTCTCGTCAAGACGATCTCGTTCTCTCCTGCCCATTTGTCCCTGTCGACCAGCACTGGGACCTCTCGGCTTGCTCGCCGGTATGCTCGTGCGTCCTCCTCTCCTCGTCACGGGGTCCAAGGTTAGGGCCTTGATTCAAGTTGATCTCGCACGAGTAGCTGGCCAATCAGGTTGTTTTGATTGTCGACCCTCTGTGTGAGCCGATCAACCACGGAGTTAAGGTCCACCGGCTGCTACCGGTCGGATGGAGAGGTGTGCATCGGGCCCAATGGCATATGGGCTAGGGCTCCGTTAGGCGCGTACACAGTGCATACGTCAAGTGTGGTTGCAGAGGAGGAGAGAGTGGATTTGCTCCAAAGGCCGGGACAGCGTCGAAGTAGCCGTGAAATTTGTGCGGCAAACCCGGCGATTGTGTGGTGCATTTCTTGTTGTGTTCCGGCGAGGATGGTGTGGCTGAGCAGCTCCGGCGACCGGCGCTATGCGGCGCAAAGCTATGGAGGTCACGGGACCATGTAACGGCTGTTCTGCAATTCCAGCAGCTGTCATGCGGCGGCTGCTCTGCAATTCAAGCGGTGGAGGTGGCTGCAAAGCGCTAGGAGGTGGCTGCAAGGTGTTGACAGCCACGCGGTTCCGTCTTTGTTGTAGAGAGGTTTCCACCACGAAACCATGAGACGGGCCCGTCGTGGTGGTGTTACTCTTTGTACGTCTTGTATCAACCATGGTTAAGCTGGAAAAAGTGTGGAAAATGAATTAGGAGCACGCTTTGAGTATTATCTCGCTCTCAATGAAAGCACCAATTTGTGGGAGCGATTTTCGTCCCACTAGAATATTCGCCTAAGATTCCTTCGTCTTCTTCCTCTTCTCTCGATCCCTGCAAAAATAGCACGGAGTGAAAGACCACACCCGGGGGGTGTTGGCCAAAGGCCCTCCGATGCCTAAGTTAGGATGGGTGTTTGAAGGAAAAGGGTGGCCGGAGCCGTGTGTGGTGGCCGGAGCCTAGTGTGAGAGAGAGAAAGAATAAGGTGGCTAGGGTTTGTGTGGAATAATTTCTGCAGAGTTTCAGTAGGAATTTAGACGTACCTCACCCTTGTGCGTAGCCATCTATTTATAGAGGGCCTCGGAGGCTAGGGTTTCAGAAGAATAATTCCATAGATGGGAAGGAATTATTCTTCCTGATTTGGTGAGGTTGGTGAGGTTGGTGTAATTAGGGATTTAATTTAAATCAAATCCCTAATTAAGGCAAGAATCAAATAACTCCCAATTAAATTGAGTAATCCCAAATTAGGTTAGATAATTCCCAAATGAAAGGAAATCAATTTGACCTAGGATTTTATTAAGGGAAGAATTCGGTTACCACAATAATTGAGACGAATTACATGCTGATAGGGTTTCTTCGTATATTAGAAGTAAGTTTTTTATCCGAACGGATCCTGGAAATGTAGACCATCCAATGATTTTGAAACCATTTCCTGGAGTTAGTACTCCAGAAAAACCAACGATCACGAACAGTTATAACCCACGGAAATCCATTACGCATGGTCCCTATACTTGGCCCATCATTTCCTGCTGCACATACAAAACTATGTCTTTTTCCATAGCAGAAAATGATGATCTTGCAATAGCATCAGAATACATCGGTTTCTGAAAGTCAACAATAGAGAGGCAAATCACATCAACACCATCTATTATGGCTTGTTCCATTGCAGCCATTAAATCTATGTTAGGAATGGTGTCAACCCAAATTACCTTGTAAATAGCAATCTTTGCATGTGGTGCAACACCTTTCGTTGTTCCTTTAGCAAAACCAAAATACGACACTCCCATCTACAAAATTCCCCGCAACAATGGTGGAAACAAATGTCCCATGGCCCATTTTGTGTCTCTAGAAGAATTCATTTTTATTTCAAAGCTGGTATTGTGGTTTAGCAAACCGCCATTAAAGTACCTGGCTCCTATAAGCTTTAAGTTACACATTGAGGACTTAGGGGTCGTTTAGTGCAATGATTTGTCGTGGGCTGGACTAAATTCTGGGAATCTCGGATTAGCTCGGATTGGACTAATTTGGATTAAGTCCTGACCTACGTTTGGTGCTGCTTCGGACTACGAAGTTGGATTGTAAAAATAGTGAAGACCTACGTTTGGTGCTGTGTTGGACTAAAAAATAATTTTTTTATTTTTTAAAATTAATAATTTTTAAATACTTAAATGTAAGTTTTTTTGTTATTTTAATTACCAAATTGACATGCACATTTCTTTTCCTCCAAACCAAATTGACATGTACATTTCATATATGCAAAAGTTAGAAATTCTGACGCATAAATTAGAGGTTTGGTTCACTACACACAATTCTACCATTAATACATACAAATAAACATCCACAATTTCAAAATGAAACTAATAAACCCCACAACCATAAACCATCTGGCTTTAATGCTAGCAATATGTTATACAATTTGTGGTGTTTCCAAAATGAAGACAATCTTATCAATGCATCATCCACTACATAACCATGGCTCCTATGGCCAATTCTAGTTTCCAAAATGAAGACAATCTTATCAATGCATCATCCACTACATAACCATGGCTCCTATGGCCAATTCTAGAAACGTGTTTTGAAAGAGAAATTTTGAGAAATTTGTGTAGTTCCCAGGTTATTTCTTCATGAGTCCATGTAAATTAAACAACTCCCTAGTGTAAAAAGTGCCCAACTTTATATGCAGTCTAGAAATTTCTGGAGAGCAAGCGGCTAACGAGGCCTAAAAATGCATACATAGACAATGCAATTCACAGCAAAAAAATGGCCTATATAAGCAGTCACACGACATTCCATATAGAAGAAATTATTGCAGATTTTTTTTCCAGTTTTCAAAATTTAAATACAACAAAAATTACTTGTATGTTGATGAACTTAGATAAGCTCAGAGGAATCAAATGCAAACTACCATTCAAGAACTTGCAATCCCATTAAACATCTCTGAATAACATCATTGTTCCATTTTGATGATGAAATTTATATCACAGGTCCCAATGAACAAACAAGGAAGACATCATCCATCAATGAATCCAGGTTTAGAACTTAAGACTCCAGCTCTTTCACTTTCTCTTCATTGAAGCCTAGGGTAGCCAGTATCTTGTGACCCGGCGATTCCACTTCGTACCAAATGCCAAGAAGCAGATGAGATGTTGTAATTTCCCCACTATCACCTGCAATTGAGAAATGGCAAGGACTTTAGAGCAGAGCAAAAAGACTTGAAAATTCTGATTTGCCAAAGAAAAGATGCTCATGTGCCCTTGGAGCTCAATCCTGCAATTCCACAAGTGAGGGTACATTGCGCAGTAGCAAGAGCAACACAGGTTCAATTTCAGATAGTTCTATTATCTAGGTTGTTGTCAAGAATCATATAAAGGATATTTTTAATTTTTTTTTAATTATCAATCATTGAAACCACATCTTATATTCCCATCTCACAAAGCCGAATTACAATTACTTTTTCAAGCTCCACCGAGAAGTCTATGCATAGGACTTTACATGGCATTGGAAGATAAAGCTTGTCATTGTCATAGAAATGAAAATTGGATCTAATAACTAACTAACAACAACAACAAAAATAACTGTCATTTCAAGAAAACACAAATTGTTCTTACATTCTAGGGAAGCTCAGCTCCCATTATCTACAATGACCCATTCTAGAA
The DNA here is from genome assembly GCA_024362665.1 of Prunus padus. Taxonomy (NCBI): domain Eukaryota; kingdom Viridiplantae; phylum Streptophyta; class Magnoliopsida; order Rosales; family Rosaceae; genus Prunus; species Prunus padus. Next base: position 18,135,463 of record JANFAM010000010.1, on the reverse strand, counting down.
TATGGAAGCTGTCATAGAATCCAAAATCTTTTACCCATATAATGTGAGATACGTCTACTACTGTTTCTTTTCAACCCAAAAATAATGCAAATCAATGAAGCCAGTCCATGCATTGAGTATTCATCCCCCTACCCACTTCCTGCGACTAGGGACAAATTTCACTTGACTAATTCTTATACAAAGCAATTTTGAAAAGCCTTTTACTATAACACTTAACCCAGAGCTCTATATTTTTAAAAGACTCCACTCTCAAGCATACAAATTCTCAGATGGAAGATTATAAAAATGAAATTACAGAATACAGTAAACATTTAAACAAAGTTAAAAAAAAAACAAACAAAATCATATGTTATGCTATTCAAATAGAAGTTACTAGCCTATATCCATGTTGATATCATCTCAGCCATCTTACGTTACCTATCAGTATATTTGTAATCATATATTTGTCTGCATGTTAAGATGCTACTTGAACGAGCATCCATGCAATTCCAAAGACAGCAGTAGACTTAAGCTCAGCAAACATGTAAGAAACAATTCAAATTCACAAAAAAAAAAATTGAAAGGCCAATGAAAAGAATTTCCAAAATAGAAAAATTTATATATGAATCAAACATCCCAGAAACGCACCAGATTTTAGCTTTTTGTCAACAGCCCAATCAAGCACTCTTTGAGCACATACTCATAAAAAAATACCACTTGTTGTAAAGGGGAAGTGAAGAAATGATAGGTTCCTTATATCTATGACAGGAAACATTAATATCCACTAAACATCCCATTTTATCCCACATTTCATCTTATTCTAATATTTCAGTAAAACCAAACCTCTGTTTGGAGATTGAGTGATGCTGCAAGAACCTTCCTGCAGGTACCCTTCAATAAATTTTGATATTGTTTGTTATTAAGCTATGTTTGGACAAACTGCGTTTCAGAAACTGCAATTTCAGAAACTGTGTTTGTTGTACATGCAATTGCTGACCCCCACTCTCTTACGGTTACCAAACAATAAGCAAGACATGGCTTTTACTCTAGAAAAGTCAACATGAAGCATTCAACATTAAACCTAAAATTGAGCATCCAATTTTCACATATATTCACAAAATTGAACCAAGTTTTCAATTTCTTTTTTCATTGTCGGCCCGTTTGATAACCATTTCAATTTTAGTTTTTAGTTTTTAGTTTTTAGTTTTGTTTCTCCTCCCTCCTATCCTATCTCTCAATCTCATCCTCACTCCATTCACTTGCATTTTCCTCTATACTCTAACACACAAAATAAAAACTAAAAACTAAAATTGAAATAGTTATCAAACCGTAAACTTACAAACAAATGAGATTTATGAAAAATGGTATCACTACATCTACATCAAAATAGAATGACACATTCCAAAATCTGCCCATGCAAATTGAATCCCATTCTAAAGATGCAACGGAATACAAACAAGAGAAACTACAAATGAGTAAACTTGCCAAAAACATAAACAAAACTACCAACCCAATCATAGATTTCCACCCAATATGAATTAGATAAGCCTTTCCCTTTACCCCATTTTTAGACAAGTACATGAATCCTGAAGAATTCCAGATCCCATCACAGTCCACAAACCCTAATAAATATCACATAACAACAAGAAGCTCCTCATAGCCGTACATCTTAGATCTTGACCAAACCTCTGTTTGGACATTATTTTAATTACTTCAATAAAACCAAACCTCTGTTTGGATATTAAGCTCAACCACAATCAATGTACCCTTTAACAAATTTTCAAGGACCATCGTCCAAACACATGGGAAGAATATGAGACTACAAGTTGTAGCTTTGGTTTAATTGCTATTGTCTAACCTAGATTCTGCCCATTGAAGGGCAGTGAAGCATATCCAGAAACAATTGAAAACCAAAGACAATGAAGATCTGAGAGAGAGAGAGAGAGAGAGATAAAGCTGATCTGAGAGAGAAAGAGAGAGAGATAGAGAGAGAGAGAGAGATCGAGCAGATTTGAGAGAGAGAGAGAGAGAGATTACCGTTGCCAAGCAGAGATGATGAAGATGGAACCGAAAAGGAGCGACCCAGGAAGGAGAGATGCGAGCGACGCGAACGAGAGAGAGAGGCGGACTCGCGTTCTCAATTTTGCGAACCGCTTATTTTGCGAGCCAAGTTTTCCCCTCTCTGTATAAGGAAGAGCGAGTGAGGGCCTTTTTTACTATTTGGACTCCACAATACCATTTAACTTAGTCCCTCGTTTACCAAACATGGGCTTGCAATGCTATTTAGTACAGTCCCTGTTAGTGAGGGCTACCAAACATGCCCTTAAAGTCTTCCCGTTCCTCACATGAACCCTTCCATTTACTCAGATTTGTATGATCTTCAAAGCTTGGGCTTTCAGGCCACACTCCAGAATCTATGATACCGATAATAGTATCTTCACCGTAACGAGAGATGTTCCATAGCCCAGTAGGTGCACTTAAGGAGAGAAATTCAGGTGTATAGGTGCTCAACGATGTTGTAATTTGACCAGAATCAGCTTATACAAATCCTTGGTACTTCTTTAAAGTCTCTAGTTCTTCTAGTGATAGAACAACACTAAAACCATGTAAAACAGTCTCATATGTGTATAAAAGTGATGGTGAAGATCGATACTGGTCATCAAACGATGTGAAATTTGTAAATTTAAGGGAATCAATAATGGCAAGATAGCAACAAACATATGAAAAATAAAGAGTAAGGAAGCAATTTTTTTTGGTTCTAGAATAATTGAACTACAGTTTTGGTCTTTATGTTTTAACTTTTTTTTAGTACAAGCAATAGTTTGAACTAAAGGGGAGGGGGATTTCTCTCTCACACACAACTAAGGTATTATGGGGGTTCGAACCTGAGACCTCTTATCTATAAGTCAATAACCTTTTCCACTGGGCTAGACCCCGTTCCGTTAGCTTATGTTTTAACGTGAAACATATAATTGGTTCATGAGATTTAGATTTATCAATTTGGTCCCTACATTTTAAGTCATTCACAACTCTAGGACAATTATGAAACTCCATCAGTACTTCAATATACATCATGTGATTGTTTTTCTAGTACTTGATATGCATAAAGCGCCTCTCTATATTTATTTCGTACCATCAAATGTATGACAAATTGGTTATAATAATAGAAAGAATTCCAATATCACCAACAGTTGAAGAATCGAGGATCTAATACAAATCTTGTTATCTTTACTCGATAAAAATATGGAAGGCACAGAGAGTTGCTACAATGTTATGGTCGCTAATTTTATTATAGTGTTATTGTAATATTATGGGTAAACTACTGAATTGCCCTTGAATTTGTACATAATTATCAATTTATCCCATGACTTTTTTTTTAGTAAATTAAGGGCTCAAATTAAATTTTATTATCAATGTTCTCCTTATCGTCAAAATTCCCACATTTAATCCGTTCATCCGTCCATTTGGGGGTTATTTTGGTCATTCCCAAGTGCTTCACACACTTTTCACATCTCGCTCAGTTTGATAGGATTGGACAACCACTAACTCCACCCACTTCATCCCTCCCCTCTCTCTCCGACAGCCAGTAATGCAACCCCATCAATTGAATCAATCCTTTCCTAGGCTAGGCATCTTTCTCCTTCAATTAATCAAAACCCAGAAAAAAGTTCTTGTGTTTCTTTTACTCATCAAACCTAGTTTCTCCTTTTCAATTCATGAAACCTGGTCAAACACAAAATGATCAAACTAAACAAACCCAGTAGCTCAGAAATTCATACCTTCAGACTAATGTCTCATCTCAAAATGAAATCACCATATTTGAAGGGAAGATTCCCAAACCAGCACACCATACCATGCTATTAGAAAGAGGTTTAACAAATTTGGGTCAGGTTTGATTTTGTGCTTGAGGTGGTCGTGGGTTGCAGGTATGGGTCTGGTTGATAGTCACAATTCTTTTTCTTTTCTTTTTTTTTTTTTGGGGGAGGGATGGGTGTGCTGTGAAATTTTTAGGAGGGCTATGCAATGGTGCAGAGGGTGGGTGGGTGGGGTGGGGCTGTTGCAGGTCTAAGAAGGGGAAGCGGGTTGAGGGAGATATCAACATGGAGATGATGGCTGTCCAACCCTACCAAACTGAGCCCTACAAAACCACTTGGGAATGACCAAAATTACCCTCAAATAGATGGATTAATGGATTAAATATGAGAATTTTGACGGTAAGGGGAATATTTATAATACAATTTAATTCGAGCCTTTAATTTACTAAAAAAGAGTCAAGGGGTAAATTGATAATTATGTACAAATTTCATGAGGTAATTCGGCAGTTTATCCTAATATTATTAGTACTTTCTTGTTGTCAATAGACAAGTCTCTTCAAATAAATAAGAGGTTAAAAAGGGCAAGAAACTTGACCTTTGTACAATTTTGAACTAGAGTTGGGACACAACACAACTAATGTAAACAAAATTTTGATATAAAAGATAGAATTGAACGGCCCCGATTTGTAGTATTGTTGTTTTGAGGTTTTAGTTTTCATATAATTTTTTAGAGAGATGTAGAAAACATATGAAAGAAAATAGGAGGGCGAATGGAGGGTGATAGAATGTACGTGAAAGAAATGTATATATAATTCAACATGCACGTGTAATATAATGAAAACTAAAACTAAAAACGACTCAAGTTACAAGCCCCTTACTATATATAATAATATTAAAATTATAAAACTTAAATTGCTATACTTATAAGTTACAGAAATAGACTTTCAAGCGAAGCAGATAATCTGCTAACACCATGCTTTAAGTAGGTTTGGCATTCTTTGTCTTTGTGAAAATAATCGTATCAGTTCTTTGTAAAAGAAATCATTGTGAGAAAGCAGTTTGATGTTTGGTAAACTTTTGTTAAAAGTGATGTTAGTACAACAATCAGTTTTTAAGTGTTTAGTAAATTTGTATGTGAAAGTGATGTGAAATTTGTGTATAATGACTAAAAAACATTGTATTGAAATGATTTTTCTATTCAAATGTTTGATTAAAAGAAAAACATTTTCACTTTTACTTATATATTTTTGTGTTAAATTTGTTTTTATCACGCCCTTAAACAAGAAACTGTTATCTAAAACAAAAACATGATGAAAAGTGAAGGATGAGTACCTGTGAATCAGTGATCTGAGTCATTGACAAAATAATGGGATACATAACAAGACAAAGAGAACAAGAAAAGCTGTCAAAGCCACATCCAAGATTTTTTTTAATTTTTTAATTATTATTTTTAATAAAGCAGTACTCTAAAACTTTTTATTAAAGTGAAAACAGTTTTCCTCTGCAATTGTGTTCTTCCTGTGACTATAAATTCAACAGAAGTTCGACATCATCGAATCAAAGATAAGGCAGATGAAGGAGACAAGAAGAAATTAACAAGCCAGTCAAACAATTTGGCAACGTCTTCTAATTCTCCTTCATCTCCATCATCCTCTCAGTCTGGCACAACAACCCGCAGGGAAAGAAATCATCAGCAGATTTCAGAGCAACACGAAAATTTTGGGAATTGAAATCCCTTTGGTTGTTCTGAACCCATTATCATTCATGAAAGAGAGGGCGTGAAGAGCAAAACGGAAAGGGAGCGAGCGTGAAATTAAATGAGGGTATTTTTGGAAGTATGAAAGTTTCATTAAACACCCAGCGCCTCCTCAATCTGATTTCCTCAAAATCAGAAAATGAAAGCAGGTGTGGACCTGCTTTCCTTTATAGCTTTCTCTTACAGCAATTTTTAACAATAAGTGATTTTCTCTTAGTTTACCAAACGGGCTGGACTTCCCAAAATTTTTTAAAAATCACTTATCACCAAAAATAAGCAATGCCAAACGGGCACTTAGTATCTTTGAATAAAAATAATCATTATTGTAAAACCAGTGTTTCTTCCATACTACAAATATCATGTATATATGACCCAATCGATCAGTTCACGAACAAATATAAAACCCACTACAATTTAGTAGTATGATTTAAATTGGCAATCCACTCCAATCAAAGGAACCCACGAAAAAAGAAACTTTGGAAAATCATTATCATCTAGATGCTAAAGAATTTTCAATTTTCCATGGGCCACTGATGTCTTTGCATGCTCCAAACGACACAATGCTTTTTGAGTTCCACTCAACCCAGAACATGTTGGACTGGCTCCTAAAGTGACAGCAAAGTAAAGATAAACAGTGCAGAGGAAAGTCAGGAGTGCTAGGGCCGTTAAGAGGAAGCGGTGCCGCTGAAATAGCGTCGACCAGCTACCCAACTCATTTTGTGAGAATTGCTTTCTGAATGATGCTGACTTCCGAACAGGAGAAGACAAAATGCTTTCAAGAACCATGGTATAATATGTACTGGCCTTGCTCAGACTACCTGAAGTTTGCACAAACTTGTGGTCATGATGACAGGTAAGAAAGCTAAATTTTCATCATTTGGAGAAAGTGTTCACAGATTCATTGATATTACAAGCAAGGTTACACAGATTGAGGACAAAGTTAAACGCAGAGATCAAGGGGATACAGTTAAGGAAAACATGACCATACTAGCACGACAGTCACATTCATACTTGAAGAAGAATGTAGCAAAAAAAGTCAATACAGTGAAATTATCAAACCATTCTTTGGATGAGAGAAACACCAACAAGAAACAAGTTTTAACAAATGCTGAAAACAAATTACTGAATTTTATGCCACGAAGACCAACTAAACAAAGGGATTAACCTACTAAATCATAAATCAAAAGGTATAGTACCATTGACAGACCAACATTATTTATGTACAATCAAGGATGTCAATTGGGTGGACTAGCTGAGGCTCAGCCCAGCAAAAATGAGCTTAGCCCAAAGGGTTCGAACTCAGCCCATCAGGCTTAAGGCTGAGTTCAAGCACTATTCAGGTTTGAAAGGTTGAGAAGTATGAATTTTAAAAAAATTGCACATCATGTAGCTTGAATTCACAACCTCTAGCACAAGATAAAAAAGTTCAACCATCATCCAAAGACAAATCTTAGTTAGAATGGTAAAATATAATATAAGAATATAAATTCTATAAAAAGAGTAAAAACAAAAATAACAAGCAACACGTACTGATTGGAAATGCTTATGGGAGGGCTAAAACACTCTTGAAAAGTGCTTCTGGGTTCTAATAGCACTTTGTAGTGCTTTCTGGAAAAGGACCTGCCAGAAAGCATTGAAAAAGACTTGCAATACAAAGAATGCTTTAAGTCCCCAGATATACATCATGAAGAACAACATCTGACCTCGATTTAAAAACTGAAATATAAATAAGTCCGCCTTGAAGCAAGTTTATAATGCGATACATTTTTCTTAAGACAATAATATAATGAAGGACCTGTAGCATTAACAAATACTTTCCAATAGAATTTGTGTGAGTTTGTTCTTGGAAATTTTCCCTCGAATTAGTCCAAATTTTCCATAAAATAGCCTATTGGCTAGTAGCGAACTGAAACACAATGAAAGATCATATTAGCTCAATAAAATGATGATTTTATGCCTTAACAAAAAGAGGTTCTCCTTGAAAAACTGCAACTGCAAAATGAGAACCATACTTCTGGAAAATGTACTAGAAAGCAAGCTACAGTTCTCATGCAAGTCAACATCTTGCAACGTGTAAGGCAACAAAATTCTTGCAAAAGCATACTGACTCGCACATGCACTAAAGGGGAACTTTCAAGGAAAATTACAAGTAGCAAATGACAGAAATTTTACAATGAAACTTGCTTTTCTCCAACTTTACTGAAATCCTCCAAGAACCCACGGAATACATTCATAATAGCTTTTAATATGTTCTTCTTGACTAAGAATAATGCAAGAGATCAGGAAGGGCAATGCCAATTTGATTATGTACACCAGAAATGTGAACAATACAGCACACATTTGTCTACCAAAATAAGAAATTAAGACCATGCAAGAAGATAAAAGCACCCATGCACAAGAATGACTATTCTCCTAGCATGTCCATAAAAGTTCAAAACTTTACGGATGGATGGAAGCTTGGCATCTTAATATTTGCAAGAGCATAACGTTTGGCTCAGCATGAAAATAGAATTAGAACTAAAACCCAGACTAAACCCTACCAAAAAGAAGAACCAAGTTCTGTGATCACAATGTCTGAAAGAATATTAACTTGAAATAATGGCTAGTTACATGAGTATGAGATTCTACTGTTCAAAGGCACCTTAACTATAATAAACTTCTGAAAAATGAAGATGCAACACTGTATGGAGTAAAATCAGATGGAATTGCAGGAAGAAGCATAAAAAAAATAGTCTACCCCATTGCATAACCAAAATTGAAGCGATTTTTAAAAGCATATGTAGTCTTACCATGAGAATCAAATACTCTTTTGAAATTTTCTCCAACTATAGTTGAAATTTCTTAAGGTTTGTTTGCAACATACAAGTGAGTTCAATTCATTACAACTGTCAAAGCAGCTCCTTAGTCTATTTAGTTACCACAAAATCAAGCCTATTTGTCTCCTTCTAAGTGAATACTAACCCAACTACCAAGAAAGCCTGCTTTCAAGCAAGACTATAAAAGTGATTACCTAATGTTAAATGTCTCTTTGTTGTACAGTGGCTGTACTGTAGTTCTTTTAATTAAAGAAATTATGTTTCAAATCAGAAAATAATAATAATACAAATCCAATGTTGATAAGTAAACTCACCAAAAAACCAAGCAGCCCCACTTCAAATCCCCAAGTATACCAAGTAAGAATATATTTGAGAAACAATAATTACTACACACAAATGAACATGCATTGTCAACTCAAACCGGGACACACAATTATATATATTTTGAAGGAATTCATACGAAAATCATATCCACAAATCACCATCCCTTCCTCACTATGCAACCCGCTTATCATTCTTAGTTTATTAGCTTACTAGTTCCATCATGATTAATGTTTTAACTATATCACGGTGATTTTTAATCTTACCAATTGCAATGAAATATCTTTACCCAACATTTGACATATATTATATATACATTATAAGGAAAACAATATAAGGAGCAAGGATTGCAATATCGGCCGATATTCCGATATATCGATATTTTTGACTGTCGACATCGATACCAGGGGGGAAGGCAATATCTTCCCCCGTATCGACGATATATCCCCGATAAATGCAATATCCCCGATATTTGTCCGATATTCCCGATATTTCCCGATACCCATAACAAAACCCAAAAAAAATTCAGAAATTTTGAAGGGAATTGAAGGGAATTGAAACCTGAAATGCAGGGGCTTAGATCGGAGGATTCACTGCTAATTGAAGCAAAGAATGGACTCCACTGTGAAGCATGTTGTGGTTGTGAAAGCTATGGGTCAGACTGGATCTCGTGGGCAGGTGACTCAAGAAAGAGTCAAGTTTTCGGATGAACAGAATCGGTTCATCATGAGGAATGTGAAGGGACCAGTGAGGGAGGGGGATATCCTTCCCTTTTTGTTTCGTTGGATTTTCGAAATTATCGTCGAAATTTCGACGATAATTTCGCTGCCGAAATTTTTTATACCCAACCCACCACAAAAACTGAACAATTCGTAAACTTAAATCATGCGCCTCTGATTTTCCAAATAAGATAAAAAGCAAAAATGAAGGAGTAAGGGTAAGATAAATACCTCTGATTCTCCGAAGGTGGGGACTGAAATCTGGCAGCCGGCAATGTAGAGAGGGATGGGAAAAGGGAGAGAGAATACAGAGAGTCGGAGAGGAAGGGAGCGTCTGTCGTCTGTGACAGTGAGTGAAGGAGAAAAGAATTAGGGTTTTATTTGATTGTAAAATTACCCGAATACCCTTACTCTTACAATGCGAATTTCGTAGTTAGGTAGGAGTTTTTTTTTCCAATTATTCTAGTAACAGATTGACAAAATGTGAGAAAGTTTATGTATATTATAACTAAAAATTAATAAATATTGCCATGTCAGAGCAGTGAGGTTATATATTTAATTCCTCTTTCTCTATAAGAAAAACTTACCTATAGATAGATACCATTATTACGTTATTTCAAGTCAATCACTAATTATCATGTGTTTTAAGTTCCTGAAATGTCAATGCAACTTTCCAACATAGTAATATATGATGCGTTCGGGATACTACCACAGTGGCATTCCTATATCACACATATCTTTTTATTAGCTCCTATTTGTAGTGCACAATTTCATATAAATGTTGGTAGTGATCATGATGAATTTGATATAAAAGAGGGCAATTTTTTATAAACGAAATAAAAGAGGGCAATTTCTCTGCTCCTTCTGCGCCTCTCTCCTTCGCTGCTTTACCACCACGATGTTGGTGAGTTTTTGTTATTAATCAATCAAAACTAATATTTATATAACACATGAAAGCTATGTCTGAAAATAAAAACTGAACTACTCTCCTCACGTTTCAACACACTACCATTCAACACTTACCTAACTAAGTAGTTGTAAGTTTCAATCCTCCTATTTCTCTATATAGAGGTAAAATATTGTAGTAAATCATTATATATAAATGATTATGATGTGTTTAATCTTTTTTCATTAATTACAACATATTTTCTATAGTTACAGTATTTGTCAGCTCGCTATATAATCAACTTAAATCAGTTAAATTCATCATGCAATGAATTTCCTTCCAATTTTTTGTGATAAACTAATAGATAATTGACTAAATAAACATTCTCTAAAGTTTCAATACAAATTTTCAAGTTTTTCTTAGAATTTTCCGTGATTTTTATCCAATTTTTATCGATATTGATATTTTCCCAATATTTCCGTCGATATTTCCGTGTTTTTGAACCATCGATATTTCCGAAACTTCCGATATTTAAGACCTTGCTCACACCCCTTCCAGCAAAATCGCCCTCTCATTTGCTTAAAACTACAAAACTACCTCCCTGGTGCTTGCCGACATGTTATTGCCATAGCCGTTGAAAATCAATGGTCATAGGCAATATCCAATTCAAAAGATTTTCTGACTATCCATTAATTATTAATACAAAGAATCTGTGCATAGTCAATTGGCAATATTGAATTCAGTCAATTGGCAATATTCAATTTAATGCCCACATACCTCCAAAAAATCTGACTACCTTTAGTTCCATCAAAGCTAGAGAATCATCCAACTGGATTCCATAAAATAAAGTCCGCAAAGCCTATATACCATTGTCCCCGAACCCCCAAAACTTCCCACTGTTATCACGTGAGAAACCCTCTTTAAATCAGAGGTTGTTTTGCTTCTTTTGGGGCACCAAAACTTCACTTCTCTTCTTTCTCTGCGAGTTTTTCAATTTTTATTTAGTTTGTGAGCTTCTTTCCTTGTTTGCAAGTTCTCTTTGACTGCTATTTCAGGTATGTGGCTCTCCCTCATGGTCTGTATTATTTTTGTGATATATTTGATATTGTAAGTTAATTTAATATATTTAATTGTGATAGATTAAAAATGGCAAGTAGTAGTGGACCGAGTGGAGCTAGTGTGTCTGTTGTGTTGATGTGGCATGGAAATATGCTTGTCCAATAGAAGGCAATAAGAATGGCACAATATGCACATTTTGTGAATCCACATTTAAAAGTGGTGGAATTACACGGCTAAAGTATCATTTGGCAGGATTTGATCCACATAAGAGTGTAAAGAAGTGCAAAGAAGTACCACCAGATATTAAGAAAGAGGTAATTGCATGGATAAAGGATAAAGAGTCTAGCAAACAACATAAGAAATCTGTTGTGAAAACATAAAATCTACAACAAGAGGGGGATACATGGGCAATAAAAGTAACAATCATGTTGTTGTTGATGATGATGATGATGGTGATGAGGATGGATATGCATATCCTCGGACATGCACCCTATGGAGAAAGAAGATTACCTTGCTGCCATTAGAGCATCGAAGCAAGAAGAACGGTTTAGACAAGGAGGAGTTTACGGAATGGGCAGCAAGCGATTTGCAGGGGGAGCAAGTGGTAGTAGTCAACCGCAATACCGTCGCACTCAAAGCCTTCGAGACCCACTCCGATCTCCTCCGGTACCAATGCCACACAAGAACACTAGAGCAAAACAGAGAACAATCAAAGGCATGATTAGAAACTCGGTAGAGGTACTTGGAAGATACTGCAGCAAATTCTTCATACTTGAGAATGTGGCTCCTCAAAAAGCAAGTTCCCCTCATTTCAAGAACATGATTGCTGCAGCCCAACAAGTAGGTTTTGCTTTATTCTTTATGACTTCCCTTTCTTGAACTTAAATATTATAAACACACCAATTGCTAATATGAGTTCGATTATATTAGGTCGGGCGTAGCCACACCATCGCCGTATGAAATAAAGCATAAGTACTTAGATATGGAACACACAGACATGCAAGCCTATGTGGAAAAGGTAAAGGAAGATTGGGGCGTGTATGGATGCACCATCATGAGTGATGGATGGACTGCCCGACGAGGTTGTCCATAATAAATTTCATGGTCTACTCAAACGGGAAAACTATTTTTTTGAAATCAGTGGATGCTTCAAATAAAACCAAGGATGCAAAGTACATCGCCAAATTGTTGAAGGATGTCATAAAAGAGGTTGGGCCATCAAATGTTGTTCATATTGTCACCGACAATGGTTCAGCCTTTGTTAAGGCCGAGAGATGATGATGGAGCGGTATCCTATTTATTGGACTCCTTGTGCTGCACATTGCATAGATTTAATATTTGAAGATATTGGGAAGCAAGAGTCGATGGCAAATGTCATAAATAAGGCTAGGAAATTAACCAACTACATCTACAATCATGGTTGGCTATTGGCTCAAATGAGGATCTTCTGTCAAGGGGATTTGGTCCGACCCGGTGCAACCCGGTTTGCTACAAACTACATCACCATCAATAGCATCTTAAATAAGAAAGCTGGATTGAGGCAACTTTTTACAAGTGAGGAATGGTATAATAGTCGATTAAGTGAATCAGAAGATGGGAAGAGAATTGAAAGTCGAGTCCTTGATCATAGATTCTGGGATGCCATGGAAGGAGTGCAATCCATATATGAGCCTTTGTATAGCATCCTGCGAATTGTCGACACAGAGGTAGTTCCTACCATGCCTATCTTATATGATATGTTTCACATAATGAAAGAGAAGATTTCCAAATTGAAGGGAAAAAAATGGATTCTCAAAATCATCAATCACAGATGGGATGTCACATTATCTCGTCCATTACATCAAGCTGGTATGTTTTAATCTCTTAGTAAAAAGTGCATCGATTTTTATATTTATACAACGGGTATTAACTAATCTTCATATCTGTAGCCCACTACTTGAACCCTAGATATCAATATGAAACAGGGGTTGGCCACAATAAAGAGTTACTTTCAGGACTCCAACGTGTATTTGAAAGGTTGAACCCAACTGGAGATAGAGGTTTGCAAGCATTTGGGGCCGAGGTAAGTGAACACAAAACAATGTCTTCCTCATTAAGTTTAGTTTTATGCATACTGAACACAAAACATTGTGAATCCAGGTGATAAATTTTAGAGACTGTAGAAAGACATTTCGCACTGAGATGGCCGTCAAATCAAGAAAATCGATCCCCTAGCGTAATGGTGGAATCTTCATGGTGATTCGGCCCGAACTTGCAAAAATTGCTATGCGTATATTGTCACAGACAGCGTCATCATCGGCATGTGAGCGAAATTGGAGTACATTTGCTCTTATTCACACGAAACAAAGGAACCGTCTTGCATATACTAGGCTGGAAAAGATTGTCTTTTGCTATTATAATATGAAACTTAAGCTACGTGATGAAGAAGCCGAAATGAACAAGGTTACAAAAAATGAATACATAGACCTTCTTGACATTGAGGGCAACCATCTGATGATGATAATAATCCAATTCAATAATGGATTATGATAGCTCACTTGGATGATGAACAAGGCAACCACGATGATGTTATAGCACAACATGCTGCCCAAGAAGGAGTTGATGTTGATAGAGTCATATCCGAAGATGTTAGGAGTGGAGATACTTCATCATTTGAAAGGGATATGCTTGGACCTCGGCAAGGTCAAAGCCGTCCCTTGAGTGACAATGCCAATACTAGTAGAAAGGAAAGTTCATCCAATTCGTCAGATAATGATGGAGGAAGTAATGCTGGATCAGGAGGTAATGAAGAAGGAAGACAATATAGCCCATTTCCTGTCGAGGGTGATTTTACTCATGCCACCCAAGATGAGGATCATGGATGCAGAGAAGTTGGACCGGGCATTGGCGCAATTGGGAAGCAATACTCAAGGAGAAGAAGTCAACCAATCAATCCATCTGAAGATGACATGGCGATTAGTTTTGGATCTATGAGCATAGGAACTAGACCTAGTACTAACTCAAATGAATCTTATGATGGCTTTGGTTATGTCATGTCTGATTATAGTGGAACTAGTTATGGAGCTCAAGATGATGAAACAAATTATGGACCTACTAGTTGGGTTAATCCTAACTATCTCATATATGGAAGGACAGTAGGGAGCTTAAGAGAGACATATGTGCACCATGTTCAAACATGGCTTACAAACTGCTCGGATTACATGACTTGGTATGACTATTGTATAAATCTAGATAGTTGTCCCTCATTGTTTGAACCTCATAGGAGCTCTTCATTTATGTAGATGGACACTTATCTAAATTGTAATCCAATGTTTAAACAAACTATGGATTTATGCATGGTTTATTCATTCTAATCAACATTTTATTTTCAAACTTTTCATTAACACGCATTACATACCACTTATATTTCATCATATGTATATCTTATTATTAGTCAATTTTGAGTTTTATTTGTTCAATACATTCATTGATAATGTACATAACATCTATGAAAGTTTGACACTAAAATTATGTGTTTCAATGCCTATATCTATCATTTTTGTTGATTTTTTCCCGATATCTGAAACGATAACGATATATCCCCCGAAATATCCGTAAATTGGAGGCCCGATATTATCTGAACGGCCGATATTTTAATCCTTGCTCAATAAGAAACTCCAGTAACCCCACTTCAAATCCCCAAGTATACCCAGTAAGAATATATCTGATAAACAATGATTACTACACACAAATGAACATGCACTGTCAACTCAAACGGGACCAAGAAGGTATCAACCACTGATGATGTATATGACACAAGAAAAAAGTTGTCAATCATATATATTTTAAAGGCCATTTAAAAAAAAAAATTATATATATGTGTGTGTGTATATTTGAAGGATTTCATATGAAATCAAATCCACAAATCACTAGCCCTTCTTCGTCACTACGCAACCTGCTTATCATTCTTAATTTACTAGTTTTTAGTTCCATCATGATTAACATTATAACTATATCAATAATATACATTATGAGGAAAACAAAATAATGAAAAAAGGCAAATTCATCCCAGTATAAAATTAGAACTCAAATCTTTGAAAAATATACAACGCCTAGACAAAAAGTTAAAAATAAACAAAATATATTCATAGCAGCACCATGCACTAAAGCTCATTGTCGCCATCAAACTACACACATCACACATTTCTTGACATCAATTCAGATAAAATTAGCCAATTTACTGTGTTCTGTGAGATCCCAGCAGATCGTACCGCAAAACATAGAAGGTGCAGCATTATCAGTGCTCTGAAGGCGTTAGAAAAAGAATTTAAAAGCTATAACCATGGGGGCATTTATCATTTCTTTTTCTTTTTTCAGTAGATTACCAAGAATTCAACTATCCTTCTCAAATGGGTTCAATCGAAATCAAGAATTGACCTTCTACCTAAGCTTTTCTCATAGGACCTAATCCGGATCTCCTTTCCCTTTCACGTTTCCTGATTATACAAATCTAATATCTCACATGAAAAACCCCATTTCACATTTATAACCCAAAACAATCGAAATCATGTCATTCTCGTAAAACCCATATCCATAAAAACAACAAATACAAAGAAACAAAAAGGAAAAAAATTGAAAATCAAAACACAACCCATATAAAAGCAGTAGCTCAGATCTGAAGGGAAATGAAAAAGGAAAAGATGTGGGAAACTTACAGATGAGGCAAAATTCGATTGGATCAAAAGGAGCTTGATGGGTATTCAACGTTTGGTCTTTTTTTTTTCTTTTCGTTTCTTCTCGTTTCTTTTGGGGTCTGTGTCTCCTTCTTCTTCTTCTTCTTTATATGATGTTTCGGTTTGAAGTTTGGAGAAGAGATGAGGAGGAAGTGGTCGTCCGATCCACGGTGTTTTGACCACAAATAGAATAAATAAACAAAACAGATTTGTTGATTGCGTGCTCAGGTGTCACTCGTTTTGTGTCTTTTCTACGTGCTCAAGGGCCGTTAATTATCCTAGAGGGCGTTAGGCGTTAGTCAGTACCTTAAACGGTGCGTTTTGGTTTGTTATCTATGAGGTGTAGTCCAATAAATTTGGTAAAATTTTAAAATTAAAATCACATGAATATACAAACAATTTGTGTTAGAGGTACCTTTTTTTTTTATTTTAATGATTGAGAAATTTTATTAGATAAATTTCAACGGTACAATCAAGGAAAGCCTACAAATCCAACATAATTGAAATCCTAAAACAACTCATGAGCCTAAACGAACCTTACCACTGCCACTTGAAGAAGCATTGTCGCGGCCACACCCACCACTGCATTCATAACAAATTTGGGGAAAATATGATTTCCAGCGATCTACCTGCGCATAAGGGTAAACAAATAAACGAAAACAACAACCTTGCCATGTAAACTTTAAAGCTATTATAACTTGAACACTAACCTTGTTCTGCCATTGAAGCCTTTGATCGAACACTTGGGAGACAGTTCTTCTCTAAGATAACCGACTGCCTATATTCTCAAATTCTAGATGGAGTGAATTGCCTGATGAGATTTTGTGTGTCGGCTCTTAGAGGGAGTTTCTCTTATTTATATGCATCACTCAAGGAGTCTTGCCCATCAAGAAACTCCTTGAGTTATCCTTATTGCTATAGAACATAGATTCCTAATCCTTATAGAACTAGAAACCCCTTTAGCCTTGTAATCCATATAGAACATTAATACCAAGGCTGCTGGTCGAGATATGGATTGAGTTCTTGATCAATCTTGAGTCTTGCAAACCGATAATGAATAGAAGACCAAATTGAAGGATTGGGATAATAACTATCTTACATTCTCCCACTTGGTCAAATATTCATTGTGACTCAAGAGTAATCTCTTTAATGGCCAATTTAGAACTCAACCTTCTCAGTTTCTTACCAAGTCACTATCATTGATAAGCACTCATATGGAACTGTCAAAGAACACTGAGCAATTAAAACTCAAGTCTTTTACAACCACACATATAAGTGCATAATCAACACATGCGACTACCAACTGAATTAGAATAAAAGCCTTGTTGCGATCTTCCTTAAAAGTTCAATAATCACAACAAAACTTAGCTCACCCTTACAAGACTACTAAGGTCTTTAATAAACTTGTATGGCTCCTTCATTGATACGAAAATGCAAAACACATGTGCTAGCAAAAATTTTGCAGATTCATCCTTCATCCATATGCCAAAATATTCATAAGTTAAAAACCATAATCTTTAATGAAAAATTTGAATAACATTATCAAATAAACTGTAAAACAATCTCGATTAAAACTGGCTAAAAAGAAACAAAACTAACTCTGGCTCCCACTGACTCCCACAGACTTTAAGCATCAAAACTGATCTGTAAACCCATGCTTCTAACATGCCTATGAAAAATGTGATTAGGCAAGCCTTTGTTCAGGGGATCTGCAATATTGGAATCTATTCCAATATGATCCAAGGCTGTATAATCATCTCGGATCTTTTCCTTTTTGATAAAAACTTTAGCTATCAGATGTCTTAATCCTCCCGCCCTTTTATTTCCTTTTGCAAAATAAATCAAACATTGTTGTCATTCCACAATTGGATTGGCCTTTGTATAGAGTCCACAACCTTTAACATTGACATAAAATTCTTAAGCCACATAGCTATTGAAGTTGCTTCATAAATCGCTAAGAACTCGGCTGCGTTGTTGAAGTTGAAACATATTGTTGTTTGACACTTCTCCAAGCCACCGCCCTCCCGCAAATAGAAATACAACACTTGATGTGCTCTTTTGAGTATCTAAACAACTAGCAAAATCTGCATATGCATATCCTTCTAGTTTCAAATCTTCAACTCTTCGATAGATTAGCTTATACTCTTTAGTTCTCTGTAAATACCTCAAAACTTTCTTGCCTCGCTACCCAATGTGCCTGGCCTGGATTGGTGAAACCTTCCAAGGACACTAATGTTGAAGGCAAGGTCTGGCCTTGTACAAACTTGAGCATACATCAAGCTTCCTACAAGTGAAGCATATGGTTTATCCTGCATTTCCAACTTATCTTGCTCGCTTTTGGGAGATTGCTCACCGCTTAATTTGTCACCCTTCGAGAATGGAACATCACACTGTGCGCTTTTCCATGTTGAACCTTTTCAATATTCTTTCTATATATCCTTTTTGTGATAGCCCAAGTAAACCTCTTTCTCTATCCATGCTTATCTCAATTCCCAATACATAGTTTGCTTCTCCTAAATCTGTCATCTGAAAATGGTTTGACAGCATTCTCTTAGTGTCATGTAATAATGATAGATTCTTTGCTTGCTAAGAGAATGTCATCAACGTAAAGTAACATGAAAATGTAATGTCTCCCTTGAAATTTTAGGTAAATGCACTCATCTAAAGGATTATCAATGAAACCTAGAGACTTCACAACTTCATCAAACTTCAAATACCACTGCCTAGAAGCTTGTTTTAATCCATATATTGATTTTTGTAACCTGCAAACCAAACTTTCTTCCCCTTTTTGAATGAAACCATCCGGTTGTTTCATGTAGATTTCTTCAATGAGGTTTCCATTCAAAAATGCAGTTTGAACATCCATTTGATGAAGATGTAAATCAAAATGTGCCACCAATGCCATTATAACTCTTAAGGAATCTTTGGTTGACACAGGTGAGAAGGTTTCATTGTAATCCACTCCCTCTTGTTGTGTGAAACCCTTTGCTACTAACCGTGCCTTATATCTATCTATTTGTCCCTTTGAGTTTCTTTTGGTCTTGTAAACCCATTTGCATCCTATTGGTTTACATCCTTGAGGTAAGTCAACAAGTTTCCATATACCATTCTTGCTCATTGACTGGAGTTCAGACTCCATTGCTTCTATCCACTTATCACAGTTGTCACTTTGAATAGCCTGCTTAAAAGACACAGGATCTTCTGTGGTATTTATGTCATGTTCTGACTCTTGCAAGTACACAAAATAATCATTGGACAGTGCAGGTCTCTTAGGTCTTTGTGATCTTCTTAGTTCTAAATTGTGAGGCTGAGGTTCTAGTTGATCTATTTGCATGTCTTGTACTGTGGTTTGTTGATCCTCAGTTGTTGGATCATGACTTGGTGAGGTTTGCTTGTCATTCAAATCAGTGAATGGTAAAACTGTTACATCTCTTATCTCAGTTTCTGTCGTTGCCGGTTCCTTGTTTTCCAAGATTTCTTCAAAGTCAAAATTCTCCTCAATATCTGATTCCATTTCATCTTCAATAAAAACAGCTCTTTGTGTTTCCATGAACCTTGTGCTATTGTTGGGACAGTAAAACCTATACCCCTTTGTTCTGTCTGGATATCCCACAAAGTAACAACTGATTGTTTTGGAATCCAGTTTCTTTTCCATTGGATTGTAAAATTTTGCCTCTGCCTTACTTCCCCAGACTTTAAGATGTGAGAGACTCGGTCTTCTGTTGCACCATGTTTCATAAGGGATTCGGTCTGCACTTTTAGTAGGAATTCTGTTTAGCAGATAATTGGCAGTTTTCAAAGCCTCTCCCCAAAGAAATTTTGGAAGCTTTGAGCAACACATTTGGCTCCTAATCATCTCAATCAAAGTCCTATTTCATCTCTCTGCCACTCCATTTTGTTATGGTGTACCTGGGTTAGTATATTGAGCCACTATACCTTCTTTTTGTAGAAATTTTGCAAAGGGTCCAGGGTTTCTTCCTTTCTCATCAAACTTGCCATAAAATTCTCCTCCTCTATCTGACCTTACTACTTTGATTTTTGAATCCAACTGATTTTCCACTTATGCTTTGTAAACTTTGAAACTGTCTAATGCATTGGATTTTTCAGAGATTAAGTATACATAACCATATCTCGAAAAGTCATCTGTGAAGGTAATGAAATACTTGAAACCATCATGTGTTTGAGTTGGGAAGGGACCACATATGTCTGTATGTATAATTTCCAGCAGTTTTTCACTTCTTGTAGCACCTTTCTTTCTTAAATTTGTTAACTTTCCTTTAACACACTCTATGCAATCACTGTCTTTGTCATGGTGGTTAAGTGGTGGCAACAAATTTTCTTTGTTAAGTAGGTTCATTCTTTCAGTCGAGACATGTCCAAGTCTCTTGTGCCAAAGTCGATAGGATTCTTCTTTTCCTGCTTTTCTTTTAGTGCTTATCACATTGATGCTTAGATTTGTGCTAAGAGTCGGTTTCTTGCAATTCAAACGAAACATTCCATCATTTAGATAACCATTACCAATCATAACTTTATTTCTGAAAATGGAGAATCCAGACTCATCAAACTCAAACTGCAAGTTTGACTTTACAAGCTTACTAACTGAAATAAGATTCCTTTTCATAGAAGGAATGTAAACTACATCTACTAACTCCAAAATAAAACCAGACTCCAACTCGATCCTAGCTAATCCAATGAATTCCACCTTGACCCTTTCTCCATTTCCCACGAACACTTTCATCTCAGCTTTGCTTGGCAGCCTTTTTGTTTTGAACCCCTGCAAGGAATTAGCCACATGAACTGTTGCACCACTATCTAACCACCATGAATCGGTAGAAATTTCATTGCATTAGACTCAAAACAAACATTTACTTGATCAATCTTACCTTAGCCTTCTGTTTGTCTAGCCATCGTTTGTACCTATCACAGTTTCTCTTCATATGACCAAACTTTTTACAAAAATAACATTTGAAGCCTTCTGGTTCCAGCCCCTTAGTTTCCTTTTCCTCCTTGTTTTTCTTCCAACTAGTTTTGCCCTTTCCAGAATTCTTCTTTGGTTTGAAACCTTGAATCATGTTAACCTTTTCCTCAACTTTGTCTTTCCTCATATTCTATTCTTCCTGCACATAGATGCATATGAGATCAGTTACAGTCCATGTTTCCTTTTGTGCTACATAGGTGCTTCTAAGGTGCTTGAAGGTACTAGGTAGAGAATTTATAGCAAAATGCACCATCATGTTTTCATCCACATTGACTTTGAGTGCTTTCAGTTTGTTCCCAATCTCCAACATGTTTAGAATGTGTGTTCTCACACATTTCTCCCCATTATACTTGGTGTCAGTGAGTTGTCCCATTAGAGTACCAATTTCAGCCTTCTTGGATTCTTGAAACTTTTCCCCAATGGCATCTATAAATTCTTTGGCATTATCGGATGGTGTGATGCTTCCTCCGACAGATGGTGAAATTGATCTCCTCATGATTAGTATGGCCATTTTGTTTGCTTTAACCCATTTGGCATATTTTGCCTTTACTTCGATAGCAGATAGCGATGAGGTCCTGCAGAGCCTCTTCTTCAATGACCATTTCATAATCCAATAGTCCTAGAGCAATTTCTACATCTTCTCTCCATTTGGTGTAGTTGGAGCCAATAAGAGTTTCAATCGAGTTGTGATTAACTGAAAAACATATAATATATATATATATATATTTAAAGCTGAAAACCCCAAAACCTTTAAAACATGATCGATTCTCACCTTTAGGTGAAGAAAACAACCATATTTATCAACACCGAGACATAAAATACATAAACTTCCTGTACAAGAAAATTCTACATCTTTGGATAGAAGAATAATCTTGATAGTTCATGTGTTTCATCTCCCATGTTGTTCTGTCAAAAATAACTGCATAATGAATCATTCACATCTTTGGACAGTGAATCATTCATTATGCCTTTATTTTCAACACAAGTTTGATCATAATCCTTGAATGTACAGATCTTGCAGTGCTTGAGTTGCTTTTGCTTGCTTAGAATACGGCAAGAAACATACAAACTTTGATCGATTTCCTTTTGTCACAGTAAGAGTTAAATCTTGACTGTGACATGTTTCTTTAGTCTTGAAAACTTTTAAAATTATCCTTCAGTTTTTCAAGTTCTTAATGCTTGCATAAAAATAGGTTAGGTAGAAGATAGAATAACTTATGCTCTGATACCACATGTAAACTTTAAAGCTATTATAACTTGAACACTAACCTTGTTCTGCCATTGAAGCCTTTGATCGAACACTTGGGAGACAGTTCTTCTCTAAGATAACCGACTGCCTATATTCTCAAATTCTAGATGGAGTGAATTGCCTGATGAGATTTTGTGTGTCGGCTCTTAAAGGGAGCTGCTCTTATTTATATGCATCACTCAATGAGTCTTGCCCATCAAGAAACTCCTTGAGTTATCCTTATTGCTATAGAACATAGATTCCTAATCCTTATAGAACTAGAAACCCCTTTAGCCTTGTAATCCATATAGAACATTAATACCAAGGCTGCTGGTCGAGATATGGATTGAGTTCTTGATCAATCTTGAGTCTTGCAAACCGATAATGAATAGAAGACCAAAACTGAAGGATTGGGATAATAACTATCTTACATGCCAAAGAACAATTTGGTGATTTGCAGCAACCTCCGTAAAAAAACGATGTAGAATCAATTTTAGAGAACATAGGCAGAGTTAGAGAGCGAATTTTGGGAGAAGGATTTGATTGAGAACATAGACTAAAATCTAAACATGGTTCAGAAGAAATCACCACAATGGGCTTTTTATCTTATAATTCAAAATTCCCCAATGGACTTATTCACTAACCTAAAATAAAAATACGAGAAAAGATGAGGGGGAGGAGGGGTAGTGACGCTTCTTCTTCCTCCCCCGCTATGGAATTTTCCTTTAAGACTCATAAAGGAAAAGGACGGCTAGGGTTTTTTTTTCTCTCCACAATACAATGTAAAATTACAAATTCTTTGTCATGACACTATGTATTGTATAATTGACAATTCTTTTTAATTATTATTAGTGGAGGTAATTTTTTATTAGACTTTTTTTTTTTTGCTATTATGCTTTCCTCTTTCATACCAAATTATATAATAGTGTGGTTTTATTCTTATTTCTAATAAATATACAAAGCTATTATTTATCAAATTACTTTGAAGAATAATTTTTGTAGCTACTTAAAGTTAAAAATTGTATATAAAAAAAGAACAAAAAAATTGTGATTGTTATGGCCAGCAAAGCCATGCATGCTTTTCTACCTTTATCAGTGGCAAGATGGTATGAGTTTGTCACTACGCGATTGGATTACAAAAGTAATATTTCCCAACAAGATGAATGATCAGTAATTTCTCAAACAAATCCAAGGAAATTAAATGGAACGCAACATACTGTTGCTAGTCCATCTTTAATCTTCGAGAAGTGCTCAATGCTGGCTCGCATCTCCTTCTTTTTCGCCGCATCTTTCTTTCCCTTACAGAAGTCAATAACCATCTTTGTGATGCCTCCTCCCGTAATTACAATCCCAGATGGTACTCCGCCTCAGATTTGTTTGATCCCCTCCCACACAACACAAACATTGTTGTCGGCCATCCTTAGGGTTTTTGGGAGCTCTGCGGTTACGACTTGGAATTCTAATAGTAAAGAGGTTATGACTTGGAATTCTAATTGCTGAAATAACCCCAAACTAGGACCATATCGAACTTAACCACTTGGAAATCCGAGGTTGTGGACCTAATTCACATCTCGGATGAGGTGACATCTCGAGAGAAGTGTACCTCGATTGCATGCTAGTGCCTGTTAACTTAGTTTGAGTGGGGAACTCAATCGTTATTCAACTTTGAAGTTCTAAGATGAATTATATACATTTCTTAGGTGTAATGGAGTGTAGAATCCTCACTAATCAGACCAAAAATTCGGAGGATTTGCATGCACATGATAGAAGTTGCACAAGGAAAGCAATCAAGATGATTAATGACGACCCATAATATTCAAAAGTTAGAGATAATCAAGCAATCAGAGAATCTCAATCAATCCAATTCCACGGATATTGAAGACCTCAGAAGGAAAGAATTCAAATGGAGTTGACCTGGCCATTTAATGGCCAACCCATAGGATGACAAGTACCCTATATATACCTCACCAGATGAATAGCAAAACACACATGCATCAACACACAAAGAGTACTTTTTGTCTCACACTTTTCTTTTCCTAGTCTAATATTTACTTTTCAAGCACTTAGTTTAGCAAGTTTTTCAATTTCCTAGTGTAAGTTTATTTTCACGCACTTTAATTTATATTTAGTTGTTTTTACATTCAAGTTATTTAAATTCCGTTGTTCTTGAATTTTCATTTAGTTTAATTTAATATATATTTCATTCCAATTTATTTTATCGTTCTTCGTCATTCTTGATACGTTCTTTGTTTAATTCAAATTTCTTATTGATTTAATCTATCTTATCGCATTTATTTTATTGTCATTTAGTTTCTTTCATTTATCTTAATCGTTGCACTTATCATAAAAACCTTAAAAACACCTACGAAACATAACCTTCTCGACCCCGAGGAAGTGAAAGAATTTAGGCCAAGAAGAGGTCCTGACTTGATTAATCAATCGTTGATTAGATTAGAAGTGCAAACACATCCATTCAATCTTTTCTATCCAAGCCAGTTGGTGTTTTGGTGGTGGCATACCTACGCATCTTAAAGAAGAATGACCAAAAGTTACTTTTGTTGGCCACCTTGGTTGAAAAGAGGGAAACATATCTCTTGGTCTCTTTCAGGTACACACTCCACTACCAAAGAGCGATCAAGGCCGAAGACCCATTACTTTGGTGACTCTATTTTTGGAAGAGTTAACATAATTTGATTTGCATAATTTTTTGTCATAGAAAAGGATAATCTATATATATTAAGGCAGAAAGCCTTAAAAGTGAAATTTTCAAAATCCCCACAATTGCCCTTGGTTAATAAAATGCTAAAACAAAATACCTTTTATTAAATATGGATAAAATGGTACATTAATGATTTATTTTAATTTAAATTTAAATTATAAAAACAAAAACAAACAAACATATACTGCAGTTATCCATAAAATTAGGAGAAGTTATTCATAAAATAGGAGACAACTACCTTCAAAACTTCTTTTAAAATTAAAAATAATATAAAACCCATTACTAAAAAGAACCCAATTGGCACACACGTGAGCGGGTGCCAAGGGGCTAGTAATATACTACAATAACAAATATAATCATAGCATCGATACAATTTGAAGTCCAATTCAAAAACATTAAAAATACTAAGCGATAATCAAACTAAACATATAACCTCTAGAGTTTATACCAAATACAACATAAAAAGACACTAGTAGCAAAAGCCCAAAACATATACATAGTTTTTTAATTATTCTATGAAGTATGTTGAATATGTGTAGAATGAGTATCTATTCATATAAAATATATTAGAATGTGGCCTAGAAATCGAGTTGGGTTCAGACGGTCAAGGCCTCAAACTGACCTATAAAATGATTAAGTTGAGTTCGAGCATGTCTTCATTAGGGGTGAGCATTTGAACCGGCAAACAGAATTGGAAAAAAAAAACCATATTGACAAAAAAAGTAACTTAGGCTTAAAAACTGAACTGGACCATTATGAATTGGTTCTTTTCCCAATTCTTCCCTTGGAAAAAAACATTCTAAACTAAATCGAACCGGTTATGTTAAATTTACATCCTTATTTATATCCAAAATTTATTAGGAAACCTAAATAATACTAAATACTTTAGCCCAATTAATACCCAAAGGCCTTATTCCCAATTTATACCCAACTAAATAACAATTATAGCCTTTCTTTTTCTTTTTGGTGAACCATAGCCGTTCTTCTTGTTGCGCCTCTGTCTTTCTCTTTTTTACTCCTCTTTCTTTCCCTCTCTCTTCCTCTTCCTCTCTTCACCTCTTTCTCTCTTCATATTTCTCTTTTATTTCTATTTCTTGCTTTTTCACCTCTTCCTCTTTTTCTCTTCTTCCAAATCAAAAACCAACCGAATCGAACCAAAACCGTATGGCACCAGCCATTAGCCCCCCAAAACGAACCATGTAAGTTTGGGGGACGCTCCAAACCCGTGCGACACTTTGTATGAAAATCTAACCAAACTCATGTGTAACTTTCAGTTTTTACTCCAATTGGAGGGATAAATCAGAACGAACCAGATTGTGCTCATCCCTAATGTTCACCTAATTCTAACTCGTCAAATCGGGTTAAGGATTAAGTTTGGGCTGATCCAAGTTGCACTTGTAGATGAGAGTTGTTTAAGTTGAATTGATAAAGTTGCTTTTGTATAAAGAGAAAGAAAAAAAACCCGACCCGACCTATGGTGTGGGGGGTTTTGTGGAAATATCTGAGAAGAAAACCCGACCCGACCAACGTGGCGACTCAGTTGGACTTGAGACAGGTCAAATAAAACCGTGGAAAATTCGAATCCGAAGCTAAAAGCAAAGTCTTTTGTAGCTTTTATTAGGCTCTTAATCAATCTTCGCTCTCTTGCTCTTTGCTCTCCAATTTCCAGAAGGTAGTCGATCTTAATTCTTTACTATTAGAATTGTATGATCAAATTTCAGGAACAATTAATATGTATTTCATCATTTACATCATGGGTTTTGTATAAGTTTCTTTCAATATGATCGAATTTCTCATTTTGTTTATGTTGTTTCTAGGGTTCTAGTTTTTGCAATACAGGTTTATAATTTCTTTGTTGAATTATTGAATTGAGCTGCAATCTCAAATAGGGCTTTGAATAAAGCTCAAGGCCTGAAACTTATTTAAAATTTTCGTATTTAGTTGAAAATTCCATCAGGGTTTTGTATTTCATATGATAAAGTCTTGATTTTTTTTTTTAAGGATTAATTTGCTTATTAAAGAGTGATCATTAAAGAGTGATCGGTGGGTGAGGCGTGAAAGAAGAAGATGTGGGCAGCTTCGTGCCTGGCGTCGTGCTGCGCTGCTTGCGCCTGCGATGCGTGCCGGACGGTGGTGTCGAGTATCAGCCGCCGGTCTGCAAGGATTGCATACTGTGGGCTCTTTGCGCTTTCTCTGATCGTCTCATGGATTCTCCGTGAGGTCGCAGCTCCCCTCTTGGAAAAGATTCCTTGTAAGCCACCTCTTTCGCCATTCCAAATATTAGGCTGTGGTGTTATGATATACTTGCTGTACTCTGTACAGATGTTTTGAATGTTTGGTAATGCTTTATAAGAAACTCATAATATTAATAACATAATGTCTTTAAATGGATGAAATTTTTTTGATTTCCCATGGAAGTTTGACTACAACTAGAGGATTGTTTGGTTCTTGGGTTTAGTGGTATGTGGTCTTGCATATGACACTGATCTCAGATTGGTTATTGATGCAGGGATTACTCAGTTTAATCAGACACATAACAGGGAGTGGTTTGAAACAGATGCAGTGCTTCGTGTTAGCTTGGGAAATTTTCTCTTCTTCACCATTTTAGCTGTTATGATGGTTGGCGTGAAAAGCCAGAAGGATCCCCGTGATAGTTTGCACCATGGTGGATGGATGATGAAAATTATATCCTGGTGCCTTCTAGTGATCTTCATGTTTTTCATACCAAATGAGATTGTTAGCTTCTATGGTAAGCACTATATTTAAGAAAAAAATCAGATGCTAAACTTCAGTACATTTATTGACCTTTCTTGACCTAGTTACTGCTAATCTCTGCCCGCAGAGACCAATCATCTGATTATTTCTTAAATTTTGAACAGACAAGAAATGTCTTGATTGCGCTTTCTTTTCAAAGTAAATATACTTAGTATATCTCATGTTGTCACATCTGAATAGTATTGCATACATGCAACATGATTTTTTTTTTTGACATCAATGATAGACTCTTAATGATTTAGCACTTATTGCATTTGAAAATTCTTATTGCAATCAAAACAGTATATCATACTGTTGTAAGTTCAGTTTATTTGGTTATCATAATAGAATACCTATATGTCTGTAACAACTAGTATGTCCTTGTCATCTGCGTATTTCTATTTCTTTCTGTGATCGCTTCGTGTACTTCAGTGGAATGATAATAGTGGTGATTTTCTGTTTTAGTGTAATCTTAGATTATTCACTCATCTTTTTATGTTTTCTATATTATTTTTTGACTCCTAAAAAATTTTCTATTGCTAAATCAAAATAGGCTTTTCAAATTGGAGAACTTACTTTTGGGCTTACTTATGTTGAACCTAGAGAATAGTAGCTAGGTTAGCACTCCAATATTGTTCTACATCTATCTGTGAATTATGATTCGTTTTTGGGTTCTATATATATATATATATATATATTGCTCTTAATTTTTAGTGAATTAAAATGTACCTTGGTTTGAGCATAGTCATGCAGCTAAGGCATTAGTGTCTGGGCTATATTAGAGTATCCTGATGCTATAAATGGTTTGTGGCCATGATTTGTCATGCAAGGAAACTGAGAAGAATGGATTACTATTTAAGTCTCTTCTGTTAATTTCTGAATTTAGGTTCTTCTGTTAATTACATTTTTGGAAACTCTTTTCATTTGTGTGACTAAAATTGACAGTTAAATATCGTGTTTGCAGAGACAATTTCAAAGTTTGGCTCAGGATTTTTTCTCCTTGTACAAGTTGTACTTTTGTTGGATTTTGTTCATGGGTGGAATGACAAATGGGTTGGATATGATGAGCAGTTCTGGTTAGTTTATTATTTCCTCAAGTATCTACTATTTATTTTCACATGTCTACATTCTTATATTGATTTTAACTTGAATCTTCATTGTTTATATAGGTACATTGCTCTTTTTGTTGTTTCTCTTGTTTGTTATCTGGCAACATTCGTCTTCTCTGGACTTCTTTTCCATTGGTTTACGCCATCTGGACATGACTGTGGGCTCAACACCTTCTTTATTGTCATGACTCTGATCTGTGTGTTCCTTTTTCTCATAGTCGCTCTGCATCCTGCTGTAAGTTTGTAAATTTCATGTTTCTTTCTTTATAGCCAATTATAATCAGTTACCAAAAAAGGAAAAGAAAAAAATAACACCATAATTGTATCACTCATGTTTGCAAAGATACAACTAGAAGAAATAAAAAATGAAGAGGGATAATACAAGTTGTATAAGGCTGATATTGGTGATTATAATTCAAGAGATTGTTGGCTTATCTTTTACTGCTTCTATGAGGGCAGAGAGACTAGCTATAGATTCAGTGATAGACCAGAGTTGCAGAACACACACAGGAAAAAAATATAGCCCTTGTTTTATTTCTTTTCTTTTTTGGCAACGACAAAGAAAGAGGCAAACAAGGAAGAGAGGGAGGAATCAGGAGGAAACCATGTTCTATTTCCATGGGACATTGCAAAGTCTGACTAGTTAAAACTCAAAATGATATATTAAATTGGGATTACATCGATTCATGCGTTGTATAGATGAGTTAACCATCTTCTTGGGCTAAACCAGAAGTATATCACTCTCCAGATTATGGTCATCTGTTATAAGGCAATGCAGGTGATGAGTGAGGTTTTCATAAACTTGGTTCAGTCTACTATTTATCTCTGTATTCTGTTGAGAGCAGCATATGTATTCAATACTAAATCTAGATTCTAGAATTGTACTTCCACTTGGCTGAAAAGAGTATATGTTGCTTAGCTTCTTGGTTGCACGTATTTTGTATTGGTATAGTTCTTTTTACATTTATACTCTAATGTTTTACATGCATAGCCATGGTATGTTGATGTGTGCAGATTCATTCGTAATAATTCAGTATTATCATTTCTTAGTTATCATTTTTATGCTATACAGGTAAATGGCAGCATTTTGCCAGCGTCAGTTATATCTATGTATTGCACATACCTTTGCTACAGTGCACTTGCTAGTGAACCAAGGGAATATGAATGCAATGGTCTTCACAAACATTCCAAAGCTGTTTCCACTGGGACCCTTACCCTTGGTTTGCTAACCACTGTTCTTTCTGTGGTTTATTCTGCTGTTCGTGCTGGATCTTCTACGACTCTCCTCTCCCCACCAAGTTCTCCTCGTGCAGGTAATTCTTCGCAGAACCTTTAAAACTCTTGTTTCAAGATATGCAATTTGTCTATACTAACTGAGAAAAATGTGCTTAAACTGTCTTACAATTATTTTGTTTTTGTTTCCTGAACAATTGTGTTTGATGTTTGGTTACATGAGAAAATTTTGAAGGCAAAAATATTAACATTGATAGGCTATCTAGTTTTGCTATACTACTAATATTCCTTTTTCTGTAAATTTATTGCCTGGTGAAGGTGCTGGAAAGCCTCTGCTTCCATTGGACAAGGCAGACGAACATGAAGAAAAAGAGAAGGCGAAGCCAGTATCATATTCATATTCATTTTTCCACATCATCTTCTCTCTTGCTAGTATGTACTCGGCAATGCTTCTGACAGGATGGACAACCTCAGTTGGGGAGAGCGGGAAGTTGGTTGAGGTGGGGTGGCCATCTGTGTGGGTTAGGATTGTGACTAGTTGGGCAACTGCAGGTCTGTTCATCTGGTCTCTTTTGGCTCCTATTCTGTTCCCCGAGAGGGAATTCTGAACCCTGCCACCACCAAACTAGAGATAAAGGGTTTGCTCATCAGTGTCTCAAGTATATTTATTGTGTGTATGCATCTTCTTGTGTACTTAAAATACTATCCACTTTGTAAATAGAATGGTATGTGTTGACTTTTGGAATAACCAATTGTGCTTGTTTAACTAGATGTTAATGAGCAAAACAGTATTATCAGTGATATCCCCAAAAGTTTCTTTTTCAGTATTATCAGTATTTCCATTTCCAATACTTGGCTTACCACTTGAGCTAGCCCTTGAGGTTCTTACATGCACCATCTAGGTATTGATAAGGAAATGTCAAGCCTCGTTTTGGTACTAGCCTCTGTTCCATTTCTTTTTACGCGGCCTTGTTCTCTTTCATCAGCAATTCTAACTATATGGTTTGAAGATTGTGAAAACAAGCAAAGCCTAGTAGATGTCAATGCAAATAAAAGGATTTCTCCACTCCAATTCTCATGGTTTCTGCGTTTGCAATTCCCAGGGAATTAAAACATATTTATCTTTGGTGAAGAATGACCAACACCATTTTAGACAGGTTTCTAATTCTTCTTCCTTAAAAGGATCAAGCAATTCAAAGTGTCGCAACCGTCGTTTAGATTTGGCGTTAACGATTTGGTTGATTCGAGGTTAAATTGATATAATGTTTAATTTTGGACCTGTTTGAAAACCATTTTAGTTTTGATTTGTATAAAACTGAAAACAGGAAAGTTTTTTATTTTATTTTATAAAGGCCAATTTGGGGAAGGGAGAAACCGAACCTAGGATCTTGAATGCTACAAGTCCCTTGCAAAAATAATAAACTTGTTTAGTAACTTATTTTCAATTTTCAAATTTAAAAAAAAAATTTAATTGTTTAAAAGTTGTTTGGTAACAATTTCAGTCTAATGCGGAACTTGGAAATTAAATTTTTATCGGGGTCAAATTCTAAATTTGAGGTCATAGAATGAAAGTGCATGTTACAAAGAGTCTGTAACATTTTTCAGAGTTAGGATGAATTTTGGTTATGTAAGTCCCACGGCTTGGATTGGCATGCAGGCAAAAACAAGAGTCGGGCTGTCAGTTCCAAGTAAGGATATCCCAAATACCGAATTTTAGGACTAGATTGAAATGCCTGTGTGGTAATGTAAAATTATTGAATGAGAAAGGAGGGTAAAAAAAAACTGAAGACAGTTTATTATTTTAAAAAAATAAGAATGGTTTTGAAAATTACTTTTTTTTTTAATTTTAAATAAAAAATGAAAATTGTTGTATAACATGTTTATAGTTTTCACCGAAGTGGTTATCAAACAGACCCTTAGTGAAATAATTAAAAGATTTACGTCCCTAAAGTAGACTTAAATTGAAATAAATTTCATACAGTATAGGAACAATACCCAAAATCGGTGACAGAATCAAGATGACAATTCTCTGATAATAATAATAATAAAAAGATGACAAGATGTAACATTTAAAAAACACAAGTTAAAATAGAGAACTATAAATTTTTTAGAGAAATAGAGAATTATAATATTAAAAGAAAAATAAGTTAAATAAATTCTGTGTTTATTGATCCCCTATTGTTCTTGAGATGCAGACGAAATATATTTCTTCAAAGGAAAAAGAAACTCAACGTATCCTTTGTCAACATACTGTTCTCACAAGAAATAAACCTCAGCAAAAGATGTTCTATTTAAAAATTCAATCTGGCAAAAACAATTACTATTAATTAAATTCATTATCTGGGACTTAAGTTGCTCCAAACACTACACGCACTACCTGAGTAAAGATGCTGCAAGTGTCAAGGATGCGGATTCAAAAGAATAAAACTATGAATCCAATGGGGTAAGCATAACTGGGTGTTTAGGACAATCATTCAATCCTCAAAATCTCCAGCATTCTCCAATAAGTAGTTTGCTGCCAATTCTTCATTGCGATCGCATGCTAAAAATGCCTCGATGACCAAGGCCCTATCAAATCCCATAGCTTCAAGCTATAGAAAATACCAAACTAATCAGTGTATGTAAAAAGATTACAAGCAACAGTTCTCAGGAACAGAAAGAATACATACTCGTTCAATCTTGATAATTAACAAAAAAAATACATACTCGTTCAATGGCCTCCTGCTCAGCCGGGGTTACATTGATGGCATGAGGCATATCTTGGTCAGGGCCGTCAGGCTGATCAAATATGTCACTGGAAGATGGAGTACTTTTATAAGAAAGGCAAGTCATAATTTTGACAAGTTCTATGTATGAATTAAATGTAGGGTTTAGGAAGGCACATTCATATCTTATTAGAAACATAAACCAGTAAAGATAAGGTTAGGAACAAATGCCAAAGAGGATCCGAGGGTTTGGCTCAGAAGATAACTGAGTGGAGGTAAAGTAAAATACAAATCTTGATAAGCAAACAATTACTGTAACTGGAAAGGGTCTATTGGGTATTTTTTATGATACTCACCCTTCAGACCCCTCAAGAGGTTCATTTATTAACTGAAGGAACTCAGTGTGGTGTTCCTGAATTAATCTTAAAAGCTGGGGGTTTTGCTTTCCAAGCTCCTGCAGCATGGGCTGTAACAAAAGCAGCACAAAGCAACTGTGAGACATTTAAAAGAAACCATCACAATTTTTAATCTAAGACATAAAGCAAATGCAAACCTGTAAAATTTGTGGATTTGCTTGCACCATTGAGCGCAACGCTTGAAACTATAACGAAAACAGACATTAAGTAGAGCAAACCTTACATAGTCAACAAGTGAATAAAACATGCAAACTGAATCAAATATGATCTCCAACATTTACTGTTCATTAGAAGCATGTAATAGACCTTTTGTATGACTATATGACAATGTTTAGCCAAACATGGCTTGCTACAAAGAGAATGATACCTCTTTTGGTTGCTTCTACAACATTATTTCTTCCCAGAAAATACAAGAATTAAAAAAGAATGTAAAAATAAGTGATATGCTAAAAATGTATTATAAACTCGTATACTATCGCCACTCAACACATGCGCCATCTACCCTGTTTCCAAAACCAATATTATAAAACGTCCACAAGTTCAATCGTGTTGATTTGCTGATTTATCGAACCCAAATACAGAACACACATCTTAGTTGGAAATATTATAACATGAAGCTTACCTGTCGATTATTCCTGAGGAAGGCGAGGGATCCAAGTGCACCAGCACCAGCACCAGAGAGTGTTTCCTGGAGGACTCCAGCTTAGATACACATAGCTAAGTAAATGTAAAGGAAACATATCCAAAAATCCTACATTTTACCTGAGGAAACATATTCAAGGGAGCAGAGTTAGGTGCTCCTGAGACAGGTGCAGCATTGGCTGCCCCTGTCTCAGTTGCCTGGCTTGCCGGGAAATGTCCTACCGGCACTGCAACTTCTGCTGTTTCTGGAATACTCTGAAGAACACTATGTCAGCAGCTAAATAAAGATCAATATAACAGCAACAAGTTTAAGAAATCTAGACATACAGAGTACAAGTAGTCAACTGCTCTCTCTGGATTGTTATATGCCGCTCGAAGTGCACGTGTAACTGTTTCTCTGTCCCAGTTTCCACCGCCCATATCCATTATTTGTTGAATAGTCTGCTCAAGATTAGTACCAGCAAGTAAAGTTGAAGCAGCTTGACCATAGGTATCAGTATGCACACTGCAGTTGAAACAGAGAGACTTAAAATCATCATGGTCTATGCCAATGGAAGTAATAAACAATGCAAGGGGAACCAAACACTGTTCTTTTTTTTTTCTTTTTTAATAAACACTGTTCTTTTAAAATACATTAAAGAAAACAAATTAACAAGAGGACTATAAGAACAGTTTCCGGATTACCCTAAAAAAATTCAGATTCATACCACACAAGAATATATTATGTCAAACACGCCTAAACTAAACCAGCAGCATGCCAACATGGATAATACATTCACTACATCACTGGATATTCACATTGAGCAGCCCATCCTAGCTGCATCTACATTAATTAATAATTATCTGATTGTGTATATAGAATTTGTTTAAGCAAGGTAAAGGTTAACAAACAACCTGGTAAACATACTTAACTAAGGTCAGGATCTTGACTTCAAGGCTCAAGTCACATGTACCAAGATGGTTTTGGAAAACTTTATATTGACAGTTATAATTTCAACCTTAATATCTGATTACACACCACCATGGCAAACTGCAATCTTCAAAATTAATTTTATAACACAGTGATTGTGCATGCTTTCTGTTTGATAAATAAATTAACTTAATTAAAAGGTGCGAGTGGGCACAAACCAGGTATACAAGAAGTATACAAGGCTAAAATCGTAAAGAAACAATGAAGGCCACTAGAGGGAAAAGGAAAAGACAACTCTAGTCATCCACGTGAAAGTGTCAAAAAAATAAGCCTTCAACTCAAACAGAGGATTCCAGCCTTCAAAAGATGCTTAGTAAAATTCATTTCAATCACCGCACTTGATTCCTCAGTAACAACTGCAACTTAATGCAAAAACCTAAGGTAATTCAACTCTTAACGGTTAACACATACAAGTATCTTCATGTTCTTGCCATAGATTGTTAAATACAATCTCAGAATAAAGAATCATACTTTGCAGTGTCGGAAGCAGATATGGTACTCTGTACGGGTCTGCGGCAGCACAAAAAGTAAAGGTTTGTTAAAGAGAACTAATTTAATCTAAACAAAAGTTCAAAAGCCTCCTTGTCATGTAAACTCACGGTGGTTGTGCAGGAGCTTCAGGTCTGGTTGTAGAATTTGTGGTTGGTGCAGTAGCAGGAGGATTTGTGGTTGGTGGAGTTGCAGGAGGATTTGTGGAAGTAGGCTGCAACGCAGAGATACAAGAATTTGCTTAAACATTAGAATACAACCAGGAAAAAAAACCTGCCCAGAAAACAATAAGAATGATTGATAATAATACCTGACCGGATGAAGCCCCTGCTAAGCCTGAAGTTTTACTCTGAAAATTGGCAGAAAGAAAATGAGACAAAAATGTTAGGGATGAGGCCTCATGCGGATTGCAGACAAAGCAGACAATAAAACAAGTTTCTAAAGTCGTCTGCCAATCTTGGTTAAACTTTAGAATACAGATAACTTGTGGTAAAGCAAACATGTACCATTGAACCTATACCATTAGCAAATTAAACTTCCAGAACTACCCAAACCATTTAGCAAAGTATAAGGAGATGAGAACGTATCCCATTGAACAGATATGTCTTTAGATGATACGTCTTTACAAAATAATTCATGCTCCAGAATGGTTATTACATTTCTTAGATGATATATCTTTACAAAATATCATTTGTGCAAGGCAATGAATAAAAGAACAAATGAAAATCTGATTGCATGTCAACTAAACAATATATAGTGATTCAAAACAACTTAATCAGGAACACAGCTAATAATAGTATCACAATAAAAATATTTGTATACCATCAGAAAATAGGCATTCTTGCTTTATTAGAAATAAGAGTGTATTTTTTTTTCCCAGCGTAACAGCAGAAACAATTAGTGTATCCCAAGTTTCTAAAAGACGATAAACAGTATACACAACCTAGAACTGTTAATCATAGTTAGTAAATTTGCATATAATATGCACATTATGCACATATGTATTTTTTAAAGTTCAAAAACCAAATGTATTATATGGGTAATATACACATGCATATGTATTTTCACATTTAATACATGTATGTTTCAATAATATAGGTACAACTTGCATAATATACATGTATTTTTTACGTATTATTATAAAAAATACTAAATTAGAACTTACATATTTTTCACGTATTATTATACAGGTAACTTACATATTTCATTCATAAGTTTCCTATCCAATATTTTATTAATTATCCGCTAATTCAATTTCTATTTCCCTTTTAGTAATATTACTAGCATAAATCTGATTCAGTTTTAAAGGCTTCTCTCTTTGTTACTGAATTGTAGTTTTTTTTTTCTGCTTTTTCTCTCTCTAGCCTCTCTCTCCCCCTCATGCTCACACATACACAGACTTATCCTTCTAATATCAATTAAATGAGTGTTAGCTTTTTTGTAGATTATATAACATTTTATTGAGTAAAAAATAGGGCCTTACCTTCTAAAATTGGTTTCATTACTGTACCTAACTTTAGAACAAAAGCCAAATAAATTCTTTGTTAGCCACGCATTCACAGAAGCTCCATTAATTCTTAATGCTGTAAACTCTTGCACTCCATATAATGACAATTACCCAGGCTCAAATCCTCAGCATTGTTAGACTAATATCTGATTTGATTAAATCATAAACTATAGAAACTTATGAAACTTTTCCTCTTCCCAAAATAGAGGTGTGGAAGCATGTGTATCTTGCCGCATTTATTAATTATTCCCTTCCATACGAATGTTTAACCATTACTGCCATATAGGTAGTGGATAACTATTAATATAGAGAAGCCAATAATAATGTACAAAAGTCGTGGCCTAACTTATAGTATACGGGTTTTTGGCAGAAAAGTTTTGCATTACCATTACCTACTGTTTTTATATGTTTCATCAGATTGAAAGTAAGGCCAATCATGATGAGATAAAACGCATATGTCCAAACTAGCATATAATAAGAAACTTCTTTACTAATCTTAGAACCAATTGCAAAGTATCCAAAAGTGAAGAACTAATCACGTAATTGATTAAAAAATCAATCAATAAAAAGTGGTTGCCATATTTGAATAAGAGCAACTTTGAATATAATTAGCACATTGCCTTTGGATTTAAGAGAAAAATACCTTGCTAAGCATGACAACAAGAAAACCATCTTCTGTGACCTTGTTGTCAGCCAATGTAGTTTCATCTTTCAAGACCTTCCCATTGTGAATCAATAACTGCTGCCCACATGGATAATTATCTTTTCCTTGTACATCTTCAATGTTCTTCTTCACAGCCATAACCTTATATTCAAAGTAATAAATGTACATTATAAATATATTAAATTTCAATGCAGCTAATTACATCAAACTTCCATACAACAACCACTTTGTATTAAAGTTATTCTTTTATGCAATTATGTTCATGCAATATGTAAGTAAATGTGCACATAAATAAAATATAGATATATTTAAGCCAAATTAACGACATTTCAATTCTTGTGGTGCCCAAAAACGAAAGAAAAGGTTTCAAAAATCTGAATTTTCATTATGTTTTTTTTTCCTTGTTTTCTGCCTAGCTATACAGACTGAATAGGAGCAAAAAAAATTCAAAATTCAAATAGAATAAAAAGGAGATGAAGAAAGATGCTCACGGTGTCAGTGGGCTGAACCCTAATTTCGAAATGGCTGCCTTTGAGGGTCTTTACAGTGAGTTTCATCTCGGCGAATTGGAAAGTCCAGAAACGACAGCGTCTGGATTGGCGAGAGAGAGAGAGAGAAAAAAAACCCTAGAAAAGCAAAAGGCCGAAGCCTCAACGAGAAGGGAACCGAGTGCAGGGAACGAGTAGGCACTATATCAGTCTTTCATTTCCTCGGTAATAAATAGTGGACTGCACGAGTGGCGCACGTGACTTAAATGGAAATTGTGCATGTGGTGTTTTGTAGCTACTAGCTAAAAAGCTTGGAATCGAAGTGAATATAAGACCTCGTTACGGGGAGAAGCACGTGAGAGGTAATTGTCCATAATAATCAACTTAATTATAAGAGCATCTCCAATAATAGTGTCAACTAAAATTCTTCAAATTGAAATTTGTCGACCTATGTGGCAATTTGAAAACCCTTATTTGCTACTTGAATAATTTTTGCTCCAA
The DNA here is from genome assembly GCA_024362665.1 of Prunus padus. Taxonomy (NCBI): domain Eukaryota; kingdom Viridiplantae; phylum Streptophyta; class Magnoliopsida; order Rosales; family Rosaceae; genus Prunus; species Prunus padus. Next base: position 18,096,997 of record JANFAM010000010.1, on the reverse strand, counting down.
CTGACTCTTCAATTCAATTAATGGAATATCATGGAAAATAAATAAAAAATATGAAAACAAGTGAAAAATGTCTATGTATTTATTATATGAAATTAAATGCATGTTTTTACCATTTTTAAGGTAGGTTTTGTTTTTCCAAAGTAAAATTAAATGTTTGAAGAGATAAAGTCAACTTACCAGTCCTGAAGACAGACAGAGGTTGCAACTTTGATGACTGAGGTTGAAGAGGTTGTTTGATAGAGTTTTTCTGATGTGGCTCACCTATTTTAGAATTCCAACGTTGTTGAAGATGTTGTTGGAGATGCTTTAAGTGATTTTATGTGATAAATGGGCTCGTTTGGGAGTGATTCTAGATAGACCAGAATCCCTTTTCGGGAGAAACATCCCTTATATGCTTCTCCATAAAATAACTTTGTGCACAACTTAGTAGTAAAAAAAAGATTCAATTGACATATTCCTCTCTTCAATACTATATATGATACAATATATATAATAAAAAAATTATTTTCATATAATTCTAACTATGTACTTATAATATAAATAATATTATTCTAAGCATTGTTGGTTTAATTTGGTAAGTTATTTTGGGCTTACCATAAGAGTATGAGGGCACTTTTGGTATAAAATTTGGATTACCAACAATCACAATACTACCCAAACCATGAAGTTCAACTCTTGAAAAATGAGGTGTGGTTGTTGTTTTTATGCATGCACCAGGGTTAATCTGACCTTGAATAGAAAGTGACTCTCATTTCATATTAGTGAATATGTCATTGTGGTGGATAAGAATCACATTGGCAAAATGCTCGATTTGTTGGCCAAGGTAATATTTGTATTTCTCAAATAATTGAACTCTTCATAACTTTTTTCAATAGTTTAATATGTTGCAATAACATCATATTTGAATTCAAAGTAGTTACTAAGGCAATTTGTACCAAATTATATCCATTTGTAATCATAATAATATTAAGTGCCTAACTTGAGTTACACACTCTTAGTTTTAATCATTGATTAAGGATTTCATGGCACTTTATATCATTCAAGAAATCAGTTTAGGCAATATACTTTAGATATTTCATAAGCTTATTGAAGGATTTCCTTATAGCATGCAATCTCGATTAATATACATTGAACATAGATGCTATGAATCGCACGTCAAAATAATAACTATATCTCATATGAATGTGGTTGCATGATGGGATATATACCATAATCGTATCTCTACCGAAAAACCTTATTCCATATTAGTGATTTTATGTCACTTTATTACAAACACCAATTCGTAACATTCAAGTTTAACATTTACAATTTGGTGTAGAGCTATAGTTCAATATCTCTCACTTCTTATTAGTTTTAATTAGAGTTCACTCTTTCCATTTTCCTAATCACGTAACTTGTCAAAATTCATGAAATATGGTGTCATATTTTTCATCAAGCACTTAATGATTTTAGTAGCTAGGATAAAACCAAAATTATCATTGATTATCATCAATTTGTGATCCTACAAACCTCATGTGCATGTGCATGCATAATTTATAGCATCATTGCTTTGGGGTACCCATGTGACTTCAATGACTTTCATGTCTCTTTTTCGACAACCATATTTTCTAAGATGAATTGTTCGAGAATGTTGAATAGGCTCATAAATATCCATGTGAACTATTTGTAATAAAAATGAGTCAAAGTCAATTTTTGATTTAGTCTTATGACCAATTTTTCTTGTGAGAGAGCTTTCGTTGGGCAAGAAAATATGTCAAATCTTTAAAATATCACCTTGCGAATTTGTAATAATCTTATGTATCATTCTAGATCAAGGATGACCATGACGACCATGCGAAAACATAAAACTTATTGTGTCAATAAACTTCTAGTTCATGACACTATTGACGCACTACAAGAAAAATGCGTTTTTCGAAAACTATTTGTGACAGCTGATGCGGCCCTCGCAAATACATTAAAATTTGTGCACTAATTCTGGCGCCACAATAATTACGACA